>CM041785.1:25901273-28694075 GCA_023375725.1 Nephotettix cincticeps
GAGCATTTGATGCATTAAATGCACGTGTCTTATCTCTGTGTAAGACTTGATACATAGTTGGACAGTCATTACTATCTTGACCGGCAAGAATGTTTACGATTCGTGTCTGATTAGCATTCCATTTACTGTCTTTCTGTTCCATAAATTTATATTTTTTATTATTTTGTACAAAGTCATCGCCATCTCTAACAAGTATTTGTTCTAAAGTAACGGCATTACAGATGTCCTCTCCTTTTTCTAAATTTTTAATTTTGCGTTTTTTCCCATTCCAATGATTATTTTCTGATTGCATAAATTCAAATTTATTTTCACCCTGAACAAACAAATCTCCTTGTCGTGTCAGTGTCTGTTCCAACACAGGTACCTCATAGGTTTTCTCTGCCCTGCTTACATTAATAATTTTATGTTGTTTAGCATCCCAAACATTATCGTTTAACTCTAAGAATTCACCCTTTGACTCTCTTGTCTGAGGTTTGTATGTTTCATAAGGGTTATACACTCGATAAAACTTGTCTATAAACATTTCTTTTTATTTAAAAGATTATTCCACTTTCTCTAAGTTCCTCTAATATTGAATCAATCTCATTATCCACTCCTGTGTTTCCAGCCTGTTTGGATAACCACAACAACCTCAACCTATCCACAATCTCATTAACATTGTCATAATAAATATAGTCTATTTTATTTCCTGTAACCTGTCTCAACCCACTGCCCACAGTTTTTGTAAATAAAGGTTTAATTATATTGGTGTATTTTGTGTGTCTGTTGGCTGATAACGAAGCATTCGGTTTGTACCCTTTCAAGTGAGCATTTGTCAGTTCAAGGATCTCTTTATAATTGTCTAGATCACTCTCATTATAATTTACAGGTTCTTTTAATGTTAACAATTCCCAAAGACCCTTTGTGCCTTTATATACCTTCTCACTAATCATAATGTCATCATTTGCAATTTCTATCAATTTATCACCAATAAAAAAATTGTTTCCTCTCTCCTAATACCATAAGTAGAATCTGTAATATTATTTTTATTGAGATAATTTCCCAAATATTCACTTGCCAAAAGACCAAAATCTAATTTAAGAGGGGTTGGTAATATTGATTTTGTCGGGGTTGGTATTTTAGACGGAGTCATTGGTTGGAATTCAATAGGTAATGGTCTCTTAGAAATAACCTCATTATTTTTAGAACTAACCAATTCTTGTAATGGTTCTATAAGTGGTTGAAATGCATTCATTCGCTCCTCAGTTTCCAAGTATTTCCCACGTTTTAATGCTCTATATTTCTCTCTTATTTGATTGGCAGAGTTTATCAACTCTTTTTGAATATTCATTTTTCTTTTTATTATACTTTATTTATTTCATTTTTTAAAGGATTGTACTCAAATAATTTATCGTGAATTATTAGACAATATCCTGACGTGTTCTCGCTGACATTTTTATTAGTTTCAATTTCCAACTTAATATCTACGACCCCCTCCTTGATGGATTCATTTTGTCTAGAACAGTCTATTACTATTAAGGGATATTTATTTAAAAATTCACTTCGACTTATCATGGGATCCACATTTGTGTTATAATACGTTTCTTTAAACCTTAATAACATTTCATATGCCTTAGAGACATCGCCACTTTCAAAATCTAGATTTAAATCACTATAAGGATAGTATTCAGAGTTGAGAAATACTTTCAAGTTTTTCAACTTGCAATGATCAAACTCGTCACTTCTCTTTCGAGGTTTATTGTCTCTGTCTGTCTTGAAACCATATATAATATATCTCGGCTTCTCCGTACTAGTAGATGTTTTTAACGACCATGTCATTCTCTTTGTTTTAGGAAAGGATGGTAATTCATGTAACTCTAAACTTCTAAAGGCTATTTGTAGATTTTTATTTTGAAGCAACAATTTTTGTAACTGTAGTTTTTCACCATCAGAAGGTATAATATGCGGCATTACCCACTGAATCGTATCTAGAACAATTTTTGGAGTTTTAGGATCAGCCGTTGCATCGGTCATATAAATACAATTATTATCGTTTTTAGATCTTTTCAAAACCAGCTCTTGTTTAACATTCACTAAAACCTTATTAAAATCCTCAAATAACCCCATCAACAACTCTAATGGAATACATACACTGAACTTACCGTTTGAATGAAAGTCCTTCAAGTTAGCGTCAGTATCAATGGCCACATTGGTCAATGTCTTTTTATAGGAGCATAATATTTTCATTAAACTTGTAATTCCGGGATTCCTAACAATGTCAATCTCCTTACCGGCCACTTCATATCGAATTTCATCGAATAAGAAGCTAAACACGTTATTTATGTTATGACCCTAGCTATGATTTTCAATTTTACCTTTAATATACAGATAGCTTTTACATGGGAGTGTTAGCAAGTCTTGATTATTTATACATATACGAATTTCATCAGAGTAATTTATAGCCAATGTGTTATGGGGTGTATAAGCATGATTTGTAATTTTGGCTATACTATCGTCGAATTGGGATTTCCCTGTAACGACGAGAAAATCTTTTTCCATATTTATATACTGTACATATTTTTTAAAATTTAAGTCCAATAGATTGCAAGAAACGTGCGTTCTGCGCACTTAATGTGGAAGACCCATTTTTATATATTCTCATATCTTTTTTATATGTAAAGTAATTGTAGTTTCTTCATTATTAAAGTCTATTGGCCTGTCGTGTTGGTCTGCAAAAGTTATAGTGACGACATCTAAAGTTCTCTTATTTACAGGAAAATATATAATATTTCTGGGAACTTCTATTATTTTATAACCAGGAGGTGCAACGGGGTAGAAAGAATGTATGCTATGGGTTGATTCACCATTTAAATACGAGCCATTTGCAATATTACACTTTACACGTACAGTATTACATTTATATTATTAATATTGATTTTATTTGTAGATTTAAACGTTACACCGGGAGTAGATAAGCCCCGAAATCCCAATAACACAGAACCTAAACAAGGTTTTGTGAAATCAAATACATGTTTGCTATGTAAATTTGCTTTCATTGTTATGTTGTCGGGTGTAAGCAAGTAGGGTCATAATTATCTGTCCAATGAAATGTGTCGACGGGTAATTTTTCACACATTGCTGTAGAATATAATGAATTACAGTCTAAATACATTAAGTATACACTTTCTTTACTAGGATCATAATGTTCACCCATGTACTTGTTATTAGCTTTTGCATAACGTGTTGAAACCATTGACACCCCACCACGAATCGCTTGTTCTATAAACAAATGCCTGTCAATGTCATTGAAAATTTCTAGCTCAACTCTAGTCATTCTAAGACAGGCTTGCCATGTTAAACCAGGCATCGAATACGTGTGAACGGGGTCAAGTTTGTAATACTGTAAACACAAGTCTCTAAAGGTTTCAAACAATATTCAATATTCAATAATCTTTATTCATGAATGCACAAGGTACATAAGAATAGTGTCCGCAGATTTGCATAACATAACCTCTATATTAAATAACAATAACATAACATAAATAATAACATACATATATTCAATGAGGGAGGTTGAAAAACTCTTCAAGTGAGTAAATAGCTCCATTAACCAAGTATTCTTTCAGTAGTTTTTTAAATTTAATTAAATTTTTTTCGGTTTTAATTTGTTCTGGAATAAATTCATAAAACTTATTTCCAACATATGAGGGTCTTTTTTCAAAAAATTTTAATCTATGTTGAATTTGCCTATTTGATTTTTTTTGCCTTGTATTTTAATTATGAATTAATTGTTGAGGAGAATTGAGTAGTTTATTTTTTGCATATAAAATAGAGTCAAGAATGTATTGGCCATAAACTGTTAATATTTTAAGCTGTTTAAAATGGACTTTAGCCGAATCATCATGCTTCAGTCTCAGCATTATCCTTATTGCCCTCTTTTGCTGTTTTAGAATGAGTTCTAAATTTTCCTTTTTTGATCCTCCAAACAAAGAAATGCCAAATGAAATATGGGAATGTATGTAAGCAAAGTATATATTTTTTAAAGTTGCCAAGTCACAGTAAAAAGACATTTTTGAAAGTGCATAAATGCCAGAATTTATTTTTGTTAGTATTTTACTTACATGGTCATTCCAATCAAGATTTTGATCTATGGTTAAGCCAAGAAAATTTGTGCTTGGGTTTTGTTCAATAACTTGAGAGTCAAATACTATTACAGGTTCAGTTTGTCTCTTATTTTGAACAGTTTTGAATCTAATAAAATTTGTTTTTATGTGATTGAGTACTAAATTTTGATGTGCTAAATAATTTCCTAAATTACCCAGCTCTATGAAAGCAGCCAGTTCTACTTGTTCTATTGTTGGTGATGAGATTTTTTAAATTTGAATCATCTGCATAAAGGCATAATTCACTGCTAGGTTTGTATGACAGAGCTTTATCCATGTCCTTCATATAGCACAGAAAAAGTAAAGGTCCTAAGATGGAACCTTGCGGAACTCCGAACTTTATAGGCAGTAATCTTGATGATGTTTTGATCATGCGATTAAACTTCAAATGTGAGATTTCCACATATTGAGTTCTGTTTGATAGATATGAAGTAAACCATTGAAGTGCATTTTTTGATACTCCAATGATTTCTAATTTTTTTAAAAGTAAAGTATGTTTAACACTGTCGAAAGCTCTGGATAAGTCCATGAATATTCCTATTGTATAATCACCTCTATCCACCGATTCAATTATTGATTCTAAAAAGGATGCAGCAGCAGTTATAACTGATTTACCAGACCTAAATCCATGCTGGTTCTCATCCAATAAATTGAATTTTTCAAGATATGATGATAGCTGCAAATGAACAATTTTTTCATAAATTTTAGAAATGGCAGGTAACAAAGAGACTGGGCGATAATTGTTAATATTTTGTTTGTCATTTTTTTTATGTATTGGAATGTATCTTGCTTTTTTTAATTGGTCAGGAAAAATACCAGTAATGAGAGAGGAGTTAATTAAATGAGCCAATATTTGGCTTATATCACCCTTTACACTTTTTAAAAGGCTAACTGGTACATCGTCATGCCCACTGGAATAATTATTTTTTAAAGAGGTTATCACATTTTCAACCTCCCTCCTGTCAACAGGCCGAAAACTAAATTTAGGTTTTAAAAATATTTCTTGGACAGAACTAGGCTCAGAACAGCTACCTTGCACAACAACATCACAATTTGGAACAATATCTTCAATCACATCTATAAAATAGTGATTAAAAAAATCAGCTACAGTTTTTGGATCCTCAACAATACTGTTTCCTCTAACTAAAGAAATGTTGTTCTGCCTTTTTTTATTCTTGTTACCTACTTCAGAATTTATAATGCCCCATACAGTTTTTTGGAAAAATTTTTAATTTATTAATTTTTGTCTTGAAATATTTGAATTTAGCTTCCTTCAATTCCTTTCTAAAATCAGCCTTTTCTTTTCTTAAGATCTCTTTTACCTCACCCTGTGTACACTCCCTGAGTTCTTTCGTTTTTTGTGTTAAGCTGTATTGTTTATCTTTTAGGTCTTTTGATATCCATACATTTTTTTTG
Organism: Nephotettix cincticeps; assembly: GCA_023375725.1. Classification (NCBI taxonomy): domain Eukaryota; kingdom Metazoa; phylum Arthropoda; class Insecta; order Hemiptera; family Cicadellidae; genus Nephotettix; species Nephotettix cincticeps. The sequence continues at coordinate 25,906,832 of CM041785.1, forward strand.
TTGATTTGAGTTATTAAAGTTTTAGGGAAAGCACTATTGAAATAAAAACTAAAAGTGTCATTAAAGTTATCATATTTTTTTTCCACAGCTGCGCAGTAGACATCTTTCCAAGTCTCATTTTTTAAAAGCCTGCTAAAGTATTCAATATTTTGTTGGGAGAATTTGCGCTTTTCTTGTTTTATTGAATGTTTATTTTGGAAATTACAATTATTTGGATTAATTTTTAGGATTTGCCCATCATGGTCTGACAGACATGTTACAATGCCTTCAATTATTGAGACATTAAATGACTCTATGTTTTTAATAAAAAAAATTGTCTATGGCTGTTTTGGAGTTAACAGTTATCCTTGTGGGAAATGTCACTAAATATTTTATGTCATGGCTTTTTAACATGTTGTAAAGTAATTTATGATTATGATTTTTCTTCAAAATATCAATATTAATATCTCCCCCTATTATTATGTTTTTGAATCTTTTACTTAAAAAGGTAATCAGATTGCTTAACCTATCTATAAATATTTTTACATCAGATTGTGGAGACCTGTAAATGCCTATGACTACGAACTTAAATTTATTCATTGTATAGCTACATACACAGAACTCAAATTGCTTTTCCTCTAAATGACTATCAATAAAACCACTGGGTATATCTACCTGCTTCCATACCAAATTATCCTGGGACATTATCATGACACCTCCCTTGAATGATTTAGACCTACAGAAAGATGTGTTAATCTCATAATTATTTAAATTAAACCGATTTATTTCATCATTCCTCATATCATGCTCTGACAAGATGACAATATGTGGCTTTAACTCATACAAAGTTGCTTCTAATGCAACTACTCTTGAATTAAGGTGTTGAATGTTTTGATGAAATATTTTTAGAGAATCCATTTTTTCAACTAATTTATTGGAGGTGTGACATGGACTATTGAGTTTAAAGAAGCAGGTAACTGGGACCCACAACTATTATTTACAAAAACTGAAGCTGTGCTAGAGACACTTTCTTGATGCGACACTAAATCCACAGAGACCTCACTGGTTGCTTTTTGATGCATTTCACTTATCACTTCACCGAGGACAGGTTGACTGCTGGAGACTGGATCCATTGGGCTGGATGGCTGCTTACGTGATAATGTGGTTTGTAGTGGTTTCATTGAGATGGGTAGGTCCTTGAATTTTAACTGATAGTTTCGATGTGATGAGGGAGCGTTACTAGTGTTCTTTACATCCGTAGATCTGATGTTTATTGTTGTACCTAGGCTGCCGTTCAGCACCGTTGTAGAGCTGTTCTCGGGCATCACTGTAGAGTCGTATGGTACCACTGTAGATGCAATTAAAGGGGAAAGTCTGACATTGATTCCACTGAAAATTTACTTGCTTCACACTGTGTTAGCTTTGGCTCATGCTGTTTGCTTTCTCTCTGTATACTGTTAAGGCAATCAATGATAAGATATGAGAGCTTTCTTTTTCCCCTTAGGTTTAGATGTAGCCCATGTTGTGTGAAGTGAAACCTCCTTAAGTCATTTAAATCAATCACATGTACATTATTCATTCTTATTGCCAGTTCTGTTATATAGTTGTTTAGGATAGCTAATTTCTCATGAAGATTATCATTGTTGGTTATGTCATGCCGGTAGGGTATAGTCGTTAAACATATGGGGGATTTAAGGCTAATTATCTTCAAATTATTTTCTAGCTTCCCTAGGACACACACACATCCGCCAACAACAGTACATCGGTTTTGAGATATAAATCATGATATTGTTTTAAATTCTGTATGTTGAAATGAGACCATACATTTTAAGCATGTTCGTAATCTTGAAGTGAAATATCTTCTTTTGTTAATTTATTGTTAAAAGGTTCAATGAGTGGGAGACAATTTTCAGAAAACTTTTCAGGGCCAGTCATATAATCGTATGGAAATACACCTTTCCATTGAAGTAGTGGCTCATGTACAATTTTGAAACTATCCAAGTTTGCTGCTAGTTTATTTAACGGCAGGGCTAAGAAACTGTATGAATCCAAAAATACCAGATCGTCAATTGAAAATGATATGTAGTGTTCAAAGTCTTTGGCGATTACATTTATTGTTCGTTGATCATATTTCCCTAAATGTTGCATTATCAAGTGAGCGTCATAATTCTTCAAGTTGTGAAATAAGACTGGAATTTTGTCTGTTATTTTATAATTTAAATTACACGCATTGTGGGCTGCACCTCTGTATAAACCAGTCATATGACAATGGTCACGGACTTTAACACTGTCAACTAGTGGGTTGTCGCATATGTGACAAATTGTTTCCGTTCTAAATGATGTTTCTTGTTCGTGGCTCATAATTAACGGTACCTTTACATTCATTTGTGGTTTAATGTTGTCATAAACTTCAAATAGTTTCTGGAAAAATACGTCCATAACATTTTCACCACTATAAGTTTCTTGAAAAACTATTTCATTGTCTCTGATCACCACGAATGCGAAACCGCTTGGGGAATGTTCTTGTGTGGTTGGGTTGATAAAGCATTCAAAGTCACAATATATCACGAAAGGCGCCTTAATTTGATACTTGAAATTTGTAAATTTTAATGTGTTTTTGGGCGACATTTCAACTCGTTGGGGCTTAAAATTTTTACAATCCTCAAAGTGCTTGTTTAAATTTTCTTGGGTATAAAACCTTTGAAGACACAAGTAGCAATAGTGTTTCTTGTGATCGCGTCCTGTTGTGTTGAATAGAAGTTTGTTGAAGTCACGGATTAGACAGTAATGAGTCACGCGTCCTTTTAGCGAATTTCCCATAGGGAAGAAGCTATTACCGTAGGTCTCATGGTAAGAGTTAAGCCCGAGACCATGTTATTTTTTCTTCTTTAGGTGCCCAGAGACCAAAAACAATAGTCGTTAAAATTTTTATATATATATATATATATATATATATATATATATATATATATATATACATCTATATGGATCAAATATATATATATATATATATATGTATATATATATATATATATATGTGTCTGTGAACACGATAACTCTCGTAAAAAAGGTCCGATCGAGACCAAATTTGGTAGAGACGTGTATTCCTACAAATGCTCGGACGAGTTCGTAAACCAGACATATCGGTCAATGGGAACGGGTAGTTTGGGGGGGTTTTGTACCCCAAAATGGGGTTTTTTGCGTTTTTCACATGTAATTTCTAAAAATTTCTAATTTTATATTTCATCATTGGAATCAGCTTAAAAAACTACACAATTAAGTTCCTTAAAGGTTTTCTCTATCTCCAACGGTTACCGAGATATAAAAAAATCTAAACACAGTACGTTGTATTTTTGAGGCTCCAATGTTAATCTTATGGAGGATTAAAAAAAATTAATTTTTCACTTATTATCTAATATTTTTGGATGAAACTTGATATTTAGCTTCATGTGGTTGATATCCATACATTTGTGCTAAAAAATTATAGTTTATGTGTTTATCATGGCAGCAAACCTGCATACTCTTTTCCCATGTTAATCATATGGAGATTAGGCAAACTCCTATATTTATGGACAGATGTTGATGAAAGTTGGTATAAATGTTAAAAATAAAATTTTTGATGGTATAAATGGCTATTTTCAATGTTCCTCACAGCAGCAAACCTACTCACTCTTTCCCATTTTAATCTTATGGAGAATAGGCAAAAATTCTCATGTTTATGGACAGATTTTGACCAAACTTGTCATATATTATTATTATTATATTATTGATTTGGAAATTCGCTGAGTACGAAGGTCTGCTGCGACGGGGGTATTTTTAATGGCAGTAGATTGACATGTGTAGGATGTAAAGACTATGTAATGTCGTTCTCACTGGATATATAGTTTTGTTCTCTATTCCAAACACATTAATAGATATGTCATTTTGTCTTTCAAACTTGTCTATATCAGCTAATTTAACAGGATAACTAATATTGCTCATGTCCAGCTGATTCATATATGGTACATAGTGCCCTACTCGATGGGGGTTATTTTGTATTGGATGGATTGCTGCTAAGACAGCCCACAGAAAGCATTTGTTATCTGAATTCTTAATATTCAACACCCCGTGATTCGATTTGATGTAATATGGAGAGGGAATGTATGATTTAGGTTTTACTGGGGCGTATTTGTATATGAACAGTTCCCATTTAAGAGTATGATCATAAATCCAACCGCTTCCAACAGCTTGAAATTTAGTCATTGAGTTTTCAATTTTCAATAGAGCTTCATCAATTTGTGATTGTAAATCTCTTTTTTCAATGGATAGATTAGTTAAACTTCTAAACATAGCCGAGCAGCTTTTATCAATAGTTAAGTTTCCAGTTGAGGATGATGAATATTTTACAAATTTTACTTTTCTAACCAAAATCCATTTTATCAGAAACGGCGTCTCTTGTAGTGAGGTTGTAATTTCATTCATTACCGATTCACCAAGAAATTCACGTTTCATAAAAACTTTATTCGTTATTGCAGGAAGCAACGTGTTGATTAAATTGTGTGTTAATATTTTGTTTACATGAATGACAATAATTCTTATGTATTTTCATGTGAGATTTTAATTCATCTTTGTTTTTAAACACTAAACAACACATTTTGCAAACCTTTACATTCTTTTAATGTTTTAGTTTATAGTGACGAGTTAAGCTACGTTTGTTGGAAAGTATGCTCCCACAGGTCTTACAAACCAATGAAGATGTGAATAGTGCAGGGGTGTGCGCCGTGGAGGCAGGAGGTGTGTATGGTGCGGCCATCACAGAAGGAATGAGGGGTTCCTCTCTCGGGGGTCTTTTTACAAATTGTTTACTTTTGTGTTATGAACAATGAGGCTTGGAAAGGTGTGTGCTTTGTGAAATATTTTTTTTATTTTTAATTAAAATGATGTTGTATAGCATCATACAGTACATTGGTAATGAATAACCAACTGATAGATATAGTATATGTTTTCCTATACCCCAAACACCTACAAAATCCATGACTTTTTTCCCAACCTGCGCTGAAGAAATAAAGTTGTTTATAAATAATCTCCCGAATAAAAAAACTCCAGGTGTAGATAATCTGTCAGCAGAAGTTTTAAAATCAGTGGTTAACATTATATCTCCAGTGTTAGCTCATATATTTAATCTCAGTCTTGAACAAGGTATTTTTCCTGCGGAATTAAAAAGGGCCGTTATTATTCCAGTATTTAAAAAGGGTGACAGGACTCAGACAAATAATTATCGTCCAATATCTCTGCTTCCTGTAATATCGAAACTGATAGAAAAATTAGTTAAATCTAGGTTAATGTCGTTTTTTGACAAAATAAAACTTTTTAGTGCCAAACAATTTGGATTCATAAAGGGCAAGAGTACCGAAGATGCCTTAGTAAAGGTGACAGGTGAAATCCATGAAGGAATTAATCTGAGTAAAAATGTTGCAGGACTCTTTATTGACATTACCAAGGCATATGATTGCGTTGACCATAGAATACTTTTGCACAAATTGTGGCTAGCGGGTGTAAGAGGTGTTGTTAATAAATGGTTTGCAAGTTATCTTGAAGGTAGAACCCAACAAGTTAGGGTAAACAATATATTTAGTGACCCTTTGCTAATAAAAACAGGAGTCCCACAAGGATCTGTGTTGGGTGCTATACTCTTTCTGGTTTATATTAATGACTTATGTAATGGACAGTTTGAAGGTAATCTGACGGCCTTTGCCGATGACACAGCTCTAACTTATGCGGAAAATAGTAGCCATATGCTTAAAATGTCAATGCAAAGGGATCTAAATAAGTTGAACTTTTGGTTTCGTAAAAATAAAATGGTATTAAGTGATAAGACTTTATACGTAGTTTTTTCTTTAAGAACCAGTAAAGAACAGGATCTTGACCTAAAGTACCTCTGCTCATCTTGTTTTCAAAATTGTTTCAGTCCTACATGCAATCAATGTTTAGATATCCAAAATAATAGCTCAGTTAAATATTTAGGAGTATATTTCGATAGCAAATTAACTTGGAAACTCCATGTAGCCAAATTGCAAAGAGAATTGTTGTCATCTGTTAGAAAATTTTATTACTTAAGATATTTATGTCCTATTGAAGTAATGCGCTCGCTTTATTTTTCCTTGGTACATTCTCGTCTGCAGTATGGCATTACATGCTGGGGGGGTACCTATGTAACCTCACTTAAGCCTCTGGTAATAGCACAGAAAAAAATCGTGAGAGTAATTCTAAGGAAAAGTAGGATGGAACCCTCTTCTCCTCTTTTTAAACAACTTGACATTTTACCATTAAGAGCGTTATTTATTTATAAAACTTTAAGAATTTTTTATACCAGGAGTGGAAATGTAGGAGCTAATATAAACACATATTCTGTTAGACTCAGAAATACATTTTTCATTGTTCCACGACCTTTTAAAGAATCTTTTAAACAGTCTTTTAACTATCTTGCTCCCAAACTATATAATATTTTAGGACTAAATGGCAGAGAGTTCTTATCTTTATTTTCGTATTGTAAATGTATTAAAAGTCTTATTGAAGAACTGGATGATGTTGAGGATTTACTGACTTAAAAAAGTATAGATTTTCACTTTTATTTATGTACCTATTTATCAATTAATGTAAGAATATTTCTTTTTAAATGCACAAGTAACCAAAGGCACACTTAGCAAACAATATTTACAAATATTAACACAATTTATTGCATTATTAATTTGTTCAAATAGTTTTTTTCGCTCGTCCAGCCTCTAAGAAATGCCTCAAAACAGGATTTTTCCTTTATAGGCATTATTATTTTCAAGAGAAAATATTTAGTCATATTATTTTAAGTGCATTATATCTATTTAGTAAGTTATAGCCTAGTAAGTAAGTTATATTAATGTGAATTTTCTATGTCTATTAATTGTTTGTATTTCATTACTTGTATTTTTTGTTAAACTATAAATGAGTGCTAATAGACTGATGTTTGTATGTAGAAAGCAAGTACTGTACGTGTTTGTAAACTGTTGTATCTCTTGGAAATAAACTATTCTTATTCTTATTCTTATTCTTATTTTGTACAGTACACATTTACTTCATAATTTTACATTAATTGTTACATTAATTTTACATCAGTTGGCATTGGATAGTAAAGCATAGTGCTACTGGAAAGTAAAACAACAGCTGTAGCTTAAGAAATAAAATGTTTTTATTGTAGAACATTTGTAATATTTCCCATCATTAGAAATTATAACGCTATTATGGAAACTGAATATGCCTAAAGCATGACCGGAGTGGAGTCGAATCCCAAAAATAAAAGATCATTAAAATCGGTCCAGCCATATCTCGAGTTATATTGTGCGTAACTAACACGACTATGTTTTATATATTTAGATTGCATCCTCCTGTTGGTGAAAATATCACCGCTTCTAGGGATAAAGTATCAAAATGTTAACTCAATGTATTAATAATATCAGTAATAGTGTTCTCAAGTGTGGGTAATGTAAAAATAATTTAGCTTCTCTATATTTTTTTCAATTCACAAAAAATTGTTTTTTAATAAAGAAAAAATCTCTATATATAAAATTGAATGTGTGTATGTATGTCCTTTATGCGTTGCCAAACTACTCATCCGATTGCCGTGAAAATTAAGAAGTTGTTTTATATGTGTCCGGGAAGGTTTTAGTGAAAAAATATTTTTGAAAACTCCGTAAGTTTCAATCTTATGGTGTTTTAAATTTCTAATGTTAACCTTATGGAGAGTAAGTTTGTTTACAAATTTTCTACAATGATTTGTAACAAACATTTGATTTCTTAGCTACAGCTGATTGGTTTACTTTCCATTAGCAATATGCTTTTCTATCCAATGCCATCTGAATCATTCATTAATGTAAACTATGAAGTTAATATGTGCTGTACAAAATTAACAGCTTTATTCGTCACGTTAATAGTTTACGGTTTTGTGGCCATAAAAAAATAATTATATATATATATATATAACGTTTATTATAATAATCAGCTGGTGTATATCTTTCCTATAAAAGCCGTATTACAGTTAGGTTTTGTTTGGTTTTATGTTGGATTAGAAAAGTGTTTAAACAATCCACTCAGATTCATTTTGTTTATGGGAATGTTATTAATATGTCTTATCGTTTCAGTATTGTTATTCACTATGCCGCTACCCAGAGTATATAACCTTTCACAATGAAGCCGTAATGCTCTTCGACTTCAGAACATGGCCAATCTTAAAGTTAACATGTATTTACTGACAGGCGTTACGAAGTTCGCCGGGTAAGCTAGTAGTTTATAAAAAATAAAATTTCATGGGAAGATCATAGTATAAAATGTATTTTATATGATAATATAGAAGAATGTGCTGTATGAATTTGTCCATTATAAGCATTTTTAAGTTATCGTTACTAGTATTGATTTAATATCAGTCATATGATATCAGGTTATACCGTAGCAAATGAATCTTGATAGCAATTTCAATGTTTAAGAAATCTTTGGCACTGATAATCAACTCATCCCCACAACTTTTGACCTGGATATGTCTTAGCTCTGGGGGGGGGGGTTGTTAGCAATTTGTAAGATGAAATTTTGAAACATAAGAACAGCTGTTTCGATGAACTGAAAAAATTCCCTTTAGACATATCCATGATCTAACATATTACCCATAGGAGAGTAAATACAAACATTTTTTAATTATGATAATTATACTACAATTAATTATGTGCAAGACTGATTAATCAACAACAATGTGCTCACACATGATGACCTATTGATATTTTATACCCTGAAGGTTGTGTACTACAGCTGATTCTGGCTGTTGGTCTCAATAATTAAGATGAAGGACTGACCCATAGAAGGGCTGGTTCTGGACAGCTTATTTAAGGAGGAGCCAAACTTATAAACTCTTCCAACATGTAATTTATTTTAATAAAGGGCTAACATACTACAATTGATAGGTTTTTTGTATGATAAGTTTCTTGTGCATTTAAACATGATAATAGTAATACTAGTGTTCAGTTTGATTTCCCACTATCACTATTGACGTAAGAACAAAAGGTCTGAGTGAGAAAATATCATTGTTAGCTAAATCGTTTATTATGTTCTTAAAAATTGACTCCTAAGTTTCAGTGACAATTCACACTAATACATAATATGAACATGAATCACATGTAAGTCTTGTTCAGTTATCAAAACATTAAGATTGACACAAATTAATATATTATGCACATAAAGACAAAATTATTGGCATCTCATATCTAGTTGGCATGTCTTGTAATCTAGTTACTGGTAGGTCATGAATTGTGGATAGTTCGAGAGCGATGGTTTGGATGGATGTGATATTCCCTCGTGTGGATTAATGTCTGCTTTATTGAATACATCCTTCCGCCAAGACCATCCTCATAATTCAGAGGCAAAATTGTTGTTTGGATCCCACGTTAAACTGTATATCCCTTGATGCCATTGGCTGTTAGCTAGTAATTAAAATTCTTGTCTAAGGAACAAGTCGATCGTAACGAGTAACAAGATTACAAGATGGCGCCACAATCATCTTACTCTCATTTCTTATTTAATTTTGGCTTAAAATACCTACCTGAGTTTTGAATAAATTTTAGTAATTCCTTACCATTTCTGACCAATTGTAATATTGTCAATGAATATGTCAATAGAGTATTCTCTATTGACAAAAAATACAGTATGTACTATACATATGTATAGTATGTAGTTTATTGTCTATTGATTAGGTTGTCTATTGATTTTTAGACAGCCCGTAAATAATTCCACAATACACCACTGGCTTGGCATGCATGTCCTTACTCCATTCATCTCTATATTTTGTCACATAGTATTCTTATGTTATAATAATTTTTTTTTTTTATTTTGTGTATTTCTACACCAGTGGCATTTTTAACGTTTTGATGGGGAACGGTCCAAACCCCGGTCTTGTTACTACCTAACGTCAACCTATTGTTAGGAAGCATCATTAATTGCCAATGACAAATAACGACTGGGTCCAGATTCGACCTTTGCGGGATTCGATCCGGCGACCTTCAATTTTGAAGGCAGGTATTATAACCACTACACCACCCAGCCAGTTAACATAATATTATTATGTTTTGAATAGTTTTTTAAAAGAAATATAAAGATGTGTTTGTTAGAAAAGCCAACCTTATTTTATTGTTATTTAAAAGTATATCATATCTTATTTTATACAGTACTAGCTGACCCGGCGAACTTCGTAACGCCTCACAGTAAACACATGTTAACCTTAAGCTGTTCATTTTTTACAGTACACATTTAATTCATAGTTAAATATTAATGAATGATTCAGATGGCATTGGATAGAAAAGATAATGGAAAGTAAACCAATCAGCTGTAGCTAAGAAATCAAATGTTTTCATTGTAGACAATTTGTAAACAAACTTACTCTCCATAAGGTTAACATTAGAAATTTAAAACGCCATAAAATGGAAACTTATGAGGTTTTCGAAAATATTTTTTCACTAAAACCTTCCCGGACACATATAGAGCAACTTCCTAAAATTTCATGGCGATCGGATGAGTAGTTTGGCAACGCATAAAGGACAGACAGACAGACAGACATACATTCAATTTTATATATAGAGATTGGGGTATTATATATATAATTTTTTATGAATGTCCACTAATAGGGCTATTATTAATATTATTATATTGTAAATGAATAGTGTTGGAAGAATTTGAAATACATATATTCATACTACAAACATAATCAGAAAACATATTGAACATAATGCAATTAGAAAAACAACCCCATTTTGGAATTGAAGAATTGAAGAAAACTATAATATTAACATACATATCTTTTCTATCACACTGCATGAAAAAATCAACTCATGTTTCTTAAACCAAAAATTCATTATGTAATTACTGTATATTTAGAGGTTACATTTTTGTACCCACTTGAAAATGGGATAATCCTCGAAAAAAGTTGTGTTAAAATAAAATGAAATAATGTAAGGGTACTATGGTATTCATTTACAATATACGTAATAATATATATTTTAGTATTTCGGTGTGACAATAATATAGTGTCATATTAACTTATTTTATTTTTTATCAGTTTTGATAAAACTTTTTTAAGGGGATGGACTATGTTGGTTTTTGGTTGTTGCTATCTTAAATGAGAGAATGGTTTTGTACACCAGAGTCTGCAGGTGTCATCCGTTAGTTAATTAAATGGAGCAGCAAACTTGCTGAATAGAATCAGAATCTGCACCAAGGTGTAGCTGATTTTATTTTTAAGTAATGTAAAACTGTTATATAAAAGTTAACATTTTCTAAAGTGATTTGTATTTTCAAACTAAAATTTTAATTAATTAATTTCCAACTCTAGTTCAGCTTGTTTGTTTACAAAAAAAAAAAATAACATCACTAACCAGGATTGATCCACTATATAAGGAGTATAAACAAAACCAATCCTCAAATATTTTTACATTTCTGAATCTTTTTGTATAGGCTACTTTTAATAATACAATGCAAATGTATTATTATCAATAAAACTATTTTATGATATTGACTTGAATTATTTTGGAGGAGCATCCTATCTAATAGGAATGTATGATTTCCCCAAGATGCTCCAGCTGCAAGAGGTCTTTTGACATGTATATACATGAGTGCTACATGAGAGCTAAGACATATGTCTTAGCTCTTTGGTGGGGGAAGTGTAGGCAATTTGCGACAAAAAATTGACGTCATATGGTTAGTGACATCATTTGGGAAACATAAACTATGATTTTTTAGCATAAAATGATCCGACCACATGAGGCTAAATACAAAGTTTCATCCAAAACTATTGGTTAATATGGGAAGTATTAATTTATCCTTATCCTCCATAAGATTAACATTGGAGCCTCACAATACAACGTACTGTGTTTAGATTTTTTAATATCTCGGTAACCTTTGGAGATAGTGAAAAACTTTAAGGAACTTAATTGTGTAGTTTTTTAGGCTGATTAATAGTGAAAGATAAAATTTGAAATCTTAAAAAATTACATTTAAAAAAATGCAAAAAAACTATTTTTTTTTAAATACAAAAACCCTCCATACTACCCGTTCCAATTGACCGATGTGTCTGCATTACGAATTCGTCTGAGGAAATGTAAGAACACAAGTTTCTACCAAATTTGGTCTCGATCGGACCATTTTTACGAGAGTTATAGTTTTCACATAAATTTATTTAAATATATATAACAATTTTAACTACTTTTGCTTTTGGCCTTTGGACACCTAAATACAAAAAAATAACATGGTTTCCGGCTTAAATCTTGCCATGAGACCTATGGTAATAGCTTCTTCCCCATGGGAAATTCGCTAAAAACATTGTTTACATGCAGGACATTGATGAGACTTGCTGGTATGTAATATAATATGGTCTCTTAAACTCTTGGCATCTTTTAAAGACTCTTTACAAAGAGGACATTTATAAAGGTGAGTTTTGATATGTTTTCTCAGAGCACTAGTCAATGTAAAATATTTTCCACACATCAGGCATTTATGAGTGTTTTAACAGTATATGAATACATAATATGTGTTTAAATGTTTTCTTGCCTTATAAAACATTTTCTACGTGTAAGACATTTGTAAGGGCGCTCACCAGTATGGAAATAGAAATGACTCTTAGGTCTCTCATTAATACGCAAAACATTTTTTACATAACAGACATTTATAAGGGCACTTTCCAGTATGTTCAAGCATATGTTTCTTCAGAGCAATTAAATGTTTATAAACATTTTTTACACATCAGACATTTATATGGGGGCTCACCAGTATGTACAACCATACCTGTTTTCAGAGTAATAAATTGTGCAAAACATTTTTTACATGTCGGACATTTATAAGGGTGCTCACCAGTATGTATAATATGTGTTTTCAGATTACTTGACGGTGCAAAACATCTGCTATAGTGCTCCGCACTTCTATTTTGAAAAACTATGGTATTTGGGTAAACGTCAGACCAGAGAAGCCAGAGTCATTTAAATCGTAGTATAAAAAAGTGTTCAAAACCACACCCAATTAATTTTGACCTTGAAAACAACATCATGGAATTTTTTTACTCTCCCAATCAACCGAAAATGGCTATGAAATAGTTTTTTCCTTCAAGTAAAATGTAATAGTAGATGATTTGAACAGAAAGAAAGTTCCAGGGTTCAACAACATAACCAGTTGGAGAGTTTTGAAGGAATTACCAAGAATAGGTTTAGTCTCTCACAATACTTTATAATTCAATATTTGCAATTAGAACACTTTCCCTCCCAATGGAAAAATTTCCATATTGTAGTACAAGCCAATTTGTACTTGTAATTTATTCAAAAACCAGGAATACCTATAATTTCAGAAGTATTTGAAAAACTCTTTTAATACACCTTTAACCTTAAATCGTGGAGACATAATACAGTGCCACAATTTCAATTTGGTTTTAGGTGTAAGAACTCAATGTATTGAACAGGTTCACAGAATATTTTGTCATTAAGGAAAACAAGTGTTTCTGTTCAGCAGTTTTGTTTGACATTGTGCAAACTTGCAATGAAATCTGGCATGCTACTGTCTACATATCTGTACATGCTACTGTGATCAAGACTCTGTTACGGTACCTCAAACTTATATTGTAGGATTTTAGTCTCTTACTTTTACCAACAGCCTTTTTCAAATTACGTTCGAAGAATGTATGACCGAATTACACGAACCTATGACTGAGGTATCTCAAGACAGTGTTCTGGGCCTATTATCTATATTCTATATAACATCAATCTTCCCCAAACTCCAGGTATTACTTTGGCAATTTTTACTTTACAACAATACTTTGATTTTGTCAACCAATTTACACCCTCTACTCCAGGTATTACTTTGGCAATTTTTACTTTACAACAATACTTTGATTTTGTCAACCAATTTACACCCTCTATTGACATCCTCCTCCTATTTTCAAACTGCCCTAAACAAAATATCTCATTGGCTCTTAAAAATAAACGCTACCAGTGGACTGACACAGACTTTCTTCCTTAAGTAAATTTAAAAAAGACAATCTGTAATAATATCATTTAATAATTTTGTTTTTAAAATAACCATCCCATTTCTAAAAATAAAAACTAGCAGAGAGACAAAGTTAAATTAATTGTCTGAATTGTATGGGGGGAACCCCCCTTCCACCGGTAATACCAGGCTTTATTGAGTTGGTTTTGTTGGGTGATTTGACCTTAAGCTTCATACCAAGTTTCATGGAAAACGGTTGTAAAATAAGGAAAAAATTGATTTTTTTTATTCTCCATAAGAATAACATTGGGCACTTTCAGACAACGTACTGCGTTTATCATGGAACATCAATTTAACTTTTCTCTGGAACCATTAGTCTTAGACAAATAATTCATACCGTACTAATAATTTGTTTAGTTTTTAAGCTGGTTTCAATGTCGTCAGTCAAGTTGTACTTTACTTTTATTGTTTTCGCTAAAAATTTAAAAATTTGATTTTTTACATTTAAATGCCCATTACTTTTGAACCGTCATTTTTACGGACATAAGGGTGGTGTCAAATTATTTAGTACTCTGAGCACTATAGACTATCAAATTTTAATCAAAATCGTTAGAGCCGTTTTTGAGAAATTTGGTTTTTTAAAGGTTTTTAGAGGGATCCTTAAAAATCAAAAATTCAAAAAAATGAAAAAACGTCTGGAAAAACGGTGAATATATACATACCGGTACATAACAAATTTCATTTAAATCGGACCAACGGGGTATCGTGTCTGTGGCTCTGTACACATCCAGACACACATACACGGACGGACAGACATCACGTCAAACCCCATTTTTTTATTCAGGAAACCCCAAAACGATATATCCACTCCCAACTCGAATTCGAAAATTTTGACGAAAACAATGCTTTCTCCCTATACTATGTATAAGGGCAGAAAGTAAAAGGAAGATAAAGGTAAATAATGAAGCAGAGTCACTTCATGTAACTTAAGAATATGGCAACATGTTCTACAGTGATATATTAAACAATTTTGATCTTTCTCATGGGAGTTAAGTAAAATTTCTGTGCATGCACTTAGATAGACCTTACATCGCGCTTTCACATTTGTAACAATACCCCCGTCGCAGCAGATCTGCGTACTCAGCGAATTTCCAAACCAATAACATAATAATAATAAATATATGACAAGTTTTATAAAAGTTTGTCCATAAACATAAGCATTGTTTGTCTATTCTCCATAAGATTAACATGGGAAAGAGTGTGCAGGTTAGCTGCTGTGAGGAACACTGAAAGTAGTCATTTCTACCATAAATAATTTTTATCTTAATATTTATACCAACTTTCATTAACATCTGTCCATAAATTAAGGAGTTTGCCTATTCTCCATAAGATTAACATGGGAAAAGAGTATGCAGGTTTGCTGCCATGATAAACAAATAAACTATGATTTTTAAGCATAAATGGATAGACCTCAACCACATGAAGCTAAATATCAAGTTTTATCCAAAAATATTGATTAATATGGGAAATATTAATTTTCCCTATCCTCCATAAGATTAACATTGGAGCCTCACAGTATAACGTACTGTGTTTAGATTTTTTAATAGCTCGGTAACCATTGGAGATAGAGAAAAACTTTAAGAAACTTAATTGTGTAGTTTTTTAAGCTGATTCCAATGGTGAAATATAAAATTGGAAATTTTTAAAAATTACATGTGAAAAACGCAAAAAACCCCATTTTGGGGTACAAAACCCCCCCAAACTACCCGTTCCCATTGACCGATATGTCTGGTTAACGAACTCGTCCGAGCATTTGTAAGAATACACGTCTCTACCAAATTTGGTCTCAATCGGACCATTTTTACGAGAGTTATCGTGTTCACAGACACACATATATATATATACATATATATATAAAAATTTTAACGACTATTGTTTTTGGACTCTGGGCACCTAAAGAAGAAAAAATAACATGGTCCCGGGCTTAAGTCTCGCCATGAGACCTACGGTAATAGCTTCTTCCCTATGGGAAATTCGCTAAAAGGCTCAATTTGTTGCTTTTAAGAACCAAAAAATTGTCCTGTCTTCCTAGACAAATTTTAAAATTCAACACTAATCAAAGTTCTAAACTATCTGGCTTTAAATCTCCTGTACGATAGTCAATCTAGATGTAGGTAGAAAAGCCATAACATTGTCGATTTTGCTCGTCTTGTAATTATATTTTACTCAATTAAAAAAATTATTTAGCACAACAGTATTTAATTAGCTTGTTTTCTCTGCTATTCTTAATAAAATTTACTTATTGTTCTTAAAGTGTATGAAACAGAATGTAGAAATAAAAAGATAATATAGACATACTGTAGGTATGTCAATTTTCAAAACAAACCAAAGTGACAGAGCCCAGTTAGTAAAAGCAAAGACAATTTATATTTCAATAGAATATTAGAATACAATTTTCTTTGGTAAAAGGGTAAGACTGCATATTCTTATTCTTGAGACACTGACCCCACTACCCCTCGTCTGGTACTTAAAGATGAATTTTATGGCGTAGCTTTGTCACTGAAAAAGGTTTCATGCAAGCTTCCTGAGAGACCTAAATTCTGTTTTTGTACATAATTTTTTAGATCTCAAAAATGACATATTTTTTAAGATTATCGGATCAAAAATGTGGCTTTAAAAATCATCTTCTGTTGTAAATGAAATTTGTTTTACTTATTTCGAAATTTCAGATACTATGTGAAAAAAGTCTGCGTTAACCTGGTTGACCTTATTCGGTATAACAGTCAAGGACCAGTCAAGTTATCTTGAAAAATTCTAGTTCAAATCTTCAATTTTCGGCACATATTTTCGATGCTCTTACCTGTATATTGTATCAGTAGACAGAGGAGGTAAAAATACTCATGGCGAGTGGTTAGGTTGGGCTATTAATTCTAGGCTTTGGATTTCTTATGGTTCGGTTGAGAATCAGTCTAGGTCAGATTAAAATTGATTTGAAATCAGTTACCTATACACGGATTGTCAGCTAACCGGACACTGCCATGCATTAATTAATCCCCGTAATCAGTGTTCTACTGTACACAGTTTATGTATAAAGGATATTTTGTTCCTAAATTTTTATGAAATACGAATAAGGCATTTAACTTGTCCCATCAGCACACCGGCAGAACAATAACAGAAACATTAGGTCTATGAAGGTAAATTTTATCACTAAAAATTGAAAATACAGTATCTTATTTTGTGAACTTCGAAAAATCTTTTGAAACAGATAATATTTGGACAAATATTGTGCTGGTTTACACTGTAGTTTTAGTATGAAAGTTAACACATAAATTATAGAAAATGATATATCAAGTGAAGATTTCGGTCCACAACATAACTCCAAACTTGATGAGAGCTTTGAACTGATTACGAGAACATTAAGCTAATATTTTTCTTGATTTCCATACTTTAGTGAAACTGGTATACTCTTTAAAGTCAACTCATAATTTTGACAAAATTATAATTATATCTCTTTTCTATGTTTATTATTCTTTGTTGATATTATAAAAGTATGAACAAATTTCTGCTGATATTTTTTCGTGAATAATTATTTTAAAAACTAATTTGTCCGCGAAGCCACCATCTAAAATCATTTACTTATGTGGTCCGGGGCTGTTTTTGCAATATTATTTAAAATATAAATTCTATGTAAGTATTTTATAATTTAAAGTCACCAGTTCGTTTCTTTGGTGTATACATTTACTATTTAGTGTGCCGTGAACCGCTTGTTGGTTGGGGATTTAAATGTTAAAAACAAGAAATTAACTCTCATGTAATGTCAAAATGCAAAATAAAAACTAACGACATATCATTTCAAATTCGTGGTCGGATCGTAGTTTGTGACGTTTAAGGCTTATTGTAATTATTGAACTGACTGAATTCATCCAAAAGGGATTACTCTGTCTAGTAGATTTAACCACCAAGATTCAATCACACAGGTAACTAGAATTAGTACAATAAATTAAGCATAAGATCTGAAGCTAAGTTTTCACAAAGTTAAGTGGTGATACACTTTCCACTTGCCATATTTCCACATACACTACAATTCTTTACTGAAGCTGGAACTGGGAAATTATAATATGTTAGTTTCTAGAGGATTAGGAGGCCCCAGCAAAGCTGACCAGGATATTTATATTCCTCGGATATTGTACAACCACTGTAAAGAAGGGATTTATAAGGATTGAAATGGTAGCTCAACCAGTCTCAGGCCATGTGTCACTGTAAGATTATTCATACTCTTAACCAACAACTGCCTTAAGCAAGTTGAGCTACCCAGGTAGTCCTCAACTTCATTTGAGAGTTCACCTCGGACAGTTCTACCCCCGCTTAAGAAACCACGAGAGTGTACTAAGCATATACATCTTTGACACCCCCTCCTAGGTAGACATGATCCTAGTAGATTTACCATTCCTTAAGAATTCTGGTTAGACTGAAGAGTCAATCCATAAGTGTTCGATCGAGACCAAATTTGGTAGAGACTTGTATTCCTACATTTGCTCGGGCGAGTTCATAAACCAGACATATGCGAACAGGTAGTTTGAGGGGGTTTTGAACTCAAAAATTGGGTTTTTTTGCATTTTTAATATGTAATTTCAAAAAAGTTAAAATTTTACCTTTGACCATTAGAATCATCTTTAAAAAGTAGGATCTATCTATCTCCACTCGAACGGTTACCGAGATGTAAAAAATCTAAACACAGTATGTTGTATTTTGAGGCTCCAATTTTAATCTTATGGAGGATAAGGAAAAATTAGTATTTAACTTATCAATCTATATTTTCGAAAGAATCGTTATATTTAGCTTCATACAATTGAGATACGTCCATTCATGCTTAAAAATCATAGTTTACGTGTTTATCATGGCAACTAACTTGGATACCCTTTTTCATGTTAATCATGTAGAGAATAGGTAAACTCCTTTACTTATGGACAGATGTTGATGAAAATTGGTATACAAGGTCAAAATAAAAATTATTTATGCTAGACATGCCTACTTTCAGTGTTCTTCAGAGTAGCAAACCTGCATACTTTTTCCCATGTTATTCTTATGGGGAATAGGCAAACACATTTATTCACGGACAGATATTGACAAAACTTGGTATATGGTCAAAATAAAAAATAGTTTATTGTAAAAATGCCTACTGTCAACATCCACATAGCAGCAAATCTTCATACTCTTTCCCATGATAATTAATATTGAGAATAGGCAATTTTCCTATTTATTATGAATATTTATCAAACCTGTTAGTATATTATTATTGATTTGGAAATTCGTTGAGTACGTAAGTATGCTGCGACGGAGGTATTTTTATGTCCTTCAGCTACAATTTCATTACGGTACCTATATTCTAAAAGACCTCAAAACATGGTTACCAACCAAAAATAATGTAGAAATATTACTTTACTTTACTTTTAACTAAAATGGCTACCTACATAGGTAGGTATTTAGTTTGGGTTTTTTTTTAGGTACTTTCGTACATTGTATGAAAGTATCTACATTGTATCATATATTCTGTCATCCACCACTCTGCGTAGTTAAGTTAGGTTGATATTGTAACCTAATAATATTATTGTTTTACTAAAGAAAACTGACCTAACTTAACACCGCAGAGCACTGGACGTTGGATATGTTAACACGAGTTTAAAATATCTATTTGAGTTAGCAGTTAGTCCAAACACTGTTTTAAAACTGTGATGTTAAAATACTTGATGCCACCTCTACACATAACTTTAGAGGTGGCCTATATTCATTATGTACAAAACATACCTAAATATATTTCAATGTTATAGCCGACTAATTTATTTATTATAGTAATGTATGTATTTATATTTGCAATTTAAGTGGACCTACAGAATTGAGAATAATGTGTTGGAGAGATTTAGGGGCAAAAGGTCGTTGATTTGCAGCTGACGAGTCACAATAGTCTTGGATGTCCGTCCCAGGAATGTTCACCAGAGTCAAACTAAGTGACAAGTTTGAATCCACATTAGTGTTCCTTAGGATCTTTTGAAGCTCAGATCATTAGTTTGCTGTCGAGCCAATGTGCTGATGTCTACAATATTGTTAGATAAAACATCGACTCGAGAAAACGTGCCGGCGACTAAATTTAGTTGAATCAGAGATGTGTCTGATATCTGTTGTGAATTATGAGATAAAAGTCAGCTGATTCTGTTGGACTGGTGGA
Source organism: Nephotettix cincticeps (assembly GCA_023375725.1). Classification (NCBI taxonomy): domain Eukaryota; kingdom Metazoa; phylum Arthropoda; class Insecta; order Hemiptera; family Cicadellidae; genus Nephotettix; species Nephotettix cincticeps. Next base: position 25,927,047 of record CM041785.1, read on the forward strand.
AGTTTATCTCGTTTTTGGTTGAATGCAAACGTTATGGGCTTATGATCAGTAAAAACTATGCAATGATGTGCTTCAGAAACATGGCGGAGGTAACTTATTGCAGCATAGATTGTGAAAAGTTCGCAATAATATGCAGGCCAAAGTGATTGTTTCAGGGAATGATAGAAGAATGATAGAATCATAGAAGAATGATAGAGGTTCCCAAGCAGAATTGTTAACCCACTGCTGGAGAACAGCTGCAACTGATGTGCTAGAGGCATCACAAAATAATGCTGGAGGAGCATGTTGATCGGAATCCATGTCCAGTTCACAGGTTGATTGCCGTGAAGTGATGACAAAGCACTATGAAGAGTTGCCTGATGCTCAACAGCCGAGGGAATAAACCTTCTGTAATTTGAGCATTCCTAGAAATCGCCACAATCCTTTTGCTGACGAATAGCGGGGAAATAGCTGAAGGGTCTCAACATGATCTGGCAGAGGTCTTGTATCAGCAGCCAAAACGTCATATCCTAGAAATGTTACACGTTCGGAATAAGTAACCTATCGACTTCTTTATATGAAATAGGAGTCCATAGTCAGTTAGACGCTTTAAAAGAGATCGAAGATGAATTTCATGTTCATGGGCGTCTTAAGAGTAAACTAAGATGTCTTCAATGTAGGCAAAACAGAAATCCAGAGCAGAAACAACTTTATCTATAAACCTTAACTAACTTTATCTTAATCCTTTATCTTTATAACTAACCAACTAACTTTATCTATAAACCGCTCAAACGTTTTACCTGGATTGCGTAAACCAAATGACATGAACGGGAACTCTTAAAGAACGAAAGGGGTTGTGATAGCCGTTTAGGGATTGCCTCTGGATTATAGATTAAAGATTTGGGATTATTTCCTCAGGATATTAATTGGAAAATAGTTCAAGAATTGAGGGCACGGTAGTAGCTACAGGGACACCATCACCATCCTCTTCACTTATGAGTAGTTTCATCCTCTGCTCCTGTGACACGGACAGACGCTGTACCGGTTGTGCTCGGAGGTAATTGTACTTTCCAGTTGCTGGTGGATTTATTATTATGTCCTCAACCTCCATGGCGTACTTTGTGTCGAGTTGCGATACGAGGTAGTGGAATCTTGTGTCGACATCTGTGATCTTAGCGATGAGTCCACTTGGGCGAACCATAGGCTGGGGCGTTAGGCCCAGAAAGGAGGTAGTTTTATCGCAACACGGTTGATTCGCAGTAATGAATGGTATTTTTCAACGTTTGAGCCTCCTGTTTCCTGCATCTTCTTATTTCGGGGTCAACAAATAAGGCGTCTCGGGCTATTAAATATCAATAACAAACGAGGTACGGTACCTTGAAAAAATGAAATTGTTTATTTACAATGTGTGAACTATTGAAGGTAAATATTGTAAACACAAAATTAATTATTAAAACAGTTGATCAGCTGACCGTTATAAAAAAATAATTTAGAGTATATCAGCCACAAAATTATCACAACAATACCACAGTTATGGGCTGAATCCAGGACATTCAGCTGTTCCGGGAAAATCGGGACGGATGGTCACCACCTTATATTAAGTGGATAAGATCTTTGGACCTCTTAACTTCTCTAACTGTTACTATACTGTCCTGTTTAGTGTAAGGGAAATAATATTATAAATAAATAAATATACACAAGATGTAATTAGTTCAAATTATAGAAGTAGATTTTAATGGTCATTTTAAGGTCAGTTTGTAGTAAACTTGTGTATAGTACAGTTCTTATTATGTTGGTAGTATGACAAATTGATTGGTTTATGTGGGCCAAAGTTTAGTAAAACTTTGTCCTTTTAAACCAATCTAGTTCATAATTAGTGAAGACCCAGTATTTTTGCTAAAAATAACTAAAATGTTTCAATTGAAGATGCCGTTGGAGAGAAATTCACCTTCCTGCACGCCAACTCGACATGACGAGCTTTCGATCTCTAGGAAGAGTCTACGAACTAGAGTTCTGATTTCAGCTAATACTTGGAAGGAAAATATTTGCAATGAAAATAAAGAAAACAAAGGGACAAATATGTCTCATGTGCTTTCATCAACAAGGATATGCGATACTTCGTCGGCCATAAAACGTGAGGTAGGCGTTTAATATTTGCTTACTTGTTTTAAATTAACTTTTGAACTATGGCAGTGTTCAACAAATTGTCAAGAGCATTTGTACACTTGTTTTAGAAATTTAAGCTTAATGCCAACCGAAGTATCAAGTGCTTTAGTACCTTTTTGTGCTTTTTGCCCTTTGGAGTTGGGGCACTGTTGTTTCCTGGTAAAAATTACATCTGTGAAATTAATTTAAATAGCATTTACCTGCAAAATCTATGAAAGTATTCTTTGATGGCCATTTTTTCAGGACAAAACTTGTTTCTTAGAAGAAAACAGTATGTGGGAAGAATCTTCTCTAAGAGCTGATGTTACACCAGTGGAAGAAATGGTCAATGGAAATTCAATGGACTCATTCAGGTTTGCGTTAACTTAATAAGGTTAACTTAATAAAAGTAAGGCCTAAAATATTGTAAGAAAGACTTGAGAATAAGAATATAGTCTTTTAAAATCTTATCTTATTCTTAAAATAGTTATTTTCAGTTAGACTTTAAGTCAATTTTAACTTTAAAATTCTCAGCATTCTTAATTTGTAACAAGTTTTTCCCTTACATAAAAACATGACACTGTTTAGCCTCACCAGGGATTAAATAACTCTGAGAACAAGACAACTCAGTAAGGAGACAAATTAGTATAGGGCCTGTTATCACCCTGAGGATGGAGAGTGAGTTAGGTATCTCCTCCTAAATCGTTCAACTTAAAGTAAACAGGTAGCTCAGGGATATTTTGCTGCCTTCAATAAACCAAACTTTGCTGGACCAAGATTAGATTAGATTATATAGTTTAAATGGCAACCATACTACAATGTAGGTATTTTAAGCCAAGTATGAATGAGGATTGAGTGTAAGATGATTGTGGCACGATTAGGGATCTCAATCCCGGGATTTCAGGATTGAATAAAGCCAATCCTTGGATTAGTCCTGGGATTACCATTTTTATTGTTTATGCTAGAAACACCTACTTTCAGTGATCCTCACAGCAGCAAACCTGCATACTCTTTTCCGTGTTAATCTTATGGAGAGTAGGCAAATAGCTTTCATATTTATTTACAGATAATGATAAAACTTGTCATATATTAATTATTATTATTATTATTATTAATTTGGAAATTCGCTGAGTACGCAGATCTGCTGCAACGGGGGTATTTAATTATTTCTCCATGTTGTATTAAAATTTATCCGATAGTTACTTACGTTTTTAGTCAGGGAAGATGCTGCATATAATATGAAAAAATCAGGGAATTTCCTTATAATACCTCGCTAGACACCCTGAAAGTAAATGTGAGTATCATTTAAAGAACTTATTTTAAACAAGTTCCAAAAGTATTTTTTTGGATTGAACAATGTTGATGCAAGTACTGTATGCAGTTGTAGCAGTAGAGTATCTTGAAGGGAACCTTCAGAGTATCTTGAGGGAAGGCTGTACCTCGTATAAGCCTGTTTCATGCAAACATGGCAAGTGGGAAATCAAGTGGGCCAAATCATACGCACAACTAATAAAAACATTTTTAATTTTTACCTAAGGAACCTTTTTACCTTAAACCATTTTAATATGAATCTTTATACTAATTTTTTTCAAGCCAGTTGTTTTGTTTTAGTTCCGATCACAGTAGTGATCATATGGAGGTTAGCATTGTCCAATTGCAAAAACATTCTACTCCCCAGCAAAAAAAGTTTTCTGCCAGGGCAGCATCGTCAACACCTAACCTGGAGATGTTCAACATTAATAGATTCTCAAGGAATGGTTTGTTAGTTTTTCTTTCCTCTGGTGGTGTTTGGGTTTCTGCTGTTGATAATGTGACTTGTCCTATCAATTATATTTTATTTTTAAAATTTTAAAATTAGTTTTATTAGGCATTATTATCTTTAAAAATATAATTTTAATACAGTGGAACTTGGATAATTCGAACTTCTGTAATTCGAAAACTTCTTTATTTCGAAATTTTGTCTTGGTCCCTAGAATTTTATATAAAAACAATGTTTATTCGAATAATATTTTGGATAATTCGAAGTTTTTTCTGCGGAAAATCTCTAGTGTGTGTATAAGTGAACAAGTTATTGTGTGCGATTTTCCAGGAAACGATGTTAGGGCTTCCTGTCTTCAGTCTATTTTTAGCTAGATCACCGCGCCCACCCCACTCACTAGTCCACTACTGCTCATAAATCACAACATTGACATCTGTGTGTATCATGGTGGTGTTTTGTTCCGATATTCGTCGTCTTTGTTTCGTGTTGGCAATTGTGACTTCGTCTGCTTTCATGTTAACACGTTGTGTGTATGATGGCTTTGTCAAAGCGAACCTACAAATCTCTGACGTTGCAAGAATGAATAGCGGCGATCAAGGAGGTAGAGAAGGGATTTGAAAAAGTTTGTAATAGGTGGTTTCGGGATCCCTCCAAACACATTATTGATATTTAACAAAAATTAGGATTTTTAATCAATAATATCTTTATTAACCTAACTTTTTTAATATACAATGTTAAAACATGATGTTTGATTGTTTATTTCAACCACTTGCATAAACTTTTCTAATTCGAATTTTTGGATAATTCGAATTTTTTTCTGGTCCCTTGAGGTTCGAATTATCCAAGTTCTACTGTATTCATATTTAAAATAGAAGATATCTTCAAAGCACTTTGAAACAAATTTTAGTTTCTTTATTTTTAGCTAAAATCGGTGAAGAAATATGGAACAAGTTATTATTTTTATCTCTATAAAAAATTGAATGTATGTCTGTCTGTCTGTACGTCCTTTATGCGTTGCCAAACTACTCATCCGATCGCCATGAAATTTTAGGAAGTTGCTCTATATGTGTCCGGGAAGGTTTTAGTGAAAAAATATTTTCGAAAACCCCATAAGTTTCCATTTTATTGCGTTTTAAATTTCTAATGTTAACCTTATGGAGAGAAAGTTTGTTTACAAATTGTCTACAATGAAAACATTTGATTTCTTAGCTACAGCTGATTGGTTTACTTTCCATTAGCAATACCGTATGCTTTACTATCCAATGTCATCTGAATCATTCATTAATGTTAAACTATGAAGTAAATGTGTACTGTAAAAAATGAACAGCTTTATTCACCACGTTAATAGTTAACGGTTTTGGGATTATGTATTTATATTTTTATTTTCTGTCTGATTAAAGTCACGTGTTTATATGATAATTACAATGTTTATATTATTACGTTTATTATAATAATCAGCTGTTGTATATCTTTCCTATAAAAGCCGTATTACAGATAGGTTACGTTTGGGTTTGGATTGGATTTGAAAATTGTGAATTAATCCACTCAGATTTATTTGTTTTATGGGAATCCAATACTATAATACGAGCAAGGTTTGTATATATATATATATATATTTGCACACGGATCTCGAAAACGGCACCGAGGAATTTCTTTAAATTTTGGAAATAACTAATTTCCGAGTAGAAAATAAGTTCTAGATAGGTCTAATGTCTAGGAAAATTCGTGTTTTCTTGTATACATAATAAGAGGAATAACAAGTTAACTTGATGCTCAACATGAACATAAAATCTTACTCGCCTAGAATCTTTATAACCATCTACACTATTATCTAATACATCAAATTCATTTTTAAGAAATTAAAACTACCATTTTAGCGATAAGTGGTTTGTTAGCTTTTAAATTTTTACTAAGTGAAGTGGAAATTGTATTTTGAGCTGAATATAATGAAACCAATGCATTTTCACAGTTTTCATCCAGACAAATTTCACGTTGAATGCGAGAGATCAAGACTGCTTGAGTAGTAATTTGAAACCTTATTGTTCTGAGGTGAGTTTTTTACCACTACCCTACAGAATATATGATTCTGAGTCAAATTAGCACGTTCAGTCAAGCCTAAAAGATACAGTAAAATATAATGATAAAATAATGAGATAAAGTAAAATGACAGAGTAGGCAACATTATCAGCACTGTGCGATAACCTGTTTGAGAGCAGCTATTCAATTTAATTTATATATTTGTGACATACATTGTTATTTAAACATTCTTGCCACCAGAGTTGATAATTTGAATAAAATAGGTACTGTGTCCTCATCCTTCTAGTCTTTTTTTAGTCAGCAGGCAACTAGTTAGAGGACTCTATGGTCCCATTTTCAAGCCTTCATCAGTTACTCCTTACGCCCTTAACACATTCGCTGTGGATGACTCCGTTCGGCATCAGGTTATGAGAACGACTTGTGTGAGTGATGCCGATCGGTGTGCAAACACGCCATATTAATTATATTATTTATATTATATTATATTACTATATAAATAATTTATATAATATTTATCATTATTTATACTATATAAATAATATGTTATATGTATAATATAATATATATTTTAAAATGTGCAATATATTATAAAATATAAATTTTTATTTCAGTTAAAATTACCACAAACTTATTTGCACATTCGCCGTAATACTATAAATTTTGACCCCCAGCGAACGTGTTAATAGGTGAGGTGGGCAGGCCATGTCGCCAGTGACAAAACTGGCTACTCAGCTTGTCGTGTGGTATTGATCCATACGGATGATATTACACGAGATGGGCCAGCAGCGATGTGGCTACATTTTGGCGACAGACTGGCCACCAAGCCACTGTTTGCCAGTGGCAACAGTGGGTTATAGCATATGGAGATTATTATACTTGGTGGCCAGGCCACGTTGTAAGATAAACTCACTAGTGACTTGGTACCTAATCTAATAAGGACCTTAAAAGTCATCATGATAAATTAAAATTATACAAAAACCACTTAATTTTACACCACACAATGTTCACTGGGCTGGCCACATGCAAATTATGAACAAGTACACCGGTGGTGAAGAAGACCATTCCACGACTCTTGAGAAGTATTGTGTCTTTTTCACCATCATATTGATTAGTTATTGATTACTGTAACATATTGACCATTCATAACAATATTCATCTTGATTACCATCAGATTTATTGGAATGTAATTAACATTATCATTGATAATGTTTTAAATCTTTATCATTACATTTCAAATTTGATAGTTATCTTACTATAACTTAAAAACGTGGGTACTTACTTATTTACTTATACAGTAGAACCTCGATTAACCGTCACCCTTTTAACCGTCAGTCTCTATTAACCGTCACCCCGCTAGCGCAAAAATAATTTTGTTTCCGCGTCAGCGCCGAGTCGGATCTTGAGTTGAGGCTCTATGATGAGTAGTGACGACTGTACTGCACAACTGCATTGTGCGTGAATCATTGGCGGCAAGGGTAGTGACCCTGCTCGTTAATCCCTTATACTGTCTTCTTCATTCCACTGCTACCGTTTCATTTCAGTTCAGTATGGTGCGTGGCTACAGTGAACTGAAGTTATTGTCGATTTCGAGTGCAATGCCAACTACTGTTTACGTGCTTTACTGTTTATTGTTAACAGTTCTGTTTATACGTGGTGTGTAATGCTCGTCTGTTATGGCTGAGAAACGGTAACGTGTAGTTGTGGCACTCGACAATAAACAATAAATTATTAAACGCTGATGCTTCTTCTCAGAAAAAATTAGAAAAGCCTAAAAAGCTCGACGGGGAAAGAAACAAAAGAAAATTACGGATTATTTTAATTACTAAATACCGGCAACATAAAGTTTTGAGAGTAAAAATACGTACATGTACAGTTCATATTTCATTGTTTTCTTAATAAAATATTTCAATAAATTATTTTTCACTTGAACTGGCGTAGTTTTTCTCATTTAAAATAAATTCACATTAAGTCTATCATGAAAATTAATTATGTCTTAAAATGGCGCCGTTATAACATGCAAGGCAGTGAATTGCGAAGTTGTCACGCCAAACACTGTCTAGGTGCTAAGTTGTATCGGCGCTATTATTATTTCTGTTATCCGTCTATTCGGTTATCCGTCATGGTCTCGGTCCCGAGGGCGACGGTTAATCGAGGTTCTACTGTACTTGTATTCTTCATCATTGACCAACATTGTTGGACAGATTGCGTCAAAAATAAGATTTAAAGATTTAAAATATCTACACTAAAAACTAGGCTAAGATGGCAGTGTCATAGAGATTCGAAAAGTGGTGTGTCACTCAAATCGCTCAATGAGTAGAGGGGCCTATCCACCAAATAGTCCATTAACCTTTTTTTAAAAATGTTTAGGTTTAGGATAGCTGCACTTGTGCTCAGTCATTAATTATTGTGAAGTTGATTTTTAGTTTAGCTGTATTTTAAACACGGAGATTTAAAGCAGTTATTTGACTCCAGACAAAGATTTTTAGGTAATAATGATTTTTTCAGTTACCAGCACCAGGGGATGAGAGTCAGTATGAGCAGAGTTTAAATATATCTTCAGATCTCAATACAACTACTGAACTGACTTCCCCATTAAGGTACTATGAATTACTAACATTAAAATTACAAATTTCCACAACAATATTAATCGAAACTTGGACAATTAGACATCATTTTGGATAGGTTTTTTTGTGAACTTGTGTAATGTATGTTCTCAAAACCATACAAATATTGTTTTACCATTCAAATTATCTACTTAGTATAGGGTATGGTAAAATACCCCAACACTCTTTTTATTTATTTCAGTTATCTGGGTTATACAATAACTTATATTTTTTCTATAAATACGTACAGTTTTGTTTGTTTTAAACATAAAAAACTTTCATACATCCTCATTTAAAATTTGTTTGAAATTTTCATTTTTTTTCTCCTGTGAAAATTTGGTGATGTGACAAGTTCCATATGTGCATATGCAAATATTCATTAATTAATTAAGTTCAAGATAGTTGTGTTATTTTTTAATTGAATACAAACAATCTTTAAGGTGTAAACTTTATCAGACTATGTGATTCCAGCCACCTGTGTTCAAGTGAACTAGACCGGCATCATAAAACTCCAGTGAAAAACAAACAATCAATGAGAAAACTAAGTCTTAGATCAAAAACAATGATTTGCTCGGCTATAGAAAATAGTAAAGATGTACCAAAGAAGATATTGTCTAGACACAAGAGTATGGAGGAGAAGCGTTTGAATTCTAACACATTTTCTCTGATGCCTCAATACAGAACTCCTCCATCTTGCACAGGCAAAGTTTTGCAAAATCCTTTTGAGATTGATCTCCCTAATAGACTGAGCAAGACAATTTTTAGTCCCAATGTCTTTCAAAATGTAGTCAGCCCCAGTCAGGTGAGTTTACAGAAAATATTCCTCATGAAAATTCTTCACAAAAAAAAATTAAAATGACATAAGTTGTGATAACAGTGTAATATGAATAGTCATTTATTTCATCTTTAAACACCATTGTTACAGTCGATTTTGTCAATATATTTAAAGCTAATATGGCTTAGTTATCTTAACTTTAATATAGCTTAACTCAAATAACAGGACAAGTTGACAAGCAGCACTTTAAATTTTCAATAGTTTGGAGTTGTAAATTATTAGAACTATCAAAAGTATGAGAATTAAACCTACCTGAACTTAAAACTATCACAGTCATTGATCACAGATACCAAAAAATTTAGGCCTAAATGTATTAATGTACAAGGAAATATAAAGTAGTGGTGAATTAACTGTTTGAATTAAAAAAGAATTAGAAATGAACCTAACCAGTAACAACAACATTATCACAAAAGAAAGACAGAGGTTAATAATGATAACATAGAAAAATATATAATTACAACAACAAATCATCTGATGTATTTAAGATTAATGACTCAAATTCTTTAGTGGATAAAATACTTAAAAATACTAATCTAACTTTAAAATACTAATCATAAGAACAAAACTGAAAGAAAGTTATTTTAGCCCTCCGATTGTCATCTTTATTACCTAGGAATGCCAGCCACTTTTTGGCGACTTTGCGACGTTTTATATAAACAACTGTAATAATTTCTAAACCAACACAAACTATAACATGTTATATGTCATTTTTTCATCATGAAATTTTCTAATAAACTTATATGGATGTTCTGTTTATTTGGAGGATTATTATTATCCTGACTTGACATTTGTCCACCTTCATCGTGGACATCTGTTCGTCTTTCTTTGAATTTTCGACACCATTCCCGAACACAGCCATCACTCGTACCGTTGTTACCATACGTGTTGCTCATTCTGTGATGGATTTCTGCAGCACTACAACCTTCTGTTGCAGAAAACAGATTACATCTCGTAACTAAAATTTGATGGGAGCATCAAGCGTAACGACAATGTTCACTCGGACAAAGCTTGACTACTACTGACTCACTGGAGCTAAAAACAGCAGAGGTGGTGGGGAAGCTGCACAATCGCATGACGAATAGACCTGGCCTCTCTCTTCCTCTTACTTTCTTAGATGGATGATCAGAGGTTGAAATGAACAGCCCTCGTACTTTGTTTAGCTCTCACTTTTATTAGTTTTCAATGGTGTGTGACACCGTTGAAAACTAAGGCCTAGTCATTAGATTTGAGTCAAATTGGATGTGATGAGAAAGTCAGGTATAGTTAAAAATAGTCTGGTTACTTAACATATAAATCAATTCAAGCCCTTCGGCCTAAACAATTATTAATGAAATTAAAATTATGATGTAGGATTCAGAAGAGTTAAGGTGGACTATTGAAGATATTTCTTCGATCAACCCTGTTCCTATCGACGAGGACTTTTCAGTTCCTTCAGAAGATGAAGATCCAGAAAAAGAAAGTCTGGTTCAGCAAGAAATTGATAGGTAAGCCTACTGTGGGTATTAGAAAATTACAGTTTTGAAATTAACATTACATTTTCAGTCTGTTGGCTCAGTTTGTTAAACTTATATAAATGATGCTGACAAATGAAATGCTAGTTGAGGTCTTATTATTTAAGTAAAAAAAACCCCAGTTCCAATATTTCTCTCTGTTAACACTACTTAATCATTTCCCATGGTAATCTTTAATTGATAACTCATATATTTATTATCATATCGTGATAAAATATTATATATTGTTTAGTCTATGATCAGGCTTAGTTTCTATTATCTCAAGTAACATTTAACTCTTTGCACTCGGACGTCCAGCTCAGTGTTGTCAGCCTGAGTAAGCCAGTCGGCTGAATTGACTACATGCAGAAACTATATTGATGTGTCGCCATCATGTCAGAATGATTATTGTTTACGAACTTGTTGTAATAGTGTAGTAATATTTCATTAGTTCAACGGTGAAACGAATTAAATGTCTAAAGGTTTTGCACAATTAACCAAATTAGTAAAATATGATTATATTAGTCAATTTAAAAACATTTATTGAGAAAGTTGGCTGTAGGCCCTATTGAGCCATAACGATTTTTAAAAATTACGTTGAGGTCCTCCTGAAGTCCTTGCTCAGCATTAGCAAAGTGTATCCAAGGTCTAAAGAAGACCATTTTTATACTGAGTAGCTATTACTATTGTAGAATTCACAGCGAAATGTTACCAGAAGACAAATAGTTAACGGCAAATGAGAATGTTTTTGATGTCTTTTTGAAACTTGTGTACTTCTACTCGCCCACGGCCGTACAAATTAATTTGAAGGGTAACAAAATATATATGTACGAAGTTATACAGCTATAAAACACATAGGTAAGTATTTATTTTTAAAATAAGTGTTGACACATTACTTAGCTCATGAAGACAAATCATTTTACAAAAAAAAAACACTTTTGCAAATATAACCTAATATTTTAATCTGTATAATTAAAATATCGGCAAAACTACGATTGTCACGAAATGTGTCAACCTTTAAAACCAAAAATCTAACCGAGTTAATACCGTTATTTGTTGTTCTGTCTCATTTTACTTCTTTCTCATTTTGTACACCCAAATCAGTGATATATATTTATATTTTGCCTTATATACACACATACGTATTATTCCGGTAACTTCTAATGTTATAGGTATTTCTCTGAAACACACATTGTGCTTAGCCCAGATGATTTACCTAAATCTTCAAGTGATCTTGAAATCCTGAAAAGCAACTTAAATTGTGGAACAGCTTCTTCCACACCTAGAAAAGTTAATGTGAATAGCACTAAGGAACTTAAAAATTGTAAGTAAATACTCAAGCTCTAGAATATTTAGAATAATAAGATAGTTACAGTCAAGTTAGATTTTATAGTCTTTGTTGAATGATGCATACCTTATCTATTTCCTTTGTTAATTTTTGTTGTTGATTTTTCCTTTGTATATTTGTCATTTTTTAAGATTTAAGTCTGGAATTGTGATGGATAAATAGTTTATCTATAAAACAAATAAGAAAGTGGAGAATATCACAATTCTATCTCTGTTCTACTTCAGAAAATTAACAATTATGGTTAAGAAAGTAAATTTTGAAAGAATTGTTAATGAGAATCCAATTAATAAATATGAATACTTTTCAAAATTTAATTAGGCAATTTTTTCGTTGTTTAAACTAATGAAAAACCTTTTCCGTCCAGCTTCTACCCAAACAACTTTATCTTTTCCCGAAATTTTGCCAGCAGAGTTGGAAGAAAGTTTAAGTGCATATTTTAAGGTAGGTAAACAAGAAAAATTATATTTGTATATATATATATATATATATATATATATATACCACTTTTCTGAATTTGGAGAAAACTGTTAATTTATTTTAAACCAATTATAAAAGGCATATCTCTCTTTCTCTCTCTAAATTAACAGTTTTCCCCAAATTTAGAAATGTAGTTTTCATCAAAACAAGCAAAATTGGTTCTGACGCTCAGTCAAATTTTACATAAATGCTAAGCTGAATTTGGAATGGCTTGATAAAATAAAGGTAAGGCGATGACAGTTTTTCCATTCTACTTATATTATTAAAGTAATAATGTAAATTTGTAAAAATGTAAATTATATTACACCTACTATATAATATTTTCTAAAATAACATGTGGCTTACATCATAATTTATCTTTTTAAACTAACAGCTAATACACAAACATATTAAAGTCTTGTATTTCAAATGTAAACACATTGTATTCATGAAATTGATATTATATTATTATTTAACAATAACATTATTATGACCATTTTTTATACATAGGTTAACACATGGAAAAAATTAGAATGTTTTTTTTCAGTTTCATGAGTTGAGCCAGGTAAAGTTTTCTTTGTTATAGACCAGTTACAGAAATAATAGTGGTGTTCCAAATACATTATGGTACAACACTATTTGTATTATTTATGTATGACATTTATAAAAAACTAGCTGACCCGGCGAACTTTGTAACGCCTCACAGTAAACACATGTTAACTTTAAGATTGGCCATGTTCTGAAGTCGAATAGCAATACAGCTTCATTGTGAAAGGTTATATATTCTGGGTCGCTGCATAGTGAATAACAATACTGAAACGATAAAACATATTAATATCATTCCCATAAAACAAATAAATCTGAGTGGATTAATTCACAATTTTCAAATCAAATCCAAACCAAAACGAAACCTAACTGTAATATGGCTATTATAGGAAAGATATAAAACAGCTGATTATTATAATAAACGTAATAATATAAACATTGTAATTATCATATTAAAACGTGACTTTAATCAGACAGAAAATAAAAATATAAATACATAATCCCCCAAAACCGTAAACTATTAACGTGGTGAATAAAGCTGTTCATTTTTTACAGTACACATTTACTTCATAGTTTAACATTAATGAATGATTCAGATGGCATTGGATAGTAAAGCATACGGTATTGCTAATGGAAAGTAAACCAATCAGCTGTAGCTAAGAAATCAAATGTTTTCATTGTAGAAAATTTGTAAACAAACTTTTTCTCCATAAGGTTAACATTAGAAATTTAAAACGCCATAAAATGGAAACTTATGGGGTATTCGAAAATATTTTTTCACTAAAACCCTCCCGGACACATGTAGAGCATCTTCCTAAAATTTGATGGCGATCGGATGAGTAGTTTGGCAACGCATAAAGGACATACATACATACATGCATACAGACATACATTCAATTTTATATATAGAGATAAAGATAATGTTACAAAAATTAGTTAAGTGCCAATAATAATTGTAGTTAAACCCAATCATAAATTAAGGTTTTTAAGGTCTTTCTGTTTACACAGAAAACTTCAATGTATATCATTCAATAATTATCGTGCCATGGTATTTGTTAGTGGTTGTGTTTGCAGTATTTTCAAGATGATGATCTCAATCAGAGCCAGTGTAACCTTCGACGTAAACTGTTCTTCCACAAAGAAGATGAACCTCCATCACCTGTCAGGTTAGCGCCTTGTTTGTTAACAATTTCTGTAGTCTTATTCAACAATTAATTATTTTCACAATTATCCTTTTAGCGAATTTCCCACAGGGAAGAAGCTATTACCGTAGGTCTCACAGCAAGACTTAAGCCTGGGACCATGTTATATTTTTAAATTTATGTGTCCAGAGGCCAAAAACAAGTCGTCAAAACTTATATATGTATATATGTGTGTGTGTGTGTGTGTGTTTGTGTGTCTGTGAACACGATAACTCTTGTAAAAATGATCCGATCAAGACCAAATTTGGTAGAAACATGTATTGATACATTTGCTCGGACGAGTTCGTAATCTATACATATTGGTGAATCGTTACAGGTAGTTTGGGGGGTTTTGTACCCCAAAAATGGGTTTTTTGCGTTTTTCCCATGTAATTTTTAAAAATTCCAAATTTTATCTTTCATTATTAGAATCACCTTAAAAAACTACACAATTTAGTTCCTTTAAGTTTTTCTCTATCTCCAATGGTTACCGAGATATTAAAAGATCTAAACACAGCACGTTGTATTTTGGGGCTTCAATCCAATACTATAATAAGAGCAAGGTTTGTATATATATTTGCGCACATATCTCAAAAACGGCACTAAGAAATTTCTTTAAATTTTGGAAATAACTAATTTCTGAGTAGAAAATAAGTTCTAGATAGGTCTAATGTCCAGGAAAATTCCGGTTTTCTTGTGATACAGTGCAACTCGGTTATTGCAGCCTCGGCCATAACGTCAACTCGGATATAACGTCATTTATATTTAGGTCCCGCCAAACTATATGTATTTACATAGGAAAAACCTCAGATATATTGTCAGTCAATTCTCAAACCTCGTATATAACGTCAAGAAAATCGGGCCGAGATGAAGGCAACATATAGCTAAACAGAGAGAGTTCGGTCGGTGGTGCAACGTGAGGGCTGCAGCTATTGTTTAGCTACATTCTATTTTTAGAAACGGCATTTTATTGCTGTCCTACCGCTAACCACATTTACACTACTAAACAATTTGTAAAAACTTTAGGGTAACATAACTGTGCGAAATAAAAGCGGAAAAAAGTATTTCCAAAATCTTCCGTGTTTTGATAGAAAACGTATTCGTTGTATTGCTTGAAGCCACTGTAACAAACCAATTAATTGGTATAAATTAATTTTCTCTTTTGCTTTTCAATCCTCATTCCGTTTCTAACAAAATCAGTTGATCACAGGTTAATAATAACTGTATGGATAATTAAATAGTAAATGATCGGCTAAAACAATTGAAGTTGGCTAAAACATCTTAAACGGCAACGTCATTTGGCAGACGCTGTGGTCTAGTGGTAACGCGCTGGCTTTGTAATCGGAAGGTTGAGAGTTCTATCCCCGTCAGAGGCAATACTTTTTGTTCAGTGCTATATTAGTTATGGTGTATTAAATCGGTTTTATTTAAACCACATAAATATTTTCATTGAGTAATAAATGTGTTTCAATTTTTCTAATTAATTTTTATAATAAATGTCTTATTCTATACGAGCAAAGCTCGGTCACCAGGTACTGTTAATCTTATGGGAGGATTAGGAAAAATTAATGTTTCACTTATTATCTAATAATTTTGGATGAAACTTGATATTCTTCATGTGGTTGAGATCCATACATTTATGCTTAAAAATTATAGTTTATGTGTTTATCATGGCAGCAAACCTGCATACTCTTTTCCCATGTTAATCATATAGAGTTTGGGTAAACTCTTTTATTTGTGGACAGATGTTGATGAAACTTGATATAAATGGTCAAAATATAAATTGTTTATGCTAGAAACACCTACTTTCAGTGTTCCTCACAGCAGCAAACCTGCATACTCTTTCCCATGTTAATCTTATGGAGAGTAGGCAAATAATACTCATATTTATTGACAGATAATGATAAAACTTGTCATATATTATTATTATTATTATATTATTGATTTGGAAATTCGCTGAGTACACAGGTCTGCTGCGATGGGGGTATTGTAGAAATATTTCCCTATAATGATTCTGTGATTTAAAAAAAAGTTAGACATTAATTAATTTTTACCCACAGTATTGAAATGAGTGTAGTCCTATACAATTTTAATGTTATTTTTAGAGTAATTTTTGAAAAGAAATATTTCCTTTTTACAGGTTTGAGATGAAGTCTAGTCCTTTAACCAAAGATATGTGGAAAGCAGAATCCTCACCACTCTCTCTGAACTCCGTAAGTTGTTCTCGCTATTTTGAGGTAGTACAAGTTAAGATTATTTATATAGTATATTGGAATAGGGAGAGTACAAGGTATAAATTTAGATGCCTTAACACTTTTCCATTTTCTTAGTAAAACGTATGCAGTGTTGAATGATTTAATGGAATAATTTTTTAAGAATGTAAGTGAATAATAATAATAATAATATGTAGTTTTATTTGAGTATTATTCTTGTTTTTAAGAGTATACAGGAAGTTAAGCTTACTTTTTTCTTACTTAAATAAAATTTTATATATGTAAATAAAGATTGTCATGATGTAATACAAAATCAGTTTTCATCATGATGATCTTGCTGGCAATTCACTTTAGTTCAGAGCATATTATCTATCCTATCAGATTAGAGAAGCTGCCTGAAATGAACGTCAAACATATGTTCATAAGACATCTTAAGACATCATAACTCAACCACTGGTGATGAATATGAGTGCTGATACCACTGTTTGTTTTCGGTATGTTATAGAAAGGCAGGCTTTTTACCCCTCTGGGACGGACACAGGAGCTGTCTTCCCCTGAAATGTCACCTGTTGTTGGTGAAATTTTCATCCCTAAGTTGAAGAATGAGTCGCTGATGACTTGCAAGAAGACACTACATAACTTTTTCCTTGGTATTTTTTTTTATATATCTAAACTTTTTTAAACTGAAACTTACCAAACCCTAATAGCAAAAATGGTTAGTATACTTATGGGAAAATTTAATTTGAGAAATGGCTCGGATAGAGAGAGAGAGAGAGAGAGAGAGAGAGACACGTGGACACACACTGATGTGAGCATACAAATTGGAATAAAGCAACGACTCACCATTGGTCCGTTAAGAGTTTGGGTTGAGGTAGAGGACCCCATACATAAACCATGGACCTTGGATGTGGGCAGTCAACAACGGAAACCTCAGGGCGTCTATGACTGGGGCTGCACCGGACTTGGGCTGGTGATGAGGGACGTTGGGGGATGTGTGCTCACACAAGGGGTAACATTTAGCAAAAGGGGTAGAAGAACACCAGGGGGTTTTGTAGATGGTACAGCACTGGAGACACTGGGACGATTCAGTGACACACACGCGGTACGGTACTCGACGAGGCGGCTAGGCGACACTTGGAGAGAGAGATTAAAAATAATACTACAATTAGTATGAAGCTATGTTAACACAATAATTTTGAGAGAGAAAGAGAGTGAGTTGGCACTGGGGCTGTTGATTAATTGAGAGTTTGAGTAGACTGTATACATACAAAGAGTGTTTCATACTGAATTATTTCTTTGGAAAAGACATCATAAATGAGGAATGTCTCTCATTGTTAATAAATGATTATTTGAGTTAAAATTATGCTTAAATACTAAACAAACAGTAATTGCCACAAATATATCAGGCCTGATTACTGTAAGAAATCAGCCATTTAGAATACACAGTGTTGAATATCCTTTTCCTTATTGGTTACCACTTGAGCTTGTTTTTAAAATTAACTTATGTAAATTTATATGTATTCTGGTACACTACTTTTTTGATGGTAAGTTGAGTTGGCATATATTTTTCTCTCTTATGCAGACAACATTGAACCACCAGTAATTTGTTTACACATGTGGAAAATGTAAACGAAGCAGTTGCCTCCACTGACACATTGTATTTCTCATGGAAGAAAGACAAATAGTTTTCCCTCGTAAGGATAACATAGGACAATTGAATAGTCTCCATTTGGGCCTGATGTTCGGGGTAATACTATATGTGATAATCTAATTACTAATTGAGACCGCGAATATTGGCTTAATATAAAATCTTCGGATTAACTCCGGACTTATTCTGGATAGCGGTTTAGGATGTTAAAAGCTTAAGATGAATGAATGGGGACATTTAAAACAAAAAAGATATGAAGATACAAATAATAGAAGATTCAATGGTTAGGCGACTTGACCAGTTTGTTTAGCAAAATTCCCAGATACCGTTGGATATAAAATTGTCAGTAGGGTTACTGGACGAAATCAATCGCCAATTTAACAACTTCTGGATATATTTAACTTTTGTATATACAGTGGAACTAGGTTATAACGTCATTGAAGGGACCACACAATTAATGACGCTATATCAGAGTGACGCTATAAAAGAGGTTACATAATTTTAATTTAAAACCAAGGAAAAATAGGGAAACACATTTTTTACATGAAATTAAGACATTTAATGAAGGTAATTTGAAATACACCGTAAGTTTATGTTTATGACTGACTGACTATCTTACGTCCCTCCTCACACGCTCTTATAACTCACACCTTTTCTTCAGCAAAACCTTTCTCTTAACACTTGCCATTATTTTTCAATACTGTATTCGTAAATTAAAATAACGAAAGACAAACTGTAAAAGACATACACTGAACTAACGATATCTGCACGAACTGTAGGTACGTACGATCGGCATCACAGTGCTTTGATGCGACGTGAGTCACTGACACTGACCTTGATGACCGGCGACAGCGGATATAGGGTAGGGGAGGGGTTTGGGGTGGTTAGCGGTAAGACAGCAATAAAATGCCGTTTCTAAAAATAGAATGTAGCTAAACAATAGCCGCAGCCCTCATATTGCACCACAGACCGAACTTTCTCTATTTAGCTATATGTTGCCTTCATCTCGTCCCGATTTTCTTGACGTTATATACGAGGTTTGAGAATTTACTGACGATATATCCGAGGTTTTTTCCTATGTAAATACATACAGTTTGGCGGGACCTAAAAATAAATGACGTTATATCCGAGTTGACGTTATGGCCGAGGCCGCAATAACCGAGTTGCGCTGTAGTTACAAAATAAGTGTAAATTTATTAAGTAGTGTTGGAAGACATGAGTTTTTACTTCATCCTATAGTAAAACCAACTTTTGATTAGTATAATGCTAATCAAAGAAGTTATTCAAAAATTTTATTTATTACATTTCTTTGTTTTGTTTTTTTTGTTTTACTTAGGATGAAATTATGCATCAAACAACATATATAAGTACAATAATATAAAAGTAAAAAAAGTTTTAAACTTTTTTTAATGAACATATTTAAAAAAATACAAGTTCGAAGTAATAAGACATTTTTTAAACCAACATTTGCTTCTTAGCAGCATTATAATCTTAAAGATCAATCAATAAAATTAAGTATAAATCATGAATGAAACACATTCCTATTCCTTTTTTAACTAAGAAAAAAATTAGCAAATAAGCAAAACCGACAAAAATTGCTATTTTGGTAGTTTTTAGTGTTACATAGCTACCATGTCCATTTTAAACAATAGATTATGATATAGTTTTTACAATAGGCACTAATATGGTGACAATATGGTGTTAGAAATGGCAATAAATTAATAATAAATATTAAAATTTTAAAATCTTGTTAAACAAATGAGCCATTTTATGTTATTGGTCGTCGCTGCTGTCGCTGGATTGTTTCTGATTGATCACGATCTCAGAAAGCATAATAAAACTAACTAAGATAAATAATAATAATAAAATGAGATAAATAGATGAAAAAAATAAAGCCCATTTCTTTCTGAATATTTTTGTGTAATTTAAGCCAGTTACAAAACTGCTACTATAAACAGAGTTTTCCTGTGAGTTTGGAGCAAAATGCTGGCATTTCTCGTGCGCCCATGACCGTCTCAATCCGAGACTCTCGGCACTCAACCTACAGTAATGGCGCGTCTCGGCCCGAGACGTGTCATTACAATCAGCTTTACAATTGACTCACAGGGTTAATTGAATTTGTACTAAAAAAATTAAATAATGGGCCCCCTACCACTTGTTTTAAAATACAAATAAACTATCATTTTGTTTATACATTTCAAATTTTGTAACCTAATAGTTTTTTTTTTATTGTTTGGTTAATCTTATGTTGATCAGTTTTAGTCAATACTACACTTATTTAGTTTTAAACAATGGAAAACTTAATTTGAGGATTTTAATTACAAAATATTTTTAGAGAGTTTTGAAATATTATGTTTGTTTAGTTGGTTCAGAAACAATGGCGACGGAGCGAAAGATAGGAATGGTGAACTCGTCGGAGGTAACAAGCAGTGATATGGAAGGTTCGTCGCAGCCAGCCAGCCAAGACACCGGCTACCAGACGGAGGACAGTGTCAGTTCACACCTCCACTTTTCCACTCCGACGCGGATTAATATACTGAACTTATGACAACTCAACCTCATCGGTGACTGAATTTTATTTTATTAGGTGTATTATGTACGTATTATGTACGTTTTGTAAAATTATGAGTGTCTGCTTTCTCGCAGATATGACTGAAACCAATTGGTAACACTCTTTTACAACTATGTTGTAGGTCTACCAGTTTTAGAAACCACAGTATATATTTTTTCTAGGATTACAAGTTTTTTCGGTTTTAAACTTGGCATTTGCCTCTTTTTACAGTTTTTTTTAACTATTTAAACAAATATTGTTTTGTTTTTTCAATAGGCTGTATTATGATTAAAATAAAGTTATACTTATATCTAGCATAAAATGATGATAAACAGAATCTACAATATACATATTTTTATGGAAGAATATATTTTTGCAGATAACCTTATATTGTCTATTTCTGAAACATTTTCATGTACAGTATATTAGATAAAAAACCATGTTACAGTATTATACCTTGTTTTTTTATTTGTTTTCTTGCTTTTATCAAACCATAAAAAATATATGTTATTCAAGATGATAAAACTTCTCATGTTTGCAAGTGTTGATCTAACCTTACACATCTTACCTAAAACTTTTCTCAACCATGAAAATGGAACAGGCATTTTCAGTGGCATAAATGCCAGTTCCTTGTTTTACTAATGAAGAAATTTCTTTCTTAGCTCCCTCATCTTTTGTATATGAAATTAGGATAAAATCGAGTCAAATTAGGCAGTTTGCACTAACTCTGATTTTACTGTAAAAAAAACCTAATCAAATGATTATACTGTTTTCAGAGAATATGAAATAAGTTCTCTTACCTGAAGTATCATACCAATAAACCACCCACCAATTTCCCTTAATTATTTTTAGCGAATTTCCCATAGGGAAGAAGCTATTACCGTAGGTCTCATGGCAAGAGTTAAGCCCGAGACCATGTTATTTTTTCTTCTTTAGGTGCCCAGAGACCAAAAACAATAGTCGTTAAAATTTATATATATATATATATGTGTGTCTGTGAACACGATAACTCTCGTAAAAAAGGTCCGATCGAGACCAAATTTGGTAGAGACGTGTATTCCTACAAATGCTCGGACGAGTTCGTAAACCAGACATCGGTCAATGGGAACTTTTTTTTTGTACCCAAATGTTTTTTGCGTTTTTCACATGTAATTTTTAAAAAATTTCTAATTTTATATTTCACCATTGGAATCAGCTTAAAAAACTACACAATTAAGTTCCTTAAAGTTTTTCTCTATCTCTAACGGTTACCGAGATATTAAAAAATCTAAACACAGTACGTTGTATTGTGGGGCTCCAATGTTAATCTTATGGAGGATAGGGAAAAATTAATATTTCCCATATTAATCAATATTTTTTTATGAAACGTCATATTTAGCTTCATGTGGTTGAGAACTATCCTTTTATGCTTAAAAATCATAGTTTATGTGTTTATCATGGCAGCAAACCTGCATACTCTTTTCCCATATTAATCATATAGGGAATAGCCAAACTCCTTTATTTATGGACAGATGTTGATGAAACTTGGTATAATTGGTTAAAATAAAAATTATTTATGGTATAAATGACTACTTTCAGTGTTCCTCACAGCTGCTAACCTGCACACTCTTTCCCATGTTAATCTTATGGAGAATAGGCAAATAATCCGTCGCCCTCCATGCGGCTCAGAGCGATATTGGTTTTTGGCATCATCACTGTACTCGAATCATATCTATTTTATTAAGTTATTCTTTATCTTTTGCTTTTTCTTGTTCTATATATATTTCACTGTGGAAGATTAGTTTTCTTACGGGATTTCCTCTTCTTATTTCATAATTATATACATTTTTAATTTTTTTACCAAATCTAAATTTATCTAAATTTAAATATTAAATATTAAATTAAATCTAAATTTTTAATAAATACAACTCGGGCCTACGCACAGACCATTCTAGGTCCATGTAGGCCATTTCCTACTTTTTAAGTTATTTATTTTATTTTATTATTATGTCTACGAAAAGATTTTTTTTCAATTTTGTTTATAATTCTAACATTAAAAAAATGTGCACAGTTTAATTTGTAATATATTTTGTTGTTTTTTTGGAATAAATCTGATTTTGACTTTGACTTTGAATTCTCATGTTTATGGACAGATTTTTTTTTAAACTTGTCATATATTATTGATTTGGAAATTCGCTGAGTACGCAGGTCTGCTGCGACAGGGGTATTTTGGTAACCTCAAAGACTGTTTATTTCTTTTGTTGTTTATTCAAGTCATTTACTTCCAAGGAAAAGTTACAGAGCATTTTTTTTATTTATTTATTTGACGAGATACATGACTAATCTTGCCAATGATCGGTGGGGATATAGTCCATTGAATAGGAAAAAATGTATTTTGAAGTTTTATTCAATATATGCCTAGAAAACCAATATATTTTTAAAGATTATGTATATTGTTCATTAAAATATGAAGTGTTTGGGAACTAATAATTTCTATAATTTCTACAAGTAATAAATACTGTTATGGATAAGTTTTTAAACTATACATTGTATACAACCTATCCAATACAAATCAATAATAATCAAATGATTTTACATTTTAGTTCAGTCAACTACGGATTTCCTAGGAGTTGAGTTTGAAGCTAAGTGTAGTCATTAGAGAATCACTTTACATTTAATAAATAGTCCTTAGGTCTTTAACAAATCGATATACTGCATACTTATCTACATTATAAGGGCAGTACAAAGATTCACTGAACAAAGAGAAACTAAATTCACAAGCCAAAGGCACGCCATACAAGAGACAACAAGTCTTCCAGTTGTAAACATAAACTGTTGGAGTTTCTTTCACCAGTACAAATAACATATAGCCTGTACTCAGTTTGATGTCTTCGAAAGTGGTTTGGATTTGTATGCAAGATGTACAGGCTCCGAAGTTATCAAATATTTTTACACAGTCGTCCGAAGTTGTAAGCAGTACGTGATTGTTTTTGAAGAAGCAACGAAGGTAGTGCTGGTTTGAAGGTTCAATTTCAACTTCAAACAGTTTATCTCCTCTTTTATTCCAGACTTTGAAAGGACCAAAATAAATCCCTCT
The DNA here is from genome assembly GCA_023375725.1 of Nephotettix cincticeps. Classification (NCBI taxonomy): domain Eukaryota; kingdom Metazoa; phylum Arthropoda; class Insecta; order Hemiptera; family Cicadellidae; genus Nephotettix; species Nephotettix cincticeps. The sequence goes on from CM041785.1 coordinate 25,950,914, forward strand.
CAAGCGGTAGGAAACATCACAACATGCTATGAAGTTCATTCCTACCCACACGTTAGGGTCATTGGTTATTCCTGTGCTGGTGAAACATTTTAGATCTAATATCCAAGAAGATCTTATAATGTCATACATTTTAATGCGATACCCAGAATCGAAGGTTACTGCGGATATAACTATATTATCGAGGTGTAAAATTTTTTCAATTACAAATTTTATATCTTCAGGCAACAGTAAAGTTATGAGTTTTTCACTTTCGTTATCAAGCGAGTAAATGTTAAAAACCTTTTCCTTTGTACGGAAAATCATACAGTATTTACTGGATATGCCGAAAACTTCGTTCATATTCTCATCAAGTGTTCTATAAACTTCAAATACATTCAAATTCCAGTTGTATTTATATATTATAACTAAATCATCATTTTCAGTTAAAATGAACTCATCTCTGAAAAAAATTGATGTTGCATTTATACTTTTGACTAATTCAAACTTGTTACCATCTACATTGTATATACTATAGGAGTTGGCTGAACAGTCTCTCATAACTATTGACGTTGAATAGACATGTTCGAGTTTACCAGCTGGAGAGTTGTTGCAAATGACCAAGTTTCCGAGTCTTTTATTCATACCCTTTTCAAAACACTCATACCATTCCTCATGTTCATCAACCTGAAGGAAGTCTTCATCCAAGCAAACTCTCCTCCAAAAGTGGTCTGAGAGAATATTGTACTCTCGATCAAATGCTTGGAAAAATGTATATAATTCAGAAATGGTTAAGTACAGCAATATTTTCTCCACCAACTCCACCGGTAATGTATTAAATATACTTAATTTTTTGAACATCTTTGGATCTGGAACAATAATATAAGCTTCTAAGTGACTGTAACCTTGGATGTTTTGATGGAATTAGTTATTAATTAAAAATAAAACAAATTGTAATTAAATCTTTGTATTCCAAATTAACAATTCACCTAAATTTTTAACATTTGGTGTTGACACAATATTTTGGTAGTTAGTATAGGCAACAAAATTAACACACATTTAAAATCAAAGATGGGTGGTGTGGAACTCTCAAGTGTCTCAAAATTATGAGTAAGTCTGAATGCACCCCCCATATACTAATTAAAGGAATATGAACATTAAGGTATGGAACTCGTTTCCATCTGTTCTCATATCCTACTCTTATATTAAAATTTAAATACAGTACCTCCATACAAAATGGTAGATCTTATTTCGTGATTTGCATAACTAATTCATATTCACATGAATGCAAGGTATCTATGATAACCTTCTGGTTCACATTTCATTGTTTTGGTAAAGGTATTTACGATATATGTATCACACATAATATCACAAGGAAAAATGTTTGTATTTACGTCCCTAAGGGGAATAGGTTAGATCATCATGGATATGTATAAAGGGAATGTTTTCAGTTCATCTGAACAGATTTTCTTATTCTTTTGTATTAAAAATTCAATACAATAGCTTTAGTAGTTTCTATGGAAACCTGTTACATATTTTCCATCTTAAAAATCACCATCACCCCCTAGACCTAAGACATATCCTTGTCAAAACTTTGTTTGAGAAAAAGTTATTAGCCCAAGAGGAATGTAGTCTATATTACTTTTCAGAAATGGCAGACTTTAATTTAATATATGATTTAATAGTGCCTGGGGTATTAAATCAGGTGATGTTAAGATTGTGTATTATATCAACAATCATACCACATTAGTATTTAAGTGTGTCACCAATGGGTATCTCAAAATTTTGAAAACCTCTTTCGATTACATAGTAGGTACACTTAAAAGATTTTTCTGAAATGGCAGTGCAAAATTACATTTTACTGTGTGAGGTAAAATTTGTTTGGATTTAACCAATGGGAAAAATTTAAATCGTCAATGTATCTCTCATAAAGTGAATAAAATTTGAGATCTCTTATCCCTTCCTGCCAATTCAATTCCATTCCACTAATATTTTAAGTATTAGAGATTTTTCAACAATTTGTAGAGTGTAGCTTGTAGATTCTTATTTAAGTGACTGGCCCAAACCAGGTGAGTATTTTAAGGTAAATATGAGTGAAGGATATGGTTATAATGAATGTAATTGCAGAGTTGGATGAAGTCAAGTTACAGTAGTCATTTCTGCTGAGCTACACACTTGCATTTTTATTTATTGACTTCCAAAGTTTTATTTAAGCTAAGACTAAGTAAAAAATATTAAAACTCAATAATGAACACATTATAAAAAGATTTAATATCCTACATATTTGAAATGCAACTTTGGTGCTTAACATTTCTCCACAGAAAAGACTATATGAAACTATTATATAACATAGAAATACCCACAGTAGTTGGTAAATCATGTGCATAAATATTACACTTATAAAATCGTATAAGACTGACTGAACTCAACAAGACCAAAATTATAATATTATTAGCTATCCTACGTCTAAAAATAACGATTGCCTAGAAAAAGTTGTAGCTGACTGCAATTGGCCAGCCACTAGCCACTGCGGGCTATGGCAATTTGCAAAGGCAACTGTGGCTATGTCGGCAGTCCATGTCGCACGCGCACCAAGAACACAGTCAATTTTGTTGCCAATTCACTTACATACAATAATAAATACACTTTGCTAATATTGGACACATTTTGTTGTATTTAAAACTTAAGTAATGATAATATTATTTAGAAGTACTGTTATGGATAACAGTACTTCTATGATTAACTTCACATCTATCTATTTCTATTTATGTATGACATAAAAACTTGAAATATATGAAAACACTTAATTTTTCAAATCACATAGGTTTTTGATGGACAATATCAGGATCTCAAATAAAAACTATTGTAAACTAGGAAATTTGATCCACATTCTAAAACTATAAACCATGAGTTCAGGGGATAGAAAAGAAATAGCAGAGACGAAGGGATAGTATCCGTTCCTTTCTGGAAATAGCATCGAGTAATAAATACCACAAGAGCTACTACAGTAACAGAATCTATCATTTTATACCTGCCACCAATTAATATTGAATAGAAATTATGAATAAAACACTAGTTTCATCTTAATATTGTATGGGTTTATACACATTTCCATTATTTTTAATTTTATTTAATAATTAATTTATACCAACGGACCATTTTCACAAATATTAACAATTATATAGGTATACACTGTACTATTTCTATCAAGTCGGCTACCAAGCAAAATTGGATCAAGTAAAAAAATAATTGTTACCATACTAAAAAATAAATAAAAAAGTAAACTTATCATTTATCACAACTGAAGCTTGATGTGATTTTAAGTAGACATATGGATAAGGTCAAAAATATATCAATTCTCGTTAGTAGAAACATGTAAATTGAGAATGTTTTCGTTGACTTTGGGATGTGGAGACTTTTTATTTTAATAATTTTGAATGGCAGCCTGCTTGCTATAAACTGAACTTGTCCTTGAATCCATTCAAAAATCACATCAGTTTCAGTAGTCAAGTCAGTACATAACTACTAACCTAACTTCAAAATTTAGAAATGATTTTTTAAATAAAAAAATTTAATCTAAATTGCTCCCTCTACACATACACAATAATAATTGAAAGTTGAAAGGACTACTGGAACGTGAGATTGTGGTGAGGAGGGTGCTGTTAACAGTGAATTAAAGATATAAATTCTTTGGTTTTCATATTTTGTGTACGTTCTGTTTCATAACTAGCCGCAATCGTTCAGGTGAGAATTAGAATTTCATTTGAATAACCTTTTAAGTGCTCTACTCATTATTAACTAATAGTTTATTTTTATTTATTAATTTATATAGATTTTTATTGTCAATTGTAATAATAAGAAGCCTATTTATGTTAATTTCGACAGGAAAGTTTCAATGGCAAGGAACCATGTGAGCATGACAGGTCAAGAACAGTGAAATGACCCATATCCCTTTTTCAGGATTAATCCAAAGACCAAACACAATTAATATTCTACCTAAGGATTTCCTTATCTTAAGCCTATTTGTGCAAATTAGAGGTTGTAATGCATTTCCTTTAAAAGAGAGAGTGATTAATATGTGATAATTATGTTTGTGTTAATATTATGTAAAAAAATCCTTCAATTTCTTGTCTCCACCAGTGCAATAACTTTATTTTATTGAGCCTAAGATATCCTCTATACAATGCAAGAAGCACAGTTAAATTATATAATAATGAGAACTATTATTTTGAAAATGTTTTTGATATTACAAGGTTTGAAGTAGAGTTATGCAATGAATTTTAGAATATTTTGTACTGTAAACAGTGGTTTAGTTCAGCAATCATTTCATCGAGGTCAGCATTTCATTGAAGCAGTCTGAAAAAAACATATATTTTTAAGCATCTCTATGTATATTAGGCTCTATTATTTCATATTTTTATGGTTAACTCTCAGTCTCCTAAATTACCATGTTATTTAGCTCATTGCTGGTCCTTCAATGCCTACTAATCAAATTAATGAATTTTAATGATCATTTTGACACCAGGAATCTGTAGGATCTAGCCTAGGCCTATATTGATCCTTTTAGAGGCGGTTCACGAGCTCGGGGTTTCGTAGTCCGGGGTTCGTTGGTCTTGGCCAAATTTAACCCAGAACTAAAAAATGGGTTCACGAGACAGAGATTAAAATGTAGTTGGTATGGTCGAGAGCAAGCTTAGCTGAGACCAACGCTAGTCCTGGGTTAACAGCGGGGAATGGCAGGGAATTTTCGCTGGGAAGGTTGGCAAGGGCCACATGCGCTATATCTGCCCGGCTACTCTTTGCTTTCGCGAAATGCCCCAAAACCAAAACAATGGGATGGCGTTGCGGGGTGGGTTTTACAACCCTATTGACAACATTCTGCCGCCTTCATCATCCCCATCCACAGATTCTCACTTCTCAGTTTGGCTGGTAAATTCGTTGAGGGTGGATAAGTAGATGCTAGATTACGTTGATTGACAACAAAATTTTTTTTACAGTTTGTATAGTTCTTTGTTACAGTGTATAGTATAGTCTATAGCGTACACCCACACACATGTGTAATATAATATTAATGTCATTTATTTACAGTCAAACAAAAATTATATAATTATTTTATAAAATAAGTAATTATATATGTATGCTTTTTCGTTTGAATAAATTTTTGACATGGATTAGCATTTTCGGTTTTAGCTCTGGGTGGGTGTTAGTGATTTTTAAGATGGAAAATATGTAACAGGTTTCCATCAGTGGCATAGATGCGGGGGGGCATATATCCCCCCTCATAATGGTCAACTTTACTAATAATTTCAAATTAAAAATATCCTGAAATACCGTTACGCAATAACAAATAATATAAAAAACGAGTGTGGATGTTACTGTATGTTGCATGTCGAAATACAGTATACGAGAGTATTCGAAGTAAGAGATCTTCCCCGACTGGTCTCCCAGTCATCGCTCAGTTGCAAAATCCTATTTCTTATACTGTAGGTCTAGCCTAAACAGTTGAGATCTTGACGTTAGTAGTGTATGACGTCTTATGTCATATATTTTCCGTACCCTCTACATTTGGAGTGTGGCATTCGTGTTTTGACTACTTTTAACTTGTTTTATTTTAATAAATAGCGTAAACACAAAAAAGTAATGTAAATCGCATCTAAAAGAAACCCGGAAAGTGATTAATTAAAGTCACTGTGACTTTGTTCGTGTCGAGACAGCACTAGATTATTGTGGTATTGGTAACGATAGGAAAAATGTGTTTGTACGGCCACAGAATTGCTAGAATAAATTGTCTTTAGTTAAAATTGTAGTTCCAAGAAGTAAAGCATTGAAAAATATATGTTCTATACAAATTAAATTATCAATGATGTAATGGAAAAAATTAATATTGTGAAAATGATAACGGTGTTATAAATAAACCTGTTAAATATTTAACAGCAGAGAACCTGCCCTCATTGTCATCGTAGCATTTCAGGTTTAATATTTGTCGTTTTCTCCCATTCTTTTCTGCACAAACTTACGATGCTTTGGATTCCTGGTGGAGTTTTTCTTAGGTAGGCTATCTGTTTAGACCGTGAGTGAAAGTATTAATTTACCTTGTTATTTAAAGGTATACTGTTAGTTACTAGGTAATTATGATTTAAATTTACCTTTGTTTAGCACTTTTTTGACAATCAGTAATGAAAAAATCAAATAAAATTTAAAAAAATTTAAGGGTAGTAAAATTGTTAATTAAATGAGGATTTCGAATTTAACATTATTTATAATTTAAAAAAAAACAGTAAACCAGAAAATAAGATAATCCCGACATGATGTCCTGTTAACCCTGGCCGAGTCTAAAACCATTGTTCTTTTTAGCTCAGACCAAGCTCCTTACGCTATAACTTGACTCGTGAAGCCGACATTTTATCTTTTTTAGTCCGGGGTTATCTATAATTGGACCGTGAAGCGAAATTTTTAAGCCATGGTTTATCCCTGCCATAATTGCCTGGAGTTTAACCGTCTGCGCTGGGGTGCACCTAATCCGGAACTCGTGAAGCCGATTTTTGAGCCGCGGCTCAAAAAACCAGTTACAACTGGATTTTGCGCTCGGACTTAAGATAACCCCGAACTCTTGAACCGCCCCTTAAAATATTTGATCAAAATTTCTTTTAAAATGATATGGGCCTATAAGAAATAACTAGATCATTTGGTATTACCATTGCTGTCTAAACATTCTGGGCTCCATTTTATAAGATGAATAAACATGTACAGAATATTAAACACCTTTAAGTGTAGGCCAATTTTACTGTATCAGATATTAGGTTTCTGTAACTTCTTTGCCGCTTTGGTCCGGAGACTCCAGTTTATTAAAGTTTGCACTTGCATAACATGTTAACTGCCACGCCGGTCCGATCGGGGTGGGCTTAACCATTCTGGATAGCCGACACGCCGACCTGATTTCGGGAATGCCATTTTGCCGCTTTCGATAGATATCAAGCGTACTATACAGATTAGGATTAGGTGTCTACTAATAGTCACAAATTAGTTTCTGAAATGTCTACAGCTGGCTGAGAAAAATCCCTCAACTTAGCCAAAAAATGATGACCGATCGGGTCAGCATGTTGTTTTTGTAATGATTTTTATTTTACCAATTATTGGATGTTGCCATTTTATCGTAATATTGAACAAAGGAAAGGTTTGATAGTTTTTATATTATTCTAAAATTATCTGTGATTACAGAATTATCTGAGAATTTTGTAGAATTTGTAGTAATACATTAATATTTCTAAAAAATTTAAAAAACCAGGCTGAAAATAGGCTTGGCAGTAACTTGTTCAAGTAAAACTTAACAAATCTTTCTTTCGTGGAATCAAAGAGATCCAGACGGTCCATTTGACATTCACAGATTAGAGGACCATATAAAACTAATGATTCCAAATTTTGAAACATTTCTGTAAATTAAAATTATTTTTTGTGTTACAAATAGGGTCAATGGCGTTGAATAACGATTGGCTGAAAATTAATTTTTAAATTAGTGTTAGTTAAAACAGCTAGGCATATTTAAGAATTTTTTAATGAGTAGAAACCAAGCTTTCAATGTTGATCTGAGAAAGTTCCCTCAGTTTTAGAATCATTTCATTGTATAGAATCATAGTATGAATCTTCCTAAAGCTAGTTGCATATTGGCCTCTCAAAATAAATCTTGGGCGTACATTAAATTTTTTTATTGGACGTCGATTGATTAAATCAAAAGAGCTTTATAAAATTTATTTGCCTTAAAAATTACTGAATAGAAATTAAAAACTTAATAAATAAGGTATACTTTTAACAAATATCAAGTAGATTATAGCACACACTATGGTAACATCATTCAAAATTGTATACCTCATGAATAAAGATACTGATGATTGATTGATATCTAAAACATATCATAGGGCATAGGGCACCTACGCCCTAGGCTACCTAATATCTTTCTTCAACAATTTTAATCTCATCTCTATTCTATCACACTTGCGATACTAATGATAAGATCATGTAAGTAATCATCTAATCATAAGATCATTTTTCAAGTGAAAATGATCTTATGTGAACTGATCAGCTCAGCCCTCTCACACATGGTTTTCACAATTTTATAGCAGGAATAAGCATGAATGTCTGCTTGTCACTATTTAGTAGGTTACAACTTCTTTTGCCTATAATTTATTTGAGGCAAAACAGAAATAACTATTACTCGGCTTTTAATAAAATTTAACATACCTTATTCTTAACGTCTATGAAAGTACGTTGTACTCTTTTTCGCAGTTTCTCATCAACTTCAGCGTAGTAAAAACTCTCAAATTCTTCTTCAGCCATAAATCTTGAGATAAGTTTCTTCGCTTCAGTTCTAAGAATAAAAATATCACAAAGATTAGTTGAATGAGATAAGTTGAGATTTGGCCTAGAAACCCAAAATTGAAACTCATTTTACAGCCATAAACTTATATAGGACCTGTAAGATTATGTATATATATATAATATAATATAGAGTTGAACCTTTATACCAAACCCCAATGTAACGTATTACTAAGCGTATGGAGCCTAATTATCATCCTACATCTTTGCTTCCTGTCTTTTCTAAGCTATTGGAGAAATTAAAGCGAAAGTTAGTTCAGTTTTTGGAAACAAATTATTTTTTCTTCTAATCAATTTGGATTTAGGGAGGGTCTAAGCACAGAAATTGCTCTTCAAAAATTTTTGTCAAATATATATAAAAGTTTAAATGAGACCATCAACAATAAAACAGCTGGATTATTTTTGGACATTAGCAAGGCTTTCGATACAATTAATCACGATTTGTCGTTAGATTCAGCAGGAATTTGGGGTCTGCCACTTTTATGGTTCAAATCATATCTTTCCGAAAGGAAGTAGGTGGTTAAAATTAAATGATAGATAAAGTGATATTTCATGTATTAAATATGGAGTTCCTCAAGGTTCTGTTCTTGGCCCTTTTTTATTTTTAATATTTATAAATGATCTTTGCAAGGGAAATTTTAATGGTTGTGTAAGGGCTTTGTAGATGATACAGCACTATCATATCAGGCAATTCCTTGGTAAACTACACAGGCTCATGCATGATGATTTGGATAAACTTTCTATTTGGGTTTATTGTAACAAGCTTACTTTGAATGTTTCTAACACGATTTTCCTTATTTTTCACTATCTGATACATGCAATTTTCAAATCACTTAAAATTCCATACAGTGTCTTGTTTGAAGAGTAACTGTGACTGATGAGGTAGAAAAATGTAAAAATACTAAGTATCTGGGTTTGAATTTGGATGAAAGATTTTCTTGGAGGCTTCATGTAAATTATTAGAAAAAATACTCCGTCAGTCTTTGGACTTTGTTCCATAAAAATTTGTATGTCCATTAAATACTTAGAAACAGGATTACTATTCTCTTGTAAATTCTAGATTAGAATATGGTATTTCACCGACTGTATAGTAGCACTTATATATCTAATTTAAATTCTTTGATTAATTTACAAAAAAAGTTTATTAGACTATTAAGCAAATGTCGGTTTTTATGATCATTCACTTCTATTGTTTAGAAGCCACAATATTCTTCCGTTCAGATATTTATTTGTATTTAAGGTGCTGACTTTATTTTATAAACATAGAGGTAATGTAGGACCAATGGTTGATACTATAAATAACTATACTACTCGTCAAAAGGTTAATAACATTTTTCGCTTACCAAAGCCTAATTTGACCTTGTTTGGAAAATGTTATGTTCATTTGCCATTCAAGTTTTTAATAATATTCCTTTTTCTATAAAAATTAGTTCTTCTATGAGCGTATTTAATGTAAAATTAAGGAACCTACTTCTAACTGAAACACCTGCTGAAATTGAAAATAACTATACAAGTTTTTAGTTTTTGTTTTTTGAACTTTATTAATAACTATTGTTTCTATTGTGTTTATTATTGAACTCAGGATTGATCAATGGCAACAGCTGTAATTTTGTAATATTTTTGATTTGAAGATAATCAAATATTATTATTGCTCGGTATAACATATTATTTTTCAATCCCCTTGAAAACGCCATTTAACTCAATAGAAAATGAACCCCTACATAATGAAAAAAATACTTATAAAACCCCTCTATGTAACTTATATTTTGTGTGTTTGTTAGTAATTTTCTTACCCCTATATAGCGAATACCCAAAGTAAGAAACCCCAATACAACGAACATAACCTCTATATAACGTATTCCCATGGTCCAGACCCATGTATTATGCATTTTATTTTTATCTAAGCCATCACTCAAGCGGAATTTCTCTTACTTCCGCTCGCCACACATAATATTCATAGAAGGTGCACATCTATCACAGTGTTAAGATCGTGTTGCTTATCCTAGCAGTGTTTCGTTTGTGATTGTGATTAACACGTTGGTGGCTTTTAGTGTGGAGTTCAAACGTGCAGTATTAAAAACCATAGAAGAAAACCTGCATATGAAACACCCCCGTCGCAGCAGACCTGAGTACTCAGCGAATTCCCAACTCAATAATAATACAAGTATATGACAAGATTGATCAATCAATACCTGTTGTTGATAAATTAGAGTATTTGCCTATTCTCTGTAACATTAACACGGGAAAGAGTAAGGAAGTTTGCTGCTTAGAGGAAAACTGAAAGTAGGCATTTTTACCATAAACTATTGTTATTTTGACCATATACCATGTTTCATCATTATATGTACATAAATAAAGGAGTTTGCCTATTCTCCATAAGATTAACGTAGGAAAGAGTATGCAGGTTTGCTGCTGTGAGGAACACATAGACTATGATTTTTTAGCATAAAAGTATGGATCCCAACTACATGAAGCTAAATACAAAGTTTCATCCAAAACTAATGGTTAATAAGGGAAAAATTAATTAAATTAAATTAATTAATTAGGAAATTAATTTTTTCTTATTCTCCATATATTCTTCCGTTCAGATATGTACTTGTATTTAAGGTGCTGACTTTATTTTATAAACAGGTAACTGTTGGAGACAGAGCAAAACTTGAAGAAACTAAACTGTGTAATTGTTTGAGCTGATTCTAATGGTGAAAGATAAAATTTGAAATTTTTTAAAATTACTTGGGAAAAACGAAAAAAACCTTTTTTTGGGTTACAAAACCCCCTCAAACTACCCGTTCCGATTGACCGATATGTCTAGATTACAAACTCGTCCGAGCAAATGTAAGAATACACATTTCTTCCAAATTTGGTCTCAATCAGACCATTTTTACGAGGAGTATCGTGTTCACAGACACACACAAACACATATATACATATATATACATTTTAGAGACTATTGTTTTTGGAAATAACATGGTCCGAGCCATAAGCCTTGCCATGAGACCTACGGTAATAACGGGTGTTTCAAAAAGGACGCACATGGAAGTTTGAGAATGTGAATTTATTACATTAAGTTATTAAAGTAATTATAAGTTATGCTGTATGAAATTATTACCTTTATTATATTCAAATTACCTTTAAAACTTCCCAATAAATGTTCAAAATGGCTTCCTCTACTAGTAATGCAGGTTCAAACACGTTTCATAACATTTGCAGCCACTTTTCGTAGTGTTTGCTCAGAAATGATTTTAATCTCACTTTTAATATTAGCCTTTAATTCGTCAAGTGTATGAGGATTGTTATTAAAAACCTTACTTTTTAAATTCCCCCAAAGAAAAAAGTCAGCTGGAGTAAGATCTGGGGATCTTGGCGGCCACAATCCTTTTGATATCACACGATGGTCAAAAAATTCTCGTAACATATTCATCGTTTCAGCAGAAGTATGACATGTTGCATTATCCTGCTGAAACCAACAATATCGATCGTCTAATTCTAACAACGCTATAAATTGTTCAATAAGGTTGCGATACACAACACCATCTACAGATTTGTCAAAAAATAAAGGCCCTACAATACGACGCCGGGAGATCGCACACCAAACACCAATTTTACGTGCATGTAATGGTCGTTCTTGAAATGCGTGAGGATTTTCAGTGCTCCATATTCGGCAGTTTTGGCTGTTGACGTAACCATCTAAGTGGAACCACGCTTCGTCACTGAAATAAACACGATCCAATATTTCAATACCGTTGTCATTAACAAGAGAACATATCCAACGACAATACTGTATACATTTCCCATGGTCAACATCCTTCAGTTCATGAACGACTCCGATGCGGTAAGGACGCAGATTCAATTTTGTAGTAGCCCTGAAAGTGGAAGATAGTGACAATCCAGCCTGTACAGATAACTGTTGGGTGAGGTAGTCAAACGTTGTTTCACATTGTCCAGAACTTGTTCTGTTAACACTGACCGTCGACCTTTGCTTTTCCGATCCTGTACACTGCCAGTCTCACGAAATTTATCGATCAGATGCGTTATTGTGGCGTTATTAGGTACTGCAGAATTGGGAAATTTCAACCTGAATTCGTCTTTCACTCGTTCGTAAGATTTATATGCGAAATAACTTTCAATAATAAACACACGTTCATCCTTTGAAAAAACCATAGTTGAACATACACAGACACTACAGATTACAAATGAATACTAACAAGCACTAGTAAATATAAAATGGTGCATGCCGGTTCAACAATGAGTACGGTAGTGCCAACTGTTATTTGGGGGAACAAAATATTCCCTATACAGAAAATATATTCCCTCAAACTTCGATGTGCGTCCTTTTTTAAACACCCGGTAGCTTCTTCCTGATGGGAAATTCGGTAAAAAGTGGACATTGATAAGTTGAGACAACACCAACAACTCTCAAACAATAGTCAAAAATAAATAGAAATATGGAGACGAAGATTGACTTTCTGGTCAGAGTAAAAAAGCTAAACGGCCCAATTTACAGGACGGTGAAAGTGCTGTCATATTATGGATGAAACAATACCGTGACAAAAATGTATCCATTTCAGGAACTGTACTTAAGGAAAAAGCTCAACAATTGGCCGTGCAATTGGGCAATAATGGTTTTCAAGCAGGCAATGGCTGGTTAAGCCAATCAGTAGCAGCAAAACATAAAGTATAACAAAAATAATATATACCTAATAATCTACTTTAAGTAGAGGTTGTACGTGTTAAATATTCTTAATTTGGAGGTTATGACTAACCCCTATATTACGTATATCTTTCTTAGTCCTTTGAAATTCGTTAAATCGAGGTTGCACTGTATATATTGGCCTATATGGTTTTTTGACACTACTGTTTCAAGACAAATGACAATGAAATATTCAATGCATGGCATGCAGTTGAAAAAACAGATTTCACATACCTATGTAGTAGTTGGGGTGAGAAAGCTGAAACGGGAGATTTTTTGCTTATTCAAATTTACGACTGAAAAAGATGTATAGTGCATAAAACACTATAAAACATTTAGAGGACAGAGAATTACATAGTAAATAGTCAACATAGAACATAGAACGTTTCTATTACCTGACGTCTATATTACTGTCGGCCAGTAGCATTGCTGCAGTTTCCACGATACGTTTGCAAGTGTCTCTCAGTTGTGGAATAGTCAGGATTGTGTTAGGAGTCTTGAGTGCCACTACGCAACTCAGGAGTCTTGCTGTGGATGATCTGACAAGAGGGTTGTTGTGTCTGCAAACGAGGTTCCAGTGAGATATGTAGAAATAAAACATAGGACCAGATATTTTTCTCTGGTTAAATACTTCTCGATTGAAATGACATAATTCTTATTAGTTTCCAGACAGTTTCAATATTTACAGGATGAAAAATACCAAGCAATCTTAAACATATTTAATAATATTTTTATTAGTTTGATTTTATTTTCAGAGAAAATAACACAATAGACCTTTATTGAGATAGTGCTATGCTTTATGCCCAGAAGTCCATTGTCTTCTGCCCTCTTCTAAATTCAGCCATATTTCTAGGTGCAATTATAATCAATTATTTAAATGATGCAGTGTCAATTGATTGTAAATATTATTTTGTAACTTTAGTTTTAAATCAATTTTCTTTTTTTTTTCTTGATTTTAATCGGTTTAGTTCCCAAAGAGAACATTTCCATCACATTTTATTGATTTTAAAGTAATTTTCCATTTGAAATAATAAGTTTGAAAATTGAATCAGCTTAGTTGTAACTTGATATTTAGTCTAGAATCGGTCTTGTAAGCCCAAAAATGTCTTATACATACATGGGCCCTTTCTCTACCAGAGGCCGAACCGCATGTGTTGTTGGAATGTAAGTCACCATTTTGTCTAGAGCATCGTTTGCGTAGAGTCTGATGTATCTGTTGACGTCAGCTGTACGACCGAGCAAGGAATACACCAATTCATCATATTCCTGAAAACATTTATAGCCTAGTATTTAAAATGAATTTATTTTATGATATTAAACTAATAGGACTTAAAACATTAAAAACTGTTTAACCCTAGAACTGGCAAAGTCGTAATCACAACGAATTAAAAAATTCAATAAGAAGTGGCATGTGGAGGCATTTGTCGTCAATTTAGTGAACTTGTTAGACAACATCGCCTTCTTGACTGTGTTGCCCTCTTGGAATAGATACAGGAATCTTTCAAACTTTTTGTCCGATCAATTCTGATTAACGCTACTGTAGTCTTATTTCATAACTACCTAACCAACACAGAACAGAATCCATTGAACCCTTTTTACGAACTGTCTTTAAAAACTTTGATCAGATCTACCTGCCACAGATGGAGGGTCATTTTTCCTCCGAGGATTTGAAAATTTTCTTTTACGGTTAGTGAAATCCACCGCTTACGGTCCTTTAATTTTAATAAAAACATTCACGTTCCCTTGAAAAATTATTATTTTATGGTATTCTGTCATTGTAGCAGAACATTTTTACTTTCTCCCCTTATACATAGTACATGGAGAAAGTAGCCTATTGTTTTCGTCAAAATTTTCAAATTTGAGTTGAGAGTGGATATATGTGTTTCGGGGTTCCCTGAATCCAAAAAAGTGGGTTTCGACTTTTTTATCATTTTTTTTTTATTTTTAAGGGTAGTTCACCCCGTAAAAAACGTGAAAAATCCAAATTTCTCTAAAACGGCTCTAATAATTATGATTAAAATTTGATATTTTGTAGTGCACAGAGTACTAAATAATTTGATACCACCCGCATGTTTGTAAAAATGACAGTTAAAAAGTCATGGGCTTTTAAATGTCAAAAAAATAAAATTTTCATCAAAAAATAAAAGTAAAGTAAAACTTAACTGGGACCATTGAAACCATCTTAAAAAACTAAACAAATTAGTATTTTGAATTATTTGACTACGACTAACTGTTCCAGAGAAAAGTTAAATTTACTGTGCACACATTACGTTGTATGAAAGCGCCCAATGTTATTCTTATGGAGAATAAAAAAATCAATTTCTTCCTTATTTTCCAACCGTTTTTCTTGAAACTAGGTATGAATCGTAAGGTAAAATCACCCAACAAAACCAACTCAAAAAAGCTTGGTATTACCCGGTGGGGGTCTCCCCCCCATACAATTTGAACAATTAATTTAACTTTGTCTCTCTTGTTTTTATTTTCAGAAATGGGATGATTATTTTTTAAACAATAAATTATTAAATGATATTTAGATAAACTTTGAAGAACATGATAGTTTTATTACAGATTGTCGTTTTTAAATTTACTTAAGGGAGAAAGTATGTGTCAGTCCACTGATACCGTTTATTATACTGCTGAATATAATAGTGGTTATTCAATTATATAGCTGTATTACCTTCTGTATTTCTTTGACTTGTAAGTTAGTAATTAAAAGTAATATTAGTTTTGAACTCCTTTTAAAGATAATTTTGGTTCAGTTTAAATTTATTTACCGACAAGGTAACAATAGGGCTGGGTAACCTTTGACACAGTAAGTCAAAGGTTGCTGGGTCAAAACCAGTGGCCTGTGAATAGAACTTTTATCTGATCCCTTGTTAACAAAAAACTAGACCACATTTTGAGTGTGGCAATACTGACCGGTCTGCAAGTGGAACGCATGTGGGTGAAGAACTCGCGTGCAGCCTGACAGGTGAACATGGTCATGTTGGGTTGATGGCAGCGCAACAGTGCGCTCAGGGCTCGGTACACCAGACTCATGTAAGGTTCCAGCTCTTCCGGGTAAGAGTGTGCCAGGTGCAGACACCCCTCAATGCCTGCCCTCTTTGTCTCCCTGGAAAATTGCTGGATTATCAGACCACTCACTAATTCAACTGGGGGAATAAAAAAATCCCCTATGGTAATAAATAATAATAATAATAGTAAATCCTTTATTGCCGTAAAACAGTACATAAATTGTGTCAGCAAATGTCAGTTCATTGTGGTACATAACTTGAATGATTTCACTCAGCAACACCCCCAGGAGCACAGTCACCCTACCATGTGTCACCTACCATGGTCCATGGACTTGCCCACATGGTAAATTCTTCCTGAACCAGGAAGCGCTTAAGGGGACTCCTGAATCTCCTTGAGTTTCCCTCCAGCCTAAGATCTTCAGGGAGGTCATGGAGGTTTAAGAACTTGACCCCTGTTTGAGATGTCAGGTTCATGGCTTTGAATCTGTTCTGGGATAGTCTTCACAACTCTATCTTTTGTAGGGTAGTTGTGAACATGTGCACAAATGGGAATGCACTTAAATTTGCAGAATTAAACTGTTTCTTGTTTGTGCAGACTAGCCAGAGTTAGAATCCTTAAGTCCTAAATTTGTGCTTAATTTCTTATCAACCTCACAGTCTATTTCTCGGCGTGTAATGTATGACTGGATAGCAGCATTCAGGGAGGATCTGTTGAGATAATAACCCTCCTACCACAATATGGTCTATGGTATGGTATTTAAATTAAATACAAATATTGGTTTTTACCATTTTGCCTGATTTTTAACTTAAACTTCTCTTTTTATCAAGGTACTATGTACAGTTTTTGTTAAAATTATTAATATTACCTAGTATTTACATAAAAAATCAGGGATAATGCTATATTTTAGGTGTAATATTGACTACTTACAGTTTAAGATGTTTCATATTTTACCTGTTCCTATATTTAAAAGTTTTAAAAACTAATTTAGTGAACCAAATCATCTTATTAGTAAAGGCTAAAGAAGGTTTATCTTAGTCATATGGAATTTAATATGCTTTACTCGTAATTTAAACTACAATAACTTTTAAAACATATGTTTTGTAAACATATTTTTGATAATCAAACGACAGAAGATTTTGGGTGTTACAAGCTATCTCGAATATATTTTTTAAGCTGCTCCTAAAATATTAAAACATTTTTCTGGCTGAAAAGTTAACTCAATGTCTTAAGTTAACAGTTTGTAGTATTTTCACAAGAAAATGGTTTTAATATCAAAAGATTATTGCTGATCCTACCAGTCATTTCGGTTTAATTTGATGGCAGCCAGGCGAGCTACGTCTTCTGGATGTTTTTCAAACTTTTTTGGCATCGGGAGAAGGTTGTCAAGTTGCCCATAACTATAATTTCCTGGTCTGAAACATCAAACAGTTTAGATAAAAATGATTTCACATCAATTAAATTACCAATATGACTGCAATGTTTTTGCTCTTGATTTTGTGTATACAATTCTTAATTAGATTTAACTCAGCTTTAGGGTAATTGCTTCAGTTTTTGGCACCCCTTGAGCTGTGATTTTCAATAAATGTTCAGAGGTAGTGTTAGAGTTGTGATCCTAAGACGACCACAGGAGTTCAGCAGGTGTACTAAGTAGCCATGTAACTGTTTATATATTTGTTTTTCTGTAGGGGAACAACTTTTTTTTGTAAGTGATGGCAAATATATTGAAAACTTTTGACTAGTTTTTGATTAAACTATATTGCAATACTGTGTTTAGATTTAAGAAGGGTTCCTCCATTGCTTTAGCACCATTTTTAGTCAATATGATCTCAACCGAAAAAATATTCAGGAGCCAACCACTATGTCAGTTATTGGCACTCTCGTGGTACTACCAAGTGTTAAATATTTTTTTATTAATTCTGTGTTAGCTATTTTACTAACAACCCTAACCACTTATGACACTTACTGGAGACACTAATGAGCTGTAATAATATCTGATGAAATAAGTTTAAAAATTTCGCAAAATGAAGCTTCAATGTACAATAAGTAGCATCAAGATAATCAGGAAGTAAAATCAGTTTATTCATTCTCCTTAAGAATATCATGGGAAATGAGTTCAGTATATAGGTTTGTCGATACGAGAAAAATTATAATTTTTATTAATTAATCTAAATTATATAAAAATATACATCCAGTTATTATTAAACCTTATATTTTGTTCTAATGTACTTTTCCTACATACGTGCTCTTGACATGTCCAGCTGAAGTATTTCTACCTGATGTTGAATTAGGTATGTGAACCGGAGGAAGTCTTACCGCAGGAGTCCTGGAAATAGGCTGAAAATATAATTCATTTTTAGATTTATTAACTGTTTTGAGTTAAAAAAATGCACAATTACTCTTGTTATTTAATTGGTCGTAACGCTTCAGGAGAGTGGTTCTCAAACATTTTTAACCCTCGACCCATTACAACTTTAAAATTATTTTGCAATCCACTAGTATTTAAGATACTTTCAAACGTAAGGTTTCCCTTCAATGCTTGAATAAACTAAAACTTTCTAACGTGTTTTAATTGTTTTCTTTGATTTTAATAAAATATATCCATACTTAAATTTTACTATTAATAAACCAAAAAATAATAATAGCCTATGGGATGAAAAAATAGCGCAGTAAAAACTAAAATGTATTAATCTTTACTAGGAAACATTTAACACTAAATTCAATATCATTAGGCCTACAAAAAAAGGTGAAATACCAATTAACTACAAATTAATAGCTTGAAAAGGTTGTTTACTAAAATGATTTATGGCACGGTTTTTCCTCAACAAGAAATTCAATGTGGGCATTGAATGAGAACATTTTCAGTTTCAAGTCATTTTCCACTGCCTGTTGATTTCTGTATCGGTTTTTCAACACCAATGTTGAAATGATTGCTCACATAAGTATGTGGTACTGAAAAACTTAATTGCAACGTTAGCAAGATCAGGATGAGTACGGAAAGTACTAGCGCCTAGTCACTGTGCCACCAAGCCGTCACGTCGAACTGGCTGGCACTGGTTTGACTGGTCTCGGGTCATCTTACTTCCCAGCTAATATTCTTTTGTATTTTAAATTATCTTTTAACTCAATCGCATATACTCACAGATTAACCGTAGTATAAATCGTAATTTTAGTTTTTGTAAATTATCTGAGTTTTTATGTTCAGTAACTGACGCATTTGTTTTTAAAATTGAAATTTACTTTTGTGCCTATGTCACGACTCACTCGATACCTTCCGCGTTTGGGAACCACTGCTTTAGGGCCTAGCAATTTTTTTTCAATAGAATTTTAGTGTTAGTTTTATGGAGTACATTAATATCATATCCGTTTTTAATTCAAATGCAGAAAATATAATGAACCAAAACCTACAAAATTTTTTTTATTTGTATACAGATCTAATCAAGAAATAAAATAGGATTAATATTAAGAACAAAATAGATTAGTACGTTGATGGTACGTACCACAGTCACTGCAGAATCAGACAGTCTACTGCATACCTTTGCTTCAGAGGCCCTGTATATTTGTTCCACATTGTAGTGTTGCCCCTGTGGAAGCGGTGGAAGAGCACCTGCAATTTAAATAAATTTTAACAGATAATTAGTTCGAGATTGAGAAATCTTAAAGTTTTTTTTGAGGATTCTGTTTTCAATTGTAGAGTTTCCTGATTATAGCAAAAAGCAGTAACGGCTTAGTATTAATATATTGAATTACTTAAACTTCCACTTTTGGTTAAATATTTTCTACACTTTTTTTAAAAAGTTTTAAAATCATTCTATGCTAATCATATTTAAATATTCCATGTACACACACCACTAGTGTGTACGAAGGAGTTTATACCGTCTCATCAAATTTTTTTAGCAAAAAAGAATTTCCACTAAGATTGTTGCTAAGATTATTGTATATAAAGTTCTGAAAGTGTTTATAATAGATGTGGAAACAGAATTCTCAACCACAATACTTACAAAAATAAACTTAGGAATTCAGATAAAGTTTTACTACCCTGTCCAAACAATAAATTTTTTATGAGAACTTATGGCCTTTTGGCACCAGAATTTTTTAATTTTCTTCCTGTTTTCATAAAAAATTCAATAGAAGCATTCAGGTTATCAGCAAATTAAGGAAATGGTTATTCAGTTTGGAAGACATAAACATTTTTTTTATTGTAAAATAGATTTAAGTAGTCTAAAATAGCATAGATAAGGTAGTAGGTAAGGGTGCTCTTTGGCAAGCTCTGCTACACAGCTACATGTGCTGGGACTAGGCATTGTATGCAATGTCTAGTCCCATGTGCCGAGACAGCACCTCTTGGGGTGTCTGAGTCGCCTGTTGATAGAGTGCACAATTTGAGAATTTCAAACCTTATTTCTGTAAGTACAGTGTAGGAGTTTAAAAATGTTTTTATTGTTACTTTTTCAATATTAGTGATCGTAAGAGATTAAGTTTATTTTTAAATTTTTTCAGAGCGCTGTCTGTTATTTTTATTTTGTATATTTTATCACAGAAGGAAAAGGCTTGCTTTAGGGCCCTAAATTTTCTCTCAAATTATTATTTTTTTGCATTCACAGATTTTTTGTTTGTGTGTTAACATTTTACAGTTGTAGTCAGTCTAAAACAAACTACAATTATAGACATTTTAATGTTTGTTTCATTTTTTGTACTGTATTTACAATGGGAGAAAATAAAAATATTCTTATTCTTCTTATTAGCGTAAATTAAAGATTTTTAATTTTGTAATGGACTAACATGGACTCCTGGATGCAACAAAAACTTAAGAATGTACATATATACTCTATGAAATCTCCTGTCTACACAGATATGTGTCTTCTGTTCAATCAATCGATTGTAATGAAAACTAAAATTTTGAGATGGGCCTCAATTTTCTCCCTTATCTTCAAAGTAATGTGTATAGGGGTTTTTCAAGACAGGTAGGAACAAATTAAGAAATTCCTTTTGTAAGCTACTACAATGTAGAGATCATAGCTTTTAGAAAAATAAGTGAGGAAATTTTAACAAACAAGAAGATAAAAGAATCATAATAACATACATGATTTTCCATAGTTGTCTGAGTTTTCCTCTAGCTTCTTACGATGATTAAGTTCAGGTTTATTTATTTCTTCATAGTATCCTGAAAAATGAAATGTATATTGATTGAGGAAAGAGTAAGGTACACAATTTGTCCCAAAATTGGATATCATTAGCAATATAGGCTGTTATTGTGTTAACAGATTTTTTTGTATAAAAATGAGGAAGTGCGTTATGCACAGGGTATAGGACTCACCCACTAACCCCTCCTCAGCTCCTAAGGAATAGCCTGAAATCATTTAGCTCATTATCAAGGCTAGGCCACTAGTCGTTGGCTCTAAAGAGTATGCTCCGGAAAGTTATCCATCACTGTATGCGATCAAGATCAACCTGAAAACTGTTTGATTAGTAACTGAAGGTTAAGGTTCAGTACAGCTTCGATTAGACATGCTACCCAATTCCAGGCCTTGTCCTGCCGAAAATCTTCAATACAGTGTTTGGGTCGAAAGATCCAATTTCGAACACCAGTAACGCTCACTGAGCTAACCACCTGCTTCAGTGACATCCGCACAGTATACACAATTAGGGCTGCCTGTCTTTCCAATTTTGTTTAAGAATTTTCGGAAGGAAGTACCCGTGATCAGAAAGAAACAGGGGTATAGTACCGCACCTCTCCATGCTTAGATATTGAGATAAGTTTGTATAAGTATATTCTTTAACCTCCTCTTTAATAAGGACTTTGAATTTGATAAATATTCTTCAAGTGTGTGGTGTATAAACATTCTAAATACTAGTAATGATATGGTACGGTATTAGGAAAACCATACCATACGGTAAACTGTAAGACACCAGTCTATTTAACTTTTTAAGGTTTTGCATGTAAAACATACAAACACTTAGAGTGTTTGGCTAAAGAATGATGATTCATGGTGGTGTCATGAATCCATGATTCATTTTTATTTAATCTATCCGATTCTGTATAATTATTTTATTACTATATAGAAATGGGTAGAATGCATCCAAAATGATCACCTTTTCCATTACACATTGCACAAACAACAATTTTCTTGATATTCTTGGGGTTTTCAAATTCTGCCTTGGGCTGGATCTTTTCAAACTTCGACTCTCCTTCTCCTTCCATTCCTTGTTTCTCTTGTCTTTCACCCATCTCTTCCTCAATATGTTGACCCTCCCCCATTGCAAACTGCTCTTCTGCTGTTAACTGCGTCAAGAAACAAATATGTATTAATCTCATAAGTAGTATAATTTTTATCATAATCATCGTCATCATTCATTTCGTCTTGACATATGATTAGACTTTAGAATTATTTCAAGGTAATTTAGTCTCAATTTAATCCTTGTTGAGACAATTTCACAACACAAGATGGCTACCAAACTATTACTTATTCACCCTGTGGCAAATGGCATATTTTGCTGAGCATTAATTGGTACAGTAATAAATAGTGTATATGTTTATAACCAACCCCTTCAACTTAATTCAAGAGTCCTTTGATCTAACAGGACAACCATCTTACACTAATTTCTCATTCATACTTGGCTTAAAATACCTACCTGGGTAGGTCACCATTTCAAAAAGTAATAATAGTAATAATAATATCAAGAACAATTAATACTTACCATATTTAAAAAATCCAACTAAACAAATTTTAGATCTGATTCAAAAACAATAATTTTTCTAAGAAAAATACTTTTTTACTTAGAAGTACATTAAAATTTAACCTGTAACTGATGTAAATAACTTTTTAGTAACAATTTAGTAGTTACATGTGTTAATGTTTTTAAAAATATTGCCACCTGATTTTTATTTTCAATTCAACATTTTATTAAGTTCTGTTTTTCTTTGTCTGCTATACCTGACATTTATTGTTTAATATGTTTATTCTTAATTTTTTTGCCAGCTATTTTTGTTATTCAACATAGAAAAATAACTTAGACTATTTAAAATGTAAATGAAACTAAGGTAAAACGTTTAAAGTATAGAAAACTAGGGTTGTATTGATCGAATTGTATAAATTTTTGTTGGGTTCTCAGTTTTAGAAAATCAGTCAAAGGGGAGAAGACCCAAGTATGATTTTTTTTAACCCACGGATGGTCGAGGGGTGAGCAAATTTTATTTTAATTTTCAACAAAACATGGTGTTTGTAATATATTGGCCTGAATCTGAAAGTAGCTATTCTTTGGGGTGTCAGTAGTGGGGACAATACCGTGGGGGAGGTTAAGTGACCTTCAGTATGTGTCCTTTGTTTTGTGAGGAGTTACAGTGGAAAGAGCTCAACTGAAAAAGCCTTTTATTTGATAATAAATTATGTGGTTTGTATATTTATTTTTTGTTATTGTAATTCACTAATAGAAAAATGTCATTTTAATGGCACCCTGTGTTTTATATAATAAATTTAAAAAAATTTAACTTAATTTATTAAAAAGTATACAGTTTTAGAGTTTTTTACATTTTTTTGTGAAATTAGTTTTTTTTAGTTTTGTATATAATCAAAAGTTAGAAAAATATTTCAACACAAGTAGTATGATATAATTTATTTTAAATTTGTGAAATATTGTGAACAAGGCGTTTAAAAAAAGAGCGTGGCGCTCACCCCTCGACCATCCGCATAACATATGTGGAGAGGCAAAATATGTGAGCAAGGTTGGATTGAGCTCACTCCTTGATATAGCCTACAGTGCAACTTGGTTATTACGGCCTCGGCCATAACGTCGACTCAGATATAACGACATTTATTTTTAGGTCCTGCCTAACTATATGTATTTACATAGGAAAAAACCTCGGATATATCGTCAGTAAATTCTCAAACCTCGTATATAATGTCAAGAAAATCGGGCCAAGATGAAGGCAACATATAGCTAAATAGAGAAAGTATTACTTGAGGGTTGCGGCTATTGTTTAGCACAAAATGAAACGGCATTTATGCTGTCTTACTGCTAACCACACCCCCAACCCCCTTCCCCACCCTATTTTGATGTCGCCGTCATCTCATCAGTGACTCAGTGCATCAAAGCACTGTGAGCCGTTCGTACATACACAGTTCGATAGATATTGTTAGTTCAGTGGATGTCTACAGTTTTTTTTCGTTATTTAATTTACATACAGTATTTAATGGCAAGGTAAAGAAATTTTTGCTGAAAAAAATTATAAGAGCGTGTGGGAGGGATAGATAAGATGTTTCGGGCTTGTTTTTTAAAATAACCAACAGTTTTCATGCCTAAATATTGCAATATTTTAAATTTGATTTTTTATATATAGTAGAGTGTATCAGTCACTATGAACATAAAATTATTATTTCAAATTATTCATAATGTTTAATTTTGTAAAAAATTGTTTTATTTTTTTGATTTTAATAAAATTATGTAAATACGTCACTCTGAACGTCATTAATTGTGTGGTCTCTTCAATGACGTTATAACCAAGTTCCACTGTAGTTCAAGTCCCTGCTCCCAGGAAGCAGCACGTCTCACAACGATGTCATCATCTTAGAATATCACTAAATTGACGACAGATGCCACTCCCTGCCATTTCTTGTTTGATTTGTAAATTTGTCGTGATTGCAACTTAAGTGGTTCTAGGGTTAATTGAACAGCAAGATCGATATCTAGAACTAATGTATTAATTAGTCTTTCCCTCCTTAGATGGAGCCAATGACACTTGGATCTCCGGTTGGAAGCCCAGGAACTCAAAACCCTGCGTCTCCCTTCCTGCCAGGGTTTTTGATGGGCGATCCGTCACCACAGTCTCCCAGCCCTACCAAAACTCCCCGACAGGTTCATTTCGCCCCGTCCCTCTCCATGCCTTCCACTTCCACTGGTATAGGCGTAGCTGCTTCACCACTGACTGGAGGTTCTGTAGTGCCAGCAACTCTCAATGAGAGCTTTTCGAGGTTAGCAAATTTTAAGGTCTAGCAACTGCAGCCTCTATACTGCAATTAGCTTATAAATTAAGTTTCATAGTATTTAGATATTCACATTGTTTGTATCAGGTAAAAATATCCATTTTTGAATTTTTAATATTTTAAAGTTAAAGGTTGGTGGGTATTGTCTCTTTACCACATAGATTAAGAATGTGGGAAATATTTTCATAACAAAGTTTTACCGCAGCCTAAATGATTTTGTCTAGTTAAATTTGATAAGATTTCTTCCTCTCCAGAGAGAATTTTTTGGCTAGAACTAATTTTTTCTATTTTTTTACTTTTGGTAAAATAATTTTAAGGGATGTGCCACCAAAAAATACTGATATATGAAAATAATAAGCTGAATTATCTAGGTCCATTGAATCCTTAAAAACCTAGGACTAAAGATCGAGGCCAAGCCACTATGACTTAGGCTAGAGAACAGATCCTGAGAGTGTCTGTATTGAGTATAACAATTACTTTCATTTTGAAATATGTTGAAATTAATAAAATGTTTGTGCTATGAATTTGTAACAAAAATTTTATAAATACTTCTTATTTTACTAAACAGATTTCATAAAAATCAGCGAGAAAAGTCAGGAGGACCTCCTACTGTGGGGTTATTTGATACATTAGACGTGACGACGTCAGCACTCACACCCTCCACGCCTTCTACGTCGTATGATCCTGCGGGGCAGCTGACGCAGACACCGATGCACACACCACAGATGTCCCAGAGCATGAGTCAGCCGTGAGTCATTTCATCTTCTTTGGGATTTCAGACTTGAAATTTTGGGTTTACTTAACCCTTCAACTCTGTTCGAAGTACTGTGTACGCAGTGCCAGCGTCGCACCCGCTGCCGGTCGCCGTGCTCTACACGCTATTTGGAGTATTTGGAGCTTCTCTGTATTGGAGAACGCTTTCTGCCTTTCTAGCATAATTGTTTTTACCAATCTGCTGTCTTTGAAAGGAGGAAAAATAAAAAATCTCAGGTGAAAGAGCAGACGATAACCACTTGGTTTGTTGTTTGTTTATTTTGACAGATGTAATGTGGGAAGGCAATGTTTTTGTGTTAGTTCGACAGTGTTTTGAACTGAAATATAATTAGTTATTATCTCTTTAGGTGTTTTATGTTTTGTTTGCGAAGTGTAGTGACGTAATAGTATATATGAAATAAAAAATTAGCTGAAAAATTGAAATGGAAAGAAAACATTTTATTTTAAACTTACACTGTGAGTACTGCCTGGAACTAGGTTATTTTTGGACGTTTCAATAAAATATTAGTTTGTAATAGACTTAAGACGATAACATTGCATTGTGGTTAGATAAACAGTTACAGGTTAGGATTGTTGGTAGTAGGTGGTCCAAATCCCAAATTAATGACGTTCGAGCATGTTGGAAGGGCTCTTAAAATTCCGGCCTTGAAGGGTTAACCTGTCAGAGACTTTCTAAACGGGAGAGGGACAATTTTAGGGATAAATTATATATATTGTTTTTCTGAATGATCCCAAATACCCAATTACAAAAAGTAAGCTTCAAACTTGCCAGTAAAGATGGGAGTTCCAATCAAAAACAATAATGCACGGAAAAATAACTTCCGGAACATGACTTCCTTGACTTCCTCAGAGACGCACTCTGGAAGCATTTTTTTTTTCAAAATTCTCCATCACTTTCACTATAGTTTATGGTTTGTCATTATTTCTGCACAGATTGAATCTTTCAAATCATCATTTAAATCTCGGTTCTTTTTTAAGTAGACTTTAGGCTTGAACAAAAGTCACCCCCCCCCAAAAAAAGAAAGGCTTAGAGGTCACATGATCAGCCAATACAGGCCAATGGATGTTTCCAAAACACAAGATTACAGACATGTGCTTTAAAACACTCATTCTTTGGCTGTGGTCTACTGTGTGACTGTGTTTTTCAAGTGTTGAAACTAGGACTATGTGTAGTCCCATCCTGTTAGAACCAAATTCTCTTCTGATTAAACTGTAACTCCACTGGTCTCAACCTTAAAAAGTTACAGAGCATGTTAACGTGAGGTTAGTGAAAGTAGTGTCACTCTCCTTAAAACTACAAGTTTATTAATTACTGTGCTTAATTATTTTGTACCACTCACCTTCTAAGTGAAATTTTAAACTTGTCCAAACCTGTGTCATGTGTTGTTACGTTCTACTACCTACTTGTGTGTAGGCCGTAGGCTCGACAAAGCATGTTTACATCTATTCATCACTGGTGGTGTGACAGGGGGTGGGGGAGTATGAAGCTTCTCCACACATGTTTGTCACCCTGCAGGTGGTCCTATTGATCACTTTACTGATGTTAATTGGTAAATCTTCGAGGACCTGAAAAACATGGGTTTCTGGTTGTAAAAACAATAATTGAAAAAAAGATAATACTTGTTAGTTTATTAGACTTCAAAAAAATGAAGTCAAGCTTTTGATTGCCCTAAAACAAAACACAAAATAGAATAAACTACTATTTTTTAAACTTAATGTTTACATTCAAAATCTCAAAATCAATCTCAATCTGCAAAATCATTACCCAAATGAACTAATACAAGTAAGCTGCTGTTAATTAATTTTTACTGAGATAGTATAAATATATGAGTTTTATCCAAAGCTATACACATTTTCCTAGTTTCTGTCTGTATTTCTAATTTTTTATGACATCTTTAATGTAGTAGGTTAGAAGTAAAAGTTATAGTTGTTTAAAATTTTTAAATAGTCACGAAGTAGTATTACGTCAATTTACATAAAATTGGTTTTATTTATTAAATATACATTGAAAGGTTATAAATTATTTCATCACTTAAATAACAATTATTTAATACTCATGACAAATAAATTTTTTAACTTAAACCCGTTAGATATTGTGTGTGAAGAAACACGTTACAGCACAGTGTACAACTAGCGCTTGGTGCGAAAGGGTTAATGGTTAGCAAAGTATAAGTTATATTGTTGAAATATTGTTTACAGCTCTAGACTTCTGTTTAGACCTAGTTTGTGTAATTAAGTAGTGCAATTACCATTAAGAATTTTATTATTTCTAAACATATAAATTATTAAAAGAGAATTATTAAACATCAAAATAACATTTTTAGTTATAATTTTTTTAGGATCTAAGTGGATACCGGTCAAATCTAGTTTGTTGTTATTGGCTTTACAACTAGTTCCATTACTTTACCTAGTTGGCCATTCAAACCTAAGTAGGTTTTTGGCCTCGCCAACAGCTTTGCGCCATCTTTCTCGGTCTTCCATCCACTCTTCTGTAGCACCAATTCTTCTCATATCTTTTCGGACTTGGTCCCACCATCACTAGTTCCCATTAGAGAAGATAAATATGAATCTGTAGATATTTTATTGAACTGTACTTTATTTATGTTCATACTTATGTTTTTCCACTAGTGCCACAGATGAGAGTGAAAGGTGGGTGACTGTGTTTGGGTTTCCAGCTGCAGCCGCTTCTTCTGTCCTCGGACAGTTTTCACAAGTAGGACACATCATTGAACACAGGTAAGGTCAAGCTCATCTAATAAGTTGAATAATAATATTATTATTTATTATTCTACCTGAATTTCAAATTTTTTATGAGGAATGAACTTCATTTTATGATATCTAAATATTTGTATTCAACATCTTGTTCTATAATTGTATCATTAATGAAAATAGAAAAGAGCTTCTTTTATATAAAATCCATTTTTAGCCCCTGATCTGCTGGGCATAATTTATAGATATATTACTTACGTAAATTCTGTAAGTTCAAACAGAAAAGAGTCCAATATTTAAAACATGGTTCAGGGCTTTAATTCAAACCTTTAACAATTTTTGATAAAACTTGATAAAACCAGAATTGTGGAAATTCCAAATTCTGGTCATTCTGTGACAAGGACTAAAGGGAATGTATAAATGTTATGCCTAAATTGTATCACAAGTTTTTTAAATGCTTATATTGAGTAGAACATTTAAAATTATATTATAAACACTGTTCAAAAAGTAGGAGTTAAACAAAATGTAAAGAACAGGAATGTAGTTGAGAATAAACAAAACACCTAATGTAACTTATTGATCAATAGGTTCCCGGGCCAGGGTAACTGGGTGAACATCTGCTATGCGAGCAAGCTGGATGCTCGCCGTGCGTTGTCCTACAATGGTAAAGTGCTTGCCGGCCACACCATGATCGGAGTTGTACCTTGCAGAGACTATGTAAGTTGACTGTTATGGCATTCACTTTAAACTGTAGTATGACATTCCCTCTTTTTAATGTAAAAACTTTAAATGAACAACATACAGTTTTTTTTGCAACCTAATTTTTGTCTTGACATTTAAGTTCCCAATTTTTTACTTGGTAAAATTCATTTACCTTTTCCAATTTAAACCACCGAGAAAGAGAAAATGTGTAGGGTTTCAACCCAAGTAAAATAGTTCTTGAGATTGTTTCTCTTACAGCCAATTGTTTATTTTCACTAAAGACCATTTTTTTTACTCCAACAACTTTATAACATACTAGCTGACCCGGCGAACTTCGTAACACCTGACAGTAAATACATGTTAACTTTAAGATTGGCCATGTTCTGAAGTCGAATAGCATTACGGCTTCATTGTGGAAGGTTATATATTCTGGGTCGCAGCATAGTGAATAGCAATACTGAAACGATAAGACATATTAATAACATTCCCATAAAACAAATAAATCTGAGTGGATTAATTCACAATTTTCAAATCCAATCCAAACGTAAACCAAACTTAACTGTAATACGGCTTTAATAGGAAAGATATACAACAGCTGGTTATTATTATAAACGTAATATATATATATATATATAAACATTGTAATTATTTTTTATTTGGCCAACATATAAACACATTACTTTTAATCAGACAGAAAAAAAAACATAATCCCCCAAAACTGTAAACTATTAACGTGGCGAATAAAGCTGTTCATTTTGTACAGCACATATTTACTTCATAGTTTTACATTAATGCAATGATTCAGATGGCATTGGATAGTAAAGCATATTGCTAATGGAAAGTAAATCAATCAGCTATAGCTAATAAATCCAATGTTTTCATTGTAGAAAATTTGTAAACAAACTTACTCTCCATAAGATTAACATTAGAAATTTAAAACGCCATAAAATGGAAACTTACAGAGTTTTCGAAAATAGTTTTTCACTAAAACCTTCCCAGACATATATAAAGCAACTTCCTAAAGTTTCATGGCGATCGGATGCGTAGTTTGGCAACACATAAAGGACACACATTCAATTTTATGTAGAGAGATTCTTTACCCTTTACCCTTAACCTTTAACCCTTTATAATCCCCCACCCCTAACGGCACTAACCTTTATAGTATTTGGTCTACATTTCATTAAATTTCTTTCCTTAATCATTCATGAAATAATTAAATTGCAAGTTGCAGCCATTTTTCCTCCAATCAGTTTGTACTGCAAAAAGAAGTTTCAAATCCGAACAATTTTTAATAGTGATAACCACACATGTCTCAATAGGATTATTAATTTACCCTGCTTAGTTACTTTTTGAAATGATTATTTTTTGTACTTTTAATTAAGTTGAAAATAATATATATTTCAAAGCCTATCACCTAAAATATCAACTCACCTAATTTCTCATCCTAAAAGTATCCAACAATTAATATATATGTGATTTTTTTAGTTCTGATTCTTTTCTATTTTACTAAATTAAATTTTAATAAAGTTTCGAATTTGTTTAAGATCAAATTTTCAAGGAGGACACAAATATTTCCTAATTACAAGATGTATAGTGGGAAGCCCTTTATGAGAGGGTGTCCTTGTGATGTGAGTAAATTATAAGGGTTTATAATAGCAGTTTATCTCTTCGGCGTAATTTGACCCATTTTATTTGTTTATTTATCACATAGAACTGACCATTGATTTATTACAATAGTTGTAAAATCATTTTATCGTAGTTTTCGTTGTACATTATTTTACCATAGTTTTGACATTACTGTTCTTGTAGGCATAAGCATCAATGAATATTAGGCTGAAATGATTGTTGATATTGATTGTTGAGAATATCATCAGTAGTTTCTTTAACATGTTCACGGCTACACGGACACATTTGCAGCTACGGAGGGACTCAATCACCATCCTGATAGATGCATTTGCTGCCATCTAGTAGTGCATGTTTTCACGGCATATTTCTGATACAGGATAAGAGCTAGAACTTTGAAACTTGCACCAGCACTAGACAATAGTACATTGTATATCATGTAGGTTGTCTTGGGTGGTGATGCTACGGGCACGACAGTGACAGTCCCAGCAGCTACTCAGTGAGAGACAACCGGTGTGACTAATTTCTGCAATATTGTTGGCGTGTTTACCTTTCTGTATTGTTACCTATAAAAGTTTTAATTACTTTCTAAATGTTGGACGAGGATGAGAACGGATTTTGTAAATAGTGAATAGCGTTGCGTGTTTTGATAAACACCACAACAAAGAGGCCTAAACCAAAAAAAGCCTAAAACACATTGAAAATAGTGTATATATAAATAGATTAAATACTTTAAATAGATTTAACCATAGAACTGTACAAAATTTGCTTTTATGACTTTTGGTGTAGCAAAACAGTGTTATATCAGTTCATGGCAGCAAATGATCCACGAGACTTTATGTATTTTATTTTTCATGTTAGTGTAAAAAACAATATTAAAAGAAACATCAATAATCACTTCAAAAATACAAGGATACACAACTTCACTTTTCGAGTGCAAACCTAATCCCAGGTGCTGGTGGCAGCATATGGGTCCACAGAAGTAGGTGGCAATTTTCACACATTCAATAGCTGAGGGAGGCAAAACGAGATCTCTACTGGCATAACTAAAGTACAAGGTTAGAATTTGGTATAGTTTTTTCTTTCAGGATGGCGAATGTGGTTTTGGAAAATAGGCTTAGC
Source organism: Nephotettix cincticeps (assembly GCA_023375725.1). NCBI lineage: Eukaryota > Metazoa > Arthropoda > Insecta > Hemiptera > Cicadellidae > Nephotettix > Nephotettix cincticeps. The sequence goes on from CM041785.1 coordinate 25,982,873, forward strand.
CGTGAACGTTTTAAACAAAATTCTCTATTTGAAAATAGCTTGTCTTCCAGTATGTTTTACGTTTATTGTTGTGAAGGGTTGTGTGAGATGGTGAATTGATTTGACAACTGATACTCACCAAAGTCACCATTGCATACATGATCAAGGGAACAATTTTTGCTTTAACTTTGTATGGTTTACATTTTGATTATTTAAAAGTAAAAAGATTATTTAAAAGTAATTATAATAATTGTAAGCTTTCATCATTGTAAATTTTGTAATTTAAGCTTATTGAACTTTAGTTATTACATTTTTGTTTGTTTCTTTGTTATTGTTCGTGTATTTGCTTTTGATTGCTTTAATCCTGTCTTTAAGAATATTTGTACATGAGGTAGCCTTTCATGAAACACTTATGATTAAAAACATTTTAATTCATAAAATAATTGTCAACAGACTCAGCCTGGCAATGCCTTGAAGGATATGACCAACATGCTGAGCAGCACTGCCACCCCGACAACACCAAAGTCCCCGCAGATGTCACGACTGTCCCAGCGAAGATTGGTCACTTCCCCAACATCCCCTTACACCCCCTCACCAAGGGGCGGCCGCCCCCTCAATATCACAACCCCTACTGAAAACGAGGTTTGTACTAACATTTTCAGTTTCTTGTTTTGAGCAATTATTCTTTTCGTCTAGTGCTTATTTACTCAATTTCATTATTAGAGGTGGAAAGTCAGGTTAAATGGCTTTGTGTTCACTGAAACACTTTGAGAAAGTTTCGAATTGGGGTAACAATATTACAGCAGAAACACTGTAGCTAATTTGACAGAATTAATTTTTAAAACATTTACAAATTTTATGTTGCTCGGAAGAAACTAGCAATAAAGGTTATGTCACATGTTTTTATCAGTCTATTGTATAAAAATACTCACTAAGCAAAAAGGCAGCTCTTATTTAACACTGCAAGATAAAGATTTTTTTATATGATTAAAGTATGACAAAGTCATTACTTGTAAATTTTTATTTTGAAATAATTTAAAGATGTCACCTCGTGAAAAGCAAAACAAGTTGTGTACATTCAGTATTTTTAAATTTCTACTCATTTATAATTAAAAACCATTATGAGGTTACAATAGATTACTATAATGTTTGTCTTTGCATAGTTAAACTTTTAGCTAAATCTAAAATATATTTTACTTGATTTTTATTTAGTAATATTTTAATAGAATACTAAACTATTTTAATATATTATAGTAACGTTTGTACCATTCATTCATACTATAGAATGTAATACCATGATATTACCTTGGTGAATTGAGTTTTCAGGTATCTTTATTTTGGCCTTTTTACATTATTTGCTTGATAAGCCCACATTACATATAGTAAAACTTGATTAACAACAGATATTCAAATTTGCAATATAAACATCATAATTAAAAATTCAGTCTTAATTCTTTCATTCAATATAAATTTTATTACATTGTCCAAAACCTTATTTTATACTTTTGCCAAACAGATACAGGTAAAGTTCTCATTGTCACAGCTGTAGTGTAGTGTGCGCACCAGGTACAAACAGTGTAGTAGTTAAGTTCTTGGTGTGTTTGGGCATTTTACAGGATGCTTTATTATAGGAGCTCATGGTGTATTACTCTCAGTAATACACGTTTTACTTTCAGTAATACACCATGAGCTTCAATGGATGAAACTATATTTGTTAAAATGAACACATGACTGTTTAAACATACAAAAAAATATATTTTATATGAATAGTATTAATTGTTTAACCAATAGGCAATAATATTAATTATTAACCCATTTTTTTACCCCTGAGGCACTTTATGTAATACTAGCCTTCTACTGGGGGTACGCCCATCTGTGACGTCTCGGTACATCATTACTCTTTAAAAGGATAAATTGTGTCTGTTGATGTTTCAGGTGATCGGATCGCAGAACATCCCTACCAAGAGCACGAGTTTTGTGACAAAAGCAGTGGACTACGTGTTTGGATGGTGATTCAATTGGCACCAAGTAAATTTACATTTCTACAGACTAGCTTATACTGTAATTTTGCAAACTATACATCAGAAAGTATTATCATTCAATCATGCATTCAATGCTGCTTTTTTTTATTGACCAAGTCTTTTGATACTTCCAGACTGTTGCTGTTATTTTATTTCTATTGTTTACTGTATCTTATTTGTATAAAAAATGATACTTCAAAACGAAATGAAATTTTTATTTTCCTTCTTCTTTCACTAATAGGTGACCAAAGATTTAAATAGATCAATTAGATGGGAATTATATTTGTCATCACTAAAAGCTCTCTCTCTCTCAATTGTTATAGGTTATAGAATTCTTTAACCTGTTGAGGAGTATGCCCGTCATGTGACGTGGCTAATATCAGGGCTACGTAGAGTAGGTGTATTGCCATAAACAGTACCCCCGGGAGTAAGAAAAAAAATTATGGATTTCTTTAAGTGTATTTTATTACTACAATAAATGGAGAAAAAGCATATTACTGTGATATATTTCAAAACAATGATGCGGGTATAGCGGTAATCACCCATTATTGGTCATTACAAAGCAGTCAATAACTTAAAAGGCAACAAAAATCACTAGGATAACCTAACAGATAGAAGATCAGTTGAACACTATTTAGCGCACGGACCATCACATTAGTGCTATGCCAATCCTCGAGAAACATCGAAAATCAAAGTCAAAATAAACTTTATTCATATTAATACATGATAAATACAGCATCTGAATAGTCACATACAACTAAAAATCATATATTTTCAAGAACTAAACATCAATTTACATTTTTTCATATTATTATCTGCTGTATATTTAAAAATATATTTAAATCAGGCATCAGCAGTGCTCTCCCTAAGGAAACTCAGGATATAGCTTTATCAATGAAATATTCTTTTAGCAAATTTTATAATTTATTTTATTTATTTCAAACGCCAACCTTATAAACATAATTTACCGTGCCTACTAAATTACACATCGGTTCTAAATTATTTGTTTTTAAATAATATTTGTTTAATTAAATGTTTTCAGGTGTAATTAACCATTATACATTTTTTATTTATTAGTAATATTTTAAGAAATATCAAATATCCGTCATCCCGTCATATGACGTGAATCCTCAGGGGGGGAACACACGTCAAATAACGGGCGTACTCAAATGGGCCCACTCGTCATTACTCCTCAACAGGTTAAATGCAAGACTTTGAATGCATGCTTTTTACATTTTTGTAAAAATAGATTGGAGAGGTTGATGTGCTTTTTATTTTCAATGCGCTTTTTGAAATGAACATTAGGCCTACCTTATATAAATTATTGCAAATTCATTAATCTATTTGTGAATTCATAGACATTTGAACTCTACAAAACATCCATCGTCAAAATAATATTTGATTTGTTTTGAAAAGTTCTCATACCCAATTCAGTGTGTTGTGACACCGACACAAAATTTCAAATGCACATAAATAATACATTAAACATTATATACTGAAATTTAAAATTCACCAATACTTAAGGTTCATGGGTTAAAATTTTTAAGTAAATGTCCAACACTGATTCAGATTCTATTATTACTGCACATAATTTTTTTGAAATATTTTCACACTAAAACATATTTAGGGTTGTTACGTGTTTATAAAATATATATTTTTTAAACATCCTTATCGATGTTCATTTTCCTTGCCCCTCTTGTCTGTCATGGAGCTCTGCAGCCCACTTGGGTGGGACGTGGCACACGTTTTTCGGAGGGACAGGTTTCTGCTCTTCACAGGCAGAATCAGGTTTTTGAAATGGCAGAGTTACTGTGATGAATTCCTGAGTCTTTGACATTCTTGGTAAGCACTGAAACCAAAAAATTTGCGTGAGAAAGCAAGCCACAAACATACTTTGTTCATAAAATAAAACTTCCTTGCATTTACCTTAAAATATATATATCAAAAATCAATACAAAAAATACATTCAAAAATACATTTCTTTAATGATCTTACAGTTATCCATTAAATTTTGATTTGAAAATGTTTCGATGGTCTAAAAAAAGGGATCAAGCATTGTGGGAGGTTAAATTCAAGTAAATAAAAAAAAAATTATATTAATTTCCATAGCCCTAGTTCTTGACTAGAAGATTAGCTCTTGACCATGCAAGAACTATTAAAAATACGTTAAGTGTCTCTTATTTATTTGTACGATAAATTGTTTTAAAATTGAACTATACATTTGTTGTACTTGAATGTTTTTTGTGCTTCTCTCAATTGTTTTCAATCAACTAATAGCATAAATTCAATTAACCCTCCAATGGTTCACTATTTGACTCCTTGCAGTTAACCCTTTAAGGCACTTTTGCAGACTTTTATTAAAATATTGACATGAAATAGTAACAAAACAGTAACTATAACATATTATATACCTACAATTTTAATCTACATTAAATTATCTGTAAGGAATTAGTAATATACTTGGTAATTATAAAAAAAAAATTGATTATCCAAAAATTGAGAAAATTTTATGCAAGTTGAAATAAAGAATCAACATCATGTTTTAAATATGATATTAAAAATTATTTTATGAAATATTGTTGATCTCTAAAAAAAAATGTCAATATGGAGGGATAAATAGCTATTACAAACTTTTCAAATATAAAGATCGCCGCTAATTCTTGCAACGTCAGAGATTTGTAGTTTGCTTTGATGAACATCATACACATGACATGTTAACATGAAAGCAGACGAAGTCACAAATGCCAACAAAAAACAAAGACTGTACAAAACATGATGATACACACAGATGTCAATGTTGTGATTTATGAGCAGTAGTACAAATTCCTGATCTAGCTAAAAATAGTCCGAACAGGAAGCCCAAACGTCTCCTGGAAAATCGCACATTATGACTTGTTCACTTATACACACACTATAGATTTCCGCTGTAGAAACTTCAAACTATCCAAAAAATTATTTGAATTAACCAAAATATTTTAACATTGTTTTTATATAAAATTCTAGGGACCAAGACAAAATTTCGAAATAAAGAAGTTTTCGAATTACAGAAGTTTGAATTATTCAAGTTCCACTGTAATATGTTTTATCATTTTACCCTCATTTTTATGGGTGTCTCAAAAATGGGTTTCTTTATATTAATAACAAAAATTGTCAAAAAAAGTCTCAAAGTTTGCTCCCCCACAAGGCACAGCAAATAAAAACCACTCATAAATTGAATATAGCAGTTTTTCAAAATTTCATAATGAAAATAAAAATATATAGTTTTACACGTCGAATGTCACTACTATCCATTTTAAAATGGTGAAATTAACATCAGAGAACGTACAAATGCAACGAGAACGTAATGCAACCATTGTAAACAAAGCAACATAACCGCGCAACAAAAGACAAAATGTAAGGCCTTTGACTGTGTCAGAACAGACACTTTGATTAAAAAACTTTCTCTGCTGGGAGTGGAAGGATTGGCCTTGCAATGGCTGACTTCAGCAATAGGTATCTAGTTGTGGAAATTTCTCGAAGACCCATTACCTGTGAAGTTCCACAGGTATCCTTCTTGGGGCCTATACTCTTCTTAATTTATACAAACGACATGAAGCTGCCAGTACCGGAGAGCATTCTCTTTGTGTTTACTGATGACAAAACGGTTATTGCCAGGCATAGGGAGACTAAAAACCTTGAAGTTGATGTTTTTTTAAAAACAAATTGCCTGGCCCCGATATTTTGCAGAAAACAAGTTGAAATTAAATCCTTGTAAAATCAAAATTACCTGTTTTCAAACAAATCAAACAAAAAATTCAAAATTCTTGTTTGAACCAGATCTTTTAATTGGCGATGAACAATTGGATCCAACATCGGTGGTTGACTTTCTGGGTGTGAAGCTGGACGATACACTCAACTGGAATGAATAACTGACGAAGATTGTAGGCAAAATTTTGAAGGGTCAATTTGTGATTCGAAATTTGAGAAAATTGATGAACATTGAACTTCTGAAGACAATTTATTTTTGTCTAGTTGAGTGTCGCATCTCGCTCAATCCTGCTCTGGGGAGCCTCTGAATCAAAATTAAAAAGAATTTCCATTTGTCAGAAGAAGACAATTTGTTGCATGTTGGGTCTGCCTTGTCAGACGCACTGCAAAGAATTTTTTGTTGGTTTAAACATTTTAATGGTGCCCAGTCTGTACATTTTTGAAATTTGCACATATATTAAATCCAAGTCATTAGAATTTTTAAATAATACTCCCAATTATAATACTAGATACGGGAACAATTTTGCACAACAGCATAGGCTAGCTGTTTATGAAAATCAACCTCTTTACTCAGGATTAAAAATTTTTCAAAATTTACCAGTCGTAACACTTAAAACGAAACATAGGTAAAATTGACCGATTGATAATTTTACTACGTGCTTAACCTTGACGGCTGTCACCCCCAGACCTTCCCCCCAAACCCCTCTCCGTAATATTTGGTCTTCCAAATAGATGGTGTGACGTTGTATTACGTATTAGACGCATTCGGTGAATACGGTTAGTCAGATTTACTGCGTGTTTCGCTTACCGGCTGGCAATCGTTGGTCAATTTCGGTAAAAGGTTGTGGTGAAACGCAAAAAACAAAATAACACCTGCTAGAAACAAAATAACAGCTAGATTATCCGCTGTGAGACCACCAGCACTGGCCTTGGGCAACAATCCTGTACATTTTTGCCCAAGGCCAGAGCTGGTCTATTAGCTTGGAGTGTGAAGTTTGGAGTTTCATTTTTTCTGTCACATGATTTTTGCGTAATAAATATGATTTGTCATAAAATGTTCTAAAACATCATTTGTTACTTGTTATTGCTCATGTGATTGCCAAGTGATATATAAAAACAATAATAAACATACTAAACACCAATAAAACACAGTGACGGTCAAATTGACCCTATGTTTTTCTTAGCGTTTTAAAAATTGTGTTTCATTATAAGTGTTAACTAAACAGCAGAATTATTTGTTAAAGTTTAGGAACTACCTCAAAAAATTGTTAATGGAGCAGGCCTTTTACTCATTGGAAAAATTATTTTCTTTTATAGAACAGCGTTAAGGTAACACATACCCCTTCATCTACAAAATTGTCCTATCCAACCATCATCAAACAGACGGCAATCTAGATTGGTTGGCACCATTTTACCACAAGACTACTTTTCTTGTCCCGGTCTTTATCGGACAAGTATTTTGACAATTCCTACGCCACTGCGGCCAAAGAAGGCAACAATAGGTACAAGGTAGGACAGATGATTTAACTCACACAGAACTCTGACACTTAAATTAAGCAGCAATAGACCTTGGCAGAAAGCATATAGCCTGTAGAGTACAACGATACTATATTCAATGTAGTTTTAACCAAAATATTGCTTTTTGTAAAAGCTTTCCTACCGTCGACTAGCCCTAGAACTGGCAAAGTTGTCATTCACGACGCCTTTACAAATTGGATAAGAAGTGGAAGGTGAAGGAATCTGTCGTCAACTTAGTGAACTTTTTACACACCAGCGCCTTCGTGACTGTGTTGCCCTCTGGGAGCTGGTATATGAACCAGCTCACGCAGTTTACTAAACTTCCACTAGGGTATATTTTATAGCCAAGTAAGCGCTTTCTACAACTATGCACTGGTGGCTGGACCGGTTAGAGCGCTTCGCTGACAAGTGTAACGGTCTAGCCACTCAGAAGTGCTAGGGTTCAAATCCCGACCATGAGAAATCCCAATTTGGCTTGCAAATGTGTGGTATAGTGGAGAGGGGGCCCACCTTAAATAAACGGTGGCCGGCTTGGGTAGAAGTTGACAGCATTTGTAGGCTTAATTAGGATTGCAGTGGTGGATTGTTTTGCTTATGTGGTTAGTGGTTATAAGGGGGGGGGCATGTTTTAAGCTTTTTTTGTTTAAACTTTGATATTTCATGAAGATATTAGTAATTATATTTATGTTACAGTTAAGAGTAAAAAGCCTGCCACTTCTAGGGTTAAAGACTGGGTGGTGGCGTCGATTGGTAAACCTTTCGAGGGTCAGTTGTTCTAAAGTTACTTTAATGAAATTCTCAATATCGTTCTCAGATTATTTAGCTATGCTATGGACTGAAAAATATTCAAATATTTAGGCCTACCTCTTTTTTTGAGTATAAACGAATAATTTTGAAGTTCGAATACATTTTTTAAAAATATCCTTCAAATTAGTGTTGATTTGTTGCTTGGAAACCACTCAACAATGATTCAGGCCTGTTTACATAAGTATACCAAAAATTCAACATTCACACTTATTCAGAACATAGAGAGCACCAATCTTTGGGTTAATAACATAAAGTGTTAATGACAAACTCATATACCGTAAACTCTCGATTAACCACGGACAGATTGTCTGCAAAGTAGATAACCAGCTCTTGCTAGGAGAAAGAGAAAATACATATAATGAAGTTTTGAGTACAAACCGCTTGAGCGCCGTCTCAGAATTCACACAGTAGGCTGGGGAGTATCTTATGTCCAGTAACACCAGAGACCTCTGCTTTGTTTTAACCATTCATAACATCCGATCCAGTTGCTCCTGAGAGTGATTGCTAACCGGTTGATGTTTGTTTTGTCTCTTTTGTGAGTGTTTAGTGATTTTGTCTCCTTGTTTGGGGTTTTTGCTGATTTAAACGGCTGAAAAGTGGAAGAAAGTCCGTTGACGATCACGGAAAGACTGAAAAATTTTTTTACTATAGAAAACGGAAGAAGACAAAAGTAAAATTTGTAGGTTATTTGTTAAGTAAAACATGAATTGCTCCAAAACATTTAGCATTGTTTAACGTCACAGTTTATTTTACGTTTTACAGTAAATAAATTGATTTTTACTGTTAAAATTACAGTTTTATGTTACCTGTTTTCGTTAATTTTGCAGATTATTCATGATTTTTACTATCTGCGGTAGCCGCACCACTCAATTCTGTGGATAATTGGGAGTTCTACACACAATTGTATATGTCATTCAATAACAGAAGGCATTCCTCTTCCCTTTTAAGTTTATGAAACCTTAGTAAAAGTTTCATAATCCAAGAACTCCTTAATCTTGGAACAAAAATGATTGCTGATTATCCAACCTAAAATGGCAGTGCAATAGATTAAGAGGTGAACCAATTGTTTATTATTGATCTGGGATAGTGTTTGAACTTTGTTAATAATACACAAATGGCCATGGTAGCTGATGGCCTCTAGGTATTTGGAAATAAGTGGATGGTCCAAATAATATGTTTATCCAACATAATAAATCAAAATTGTAGATTTCATCAGTTTTAGAGACTAAACAGCAATAACTCAGCTCTCCTCTTGCGATTCCAAGAAATTTCACTTTTACTTTAATCAAGGGCTTTAAACAGGGACAATATTTTGTATACACTAATTTGAGTGTATTATAAAACACAGTCTCTCCATGAAACACGTTGTATTGGGACTAAAAAATTCTTCATACAACTCATTGAAGAAAAAACCCTTCTGTTTGTTCCTTATGTTTTTGTTCTAGTTCATAAGTTCATTTGGCTTCTCATTGGCAGTGTTTTATTAGCTGCAATGACAATCTTAAAAACTAAAGATTGGTTGCAGACTTAAACTATTGATAATGCATAACGGATAAAAAAGGTGGCGGTTGCAGTGGGGACAAACACATGTTTTTAATGACCCTCCTATAAAGATGCTAATGTGTTCAATGTTGTAAAATTAATTGTCAACAACTTTTAAAACTTTGTTCTGTAACTTTGATTATTTTTTTTATTATCAAGGATGGATGTTATTTTCACATCACATTTCACATTACTTTCTAAAAAGCTGAAGAGGTGTTCACATAATTGGTGATCAGAATAATGGGGCTAATTGATACTCCAGGTAATTTTGGTGACAGAAATGTTGAAAATGTGATTACAATTCAACTTTTTCAGTTGAAAATATGTTGATTTTTTAGAAATAGTTTTTAAAATAAACCAAAAATTGTTGAAATAAATTGTTGCATAACATTGGAAGGATTGCATAATAGTGTGTACACGTTTTAATAATTACAAAAATTGTGAACAAAAAAAATTAGTCAATTATCAATTCTTAAAACAGTGTCCTAATTATTTAGGGTATTTTAACCTTAATGAGGATAAAGGATGTGTGTTATGATTTTCTTGATATTATGTAGCTTTGTTACTGACAAAGACAAATGTTTAATTTGTCAGGATCATTAACTATTCCCCAGTGAACCAATTACATTTTAAATCAAGTTCTTATACAAGCCATGATGTTTGAAGTTGATTTATGATAGAAGAGATTAATTGAAGAATAGTTCACTCATTTCAGGTTAAAATCCTGAAAGACTTGATATCTCTCTTAAGAAAAAATTCAAATTCACACAATTTATGGGGTGGATTTATTTTTATTTTTCATCCGTTTTGTATCCGTTTTTCATCCGTTCATTGTTGGAATATTGCAAATTTTTTATACAATTTAAGAATTACAATTCAGCTTATTTCTCTTTTTTGACACAGTTTATTTATATTTGGTATTATGATACAATGAATTATTTAATTTTAATCGTTGAATAATAAAATGTCATAATTATTGCTGGTGAAAATATTTCATTGTAAAAATAAAGGATTTTCCCCAGTTATTCTTCTTTTACCAGAAGAATTTACTTTATTTTAATTAAAAATACTATACAAGCATGAAATCAAATGTAGCCAATCACATGATAAAGAACCATCACAATTTTAAAAGTTTGGAAGAAGACCTTGATATAATTGAGTTTGGAACAAAGAACATTAAATTAGACGTAAAAGAAGAATTACACATTTACAAAAATTACAAAACACATCCCAACAGATTAATAAATAAAACGCAAACACATAATAAAATATTATATTTGAAAAAATCATACAACTACACCCCAAGACTACATGAAAATCAGCTGCTGATAAAGATATCAAACATTTATTTACATTTAATAATAATTTTAGTCAACACATGTTTTTAATGACTCTCCTATAAAGATGTTAATGTATTCAATATATGCTTCAATGCTGTAAAATTAATTGTCAACAAATTTTAAAATCTTGTTCTGTAACTTTGATTAGTTTTTTTTTATTATCAAGGATGGATGTTATTTTCACATCACATTTCACGTTACTTTCTAAAAAGCTGAAGAGGCGTTCACATAATTGGTGATCAGAAAAATGGGGCTCAATCATATGAACAATCAATCATTGATACTCCAGGTAATTTGGGTGACAGAAATGTTGAAAATGTGATTACAATTCAACTTTTTTAGTTGAAAATATGTTGATTTGTTAGAAATAGTTTTAAAACAAACCAAAATTGTTGAAAATAAATTGTTGCATAACATTTTGGAAGGAGGGTCATGCATAATAGTGTGATAGGGTACACATTTTCCACATATGAGAATTACAAAAATTGTGACAAAAAATGGTTTTAGTTTTCAATGATCAATTCTTAAAACAGTGTCCTAGTTATTTAGGGTATTTTAACCTTAATGAGGATAAAGGATGTGTGTTATGATTTTCATGATATTATGTAGCTTTGTTACTGACAAAGACAAATGTTTAATTTGTCAGGATCATTAACTTATTGTCCAGTGAACAAAGGTTAGTCATTTAAATCAAGTACTTATACAAGCCATGATGTTTGAAGTTGATTTATGATAGAAGAGATTAATTGAAGAATAGTTTACTCATTTCAGGTTAAAATCCTGAAAAACTTGATTTCTCTCTTAAGAAAAAATTCAAATTCACACAATTTATGGGGTGGATTTATTTTTATTTTTCATCCGTTTTTAAATTGTTGGAATATTGCAAATTTGTTATAAAATTTAAGAATTATAATTCAGCTATTTTCTTTATTTTAATGACACAGTTTATTTATATTTGGTATTATGATACAATGAATTATTTAATTTTAATCGTTGAATAATAAAATGTCATAATTATTGCTGGTAAAAATATTTCATTGTCAAAATAAAGGATTTTTTCCCAGTTATTCTTCTTTTACCAGAAGAATTTACTTTATTTTAATTCAAAAACTACACAAGCATGAAATCAAATGTAGCCAAACACATGATAAAGAACCATCACAATTTTAAAAGTTTGGAAGAAGACCTTGATATAATTGAATTTGGAACAAAAAATATTAAATTAGACGTAAAAGAAGAATTACACATTTACAAAAATTACAAAACACATCCCAACAGATTAATAAATATATATATATATCGTATGGTTATGTCAGCAAATCATACACACAAGGATATAGAATACTATTCACTCATGTCAATAAATATATAAATAAGAACAAATAAATAAAATAAAAAAATTGAAATAAAATGTCTATCATGTTTTGAATTATTACAGAGCTAGGTCCAACCCTTTGAGCCATTCCACAGACACATCACTGACATTGTGTACACCTTCAACCCCATCAGAGAAAAATCGCAAGGGGCACTCTTCGGCAATATCCCTCATGGTTTGTACTGCTGCTCCACAATCACATGTTTGATCGTCTGTCAGGCCCCATTTTGACCGCCAATAATTGCATCTACCTACTCCTGTGCGGAAACGATTGATAAGAGACCATTGTTTCCGAGGAAGGGTCATACCATTTACCTGTACTGTTGGGTCTCTTATTAGAGAGGAGTTCTGCCCAATAAAGTTATCCCAAGATGCATTCCACTCTTTATCAGCTGTATAATCTTGAAGATTAATAAATAAAACGCAAACACAGAATAAAATATTATATTTGAAAAAATCATACAACTACACCCCAAGACTACATGAAAATCAGCTGCTGATAAAGATCTCAAATATTTATTTACATTTAATAATAATTTTAATATATTAGGTTAAGTGAACTTATGAAAATGTCCTTATGGTACGAAACATGTCAGTTTAATAAATTTAAAAAAGAAAAAAGCGTACTTTGTTTTTAAACTCAGTAAACTCTGCCTTCATACTGCAAAATTTATTATTTATTAAAAACCAACCTGATCTCATGTTTAATAATGATATTCATTCTTACAATACCAGAATAAAATTTAACTTAAAATTGCCTTATGATAGATTAAATAAAACAATGAAAAAGCCATCTGTACTAGCCACCAGATTATTCAATAAATTACCACTCACAATCAGAGACGTGGACGTAATTAAATTTAAAACTGTTGTAACTCGCTTCCTGATTGAAAAAGCGTTTTATTCAACAGAAGAATATTTGAATGGAAAATGGGCTTGTAGCCATTTCACATAAAGATAGGCAAGATATTAAGTCATTTAATTCTGTTTGTTCAACCTTATTTGTTTTACCTTGTTTATTTTATCCTGTAACCAGTTCACCAGTTGTACATGACTTTTGTAAAATATTTGTGACAAATCCAATGTATTCAAATGAATATCTGCTGGAAATAAAGATCTTATCTTAGTAACAATTAATTATAATAGTAGCCCTCCTTGTCTTAAATAAGAAGATATTTATATATCTTCTTATTTAAGGATATCTACATTTTTATTTTTATTTATGTGTTATGTACGCGGAAAGCGAAATATAGTGATGAATACATAATTATTTCTAATTTTTTGAAATATATATATATATATATATTTTGATCTATGGTGTTCACTATTAAGCACTACTATTGTTATTATAAGTATAATTGAAAAAAAATCAACCGAGTATCCTTAGATAATATTTTTTATCCTTAGATAAAAAATGTTATCTAAAGATACTCGGTTGATTTTTTAAATTATACTTAATATATATATTTATTTATTTATTTTATATGTATTTTCTTCTGTGTAGGCCTAAATAAAACTATACCTTTGTATTTTTAAAAACATTAGTTATTTTCATTATATTTCTATGTAATTAATATCTAAGGTTGCAATTTATCTTTCATCACACCAACAACTTTGATCATAACACATAATTATCCACAGTGATTGCTGATCTCACCAACTTTTTATCTCCAATAAAACCAGCAGAGTGGACTAGTCGTGAGATCATCGACCATAAACACAAAAACAGTAGCCACGGCATGCCTGTTCTAGGATAGAGTTTTTGCCTGGGTCCGACCTATTTACAGAGCGTCTGGAAGATATTAATGTCAACTCCAGCCGCAGCTGTGTTGTGATCACTATTCTACAGCCATGCTGGTGTTCGTGGTCTTGATGGCTGCTGTCACCGTCATCACTCAGCAGAAGTCTAATGTTGATTCTAGCAGTGGATTTTTTAATTCTGGACAGCCGAAAAGGCTTAAAGATAGTTCAGGAAGATTAGAAAACATGGTTTTGAAGTCTAAAGTAGATGTTCTTGGAGAAGTTTTGAAGAAACATTTTGATAGTCTCGTAGCTTCTGAGAGAAATAATGTAAGTACTGTACTATGACGATTGTAAATGATTTTTTTTCATTTTTGGGGAGTGGCCTCAATGTGAAGTAAATCTTATAATGTTTCCAAAAAACAATTTTAATACTTTGAGAATAATCCAAATATACTTAAAAAAAATTGAGATACATTGTAGTTTACCTATACTTTTAAATTAAGGAATGCTGTGCTTAAAAAACCTGTTAAATTAAGGGGACACATCTATGTCTATGTCTAATTAAATTTAAAACTGTTGTAACTCGCTTCCAGATTGAAAAAGCGTTTTATTCAACAGAAGAATATTTGAATGGAAAATGGGCTTGTAGCCATTTCACATAAAGATAGGCAAGATATTAAGTCATTTAATTCTGTTTGTTCAACCTTATTTGTTTTACCTTGTTTATTTTATCCTGTAACCAGTTCACCAGTTGTACATGACTTTTGTAAAATATTTGTGACAAATCCAATGTATTCAAATGAATATCTGCTGGAAATAAAGATCTTATCTTAGTAACAATTAATTATAATAGTAGCCCTCCTTGTCTTAAATAAGAAGATATTTATATATCTTCTTATTTAAGGATATCTACATTTTTATTTTTATTTATGTGTTATGTACGCGGAAAGCGAAATATAGTGATGAATACATAATTATTTCTAATTTTTTGAAATATATATATATATATATATATATATATATATATATATATATATATATTTTGATCTATGGTGTTCACTATTAAGCACTACTATTGTTATTATAAGTATAATTGAAAAAAATCAACCGAGTATCCTTAGATAATATTTTTTATCCTTAGATAAAAAATGTTATCTAAAGATACTCGGTTGATTTTTTAAATTATACTTAATATATATATTTATTTATTTATTTTATATGTATTTTCTTCTGTGTAGGCCTAAATAAAACTATACCTTTGTATTTTTAAAAACATTAGTTATTTTCATTATATTTCTATGTAATTAATATCTAAGGTTGCAATTTATCTTTCATCACACCAACAACTTTGATCATAACACATAATTATCCACAGTGATTGCTGATCTCACCAACTTTTTATCTCCAATAAAACCAGCAGAGTGGACTAGTCGTGAGATCATCGACCATAAACACAAAAACAGTAGCCACGGCATGCCTGTTCTAGGATAGAGTTTTTGCCTGGGTCCGACCTATTTACAGAGCGTCTGGAAGATATTAATGTCAACTCCAGCCGCAGCTGTGTTGTGATCACTATTCTACAGCCATGCTGGTGTTCGTGGTCTTGATGGCTGCTGTCACCGTCATCACTCAGCAGAAGTCTAATGTTGATTCTAGCAGTGGATTTTTTAATTCTGGACAGCCGAAAAGGCTTAAAGATAGTTCAGGAAGATTAGAAAACATGGTTTTGAAGTCTAAAGTAGATGTTCTTGGAGAAGTTTTGAAGAAACATTTTGATAGTCTCGTAGCTTCTGAGAGAAATAATGTAAGTACTATGACGATTGTAAATGATTTTTTTTCATTTTTGGGGAGTGGCCTCAATGTGAAGTAAATCTTATAATGTTTCCAAAAAACAATTTTAATACTTTGAGAATAATCCAAATATACTTAAAAAAAATTGAGATACATTGTAGTTTACCTATACTTTTTAATTAAGGAATGCTGTGCTTAAAAAACCTGTTAAATTAAGGGGACACATATAAGTACACTGATCTTATGAATTTATGAGTATTGTGTTTTATGTTTAAAAAAATTTGTTTGTTTTTTGAGATAAAATGTTGTAAATTTTAAATATTTAATTACTTTATTCATTAATATTTACAATTATTGACAGTGTAGTCACCATTCAATTAAAAGACAATATCATTCCATAAACTCTTGTCCAAAACTGTTTTTTGTACGGTATGATATCCGTAAAAAATAAAGTAGAATTGACTGTATAGTATTAACACAGTAGATACATCTTAACATTATTATTCAAGGTTTGGAAATTTACCTTGTTTAACTATGTTTGTTGTTTTTGGTATGTGGAAACTTTAAACATACAGCTTTTGTGTTCTTAGCTTTATGGATTTCAATATCACTTTGCTGAAAACAATAACTTTATATATTAAACACGGAACCACCTTGTTGGGTATTTTGGTGTATACGAGTGAAGAGTTGTTGGTGTAATGGACTCTTGTGACATGAGGCTGCTACAGAGGAAGACCAGCTGACTCATTTGCTAGGATCTTAATAGCCTTGTGGACAAACATAGATTCCTCCTTATCGAAGGATATTATGAAAAATAATTCTCTCTGGCTTAGTGGCTTATACCGGGAGTCCATAAAATTATGCTCTGATTTTGTGCATTTCTTTTGTGGAAACTATATCAATACTACGCAAAACTTATTTGACTTTTCTTGAAGCGAAATTAAACAAGTTTGTAACACCTAAATCCAGATGACGAAAAATTAGTAATAGTGAGTTTACAAGAAAAATCACTGTATTCTAAGTACTATGACGTTGTTGTAGTTCCATGAAACTCATTCAACCGCCACTGTGATTTTTTGTGCGATCTTTAGAAAGGCCCATCTTGATTTAAAAGTATCAAAAGGTGGTAATCACATTGGTGGAAAAATGTTGTGAGCGTGAGATGGAACAAAGTGTGTGATTGAGAACCAATCAAGATATGAAGTTATTCAGGTTACTAGAGGCGCTGACGTAGAGGTTTTTAAAATGTTGACATTCTAAATATTTATAAGAAACTTAAGAAGTAACTTTTTGTATCTAAGTTAAATTTTATCCAACTATTATTTGTTTTTGTATTATTCACTTTTTTATCAGCGCATGTCTTTGAGGACACCCGGTATATTAAATTGCAAATGTAATAACTTTGACTGGGACGGTGGCGTCGTCCTGTGATCCAGCTATTTGGAGGTCATGAATTGTGGATAATTGTGAGCGATGGTCGGTGGGTGTAGTGTTCTCTTGTATAGATTCACGTCCACACTATTGAATACTACATAGACCATCCTTATAATCAGACCAGTTCGTAATTCAGAGGCAGTAGTTCGGATTCCGCGTTAAACTGTAGGTCCCTAGCTATGTCATTGACTGTTGGGCTATTAATTAACAGTTCTGTCTAAGAAGCATGTCAGTAGAAGCCTTAGTCAGTAAAAAGACTAAAAGAAGATTACAAGATTGCACCACAATCATCCTACACTACTTTCTCATTCATACTAGGCTCAAAATACCTATCTTTTAGTATGGTTGCCATTTAAATAATCTAATCTAATCTTTCAATAATTTTTCAGAAAGTAGAATTAGTGTTTCTTGTTGACGCATCATCAAGTGTTGGAGCAGAGAATTTTCAATCTGAGCTTCATTTTGTGAAGAAACTTCTGGCTGATTTCTCCGTCTCTTACAATGATACCAGAGTTGCTCTTGTGTCGTTTGCCTCAATAGGACAAGTGGTTGGTTTGATAACATCATTCTAAAGCTCTTAACTAAGGATCTGATCTTATTATTTAAAGGCAGTCTTTAATAGGTGCAAAATTAGCATTTGAGTTATTTTACTGTTAAGCCCGTAACAGTTTCATTTTTTGACCTTAAGTGGATTCACCTCTGAAAATTGTAAAAAAATCATAAAATCAAGCGAAAAGTTTTTTTTATCTTTTTTTATCACTTTAGTACCTACCGAAGAAGAATATACTACCATACGACCTATATCTTACCCTAAGTAAGAATAAAATAATAATTTTTGCATGCATCAATGGCCAAAATCCCTGCATCAATGGGAAATCCCACATCCCCGTAAAAAATTTGAAAAATGAAACGCTACTAACGTGTTTTTAAGCTACCTGTAGCACATTTTCTTTAACTGTGACAAAGAAGCGCACTAGTACAAGTGGCATTCAGTAATTATAGAATGAAAATAATAAATAATCAATAAAATAAAAAGCTGAAGATGCCTTTTACTTGCATGCATCTATTTATAAAGTGTTTTGTGGTTTTTCTTGAAATATTTTTCATAACTACTATATAAATTTACATGCAGCCCGCGGGCCGCAAAGTGAGAATGCCTTCTACCCAAATGATACTACCCAATGATACTATGACTCAACAGACATTCAACTTTTATTCCAAACATTGAAAACTTCATGATCTATCAGGACAAATTATAAATGATTAAAATAAATTTATTGATTATTACATTTCTCAAGCATATAATTTTTTTGTTTCAATACAGGTGAGAGAAGTAGACCTGATAAGCCAGCCTGGTGACCAAGAGAAGTGCAGTGTTCTTCATCACCAAGTGAAGTACAGCGGAGGAGGCACTTACACACTTGGTGCTATGCTTGAGGCTCAAGTAATAGGATCCTTTCTTAGAAGTTTGAAATTTTAAAATTTATTTAAACACGACATAATAATTTTCAAAAAATCATTGATAACTAAGAAGAGAAAAAAATTATGTATTGTTAACAACTAACAGCTGTTAGTTAATAATGCAGACTTGTTTTTGTTAGACAGCGGCTTTAACAGAAACTTTGCCTTACACATGGGTAATCCTGCACTGATTTCCCCTTGTGGGGAACAAATTATGTTCACTTGGAGTTCAGCTATATAATGTCTCCAATTGTAACAATATTCTTTAATGTACCCCAGTGTTGGTAAGTTCACTCTAACAAAGACTAGTTGAAAACTCCATTTTATATTTATTTATTAATTTCATTTTAATTATTCATTATAATAAATCCTTTTTTTTGTATTTCAGGACATATTCTCTCATGCACGACTGAACTCTCGGAAAGTTTTATTCCTGGTGACAGATGGTTTCTCCAATGGCGGCGATCCTCGCCATGTTGCCAATTCTCTCAAAGCCGAAGGAGTGACCATATTCACCTTCGGAGTCCACAATGGCAACACAGCAGAACTGTTTGAAATGGCTTCCACACCAGGCGAGGAACATTCCTACATACTTGAAAGCTTCGATGAGTTTGTGGCTCTGGCCAGGAGAGCCTTACATAGAGGTAAATTGGTTTATTTAAAGCAATGTAAACAAAAAAATAAAAAAAGTGATAAAAAGTAAAAAATAAAAGTATCCATAAAGTAATATGCTATAGTTTTTAGTATTTTCAACAAATCACGTCCCAGTAATTCATCAGTGAAAAATATGTGTATCATATACTCCACCCTTTATATTTAGCCTAGGCTTACATAGCACAATATCATTAAGTAATAGATTTTTATGATTTCAGATTTGTCAGCAGGAATATACGTCCCAGTCGCTGACAGCGCACTCTGCCACAACATCTGTGGCACAGGAGCCAGGTTGCTATTACATGTCTGAGTTTCTATGTTAGATGTACATAAATCAATTTGTGCAGAAAAGTTCAAATAATATTTTGTTAATACTGGTTTGGTTATACTGTAGTTCACGAAATGAAAACCGAACAAATTTGATGCTGGACCCAGTAGCCATTTCTAATTTGACTATCAGGCCTATTTAACAACAGGTCAAAATTTGTTAGTATCAAGACTTATTATTAGGATTATTATTATATCCTACTTTTTTTATTACTTTTTGAAATGACCACGTACCTAGGTAGGTATTTTAAGCAAATATGAATGAGGAATGTGTAGTATTGTTACTGACATAGAGTTGAGACTGTTAAAGCCCACCAGCAAATGGCATCTAAGGAACCTATAGTTTCAGGAGGCGACATCCTGTAATCCAGCTACTTGGAGGTCACGAATTGTGGATAGTTGTTAGAGATGGCAGTGGTTGTGGTGTTCTCTTGTGTGGATTAACGTCCGCACTATTGAATACTACGTTAATCCACAAAGACCATCCTCATAATTAGACCAATTCGTAATTCAGAGGGTGTGGTTCGGATTCCACGTTAAACTGTAGGTCCCTTATTTGCCATCGGCTGTTGGGCTATTAATTAACAGTCCTGCCTAAGGAATATGTCGGCCTTAGTCAGTAACAAGACTACAAGATCGCGCCACAATCATCCTACATTCATTCCTCATTCATACTTGGCTTAAAATACCTACCTGGGTTGGTTGCCATTTCAGTTAAAAAGTATAAAAAGTAAAAAGGAGGGAATCACTTTTGTCTCTGAATTACAAATTGGTCTAATTATGAGGACAGTCTTTGCGGATAAATATCACTCCAGACCAGAGAATATCACATCCACAATTTGTGACCTCCAAGTGTTTCAATTATTGTTACTATACTGTGCTACATTGTAGTATATTGCAATATTGTATTATATTGTAGTATTGTACTTTCAAATACCCATCTTACTGTTTACAGGATTCATCATATAATGTGTTGAATTTTTGTTTATAATTTAGTTTGAAAACATTAACTTTACTTATTTATTTATTAAGTTTTATTTCTTATGAAGTTAATTTTGAAAGTAATTGATGTTGTTTTCAACTTCCAGGTGTTCATGTGGCCTTCGAACGGGACAGTATGAATGTTTGTGTCCCCCTGGACATTACGGTCCAGGAACAGCGGACCAAGAGCATCCATGTCTTCGTAAGTTAACTCGCAAAAGTTGTTAAGTCTGTTGTTGATGCTTTAGACACCCTGAGCCCATTAGTAGTCATATGTTGCAGCTTGCCCCAATGGCACATACCATGACGGTGGAGTACCAGGCGACGTGACATTGTGCCGGCCTTGTCCCGACATCAACCACCAGACTCTGGGCCCCGCAGCAGGACTGCATCACTGTGTATGCAAACCAGGCTTCATAGCCAATGGATCATCTTGTGACAGTGAGTTGGTAGTTTGTGGAGGTGAAAGAATAATCCATCAGGCATTTCATTTTGTGTGTTAAAATCAAACTCACCAACATCAAATGCTAACTAACCAAATATCTCTAGCCAAGGTTTTATATATATATATATGTGTGTGTGTGTGTGTGTGTGTGTGTGTGTGTGTGTGTGTGTGTGTGTGTGAAAATTCTTCTACAAATTTTAATTGACTAAAATAATAATATATAGATGGGAAAGAATGGACCAGTCCAGTAGTTTTTTTTATGAGAAACCAGGATTTTTCCCAGAATCGTTTTACAGATTACTTCAGGCTAGCTCAGGAATGCTCACTAAGATTTTTCAGAGAACCAATGTTTGGCTTTGCATCAAATTTTCCCCAGGAACACAAGCAATGGTAGCTCTTGATTGCTTTTATGGGGATACACACCTCAGGAATATGGTTATACTCCCCAAGCAAAACGGAGTGTCCAGGGTCCACCCTCGGGAAAATTACTCAAAATTTTCCAAAAAACATTTTTTAAGCTACCTACCTTAAAATTACATTTTTCTTGAAATGCGACATAGTACAATTTGTTAAAATGACTTACAACAAATTTATTATAACTATTAATCTTAAAAATAAGGAAGCTAGATTGTATGATACACTTGAATCAGAATAAATCATGGTAACTAACAACAATAATAATAACAAATAAATGACAGTAATAAGATAATCAGCTGGATTCATCATTCCCTCCACTTTTATTAAGGAGAATATCTCTCCGTATTTTCCGTTTCGAAAAACTTTGCAAACACGTGGTCACCAATTTGAAATTTCAAATCAGATTTATTTTGTTCTAAAAAATCTCGAACCTGGTGGTTGTAGGAAGGCAAAAAGGGTTTTCGGTTGACGTTTGTGGAGTAGCTCTGCTGGAGATTTTTGCTTATTTGGGTTAGGAGTTGTTCGATATGTGAACAATACGGCATTCACAGCATCATGTTTGTTTGTTTTATCCAATCAGGATTTTTTCATGGCATCTTCAAAAATTCTTACAAACAGTTCAGCTTCACCATTAGATTCAGGGTGAAAAGGAGCTGTTGTTAAGTGGGTTATTCCTGCTGACGCGCAGAATTCCTTGAAGATGCTTGATGTGAATTGGGGTCCATTATCAGACACAAGATCATCGGGTGGTCCTTCTATTAGAAATACTTAACGAAGTGCATTGATGGTTGAGTCAAGTGTAGTGCTATCATCTATAACAAAAGGGAACTTAGAAAATGCATCTATGACAACTAACCACACGCTACCCCAGAATGGCCCTGCAAAATCAATATGTATCCTTTGCCAGGCTTTGTTTGGAAGTGGCCAGCTGTGGAACTCTTGTTTGGTATTTGGTTGTACCTGCTGGCAATGATTGCAAAGATTTTGCTAAGGCTTCTATGTCCTGATCAATGTGTAACCATCAACAGTGGCATCTTGCTATCTGTTTCATGCGGACAATGCCTCAATGGGTGGTATTTAGTAACTTGAGAACAGACATGTTTAGTGCTGAGTGTTCAAAAATTCGAGGATATTTACCCTGAAGTATTATCACACCAGATTGTGCTGTGAGACAATATTTCCGGTCAAAGTATGGTTGGGTTTTATTTCATTGCTTGGAGGGTAATCTGATGGCCAACATGTTATTTTAAACTTGGTATACATACATATAATGAATAATTGCACGCATTTGATAAAATATTATCTACTAGCTGACCCGGCGAACTTCGTAACGCCTCACAGTAAACACATGTTAACTTTAAGATTGGCCATGTTCTGAAGTCGAATAGCAATACGGCTTCATTGTGAAAGGTTATATATTCTGGGTCGCTGCATAGTGAATAACAATACTGAAACGATAAAACATATTAATATCATTCCCATAAAACAAATAAATCTGAGTGGATTAATTCACAATTTTCAAATCCAATCCAAACCCAAACGAAACCTAACTGTGATACAGCTTTTATAGGAAAGATATACAACAGCTGATTATTATAATAAACGTAATAATATAAACATTGTAATTATCATATAAACACGTGACTTTAATTAGACAGAAAATCAAAATATAAATACATAATCCCCCAAAACCGTTAACTATTAACGTGGTGAATATAGCTGTTCATTTTTTACAGTACACATTTACTTCATAGTTTAACATTAATGAATGATTCAGATGGCATTGGATAGTAAAGTATACGGTATTGCTAATGGAAAGTAAACCAATCAGCTGTAGCTAAGAAATCAAATGTTTTCATTGTAGACAATTTGTAAACAAACTTACTCTCCATAAGGTTAACATTAGAAATTTAAAACGCCATAAAATGGAAACTTATGGGGTTTTTGAAAATATTTTTTCACTAAAACCTTCCCGGACACATATAGAGCAACTTCCTAAAATTTCATGGCGATCGGATGAGTAGTTTGGCAATGCATAAAGGACATACATACATACAGACAGACATACATTCAATTTTATATATAGAGATTTGAATTATTAGATAGAATTATTAAATTGTCACAAAAAAACTAGAAGATAAAATCATGTAAAACATAAACATTAGAAAAATACAACAGATGATCAGCTGATTATATTTGAAATCACAGAGCAGTTCATTTGGATGGATATAACTTATGTACAATAAAAGAAAGCACATTTCGAAGAATAGGATCTTTGTCAGTTTCCTGAGTTACTTGCTTGTAGCTTAAGGAAATTCTTCAATATTGCTTAGTCGATCATTATTTATCATTTATTTATCACAGGTATTATTTGAACTATTGGTCTGTACGTGTACTGTTGGTTAACTTTAGGTACAGACCAACAGAAAGACATAATAATGCCAACACTTTATCCCGCCTGCCTTGTGTTTCTGATCTAACCTTTGATGAATCAGAAGAATATTGTAACTGGATTATGGATGATCGACTAAGCAATATTGAAGAATCCAAGTAGAAGAATAACAATACTCATGTACTGTACTTTAATACTTATACTTATACTTTTTATACTTTTAACTGAAATGGCGACCTACCCCGGTAGGTATTTTAAGCCAAGTATGAATGAGGAATGAGTGTAGAATTTGTACGTGAAACTTGAGTCTGTTATGTATTAATTAATTAAAACTTATGGAAAATTACTATATTCTGGATAGCTTGACAACCTCATAACTCAACAACCCCTGGGTCCACAAAGTGTCGAGTTAGTGAGGTTTTCCTGTAGATACAAAAATATTTTACAAAAAAGCTACAAAATACTTTATGCATAAATATTGTATTTCATAAACTAAAAGAGAGACATTTACTATATTTAATTTTATTTTATTGAAATAATACCATTATACTTGACGAAGTGCAATGATGGCTGAGTCGGATGTAGTGCTGTTCATCTTTATAACAAAAGGGTACTTAGAAAATGAAAATGACAACTAACGCTACCTCAGAATGGCCCTGCAAAATCAAACTAAGTACATACTAAGTAAACAACCTTTGAAGAAATGTCAAATATTCAGCACTGTCCATCTCGGCTCCTTTCAGCCGTTTTGTTACCTTGATAAGTCTAACGCTATAACAAAGTCTTTAGGGACCTAGACCTCCTCAATTACTAGGCAATTAGGTAGTAGAAAGGGTTTTAATTGAATTTTGATCTACATTTATTAAAATATTTAACACAATGTACAAACGATTTTACTTTCTTTTGATTAAATGTTTTACAGTTAAAAATTAACTCAAATTGTTTTAATTGGAGAATTGTCATACAACATGATAGGTTTTGACTTTTAATCTTGTTGCTTTTTAAATTACATCTTCATATAGTTAGACTAAAAAAAATACTTTCCAAGGTATGGTCCTGAAAAAAATACTTGAAAAACAAAAATACTTATGGGTCCTTTTCAGTTGTGAAGTGCCCAGTGCTGAAGGCTCCCAAGAACGGCCTGTTCGTTCGAGGGTCATGTAGCAATGTGGTCAATGCTGGTTGCGGTCTGCGGTGCAAAGTCGGCTACTCTCTGATTGGCTCCAGTGTGCGGCTATGTCAGCAGGATGGCCGGTGGTCAGGAAAACCGGCTAAATGTGTCGGTGAGTCTGGAAAAAGTCAACAATTTCTTCTTAAATGTAATGGTTGATCATGGTTTGTTCAAAGGCGAAAGTTTATGTTTGTGACTCACTCCAAACACCTAATCATTTGCGGGATTAACTCTCCCATCCCTATTATATTTTTGGTTTGATGATTGTTTCATTTCTGGGTGGCTTCAAATGGTTTTTTCTTATTAGTGTTTCAAAACTGGCTGATTGGTTATAGTGCTCTCCTTCCAATCTGAATGTCATCCGATCGAATCCTGTAAGAGACTAATTTAGACCCAAAACCATTTCGTCATTATGCTATTAATTTATAATGGTTCCTAACAACTGGTTAATGTTAGATAGTAAAAAGACTGGGGTTTGGGCTAACAGGACTGTTCCTCAACAAAAACATTAAAAAGCCCTAAAAAAATTAAGAAAACGTAAAAATATAACAACATAAAAATACAAAAATGCTAATACTGTAGTAATATTGTAACAATAGAGAGGAAATTGTACATCACATTCTTCAAAAAATGTCAAACAGAAATCTATCAATCCATTGATGATATGCTCTATGGTTGATAAAAATGGTCTCATATTTTCCATTGCATTAGGCGTAGTGTTTATTCTAAAAATGATTAAAAAACTATATTAAATAATTTTTGTTGCTAATTCAACCTCTCAAGCAGATCCATATAAGGATTAAATTATTGCAAAATATATTCCAAATATATTGGTTCTATTACTGCACCAGGGAAGGGGGAGCAAGATAAACTTTTCCTGTAAATCTCAAAAGTATTCAGAGGTTGTCTTGATTCAAAAACCTTAAACCATGACAAGCTATCAATTGATGTATTCTTCTTGATGTACTATCTGCGGTGCTGTTCCAGTGAAGAGGTGCCCTCGACTACGACCGCCCCAAAATGGAATGTTGACCTGCACACCCCAAGTGGCTAATGAGGAGGACTTCCCTGTCGACGCAGAGTGCAAGTTCTCCTGTCACACCGGCAGCCATCTTGTCGGTTCTCCTGTCAGATCCTGCCTGCCGCTTGCTCGCTGGGATGGCCTTCCGACTTCATGTAAACGTAAGTTTTCTGTCTTGTTTACAGCAGTCTTAGAGATTCATTTTCACTATCAGGGTGATGAGATATTGTGATTTTCTGTACAATTTTTATCTTCGTTTAATATTTCTATCTTTTGCCTCAAATGGAATAATTATTAGTATTTAAAAGTGAGTATGAATATTTTCAGCAATAAAATGTTTGGCACTACCCAAAGTTCCCAATGGTGTCTGGTATCCTGAGGAGTGTACGAACAACAGAAAACTCCCCTTTGGCCAGAAATGTGAAATGATTTGCAATACAGGGTTTGAGCGAGAAGGACCAGAAGTCAGAGAGTGTGGTATAAAAGGATCTTGGACCAACAAAAAAGATATCTCTAAATGTATTGGTATGTAGTTAACAATTTTTTATGTAAGTTTGCATTTGACTATGGTAGAAACTTATAATAAATTAGCTATTGTCATTAATATTGCTGTAATATCCCTGAAATCCTGAAAGTCGCATTAGAAACTATAGATCATATATATATTTAATTTTTAACCAATTTTATAATCAGATTTTTCCTTGCTATTAATGTGCTCTGTGGATTTTATTCAGAAATTGTTTTATCCAAATAAAAAAATCAAATTATTATAAATTAAGAAATTTATATTTCAGAGTTTTTACAAAAATAACAATATTTATGGATTGTAAACTACAGTAAAAAATCATGTTAAGGTCTAAATATAATATTTATATTTTAAATATTTTAATTTACTTGCATGCCTTAGTATGAGATGACAAAAGCATGGTAACAGATATTTAACCAATAAAATGAAAATTAATGTACATTCTTACTATACTATTTATGAGTGATGAACAAATAACAAATTTTGAATATTTTTGTGTTTTGTACCTTATTCTGAAGAATTGAATACTTTCTAAAACAGTAAAAATAAAAAAGTATTAATTAAAGTAGTCTAGGACTTTTAGCAACCGTGCGTATCCCATTCGTCATCGCAGGGGGCCATAAAAGTGTCAAACCCGTGGCATGGAACTTTAGCAACTGCTGTCTTTTCTGGCATACATTTCATGGATTTTGTTTGTGCTGGCCGGGGTTGAGGGTGAGGAAGAAAGTGTGCTAGAGAAGGGCAAGATGGGAGACGACGGGCGAAGACAGACAAAGAATAACAAAGCACAACACATGATACCCCATTCCTTTCAAGTGTAAGATTACTATCGCCTAAGAGCTGTCTGTTGTCTAGTTTGAACTATGTTAAGAGGTACAATATTTTGAATTGTATAGGTCTTATTTTTAAACCCATACCTTCTTTAGTAAAGAATTAACGATTAATATTTCTTTAAAATCAGAAAGACTTGTAACTTTCAATTTATAATACTGTAATAATTTTATAACCAAAATAAAGATATTCAGAATGTGCGAAATCAATTAAACGAAATATACTGTCATAGGTTTACACTTTGTTTTATTCCTTAAAAATACAATCGGTATAAGACGTTTAAGAATGTAGGCTTTATATATAAATTACACTGTATATATTAATTAGAAATTATCAATGTGGTCACAAACCTCTTCGTCTTAATTTAAATTTAAATCCTCAGCTAGGTGCAAAAAGAGTCCTATACAAGTACATAACAAAATATTACTAAAACCTTGAAATTGAAAAATTCAAAATACAAATCTGGAGAGAGAATAAATACAATGAAGAGATGAAATCATCTGTTACAATCGTACAATACGTTATGTTGTTACAATAAAAGGTGTATATCGACTGCCCCTTGCCGTCTCACTCTTACATCTGATTTCGGTGATTCCAGGGCTTGGGAGGCACTTTAAGGGATAAGAGTGATAATTTGTGGGATTAAACAATGAGGCAGGGATTTTCAGGGAGGAAATGGAGAATTTTTGGAATGAAATCGAGGTTGCCACAAAAGGCCGCAGCTTAGGGCTAATTAGGGTTCCGACCCTCGGTGGGAGCTGGGCAGTTACCAAAAATCAGTTTACCTAATTAAAGTGCTTGAGTATATGAAGAAAGACCATCTTTATTTTTACTATTATCAGTTTTAGAGACATTTTACTTGATAAATTCAAGGATATCACATAAATACTGTTTAAGTAAATAAAAATTCAAATTCAGATTTGAAGCAAGAGATTTGAAGACTTACCTTTTAGCACTAAAGTAAATAAACCGACCAGGTTAGATTAGGGGATAGTAAGGATGATTTTCAACATATAGCTTATTAGCTATCTATTGTTTAGCTAATCTATTGATTAGTAAGGCACCAAACTTACTTAGTTGTTCTACTATAATGGTTTATGTTTTAAAATTTGACAAAATTTGCATAAAATTGAATCTTGCTTGAATGTCTAATATTTTAATGGTTTTTTAACTGTCCAGACATGACCCCTCCAACCCTGATCTGTCCCAACAACATCACCATCAGTACAGACTCTGGTGTGAGCTACGCTTCTGTCTCATGGTCCGAACCTGTGCCTCACGGTGAGAATTTGATCATTTACTCATTTATCATAATATCCAAGACTAAATTTTCTTTGTTCTCTACAAGTTTCTTATACAGACTCTCTACAGTTTTCTCATAATTGAAGTTGACATGGAGTAATATTTTTATAGACAACTCCAACCAGACAGTCCTGTTGTGGTCTGACCCTCCCGCAGACTTCCCAATGAAACTGCCCATTGGAACAACTATCATTTCCTATGTTGCTACGGACTCCAGTTATAACCAAGCCGTTTGTGAATTCTCCATCATTGTAAAAGGTAATAAATAGGGTTACATATCATAGTATATTAATTTAAACAATTTATTTACTCGGTAGTAAGTTCTTTTTCTGTGTGAGAAACATTTTATTAGTAATTTATAGCACAACGATGCTTTTGGAGAAGTGGTCCAAATCCTGATGGCATTCCTTGCACCTAAATCCAAGACTAAGCAATAGGCTAACAACACACTCTGGTTTGTTCATGTATTCAATTAAATAATTATGTAAAAGTTAAGAAAAACTTTAAAAATACTATATTTCCTGTATATAGTTCCCTATAGAGAGTGTCAGTTACTATACATTTCAGAAATAAAGTTGCAAAGACTTAACACAACTTACAGAATATTACAAGAAGTTTTCTGAAATATATATTTTGACATATTACTAGAACTTAAATACATCAGCATAACTTAAATGTAACAATGGGATGGTTTTGAAACATTACAAAAAGCAAAACACATTGTTTTGTGATTTATATAAAAAATTCAAAAACTTTCTTTTAAAAGAAAAAATTTCTGTAGAATA
The DNA here is from genome assembly GCA_023375725.1 of Nephotettix cincticeps. Lineage (NCBI taxonomy): Eukaryota > Metazoa > Arthropoda > Insecta > Hemiptera > Cicadellidae > Nephotettix > Nephotettix cincticeps. The sequence continues at coordinate 26,012,483 of CM041785.1, forward strand.
AATCTATGGCTTTTATTTATTGAATATGATTTGAAATAAATTATGACTATTACTATTATAGATTATTGATAAGTAAAAAATAAAATTTAAATATATTATAATATTATACCTCCAGACTTTAAAAATTATACTTTGAGGCAATACGAGTATCACTTGTGTTCAAGTTTATGAATATAATTTTTATTTTTAAGACAGTGATACAAGAAAAGACTATCAAGTAACTTAAATAAGAATAGAAGCAATCAACTCCAATTAATTTGCCTTATTGACAAACCTTTTTTCAGATAATGAGCCACCAACTGTAGAGGACTGTGAATCACCTCCACCATTTTACCTATATGTAAATTTAACTGCCAATATTGTTCCCATTGGACCACAGTTTAGTGACAACTCAATGAATAAACTATTTGTAAGTACAGTATACTAATAATTTTTTAGCTACAGATACCGTTACCAATTGAATTTGGCACCAAGAACTAAACACGCATACTCTTGGCATGACTTGTCCGCAAAGCGCTACCATTAGTGTTTTTCTGGTCGGTGTGTGCTATTTATAGTGTCAACGTTAGTTCACAATTTTTAGACAATTAATCAGCCCGTCGATTAAGGGTAGTAAGGGCAGTGATACGATTTTTGTCTGCAAGAAACATTTCAGCAGCTGAGATTCATTGGCAGTTTACTGAAGTTTAAGGTCCTCATATAATGAGTGACAGTAAAGTGTGCAAGTGCGTGCAAGCTTTTAATGAAGGACGGGAAACCGTGGATGATGAATCACGCTCTGGCCAACCATTAGCCAGACCCCATACTGCGAAAGAAACACAAACTTTGATCATTAAATTTGGTTGGGAAAGGATGGACCACCCTTCATACAGTCCGGACTTGGGGCCAAGGGATTTTCAGTTGTTCCCCTGCCTAAATAATTTTCTTGGCAGTATGTGCTTCAACACGGATGATGAAGTTTTTATAATGATTTTTTAGTGATGAATTGTTTTTAGCCTCTTGGCACCTCAAAACGAAAAAGTAACATGATCAGGGGCTTAAGTTTTGCCATAAGACCTGTAATAATAGCTTCTTTCCTACGGTAAATTCACTAAAAGGAGTTTCCAGACTTAATTGTCACCCTATATAGTAATCTATAATCTTTTATCAGCAATACATTTGCCACTCTAGTGTTTTATTACTTATTGCAGATAAATTCTTCCCATGTTCTGGAAGATCTTCCTACAGGAACCACTGAGGTCACGTTCACAGCTTTTGATAACTCTGGCAACTCCAATTCCTGCTCAATGAATTTTACAATAGTAGGTAATAGATGTTACTTTTGCAACTAATTAGACATAATCTAACTTTTGTAAGAAATGTATGGTTGGGGTGTTAAGAAGAATTACATGTAGTTTTAGACATGTGTTATTTTATTTTAGATTCTTTATAGATAAGATTAGATTATTGAAATGGCACAAGGTAGGTATTTTAAGCCAAGTATGAATGAGAAACAAGTGTAGGATGATTATTTTTAATACTGAATCCAGCCAGCCTCTGAGAATTTATCAATTAAATAATGTTACAATCTTACAATACAAACTTACTGAAAATGAATGAATAAGCAAATTTCTATAGGGAAGGAGTTAACACCATAAGTGGCATAATCAGATCGTTTGTGGCTACAATAATTTTGAGACCAATATTTGTTCAAATATTTATGTATATATGAATAAATGTGCAAGTATTTTTAAGTATTAGCATGTATATATATATACGTATAACAATTTATGTGTTTGTAAATATGGTAACCCTGGTAAAAATGGTCTGATCAGGAAGGACCAGATTTGGCTGAAATGTGGTAATCCTACATTTATTAGGATGAAGTTGAAAACCAGGCAAATTGGTCTATAAAGGGGTTTAGTGTTTATTTTTCAAGGCATTTATGGGGAAAAGGTTGAAATTTATATCTCAACGCTTACTAATCTAAATTTTGTAATACAACCTATTCAGCTTTGTCTATTTAATATCTACCACTTTACGTTGAAAAATCTAAATTAGTTTATTTCTTGCAGCATCAAACCTACTTTTTTCCATGTTATCCTCATGAAAAATAAGTAAATTGTTATATTTATTTGTTTTACCTTTTATTAAACTTAGTTTCAATCATCACAATTAATTTTAAAATCAATGACAATTTGCTTAGTGACCAGGTTTGCTACTACGGGGTTGTTATTTTTTTCAATTATAAACTTATTCATATTTATTATTACTTCTGCTCAGATGATGGCTGTAAGAACCTACCCCCTCATGTGATATCGAACTGCTCTGACGATTCCTGCACACTGTCCTGTGAGGAAGGCTACATGTTTGCCACAGCCAACATTACTGTTGAAATACCGTATCCATGTGATGAATCTACTCTGCCACTGTGTTCTGGTAAATATTAGCAGTCAATGAGCTAAAATAAAATATTTCTAATACTTTTTTAAATGGCGACCTATCGAGGAAGGTATTTTATTTTAAGCTAAGTATGAATGAGAAGAGAGTGTACGATGATTGTGGCGCGACCTTTTAGTCTTGTTACTGACTAAAGCTAACATGTTCCCTAGACATGACTGTTAAGTAATAGGCCTACAGCCAATGGCATCTAAGGAACCTATAGTTTTAACATGGGATCCGAACCACTTTTAACTCTGAAATACAAACTGGTCTAATTATGAGGATGGTCTTTGCGAATGAACATAGTAATCAATAGTGCATACGTTAATTCACACCAGATAATATCACATTCGCCGACCACCACTCAAAACTAGCTTCTCTAATGAAGATCTCTAATGATATTCATTATGAAAACATATTATTCAATAAAACTGTGTTGTTAATAACAATGCATATTACTATGTATTTGAAATAAATTATCCCTCTATAATTTTTTTTTATTTCAAGAACTTTCAAACAACCAATAACGATGTTGTATTTTTAATTGCATAAACTATTTTAATATTATAACCTTTTTTAGAAACTCAGGAGCCCAATGAAATAATTCAAGAGGGAAGTGTCTCTTTTGATCCAGTTTCAACGGACTTGTGCAAAGACTCAAACTTTTTGGGTAAGGTAAGTTTTAACTTAATTTTTTTAGTTTTCATGTAACTTTAACCTAACTTTAAAATTGATTCGAAAACTTCTAAATACTAAAATATGAAATGGAATTTTGAGTATGAAATCGGAGTTGGTTATTTTACATGTCCAAAATTTAGTGTGATCTTTTGTAGTTTTGTGTTTTTTCTACCTTAGTAGGATATTTATTTATTTATGTGTAAGGTCAAGACATCATTCAAGCTTGGCCTGGGTGAGGTGTGCAATGATATGAATAATTGCACCATCGGCATAGAGGCGGCATGCGAGGATGTGATAGAGTTGGCGGAGGAAGAGTCCAACCTGGTGGTGGGCAGGAGGCGGCGGTCGGCTCCCACTAGCCGTGTTAGCCTCAACTTCAAATTGTCTGGTGAGTTCTGCATACTAAAACTAGTAAACTATAGAGAGAATGCCTGAATATTTTCTATTATACATATATTACACTAATAAAAAAATAGGGTCCCATGCCTAGGTCTTATAATGTCTTCAGTTATTGCATAGAAAAGCTAATCAAACTGATATACTTTTGTTATTGATATTACGATAAACTATTTTATTACTATTATTGATCATTTTAACTGACAATGCCCAGATTAAAATTTTTACCTGCGGCTCTGTATCACTGTTTCTGTCTATTCGCTAAGCCAATGTCTGCCAGTCGTGCATTTTGTTCAAGTAACTTCATTGATTTAAACAATATGAAATGTAGTTACATTTTTTCTGGGAAAGAATATCATTAACTAAAATTTGTTCTAGCCTAACATTACGTAATATATAAATCTAAATTATCCTGTTTCAGGAAATTATGCACAATATTGCTTACGACGGAAAAACATACATCCGAGTTTACTATTGTGGTATCACGGAAAAGATGCAAAAGCCTTACAATGGGATCTCCTTTGTCGATAGTAAATTTTAAATACACATTTTTTTATCTATTTTTCAGGTAAATTTTCTGAGCAAAATACTCCCGAGAAGATATCCTCATTGGTACAGAATAACACAATACTTCATAGCATTCATAAGAAGAAACCTCCAAAACTAACTTTGAAACCAAGTCATGGTATTTGCCAAGCTGGTTCCATCTTCAAGAAAAGTCGATGTGGTAAAGTTTTTCTTTGTCCTTTGGGTAGTTGTCATGAATTGGTTTACATAATATGTGGCTTCAAGTAAACAAGAGCAACCATTTTTGATTGGTTATCAAATTTTTGTTTTTTGCAATGAAAATGGAAAATGTTTTTGAGCTTAGTAGTAGAAAACAAATTATTTTAATTTCTTACTATAATGTAAAAGTAGTACTACAGTATATGATATTTTTTATGATAATGGAATAAATTCTTAGTTTTTGTCAAAGCCAGTTAAATAAATAATTAAAGTTTACAGTTGGTCAATAATTTACGATTTTGTTTGATGGGTCGAGAACACTGTCAATGTTGTCAAGAATCACAAAGGGAATAGTGCAGAACCCTCTCTAAAATCTTTTGCAGAAGACGTAAAGGTGACGAAAGACTCCAGCGATGTGGAGACATAAGGCCAGAACCTACATCAAATAACTCCTACCATCTAACCCTACTTACTACCTAGCTACCTACCTACCTACTGCCTAACTCCTACCTACCTAACCTACTCCTGGGCACCCATGGTTACCTTTAACTGTTTCTGATTTTTCTTAAGAGCTCTAGTACAGTATTATTCAAGTTGTTAAAGCTTCAACAAACTTGGGTATAATGTAAAAGTTTTATACAACAGTGTACCACTAGTACGAAATAGTAGTAATACAAAATTTCAAGCAAGTACCAACAATGCCCACTTATTATTTTTATCATTTGTGAATATTGTGTATCTATTGGGAAGTGGAATTTATAGGAGAGAGAAGAATTGAAAATGCTTAAATGCCTGATGCTTTAAAAAATAGTGTACTATACCCAAACTAATTCAAAGTTTGTGCCTTACTCTAGAATAATATTTCCTCTAAACTGGTGGTCTCTGAGTCTGTAAATCCCGAACAGGAAATCTCTATGTTGTAAAGAGAAAAAAACCCATCCCATTACTTTGGTGTATGGTGGTGGTCAGACATGAAAAAGCCATATTCCAGTGATTGACATTTATTCAGCTAGTGAATAATTTGTATGCTTCAGTGAAGTGTCCACCTGGAACCTACTGGAAGGAAGGCAAGCGTAATTGTGTTGCTTGCCGTTTTGGAACCTACCAGCCCCTTCCTTCCCAGCTGGAATGTCTACCTTGTCCAAACAACACCTCCACCAGGAAACTACACGCTAAGAGCATACATTCCTGCAGAGGTCTGTACACCAACTTTTAAATCAGCTAGATAATCTAAATGCAGTATATTTTTAAATTGTGTGATTTCTCCTGTTGTTGGATTAATCTCTACTGGTGTTTTTAATACAGAACATATGGGCTGGATCACAAGTCTTGGCTATCCAATACAAGGTTATCCTGAATGAGCCAGCACACCAAGCCGAACCCAGTTCTTTGGCTGGTATCATGAATATGAAACTGTATTTAAGTAATTAACCATTTATAAGCTTGTAGAAAATTCATAGGAAACACAAATATGCTTATCTGTTTGACGGAAACACTCAATTTTGAAGGTATCTGCCAAGCAGGGACGTACGGCTCTAGTCGAGGACATCACGGCTCGGGACGGAGGGGAGTTAAGCCCTGTCTATCCTGCCCAATAGGCTCATATCAGCCAAATGCTGGGGAACTATCTTGCCTCAGGTTAGTTTAACAGAACACAATAAATGGATAAAATGTTTGCCAAGAATAAATAAACTAAATTTTTATAGATGTACAAAAACTTTACATGTACAAGTGAAAATTGAATTTTAAAAACTGAAAAATATCAAGATCCAGTTTTTTTGCTAGTATCAAAAGCAGGGAGCATCTAATTAGTCAATTAATGGACTTCACATAAAAGCTGGGGATCAAGGTCCCTAGTTGAACACTTGGGGATATCTTTTTGGAGGGTCTGAAGTCCGAGTGGTCTCATCTTCTAAACCTGAAAAATAGCTGCCATGAAAAAAAAACTTTTCACGGGGGACAATTGAATGACTAAGTCGTCTAGTGCTCTACCATTTCTGATTCTACAATATCTGATGCCAAAATCTTGATTACGCAATATAAAATATGGGACACACACTAGACATCTTTAGTCAAGGTTTCTTATCCACCAATAACGACAATTATAGATGTACAAAAACTTTACATGTACACGTGAAAATTGAATTGTAAAAACTGAAAAATACCAAGATCTAGTTTTTTTGCTAGTATCAAAAGCAGGGAGCATCTAATTAGTCAATTAATGGACTTCACATAAAAGCTGGGGATCAAGGTCCCTAGTTGAACACTTGGGGATATCTTTTTGGAGGGTCTGAAGTCCGAGTGGTCTCATCTTCTAAACCTGAAAAATAGCTGCCATGAAAAAAAAACTTTTCACGGGGGACAATTGAATGACTAAGTCGTCTAGTGCTCTACCATTTCTGATTCTACAATATCTGATGCCAAAATCTTGATTACGCAATATAAAATATGGGACACACACTAGACATCTTTAGTCAAGGTTTCTTATCCACCAATAACGACAATTATGTAAAGTTTTGCCCAACTTAGTGTTGATACCACTGATTCCTCCAGGTGTAATGGCAACATGACCACAGCCCGGCGCCGGTCCACCCGTGCTGATGACTGTACAGCGCCGCCCTCGCCCTGTGTGCCATCCCCCTGTGTCAACAGTAGCACTTGTATACCTCACGGCTCGCAGGCTACCTGCCTTTGCCCTCCAGGTTTCATGGGTAATTTTTGTTTGATGTATTGTATTTCAAGATTTAGTAATACTAAATCTTGAATGAAAAAAATACATCTGGAATGAATATTGAATACTTGATACTTTGTTCAATGAATGTACCAGCTAATTGTTTATTTGTATTAGGTTATACTTTTTTTATTTTTAGCTGCATTTATATATGATATAGGTAGCATAGATAAAGTTTTCTATTATAAATAAATGTTAACTGAAAACTACAATATTCTTTCTAAGCCTATAACTAACGGGAAAAGTAACAACATCAGACAAGTGGGTCTCTAATTTACAAATAATAGTATAAAATTTACATTGATCATTCTGAATCACCACAATTTTTTTTAAATTAATGGTTTATTTAGTAACTTGGTTTATTAACTAGATTATCATATACACCTTAAAAACTAATAAAACACATAATCAGTCTGAAAAATATTAGAATGTGAGGGACCCTGTAGTCCAGGAATCTTCACTAAAAAGACTGTGGCTTGCACACAGTCTTCAGGACGATTTTTTGTAGCCCTCGGACAGTTAGGAATGAAAAGAAAATCTATATTTATTCATAGTTCAACACTCATAGGACTTGTAGAGTGTGGGATACAGAAAATTATACTAATTATACCTTTTTATTCCTACTGTTTAACAATTACAGGTTAAAAATTAGTATTAACAAGGAACACGGTTGGAAATATGGAGGACTACTATCTTAACAAAAACAAAAAGTGACTCACTCAAGGCAGCAATATGATGATACTAAATCATGTGTTTCTTTATTGTGTGATTTGTTTTCATAAATGATCTCTAATTTGAGCATATTCTGGTTTCAGGAGCCCACTGTGAGATACGGAAGGACGAGTGTCAGTCGCAGCCTTGTCTACACGGAGGCTCCTGTGTAAACACTGACCAAGGCCACACCTGTACTTGTGCCCCGGGCTTCACTGGAGTCGACTGTGAGGTAAAATTATAGTATTGTGGTTCTAATAGAGCACTACAAAAATTATTATCATTAAAATACATTTATCATTTTGACGTGAACACATTTTTATTAGCTGTTCAATTTTAGAATGGTTTCAAAACTATGTATTTCAATATATAATTTCCCAAGAAAGTAACCCCTGCAATAGCATCAGTGAAGTACTTCATTCATAACATTGGTAATTTAACTGATGGTTAAAGTAATCCTTGTTTTCAGAGTGGTGTGGAATCTAGAGAAAAATAAATTTTAAATATCTCAAAAGGCAATTAAAATTCTAACTCTATTTCATTCAATCAAATTTAACCAATTTTTTTTAGTTTTCACTTTCTCTGTAGGTGTTATATACTGTGTTCTATTTTTCCAGACAGACGTTGATGAGTGTGCTTCCAACCTCTGTATCAACAGGGACTAGTGCACAGACTTGTGGTAGTTTTTATATGATGAGCTTTATTTTTCCAGACAGACATTGATGAGTGTATTTCCAACCCCTGTATCAACGGGGGCGAGTGCACAGACTTGTGGTAGTTTTTATATGATGAGCTTTATTTTTCCAGACAGACGATGAGTGTGCTTCCAACCTCTGTATCAACAGGGACTAGTGCACAGACTTGTGGTAGTTTTTATATGATGAGCTTTATTTTTCCAGACAGACGTTGATGAGTGTGCTTCCAACCTCTGTATCAACAGGGACTAGTGCACAGACTTGTGGTAGTTTTTATATGATGAGCTTTATTTTTCCAGATAGACGTTGATGAGTGTGCTTCCAACCCCTGTATCAACGGGGGCGAGTGCACAGACTTGTTTGACTCTTATATGATGAGCTTTATTTGTCCAGACATTGTTATATCTTAATGTATCAACAATAGTGCACAATTGGGAAAATTTTTTAACTGTTGAAGCATTATTTTTCATGTATTTTAGTTATATATACGATACAGGGACTAGTAAGATAATTTTTTATAAATATTATTATTTTTAAAATACAATAAAACATAATTGTATTATTTTAACATACATACAATTTTTATTTTTATATAATTTATCAAACAATACATGATTTATTCAATTTACAATAATTTATTTTTTAGTGTTTTATTTTAAAACACAGATTGTAGTTTTTTTGTGCTTTATTCCAATAATTTATAGTATTTCCCTGTAATAATCACATTGTTATTTTTAATAGAGCTTTATTTTAAAACATTAGTGCTTCCATGATAACATTAGTGCACAGCTTGTGTTTTTTATTAGCTGCTTATATTTTTGCAATAAGTGCCCAATTTATCAACATCTGTGACGATTTGTTATATAAGCTTTATTTTTAGAAACATTGATGAGTGTACAACGATCAACTCATGAAGACTTGTGGTATTTTTATATGATGAGCTTTAATTTTTAGACAGACATGAGTGTTTCATTGTAATAACTATGCACAGACTTTTAGTTTTATAATAAGACTATTTTTAATAGACTTGATGAGTGTGCTTCATTATCAACCATTACAGACTTGTTTGACTCTTATACTTGTCATTGTCCTCCAGAATTCCAAGGTAATTTGGCTTCTTTATTGTTTTAATCTAACACAATATGATTACAAACAACCTAATTTCTTGGGAAAATTTTTGAACTGTTGAAGCATTCCTTTTTTCATGTATTTTAGTTATATAAACAATACGAATACATAGGTAACATATTGAAGATTTTCAAAATATATTATTGAATTTTTTTACTAAAAACATGATAAAAGATTAAATAAATATATATTATAAACATACAATACAATACAATTAATTTTAAATTAACCCTAATAAATCAACCTTTTGGAAAACAGTGTTTTTTATTCAAACAATCACATGATTAACTACATTGATCATTATTAAAAAAGAGACAACACAGACAGCAATAAATTATATATTTAGCAATTAATAATTATATATTTGATAAAATTATAAATCGTTATCATTGTAACAGTTTTTGTTGTGGCTTTCATATTTTCCAATAATTTAGTTTGCACGGAAGTCCCCCATATCAATAGCATCTGTCCCCCCACATTGTTATATTTCTAACCTTAGAGCCTCCACTACAACATCATAGTGAAGAGCATGAATAAAATCATTGTGTTTGATTAGCTGCTCACAGTTTTTGTAGCGGAAAGTCCACATTAGAGTGCTTTGTGCAGTTATCTCATAAGGCTTTTTCACCTTTTGAACGAGTGGAAGGCAACGATTCAACTGGAGAAGGGTTGATTGAGACCTTTGTTATACTGTAGAAGGTTGTGTATGGAGAAAATATGTAACTGCCATAATTTAAACTGATAGTTAGGCTAATGATAATTGCTTTAATTTTTTAAAAATTAATTATGAACTAATTTTAACTGCTAATTATTCAGTAGCCTATCACCTTCTCTAAGACTGTTACCTTAGCACAAGACATTTGACAACACTTTCACCTTAATCAAATCATGGACCCATAAGTGTCATTTCTCTAATTTCATTACCATCCTACTAGGATACAGTTAACTTATTGCTAATCTCTCCAACTGAGATTATTGTCTCTTCCCCCACTCTATTCACTTGACTTGCTTGTTGCCTAACAGATTGTTATTAATTATAAGGTCAACTCATAACTAAAAAAAGAAACCCAGATGAGATTTTGAAGAAAAAAGTCACGGTAACACTTCTTATATTAGAGTGACATTTTTGCTGGTTAGATTGTCTTGATTAACATAGAAATTAACATTTTTATTTCTTGTGAGTTTAAAGCCGTAGTTATCTTTATCGTTATTATAAAACTTGTATATAGCCTATATTTATTTATGAATTTTACAGAACTAAAGTTAGGACAAGAGATAGCACTACTTTTGAAAATAAGGAAAGATAAATTAGTAATGAGTAAGTGCGTATCCAGGTGCTCAGTGTGAGGTAGATGTGGATGACTGCGCCGCAGCTCCTTGCAGTGAGGGCAGCACGTGTGTGGATGGTGTGGGTGGCTACTCATGTGTATGTGTGGACGGCTACTACGGCCATAACTGCCAGCTGGACCCATGTCTCAACACCAGCCTATGTCACAACGGCACCTGCTTCCTTGGGGACAACTCTTCTATGTCCTATTGGTATGATTTTTACTCAACTTTTAATTCATACGAATTACGTAAAATTATTATTGGATTGGTTGGTTTTTTAGTGTTTTTTTGTGTTAATTATACACCATTGATCATTGGGCTTTATAAAGTTTCAAACAGCTTGGTTTTAACAATATTTATTACCATTGACAAAAAAAATTTGTGTCAAATAGTGGAAATGAACAGTCTGCCATGAAAATAAAAGGGTATTATATAACCTCACAATTTTACTTTTCTTTTGGACCAGATAAAGTGTTTTTAAAACACACAGGTGTTACACAACTTTGGTCAATAAAAATGCATATTAACAATTGCTAAAAAATAAGTCCCTCAGGGTTTAATTTGGTTCTAAATGATATTGTGAACAGTGATTTGATCTTACCGAGAAGGGGTTGTATGTTCTGTGACCAAAATATGAAATTCACTTCAGTCCTAATGTCATGCTTGTCTGGATCGGAGTAACCAAATGGCTGTGTGAGGAAAAAGCTGTTATAAGGTAGTATTTGAAGACAACGTCTGATGGATGATTAAAACAATTTGAATGGAGGGATTGAACTATTTGTAACAGAGTAACAGAGCAAACAAACAACTTCAATGCACAATCTGCAACCTTAGAATCTACAGCTGAAAGTCAAACATTCACCAGATGATGGAAGGAACCAACTAATCGTTGGAAGTATTGTGATGTCACCAACACAAGCTTGGCACATTCAGACTAATTTTAGCCACTAATGTGTTTAACAGGTGTGAGTGTGATGAAGGGTTCACGGGAGCTCACTGTGAGAAAGAGGTCGACTCATGCTCCTCGTCACCCTGTCTGCACAACAGCACCTGTGTCAACCAACCACTCACCCTCAAACCATTGTGCATTTGCAAACCTGGCTACGTTGGGACCCTCTGTGAGACTTGTAAGTTTTATGGTGTGGCTTTGCTTTTCTGTTAGTTGATTGACTAGGTTGGTTTGAGATACAGCAACCAAATAAATCGAGTTGGTTGTACTGATAGATAATTTGTTAACAGTTTTGTAAGTTTTTTTCTTTGTTGGGGTTGGGGTATAAATACACTTTGCGATGTCGACCTCAAGGATCTTTTGTGGCACCCTCTCTAATCTTTGAATCTTAAGCACTTCATAAAGACTAAAAGTTGTGCCGAACTCTCTGAACTCTGAGCTCTCCAAGGAGCAGGAACCTTTTATAGGCACTTACTAGACTTTCCATCCATAGATTTATTGCATTTAGATTTCTGCCCGCAGATTCTGCACAGGTACGACATAGACCCAGCACCTAACAGATGCTTCCTCACAGGCCCATACCCAGCCAGCATACCCGTTAGCAGTTTTAAGTCCCTCTCTAAAGAACAGTGCCCCTTTTTCAGGATAGGCTCAATTAAGGCTTTTAATTGCTGTAGTCATGGGATCCTAGACCAGGCTAACACCTTATGTCTGTCCATCCAGCCCTTTATTAATCCCTTGTCCAAGCATATAGGGATTCTACAGTGGGGTCCGGGTCTTTATAGAGTATCTCTGAGCCTCTTCTGATCAGTTCATCTACCCTCTCATTGCCATAAATGCCTGAGTGACTTGGCACCCAGAACAGCTTTACATTAATCTGACAGGTCCTATAACCTTTAACCAGCCTGGATTACACTATTACTGCCTCCAGTGCCTTTAATGTAGCCTGTCATTTATTCTATGTTCTTTTGTTCCAACAAGTTGGATCTACCTTTTTTAAGTATTAATCCATAAATCTAGAGTGTTTATAGGAACATAAACAAATCATTATTGATAGATAAATCTTTAATTTCTATAAACTGGAAGTTGTACCTATTGTAATGTCTATTGTTACAGATGTTCCATCAAATTTCACCCTCTTCTTCCCAACTTCAGGTACTACCAACTATGTCAAAGTCAAAGGCCCAATCTCAAATTTACAAGAGGTTAGTAATACAATACTCGTTGATGGTTTTTGTTTTAACATTTCAAAGGTTGCATTATGTAAGTAACCTCCAGACCTCCAGGTTGATTTATTTTCCATGATTTCACTATTTTTGGTGATGCTGGCAGTGTGAGCAGCACTGTACATTATGCTTCTCATTCCTAGAATCGAGTGAAGGTCAAATTTCAAGCATACTATTTGTTAATTTTGTTCAGTTTCATCCGGGGCTGTAAGTGGCTTCCGTGTGTGCTACTTCCACACTATTGTTTATCATCCAAATCCTTATTAAAGGACTTTGCGATAAAATTTAAAATAACTTTTTGTGTATAATCTTGAAAAGTAAAGTTTTCAATTTACATTATTTTTATAAGTTGATTAAAAAATCCTATCATTTCAGTTATATATATATATATATATATATAGATATATATATATATATATATATATAGTATATATATATATAGATAATTTATTTACCTAACAAATTAACACCTTCTTTACGTATAAAGCTGATGTATTACAAAGGATAACAAAAAATAAATAATTTTGATAAAAAAACTTAATTCACATCTTCTTCTTGTATGTGATTTGTACAAGTGATTTTGAAGGATGCTAATTGATTGTTTGAGAATTAAATTATCTTATTATTAGGGATTCATGATGCTACATATATTTTACACAAATATTATATTCGCTAAACATATTTTCATACTTTCCTCCAACAGTCTGAATTTGGATTTGAGAAAGAGTTGAAAGAGAGTTGGAAGAGATAAAGAGTTCTATCTGGAGTATTGCACTATATGGCTCAGATACATGGACTATCGGTAAGGCGGAAGAAAAGGCAATTAATGCATTTGAAGCATGGTGTTGGAGGCGAATGCTGAAAATAAAATGGACCGATAGAATAACAAATGAAGAAGTATTTCAAAGGGCTGAAGAGACACAAAAAACTCTATTGAAATCTCTTAGGGACAGATGGTATTCTTGGATAGGACATATTATAAGACATAGCGAATTCACGCTAACAATACTGGAAGGTGCAATCAGTGGACAACGGGATCGTGGAAGACCCCGGCTACAATATTTGAAGCAGATAACCCGGGATCTTGGGGTCCAGAGCTATACTCAACTAAAACAGCTGGCTCTGGACAGAAAAAGATGGAAAGCTGCCAACCAATTGGATGATTGAAGCAGAAGAAGAAACATATTTTCATTGTTTAACATCTAAAAAGTACTTAATTTTGTTCACTTAAATACAAATTTTACCTCATAAAAGTTTAATTTTATTGACTTGGAGGTAACCTCCAGGAGCGCCCTCCCATTTACAAAACCTATGCGCTCTCTGAAAGGTTAAAGGCTTAATAAATCATACTTGAAAAGTACTTGAATAAGAAGGACTAATTTTTAAATTTACTTCAACAATTTTTCATTAATTAATTTTTCCTTGATCAATTACAGGTCAGTGTCTGCCTGTGGGTGAAGACTCAAGATCACTTAAACTACGGCACTATATTCTCCTATGCTACAACTGACCATGATAATTCATTGACTCTTACAGATTATAATGGGTATGCTTTTTTTATAAAATACAGTAGAACATTCATAAAATGATGAAAACTATTCTTCAAGATATGCTTTCATACTGCTTTATATTGGCTTAGTTCGGATTATGTACTAATCTTGTCAGGTTTTAGGTTCATCTGAGGACTTTAGGGGATTTTAGGTTAAAATCATCTGAGGACGGGATCAGATTTCAGATCCTGAAATGTTGTGAAATTTTGATGTCTGCAATAAAAGTCTAAATAACTTAAACCAACAATCACCATCAATGAATTTCAAACTAAATACAGCTATTATTATTTAACTTCCGATACTAATATTATGGTTTTCAGCTACATTATTCAAAATATACTTAAGGAAAGAGCAATTTAATGATTACTACACTGGTTTTACTGCAATGTATGTCTACTCTGTATTGCAGATTAGTGCTATACATCAACGGTCACCGAGTAGTGACAGACGTGACGGCCAACGACGGAGAGTGGCACCACGTTTGTGTGGAGTGGTCGTCCGTAGAGGGGTTATGGGGAGTGTACAAGGATGGCACGTGGCGGGATGGAGGTGTAGGATTGGCTAACCACACCACCATACCAGGTGTGTTGTCAATGTGGCTAACTAAATAAAAAAAAATAAATTCCGCGGTATTCACATTCCTTATAGGAATTTTGCCTGCTAGCCACAGTTTTTTGTTGTACATTTTAGTACAATGAACAGCATGTGGCCAGCTTAGCGGGGTCTACACCGTGTTAGCTTTCAAGACCAGGTGCTCTACTGAGGCAATAGCGTCCCAATTACCTCACAGGGCTTGGCGAACCCCAGGACACTTGAAATTACTATACTGTGTCTCAGTAGGTAGAGTAAAAAAATTTTCCAGCTTTGTCTCTGGTTTTGAACCTATACCATCTTCAACAGCCATGTTCTTTTAAAAGCACTGTTCATTGAGCAATGTGACAACTCATACAAAATTCTGCTTCATACATTCTACACTATATAGCGTAAGCAGATACTAACTAACTAAGCAGACAAGCGGAAACACTAGTTCACTTTTTGACTGGCTTGTTTTTTAAAAATTACTTTTAATTTCAGAGGCTTATAGGAACGCCGTGTAGATTGTAAATTGTAGAGGTTAACTTCAAACTTTAGAAGTAGAGGTTAGAATCAAAGGAACATGAACATAGTTCAAATTTTAGAGGCTCAAGTACAAATAAATTTCAATTTTTTCAATTAAAAATTGTAGAGGTGTTCCTGTACCTGATTTGTATCTTTATCAGGAGGAGGGATGTTAGTGCTGGGTCAGGACCAAGACCTGGTGGGTGGAGGGTTCAATGCAGCAGAGTCCCTGGTCGGCCACCTGACAGGGGTGGGAGTGTGGAGCCACATCCTGGGGGCGGAGACTGTCAGGGCGTTGGCCACTGAGTGTGGTGCACAGCAGGAAGGAGACATCAATAGCTGGGGGCAGTTCCGACACGGCGTCCAGGGGCTAGTGGAGGTAATTGTGTTACAGATTGTATCCAACCAATACCAACCCATCCTTTTTCATTTCCAAATCAAGAATGAAAAGTCTTCAACACGCTTAAAATTACTATTTTCAATTTATTTTTGGTCTGTGGCGTTTCAACCATATTTTAATAATCTTTCGTTAAATAGGCTTTAAACATTTTGAGAATTTCATACTCTTTGTCTGTTGCACTTCATAATCAATCATAATGTACCTTCTTATCTCTTCAATAATTTCACTTTCATTTCTGATATACTCTGATAAGTACTCAAATCACCTGCAGAGCTCTTGACTTATTTCAATTCATTGAACAACCTCTTTTACTAATTCTTTCACTGTCTCTGCTTCCAGGTACTGGAACTCCTTTTCTGATATGATACAAAATTAGTGTAACTGTTATCGGTTCAAGGTGGAGGTGAAGCATTACATTTTAGGGCGGGGTCGTGGCAAGTGATATGTTTCATTGTCTGGGCCAACTGGGGCTACAGCGATTGAGTCATTGTGAGAATGGATGTGTTTGTTTCACATATTTTTTTGTTTTTAAATAACATGTTTATTTTATTTTATGTTTCTATTTACTACTTATAAATATTTATATCTTAGTTAATATATGTTTTGTTTGTTAAAGGTTAAGTGGTAGAAAGGCATTCCTAGCTACGCCTCCTAAATAAAGTCATTTTTCATTATTATTGAATGAGGTCTAGATATAAACTATCCTACAGAAAAGCTGGCAGGTACAAGGTTCACCAAAGAGCTCTTGTGTGTTACTGATTGTAAGATGAGTTGTAAGGTCAGCCAGTTAAAAGTGTGGTTCTGTGGTATCAAGCTTAATCAGGAGAAGTAAAGCTATTTGCAGTGGAAATAGCCAACTGTCCATTGCCAACTCCTACCTTACTACAGTAGCCTTATAGAATGTGTTTTTATTGTTCCTTCAGCCAATCTGGCAGAATATCCACTTTCATCAACAATAAAGTCATTTTAATCCCAGCTCTCTTAGTGGTGTAATAAATGGTATAAGTTGATTTTTTTATGGAGTTCTATGTAATTCCGTTTTTACCTCTGTTCAGGTAGGAGACGGGGTCCTGTGCCTGGGTTGTGGAGATCTGTCAATGCCTGCCCATGCATCTGTAGAAGTGTCCGACAACGGCGCTGTGGCTACGTACACATGTGATCCTGGCTACTCATTTAAGTTTTACTTGAGCAAAGATTTTTCCAAAATTGAAAGAAAATGTCTGGTTCATGGTTCATGGGAAGGAAAACCTCCTGTTTGTAGTAGTGAGTAACTATTTTATTAAAGGAAAAAATTGGAAAAATACTTACATCAAATATGATTGGAAATATGATTAACCTTCCTTGTTATGGTGCCATTAGTCTATGCTTGTGGCACGCTAGTTATTTGTTAATAATTTAGCTTTAAGGAATATAAGTATTTACTTTCTCAGTCAACAAAATCAAAACAAAATTTGTTTATTTTAGCTGGAAAACTTTTAGACAAGCATAATTGTGAGAGCAAGCCAAAATTGTATAGAACGGGTAGTAATATCAGAGTCGTGCGCACAGACTAATGACAGTCTGTACTGACAAATGCCAAACATGTTATAAACAACCACTTTTCTTCACCAGGAACTGAAGAGATGAAATAGGAAATAGCTAACTCACTTTGTGGTTGACTGTTGGCAGAAAACACTAAACGTATTTGAAAAATGAAGTTAAATAAAATGGTCAAAATATCTCTTCTCAGCATCTTTCCTAAACTCTGCCTCAACAGTAGTTAAATGTTTACTAACTTTTTCCTCAATCATGTCTCTAAACTTTAGGATTTTTTTTATAGAAATGTGTATTATCTTATAATTTGGTCGGATTTAAATTAGTTTGATTTCAGAAAGGAGTTGTGGTTTCCCTGGATACTTCCCAGCTGGCTGGATTGTTGGAAGATCGTATCTCTATGAGAGCAGGGTAGAGTATGTCTGCCAAGCTGGATACCGGCTGGTGGGTGAGAAGAGCAGGACTTGTCAGGCTGATGGAACATGGAGTGGTGATATGCCATCGTGTCAGGGTACCGTGCTGATTACTGATTTTAATATTTTTAGGAAGAAAATTTTGCAGTGGCTATCAGTCAATCCTTTTTATTCGACTGACGAATAAATTGTGGGGTTGACTTAGTTTTAGTTTTCTTTTTGTATAAAACATTTTGTCTAATTAATTTTATAGAATATTGTAATAATTTAATTATTTTTGCTATAATTTAAAAATTTTATATAGCAAATTACTGATTTGGAGAATTTCTGTACAACTGTATTGTGACTATGTCTATTTCACTGTACTTTGAGGTCAACGGCAAAAAAGCATTTGTATTTGTATTTCATTAACTGAATCTATTGATTTAAAATCATGTGAAATATTTTGAGGTTTTTTGTTTCGATACAGATGATAGACAATAGACTTTATTTACATGATCTTCAAGATTAGTTTAAGCGACAAGGTGTAAATAATAGTAAAATTTTCCTCTAGGGAACAAGATCTTCCAGTAATAAGTGCTCTTGCAGGAAGTAGAAGGACCGGTCTTCAAACCAGATCTTTAGGATGCATCTGAATTTGCCCTTGTTGGATTATAGAGTTAATGTAAAAGATTGCAGCTGCATAAGGGAAATTTTTGAGAAAGAATAAAAAAATAAATAAGAGGAGCAAAACCGGGGCAGAAAATGTTTAGATAATGATATTGATGGTTCCGTTTTTTAACTAAAACTAGAAAATGTGTTTATACATGCTTCTCCTCTTCAATTTGTTTGCATTATTCCTCATATATCTGGTCTATTGATTTACAGGAGGGGACTGTCCAGATGTCGCTATTCCTCATCATGGCATGATGTGGGGAAGCATTGAGGACAATTTCAGGCTGGAGTTTGAGTGCAGATCAGGCTACGAACTACACGGAAGTGAGATCATTACTTGTCTTTCCAACAAGACATGGAGCAACGTCCCACCAAAGTGTTTGCCTGTAACATGCAAATACATTGATAAGTAAATCATATTTCTTAACAGGTTTCAATTAAGTAAACTTTTTGCATTTTTAAATGTGCTTTACCAAACCTATCTAAATATTTCATTACAACTTTAAAACAGAAAAAGGTATTCAATTTATCAGTAAAATCAAAATAGATCATGATGAAGTGCAGAAATAATGTAATAGATTCGGTAGTCTTTGGTGTAATGATCGTTTTTAGTTAGAAAATACCTTACTAAAACTTAATGTGCAGCTTTATAACTCTATAATTTTTATTTTCAGTGCCACCAACGTAGTATTTTTGACAGGCCCAGGTCCATTAGAGGAAGGCCACTACCAGTTGGGCAGCTCTGTGCAGATCAACTGTAAGGCCGGTTACAGGTTCAATGTCAGCTCGCACAACATGACTTGCCTCTACACCGGATGGTCCCCTGCGCCTGTTGACCTCGGATGCAGCTTGGTTGTTTGTCCTTGGTTGAACGTCACCAACGGTTCTTTCGTTGCAGAATCAATCACTGCAGGTAAACTCTTCAATATCATTGACTTATTCACTGTTCATTTTGATGTGCAGGTTGTGTCAACTTCGGGGAGCCAGCTTTACTGATGGGTGGGCTTTACTGAGGGTTTGTTGATAACTGTATATACTACGAGAGTTAGATAGTGTAGTTAGTAAAAATTTTGTCTTTTTCCGTATAAATAGGAATAAGGTTACTAAACAAAAAAAATATGTTTATTTTTTATTGGTAAAAATAATGATATTTTTTCTCATAGAAAATACAATAATATATTTCCTTATTGTCATTGTTCACCGATCTATTTACTACTTATACGATATTACTATGTATAAAAATATGAATGAAATATGCATGTAACGGATTTTATTTCAAGTAGCTTCATAACCAACAAAGACTAAGAATTTGATTCACACAGTATATTTCTAGACAAGTGTGATGTTTTGATGCGGACAGATCCTATACTGACAAAACCTATCATAACATAAGCATAAAAGCTGTTACCTGCTATGCTAAGCTATAGTAGATACATAAGAAAATAACATAAATAATTCAGACTTTTTTAGAAATATTTGTTTCATTAAAAATTTTTCTCAGTGTACAGGAACATATTGAATATACTTTGTTGATGTAAAAACGTATTAGATGCTTTATTTTGTTGTGCAGGAAGTAAAGCTGTGATCAGCTGTGATAAAGGTTTTGTAGTGAATGCATCATCAGAACTCACTTGCCTCCATAACGGAGAGTGGGATTCTGTCCCTGGCTGTGAGAGAATCAAGTGTCTCCAGATCACCACCCGACACCTAACGTTGCCCACTAGTGAGTTTGGGAAGGTTGCCATCATCCAGTGTCCTCCTGGAATGATGCTGGTAGTGGGAGGAGCAGAGGTACCTGAGCAAGAAGTCAGGTGAGATGGTTTCCTGCTTCTACGAAACCAACTAATAATACTCCTTTTTTCAACACTATAAAATTTTTTATTAAATTACATTTATAGAACAATGTATGACAGAATGACCTTAATTGCTTTGGATGTCCCAGCAAATCTAGCTAGACGTGTTTGACAATATTTTGTACAATGATGATGTCTATAGTGAGAGATAAGTGAGCCAGGAAAAGCTGAAGCAATGTACAGTTACTACAATTCAGCAAAAATGTTCAATTCCAACAAAAATGTGAAATTTGCAATTTAAACTATGCATCAGCAATGTGCAGTTGCAACAACAATGCCACAGAAATGTACAGTCACAAAATCAATGTAGCAACAATGTGCAGTTGCAACAATGAAGCAGACAATTTGTAGTTGGCACAACAATGCAGCAAAAATGTGCAGTTGGCACAACAGTGCAGCAAACATGTGCAGTTGGAACAACAATTCATTAGCATTCAGCAATGTTATATTCAAAAACAATGCTGCAAGAATGTAATGTGAAGTTGTAAAGTAACCACTAAAAATAAAAAAATATAATTAATCATCTAATAGTATTTATTACACTATGTTGTCTAAGAACAAACGTAACACAACTTACTTACAATAACTCTAATGACCCTGGCAGGTTGACAAAGATGGACTTCAAACAGCTTTGAGGTTAACTAGGGCTTGGATATTTGTTGAATTCCAAACTACTTGGCAACAACATTTTATAACACTATTTCATCCCTTTTATATCAAAACTAGATGGGAGTGCAGTGAAGAAGGTGTGTGGAAGAACCTGACCAACGCCCCTGTAGATCCTCATGCTCTGGAGTGTGTTACCAAAACAACCCCTTGTTCAACACCCGAGGTAATCAGATTTAATTGATAAATTTTTTATTTTAGCGCATTTCCCATAGGTAAGAAGCTATTACCGTAGGTCTCATGGTAAGACTTAAGCCCGAGACCATGTTATTTTTTTGTGTTTAGGTGCCCAGAGGCCAAAAACAATAGTCGTTAAAATGTATATATATATATATACAGGGTGTTTATTAAAGTCGAGGACAATTAAGGGTGATATAACTTCGAGGGGTGATATAACTCATTAAAATAAACAAAAGAATTTCCTATAAGCATATGTCGAAAAATCCTTCATTTAGCCGCTAGCTGCCATTTTGTATTTTATACAAAAAACGTTACATATCTAGTAAACTGTTTAAAATACAGAAACCAAACTTTGCTCACATATTTATTGGCCAAACAGGAAAATATTCTCAAAGTATCATTTAGTTTCCTCCATAAAATTACCATTGGAGCCCCAAAATACAACGTACTGTGTTTCGATTTTTGAATATCTAAGGAACTAAATTGTGTAGTTTTTTATACTGATTCTAATGGTGAAAGATAAAATTTTTCTAATTACATATATAAAACGCAAAAACCTAATTTTTGAGTACAAAACCAACCCAACTATTCGTTCCGATCGACCGATCTGTGTGGTTTACAAACTCGTCCGAGCAAATGTAGGAATACACATCTCTACCAAATATGGTCTCGATTGGAACATTTTTACGAGAGAGCCGCTTCGTGCCAGCTGAACTCGGCTTCTTAGCCACGGTCGTGCCTGGGCCCTGTAATTTAACATTAAAAGTGCATTTCCTCACTCATTTTAGGTAAATGAGTAAAAAATATTTTTTCCAACATTTCAAAATATTATTTTGTTGGGTCAAAAAAATTATTTCAGGGTCCACAGTTTGGCTACATGGTGCCTGACACACGTAACTCCACAGAATTCAATGAAGGCTACATCGTCCAGGTACAGTGCCGACAAGGCTATGTTCTCCTCGGTAGTAACGTCACTGTATGCAAACGAGATGGGACCTGGACCAACAATACCGTGTGTAAAGGTCATTATTGTTTCACCCACAGCTTTATTTAATTAGAATAGATTATTGAAATGGCGACCATATTACAAGGTAGGTATTTTAAGCCAAGTATGAATGAGAAACGAGTGTAGGATGATTGTGGCGCAATCTTGTAATTTTGTTTTTCAGACTAAGGCTGACATGTTCCTTAGACAAAGCTGTTAATTAATAGCCACTGGTCAATGGCATATCTAAGGGACCTACAGTTTAACGTAGAGTCCAAACCACTGCCTCTTAATTAACTGGCCTAATTATGAGGGTGGTATTTGCGGATGGACTTAGTGTTCAATAGTGCAGACGTTAATGCACACCAGAGAATATCCCATTCACAGACCATCGCTCATAACTATCCACAATTTTTGACTTCAAAGAAAATAAATATAGGTTACTTAGTAAGTACTTAAAGTACTTGGAGGTACTAAGTTTAAGTAGGAGATTACTTGCTCCTGTGATCATGCAAATCCAAGGTGGTTTTTGGCCTTGCCAACCATTCTTCTCTATTCTGCCATTTCTATATCTAGATCCTCCTTCATCCTAATCTCCTTACATCCTTAACTTGGTCTCTTTACCCAGAGGCTTCATCTTAGTCCTCTCAGAGGCTTTCTCATATTGGGTTTACCTTTGTCTTTGTGTACCTGTTTGTTGATCAAGTGAATTGAGGGATCTTATTTGTTGTGGACTAACATTATTTGCATGCAGAAAGTACCAACCTGAACTAGTTTTTATGTTGGGTGTTTGAGTATGGATTGGTTGGTTTTTATAAGAAATAATTTTTGTAATCCATTTTCATATTTACTGATTGGTTGACCAAGTAGACCTGTTAAGACAAGAAATGTGGCAAACCCGCAAAACCCAACATTATAGTTTTGAAAACTATGAAAGTACTATATACTTCATGTAGAAGAGAATGACTGACAACACATAAGAGTATATTTTCACATATTGCACATTTTGCCATTGTGTGTGACATATTCAAGGGGATCAGTGTAGAAGAGAATGGTTGACAACACATAATCATAATAGTATATTTGCAGATATTGCACATATTGCTATTGTGTGTGGCATCTTCAAGGGGATAAAGTTTTTACCAAGTCAATAACAATTAATAACAACATTATTTACAGTTTCATATGAACACAATTTTTTTTACATATATGGCGAGGTTGTGTGGCAGCTGCAACACGCTTGCTACAGAGATGCTCCAAACAGTATACAACCTGTTACTTGACTGTGTTTGTACAGCTTGAATGGTTGGGGTGAGTGTGTTGTGGGTTCTGAGTTCTAGCTTGCCTTTCTCTTTTTCGTGTTGCCTATTCTATTGTTTACAGTGTTGCCAGGATTTGATATATTATTGATGTTGCAAGTTCTATTTGATATTTGGTGTTGTATTTTTAATCTGATAAATAATCGGTTACATCACCTAAATGAGATATACAGACAAAAAGGTGCATTAACCTCACATTTGCAACGGTCTCAAAGCTGGATAACATACAATATCATCTAAGTTGTTTTAACATTTAACAGTAATTTCATCATCAAATAAATCCTATAGTTGTATGGATGGGGTTCTGTGATTAAAATTGTTTTGAATTTCGGCAGCGGTGGACTGTGGCGCTCCGCCGGAGCCACCTCTTACTCAGCTTGCGCTCGTGTCCAGCACTCTCTACGGAAGTTTGGCCAAGCTGCGCTGTGACGAGGGCCACCAAGCTTACGGAGACATGACGCTACGTTGTCAGACCAACAAGCGATGGTCACGCTTTCGTGGCAGATGCGTTCGTAAGTTATTTTTCACTTGAATTTTTGATAGAGATTTTATTATTATCCAAATGAATTTCAAATTTCCTTCCCTTCAAAAGTATTTTATAAAAACATTCAACATCCTAAAACCTCCAAATGTCTCCCTGGCTAGTTTACCTAGAGAAGTTTTTCCCTTCTCGTATTAGCTAACAGCTGCATGAGCTGTTGTACATATCAGAAGTCAACTTATTGGAATGATAAGATATTTACTGCAGGTATTGGTGGTTGATATAAACAATACATTTGTTAAGAACCATAACAGTTATTTAGCCTTTTAAACCCTGCCATGTTTTTATGAATTATATAAAATTTTTAAAGATACTAACTATATACCTATGAATTATATGAGATATAATTTACCCTATCGATAAACACATAAAATATTCCAAATAAAAGTCTGTTAATAAAACTATTTTTTATTGCTCCCATCCTTTTACTCATAATTCAAGGATCTAAGCTGTAAGCTGAACAGGAACAGTCACTGAAAAACAGTAAGACAGTAAACAGTAAAACAGTAACCTCCTTTTCTGAAGTCATATCCACAGTAAAAGTTCATTCATTCTTCTGCTTGCTTCCTGTGTTTTTACCTAGGAAATGATGAGATATTCAATATAAGTTTAACTTTAAGACTTAAAATAACTAATTTGTAGTTGAAGTGCATTGAGATAAAAATTTCAGGTATTTCATGTGGGAAACCAGACATTCAGGATGGTGTTAGTGTGATAGGAAATGCTTATTTATATCAAGAGAAACTTCAAGTCATTTGTCCTGAAGGTAGGTGAAGTTTGAAATATGCCTAGAGTTGCTAGAGTTGTTGTTGTTGCCTAGAGATGTGTGCCTAGAGCTAAGCACACTTCATAAGAAATAAAGTTTTTTGGTTCTTAATTATATTTACTACCTCAAAAATTATGTTATTTGTTTATACAACTAGCTTCATATTCATGAAGCTTGGAATAGTATATTATTATTAGATAGATAAATTAATATTATTATTTTATTCCAAATAATAATATTAATTTGCATGCAATGGACATTAGCGGATATAATTAATATTATCTGCATGCAATGGACATTAGCGGAAAAATCTGAAAATCCCAATCACATATACCACAGAATAAGTACATATCATTTGAGATGATAGATAAAGTTCAGAAACATCAAGTACCAATCAAGTTAGCCAAAACTGATTTGAAAAGTTGAAATCTTAACAACTATGTAGAATGACTATAGTACTATAGTTTGGTATAGTATGACTATATTATTATGCGAGATGTGGCTGACAAGGTGATAAATAGGTCCCAAATGGAAACCTTAATTTGAGGTTTGACAAATTTAACTTTTACTGCAGATTCAAAATTCTAACTGTGATAGAAAGTGTTTAAATCAGGGTGAAAATTTGAGGGAAAATTATATAAGATATCAGCTTATACTGTTCAAGTGTAAAACCGATTGTAGTAGGACTTATGTGTTTCTGGTTTCAGGGTTTGCAGTTTTTGGGGATGAATACATAACTTGTGAGAAGAATGGAAAGTGGAGCAAGAAGCCTGAATGTGTCAGAGTTTGAGTTTAGTCACTATTGTTCCTCAACCTTTGGGCAAAATACATGTGTTATGTAAGATTGAAGGCAACAGTAAACTTTTATCTAGTTAAAAGTAGTGTTAACACTTCTTTCCTACCTTGTCTTAAAACCATTTTGGAATGAGATATGTTTTCAACAGAAAAAACATCACTGGAGTATGAAAACCCTTTGAAGCATTGTAGATTGTGAAAATGTTCCGGTTAAAACACTAGTTATATGAGGAGAAAATGACTTGAGTAAATAACACAAATATATACAAAAAACTTTATTTAAATTTGAAATGCATTTATATGTAAATCCCAACAAAACAATGAATTCAGAGGGTTAAAAATATAAATTTAAAAAGTTTTGTACAAGGAACTAGTTTTCATAACATAACCAATTTGTAAAAAAAATTATATGTTCTTTATTTTTATTTTCTTAGGGAAGATTGTAGTTTATAAACTGATTAAATTAAAAATATACAATAAAAAGTTAACATATTACTATGGCTGAAATTATTCTAACCTAGATTCAATATAAATTCACACAAAAATAACACTTATAGAAGTTAATTTGAATTTATCAACACAGAATTATCAGTTCATAATTAGTGGATACTAACTCTGAACCTTGATTCTGGTAGAGACATAATTCTATGTACATTTAACACAACGCCAAAAGTAAATATATTTCTTACATTATATGTTACAATAATGAAATATATTTTGATCATAACTTATATAAAATACTGTAAAATGACTGTAGACAAAAACAACTTCTAGACAACACCGAACAAGTTTTGAAACAGTCTCTCTGACTAGATAGAAAATTTACATCAGTATTGAAGCGATGTTAAAAAAATCACGAAGCAATAAAAGCAGATCATAGTTTTACCACTGCTCTCAAGCAGGAACACTGCATAGCTCTGATGACCCATTAAATAACACATCAAAATGGATTTGGAGAAAAAATTAATGTAACAAAATTTAATCGATTAGACAATAAATTGGATGGTTGAAATATTATAAATTTACTTTGTGTAATATAGTTGGTATTATGCTTAAATAATATGTGAGTTAATTTGCTGAGAGCCATGACTTGACTGGTTCAAAACTGGCACGGTACACTTGCCTATCCAAAATGCCATGTGATATCACTAATTACAATAATTTAATTTAATCTGATTACTATATAGTCAATAAATTACTCTGAAAAGTGTACAAAGCATATTAGCATATTTTTATTTTAAATTATTGTGAATCAATATTCATGGTAACACAAGATTATATTTGATACAGTTATTTTACAATATGAAATTATTACACGACTAAAACTTCTGTACAAATGTTTTGCTAGGCTAAATTTTCTATACAAGTATAAAAGTTAAGAAATAATATTTGGGAAATAAATTACATGAAAGAAACACCAGTACACTAGAAAATATTCTAATGCAATGTGATTCTGGAAAGCGTGTCAGTTAAATGGAAAAAAAATTCCAAAAGGCTGCTTTTCTAGTACACAGTGTTCTGTAGCATTCGTGGATATTAAAAATAGCCCTCTATTCATCAAAAATATAAATTTACACTGGTCCTCTAAATATTAGTGAGGAGTTTTAATTTAATATGTAGATAAATGTACAAAACTACCACAACTGTGCTGAACCAGGAAATATGAGTTTAGAATACAAAAACTTCAAAGAATAAAGAACATCTTATTTTAATAAATTAATTAATCTACTCCGAATTGCTAAAATGTTTCATGGACTACGTAATGAATGTGTAATAGAGTAAAGAAAGTGCAGTATAAACTTTACAATTCTCTAACAATTTAACTTAGTTTTGAACAAAATAGAACAAAATTACAAAGAGTTAAGATTAAGTTTTGATTAATGGCCTCACAATTCGGAGCTGTTACTAAACTAAAGACACATTCGGAATCAGCACCTCATTATACTTAAATTAAAGCAGACTTTTGTTTGATTAGCAAGGCACACCGATGCAATTATCGGATTGTTCAGTGCTGCTCCGTCCACGGAGAGGTGGAGTCGCTAGCGACAGATGTCGAAGTGTGCCAGTCGCTGACGATGCCGCTCTCCGCACTGGAGCACTGGCTGTGGTGCAGACGATGCTCACCGCTGCTCGAACTGCTCGCCCCGCTGCTGCTCGACACCGAGATGATGGAATGAGGCCGCTTGCGTACTGTCTCTGTGGGCATCACTGCGATGGAGTTGCGGAACCGAGGCGCCGCTACAACATGACAGATTGTTACGTAATGACAGATTCTGGCGTAATAACAACTGTTGGGGATGTGAATTGATATATTACATCTTACTGTTATACTATGAAAACAAAAAAAACTCCACTAGTTATTTATCAATAAGCTTTTCCTTAGCACCCTACTTTGAAAAGGCTTAGCCATACACTGGTGATGGTTAACGTGAGATTTGGAAGTGTTACCCTAGTTGAAAAGTGCAACGTCGAAGCAGAAACACGAAGCACCATCAAAGTACCCGAATGGCTGCCACAGAGACAAAGTGTGCCAAAATTGGTGATAAAACACATATAAACCCCGCCAATCAGATCAACGTTCTCAGTACGGGGCTGAGCTCACACTGAACCCGGATTCTTGACATCACTGAAGGACGATATTTCCCGCCCATGGCAGTGGTGCCATGTGACGGCAGCGTTCGACAGTGAACAAGTTAAGGAAGTACTAAAATACACCGTAAACACTTTCAAAACCACCAGCTCCTGTTTCCCTCTTTATGGCACTATTTTTGCTATGTCAATGTGTAAAACAATTCCAAGCAATGGCCAAGAGAGATGAGATGGCTGAGATGAGAAGATTGGATGTAAAGGTATACTATTAGTCACCGGTAAAGGTGTACACGACTAATATAAATAACACCAAAAAATTGGATGTAAACAGTTATGTGTATAAATAAAATTCACAAAGGATATTAAAGAAGGTAGTTGACTCACTTTTGCTGAGCTGTGCGATGCTGATAGATCGGTCGCTTATCTGGTCCGCACTTGGCCTTATGTCCAGGCACGGTTTGTTGCCAATCCCCATCGATGACATTTCTTGAAGCCGCATTTCTAGAAAACAATTTTTTTCATATAAATTATACTGTGTTACTCAATGAAAGATTCACATTAAAGCAAACTACGGGCAATTACATAAACACTACCTATATGACCTCCTATTAAGACTTGTTACTGCAATAGAAATGTTGGTGAAATTGCAATCCCTCATTTATGGAAATAAATTTTCCCTATTTTAGTAAAATAAATTAAAAAATGATTTTCAAAGTTGATAATAGCAAATGCTTATCATAATTATGTTTATTAAATTGTTCATCTTCATATTAAAAAAAGTTAATTTTAATTTGTAAATAAAGTAAAAATCATAAATAATTTGAACTAGTATGTTTAAAAAACAACTCGTTTAAAACCATTTTGTCTAGGTTATTGTAATTTCTTTAAAGTAAATTAAATATATATAACTTTAGTTACCTCTGTTTCTAACGGCTTGTTTCCATAGGAGATTCGATAGTTCTTCAGTCCATGCCTGTTTAATATCTTCCGAGACCGACTGTAGGGTAAATGTGTCATTTGGTTTTCTTTTTCTAAACCATATCTCAAATTTAGTTGGACTTTCTCCAATCCTTGCAGTCATCCCAATATCACTAGTTTTGATACTGTTTTTATAAATGTATATGTCGAGATTCTAAAACAAACCAATTATGACATGAGTTTACATACAGTAACTGCAATTACTATGGTTCGTTTTACTAAGTATATGTTAGAATAGATTCTTTAAGTACAGTAGACTCCCGATTAACCGTGTTGCGGCTTATCCGTGATCGGCAAAAAAATGATTAACAACCGCGGAAAACGAAGTTTAATGCATAAATGTCCATCCTCGCACATGCAAATTATAGCTACCGCCCGTGCCTTGGGTGGGCATTTGTTCGTAACTGCCCGCTATAATGCGAAGGGACAGTTGGACAAGGGAAAGATGACACTTCACTGTGCAATCTCATTGTACTTAGAAAATACAATCAACCATTGTTATAGTGGAAGCAAATGCCTTTACAAAACTCAATAATGCACTTTTCTCTCAAACCAACTAATACATTGCACTTGTCTCACGTATTGGACTGTTTTTTCTTACCGATGTGAAAATAATGTCTACGAAATTGTTTGTTTTCGAAAAGGTAATCTTTTACTTGATGTCTTTCAAATAATCAAACCTAACAATCAGTAAAGGGTAATAAGGACTTATTTAGCCCTCACGGTCTTTTTTAACTATTTCCTGTGTATTTATATTTTAGGTTGTGTTTGCTTTATCCGCAATTTCGATTATATACAATCGCTCAGCCACCCATTACCATGAATAATCGGGAGTCTACCGTATTAGTATAATTATTATTATTACCTTTCTGAAATGGCGACCAACCTAGATTTTAAGCTAAGTATGAATGAGAAATTAGTGTAGATGATTGTGGCGTGATCTTGTTACAGGCTAAAGATAAAATGTGAAAGGAAGGTTAGTTAATAGCCTTAGTAGATTAGTAAACAGCCAATGGCATATAAGGGACCTACATTTTCGTGGGATCTAAACCAACATTTTGCCTCTGAACTACAAACTGGTCTAATTATGAGGATGGTCTTTGCGGTTGAAAGTAGGCTAGTATTCAAAAGTACGGATATTAATCCACACCACGGAATATCTCATCTACCAACAATCGCTCATAACTATCCACAATTCCTGACCTCAAAGTAGCCTGGATTACAGGACATGTCACTGTCCCAGTCTATAAACCTTGAGTAATTACTAAATTTAATTCATTGAAGTTGTATTTTACTGTCATACATTCATAAAAATCATACAAAAAATAAAGGTATTCTAATTAGAATAGTATGTGTGGCTGAAATCATATTAGTTTGACAATTTAGTCAAACTAAAAAATAACAAAAAAGCTAAATATTTATCTATTTCTTAAAATTTTTATCCTACATTCAGTTCTGTTGTTGAAATAAGTCAGTCCTATCCTCATAAACTGAACAATTTATCGTTCAAACTGAAAATAAACAATGTTGAATTTAGTTTCCTTACATTTCTATCTGGGAATCTCCGTGCTTTGCTGAAGAGAATCAATTCTTCGAACAAGAAGACCTGCCTCAGGCACTTCTTGCCCTTGCCTCCTTGCCACACCAGGAACTCATTCTGCCTCAACAGACGACCCTGTTCTTTTACGTTCACCTGTAAACATATGTATTTTAGTCATGGAAGTTTAACTCTCCTAAAAACTTAAAATATCATATGAATACTCCTGAGCTCTATTTGAGTAAGTGTTCCAGACAACAGGCTTTACAGATTCTGCTGACAATATACAACAGAATTATTAATAAGCTTAAAAAGATAAACATATTAAAATTAAACAAATGTTAAAATATTAAATAAACTTTTGGCTCTCCCAATAATGGTATTTTTTAGCACTCAATTTACTATGGTATCCGAAATCCCAAAAAAGTAACAACTTTCTTGTTATGAAAAGATATTTGCTTAACATTATGGAGAATTTGAGAGGTTAGGAATATTAAACATGTAAATTGAAACTGGTGAACTTTACATCGTTGACATCATATCAACAAAAAGGGTTCTGTTCAAGCAAAGATTTGATCCAGGACTTTACAACAAATAAATCATCTTCACAAATTCTATGATTTGTTAACCCAACAGTTTCCTTTATCAAAATCACATAAAACTAACAATCCTATTGAATGATAGGAATCAGCGTAACATACGTCACAATCCCTCAGGGAGTCCATGGCTAGGAGATCATTCCCGTGACGGAGCTGGAAGCGGACCATCTTCTCGGCGTCGCGCAGGTCGGCTACGTCCTGCCTGGAGGCCTTCATTAGCTGTTGGAGCAAGAGGGCGTACTTGCCCATCCTCTGGACCGGCTTAAGCAAATAGCTCGCCAAGTCCATCTTATCTCCCAGTTCCAGCTGTTTGGCCTAAAATAAATTCAGGATTAAAGAAAGAAATCAATTTTGAAGCAATTCAGATTTCTGCTGCTTCGGATTTGAGTGGTTATCACTGTAGAATTTTATATTCCTAAAAACATTTCTGGAAAGTGTCTCACGAGGTTAGCAGCCACTTAAACCGGCTAACAAATAAAATATGTCTAAACCGAGGGTTGAGTTTGCTAAATAATACCACATAAGTATGAGTCTAGTTGGTTTTTACACATATGATTTTTTAAGGAATTTGAAATGAGAGTGATGAGGTTGTGGCTTCTTTGGTGTCCGAGAGTGTTGATCTCCAGTTCTGATGATATCATAATGTCTTTTCTAGAAGCAATATTGACCATTTATTATGACCAAATTTTTAAGATATAAACTACCAGCAAAAATATGTATTTAATCAGGAGTCCAACCACAATTACCTAAACACTTTATACTTTATGCCCAATTTATTTTTTGTTAGTTTGATCTAATTTGTATATAATTTTTTTTATATTTACTACTAATCAATATTTTAAATGTTATCATTACAAAAGTAATAAATTTGTAATATGTATATTTTTCAAATATAACTACTTAACCAAATTGTACCTTAGATGTTCAGTTTGTTTTATATTTATTCAATGTTAATTAAATTTAAAAACCAATGCTACGTTATGTTTTTATTATACCAATATTTAATACGTTTTTCAAACATTTTTTTCTATTGTAAAAAGTATTGTTTCTGTATAACCGGAGGTAACTCCCGTTAGTGTCTTTATATGTTTTAAAATCAACACAAACTATGGAGGGTTAAGTAATTAGGTTAAGTACAATTACGGTCAAGTATAATTGAAATCCCACCAGAATAAATAAATACTGTATATACAAATACTATGATATATAATCCATAAAATTCAAGAAGTATGAGAAGGAAATCAATGGATTTTAAGAGGACAATATGAAAATGGAAAATAAAATCCGTGTCAGCTTACCTTGAAGAAAGATGTGCCATATTCTGACATTAAAGAATCAGACTTCGGTTTGTTTTTGTTATATAAAGCGTATAGGTAGAACTTCTTCTCCTGAAAAAGACATAAAATTCTGTTTAATGTCTCAGAAAGAATATATTATACAGAAAAATACCTAAATGATTAAATATATAGGTATTTACTTTTTCTAATTATGTTATTAACTTATAAAGATGAATAATCATTTCTCTTTAATATCTAAAACACTAATGTATGATTGATTGAATGACAAAGTAAAGATTCATTTGTTTCATTGATAAGCTGGTAGTAGTAAATAAAAGTTATACATATATATATATATATATAAACATGTAATTATTCCACTGGTTTGGTAGAACAAATGAAAAGTGATAAGATTTGTGAGTTTTCATTTAATTAATATATAAATGTTTTCAAGCAATTGAGAGAATAGAAAGTATAACAAGTATATATAAGTATATAGAAGGTCTACAAGAGAATAGTTTTCTACTTACATGTCGAAGGAAGCACTGTCCGATCGCCAGGGGAGTTTGTTCACATCGTTCGAGCTCTTGCAGGAAGAACTGACTGTGAAACTCATAGATCTTTTCCACGTTTCCAAAGATCACATTGCGTTGACCTCTCAACGCTTGCGGAATGTCTTCCCTAACTAACTCCGGAATGTAATTCTGTAATGTCAAAATATTTCATTTGTAACTTAATTGTAACATTTACATGAAACTTTTAGTCATTTAAATCAATTATTAATTTTGGTTGCTCATAAATATAAAAACAGTTTAAAAGGGTTTAGTACTGATGGTAAATGTTTCTGAATCTCTTTATAAATATCGGTGACGTCTCAAACTCAAATCATAATGAATCTTAAACATTGCATAACTAAAACATAGGAAGAATACAATAATAAAATTGCTGCAAATATTAAATGTTTTTCTTCAACCAGAGAATACAGTTAAGTATCGAAATTCTCATTTAATAATCTCTAAATTTGAAAACTTTTAATGTAATAATTTAATCACAAGTACCTACCTCAATAACATACTCTAGGGACTTGACGTAGTCTCTTTCAGTCTGAATCATTTCTCTCATTATAAGTAACATAGTTCTGGAACAGAAATTGTTTGGTTACTAAATTGTTCAGTCAAGTGTTACAAATACTAAGTGTTGAATTGTTATTTTAAACTTAAATTCAGTTTAATAAAAAATCTCATCCCAGATGTGTTTGGTATAGGATCTAAGAGCTGCCAAATTAATGATAAAAATGTCCAACCATTTATGTGGATTTTTGAAAATTATATCCCCTCTTACAATTAATTGAGGGTATTGAAGTAAATGCCACCAACAGTTACAAAAATAGATTAACAATTGAATAGTATAATATAATTAATTATTTACTGTTAAAAATATAATATTTATTAACACGTAACATATTTTTTAGTAATGCGTAGTGTTGATTTTATGTTAAAATTTTTTTCCTAGTTTGTAAACTTTTAATTACAACATAAATTTTTAGTTATTTACCATGTTGCAGCTTTTAAGTACCAGTAAAGGCGTTTCTAAATATTATTCTTTTAATAATTTAACATAACAAAGACAAAGTCATTCACAACAATATTTGAATTAAAACAGTAATTTATAATATAAAAATTATTTTCTTTGGTTCATGTATATTCAATTGATCTTATTGAGTAATACAAACTTTTTAGTTTTCAGCGTCTGTGTTCCGCCTGTCAAGTTATCCATCTGCAGGCTTAGGTCACAGTGGAGGTGGCTGTTGACAGGGATGGGGGGAACAGGCTTGCCACAGTCATCTTCCATGTCTTCACCACTGCCAACACGAGATTACAGTGTTAAATTATAAACATTTAACATTACATTTATTATTACATTATTTACATTTATTATTGTTAGTGAAATCACTAACATTAAAAACTGCTACTGACATGTATGACTTTATAAGGATTTCACAGGTTATAGATCCTGAAAATAACTGTTCAAGTGACTGTATTTTTTAATGTCTGTTGTCATATGTATCGTTATATTACTGGAATTAAAATAAACTAGAAAAAACTTTTTTAGTTGGGAAATACTGACTATATAAAAAAAATCTTTACATGTAAATGTCCTGTACCAATGTATATTGGTATGGATCTGGTCCATGGTCTCCTCACATCTACACTTCTGGTACAGTACAATATTTTTATATAATTTTCAATCTGCTGTCTGATAATCTACATTGACTTATTTATTTTAATTTTACTGATCAGACACATAAAACAAATCAAAAGGTGAGTCAGCAAAGAATATAAGTAATGATAAAAACCTTACTATTAGTGAGAAATCTGAACATAACAAGATCTTAACTATAGTATTTCAAGGCAGCTACATCTTAGACACCAGGGGTTGAGGTTAGGTTCTGTGCAAATCAGGATACTGGCTTAATGTGCTGTTATCAGTATAAAATCTTATCTTATCATAGAACAGCTACATTAGGTTTGAAGGTCATTGCATTGTTCAATCAGCCTCTGACTTATTTGAGCAGTTGCTCTTTAATTTAATCTTGAGGGGGGGAAATAGTTCTTGATCTTTAAAACTTGTATGACTACCAGTTCTTACAGAGATTTCCCTGATATCAATAAGGAATTTTATACAATCAAAACTTATTATTGTTCTGTTCTTGAACGAGCCAGGTCATAAAAATGTGTAAATACCTTTTTGTCCCTGTTTCACTGCCTTCGGTCGTGTTATCCGCCGAGGAGCTGAGCTTGTCTTCGTCATCGTAGCTCTCGGTGGGATACTGCCACGTGCAGGATCGCTGCAGCTGGTGGGACGGCCGACAGTAGCACTCCTCCCTGATATCGTCCAGGGGGGAGGAAGTGGTGGGGGGATCCCAACAGGCACAGGAAGGGCCTGGGGTGTGGTGGGACTGAGGGGAGGGAAGGCTGCGTCGTCTGCCGGGGAGGGGAGTGCTGGTAGTCCACGTGGTGGCCATAGGTTCGCCTCCGAGGACGGAGCGGATCTGGTCCATGGTTTCCTCACATCTACATTGTGCTACCTGTATCATAAACACAAAAGCGGTTGTAATTTCCAATTCTTTTTTTCTGGATCAAACAACATAAAACATTTTTCTCTGGATCAAACTTTATCCAAGTAGCCTACGATTTCCAATCATTGGAATCATAACTACTTAAAACCCAATGTCGACACACATTTTGTAAAAACTACAATATCTTATCTTTTGACTGGGATTTAACATTATGAAGTTACCACATTTTTTATTTGAGTCTTGAGTTATGATTGTAAATATACATGATAATAAATACTGAGATTTTTAGCTTGTGTGTTTTCAGAGGAAACTATATTTCAAACAAATCTGAATTAGTTGTCGGCCTTCAGTTGGGTTACTATACTTCAACCAGACACTTAACAAGATTCTCCACTTACTAGTTTCCTAAAGAGGAATTATCGATCCAACTCGGGAGGTGGTAAGAAAACTGAATAATAAAAAGAGATGAAATACCTTGCACTGCTCCATCAACTTGTCGTTGTTCAATTTCTTGGCCAAGCCCATCATCTCGGTGAAGTGTTCGGGTCCAAGTGGTGGGTGAGCCATCAGGTACTGTTTGAGCTGCTTCACGCTCGGCTCCGGGTTCTGAGCGTCTTCCGGCTTCACACGAGACATGTACTTCATTGCCTCCAAAGCCCACTCGTAAGCCTGTTAAGCAATTGTAACATCAGTAAATAAACAAAGTATTATTGATTGTTGACATGTGCTTAATACTTTGTTGAGAAGAATAATTATCGGAATGTGGGTAGTAATATCTATGCAATTATATTTCACAAATAAAAGGGAGATGCTTCAGTTAAAATTTATTGTATTTACTTCCCTCTAGAAATAAATTGGATCATGGATATGTGGATATAACGGAAATGTTTTCAGTTCATCAAACAGCTGTTCTTAAAACCATATGACTCCCGTAAACACTTCCGCTGCACTTTTTGCGTTCAATAAATGTACTAACAACCCCCCCCCTGAGCTTAGTCATATCTATGTCAAAACAAAACTTAAACCAGTATAATATTTTATTTTTGTAAACAAGAATAATATTTATTGGGACGATTATATTTGAGAAACATTATTTAAGATAGGAGCTTGTTGAAATGTTTTGATTCTTTAAAAATACGCTTATTTTTACAGATCTGGAGGTGATAGAATGACAATATCATAAAAATAAATAGATATTAATATCATAAAAATGATCTTTAAACAGTCAGTTTTTGAAGATGGTTGAATAAGGAAAGTTGTATAATACAAGGACATTTTTTTTTTTTTTTTTACTGAAAGGGGCGGATTTTCTCCCAAGGCACTTCAGCCGTAGCGGCTTTTTGCGCACCCCTGTGTGGGTTGCGGCATTATCACATAGCGAAAAGCCATTGGTGATTGGCGGGATTTGAACCCGGGACCTTGGGCACCAAAGCCCCGCGCTCTACCCATACAAGGACATATATTGTGTATATATATGTATATATATATACACCATATATATAAAGAATGTTACTATTCAATCTTTCAAGAGGTCAGTTCTTTATTGATACAGGTATACAGTAATTGAAGAGGTTAGATTAGAAATCCAAAATTAAAAATGTTATGGCAAAAAATTCCACTAGAATACTGGTGAAATACTTGGATCCAGAAATTCTGAATCCTTAAATGGGAGAAAATGTGTTATGAAGAGTGGGACGTCAATGTCATCAAAAGATCAACAATATTATTGGATATCATGGAGTTTTACTTTGTCTAGGAGGTAGAAACATCGAGATGTGTCCTCAAGTCGCTCCCGTGTGTCTTCCAGCCGCTCGCTGAAGCCTCTCAGGTGATTCTTGAGTGATCTCGCGAGGTCGCGCAGGCCCGAGGAGCCACTATGGCCACTGACCTGCGACGCCTCATCCAGCAAGTCTCCGCCCTTGTCCAGGTGTTGCTGCAACAACCACACAGCCATTAGCAACACGATCATTGACAGGACCATAGGCCACCTGACTTGACCATCAGCTACCGTACATGACCATTGGACCATCAACCAAACAACCATTAACCATATGATCATTGGCCATTTGTAAATGTTTCATTTGTTTAAAACCACAAATAGTAGGAAGCCCCAGTTACAACTATATGCTCTTATAGATCTCACAGAAATAGTTATAACATTTACATAACACTTTTGTAGGATTATAGATTCACAAATAAGGATACAAATGTAGATTTGTGCTATATGGTTGACAATCAAGGCAGTTTAACTGTGATTCTAATTGAACACAAAATGATGATACTTTACTAGATATTATTGGTGTGTATTATAAATGTTTTTGGCCATTTTTTTAAGTAGGGAAAACCATCTTTTCCTGTCCAGTAGTAAGTAGAGAGCAAATCTGAACCCGAAATTAACAGAACTGTCACATAAACAAATATATAGACTGATTTTATCTGGGATCTGGAGCCAAAAAGTCATAAAACGCAAGGGTGTCTATATGGCCGACAAATGGTGGGGTGGCGCGG
This sequence comes from Nephotettix cincticeps, assembly GCA_023375725.1. NCBI lineage: Eukaryota > Metazoa > Arthropoda > Insecta > Hemiptera > Cicadellidae > Nephotettix > Nephotettix cincticeps. Next base: position 26,050,793 of record CM041785.1, read on the forward strand.
ATGCGACGCAGGAGAGACGAGTACAATTCAGTAAACAAATCCAAGTTTCTATACCTTTAACAACACTGTCGAACATGTAAAATTTCTCTGTGAATATTATCTGAAAAAGTAACTGGACTGATATACACGTAATAATTAATTTTAGTTGCCAAGTCAAGAGTTGAAACCTCAAAACAAATTGGGTTGAAGTACCCACAGATGTCAAACGAGGCAGAGAACGAAATCGGATTGTGGAGCGAATTCAATGTTTATATTCAGTTATTGTGTTCAACCACAATAGATGCGGAGTGTGCCGAGGTTGGGGCGCAGACATGAGCCAGCTGGTGGGCAGATGGAGGGAAGTACCAAGCAGTAAGCGCTATATGGCCTATCAGTGCAGGGTGGAGGGCGGGCACGCTCGCGACGAGTCCACTAGCATTAAACACTTTTACCACGAATCTACGTGCTTTCATATTTTTTTACACATAAATATATGTATATATGTAAATATATGTATATTTCGTCACTAGGACCTGAGATGTAAAGTATTTTTTATTCGAGGTCGAAGAATGAGCGAGGATAAAAATACACTCTTGGTCCAAGTGAATATCATCATATTATTTACAACACAGAGCAATGAGAAAAATTAGTTTGGATTAGATTAGATTAGATTATTGAAATTGCGACCGTACAAGGTTGAGGCGTGTATAATATGAATGTGTTGATATGTATATACAGTTATATCTGTAGTTATTTATAGTTTGTTGGTTATTTACATAGTTTATTTTGTTGAATGTGATATTGTTGAGATTTATATTTAGTTATTAATTGTTTTTTACGAACTATTTATAGTAATTTAATTTTGAATGTATAGTATTTGAAATGGTGTTCTTCCTCCCGTATTACGAATTATCTCGTTTTGTATGCATCATTATTTTTTTCATTTTGTTTCAGAAACTTTATTGGTTACTTAATTGGTTGAAACTTGGTTGTTTTATAGGCCAATAAACATAATAGATTAGAGTTTTAGCTTTGCCAGAAAGGTAAACATGACACTGCTGTATAAAAATACTTTTATCTATTTGATGGAATAAACAAAAATAAAAAAAATTCATTGCAAATGAACAGCTAATTCAGATTTTTTCATTATTTTCTGTTTTATTCATGACATAATCTGATTTCTCTTCCGACCTGGGGAGGAAAAGACGATTTTCCCATGATCGCATGTTTGGAAATTAAGAAAAATTGTTTTAAGCATACTTTCCAAGAGGAAAACACGAGTTTCTTATTCCTGGTCAAACATTACCTTCGGTCCATGACTCAACCAGTCCCCCAGATTTACTGGCCACTGACATTTCTATAGCTCCAGCATTTTCACCGACGGAGAAACGGATCTAGAATAAGACGGGAGAAGATTTGTTCGCTATTGACAAACCGGCCACTTGTTTTCCCGCCAACTATTACCCGCCAATAAATCGCGCGGCCTTGGCGGCCGACCGCCCTTCCCCGCCCACTGGCTGCAGTGAAAGTTTACATAACATATGACGCTGGCAGAGACCCAAGCCGGGACCAGTGAGTGCTGAGGAGGGAATTCGCATCCTTGACTCAGTTATCGGCAAACTCGAGGTGCAGCACTGAGTGAATTGATGGGAAATTATGAGCTAAAACGAAATTAAATCAAAGTACAGTAATTTCAATTTGGCTTTGAAATAGTATCGCTTAACGTAGTCTTTTTACTAAGAAAAAACTTATACGAGGAAAACTAGGATATAACAGAAACGAAAATGAAACAGAAAATATGAAATTTAAACTGTAATATTCTTAGTAGCGTTAGGCGGAAATGACAAAACAAAAGATAAAACCAACGCGTGTGTCGGCAAGTTCTAATGACCATGTGTGACAATGCAGTATTGTTCGGGAATGCGTCGACGTGTTTAAGCGACCTTGACACTTCCACAAGGTAAAGGACTTAAGGCCAAATACTACATCATCGAAGAAACCTCTCCTGACGAGTTTTGATAGGTTTCTCAAGTGACTACCATATCCATGGATCAAAATTAAAGTGACTATTAAGTGAATCCATATCCATGGTTTCAAATTAATAGAAACCCGAATAATGTTTTTAAGTGATATAAAAAAGCTCTAATAAAAAATTAAACACTCCAAGAAAGGGTTAACACTCCCCCTTCAGGATTTCTACACTAATTAGTTAATTACGCAAATAAAGATCTCATCACAGAGCGGGGTTCCAAGACCAGTTTATCCCTTGACAATGAGCCTGCCTCTCCATGCTATCAGCCATCTCGGCCTCTTTGTCCATTAACAAGATAGATGGAGCATCACAATAGGCGGCCTACTGGCCAGCCCCAGCTACGTGGTGACGTGGTGTTACTCACGCTCTATCTAGCTTGGACGTGGTGTCGCATCTTATACGTGAATATCGTCACTTTCAGAGGAGTTCAGCTGTACAAGATGTACTCACGATACGAGTCTACTGTACACTGTACAGTTGGAACATCAGAAACATCACTTACTTTGTTGTAATGAGACGAGATGTTTGAGTAATTTAGGTACGTGATTTCACGGAGAACACCTCGTGTAAAACGAAATGGAGTTGAACAGTGAGAGTGTAGTCGGTAGCCAAGTAGAGACTGTGAAGTTTATGATTAGTTAATAATGTTCTAGGAAGGGTCCAGCGAGAGTGGAACAGACTGCAATCAAGTTACTCTGTTGAGACTATGTGGTTCTACGTGGGTTGAGTGAGAGTCGTTGGTAGATGTATCGTTTCTGATTAGTGAATGAATCTCTAACTGGAAAAATAACTTTAGATCAGTACCCAAGACTATGATCAGTCAAGTACTGCTCGCTCTAGTACGGTACTAAAGTTAAACAGGATTGAAATATAAATACCAGGAATGCCGAAAAATTCTTTCACATTCTCTATTTTACGGAAACGTCTCAGTTGTAAAATTAGTTGGAACTGAACAGAGAGAGGCAAACCAAAGCTACCAAGTTACTCTGCAAAGGCTAATCACAATTACTTTACAAGGTTTTAAGAAGGTCTTGTGTTTGTTTATTTTAACTCAACAAGGTTTGAGTTCTCCGTTCAACATGGAATCTTAAGAGGCCCGCCAGTTGACCAGCTTCTATTATTCATAATTGCTTTCTGTTTTATTTGTATTGCAACGTTTTCACTGTTTTACAAACAGAAGTTGGTCAAAGATTGTAACCTTAATTTGCGAAGCATAATAATATATATAATAATCTTCATCACGATGAAAATGTATAAATGTATTATCTAGATTCAATGAAGCTATTTGTACGATGATAGTATAGGTTTCATTGCATATTGTTTGTTCGACACTTGCAACCGATCGATCTGTCCTCGGAAGCTCTCCGGTGATAAGACGTCGGCGGCGCCGTTCTGACGGCCTTCCCTCCTGATAACGGCACCCACGCGTCCCGCCAGAGGTCCTTAACAAGTTTACAGCGGGGTCGTAAAATTCCGCTCCCTTCAGTCCTGGGATACGTGGAATATGCAACCCGTCAATAGTGACAAACTTGATTCAATTACACTGTACGCATATAGTTTGTAAAAAGTTTGTCTCACAAAGGTATCCGCACTGCATTTTCTTTACACTTTATAAACAATCTTTTGAGGCATTTTTTAAGATAGCAGTTTTGCACCATCAAATAAAAGACAGTTAATAATTTAGTCGATGCCAATAATATTATAAGACACGATGATTGTGTTAAAATGTACGTGTACAACTCCCGAACTACTGGATGATAAAACTCAAAGACAAAAATGTAGGATAAATAATTTAATTAACACCAAATTAAATATAGGGACGATACCAAAACATTCACAAAGTTTGTATGACAGAGTCTATTCGTAGTTACACGGCCAGCGCTTGGTAAGAGAGTCGAGCAGTTTGTCGTCACCTCCTTCGGTGCAGGAGGGATTCATCTTCCACCAGCAAGGCGGCTCCGTCATGTACGGCGGCACGAAGTCTATGTTCTCGGAGAACGATGGGTACTTATACTTGAGCCTGCACGGCACGCAGTAGTAGCCCTTGAAGTGCGTGCAGGCCTGGAACCCCTTCGACTGCTCGGATCCAGGGAGGCACGGGGGACGGATCAGATGGGAAGGGAACTCCGGGGGTGGTGGAGGCGGGGGGATGGACAAGTCTGGGTTCCACGGAGGTATCCCGCAGGAATGCTCCTTGGGGCCGTGGGTCATCTTGAACTTGTCGCCGGACTCACTGGAGAACCTCACGTTGCTCACTCGGACTGTAGGCAAACGCAAGCGTGTGACCTGCGTGTTCATGTTCAAGGTGTAGACTAAAATTTCGAAATTATTTTAGAGAAACTGATTCGAACAGATAATTTTGAAAAGAATTTTAAAATTTTGATGGTTACTAAGCTACCTAGTTTGAAATGTATTTTTGCGAAAATTTAAACAATTAAACCAATATGTTTTATACTTTATACTAACTATTAACCATACGTTTTTAAGTTAAAAAAACTATGTAAACTGGAACGTTTAAGTAATTGATTGTCATAGATGTATTTAGGGGCCCATGATTGACTCAAAGTGTATAAAATATGAACCACTTAATTTAAGTAAAGATTCACATATTTTAACAAAAACTATTTAAAGGTGAAATAGATTGGTTAACTAAGGTAAACTAAAGTCGTGTAATAAATAATACAGTAATCTATTCCGTATACACTGAGTGTCATCTTCAACCTTCAAGTTAAGTTATGGTTCATAAAACTAGTCGTAAAGCTGGCAATAAACGGACTCACCAGAGACTCGCGGTACAAGGTAATTGGGAGGGATCATCTGGTAGAACCACAACGTTGTAGAACTACGACTGAACAACGTACTATTGTAAAAGATATAGTGAGGCCACTACAACGTTTGTTGGGGTTAAATTACCGCCTATCCAGCTTTCGACACACTCCTATTGAATACAAAACCTATTCAATAATTAAAAACGCCCTAATCCTAGGGTGACCCTCCCTTATCCCTAGATTTTGGGAAACTGCGTCACGTCGCTGGCCCCCACAATGCCAGCTGTTTCGACAGATGGGCTGCTTCGGCCGCATAGATACTGACTGTATATCACAATAGACCGGGATTTTGAAATCTTTGGCCATATCTGATAATATGTGATAACATTTAATAAGTTTCAATATATTTAAATGATAGTTATATATAATCTTACTTTCTGAATCCATATATGAGTGTGAAGAATTCACACAATGAGTTTCGTTTCAAGCATAGGGTTAGGAAAATATACAATATTATCCACAAGAATAATCATGCTGTTAAACATGTATATAATATGTATTCTCATACATAATTGTTCATAGATGTGTGGTTTATTGTCGATAGAACAATAAAAAAATAAAAAACAACAATAAAAAAATTTGCTTTGAACAAAATACGGTCAAAGCAACTAAAACTACTACGTGCGACGATTGAATGTTCAAGGGCGAAATCATAGTCAACGTTTATGATAATAGTTGAAATTAAAATACAGAATACAAAAGAAAAATTTACACACGACAACACCCAAGACATTTGGGGAAAATTATAAAGGTACATTGTAGTGGGCTTAATAAGTTCATGTTGAGCACACGTGTATCAGCCGAATGGTTGTAAAAGTAGGTCACTAAGTTTATTAACCGTGCCCAAGGTTTAACAGAGCAATAGATTAGCCATATTTAAATTACATTACACAAGCTGCGAATCTAAACTACTGTCACTTAAAAAAGTTCACTAGCTCATTGCTTAATTTAATTTATATTCTCAAAGAAATCTCTACAACATATTCAATTTTGAAAATACTATAAAAAGTGTAGGAATTTACAGCTCCTTTGCTACGGCTATCTAAACACGTTGTACAGTAACACAATGAACGGAATGAGATCAGCGTAATCGTGTTCTTCTCTAAACCTAAACCGAATGAAATCATAACCGCTCTTTTGTCTAAATGAACAATCTCGCAAATGTACATTGCAAGAAGATGACACATAGTGTATAAAGATAATATTGCAGCTAGTACGCCCGAATCGGCAATGACGTCATCGACGATGTAGATTAGATAGCGCAAATATTACGAGAGCGCAATCTGGAGTGATGAGGAGCCAGACGAAGCCTGCGTCTACCAGAGGACAATAAGAGACCAACAATACAGGAGGCAGCTTGGGTCATCGACTCTTCGCCGACAAGAACAATAGTACAGTAGTAGAGAATCGAAAAAGACTCAGTAATAAGTCGCTGGGAATATTATTATTGTTACCTTTTGAAATGGTAATCTACCCAGGTATTTTAAGCCAATGAGAGTACCTAATATGATAGGTCAGTGCGGTGAATTAAAGTCAGCGAGGTACCGTACCGTAGGTCGCATGGCTAGCCAGAGGTAACTCATCTAAGAACTTCAAGAGTTTTTACTCACTATCACTATCTACTAGTTTTAAACATGGGGGTTTTGTCTAAGCCATCGTAATATCTATGCGCAAGTTCCGTCCATAACTTTCATAAGTTGACTATGAACCGACATATGTTAGTGGAACTTATCGATGACTTTAGGTATAATTTATTAACAGTTTGACAGGTAGCCCGATGAGCGTTTAAAGATATTTGAATTGTTTCATCAATGGTATAATGTTATCTAGAAAAATAATTTCGTTTTGTTAGTGTACCATTTATAATTACTTGGTAACTATGGTCTACAAATACGTGATAATGATCTCTTTCCGGAAAAGGAAATAACATATTTGTCCTTTTTGTTTACAAGGCAATAGCGATTAGGTTAATTTTACCAGCTCAACTTCCTTCTAGGCACCAAGGAGTGAGGATTATTGCTAAACACAATTTAATATAGTTCTCATATACAATGCATAATAGTGGCACTGATGAAAGCTCTTAACTAAGTAAGAAAAGGTTTAAACCAATTCAATATTTAGTCTTTTGCTAAACAATAAAGACTTAAGAGAATATAACAACGTGGTTCTCGGTAATATTCAAACATAGACAAGAGGATAAATGTTACATTGTGTTGTCAATGGATCACCGAGCGGTCACATTTTCATGCTTTACAACACGCTTTCTGATAAACAAACTAAAAAAATAATCAAATCAATATTCCCATATATCATGTATATAAATAGCTTCAAATCTCAGTAAATACACAGAACAAGAATTTAATTAACTCTTTGGTTTGGATTAGATATTGCCAAATGTGTTGATAAAAGAGTGCAAAGGTCGGGCAATAATATTGATAATCCCATGCCAGATGACGTCGTGATCTATTCATCATGCTTAAAAAGTTAGAAGTTACTGACATGTTGTGAAGATTAAACATTTGCCATTTTGCGTTGATCGACCAACTTACGGTATTTTTTGGGATGATTTGGTAACTAACTAAATGCAATATCCCACCATAAATGCTGGTACAGCTGTGTGTTGAGTGGCCCATAAACAGTCCAAATTAACTTGTGTATTTTCATTGGCGCTGTTGTCTTTGGTGATCCAACACGACCAAGATGATTAGAAATGGATCTTGGTTCAAGAAAGCATCTACTCAGCTATTAAGACAACTGACTGAGCACTCTAATTGGCTAATTGTGTATTGGGTTTGCTGCTGGAACGCTAACAAATTAATTGTGAGAACACTCAGTCGTCCAGTGCGAGGCGGCGGTCACAAATCATTAACGCATTTTAGTCCTTCTAAACGATTTTAGAAATTATATAAGGTTGTTCCCTCTTCAAAATAATAATATGGTGGTTATATTCTAAATAAAGTATATCACCACACTCATCCAACTTAATTGTCACGTAACAATGTTGTAACTGCTATATTTAGAAATAGTTATTAACGTACAAACATGGCGTGTAGGGAATAAATAACCCCTAGATCATGTTGTTGAGAGCGACTAACCTTGGTGATAATTGTAATTGTTTGTTGTAATTTTAAGAATTATGAAGTGAATTGAACAAATGTTCTGCTGCACAAAGTGAGCTGGTAATTTATACTATCCATAGGCTAGTATAATTCCTTAATGCACTTAATCCCAAAAACAATCACTGTTTGCGACGCCAGATTAGTTAAGTACAATACCCTGATTATTGGCTCGTAGGATAATGATGCGAAACGGAACGCGAGAATCACAACCCCGGTCACGATCACGTGACTCCCCATCGAGATCAGCTGTTTACAGGAAGATATCAGCTGTTGTGTAACATCTGTCGTCTGTCGATGAGAAACTGTCACCTGATGGAATGTCCAGCGACCTTGCAGCGACTTGGTCTCGGACATTGTCATAATAGCCTACTTTCCCCAAACTAGGTCTCAGGGTTAGTTCCTATACAGCTTTGTTATTTGGATAGAGGCTAACAGATAGTAGAATGTAGGGAAAATAAAGAGAAAATCCGAAACGAATAAAAATTATTCGTCGTGAATGAGGAACTAATGATATAAATTAAAAAGTTAAAAATAAACTTCATACTAACAAAAATAGGGAGGCAATAATACGAATATGTCAATAATAGTTTTCTTTTAATTTAAGAAAACGTGTTAAGACACCTTTTCTTAAGATTAAGACTTGTGCAATACTCGATTGGCTGAGAGTTCCAAAACTGTTTTATACAATAATTTAGATCACTTGATGTTCTTTAATCTTAAAAAGATTCAACATAAGCATACAAACATCGTGTGTGTATTAGATTTCACTACATTGCACATGGTAGCGTTACTATTTAATATTCTAATTAGGATGAGTTTTGTCACATATTGCTTTATCAATTACAAAATATGACATTAAAACGGGTTCTATTCCATGTTTTAGGATCACGCCGTATTAGTGTGACTGTTTAAATGTGATACGTCATAATGTTTCGGATAAAATATTCGGAAAATATTGTCTCTTGATTTTCTTTCAAATAATTCAACCGATCTTGTTGAATGATAATACCAAACGTTGAGAGATGCGGAATGTACAATAATGAACTGAATTGCACAAACCATAAGTGAATGGTAAACATGCCACATGCCACATTCCACGACGTTCTCTCCCCCACATATTAGTGAGTATGTGCAAACCACGACGAGAACGAGAGCTATTCAAGCGCAAAGGTCGACCACACGCCGCCGGCATCGCAACAGGTTTGGGCGTTAACATAAACCAAACAAACTGGGCAATGGAGTAACGTGTCAGCGATCTGGAGGGCGTGACTGTCAGTTGGGCAACATGTCAGTGGAGAGGTTGACGGCTGACATGTTGGTAACTTTCACCCGCGGCAGGTGCTTGACCACAGCTGCAGACTGGACTACACAGCAAGTTGAGTGAACGCGAGCCATCCGTGAACAACATACACGACGAGTACAACGAACTACTCGTATATAATGTGCGCGAAGTAGGTTCATTCAAAGTGTTCCAAAACTCAAGTTGCTGTATCTTCGGCGTTTGTCACAGACTAATGCCAGTACGGGTCCAGTTGTTACAGTGGGTTCCTTGATCTAGGATGAGTTACTTGGGGAAGGGGTGCTAGTATGGGTAGTGTATTTAATCTCGGGGGCTAGTCTGGGTAGCTTATCCCTCGCGCGGAGAGGATCCGCGGGAGAGGTTTTGAAATTTTGAGTGCAGTTTTACATGTTTTTAGCCTTTTTGATCAAAATATTTGAAGTCAGCAATAAAAATTATTTATATAAGAAATTACAGAGGAGATAGGGACGGAGAAAATCTCGTTAACTAGATGACGAGGCATTAGGCTACCTAAAAAGAGTCACAGTACACAATTTAGTACGATAATATGTAGCAAAAGAAAAGATTTGTTACTCTAATTATGCACACCACTCTTGTGCCCTTTACAATTTTCGATATTTTATATTACCTCAGTGTAAAAGTATTTAACCTTGTAACTGTAATGTAGAAGGCTTGTACTTCAAATGTAATCACAGATTTGCAATTTTTACGTAATAAATGATTCAACTTTTCATTTTTTTCGAAAGATTTGACACTTTACACCCTTTATAGGTCTACGTAGTAAAAGGTTCCAGGCTCTAATAAAGGCAGTTCCGCAGGAGGCTGTGCAACTTGAACCCGAGCGGTTCAGACAAAGCAACCGTGGTGTACTGAAAGCGAAAGGAAGTCTGACGCTGTTGGTCCAATGTACAGGTAGTGTACCGCAACAGCTGACATCACTTTCACTACCACCTACAGCTGGTTGTTATCAATGACCTACATTCGGCACAAGGGCTTACAAGGTACAAGTGAGGGCTGATGGTCGAATTGTGACCTGCAGCTACTGGGCCTAGGCGACAACAAATGCGTCGTGAAAGTTAAACGCAAATAGAAATCTAATCTTTTATTGTTCATGTTATCAAGTAACACATGATTAACTGACTTTCCTGGAACAAAAACAATCACTAAACCACGAGTCGAGTCATTATGTTCATTAAAACAAAATAAATTTTAACTCTATTACCCTCAACATTGATAGTTGACACTAAATACTACGTTCAATCACAGAAAATACTATATAGTTATTATTATTAGGAAACTAAAAATTTTATAGCCGAGAATTAATTTGCATACGTGGCGTCAGATAAGTTTATCGATTTTTTTAAATTATCATCAACTTTTTTGCTGGATACATACATAATAAGACGAACGCCAACAGAACATTACTCATAATCAACGCTATGAATAACCTTTGCCAGAATCTCAGATATACTAACTTATAAACAAGTACTGTAAATAATTGTTCTTAATGACTTGACAATATGCTCTGAATGCGAAAAATAAATTAATGCTAACATTTTATAACAATGATTTCGACTATTAATTGTTTAAATAAGCACAGCCGAATGGAATGGATCTAGTCTAGTGTTGATAGCTGTGCAGTAGCCTAATAACTATTCCATTTAGGGTTGGCAATAACCGATCGCAAGTGTTTATAAGACGCGTTCAACCGTAATGCAGTTCTGTAAGTGTGATTCCGCTGCAACCGCAATTATTTCACCGCTACCTCGCCGCAACCGTGATGCAGGAACGGTTTCGACACAGGTAACGGCTGGCCACAATAATACATAACACCGGTGCCAAATGCCGACGAGACCGCCGTCTCATCGCATCACCAGATATAACACATGGTGGCGTTCAGTTTCAGTGCAACACTGCAGTATGAATTCGCCCAATGGCAAGTTGTTTCGGTAATGTTTAAACGAAAGTTACAGTTTATACATCACAGGACTATTTTTGCGTATCCTATGTCAGGCAATCAAAGAACACTTGCAGCGATCCCTTAACATGATGGTAACCTGAAATAACTCTAATGACCTTCAGCTTCTGTTATCAACAGCCATATTGCTCTTTGCCCAAACACATTAATAATTGATAAGTTTAAAATTAATAATAAATTTAATAATTTAAAAATACAATTATTGTAGTTTTAATTAAAAGAGATTTTATCAAACAGTCTTAACTTGATACCACTACACATCAAAAGATATTGAATTGTCTTTATAAATTTTGCGGTCATGAAAAATCAAAAAGTATTGCTTTGTATCGTTTGAACTCAGAAATTGCAGGGTGTCGTTTTTTAAGACTTCAACAGAAAATATTTTTCATTAAAGAAGTATTTTAACGTTATTCATCTATGTACATATGTTGAACTTTAAGGTCATAGAAAAAGACTTCTACAGAAGAGGCCACAAGGAGTCCCGCAGATCCTCAAGGTAAAGAATGAGAGGGGTGAATGCAATAAGATTGCATCACCTAACATCACACCGAGACCCAGAAACCAATATTACAGATAAACAGAGGTGTAACACTGCACTTTGACGAACCAGTTACTCCACGGAACCGGTTGAAATGTCAACCGGTTACATGGACACGGTGTTTCCCTCTCTTCTCACGGACCCATAAACACAGCGTCGTCGTGCCGTCGCATCTGCATCTGCATGAGTCGTCCTCAGTTCTCCGTTGCATCCTCGTCACTTTCCCTGTTAGATCCTATTACACTCTCCCACCAATGTTCCGCTTGTTGCTCCCCGTTCCACGTAACTGAAGCTTCACTTTCTTCAATTACAACTTATTTCACTGTGTGCATCTCCTGTCCTGTTGTTTGCGACGTTTCTCTATTCAAGAGTGTTCACGTCACAATAAGCAATTTAAAATTTTACCTCGGTCATAACATATCGCTATGTCCTAGAAAGTATATTATGGATTGAAAAGGAAAAGGTATGTTTAAATATAGATTGTGTTATGATTGATTTGATTTGATTTTGATTTTAAGGCGGGGACACGAATTGGGTTTAATCCCTCCCAAAGAATGGTGTAAACACTTCCTCATACCATTAGCAAAATTCTTTTTCTGTGGAGCGGGGTTAAATCCTTGATTATGATAATGATTAGCTATCCATAAAAACACAATAAAATGTGATAAAGTAAGATTTGGTTTGGTGGTAGTTCAAAAAGTAATTTCGTTTCACGGGTTGTGTTGCGGTTGACGACATTCCAGGATAGGGAATGTAAACTGTCGGAGCAAGGAGCAAGGCGCAGGGCGCGGGTGCTCGTGGTCGCCTGGTCGGCCTCGCGTTGTTGCGCCACCTCGCTGTAGATGGCAGCACCTGTAGCAACGCCACTAGGGATAACATGCCGTTTAGCCCATTCAAAACGCGATTTGATAACATAAGTAACAAACGTTTTAAAATCACTTGAAAACACAAAACCAACGACCAGTTCTTGGCCTAGTTCGCCATATGGAATTCGAGGTGTTGCAGCACCAAATTGAATGTTTTGAAATAAAATCTAAAATTAAGAGAAACCGATTTCACCATTGGCCAAATACGACATAATGGGTTTCTCCTCTTCCCTAGAGGGATAGTAACGATAGCCAGCCATTAAACTGATGACAGGTGACAGAGGAAGCAGTAAGGCGCAGCGACGAAGCTGTACAGTTTCACCGACAGATGAGCTTGTTGACGAAGATTCGACCAAATTTTGGCTAACCACATAAGCAGTTTCTCTGTCTTACTATGATGAATCAAAATGTCTTTATAAAGAGGCAAGCGAACTAGGAAACTGACTGCACCGATCGTTTGTGAACATCTGCACTGAAGAGGAATATTTTGCAAATCACCGGAAAAGTTACTACTGGGAAGAAAATAACGCAATGGACCAAGTTAATGAATAGAGATTTCTGTGTTGCTCTGATGTCTACTATATTAAATGATGATCGTAACGGTTGTTTTACTCGTGAGGTTTGTTAACTGCCCTACAAGCTGAGAACATAGGAGTCGCCTACTGTCCTGAATGAAGGAAAATTAAAGTACATGGGCTTGCCTCTGTAAAGGAAACCAAATATAACTTTAAATGGTTTGATATGTTTATTTTCTATGCCTAACGAAACATGGCAAATTGTATAAACCTAATATAAAATAACCCTGGGAATGATCCAAGATCAATAATTATTGTTCAGAAAGGGTGACAAAAGACGAATTCTCAATAAGGAACACTAAGATTAATAATTAGTCTAAAGCTGCAAATACAAGCAAACATTCGCTTAGCCATTTTACTGAGATATATATCCCAATTGCCACAAATTAAAGGTAAAAGCTCCGCTTAGTAGTTTTACTAACATCGATGTAGCAATTGCCGCAAATTAAAGCTAATGTTCGATTAGCAGTTCCACTAAGATCGAAGTACTAAACGCTGAAAATTGAAGGAACCCTTCGCTTAGCAGTTTAGTTGGGGTCGATGTGCCAAAATGCCGAACACTCGACCAACGTTCACTCATGCAACAGGTCGTGGTGCCGCGGGCCGCCCTGAGATGTGGTATCGCGTGAGAGCAAAAGCTATGAATGGGCTCATATGAGTTGTTCATAAACTTTAATAACGTGGTTACGTATCTTGAATATCCTATTTGCGAGATTTAAAGCTGATAAATGTATCTGATCGTCACTGATTAATTTCGCATTTCGCAACGATTGTATCTCACGTATTCCCAAAAGATAGAAAGTTGTTTACCTGGATAGCTAATTTTTAATCGCGCTTGATTAGGATGATAGTTGTAAAAGTCTAAATTTTACATTTGAAGCTACGTACAAACTCTCCCAAAACTAACTCAACAAAGTCTTAAGGTAAACCCGGACCATGTACACCATGTTTCATAGATGTTAAATGCAATCTTAAGACAAAATTTTACACTGAAGACTATTTTTGAAACAAATACGGTTCTGGGTAAAAATATAGAAACTATTAAATTTGAGAATTGTTACTTTTATATTTATAGTTCATCCTATTCTCTAAGCCAAATTGTTGATTCCCTCTACATGTACCGAGCCGCTTCTTCCTGTCCCTTCTTGAGGCCTCCCTCAATCATCTGTCTTGCTTTGTGATGGATTCGCTGCGGCCAGATTGAAAGAAACCTGAAACAATGTTTCTAGCGGCGGAAGAAGTATTGTGACATCAAAGGAACGGTTGGTAACATCTATCACGAGACGAGACAGAGTGACAAACAACGAAGTCTGTCTGACTACAACGAGGTTAACACCTGGGAGGAGGTCAGAATGTGTGTGAAAATTACAGACCAATCGGAATCGTCATTTTCAAATGTTAACAAGACAAAAACAAAAATGTTTTATAAAATACTCCACGACAGGGAACATAAGGTTTAAGGTGACATAAGGTTATAAGATAACATAAGGTTTAAGGTATAATACTCGCAGATAGAAAACATTTTAACACAGAAATTACACATAGCTAAAAGAGATTTATAAAGTCTTGAAACATCCGTTTTCACTTATTTCATTATCCTGCGGATATTGCCGAAGTATCGTAACCAACAAAGTATCGTAACCAACGCAGAACCAAGAATATTACTTCATTATTGACCAACATCAACATCCTTCCACCTTCAGGAATGCGACCAATACTATCCTTCCGTTCCTCGTTTACCCAAAAGAATCGCATCATAAATTGGATGGTTACACGTACAACCAGGGCATTATTCAATTGTAAGTATTACATGTACAACAAATACACACAAATAAAAAGTTTTTAGTGGTGTAGTGCGTAGAGCTACGAAAGTCAAATTAATGCTTAGGTAGGGTTCTAACGTTTCACATGAGCGGTTTAGAACAATAAACGTGTCCTTTTGGGACAAATAACAATTGAATACGATTGGATCTTGCAAATTGATCGTCAATTCCAAAGTTGAATGGACTTGAAGACTTTATATGGCAATCGTATCATCAGTATTCAACAGTCAGCCAGACATTCCGCTGGCATTTGCATCTTACTGGGTGATGAATATGTGACAGGGAGGAACTGTCCCTACCGCGGTCTGTCTGTAATTTTTATTTTAGTTAGTAAGGACATTTACGTTAAAAAGGAAATAACCGAGGAAAAATAACCAAAGGAAATAATCAAGGAAGAATAACCAAGGAAATAACCAAATTTTACATTTGAGGAGAGTGATGACACGATTTGTAATCGTCCAGGAAGATGCGGTCAGTTAGTTCCACCGTGCACCGCACATTGCGGCGCATTCTTGTTAAGAAACTGCGGTACGACCGCACATATGCCGCAACAATGGCGATACCGCAAATCAGAATTCCCTCGTACCCCGTACCCGCGCTAACTTTCCCCTTCAGGAAGCTGCAAGTTAATCAAACTCGCGCTTTCTTCGGATCGAACTGGTAAAGACGCCCGCAGGAGAGCAATTACACCTTACGTTACCAGGCCTCCGGAAGACTGGGGACTCCGCCCCGCACCAGGAAACATTCCTCCCGTGTCGAAGAAAGTCATCGTAGCAAGGTCCAGTTCTAGAGTTGCTAAATGGCACTTCCGGACGCCGAACCTTGTATTACTTTCTATCTCAGATCATTAGTTAATGTCCAGTTCATATCTTGCAGACGTTTCAATCCTGTACTGGCTATATGCCATGGCCGTGAATGAAAGGTAAATGAATTGCAAGTCTTGGGTTACGTAACTTCTGCATACGCATGCTCTTCGACCGTGCAAACCTATGAAGATGTGATCAAACGTATACACTGTCCAATAGTAGTCTGGCCTACGCTGGAATAGTAAATAATGTGTCGGTAAAACTTCAAGTAAGTGTACGAATAAAATAAATTGGAATAAAACGAAGACTTAAATAAACGCTGATATTTCCATCCACAGTTTTTAGAGGTTAGAGGTACCTAAATTCTTCAAAATACTGACACTCAAAGGGTTCAGGTATGGGAAATGAGGTACAATAGGTTTTAAAGGTGAGACTAGATTGGATAGAATTAGGAATGAAGAGAAGATGGAGAAGAGGAATAGTTAAACATAGTTGGAGAGAACGAGTTGTGGAATCGATATTGAGATAGTTCGTGCCACTTAAAAAGAATGGAATGATACCCCCCAAAAATGAGCGAGCTTCAAATGAACGGAAGAAGGCCAAGAGAAAGACCCAGAAGAAGGTGGATTGACGAGGTGAGAAGAGATGTGGAAGCGAGAGGAATGCAATGTCAGTATGTGGATAAGGGTGAGTGGATAATGGATAAGTGGATGTGGAGAGACAGACGATACGGAGGCCCAGTGAACATACAGACCCGGTGATATGCGGAAGGGGAGAGAATATGTATGTATGTATGAGGATATGCAAGTATGTACTGATTCTCAATGACTAACACCGATTGTGTTAGACCCTGTAATCACTGCCGTTGGGATGGGTTCATTTCAGATTCACCCGGACCATCCCAAGATCCCAAGACTAATTCATTGTAGTAAGAGAAGTAGGTGCAGCACTGTCTCCATTCTTTCTAAGGCACAATTAGCATTGCAGAGTGGTTGTCCCAGATCTGCAGACATCCCGCACAATGCTCCGACTCTAGGAATGTCAGACGGCCTCCACTTTCCGCGACACTCCACATATGGCGGATTCCATCTAAAAGTGAAACCAAGACTGCTTGTCACTGTCCTTCAGCCGCAGCGAGGAGAATACCGATGGCTGAGTGTTTCTCCAATTATCTCTCCATAGTTCCGCTGACCATGCTAGCAAGAGTCATTAGAGAAATAAATTAATCAACATGGAAACCTTCTATTGCGGTTTCATTGTGAGATTTTAGTAAGTAGAGAATGTTTTCATAATCAGTAGCTGAGACACCAACATGCTATTCATAGGAGAGGTAAATTCATTAGTAATTGTCATTTGTATTTTAGTACGAAAGATTTACCAAAGAAACTCGCGAAGATAAATTAGTTTTATAATGAGCCAATTAAGCCAACATGTTAACATACAGAACCCTGAAATTATTATGCCATTCAAGACATTTCCCCCTTTGATCACGATTTAGACCAATCTTCCAATGTTGATTACAATGAAAGAAAATCAAAGTTAACAATACAAAGTACACAGCTCCACATCAGATACGACGCAACAAGATACAAATCTGACCTCACGTCTGTGTTGGGTATATCACAAAGCAAAAACCACGTGATGTGTAGACATAGACAATGCGAGACAAGAGCAGTTCTCCTGGTTGAAGTTGTGGTTTCTCCGGCTGGCATACTTGTGCACTACTTTTACTGCCAATTAGTTAGGTCGGCTTGTGCAACATGCGGGCGCGATAGTGAAACTGAAACTGGCCCGGGCCACTTGACCGACCGCCCACGCGGACCACATCGTCCGGGGGCTTCGCTACGTCAAACCACCAAGGATGTTACCACCAGCACGATAGAAGAGAGGATAAACTGTTTCACATGTCCGAGGTTCTCTTCTTCAAGAGAAGAAAAGTGTATAACCCAAGACTACATTACAGAATACATGGGTGTTCACGAGTTAACATAATATTAATAATAATAGAGAAAACAGAACTTTATAAAGCCAAGTAAAAATGAAAAATGTGTGTAAGATGATTGTGGCGCGATCTTGAAGTCTAGTTATTAACTAAGGCTGACATGTTCTTAGACAGGACTGTTAATTAATAGCCCAACAGCTAATGACGTCTAGGAAACCTACAGTTTAAAGTGGAATCCGTATTACTTTTGTATCTGAATTACGAACTGGTCTAATTATGACGATGGGCTTTGCGGATGGATATAGTGTTCAATAGTGCGGACGTTCCACACATCCAGACAAAGGATTCCACACTACTCCCACCGACCATGGCTCACAAATATCCACAACCGTGACCTCCAAGTAGCTGGAATACAGGACACGCCAGCGTCCCACCAATTTAGCACGGCTTACTAACCAAACTTCTACGCCTTAACTCAAGATCGATGTTAGACAAAAAAAACTAAACGAGAAAAGTCATAAATACATGATTCATATGATACTCATAAAAGTTACTAATGATTAACCGAGGCTCTCTTGTAGATGGTTTGAGAATAAAATCTAATATCTATTCCAAGCGTCCAAGTGATCAGTCTACCAATACCAACAGTGATAAAGCATGGACAATTGAGAGAGCAACATTCTCGTATATTGCGTGCTCTCGAACCTTTCAGATAATGTCAACACCTTAACGATCTCAATACGGTGGAGTGGTCCGTGTAAACACCATCTGGCCGTAGGAGTGTAGGGTCCACCATGAGTAATGGGCGCTGTGAGGGCGGCCGCGCTGGAGTGATTTGATTGATCGAAATGTGATTAGTGGTGAATACACACTGTGGAAGGGTTCATCTCAGCCTGTGGTGTGTGGTGAAAGTGCAGTTAATGAAGAATCTACTGCGGTATCACGTATACCACCGTGGTGCGTCCAAGGATTGTCTTCAATTACGCAAATAAGGAGAGTAATTTTTTTAATACAAGTTTTACATTCGACTTTGTGGTGGATGATTTCTTTGACGTAAGTCTTCAATGATCGGAAGAGTATTTTTGTGTGTATATGAATAGTATATAAGGATAAGATAAATACGATGAACGAAATCAGTTCTATAGAGAAGAATAAAAGTTATACTTCATAAATATTGTAATACGTAACATTTTACTTAAAAATATACTCATCGACAGTTAATAACCCTAATACACTTTCACTTCTCTAACCCAATCAGACAGTACGAGAGAGAAATTCACCCTAGCCTAGAGCTTGAAGAAAACAATAAAACTTAATTATACCTTAAGACGGACAATATTCTCCTCAGTAAGGCAAAAAACTGATTAATACTTTCCCCGGTGAGTCTGGACGCGCGAGGCCCAGGGTCAGTACACGGGGAGCTATGTCGATAATAGGCGAGAAGACGTGGGGACGTGAGACCGTTACCGAGGGTCCATCACTTCCTGGGAGGCGTCACGTCGGGGTGTAATGAGGGGGCCGTGGGGGAGGGACCACGGCCGCCGAGGTAGCGGGCTGAGAGTGCCGCAGGGCCGCTCATCAACGGGTTTGGTAATGTCTTCACCTTGTGTTCTGCAATGCATTACCGCGTGAAGAAATAATATGGAGCACAGCCAGCGTAAAACCATTAAGGTAATCGTAAGTTTTTATTAATTACGCCTTCATTCTTTTTATGTCAACGTAATAGAGTAGCCGATACTCTAATTATGATTTAGTGACAAAAAAGTAAAAACCCATATTTCATGCAGTCTATAAAATGACCTTTCATTACGTTGCTGAAATTGTGCCTTAAATGTACTGGTAAGAATGAGTGTAAAATTATTGTGGCGCGATCTTGCAGTCTTGTTAATGACTACATGTTCCTTAGACAGGACTGTTAATTAATCGCCCAACGACCAATATCTAAGGGGCCTACAGTTTAACGTGGGGTCCGAACCACAATTTTTACGGATGAACGAAGTACTCAATAGTGCAAACATGGTCCAATAACATGGACCAACTTTCAACACTATATACAAATAATGACCTCCAAGTAGCTGGATTACAGGACAAGCCACCGCCCCAGTCTAAATAATATAACTGGATGATATCATAATACTAAACCCTTGAGTTATGGAGGGTATGAATATGCCGACCTCAGCCTCCCAGACGGACAGTCATCGTAAACACCGCCAATTACACGGCGTCGGCTGCGGTTCTGCGAACTATTCACCGGTCAAGTTTACGGCAAACCGCAGACGAATTCATTCAACAATAACACTTTGTGCACTTTACAACTCGGCCGAATCACTCACTGAAACGGAGAGCGTGCTTCAATTATTACAGGACGGAAGTTGTTCTAAGAAGGCAAACCGACACTGGAGTGACCGCCGCTTGAGTCAGAGGCGTCATCGTTCTGGTTACCGAGAGATCGCGCCACGTGTACTGCGAGGTCCAGAGACAATCAGGAAATGTTATTGTAACAACTGGGATACTCTAACCGGGAACTTGTAAGATCAAACACAATGAAATCGGATTTAGTATTATATAGCCGCTATAAGTAATGCTAAAAAAGTACTTTTATAACCAGCGCCATGGTTCATCAGAAATTAAAGTAGTTGTCAGTGATATTTATTAATTCGCACTGTATTTCTTATGTTTTATAATTTACTTCAAGATTTTACACTTTTCACATCTTTCAAGGATAAGATATCTAAGTGATAGATGACATAGGAAGAAGCATAAAGGAAATATTGATATGGCTAAATATCGAAGAGTTTGGATGCAACCAGTTGACGAGGATTGCATTTGAGTAGCTCTACAGGAAGACGAAGACAGATTTTACACCATGCGTTGCTGAGCCACCAGGCTTGAACATTACAAATTCGTTTAACTACAGGGGTTAAGTGTTACTCTGTATATTTCTCAGGATTATCAAACTCCCACAACAATCAACCCCCATCTGATCTGTTACACACTCAACACGTGGCCGTTATCAGCTGATTCATCAGCTGTTCACCCCTTCCCTACCATCAGGAAAGTACCCCTACAAAGGTCAGGTTACCTTGGACCCACCCCGGGGACACCACTAGTAGCTTCCGTTTTCAACGGACCGCCATATCCGGTCTGTTATTTCATAAACTCTTCATAGAAATGTTTTGTGCCCATTAATTAATAATTTTAACATGTCCCAATGGATACGACTGAGACTAAGTAAACACTAATAAATCAATGGTATCAAACCATTCTATTGTAATTCATTTAACTCATTAATCATTTTAAATATTCCGTGGAGTAATACAATTTACAATCAAGAGATAAGTATTGTGTAGATAATGATCCAATTTTAACTATCAGACTAAAAATAAACACGCTCATCAAATGTAGAATATTATTTTACACAATACAACTTTTCTACATTCTACATATTCAACATAAAATTCTTATCTTTGTCAACCAATCACAAAAACAAATCAAATTAATTTGGGACTGTATTAATTTTTTAATCATCAACAAAAACAATGTAACGTGTCTGAGTTGCAAAGTAAGGAAAAGAATTGAGTTTCCGTAAATGTCATAGGGTTCGGGAAATATAGGGCCAATGGTACGATTTGGGTTAAACGGCACAATGAAACCAGCATCAAGGCTAATCGGTAACCGTAGTGCGTGGATCGCCATCATAGGGCCTATACATGAGGAAACATGGCGTTGGCGTTCCGCAGGGTTGTGTTTTGGGAATTTTAAGGTTCTATTAAGGGATACTCACAGAGTTCCAAGTTTTTATTTTCTGTGAGAAACTTCTTGCCTTGAGGAGAACTAAAATAAGAGTTATTAGACGGGTAGTAAACTAATTATAATAAATCGAAAAAATGTTTAATGAAATATAATTGGTGGTTCGTGGACGTCAGATGGAAGATCCCTAAAGGCCCCAGAGGTGAACCACTTACCCCGTTCTCGTCGCCGCGTCACGATAGAAATAGAACTGATACTTGGCACAGATCACCCAGAAATTTATTTATATAATACGAGGTATTTTACCCCTTTTAGAGAAGTTTATGTCGATTAATAAATATTAATGCAGCATTCAAACAGTTCTCACCCATAGCTTTAACAATGAAATTACTTTATATCTTTCAAAATTAAAAAATGTTATAAACGAAACTTAAGACTTTGATTTTGATAGGAAAATAGTATAATATGCAGTATTTCAAACATAAATGGTTTTGAATTAGTCAATAAGTATTAACTGAAATTATATTTGGAACAAAAAACACAAAGGATAATAGTTATTTATAGTTCCAGATAAATCGTACTAAAGTTCAAATGTGAGTAGAAAGCCTCTCAATCCGTTCTACGAGTTACAGACACTGAAATAATGACGCAATTCGAACGGTTTAACGCAACCTGACATAAAAATTAGTCTCAACCCCTCAAGAAGGGAGGCCAAGCAGGATGGGGGAGAACCCCAAAAGTTAAGATTATTCTTCCGGTTGCGACATGAGAGTCCAACTCGAGGGTGTAACCGACCCCCTTCCTCGTCCACGATGATTTTATATTACCTTGGTTTGGATGTAATGGAATTCATACGGGAAAAAACGGAAATTTCGTACCACTACAAGAAAATTACACCCCTAACGGTTGAACGGCTGATCAAATAATCAGACATATTCATAGGGTTACAAATTGAGTGATCATTTTACATGTGTTAACATTACAGCATTTACAATGTTTATGTGTTTGTAGATATCGATTGTTTATACATCTCGATTGTATATATACATCTTGATTGTATACACATCTAGAATGTGCACGCATATAGATTGTGCACGCATATAGATTGTGTACACATCTCGACTGTGTATATATCTCGATTGTGTAGACGTCTAGATTCTTGTTTTTATTCCAAGTTACATAGTTATCAATCTCATATCGTTAACTGTAGACAACAACCTTGACCCACAACAAGGAGACTATCTCAATGGAATGAATTATTGACGCATAAATAATGAACTGTTGAAACGCCTCGTCTAAATTAACATTAAAAAGAGGCAATTGACCGTTGATTACTTTTTTAACACTAATTGCTGGGTTGAATACTAATTAACTCTCATTCACAAGATAAAAAACCTAAAATAATTATGTTTTTGGTAAACGAACAATTATATTTTAAAATATATTTTTAAATCAAACAACCAATAAGTTATTTATGTATTTAAATTTGAACGAATTGACAACAAAAAACAATATTATGAATTTACAAAAAATGATTCCTAAATTAAAATTTACTCCCGAAATCAACCGTTGAAAAATTAATTTCATTAAAAATTTAGACGTCTATATCTTATTGAATTTTAAACAATATTTTTCATCCCAAAAGTGAGTTTCATTGCATTACCATTAACGTGTCATGAAAACACATTTAATTATAGTTTCTTTAATTATATATTTTTAGAGTGCAATAATTTTATATTGAGTTTATTAATCCTTACGTATTTAATTATATACGATTTAAATTGTCGTATTTATCCTTACTTGGTCCCTAGGGACGGACGAGGCCCGCCGCATAGCCCCTCGGCGCCGGGACGCCCTCTGGCGCTCCCTCTCACGTCGCGGCGTCGAGCTCGTCCCGGGCTCCTGGCCATGGTCTACCGGGGAACTCTCCTCCGAGGACTCGAGCAGACGCACAGACACTAGCCTGCACGACACGTCCTCCTCTTCCAACTGATCCAACACCATCACGACACACAACACTACATGCTGACACCACGGCGGTCGGCGCAAGACTGACGCGATCAGCTGAGCGCGCGACGCTCGCGGCTCGCGCCCTCTCCCCTCCACGCGAACAGCTGACGCCAACAATGCTCACCTCTCACCCTCCAGGTGACGATTGCGGGTGTTTGCACAGATATTGTTTAAATTGTTTCAGCTTCACGCACGATTTCCTCGCAGATTTATATCGATTATTTAATGACTGGGTGAGACAAATCTTACATCTATATCGAAAATTGTTATTGGTATGGTTGCTTAGAAGTAATATTTTTGCATTCAAATCTATTCAGAAGAAAATAAAAATAGATAGTACCAACCGTCGTAGCTACGAGCTAAAAGTAAAAGTATCATATTATCATTTTTCAATATCTAAATGTTAAAGTATCACTTTTACACCAAAAGGACAAACGCTCGTTCATTATTCTTTAACAGATTATTTCACTTGTTCAAATTAACAGTACACTAATCTGAATCGTAATATCTAACCAATAATGTATACAATATACATTGTAGGTTATCATTCATGAATTTTATTCGTTTTAAGGTTATTCATGTTGTATGTGGACAAACATTTATTTCACTAATTTCGTCATTATCATGCTGGAAAGGTTTTCACTTTATATTTACACAGTTACTGATGGTTTCAATAACAATAATGCTTTATTTGCAGTAGTGCACATTACAAAATCAATCATTCCAGATATGAAATACTTTACTTACTTAATACTGTAAATACTTTCCAGGTAAACGAGGTTGCGTTTAATATGACAGGGTAGTACTAACATTAAAGCGCACCAATATACATATGCAGGGTCTCTTACATTAGAAACTTGTGGCACAAATTTTAATAAAATTTCTCTCCAGTTTATATTGAACGATAACATTTATAGGATTCTTTTCCACCAAACGGATCCAATAACGCCTCGGTCACATTCCGACGTCCAATACAATAAAGGGGGTCCTAGAGGAAAAATGCATCCGGTATTTTATTGTTATTAGTCCAATATACATAATATTGGCTCGAACAAAGGAATGTCAGAACGCCTGTAATGTTGGAAGTTCACTCGATAACCAAATCTAACACAGATTGTGGAAATATAAAAAGCACAAACTTACGTAAAATGTCGAAAACAAAGACTGAGCAGCCATTTTACACAGTTTGAAAACAACAAATATAAACCACTTGAACCCGCATATTCTGTAGCTAGTGAGTGTACGAGAACATGTATCGTGCATCGTCGTTCGGGAGTTGTAATAGGTGTTAATTTGGAGCTGAACACTTGTGTCGCTAACACGTGAATGTTAGTAGTGATGCGAGATCTGAAAATAAACACAGTGTTGTATATTAGGATGAACAATAGATTGAGTATACGTAAATTTACAATTATATAAGTCGTGAGTTAATCCAACGAGTTAAAATAGTAGTGTTTATACTTTTTACTCGTTAAACCTTTGAAGCAGGGGGTAAGAAATAACAAAGAGTTGAGGGAACATTGTAGAAAAGCCGATGTTATTGCTGTAATTCGATGCAGGAGAGTCAAATAGTTTGGGCATGTCAGAAAGAGACAGAAGGACAGCTCTACAAGAAGAGTGTAGAGAGGAAGACAACCCACTGGGAAGGCCAAGAATCAGATGGGATGCTGACTCTGTTAGGAAGATTGGGTGTAGATGTAGATCTGGAAGAGGAGAGAAAAAGATGAAGGCATCTTGTTGACGAGGCAAAAAATCCCATTGGATTTGAGTAGCCACAGGACTAAGTCTTTTTTACTCATGTGTTAAAATAAACAAATATTTATGAAGTGGACATCATACGTTTAGTATAACTATAGACCAGCGTATAGAACACGTAAATGTCTGGTTGGCATTATAAGGAATGGGTAAAGTTTCGTTCATCTCTACTCGGCCTGTGTTGATTACCTTAGCCATAGATAGACTTTCGAATTGTTATAATTGATCACCTCCAACATTAGATAGTGTTTTGAAGGTACAATAACACGATTCAGTCCTTGTAATAGCATGAATTATTTTATTCGGCTATAGTTAAGCTTTTATATAACTTGTTTTCATCAGAAAACTGAAATTTGAGTACATAATTATTTGACGTGTGTTATTGCTTCCACTCAAGATGTTCTAATTGATATACTACAGAAGAGGTAGACTACCTAGAATATGTCAAGTGCTAGCGGTGGTAAGAAACACCAATAAAATGAACAATATTCACAAAGGGTGTTATACATTAATAATGTATTGCTAACATATTAATAAAGCTCTACAACACTTGTAAACATTCACATGCAGTGGTGGTACTGTATATTATGAGTGTTAGCAGCCAGAGGTGGATATCAGAGGCTGTTCTTGGGTAAACAAACTCAGTTGTAAAACTGATAATGTTATCTCCAAAACTCGTCTTTCGTCTGGTCTCGTAGTCCTAGTTGTAACGTTGTTAAGCACGTGAAAATGTTTGAAAGAAACAGAGCATAACGTTTACGATAAAACCTACAAAGGATTCACGGATTCAGTAAAACGTAAATGAACATATACAGTAATATTATTATATTCTTAGTTGAATTGTTTTATGTAGAATCAGTACTTAAACACGTAAGAACAAAGATTTGTTTCCCACTGGGGCTTTTAAAGGGGAAAAAATTATTTGCCAACGAGCTTATTTTTCAGTGAGTGAACTATTTTTGAATGTAATATAGAGAATAAACAATACAAATTCCCAAAGACCAGGAAGAGAAGAAGGCACTACCGAACAATTTATGGTAACGGACAAGGACAATATGGGACTCACAACGGCACCGGGCATTAGGCATTGTCGTGAGACACGGCTTGCGGTACACGGCACATCAGCTGACTGACGGAACAGCTGATCGAATAACACATATGTCACAATAACGCTCAGCTGATCCATCACGGGACAATGTGCAAACAACCACTCTCGCAACAGAAGCAACACGACAAAAACATCACATACCTCAGGAGACGTCGCCACCTGGACCAATAATTGGGCGATTAATACAGAAATCATAAGTCAAATTTGAACAAAATAATGGTGGAAAATATAGGGGTTGGAATATAGTTTTCTTAGTTGAAAAATTCACATATAATAATATATTCTTTGGTAGTAAAGCGACTCACTTACTTTAAATGTAATACCATCAACGAACTATCCATAGAAAAACACTAATGCTATTTTAGAAGTAAATTTAATCCTGATAGCGTTAAAAATGTTTCCTGTTTCAAGATAACAACTGTTGGCGAAACATTTTCATTTTTTTCATTTTAGAGGGGGTTTCACTATTCTGAATATTTTGAGTGGCACTTTTAACGTATTGTGGACGACCCAAACCTCAGGCTCATTGTAACGTAAATTGTTGTTGGATTAAATCAGAGGAAATTAATTAATAGTCCAATTGAGGCTGACGCTGGCGCTAGAGCCGTCTGGGCTCAACATGGATCCAGCGATACTCTGCAACACGTAACCACACTCTGACGCTGATTTTATAGTGCAGGTAACTCGACAATTGTAACGTGGCTGGTGGCTACGATAATCACAATACCCTACGGTCAGAAATTTAGTTCCGGTGAGGTCACAATTTTGGAAAGCCACTTCAGAAATTATATATCATATGTGTCATGACTGGGAATCTAACCCGGGTCTTTAAGGTGGAAGACCAGAACTCTACCTACTCAACTATAGCTACTACAGCCAATCGAAAGAAACCAACTCATCCAAAAAGCCACAACCACGTAGCCGTGGTTTCAACGCGCGGTGTCGAACAGTGGGTCAGCGGCGTGGGAGGACGGCTAGCGAGCAGTGTAAGAAGCGGCTTTGGTCTCGCGCGTCGAGTAACGGCGGCCCATACCCGCGGACAGCATGTTAAACGCGGCTTTTTGTCTGTTAACCTAAATACAAGCGGACGACGCGACACACGACGTGCTCTAGTCATCTAGGACGGTTATCTAGGAATGTTGAAGCGCCTGAAATGTCTTTTAACCGACAAATAATATAAACTATGTTACAGTAAAATATTGAACCAACGCTAATGAAAGTGACAAAGCAATGAAAGTAAAATTCTAAATGAATGATTAGATGTATTTCTTTTATAATGTCCAAATTAAATTCCAAAGATTTTCTCACAAAATATGAGAGTACGTTAAAACCTCCTCACAAGGTAGACAAAGAAATGTGAATTTACTTAAGAACCTTATTTCTAATTTTATTTCTGGCTCAATGCATCCTCAAACTACTTGTAAACTTTGACACTTTGAACGTTTTAATGTACTGAATAAAACTCGAGGGGATTCTTCCCTCTGCTCATGCATATTTTATCAAGGGTGACACTCTTGTCGAACTGTTTTACTGGATGTAGATAATAACAGAGACGTCCTCAGATCAAAGAAAAAGCTCTAGGGAAGGTGAAAATTTGATTTCCGAAGATAATTCTACAATCAAATTATCACCTTCAACACTTGAGGAAAGTTTAAATTAGTTTCGAGAAAAATTTGGCAATGCAGTATCTCTAAACAGTAAAGAAAATTAATTAATCTTTTCACTGCAAAGAAGAACATATTTGTCACAATGGAGCTTTAGTCTTTTAAATTATTGTTTGTTTTGTACGCCATAATTTTCATAACTTAATATGATTATAATTCAATAACTGTAATTACAGCACTGTAATTTATATTCTGTTACACTAACAAATACAAATTTTAGAAGTTTTACTCCAAATCCAAACTACTTCAACCAAACCGTATACAAATTTTCGTCCACGAGAAACTATTTTAAAAAAGTAAACAGATTCTGCTGGATGATGGCGGATTTACCGGGTACGATAGTTGAGGCAATTGTCGCCAGAGGTCGTCCTACCCAGTACTCAGTTCCATCTGATTTATGAACATATGTTTAGCGTCTAATGGGTATTCCACTAATAGCTGCTGATGTTTTACGAGCAAAAAGCCCAACGTAAACATAGCCACGCGGAGAAAGTTAGACAACCAATTACCATTGATTACATTTCTTCTTGTATGATCAACGTTTGGTTGTAATGAAAGAGCCAAAGAATACCGACGTTTTTCATTAGCAACTTTGGCGTACTTGGTGATTACTCAACTTACGTAAGAATTGCAAGGTTCTATAACAGTTTTATACAACTTGTATAAACTTTCAACAGTGACGGTGTCGTGTCCTGTAATCCAGCTACTTTGAGGTCACGAATTGTGCCTTTGCCGGTGGATGTGATATTCCCAGGTGTTGATTGACGTCCGCACTATTGAGTACGTTTACCGGAAGTACCATCTCCATAATTAGACCAATTCGCAATTCAGAGGCAAAATCAATTGTGGTTCGGATCCCTCGTGGATCTCATTGGCTGCTTGGCCAAAAAATCTAAGAATCGCGTCTAAGGTATATGTCAGTCTTAGTCATAAACAACACTACAAGATCGCGCCACAATCATCTTTCACTGATTTCTCATTTATACTTGGCTTTGGCAGTACTTGGCTAAAACTATCTAACTTCATACCTGGCTTTCTTCATACTTTGGCGAACTTTGTAGGTCGCCATATCAGTTGAAGGTAAAAAAGTATATTTAAAGGTTATTTTGAGGTAAAACATGTATTTCCGTGTCGTAACACCTCCCAAAAGGAATAATTATGTTACAGTGATGTAATACACTTATTTGTATGCAAGTGAGGTGGTCCTGATCAGATCGGCACATACCAGCTGACGGTCAGCTGACCGTAGCGGTGCAACAAAGACTAATCAGCTGATCAGGCTGGTGACTTTCCCTCTTCGCGAGGCCAGCTGGTCTCCGTATACGTTCAGTACCCCCAATTCTTTTAATTTGGCCTTTGAAGGCCATGCGAGGATCCTAAAATAGTCATCATCTTAATTACGATAATTGTTTAAACCCTGTGACTAGTAGATCTTAGTTGTGCAATGAAAGTGAAATGAAGAAAACAACGTTGTTTATCAAGAACTTTATTTAGTGAGTAGTGAGATCATATTGTTTACGGGGATAAAACTACACAAGTCAACATTTGAGTCAACATCGGACCAGCCTTTCTAATGATATTGTTTTGAAGAGTAATAATAAAACGTGTCATCTTGATTAATAATAAATGTATCACGATGAGATCGGCGAACGTTTCATTGTGTAATTCATAAGCATTACCATAATTTTCGGAGCACATACAATTCATATCATGGGGTAATTAACACATTAACGTGCATTATTACCCTCA
Organism: Nephotettix cincticeps; assembly: GCA_023375725.1. NCBI lineage: Eukaryota > Metazoa > Arthropoda > Insecta > Hemiptera > Cicadellidae > Nephotettix > Nephotettix cincticeps. Next base: position 26,080,615 of record CM041785.1, read on the forward strand.
ATACATTAAATTTACTTCGCAGGTCCTTGAAATGTGATAAGAATTTTAGCTTACAGCACAATTTTGCCATCGACCAACGATATGAGTAACATTGCGAAGTTCGATAGGTATACACAAAGCACCTGTTATGTCACTATGCTGGTGCAGTGTAGGCATACAAGTAACCCGTCACTTGACAGAGACAAGAGCTGCTCACCTTACAGCCAAGGTCGCAACCCACATGCGGACGTAAAAAACAAAACCGCACAACGCACGACTACGGCCCAAACCCTACACGATAATCGACTAATGGGACGGGGCGTGGAGGCGTTTGTGGTTCACCGCACAACGCACATACTGCTGGGGATGTCTCCAGACACGTCTGCGTTTTTATGACTTTGTGTTATGGTGTAATTGAGCGGGAAAATACCAGATTTTCAATCAATTCTGTCGGCATAATCAACAGATAAAAATAGTGTACTTACTTACCTTTGGGAAAGAGATAATGGATATTTTTGACGTCACTTCCGTTTCAAATTTTGGTCTGACGGATTACCAATACCCCCCCCCAGAGTTGAGACATATCCATGTAAAAAAAGAAAATAATATTTTTAGGACGTAGGATGAAACAAATAATCATGAAATAAAATAGATTCTTGTAATAAAAATTACAAACGTTCTAATGTGGAATTTATGACTTCGGTAAAGTATGTAATCGAGTGTAAGCTCTGCAAGACCCAGGACTGATGTAATGACGGTGGCGGCAAGGACTATTGCGCCGCTTCTAATTAGTCCTAGTCCCGGTATGCGCCCCCGACCATCGACCATCCTGCAGCCTTGGACTCAGCCTTGCTTCCTGCCCTTCTCCATCCATATTTAGAGTTGTAGTTCCGAAATGTCAGTCTACTTTGGGAGGTTTTATTATAGTTCTGGTTTGTAACGTGTAAGAGTTTGTGTTAGGAGACGTCAAACAGCAAACAAAAATTGCAAAATTAATCAGTCTAGTGAATATGATGGTTCAAAACGTAGACAGTATAAGGGTTATTCAACATTTCTCCCCAAATAAAGTACCCTATGCACTCATAAGTTATTTATATCTTGCCTTGATTCTAAATGATTTGCCAAAAGTCAACATTGTCGTTGACTTTTGTCAGACGTTTCTGTAAAAACAGAGTCCAGATTTTAGCCTACGTGTTGTCGTATTTGTTAAGCCTTTTATATAACGGCGTCTGTTCTTGGTGCCTTCGCATATATATTGATTGACAGTCCTGTCTAAGGAACATGTCGGACTTAGTCAGTAACAAGACACAATCACCATACACTCAATCCTCATTATTCATACTTGGCTTAAAATGCCTATATTGTAGTATGGTTGCCATTTCAATTATCTAATCTGATCTAATCTAATCTAATCTTTATCTACTATTCTTTTAGATTTCGATTCCGCTTGAAACTCGATAGCTTTTAATATTTGTATGTTCATAAAATTTAGTAAAGTCAAGTAAAACTAAGTGCAAGTAATTCAGATTAAGAGGTATTTTGTTATAGAGGGGAAAATCTAAATCTTATTACATTTTGTTTCTATCAACAGCAAGATCATTAAGAACAATGACAACATAAAACAATTGAATTAGTTGTGATAATTCTCGTAAATGCCAGGATTTTTGAAGTTTACGTACGAGATTATTTCTGATGGAACCAAGTTAAAGGTGATGGCTGGGTATTTTTTACATAAATACGAACACAATTCTCATCTATGAACACTTACATAGTGTGAGCCAAGGTAGGAGGACTGTATCAATACCAGCTATCATATAATTGTTTCCATTTTTGGCAACCAGCCAATACGCTCTAAATCGTGAGCCAATCCCACAAGCGTCCGTGACCTCTGCTGACGACCTTCGGATGCGGAACTGGGGTGCGCTGATGCGTCCACCAGACCGCGCTACGGTCGCTGCATTCCTGCACTACAACTGCGACTGCGACTGCACTTACCGCGATGCTGCTGCACGTGTCGCGTAACTCGTTTATCCCCCGGTAGGTGGCTCTGCTGGAGGCGCCGATGTCGCAATCTCCAATCTCGACTGCCTTGAACTTTTACTTCATCACATTATACATAACGGTGCTCGTGATATTGATGATAACGCGTGCAGTACTGTTAATATTAGGGAAGGTTACTCCAGTACACCCACAGTTCCTCGTCCAATTTACAATAAATTCACGCGAAATATTAGTTCAAAACGTTTACTTACAAATATTTATATGAACTGAGCCGAATATTAAAGGTTTTGATTTTCTCTTTTTCTGCAATATTTTATCTATAAAAATGTCGTGTCACCAAGTAACAAGTCATTGAAGACTGGCAGGATTCATTGAAATCCAGTGAACCCTTCACAGAATAACAAATTGTATAAAAACGATAACGATAGATAAATAACTTAACTAACAACGATAACTAATTTAGAATGTTAGGTAATGAACCAATAAAGTTAGAAAGGACAATTCTTGTCGTAAAATTGTGATAACAGTTAATTAGGAAAAAACTGTCAATTAACCGATGCAACTTGAGTCCAAGAGTAATAGCTTGAGACTAGAGTACCTCAAAAGGTTTTGGGATAAATCCAGACTCAGCTGCGATCTCATGTATTTACTATATGTGATTTTAGTTACAAGTTACAAATTGTTCTTAATACTTTTAATTTTGCTAGCACTTTCTTGTTTAGTAAACTTGTTATTTTTCTTTTCCTGAACATTACGCCTCTATTCCTGGTCGCGCCATTGCCAGAGCCAGGCGGGCGTGTCCCAGGTTATCCGGATTCCTGTCTCCTCCGCGCCCTTGAACTGTGACACCCAAGGCCGACATCTCCTGCCACGATCGCGTCGTTGGAATCGAACTCTTTCAACAAATTCAACCAAAAATTCTCTAGCATGGTATAACACACAGAACGGTATAACATACAGTTTTAAAACTCTTGTTTTTACACTGGATAAACAGAAATTTTTACCAATATTGATTATTATCAATGGCTGAAGTCGTGTTTTAGACGTTATTTCAGTAGTATAACATTAGCAATATTTTATTCCCCTTAGATACTATCTCAAGGGATTTGTTCATATAAACAGCTGTGTATATAACCATATGACGTCACCGTTTCAAATTTAAAAATCCCCCCTCGTATTGGCAATCCTTCAGACCACAATCTGAAGACCCCAGAGCCAGGACATATCAATGTCAAGAATAAAACATGGTTTACGGAAGTAACGGAGCCGCAGACATAATTATATCCAGCTTTGGACGAAAACGCCTTCTTACAAGCCTTCGTCTCAAAGAAGGCGACTGTATATAAACAACAGCGGCCGTAAAGAAGGCGGTATTCTTTCATGACACAGACGTATTTATAAGAGAGAAAAGTTGTTAAGATAAGAGTGTTGGAATGCTTTTGAAAAATCAATCTTTATCTTATCCAAAGTAATCTAACTCACTATAAACTCTTTCAGATTCCCCTTAAACGCTGTGCTACGTCAGCGGAATGCTATGATTTTGAAATGAGTAAATGCCAAAAATATGTAAATATGCCAGTGAGTGACACGAGACTATAAAAAGATCTAAGCAATTATATCAAGAGATGAATCGCTTTATACAAACTATAAGAAGTTCATGAAAGTAAAGAAGGCGTCGACGAAGGGAACGTCCAATGGAGAATCGCCTTCAACACCATCAGGGTCGAATGGAAGGCCAAGATTAAGGTATAAGGTCCAATATTAGACTACTTTACAGCCTTGATAGTAAAACTTGTATTTATCTCTTGCTAGTCAATAATGTACTAGAGCCTCAATAATCAGATCTTCACAATCGAGTGTACCATTGTTACGTTTGTGAGATAATAAAACACTGAAGATGTGGCTCGAAAGCAAGATTTCGCCCGAGTTCGGCGGTTTGATAAACGTAAGATTCAAACGGAACCGCTCTCTCCAAATGGCTTTCTAAATTACTCGGTTCGATTAATCATATGCGGTGACGTAAGTCGATCGTAAACTTGGCGACTATCGCGTTGCACGGGAACTTGCTCGAAAAAAACGAGAAAATGCTAATTTAAAGAAATAATTTTGGAACTGAATAAAACAAAATCACAACGCGAGCTGGAGATTGAGAGTGGAGTCAGGATTGGATGAAAAACAGGTGATGGAAGGTCCTAACAAGAGAAGGCGCGTGACGAATGCGTGACGGGCCGTGACGCGACGCTGAACAAGCGTGACGCGTGACGCGTGACACGTGGCGCCGCGCCGCGGCATCGGCTGAACTAGGGGTGATTCAGCGAAATACCTCCAATAATATTACTATATCTATAGTTTTCATAAAATTGAAAATTATAAACTACCTTCTTGGAAGTAGTAAAATCTGTTTTACACATTCAGTCAGGGTGAAATTTGTTTTTTAATTGGTTCAAGATCAATAAACAGTATAAATAACTAGTATCTATTTTGATTTGAAAGCTGGGTTTCTTTCTGTTAAACCACTTTTATAGATCACATGATCATTAACTTGCTCATTTTATTGCTCAAAACTGAGTTTTTGAAAGTTAATTACTTTATTTTAGTAGGTTTTGGGTCAGTTTAAAGTAAAGGACAATGTGCTCCAAAAGGTATGAATTGTTAAAATAATTTTCATCACAGTGGGTGCTTTCGTTTTCATGAAGAAGCTTTACAGAAATTGAGATAATACCAATTTCAGTTTCACTGGAGTGAACCCCTAAAAATAACAAAAAAACTTCAAGTAATTACAGACAACACTATAATTTAATTTCTATAGATTATATACTGACGAAAAAATATTATGACAATAGTTTTTCTTTCATTTTTCTGAATAATTTTACGCCAATACAGAAATATATTTTGAGCTTCATTTTGGGTTTCATTTCATTATATTTATTAAAGTTGTATTATTTATATTTGATACGACTATACCGATGTAGTGTCTGGATCATTTATATCAAAGCTTAAGGCAATAGAAGTTAGAAATTATTACATGAATAAACTGAGAACATCATTACATTAGCATGAAAATAAACCAATAGACAAACCTACCCATATAAGAAAACTATTACAACAAAGTCGTAACTTACAGCACGTCGTACGAGATTACTTGGTAATGTAAAGCTGTAAACATCATTCACGAGGTTTTATGTCCCCTGGTCAACGAACCACATACAGTATAGGATGGGGAGTGATTTGCATCGTCGATAACTCTCCTGCTACTGAGGAGGATGAGACACTTGAGTGTCGTCGGGATATGCAGCCTGGGAACCCGGGGTACGGCAGGTGAAGAGTAGCTGCAAACCTCTAAACTCAGAAGAGAGTTTGGTGTCTATATAAACTTCTGAATCTGACCCTGTCTAAGAAATATAAAACTCTAAATATAACAAAAATAATCAAAAACAAAAATCAAGATACGTCGTCTATATTTAGTGTTCTAAAGACCTTGGAATCCTAACTTATCTATTTGTCTCATCGAACCTTCTAAGTGTATTTTAGTGAGAATTCATAATCAAACCCATCGATCAACGCATGGACTTCGCCCTGAAGTTTGTACAAGGAGACCTCCCTTTATAGTTCGTGAGTCATCGGAGTCAGTGTTCTGTAGGACTCCGGGTCCTGACCTGGTTCATATTTGACTTTCAACTTAGTGAGTCACACATGCTGAGAAGCGCCTACGAACAGCCTATTTGGACCTCAACACCCATATGACACCTACAAAGAGAAATTTGCATTACTTACGCGAGATTCACCAGTAGAAAAGATATTCGGAATCTGAAAGATGCAATTCTAATCTCGCGAAACTCGGTATCATTAATCACATGTTTTGCTAAACATATATTCGACATTTGTGAATGGACCAAAAACAAAAAGAAGCATATACTAAATATTTCAGCACGTTATATAAGTCCAATTTATTAACTTTACTCGAAAATTGTCAGTTACGAAAAAATAGTGCAGGCACCAAGGCACTGCCTTGACGGACGCCGGATCGTTTCTAGGCGCAGTTGAGCAGCAACTGTGATGTGACAACAATAACGGCCCTCCTCCAGGTGACGGATTCCACCTGGAAATGACTCGTTTTACAGTTTTTTCTTCGTCTCGGTAAGACACGCGTCAAAACAGAAAATACTCCCTTTCCGTACAACGGTTACAGACAACTGTTGGTGAACGATTCAGAGTGGTTCCATGTGTTAATAGTTTATTTAAAACCCAGTTTATTTTTATAACTGTCAAACTATATCTTAGAAAAATATCTTTGTTGGATAGCTATGTTGACGTTAGGTGCTAGAACCACGCCACCGTCAGACTAAGGCCGTGGCGTGTCCTGTAATCCAGCAAATTGTAGGTCATATATTGTGGATAATTATGAGTGTTGGTCGGTGGGTGTACTATTCTTTTTCATTGGGTGGATTAACGTCCGCACTATTGAATACTACATTAATCTGCAAAGACCATCCTCGTAATTAGACCAGTTCGTAATTCAGAGGCAGTGGGTTCGGACTCCGCGTTAAAACTGTAGGTCCCTTACATATACGATTCATTAACTGTTGGTCAATTAATTAACAGTTCTTTCTATGGAACATGCCAGCCTTAGTCAGTAATAAGACTACAAGATCGCGCCTTAAAATATCTACCTCGGTAGATTGCCATTTCAGTTAAAAGTGTAAAGTACAGTATTAGTAAAAACTAATTTAATTTCATAATGTTCAAACCAGCCTGTCTCAATTAACATTTATCTTAACGATAAACTTTGTCTTATTCTTTGACAACTTACATGATCGTCATTTCGTGTACTTTCTTCTAAAAACATTTTTTACTCTTAAAGCGACTTGCTTTTTAAATTAGAATTATAAATTTCACACGATGAAAAAATATTACTTCTTATTCAGTTAAAAAAATAACAATACGGTACTAATATTTTTAATGCTCGCATGAGTGAGTATTCACGACAGAAACAGAATCACAGAAATACATACGTACAATAAAGTCGGAACCCGCCTTGCATACAGAATGCACAATGCGCCATACAAAGGTAACGCTTGCATAACGGGTGTTCCGGGTGTAAAATGGCCGTAAACGCATGGGGAAGCGAGCGACTTTCTACGGGAGAAGAAGAAAAGTGACTTAATTGTCGTTGGGTCATGAAGGTATCGGTAGAAAGTCGCGATCGTCAGGTTCAACGGCGTCGGCGAATGCTAATCGTTGAATCTGAACACCTGCTTACGTCACGTTTGCTTTGGATCGAACGATCACACGGCTTCCTTCCGACCAAACTGTCGTTGTGTCATCCTTCCGACCGAACTTCCGAATGTTTCCCCGGCACTTTGCCACTTCCAGCACGATCTATTACGTAATGGGCGTCACTCATTGACATCTTCCTCAGCCTTCTGCCAACAATTGGGTAATAGTTATACTAAGTAAGGTTGAGTATAAATGCGCGGTGTAATTTCAGTTGAATGACAATTACGTGGTGAAACGTTTTACATTACATTCATAAAAGTTTTCAATTCTTTCAATTATGTTACAAGTTTAAATTCATAATAGGTTATTTTTACATGGACATGTCAAAGCTCTAGGGGGTGTTTGCAGATCTTTGCAGCGCAAAAAGTGCAGCGGAAGTGTTTATATTCAGTTTCGATACAAATTATCAGAGCTATCGTATTGAATTGTTGGTTATAAGACCAGCAATTTAGATGAACCGAAAACATTCCCTTTAGACATCTCCATGATCTAACCTATTCCCCACAGCGAGGTAAATACGAACATTTTTGGAAGACAGTTTATTAAAGTTGGAAGAAATCTTTTACCATTGTAAACAATTAGGACTTCCAGAAAACGTGACTTAAAACTAAGAAAAGGTTTGGTGTTGGATATTTTTGTCTATACCCTTCAAAAACTCTCCGACCGATAACTAATGCAGAACATTACCACTAATCATTAACTATGTTTAATATGTGAGTCAGGACTAGAGATGAAAACAGCGAAGAAACAACACAGCCTCTAGAGAGGTCCTCAAAGGAAAGTAAAATTATAGTAGTATAGTTTTTATATTTTTATTACGACACAGTGCAATAAACCTCAAGTTTTGTACGATCCAACGTGCACTTTTTACTTCAAATGCATCCATTGTGCCGAATCGAAATTCGACTCTCGAACATTTGCTTTTAGATGACTCAGCAACTTAACAGTAAACGTTTTACGACTTTTTAATGGAACCGATAGCAAAAGCTTGAATGGGTCTTTGATGCCTTGGGTGGCGATATCAACCGAGTGCAGACTACTTGCTCAAGGCGACGGCCTTGCTGTTAGCATATCAACAGCTACTCAACAGTTTCACGTACCAGGAAAGGTTATATGCTAAACATGTGATTACGCTAAATAATCTTTAATACCATAATGGTAATTATTATGAAAATCGACGAGACAGTTTATATGCAAAATTGTATTTTTTATCTGTGTGTATTTGACTTAAAAGGGCAGTAGGGCGGGTTGTTAAATCAATACACGCCCAATATGACTTATACAATGAAATAAATTTACGAATATTTTGAAAGGAATTCATTTTTGAAAGACATTCTACAGGAACGCGTAGAATAATATAATATATTATGTGTATATATGTTTCTATATGTACTGTATGTCTATAGAAACATATATAATTATTTACCAAATATAATACTGGATTGCTAAAATACACCGTTTGTTCACCAATGCTCAATAATTACATCTTAGTCAATTAAATTTTGTTTTTTGGTGACTTCTCTTTGTTAAAGGTTACAAAAACATAGACCTACTTCTGGCTGATCTGGGTTTGGCTCATGACATTTTTAGAAGTAATAGTATTACCAATATACAATGTAGCCTAATAAGAAATATCTATTACTTACTATTGTATATTGTATATTTTATAAAGAAATAATTATCGATTCTAAGTCTCAGAACTGCGAGTCGTGGTCGCTCTGACATGTGGCTGCCCCAGTTGTATTGCCAATCCAATCGCATGGTTATATTGCATAAATTTTAAAAAATCGCAGAAACGTGTTGAAAGGCGCGGAGAACGCCGACCGCACGACCCACGCCTCAATGAAAGCGGTGATGCAACGCTGCCAACTGTTTAAATCTGGTCGGGTTAAAAAAACAGGTTCGCCAACATAACCGGTCTAATGACCGTTCACTATAGTTGACCGAAAGCTAACTGCGTTTTGTAACGTAATTAAGCGAAATTACAACCGAGATTACAAACTAAGGAGAGAAAAAAGCCGTTGCCGTTTTTAATGAAACCTGATATTATTATTACCTTTTGAAATGGCGACCTATCCAGGTAGGTATTTTAAGCCCCGCATGAATGATAAACGAGAGGAGATGTTTCTGGCGCCATCTTGTAGTATTGTTACTGACTAAGGCTGACATGTTCCTAAAGACTGGACTGTCAATTAATAGTCCAACGAATGGCTGTGTTATTAGTTGAGAAATATATTATTTTAATTTATTTTAGGGATAGGATGGAAAAACTATTCACCTAAGACCCGTGAATTGTGACACAATGAAATTATTTTTGTTAAATAAAACAGTAATTTTTACAACAGCAACTTTTTATGCAACAAAAACTAGTTAAATAAGCAAAACTTATTACCTAAATACATTAATTATTATTTTAATTTTGATCCAGTGTAGATAAATTAAATAAAATTATCGTAAATAAAATTCACCCTAGAACCGCGTACGGAGGGGAGAATTTCAATTTGAAATTCCTGTCCCTAATATTCTCGTTACATGAACGATAATTAATCACTTTCTGGAATTAATTAGCTCACAAAATTACCACACATATTTAAATTGATTATAAGTGTTAGTTTAGATGATAAATTTACAATTGATTTCATAAAATTACGTTGATTAGCCAATGTTGTATCAGACTTGACAAATATGAGGTATCTATTTCACAAGTTAGGCGTAGACAACGCACTCTTGTTCGTATTAGCTCCTGGTTACGCACCAACAGCGTTACGTACACTATTGCGTCAGTTTCACATGATACATATAGGGTGTTCCAGAGGCGAATTTATGGGCAGCGCGTGATGTAAACTAACGAGCTGGTGAAAAGTTCAGTAATGACATCACGGATCGAACCAACACGCAGGATATGAATGTCGATTCATCAACATCAAGGATCCTCACTATGATTTCTCAGAGAGTCGATTTGTTTGTATGAAATTTTCCTCCGGGCACAAAGCAGTAGCGGCTCGTGATCGCTTTTAAGGAGTATACATCCCAAGTATTTTGTAGATTTTAAATTAATTTTTCCATTAATCTAGAGTGAGTTTTAATTCCTATCAGTCCTCAACATAGTCTCGAGGGCCACGTAGTAAGGCTGGTTGATCTACATGGTGGTTTTTACAAATCAAAAATGTAGTAAGTGGAGTTGTTAGTTCCTGTTTTTAAACATGATGGAAATTTTACACGGCTGTTTTTTATTTCCTGTTTTACAACTATGGTGTGTACCACACCGGTAGTTGGGCGTTTAAAATAACTTAACCGAAACACGTTCAAGTCAAGAATCGATCACTCCCCCCTTTTAACCTTCAAGTCCTTCCCGTTCTCTCGTTAGGTAACGGCGAAAGCAAAGAAGTATAACATTCTGTAAACAGGACAAAAACACAAAGTGAGTCGTAACTGAGACCAGGCGCCGTATGGAGACGCTCGTGACGTCGGCGGAGCGGACTAGAGTAGAGAGTCGACACTCGCGGACAATGGGGCTGAGATGTGAGGAGAATGCATGCAGGGCGATTACCATGTGAAGGACCTCGTCGCCGACCGGAAACACCTCTGTAGGGGCGGGAATACCGGAACACCCTGTGCGTTCACCCTTGGGCCGTACTCATCGGTGGATGTTCCACAGAAACGAATCATTGACACGTTATTTTGGTTTAACGATTCTTCAGATATTATTTTTATCCCACACGGAATTTAAAAAAAACCTCTTTAGACTCTACATGGTCGCCACTGTCAATAACATGCCTATTAGCACCATGTTGCTACCACAAAAAAGGATGTATTATCCATGTGATACAAAAAGAAAAATACATGATGATGAATAACTTGATCTTATTCTTAAGAGTAGGGACTATGCATTTACAACTATAATATAGAAACAATGAAATTTAGCTTTGGAAATATTCTACCCAAAAGGTACATTGGATGTAATTTCTAAGGTATTTATTAATAGGGGATAAAATGGGGAAAATAATTTTAATTCGCCCATCACCATCTTTTCATTTTTTGTTGTTTCTAGTAACAGCATAACTGGTTCGAAAGAAAATAATACATTATTTCTTTTGGAAAATTCTTGTAGAATTAATGGTTGGTAATAGAAAGGGTTCATTTGTGTTAGCTGTACAGGGTAAGTGTAATTTTTAATTTTTATAAAATAGGTATAGATTTTTAATTCTTTATAAAATAAGGCATTTCTATAAATTAAAATCACGTTTCTAAATTAATTAAGATAGTACAGTATTATTTAGAAGCGTATAAATGTATCTGTGGACCGGATAACTTTCGTTAAAATGGTCCGTTCGAGACCAAATTTGGTAGAGATGCGTATTCCTTCATTTACTCGGAAGAGTTCGTAATCCAGACATAGCGGTTAATCGGAAGGGGTATTTTGGGTTATCTTGCATTTTTCACATGTATTTTTTAAATCTCAAAATTCATCTTTTACTACTGAATAATCTCAAAAAGGTACACAATTTATTTCCTTATTGTTTTTTTCTCTAACGGTTACCTATGTATTAAACAATCTAAACACAGTACATTGTATTTTGAGGATCCAATACTAATCTTATGGTGGATAGAGAAAAATTAATATTTCCCTTATAAACCAATATTTTTGGGATGAATCTTGATATTTAGCTTCATGTGGTTGGAATCCATACATTCCTACCTTACCTGATCCTCACAACAGCAAACCTGCATACTCTTTCCCATGTTAATCTTATAGAGAATAAGAAAATTCACTTATTTATTACGGATATTGATCAAACCTGATATATATTATTATTGATTTGGAAATTCGCTGAGTAAGCAGGTCTGCTGCGATGGGGGTATTTTTAATAGCACGGATTCTTCACAGCTGATACTAGAGTGCGAGATACACAAATGGTAAATGCTGTATTTGGCCAATTTAATGAATACTTTGTCGCGGATTGTATCTCATTGGGAATTCCTTTCAGTTGGAGGTCATAGTTGTTATGCGAGCCGCCGCTAGATGCCACCACAGTGGGACACTGAACTGTGGTGAAACCTGCCGGCCGTTCTTCGTACTGCCACACCCGTAATACATAAGTCATGATACACGCTAAAAGGTTACACGTACAGTTTAAATTAATTAAGATAGTACAGTATTATTTAGAAGCGTATAAATGTATCTGTGGACCGGATAACTTTCGTAAAAATGGTCCGTTCGAGACCAAATTTGGTAGAGATGCGTATTCCTTCATTTACTCGGAAGAGTTCGTAATCCAGACATATCGGTTAATCGGAAGGGGTATTTTGGGTTATCTTGCATTTTTCACATTTATTTTTTAAATTTCAAATTTTATCTTTTACTAATGAATAATCTCAAAAAAGTACACAATATAGTTCCTTATTGTTTTTTTTTATCTCCAACGGTTACCGAGATATTAAACAATCTAAACACAGTACATTGTATTTTGAGGATCCAATTCTAATCTTATGGTGGATAAAGAAAAATTAATATTTCCCTTATAAACCAATATTTTTGGGATGAATATTGGTATTTAGCTTCATGTGGTTGGAATCCATACATTCATAGCTTATCTGATCCTCACAGCAGAAAATCTCCTTACTCTTTCCCATATTAATCTTTTGGAGAATAAGAAAATTCACTCATTTATTAAGGATATTAATCAAACCTGTTATATATTATTATTGATTTGGAAATTCGCTGAGTAAGCAGGTCTGCTGCGATGGGGGTATTTTTAATAGCAAAGATTCTTCACAGCTGATACTAGAGCGCGAGATACACAAATGGTAAATGCTGTATTTGGCCAATATTTTATCGCGAATTGTATCTCATTGGGCATTCCTTTCAGTTGGAGGTCATAGTTGTTATGCGAGCCGCCGCTAGATGCCACCACAGTGGGACACTGAACTGTGGTGAAACCTGCCGGCCGTTCTTCGTACTGCCACACCCGTAATACATAAGTCATGATACACGCTAAAAGGTTACACGTACAGTTTTACGTAACAAAATTATGACGTACTCGTGTCCAGAATATTTTAAGAATCAAGCTCTAAATATAATACGTTCGATTTAAATAAATTTATTTGTTATAATTATCTTAAATTATTTATCATTATTTTTCCCTCGTGGTAAGCATTGTAATACCGTCTATTTTAATGTACGAATCTTTGTGCGAAATGTACGAAAAATAGTAAAAAATAATAGGAAAAAGTGTTTGTACAGTATTTACTTCCCAGTGGGATCGTGGATTTGATGTGTAAACGGAATGTTTTCATTTCACCTAAACAGATGTTCTCATAACCAAACTATGACTAACAATATGACGTCACTAACCAAATGACGTCACTATTTCAAATTTTGGTCCGAAAATTTGCAAACACCCCACATAGCTAAGACATATCCATGTCAAAATACACAAGTACAGTACTGTGGAGATATGAATTAAAATGAATCATAATATTGAATTTAAAAATCAATACTTGTTGTATAACACTAAAGATTATATCGTGAAGTTCGGTAACAAGTAATTTCGGGTAGAAAGTAGATTAGCCGAAATTGAATTCGCCGTTGTAAACAGAACGCAATATAGACACTCTGGCGCGCTGCGGTTATTGCCGCTCTGGCTTGTAAGGCACTGAGTTTCACTTTTGCCTTCACTTACTACGACGCAACTTGTGCGCATATTTGTTCAGTGATAGATCTGTCAGAAAAGAAGGCGCACTTCTAATGTACGCATCATTGGCATAGAGAACTAATCATGCGCGTCTTTACAATTATTATTTGGGCCTAAAACTATTTCATCCATTAAAAGTTATCAGTTTGTTGAACCGATTGAAAAAATAATGACCTATTATGGAGAAAATTGCTGATTAAAATAAACATTCAACATTTAAAGATAAAACAATAGAGCACACACAAATAGCTTAATAGAGGTAAAGACACAGTCTGGCTCTTGAGTCAGCAAGAACAGCTCAAAGTGCAAAATGGAATTTTGTTGTGTTGGCGGATATACGTTGGCATCACGACAGGTCGTCAACATTGGGTAGGGGGCTTCATGCGTAGCACATGAAACGCAAAACGTAATAACTTACTTATGATTTCTAATTACAGACTATTTCACAAAGTTGAATAAATAAATTTATTCCCCATTAGAAAGAACATTTAACATTATACAATATATGCAAAAAATTTAGAATTTAAACTGACCACTCTGTCAAGTAATGTGGCCAGCTATAACTAAATAATAAATTACAAGTAATAGGCTTCTAAGTCTAACATTATTTGTTTTATATTATTAATTTGAATCGCCTGCTGTAATATCTGATGGTAATAGTAAACATTATTAAACTAACAATATTGTGAAAAATCTAACTATTGACGTAAAAGCCGTGATTGTATTTTACAGAAGTTTTTCTGTCTTTTTTTCAATATTTTTTTGATATTTGGTATCAATTTATAATGTCGTCCGCCCAATACCAGCGATACCACTCTTCATAATAGAGGAGCTCAATTTCTTTAAAGGAACAACATAATACAAATACTTAATTCTTAATACTCGTATTAAGAAATTTACTTTTGGTATGTTAGGTTTTTTCTTTAACGTAACCAACTAATTAATGATCACCAAAGGGTTTTCTCAAAATTTAATCTAAATTCTTAATTCCGAAGTAAATTTCCTGTTTAAAGTGGCTGGTAATTATTCAGTTATGAAATTTGTGGAAATTCCTAATTATTTATTGTAAATAATAAACCAATAATTGTTTCGGTTTCAACAGGTTGCAACCGTTGGGGGATTCACAAATCGGTTAACTTAGTTTATACGAACAACGACTCGACATTCTGTACGATGCGATATTTATCGGATTGCTCGTGCACAATCCTCACACTCGATGGGAGACATATCACGAATAATCACAACATAAAACACCGGGGATCATCTTACTTTCGTTGAACTTTACCGTCCACTTTCCCCTCCGGGATAGCGTGAATCTTGTACCTCGAGTGACTAGCGCTAAACACCGCCAACTTACGGTCATTACAGAAAAACGGGCCAGTAATTCACCGTGCTACCGCGAGATCGCGCGCCGTATCCCGTCAAGCCGCCACTAGATAGCGTCTGTAACTCGCCAGGCCCCCGCTAGATAGCGCAGATGGACGTGGGCGAGCTGATACGATGGACCCGATCACAGGGCAGTGAAAGCGGCTAATTCCCCTTAATTAAATTGTACTTCCCTCGATTTGATGGCGATTAATTCCCCCCATGAATCAGTTTCACCGGCGGTGGATCTATGAGTTAGCGGCTATAAAATAAACACTCACGATGTGACCTTTCGTTCCAGCTACTACCTCTAACCTGGACAGCTCTGAACTTCTGCTGGAAACTGTAATCTAACCAATTATATCATAGTTAGAACGCCTGTTGTAATGTCTGACCCCTGAATAGAAAAGATAATTTAACAGATACTTGTTTAACAATTTGATAGCAACAAGCTATCTAACAAACAACTATACTCTCTATTGCGAACGGGTTGGTTATTCCAAATCATGTTTTTATAGATTATATATTAGTATGTTTTCTATAAAAAGCGTTTTATTGATAGGAAAAAATGATTATGGTTAATCGTGAGTGTTAAACTAACTAAAAATATTATAATTTATGTTTGCTGTAGTAAAATATAGTTAAAATAATACTTAGGCTCTAATAAGTGTGCTATATAGTGGTATCAACTTTCAATGCCTGAACTCAAAATCAGTAAACTATAGTCTACATGAACGACAGTCCAAATCATTTTCCTCACTCTAACGGTTCTCTGATTTCATTTTCGTCGCCCACGCCGCCACCGGGCCATCACCCTCTCCCAGACCATCAGTCACCCGGCTACAGGATGGAGGATGGAGCGGGAACGAACGACCATCCGGTGTCATTCATCCGTCTGATAGACACACACTTTGTCACCCTTGACTGGTTGTCGACAAAGAACAGGCGGCGACCTGAATTCCTTATTGAATACTCTATACTTTACATCTTAACTTCTGATGCCATTATCAACAGATTGGAACAGTTATATAAAACAATTAATATACATTATATATATACATATTGTATATAAAAACAATGTCCATAACCAATTTCGGGATAAATTTTACCGCAGAATATTTATACCTTTGAACCATTTCAAAGGCAATCTAAGGTAGTCTACTGTAATCTGATCAAACTAAATTAATCGTATCCAACTAAATAAGCTTTCTACGACTTCTATAATTACAAAACTTCCTTTTTTATATGGAAGTAGTGTTCTAATTCAAAACTGAGGTCACATTCAATAAATTGTTACTTCTTCAACCAACAAAGTAGCTTTTAAGGTAGCGTATTAAATATATTTTACCCTTCAAAGTGGTGAAGCTATTAAACTTACTTTGTATTAATTACTTTTAAATTATGCAGCTCTTCTATAAAAAAATTAAAATGCGATGCGAACCCGCGTGCTTCCGATTGGCTTCAAAACGTTGCACATTTTCAGTGCAACGCTTTAGACCATTACACCAAAGTACACCATCCGAGAAAGCGCTTATTTGGCTATAAAATGCATACTATAGCGGCAAAACAGCGAACTCCACAAGTTAGTTCCAGTATTAGCTCGCAAATGCAGTACGGTGATTGTAGCTGCAGCGTCTTTCTCTAGTCGAAGGAATACGAGTAAAATAAATCGAACCTCAAAATATCCTAACGAGGGTCTCTAAACTAGGTAAAAAACTGACGTAGGTCAATTATGAAATTTACTCAACGAATCCCGATACACCACAAGCAAAGTCCCCAAGAACTTACCATGGAGATGAAGTAGAACTTTTCGAAGTCCTGTTCCTGCTCCTTGATGGCGGGTAGAGTGCTGGCCAGCTCGGCGTGCCGCTTCAGGTTATTCTCTCCCTTGTCATTCAGCCAAGACAGCACCTAAGGACAGGCAACAGTATTAATTTGTTACTGCTTCATTTGGCTTACTTTGTGGTTTTGTTTTTACGCACAAGAGATGGTAAAAGTTCAAATAGTAGTATATTTTAATAATAAAATGTAAGAAAGCATTTACATTTTGGGAATCTGAGGTACGGTTAGTTAGTTCGATCCTAAGCGAATGCCAAACACAATTTCATATTGTTCGATACTAAACCCAGCTGCTATTCGGTTATTTATCAACGATCATGTCCTATAATCCAGCTACTTGGAGGTCACGAATTGTGGATAGTTATGATATGGATAGTTATGTCGGTGGGTGTAGTATTCTCTTGTGTGTAATAACGTCCGCACTATTGAATATTACGTTCATCCGCAACGACCATCCTCATAATTATTTAGACCAGTTCGTAATATAGAGGCAAGAGTGGTTTGGATTCCACGTTAAACTGTAGGTCACTTAAATACCATCGGCTGTCGGGCTATTAATTAGCAATCATGTCTGAGGAAATTGTCAAACTTAGTCAATAACAAGACTACAAGATTGCACCACAATCATCTTACACTCAGTTCTCATTAATGGCTTAAAATACCTACCTGATAGGTCGCCATTTCAGAAAAAATGTGATGTTGAAAGTAATACTGTAAAGCTAAATGGCATCAAGTAAATTTCACTTATCCTTTATCAACCAAAGTGACTCGGTGACTTATATATAAATATGGACATACATTTTAGTCTAAAGTATAGATGTAGGAACGGTTCCTTTACAAATCTACGTGACCCAGGAAGGATAAATAAAACGTGACGTCACCCCGACTAGATAAGGATGTCAGGCAATCAGAGGTAACGGTCTGAACAACCAGTTGTGCGCTGTAAACTGTTTATAGTTATATTATACAGTTGACTGACAGGTGATCATACACACATTACCATATGTAAAGTCAGCTGTGCATATTAGAGAACGAGAGATGGCTTAGAACGCTCGGCTCTTTTAGACCTTGGAACGTATCATAGGACTCTGTAAACATACGTTTTCTCTTTAAACAGTAAAAACAGAGTTCAATATTCATTTCCCTCAACTACTACCTAAAGCTGAAGGAATTTTACTCTCTGAAATAAAAGACTAAAGTACTACTTCTCAATCCCACGGACATACTAATTAAAATAAACTTTTGTTGTTTGCGGGACAAAAGTAATTCCATAAGAATAACATGGGAAGGATCCGGAAATACTTCATACACAAATAAATATTGCGAAATATTCAACAACATATATTTTGTTGTGGTGGTACCACTGACTGAGAATATACCATTATCTTATGGCTATTGTTATTTGCGTACGTGGTGGAAAGGTTTTGTGTGCATCAATGGAGTAAAGTACTTTTTGTTCCTCATGCAATTGACAACAGTTTCCTTCAGGGAACAGGTGTCACTTTAATCCCATAATTCAAAAATAACCATTTAAAGGTAGCTAAAAGTGTCCACTAACAGAAAAAGTGTGAAAAACCAGGTGACTAGATTGATATTGTATGTCTTTATATAATATATTCCTATTACTTCCTACTTCATATTACTAGTCATTTTACTTCTTTACTTTATTTACTAGATAATTTGTGAGTGAGGTGGCATAAACGTATCGACGTGTAAGTCAACCATCGTCCTATCTAAACATTAGTCACGGCTCGGTAAGGGAGCAAATCTCTACAGAATTTATTAGACAACCTCAATTAACCTCACCCTAGGGACTAGTTTTAGTTTCCGTTAGTCCAATTGCTTCAGTCAAGCCTCTAAAAGCTTCCCTAGTATAAAAAACAATTGAAATATATTTATTACTAAGGATTCTCTTAAAACTCGATAACAACTCGAACTACAGGCAGCGATACAGCGGCCAAACATCGGAACACAGGTTCATTAGGTTTACTGCCAGAGCGCGTCGTTGCGCTATCTGCCGTCGACTAGCGGTAACAATTAAAACATTCATTAACGCAGTGACCGTGTGAGTGCGCGCGTGTAGCGTGCGTGTGGGCGGCGGTCACTGGTGGCTAGCGACCCCAGCTGCCCGACACCTGTCAGATGCAGCGCTGCCAACATAGCTGAGTTGGAACTAAAATCTAGGCCAATATATGTTTCGTCGATCTTGAACGTCACCTTTATATTACTGTTACTGCTATAAATGTTACTGTAACTGTGTTACTGGTAAAATGTTTTGCACCAAAATCACTACAGTGTATTGGTAACGAGTTCGAATCGTAGGGTTTACTCTGAGGGTAGGCCCTACTCCACACGTGGTTTAATTCCGGACCAAAGCATTATTAGTTACACAGGTTAACGCGAAATTTGACCTTTTTTGAAATGGCAACCTAAGACGGTAAGTAGGTATTTTAACCCAAATATGAATGAGAAATTAGTGTAAGATGATTCTCGTGAAATCTTGTAATCTTGTTACTAAATAAGCCAGACACGTTTCTTAGACAGGACCGTTAATAATGGACCAACAGTCAATGGAATCTAAGGGACCTATAGTTTAATGTAGGATCCGAACCACTTTTGCTTGGCTCTGAATTACGAATTATGAGGATGGTCTTTGCGGATAATTTATTAATGATTGAATGAATGATTGATGAATGGACGATTTATTACAGAACCGATGGACACGATTTGTGAAAACCATCGTACTATAAAGATAAAGTGTGAGACACACTTGAATACTAGTGGCAATGAATAGAGATTTTACTGTATGAACGAACATTTTTGATCGTCGTAAGGTCATTAATGAGTGTCGAGTTTGAGATTGGAATTTTTTTCCTATCAAGACGTAAAAATGTCCACAGAAGTTGAAAATACAAAAAATAAAAAAGGTAAGTATTAAAGTAAACTGTGTAGAAATTGTTCCAGAGGGTGAAACGTCCGTATTAGTTCGCTTACTACCCTTATTAACACCGGGGGAAAGTACAAGTGTCATTCAACATGGCTGGCGCGCGTAACAGCCTAGTTCACAGCGATGACTTACTGCGATACCAGAGGTTATAATTACCCCAGATAACAACAATGACCGAGCCCATGAACGT
The DNA here is from genome assembly GCA_023375725.1 of Nephotettix cincticeps. Classification (NCBI taxonomy): domain Eukaryota; kingdom Metazoa; phylum Arthropoda; class Insecta; order Hemiptera; family Cicadellidae; genus Nephotettix; species Nephotettix cincticeps. The sequence continues at coordinate 26,100,908 of CM041785.1, forward strand.
GTTATTACCACTGTATCACTGTAACCCCCCTCACCCCCTCCTCATAGTCCCCGCGCAGTGTCCTCACTCGGACTATAAATCTTGATAAATAGATCTCTCAGTTTAGATAATATCTCTTCACGCTATTATCTCTCTAGCAGTTAGAAGCTGTATTAAAATAGAGAGTGGGCTTTAAACGGGGTATTTCGTCGAGGTAATAGGGCGTTTTGTGAGGAATTTTGAAAGGTGCGGTTGATCGGGCATTCGTCAAGCAACTAACTCTGGATGGATTTTACTTTGTTGCTGTTGAGTCATGATTTAGGAATGTAATGAGGGAGTTCTAAACATATCCACCACTTAAACATTAGTCCACAACTAACGGTGGCGTAGTCCTGTAATCCAACTACTTGGAGGTCACAAATTATGGATAGTTGTGAGCGATGGTCAGTGGGTGTAGTGTTTTCTTGTGATGATTAACGTCCGCACTATTGAATACTACGTTAATCCGCAAAGACCGACCTCATAAGTAGACCAATTCGTAATTCAGAGGAAGTAATTCGGATTCCACGTTAAACTGTAGCTCCCTTAGTTGCCATCGGCTGTTAGGCTATTAATTAACAGTCCTGTCTAAGGAACATGTCAGTCTTAGTTAGTAACAAGACAACAAAATTGCGCCACAATCATCTCACACCCAAACCTCATTCATACTTGGCTTAAAATACCTACCTTGTGGTATGGTCGCCATTTCAATAATCTAATCTAATGTATTTTGAGGCGAAGTAATGAAGACCCTACAACGCGTGTGTAAAATAACAAACATGAACTTAACACTCGTTATTGGATAAAATTAATACAAATTTAAGATTTCTGAAACAGCAAGGGGCAGTATTGTGATGGGTGGAGGACAAACAAGTGGCCAGGTTCTCACGGCGGCCACGCCCACCAACACCGGTGGAGGGGGGGGTTCAGTGACCTGTCACGTGACCTTGACCTTGACATCAGCTGGTGCCGCGCCGCACACAGGGGTGGCTCGAGGTGTGGTCCCTGAGACAAGTACACGACCATTTGTGACTCGGTGTTTTATTCAACACGTTTTAGCTCTCAAAGAGCTAACACAACTGGCTTTGTTAATGCATCTCAATTCTCAATGTCATGTTACGACTGTTTAGTGATAATAACTCTAAAGTGACAAAAATTACATCAATAATCATGTTACAAAATAATTAAGTTTTAAACTGTTTCGCTTTTACATTGTATTTATGGTTTTAGACTTTATTGTTGTTACAGTCATATATACTAAAATATCTGTTATCTCAGTTGATTTGTAGACTATTTAAACCTTTCGATTCTACGAGACAGGTATGTTTACTTTTACTATTTACTTAACTTTGATATCCTTATGTATATACATACTAAGAAATCTCGTGGGTTTTATAGATTTAATACTTTCGAATTTGACACACTCAACTTTAGGAGCATGGAAATGATACTTAAAATAATTTCAAATCCGGAATAAATTAGAATGACCGGAAGAAAGTCGTGTTTCCTATTGTAAATTTCATAATTCAACTTTAAAAAATATATTTCAAAGTAAATGATGGTATAATAACGAGAAATATCAAACGGACACACAAACCATTCCTCAGATGAGATGTAGGTCTAGAACAGTGAGCATAGACAACCAAAATAGGAAAGACCGATTGGCGGCCCAATTCTAGCCCGACCGCAGCACATTGGCAAGCAAGTCCATCACCGAGATTGATACTTTCGCCGGTAGATGGCGTGTAATGCGCGGCGCGACCGCGACCTTGATCTTGTCCTGACATTCGCTTTCATCTGACCTTGATACGGCCCGGCTACTCGGCTACTGACACTTGCGGCCGCCGGCGGTACGGCTAGCGGCTTCTGACGACTTGCTATATCACTACTGATACTGTCACTGGAAGGGCCACAGGCAACAAAACCCTGAGAAACCACAGTGGATATTGTAAAGAATATTCCCACAAAAGTTTTAATTAAACGTACTTTTGGTAATCTGAATATGTACTGGCCAGGGCCTGAAATAGTATGTACCCGAATTCATTATGAGACGTAGATTTACTGGAATCCCTTATGAGATTTCGGACTTTTATGAGATTTATTCGGAACGTTTATTACATTTATTCGAACTTTTTATAAGATCATTTCAGACATTGTGAGATATATCGGTACCTATTACGAGAAATACTCGACGGTTTATGACATGTATTCGCATTTTTCATGAGATACTCCCGGAGATTTTATCATATGTTCTAGAACCTGTTATGAGATGTACTGGAAACTTCTATTACATACACTCGAACATTGAAATGAGATGTATTCAAACCTTTAATGAGATATTTCGGGATCTATTACGAGATGTACTCGGACTTTTTACGATGTGTTCTTGGTTCAAGGACATATTACAAGATGTACTCGCCTCTTAAATGAGATATACTCGGAAACTATTATGTGACATGTAAGACCCTACTATGTTGGACTGGGAGCGGTGGCCGGCACCTCGGCTTCGTCGTCGTCCTCGGCGTCGGCGGAGACACGGTCGTTACCCGCGACTGTGGACCGTTACACTCTGATTGAGGCGCTGTGTTGGATGATTAGCAGGACCCGGCCACGACCTGGACCTACCACACGCACTCTGGGGTCGGATGTCCCGTCCACCGTAGTAAGAGCAAGTAATCAGAGAATTGGAATTTAATGAAACGTTTGAAATGGATATGTCTAAGCTCTGAAGGTGTGTTACGATTTGCGAGACGCAAAACATGTAACGGAAGTGATGTTATTGATCATGTGACCGGATACTGTTTTGTTTACGTACACACGTTTTAGATTTCATAAGCAAATCTCTAGAACTCGAAAATGTTACGTTATAGTCTAAGGTAATAAATATACTATAGAAACTACAATGGTTATTGGAGTATTTTTTAAAATTTACAATCTGTTTTTTAATTTTGTCTGACGGGATATCGTCTAATGAACACATAAAACATTCCAGCCCCCTTATACAAACAATGATCGTTCAGTATTTCAAACTATGGAGTTCATAAACTACAATGTAATTTTAGCTTTAAAATGCTTATTTAGGCAAGAGAAATAAGTGAATTGTACGTACGGTACGTACGTACCAGTATTGTTTACAACCGAGACTAAACTGATCAGGAAGGACTTTATCGGAGAAAGCTGTTGTTACCCTCCCATTTCAACCACCTTCGGCGTAAAGCTCACGCGGCAGCACGACAGAAGTTTTTGAGCGCCCGAGGGCCGCGCCGAAACATGCGCTTGGTGACGCAACGACACAACCTCTACCCGCAGGACCAACCTGTAATGTCTCCTGTTTTGGCGCTGGGAAATAGTTGGGAATAGTTTTAAATATTCATTGGAATAGGAGAAAGGCGGTCCAATCGTCCCACACGCTTGGTGTGAAATTAGTCACACGCAAATGGAAAGAGATAGTTTGGCTGTGGGCTGATTTAAAAGTAACAGCTGTTTGAAACTCAACGGGAGGTTTGGAGTTGTTTAAGAATATGTGCTGTTAAATTTATTCAAATTGATCAATATTTAAGTAAATTTGACGAATATTTCTGATTTATTGTATTTATTTTAGAGTATTTACATCTACATAAAAATAATTCGTTAATTATCTAACGCAATTCATGTAAAAATTTCAAAGAAACGTTTTATTTTTCACTTGCGTAGCCTAATAGCTTTCCAAATTACTAATTATTAATCCAAAGAATGATTAGTATCATAAAGTCAAAGAACGACAAGTTTTTTATAAGTTTTTAAGACATTTTCAATCTCCTTACAGACCAAGACGTGCGTAAAACTCAACCAAGCTAGGTTAATAACCTTAAATGCAAAAAGATATTCTTACTCAAGATAACCACCCAAAGTATATAATACAATAAATAAATAAATCTTTCTTCCAATAAACTGATCGCTGATACTTGTCAAGCGTTCGGACTCCAAACTCACGGAAGAGGGCGGTCATGCAAGACGGGTTGGTGTTCCGTTGAATAACAAAAACGTGGAGATCGTGAATTGCCAACGTACTGCACCGAAACAGCTGTTACTGCAAACACGGTGACACTATTGGCAACTTCCGGTCAAAATCATACAGATGTTAAATTCTGCTTGTGAGGCCCAAAGAGTAAATGAATCTACTATAGTTTCTTCAAATTGTGACTGTTCACTAAATTTTTAATTCCATAATGAATTAATATAATACAATACACTACAAGACAGATATATTAAGTTAAATTTATTCTACATAAATAAAAGTACATAATAACAGAACCCAATTCCACTTCGTGATAAAATACAACCCGAAATCTTTGTAAATATTTTTATTACTGAAGTCATTTTCAAACAAATTCCATATTAAAATAAACTTTGAACGGATAGAGACAATACTCTGTACAATAGTTTAAGTAATTAGTGAAGGAATAAATAGGAACAAACACACGCCACAAGAGCAAGTTGAGTTATTCAACTGAGTTAGAATGTAGAGCCGTTGTAATATTTGTACTGCAACCTGCAACACTCCGTAGTAGATGTTTTGCGGCGACCACGTTTCAGGCGTTCCCCGCAAACTTACTTCGATGTGAATGAATGTTGTACAGCAACCATACTAGCGGACGTATTATATGTGAGACAATTTTGATTTCACAGAAAAAAATTATTTTTTACACAATACGTGTGAATTTTGGATTACTTTAATACCTTGAGTTTGCAAATTAAATACATGGGCGACTGGCTGATACGATGTTTTCAAAAAATAAGTCTAGCTCACGTTATTTCTTAAAAGTTAAGGTAACACGATCGCTAACTGGAGTGAAATCGAAATTCCCCTGAATAAAAATCCAATGTGAACAGTAAATTATTAATTCGTTTGGGTGTCTTACAGCGTTGCTAAAAAAACGATACTGTAGGTTAAAGTAACTTTTTAATTTTCCATATAATATTCCGTTGCAAAAATATTATTTTTATTTACATCACTACTATTTCCTAAATTCATTTACATCTTTGCTTCATTTTTATGACCATAAAGTAACTTAGTAACAAAGATTAAAATTCAAAACTGTTCTCAAAAGAACAATATCAAATGTAGCGCTACTGCTGATATTTTTATTTTAATTGTTCATAAATCTGTCTCACTTGAATCTAAAAAATCTAAACCTGTACCTTACAAACATCGAAAATATAATGTACTCACGCATTCGGTCTCGTTATTTTTCGTTAAAACAGAACTAGCTTAATGCAGTTCACACAACATGACCTTACAACAGGTTTGGACTTCTTTCAAGGGTCAATTAGCAGTTGGAAAGCCTTAGAGGTGACTTCTGGCGGTGAAAGAGAGTCGAGGGACCGTGCGGGGACACGTCAGGCAACCATTCACCAAGGCATTCCTGTGCGCACATAAACTGCAGTAATGACAAGCCGTAATACATCTGCCGATAGAGGGAGTGATCTTCGGAGTTGCGCGGGGGAGAGGGGCAGGGGGAGGGTCAACTGGGGAATCCGCCGAGAAGTCACGACAGGCATCTGCTGGATGACACTTATATTCCACAGAGCCTTGATCTTGTGGAGTAAGTGAAACAAAAAAAACTCAAAATGGCATTTTAGGGCTTGACAAATTTTACGTATTTCACATGGTCTAATCATTTTCACCTCATTGACATTAAGTTCAGTTTAACTGATTATTTACTGATACTTCGTTCAAATTATGAACTATATGCAATTAAGTTTCATCCAAACAGCTTAGTATAATCATTAACACAAAAAGACACATTTTGTAATTAATTATTGCATTTTTTACATACACACACCCAAGACTTTTAAGATGGGATTCAAGTACTTAGTTTGTAAAACTGTAAGATACAAAATTGATTTACAGAACATTTTATCTCCTATTATCCTATATTGAAATTGTTTTCTGAAATTGTTGTACTTTTTATTTACATTCATCTCATGGCATAAGTAACAAGGTTTATTTTTTTATAACTCGATATAAAAGGATATTTACTAAACAGGATTATTTTTTAAATAGAGTTATCAAACTAAATGGGCTTAAAATTAAAAGTAAATGGGTCCCAACCCCAAGTTTTGTTTCAACATATTACTTTCATAATTTGTTTTGATTCTATTAATGAGAAAATGAATCAATTGTATCAGGAATTGATTGATTCAGTTAAGTAAGTCTTTTTAAATTGAAAAATTTCAAGTCGTGTATTACCTATGAAAACTAAGATTCGAAATTTACATTCACAATCTACTCTTACGCCACTACTAAAAATCTGTTTAAGAATCAATATACCAACTAAAGAAGGATAACCAATGAACCGACGACATAGACTCATTGTTCTTGTTGTGTTTCATTCACATGTTATCTTATCTCAGCCAATAACCGTTCATCACATTAAAGTCTGTTCGGACGCAAGACACGCACGACCGAGTCACATTAGTCGACATAATGAACAATTAAACAGGCCCTACATGGAGGGCGCTATCACATATGTGATCGGGCAGCTTCGTCAACGGTGTGAAACAGGGACCGGGGAAGAAAGTGGCTTTGCGAGCTGATGATTAGTGGCTGCAGTACTGACAGCTGTGGAGATGTCGTATCTCGCCAGGGGTTGACGAAGACAAGGATGTTGGATACTGGTGGATAAGGAGGCCTCAACAGAACTGGGATTCATAGGGGTGGTAAAGATAGAGCATGGCCAATCATCCTAATTCTTAGAGTAGAACAAGTACGAGTACCTACAAAATTTAATGAGGCAAGTGACATGTTCAGTAATTCAGCTACCTGGAGGTCAAGAATTGTGTAGATAGCTACGGGCGGTGATGGATATGATATTCCGTGGTGTGGACTATTGAACACTACGTTCATCCGCAAAGATCATCCTCATGATTAGACCAGTTCGTAATTCAGAGGTAATTCGAATCCCACGTCATCTGTATGTCCCTTAGATGCCATCGGCTGTTGGGCTATTAATTAACAGTCATGTATAAGGAGCATGTCAGCCTTAACCAGTAACAAGACAACAGGATCGCGCCAAAATCATCCTGCTTGCCCACTTGGATAGGCTGCCATTTCAAAAAGGTAATAGATAAGTCAATAGTTAATCATACTACTTAAGATGCGGGATCAGACCACAGAATACCCTCTGAGAACATCCCCAATAGTTCACTGGACAAGGTATACCTCAGGGAGACCTAAACATGAAAGGTGTACGCTATAGGATAAACAAAACTGTAGTATAATATTTGTATACTTTGACCATATGATACCATTTTAAGCTGAGTTTTTAATTTGACATATAATAACCTTATATATTGACGTTACATGTAAGTCTCTGGACAAGAAAGTCTCTGACAACTGAGCAATTATGAAAAAAGCCAAATATCCCAAAAAATAATACCACAAATACGTCGTATTATGGTGAGATTAAAAAGTCGATTATAATTTTTCCTGAGTAACCTTCATTTTTACAATTTTGCCATACATGACACCTCTCCCGCCACTAACGTGGTCTGCTCTGCTCCAGTAATGCCTCAGCGTTGGCGTGTCGGCCCAGACTACACAGATGTAGTTCCACCACCTGTCGACAGATGGTGGTTTATGGTGTCCAGTCCGTCGGAAGTGTTGCAGTGGCCGCTACACCGCCACACCCATCCTCCCGACCTTGGCGGACTCGGACTGCGCCCACACGCTTGGACACCTGCTCTTATCACTGATATCTGCCGGCGACACGGGGATAAACCCTAGGCAAGAGTACTGCAGATGGACTGCGATAAACCCACGGGCCGCAACTGCAACAGGGCCGAGGTCTGGTGCGATGTGCAGTGTTGTTGTCGACCCGGCGGGGGACTGATACCAGATAAGCGCTCAGGTGTATTGGCTAACAACCGGTTGCGACGAATGCAACGTTACCGCTTTAACATAGAATCTTTGCAAGCGTATGTGCCTAATTATATTGGATTCCACCTGACCCTTGACAAAATCCAACATTAGCGTATTACACTAGAAAGTATAAACTATTAAGAAATAAAATTTAAAATTAAAAGTCTTGTACTTTTATAAGCTATCTGGCTATATTCTTGACCAGATAAAGTATCTCACTAATTCAAAATTGGGTCAGTCCAGTAATTGATAGTCAGTAATTTCATCCTTTTTCACCCGAAGCATATTTTAGGGATATGTTATGTAAGACATTAAGTGATATAATATAGGAACCTCTCTGTTCGTAAAGAGTTCTGCGGAATTGCAACAGCTCCCCTCTTAAGATACAGAAAATCTCATTTATGAAAATTACCTTAATCCTTGGAGTAAAATTAACACAACCAATTTAATTAATCATTTATATAGAAAAAAACAAGAGAAAAATATCACTTAATGCTATGAAGGATTCCGTCACACAATCCAAACGAATAAACTATAAAAATAGATCTTTCAAACTAGTGATCTAACGTTGGTCATTGTAATTGTATTAATTGGTTATCTAGGCAAGGTCACTGCGTTCAAACACCACACAGCAAAGATGAACAAATATTTTCTAGTTTAAAAGGCCATAAATCGATATGAGGATAATGGTGAGGGATCATAGTGTTCATAGGTGCAGAGGGCCGGCGCGGCCGTCAAGGTGTGGGGCGGCGCGCTCAAAGGGACATATCAAATTAGGCATGAATTACGGCGGCCCGCGCTGTACATATCGTTAACAAACAGCCATCAGTAAACAATTAGCGTCGGAGGCGAGGACCGGCGGGTAATGAGATGGATGATGTACGGCCTGGGAACAGGGGAACAGAGAACGAAGTAACAGCGAAACAGGGAATTAGGGAACAGTGGAACCAGGGATCAGGTAACCAGAGAAGAGAGAAACAAGGAACCAGGAAACAGTAGAATAGGGATCTTGGGTACAGAGTATCAGGGAATGAAAGAACAGTGAAACAACTATGAGGTGATCCGACATGGAATATGAATTAGATTAGCTTTGATTCACTCATGAGATAAGCAATTCTGAACTAAATCATATATTTTCCAGCGAAACCCATCGTTTACTAGATAAGTTTTCAATTAATCCGAGGAAACAGGGTTAACAGAAAGTTTATTTATTACATCGCACTCAAAATGCATTTAAAGTTTAGGAATGATTAACATCGTCAATAGTAGTTTACATTACGTCATTTAGGAATGTTGGCACGGAGAAAGGTTTTATGATTTACGAAGTAAGTACAGACATTGTTAATTTTTAAGTTACCATTTGAGCATCTCTTCTGGCCCCACCGTGTTGTAGAAACATTGAATGGTACTACCATTACCGTTACACACTGTTACCCGAATGCAATTAAAACTTTTGACACGTCGGACAATGCCAAATCGACAGTGTACCAATTACACCCGCACCTGCCGGTTTGTTTACCTTAATGGCTCGCCATTTCCGCGGGGGCGAGGGTTGCGGCAGGTGGGGGCAAACGTCAAACGTCGACGTGAATGCCGCGGTGATGAAACAATCGGGCTAACGACGATGCACGGGGACATTGTTGTGTCGAGGTGCGCGGGCGATGGCGCGGCAAATGGCTCCGAACTGACTTCCTGGGGAGCGGCTTCCGGGGCTGCGACCACCCGGTCCATCCACCCGGCACCCACCGTGGTCGCGAGTCGCCGGAGACCGCCGTCAACTGTGCCAGGAGTCGTTTGGACGGTATCGACATTTAGAAGCCTTAGAGTTGCAATAAAGAATGAACCGAACCTATTCTACAAGAATTCTATTGGGCACAAATTGGGGAGCCAGAATCCAATGCACCAAGGATTGATGCAAAGTCAGTCTGCTATTATTTTATTGTAAAGCCACAACAGAACTGGGAGCTATTTCCAATTAGACGATCTTTCTCAAAAAAGGTTCACTATAAAAACTTGTTGTCTACAACAAAATGGATGAATAGGTCAACCTTCAAGTACAGTAGGTCGACCCTAACATAATGTTTGAGAATCGTCAAACGATCAAGAATATGCTATTTTTGTCTTCATCAATATTTTTCTTCGCTTAATAATAAACTCACTTAATAACTAAATGACAAGTTAAATGAAGCTGTGCGTATCGTTTCAGTATCCCAATCGGGCGCAGTCAACAATTTTAGGCTACCCTGTATGCAAGAATGCATTCCTCTTTCTCTTCCAAACAGTCGCGACTAACTTCCACAATGTACACAAGGACATATGTTCCCTCGTGACTAGGCACCTGTTGTCGGGTCGACGTGGCATATCATACAGGACCAAGGTAGAAAGCCGGAGTGTTCAGAGTTTATCGGCAATAAATCTGCGAAGATGACCCGCTGACCCAGAGGTTCGTGCGCGTGCGCGGACCATCTAGGGTCGTCATAACTGTGGGTCGGGATTGGAGCTGTTCGCACATCAATTAGCCCAGAGCCTTCATTAGGGGATAGAATATGTGGATTGGGAGCAATAACGGGGCGGCACAAACAGAGTTCAACGTGGCAGAGGGGACTACGCTACCTCACATGCTACGCGCATGGTACGTGAGACGTATCAAGTAACATTTGGCTGGGTAGTTGAGGGATCATAGGGTCCTTTCATAAATAGAGCCTTCTTAATTTGAAGGTCGCTGGTTCAATGAATCGGATGTAGCTACCTTTGATCATTTTAGGCTAATAAAGGATCCTAACACATGAAATGCTGATCTTTTTCAGGAGTTAAGTTAAAATACCCTGAAATGGTCCATGTGTTAATAAAGGATAGTAATGTTGAGCCGAAATAGTTAACTCCGCGATCCTCGACTAGGGGCATTACTGACTCAGGTTAGGAGTCTGCAACGCTGTCAATTACGCCATCAACCCATCCAATGGAACATTAAAGAGAAGAAGATTTATTCCTCCGTGAATCCGTAAACAGATCGTGTGTATAGATGAGATATAGCCATTAAAATATTGGCTTAAATATGTTAATGGGAAATGAAATATATAAACTATCTACAGTTCAATTAAGGTCAGTTTAGAAAATTAAACCACCTTTAACCAGTACAACCGATCCATTCATCTTTAATGACAAAGAATCTTCCCTACAGGATGAAAAGGTTTAACCTCCAAATAAATTCCAATCCTAAGGGGACATGAAACAGTTGCATGTTTAAAAGACTCAGATCAGATTGAGTAAACAAAGGATCAAACTTTCAAAGAGACAATGTAGAAGAAATGATAGTTCTTCTGGGTGGTAAACATGTATAAGGGTAACTCTAGGGACAATGCTGTTGTATATCGATAATTATTTTTCAAAAAGAACGTGGGCGATACAAACCAATTAAACACAAGGGATTGATTTATTGCTTATATTTTTACAGTTAAAACAATTTTAAGATGCAGAAAATCTACAGATTTACATCTAAAAACTATATTAGTGACTAAAAAATCTAAGAGTTTACCATTGAACTAATAAATTATGTTGAACTGCATTGAAATATTCTTATATGATTTTATGCAAAAATTATAGATAAAAGTTACATGCGCGCAATTCTTTCACAAAATCTTTATTTGAAGCCACAATGTCCAGTAACCTTACGTTTTGTAAGGACCAAGGTATTCCATTGTTCACGACATTTTAATTTAAAAAAAATTGAAATTATGATGACAAAATTTCGAAATAATTTCTTAATTATTATCTTTTAATCATTCAGGATTGTGAAATTTCACGATCACATTTCATCGTTGTTTATTCGCCAGTGCCCGAACTACGTAACAATATCACCTTCACTTGAAGTTACAAACATACAAAGCTGAACGAGTGAAAGTACAAGAGTACAGTAAATTTTTATGAACCATTCTCTTTGCTCCATAAAATAAATGTCTGTGAGGTACAGATGTTAAATGGTTCGCTATGACATGAAGGTTATAAACAGAACAGACTAATTACACACCATGTACATCAGCAATCTCATCAACAATTGTTTGTATTTAATTTCCTGTGGGCAATTGGTTAGATCATGGATATGTCTACAGGGAATGTTTTCAGTTCTTCTAAACAGCTGTTCTTATTCTTATACATTAAAAATTCAATACAATAGCTCTAGTAGTTTCTATGGAAACCTGTTTAAAATTGTCATCTTACAAATTACCAACACCCCCTTCCAAAGCTAAGGACATATCCATGTCAAAATATATGTTCAGTACAGTATGATTGCAAATAAACTAAAAACATTTTTGAAATCAACCGGAACAGCGGTTAAGTCGTTTCCAGATGTACCATAAGAACAATAACAGCACAACTGGTTTAAATTGTGATATTCCCAAGTATACAAACCCCTTCACTTACAACGTCCACTCTATGATTTAAATCGCCTGTGTTCCCGACCTGAATGTGTTATGAATCAGGTTTCAATCGTCATACATAGATAGTATCGGTGATACATTCTTCAGTGACGGACGTTTCAAAGGGTTCTCGGCCTCGAGCGAGCTTTCCCCAGCTCCACTCGCTCTTACAGCGTCTCTACCGACACGTCTTATCTGGCTAATGCGAATCAACATCTTTCTAATTGTCGTTGGACAAATGTAAGAGGTCGTTTGCGTGTTCGATTCGACATTTACGCGCCAATCCGCGGAGGAAGTGTGCTGCAAGCTTTTTCCGTGTCTCCGGGTAATGTTCCGGGATCGGTGCTTCAAGTCAGTATAAATAGGTAGGAGACAGTAACACGTTCTAGTGGTCTCAGTCATTTGGCGAATCATGAAAAGCGTTTGAAATATAATATTGTAAGTTATACAGCTTTGAAAATTTGGGATACATTAAGTTTGTTGACCGTTTTTGTCTAAAGATCTTATGTAGATGTTGTATTCGATGCACATTTCGCCAAGTTGAGTGCCATATTCCAAATTATTAACTAAATTTTTAAAAAACAACCGCTTCGTATACGTAAATAATTGAGCACATATAAAACTGTAAATAGTGTATTATTTTAGTAGTGTTTATTGACACAGTGACTATAGTACTGTATGAACATATTATACCCCTTGAAGATGCCATACACATAGACTAAATATGCATCAGGGTTCACCTACAAAAGATCTACAGGTAAATCTAATTAAAATACTTCTTCAAAAGATTACAGTACGTTTAAGATTTATATTACAATCAAACTAATTTTTAATTTCCACAAGAAACGCCTATAAACTGGATTTCCATTAGTGTACCAGATAAAAAATGATTGTTGTAGAAGTTGTGATTAGGGCAAAAGAAATCCTCACCGCAATTTTTATGATAATATTGTTATTTTTCACATGACCCGTATCCACTGAAGAAAAAAGCATTTTCTGGTTTAATGAGTCATTTTCTGGTTATTAGTTTCACTAATAAGAACTTAGTTGGGAAAGAATTAAAAAAGAAATGAAAAAGTTATTGATTTCCCACATAAATGTATTTCAGTCCATTCTTGGGCAACCACAAAGTCTACACTCAATCATCTGGTCATCCATCTCGCATCATCGAGGTCCCGGGTCCTCGGTCTGCTAGACAGATGCCGGATATGACGGTCCTAATGGCACGGCCGTGTTCCGTCCAGACCGTGATAATGAGGCGGGCGCCTCGCGCCTTCACTCCATCCATTCATTTAAGTCTCCGGTTAGCGCATTGTTTATAAGTGGCTACCCAGTATAGCGTCCCAGATATTCCCATTGTCCGCTGGTCGTTACCGCAAACCCGGTCGCCCGCGATCGGTTTCATAACCTTTACCTGGCCGTTAGCACATCTGCTAATGTCGCGCATTGTGTAGTCGTTCCCACCATTGTGCCGTTCCGTTGCATCTAGCTCAAGAACGTCATTGTGGCTGCTTGATTTATATCGAGGGCGGTTGTAGAAGTAATCGTGGCTTTCCATAAGAATACGTTTAAGTTTAAACTACAATTATAATGAGACTTTCATATATGGAAAAGATAGAACAGAAAAATGTCCACATAAACAGGTTTATTGGATTACGCAAAGGCTTTACTAGAATTGAGAGTCAATATTAGTCAAAAGCACTGTATTTGATATACGGTACGACTCAAAATATGCTTAAAAACAGGACGAGAGGATGAAAAGAATTAATGTGTATTAGATATCTTGGTGACGTTCTCTGACAAGATAAACCAAACCATGCATTTAGAGATTTGATAGCCTAATTTGCTTACAGCTTACAGACTTGCTTTAATGACTCGGGTATGAATTATAAAATTACGTTAAATAAGCAAATGAAACAGTTTACGATTAGTTGAATTTCTTAACGGAGAGGAGAGACGTTTCGTAGCAAAACGGCGTTTTGCCTCCAGGAGAGGAAATTTCTCAAACCACAAACCCGCAGCCCAGAGGGTTTACTGGGAACAATCACGACGCGTTTCTATCAGGGAGTGGGATGAAAGTGCATTTCCTCTACGCATTGCAATTACAAGAGCTGCACCCGATCACTGATCAGAGCGTCAGATCAATCACCAGGAATTGCAGCAGCGGTCAACTAAAATATATTGCTCTGCCAACTATCGCCTTGCCGGCGGCTGAATCAATCCTCCAGGACAATTGAGATACTCAGTCTGTAACCAGCAGTAGCAAGATTTATATTCTAATTACCTATTACATGAGCAATCTAATATCTCTGAAGTTCAGTTGATTGCATTGAAAAGTTTTAATCTAAAAAGATTATAATTCTTTATTTATATTATAATCCGAAAACGTATGTCTTTGTGCTACTATAAAGATGTAAACGTATAAAACACGTATGAGACAACAAAACACATTTAATTAAGTGGGACATTATCAAACAGGAAGACAAAAGAAGAATAAGATTCAATAGGAACTAGCTTATTTCAATGAAATTGGCAAAGATGTGGAAGATGAGTCACGACTGAGCGGCAGGCGCACACATGACTAGACTGCGCGGCGCGGCACAGCTTTCACGAGCGCAGACGTAGGCACGACAGATACACAACACGAGCTGATGTGTAGGGTTAGGTAATGTGGGGACACAAGGAAGTGTAGTGTGACAAGCGTCGTCTCATGACAGAGGAAACGGGAACGCCAATCAGAAAACACAATGTAAAAGGATCAAACCAAGTAATACAAGGCGAATATGATTGACAGTTTAATGAATTTTATGCTATATATAAGGACCAGATGACTAAATTCCAGGATTTTAATCCAAATTTGAATTTCATCCTTAAAAAATAATAACTGGGCCCAACAAGAAAAACATTTTTTCAGAGCTTTGACACTACCATTCATTCAGCTAAGCAGTTGATCGTTTTGAATACCACTCAAAAAGTAAATAATTCAAATACTGTAAATTGACTATCCACTTGGGGATTCCTTTTGTCTAGGATAAACTTAACTAAGTGAAATACGAGTTTGTTTATTCACAATTTTGAGAAAAAGATTTAACAAAGACTCTCCTGGACATATTCAAATACAGTAGCAATTTGCCCATAATGTTGATTTTGAGAGTTGGTACCACTATAGTAGTTATATGTCTGAGGAGGAACCAATAAATAAAGTCGTATAATGTAAAGGAATCATGTAAATCTTACGTTTTGGAATATTAAACCAATGAAGTGTGTGGATTTGGCAAAACTTTATGATTCGGAGTTAGCACGAAGCCCGATGAATGGAGTGATAGAGGCGACCACCCGGAGCGCTGCGGTCACCTGACCTCTGACCCCCTCATTAGACCTTCGATACCGATCTAGACTTCAACGGTCCCATTAGCATTCTCATTACTACAGGGCCAACAGTGCTAACTGTTCCCTCCAGGGTCACAGTCATGTTTTACTACACCTCAGCCCAATATTTTAGGATATAAAGTCCCTGAAGGCGAATTGTTGCAAAGACGTTTTCTGTCTGTTAGATATTAGGGAGGACACAAATTTTGATCTACAAATAAAAAAGTACAAAGATTCTAAAAATTGACGAGGTCCTGCGATGCTAACTAATTCGATTTAATTGATATTTCTTAAATTAGTGGCTAGCATATTATCCACGTCCAATCAAAGTAAGCGCTGAGAACAGATCATCTATGGATACGATATTGAAACCTTGTGCTGTTGAAAGACTATTCACTCCTACACATATATTACTGAATCTTCAAACACATTTACATCCAAATTCCAAATTTTCCCAAGCCTTTTAAAAAAATATAACAAATCCCACAAAAATATCAACTAGTGGAGAAATTTATCAAAAATAACATTACATTTAAGTGGCTCGTACAATTTCACAGAGTTCTTATACGGTCAAGGTCGACATCGATTTCTACGTCTAGCTCGCGTGACTGAGAAGATTTAACGTGGCTACTGCATTATCATAACTGCCCCATTTGCATAGACCGGGAGAACAGAGGTCAGCCTAGACACTGGCTGCAAGAGCGATCGTTTCGGCTCTATCGTGATGCTTCTCCGCTCTTGATTGACCGCTACGCCCTCGATTATCGACTTGAAAGACTGCCGCAATGTTGGTTAAATCTACTTGCTTGGGGTCGAGCCAAAGGTGATGGAACTGTTAGAAGCAAAATAACATCCTAGATGATATTCTGATGCTACAAACGCAGACCTGTATAAGGTAAACAAAAGGTGGATAAGATTTGTGTGACCCATTTTTCCCCACATACCTAACCTATTAGATATTAGTTTATTATTTTACATAGTATTGAAAAGGTTTCCAGTATATTAAGGTCGTCTTACATTTTTTTACGATTTGTGAAAAATTATAATTCAGCTCCAATATCTGACGCAAAACATTTTTTCTAAACATAAGATCAAAGCCAACAATGTAATTGAAAAGATACATTCAGAAATTTATGTCATAACTCATCCAAATGGTCTTAGTCTTTACAATAGCCTTTTGTATTAAACTAGAAAATCGTTGCTGCCATAGTCGATTCCATACAAGTGCTATGTATTTATAATATTTTTAATCATAAAAGGTTTAACAGAAACAACACGTTTACAGTTCAATTCACGAGATGAAGACAGGGAAAAAAGGAGCAGAACAGTACAAGTGAATAGGAAATATATCCGAGTAATCTACATGAAGAATACACGGAGGCAAGAAGGGCAATATCTGTATCTTGAAACAAAGGCTCTCGAAGCAGTCCAGTTAGCATGACTAGTCCGAGTGTACACTGATGAGGATACATTTCATCTTCAGGTGTGTCAAGTGCCCTCGTCAAGAACCCGGGGTCCAAGGGTGAAACTGAGACTGGAATATATTACAGGAGCTGGCAGGCCACCCACTGGCCACCGGCAGAGGCTAATTTGGAGTCTTGCGTGAGAGCTACCGGACCTTCCCACGGTCAAGGGTGCTCTTTCGACACCGAACAACGTAAACTATCGACCGCGGTAGTGTTGAGGAATAATTATCGAAGCTTAAAAATCTTACAAACAAAAAGACAATGTCATAACTAAAACTTCCCTTTGGGAAATAGATCATAGATATGTCTAAAAGGGATGTTTTCAGTTGGTATAAACAGGTGTCCTTTTAACCATATGACTTCACTTCTGTTAGAATTTTTGCGTGACGCAAATTGCTAACACTTCCACACCCCAGAGCACAACATGCTAAAACATTAGAAACCAGAAAATGGAAAACATTTGCTGAAGTCATACATAACCTGTCACGGCTAAAAACTGGCGCTTCAAACATGAACAAACGTCAAAGCCTGATTTGAAACGTCATGGGTTTACCAAGACTTTTACAGTATCTGGCAATTGATTCTGGACACCGAGGTCAGAACAGTAAAGTTAAAGACAATGAATAGAATGTCGGTTTATGACGATGCCATTGTCATGGTCTCACTTTGACATGCAACTTATAAAGCATAGTTTAATTAATAGGTTTATAAGTTATTTACTCGTGTAGAGTCATTTAAAATGATAGTATCTCTCAAGTATACAATCATAATTGTAATTTTTACACTTGCATAGTAAAGGCAAAACAATCGCTACTGTACTGCAATAAGCATGTGTCCGACGTAATCAAATTCTCCCAGGCGTCAACGGCCTTGGCAGCCAGGAATGCTGTAGGAGTTTCCGGCTATTAGACCTAGACCTTCACTCGACTCCAGCTCTGCATAATGATTCATTCGCAGGAAATTGTTGAATAAAGCAATCACATTTCTATTCCACGCAAACAGAGCGCGCTAAAAGTGGTAATCTCTGTCATTGTCGGCTTAGCATTTAGAGAGAGCGAATTATGTGTTATATGTATGTGAATTTTGTGTAATGTGTGTTTATGAATATCTTTGGTAAAACTTTTGACACAGTTGCATACATTTAAGGTTACACATAATTATACATTTATTTGTTAAAAATTGGAAAATTTTTTACTAATGTGTTGTTTGGTTTTGTGTGTACATGTCAACGCCAACGAAGTGGCAAAGTATTCTTTGTCTAAGTAAAGTTAATCAGTGAGAAGTCAATAATAAGGTCTAAGATGTTTTAAATTTTGCATAACTATCACAGTATGTTTAAACTGTTACACATTAAAATGTATACCTATGATCTCAGTTTTACATTAAGAAATGATATTGCAAAAACAAGTTTGCCTTAGACGCGTTCAAAATTTGAATGTTAACTATGTATCGTTGATCAAATTTAAATTAAATTAACCTCAATTTTAAAAGACTTAGAGTTTTGGCTGTTGAAAATACCATGTTCGGATAATCGATTATCAATAATCCACAATGGCAAAATTCAAATTAGATGACAACCTTCCATGCTTTCAACAATAAACTATCTTTTTATTATTACGTTAAAGGACGCTACAATATGTTAGAAGGTTAGACTTACTCGTACTTCATTGCGAGCTCACACCTGTTACTCCTACACACGATAAATCCCGCAACGGCACGTCCTCTATGGGAGTGGAGGCACGGCACCAGCCCCAGCACTAGCAGATATATTATTGCTATGTTATTTCAACCATTCCTAGTGGGTGGTGATAACGAGAGTCCATAACTCCTTGCAGGGTGTGAGCGGAACAGGTAAACAGCCGGGACCTTGACTGAGATACTTTCGCTGGGGTGGCTGTTGCTGTTGCAGTTGCGCAAGATGCCTCTACGGACTCCGGACTGCGTCGTCGTGAGGAAATCTAACTTCCACGCCGATACTATCAACTAACATGACCGTATTAGGCTATACTATCGACGAGTCGACAGTTCAAAAGTAGTAGTTTAGTATTTGAAGGAAAAACAAAACCTTAGATAGTATTATACTACAAGTTCGTGCTTAGAATGTATCGTTAAGCCGTTATGTAGCAGATCCCTGCTAGGTTGTCAAAGGTTCGCGACAGAGTCACCCTAGTTGGCGTGAAAGATTACAAGTGTGACCTGGGAACTTTGACAGTATAAAAACATATGGATAGACAAACCTGTATTTTTGCATCTGTTTTATTTTTTTTAATGACGCGGATGCATTTCATAGAAACGAGTAAATTTAGGAAAAACCAAACAAAGCAACATCAGTCAACCATATTTTGTGTTCCAGACGAATTAGTAAGAAATTCTAGATCATTTTTTAGATTTGTTGTAAATTTTACAAATTTTTGTAAAAATGTGAGATTCTAAAAAATTGTATTACTGGTAAACAAAAAAACTGAATTTTATATAATTTACAGAGCAATTGCTGGCATTAAATTTATTGAAGATTATGCCATTAAGTAATATTTTTACTAAGGTAAACCCTATAGTAAATCTAAAATGTTTTATTTAGAACTTAAAAGGTAACCCGACCGTATATACTTGGCGTGTTAGTTTAACGTTTCTGGTTTTGAAACCGTTGGCCGACGATTGTGACTTGTGTCAGATTGTGTGTGGCTATCTTTGACTAGTCTCTGTAACTCTCGCTGCTACAGCACCTAACTGACTTGAATTCAACGCACAATCCGTAACCCAAACCAAGACATGATGATGGGCCCCGGTATTAAATATTCAAATACTAGTCTTTCATTTTATATACAGAATAGATAATTTTATCAAATATATAAAATACTGTATATTTAACATCAAATATAGTAAAATACTAATTACACTAGAGGAGGTGTACATCAATAACTGAAGCATAACCCGAGAATTGCGACAGTGTTTCATCACTGGAAGTGAATAGGCTTTCGCAACCTTGGTCTGTCGGTGTAAAATCACCTCTAATTTATTGTGTAATAAACACAATGACCGATCGGCGATAAAGAGTATCGTCGGTGTGATCGAGAAGGCAGGGCACACGATCGTGGCATTTGCGATCGATATAGAGCGATGGACCGAGGTGTCGCAAGGTCCGTGGGACTGCGCGACGCTCAAGCACGACAAATGTAGAATCTGTATAAATAAAATTAGAGTTTTGTCTGTACATTGCTCAGAATTATTCATTTTTTAGTTATTTTTACTATTCGTGCGTTAGAATAGCCGAAACCGGTCTTATCTCAATTTTTGTCTGTTTGTGACGCTCCAGGAGGCATTTTACGCAGTCTTCTCCGAAAAAACGGGAGAACTGATTACAATGAAACTTATTTCATGTATTCTCTACATTCCAGAGAACGTTTGTAAATGCTTTAAATCGCCCGCCATCCCTTGAAAAGTAAATAACGAGCATTTAAAAACCCACTTTTACGCGATATTACTCGCATTTTGATCCAGTTTTCAATGAATAACCTACTGGTAATAATCAGCTGTCTTTGTAGTTTAAAGATTTAATAGAAATAAAAACAAACAGCTGTCTAATCTATATTAGTTAGTTTATATTGGTCATTGATTTTAAACCCATTTCGAAATCGTACTATATTAAAAAGTTATTTTAACATATAACTAATTATAATAATTGTATAAATGTTTCTGATCTATTTAATTGCAAAGTACAGTAATGCTAAATAATAAAGCTGGGTATTGTTTTTTTCTTTGTATTGATTTGATTACGATTTCAGGTTTACATTTTGGTATGACAATCTTTCGTCTGTAAACTGAATCCTACAACCCGTACAAAGGACGGGCTTACTGCTAGTCGTATATGAAATTGTAATCGTAAAAATAGATACGACAAATATGTCATGACTAAAGTACTGTGGTAAGTGCTGTAATCCAGCTAAGTGGAGATCACGATTTGTGGATAGTTATGAGCGATTGCCGGTGGATGTGATGTTCTCAGATAAGGATTAACGTACGCGCTATTGAATACTACATTCAGCCGCCAAGACCATCATCATAATTAGATCAGTTCGTAATTCAGAGGCAAATTTGTGGCTCGGATCCTACGTTAAACTGAAGGACCCTTAGATGTCATAAACTGTTGGTCTATTAATTAACAGTCCTATATAAGGAACATGTCAGTTAACAAACTACCTGATTGCGCCACAATCGTCTAACATTAATTTCTCATTCCTACTTGACTTAAAGTACCAACCTGTATCCTATGTACCTTTCTTGATGGACAGTATAACTTTATTTTGTAGTTAATGAAATACTATTATATGTTCAATAACACTAGTGCTACGAAAAAAAACTATCAGCATTAGAGAGGAAAAGAGAATAAGGTAGGTAAACAGATCAATGGTTTGTAACGGTAAAAGTGCATACAAAACTTCCTAATGATATTATTCAAGTAAAAAAAAATACTACTAGATCAACAATCAACAGAGCTGTCCTGAACTTTTTGATATCGATATGTCTTATATTGTTATGTATTAGCTCTGGGAGGGGTGTGTTGGTGGTTTTTAAGATGGATATGTAACAGGTTTATATAGAAACTACCAGAGCTATTTTATTGAATTTTTAATATAAAAGAATAAGAACAGCTGTTTAGATTAACTGAAAACATTCCCTTTAGACATATCCATGATCTAACCTATTTCCCACAGGGAAGTAAATACAAACATTTTTTAGCTAAGATTATGCAAACTTTCTTCTGTTTTTAAAGATCCTACTATAGCGGAAACAATTTGCAGAACCTCAAAGGGAAAATTCAATTAGTAAAATATGACGTGCACTACTGTAATGAACTATTGGGAAATATGATTTGTGGGAGACAGAAAATCATTTATCTTCATGAAGGAGAATTGAAAACTCCGCGATGGAGAAATCCGCCGGTAGAGTTCACGTACGTGCGTGCGGACGTGTGATTATACACCGTCTGTAATTAGCGGCCTGCTGTCTTTGTACTGCGGCGCTGATGAAAATTATTCCCGACTTCCTCTGCTGTTTCCGGTACAGCGATTAATCAACTGTTATCTAAGCGGGTTTTGTTGGAACATAGTATTAGGGGTTAGGTAAACAATTTAAAGTCGTATAAGATTACTCCGATGGAATCGTTTTTTATCCTAAAATCTTAACATCCACCTAGCTTTTATCTGAAAAATATTTTTAACCTCACCATAGGCCTAGAGCCTGTGCGGTAAATTTAAGACAGCGTGGTGACGTGTCGGCATCAGTCACATAGGCTAGCCAGAGGTGACCACTTATGATTTGACAGGAGTCGCCAGCTGTTAATTTTGATCCAGCAACCTTTGCCTTACTACCTCCCTATCTTACAAACTACGAACTTTTAGTAAAACTAACATATTCTTTAATGTTTCTTAAAATGCCATTTAAAAATTTACTATTTCAAAACTAATCATTGAATTTCTTAATTCACCCCAATCCTACTAAGAATAACATTGGATGCCCTCATTATATATGTGTAACTAACCATGACACTGGCCAAAGTAGACTACTGTATATTCAAGTCCGAATGTTTTCTATAATTTTGTAATCTGGCGTATTTTTTCAGAATTTTTTTGCCCCTCCCGATCTGCTCCAGTTCTGAATCCTTACGATTGCAAAAACTATATCACTCCACTCAAAAGCTGCTTCAACATCTCAATCCCCATAAGAGACACTTTCATTTAATACTTCAGAAATAACTCAGTTTAAAAAATACAGGGATTAATTATCTGTAATTAACTTTGATGCGAAAAAATCACACAGCTTCCAAACCGATAAAGCTCACAGGTTAACGAGAAGTTTTCTATTTCTAGCCTTCCCCTAGCCAATGAGTGGTTTAGACCTGGCGCGAGGCTAATGAAGAAAGTGAGTGAGTGAGTGACCGGTAAGCAGAGTGAGAGAGACCTGTTGCCGTTGCCGCACAACACGCACAATTGGCGCAATGACTCACTCCGCGACAACCGGGCGGCCTTGGCTGATCCGCTACACTCGGTCATCGACTGTGGCGCTGTCGGCGTCGGGGGAAGGAAACTCATTCATTCCTGCCGATGACGATCTCTCGTTATACTGTAGTACGTCGTCCGAGATGTGGGAGAAAAGGTAGTGACTACGAAACATGTAATGCGAGATGGAGAATGAGGTTAGATATTCTCGTGACTCGTAACTACAGATGAATCGCTTGCCTGGAGAAAACCCTTGGTCGTTTATGGATGATTAAGTTTAGATATTCTTGTTAACTTTACAAATGATCCAGAACTCCTCAGAAGTATGAATGTATCGTTCATAAGGAAAACATGATTTAATAATCAAGTGTTTTATGAAATTTAATAATTTAATTCCAATCGAATTCATTTTTAAAATACGTTCACTCCCAGATGGCCCTTACATATGCCACCAGAAAGGAATCTATAAACCACAATTACACAAAAATTGATTTACTTCCCTGTGGGAAATAGCTTCGATCATGGATATATCGAAATGAAATGTTTTCAGTTCCTCTAAATTGCTGTTCTTATAACCATATGACGTCACTTCCGTTTCAAAATTTGGTCTAGCGGATTGTCAATACTCCCCACCCAAGACATATTCATCTAAAAAAACTAAGTTATAGACCCCAGCCTAAATGCGCACGACATTTCCTACGGATCAAAAGTAGACTGTACTCAAATCAAATGGTTTATACCAGAAACGATGATAGTTTATCAGCATAGCCAGAAAAGGTTGCATGAAGTTATGCCACACATTAAGTAAAAATTTGATATTATGTTATTTGAGAAGGCTGACACACATTTGTGCCGCTGGTCCATTTTAATCACACCAAGCATAACATGTATTTGCATCTAGTCTATGTTGTAAAACGTGGTGGCACAAATATGTGTCAACTGGTTTATATTTACGGAACTACTTGCATTGTGGGAGTGAATGTGTTAAATTAATGTTTTGTGCTACTGATGAAAGGGAAGTAATAATACCCCCGTCGCAGCAGATCTGCGTACTCAGCGAATTTCCAAATCAATAACATAATAATAATAAATATATGACGAGTTTTATAAATGCCATAAAATCATTGTTTGCTATTCTCCATAAGATTAACAAGGGAAAAGAGTGTGCAGTTAGCTGCTGTGAGGAACACTGAAAGTAGTAATTTCTACCATAAAATTTTTTTTCTTATATTCATAAATTTCATCAACATCTGTCCATAAATTAAGGAGTTTGCTATTTTCCATAAGATTAACAAAAGAGTATGCAGGTTTGCTGCCATGATAAACACATAAACTATGATTTTTAAGCATAATGATAGACCTCAACCACATGAAGCTAAATATCATTTTTATAAAAATATGATTAATATGGGAAATATTAATTTTCCCTATCCTCCATAAGATTAACATTGGAGCCTCACAAGTACAAAACACATACAACGTACTGTGTTTAGATTTTTAATAGCTCGGTAACCATTGGAGATAGAGAAAAACTTTAAGAACTTAATTGTGTAGTTTTTAAGCTGATTAATGGTGAAATTAAAATTAGAAAATTTTTAAAATTACATGTGAAAAACTAAAAAAACCCCATTTTGGGGTACAAAACCCCCCCAAACTACCCGTTCCCATTGACCGATATGTCTGGTTAACGAACTCGTCGAGCATTTGTAGAATACACGTCTCTACCAATGGTCTCGATCAGACCATTTTTACGAATTGTCGTGTTCACAGACACACACACACACACACACCCACACATATATATATATATATTATATATTTTATATTATATATATAAATTTTAACGACTATTGTTTTTCGACTCTGGGCACCTAAAGAAGAAAAAATAACATGGTCCCGGGCTTAAGTCTCGCCATGAGACCTACGGTAATAGCTTCTTCCCTATGGGAAATTCGCTAAAAATATGCATGGTTAATTTTTCTATAAAATAAATCTAAGGATAAAATAATTCGACAATAAATCATTCGTTTACCCGTTGCGTCATAATGAAATGACAGTAATGAATATAGTATTGAAATATAGTGTATTTACAAAAAGGAAATAAATTTACACATTAACTGTATAGTAATGCAAAAAAATTAAAGAATTAGAACTTAATGAATCACAAACAACCCCAAATCACACCACAAAATAAACTGAACAGTAGAACGATTGAGGATGCATTATTGTATAAAACAGGTTCTATCGGTAAGAATGGAAACTATTCAAGAAACCTCAGGGGATCCCCCGAATAAGGTAAGCCAAGGCACTCAATCTTTCTATGATGACCACCTGTAGGAAAGAGTAGGATATTAAGATGCTACAGGACGTCCAAAGGTCCGAAGCTTATGTAGAATAGCTGAGAAATGTAGAAAGTGTCATAAACAACTGGGATAGCTGTGTGAAATGTCAAAACAAGCGACCGGCTAGGAGAGAAGAAGATTGAACTGTTCATTCAATTAGAGGCGGCAAGAAGCTTTCTAGTCTTGAGGAATGTGCAGGATGATTCCGTCTAGGAAATGGTGTCTCATTCAAGTCGGATGCGACCTGATTTCCGAATTTTGACTCGTGTTCACAAAAAAGGAAGAGAAACCAGAAGGGGTTTGAAAATAATTCAACTTTTGGAATGCTCACTCGTATGGAGTTAGTTTTTACCATTATTAATATTATCACTATTAACCAGATGTGAATTATATACTCATTATATTCCCCGATGAGATACAAATTTTCGTTCTTCACGACCAATAAAAACCATTTGAAAATCACCCAACGGAAACGAACTAAAGTAAAATTTCTCACTTTTAGGTTAGGATGTGTCAGTTAACATTCAAAACTGCTCTTACAAAGCAGCATTAGTTATTTTTTTCTTTATTCATAAACCTGAACTGCATCTTATAAATCGTATAGTTCAGGAAACAATTGGCAATGCTAAGAAAACCTGGCCATAACGAGCGCCAGCCCTCGAAATCGAGCTGAAATCCGGCCCGAGGGGCGAAGCACATGTGCCCATGAGGGACCCGGTGGGGCGAGGGTCGCCCTTGGGTGGCCCGGTGTCGGTAACCCTTGGACTACTGGTCGGGGTTGCGTGTCACTAAACAAACCATTTAAATAAACCTAATCGTTTATTCATGAGCCGATTCGAGTATCATAACGTTGTGGTCCCAACTGAGCAGCTTTGACCACCTCACTTCCTCTCGTGTTAGGGCGTTTGACTATTCAATAACGGTGAAAAAGACCACAGGATTATGACGGGTGAGTTTAGAAACTTGTTTTGACGGTTTAGAGGTATTTCTATCCAACCGATCTTTTGTTGGGGTTCACACTTTAATCATAAATGAATTAATCACCCTAGATAAATGATTTACCTTACAGTTCTGTATATGTATGATTTATAGTTAAATATTTCAGTATGAACGGTATTTCTGTACAGAACACTATCGTGTTTGCTATTATTTTATCTTATTTTCATTTAAACTTTATTCAACCAGAAATATCGTGAAAATAATTATTAATTATCTCCCTGTGGGAAATAGGTTAGATCATGGATATGTCTAAAGGTAATGTTTTGACTTCATCTAAACAGCTGTTCTATTCTTTTATATTAAAAATTCAATACAATAACTCTGCTGGTTTCTATGGAAACCTGTTACATATTTTCCATCTTAAAAATCGCTAAGAACCCCCAGAGCTAAGACATATTCCATGTCAAAAATAAAATTCCGTCGTTTAAAAAGGTTATTGATGTAGTGGTATCACCAACATGTGACTCATTACAGACACAGCTGTTTGAGGGAGGAAGAGATTTATGGCCTTCCCGGGCCGGGCACAGGTAAACAGAGGGTCTATCGGCCAAGTTAGTGTATTACGGAATATTATTATAAGTTGTAGTTTTCAACAAGGGAAGTCGATAAAATACACTAGTAATGAACGTATTTGCGTTATTTTTCTTATCCTTCAACATCTTTTTTACTATTATTGCAAACCAGAAGTTATTATTAGTTTGCTACAATAAGTTATGCTGATTTACAAAAAATAAATAACCATAATATGAATTAAGATTTCCAACCGTACACCATAAGGAAAGGTGGTCGCAGTAAATACATATTGTACATAAAATACAAAAATTACAATAAATTGTCCTAAAACTGCAAGGAAATCACGATAAAATTTGACCTTATCCATTGAATAAACAAAAGTATCGTTTGTATCCTTTTATTCCCTCTCCTTTGCGCAGGAAACAAGAAGAGTTGAAGACGAAACCACTCTGTTTTCAATTTAGCCTGGAGATGATCGAGAGAACCATTTATCTGACAGGGTTGTCAACTAATCTGTGCTCGGCGGCAATTAGTGGCAGGAGGTTATGACAACTACAGCTGTCGACCGGTGTCATCTGATAACAGATAAGAATGGCAGCGAAGGGTCAGTGTTGGCCAACTTCCATGCCCCGTCAAACCGGTCTTCCCTAATGGCCGGTCTTCCTTCGATGGAAACATTATTGGTCCTAGTGGTGATGGACGATGGTCAATTAAAATTCCAAAATGTACGTTAGTGACCATTTATTCTTCAAAGGCAGGTCTGACACAATAATTTGAGTGTTTGTTTATGATCGTCTGTAATTACGAGATCTGTCAACGATTTGGTTTCATTCTGAAGTTATACGGTGAATTTATGAGGGATATGGTTTGTGTCTGAATCACGAAGTTAGAACCGTAGCCACAGAGTGCATTCCTTCGTAGTGGGAAAGTCGAAGCCAGCTGATTTCATCTCAAGAGCTTGGCAAGTTTTGCGATCTAAATTAATGATAAGTGAATGAGCTGATCTACAAAAAATATTGATAATTACTGTTAGCGATTAACCTCGTTCTCACCACACTCAGAACCATTAATTATTTCCTGAACATGTCGAGGTATTATGAAAGTCGTAAACAGAACAAATAGAATATATTACACATTCAGCAAAAGATGTCAGTTATTTGCCTACCTGGGAAGTCTCGTCTTCCAAGGCCCTCATTTTCGCCAGCTCCAGCAGCCTATCTCGGCGTTTATCGCTCAACTCCTCGAGTCGCTTGGCTGCGCGATCCACCTCCGAGAACAGACGCTCGGCGCGCTCCACTCCCATCCTGGAAAAGTGTTCAAATATTGCTTTCACATTATAGTTTTACGTAAATTACAATTCTATAGCATAACATTTCGTATCACCTAAAACTTTAGATTTCTCTGAAAATTAGACTACGAAATTGAATCTTGACGATAAATTTAAGATCTAGATGAGGAGAACAAGAACCTTACCAACTAATATTCTGAACATGAAGAGGTATCATTTTAATACAAACTATTCACTGTGTCTTGAGGCCGTTGTTACGCATTTTAATACAGCACATTTTGGCCTTTCCACGCAGGGTGACTATGAAACATGTGTGGTTCCACGGCTGAACGCGGTTGATGTACCAAAAGGGCAGAAAGGTAACGTAATAAATCATAAATCCTAGCCAGGGGAACACTAATGATTTTTTCCAGGATAGATAAATAACACGGTGAATTTCTGTGGGTGGGGAGTCACCATTCTCCCGACCCGGCCGAAAGCACCCAATAGATATTCAGCGCTCTACGAAGTTGTGTTGGGTTAACCAAATGCGATCCGTTCATCAAATTATATAGTTTTGATAGGCTAGATAAATCTTGTCTGACGATAGCTAGGCTCCCGAATTTACACAAGTATATATTAAAATGTGAATGTAGTTGCGCTTACCTGACGTCCTCGCTGTCAGGCAGCCACTGCGCCCGGTCCTCCAGTGCAGCCAGCGTCGTCTGACCGTCCCGCCTCAGCCGCTGCAGCTCGCCGTCGTGCAGCACTCTGCTCATCGTGCGGTGCTGACTACTCAGCTGACGACGACTCAGCGTCCCGTCCACCGAGCTGCGCACATCGGACATCACGCCCACCAGACGCCGGCCGCAAGCCTGGCAGCTGCTCACGAACGGCTCTAGCTCCTGCAGTCACAGATGACAACCGTGAAGTAGCAAAGTGATAAATATGACCTAGATCTTGATTAAAAGTAAGAAACCATGCACTCCTAGGAAATGTGGAAAAACATGAAATCATCCATTAAAAATAACTTGCAACCCGATATCAATATTGAGAAAGAAACTTATATTGCAGTACATTTGGGAAACTTTGAGTTGGATGGTGTTCAGAGCTGTGATCATGTAAATAGCTTTAGATGTCTTCCGAGACTTGTGTAGAAGAAAATTTGTAGAGATGATGTAAATCAAAAGTATTGGTTTATGAAGAACGGAAGTTTGTTTTCATACGTTTAAAGACCTTCTTCAAGTAGCAAACAAGATATATAAAGAGACCCATTCTAAAATCCGTAAAAGGAAACAAAATTTACCACCCATCCGGTCTGCCTTTGTCTAGCAACAAAGTGCGATAAAGATTTCAAAGCGAACCCGACGAGATAGTGAGTGAGCAGTTCCGAGCATAATTTCACTTTCTCAGGGGGTTTGGCGGCGATGACTGCCATTTGCTCGTTGCTAGTAGGCCAAGTGGGCTTGTGGTGTTTACCGTGGCGTGAGAACCGACCATCGGCGAGTCCGGTGCTCTACTCCGCCACTTTCATCACTTTCCCGCCCACGGACAAGGTCGGGAGCCGCGGATTGCGTCACACCCTGTCACGTGACGATCACGACCGGCGACACCTCGCTTCCTCCACCTTCGTGATCTGCCGGGGTCTGTTTCCCCACAGGCCCGGACCGTTTGGTAACTCGTGGGAAATTAATTGTGTACATTTCTTCTCGTATCGTGTTCACTCCTCCGACAATTACAGTATTCACTATGTCTGTAATGATTGCATTGCAAGACATGGTTATATTAATGGTATTACCAACACAGGGGACAATTCCGCAGTTCTCGTGTATTTTGTTAAATAACAAGTAAGGAACAGTAGAAACAAATGAACAGCGTTAACTGAATGCTCTTGACCGTATCTTTGAACAAATGTTTTAAAACTTGAAGAGGATATAACGGAAAATAATTATTATATTTAAAATATATTGCACTAAATTTATTCCAAATCGATCATCACTAAAATTAATTTTCTACTTTATGTACTCTAGGGAGTGCGCTAGTCTAGGGATATAGCGTGGGAATCTGGTCCTCAAGGTGCCGGGTTCAAATCTTGCCAATCACCAATGGCTTTACGCTAAGTGATAATATCGCAACTCACTTGGTCTAGTCTGAAGTAATGTGTAAAACGGTTTCGGGCGAAGGATTAGACCGAATCCTAGGATGAGAAGGGTGGACGGTAAAAAAAACTGTATATAACAAAGTCTTCGACAAATGGAAACGGGTTTACACAGCTGTTACACAACAGATGGGGGTGGGTGATATTTCAATTATAAACCTCCAAAACATTGTTATCAGACCAGGTGATCGGGCCAACACGGGCGAGTTGAGTGGCGGGCGGGACTTTGACCCTTGCTCGCTTGCGTGAACTATTGAATGTCGCAACTACTGAGGCGGATTTCGGCTACTAAACTATTCTTTAACCATTTCTGTATTCGTTAATTAATACACTTAAACAATGGCACAAGGGATATTGGCTAGACTGGGTAAAGGTGCGAAATTTTATCAAAGTATTAGATATCTATTCTGAGATAAATACTATCATTAAAAATGTGTGCCAAATGAATGGTTTACATGTAGATTGTAGAAACAAGTTTAACATTAACCTTGTCTTCGCAGGAGATCTAGGACGCGCCAAACGCTCGGTCAGATGCTAGGAACAGTTCGTAATTCTATGAACCGCCCAGAGCCGCAAACAGGCGTGGCCACGTCATAACCCAAGTGCAGTAATTGCTATGCGGCGTATTAAGTACGCACCTTTCAATATCGAGGCGTTTTATCTAAATGGACCCTGTCTTTAATATGTATAACCGGCGTGTTTACCCACTAACACAATCGAGGCCGTAACTTAACAAAACAGTTTCCAGATAAACCGTTGAAACGTGAACTTGACTACTGGGAAAGTTCAAAAGAGCGGCGATTCAGTTATCAACAAGGTTGTTCACCCCGATGTCGTAACCTCCCACTTTGTTGATAACGTCAAGTGTCCCCAGCACTTGGGATTGTTAATACATTTGCCGCGGGTCTTCATTAGACAGACTTTATCAACAAAGACGTCAGAGTTGATTCATAAAGTTGTACGGTTCCTTTCCTTATAAACAAAAGTAGAAATTAATAGATATTCAAAAGTCTACGACGATAACCATGGGCACAAAAGGTCTTAGAGGAGCGATTCCAAAATTTTGGATTCAAATACAGATAGTTAATAAATATGTATTGAGCAATATTGTTTTAACGGGATTTAAAAGATAATAGTTTACACACATTTGTAAAATAATATCATTATTGGCTACTGTAAGATACTGTAAATGGGTGAAAAATATTTTCCCGAGATCTTCAGTTTAGACCTTCAGAATTTTGTTTTGATTTATGAATACTTATACGCTAAGTTTTGTTATTTATTAAATAAAGCCAGAATTTCCTCTCCAAAGAACATGTTTCCTGTAGAATATCGCGTTTTAGCAACACTAAGTTTTAAGGGATAACTTTAAGTTCAGTAAAATGAAATAAAACAATATAGGCGGCTCAATTTCATTTTGAAATCATTGACGTAAAAAAACAAACTATCTAAGCCTATATTTTCTAGTTCTCTGGGCGATTTACCAATTCTAATATTTCATATTAGTCAGTCTTAGAATGATTAGAGGGGGCCTTAAGATAACAGAAACGCCGTTTTCCATTGTCATTGGAACGATATTGTAAATTTTAAGTTTTAATAAAAAATTAGATGGAGGGAAAATATCTTGGTATTTAAATTAAATATAACGCTGTAAAATAAAATTAAAGTAGTTTTTAAAGATTCCTACCTTGAAAAACTCGACCCACTCGAGCTGATCGTGAGTAGTCCGGCCGCCACACTCGGAGGGCGTCTGATCCTCGGCGACGAAGTTGAGCAGGTCGGAGGAGTCCTTGAGGGAATGGCACTGCAACAAAACTCAATATCAGAATTGGACGTGGAAAACCTTATCTGGAAATTACTTCTACGTGGATAAAATATCTTAGACTATTTATTAAGAGCCTGCAATTACTCCACAATCTTGGTTTTAGTCCCATAAGAACAATGATAATTTTGTGATAGCATTACTCGACATTCTACAGTCCTAAAAAAAGTTGCGGTGTCAAATTAATGTTAAAGTGGTTATCTAGGAAATTACATATTCCATTCTTTAATTCTTCCAAACTAGAAAATTTAATTGCGTGGTAATTTCATATCCGGAAAAATGTAATTCCCTAGATAATAACTTTACCATTAATTTGACAACAAAACCATCTTTTTAAGACTATACAGTAATGTAATGATGTCACAAAAGTTTGATTGTTCTGAAAGGCCTAACGGAATAATTCGCCTGTATGACAGACTCTTAAGGGTTTTCAGATTGATACACAAGAACTTATTGAAGTTCTTACGTGTACATATAATTCTATACATAAAGGGTCTATATCACAAGATTGCAACCTATGCACACATATATATATTTTCACTCAACTCATTGCATCTCGAAACCACCATGGTTACTTTTTTGAAAAATACACGTTCCATTAATTGGAAAGACTAAATCTCTCAGGCATTCTCCATGCGTATTATTCATACACCTTACTAATTTTTTAATGGAATTTTCTGAGCAAAAAAAGTACCAACCTGTATTTTACTTTGAGGAAGATTGGACAGTCCTGGAGGTTGATCTGGATTTGAAACTAAAATACGAGCTACCCTTTGTGCTTTCTGAAACAAAACAAAATAACGTGTGAAATAAACGCTAAGGTCGTTTGAAAAATACACACTAAAAGTTAGTACCGGTATAAGTTACAAAGAAAATTATCATTGGATTTTAAGCATAAAGCTAAATGGGAGATATATAATTTAATTTAAATTCATATCGTACTAATGGATTTGAACTGTTACTTATGTCAGCTAACATTACCTTATCATTAAATGTGTCGTAGGCAAAATAAGATAATGTTTTAAAACTTAATTTAGAGTCCTGTTATTTCAAGGATTCTAGTTTTACATGGACGGTATCCTACTAAGGATGATGGTGGTACTGACCGTGACGAAGGACAGCGCCTTGTCGAGCAGATGGAGGCCCTCCGTGTGGGGGTGGACGCAGACGAGGGTGAGGCCATCGGAGGTCCTCTCGGGTCTGAGGGAAGAAGACACAAAGGTGAGTGTCACATGTATATGGAGGCTATGAAGAAATTGTTGACGAGTTCTTGGAAAGTCAATTAACCATAATCAAATTATCTTATAAAATAATGTTAAGTTGTAATATGGTCCCTGCTCATAGTACTGCGACTGAGGTCCAGTCCTAAGTGGGCGACCAAAATGTTGGTCCTACATGGACTCGCGATCCGGGCCACCAAATCATTCAGGGTCATCATGCTCTCATCGTAGCCTATGATATAGTCATTCTGTGAAAATTTAAAATGGCTGTTGTATAAGTTTGTGAATGTAAAAAGCTCTCTTGATATTAAGAATGTATTAAAATAAATTAAGTTCAGTAAGATCACAATACTTATAAATACTCGTATTTATTACTTTGGACGTTTAGTTTTATTTAATAATTTTATCTTAATAAAATGTAATTTTAATTCTTTAGAAGGAAGTGTGCATAGGCCTTCTCATACATAATTAATGTTAAAGGTATCAAACAGTTTTGAGCTTATTTGTGAAATTGTCTGCAAGTTTTTATTCTTAGTAAACTAAATTATAATAAACATATAAAATGTTGTGAATAACACACAGTTTTTGTCGTAAAATATAGTGAAATTAATAAAACAATTAATGAAATATAAATTAATTGGCTTGGCTGGTTAAACCGTTAACACGTATGTTGAAAGCTTAAACCAAATGGGGGGAAAACTACTTGTCAAATGAAGTTCATCTGCTAGTTTGGTACGAATCCATTCATCAGCTTATTGTGGTACTTCGCGTGCCTCATATTCCACAAGGACGGATTTTCCTGCACAGCTTCTATTATTTCTTCGTCAGACATGATGCAGGAATTGCAAAAGAAACATAATAAACTATAACACACAGACACGTCTTCTTCTTTCCCATGGTCGTTAGGATCGCTCACGTAGGACTGGGCCTAAGCAGTCCCTTATTATGACGTTTAAAATAAATAATGTAATAGAAAAACAAATAACCAGTACACCAAGAAAATTATCACAGAAGCTCTCACAGAAGACATATATAAAAATGGAAGGATACAGGTTTCACAGCATAAAATAGGTCTACAACAAGTAATAAAAACCAGTAAATTCATATAAAAAATATTATGTCAAATTATTAAAACCCCATGTTTTAACGATAAAAAGTTTTAATAAAAATTAATCACAGGTCGAAAAATACCCACCGTGAAAACTAATAAAATACTCTATGAATCATAAACAACAAGCTTTAAAAGTACAAACGTCATATTCGCGAATTTCCGATGGGAAATGAGTCAATAATCGTTCTCTTCATGATTTTAGACATATATTTTAATTATTTATACAAAATACATTCGATGTTTTGAATGTTTGCAGTAAATAAAAATTAAAGTTGTACACGGATTTCATAAAAAAGAGTAAAAGACTCGTTCTAATTTTGTTTCATTACTCTCGATTGAATAAAATTACGGACCGAAAAACATATACTTATACAGAATTGCTTCTGATAAAGACCGGGGAATTTCGCAAAGCTAATTACATCTGTGCCGAATGTTCATTGATAAATGAGGTTGAGGCGAGGACGGGTGGATAGCAGCATCGACTCCTTACTTGGCGTAACTACGCCCGCACGCCCCCGGCCCGGTAATAACAATAATTCGCGGTAAAAACCGAAAGTAAATAATTGATAATGGTTATCGCTGTATAATGCAGCGTGCGGCGTTTGCAGAGATGTAATCTCCACTAAATTATTACACGTAATGGCTTAATTCCGCAATCTCCGGATCAGGATCAGGACTGCATCGGTTTCAATTATCTAAGCAGGCCGAGCCACTGGCCTGCGGGTAAGTGATAACGATAAGACTGTGCGCTGCGTCACTTCTGGGGCATGTCAAGTATAAACAAACCATTCTGTTACGTTACAGTACATACCACCAAAATATTTAAACTGTACCTTCAATACAAATGGTGACTTACCCAAAGCCAACTATGTATAAGACATTAATGTCAGATAATTGTGGAACGATCTTGTCGTCTTCTTACTGACCAAGACTGACACGTTTCTTAGACATGACTGTTAATTAATATCCTAATAGCCAATGACATCTAAGGGACCTAGAGTTTAACATGGGATCCGAATCACAATTTTCCCTCTCATTGAGGCTTGCGAATTGTTCTAATTATAATGATGATCTTTGCGGATGAATGTAGTAATCAGTAGTGTGGACGTTAATCCATACCAGGGAATATCGAGTAGCTGGACTACAGGACACGTTTCAGTCCCAGTCTTAAGTTGATATTTCATGAACTAATAAACGAGTACCTTGGTAGTGAATGGTGAAAAATGATAGCTATCCATGGAAGAATTGAAAAATTAGCATTGCGCTTGAGTACTGTGGTAGTATAACAGTCAACTGGGTGGACGCGCCGACGCGACGACCCGCTAGTCGTCAACCGTGTCTGATGAACGGAACGAAAGGGAAATCTATCCGTCTGAGAGAATCGTCAGCCATAGTACGAGTCGCCAGGTTCAAGGTTTACACCACAATAAAGATCCTTGGATGTTGCAAACGAGGCTTTTTGCTACCTGCAATTTGCAGGTAATAGAAATGATTATAGTCCTCAGCGAGTTGAATAGAGTCCTCGCACTCCCGTTTTGTCTCCCTGAGGTGATGCAACGGTTCACAACTGCCATGTGTAACATCGTATTTATACTATATGTTAATTATATTACTTTGAACTAAATTACAGGCCAATTTCGCAATGTGATTTCAAGATTGCCAACGGGATTCCTACATTATTATAGTATAACTAATGAAGAGGCGATGTTTGAACTCTGAAGCTTGTTCTTCAATCAATAACCTTCTCTGTTGTAGCCAACCAAATAAACACACTGAGCAAATAATGCTGAATACAGATGTACCGGTGTTAATTAACAGGGTGGGGCTAGGAGAACAAGGGCACTGAAAAACTACGATTTTATAAGAATCACTAAAAAGTTAACATTTGCAAAGATCACGACCTAAAAGTCTCTTCGAAGTTTAAGATATGAATTTAATCTTTCACTAACCACTGTGAATCGGCAAAGAAATTCTTGAGAGAGAATTTTTACTCAACGCCAAGCGGTGAAACCCGTTGAAAAGCCTATCCGTTATCGCATCGAAATCTTACGACGAATAGAAAAGATAATCTGACACGCAATACATCCTTTCGACGTCGTGCGTGTAAAGGAATTACCATTAGAGCCGATAAAGACCTTGGGATCACGCGGAAACGGAAACGAGAGAAATCCGCGGGCCGCGAAACTGGCGGGAACGGGGACGTTACTGTTTAACTAAACAGTGGCGAATTGATGGGGAGCAGCGGCCACGTGAGCGCGCCGCACGACCGAGGCGAGAGGGAAACGGAAGTGATATTCATTAGCAGACGACACTGACACTTTCACGGCCAAACAAACAAGATCAGCTGATTTGACGGGAGAGGTGTGGGAGGTAAATGTACCAGCTGTTACTAAAGAGCTTATTTGTGTTTGTTAGAAGGTGTTAAAATTTTAAGAGTTTCTCATTTTACGATTTAGACGAAAAACACTTACTGTACTCGAAAAAAACCCCGTGTTTCAAGAAAAGGCATCACGTGAAGGATTAAATAGAATTTATTACTTTTCTAGGATTCAGACCTCAGGATAATTTAGGTGAGTAATAGGATAATAAACGTGTGTCAGGCAAAAACTGTTCAGAGCTGGAAGTCGGGGGGGATAAGAATTACCTTTTTACACATAACCATTTATCTATACCACATGTGATAAAAAATATATACCGATAACAAAGAAACAAGTTGGAAACTTTCTCATTTTCTGTACAAAGATTTACGATCCTTCTTCCTTTTGATACAGAACCTCCATTTCACCACAAAGTACTAATAAACTCCCAACACGGCTTCACGACACTGAAGCCTAGCTATTAAACAACCACCGCAGGCCGGGAGGACTAGCTCTTGTAAATAAACCGAACAGAAAAACTACGTGAGTCAAGGTTTACGTTGTAATCAAAGGAACGTATAACGCGAACTAGGGTGTTCCGTTTCTGAACAGGAACACAGCAGGCTCCACCTTTCCACACTCCCACACCCACATGGTGTCGTTGAAAATGTCAAACTTTGGAAGCGGAACTGACTCTTGACGCATAAAGTCAATAAGTACATAAATCCTTCATCGGATTGAAACTTTCATCATACTGTATTCAGTATGTTTCTCTCAACAAATTGCATCTTAGAGATGAGAGACTTGAAACGGAAAGTTATCCAAACTCCTAAACTTTTTTTGGCGTCCCAGGGATCGAACCCATGAGCTCTTGAACCGCACAAATATTTGCCGGCGTAGCAAAGCAGTTAACTAGTAAGATATCTTCAGTCTCCTAATGCTCGTAGTAAAATTCCAATTCTCATTATTCGGAAGGGTAAAAAACTTTATATTAATTTCAGGCACAGTCATGTTCCTATGTAGGGGAATCCCAAAGTTTTTATTGCTAAACCATGTTTGAGGGATGGCAAACTCTATGTACACCAAGGACTACGAGATAAACAAACTTTTTCTTCAATCGCTTTTACTATATTTACAAAGTTTGCCAGTGATCCATTTAACCACCCTTAAATTGAGTTAAATAACCATCTTGCTCAGAAATGATGGACCATGTGAGAATTATTTTCGAAAACACTCAATCTCTAAACATATCTGTCTCTCATCGTGTCTCATATTTCAAATGACAAATTTGTTGCTCTTCCCTGCCCGTACACAGCTCGATTGGCAACAACAATTACATTTATTGTGAGAGCTTTCACTTTTCCCGCCTTCTAATCACGAGGAATGATTTAAGACTCATAACGTCTGAGTTGGACTTTGATGTTGCGGCGAGTTTTTTTAGGAAGCGAAACGAAATACTTTCACGAACAAGAACCTCATAAAGTGCTTTTCTTCTACTTGCACTGAAGAAACTCAAAGCCCGGTTGGCGACGGATCTGACAGAATGCTGTTCCATATAATTACAGCGGCAATTAAGAGTTTCGCAAACAAAACTACCAACCGAGCATCAGAATTATTCGTTTTATTGCTGTAACCCCTTGAATTTAATCAAGTTTTTATTCTTATAGAAAACATCTATACTCCTTTTATCACCTGAACTTCATACGTCTCATATTTATACTTAAGATAATGGATAATCTTTCTGCTTTTTCTTATGGAAATGCATATTGAGTGCGAGAGTGATAAAATAATAGCTTTGATACTAACACTATGAATTAATTAAACTTGATGAATGAAGTTAAGCTATGCTATGGTTCACATATTTTCATTATATATTTTTTGAAATATTAGAGAAATCCTTCATAACAGGGCGTATTCAACCAGAAGAATAAAAAAATAATTTCCGAGGATTTCATCCTTGAACTCTATAACTCTATCATGGTTGCTCTACTGTGAGTGAATTGTTTTTTTGTACAGTAATACAAATCCCATCCAATGAAAAATATTGTGTACTAACTGGATTTCATTATAATTTAAATATGACCGAGTTTTACAAATCATTAATTTTACATCAATAACTTTCACTATAACTGCTTAAAGCTACTTCAAATACTTAAAGCAATTTATCTACAGACAAAACCACCTGTTATGGAAAGGTTTCACTGTAATCGTGTTTAAAACTGACTGCCTTTGTTGAAGGCGTGTAACCAGTATTGTTCCTACACACGAACGTGTTTCGAGTTAAACAGCAACAGACACTAGTGGAGATAGTTAGAGTTGAAACGCGTTAACGAGAGTCAACTCTAAACTAACAACTCTAACTAGCCTGCGGCGCCGCGACGCCGGCATCTTCATTAGACCCAGGGCGCCGGAATACTAAGCGACGCGGAGCGAGATGAACCCATTACATAAAGCCACTTGTCCACGTAACACTGACCGACTAGACAATGATAAGCAATAAGTAGTTCCTACCGTATACGGACCGAGGTAGTTATGGTTTGGAATAGTTTAAATATGCAGAGAACCGGTACCACTGTTGTATAACACTCTGTGTTAGTTGTTCGACGTTTTAAAATCTAGTTCAAATGGTGATCTCGTGTATTGAGATATCAGGGAAGTACCTGTTGGAATGTTACGAGAGATAAAACAAGTGCTTACATAAATTGATTAATGATAGCCTACGACTGAGGTTAAAGGATGAATTCTGGGATAAAATGTACGGTATTTACTTCCCTGTGGGAAATAGATTAGATCATGGATATGTCTGAAGAGAATGTTTTAAGTTCCACTAAACCATATGACGTCACTTCCATAACAACTAGGCCGACGGATAAAAATGATAACTGACTTTAACTGAATAAAGTTGCATAGCAAGACTTGGTGTAACGTTTTAGAAAGCAAATACAGAGTAACTAGATGTTCTTGGAGTGTTAAAAATGTTTAGGTAAAACGCTTCCAGCTTTCGTGACCTCCAAGTACAGTGTCTGGATTACAAGACACGCCACCGAAACAAAGTCACTATCAAAGTACGGTGAGTGTACCCTAGCTACTGGACCTGCAATTGGCACAGTTTCAGTGAGCGTTCAATAGTGGGCAGGTGACCACTAAACAATGCGCCGATCTTATCACCACCACATCAAAACAATACCGGGTTTAGCAAGACGAGGAAAGAGGACCGTCAATGGACAAATACGCGCAATTGGTCTTTCATCAACGAGATACAAACAAGATAAGCGAACAATGCGGCGGCGTAATGTGGGAAGTGCGGGGGAGAAACGCCGCGCAGATTGTTTGGCAATGGAAAGTGGCAAATTGGCAAATGTTCGGCGTTACATGTGGTTCCAATGACAGGTCTGTGGGTCACGTGACCAGGTGATAGAAAGTCCAGGTGATCGTCGGAGGCTGATGCATGACCGACGCTGGGCATCAATACTGCGGCTCCTTACTGGACGCGGACGGAGAAAACGCGCGACTCCCGCTACACGTTAACGTGGGAAACGGCCGCAGGAGACCGTCGTGGATATGCACTTGGCGAAATGGTCGAACATCGACAATGTTTACGACCAATTAGGAGGAACGAGGTTAATTGCTGGTAATTTATATTGAAACGTTGTAATAGCGTGTAATATTAGATACCGACAATTATAATGATTTTATAAAAATATGTCTCTGTTAAAGCGTCTGCAGTTCCTCTACCATCTTGGATTTTAGTCCAACACGAACAATGTTAGTTTTTTGACAGCATCAACTGTAATCACTCAACTGTCGTAAAAAGATGGAAATGTGTCAAATTAAAGGTTAAGTGGTTATCTTTTACATAATAAAAATATAATTACTTTTTAGTATAATTTATTGGATATAATTGTGTAGTAATCATATTTCCCAAAAGATAAAATAAAAAATTATTCACATTACCTTTAATTTGACCCCTCAACCTTCTTGTTATGAGAATAGTGTAACCAGTATAATGTCATAATATTAATGTTATTCTTATTGGTCAAAACGAAACATTTCGCCACTCCTGCAGACTCTTAATGTAAGATACATAGATTTTGATGTATAATAATCTAACTTTGGTAAAGGTGAAACTTGGTTAGTGAATTTTGGAACTATTTTTACACATAAAAGAGCAATTTGCGTGTATGAACTATCGAATGAGCGGGTACGAACAAAATGAAGATACTATTCAAATTTTTGTTGTTCATCAGTAATTTTAAGAAATTCACAATGGTCATAGACAGGTAATTAGGTTACATTTCTATCAGTTTTTTGTCAAATACGTTTTAAACTTCTGACAACGTGAGTTACTATATCGTCATATAGGCGAGTGTTGAGAAATGAGATACGCCACTCTAAAAATTATCATTAGATTAACGTATACCGCTGCTATTAACATTTACGAGTTTCCGGCTGGCTCGGCAGATGAACGGTTTGCGGCAGAATAACGCTTGCTGTATGCGGATGCGGGAACTGAAACCGCACCGACGCGGCTACAGAAGCAATAAAATAATTATTATTCCTTGGTTTTACAGTAGAGAGTACAAGAAAGTAAACCAACATAAACCAAACGTAAATATTAAATATTCAATGGTTCTTGAATATGAACGCACGCTTTTAAGGTTAAGACAAATTCAAATTTGATCGTTACCAAAGTAATATTTCCACCTCACCTGACTGGAAGTGTGCTGTAGTAGAGGATGACTCTGGCGACATCCGTATGCGACAGTGCTGCTCTCTTGACAACGGCGGCGTCATACACAACTACGGCTCTTCCATCCACGTCGTGGACCCCTGAAACAATTCGTATCGTCACTTAAAGTAACCATTAATTC
This sequence comes from Nephotettix cincticeps, assembly GCA_023375725.1. NCBI lineage: Eukaryota > Metazoa > Arthropoda > Insecta > Hemiptera > Cicadellidae > Nephotettix > Nephotettix cincticeps. Next base: position 26,142,738 of record CM041785.1, read on the forward strand.
GATTCGTTTTTCAAATAGGATTGGTTTAACAATCGCAAATATATTGAGTGTAAAGCCCCCAACAGACGTATGATTTGGACGGTGCTCAAGTCGTAAAACTGGACTGATGAAATTTTTTTAAATCAATTTGTTAAATGGGGTGAGGTTAGATAGATCTGGCCGTGTGGAGGCGATTGAAGCCTTCATTTTAAACTCTCAGATCTAACCGACAGTTAAAACTGATCGTCTGTAGGGGGCTTTAGAAAAGTCTTGGGACGGTTTATCGTATTATATAATCAACCATTTTACATTAAACAGTATATAAAACGTTTAAGATGTTCTTTTTCAAGCAAAACTTGTCGTTTCATGTGATAAGGACGTCCACGGGAAGAAAGTTGAAATCTTTAAGTATAATGTAATAGGCCTATGAACATACAATTAGACTTATGGTTTTGAATTTCAAACTATCACTTTGTTTGGGATCGACTTTTTGAGATCCAGTTCCATGCATTGTATTCCACTTAAAAAGACCTACAATTTGATAATCTCTATATATAAAATTGAATGTATGTATGTATGTATGTATGTCCTTTATGCGTTGCCAAACTACTCATCCGATCGCCATGAAATTTTAGGAAGTTGCTCTACATGTGTCCGGGAAGGTTTTAGTGAAAAAATATTTTCGAAAACCCCATAAGTTTCCATTTTATGGCGTTTTAAATTTCTAATGTTAACCTTATGGAGAGTAAGTTTGTTTACAAATTGTCTACAATAAAAACATTTGATTTCTTAGCTACAGCTGATTGGTTTACTCTCCATTAGCAATATGCGTTACTTCCCAATGCCATCTGAATCATTCATTAATGTAAAGCTATGAAGTAAATGTGTACTGTAAAAAAAGAACAGCTTTATGCACCACGTTAATAGTTTACGGTTTTGGGGGATTATGTATTTATATTTTCATTTTCTGTCTGATTAAAATCACGTATTTATATGATAATTAAAATATTTATATTATTACGTTTATTATGATGATCAGCTGTTGTATATCTTTCCTATAAAAGCCGTATTAAAGTTAGGTTTGGTTTGGGTTTGGATTGGATTTGAAAATTTTGAATTAATCCACTCAGATTTATTTGTTTTATGGGAATGTTATTAGTATGTCTTATCGTTTCAGTATTGTTATTCACTATGACGCGACCCATAATACATATCCTTTCCCAATGAAGCCGTATTGCTATTCGACTTTAGAACATGGCCAAACTTAAAGTTAACATGTATTTACTGTCAGGCGTTACGAAGTTCGCCGGGTCAGCTAGTATAATATAAGTACCTTTACGGCTACTTAAGAATTTCCTCCAAGTTTATAATGGTCGACTCATCAGAAATCATTCAAATGACTGATATGAACTTTAAAAATGTAAAATTTGAATAGAAAATCTTTACATTCACAATTGTTACTAGAAAGGAGTGAAGACTGACTAAAGAATTAATCTTTTTCAAAAATCTACAAACTCCTCTTGGTATTTCAGACATAGGCCTACCAGTATTTCATATATAAAAAATATAAGAAACACCAATTTAGAATTGGATCTCCTTCAATACAACCAATTAAATACTGATACGATTTCAAATGAACGTTTGTAAATCTATTATGTAGAGAGCAAACAATACTTGAAAGCACATTTACCACCGCGTGTAATCCTAGAAATGTATGCAACGTGTAAAGACGCCAAACTAGATCAAGAGACTACGTCGAGAACGTCGCGTCGGTCGGAGAGAATGGTATCGGCGAGTGACTCACCCACAATACCACATTGTCTGCCGGAATGTGCCCTCTTACAGACGAGACTTGACTGACAAAACCCGTGTCATCTCCGACTAGACCTCATTTACATTTGTATGTTTCTACCTCTTTGAGCGGACAATGCGGAAAATCCTGTCGCTTCTCTCCAATAGTATAATTATTTCACATACTGTTTTATGACAAATATTAGGGAATAAGTTAAGCGATTCAATATCTTTTGAATCAAAACAAAGATCCAAGGTTTTGCGCACCTTAATTACTTACTCCCATTTATATACCCTGGATGGTATTTGGCCTCGCCAATTGTTCTTCCTCGCCTTTAAATTCTTTCTATTTTCTGCATCCTCCTCATGTTTTCACTCATGATTTTCACTTGATCTTTCCATCTGTTTAAGCAGTCTCGGAAGACGTCTTCTAAGTCCACATCTGTTTCATTAGTCTCTTGTTCACATCCTATAACGTGTCCTGCCTAATGTCTATCGTAAGTTCCGTTTCTTGGCTCCAGCTAAAATATCAGCGAGTTAAAAATTTCCATGAATACTCTACTACATTTTATTCTATAAACTCCCCTTCTACTTGTGGGTCCTAAAACCGTTCTTAGTACCTGATTTTAAAAAATAACTAGTTTCGTTTCTGTACTTTTGTTGATAACTCAAGTTTTAGCTCCGTATAGTTGAATTGGTCTTGTTTTCGTTTCATAGATTATAAGTTAGATTTTGTAAGATAAAACTCTATGAGATAGCAGTTAATTTAGGACAAACATGCTTCTATTGGTTGAGTTTATTATGCTTTGGACTTCATGCTGTTCATAGTTGTCATTTACGTACATTGACGTTTAAAAATCAACAACATCCATTTCCAATTGGAATTTCGAAATTGTCATTTCCACAAGGAGAATCTGACGAGCGAACACCATCAATTTCAATAGACCAGTTCCAACTTGCTGCTACTAGTTACCAATTAGCAGGTGGTCCAAAATTAATCGGCCCGGTGAAGAGCAGGCTTCCTTGTTAGGTCCCCGCCCGCAGCTTCTGACGTATGGCCGTTTCGGGAGGGTTTTGAAAGCGAGAAATCGATACAGCCTTGGACACTCGGAACGGCTGGAAATCTGGGTTACCCGAGATGTGTCGGAGCTACATAAAGTAATTGACGGATATCGTAAAATGGAAAGGACCTGGAAGGAGCTGCCGCCTTGGAGGAAGTGGACCTATAAGTCGTGTCGGTGGTCGGTGGCCTGGAGCGCTACGGTGGTAGATGGATGTTTCTTCGACAGGTTTTGTAGCTGATTAAAGAGTTCATTTTACAATCCGTATTCTTTAGTTTGATCATGAATAGGCAAGGTATATTGTTATGGTTCGGTGAACGCACCTCATTTGTCATTGGACTATAACGTCTGTATTAGTGTGGTATATCGTTGAAATTGAAATTTTAATACTCAGCTACCTTACACGGATTAAACAGTGGGGCAACGAAAGCAATCGGGAATATCGAATATGGCAGACTCTTTTACATGCATAAATCAAACACTTTCTGGGCGAATATCTCTGTCGTCCTTAAGTTATTTTGTAGTGTAATATGTAGTGTGTTTTGTAATGTAGTTATCTCTTTTGTATTTAGCTGTTTACCCTTGGTAATGGAAAGACGTAAATTAATTCTCCTTCAGAATATTGCACTCCAAAAGTTTCCTTTGAATGCTTCTCAGTTACCACTTGCAAGCAGAACGAAATGTGTAGCAAAACTAAGTCGATGATATGCTTGTAGCCAGCTTAGCCCCCCAGCTCGTAATATGTTCTCGCCGCGTTCGACACGGAGGTGAGTTCCAGTGGCCTGATTGGGGAGGAAGAGGTGCAAGTGACGTGCTCATTAGAATCGCACGTTTTCTCTCGACTCGCACGATCTTGCTGCGTTAAATTTGAAAAGTTGCTTAATTTATCGTCCAAAGGGAGATTGGGTGATAAATATTTCTTTGAGAAAGTATCCAGTCAAATTTTGACTGGGATTGGCAATGTAGGTAGACTTTCAAGGAAATATATTTTAATGAAAAGAAATGTGTGTTAAATTTGGGAGGGAGGTTGTTAAATTTGAAACATGTTTCCATAAAATTTTACAGTGAAGTTTACTTCATAAAAGCATATATTACATCATATGTAGTACAACATATATTACAACAAGGTCAAGAGGTTCTGATAGTTTTTCGATTAATATTACATTTTGTAGTTTTATCGCGAATAACCGATGTATATCCAAAGTTTATCCGACGGGTATTTCGTGATTTTAAATTATAAACAATTTCAGGAAAAATTACATCCAACTTATATCATGATATCAATGAAGTTGAGTAGGCTTACTGAATCAAAAATAATTTATTTATGGAGCTAACTACGCGTATACGAAGAAAAGCTAGCCCGGAAGATAGCAAAAAATCTAGATAGCAAAAAACAAAAAAAATCGCTGATGTAGCTGTGTTATATACTTTATGTTCTTGATGGATTCATGGGATTTTAGAGAGGACGAAAGCCTCTTTTACCAACTTAAATTTCAGCCAACATCTCCAACTTACAAATCCGTGCTCTCAATCAAGCAATGATAGGGATAACACAACCCACTACGCCACCGACGCAACTTCAAACTCATTGTATCTATTTTATCTTTAATTATTTATTTATATGATGTGATCCATTATTTTTAAATTACACTTCATTTGTGCCATTGATTTAAAATTAACCTTCTCATATCAGAAAAATCAGCGCCAAATATCGTCTGTGATCAGGCCGGCGCTTGAGACATGTCAAGCAGGCTGCGCCGATCTCCCGCGTCCGCGCCACATTCAGATACGTTTGGTATAACTACATGTTCGGCACCTTAACCTGCGGTTAGCAGTTTCGATTCGCGGTCCGCCCGTTGACGGGCCTTCACGGATCAAAGCCAAAACCAGTGGAATGGACGAATCCTAGGCCTACCATCAAATAGAAATCACAGGGCCTACCTTTCCACCACGTTCGGGAATGGATCTATTATCGTCAGAAACTTATCTGATCACGATTCGATTCGCTTCCGTCTTCAGTTTCTCCAGGAGCTGGAAAGCTTTTTATGGAGGAAAGGTTATTAAGATTTACATGTTCTTTGACTAGTAAATTTCGATTATTTTATACTGGGTTTAACCTCAATAGAACCTGGTCACTCAGAAGCTCTCAAACAACGACACAGCTCTACTGGAGGAGAACAATGGAAAATGTTTCTAATATAAGACATTTTGAACAACGAATTTAAAAAGAAACTTTAAATTTTGCATTTTAATTTAAAGAAAGTGATACATTTTGATAAATGTGTCCTATAATCATTACATGTTTATAATCAACTGATTAAACGATGTCCCGATTAAATATAATGGCCGTGTTCCCAAATTTAGTCAAAATTGATTATTAGGAGAGGTAGGATACATTCATGTTTCCTGTGAGGTTTAGGAAAACAACGCAAAATGAGCTAAATTACGCACTCTAAATTTGTTTAATGACCGGAAAAGCTATCCGACTGGATGACGATCACGGTTTATTTTCGACGGGCGCTCCCACAACTGTACTACAGATTTGCAAGCCAATTGGAATTGCTCGTGGTCGGGAATCGAACCAGAGTACTTCCGAATGGATTCACTCGATATCTAACGCCGTAACCATCCGGACCACAGTACACCGTCAGAAAAATCTCTTTATATTGGAGGATACAGCTTCTCTAGCGGCAAAATAGGGAACTCCATGAGATAGTTCCAGTATCAACTCATAGATGACAGAACAGCAGACTACGACGGCAATTGATAGCTTTCCTTAATCGTCGATGGATGGCACAGTTAATCAATGCGAAATGAGCCCAAATTACGTGCTCTAAATTCGTTTAATGATCGGACAATCTGTCAACGAAATCGAGAGATCGGTGCTGCTACACGGCTTTCGGCCTGTAGTGTAATGTGTTTAAGTAATTACCGGAGTGTGGTTACTCAGTGCATTCGCTAAATCATCGATTTAAAATCGGTAAAAATTGAATACAATACTATTTAACAAAACTACAAAAACCTAGGTATTCGTGAAATTTAAATAAGTTTTGACTGTTGCGGCAAGACCATCAGAATAAAAATTAGAATAAAAACTTTCCACTCATTTATGCTTGCAAAAATAAATAAATAATTAGCTTTCAATTTCGAAACGACCACTTTTACCGTCACGAATCTATTGACATTTATGTTCACCCAAGTCAGAGGGCGTATTGTGTTGTATTTGTCCGGCTCTGCTGTGGTCCCTGACCAAACGAGCCATACCGCTCCGGAGGTCGTCCCCGTCCCAACCTGATGAGTTAGCTAATCGCGTTTCCCTCTCTTACTCTCAGCGCCACTTTCGTCTCACGAACTCGCAAATCCGCAAGTGTTTTAGTTGCAAAACTGTTTCTGTCTCACTTTTCCCCTAATGTCCCCGCTAATTGCTGGACCTCCGCCACTCTGGGCGTCGCGGTCTGCTCCGTCGGTGGATCGTCGCCTTCCTTCGCTTGATCTCGTTCACCACATTCCCACGAAATAGTCTGACTTACCACGAACGCCAAGTGGTGTTTACTTTTACTTACTTTCCGTTTTTACTTTCACTCAGTTTTATTATTTAACAGCTTTTACTACAATTTGTGTTAGATTGCATGTTACTATGATGATAACGGTTAGTATACTTGAATAGTTAATATTCCTACTGCTTTGTAGGCATTTGAAAAATGTAAAATTAAAAATTGTAGGAACCATTATTTAGACGATTTAAAATCATATGAGAAATATACTTTGATTTTGGTTAATATTCCACTAAAGCAAAGTGACAAGCGGTTCAAGCATTGTTTTTTAAGTAGGATAAATATTAACTACCTCATATATCTACTAGTGGCACACTATCATACTATTATATACAATGCACAATAGGTACAAGAGGTTTATTAAACACGACATGATTTGGTCAGGTGGTTGTTTCTTGAGTACTGTACATTCTAAACTAATATTACTATTGTGTTTAAAACATTGTAAAATTTATCTATGACAAAGAACACCAAAACATGTAATATTATAATATTATTATCAATTTTTATTATTAAAGCTGATTTTTAAGTGTCTTAACTAAGTGTATAACCGCTGTTATAGCACAAAAATAAAAATCTATCCATCCAGGTTAAATTTCCTCCAAAGTACTTGGGCCAATCCTGAAATAGTTCCCCTTGCAACGATTAGGTTTCTGTATATTTCAAATTCTTTTATTTTCTATTTTACGGTGTAGTAAAAGACAGTGTTTTATAAATCTTCATCTTTTCATTATTGACACTTTTATGCCGACTTATTCCGGTTCCTACTTATAGTTGGATCAACTATGAAGCCTTTACCTTATGATCAATGACCTTATGTCAATGATAAGTACATCGCTTCGCCTTATTGAGTAATTTACATTTAGCTCTAAACTGGTCAGCAATAACTCATCTGATGGCGTGACATAATAGTATTACAGATTCTATGGAATAGTCATGATATAATAGTTTACTTATAATTCACTTTGGAAGTTATTGGATGTATAAATTGTGAAGTATTTCTCTGTTGCCAACTAGGTCGATAGCGCACATCACTATCCATATCCGAATGGGGGCAACACAGCGCAGGGGGGAGCGCACGTGACCTCTGTCCCTGTTCCTTGTTCCCGGGAGATTTGCAAGTCTGATCAGCCCCCGGGGTCTCACATCCTACCCGCGACCCCACAATTAGAACACAACCTGCTTTGTCCCGACCCAACACGTCAGATGGTCAACGTGGGAGGAGGTGATAACAAATTTAAGTAAAATCAAATAATAATAATTGAAACTATGATAAGATTTTAAAAAGGCTGTTTCATAGACATTACCAACGTTATTTAATACTATCCTAGCTATCAGCAAAAAGTATACTTAATGTGAACCACCGAGCCTAGAGAAATTGAGGTAATTTTATACGATTATTGTAAATGGTTTTTACACCAATTTGATAAGCAGTTTAACTTCCTTCATTCACGTATTAAAAATGTTAGAATAAGATTGAAATATATTTGATTTCAGACAATTGCCGTTAATTTACAAACTGTGCTGTATATTTAAAGACACAAAAGTTTTTACAGTACTCAAAATGTATATTCAAATCTTCTAGTTGGTGATTTGACAGGAAACGTCTCACTCTGGATTATAACCAGCTACGTTTGAATTACTGCAGAAAAGCTTCAACATATTTATGTAATGGTCAAGTATATCGAACCTCAAAATAAAAAAAAACTTAAATTATACACGTTTTTAGCCCCTGAGCTTGCTGGACATAATGACTGTATTACTTACGTAAAGTCCGTCAGACAGCTAAAATAAAAATCAATAATCAGGGCATGTTTCGGTGTAAAAACACAATCGTCAGCCTCAGGTACTTGTGATGTTGATTAATCGTAGACATCGTCATGAATAAAAAAAAACATTGAATCACATGGTTTACAACAGGCCTGTTGAGACAAAAATAACCGCACTGCTAGCATGGGACTGACCTAGCAAAGTATGTCCTTTATTTCCTGTCTGACGGAATTTTACGTAAGTAATACTAATTACATTAAAAAAGCTATAATGATTTTGGAAAATTAAAAACTATTTATTTACTTTGTACAAATATATAATTGATTTGAGGCACGCACCTGGAAGGTAGATGCCGGACATGAGCAATTTCTCGGAGACCTCTGCGATGCACCGAGGGGTTACGATAACTTCGCTTCTCACTGGAACACAAGAGAAGTGGATCAGTGCCCATTACACATGGTTAAATATTGGTATGAAGGAGCTTATAGAGCCCTTAAACTTTATTAAATTGGTAAATTAATAATAAATTTAATAAATTATGAATTTGTCACACTTTTACGCAGGAGACAGATGGACAAGCCATTAGACACAATCCCTATGGAAAAGTTTAAGATGTATAAGCCAATTAATATACCAAGAACCTTAGAATAATTTGAGTACTATCTTGCAGAATGTACAAACTCTTTGGTCCTTCACTGGAAAGCCGCTCATTCGACTACTCATACGTCAAAAAATTTCAAGTAAAGGTCTTCTATCCGGATGGACGATCTTTTAAGAAAGTTGAAGCAATAGAAATGAATATATCCTCACTATATGTTTGTATTTACCTTCCTGTTGGAAATAAGTTATATCTTGGATATGTCTACAGGGAATGATTTCAGTTCTTCTAAACAGCTGTTCTTGTTCATTTTAATACAGTTTCTATGATAACATGTTTCAAATTTTCATCTTACAAATTAATTGTCTACCACCCCGAGAGCAAACGCATATTTATGTCAATATAAAAAGTACTAACATGTGTGGAACTTACTTTACAACTGAAATTATTTCAACCAATCCAAATACCATTTAACCTTTGCAGAGACTTATCGTTTCACACATCACTGCTTGTTCACAGCCGGCTGACAGTTCGATCATCCTTTGCCTCGTCGGCCACTGAATGACGTCGCGAATACTTTGGCATTCAAGCATGCAAGCCTCAGGCCTCAGGCCGGACTCGCAACACCTGAACACACACCGTCGACCCCTGTTATTGGCGGAGATGGGTGATAGTCGCTTGCCTGAGGACGGGTCCCGGGGGTGTCGTTATTGAATGGACCAGATATCATTGTCCAGCCGCGACACCGACCATTACAGCTGTTTACGACACCAACATTATCACTGTCCAGGTTGAATTACATCACGATAACGAGAGTTGTATCTATGAGGAACGATCTTGTTCACCTGTTTTTGTCAATATATTCTAATCAAATCAGTTTGAATCAATTGAATTACTTATTTAAATCTTTAAATTTTTAACCACACGTCACAAGAGCTCAAGAAGTGCTTCTTTCTCGCGTACGTGACTTTTATTGATTGTTACTCTTGATAAATACTTTGACGAATTTAAACATTTTTGGTTTCAGCTTTGTCCCGGCTTAGTTCGTATAATGCACTAATCTTGTCATCTTCTAATCGTGTCATGCAGATGGGATATTCTCTGGTGTGGATTAACGTCCACACTATTGAATACTAAGTTGCACAAGTATACAAATCGCAAATACCATCCTCATAATTAGACCAGTCCGTAATTCAGAGATAGAGATAGTAGTTTGGGATCCTAGTTAAACTGTAGGTCTCTTAGATATGCCAATGAGTGTTAACTATCAAAATAATGGGGTAAATTAATGGGCTATTACTAAACAGTTCTGTCTTAGGCACACGTCAGCCCTAGTCAGTAACAAGACGACAAGATCGCGCCACAATCATCTTACACTCATTTCTAATTCCTGGCTTAAAATACCTGGACAGGTTGCCATTTCAGTAACTAACTACATAAACTTCTAGGTTCCAGTTCACCTGAGGACGGGATTCCAAATCCTGACTTTACTAATCGTAATGGAAACTATGGGCAGGACCAAACTAAATAACATAAACCAGCCATCGCCTCAATGAATTTGTCTTTCTTGACGAATACAAATATATATATATATATATATATATATATATATATATATATATATATATATACTATATATATTACTAATGAAACTAGAGATTAAAACTTTTTAAATGGAAATAAAGTTTAAGCCCCAAAAAACTATTATTGGGACATTCAGGTACAAATTGGATATAGGAGGACAAACAAAGTGGAATATCTCGTTAATCATAAAATTGTAAATAACTCCTCAATTCTTGATCAAAAGGAGCATATACATAGTCAAGCGCTTCAACATTGTGTATATACACGGGGTTCTTCATAATCGTTCCGAGCACTTGACAGAGGCTTCTCCCACTAAGTGTTAAATATTCATAAACGAGCTCGACCGCTTGCCGGTGATGTTCACAGTAATGAGGTTTTATTAAAATCAAGCCTGAGTTTATATTCTAATAGGCCGGCCGCTACCAGCGCCGCGCCGCCCCCTACATTCCACCTGCGTTCCATCCCAGATGCATACATTTACATGGACTGAACCCACATGGCACGTGGGGTGTAGGTTTTTAGGGTATATGGTGTAGGGTGTAGGGTGTAGAGGATATAGGACGTGGGATAAAGAGGTTGTAGTATGTAGGGTGTAGTGTATAGGGTAGTTTGGGTGGAGAGGATATAGGGCGCGGTGTAGAGTATAGTTTATAGAGTGTAGAGGATATGGAGTGTAGGGTGTAGGGTATAGGGCGCATGATGTAGAGAATATGAGGTATAGGGTTTTGGGTGTATAATGTAGGGTATAGGGCGTATGGTGTAGAGGAAATGAAGTATAGGATGTTGGGTGTATAATGTAGGGTATAGGGTGTAGAGAATAAAGGACGTGGGGTGTATGAGGATGTAGGGTGTAGGGGATGTAGGGTGTAAGGGTATAGTTGTAGATTATAGAGTATAGAGGATAGAGGGCGTGGGGGTGGGGGTGTAGGGGATGAAGGGTGTAGGGTATATGGTGTAGGACATTGGGTGTAGGGTGTAGAGGATGTAGGGTGTAGAGGATATAAGGTGTAGGGGATATTGGCATAGGGTGTAGAGGATGTAGGGTGTAGGGTATAGATGATGTGGGGTAAAGGGTGAAGAGGATACAGGGTGTAGTGTGTAGAAGATATAGGGGGGTAGAGGAATATAGGGGATGATGGAAGTAATGAATTAATGAGGAACCCCCAAAATACACTTGATCCAGTTTTGCATAGAATAATTTGAAATTTTAATCCGTTTACTTCACACGTGTGGTAAAACTTATAAGGATTTTATCACTTTAATGATATTAACTAGAGCTAAATACATTTGGTTACAGCAATACGAATCAAAAGATCGTGAAGCATCAATATTGTTTACGAGGTGGTAAAATCTCCAGGCCGCGAAACGATTATCGATAGTCGCACGCAGGCGTGACTATCGATAGTTAAACGCGTTCCAACCTCCAATCAAACGTAATGTATAAATATTACTGTGGAAAGTGCACAAGTAACGCACCTTTAACACCAGCAGGGTTCCCAAGTTATTATACTTACAATGGACCTTTCAACATCAAGAAATCAAAGACCCCCTGCCTGGGCAAAGAGATCTACGGATCGTAAAAGCGAGTTTTGATTATGAATTACTCATGAGAATGCGCGACGGACGATTGCTCTGTTTGTCTCAGCAGTGAAAGATACAGGGTGTGTCTCAACTGTCCTGAGTGGAGATTGGGCAGTTGCGAGAATAAACGCTGGAACGAGTTTTGATTTGCTGTTTTATAAAAAAATATTTATAAAATATTTTTTATGATTTTTTCTCAATATTCTATGTATAGACAAAACGGGCTATCACTCTCAAGAAATATTTGTAGCAAAATGAAAGTTATTTTAACATACAAAATTAATAGAACCATAACTTTGAAGGTACCTTGACGTAGTCAAATTGAAATATAAATCCCAACTTGTCATGCTTTTGACAATGTTTGACTTACGTTGTTTTTATACTAGGTAAACCTAGATAGTTATAAATGTTTATTTTGGAAATGCTGAATATCAATTACAGTGCATTAAGAACTCGGTTTGTAGACAGTATCGCTAATATTTCACTCGACCATTCTAATTTCATGCACCCTCTTCAAATGAATCACTCGCTGTTTGTCGAGAAGCAAACGAAAGACAAATCACTCCAGATTCAATAGCCCAGGGGTCATATAGCACGCAATGTGGCCACGTTTAATTTGTGAAGGGTCCTTGATTACACCAAGGTGAGGACAACAATGGAACAGCTGTTGTACAGCTGCTGGTAAACAGCTGACATATCACGTGACGTGTTCGCGGCAAACAGCTGATAAATTTGAGCCTAACCTCACCTCGCCGCACGTGTTTATTTCATGTCTAAATATATGGACTGTCAATTAGCCACGAAGAAATTAACTGCTGGCAGACTGGAAAGTCGGCTTCATTGAGCTAAAGATTAACTGTGCCTATTAAATTTAATTTCCTTGTGCACAATTTATTCAACAGAAGGGGATGACTTTTATGTTTAAGTTAATCTAAAATAATTATTCTTCAACAATACTCTCGGTAATGATTGAAGATTCGATCAAAGAAGGTTTATGGGACAACATGCAGGATAGGGCAAAAATACACTTACTACCAAAGGAGGACTACAAAATGGGCAAACTTCACTAGACAGAAATCAATCGTTCACTTTGCCTTGAAAAAGTTGCGGTAAGTTGACCTAAAACTCGTCAATGGTCTTACAGTTGCTAAAGGTGGTTGATATGATTTTATTAATTACAAAATGAAGTCTATACCAAAACTAATGTTCAACAGCTTAATTTTTCACAGTATTGTTGAGTCATTTCCAATAACCAGTGCGGTTTAGAATTTATTTATTAAGTGTTCAGGTTAAATTGTTCTATTCTAACTTTTCGTGCTTAATAAAATTGACGGAAATCGGTGAAGAGATCGGCAAGAAGACGAATACCCAGTCATGAAATTGCCCCTTCAACAGAGGACAATCGGAAAACGATAACGTAATATTTGAACGAGCAATTCAGTTGTTACTGGGTGACGGGTTGGCAGATCAGTTCACAATAGGTCACAGAATCGCGCAACAGTGAACTGGGACACAATAGAAACATGGTGAGTGCTGGTGCTCGCCGATCATGCTATTGGCAACTCCAGACAGCGTGCTAATAGTGCCGTCAATCATTGTACCCCTTGAACCCTGGGAGGGGAGGGACCACGCGCGTGTACACGGTACGGCACGGTAGTACACGACTAGACGAGGGAGAACATGAAGGCTTGTTGAAAGCGTGCACGTAAAACTGGGGATCTTGCTAAGAGACAGCTCAACTTTTATGACGGTTGTATACATGTCCTAAAGAGAACGTAAGGATTTTGGTTTTCTGTGAACGGCGTACTTGGGTTGTATCAAGACACTAGGAAATTAAGATAGAACAACCTTAATACTAACAAAGCCAAATATATAAAATTAATCTCAATTTAATCAAAATAGAATAATTATAAACAACTACAGCATCCCTAAAATCCTCGTTAGAAAATGTTTACAAAGAACATAAGCAACAAAAAATAGCGAACCGAAAAAACGTTTCAAGTAAGTCTGCTTTTCCAAACTAGATAAAGATTTGGAAATAGAAGAAACGTTGATCATTGACCTATAAGAGCTGGTATCAAACGTTATGTGGATTTAAGTGAGTTATAAAGAAGATAAGAATTTTAAATGATAAAAGATTCAACCGTTTGTATAAAGAATTTCAAGAACAGCTTCTTTTCAGTTCTTGAAAACGTAACCGCTTCATCGGTTAAACAATAACTTGTCTAACACTGGATCATAAATTGAAACGTGTATATGTACCATAGCCACTTGTAGGCAATTTCACAATGAAGATGTCCCAGACTAATCCCAAGTCTTCCCTAAGCCTGCAAGATCTCACCAAGGTAGATAATGAATGATGGTAAGCTCATGAGCATTTGTCAAGATTTACCGGTGATCTCTCCTAATACTAAGATGAGAAACTCACTCTCTACAATGTTGCAACTCATACACTCTTGATTTGATTGATGATACTTTCGTAAAATTCAACTCTCTTGAGGGGAACCGGCGGTATGACACTTGTAGTTTGGACGATCTGTTCACACTTTAAAAAGTAGCTTTAATGCATTTATTTATGACAATACATGAAATAGTTCAACACTTTTTATTTGGTTACAGTTAACAGACAGAACTTTTATTTATGGAGCAAAATAATTTATGACTTTTGTAAGAATTTTCATAGATTTTATGTGATAATAAATGGTCAAATACAGTTGAATGATATATGAAAATAAACTAAGTATTCGTCACCAAGAACTTTTTGACAAAAATCGTACAGAATGGAAAGTGGCAAAAATAAAATGGAGACACCTTTAGAATAATACTATATAGGTCCAAGATTTTAACGTGTGGCCAACGACTATTATATGTAAAAGTGAGGAATGGAGATTCCAGAGTTGTGATATGTAAATACTGTGTAGCTTTTTGAGCTAAAAGAAAATCTGCTGTCTTCAGACCTCGGCCTTTGATCTGTAGTTATGGTTGTGCAATATATTTAGCAGTAGCTTCCCAAAAATCCAAGACCATATCCTAAATAAAATGAAATAGGTCTTGTGGGGGTAACTTATTAACAAGAAACCTCAAATATTCAAGTCCCCAAAAATTACAATAGTTTAAAAAATCGCCAATGGAGGCTTCAATTTCCATAAATATCAAAACATTGTTTAGTCCTTGGTTTATGGAGTTTAGTTGATTTTGACATCACTGAAAGTTGGAAGGGAATATCTAAGAATAAAGTAAAAATATAAAGAAAATTAAAAAAAGTAGTAAATTTCGCCCAAATTAAAATAAACAATCTAATTTTAAAGAATGTAATCAAAATACTAGTAAAATTGGCTATTATTGACTAATGTTTTTATAACAGTAAAATTTCACAGGTTTCAGAACTTTCTAGAGGAATTCAAAAGAATGCCTGAGAGACGAGTTATTTGGCTATCTATACATATACATAATTTTGGTGTTCATAGATTCGGCTGAACACAAATTTTAACTGAATGAGGATTCAACCGAGACCTTGGTTCAGTTATATATGTTGACACGTCCGGTGAGTGGAGGTGGCGAAGGAGCTCCGGCATGCCAGAGAGTTCCCAGGGTCAAGGTAGTGTACACTGTGAAGTGGTCACTTCCAGGAGAGGAGGAGACCACCCGTATTAGCAATGATAATACACGGGTAACGGTCGACGGACAAAGGGACGGCAACATGCCTAGAGATTGAATACGTCCATCAGGAGTTCAACGACACCGACACCGTCCCCTGCCGCGCCAGACGACTACCTCTTTATACACCAATTTAATCGAGTGCAACAACAATTGGCGCCTCCCGACTCCCACAACCCATCGCTGATCGGTTCAATTGGGCGTCCGCCCGGGGCGGAGTCCGGGGAACGGGATTGGCACGTCGCTGAGGGCGAGTGGAGCTGTGCCATTATGCAGGCGTCAAATGTGCATAATGCGGAATGTGAGTGATTGCAGGGACAAATGACTTTGGGTGCTAAACGACGATAAAAAAACAATCAGACAACAATAGGTGCATTATGAGAGTCTGCGTATTTCATTGTACATGACATCGATTGATTCCAGTATTGGAAGATTATTCGACTTCTGAAAGCACCATTTACGGCGCTTTCAGTTGAGAATCTTCTGTCTCAAAATCTTTTGTTTATCTACGTTTAGATATGTTGAGAGTTCATTATTCAGGTTGTCCTACGGAAGAAGTTTCTCTTAAGTACGGTACCTTAGTAAATTCTACATTACGTC
Source organism: Nephotettix cincticeps (assembly GCA_023375725.1). Taxonomy (NCBI): domain Eukaryota; kingdom Metazoa; phylum Arthropoda; class Insecta; order Hemiptera; family Cicadellidae; genus Nephotettix; species Nephotettix cincticeps. The sequence continues at coordinate 26,158,913 of CM041785.1, forward strand.
ATTAGTTGTTGGTCTTTATAAACTTCCTGTGAAGATAAGTTTATCGCATAAGATTACATTGATACTTTGTTTTGATAGAATGGTTTTTTCATTGACTAGTGATAAGGATCGCCAAGTTAAATTGTATATTTTTCCGCCGGAGTTCCCCTTGATTTGTTGTACAAAATAGGTTGGCCCAAAAAAGAAACAGAAAACATCAGCCAGTTAATGGAAAAACCTGTAATAGCTCTGGCTACTTGAGTTGCATCACAGGAAATTACCTGAGAGAAGACGAGCAAAACCAACACATGCATTGCTTCAGTTCAAGGTGTTCACCTGGTTAGTCAAGATGACCCTCTACCGCGTCATCATTAGCTTACTATCGTCTTGTGGACGAAGGCGTTAAAACACATGGTTTATGTAAGGCGTATATTATTAATTACTCACCATAATTAACAAAATCATAGATTTTAAGCTTGAATATTCAAAACACAAAAGTGATTTGTAAGTTTTAATTGTGTCACTGAGCCGTGTATGACGCATACTAAAAATCTTGTTTTTATTCATTGACCTTGGTGATTATCAATACCCATTGAACGTTACCCACGTATTTAAGACAAAACAACACTCGCCTGGAGTGCCGGTGGTAAAACATGGAAGGATTTACATAAGGTGAAGCGTGAAGCGCTGCGGACGTCCACAATAAAGGCGGGAGTAACGGCACGGCGCAGCGCAGCGCGGCGCACGCAATCTAGTCTTTACGCCGTTTACCAGATATAATTACTGCGCATGCGCATGGATGCTACAGTTATGGTAATCTGCACAGCGCGGCCGGCGGTCTTCTCGCACGCCAGCGCGGCGATGAGTAACTGTACTGCGGATGGCTTGGGGGAAGAGATTTTCAACAAACTGGTGCGTATCGATATACAATCACAGTTTCAGAGCACTGAAAATGTGGTGGCAAAAATAAAAAAATTGGAAAATATACAGTAAGTATAGTTGGGAATTCCGGTAATATTTGGTTTCACTGAAAGATTTAACATGTAACCGAGAACGTTACAATACCGTATTATATTTGACAGTGTGAACAATATGTGTCAAAGGTTGAAGAGGATCAAATTGAAACAACTGGTAAATTGATTTTCATTTTATTTTAACTTCTCAACTGGACCTCGCCATAGTCGTTTTTGAACATTGTTTATTCATTGCAGATGGAAGTGTAAAAGTGGTGGTGGATTTAGGAACCAATTGAACGCAGTTGAATGGCGCACGTAATGGTAAAGTCTTCACGATCGGCTCAAGAGCAAATTCTGATGATTACAAATGGCCCACCAACTAGCTGTTCCATGGTTATGACGTAACGGCACGACTCACCGTAACATTTAACTATTCATCCAACAAACAAACCTCCTAGTTCCTCCTCCGCAACCTTTACGTTCGTAGGTCAGACGGCCCCACGTCAAAGGCTTATCTCTCGACACATGTAACACTTGGCCAATTAGCGTTCATTCACTGCTAATCGCCATTTAATATCGCTAATGGTGAAAACAATGAGGGAGAGAGTGCGGGCGATGGTATCGATGACAGACGGAATAAATCACCGGGACGAGGATCGGTCAGCGATCGACAATCGACACCGTCGGCGACGACGTGCTAGTGTTTACGGTCGCTTTCACTGGACTGGAACGAAAACGAGTCAAACAGCTGATAGTTTTGAGACTGACCTAGTGCAGGTGATCTGATACCCGGGTGGGTGTGCTAGACCGCCGGCATTGTTATGAGTTAATGGCGGTAGTTAAAACATTCTAGGAGTAGGAGCGGCTAGACCTACAACAATGCTTGTTGGGTGTCGTGGAAACAGGTTAGACGGAATGTTGGGTCAACAGCACTCGAGGTAGGTAATTGCAGAGATAAACGCAATTGTATCGGGTTTATCGCTAATGAATTGCATCTGCGAAAAATTGTAAATCAGTGGAGTGAGTGGGTTGCAAAGGTTAACCAGTGAACTCATATGAAGTGTAATGCCAGACAGACAGCCAGACGGCAGCTGTGAGCGGCTCCTGGCACCTGGCACCGTGGTGCTAACAGCTGCCAATACCGTGTCTCTATTATCGAACATTCTATTGTACTGCTTGTACGCTCCTTGCCGACTGTGATCCATACATAAATCTTGTTAGGGATACATATTTTGTTCCTTCTCTCCCTCTTGAGTCGGTTCTTAGTCATTAACTATTAGCAATGAAGCAAACAAGTGTTGTGTTACTACTCTTCCTTCGTCTTTTTAATAATTTCGCGTTTTTTTAAGCTGTAAATATTCATATAAAAATGTTACAAGGAGATTTTTGAGGACAAAATTAAGTCGTTGTTTCAATAAACTGTACAATAATATTCCTAATGCATGAGAAAATCTTAATTCACGGTTAAAAAGCCATTCCTTAATAAATATTTTATGACTCCCAACATTTTGTTTTGTTTTAAGAAGTGTACGTGAAAGATTAATAAAAACAAAAATACCGGAATAAACAATATGAAGAAAGTAATTTGGTTATAGAGGAACTCGTTACGCTTTACAAGATAACAGTTTTCGAGGTAAATGAATAAACGGCAAAGGAAAGGCTACTAACTAGACAGAAACGGAGTGCAAACAGTGTAATCGAGGAGGCGGCGACCGCCGACAGCTATCGATGATTCGATGCATATCTCGCAGACATTCCACCGTAATCATCGAGTCCACGGCCGTTTCGCATCGCTTGCTGACCATTAGCATATTACACGATATGTCAGACCCATACATCACTGTTATGGCCACCACCAATTGAAATGAACATAACAATTGGAAGGATTTATTCTTAGGGAAATTTTAGATTCATTATTTGATTATTATTTTGTAGAGTTGGTAATCGTTTGCAAGTATAATCGTCAAAATTTATTCAATCTTTTTATCGACAAAATTTATTTAATCTTTTTATCGACAAAATTTATTAAATCTTTTTTATCGACAAAATTATTTCGACAAACGATTAGGTTCGTAATAAACATAAACAATATATACAAAATATTACTTCCATGTATGGAATAGCTTAGATCATGGATATTCCTAAGCGGGTTGCTTCCATGATCTAGCTGTTGCCTGTACAGGGAAAGAGATCATAGTAATTATTATAATTATTATAGTTATTATTACAAAATTATATATCTAGTGGAAGAAAGGAATGCATATCTAAATACACAATTAAGAAATGTTTCACTTCTTTACTAATGGAATGTAAAGCAAAATTTTAGTATTTCAAAGATTTTCTTACAAAGTATTATCTTTGACTATTCATTTAAAAAAAATAGTCAAAGGTATTACGCATACGACTATCATAAACAAAAGCACGCAGTCACGTGATCAATGACGTCACTTCCGTTACACTTTTTGCGTCTCGCTAATTCTTACAGATCTAAAAGATCCTTGACATGTCCATATTAGATCAATTAAAACATTGGGAGCAGGTTGTAAAATACTACAATGTACATTGAACATAAAAATTATTTGAAAAACTAGCAAAATCACATTTTTATATTTAAAATGTGCTATGATATTGCTAAGATTCAGCTTGTATGTTCAGCTTTAATGAACCATTACATCCAGGACATACATTTCTATGATATCCTGACTTGATTATCTAAATCACCCGGACACTCTTTGGATATTTACTATGCAAATTATCCGCTTCCATTTAAATCAACTTATTTAGTTTTACCCTAATGATTTTAACTCTCGACAATTTTGAATTTCATTTACCAATGAAAGTGTTGCAGTTTAATGTGTGAAATCAGCTCGCGTGTAGGGTTCCATTTAGGACAGGATGTTATTGCTATTAAGTTGGGGGAAATTCGAACATCTTTAATAGCCCACTTCTAAGCCATATAAAGAATATTGTTTCATCCTCTTTGAAATAGAAAGTGGTTTTGCTATACATCAATCAAACAGGTCGAGTAGGTTATTTGTTATTTTGCTATTAATGTTATTGCCCCATTAGTGGTTATTACCATTAGATGTTGGATAAAACACGTAGTATGAAGGTAAGTTTTTGAACTATTTCAGATTTTTTTAAGCGTGTAAAGAAAATGTTATTGCATGAAGTAGTTAAATGCTTGCTATATTTTTCATGTAACCTTCTGGCCAAGGTCTAATGTTAGAGTTTTCAGGACGCAATTAGTGCCTCTGACGACCTAACGACTACTTATATAGCCAGGATAAAAAGGCTTAATGTGCCTTACGAGACAGTTGTCTGAAAAATGAAATTTCATACGACATGACCGGGAATCGAAAACGGGTCTTTTGGGTTATAGACCAGTACTGCAACCATTCGGCTATGACTGCCAGATGAGTGTATAGACGAATATGTAAATAATATAGACTTTGGTTCCATCACAAACATAATGTTAAAACCAAAACTTCCACAAAATATTCGAAGAGAAACCAATATTACGTCCTTTTAAAGCAGGAAACAAAACAAAAGAAACAACAGATTCAAAAGGATCATAGGACGAAACAATCGCAAGCCTAGAATGGTCCGCAAGAGCCTACAAAAGCGCGTTATCACCGGCTGATAAGGCAGGACAGAGGCGCGCGTCACGCACAGATCCTGTTGTGATAAGCGCTATCGCAGTCTTGTTACTCGGAACGGTTGCTGGGAACACGCAAAGCCGTTTAGCCAATGGGCGTTAAGGAATGCCGCAACGCGCGAGACGCGACTCTCGATCTAAATGGCTCAAGGAAGTACGGGAATATCAGTGTTTGTCGTGGGTCCAGGTGTTTACTGGACGCGTAAAACTGTAGGGTTCAAATTCAACTACAAGCGATACTATCAAGAATCGTAGGCTACTGTTTTACATAAGTGAAAAATACATGCTATACGATTTTGAAAAACGTGTTTCAGATGATTACCAATAAAAGTAAACTAAACATAACACCCTTTCGTCAACAGAACGCTATTCGCAATGGCGGTTTTCTCGAAGCCACTATCTTACCCTACTTTCCTGCTAGAGTTAAACTCTAGTATACCATAATACCTTATTTTGCGACGAAACCCAAGGACTCAATTGATCCTGCGAAACTTACTTGTCCTGCGAGGAGAGTAAAGACATAATACTCAGCTGTGCTTTATTACCCTTTTCGAGGGAATTTACGAGTTCCACAATATACTCTTGCCCTTATACTCGATGAATGGCCCCCCAGGGATAATAAAAGCAACTCTTCCCGAACTGGAAAAGGCTGAGAAGACTCTACTTTAAACACAGTATCAATATTGTAGTTTTTTCTGTACAAGGAACAGCATTGACTCTAGTGCATCACCTCGCTACACACCATAACTGGCACTACATCTCTCCACTCCCACTTACCGGTAGTGATCCTCCTGTCGGCATCCTCGTGTTCCTCGTCGCTGTCGATGTGCGGGATGCTGCTGTCCAGCTCGTACATAGGACTGGTCTGGATGCTACTGTCCCGCTTCTCAGCGACCACGGTACACTGACAGTGAGACACGCACTCCTGCTCGCTGACACATTCGTGGCACTGGGGGCAGGGGAACGGCAGATCGTCCAGAGGCACTCGCTCGATGGCGCGTTCCACAGAGACCACGAGGTGCTGCAGCAGATCGGGTAAATCCTCAGTACCCGTCATCATAGCCAGGGCCAGTGGGGGAGGTGAGGGCGACAGACTCCCTCCGGTCCACACCAGGGCTACCTGCGGAAGTAGTAATGTTTGGTTAGTTCAGCTGAACCAAGAGAGCATAGCTTAACTTACAATACTTTTGGAATTATACCGAGAACATAAACTAAATCAGATTATATCTCATACTTGTCATACTGAACGACCTAAAGGGAATACACGAGTATTTTCCAAACAGGTTATCATTCAAAGAGTATAATTTCAATGGAAACTAATAAAAATAAGTTACAAAAGAATAACTAAGTAAATGTAAACTAATGTAACTAATAAAATGAATAGGGAATTGCAAGTGATAAAGAAAATTTAACCGGTTTGTGGTTGAAAGGAACTACGATGTTTGCCTGCCACCTGCCACTCCTAACATATCCTAAAACCTATCCATTGGATAGTGTAGGCCTACTTAATCAATGAGTAACTTATTCAACTACTGTATTTTGATGAGTAAAGATTGACAGTTAGTTACCTGTGGCGGTTGGTTGTCCGGGACACGGACGCAGAGGTAGCAGTCCCGGGACCGCAGTAGTGACGCGTCCAGCTCGCCAAGGTGCAGCACGACGCCGCGGGCACCCAGCGACAACGGCCACCCGCGCGGCGACACTCCGCACGCCACCTGCAACAACAACAACAGCAATAAGACGGGATCAAATTTTGTTTTGTTCCTTCTCCGCTAAAGGCTTTTTTTATAGTCACAGAGTGATAATATATACGAACGACTTTTGGGAAAGCAGTCCAAACCAAAATGGATATCCTGAAATTTGAACCCGTCACCTATTACACTAAAACCCAAGACTCCAACCACTAGGCTAGCAAGACACCAACTACTTTTTCTGTACAGCTGTAAATGAAATTAACGTGAAAACAAATTGGAAAATGTATATTGACTTTCAGAAAAGAGAGTACTTAAGCTTCATGATAAACGCAAAATGTGTGATTTGAAATTCAATTTACTGTGTGCCAACTAAAATAAAGACATAGATTCTAAAATGGTAGTCTCGGCTTAAACCCTATCTCCGTTACTTCAAAAGCCGGCTCATAAAGTAAGAACTAGGATAAAAGAGAAATAAAGTAGATAAAACCGAGTAGAAAACAAATAATGCACTCGAGAAGGCAACTAATTTGAATAAGTGGAGTGGAGGGCGTTGAAAGAGGCCGCCCAGCCAGTCGTGCCGGTCGGCTGCGGTGACCGCTACCGCGCCGCGTGGCCAATTGTGGAACTGATACGGGCCCCTGACTACGATGCATTTGCTGGAAATGCGCGAACTCAACACCGTGGTAGATTAAATTTGAAATAAAAGTAAGTCAGGCAATTTTCAAGCTCCTCAGATAAAAACAATAAAGTGATATTAAGCTGTCAAGGTTGAAGACTATCAACTATATGCTCATGGAAAATTTGCTAAATACAAATTCAGGAAATAACAACTGTTTAAGAACACATCAAATTTGAATACATTATTGCAAATCAGATTATTAAGGTATACCAAACTTCTAGTACTACCAAACTAACTAGTAATTCTCAGATGTAAGAGAAATATAAATTTGATTTATGGTTTTATCCACAGCTACGAATTGTGGTGCGATCTTCTAATCTTGTACTGACAAATGCTGAGATATTTCTTAGACAGGACTAATAATTAATAGCCACCATTGAGTATTAATTAGTAAAATTAATCAACAGTCAATGACATTTAAGGGACCTTCAGTTTAGCCACAATTTTGCCTTTGAACTACGAACAGTTCTAATAATGAGTACGGTCTTTTACGGATGAACGTATTATTATCCACCGAAAATCACTTTAAAGTATTCACAATTCGTGACCTGGATTACAGACCACGCCAACGTCCCAATACTTTTAAACTCTTTACGATAGAGCAAAAGGGTTTAAATAATCAATACAAAATAAAACTGAAACAGCACAACAATGAGTTTGCAATATTTTTCAAGCACACTTAATCATTAACAAGTTTTTCATGTTGTTTAATGTTGCCATGATAGGTCCAAACATTTGTTTAACACAGAGTGCGGACCACCTTCCTAGATTTTTGTAATCAACAGACACTGAGATACCTGTTCTTTTCTGACCTACCGGCGCTCCGACTCCGGGGATCCGGGACATTTTAATTTAAATTTAATTATTTAATATCTCCAGCTTGTCCGAAGATGCAAATTGGTATCCAAATTGGTTTCGCAGGTAAGATTTACAGCCTTCAGATAGCGGTGTCACCAATTTAATGTTTTCTCTCCTTTTAATTTCCACGTCTAAAACTACAACTTGGAAACGTGGACTATGAGAGTGAATTGATAAAATCTTAATTTTAGTTTCATATGTGCTGTACTTGTTTTTTACTTTCTCCCACCTATACAATAGCATATGAAGATAATATTATTTTCGTCTTAGTTTATAATTTAAGCCTACGACCAACGTTCTCAATAATAGTTCAATTGACTGTCCGCGATAAACATTGTACGTTGTCTATGAGTGCCTAGTGATGTTTTTATGGAAATTAACTAAACAAATTCTTCAGTATTTCCCAAAAATTGTTTAAAAAATTCTATATACAGAGTAAAGTCATCTAATAAATCCTATTCAAATTTATGTTCATCCCTGTTTAGGATCTAGATAGCTTAGATCATGGATTTGTTTGAAGGGATATGTTTAATGTTTCCAGTTCCTCTAAACAGTTGTACTCTTAACCAAAGTTTACGTATTCAATTGTAATATAAAATATCCCCCATTCAAAGTTTAATTGAAATTTACGAGAAAATCCCATACAAAAAATATCACAAACCCATCGGAATGATTACCAAAGTGTTTTTCCCAAGGGAAGCATTCACAATTCCACAATCTATCGGAAAGCATTTCAATAAAACATTCCTAGAAGCTATCCCGTAAATTGAGGTAGGCAGTTGGACTCATTTGTCAGGTGCAAAAACACTCGTCAAGAGATCCGTACAAGTCGATATCGCGACCGTGTTGCGGCAAAGGCAGTCCCCAGTCGTCCAGCATCGCGCGTTCAGCTCTCTTGAAATTACTTTTACTGAAGTCTTTAACGCGCTTGGACGCCTCGTGAATACTGAGAGGAAAGCTGCTTGTGCAAGTGCTAACACAAAGAAACAAACCATTTATTACCCTACAGTAACATATTTTGAATCTAAATATGATAGCAAAATTTCAAGTCTCATGGAAGTGTTGTTTGGTTCAAGACGAAACAATACATCTTTGGGGAAAACTTCAAATTCACCAAGTCCATAGACGAAATATTGTGTTAAACATTATAAAATTCTGTATATATCCTTAGAAATCGTCAAAATACAGTTAAAACAATTCAATAAAACGAAAATGGTTTCTACACTATGTCGTAAAGTGCAAACCATGGTTAATAAAATGGTTAATTAATAGTTTCTGTTTTCAATAAAATTTGTTTTAAATTTTGAAATTAGATTAACGGTATGAAAACAAAAAAACTTCAATGAAATAGCACAATATATTTTAATACTCCAAAGATCTAGTAATAAAACTATTACAAATGGTAAGAACAAGTTAAAACACTAAAAATTAAGCGTGTTCAAATTAAATAAACCTTGAGGTTTGTTCATTTTGTTAAAAGTATTTAACTATATATTTAAAAAATTATTATTCTGTGGTTCACTACTTTACTATAAAGCCTTCAAATTTAACTAAGGCAGAAGTGATTTTGCTCAAACGTGATTTGGCTACCAATTAAACGTTCAAATATTGACCGTTTGATTGGTAAAGGAATGTAAGTGAATGCCTTTAGAAGACTGCCAAAAGTTTAATGTTCAACTTTTTAAGCCTCTTAATTAAACTTAAGACTCTAAAAATACATTTTCATTCAGTGCACAGTATATTGTAGAACAGGAATCCTCATTTCGAAGCCCACGGACTATTAAGAATTAAACTAACAAAATACTATACCCTTATACTTATTTTCTAACATACATAAACCATTTTCAACTTTTTTTATATAATCCCCATATTTTTTAAGCAATTCACCGGTAATCATGGACTTCTTCGTCACAGATAAGGAAAAATATACTTCAGGTAGCTTAAAAACACGTTTTAGGTATTTCTATCAAACCTTCCTCCGGGAGAGGGCCCCGGTCCCATTTTTACTTGGTCAAATTCAGTACCCTGGATGTGTATTCCCTAAAGCGATTACGAGCCCCCAGGGAAAATTTGATACAAACCAATTGACTCACTGAGAAATCCTAGTGCTGTAAGCCAATGTTCAGAAAGATTACCTTGAACCTGCTAAACGTCAACCCCAACCAAGCCCAACCACAGTATAAGATGTTTACAAACTCTGACCTGCATGAGGGAAACCCCTCGTGACGGAAATATGTCGAAGGTGAAACGCAGAAGAGTCAGAGAAGGAGTCCCCGGTCGGCCTAGATCCACCCATTCAATACCCTCGGATGATGTTAATCTAATTGGCAATTACTAGGCAGCGGGACGCCACAAACCCACTTTTACCCGCGCAGTTTTCGTTGTCCCAGCCGCAAGCCGATACGCCGTTCTGGAGATGCGTCCATAAAAGGTCATAGGAGAGACGTCTGTTAAATCTACCGTGTGATTCGGGTCTCTGATCACACTGTTGTCGAAACTTTAGAATATAAATAAAAATATAAAAAAGTTACAGTTTGTTCTGTACATTGTTTGGAATTATGATCTTGTTTGTTATTTTTACGTTTAATACCCCAGAAAAGCAGAAATGTCTCTTACGTCATTTTCCGACTGTCAGTCGGTATCTTATAACGCTAATCAAGGTCTATTTGGAGAGCTTTCTTGTAAAAACGAGAACACTGAAACTTATTTTCTTTATTCTACACCTTTGGGAGAAGGGTTTTGTTTACTTTAAACTAAACCATGCACTAAGAACATGAAATAGTAAGCTCTTAAACCTTGGTTTTGAGTAATATTACAAATATTTTCTCTGTCCAACAGCTGTCCAAATTAAAATGAATATTAGTTTTTGACATGGATATGTCTTAGCTCTGGGGGGGGGCAGATTTGTAAGATGATTAGATTAACAAGTTTCCATATAAACTACTAGAGCTATTGTATTGAATTTTTAATATAAAAGAATAAGAACAGCTGTTTATAAGAACTGAAAACATACCCTTTATACATATCCATGGTCTAACCTATTTCCCACAGGGATGTAAATACAAACATTTTTACATTAATCATTGATTCTAAACCTATTTTGAAACTATATTATATTTAAACTGTTATATTCATGTATAACGAATTTAAGAATGATCAATTCATTGGTATAAATTAATTCATCTAGTTAAGAAGTAATACTAAATAATTAATCAGACAATAATTAATTTTTTCTTCGTATTTATTTGTTTAAAATGTTAGGTCTATATTTTGTCATGACAATAAATATTTTCCTTCTTATCACAGAAACCTACAACCCGTGCAGAACACGGACTTTCTGCTAATTTTATATAATTCCGCTAGTTTATGTAATTCTGAAGATAGTAAAGAGTTTGCAGAATTTAAATTTTAAAATAACCGCATGCTGAATGGTAACAATTAAAGTATTCCTTATTAATTAATTAATATTATATTTATTTTATAATTTACATGAAAAACTCAATGCATTTTTGGTACCACAATACTGTTGCAATTACATATTTGTTGATTTTACTAAGTCGCGAAATCTAATTTGTTGGAAAAAATATAAATTATACAATTTAAGAGTATAAACTCATTAAATATTTCATATGCAACATTAATTACGTAGGGGTAATTGTAAGACCACGCGGTGTCAGTGATAGGAAGTAAATTGACGTAATAAACAAAATGAAAAGAAAGCTGCAATTGTCCAATGAAAAACAACGGGGAATGAAATTTACCGTCCGCGGCCAAACCTACAACGCAGATTTTTATCTTGATTGTACCGGTGCAATACAGTATCGCAAGTAGGAAATGAAAGCTCGAAATCAACATACAGTCTGTCCGTAATTGAGTCGTGACACCAAACTGACTTTCTACCACATTACTCGTGAAATCGCACTAACCTGGTCGGCAATGCAGAACAATCGTTAAACCACGATGACCGACCAAGGACGACGACGTGTGATCTGTGCAATCAGCGATCAGCGATCATTGTCACAACCAGGTAATATGTTGATCAAGTAAACACACCTATTAATTAGTAATTGAACCGTTAGAAAACAAAATACTGAATCCGAAATAGTACAACAATTGTACACTTGGGCGGTTAGCTACAAAGAAAAAAGCGGTGATAAATATGTTTACTATTCCATCTACCTCTCAAAACTAAATCACAAATGATCTTGACAATAGAATTATACATTAGGTAAATTTAAAATGTCTTAGTTTAGAATGATAACATGCTCCATAAAAAGGAAAATAATCCCAAAAACCTTTTACTTCAGTTTACAGTAACAGTAAATTTAAAAATAAGTATATAATAAGAAAGATTAGATTAGATTATTTGAAATGGCGACCATACCACAAGGTAGGTATTTTAAGCCAAGTATGAATGAGGATTCAGTAGTATTGTCACTGACTAAGGCTGACATGTTCCTTAGACAGGACTGTTAATTAATAGCCCAACAGCCGATGGCAACTAAGGGACCTACAGTTTAACGTGGAATCCGAATCACGGCCTCTGAATTACGAATTGGTCTAATTATGATGATGGTCTTTGCGGATTAACGTAGTATTCAATAGTGCGGACGTTAATCCACACAACAGAACACCACATCCACCGACCACCTCTCATAACTATCCACAATTCGTGACCTCCAAGTAGCTGGATTACAGGATGACGCCACCAAAAGTACATAATATAAAGTATAACAGCAAATTTTTGACATCAGGACTTTGTAAAACGCGAATCCCGCACGTGTCCCGGGAAAGTTATGTATAACTACTAACTCCTGGTATAAAAAGTCATCGTGATCACAGAACAATGTTCGAATGAATAATGTATGTAGAAGATCGTAATGGAAGCGGTAGTGTAGTAGCATCCGAAGCAGGGGCCGCCCTCTCACGAACTGTGAACTGATATGGCCAACTACCAACTACCTTACTACCGGTATTGTAGTTGCAACTGCAGTAAAAGCACCCACATTACACGATGGCTTTACACACACCAGCACTTCCGAGTTAGACAGCAACCGTGTAAGTTGAAGAAAATGCAACCCGAACTGACCAAGCTCTACATCGTGTTTTAATGACGTAACTGAATTTTTGCCTATTTTCATTACCACGGAATGTCGGCGATGCGAACAATTTCGAGTATACATTGGTACAATGGGTACACTATCGCGGTTATCTTAGTTCACATACATTCGTCGTTAGTGTACTGGTAGCATTACAAACCGATGATGCGGACTTCAACTGTAGTAAAAGAATATCCCTCTAACAAACTCTTGAGGTTATCCACCCCACAGTGAAGTCGGTTAGGTTTGCAACAGTAATAAGAGAACCCTCGCCTTACACACCGATGTCGTGAACTACCCTTCAGTCAAAACGGTGGAACTAGGAACCGCATTACAAAACTAATGATGTGAAATTCAAACCAACTATGCAAACCGTCACAATTAATTCTTTTTGAAAACTCCGTTTTAATTTCTTAAATTCAACTTTGGTAAAATCCTAGTTAGAGTTACTACTAACAAAATAATAATGCTATAAACTACAACCAATTTGCCAATTTGTACCACACGGCAAGTCTAGTAGTACCACACCAGTAGGGGTTAATGTAGGGGGGTTTACCACAAAAATTAAACGTCTAATAACAATAAGTTGTTAATATGATTACAATATTTGAAGGTCGGTTCTCCAAGTCAGATAACGGTCACCAACACATCCCCTTGCAGACATTTTAAACATCACACCATTCCGAGAGCATTTATTGGAACCATAACCTTGTCTATATTGACATCTCCGTTACCAGTGACGTCCACAGGATTGGCTAACAACCACTTTTACGGCTATTAACGCGGTCATTTGCAGCTAATAACTCACTCTGGCGACCTTCGTGAGAACTACACCACGCCCGAGGCTCTGCGAGGAAAGCTCCACAGTTCGCCTCTGGGCTCACTTGCTAGGCGCGTTTCCCCGGTTTTTATGAAGCAATTAGTTAACAGCGGACTCGTATGCGCGGCCCGCTCCTCGAATGAGTCACGGAGAAAATGCTGCCGTTTCTGGACTCGGACTGCATTGGAGCTGACGTTTCACTGCATTCTGTAACAACTCCGTAAACAGACACACGGAGTAAATCTTCCTGTCTGTCCCATACTGTCGACTCTGTATTTGGTCCTTTCGCCTCCGTCCACGTACGTTTTCAAGGTGGACGTCTGTATCAACCGATCGTTTTGCAGAAGGAAATGTGGGAACTCGGAGATTGTATCAAGACAAGAAAGTTTATTGTCCACGGTTTTCATTTAACTACAGCTATGAAACCTATGAAGAAATTTCGTTTTGAGCCACGCCGCTCGCTCTTGCACGGTAAAAGCATATTTTAATTTAAAAACATAAAAAGTTAATAATTATTACAGGAATTAATAAACCTTAACGCCTGGAGTCATAACCCTTGAGGTATATAATAAATCCAAATATCGCATTGTTAATTAATATCACTAACTAAAAACATAATTGTGTTTTAAAAGAAAAATACTTAATGTTTCTTAATAATATATGTTATTTTAGAATGATAGTCCAAAACCTTTTTCGAGTACTGATTATCGTTAACATTCATAACATAATATGGAACACCAGCATACTCTGGTGGGTATTTAAGGGTCACTGTGATGAGAATGCAATCGATTTGATGAGGTAATTCACTGGGGTTGTAAGAACGCATACCATAAAATTGAAAAAATAATAACATTTGTATTTTTCAAAATTAAAATTCTACAGGTTTTAGATGTGTCTGTTGGTATTTAAGAAAACTGAGAGGCAAAGTTATTAGACTACATCTATATTGAAAAAAAACAGCTGATTCATTTATCAGCATTGATCATTAAATAAAAAAAAGGCAACTGAGTTCAGTATCAAAGCTATAGCAAAGTTTTTTTTACGATTTTGACCAGGATCGCACCGGCGATTTTAAGATTGTAAATCGGGTAGTATAATGATTGATCACCCGGTCAGTCAGTAAAAAATTTAAAATACCTGATTTCTGTACAAAAAGAAAAACGCTAAGACAAACAATGAAAGCTATTAATGAAAGATGAAAAAAATTATTGAAAATAAATTTTTTAGTTGGCCGTTTTACTAACTCAACCAAACACAGAGACACTGATGGAAAGTAGATATTTCCGTTAAAATGAACAAAATAAAATGACAAGAAAGATCTGAGGAGGAAATTTAGTTGTAATTGAAGCGGCGACGGACCAAAACGTGCGAGGCGCCGGCTTGAGTGAGAGCCGGCCATTCGGAATAAGCCGTGACCGGCGGTAAATCAAGCAACAAGCATCTCCACTTTGATATATCGATAACAAATCAATCGATTACACTGGTCAATAATTGACTGGGGAACCTGTTCACTGGTTCTGAATTGAAATTGGCTTCATGCGGTGTGCAATACGATTTACACTTAGTTTAAAGTTAACGAGCTAAAATTTACTGCAACTCTCGGTCACTAATTGGTTTAAAATTACAATGTGAAATCCTTTACACGAACACTCACAGAAGTTGTATCACATTACGCTACCCGTCAGGGGGCGGAGGCCCGAGGTCCTGAGGCCAAGGGGGCGTAGTCAAGGAGTGACGGGTGACAGGACACCCCGCCGAGACGGAAGTCCAGCTTCGTTAGAGAACGTCAACTTTCGCGGATTACGCGAGTGAAAATTACCTCTTATGTGGAAGAGAATGTTTCCAATTATGATGTTTGTGAAATGGTCTATCTAAAACATAACTTCAAAACTATTTTATAAATAGTCGAGACCGAAATTTGACATTTTTTAATTTTGGATCAATATCAATCTTAACAAAGTCTGCGTAAGTAAGCACGAGCTCTTCTTATAACTCCTAATCGATATTATCGAGAAATATACAAATTGTACAAAATCAAATGCTGAACAAATATCGTTTTCCATATTAACTTACAGAACTAACTTACAGCATCCTCTGACAGATTGTGCAAAGGTTTTACCCACTACATCATTTGAAGGTCACCGGTTCGATACTGAGCCAATCAAAAATAATATTGTGACGTCGATACTGGGCTTAGCTATTTGTTAGTATTTGTACGTTAGACTACTAATTGATGAAACTGGTAAATGAATCATCAGGTATTCGTCAGGAACAAAGATACACGTCATCAAATCATGTACCCTTCACTCCTATCGCCCAAAGGAGCGAGTTGATGATGTATCTATGAATGTGTTTGAATGAACGTGTGAATGAATGTGCTGATTCTGTTTGGATTTCGAAATGTTCATTACTCAATCTCAAGTCACATAAAACTAACCAATGGGACGTTACCCAACTATACGATACAAAGTCACATTTGACCCGAACGCTCTATCACGGGTAGTTGAGCACAGCAGCCTAGTCGGAGGTCGGTGTTGACGGTGTCATAAAAGAGGTTTAAACAGCTGTTAATAACAGAGGAGTGACGCGCAGGCGCGAAGCCAACTCGCCTCCGACAGAGGCCGTCTACTGCACTTACTCATGTCGGGGACAACTAAAGTATCTCATAGTGCGTGTCTCAGTCGGTAATACAATCAACAGTTGCAATATTCACGTTAAGAGCAGCTCAATATCATTACTATAATCAATAACTTTTGAAGTGGCGACCTACCCAAGTATGAATGAGAAATTAGTGTAAGATGTTTGTAGCGCAATCTTGTAGTTCATAAAGGCTAACATGTTCCTAGACAGGACTGTTCACTGATAGCCCAACAGCCAATGGAATCAAAGGGACCTAAAGTTTAACTTGGGGGCCGAACTACTTTTGCCTCTGAATTAAGAACTACTGAACTGAATTATGCAATTAATCCACATGACAGAATATCACGTTCACTATCACTCATAACTATCCACAATTCGTTATTACAGGACACAACACCGTCCCATTGAATACTACATACAACATATGATTTTTGATAAATGTTTATAGATGGAAGAATCTATGACATGAATGAAAACTGCTTTAAGAACTACCAATTAGAAACAATAGAATGGGTTTTCGCGGAACGTAAAGTATTTTTATCTATTTCTTATTCTATCTATGGTTCCCAAAACACCAAGATCCTAGATTCACCTAACGACTGCTAATTCCAGTTTGTACGCTGATAAACCAAACGATCGGCCATTACAACGTCAAAGTCGGGCTAGAAATGCCCAAAATATCGGGTAAATCACCGGAATTATCAAGGATAGAAGAGTGAAAGGGCAGTCGTGGGAATCCGGCACGATTAATGGAAGAGAGGATCGGTTATGATCAGGTGGAGCCCCCGTATCCTGCCGTTAGACAATGGGGATATCTGGTACGACCCCTCCCTACCGGTGCCACATGGCGTGTGTCGTCCTGTGGAGTGGGTCTGATGGTTCATGGGTTCATCGTGTGGTTGTGAAAGAAACCACGGACAATGGGGGGTTAATGTACTTATGATGAAATAATGAAACAGTAAATTGACCATTTTAAAATTCCATCATTTAGTGCGCAAAGAACCTTTTACGGGTACTATAACTTGGAAAATTGAGCAGCGAGACCCAAAAAAATAATCACAACTTGAATGAAAATGCAAATTAAAAAAAAATTAACTATACATCATCAAGTGGTTCTGCTTC
Source organism: Nephotettix cincticeps (assembly GCA_023375725.1). Lineage (NCBI taxonomy): Eukaryota > Metazoa > Arthropoda > Insecta > Hemiptera > Cicadellidae > Nephotettix > Nephotettix cincticeps. The sequence continues at coordinate 26,176,418 of CM041785.1, forward strand.
AAAATTTGAAGGTCGCCGATTCAATCCTAGACTGGGTCCAACGACTTTGATTACCACGCTATTTATTTATTATGTTTACCTTTACCGATGAAGTACTAGTCATGTCAGTGTTCATGACAATCATCAAACTTCCGATGAACATTTTCTGAAATGTTTTTCTATGTCTAATGAGTGATTAAGCAACTGATTCACAATTAATAGACAGATTAAATATAAAAATGTATTACTTTAGATTAGTTAACCCACAGATTTAAATAACTTATACCGATATCGAAGTGACACAAACTCCATGTAGGTTGGAGTGAATCGTACCAGAGATCAATTTAATTAAATTCGTTTGTCTTTGACATTACGTCCACAACCGCCGAGTGGAGGAACAGCGGTTAGTCCATGGTGAGACATTAAAGTCCTTAAAATACAAAATATTTCAAGTGGTTTTTACAGTATTCCTAACTACCGTAGTAGTAAGCCCTTGTTTGTCCTTTGTATGGAAAGTGTAAAAACGGTTTATGATAACAAAATATAAACCTGAAATCCTAAACAAATGAATACAAAGAAAAAGTAAATTCTAAGCTTAATTATTTAGTATTAGAAGGATAGTGGATATATTATATTAGAAGTAGATAAATTAAAATCAATTATACGTTAATAACATTTTAAATATGTATAATTTTGAAAAAGTTTACAGGTAGGTCAAAAAATGGGTAGTAAAAACTCCCAATTTTAATTATATATATTTCCGCATGGGAAATTATCTTTTTATAGAAACACGTTTACCAAATGAGAGTCCCACGTGCGGGAGGTGCAGGAGCAGGACATCAGTATTCAGTATGCGGACGTCGGGCGCCACACCCGCACATCCTGGGCTGGGGACTATATCCTTACATCCTTCGACAATCTGATAATCGTGACTGTTGTTGTATCGGTTTTCATTCAAAGAAAAAAGGGAAATCATATCTTACGACATTAACAATATAGCAGAAAAGTTTTTCCAATCCAACACATTTTATCTGAAAAAAGCTTCACTTCCCAACTCCCAAAAAAATTATTGTATTTACTTCCCCGGGAGAAACAGATTAGTTCATGTATTCTAAAGGGCATGAGGCGCGCACGGACCTTTTGTGGTCTATTATTAAATAAGTACTATGAGGTTTTAGTGCTATATAGTATTAGTTTATTGAAATTAACGGATTAGATTTTCAATAATAAAAGCATGAATATTTCCAGCCTAGACACGACGCCTTCTTCCACTCACGCTGTCCCGGGGCTCGATCACTGGAGAAATCGAACGAGTCGCCGCGCCGATCTGCGTAAATCGCGCCTGGTGTCGCGTATATTGGCGAACACGTGTTAATATGTTAATGACCGATATTAAAGAGTAATGAGCGCGGTCCGCGCATAAACCATCATGTAACGAGATAATTGACCCGACCCGCCGCTGCCGCCGCCGCTGCCGGGACGCTGGGGAGGCGCTCGAGGCGACGACCTCCCGAACAATGCCTGACCCGACCCGAACCACAGGAAAGTATCAAAATATGGCACTGATCTGGATTATCAAAATTGTTGCGCTCTTTGAAAGAGAAACGCTACGTATCAGAGCCCGCGGGCGGGGCTTGCGAGCTTTCTACGGAGTTTATCATACTTTTTGCGGACGGTTGTTTATGCTTTTCGCGCTAATTTCTCTGCGACGCAGACGCCCCGGGGTAAGGGAACACTGTTAGTTCTTATCGGGTCAAAAACACCTGTTCGACAGGTGCTCCGCTTAAGTAATTTTGGTCGTTAAGGCAACAAGACAAAAAGACGTTATTTATAGAAACAAAAATTTCACCAAATTTAATAGTACGGTGCTGTATACACAATTATCTGGTAACAATTAATGAAATTAATGAAGTAAGTCGATTTTGTTGGTTTAAAATGAAAACTAAACGGTTTTTACAGATTTTTTCCAATTAAAAATGTATTTATTTATGTATTGTTGGGAAATAAGATCATGGATATGTCGAAAGGGAATGTTTTCAATTCCTCTAAACAGCGGTTCTTATAACCATATGTTAGCAATTTGCGTAGCCCGATAGCTTGATAAATTTCTATGTAAAAAATTTTCTAAATGAATTCGGTGAAAATTGAATTAACCAAAAGCTAAAATAGGGCCTTAACTTAAACCCTTAAAACCAAATACGTCAACAAGCTAACTACAATTTTGTTTTAGCATCTCATGAGAAATGGTCATATTTATTTTATAGGTGTTTTATACTGCTGACGCAAATTTTTGCTTAACAATTTAGCATATCAAATGAGTTAAAACGTGTTTATCAAGTTCGGCTGCATTTCAAACTGTTCAACAATCGACTACCAAAAGACATCTGAACCGGGTATACATTTCCCGCGAGAATCAGTTGATCTAATTAATGGTGGGCGGATCAGCTGATTCGAGTATCAGCTGGCCGCCTGGTCGGATCTGCCGGCTCCCACGTCCCTGTTGCCGAGTGAGAACAGGCGCGTGGCGACTTTCCTCCGTTATCACTTATCTCTCCGCCCGATATACGAGTAAGCCCCTTATTAGGCCCAAATTTATGCCGTTCGGATTATGATTAAGGAGATGATTTACGGCGGTGTTTCCGAATCGAATCGGTTGCTTTATCTTGTAATCGATACAGGCTCCTAAATATCGGAGAAACCAGCGTTAATTGCATCCAATATAGGAACAAGCTACAGTTTTGACAAAGTAGTGTGTGAATTAAGAACGTTTTGAAATACTCTGTTATTTTTGCTGTTAATGTCTTTAAATTACAAAATTCACTGGTTAAACCACATGTATAGCTGATGGAACTTTAACTAAAAAATCTGACAATGGTTAGGTAATAGCGTCAATGTATTTCATGTACATAAAAATGACCAATTCATTATGGTAATGTCAAACTATCCCTATCTACTGTCTAAGGACATATGATATGGTGTGTATTCTCATCTTATATAAAGTGTAATGTGATTACTGTTTTATAATATAGAATTAGAAATATCGTAAATTTGGTTACAATCCCAGTCAAAGTCACTAATGTTATTGGCTGTTGTGTCTAAAACATAGTCAGAAACAAAGCTGCAAAATCGCGTCACCCATCTCTCATCTTACACACATCGCCATCTTACACTCATCGTCGTCTTACACTCATCGTCATCTTACACTCATCGTCATCTTACACCCATCGTCATCTTACACTCATCGTCATCTTACACTCATCGTCATCTTACACTCATCGTCACCTTACACGCATCTCTCATTCATACTTAGCTTAGCTCACCATTTCAAAAGCAATAGCAATAATAATAGTAACTAACATGAACCTAAAGGGTTTAAAGGACAGGGGTTTAGGGGTATAAACGTAGATTTCAAATTGGAACACACCAATTTGTCTATAATACTTTAAACTCTATAATCAAGCAAACTAACATAATAACGACTAAACCGCATAAAAGGTGTCAGAGTGTACATAATAATCATGGAATATGAGTGAATTAGCATATGAAACAATCCACGCCAAATCCCATCAGAGCCGGGACCGGAGGGCGACGCGCGTCGCACGGCGATGTTACGGGGAAGGCTTTCTTCGGAACGATTTTGGCCAAGAATTTGGTTCGTGAAAGGTGATTTTCCGGTTTTGGCTTGGCTTAGGAGACAATAATATGTGAAATAGAAGATATAATGAGGTTTCCAAATATAAATTGGGTGTATTTGGCATTCAGGGTCAGTGGCCTGACGGGACGTGGGACGAGAGTCTCTAGACCCGGGGCGACCGCACGTGAACCGACTGGGAAACCTCCTAGACTCCTTGTCCAACAGGTGTTGCGTCGTCAACATTCAACACGTGACACGTGATACATGGCAGAGGTTTCTTGGTAGCATAATGTTTAAAGTTATCAAAATATAAGAAAAATAAAGAATAAGACGAGTAAAATAAATACGGGAAATAAGATAGAAATGTTCGTAGGTATCCATAGTAAAGTTTCAAAATTTCGTATAAATGAACTGAATTTGTTGTAAAATATTGAATTTTAATGAACGAGTTAATTCGTTTTAACTTTACTATTTTAATGAAAAATTAAAATATTTTACATTACCATTTAAGAATAATCATTTATAATGACAAGTAATACAGTGTCCGATGAAACCTTATAAGGTTATAAAAACGTTATAATACAATGAAAATAATAACGGTTGGCTTTGAAATGTAAATACAGTAACGTAATAGTGTTAGTGTAAAGTCGGTCTTTGATGTAACAAACTATTTATTTACGTAAATAGTTGTTTTGAAAAATCACAAAATTATAATTATCACAGATTATGTTTATTATTTTATTTTCACAAAGAAATAACTAACACGTAAACTACAATATCTTGTTCTATCATACCAAAATTGAAATGTTATTTTTTCATTTCCCTAGATTATATGTTAACTTTTAACATCGCAAATATCAAGTGGCCAAAGCTATAACACAATGAATTAACATAATAATTAACGGGTTCAAATCCAATTTGTCGGAAAGAAGATCTTTATAGGTAAACATTACATTTTTCTAAGCTGATTCCAACTCCAATTAGTACATTTACGTCTCCCGACCACAAATTGGAGAAACGAGTAACCCCACAATCAGCGGACCCAGAAATACGCCCAATTAAAGTGGTCTCGTCCCATTGGTGCGTCCCTAATCATGGCGCCACTGGGAGTCGGCGTCAAACCCACCAGGGCGTGATAGTAGAGACACGTCCACGCCGCACTTACGAAAGTTTAAAACTATATAAAACTGGCCGCCACGAGCTATAAAAGTGAATAGCTATTGATAATGACTTAATCCTATGGTTTGGAGCTGTAGGAGAGATTTTGTGATTATAGACGAAGAAGCGTCTCTCGCCCGTAAAACTCTGAGGATTTCGGATACGTGAATTCGGTAACTTATTAGGGCTCCACTGACATTTATCGGGGTATTTAGAGGGTAGTTCATCAAGTCATTAAATAGCTTCGAACCAAAGATTTCGTGAATTCATTGCAAGTTTTTAAGATGAGATAATAGTTCAAACGCATCTTTTTGGAATAATTGGTGCATGATTTAAGAAATACGAAAATAATTGAAGGAAAACTGAGAAAATTGTTTTGAAAAATTATGGATTTATAATAAACTCACCTAAATTATAAAGTTTTTCATTATTTTGATTCATTGAAACAGACTTTATCCCAAATATATGTCCACGTTTAAAAATATTCATAAAATTGTAAGAAATGATTTGGAATATTTTAAACAGTAATGTTACTGAACTATATATTTATACAGATACATTTAACTACGGTTCAAATTTTAATTTAATTGTAACATCAATTGTTTATTATGAGTAAACATGGTGGAAACCCCAGCGTTGTGATTGTAATGGAATAAAAATGGGAAGGTTCACTCGCAATAGTCAGTATGTATCTAAATGATTAGCAGAACGAAACAAATATAAAATTTGTAGTTTACCACAAAGCACAGAGGAAACACTAGTCTGCTCAGATACCATAGGGATCTGTACGAGCGGCGCGTGTTATGTGGTATTGCGCAGTCGCAGTACTGCCTGAGGATGACGACGCGACGCGGTATCGCGAGGACTCACTGCGCATGCGTCGACGCGTCACTAATTGGAACAAACAAGAAAACAGACCGCGACACACACCGTGCAACCAGGTCCCCTCATCGAGACGGGCTTAGATTATGTGTACTGGATGATGCGAGTAATACACATTACTCTAATCTATACGTTGATGTGTATTACATAGGTTTTACTACCACAAACAAATTGTTATATTGGTTTACGGTTGATACTTCAACGGGATTAAAACCCACTAATTTCCTTCTTCTCGATCAGGTTGCTAACATTTAACCTTCATGAATCTGTTCAACGTTAAAAGAGTTTTTAAAGAACGACAATAAATTGTAATCAAGTCTGCATACTCCAATTTACACAGGGTACTTTTTTCTGTTCCAAGATTTTATTATCTACCAAGCACTCAAATATACGAAATATAACAGGTGTGTATATTGATTATTTGAGTCCATAAAGATTTCTCCACCCTACACATAATACTCCAATCTATACGTAGAACTGTACTCCATTCTACTCAGAGAATTTCAATTTACCATCGTAAGTGGGAAGGAAGTTGAGTTTGCATACTTTGGACGAAGGATATTTTCAACCCAACCCAAAACACTAACCTCAAAACTAAAAACATTTTACTATCAGAGAATTATTGAAATCCCCTTAAAGGGGGGTTTCAATAACAAGCCTCGTTTAAAGGGGGTTTACAGCCACGAGTCTGAGGGTCGGGTGTTTGGGTTTCACCGGACAATACTTTCGCCGGTCGCGCAGAGAGCGACGTCGGGGACTCGCCCCTCATTATGGGGCGGAGGGTCCACGCTCGATGGCAATATCGTAATGGCTACGGCCGCGGAGAAACCTTCGATGCCGGACAATAGAGATTGACCAGATGGACCGCGCTGTTGCCATTCCGGAGGATTCATGTCAACGGGTCTTAAGAGCATTTTTTGCTGGCATTTTATTTATTTTTTTGTTAAAATATCCCTTCACATTTTTGGAATGCTATTCAACCACCAATGCTGACTCTTGCACTATGCAATGTAATTATGCTAACCACTATGCTATAAGGATGAAGGATGGATTAAGGAAGAGTTGGGTTGATATTTAAGGGAACTTTATAAAAAAAGATAAATTAATGAAGGAACTTTGAATAATTTGTTAAAGCGGCTATAGTAAAGTAATAAGATTTACTATGAATTTATCTGTGAATAATAATAATAAGATTCTTGTAAGTATTGCGTGAATAAGTTTGATTTATATATGATCTTAACAAAGGTCATAAACAAAGGAAATAAATAAAATAGTTTATAATAAATCAAGCTTCGTATAATATATTCAATTACATTGACTATTTATAATTTATGAATTAATTAAATAAATTTTAATTTTATGGTTAGGAAATAATGGAAATTTTAGAAACTACAGCAAAAAGGTAAATTAAATTATGCTTTTGATAATATTGTGTTTTAATATGATTTAGTATTAAAATATTACGTTTTGTTATTTTTTAAACTTATTATTTACGTAACATTCATGACGCAACATTTTCAGTTGTTAAATGTCAATAAAATATTGCCATTGTTATTTTTGTTACCTCCAACCATTAAAATACGTATCCGAATCATATTTTAAGAGGCTAATCACTATGAATGTCGATTTATGACATCTTTCACAATAATTATAATAAGAACTACAATTTCATTACGAATTTAACTACAAACTGAAAAGGAAGCATACTAAAGGTCTTACTATCAATTAACTGAGAACCTTAAAATATAAGGTTTTACAACTTTCACAATTATATTCTAGTTGTGAAAGTATTAAGTTTATAGCCACCGTATGAATGAGAATTATAAATGTGGATATTATGCAAGAGCGATTTAATGGTAAATAGCGATATGAATTTTAATTGGCGTTTTGATGGATTTCCTCCCTGAATTGGAACACAGGGGTCAATTTTCTGATCGATGTTAAAAGTTAGCTAACATTGGAGAGACCTGATACAATTTTAATTTCTATTGAAAATCTTCATTAGAGAGTTTTTGCACACTTATCAATCACGCTAAACACCATCCGTAAAATATATCAATGAAAATTAATAAAATTGTTAACTTAAATTAATGAAACATGTTGCAGTTGACAGTGGACTTTTCATTTTATTACGTTTTATTGTTATTAAGTGTGTGACATCAAGCTCTAAAATAAGGTGGAGGTTATTACGGTAATATGCAGGAAGCTTGAGCATTTTAAACATTTCGGTCGATACTTCAACCTTATATACTAACTATTTAGGTTCAAAAGTCTTAAACGTATATCGGATAAAAATGAAATAAAATGGATTCCAAAGAAAACTATACTTATAAATAATAATATAGCAAGTTTAAAAGCAGGAGCCGTATTAGATGTTACCGCTTTCATGTATCAAAATAATTATAAAAAATTAGAATACCATTTTTATAATGCAATTTAATTATAATGCAAGTACTAAATATCAGTTATTAATTGAACACCTGAAAAGATTTATCTTGTGGTAGTAATACAATCTTTGCTACATGCTAAAATTAAGACGATATAACCCGAACTTGTAGACAACCGCTCCCAAAAACTACGATTGCAGTCGCGTCGCGTCGCGCAGCATATAATTTTGCTATTCCTCTATGGGGCCCGCCCATTTCAATAAGCTCTCCTCTATGGCAGGGTGGTAGACGAAATATGCCTCTAATCAAATGAAGCCCCTCTATAATTTCCCGTCCAGCGGCATAAACGGGGCCGATGGCGGATGTAATTGGCATATTGGACCCGGCGTGTGCCCGGCCGGGCACCCTTGTTTACAAAAATATCGTATTCGAGCAGCTGCCGGCCCAAAATGGGCCTCAGCTGGTCCAACTTAGACTAAACAATATCGGGGTGGAGGTGATCTGCATGATTGGTTCGACAATATTGGGCTGGGGCGAATTGACTAAGGAAAACAACATCTGATACACCGATATTATAAATCGAGGACTCATCTACTAATCAAACAGAGTCTGAATATAGTTAACTATTTCACTTCTAAAGTACAGTATGCTAAAATGTACATTTGAATGTTATTTTGCACCAGTTAACTTTTACTAATATTATATTATTTGACTTCCAAGGCGTTTGTGTTTTTTTTAGTTACACGACGTTTCTGGAAGTGTAGAAAATCCTTCGGTTTTAGTTAGTTATACAGGTTTTAATTATAGATATTCAATTCCTATTGTTGATCCTTTTGTATATACCTCGTATTAAATTTTAAATTCTAAGGTAATCACCTGAAAAAGAGAGGAGTGTCTCCACTTCCAGATACGTCGTGTTGTTGAAAAACACAAAACGTGTTGGAAAAGTCCAATAAGATAATATTAGTATTATTAATAACAACGTTTTGAATTAGAAAAATATGCTTTTCGTTATTTCCGTAATTAGTTATTAGCCCAGTTACAAAATAAAAATTATTTCTGAACCTAAAAGATGATTTTTAGTTTAACAAGTATGCACGTTACCAAATGGGCAACGACAGGAGAGCCAGGTAGGGTTGTGTACTTAAGAAATAAGAAAATTACGTAATTGCTTAAACTTAAGTCATTCATCATTGATATTTCACTGGTGAATGACGTAATCTAGCAATAGATAAATCTGAAGTATTAATAATTAATTTTGTAAACTTTGTTGTTTTTTCATTGTTATGTGTGAACTGACACGAGTTGTTTTAAAAACCATTGCACTGTAAAATGAAAACCGATCTAAATAAAGTCCTTCCCGGACACATATAGAGTAACTTCCTACAATTTCATTTCATTTTTAAAAATAGAGATTAATTAAACTGTGAAAAGCGACAAAATAACGTCACGTGACAATTAATTATTCCACCATCTGCAGCCCAGCAATGAGGAAGAGTTCACGCTTTCCCTAACGCAAACAAAATGTTGCACAATAGGAAGTGAAAAATTCAATTCATTTCACGCCTAGCGGGTTTGTGGGTCGAGAGCTATCTTCGAATAACAAAATCCAGGTGTTAATTAAAACCATTATCCGCGCTCCAGCCACCGGTTTTCATCGGGGCGAGCACACGTTTCTGGAAGTGTAGAAAATCCTTCGGTTTTAGTTAGTTATACAGGTTTTAATTATAGATATTCAATTCCTATTGTTGATCCTTTTGTATATACCTCGTATTAAATTTTAAATTCTAAGGTAATCACCTGAAAAAGAGAGGAGTGTCTCCACTTCCAGATACGTCGTGTTGTTGAAAAACACAAAACGTGTTGGAAAAGTCCAATAAGATAATATTAGTATTATTAATAACAACGTTTTGAATTAGAAAAATATGCTTTTCGTTATTTCCGTAATTAGTTATTAGCCCAGTTACAAAATAAAAATTATTTCTGAACCTAAAAGATGCACGTTACCAAATGGGCAACGACAGGAGAGCCAGGTAGGGTTGTGTACTTAAGAAATAAGAAAATTACGTAATTGCTTAAACTTAAGTCATTCATCATTGATATTTCACTGGTGAATGACGTAATCTAGCAATAGATAAATCTGAAGTATTAATAATTAATTTTGTAAACTTTGTTGTTTTTTCATTGTTATGTGTGAACTGACACGAGTTGTTTTAAAAACCATTGCACTGTAAAATGAAAACCGATCTAAATAAAGTCCTTCCCGGACATATATAGAGTAACTTCCTACAATTTCATTTCATTTTAAAAATAGAGATTAATTAAACTATAAGAAAAAATAACGTCACGTGACAATTAATTATTCCACCATCTGCAGCCCAGCAATGAGGAAGAGTTCACGCTTTCCCTAACGCAAACAAAATGTTGCACAATAGGAAGTGAAAAATTCAATTCATTTCACGCCTAGCGGGTTTGTGGGTCGAGAGCTATCTTCGAATAACAAAATCCAGGTGTTAATTAAAACCATTATCCGCGCTCCAGCCACCGGTTTTCATCGGGGCGAGCACGATTTATGTAAATTAACTCGATTACTGTTAACCGATTGGGTGGAATTACTGCACAAAATGGTCCCCGGCTGGCAAATAGCATGAAGGAGCGAGTGCGAGATAAGCGTAGGCGGGGGCGGGGCTGCGAGCACTGCGACGCTGCATAAACACGCTGAATCTAATGGAGAGAGTCGTCCATTTGCAGCTGCAGCTTAAGCACTTATTGAAACCGCGTTTATCAACTGCGTATTTCTGATATTGAGGCACGATTTGAGACTCGGAGTGGTCACTGAATGGAATTAACTGCACGAAACAGCAGCCATGCATGGACTATTCCTTCTACGATCGTATAAATTATCGCTTCTGCATGTGGAGGTGGTATAGAACATATATAACTATTTTTTTTAGAAAATACGAATTTTTTGTTTTCTCAGTTTCTTTTACTAAACACGTTTCGTTTCAATACTTAAGCTTATATTAGCTTAAACGTAAGCAATAAAATGCAACACGGTTCAGAGCGAAAGTGTGGAGGCTGTCAGTAGCCTTGCCATTTTGCCGGTACCGAGTTCGTACAAGGCAAGGCCTAACACAGGCGTTAACGTTAACCTGTTTCGACAGCCAGAGTGCCGGTTGGCCGCTTGCTCCCATTATTGGCGGCAATTTGCGACGGTTAGCTCGACCGGATGAGCGGATAGTCATCCTGGCCTCCGGTGATTCATCCGCTCGCCGACTACTCGGCTACTCGGCTTCTCACTTACTCACCGCCTTTCAGCTTCTGTCATCTGTTAAAGTAAGTCATCTGGCAGTAATTTATTATTAGTGGTGTTTAGAAATGCAAAACCCTGCATTAATGCAAAATGAATTGGCATTGTTAGACTGTGTTTGAAACAGGTCCTTAACTTACTTCTTACTTCGTCCTAAGTATTCTATAAAGTTTTTAAATTTACATTGGCTCTTTAAAGACTGTAGGACGAAACCTGGATTTTCCCAGCCTTAAGACCTGCTTCAATCTATTTCTCGTGGCAACATCCCGTTATAAGGGAAAAAGTCATAAATCCTTGCAGATGAAAGATCGCACCACAATCCCTTTTACACAAATTTATCAATCATATTTGGCTTAAATTACCTACCTACCTGGCGGTAGGTCGCGCTTTCAGAAAGGGAATGGTCAAGTAAATTGTAAAACCGTTATAAGTTTTAGAATATTTTGTAAAAAACATCACGGGGCACATCAAAAGGAGGTTTCCGTTTTAACTAATATTTTTGGATATACTTTACAGTTTTCATACAGTGGATCACCGGTGAAAAAGGCGTTGCACACAGCTTGCGTGGATCGCGTGCAAATAACAATACCACTAAGTATATCCGGCGCGTTCTACGATTTTCATCATTATCCGGCACAGTGGACCATCTATGTTCTCGGAACGGACCTCGACCGGCAACCGTAGCGATGCGAACTGTACTTTGGTAATTAGGATTATTTAGACGTCTTCTGAGAAAACCACCATGGAGACACGTGGCTACCTGGCATGTGGCAGGCTGTGCGATCTCACGGAGAGTGGTGTGATGGCGGTAGCATAAATAGTTTTGTAGTAAAACTGTTATTGGGAATGGTAGTAGGAAAAGAGTATCGTATGGTATGCAATCTTATCTTATACTCTAAAACAAGCATTGTCCAGGTAATTTTTTTCTGTCTAAGGATATATGTTATTACAAGGTATTGACCACGAGAAACAGTTTAAAGCAGATCTTAAGGCTGAGAAAATCTGGGTTTCGTCCTTCAGCCCTTCTAAGAGTACATGTAAATTCTCAAATCGTTTTGAGTTTTAGAATACGTCCAAAGAAGTAAGATGAAGTAAGTTGAGGACTTTTTGTAGGCTAGCTGCAGCTAACTAATACAAACGTGTACCAAATTTGGTACAAATTGGACAATCGGCGTGGTCTCGGGGTTTGTTCACAGACACACTGACATCAGCCCGAAAATCACTTTTTTGGATTCAGGAAGCCTCAAAACAAATATATCTACTCTCAACTCAAATTCTAAAGTTTTTACAAAAAAATAATTTCTCCATATACTATGTAGATCTATAAGAGAAGAAAGTAAAAATATTAAAGCATAAAACTTAAGATTGATAAATTTAAGATCTAATAATCCTAGATTAGAAATAAAACAATGGGGAACCGATCGCTCTGGTAGCATAGGGCAGACTCTAAATTTCTAATCACACTTTATGGGTTGTGTAGTGTTCGCAAACTCAATATAAACATATTCCGTTGGATAACACGCAGAGGAAAAACAATACTGGATAGGAAGGAGGATTTGATGAGTCGACCGGGAAAGTGACGGCGACGGAGACACGAGCACGCGAAAGTTTGGCCTTCAGTCACAGTTTGCCTACTTTCCTGCCTCTGATTATACTTATTTGTGAATTATTTGACTCTAAATAAACATATGCCAGCGAGAAAGTGGTTTGGGGGACCACCATGGCCAGTTACGGACCCTACTTAGTCCCTTTAATTGTTACCGCGAGCGCAGCACGTGAACGTGAACGTACGTTCGCTAGTTGGTGGTTGGCAATCCGCTAATGTGACTACGACCTGAACCTACTTTCTGAAACTTTGAAATACTGTAAGTTTCAACTGTATTCTTCAAAAAAATTACCCAGCGGAAAATAAATCTTAAAAAAGAATGGTGATTAATTTTAATAAGTAAAATATACAAGCAATTTTAATTTAAATGAAATTTACATTATAAATCGACGACAGAAAGAAAGCTCTGTTACAATCTAAAAATTTATCGACAATCAGTTGCGTTTGATGAAAGTAACCGAATAAATTACCATTAGTGAACAGTGAATTGAATCTCCATGCATGTCAATAGGTTAAACTGAATAATATTTTCCAAGGGAAAGTAGTTACTTACGGTCTAATGCGGTATAATTTGAGAAATCACCATCATTTCACTCTCGGTAATACTGACCTGGAAACAAAGAAACATGTTAGACGATGATTATAGTACTTCAAATCATAACTTATCGGATGGGGTAAAACAAACCAAAGTAAAACCTTAGGAAAATCTTTGGCGTACCCTAAAAATAGATTCGCACCGACAGGTAATATTTCATTACGTCAGACTTGGCCGAGGGAAAGTTGCGATGAGATTTGTGCGAAGTGGCCTAATTCGCAGATTGGCGGAGAATTTGATGACAAGCGATCACGGCTCACGCCACATTCCACGAACGTCAACTCCGAGAATCTGCATCAGCCGAGTCACGTGACCTCACCAGTTGCTGCGTCACTGCTGAGCCCAACTGCGTGTCTGTTGTGTAAACAACGCTACATTTATATAAAGACGAGATGGTAATAGTTATTTTTTAAATCAAACAGACCAGTACCAAATGATATTCGACCGTGCTTTGATCCTGAAAGCATCCTATTGTGGCAAACCGTTTGAATAAGGATCAAATGATGTTGTATAATCATTTGATCCTTATTTAAACTTTTAAAAAATTTCTAGAACGTGAACTGGAATGTAATCAACCCGTCGCAGAAGACATGCGTACTCAGCAAATTTCCATTATTTTGAAATACTGTACTTGATTTTAAACCACCCACCAAATATGTTTATCACTTATTATCACCTTATAACACCTAGATCCGAGTATGCGTCAGCCAATGCTTCGGTGGCCGAATGCACAATTAACTGCGCTCCAACAGTATGCCACTATATATGAGTAACTGAAACCACATGAGAATAGGAAAGCTATTCTTCTATGAGAAAAAAAATTAACAACATTTGGTTATAGTTGGATGCTCGAACCAGGGGCCTTAAATATTCTTTAGGCTATTAATTAACAATTCTAGCAAATGAATTAGCTTATTTTTATGAGTAAAAAGGTAAGGAAATCGTGAAAATAAAAGACACCTTCTTTTCAGTCACAGACCTATATATTAATATTCACCATCAGCACCCACCAGAGTCTCGGAGTGTAACACGCCCACACCTGGAGGAACCTGTTGACACCGGACCACGTAACTCACGCTCCGCAACCTCATATTAAACCAGCAACGCCAAGAACGCTACTGTACAGAGTGTTAATTAATTTAACAATTTCACAAGATTAGCGCCAATTACTCAGCGAGATGCATAAATATGCATGGGGTAAAATGAGCGAGTATCTCCATATTCATAATCCGCAACATAACAGCCGCTTTCCGTCCCGAGTGGCAGCCGATATTGTATGCAAATATTATGTTTGGGTTCAACACTACCCGAAACGATGCTCACGACGTTCATTGGATGCAAACTGACTGTGACCCTCGGACAGGAATCAATAAAGCTCATTCCGTGTCGAAACGCGAATAAAAACTAATGGTAGTCGTACATAAGGATACGAAACCTGCTTTATTAATTACCTTCGTTTACCACTTCGGACGGGGTTAATAAGATGGTAAAGCTGATTTGAATTTCAATAGGTTAATTAGCATGAATTATAGACGAAATCATCGTTATTTACATGATTTTGAATTCGCCGATTTTTAAATCTAATCTTAGGGCCAGATGTTTTACAACTGAATTTCACTGAACGTATAATTTTCCCAACTTAACGAACTTACTTGAAATAAGCAAAACACACACCCCCATAATCGTATCGTTCAGACACTTAAGATTAATTTAAGGGCGGCATCCCTCATGAAAGGGGTAGCCGAGACAGGGGGTTATTAATAACATGACGGTGATGGGCTGTGTGGGAAATGTCAAGACCCACCCTTGGGACCGGCTATAAATTACAAGTCCGCCAGATGCTTGTATGTATTTAGATTACCTACGCGAACTGTTTATGCACGACGCAGGTGGTCCGTCGTGTAAATCCATCACGGTGAATATATGAAGACGCCTCAGTGCTCAGTGCTCTATGCTCCATACTCTATGTACTTTGTCCCGCATCATTGTCTTGTAACGTATTGTAGACTTATACGAGCCTTATCACACTGACATGTTTCAACTTTATGTGTATATTTGAAATGCACTATCGTTTTTTAGGCTATCATCTGGGATTATGAGATGTTTTATGCATGACTCAACACTAAATGATTAAAAAACGGACACTGGAACAAATGAGCACATTTTGCACTGGTGTCCATATTTTACAATTATGTTACTTTGTTGTCCAATGTTATTATAAGAACGTCCATATTTTATCGCTCGCTCAAAATGCATTTTTATAAAGGTATCTATTCTGTTTAGTCATATATCATGGTATTGTACATTTTTAAGACTAAAAACACAAGACTAACAGTAGATTAATTGAATCTGAAGTATCAATTGGTACCTTTTGTGAGCTTTTATATTTTTAGAAAATTTCAAAAATGTTCTGCAGTCCGTTCATGGGTTTGCCCCAAGATCAAATACGTTCCATTCGTGGGAAATTGAGGATTTACTTTTCTTTCGACTAACAAATTGATAAACAAATTATATGAATTAGTCACTGAATTATCCTAAGATTTCAGCACATGTGTTCAGAAGTTTGAAAGTAAAGCACGGATCGCAACACAAAATAAAGGGTAGACTTTCATCACCACGTCATGTAAAGACATTACTGAGAACGTATCAGAATTTTCTATTGAAATTGAAGTAATCAACTTATCAATGAGACACAAAAACAAACACCACAATTGATTCCACTTTTGATATTAATATTTCAAAATGTTACCCTAAAATAGCCAGATGTATGTGAAGTATACAATTTACGAGATAATTTCCAACCTTTCACACATATAACTCGTCGTGGTCAGTACCGTCAGTACGCTCACATCACGCGACCCAGTTGGTCGCTTTCCTGCCAGCTTTACGGGCGATTTACTGTAGAAACTTTAGACGAATGACATTTTCTCTTCGGAGGTACACGCTGCACAGCATACCCGCCGACGGTGTCGCCTGCGCGGGGAGTAACTCACCCGGTCGCTGAATGAGCGGACAGTGAGTAGTGAGTAACTTGTTACTGATCCGCGACTCACCAGCACTAGCTACTCACTGCTTTCCTCGCTTTCATGCCACCGCGTCCACGACCTCTGCGGAGGCGAAGGTCACCGCGCGGGTTATTGGGTTGTTGCACCGACGACAATTTCGACAAAACAATCTCTTTTCACTTTTCCCTCTTTTACTCCGACCGCAAAACTATTTTGCAGGTTTCGATTTCATTTATTTACATTACCTTATATAGTGGACCTAATGTAGTGAAAGCATTACATATATTGAAATCATACAGTGTATGTGACTAATATGGTTTTGAGAGATTTGAGATACGTGAGAGGTCGACTAACTCAAAAGTCTGTGTGGTACCTCCACTATTTTGGACTTCTAGTCCCGAAGATCAACGATAAAAACATGGTTCTCTTTCTAAACACGAATTTTCCAATTGAGATACATGGGATTAGTTTGAAATCAATCCTTATTCTCTATCCTTCTTCTCTCTACATTTATATAGCTAAAGATATTTTGATTACGCGATCTATTTCATTAAAATAGGAATAATAAACCATTTTGGAATGTGTATATACTATTTTTGGACCTAATTTCTGGCAATAGTTAATCATGGACCCATTGAATAAATAGGAAAGTTGAAAATATAATCAGTTAGATCGCTAGATGGCTTGATATCATTTCAATTGACACCAAGTAGAAGGTTTTTTGGTAAAAAACGACAAAGTGATTATTTGAATTTAACATTGCCCTTACATGTGGTGAGTGAAAAGGTACGTGCAGACTCAACGAAATTATGAGTAACGTTTTAAATTTTTAACCTACATTGAGATGTTGAGAATGAAATCAAATACATAATTAGATTTAAAACTCCTATCCGAACATGTACGTGTCCGTTCACAGTGCAAACATATGTTTATACATGCAGTAATGACTGTTCCAAGTGGCAATGTTGGCAATGCTGAACAATCAACACGATGCAGACAGATACACAGCCTGATAACAGCTGTTTGTTTACCTCCTGGCATAGAACAGCGTTGCATCACAGGCTGGCTTACCGCTGCGGTATTTGGAGCAGTGCTGCATATGTAAACACGCTTCTCCCT
Source organism: Nephotettix cincticeps (assembly GCA_023375725.1). NCBI lineage: Eukaryota > Metazoa > Arthropoda > Insecta > Hemiptera > Cicadellidae > Nephotettix > Nephotettix cincticeps. The sequence goes on from CM041785.1 coordinate 26,194,093, forward strand.
TGAACTTCAGTGAAATCTGTTAAATTCAAAAATTTCATTCCCTTTAAACTAGTAAAACTTGACAGGGGTAGTAACGTCATTGAGGATTGAAATTTCCTCCCATGCTTTTGAATCTGTCTGTGTCCCGAGATCCTTGGTGTGTCAGTCTCATGGTCTACTAAGGTACATCATTACAACATTGCAGTTTATCCACCAACCAAAGAAATTGACGCAAACCCTATAATTTCTTCAAGGAAAACTGCGCAGAACATTATTATTACACAAATGTTTGAAATATATAGGCAATTAAAAAATTGTAAACAATAGGTAGATCCATGGACATAATACAATCTTTACTCACTTAAGTCCGTATTGTGTGTAATTTTATAATTTCTATTTACTGTAGTCTGATCACGTTAATTGCATTTGCGTTTCCTTGTTTCTTTTTATTACGTTTGCGTTTTCTATTGGTTTAATCTATGATTCCATCGATAGTTTTACTGTTTTAATAGTTCTGTCAAAAATCCAAGTGACTCGGCAAGATAAAAGAGTACTAAACGATCGCGAAAAATAGCTAGACTTACGTTTTTACGACGGTGGAGCACGCGCCCGCATTGATTGAAGAGCAAGAACCCCATAAACGCGGGCGGCAGCAAGAAGCGGCAGGCGGCGGCCCAGTGCATCAATGATGCAGCGCGTTGCTGCTGTTTCTTATGCAGCGGGATGTTCTGCGAGTCACATAAACTGGGAGGACTTTACGAGCTCAGCTCGGGATGAGCAACGAGTATGTCGGGGGCAAACCACGCTGGGTGAATAAGGTACGAACACCGCGTCATGGGAACCTTTCGATAAAATCTATATGAAATATTTCTTAATCTATTCGTCAGTAAAAACTAAATAACTTATATCCCCAAGGAATGTCCAAGTTATTTCTCCTTTTTTTCTCGTATTCGAATTATTATACCTTAATTCTCAATACATCGTAACCATTCAAATTGTATAAAATTTGGCGACGGATATGTACGAAGGTAGATGCTGGAGCTAGATGGTGGATACTAAGATACAAAATTGTTTAGTGTGATTCTACACAGTACGAAGTAATAGTCAATTCATGCAAATTAGTGGTTCGGACCTTACATTACACTGTTTGTCCTTTAAATGTCATAAGAAGGAACATGTCAGCCTCAGTCCGTAACAAGACTACCTAGTTCGCGCCACAATAATCTTACGCTCATTTCTCATTCATACTTGGCTTACCTAAATGAGTAGGTCGCCATTTTAGAAAGGTAAACGTTACGTGTCAGCAACAACAAAAATGTTTATTTCAACTTTAAAATACACATGCATGTGTATAGGAAAATCAAATATAACCCCTGCAAATGTTAAAACCCCGTTGAACATACTCCTCTGAAGAGTTACTTGTGTACAAGATTTTTGTAGAGTAGGGAACTACTGGGCCACGAAAATAGTTAAAATGTAAATTCACAAGGTGTTTATTACTAGCGGACATGTTATCCAAACAGACTACAAGGTGCGAAGAGGTCTATATCCGGCGGGAGTCCGCACGTGGCCGCTGGTCACTGGTCAACGCACGCGGATATTGGGGATTAGTAAACACGGAGCAGAGAAGTGAACTACGAGCTTGGGACACCGACACCTTATATTTTGCAAACAGTGTAAATTCACTTCATCTAAGTCGAACCATTAGTCACTAGCACTCGTAATTAAATGTATATCCAATAAAACAGACACAACAAGACCTCTTTAATTTTTTTTTTTCTTATATATAATATTTATATTTGATTTATATTGTAATTACCCTAGTTAAAATACCATAAAACTTTGGAATAACAATATATTTTTTGATTAAATAAATAAAAAAAATACAAATCCACTTTTTATACTAACGCATTTCTGTTTTTATATTTCAATATTAGAAATAAAGCTATAAAATTTTAAACCACCATAAAAATATATAGAGGTTAACATATAACAAAAAAAAAAAAACATAAAAACTGGATTAAAATTAACATGTAGATAAGAATTTTTTATTTATTTAAACACCACACTTTTCTTACTTTCTTCTTCTAATCTTTTTTTGTTTTTTCTTACCTTTACCCTTTTTGGATTTAGCAATTTAGGTGTCATCATGAATAAAATTTATGGTAGGGAAACCATTAACTACTCTGAAGGAATTTGATTTGCAGGTTAATTAAATGTAAAAATAAAATCTAAAACCCCTCTTAAGTCTGCAGTACCTCCGCCATTTTGGATTTTTCATTTCTTTTACTAGAGCAATAATAAGTTGGTTTATTTTAAAATCATAAGATATTTACCATTATTACATAATGATTGTATATACCCGCGAACTATCAGTTAAAATATTTATAAACCGTTTTGGAATAAGGCAATATTTTTTCCGTAGAGAGATAGACTATTTTTAAAGTAACTGAGTAAATAAAAGTACTTCAAGGAATTAAAATGCCTTCTGGTACAAAACAACGTTATGACGACTGATTTTGCACTTAACATTTTTCTTATAGGAGGTGAGTGAAAAATACGCAGGTACTCTTAAAAGAGTCTTAAATTGTGTCAAATTAGATTTTAGTCCCAAGAGAAATCTGCAAAGCTAAAAATTACTACTGGTAACCCCATAGTCGTAATAGAGGAGTTCAATTAAAACAACACGGAATATCTAGGGAAATTAGAAAATTAAATTAGCACTATTGTTATGGAGTTATTTATCATGTAGAATTAGACAGTAACTATTGTTTCTAAAACTAAAATTACAATTTCTCCAGATAACTTCTATAGCTTTTCTTTAAAACCTTAACCACCTTTTTACAACCATCCAGTAGTGACCTGCAATGCTGATAACAAATCAACATTGTTCTAATGGGACGAAAACCACTAGAGACGTGTACTCTTTATTTACACTACAAAAATAAATTTTAGAAAAGGTTGTGCAAATAATGCGATTTGTAGGTTTATTTCAACTGTAAAACTGTAACTGCACCTGTATCATCTAAATTCCTGTTTCACATAAATCTGTGCAAATCACAAAGTTGTGTTCTAGCTATAAAAATTCAATTGACTGTTGAACACCAAACCCTCGATTTAAGAAATTCCAAGGACAACCCGTGGAGGTTAAGTATAACGGCTTACAATAACTCTCAAAGAAGCAATAATTAATATTCCAATTCCGAGGGACGTAAAATTAGAATTATCGTCTGTTGAGAATGAAGGGGTAATAAATAGCCGGTGATTTCGGATGAAGAAAGGACTAATTACTTTAATCAATGAGCGAAGGATCGGTGGAGCTCGGCGGTGAATTATGGAGGGAAAGTCTGATGCGACATTGACCCAGCATCAGAGCCACCTTGCGGCCGGACGAAGAACCTCTGCCATCGTACGGTAGCGGAGGAACTGTGACACGGGTAGGGAGTGTTGAATTAATGCAAACGGCTCGACAACGAGCACGCGTTCAAGGAAGTGGAAGTGGAAGTAGTAAAATACAGGTGGACCTCCTTCACACAGGTCTACCAACCTGAATATCCACATGTTTTAAATATCAGGTCAAAATGTACAATGCATCGGAATCGATAGTGTAGGATTTGACTTCTCACCAGATAAATTATGAGTGAAGGCAGGTTTGGAAACAAATTCTATTCTGGAATTAGAAGACTTTGTAGGATCTCTCCATCAGGAAATATATAAAGCAAAAGTCAGGCTAATTTTACACTGAGATCATACTTTTAGGGCTGTAATTAATTATACATAACAAAAGTTCAGGATGCTAAATAGTAATTTTCAATATAAAAATAAGACATGATATGAGTCAGAGTATTTCTGAACAGACAAATTTTATGAGAAATAACCCAGAAAAAATACGAAATATTTACCATCTATTCAATATACCGGTGAAGTGGTTCTAAGATAACGCCCTGGTCAAGCTTGCCTGCCTGGATCGAAATTATTGCAGGGCTAGTTCTGCGATACCATGGGCGGTCACTCAGGTCAGCTAATGCAGTTACAATAAGTACCTCGCCCTTGGTTATTAACTATTCAATAGACGTGTTGGAAAAGTCTGATAAAATATATTGAGTAATTAATAGCCAACGCCATTATGATTTTTAAAGATTCTCAAAATTTAGTATCTATGAAAGTCAATCTTAGAGGTAAATACTTTTAGCTCTAAATAGTTGACTTTTAAGATATACCTATATATTCAACTACATGTACACCATAGTTAAAGGCATTCTATTTTATTACAGCCGCCATATTTGTAAGTTTTGTCAAGAGTAAGGAGGTTGCCGACCTATATGCCGGCTCAATTGCTCTCCCGGCTCCAATTTTGGAGATCTGGCGAGCCCGGAACACTAAATGTCAATTAGCGCTCAACACAACACTCGTTGATTTGGTTTTAGTAGCTCATAACCTTACAAGATGGCCGTTATTACTCGAAGAATCCGTAAATTTATGTTCAACAATTAGAGGCGAAACTGGACAAAGAATGGTGGCTGAAAAACTTTGTCATGAGTGAAATGTTTTTTTTATTTCTTCAAACAATTGCAAAAATTGTTTGACACAGCTTTGTTCAAAATAAGAAGTTATTGAGGTCTCTGGTTTCGATTTTTAATGTCATAATCCCAACATAGAGAACTGTACAATTTCTTTACAATGTTGGGAGTCAAGAATTGTGGATATGTAGTCGTAATTCAGAGGCAAAACTGTGATTCGGATCCCACATAAAACTATCTCTTAAATTAAATTGGCTGTTGGGATATTAATGAACAGTCCTGTCTAAGGAATTCCAGCCTTAGTCAGTAAAAAGACTAAAAGATCGCACCGAAATCATCATATTTTCATTTCTCATTCATACTTGGGTTAAAATACCTACCTGGCTTGGTTGATATTTCACAAAGGCAGTAATAAAATAATTCAAATGTTGTTCAAGCTACAATAGAAAATAATAGTTTGCCGAATAATGATACATGAAAATCGTTGAATGAGAAAACTAAATGAACAGTTTATTGATTTACGATGATATTTATAGTAGAACAATTATTGTATATAGTAATACTCCAGGGGTGGGGAGGCAGAGTCTGACGTCACCAACCGCACGGTTGAACGGTTTGTTTGGTCGACAACTCAGGAGGTTACTGGGAACAGCTGATTTCCCAATTTGAATAATCGCGCTATCGGCTGATTCATTCCACTCAGATGTTTAAAAAACTTTTAAAACAGGATCAATACAAAGTACCATGCAATATTTTGTATTATTTATTGATATCTCCATTTAAAGCAAATTTCTATTGCTGTAACCAATTTCACACAGTTTCTAATCATTTTGGAGTTGCTTTAGATTACGTTGTTTATAAAATGCAATCAAAGTTTCAATATACCATAAAATAAATACAATACATTTTAAAATATGAAAAATACCTACGAATGTAAACCTACTTTTCAAGTTGGTATAAAATACAAAGTAAGTGTTCTCAGTTAATTTAAAATGTTTTTCTACACTGGGAATGTAATATGACGTTGAAGGATTGTATAAATTTATGACCAATTACATCATAACATATTTCAATGTAAGTGTATATAATTTTTGGAGAAGAATGAAATCCTTTTGAAGAAAAATGGATTATAGAACTAATTCATAGTTAATAAATAATTATGAAAGTCCTTCCTCATCTACAGGAGATATGAATGGTTCAAAATTTGTTTATGTATACTAAGCAGCGATAGTAGGGAAAACTTCCCAAGCAGACACCTTGGAACTAAATGTTCTGTGCATAATTGTAAATTTTTGAAAAAGGAAACTTCAAAACTACGTATCAACTTAACTATTTTATTGTACTTATGTAAACTGTAGTTGAAACTTACAACCTACGCATAAATTAGATTCATTTACCAGAAAAACACAATACAGATTACGAACCCAACTGATGGAAACTCTTAAAATATTTGAATATTATGTAACGACCTATTTAAAACAGTTAAACTTAAAAAATAAAACGTAAAACTTAAAAATATAAATTATAAATACGCGAAGTCCTTATAATGGTATTTGGACAAACTCGTCAACATAAAATGTGTACTAAGAATGTAACAACTAAAAAAACCATCTGGAAATGATCTGAAACAACGTAATGCTTAATTTATATGAAAATGACGTATAAAATGTATCATTATTTACTGTAGGAATTATCGATATTAAACACGAGGTAAGGCGCCACGTGATATATCTTGGTGTCTCGCAGAATCAAGAGTAATTGCCACAGGTAGAAATCCACGACCAGGTCTCCACTCTCTGGGTCTACGCCGGCGACATATGTGGGAGGAAAGCGCGACGTGTGATGAAGCTGAAGTGTCTGACCCTCGACCTAGCGGGGCGTCCCTCGGACACCCGCGGTACTCGCCCGCCGCCAGTTGGTACAGTACTGCGATATATAACTCCACTATTGGCTGTGACCGGGTATTTTATAGAGGTTAGGTTGGCAATAGGTTGTCTTGTAGTAGCTTATACCTCGTAAACGAGTTTAGCTGGGTGAAATATACAAAATTGTATTAAAACTATTTTTTTACTGCGACATTGTTTTACAGTCTTTTTGATATCGTTTGTTTATTTTTGAATCCCCTCATAAAATGTTATTTTTTGCAGTATTATCAAAAAGTGTTTATCAGTCTCAACAATGATTTTGTTTCGCTAATGAAAAAATCCTGAAAGTCAGGCTGTTCAGTTTAAGTGTCCCTCCCACAACCTTTTCACAGCTTTCTTTTGCCACTCAAATGATGCCGAAACTGACGTCTCGTGTTGTGGACAAATCATTTATATTCTCCCTAAAGTAGTAAAACATCAGTAAACAGAGGTGCATGAGGTTTGAAGATTTTTGTGAAAACTCGGCTACAGGGAATAACTGATAGCTTTAAATACTGTAGTTCGTTCCTGAAATCATGCCACAATATAATGATGGTTTTATACTGGACCCAGTTAAGTTTGTTCAAATTAATAAACCTGGCTAATGAACAGCAGATCTTGGCCACTAACAATTATTCTACTAATCATTAGATCCATTACATTCATTCTTCATACATATTCACTTAGTGACTGGGTGATAATGAATGTAAATAACCAATACAATATCTTAACTCATGTGAGGTTCGACAACAAGTACGTCCAAGTAGTTCAAATAGCTACTCGTTTGGTTGACATTGCTATTTATACGAGATAATAATTTGTTGTTAGTAATTAGTAATTAGGTTATGAAGAGAGTGTGAAGTGAAAATGTGCTGCCATCTCTGTTATTTTTCATTCACGTAAAAGAAGCGGGCAGCTGATCTGGTCTCAGCTCAGATTCTTTGTCGTACGATTTGTTTCGGTTAAACATAGGCCTACATCTGTAAAGTAGCTCCTCAACAATCGAAACACGATCCAATTCACTTTGACTTCAAAACCAATCAACAAACTAAAACGAATCAAACAAAACAAGACCAACACAAAAACAATAAGCAAATCGATCTATAAAACAAACGAAACAATCATCAGATGAAATATGGCTACGGAGAGCAACAATATAAATGTAAATGTTAAGACGAGTACAAACGAAATGGAAAGGAGACAAATCCAATAAGAGCAGAGGGATTATGACCGCAGATCAATTTGTCTTGCGCCAGATTTACGAGAGCGATACTTGGTATTCCGCCCACAGCAACCACACAGCGCCACGGTCGTCGTAGGTGGGTTACGAGGTGAGTGTGATACTCAATACAACGACAGTATACGACGTGCAATCTGTCTACAAATTCTTCACAAGAGAAATGTATTGTTTTCTTTCTTTGCTCAATGCATTCAGTTGGTAGTTTCAAACGTTTTACATCGTATGCTAATCTAGTAACCCTTGACGAAAGGTGTAGCTTTGTTACTGATCAATACTAGATGATTCATTTACCAGAATTATAAGTAATTAGCTAAACAAAAGATGTATTTTTACTTATCTTTGCAAATTTGTATGGATATGTCTATGTGAGCACGGATGTGTCTAAATGGAATGTTTTCAATTCCTCTAAATAGCTGTCCTTATAACCTAATGGTATCACTTCCGTTTTAAATGTTGGTCTGACGAATTGTCATCACACCCTCAGAGCTAAGACAAAATTTAGTTGAGATTTTTCCCAGTATCTACTGACGTCAGGCGGAACTTGCTATCTGCCAACGATATCGCCTGTCGCGTAGCCGCCACGTTACACGTTTCACTCGTGTTCTGACGGCGCAAAACACGCACGCTGGTACACTTTGAATTTCACCACACCATGTAGGGGGTCGCGATCAGATATAATGACCAGTTGACAGGAAGAAAGTACGTAAAGCGGAGTAGCGCGAGGGGCGTGTCACCATGGGAGGCCGCCGACAGGGGTATCGGGTGTCGCGGGTCGCGGTGGAGGGCGAGTCCCGGAGGTCGAGGTTGTGCAAAACAGGGGAAACGGCGTGCTTAGCAGTTGAACACACATCGACCTACAGCATGTTTGGACTGCGGTCTCTGGCATTGCCCGATACGGCGTAAGAGCATGGTTAATATATACATTGTCTGGATCAGCTGTACCTTTTGCGACGATTTGAGGTACAGTAAATGCACTTTCCCTTAATTTATTGTTTGCAATTTTCTTTAAAAATAAGTATGAAATAAAGTGTAAAGAAGAATAAAATGAAAGTATCTACAATAAATAGCGCTCTTATTTCATCTGGACTTCTTAATTAATTGCTGAGAAGGTCTTGGAAGGTGACTCCAATCCCGTCAAAGTCTTCTTCGGACGACGCCACCTTAGGATCATTGAAAACATCACAACATCATCACAGCATAAAGCTTCATCACAGATGAGTTGTTCTCCAAAAATTCCTATAGAGGTCAAATACAATGTTTTTCAAAAGATACATACGATGTAACATCTTCATCTTCATCTTGGTAATATTCGATTAGGTAAGAATCATAGGAATTAGTTTTCACAGGTATAATGTTTATATCACACAAGTAAAACAATGTTGGTGGTACTAACTGAACATAAAGAGCGTTTTACTCATTAGGGCATTACGGTACACATTATTATTGTTTAATTTATTTAAACTACGAGCAAAAGACAAATTTAACAATTTTCCAGCACTACAGGATACATAATGAATAATTCGTGACAAAGAAAATACAAAACAAACACTGTCTCGTGTTACTTCTTATGATTGGCTTTCAACATAATTGTCAAATTCATCCCATGAAACACAACAATGAAACAAATACAGCCAACAGGTAATTCATGCGGCCTGTGTGCTACTTATACCACTTTTAAGCCTATTCAAACAGGTTTCCCAATGTCACGACGCGAGTCTGGAAGGATTTGGGACGATTCGTTATCTAGCATTCCAGCTTTGCATCTTTATAGCTCAATTTGTCCGTTTACGACATAGGCCAGACGAAAGGGAAATGTCAACAGGGTTATTCGGAATATTTACGTCGAGAAATTCAGGACTTCAATCGAATCCGGTTGTTAAGAATCTTCCTTTCTCTCTTATTCACTTCATTTGGTATAGTTTCGGTTTCAATGCACAACTTTTACTTTGGGACACGGGTAGAAAGCAAATTGCATTTGTACATTAGGATACCACATTAGAAAGCAAAAGTAGTGTACAAGGGAAAGTGAAGAACGTACCAGGAAGTTTTCCGTAGTACCAAAGTCACAATGCCAAAGTGTGATACGTTACTAGCTAAGGGAAGCGCAACTAATTGGAAAACAAATTCGAATGAGTCCTTCGTAATCGTGAAACAATTTTAGCTAATACCTTACAACGAGTCAATTCATAATGCGGAAACGTTATGTGAAGTTGAACAACATAGAATTCTAAATCACCATAAATAACCAGAACTGATAACACACGTATTAAGTATATTTAAAAACACCTTTGGCGAAATGGGAGTTCACTAATGTACATTGGAAAAATATTCTCCAACAAACGATAATATTATTATTACCTTTATTAAATGGCGACCGAACCATATAAAGCCGAGTATGAATTAGAAATGAGTGTAAGATGATTATGGCATGATCTTGTAGACTAGTTACTGACATTATCCTTAGACAGGTTATGGTATTTGAGGGACCTACATTTCAAAGTGGAATACAAACTATAATTTTTCTTCTGGAATACGAACTGATCTAGTTATAAGGATGGTCTTTGCAGAAGAACGTAGTATTACAAGAGTAAAAGAGAATTTCACATCCACCAACATTCACTTGTAACTATCCACAGTTAATTATTGTACAGCAATGATTATAAATCAATTTGGAAACATCCCAACACGAGAACCGGATCCACAGCGCACCACATGTCATTAATTGAAAATTCTCGGACAAGAGAACCGGAAGTAATGCGTTTCATTGAAACATCACTTCTGTCCACTTAAGCCGAACCATATCTCGGGATTCGTGTCAAAGTCGTGTGCCGAATGGCGTACTTAGCGTAACTGCCGCAACCAGTTCCAAATTTGGCGGCGGAGGATGCGCGAATTAGCGGCGTAATATATGACCCGCCAAAGAGAATCCGCGTCACGATACAATATCGTCCGCTCCTTATGAAGGACCGTTGTCTTCCGTTCAATGTCATTAAGATGCCATTACTCGCCGGCACTTTCCCTTTAATAAGTCACAATGCGAAATTAACATTGCATATTGTTTCTGCTGACGAGTAGCAGCGTAGAGTGGGTGGTGTGTTGGGATGAATCTTTTACAGGAAATGCTATTATGTACCTTCAGGGAGGAAAACAGCACACTCCCCGGTGTGTGAGATTTTTACCCACTAAAGCCATCTATCTCAGGCTGATTCCCACTTTGGAAGAACATATTACTGTATTACGTATAAGTTACGTACATATGGCTGTATTAAGTTTGGGGCCTCGTATTCGAAACCTAACAGACTACTGCTAAAGCCGCCTTTTCTGGACGGACCACAGATTCTCAGGTTTCACAGATTCCTGATTTGAAACAATTAGTTGCCATTCGCAGTAAACAGAATCTGATTTAGGATAGACAACTGTGTCCATACTGGCTCGTTGCTTTCTGAAATTATTAATGAAAAGTTTAAAAATACTCGTTACGTGATTATTCCCTTTAACTTGTAGGTCTACCAAATTTTTTTATTGAAAAGTTAGATGAACACACGAAAGAAATTTCCTTTCGTCTGTCAAATACAGTTTACTACGCATTTATAAATAATTTGTTCGTTTTAAAATAATAGTTTTTTTCTTAGCGAAACTGATTTTAGCGGGTCACATAACTTAAACTCCGTGTATTCTAACACACATCAATCTTATTTTGACTAGCAAGAGGCAGATACTGTTTAAGTGACACATGACACGAGGAGTAGAAGACACTTGTTGGAGAGGAAGAAGCTGTCGGAGGTAGCGAGACTCGCAAGTGGCTGATGAGGGGATGGATGCACGACTTCCTGCCAGGGAGACGCATGCGGGCGGCTGCGGGTGGCTCCTGGGACAATGTAGCGACGATGGATCAATCGGCTGGGGAACTCCCGCTGTGCAAAACCGATTATAACAATTTACTCGTCATCTTGCTTTCTGTTTAACCTCCGTAGTGTCACCAGCGAGCCATTGAAACATTATGTCTGGCAACACAATGAAATTAAACACAAGACACCAACAACAAGCCATAAACGCGCAAAAAGGAGTGGCAACATTAATTTTCTATCATTTGCGATTTTTGGTACTCAGCATATCACTGAAATTCATAGGAAATTCCACGGGAACACGAAATGAAGCGAGATCTTACGCAACCCCTTTTCCCATTGACCACTTCAGGCCGTGTACTGTACTTACCCTATTATGAGATGCATAGATACGCATCCTTTGCGTAACCACTTTCCCCTAGGATGCGTTAGACAAAGTAAAACGTGATTTGATAATTGACGCAACCTCGGTAATGATGGGGAGCGGCCTAAGTGGCCCAGGCCGTGGCCGTGGCCATCGGCCGTGCCGTCGACGATATCTGGCGATTGGCTGCGAGCAACTCTTAATTAATTGACAATCACTACTTTCACTCGTCCCAGTCGGTGTTACTACCCCGAATATCTTCTTCACGATTGGTCTTATCTAGTAGTGTGATCAGACGATGGGGAAGGTGTTAACAAGGGGAGGTTGTGATTGGGCCAGACGTACGGAATATAATACATTAGAATAATAAAAGCTCGACCTATAGATCAATTAATTTTAACTTAAAACAAGGTACATCCGGTAAGTCTAACGTTGAATTTAGATTGAATTTACAGTGAACTATCCCTTATTAAAACATTGACATTATAATAATGTGGTAACGACCTACAAATGAAAGATTACACACAATGCTCTACAAAATGTGAAGGCAAAAAGAAGAAAACTTTGTAAGATGGCGCTTCAATTATGACACCAAACAAAGGCGGAGTTATTAAAGTAATCAATACGCACTTCAGAATGAAAAAGAGGGCCCGACAAAATCGAATAAGAAAAACCCTCACAAAAAGCCTAATCAATATTAATGAGGGGCGAAGACGACAGCGAGGGGACGGAGAAGAATGCCGAAGAAGTGCTCTGACCGCGGACAATGCCGGGAGGCCCTTGAGCACAGGAACCCGAGGAAGCCACCAATGCCCTTGTACGGCCCGCCGATACAGCTGTGATAACGATTTATCGACGAGTATTATACGACTGCGATTATCAAACATGCACTTTCCACGATAAATCGCGGTGTTGTTGGATTTATCGTCAATAAATAGTGGGGGCGTGTGAAAGTAATTCCTACACAGCTAACAGGCTGCGGCGACAGTCGCGTGAGACGTCAGCGATCACGCGTGAGCCGAGAGGTTCTGGCGCAGCGCGCAGCAAGGACACAGGACTCAGGATACAGTGGCGTAGCTTCAGCTAGACCGTCTGTTATAGTTTTTGTCCTCGAACCTCTATGTACCAAAAGCGGTAAAAAGCTCACATCGTAAGCAATCCGAGGGTTGTTTTTTGTTATTTCATTATTAATAAACTACCTATCCAACAAGGAAAAAAGACAAGTTCAGGTAATTCTCAAAAAGTTAAGATAATGGCGTAAAAATACGAAAAATATACAGTACGCTTCGCTTGCTTGGTTCCTTCGATAGATCAGGAACTATCAGCTGATTTATTACTGAACATTTAAAAGTTGGAAAACTTTGTTATTTTGATAATCCATCTGTATTATTAAACTAGAATTTTTACTTTACATTGCTTAGAATTATTCTATTTGTGGTTATATTTACGTTTTATAAGCCCTAAAAGCCTATCTCCCTGTAACGAATCTCCGTGAAAACAAAAGCTCAATAATAGGCGTCAATAAATACGACAAAATGAGTAACGCGAACACCGCCGATACGAGGCGCCACCGTCGGTGACGTCACGACGCGTCTGCACTTCCACAGCTGACCGCTGTTCAGTCGTATTCCCGGGTAAAAGTTGTCGGAGCGTTGTCTCACGGGGAAGGCACGCAGACCTCGTCCTCTCATTACCCAGATCTTATCGCGAGAATCAATTTACGATAAGTGATTACTCTTGGAGATAATCTTGTATTTTATTTCCATAAAATCCGAGTGTGCGAGTATATTCAAAATCACGCGCGGGAAAGCTAGCAGGAAGCTGGTATATTTATGAGCTGTCCTCCAATTATGGCCGAAGATGACCGCTTGAATTATCAATAAACGGATCTGGGTGGAAGTTATAATCACCGTTGTACAAGTCACTTGCGTAAGAGTGATTGGTTTAATACTGGAGAGAACCGTGTAAAAGGTTACAATAATCAGGAAAATGTTGCGTCAAAAGTTTTACAATTTTACTAACGGTCTTTCTATAAAAAATATTATTTTCATACCAATAAAAACCGTGAAGACTTCAGAGAAAGCAAATAGGGACGAGAGGGACTTCAAACATTCCCCAATGAGTAAGGAAATGCAATAGAGTTTTGAAGTTTTCTTTTTTACATTCTTTTTAAATGTAGGCAACGTTTTACCTATAACGCCTCATACAATGGAAAATTTAAATTTTCAAAATCCTTTAATAAGATAATCCCCGCAGAAGCCGAATAATACATTAATTTCAATATTAAACAAGAGTGAATGAAAACTGTTTGAAGGCAATTTTAAAATGTAAGTTGTTTATACGAATAACCAACGTAGTTTGAAAGTTTTTTGAAAGATAATTTGAAAATAACACATCGACGAATAACACAAGATTTTAGTTAACATAGTGCAACAATTTATAAAACAAATACTAATCTGGCTGGTAAATTTCTACCACGCACTGCAGAGCCTTACAGAACGAGCCGACCTTGGACCACTTGACAAACCAACAAATCATTGAGTAATCTCAGATTTATGTCTGATGAAACTAAAGAGAATTAAGTTCGTTTTCCGCCCGATCGATCACGCACAATCGCGCGGGAGATGAGAGGAGCGTTGACAAACGCAGCGCCGCGATGTCGCCGACGACGCCCTCTGTTATCGTGTGCGACCAACTATACGACGCTGCTGTTGGACCTGTTATGCTGCAACAGATCCAAAATTTACAGTACTGATATTGGATCTGTTATGTTGCAACAGATCAAAAGTTTACAGTGCTGAAATTGAAACTGTTATTTTTCAACAGTTCCAAAGCATACGATGCTGCTATGGAACTGTTATGTTGCAGCTGTTCCAACGTATACGATGCTGCTGTGGAACTGTTATGTTGCTCAGTTCCAAAGTATACAATGCTGCTATTAGAACTGTTATGTTGCAACAGATCCAAAGTATACGATGCTGCTGTGGAACTGTTATCTTGCACTATTCAAAAGTATACAATGCTGCTGTTGGAACTGTTATGTTGAAACAGATCTAAAGTATACGAAGCTGCTGTTGAAACTGTTATGTTGCAACAGTTCCGAGGTATACGATGCTGCTATTATGTTGCAAAAGGTCCAACACCAGCAGTGATTCGGTACACTAGCAATACAGTATTACTGAAAAAACACACCAATATTGTAAACAGCTTCATTAAGAGTCACAGTTTCAGTTCAATGAGCCACAAGACAAAACTCGTAGAGAATATTGTCGAGTAAATTTAAGTTAATAAATACTTAAGTAATATGACTTAGGTGCGCATGAGAGCAGATTTTGCGTGGATACGAATCTAGTGCTACATTGGTACTTTATAAAGTACTAATTATAAAGTGGTAACGACTATTTAGTTATAATTCATGACCATGAAAGAGATGACAAAACCAATAGTCCTGGCAGCAAGTTGCAGGAAGGTGTTCCGGCAAGGCCTCGCAGATTGACTCGTATGAAGCGGTTTCATAACGCATGTGGGCGAACTGGCGTCCGGTGATTCAACTGTTCTGCAACTGAGCCGAGTGGGCGATCCGCACACGTAAATATCCCGGATGACCGCGACCACGACTACTGACCCGGGCTGGGGGGTCAGTAGTCTGCGATGCTACTAGTAGCGTCTCAGCAAGTACAACGTGGTTATAACGTTCCTTCCCTCCTACTTTAATTCTCTAATTTATATATAAGTGCATTTACTATAACTGGGGTGGATGCGAGTCCTATGATCCAGCTGCTAAGGGATCACAAACTGTGGATAGTAATGAGTGATGGTCGGTGGATGTGGTCGCACTATTTAATACTAAGTTCATCCGCAATAATCCTCATAATTTGACCAATTCGTAATTCAGAGGCAAAATTGCGGTTCGGATCACGGTAAAGCTGTTGGTCCCTCTGTCTAGTGTAAAAATAGTCCTGTCTAAGGAACTTGTCAGCCTTAGTCGGTGACAAGACAAGACGTTCGCGCCACAATCATCTTACACTCAGTTCTCATTCGTATTCGTATCAAAATACGAACCTGGGTAACCTGGATAGGACGTCAATTCAGAAAGGTAATGATAATAAAGTGATTTTAAATTATGACCTTATTGTTTTTTAAGGGTTTTAACTACTACTTTTCAAAAAGAGAGGGAAGAAGGGCCCAACTGTATTTTAAATATCTCTATTAAGTAATTGAGTTTTTTCTTTTTATCCTACTATTTAATATTGAGTAGGGGTCATTTTATTTTCACTCTAAACTATATCTATCTTACAATATAAAATACATTGACACTATAGAAAGAAGTATGATAGCAAAAAGACTACATTTAAATAAAGTTTAATTTAATAAACAACCACTATAAAAATTGTTTAGTTTTCGTTTATTCGTTTTTATAAGGTGATCTTTAGTAGACAGTTTTCCTAGGTGAACCTAAATTACACACCTATACTATTCGAATAAATTTGTTTTAAATAGATTAAAAGAAAAGTCAGTAACAAAATCAAAAGATTTTGTGTTAGAACAAGTTTTGTATGGAAAGATTATGTGGTGAATAAAGATATTTGTTATTACTGTACTGACATATTTACAGCACCGATTAGTGTTGATCTAGAACCGATATTTTAAAGGGTATTAAAATGTTGCCAGCCATTGCATACGGGGGTTTATACTAGAGTTAACTCCGACTCAACATGTATTATTACGAGTGCAATCATAGAGTAAAATTATAAGTAGGCTAAACATTCACATTTTGAAAGTAATATGGTTTTATTGTTACTGAAAACTAGTACATTTCATGTATATAGTCACTCTATTTACCTTTTAAGTTACATCCGCGTAACCTTTAAAGGCGACATTCTAAAAATCCACATTCCATTTGAAACGAACAATGACAACTGCACTAAGCTGTAAAGGGGTAAGCTGCACAATGGCGGTTTAACTCCGCTAATTCACTAAAAGCAGGCTGGTAATTACAGGAGGCAGTTCCGTCCGGCACTTGGCTGCACCTAGGTTAACCGCTATTGTGACAACCTATACAACGCCGCCTAGGTGGGCGTCACGTGACACAAGGCCACGACCTTGCTCAACACCGAGGCGATAATTATGGCGCGGGTGTACCTAAGGTGCTAGGGATCTGTGTAGGTATTTAGGCTAAGTATGAAAGAGAAATAAGTGTAGGTTGATTGTTGCACGATCTTGTATACTTTTTACTGATCAAAGCAGACATGTTCCTTATGTTCATTAATAGCCCAACAGACATCAGCTTTACTTAGTAACAAGACTAAAAGATCGCGTCACAATCATTTTACACTCATTTCCCATTCATACCTGGATAAGTCGCCATTTCAGAAGGATAAAGATAAAAGGTGGATACATTATTACGAACACATGCATCCAAGATACAATGGCAGGAATTCGACGCGATCGAAAAGCTCATGGTTGTAAAGCAAATTAACGACCATCAACTGTCGCAATCATCGTGTTCATTAACTGCAAGCCGTTGGGCGCGATATATTGCAAAATGCTAACTGAATACGACTGAGAGACGTAGCAATAAACAAGGCAGGTATTGTCTGAGTAATGGGAGATGTTTACGAGGGGAGCTACGAGAGGTACGAGCAGGTAAAGCACATCTGCCGTAAATCAGAGCAGGTCCGCCGGACCCCACATCGCCACATCGCTATACTACGTTGCATTCCGTCTGGCTTATCATTGGTCATATCTTACTTGGTTGTCTTGTGCCGCACTAATATCCTGGAATACCGTTGGTCTGCTTCTTCATTGTCTACCGTCTCACTGTTCCGTATTTTAACTTGATTGTCTGATATCTCACTGATTTACTTGGCTTATCATTAGTCTGTAGCTTAATTTGATCGTCTAGTATCTCACTGTTCTGTATTTTTAACTTGATTGGTAGCTCAATGGATACTCTTTGTTTAAAATTCATAATTGGTTATGGTGGATTTATGTTATTTAGATTTTTATTGCTGACATTTTCCATTACGATTTTATGTAAAATTAAATAAAAAAATGCTCAATTGATTGCTAGACACTTGTTTAAATCTCATTGTATAAGAATCTCACAGATTTGTATTTCACTGGTTCTTATCATGTTCACTGAGTTCCCTGGCACCACGTAATGTAAATCTTGATCATATTCGAACACCCAATGACTCAATATATCATTGTGTATGACGACCAACCATCGGAGAAATAGATTGCAAATTTTTTTAGCAGTTAAACACAAGTCTGTGTTTTTAACGAAAAAACATTGCAGTTTAGATAGTCATTGTCCTAGCAGGATGTAAATGGCTAGTTGGTTTGTCCACAATCAATTGACGCTTTACAACTCTTCGTCTGAAGTGAATTCTCAATCGTGTATCACGTTGTTGCGGTTGTAGAGAGCGTTCTAGTGTTAAACAGTGAGGGTTCATAACACGTCAAACGCGGTTTATTGTTTATTGTACGCATTCCCCACCTGTGCATTTTTACCAATGCATCCATGGCTGATAAACACCGTCTTCCATAAAAGTGTCGATGGGAGTCGAAGGGAAACCCGACGATTGGCGATGACTTGTGTGCGGTTAATGAACGCTTCACCTTTTCACGGTGACTTTCTTCCTCAGCTCCTGTCCCGGGTGCTGGGTACTCAGCTGATTACAGCGGGATGATGCGACGATGAGGCTCCCGGGAACTTCTGCAGAGCGGCTCATGAGTGTGGAAATGTCAACGCGATCATTTTGAGAAAATGTCATTTTATGGGAGGGATTCACATATGCTACTATCATTTTATGGAAGAAATCCTGCTGTAACAATATCAACCGAATCACTTGAAATGTTTTTTTTTAATTTAAATGTTTACCTAGTTAGTATATTGTTTGTTTTGTAATTGATAGATGTAATTTTATTCCCGGATTTGTAGTCGTGGCACTCTAATTGCATAGTTTAGTGGGAATATAGATTTTTAATTTAAAAAAGAACAACGTATTAGTTTTTTACGACCAAATACTAGGATCTACTGCATGATACAACACTAACTAAAACAAGAGGGTTAAGTATTTAACAAATACATATTTTTGCTCTAAATGGTAACAGTTGAAAATAAACAATCTTAACACGTCTTAGTTAGTCGTAAAAAAATTTAAGACGCACAATTTGTATCACAATGTGACGGTATGACCACTGACCGCCAATTCGTGCACTATTAAAATGCAGGAGTTAATACCGACGAGAATTATGAAGGTGGGTGGCTATTCACAAACAATTAGAGTATGTCCATCCAGATGTAATGTACTATCTTGAAGTCATGTGTCATTAAGGTAAACCGCCATATCTAACGCACACTTAAGAGTTGTTTGTTGAGTCAAAGATTCGAACAATACCAATACTGCTCATCATTGATGATAGAAAAACAAGCTTGAGATTATAAATTTACGGTAAAATCATAGGCTCGCGCAAAAATTATTGAGGGACTACCTGCTTATGAGGCTTTATAACTCTATCTAGGTGTTTCATAATGAGTATGCCATCGAAAAACACAAGGACCACGGTAGATTAGGGCTTCCAGAGAAAGAAAACTAAGTATATTAATCACGCTGACGGGTTTAACGTTTAAACCATAAGGACATTATTGGAATTTCCGAATGAGTTTCTTTCTACATGGAAGCTGGTTGCACGACATGTTTATCCTTGTTGGAGGGTTGTCTTTTCTTGCAGTCGGACAGTCGCACACCGCCGATGGGCAGAGATAGGGAGTGTGCGGCAGCGGGCTCCTGTATCACGGTATCTGCTGCTGGCCCACTTGTTGGACAATGGCGAGATCTGATCTCCTATACTCGTTATGCGACTACCTAACCCCGTCCGCCCGCAGCATCCCGTCGTTTCACTTGCTCTTACACCCGAAACAACGTTCTATTACACGAAAGGCTGGTCCGGAGAAAGGAATATTGACAGTTTGGCATACTTTCATTTCTAGTTTTATATATTCTTTCTACCTCTGATCCATGTATTCTTTAGACTTACGATTAAAGTTAAAATAATTAGTAAGGTTTCAGAAAACATTTCTAATGTATAATATTGATATTAGCTAATTTTAATGAACAGAGTCAACTTACATAGAGAGATGTTTTGAAATTTTCAACGTCTTATTTAGATGATTTATAAAGATTTTGCACCTACAGTACAGTCACAAAGTAGCTTGATTTTTTTAGATCCTGAAATTATCAGTGAGAGAATCCAAACAATTAGTCATATTATAATTAAAACTAAATTACTGAGGATTACACTTAGAACATCCATGGGAAGGTAAGGTAAAAATAGCCAACTGATTGCAGAGTGGAGTCGCGGCAGTCAAGGACGACCTACAGCGGGTCTTGCAACAGAGCTGGTGTGCGCCTAATATGGTGCCTAGAGTAGGCAGGTATGCCTCCGTAGTGCCGCGACAATTAGGGGACGAGGACCATGGCCCACGTGAGTCACACGTTCGGTTGACGACCCGAAATTTAAAATGGAAGGTGTATGAATTCCTTAGGAGACATAAAATTGTAAAACAACTTTCGTATTTCGTGTACAAGTCTTCCAATTGAACGTACAGCTTCAAAACGACAGCGTCTTGCTCAAAAGAATAGAATTTTGACATAGATATCTGTAAACTGTGGGGGAGCAATAGCAATCCACGTCGCGCAAATCGATGAAGAAAGTTACCTTTGAAATGTTTTGTGAACGAAACTGTTTACAAGTTATAAAAAAACAAAACAGTAAATGCAGGAAAACATTCTTGAAGAGATCTGTGAATAAGAGATCCACGGATAAAGCAGCAGTCTCTCGGCGTGGAAGGCCTTGATCGCATTGCTGTCCTGGTTGATCCCAAGGTCAGATCTCGCGGGGATGTAGGAGTAGTTGGCTGAGCGGAGTGGGTGGCTTGGCTAATCAGCTGACTGACTACCACACCCTCGCCGCGTCGCGCTCGCTTCCTGCCAACTTTTAATTACTAAACTGTTATAATTTCGTTAATATTGGACTCCTCAAGGTTGACCAAGGCGTTTTAGAAGTCAAACCAACTGAATATTTCAGACTTCATGTTTCGGCAAAGTAAGGAATCTCTTGGAAGTATAGGTCTACTAGAGCTATGGAAATGAAAAAATTGTTTATTCATATTGTAGAACATATTATAAATGCAGTGACGTTAAATAATGATTACAGGAAATGAAAATCTCAACTTTTGTCACAATTCAGTGAGGAAAGGTCTACATATTGTACAGATGTCTGTCGTAGTCCACAATTGTTACTAGACTATATATTTGGTGAATGAAAGTGAAAGGAGAAAAATACAGCAATGAAACTGGAGTAGTAAATGCAATAATTATTTGACTTTGAAATTTAATTGCAATTAGAATGAAGTGATATGAACTATGCTTTTGATTTTATGTGATGCAAATGTGTGTACTATACGTGTATATTGATACCCTCTCCATCCTTCGACGGCAACAACTATTTAATTTGACAAGTAATCATCACTTCGGAAAGGTAAAAGAAAAACTGATGAGTTAAGGTTTTACACGTAAAAATAAAAGGAATTGGTGTAATGGGATGATGAAATAGTAAGAGGATTTTAGAAGAGTAAAGTATGATAAAAAATCACCAGTGAGACCCAGACGAAGTATTTATTTTATAGTTAAAATGTTTCAGCAGTCTAATGCCCGAAGATACATTACTTCTACAATACGGTTTACATATTATCGTGTAGTCGGGTACAACCATTAAAAAGACGAATCGCACGTCCCTAAAGCCGAGCATAAGCAGCGAGTCGTTGCTTGCGGCGGGTTGAGGCGAGCCTCCAGTTTAGCGATGATTAATGCCACGTATCGACACAAACGATCGACGATGGACGCGGGTGAGAGGAACCTGCCCAGGTCGATGTCCGAATAGAACACATTGTTTGGTAATATGGACCCGGACTTTGTCGAATTCGCGGTCGATCAAACGAATGCCTACGAGAGTTGTTCCGTTCTTTTTGTGCATTTCAGATACGAATAAGTAATAAAACCGTCTTTAACGCTAGCTAAGTTTTCAAAATATTAGAATAAGATACAGTAGTTAAAAAATAATTAAAATTGGTAGAAGGGTCACAAACTATAAGCCGTTGGTTTTTTCTTTAGAAATTGATTTATACGTGAATATTGAAATTTTGGCGTTTCAAACACAACGAAGGCTACAATTTACGTTATCATGAATTTGTCATAACTCACGATTCGATAAATCAACCCTCGCAGGCAGCCTTTCACCCACCACATAAAGGTTTATCACTGACGATTTGTGCGGAACCTTGAGTAGAAAGCGAGGAGATAGCAGTGATGTTCGGTTTGGCGAGCGACGAGCGACGAGCACATTCGCGGGGGAGGGTCCGCGAACGACTTTCCCCGCATACGGTAACACGTAACACTCGAGATGACGGGGAATCATAGTCCGTGATGCAACCGATGATCAGGGATCGTAACGTGATAATTCCCGGGGTTTTGTCATCCGTGGAGACGATTAGCATCGTGGCGCGGCGAGTAAACACGGATAAAATATCGGTTGGGACGAGTACTCTAGTAATCACTAGTCGCTCATCCGACAAGCGAGACGGGCGATCGTTCGCCCACTCGCTTCAAGGAGAGGAAGATGTGTTGAGAGGATGAAATGTAACAGCAAGTTTCAAACGATTGACGAACATCAATAAACATTTTAGACTATTTAATTCACATACGAGTGAAACCAGAATTGAACCTTGACGTCACAACCGAGTTTTTTTAGTTTAATCTAACGTATGCTAAATCCACTTATTTCCTTTTTCACTGCAGTTACCTTTTCTAGTATCAGCGCAGAGAACCTTTTAATTACTCAATTCATTTATATCACGAAACACTTTCTTTGGGAAACGGACACAAAACTCCAAAGTAACGTCCCAAGAATTTAACACGTGACTCCTTTAAACATACCTATTATACTAACTATACTGTTTTTGTAGCTATCCTTGAAGTTTAATTAAATCTAAGACTTCGGTAAGAAATTGCATGTACAAATCCTGGTTTTTGGAACTATTCTTATATTGATTCCAAAGCTTGGATCGCTTTCCCAACAAAGATTAAGTGATATAAAAAATCTCAATAAGTCAGGTAGTTGTGTTAAATGCTCAAGACTCAATGCTCAAGGAAATTAGATATAGAATAAAACATTGAATGGTTTTCCTAGTGTGTTTCACACGATAATTACTGTGATAATCATGGGAGAAAATAACCTAATATCGCGTAGAACAGTTAGGTTTGTCGAGAAACGAGAGAACCAAACAGGGACAAGTCGGAGTGAGGAGAACAGATAAGTCGTTGAGAATAAGAATCTAATGTGGGTTAAACTCATATAAAGTGCATTTCAAATCATAAAGATCGACAAAATGTGTAAAAAAATCACATTTCCTACGAGCAAGTTACAGCGTACAAAAAATGGTTACAGGGTTCTAAATCTAGTGTTAGTCAACACTTTGGTGCGTGCTTTATCATGAAATAAACATATAACACAATATTTGACATTCCGTCTGAGATAGAGGCGTTGTAAATGTTTTCCATGACTAGGGGAATTTGAAAACAAGTCGCATGTCACTCTTTAGTATGACGACATTAGGACCGAATACCAAACCTAGCACACCCGTCATCGTAAGAGAGTTCGATCCTTGTAACTTCATCAGGAGAATGGACGTTGGTTTGTTTTTCAGTTATTTTGTGTTTTACGGCATTTTTAATGTTTGATGGGAAACAGTCCAACCCCCTATCTCGTTACTACCAAAAGTCCCTGTTGTTAAGAAGGCTCATTAATTAATAGCACAACGACGAAATCGCAACCGGGTCCAGATTCGACCCTTGTGGGATTCAATCCGGCGCTCAGTTACCCGACCAATTAGATAGAACTAGTCTGGTTGAGCAATAACTCCTTCTTTGGGAATGAGGAATACTTTGAACTATGCAAGTGGGCGTTGTAATGCCACTGCTATCTGACTAGTTAGGTGTAGTCAGTGATTATAGTGTAAAATAAATTGAAACAGTAACATTGAAAAATTCTATTCAGAAACCTGGTATCTGAGCGTGTGTGTTCGAAGAAAAATGTTTCACCTGAGTTTAAATAGCAGTTGTTAATCGTTAATCATTTCCATATAACGGCACCATTACGCAATACAAAAATGGGCTCACCAAAACCAGCGACGCAAGATTATAAAACATTTCCAAACGTTAAAATCGAGAATGCAAAACAAGGGTAGTAAATAAGCGAGATAAACAGGGTAACAAAATGAATGAGGCTGGCAAAACACAGCGCCGAGAGTTATGCTAAAATCAGTTTAACGCAACAGAGAAATCAATTCTCGCTCTTGGCTGTGCCGGCCAGCTCATTCCCGCTGGCGGGCTGAATAATCAATTACATTTGGGATGCTATAAATAAACGTAATTGAATATTAAGTTAAGATTTATAACAATGTTTATTTGGTTATTTACTCAACAATGCGACTGGTAGTATGTTGCAATACCTACGTTTCTTTATACAATTTTACATCAAGGTTCATATTCCATATTCTCTTGTATCCGTCATCACTACTGTATTAAATAAACCAATGTATCGAAGGAAAAACCTTGTTTAATGTTTTATTTTACTCAATTTTGTACTACGATTGATTAACTGAAAAGATGTGAACGATGGTTGTGGATGTGATTCTCTGGTGTAGATTAATGTCCGCACTATTGAATACTACTTTAACCGCAGAGATCATCCTCATAATTAGACCAATTCGCAATTCAGAGGCAACATTGTGGTTAGTACGCTAAATTTCAGGTCCCTTAGATTTCATTGGCCTTTGCGCTATTAATTGACAGTTCTGTATAAGGATAATGTCAGCCTTAGTTACTAACAATACTACAGTCACCTTACACTCATTCCTCGTTCATACTTGGCTTATTTCAGAAAGTAATAAGGTAATAATACACCGTCCACCAATTTTCCACAGTTATTAAAAACTTACACTCTTTTTCATATTATTATTCCAAATGCGTAAATATAATGAATTTGAAGATTGATACTACATATTCAATATTTTAATATTGTGTCGTTCAATGACGCACGTAGATTTGAAATCACCTCCCACAAAAGTC
This sequence comes from Nephotettix cincticeps, assembly GCA_023375725.1. NCBI lineage: Eukaryota > Metazoa > Arthropoda > Insecta > Hemiptera > Cicadellidae > Nephotettix > Nephotettix cincticeps. Next base: position 26,219,141 of record CM041785.1, read on the forward strand.
TAACTACGATAACTTGGATCCGGAGTCCAAAGACAACGTTTATCAAACATTTTTGTTCAAGATTGGATATCGATTCTTTATTCACACCCAGAAACAATGTTTCATAAAACTTATCGCACAACATTAAAGTAAAGGTTTAATAAACAGTGTAAACACAAGGCAGGAGTAAAGACTACAGTAATTCTCCTTCCACGCTATTTCGCTGTTACCATTCATGCCACTGGTTGTCGTGTCACCACCCATTTATGCCGTCACGAACATTCATGCCGTGTACACACAGTGTTATTTCGCCCAAGCATGTTCCAGTGCTCCATATGCTTCGAGTAATAGGCACAAACAAAGGTGAATGCAACAACTGTAGAATCATCTGTGATTGCGATTGCAGGGAAAGGAACAAGAACCGTTCCCAATGTCGTTTGTGATTAATTGAACCCGATAATAGTAGTAATGAGCGCGCTCTAGCAAATGCCACCTTGAACCACTGTCATGTTAAGCGGTTCGACGTGATTGGATGAACTTTACTATGCAGATCCGGGACTGTTTGTCTGTTCAATTAATCTTACCATTCCCTTAAAAAAGTATTGATATCTTTGTTTTATTAATTACACCTAAATTGTGTCAAACATTTGTTAATTTTTCCTTTAAACCCAGTTTTTTGCAACTTGTTTTTATAAACTTAAACTACATTCTAAGTTAAGTTTAACGCTCTCTGGATCTACAGTATTCGTGGTATAATCAGTATAGGAATGGTATATAGATTTTTAAATTTACTTCAAGTTATGAATAGTAATTTATCCATGACTCGATAACAGTATTAAATAACACACAAAGTCTAACCACAAAATCGATAAATGGTATTTCCCTATGTGAAAGATTAGATTAGATTATTGAAATGTCGACCAAGGTAAGTATTTTAAGCCAAGTATGAATGAGGATTGAGAGTACGATGACTGTGGCGCGATCTTGTAGTCTTGTTACTGACTAAGGCTGACATGTTCCTTAGACATGATTGTTAATTAACAGCCCAACAGCAGATGGCAATTAAGGGTTTACCAGTTTAGATTCATTCGGTAAACCCCTTATAGGCCTACAGTATTTAAATAGAGCATGTTTTGAAATTGCTTAAATAAATTTTGGTCTTGAGCTGTGTAAGTTTTGCAGTTTAAAATACGAACAGTATGATCTTTCAATCTATTCATTACTCTCTTAGGTTAATTAACGGGGGTTAAATAACGGGAATTCTTAGCTCATTAAATTGTTCTTTTTATTAGGTCAGTCAATTTGTCTACTTAATTTTATTTTTTGCGAGTGTAAAAAAATATTGCTAGTTTGATCCTGTGTCTTCTTTGTTTAATATGACATATTATTTCCAAAAACCTAGGTTTGTTTATTAATTTAAGTAAGGTACGAAAACAATTGAACAGACAATAAAATAAATGATCAGCTGATATCAATGGAAGTAAATGTTTAAGCAGGATTAAAAAACCTAACTATCAAAAATATAATAACAAAAGTTTATAATCTTACAACATAATCATAAACTACAATAGTTAAAAAAATGTACTACGAAATTTGGGTTAGGTAATTAAAATTCCTTATAGGATAGGTTAAATGTTATGTTAAATAGGAGAACTGTGAATTAGTTTGGTAACCAACAAGGACACGGAAGGGGAGGGGCGAGCTGTCGGCCGAGTTCACGTCACAAGATGTACGTACAACACGGCAGACTGCGAGCTGCTGTCCGAGGTGGTCAGTCTTGTGATTAATGACTATCGCCTTTTAATGTGAAGTTTGACGACCTATAACGCTGTGAATGAACAGAAACAAAGTGAGCAAATTGTTTCTGCAGCTCTATAGAGCCTGATAGAGATGTAGGCATACGAAACAATCTTCATCGGCGTTGTTTTTAGCATTAGTCTTATAAAAATCATGTTAATTCGTAGACTGGGACGGTGGAGTGTCCTATAATCCAGCTACTTGAAGGTCAAGAATTGTAGATGGTTATAATCGATGGTCATTCGTCATCTGCAAAGACTGTCCTCATAATTAGAATAGTTCGTAATACAGAGGAAAGATTGTTCGGATCCAACGTTAAACTGTACGTCTTTGGATGCCATTATCCAGTCCTGTCTTGGTAACATGTCAGCCTTAGTCAGTAACAAGACTAAAAGATCGTGCCATTATCATCTTACACTCATTTCACATTCATACTTGGCTTAAAATACCTACCGGGGTAGGTTGATATTTCAAAAGGTAATAATAACATTACAATGACAATATCAGCACTAATGATACTACGATAATAAATAGTATGGTTAATTTAAGTTGACAAGATTATCTTGGAAAAATAATTTTTGCTATTGAAAAACAACATAATTACTAGTTAATTATCAAGTATGAAGGAAGTAATGACCTTATTCAAAAAATATAGCGACAAATTAAATTTTTTATCCATCTAGCAACATTACATAAACATCTCAATTATCCTTATATGGTCTTCTGGTGAGAAGCAATAAGGACCGAAATTTTTATATTGTTCTTACAGGTCTAAAACCCAATATGGCAGCGCTAAGGATGACTAAAGGGTAAACAATAGTTTGAACCAGAATTCAGTGACCAACTTGTAACACCAACCTACCGAAAATGAAACAGCCATCTCGTTCAACTAATCCATAGAAGATTTCCTGTTCCCTTATTAATCAATCTAATCTCCATTAATCGATTAGGAATATTTAAACATTCAAGAGAACATCTCCTGTCGCCTGAGGGAGACGGACAAGCGGTTGTCACTGAGCACCCAAACAAGACTTGATCGTCGCCACCGCGTCTGTGTTGATCCCGGGCCTGACGGCAAACAAACCAAAGCTGACATTCTATTCTGAGATGTTGGGAGATATCCAGCCTTGTCCGCATCGCTTCCAAAAACATCTGCTTCTCTTGTACCATATTTTACACTGATCTCCGCCGTCTCCAAAACTGTTTTTTAAACTCCAAGTACGGATTTAGTGTCACGTGTAACTGTACAAAGTATTTAGTCTAAAAATTATACATTTGCCTTTATCTCTCACACTCAGTAAAAACTAAGTTTACTATATCGTAAAACATTAATAAAATTAATATTCCAACTTTCAGGTAGAAAGTTGTGATACTAAACTGGAGTCTTATACAGCGTTAAACATATTTCAAACCTATAATAAACTTAAAATAATTGTATGGGAGAGGTTACTTGAATAAAAATACTTTGTTGAAGAGAATAGCAGATTCGTCTAACAGAATCACTGATTAATATGCCATTAAAGAAGCAATTGGATTCAGAATGAATTATCCGCCAAAACATTCCAAGGTAATTGGCACATTATGTTTGGCGATGAGAGGAAAATGAAAATTTATTTTTTACTGGTTGGCTTATCGACCAAAGTAACTTTGTGGTCACTGAAGTAATTCTAAAGCAATATTTTAATAAAATAAGTCAAGAATTATTTGAAACAAAGGCAAATACACGGCTAAAACCTTGTTGAATCAGCTTACTCATCACAATAGCGACCATCATTCAGAGCTCAGATCACATCTGCCTTTTCCCATAACCAAGCAAACGGGGGATCAAATCCGACAAAGTATCAAATCCTCACGCAAACAGAGTGAGGCAGGCCTGGCGCCCTTGCCATGAATAGCATTATGTTAATTCTTTACTCTATTGTTGTCCTGTACCTAGCACATAAACAGGCTAGTTCGGATTCCAGTTTTATAGTTTTCACTTGATTACAGCTCGGCGTATTATACGCGGATACTAACCCTATCACCGAATGAATAATTCAGTTCTTGCAACTTATATTGTTGCCAATATTTCATTGTGCACCTTTGCATAGCTTCCATTATGGCAACTAAACCATTACCGTATGACAGACTTTTATGGATTAGCTAAAAAGATGAATGCTTTGCAGAATATTTATACGCCTGGTTCATCGGTGATACTGGGGTAAAAGGGTGGAGCGATGAATAAAATGCAAAACACATATGCGAAAATAATGATTTACTATCTTAAAGGGCAGCTTCTTCCAGTTTACTAGGAAACTTGCTTTAAACAATCTAGATCTAGTATATCCTAGAATCTTGATATTCCTGAACTACATGATATATAATGGTCAAGTGGTTAGATACTAAACCAAACCCAATAGGTTTGTCAGTGTTGAGTGCATCGAATGTTTCCAAGAAAATTGATGATTGGAAATACCATATGTTCCTGGCATGTCCGACTCCCTCGTGTACCTGATTCTCCAGCGAGTTTCTAAGGTGTGTCCAGACGTTAGGCAATAAATTATTCAACACTAGGCCCAGATTTGCATATTTGGCCGATACACAGACGCTGCGGCCCACTTAGAGCCCATTCATCCGCACAAGATCCCGCACTATTGGGAACACCGTCACTACCTGCCCTCGGCACTCGTATACAAGCATCCATAACACAATGACGAATCATTTTCAAGTGTATTGTGGCATTCGAAATGAATCTAGTTTCAATTTGAAAATTAAAATACGAATTAATCAACCAATGGAGGAAATAATAGATAGTACTTTAAGAGTGTATAATTTGATGGTTTGTGATAGTAATTTTCTGTGAATCATATCTCAAATCCTTGATAACCAACGATCCATTCTACTCCGGTCATTGTCAAGTCAAGGTTCTTCACTGAACTTTAGAATAATTATGACTTATTAACTTACATTAAAAAATCATCCTTTATTGTGATAATACTTTAATATTCCAGTATTTTCTTATTTTGGTTCTCTAATAAACAAGAAGTATCGTTTCTGAGAAAAATCTGTATGTTTAATTTAAAAGACATTTTGTAAAAAAATGTGGAATGCAGAAAAATCCTCTTACTTTTTTTATGATTACAAGGCGGTATATTTTTACCGTCATTATTATAAGTGCTTAATGATCCGTCGAATTTCTTAAATTTAATTTACCTACAAAGAAATCATGTCAATAATTTTAATGTTTTAACTTATGCCAATAATTTTAACGTTTTAACTAACGAAATTACAAAACCTTTTTTAATGTCTATATAGTTTCTTAGTGTACTCTAGTCACTTAGGAACATGAACAGTTTGTAGCAATGATGAGACTAATAATGCACGCTAATACTGTTCAGCCAGAAGGCCTCCCAATCGCAGCATGAGCGCACTGTAGCGCAGACCGCGACATGACGCGAGTTCCTTGACCGAAACACAGCGCAGTCAGTGGCCCCATAAAGACGATACACGCGCTCAACTGCCTCTAACAAGACGCATGCGCTCTCCATTACAAGATAGGCTAATGAAATACGCTCGGACAACGAAGCAAATTGATGACAGAGTTAAGGGCGCGTTTGACTCCCAACAATAAACGCCAGGTAGCGCTAGCGGTGCACGGTAGTTCATGACGCGTCCGCCGCCGCGCTCCTAGCTACCGGCCACTTTATGTTGCGATAGGTTGTAAAACCAACCGATTCAATTATTTTCGTTAACGACCAAGCTGAGGAATTTTGAGGGGAGTGTAAAATTGCCAAGAGCGATTTAAGATGTGAGACCAACTGACAGGGAATTAAAATTTACCTGCGGTGTTTCTCCACGACATGTTTAAGGGCGCTATCTACCATGGTTGTATATATGGTTGGATAGTTTAGTGGTTTTAGTGCCCGCTACGTAATCTGAAGACCGCCGGTTTGATCTTTAGCGAAACCTCGAGACAATTTTGTGATGGTTCAGCTGTACTGGACACAGTTCACTTTTTTCAATGAGCAATAGTCTAGCAATGAACGATCATCTATATAAATAAAATTAGAGTTTTGTCTGTACATTGCTAAGTTATATGTTTAGTTATTTTTACGTGTGTTAGAGAAGCCGAAGCAAGTCTTATCTCAATTTGAGCTTGTCTATTTGTCTGTGACGCTCCAGGAGGCATTTTACGAAAAAACCGGGAGAACTGATAATAATGATACTTATTTCATGCATTCTCTATATTCCAGAGAAGGTTTTCCAGTGCTTGAATTGGAAAACCGGCTTGGGTGGAAGTTGACGGCATTTGTAGGCTTAATTGGGATTGCAGTGGACACCTGTTTTGCTTTTGTGGTTAGTGGTTATAAGGGGGGGCATGTTATATATTTTCTTGTTTAAACTTTGATATTTCAAAAGATATTAGTTATTATTTTTATGTTACAGATAAGAGTAAAAAGCTTGCCACTTCTAGGGTTAAACTGAATTACAACCTGTACAAAGGACGGACTTACTGATAGGTAATTAATAAATTAATTATGCTGGAAAATGGATCAGCTGGTGACAAAGATATGTATATCTTCAAATTTAATTACACTAGTCACAATCACCCATCACTCATATATTTACCCACCAGGGCGGGTCGCAGATGAATTGGAACAAATTAAACGTGTTTTCGTTTCATTACACAATTTTAACATTAATTTCTTTTTTTAGATATTACACAATGTAAAATTCTAAACGTTTCTATTTAAGTTTAAATATTATAAATTTTAACACAGTACTTTCCGAAACACCATGAAAACAAGCAATCGGTATAATTCCAAAACTAAAATAATATAAAAAATAAGTTATTCAAAATCTCAACTTACCGATTCCTACCTAATAAATTTTAATTTTTAAATCTTATTTAACTATTTTGACGAAAATGAAATGAAAGTATTATGTGACTTCTGATTATATAGTCGCGTATACGACGGAGATTAGGACAATTTCATCAGTATAAATTTAATCAAGATATCTTTGATGTTACCTAAGCATGCATAAAAATAAACATAATCCACCAACGCGTCAAAAACTGTAGTATTTTAATCGTAAATGATAGTAAATAATGCATTCAGTGAATTTTTACGCGGGATAAACAAATCATAGTTCGAATCAGGTCGGTGTTTCTAAAGTAGGATTTTACTTATCCTACAAAGTTAACAATGGCCGCCATTTGACGTGCGTGCGCAGTAAAGTAATGCTAAATCGTGTAATGTTTAACGCTGAGTCGGTGCTGATGGGAAATGAGGATAACGCTGAGCCATGGCTGACCTGAAGGTGAATTTCCGTTGTAAAAACACACCGCAGGGGCTGAAAAATTGTTGACGGAGCAGCTTGCGAGCTGGCATATTTACTGCGCCTAAGGTAAACCACTTACTTTGCTCAATTGCACTCTTTTTGTTACATTAGCCTCCAAGAGTGGTGTATTTGTATTTCTTATGTGTATTACTTATTAAATTATAGGTGTGAAACTCAACAGCTTATCGTGCCTTCCGAGACACAGTTGCAATCTGAAGTAAAAATTTAATTTATCGGACAGGAATCAAACCTGATGGCTATTGGGGCAAGTCAGTACATACTCCATTACTCATGAGTCCGCAAAAGTGGCGGAATTGCAGTTTTACTGAGAAAATATGATTGGTCGATTATATCCGAAAACTAATAAGAATTTATCTTTTTTACTACAGAAAATTAAAAAAACTTAATACTCTAGATAACCGCTTAACCTTTAAGTTGACACCTCAACCATATTTCTACTACACTCGAGTGACCAGTAATGCGGTCACAAAATTTACGTTGTTCTTATGTCACTAAAATTCAAGATGGCGGAGATAATGCAAACGCCCATATTGGAATTTTAAATCTTGAATGTTAACGATCGAAATATGTTTGTGGGAGGAAATTAAGGGGAGGTTGGTATTAGGAACACGGCCCTGAATGTCCTTTCACAGGCTCCGGGCCATACTGGGCACTGTTTCTTAATGTCTCTGTATTGTGGTACGAGGTATGATTCACAGATGTCCTTCGTCTACGTCACTACGTGCCAACGGTCAAAGCTACCGGAGAGGTGGAGTGACTTGAGCTTTTCCACTCAAGTCAAGATCACCAAATGAAAAACACTGTCATAGTCGTGTGTGTTTTTTCGTACGTATAAATGCGAACCCCAAATGCTCGGAATTATTTTTAAAAGAAAAAATATTTTATGGTATGTGCTTTTGGTTTATTATCAGTAAAAACCCTTAAGGTATTTTATTTAATATTAGTTCTGACCTCAAGGATAGCTCATTACCATTCATTATGTCCGTGAACATTATTGCATGCTCCGCAATGATGTACTGTGTGTACTTTACTTTTATTCATGTAAGATTAAAATTTTAACAACATATTTATGTTACACTATTATACAATTTAATCAAATTTTCCATGAAACCTTCATCCCTCCCGGTGCCTAAATGTATATCAATTTGATTCCTTGTATTAAAAACAATTAAATCAATAGTATTATAAATTATAAAAACTACTTGAGAATAGTATTTAGATTTTCAACACTCTAACGAAAACTTTGTCTGAAAATAATAATATTTCATACTAAAACTTGATTTTTTACTATAAATGAAGACGAACATAAATTCACTGTACAATTGGGTGTTAAATTACAAACACGCGTTAGAAATATCAGATTGCCTCATTCGCCACACAATCGCACACGTTGTTTCAAAACCGAGTTCCATTAAGATATCAAGTCGTATGATTAACAGTGTGAACTCCAGTCTATCAACAGTGAATGTGAATTCCAACTATGAGGCAGCTGGTTGCCAAGACTCCCAGCTGACCCGCGCCGACCTTGGCTTAGTGATAGCTTATCAGTTGTTTCCGGAGCACACAAACCTGATAACGGCTCTCGCCTCCGGGTGTGAAACAATTACAGTTCCCTGTACAACATTGTGTTTGAACAAACTTGTCACAAATTTGAACAATCTGATAATTTTCTGTAACGGGGATTAAGCTTCCGTTCGACCGTTAATGTGGTATACTGGAGGCACGCTTAAGAATTCGTGTAATGGGATGGACGAAAAACGAACCGAAGAAACACCGCACCATAACAGTAATTTTCCCACCAGATCAGTAATTTGCTTATGGGGAAATAGCTTAGACCATGAATAGCCTATGTCTGAAAGGAATGCTTTCAGTTCCTCTAAACAGCTGTTCTCATAGCCATATGACGTCACATCCGTTACACTTGTTGCGCCTTACAAATTGAAAACAGAGCTTCAACATATCCATTTAAAAAATGTACCCCTAGTAGACTTTCTCTAGTTTGTATTAAACAAACTTAAAACTAACTCAAGTTTATTAAAAGGGAAAATTGTAGGAAGATTTCGTCATTCTTGTACAGTAATGGGCTTGCATTTGAAGAGTAGCTTAAAACTGATTTTTTTGTCTACTAAAACTTTTAAATTATGTCGTCATTATACATTTTTAACAACTAATTTACCTGCCAATTCTACAGGCATTCGAAAGAAAAATTAATTTAGAACACTCTCCTTAAAATCAAAGAACTAGAATATGTACAAAAACATGAATATCAACGAAAACTTTGAAATTATTGAAATTTATTTGGAAAAAAGTATTAACAAAGTAGAATCACCTAAGCCGCGCCTGGAGCTTGCAAATCACGATCGTGTCAATTATAACGCGCATTGCTATTGCTATTAATCGAGGTGTTGTAAGCCGCCCTGAACTTTCGATTCCAACAGGGGTTGCCCAACTGGGTACTGTTGCGCGCCGCCGGCGTCCCGCTGACACTCTTGTTATTGTTTCCACGGACCGGTCATTGAAAACAATCGCTCACACTGATCTACCGCAACGGAGAAAGAAATCTGAAAGGTCCTTGTGAAAGCCGGGTTTTGAAGGATCCACTTCGTCTAAGTTTATCTTGCTCGTTGAGGATCGCAAATGAAGAAGTGGTTCGTCAAAGGTGGTTGCCCAGGTTCAACATGTGACATCACAGGTTCATCTAAAGTTTTTTTTCTCACATTATATGCTTACTTATTGCGGTATAAAATAAGGTTTCACAATGTGAGTGTTCGCAATTTCAAAGCGACATTTCATGGAACGTGAAAGTGCCAGTCGTGAGATCGAACATACAATTAATTCATACGCGACTCTACAAACCACAATTTTAAAACGAAAACAGTTTTACAACAAAGGTAAAACCATCGAGGGCACTGATGGAGAACATCGTCGTTGTACCTTTCCTCAGACCGCCTCGCCCTAGTAGGCTCCAGCCTCTCCAGCTGCTCCACTCCGGTCGTTCTAAGTCCGTAAACCGCAGAGCGACACCAGCTCCCGAAGCGACAGCGAATCACCTTTCTCTTTCGCCGGTGCCTATCCCGTGGCGATCATTTTCCGCGGTTCTGTCACGAATCTAATTAATTTCGGTCGCCTTTGCTCCGTTTGTTCGCAAAGTGAGTGTTACGTGCCCGTGTCCTGACGTTATCCGTGCGGACTGGGGTGTTGGGAGTCACTTCCACGTCAGTCTACTCGTAGTGATGGAGATGTTTCCTAGTTTCCTGGATATCATTATGAGATAATTCTTATCACTACTACTCTTATTAACATATGCTGTTACCAATATCTTATGCCGTTAGTAGAACAGGCGTTCCGTTCACACATCACACTCCCATCGTCTAGGATGCCGAACGGTACAACCAGGGAAGAGGTAATTTAAGACGGGTTTGTCGGATTAATACAAGTGCAAATTTATACGGACTAGACTCAGGTTCGCGGATGAACCGCATTAGCATTAGCCCATGAGAACGGAAGCTGTTTTTGCGGCGCCACCTTGAAAGACGATCTGAGGAGACTTGTGCAGGCCGTGCCCGGGTGTTGGGCATCTGTTGCTGACTATACTGCAACTACTGAAACCAACCTGGTTACAAATTACCTTCTTCGTCCCGGACGAATTCTGTGCATGAAGCATTGCCAAGGTTGTTATCGATAAAATCTACAACGTCTTCGTTCTTCAGATATCCTGAACGGCTTTTTGTGAAATGGTTCGGTGGTTATAGTGACTTTATTATCTGAGGTCGTCGGTAAGGCACAGTATACAAACTTGATATAATATAATACTGTAGTTCGATACTGTGTACCCGTTGCCTTTGTTTATCGGACAACTAATGATCCTGGCAAATTAACCAGTTGATTTTTGTTAGTAACAAAACTACATCATCAAGATATTTACTATACTCATCACTGTCACCCTTCACTCGGTCTCGAAAACATGTGACACAAAATGTACATTTTATATTAACCAATCGTTTCATTTCCACACATCATTGAACTCGAGTATGAATTAAAATTAAAATTCACCGGAAAGGATTAATTAATGCACTTACAAAGAATCTCTATTTATATTCAGGAACGTACGTTGAACCTACTAATTGGTGAGAAGAATTTCAAACAAACGATAACCCCGAGTTCACAGATTGCGGCGCTTCCGACGGACGCTTAAATTGTGCTTATTATATTGGATCAAAGCTACATTAGGGTCATTAACTAGTTACAGCAGCCTTTCAGAGAATTAGAGGTGTTTAAATGGAACTGAACCAGTATCTTAATAAATTACATTATTAATGAGCACATTAAATGTAAAATGTAAAAAATAAATTGTAGATAATTAGGTGTTTTATGTCTAAGCAAAATGCTTACATGTAAACTAGCTATAAAAGTTGATAGGGGATTTTATGAGATCATATAGTATAGAACTGAATAAACGTTAGTGATCAATAAAATACTTTAATTCTGGGTGAAACTAAGAGCGTGTTATGCTCTTGGTTTACATTGTTTTTGACAAAGACTACAATACAATATTTCGTATCACTAATTGATTCCTCATGGAAAATGCAGTTCTAGTACTAGTAAGAATCTATCGAGGAATATTACTTAGGATCAACTTAAAATAACCTAAATTTGCAAAAAAATAATATTTCCCTGGCTGTAGAATTTTTCCTCCGATTATTATGAAATTTCAGAATAAGATTTGTCAACAATCCGTGAGATACTGTATATAATTGTACTGGGCTGTTCGGTTGTAATGCACAAATTACATTCCATACTCAAGTGCACCACTGGCTCAATTCAGGTTATAGTCACTATTTGTCATTGGACAATTAATCAATTTCAATCCTGCAGGAAGAAGATAGTCGTACATCAGGGTAAGGATCAGGTAAGAAGAAGTTAAAAAAGTGTGGTGACAAGAAGTAACAAGAATCAGGAAAAAACGTAAGAATGATGTTGTAACAAGAAGTGAGATGGTTCAGGAAACATGAAGTATAAGGACCAGGGGATAAGAATCAGGGAACTAGAAGTAACTAAGATCAGGGAACAAGAAGTAACAAAGATCAGGGAACAAGAAGTAGCAAAGATCAGGGAACTAGAAGTAACAAAGATCAGGGAACGAAAATATACAAAAACAACACAAGTAACAGAAAAGGATTCGAACGTTAAAAATTCCTCTGAAGTAGATAATACGTGATTCTAAAGAGGGGATGAACGGAAATGAGCAAAGTCACAATATTGACAAGATCAACTCCGGAGCTCCAGACGGGATGAATGAACGGTAAGAGGCGCGAGTGACTGGCAGGGCGAGTAGCCAGACAAGGAGCGAGTGGCGAGTGGCCGGTGGCATAGCAGGGGAGTGAGTCACTGAGTCGCTCTGCTCGACCCGGGCCGGATAATCATCGGCCATTGAATAAAGATTCAACGGTACTTAATAACACATACTGTACGTGGAACACAGAGGTGCTCCACTGCTCCATTATCGGGAATATCCTCTTAGAAACTCCAGTGCCACGGCCTTCTCATAATGTGACCCATACTCTACACGGACTTAACTAGACTGATAATATTAAACAACTTTACATTTACCTTTCTGAAATGGCAACATACTCAGACAGGTGTTTGAAGCGAAGTATGAATCACTAATGAGCGTAAGATGATTCTGACACGATCTTGTAGTCTGACTATGGCTGGCATGTTCCTCAGGCAAGACTGTTAATTAATAGGCCAGTAGACAATTGCTTTTAAGAGACCTACAGTCTAACGTGGGATCAGAACCACACATTTGCTCCTGGTATAATTATGAGGACTGGCTTAAATTCAATTAAGTGTTTAGAGAGTTGTTAGTATAAATTTATCCGTTGAACGTTAACACGGTAGTCAAGTGAGTCTACTAAGTAGGCTGATGAATAACACATGCATTAGAAGGTTACAAGTCGGGAGGATATAGACTGTATGATAAAGAGGTTTATGCACCTACAAGGTGGCGCGCGGCGGCCAACTCTAATATAAACCCGTGTTTATCGTCCCGTGTTACAGGATCGGTTTGTGGGACACTGTGTGGGCTGGTGGAATTATTGTTTACGCTTATTGGATTCTGTTCATGTTTGTTGAAAGTGGCTTTTTATTAACATATCTTTAATTCTGACGTAAATTTCACTACTGCATAGGACTATGACCATTGTACATTTTGGGCTAATATTAAAAATACCAAATGAGTGGTAGTAAGATACCACAAACGTACAAAGTTTTTTAAAACAAATATATAGAGGAAAAATAGTGCTAAAAAGATATTAAATTTATTTCACATAAAAACACGTAATCTAAATAATTTATTATTCATTGAGCTAAAATCTAAGAGTTTTCAGTGAGATTTTGATTTGTAGAATATATCTTAAAGCTTTTTCAGTATAGTCATCGTTGTTATGTTATAGATGATCATCGCAAAGGAACAAAACGCTATGAATATTTTACAGGTGAAGATTAACGACCCCACTATTGAATGCTACGCCCATCCGCAAATAATATCCTCCTAATTACACAGGTTCGAAATTCAGAGGCAAAATTGAGGTCAGATCCCACGTTAAACTGAAGGTCCCTTAGATGCCATTGGCGTTGGGCTATCAATTAACAGTCCTGTCAAAGAAACACGTCAATATTAGTCAATTAAAAGACTACAAGATCCCGCCACAGTCATCTTACACTCATTTCTCATTCACACTTAGCTTAAAATACCTACCTAGGTATGTCACCATTTCAGAAATGTAAGCTTGAAATAATAATGGAAATGTGTATTATGTAGAACAACAGCGATATTTTTCTAAACATTAACGGAAGGAGTTTCCCGTACGTAGGTAGCTATGTCCTGTGTCGCAGTGTTCCGAGACGTCTTGTGTTATTGTCGGTCTATAGAGAGGACCGTGTCCGATGATGTGATCAAGTCCCATACACTAGCCATTGTCATCAGCCGTGACGTCACCGATGACTCATCGTCAGCGATGTGGCATTGACTGGCACATGTGCAACTGTTGGCAACGCACCGAGGCATTTGTCTCCGGAGAGAATGATGATCGCACGACATGTCGTGGAGACTTATCAGCGTGTTAGTACGATTAATAGCATATCCATACCAATGATATATTTTGAAAATAATTGCATCTATTCTCTCTTTTAAAACTACTCAACGTTTCTGTCCCGTTTCCGTTTTAAAGTGACGTATGTATTAAATGTTATTTTTCGCCTAAGAAAATGACCGGCTGTGGTTTATTTACTACTACAACATACATGCACACAAGAGCTAGGCTACAATTGAGAATTACGAGGGATAGCGGGGTTGATAATGACCGCAAAATACATTACACAGAATTTTAATTTTCTCCAGCGTAGAATACGGTATTCGATATTCTATGATATTTGCTAACCTTAAGGTTATAGTTTTTCTGGAGTGGAAAATAATAATTAATCTAATATTTTTATGATACTTATCTTTTTGGTTACTTAGCCTAGCTGTAGTTTTTATGCATAAATTCAAAACTCATTATCTAACTAAATTGCTTGATTTAATTTTAAACTACAGTGTATTATAGTCACATGTGTTTTGAAATCAGATTATTATGTTTTAGAAACAGTAAACGTACATGAGAATAAAGTCTCCAGACTTAACAAATATCTCATTTTACGATTATTTAATTAATTATTTCAGGACAGTAAACGTCAACCATAGTACACGACTCTCATACATTTGTAATTTGGCCACAACAATTAATTACTCATTCCATTATCTATCACACATTGCATACGACAAAGAACACAACTAATTACTTTTAGCTGAAATGGTGACCTACTCAGATAGGCAATTTGAGCCAAGTTTGGCCTCAAAGTATTTTATTGTATACTAGCAGTACACCCGTACTTTCTCACTTACTTCTTCTTACTCAGAGCAATGTACAGACAAAATTCTAATTTTATTTATATAGATTAAGTATATTATATGTTATTGTCAATATACTAAAAATTCCTAAAAAATCACGACTTTTTGCGAGGTTAATTTTAGAGTAATCTTATTTTCAAATAATCTTAACAGTGAATGAATCTCAAGATTCCAAATGAAATAAAAAATAACGAAGCAACTAAATACTTTACTTTACTTTTAACTGAAATGGAGACCTACCCAGGTAGGTATTTTAAGCCAAGTATGGATGAGGAACGAATGTAGGATGATTGTGGCGCGATCTTGTAGTCTTGTTACTGACTAAGGCTGACATGTTACTTAGACAGGACTGTTAATTAATAGCTCAACAGCCAATGGCAACTAATGGACCTACAGTTTAACGTGGAATACGAACCACGGAATATTAAAACGATAGTTGATTGATACAAAACGCCTATGTTAAATAAAAAACAAAGCACAGTTTAAAATGATCTCAAAAGTATATCCCCTAGACAAAACCAAACCAACTTAATACTTTCAACAACTACTTTTTTTTAAATGGTTTTGTAAATAGATAACTCTAAAAGCCCTCTGCTTCATCTCGTCTCGAGTTTAATCATTAATCATCTTACATTCATTGCTCATTCATACTTGACTTAAAATACCAACCTGGGCAAGTCGCCATTTCAAAAGGTAATATTGTGTTTGTACAGACTGTAGTGATCTAGTGTACGCAACTTAGTAGTATGCCACTATTTAGAATTGTGTAAAATAACATGGAATGAAAAAATAAATAAGAGGCAGCCTATTTATAAAAATATGGCACAAAATGTGTTTTGCCACATGTGTCTTATAGAAAAATAGGTTTCAAGATATCCCTTTAAATTATTACTTCAATGTCATGGGTTTCAGTAAAACGCTATGAAAGCTGTTAATTTTTTATTGATAATGTCTTGATATATTCGTTCCTATCTCATTAATAGTTCGGTGCTATAACGCTACTCGACCTAAATTGTGAGGGGGATTCTGCGGAAGAGAGATTTATTTGCCCGTCTAGAGGGACGAACATAACTTCTCACCGCACCACGTCCTTAATCCTAAGCCGCCAATTGGTTTTCGTGTCATGAATTCGAATAATTTTTTTCAGACATACACACAACTTACAACCACAAGAGACTTGTGTTTTAGGAAAGCATTTATATTTAATAAAGATATTCAAACCTAACTTTTAGCCTAAAATGGACTAAAATAACGAACTAATATCCTAAAATCTAGAATTACTACAAACATATATGAATTATTCCAAAATTATACTTAAACAAACAAAAAGTTAGCACGCTCAGATCTTAATCCAGAAGATAAAAAAATTAAAAAGAACAAAATTATATTGCAATAAATTCTACTTTGTGTTTAAATTACTTGAAACTAAACATCCCATGAATATTTTTTTCAAATGGATTAGTGAACATTATGTTTCGTCGTTAGTCAAGCTACTATTCAAAAATGGTTTAAAAACATACGCAAATCAAACAATCAGTAACCATCAGTTATCAACCCTAGTAACAGAATGAGTGAATAATCAGGGACACAAACAAATGATTTACCATACGTTTATTATATTTCAAAATGAGTTTAACGTATAATTTATCAGAACATTTTTAAATTTCACTATAATAAGCTACTGTGATACTTATAGGACTAATATAAACTGTGTCATTTATTTTTTATCTTGACTCCATATCCTATGCAATATTTAAATTTGATTTATTATTACATTTTATGTCCTAATGATCAATAAATGATGTTATTGTACATATTTTTATAGTATATTAATCTAGTAAATTAATTTCCACGAAGGCTTACAAAGTGGAATTAAAATACTCATTAGAAGATTTAGTTTCAGTGTCATTGAGTTTTACATTTCGAAGTGTGATTGTACACATAAAAAAGTATCCATTAGATTACATACGTAAACTTATAAAATATTCACTTCTCACTGAATTTATAGCGGTTTCTATTAATGAAGAGTGTAAACCCAAAAACGCCAGCAACACAGCGCGGCGGCCGCAACACTGAGAGGTGGACGAACCTGCTCCAAGGTCAGGCGGCCGGATCGGCGAAAACAAATTAGACAACCGACAAAGCAGACATAGAACAAACACTATACATTACCTGGTGTAAGGGTAATCCAATAAACCAACGGCTAGTCGGCCGGCGACAACACAAGTTCAACCACACAGAAAACGAGAAAAAAACGCACGAAACGAAAACCGGCTGAAAAAGTCCTCGCACTAATGTCCAACACTCGCAAAATCGACGGTGCGAACTTTCAGTGTGTTCCGGTCCAATAAACAAAACTTGAGACAAAACATTGTGAAGAGAGCGCGTAGACGGACGACTAGCGCGGGGCAAAGACGACGGTAGAATAACAGAAACAGAACGGTGTTGGCGCTGCGACGGTGGCGCCCCTCCTCGGCGGCCGACCAAACACTCCCCCCTCCACTCCGCACACCACACACCACACACCACACTCAGCACTCACTAGCCACATGTTTAATTGACTTTGCCTACCCGGTAAGTGACCTTAGTTCCTGTCGTTGTTTTTGACAGGAATACTCCATGAATGAATTTGGGCCGCATTTTACTTCGCTACAAATTAAACGCCTACTTACTTCAACTAAAAACTACTGTAACACAATTAAATATTGTAATAAGTAGTTGGTACTTAAACATTGCTTAAGTTTCTGTCTCACGACATGGAAACACAAATAAATTGATGAAGTAAAATTGCGTTACAGAGGTAAATAAATGTTACAAAAATTGTTTTTACAAATTATACATAATACCCCCACGATAGAGAGGTTTATTAAGATCTAGTATAACCTATACAAGTCAATTTAAACATATTCAAATGACCTTATCAATAAATCATACTAGGTACCAATGAATGTAGGAAATAAAATTAATTGTGTGAGTTTAAATTTAGAGCACACAACTCAAATGCCACTTTTGAATTTAAGTACTATTTTGAATAAGCTCATAGGAAACCTAGGATTCGTTCTTGCATTTGTACAATTTTAAATTTCATAAGCTGTGCATTTGTGATGGATCAATGCTATGCGGTGTTTCAAGAGACTAACCTTAATGATAGTGATTTTTATTCTTCTCTTTTTTGCTGCTTAAATTATTCAAAACCTTCCGTCAGAATTTTACGTTTGCTGCTACCTTTCAATATGAGTTTCCCCTTTCAATCGTTTTTTACATAAATGTTAATTTTTTATTCTTATATTTTTAATAGTTGTTATGTACTTTAATGATTGTTTTTCCTTCTATTGTACTTTATTTAAAAAGTGTTTTCCATAAGGTGACGAGTGATTGACTGAGACTCTCCACACGCAGATGTGTAGTCTTGCCACCAACCAGATAATTATCCTTTGTATTTAATCTGCACCATAGCACTACTTATCAATTAATAACTTATGAGAGGCTAAAATAATCGGCAATATCTGGTTGTTGATCTACGTAACATGCAAAATGCTGTTCCATATAATTAAACGCTGGAGCGGGTCTAGTGTGTCGGCCGTTGAACCTGTACTGTGTCCTGATGACCTTATAAATAATACTAGTACAGTACATATTATATATAACATAAACGAATTTTTCAGTGCGGGGGTTTTTATTTGTATTTAAATTTGTTTTAATTTGTTTTCCCTAATTTAATATTCTAATTTAATCTTCTCTGAAGATATAACACAAATTAGTGTTTTTGTATTGAACCCTTCAATAGTCTGAAAAAATCCTAAATGTTCAGATCAATTAAGAAGTTGGAAACAAAGAAATATTTATTAAAAATTTAATTATTTTTTCTTGAAATAGATTATGGTACGAAAACAAAACACTTTTCCTGTGTTACTCTATGTAATTTTTACGGGAATATCATCACATATTTGTTAATATTTACGCAAATAAATTTAAATAAAATTTGCACTTTGCAATTGTGATGTTTTTGCTCGTTTTACGTTTTTATCCTAAAAAGGCCGTAGTTTATGTCAGATACAAATCAGGTCTATAAAACCTTCTGTACATCTCGCGGTCTTTCTGTTACGCTAAATAGGGAATTTGTGTTCGTCTCTTCCGTGAAAACAAGAACACCAAATAATGAAACCTTTTATAACTATTCTATACTTTTCGAAGAAACATTTTGTATTCTGTAACTTTATACTTTATACATTTAACTGAAATATCGACCTACCCAGGTAGGTATTTTAAGCCAAGTATGAATGAGGAACGAATGTAGGATGATTGTGGCGCAATCTTGAAGTATTGTTACTGACTAAGGCTGACATGTTCCTTAGACAGGACTGTTAATAAATAGCCCAACAGCCGATGGCAACTAATGGACCTACAGTTTAACGTGGAATCCGAACCACGGCCTCTGAATTACGAATTGGTCTAATTATGAGGATGGTATTTGTGGATTAACGTAGTATTCAATAGTGCGGACGTTAATCCACACAAGAGAACACTACATCCACCGACCATCTCTCACAACTATCCACAATTCGTGACCTCCAAGTAGCTGGATTACAGGACGTCGCCACGGTCCCAGTCTTTTTACATATTTAACTGATCCACGTCTTAGTGAATAAAGTGCCGACAAATAAAATCAATATTTGTTTGTTCACTTTTTACAATTATTTACCTTTTTGTACCCTCAAGGCGTCAATCATTGTTTACTCCATGGAGACGCGTTTCGTATCATCTACTATACATCATCACATTATCAGTCGCGTACAGGTCTGAACTTCGCCCTTGGTTGAGGGCTACCAAAAAGGTAAATAATTTTAATTAGTTATCTAATTTACGTAATTGAAAACGTAATCTATGGCTGAAAATAATGCCCAACAATAAATTAAGCTCGGGCTTTCTTCTTTCCTTTAACTTATGTGCTTGTTTCTCGTTAATCTTTTGTCATAGTAATAGAAAATTGAATAACCCCTTAAAATTGTGTCAAACAATCCTTACAAATAATAGATATGGTAGTAAACTAATAAAGCACTAATTATTTCATTTTCATTTAAATCAGTTTTAAGTCCACCAATACTATGAATACACATATTTACAGTACGCCTATTTGTAATGAACGGCGCCAACAAACGCATTAAATACGAATAAATTATTAAACTCGAAAATAAATGGGGTTCAGAATAAATTAACCGCCACATCGCTGTCTGATATGACGTCTATTACACGTACAACGAATCCAAGATGAATGGAGATGTTGATGGGTTCAGATTAAGACAAGCGAGGCGTATATCATAAATCTATGAATATTTTCGATAAAGAGGCTGCGATGATGCAAGGACCACACGGACGCCGCGCTGTAACATCAACAAACGAGCTCAGATTAGGTGGTTTCGAAATGTTGTTTCATTTACATATTTAAACTAATCATAGGCGTATAATAGCTGCTTACTGTTTATATTTACCTAAAGACTACGACGGATTTACACGCTTCGGTTTAGTATTCCTATAACGGTTTCTTAAGACAACATTTAAATTTTAGTCAAATTTTATTAGATTTTGAATAGTTTTTAAATGAAAATAAACTTTTAACGAAAAAAGATAATAATGAAGAATTTTGGACAAATGATAAAATAGAAATAGTCCAGAGCTCCGAATGATGTATAAACATTGACATTGTACCTGCAGTGAAGAGTAGGAGACGTTGGAGGTGGGCAAAGCATATTAAGAAGGGCAGTAATCGGTAGTCTATTGAAGAGGGCCAGGCATGCACAACCTCGGGGCACGTGCCCTCGAGGAGGACCAAAATTGCGGTGCAAAAACCAGTTGGGAAGATATCTATCTACAAAGAATGGAATCATCCCTGACACAGATGCAGACCGGCTACAATGGAGAGTATGTGGGCGAGGACCATATTCAAGCCTTCTTCTTGAAGGAGGTAAGGACTGTGACTAAAGCGTGTCCTGTAATCCAGCTACTTGGAGGTCACGAAATGTGGAGAGTTGTGAGAGATGGTAGGAGGGTGTGGTTATCTTGTGTGGATTAACGAACACACTATCGAATAAAAATACCATCCTCAAGAGAGGCAGTGGTTCGGACTCTACGGTAAACCGTAGGTCCCTTAGTTGTCATTAACTGTTGGGCTATTAATTAACAGCTCTGTCTAAGGAACATGTCAGCCTTAGTCAGTAACAAGACTAGAAATTCGCACCACAATCTTCCTACACTCGTTTCTCATTCATACTTGGCTAAAAATACCTACCTGAGTAGGTTGCCATTTCAGTTAAAAGTATAATTTATAAAGTAAAATATAAGGTATGGTCGGCGTCAACCGCGTCGTCATGTTACACGACGTTTGGCGATATAAACTTGTACTGCCCAACGTTTCGCCCTTGCTGTGAAGTGGCATTCTCAGTGGCTAGGCTGCGAGTCTCATCCTGCACTATATGACGAACCGGTAGACGCCAAAAAAATCAATTTGACATTGTTAACACCGGCCGCGAAAGTCTACGTTTGAAGATATAAGGTAAGATATTTATTTTCTCAATGGTTATGGACAGCCTTTTCTAACGATTTTGTCAAAGAGGGATTTTGGATTTAGTTTTACTATAAATAATGTGAACTTGCTCCCTCGTTCTCTGAATTAAATCTAACCCAGGCGTACTCTGTAGGGCTATAAAGCGCCGTACTCGATGGTGTTACATACTTTGACTTTTCACGTTTTCACTTGAGGTTTACAACTACTGAAGGAATGTTTGTACCAAAAGTTAAGGAAGAACTAGAACCATTTTAATCTTAATAAAGTTAAAGTTTACTAAAAAATAGTATAACAATATGTAGTTTAAAATAACAAAATAAATATATTTATATGACCATGCTTATGCTATTTTTAACTTTTAATATTTTATTTGATATTAATTTAAATAATTATAATAATTTTTATAGACTTATGCTTTGTTTTTAATTTATTTAAAACCAAAAGTAGGCCCTTTATATTATATACGGCCCTTTATATTATTGCTTTATATTAGTTGAATGATTCAGATCAAGTAACTAATTTTCAAAAACAATTCTCAACTTAATTAATAAGTATTGATTTTAAATTTGATAATTTGTATTAGTAATATCTGTTTTACATTACAATTTTAATAAAGTATAGTTTTTGGGATTAAATCAATGATCAATGTAGACAAAATAGGCTTTTTCGATTTTAAGTTGACAGCTCTGCTAAATCACTTGAATAAATAACATTTTCAGTTGATGTTAGAAACTGGGATTAAAAAGTGCAAACCATTTTTGAGCCATATTTTCTTGTTCCTTTGTTCCAGTCCGATATTGGTCAGTATATGAAACCTTTCTCAATAAATGTGAAGAATAAGAGAAAACGATTTCATCATTGTAGGTGCTCTAGTTTTCACGGAAAACACCAACAGAAATGCCCTCTTTAGCGTTACAGAAGGATCAACAGGGGGACAGAATTTCAGATAAGAACTATTTGGATTTGTTAAGGCATAAAACATAAAGATAACTAAAACTTATAATACCCGGTAATGTACAGAAAAAAAACTAAAATTTTATGTCTAAATTCTATGATTGTAATATAAATTATTTAATTAAACATTTTGAAAAACATAGTACAATTGAGATAGAAAAAAATCGAAAGGAGTAAATTACTATTACCTCTAGGATATCGCCTCGTCAGGGTATCATTTAAATGTGAAGAACACAAGAAAAAGCATTTCTTCAAGATTTATTACCCTTTTATTCCATCGGCTCAATACACGAGAAGAGGTGAGTGTAAGAAGCAATGTTTTCTGCGGACTAAATTAGGAGTACCAGAAATGGAATGAAGCGCTGCAGAACTGGCCTAGCAGCCACGACCACATCCTAACGGTCGTTGGCCATGTGTTTGCGAAAAGCAGACGAACTCGGGTGACCTTGGGAACAGCTGTGCTTCCGGCGGCCGAAATGGATTTATTACCTCCGTCCGCAGTCCATAATGCCATGAATGCCATGCTGCATGTTGTGGGTGAAGACCTCCCCGGGGGCGGTACAGGACGCGCGAATGTGCGAACTGCGAATACGTAATGTGGGATGGGATCTTCATTTGCACAGGATGAATTAATCACACGATATGTAGTGGTTATTTACGCTGTAAAAAATCTGTTACAACAACAACGAATAGATTTTGACATGGATTTTTATGTCTGAGCTCTGGGGTTTTGGTTGCGTTACCAATTAGTGTCACGCGAAAATTGTATCGGAAGTGACGTCATGTGGTAATAACATCTTGGACAGCTGTATAGAGAAAACACTAAAAACATTCCCTTTAGACATGAAACATGATCTAACCTATATCCCAAAATGGAGAAAATACATTTTTGCACAAAACGTTTATATAGAAATGGACATAATACATAAAGTACAGTAAATCAATGTTAATATTTATTAAAGATTAAGTATTTACAATAACATTTATTACGTCATTCACTATCACGAGGTATACGTGCTAAACTATTGCCCTATCAGCACGGTTTATCTATGGACTGTGGCTTCCAAACAGGCGCCACAAATATGGGGAATCTTTTCTAACCCTTATCTGTTGCGTCAACGAATTACTGTAGCCTACGTGACAACTGACACAAGATCTTCTTTGGAGTTTGTACAAGTTAACCTAATTTTAGAACTGAATTTTAAAACCAATACGCAAGGAAGAACAAGAACACTTCGACGATTGCATAGTGTTCCGTAAAAAAGTAAATGCATTTCAATGGAAAAAGACGAATTTATCCAATAGTGAAATTGTATATTTCATTACTAGTCCGAAAAAGTGGTGTTTACCAGAGCGAGATCGTGTTTGGAATTTAGATCAAGCACTGGTAAAAAGAGCTTTTCGGACGAGTATTGAATGATTCTACAAAAAATCATATTATTAAAAACCAAAAAGCAAATTTAAATTTATTATTTACAATTTTAAACTGTTTGTTATGGTACAATTTGCATGAGGT
The DNA here is from genome assembly GCA_023375725.1 of Nephotettix cincticeps. Classification (NCBI taxonomy): domain Eukaryota; kingdom Metazoa; phylum Arthropoda; class Insecta; order Hemiptera; family Cicadellidae; genus Nephotettix; species Nephotettix cincticeps. The sequence continues at coordinate 26,243,243 of CM041785.1, forward strand.
TAATTTTGGCCAATGTTTTGACAACAATGCATGTCAGCTGTCGCAACTGCTTGTTAGAGAACTGTCCGGTAAATACATTTTTAATGCAAATGTTTGTATTTACTTCCCTGTGGGAAATAGGTTAGATCATGGATATGTCTAAAGGGAATGTTTTAAGTTCATCAAAACAGCTGTTCTTATTCTTTCATATTAAAATTCAATACAATAGTTCTGGTAGTTTCTATGGAAACCTGTTACATGTTTTCCATCTTAAAAATCACTAACACCCCCCAGAGCTAAGACATATCCATGTCAAAATGAAAAATCACTGCAAGGTTAACATGTAACTAATTTTAGTGTTCGGTAAAGTAATCATATGTTAATTTTAATGTAAATATCAAGTTACCAGCCGAATTATAGTATCGAAAGACTCATTATGTTCTCATTTAGTAAGAAGAAAAATAAATAAACTGCATGGGAAGATTAAACGAGAACGATTCTTTGCGCAACTGATGAAACTAGTGATAAGCTTGCATGTGAAATGTGAACAACTGTAAAGTAGCCTCTGTTGATCCTTGAATTGTAAATATGTATTCAGTGGATCTTAGGGATATTTTAGAGGCAGGGTCTGTCAATATGGACAAGGAAAGGAAAGGAAGCTTTCATTTCCTATAATTTTAATTGAAGGATTTATTTCATTTCATTCATTTTTTTCATTTTTTTAAATTACAGGATTTAGACAAGGTTTGTCACATAAATGTTACTCTGATTTTTTTTACTTCATCGGATTTGTAAAACGACAGACTAACAATCACAATAATAAAAGCAACTTTCTAGCAATTCAACTGGTCTCTACTGGTATCTTTACACTCCAACTTTCATTCTTTATCAAAATTGCTCATAAACGAGTTAATAAACAAGGCGATAACGAGTGATAGCAGACGATAAAATTTCAGTCCCACAGTGTTTTGGCAACTTTACACAGCCCTTCACAGCCCTTTTTGAAAATGATCACTTATACTGTGAATTAAAATTCAAAATATTTACTTTTAAGTAAAGACAAATGTGTAACCCTTTTTGAATTACTTAAAGGACATATTCTTGTTATGCTTAGATTTTATTAAATACCTGGCCCAATTTTATTTATATTCTTGATGTTGATGAATTAGATTCTTACTAAAATATTCTATCAATAATTTTTATTGGATGATAGAAAAAAATTATTAGGAGTCTTTACTTTAACCTGAGGCTCAATATTAAATTTTTGTTGTCCGACTAAAGTTAAATTGACTCATTGATGTTCAAATATTTTAAGACTACTATAACAATGTAAACTTTTTTATGTAAAAAGGATCTAATACTCTAGAAAAAGACCCACAATAAAATTGCGTAAGGTTTTAAGGTCAATAAGATTTCGTAAAAATGTCAGGACATTATAAGACATAACCCTATTCCTGGAACCACAAACCACGTTATTATAAACTCGCGTGAAGTTTTTTGTGAAAAGAGGGGAAAAATAGACGTGCAACACAATTATGAAACTCCATTAAACTTTAAAAATTAACATTAACATTACAAATACACTTACATAAGGAAAAATGTAAAATAAAAAAGAACTTCTTAACATCTAAGAAGTAAGACCAGATTTCACTAGGCGTATCTCTTATGGAAAATCGTGCACCTAAAGCGCTCGACACGCACAATTAATTGTACAACAGAAAATAAAAATAACGATCAATAAATCTGTAATTTATTTAAAATTATTTTTCTGTCGTTATAATTGTACACCCTTCGGCATCGCTTAATACACTAGAAATAGTTATATCTACAGTATTTATTCTTTATGCAGTTTTAAAATTGAAAAAAATATTTACTTGCCTTTGGGGAATATCTTAGATCATGGATATGTATCAAAGGGAATGTTTACAGTTCCACTAAACAGCTCATAATCATATGACGTCACTTCCGTTACGCTTTTTGTGTGCCATAAATTGCTAACACCCCTTGCACAAAGCTTGAAATATCCATGTCCAAAATGTTTTATATCATGGGTATGTGTCTAATGGGATTGTTTTCAGTTGTTCTCAACTGCAACGGATTCCTTAAACCCATATAACGTCACTTCCGATTCAAATTTTGGTCTTTTGGATTGTCAATGCTACTTTCCCCCCAGAGCTAATACATATTCATTTAAAAAATCTGTGGAAAATTAACAAATATAATCTTGAAATCCTGTTGCCGAAAGTTGAGATGAGACATTTAGCCTGTAGGCATATTTCCATCCTCCTCAGGTCCCGGGTGGAAGAGGACAAAGAAGAGGTCGCCGGCACGCACATCCTCCGGGGCATCTGCCAGGACCGCGGCGGCGGGGACGTGCGCCCCATCACAATCGCGGCAGTCACTCTCGTCCTCGGCTTCTCGGAAGGAATCCGCCCCGACCGCCGAGCCGGTCCCTTCATCACCGCTGTCAATTGATTCAACGATGTAATTGTTTTTGACCAATTTATCGCCACGTGGATCGTCGATCGTGGCCAGGACACGTGGGAAAGTGGTGACGGGAGGCTACATGTGAACGACGTGTGAGTGACTGTTTACTTTTGAGAGGAAGATGGTAGGCTACATGTAAACGACGTGTGAGTGAATGCTTACTGTTGAGAGGAGGATGGTAGGCTACATGTGAACTTCGTGTGAGTGAATGTTTACTGTTGAGAGGAAGATGGTAGGCTACATGTGAACGAAGTGTGAGTGAATGTTTACTGTTGAGAGGAAGATAATAGGCTACATATAAACGACGTGTGAGTGACTGTTTACTGTTGAGAGGAGGACTGTAGGCATCATGTGAACGACGTGTGAGTGACTGTTCACTTTTGATGGGAGGATGGTATAGCCTACCCACTACTCCCACGAAACTCCTACTTTTCAGGGAGTAGTTCGGGTTTAAAATTTCTTTAAGAAAATTACCCAGTTGCTTTAATCTAAGTAGCAACACGAAGATAATAACACTGTGTGGGAGTATCAATCCAAGCTACTATCGCTTTAAACCCGACAAACAGACCGTGTTATTGCTATTTACCACGTGTTAAAAGCCCACAATTACATAACAGGCGGCAAATGTTAGTGGCGACCTTCAGCCTCATCCCGGCGAAGCTTCCCTGCGTACTCCGTGAAAGCGAAAATCTCCGTAACTACAGCTAACTATCGGCTGGTCGCGGCTATTTTATTATCCCCATTACCCCGTACCTCTATCATTATTCGACAAAATACATTTTATCTCCCCTCAAGGGCTGTTCCGACCTGCTATTACGTCTAGCAGCAAATATATAAACACCATTAGATTTTACGTCTTTATCACGTCCTTGCCGACGGTTTATGAGTGTCTTCGCTCGGAGCGAGAGTTCTGCGAGACGTTGGCTTCCTGGAAGACGACCGGAGGGAGAAATGTGCGGAGAAATGAAGGTTTGAACATTAACCACATAAATAACAAAGATAAAAAGAGATTGACTTAGAAAAAACTTCCGAAAGATAAGAAATTATATATAGTTTGTTTATAACTGGTGGAATTAAGAAAAAGTACGAAAACGTATTTAAAAAGATATTTATGAACAGTGGTTAGATCAAGACGTTCCTTGAAGAGATTAAAAATAAACGAGAATGAAACAAAAACAAAAACATTTACCCTAGGAAAAGTTCACCGAAAACACAACAGTTGTAAGAAAATGTTTCGTACAATTTATTTCTATATGATTCACAACCACATGAATTTTCTTGAAAATAAGTAACACAGTCAAGCCATTCTTACGCAGGAGTAGTTACCATTTTAATAGAAGAACGTAATACACAACTCTAAAATAGTTACATTTTAAGTATATCTGTGATAAAGGTAGGATTGCTATTAAAATGCCAAGTCGTAGAAGGTTAAACCCGAAAATAAATTATTGAAACCGACAAGAGTTCAAACACTCAAAGTCGTTGGGAAAGTTTCAACAGAAGAAAATGAAATTCAGGCTTATCAGTTCCCCGCAGTTGCAGCGGGACACGCGAACACGCTCGATAACACAGTCCTCTTACTCTAGTGGCCTACTTATCGGTGAAAAAGTCAGTGATGTATTAATGAGGCTGTAGAGAGGGAATGTTGAACAGTTGGCGACACCCGCTCTCACCCTACCTTGGACTTCAATCGAAATCTGGATCAACACAGATTGTGTACGAATTCGACCGCAGTGACTGGATAGAACTACTCAGCAGTAGTTGTCTATAGTGGAAGGTAACACAACATTTTAATGTTTACCTCATTTTGGTTTTCTAAAACAGCATCACGTAATATTAGGGTCCATAAAGTTTTGTAAATATTACCAGTTATGTGAAAAAAGTCACCTTGAAGAGGAAGTGGTCCAATAAATTCCAATATTTTTGATGACACCTAAGGACCAACTGTACCGTGGAACTAAAGAACCCCGGGAATCATAAACCAGTGAGTTCAGTGACCTTAATGAACTGTTAGACTAGCCAAGTTTTTATCTCAAACAGAACTTCAGTTATTTACAGCACTCTGAAAGCATATTACCTCCAAAAACGTGGGAATTACGTCTTCCTAACATTGACCTTCAGACCTTGCAACCAATCTCTCGTCGCGGCGGACACCATATAATAAAATTGGACACGGAAACCCAAAGGGCGGTCTTCGTTGGAGCTGATACGAGTGTAGGTCTCGCGGTTGCGCAACCTGTGGCGGCAGATGACGAGATAAGGTACGCAACCGCGTCCCACGCACGCACACGCACCCACACGCGTGCGTTCCCGTTAGCGTGTGGGAGCTAGGGTAACCGCGACTGACCGAAACAGCTGTGAATACAGGTGGGACGGAGCACAGCTGAGGGAGGTCAACTGGAAGGTAGCTGACACGAACAACACTCCCGAACTGGGACGAAGAGGTAGTGGATGATTACTATAGCGACAACGTCTATCCAAAAGTGAATGTAAGGGATTAAATCAAAATTTTATTAAAGATTACAACTTAGAGGGTAAAACTTGACAAAAAACTGGATCTTATATTGTTAGAGTGTTCTCTCTAATGAAATAAATTATGGTTTTACAAAAAAGAGTTTACACTAAGATCTTTAATATAAAGTAATTACTAAATATTTAGCTTGTCCACTAATAGGGAATATTTGTATACAAATTTGGAACATGTGAATTGTATCTAGAAGATAGATGCATATACAATGCGTATACTTAAAAGTGACAAAAACACGAACGAAGGGACGTACACACTTGAAAAACAAGCAATCCAGAAACGTTTAAAACACAGGTGTAATAACATCAGAAGAAGGAGGATGGTGAGTCAGTAAATCAGCTCTTTCAGGCTAGTATATGCTCTTGACGAGTATTTACTGGTTGTCATATGAGGGCCTACCCTACTAGCGTAAGCAACCTTGTCAATGTACAGTAGTCAGTAAGGTGATGGGATCAAGTGATGCTAAGGGATATTAGTTATAGGATACTTCGTTCTCAGTCAAGAGAACACAATGTGAGATTACCAATGGTGCGGGGAAGTAGGAGATAGCAGGTCCACACGAGGTCGGTCGCTTCTCCGTATTTGGTCAAACATGAGCATGTTTTTAAATGAACTCGTTATCACATATTTACAAGGGTAAGAAAGTAAAGGAATGCGGAGTCTGACCGTTATTATACATAAGGTAAACGATTCACGAGTGGGAGGGTCACGCTACTCCAGTCGCATCGCTCATCTATTTTTTATGATAAAGACTAGAACAGGTTCTTAAGCGAAACATTCAGACGTCGGTAAGTGCACTTTTAGCGTGATTTGTATACTAAAATAAGGTTTTAGCGGGGCTTTACATTAAATTTATAAGAAAAACCTTTGTATTTGCGCCACTAAAACTAGCTAAAGAAATAGTACTTTAAATACTCATCCATTTCAAGCTATTTACTGAAATCTAGAAATTGGGAAACACGGTGCGTTGTTTTTGAGCTAAAATGTCAATCTTGAGCGAAAAAGATTACAATTTATATTTATCTTATTAGTTCAAACTTTGTCAGAAAACTTTGCAACTATCGTTAAGATCTAATAATATATGCTAAGAATCTTATGTTACTGTTCCTCGTGGCAGCAAACCTACTTACTCATTCTACATGTTATTGTTATGGAGAACAAGCAAATAAGGAAGTTATGTCTTCCTCAATGTTTTTAACCAACTGTAATATTTAAAAAAAGTGGTTCACTATTACAGCTAACCAAGTTTTACTTAAACCCATATAGCGTGCAATATTGTCCTAAAGCAATACATAGAATAGATAACCATTTGAAATGGCAACCTACCAGGGTAGGTATTTTAAAGTATGCATGAGAAATGAGTGTAAGATGATTGTGGCGCGAACTTGTAGTCTTGTTACTGACTAAGGCTTACATATTCCTTAGACAAGACTGTTAATTAATAGCCCAACAGCCGATCACAGCTAAGGGACCTACGGTTTAATGTGGAATCCGAACCACAGCCTCTGAATTACGAACTGGTCTAACTATAAGGACGATCTTTGCGGATTAACGTAGTGTATTCAATAGTGCAGACACAAAAGAACACTACACCCACCGACCATCGCTATCCACAATTCGTGACTTCTAAGAAACTGGATACACGCCACGATACCAGTCGATGTCTAAACGTCTAACTTTATGTGGGAGCGTCTAGCATAAAGTCCTAGACAAAGGTTATAGTAATATTGAACACGTACATAGACACAAACACAACCCAAAGTAATTAAGTATGTACATGCTGTTAATTATCCAATAAATACGTTTATTGTATTAAGGGTTTGCTCAGTGGTCAAAGACAGGCCCGGAAGCGACAACGTCAAGGCACCCTCGTTAACGCGACAGGCAGAGGAAGGTCCATCGATTATCAGCTGTTTAATAAGGGTGAGTGAAAGCCGGTGGCCTATGAATCAGCTGATAGCATTAACGAGGAAAGCTGGTCACTTAACGACAATTACAATATCTGATGGCACGATGGCAGCCGTTATTGCAGCCTCAGTTTGCATTCTCTGGCGAGGTAATTGCCGAAGACACCCGAGATAAGCGAGATAACCGTTACGTAACTGAGGATCCCGGACAAGAGATACTCGTTATCAAGGTCGGAGGTTAACTGAGTAATGTCGGCAGCTAGCAACTTTACATTGTCTTAACTATGGGGGACAGTATTTACCCCATAGTTCATTGGTAAGTTTTCAAATTATATTGTTTTCTAATTCTGAGTTTTTTCTTTTTTAGCACATATCAAGCTCATTTATCTTTAACATTTCAGATGCGTAACGCAACATTTTTTACGATGTACTATTAGCTATCTACTGCAACTCAACCAAATAGCCGACGTTAAATAGTAAAACAACATTCTCACCTTCTTCACTTCACCGCGTGAATCGACCACTACCTATTCAGCGCTAGTTCAGCTTACTGACCCAGAAACGGCACCTGTCAGAGAATTTGAATGTAATGAGACGAACGAGTATCGGCAAAGGAAGCGGCGACTAACAACGATGTGTTCCCGTCAAAACCAACTGGGACGACCCTTGTAGGGCGACACCTCCGCTTGACTCTGGACTTGAATGTCAAGCGGTCCAAGCAGCCACCTAGAGTGTTCTTGTTGACACTTTCTCCACACTCACACACTACTTTCACACTTAACTTTTGTTGTGGGAGTATTTCTTAATGAATTCCACTGTGAAGATTGCCGTAACTTATGGTCGACCTATTTGTATATTATTGAAGGAAACGTAAACAATAACCAACAGCCACTACTTACTGTACTGGCATTGCATGGCAAACATATTACTTTATTTTGATATCAGTATTGCGTGCATATAAATTTAACTCGAAACGATTTCGTTGTTTTATCCGTTATCGTTGTTTAATACATTTGCATAAACCCCCGTTGACGTTATGACAAAAATAATGTTAAGCCAATGACACACTTTTTAGTGTTATCATAAACTGATAAAGTTTAACTAGATTTAAAATAAATTAAGATACTAATAGACTATCTGCACCAAAACTTAATTGTTATGGTTAGCAAATTTTAAAATACACATTATACATATTAATTATACGTTGTTTGGTGACATCCTGTATAGTTACTGTTATAATCATTATTTGTCAATTGACAATTTCCGCCGTGTTAAAACATGTTAATCATATCTATAATATTATGAAGAAGAGGTGGTTTCTGTATTTTGTTTGTTTGTGGGTTTATTGTGGATAGTAAACGTGAAAAATACTAAACCGACCGAAGTGAAATTTTACACAAAGGTAAACTCATACAACTCATAAGCATATTCATTTTCTTAAAATCCCCTCGGGCTACACCCCACGAACGTCTGAAGTTTTAATGTTTACATTTTCAAGAATGAAAACATGAAAGTAATTGAATGTCAAAAGCTATGAACACTAAAATTTATAGTTCGGGAAGAAGAAGAATGAAAGTTCATTTTAACAGATAAACAGCTGGATCGAAATTAGTGATTGAATTATTACTTCGAAATAGTGGAATGGTAGATTTTAAGTATTTTTGCGATGACTGCCTCTATTACGTTAATCCTTATCCTCTCCCAATGTTTAACAGGTGTTACTTTGTCTTTTTGTAGAGACTCGTGTTTTCTCATTTTGCAAACAATAAAAATAATTAACAATAATTTAAATCCATCAGTAGGCCTACTCCTCTCAGCCATTTTAACCCGTGCGAAGAAAGGGCGCTTTCGCTAGTTTAGAATAAATATTTATGAGTTTATACTAGTTGAATAAATGTGGATGAAATTCCAACGGGTATGTAACGCGGTCAACAGCGCTATCACGGCACCAGTCGTGGCCTCGTGTGTGATAACACTCCGTAACACCGTGTCTCAGGTTTCCATCGACTCCTTGATCTGAACGTCCAGAAACCTCACACCAAGGAGTGCGGAACAAAGAGCAAGTTACGCAACCGAAGGACCGCTGGCAGTGAGATTATCGTGTGCACATGCGCAGCTCTAATAAATTCAGTTTTAATATCTCATGTAGGACCCGACCGGGTTGCGTAAGGAAATGATAGACCCACCAACATTGAGAGGCGTATCTCCGACCGTTCTGACCGTCGTATTTCAATTGGACCTCACTTTCTCTGAATGAATAGAGTAGATTAGCATTTTCGTATTGTAAAAGTAAAAAAAGATTTTATTTGCTTCGGTGAAAGTGATTGGAACCCCTGACTGAGCCGAGGAGCCCACTGGAGACGGCCGTGGGATGTCAAGTGTTATTTGAGTCGTAGTTTTAATGAGACTATTAATTTAAAGATATGTTAGTCAAAACTAACTACGCATAATTTTAATATTTACTTAAGAGCAACTAATATTTTCCTTGGCAAATCATTTGGAAGGAAATTCAATATAAATATTACAAGAAATAGATTTTATTGATAGACAAATTAATTCTCTGTTTCGTAAAATTCAGTTTATTATTCCCCTCACAGAAAACGTTAATGTTTACTCGTACGTCCTAGACCTATTGGTATCTTCAAAACGGTGCAGCTTTTTTGAATATCAATTGTTCAATTGCAGCACTGTATATTCAGGAGAGAAATTCGGTGTTATTTCATATTATGTCGAATGACAAGTTTCCCATACAGGATTTTAAAGATGATTCAACCATCTTGGACCTCAGGGTTCTCCCTATATTATTAATTACTAAACAAGTTTAGGTTAAAAAAGGCATTTACTTATGTAATGGATGCCATATTTTAAAACCACTTTAAATATAAATTGTAGAAATTAAATAGTCGGGAAGGGATGCGAGCAAAATATTAAAAAATATAGCACAAGAAAAATTTATTGTTTACCATAATTTTCCGAACATGGCTAAAAAAATTAAAATGAACGCATTAACGATGTAAAGTATATGGGTTGAGGCGATTTCTTTGTGTTTAAACAAAGGGCAGTGAAGATAAGAAAAATGGATAACGCAGATAAAAACTGGCTTTTACAGTACCTATAAAAAGGTTCTTACTCACCAGTGTCCATTCCAGAATATATGTCAGCTACTCACCTAAAAATAAATCCATTATGATTATGCAAAATAGAGAACACTTTTGTATTCTAGGAGATATACCTAATTCTATTACTAAGAGAATAATGATAAAACCCCTGTAGCAGCACTCCTGCATACTAAGCGAATTTATATTAATTTAGAATATAACTTTCATGATTCAAATTAAGCTTAGCTACTGTTTATGTAAAAAATAAGGAAGTTATAATAGTTGACTTATTCGCCAAATTTGGTAAAAAATCGCTATTAAAAATATTTGTTTTAATTATTCAAGTCACCGTATTACAACAAATATAGTTACATGCCATACATTACTAAAGTGATAAATCTATTAACTAATAATACTGTAACTAAGTAGATGATAAAAACTAAGTTGATGTATCATTGTCATAGTTTAACTATCTAAGATACGTTACCAGGTTCTCAAATATCTAAGAAAGTTTATTAAAGATCTTTACTGAAAAATGTTAGAATTTAATGTGCCAACTATTATCATTCTTAGATGTGTTGTCATGCCATAATATATTTCACTGAGATTAAATACTATAAAAGTTAATTTAAAACGTGGGCTGTCAGCTTTTATACATAAAAATGTTTTTACTGTATTTACTTCCCTGTGGGAAATAGGTTAGATCATGGTTATGTCTAAAGGTAATGTTTTCCCTTAATCTGAACAGATATACTTATTCTTTTATATTAAAAACACAATACATTAGCTCTGATGGTTTCTTAGGTTTCTGTTACATAGTTTTTAAATCTTAAAAATCTTCATCACCCAACCTGAGCTAAGGACATATCCATGTAGAAAATAGCTGTTAAATTATTACATTTTAGAAAGTAATATCATTGTTGTAAAAATACAATGTGTATTTTTGTCAGAGGTAAAAGTAGTTTAAAAATAAAAATTTACAAAAAGATGACTGGAAAAAAGGTTTTTTGTTTTGTTTATTTTTTATTTATTTTTACGGTGATATTATTAACTATTTTATAATAGGTGTATGAGATAAAGCTATGCAAGTGGATAGTCCACAGAATCCCCCCAAATAAAGTTGAAAAATAAATCAGAGGAAAATTATAAAGATGCCGTGATTCCACTTGAGGTGAAACGTTATCCGTTTGTAAATTACAACTCCAGAAGCGATTATGCCCATTCATTGCCAGATAAAGATGACGTATCGGCCGAGTTGGCGGGCCCCGGGCCATGACGTCATGACGTCACGTCCTTATCCGCTCGCGGATCGCCGCCGAATACGTCGCGGCGGATTTCATAATGTTTCATTTTAAGAAACCACCTGTTCGATATCTACCTTATTTTGATTACAATCCAAATTATGAAAATGACAAACATCTTACGTAATCTCTAACATCTCACAAATTATCAAAAATCGATTCGTAGTCAATATTGGTTAGAGTTAGGACTTCGAGTTAGGACGGTGCAAGATGTCACGGGTTCAAATCCCAGAATTTCCATTATGGGTTAAGACCACTTTCCCACCAAAATGAGTATAATCGTTCTACGCTTCTGTCAAAAGCCTCTGAAGTTGAAACTAATAAAAAGAAAACAAAAGTGGAGATTATTAATTCATTTTTAACCATAAAAAACCATGAGCCAAATCAACTAAAATTATATTAACAAATTTAAATATCAAACGGGCAGCTTTGTCTCTGACGAAGTATTTTAATGCGATAGTCATAAATAGAAACCATTATTAAAATTGACAGGTGCAATATGACTATAGAAAACCCATCAATACAGTTATATAATGAGGGTTTTAGCTAAATTTAAGAACTAATGAATTCACCGCAACAAAATTGGGAGTAAAAACATTATATTATTCCAGTCCTTTATAAAAATATAAATTAGATCTAATTTAAGACTATTCAATATCTTTATCAGACTTGAAGAGTGCAATCTGTATTTTAGCGACCTAAGGACAAACTATTTTAGAAAGGGACACGAAAGAAATTTTAAATTATATGTAATCGTATACACACACAGATTAGGAAAAGAACGGTTAGATATTTCAAATTAAATATGAAATATCGAGTGAATGATTTTTTAAATAACAAAAAATCCGTTTATTATTCAGAGTGTATCTGAAATACACCGAAACACTTTGGGATATGGTTTCTGAGGTAAAAACAAACAAAACATGTCCTGTGAATGAATCTTGCTCCGTTTTTCAACTGTTAAGTGTGTTTGTGGTTTTTACATACATAACTTGCAATAACTTTAGAACCAGTTGAACCACCAACTTGATCCGTGTATGAGTACTAATAGTACCAATTTTGGTGCATAGTATCAAATTTCTACTTTGTACCTGTTGACCATTTTAATTTTTCAAAGCTAAATAACACAAGAACCATGGGATTTACAAAACATAACAAAAAAGCTGAAACATTTAGTTTCCTTTAAGAAAATTTAAATTTTTAAATAGGTTTATAATGTAAATAACAAAGAAATTTTAGTAAAGTTAGCCTACTACCTACCCAAATTGCCAGTTGTAGCTTTAGAAGAACGTATATTCTTGATTTGTGTTGTAACACTATTAAAATTATACATTTTCTTAAAGAAAATTAAATTTTGAAAATTTTTATTTATTGTTTAATTTTTGTAGAAAACCTCGTTTTTGAGTTATTGAGCTTTGAAAATTGAAATGGCTGCCATTTAAAATAGTAAAAAGTAGAAACTTGATATTATGCAAAAATAGGTCCTATTAGTACTGACACACACGTGCCAATTTTGAAGTTGGTACTTTAAGTGGTTCTAAAGCAGACTACAAACGTACCGAGATGGGCCATATGTTAACAGGACATTTATTGTTTTTTTGACTTCAGCACCAATATCCCAAAGTGTATTTCAGATACACTTGTATAAATCTCTGTGAATTGTTTTCAATGTCAATATATTTAGTGTTTATAATAATGGTCGCACGTGATATACTTATATTTCATCGTGGAACATTTTTATTTTCATAAATTTATTTGGGAATTTCGATGTGTCCCGTGATGAGTTGCAGACCTGGACTAGCAGACGACGGGATATTCGGCCGGACAGGTGGTCGGCCTTGTGTTATTCTCGCACTTGGCCATAACCTTCCCTCGGTGGCCGACCGTTGTCCGAGGGTGAAAGTGGTCGACGGAACAATGCAACAGCGAGCCTCGTCAGCTGCCACTGCCATTACGTCATCGATCTTATTTTTACTTTGCTTTTCACCTCTATTGCAAAGTACGAACATTTAATTTCCAAACCTTAAAAGATGCGCTAAGGACTCTCGAAAGAGTCTCTACATTACCTTAAGTTCTTTCAGTATCGATTTATTTACTTTTTCAAAATGTAAACAGCTGTTCATATAACCAAAAGTTCAATACAACAGCTCTGGTAGTACATAGTTGTTTAATGGTTTGATTAATAATTCAGGATTGTATTATGTCATGGTAATAAATGTCTTCTTCTTAACATTGTCATACAATCCGTACAAAGGACGAGCTTACTATACTAATAGTCATAGATATTGAAATTTCACAAATAATGTTAGACAACACAATTTTGAGTAAAGGTTATTAAGTAATAAGCCGATCGCAAAATTATTCCGTATCAGCTGTTTACTGTCACAGCTGTTCCTCGGCGCGGCGTGCGCGAGTCGGAGCCCCCGGCGCTGCCGACGAGCTGCACGGAAGATACCCGGGGGCCGACCCACATTCCGCCTCCCCATATGGCAGACCTAGGTTAATCGGTGACCCGGGCGGCTACATCCTCCTACACGACGGCGCACCGAGGTCCGAGGGTGCAACCGTATGTGGCTTCCGCGCATCTTTCAACATAATCTAGTTTGTAGAGTGGTTTTAGTATGATAATGTATGTAGTATATGCCACACTTATTTTGATTATTAGTAAATTTCTCTTTAGTTCCAGTTTAAACTTTTTTCTTGTTAGAATCACATAATATGTATATTGTGCTCTGGTACGTTTTGAAAACAAGGTTACGAATACCATTCTTTTTGTTATGAAATATTTAATAGTCAGGTAAATAATAAAGGAATTCCAAGACCACCAACCAGTGATATTCTGGAGTCTATAATTAATAGCACCGGAAGTCCACATAGTCATGCCTTGGTAAAGAAACTGACTAATACGATAAGAAATAATAGAAGAATAATGTTTTATTTATAGATACAAGTGACTTTTTAAGTTTCTTATATCTTATTTACAATGTCAATGCAACTCTAGTGACCTGAGTGTCTTACAGGCAGCTTCTGCACAGTCAACTGTGCTTCATTGTACGAAGGCCAGTTCGTACCTTATCGCGCGCACTTCATCTTTCCTAAAAATGGAAATACTAACATTTGATACTTTTACACCGGATGTGGAGGAACGGAGTTTCAAGGACATGATTTTTCTAGATATTATTACTTTTTCAGATAAACTTCATTACGACGTTATTATTGCAAGTCATCTGGGTTTCCGCATAAAATACAATAAATAAGGCCAAGACTTTATGGACACTCGGTATAATTATAATTAATATTAATTTGTTAAAAACTTAAATAGTGTGAAACCTTCGAACGACGAGTGAAAATTAATAGGTCAAATGTCGCGCGTGCAAAACCATGGAACAGAATGATTTATCACTCACAAGTCCTGTTACACAGATCTGATCGTGTATTTAAAGTTTTTTTTAACGTGATTGGCGTTACGAACTTCATTAACGAACTGATTAACGGAAGGTCCAAAACGCTGATCAAATAGTACTCATAGGCGTAATACACCAAAATATTTTTTCCAAAGACAAAATATTATTTTTAATTCTTGGTGTTATATATCGTTGAACAGAGGAGATACCAGAGAATAATAGTCAATAAACCCCAAAAGTTTAAGATTTTTTGGGTCGTACTGTTCTTTAGGATATGCCATAAGTTACGCGCGCTACTCACTGAGTTCCTGACACACCAGTTGACATAAAACGTTCTTAAAAATATCTTAAAATTCACGAAATAGAATAATAACCTATAAAATAAATATATATTGTTCTCTTTAAAATGACCAATGACACGAAGCATAAATGTTTGGATACAAAATACAAATGAGTTGAATGTCGAGGCGCAAAGAGTCATCGCTGCCATCCAAGGTCATCGCTGATTGGTTCATTTTCACGCCGTCTCGCCTAGACGCTCAGACGGGTGACGAATAAGGGTAATCCGTTCTTCTGTCACTTTCATTTTCATCCGGACTCGTTGAGTAATTCTCTTTCGTCGAGTATTCACAGCTCCTTATACGGCGAAGTGTTGAAGGTCATTTTAATTGTTGTCAAGTATTAAATTACGATAAATTAATACTTCTGGGACACAGGCTAGAATTGAGTGTAGTTTACGTCGGTAGAACGTCAACAGTAATCACTCGTATAGTGTGTGTGAATAATGCACGTGTGTGAATAATGGCGAACTTATTCCTTACATTCAATGTAGGTTGGTTTTTAAAAGTATTTACCTAAAATGCTGGTAAAACATTAACAAATTTACTTCATTTTGAGAACAAATTTTACATTAGATTAAATTATACGATAACGTTCAGTTTAAACGAGTAACATTTGTATTATTAACATTTGGAGAAAATCAACACCTAATAATATTTATAGGCTATTAATAATTATAATTCAATAATTTAGTTGACTTATATACCTATATTCAATATAACTTTGTACTAGATTAGCAATCGTCCAGTATAAATATAATCCATTGAGGATTCAGAATATATTCAGATAACACTAAAATGACCTCATCTGTTCCGGCTTATTGGATTGTAGGATAACTGGGAACAAGGGTAATTTTATAACAGCATTTTCTATTCACCCGATGGTCACAAATATATAAAAGAGGTATCAAATTACGCGGTATCACACCTCAAAGTATCCGTTCGGATTATGTCTGGATTACGAACTCGTCCGAGTAAATGTAGGAATACACATCTCTGCCAAATTTGGACTCGATCGGACCTTTTTACGAGAGTTATCGAATTTTAACGAATATTGTTATTAGCCTCTAGGCATCTCAAAACTAAAAAGTAATACGGTCCTAGGTTTTAGGCCGTTCCCTATCAAAACGTTACAAAATGCCACTGGCGTTGACGAACTAAAAATATAAACAATATTAACAACGCTTTGATATTTTAAATTGATAAGTCGATGACACGAAGTATTCGGAGATTCGTGATGAGTTTGCAATGGAATTAGGATGGGTGCGGGCGGTGTCGTGACACGTATCGTATATCGTGGGGACGCGATTTGACGCGGAGGGTCAGGCAATAAACTACAAATATAGTCGTTTATCCATTATACTGGGACAACTGGGCGAATAAACACATATAGCTCGAAAAAATATCACGATCAATCGACACGGACTCGATGATGATGAATACGTGTGCGATATCAATATCGACACAAAACGTTACAGGGACTGGCGACAAAAAATATAAAATATTCGATATATAAAAGTCATGACGATTATATTGTGATTAGTGTTTAAAAGATAAAATTACCGTTATGATGAAGGACTCGAATTATTTTCTATTATATATTTTTCAACAACGATACTGTATTTTTAGATTAAGATTTTAAAAAATAAATTTAGAAAAATAGTAAAAAAAATATTTAAAAAAATTATAAAATTCATTAAAGTATAAACCAGAATTATTTAATATTGTAAAAATTTAATAGAATTTAAAGCAAAAGTAAATTATTTTTTCATTGTTTTTAGAATTATTTTTATTAATTTTTTAATATTATTTAGTGGCTTTTTGGGACATTTCAATAGGGTACGGTACAAACCATAGTCTAGTTACTACCAAACGGCGACCTTTTTTAATAGATAGAAAAATGGGGTTAAATTCTTAATTATACCTCCTTCTTAATTCTTAATTATATTCTTAATTATAATTCTTCCAAGAAATTTATTATTATACTAAATGTTCTAGTGTTATTTAGTTGATAAATATTTTTAGTCGTAATTTTTTAAGGCTGTAAATTTAATATTTATTAATCGACGAATGAAGGCAGGTAATTCGTTTTAAAATTCAATAATTGTTATCTTCACCACGTACGTAGGATGAATACATAAACGATTGAAATATTTTGAAATCTGTAGTCTTCGAAATATAAGTATTAATATTTTAAAACCGATCTTCACGATGTAACCGCTCGTAAAAATATAACGTCATCAGATTTGTTTACTTGGCCTAATTGATATTGTTCAAGTTACCTTGACCTAAGATCAATCGGAAATGGTTTAAGAGACTAAACAAACCTTATTCCGGTACAATAAGGTTCTATGTGCAATGTTTTTTGATTGCTCAAAAAATGCTATATACAATTACTTTTAATTTCAAAAATATCCAAACAATTAAAATCTTGAATTATTTTCATTACGTCATTATAATACATACACTTAGGTTAGAGTTTCGAATGTGTACACAATTAAATGAATATATACTCAAACAATTAAAACAATTAATTGGTAACAGTAGAATAATTATTCAAATTTTATTAGTTACAAAAATAATTTAGCTATAATAGGTAACTAAAAACCTTCAATTAGAGGTATCTTCAACGATTACAAATAAAACCCTTCAGCAGTCCCTCTACATTATTTTCAAAAGGATCACTCTAATAAATAACTCAATTAAGATACGAGTATAACATTCCACAAAGTGAAATATCAAAACGGAACCAAACGAAATTAAAAACATAATTTCCAGGCGGCGTAATAATATTGTCTGGAAAACAGATTGGATTATGGTAAACACAGCGATTTGTTAGCAACCTCGGTGTGTTTTTAATGTAAATTATGGGAGGTCCGAGAAACGCAAATAATAAACCGTTGAAGTTGGTCGTGACCGGCCCGGCTGCGAAAGTGTTTCTGTGGGGCAAGCGGCCCGGCCCGGGCATCCATCGGGCCTGGGCTTTGATCAGCCTTTCATCTAAATTTTTATACGAGTCCATCCCAATGGTGTTAGTATACATTTTGGGGTACAAACTCTCCAGTGTAAAGAACGACTTCACACTCTCCTCCTCACCCTTTCAGCCATTCACCTGGTAATAATAAATTAACTTCGTTTTTTCAATTTATAATTTTAAATTGTTTTATTATGTCTCATTTTAGTCCAGAATTTTTAACTCAGTTCCATGGCAAATTAATTTGTTTCCTCATTTTATTAATATTATTATACTATATTCTATATCTTATTTTATTTTTTCATTTTATTAATTTCAGCTTCTGTTGCAACCCTAGTCTACGCACAGGCCCTGCCTATGTAGACTTTTTCCTTGCTAACTAAAAGTTTTTTTTGTATTTTACTTTATTTATTAGTGTTACAAGTACATACATATTTTTTTCTTTTTTATGTATATACTACAGTTATACTTAAAGTATGTAAAAATACAATGTATCATTAGATTTATTAATTAATTATTGGGAAATAAATATAATTCATTCATTCACTTTCTTGGTTTTTGAACTTATAAATTATACTTTACACGTGAGTAGAAAATTTTATTTACGTCGACAAATTTTACCAGAGTTATCGTGCCCATGGACACGACATACTTGTATATCACTATATTTATATATGCAAATTCGAATTCGAACATTGAACATGTTTTTGGCATCAGGGTACCGGTACTCTATACGAAACAAACAGTCCCCAGCCAAGTTTTTTACTTTCCCCCCTTATACATAGTATATGGAGAAAGTATTGTTTTCCTCAAAATTTTAGGATTTGAGTTGAAAGTGGATATATCCATTTTGGGGTCCCCTGAATCCAAAAAAGCGGGTTTCGACGTGATGTCTGTCCGTCCGTGATGTCTGTGTGTGTGTGTGCCTAGAATGGGATGATTATTTTTGAAACAATAAATTATTAAATGATATTTAGATAATCTTTGAAGAACATGATAATTTTATTAGAGATTGCCTTTTTTAAATTTACTTAAGGGAGAAAGTACGTGTCAGTCCACTGATACCGTTTATTCATAAAAACCTTATGAAATCCGTTAAAACTCTTAATTTAGATTAAATAGTTCCATTGTGGATGATAATAGATTGTGGAGTTGCTCCGTGACAACGTGCTCAGCTGGTAATAATCCGAAGTTTGCCAGAACGATTCCGGACCCAAAAGTAATTCCAGACTCATGGATGGTTTCGGAGTCGCCGTACAGAGAGAGGCTGACCTTGTTGTGGGTTAGCCGATGGTATATTGCCGCATCCCGAGCCCTCTACCGCAATTAATATTTTGACCCATCGAGAATTAATTGCAATGTTCCGTTAATAACTATCTTAAGTGACTTTTATTATTTTTGTAATCGATAAATCTTTTTTATTGACGACGTTTAACACTTTGAAAATATATTTGAATCAACATTAGATCACACACAGTTCCTTCACATTCCAGGTGTAATACTCTTAAATATTTGGCACATAAATTATGACAGCCTTTTCATTATACTAAAAACATATTAATTACTTTTTAAACTTGTTTTTATTTTAAAAAACAGTTAAATAGACAAAGAATAAATAAATAACAGATATAACAAATAGACCACGCAAAATTGTCATAAACTCAATTCAATATCAATTGTTGCAGAAAAACAATATTACTTATGGAAACCCTCTGCAATATATGACCAAAGGCATCAAAAGTGATTCCCACATAACCGTTGTGATCTAGTGGTAGAAGATCTTTCCTTAATTAAGTGACTTAATTGACGTGTTCCTGTTTGTAACGCATGTGAGTTGCCGGATGCCTCTCCGATACCATCGTGAACGTGTCCTACCCAGAAAGATTTTAATTAACGTCATTTCAACAGTTCTAATCCAAGACCTCTTAACCCTGTCATCGCCTTGTACAATATTCGACAGTATATCACTTTACTGTCCACACATTTGCATGTTGTTTACAGTCCCGGAACGAATGAAATATTGTGGGAATTATTTTCCTTTTCCACCATATTAAATACATAGTTAAAATTAATGTTTACATGTACAAGATTTATACAATTATGCTAAATGTTCGGGCCAATAAATAATCCGTATCCACAAATAGCAAGGTGAACCAGGTCAGGACGACGTGTATTGTTGCAGTATCGCACGGGGTGCTATCTAGCGGGGTAATTGGCAACTAGCACGGAATGATTACACTTGTTCCGCCGGTTGTCGCAGTCCATCACGGGTCGCGGTGCGTGTACCCGCCGCCAGGTGCCGACACACGCATGGCACCGCTTGGCGCGCCACCGTCGATCTCTTCTCTTTCATTTACTGTATATCAAACGGTCTCAGTCTAATTACATTATTTAGTCGTTTTATTTGCCTCTGCTCAAACTGACGTATCTCTCTGAGTTAATTAAATCGCTGACTACAGTTATTCTACCCAAGTTACTAAACACGCCATGAAGAACAAAATGTTTTATTGACTTCCACCGATTCTTTGTCGGGTTTTAATATTCATTACTCTAAATACTGAGCTTTATTTCAATTTTTAATTTTCAGTTTTTTTCAAATATGTCATTTTATATTATTTGCATCATCAAACAGTTTATATTTTGAACGTGTACAGTTTCAAATTTTTGGAGGGGATGTTACTTATTTTTTTAATGTTTTTGGGAACATTTAATACGAAACTATGGGTTTTATATTAAAATTAATTATTTCAGCATTAACTTTGTGAAAAGGTGTACAGAGTGTTATACGAGCATGTCTCGGTAGCTCACTCGATATTTTGTATTAACTTCTAAATGTCACAGTTCTGCATGTAGCACACATTACCTATACCTTTCTGTAAGGGCGATCTACACAGGCAGGTATTTTAAGCCAAGTATGAATTAACAATGAGAACAAGAAGATCGTGATACGATATTGTAGTCTTGTTAATAACTAAAGCATACATGTTCCTTTAGTCTTTTGAATAATTGCCCAACAGCCAATGACATCTATTGCCTGCAGTTTAACGTCGGATCTCAACCACAATTTTGCCTCTAAGTTACGAACGTTTGAGGACGAACGTAGTATCCAAAAGTGCGGATGTTAATTCAGACTAAAGTATATCACATACTATACACAACTCGTGACTTTAAAGTAGCAGGATTACAGGACACACCACTCTCCGGCTGATCCTTCACTAACCACCCCCGGTGCGAGGGTCGTCCCGTCTACAGCCGCAGGTATACCAACCACCCTCTGAAGATCGCATTTCGCCGCCACTTAGTCTCAATGACCGGCAAAAACCGCACCACGATAAATTAAACCGGAGAAGGAGCCTTGTTTACATTTTATAGTTCTAGGAAAATCTCCAGACCGGCGCGGCGCGGCGTTTTTGTCCATCGTCGGGCTCATCTCTGGCTTGAATATCACCTGGTGTAAAAGATCCAGCGTTTTAAAGACCCTCGTGAATAATCACGACAAATTAGGTGTAGTTAAATCTCAACTATGTCGATATTCATGATTTTATGAATAACCTAAATTGAAATAAAATTATTTTTGTATAACAAACTAATGACCTAAATTGATCGTAAACATTAAAAATAGTTTCGTGGTTTCTACCCATAAAAAATTACAACTATGAGATACATTGTTTTACCTTTCTAGCTTATGATGCTTATTAAACTGTTTCAAAAACGTGAAATTTTTATATTTTTACCAAACAAATTTGCAAATTTTAAATAC
Organism: Nephotettix cincticeps; assembly: GCA_023375725.1. Classification (NCBI taxonomy): domain Eukaryota; kingdom Metazoa; phylum Arthropoda; class Insecta; order Hemiptera; family Cicadellidae; genus Nephotettix; species Nephotettix cincticeps. The sequence goes on from CM041785.1 coordinate 26,265,018, forward strand.
TGCGAAACAATTAGTTGAAAGTTTCTGTACACTTCTGACTAGAATTAATTCATAAACTAGTTTCTAAGTTTTTATTCTGTAACAATAAATCTACAACATCAAATTTGAAAAATTCCCCAAATTTTATTGTTCCAGTCATTTTGCAGTATTCTTTTATTCCTTCCTTTCTATAGGACATATTTATTAATACAAATAAACTAACTTTATTATATTTTTTAAATACTATTATGTCAATCCCTTAAAAATTGGAATTTTTCAATACAAAACCGTGTATGAACAATTAATCAAGAGAATTTCTGCTTTTACTACTTCCTAAATTGTTTATTTGTATTTTCATACCGTGTACTATGGTTGTCACAAATGAACATTGTTTGTTCATTTTCCTATTTCTTTTATCTAAAACACGTTATTTTGCCTCAGGAGATAAAAATGGAATTGAGTGCATCACTTCGAGTAGCATATGGTAGGGAACTGTCCAACTATGTTATTGTTAATACATGGTGTCGAATTGCTGCTAGGTAGAGTATAAATTTAAATACAAATGACAAGTAAATGAGTTCATCATTAATAAATAGTGTTTTGTTATTTTTATCGCCAATGTAACATTAATAGTGTTCACAAGTCACTTTTTTGTACCCAGATACATTTTACTACAAAAAATAGTAAAGCACATAAAGGTTTTTAGGAAAAGTATACCAAACCCCAAACTGGCGTGCCATGATTTGAACCCGTGACCTCTTGCAACCTTAACCACTGCTTCTATGTGATAGATTTTAGTTAAGTGTTATCTACAGATTGTACGAGGATATAGTGGAGAGCTAGCTATCACCGCAGCCATATGCAGCATGATCTACGGCGTGGACCGCTATCCGACTCGCTGGGAACAGCGTCGCGTGCGGAGCGTCGCCTACACAGCAATCTGTCCGGTACATAACCGATCAGCTGTTAACACTGGCCCACTTCCGGCCGATATTACACCATATGTTACATCTCACGAGTACAATCTACTTTTATTTTACTTACTTGCTTTTGCGAAGTAACTAACATTTAACCATGCATTTCAGTTAATAATCTAGGTATTGTAAAATTTCGCTGCTGCAAAGCTCGGTGCTACAAAATAACGCGGTTAAGATAAACGAACATTATAGAGGTTTCCAGAAACATATTTTTGCCCTAATTAATTAGGCCTATGTTACCGATGCGCAGTAAACGGGATTCCATAGAGCTTAGTACACTGTTCTCATACTTATGTGTCCTGATTAAATCAGACTAATTGTCATATACAACCAAGTATTCTTTAATGGTTGGTACCAGAACGTAACGTACCAACAAGAGTACAGAGGATGTAGATGGTTTGTTATCGTGTTTACTCATCAAATAGTGTTTTATAAAATAGAATTATTTAAAACTTTGATTTTCGCCATCGCAACTAGAGAACCACAAGGCCGCTTTATGATTCTAAGTAATCATGGTCAGAGGTTCAGAAGAAGAAAAGTACCTCTCGTACTTTTTTGACGTTTTTCCAAATCGGTCGCCATAAATTTGTCATAAAAATAATTTGTTTTTAACACTTGAATTGTTAGTACTTTCTCGACCTATTAAGTAGAGTAAACCCCGGTCGCCTTGTATATGACACTAATATAGTCTACAAGACACCTTTACCCATAACAAATGTGTCGTCATTTATATAATTTGTTGTTCATATATTGCAAATAGTAAATAGGTTGAACAATAGAAAGCTTTCTGGGTGAGAGTGAATTGAGGATTGAGTACGAATTTTAGTGTTGGAGTGACCTTTTGACGATATCCTTCCATCATATAGCTTGTACGGCTACGAGCGCTGGTTGGATACGGGAAGTTTAACTGTAATGACCTTCATTCCAATACGGTAAACATGTCTGTTTATTTATTGTTAAGGGAGTGGGTTTTTGATCCAAGATGTATTCACAGGTTTAAAAGTGAAGTGAAGATGTATTTTTATGTACAGGCGAACGTGGTCGTGCCAATTCTACTGACATTCCCCTTGACCTCACTGGCTTACGGAAAGTTACATTGCATCGATACTTATTCTCTTAAAATCATTACAAATTCTCTCCAATGCCCTAATACTCTAATAGACTCCAATACTCTCTAGGATTTTAATTTTAATCCATTACAGTAATTGTATTATTTTTTAATGTAAATAAATATTTCTTTGACTTTGGAATTTATAAAAATCACGGATAGGTCTATTGCATTTGTTGACAACAGTAATAATGTTTTAAGTAATTGTTGTATCTTACCTCATAATCCGTAAGTATTTTGTTCAGAGGCATAAGAAAAAACCGAACCGCTTTCCCCACTTTATTTATTGACCAATTTATGTGATTTATACGTCAAACTAGAGGATGATATATTATTACAACTCTCAAAATACCAGATCCAAGTTTTTACCCCTCCGATTATTTATGATATTGTGGAGGGTGTTTAGTCGCTATTATTTTATTTCTGCTATTTAAAGAACGTAAGCACTACATATTACAATGTGGATATTTTTCCCTTGGTAAGGGAGAAGGCATTGACACCCGAGACCTACCTATATTATAATGTTAAAGTGTTCACTCCCTCACGGACAGAATTGCAACCTTTCTGAATTGGCGACCTACCCAGGTAGGTATTTTAAGCCAAGTATGAATGATGAATGAGTGTAAGATGATTGTGGCGCGATCTTTTAGTCTTGTTACTTACAACAGTAACAAGACTAACAGTAACAGTAACAAGTTGTTAGTCTTGTTGTTGTTAAGACTAACATGTTCCTTAGACAGGACTGTTAATTAATACCCCGACAGCTAATGGCATCGAAGGGGCACATAGTTTAAACGTGGGATACGAACCAAAATTTTGTGTCTGCATTACAAACCGGTCTAATAATTGCAGATGAATGTAATATTCAATAGTACTGACGTCAATCCTCACCAGGGTTTATCCATCGCTCCTAAACATTCACAATCTGTGACCTCAAAGTACAGTAGGTGGATTAAAGGACATACCACCGTTACAGTCAACGATTACTAAACGATTTTTTGTGGAGCATAAAGAAAAAAATGCACAAAAATGTGACTGCTAAAATCAAATTAAAAAGCTTATAAACAACCCCGGCTAGGCCAGTTGATCTATAGCCGATCACGTTGGCGTAGATGCAATCGCCGACGCAACGTGTGAAAGAAGCGGCCAACTGCCTACCAATCAGCGCATTTGCATACGCTCATCAGCTGATTATTCCCGCCATTACACATCTGTCAGCTGACGGAGGCTTCCGCCCATCACCGCCTCCGCGTCCCACTCGCCGCTCCTGACGAACGAGAAGCGATGCGGTAATACTCCAACAAGACTGTCTAGCTCTAGCAGGTGCATCAAACTGTAAATATGGATAATAATGGTTGCTAATCTCTCTTGTGGATGGGTGATTTTAAGAACCATAAACATCAAACACCTCCTGAGTTTTGGTTTATGTCCCGTAGGAAGAATGCTAGTTGCTAGTTTTATGGCAGTATTGGTCAACCGATAGTCGTTAAAAGATAAGTTATCGTGGTTATCTAGAGAAGTAAAAATGGAATATGTTGTTTTTCTACTACAGAAAAAATACTTAAACTATCATATAATATTATGTAGTATTTTTTAAAAGAAAATGACAAACTTAATGTTTTATTTCCTTTGAAAACCACAGTTACATTAATTTAAGACTCCGACAAGAATACTATAGTATAACATTGGCGGCATTGATAAACTTATTAACTCATTATTGACAAAGCTCCAGTTTTTCAAAACCATGAACTCTGATCTACTGTAAATTAAAACATAACGAAATTCAATGACCTGTATTAATAGCTCGTATTCAAAAAGAACACAGCTTATCATATGTCCCCTACTGTATATATATTTTTTAATCTGAAATACTATACAAGCCTACATATCTACATAAAATGATATGGAAGAGGAAGTTCATATTTATTTAAAGTCTAGTTATTAATTTATTTATATTTATTGTACTTCATAATATATGAAAGATTAACGAATTGAAAATATCGTATTTATTCCTTACCAGGTTAATACCTGGAAATATTGCTTGGGTAATGCAATGTAATAATTGCATTACCTTTATGAAATGGCAACCTTCCCAGGTAGGCATTTTAAGTCAAGTATGAATGAGAAATGAGTGTAAGATAGTTGTAGTGCGATCTTGTAGTTTTGTTATTGACTGCCATGTACCTTAGACAGGACTCTTAATTAATTAATAGCTCAACAGCCAATGACATCTAAGGTTCCTACAGTTTAACGTGGAATCCGAACCAAAATTTTGTTTATGAATTACGAACTGATCTAATTATGAGGGTGGTCTTTTGATACAGACGTTAATCCACACCAGAAAATTTTGCATTCTCCATCGCTAATAATTATCCACAATTCGTGATCTCCTAGCAGCTGGATCGCAGGATACGCTACTAAGTCATATTTCTCAGAGTATAATCTATACATTTTTATAAATATTATAAAAAATCCCCAAAATATCAATTTCAAGCTTAACATACTGACATGGACACGCCCTGAGAATACAGACCTTTGATATAATGCAATCCCAACAAGGAAATTTTGAAATTTCGCATTCTCCATCGCTAATAATTATCCATAATTCGTGATCTCCTAGTAGCTGGATCACAGGATACGCTACTAAGTCATATTCCTCAGAGTATAATATATACATTTTTATAAATACTATGAAAAATTCCCAAAATGTCAATTTCAAGCTTTTAACATACTGACATGGACACGCCCTGAAAATACAGACGTTTGAAATATGCTTGCAATCCCAACAAGGAAATTTTGTCATTCTATCAATATATACAATCGTGATGAGCTAAAGATAGTAATATATTTAAGATAATTATACAATAAATACTAGACAATGTAATTTATAACATACTGACAACCCCTACAGACGTTTGAATATTTTCTGTCACATTATCTTTATACTTAATGATCTACAATTGTTAGTAACAAGCAGATTTTTAGATTACGATTTCTATTTATCTACAAGATTACAAGCTCTTTGAGCTAACATGAAATAATCCTTAATGACGAATTTACGGGCCATTTGAGGTGGAAGATTACAATCTGTTGAGCTAAACATGAATCGCTCAACCTATTTAAGTACATAGTAAACATGTAACCCATACACAAGCCAGCGTTACGCAATGTATGTAAAATCCTAACTAACAACCTATGCATTAGCAGTTATAATACAGTAAATATTTTGTGGCCAGCTGTCAATTAGTAAAAACATGAGTAAATTTTATGAAAACCATCTTGTATAAAGTACTTATCATACATGGTAATGTTATTTAACAATTAATTTTTCACCTCAGCTGTCCGTCACCACAGAACTAAGGCCTGTGCGGTGAATTATAGACGAGGTACCGTAGCGGCAATAGCCACATGGGCTAGCCAGAAGTGATCGCTCACGATCTGTTAGAGGAGTCGCCGGCCACTGGTTTCGATCCTGCAACCTTTGACCTTTGACTATACATATTAATATGTATAGTCAAAGCTTTGACTTACTGGGTCAGAGCGTTACCCTGAACCCGTGAAGTAACTACGATATTCCCAAAACATTAAAAATCTGTACAACTTCTGAATAATTCTATTAATTAATTAGTATAGTAAGTCCCTAGAAACATGTAGGATTTAAACAAAGGTTTACACAATCAATACAAACGCAGGCATTAGACATAGGTACTTATGAGCAATACAAACAACTTTGTAGTATGGAAAACGAGACGTAATTGTTAGAATAATTACTCATTGTTTATTGTTTGTTTAGTCGTTAATTAGTTCGAATTCGACAAATTGTTAATTCGTAAATAAATATAAAAACACACGATTGTGTTGTGTTATTTAAATTGACGTGTATTAAACATGTTAATGTGGATTTATTGTTTCGTGTATTTTACAGTTTTAAGACTTGAAAGCATATTATTTTTTTAGTCAATACCAGTTGCATATTTTAACGTTTTATATGGAACGATCGAAATCTTGGACTTGTTATTACCTAACATCCATCTGTTGTTAGTTAGGTTATTAGTTAGTAGTTCAATTACAAATGGCGACAAATGGGTCGGGAATTTAACTGGTCACTCTCCGATTAGGAGGTAAGCACGCAACAATGTGCTACCCAGCTGTCTGTTGTTTAGGGTCATATAATTTAATTATTAAGCCCACAAAAGTCTAAAATTTAGTAGACGGTTTGGAAGCCTATAAAATGCTATGGTTTTCTCTAAACACAAAAAACAGAATCTCTTTGTATCCACCAAACCAATCCAAACACCATTCTTCCCTCACCCCTCGCTATCCGATACTTAACATAAAACCCACATCGACCGAACGGTTCGTTTATCGGATTCCTTCACAACTCGAATCGCATCCCCACAACCCGGGTACATGATTAACCTATTACCATCGCGTCCCCACCCACATGACCGGCACGGCGCCGACGTAGGTCTTCGCCCTTCACCCTGGGACCTAACCCTGTGATCACATGTCTGTGAGTGTAGAACAAAACAAACAGACGTAGAGACGTGGGTAACAATGGCGGTCGTGGACTGGGACCGATGTAAGAGAGGCTGAACATGAGTCACTGGCATTCCTCGGTCAGGGGTGCGCGGGCCGGTCGTATATCGGACTGCTAACTCAGTTTAGACTAATAAAGACACCGACGTACTATTTCATATATTTTAAGTCGGATATGAGTATTTAAATTAAACGTCATTGTAATTGATTTCGATTAATATACTCTTACAAATACCAGCTGATTTATAACAATTATCGAACTATAACATAATGGTTATAAAATATTTTCTAGCTAAAAGTTTTAACCTTTTTATTAAAAACTCTCAACACGAACACATATATCACACCCCAATCGGTAAATTGGTATATCTTCTTTATTTAACACATGTTCTTTGTGTAACGTAGCTTAGTTTAATTAATTCATCACAATTAATTCGTAAATAAATAAAAATTCACTTTATCCAACCTGTATTGATTCTACGAGGTATTTTTAGAAGGCAGCAGTCTAACAAATATTTTGTTTACACAATGATTGGCTCTTAAATGAAATAAATAAGGTTGATGACAATCTCAAGACAGAAAGGTTCCAACGAACACCTCTTCCTTCCATCACTGGTCTGACCCGTCACTGTCACCGTTATACAACAGTTGTCACAGGTGGTCCGGTTCCAATACATCTTGGAACATGTGTGACTGCTCGTGTCTGATTGAACGTTCGACTGTTGAACAAAACAGCTGATGGTATCACTCAACCCTCAATCTATTAGGGGCCAACCACCTCAGCATTTCATTAGTCATCATCTCCCCGGGGTCTACATTCCTTGTGACAATAGAGCTTAACCGTTCGTCCACCTCTAGAACATCCTTGCCGCTGACTTGGTCACTAGTTTAAAACACTGCTAAAGACAATTATGAGGAGTTCTTCAGGTGCTGACATACTAACACATTAGCCTTCGCAGGGAACAGAGGGCGCCAAGTTTAAACTACCAGTGTACAAAATCTAACCTCTAACCTGTTTCCCTAGACAAGGTCTATAACTGTATTTTAACACCTCGACTATCTTTTTACGACTTTCAGGCGAACAGTAAAACTGTCAAAAAATTATCTGTTTTTATGGGACTAAAACTGAACACGCCACCACTGAATATTATGTAAACATATTTTATTGGGGAGAAGAAAGTTGTTACAGTTAGTGCATACTAGTGTTGGCGTGTACTGATCGTTATATACTAATAACTTTTCAATCGATTTTGGTGGTGTTTAAATTTAGTTTTGTTTTAAGTAGGATTTTTACTATGAATCTTAAACACTGTGCCACCCATTTTGTAGGTCAGAAATATGTTTTAGAGGTTTGGTAAACTGGTAAGGGTTACTTATCTTGATGGAAATTGTCCGCAGTAAACAGTCTAAATAATTTCATCAACAATGAATTTCAAACGAGGAAATAATTACTAGTTAAAAAAATCGTAATACTAAATAGGAAATTATGAAAACAACAACGTGTTAGGATGATTTGTTTTTCTCACAAGATGAGCAGCGGCGAGCGTCTACGTCTACAGAGTCTTCACATCCTCCTACACCTCACATCGGACAGGCTCCAATCATCCTAATGACTACCTGCTCCGCCGTCAGCCGCGCCGACACCGCCTCTATCGTTTTATTACAACTAATACTTTCGTTCACCGCGACAGCTGGCTGATTTTGGGGCGTTTCCTCCTAACATCCTCACCACCCTCCCTTTCTCTTGAAGAAAGTGAATCTGCCCGAGTCACCGCAGAATGAAAATCCCCAAATTGTCTCCAGGGAGGACAGAATGTTTAATCGCAGCTAGAAAGTGCTTGATGCATGTCGAAGGACTCATCTGCAGTCTCATCAACAGTTTGCGAGGGCGGACCTTGCGCTGCAGCTGCATCTGGGGCGATTGCCAATTAAAATGAACTTTCTTCATTCTGAACACTTTAAATTTCATCAAGATTATTCTTATCAAATCCAGAATCTTCTCCAAAAAAACTGATAAAATTTTCATACAATAAGCAAACCATTTCGATTATAAATACCTACTTGTGTTTTTCTCAATTGTATATTTTCACACTCCATTTGACATGTGATTTCAAAATTACAATAATTTACATGGGAATGATGACGTGATGGGAACTCTGGATTGTACTGTAATTAAATTACGATCATATTGTTATCAGATAGATTGTTATCAGATTCCTACACGTCAGGCGGACGATTTCAGCGAAAAGTTTATTAGAATGGCGTTTAAGGCACGTTGTTTTATTTCATTTTGAACTATTTGGCAATTTGAAGAAAATAAAGAGCTACTTAATTTTATGTAAATTATATTTTTTGTTATTTTAGCATTTTTCAGTCTACGTTCAGCCTTCAATCCCCTCCCCAGGGTATAAAAATGGTTAAAATAAACATTACAGTAGTACTGTACCCGTATTTTCAAAACATAAAAACAAAGAAAAAATATAAGGTATTACTGATAAGTTTAACCATACATAATGCACTACTATAATAGAAGCTACAAAAAACTTGGAAATGAATGAATGTTTAACGTTTCGCTAACTCATTATTTTAAAGCAATACGAAGTGAAATACAGTACTTAAACTAACGGAACTACTTAGCGAAACAAATAACATCCAATCCGCTCCTTTTGTTGTACAATAACTTGAAGTTAGGTGAAATTGCAAGGAAACAATTCAAAAGGAAGGATTAAAGAAGCGCCGGTAGTTCCGTGTGGTTGTGCAACAACCAACAACCAACAACCGCAGCCTTGTGCCGGAACAGAGAGGTTGTTGTGGAGAGCCACACTGACACAGTGCCTGGTTATCGGACACGTTTATGATCTTGATGATTTATTTAATAGATAAGCGTTTATGGATGGACACATAAACACGGGTTAATGTTTGAACCGTACTTTATGGCATATATTAATTTATTTCTAAGTACGTAACTGTTTATACAGTGAAAGTGACACTTCAAGGTAAAAATATACGTAGAGAAAAACATTGAACACCAACATTATAGATATGATAGAAAAAATACAAATACCACAATACTTACTGTGGTACTTTAATATACTACGCAGAATAGTTTATATTTTAAACTCAACTAGTTGATTTTTGTGAATAAGCTTTGCTACGTTCCTAGACGTATGAGTAAGAAAAAATTGGAAAAATTATTGTTAAAATAAAATTGAATTTATTTTATGTTATGGCCAGGAACTCAACACATCGACTAGTCACGCCTGATGCCAACCAGCCAGTCGGTAGAGCTTTTGAGACTTATAAATAAAAAAGTCTAAGCTTATTTATTAATATATCTGACTTAATGAAGAGCTCTTCGAGTGAATTTCACATTAGATCATTTATATGGGAATAATGTTTAGGCCTATCCTTTAATAATATTTCTCATAAATATTTGATCAACGTTACTCAGTTAAATAATAATAACTAATTTTACTGATAAATTAGATTATTCCTTATCCGTCATTTGAACTATCAGAGTGTCGCTTCAGTGTTGATATGTAAAAAAAGTTGCTCAAACGACGAAATCCTTCGACAATAATGTATTTCCCTGTCAGGAAAAATGGTTGCACAATCAAAATGTGTTCAATAAAGTATTAACTTGAAATAATCATTCTACACCGAGCTCATGTAACTAATCTCTAAGTCCATCTACACTAAACTGTTTCTTAATGTACCAAGAAGTATATAAAAAAATCAGAGTATAAATGTATACTCGAGAAGGTGGGAGTAGGTCCTCTTGTAACACGCGCCTGACGCATTTGGGCTGAACGCCGAACCACACTGACCAAAGGAAGCAGTACTCCCTGAGGAAGCAGGACGTTTCTTTTGGTCCTGCGAAACGTAGGATTCTTGGGGTGCTTTAGGTATTTTAGTGACAATCCCCGTTGGGAGAAAAAACCTACAAAATAAGGTGAGAGAGCCCTAATAATTTTTTATCACACAGTTACTTTAGTGGCCTTTTGTCCAAGCGATTGATTTTGTGTACTATAGAAAATTATTTCAAATAAGAAGTGATTATATATTGTCAAAATAGGTTTAACTTGTTTAAGGTTACTTAAATATTTTTAATTGATTATCTATTACACATAGGCCAACTACAGCTCGAATTAAAATAAAATTAAAAACTTTTCTGGATCCGTTGCTCAGATCTAGTTATTAATCAATATTTTATTAACTTGTACTAAAACAGTTTTACCTAAAAATACAGAAATAATTACAACGAAATTCCACAATCAATTCTCGTTTATATAGTCTTAGTCCATCGTCAGGATTTTCCACTCCGACACGTGTTTTCTGCAAACTTAATTAAAACGGCCAGCCTTTGATGCACGGATGAGAGACCTTATTTTGCTTTCACCATGAAATTCCTGCAGAGTGACTACAGTAAGCACTGGTTGGTTCCCGAATATTTTTAATTTCAATAGTTAATATACGTAATTTTGACATGAATATGTCTTAGCTCTGGGGAGGGTGTTGGCAATTTGAATTACCAAAATTTAAAACGTCATATGGCTGTACAAGAGCAGTTTAGAGGAACTGAAACCATTCCTTTTGACATATACATTATTTAACCTATTTTCCACATTGAAGTAAATACAAAATTTTTAGTTGAAAAATTAAAGCCTAATCAAAAGTCGTTTTTGTGTTGTTTACAAGAAATTAGATTTAGGCAGGCTTCGACAATATCTTTGGAAGGTTGTGGTTTATTAGGGATTTTTTCTGATGGTGAGTAAAATTTCCTCAAAAATGTTTGAAAGCATTAATTAAAAAACGAAGCTCTCTCTCTTATCTCTTTTATGTTCATTAATAAGTTCATTTACAAGTGTTTTATAATTAGTTTTACAAAATACAATAAATTATAAAATACAAAATAAAAATCTTATATTTTCTTTCCAAAGAGAATTACCTAAAAAATCAACCTCCAACGTGGATTCAACTAAACAAATCTATCACGTCCAGGGGTGCTCCAACGCCCATTAAAGATCCGCAGTTTTCGGTTTCCGCCCGGTAAGTATGCGGAGGGTTCTCACGAGGTTTCGGTTGTAAAATTAATTACGTTTGTGTGCGGAAGCAGACGTCGTCTCGGCGAACGTGAGCGGACTGTGGCGGCAGGCAATTCGTACTCTTGCGATCCATGGCGAAAAGGGATGTTACGGTATTATCGGATAAGAATATGTCAAAAGAATTAAAAACTTAATTTAATTGTTTAAAAACTAAACTAGTTTAACTTAACTAAAAAAGTAAATTGTTATCAAACGACAACTCCAGTTGTCTTTGAGTCTCCGTGACGAGTGGACGTGTTTGGTTTCTTATGTGTGTAATGTTTAGTGAATGGTTTGTTTGTAAGTTTTTTGACTGCTTTAAACTATTATGTTTTCAGCTTTATACCAGTTTGGTCCGGATTATGTGTTAATTGTGTTATGTTTTAGATATTAGTTCACCTGAGGACGGGATCAGATTCCAGATCCCGAAACGTCGTGAAACATGTAATTGTGATGGAAAATGTCCGCAATAGAAATTAAAATAACACAATAACATGAATCATACTGAACGCACACTCTTAAAAAACTATTTATTTGATTTCCCTGGATAATAAATGAAAACGTTAACTTGAGTTGTTAGTTGATATCATTATCCTTTTCATCACTTCATAATTGATCATCCAGTAGCGCAATGCGGCGGCGGCGTGTGGCTCGCCTCCCCGCGGAGTTATCTAACTTTCATCATCAACCGAGAATATTGTTACTTTTTAAACATCTACAAAATTACACAATGCAATCTACAAATAACAACACTACTATAAAAGGGAAAGTCGATTATTATTTCCGCCCAACATCATTAACCGATTCATTTCCACAGTTAGTATTTTGGCCGAGTGCAGAGTCGTGCCGGCCCGTTATAACAAGTCGATGATAGGCGAGCCGTATATAACCGGCCCCACCCAGACTCATTCCCAGATGACAGAATAATCTGTTGTTTCCTCAAACGATCGGGTTCCCAACTAACGTAATTATTTTCTCAAATAAAAGATTGGACTGGTCCAATAAGGAAATTAGACGGATAGTATCAATTTGTAGGCGGGGTTAATTTATGGGATTTGATTTTAGGTCATCTAGAGATGGACTGAGCTCGTGTTATGGGTTAAACATTTTGCTTTCAATGCAATAACCTATTATCAATTACGGTTGTGATGTTTGAACCTATTAACCGACGCGGTAGTTCAAGGGTAGCACTAATGCGATGATTGCTGAAGCCTAGGTCCTCCCCTGTCTTTTATTCATTGCAGAGATTGTATTCCTGTATTTATTTTCATTTTTATCACATTTTAAGGGTTGAATAAGTTATAAAAATATAGATCAAATGTGTCTTCAGTGCAATGGTCTTCTTTCATAGAACTTGTTCAAATGAATATACAAATTTAATTTTTAATTTAATAAAACTGCTAGGTTGATGTGAACATTTTAAACACCTCATTTACTTGTCCTCACTCCATCCTAATAGGGATTTAAATAAATGATTAATCGTATATTCCTCTTTGAACTGACAACGCCAAAACATTTGAACATAGCAATACGTAACATTTATTTTAACTAAAACTGGCTCCCAGAGTATTGGTAAAACCTAACTAAACATACTATTTTGTTAATTGCAAGTTAGAACAAATAAACAACATACCTTCCTAAAATATCCTATACTAAAAAAAACTTGAAAACGTTAGAATACACTAACACGTACAAGAAGTAATTAAAAAAGACGTGTAATTGTGGCGAAGTGAGACACGGCTTTACTCATATTCTCATATTCCCTTTTAGCATCAAACCGTCATAGAATTATATGATCATAGTCATGTCGTACATACGTTTAAAATATTACAATGAGGGAGAAAATGTGTTAAAAACAACATAGACGTATTACTTTCCATACAAACATTTGTCACCAGAGATTTTTGATAGTAAAAATGTTTGTATTTACTTCCCTGTGGGAAATAGGTTATATGGATATGTCTAAAGGTATATAACACTTCATATAAACAGCTCTGGTGGTTACAATGGAAACCTGCTATATGTTTTCCACCTTAAAAATCGCCAACACCCTCCCAGAGCTAAGACATATTCATGTCAATATATGGCGTAGAGATACTGAATTTTATCCGACATCCTTCTATACTACAGTCATCTCACATCCGACTATAGACCCAACGCTATGCAAATACATCGGTAATCTCAACAGTGAAGCAGTCGAACCGGAAGTGTTAAATCAAGTCAAGTGGAGGAAGTGCCTTCATCAGCTGTTCCAAGGAGATGAGTTATCATCCGTCCTATCAGAGCTTGTAGACGGTCATGGACGGAGATAGGGATGAATTAAACATTGGGACTGTCTGGCGATGGTGTCGGGAGTGCGAGCGAGAGGGCAGATGATGGCAACCTTAGCAAACTGTATCACAGTGGTCCAACAGAGATTTTAAAAAAATAATTCAAGAGCAATTCCCGACGAAAATAAAAATGGTTTTCTACATAAATCCCAGAATCCGATCCAAAATTGTACGGTTTCAAAAAGTAATTAAATGTAATAATGTTTTTTACACATAACACATACCCTTCCGTCATTCTAATTTAAAATATCCAACAGGTCGCGTCGGTGTTTGAACTAATATGAATATGAATTGGTTTTACATTTGTTTACTTTCTCATTTTTACTGAATGCTTCTTAACTTGATATATTGATTATAATTATTATCAAAACCATAAACATCGATACAAATGAAGATGAGTTATTTTAATTTAACATTACGAAACGAAAAGAGAAACTTTTCATTTAGTGGCAATGAAATCCATTGAAACGTTTCCAATTATCGAAGAGCAGGCACAAAAATAACCCCGGACCAGAAGGGGGCCTCGGAGTAAAATGTTATTTGAAATTAAATTGGATCTAGATTTGTAATTAGATCCCGAGTCCACAGACAATGTTCCTGCTTTGATTCCTGTGTCGGCATGTAATGGAGTCTGATAACTCTCATTTGAACATATTTTAATTCGAGTTATACAGATTAATTCTATGTATTAAGATGGCGAAAGAGCCGATGGTAAATATATATTTGAGTTTAAACCATATCACTGATGCATACATCATCACCCATCATGTCTATTAAAGGTGAAAATAAACACTTTCGTAAGTTTTTCACTTGAATATAAAAATGTTATTTCCGAAACATTGTCTTTTGTGCTATTAACTATCACTCCTGTCTAAGTAACATGTCAGCCTTAGTCAGCAAGAAGACTACAAGATCGCGCCACAATCATGTTACACTCATTTCTCATTCATACTGTACTTTCATTAATATACCTACCTGGTTACGTCACCATTTCAAAAGGTAATCTAATCTAATCGAACCAACGTGTTTGTCATTTCCCAGGTCAAATTCCCCTGAGTTGGTATTATATCCAAAATGTATGCATTTGATTTGATTACATTTAAACGGACTATATACACGTGTATTTGTCGTTGTCCCAGAAGCAAATATAGATTAGAATACATGCATAACCGGAATAGTTACATATACATAGCTTGTTTATGCACTAATCAGAATGCCAATAACAATAGCATTCAAACGTCGAAATCCCATTGCAATTATTTCAAATATTGAATTGTTTTGTTCTTCTTCGTTTTAATATACTTGAATCAAAAGTTCCAAACGTATTTTACTGCCGATGTTGGGTGTTAACATGTATAAAAACTTTATTTGGATCTATACTTTCATGTATAGATTTTCATTTATTTAATATTAACAGCTAACCCGTCGTTTTTACGGGTTGTATGACACAATGAGAAGTGGAAAACGCTTACTATAACCTATTTTGAAATAAGTTTAAAACCAATTATCAATGTAAACAAACAAATACTGTCAGTCATTAATTTGACAGCTATTTCTTTCTGTTAAATCACAATTAAGAAGTCAAATGGTTATTAAAACCTATAAAAAATTCTGCCAATGTCGCTCAAAACTGGGGTTTTGAAAACATATTACTTTTTTTAATCGGTAGTAGGCCTATTAGAAGTAACGAAAAACTTTCTTCAAAAGGTAATGATAATAAGTTTCATTACAGTGAGTGCTCTTATTTTAATGGATAAGAGTTAGCAGACAGGTAGATGGTTAGAAATTAAGATAAGACCTATTCCGGATTTTCTGGGGTGTATAACGTGAATATAACAAGAAATAAAAAATATCATTATTCCAAGCAAAGTAAGGAAAAATCTCTAATTGCAAATTAATTGTTTTGTATTTGTAGGGATCAAAAGGCATTCAAGACCTGATGGAAGCTAACAACAAAAAACATAGAAAAGATCATCAACAGGTTTGAAGGTTTGGTTAATGTTCAAAATCATTGTCACTGTAAGGTTATACCCCCCTTTATAAGAATTGTTTTTAGCTTTACAAAATAATTCGTTATTATTATATAATAATTCCTTAATATGTTAATAATTCCTTTATTAGATTCACACGAAAAAGGTTTTGTTACATAATTATTAGTTTAGTTAAAAATATAATTCGGGATATTTACAATATTTACGACAGAAAGCGAACCGCGTCATAATCACGTATTGTTCCAACGATTATTTGTACATAATTATTTATCCACCAAAAAAGGTCTTATCTTGTTCTCGATAATAATGACATATTTCAAATCTTCTTTGAGGCAGGACATCCCGAGAACACATGTTCCCGTACCGTTTACCATATTTATGACAGCGCCGGCTGTGTTGTCGTTACGTTCCTGCTTGTTGGTCCCCACCCCCGTGGCGTACCGGTTTGTATTTAGCCTGTTGACTTGTTTATTCCCCTCCTATCTCATTTGTATGTCGTACATTTATCCGGTCACAGAATCCCATTGTTGGTCCCCGCTTTGATACCGCCCGATACCTGTAACCGGGTGATCTACCGGACCGTCAAGCACGGTGAGTTACAGGGGAATACTTCGGATAACATGAAGACCGGGTGATCTGTGACGTAAACATTTTTCATCAGTTACACATTAAGGTGAGTCAAACTTTCGATGGCAAACTATAAGACATTTTTTAAAGAAAATATAAAATAATTATGAGTGGAATGATCATGCATAGAGTGCTTAATTGAAGAAAGGAGTGATACAGAGTTCAAATATTAGTTTTGGTGGAGATTTTTCGTCTAACTTAATCGAGAGAGTTATGTAAACATTTTTAAAAACCTACAGTGGTCGCTCCAGGATGTACCTGAGCCCTAACCAATGTCAAAGATGTTTTTACGAACTAACTACACTCTGGTAAGACACCCAAGTCCCTCGCTCACCTCCATGACGGCTCGCTGGACGACGTCCTGAATGAGGGCGGCGGCCGGCTGGCAGAACTCCGTCTCGAACCTGGCCGTGTTGCCGTGGTAGTTGCACACCAGCAGGTCCCTGGCCTGTCGCACCAGCACGGACCGCGTGTGCTTGTAGTTGGGATACAGCGGACCGAAGTACTGGTCCGTCAGCCGCTCTATCTCCGTCTTTGTCTGTAACATAACACCTTTTTTAACCACCATATAAGGTCGTATACATTCGTACATCTTTTAGTTTTCAAAAACAAGGATACTAGGGTGACGTGGAACAACCAATAGCTTTCCGAACCAATGTTAAACTGAAAAAAATCTTTTATTTAAAAAAATCAAGAAAGTACTCATGTCTAAAAGGTTTTCAGACTTAGGTTCTAGCGTCTTTTACAACAGGAAGTTTTGTACACCGCATAGGTTTCTTGTCTCAATAATAACATAATAGTGATATGGTAGTTCTATAGTAAAAATAAAAATAATTATTATTATAAAGACTATGCACAGAACCCAACTTTCTTTGAGCAAGTTTTACTTTGTGATTTTAATTTCCCAGGAACCATGATAAAGCTTTGATGCTTTTTGGTCTGAAAGATGTGATTTTGGATCATACTCTAATATAGGGATTTATAACAATATATTTTGGTTCAATTTTACTATTTTTACATAGTGGAGGAACAGTGCTCCTCTTAAGTTGTTAACTATTGTTTTCGATGGTAAATGTAAAGTTATTATTTGGGGTCGTACGAAATAAGTCATGTTAAGTTTTCCAACCAAACAAATACAAAAAAGGTTCACATAATGAGTAGCAAGAAGAATCCATTCAAGAATCCAGGAAGCGGTGGTTCCAGAATCACCGCTTCCAGACGGATTACCCCCTTGAGCCTTGAACCCCACTCGAGCGTCGAGCAGGCATCTCGACACGCCATGAAGCCTCATTGTCCCGGTGGAACAAAGCGATCCTGGCGGCAGGAAGAGGAAACTGTCGGTGGTAAGTGTTATTGTAGCGGCTCCTGGACCAGGACCTCCCGCACGCGCACGCACAGCACGTCCCGCGTCCGTCTGTCAGGTATCGGATTAGGGTTACGCCACCGAGACCTTGACCGACGCATGACATGTGAGCTCTCGTAATCGCGACTTGATATCGCTCCACGGCTTATGGGTTTATAATAGGCGGCCGTTCAGAGCCGTGTGAATCTCGGAGTTGAAAACACAGGTTGTTTGGATCGAGAACAAGCAGTAACGTTTATACAGCAAATAATAGTCACTTCTTTCTCATGCGTCAGCCTTTGTTGGAGAAACGGAACATAAATGCAGAAAATTGTTTTAGTCACGCACTCGACCAAATTAAAAATACAACACGATCTTACCTTACCTTGATGAAATGGCAACCGATCTAGGTGGGTGTTTTAAACAAAGAATGAATGAGAAATGTGTGTCAATTGATTGTGGCACGATCTTGTAGTCTTGTTACTGACTAAGGCTGACATGTTTCTTAGACATGACTGTTAATTAATAGCCCAAAACCCAATGACATCTAAAAGACCAGAGTTTAACGTGGGATCCGAACCACAATTTTGACTCCGAATTACAAACTTGTCTAATGATGAGGATGTTTTTTTCGGATGAATTTAGTATTGAATAGTTCGGACGTTAATACAAACCAGAGAATATCACATCCACCAACCATCACTCATAACTATCCACAATTCGTGACCTCTGGTTCAGGATTTGCGTAGCTGGATTTCGGGACAAAACACGCTCTCAGATCGTAAAACTTTCAGTCGTTTAATTAAAACTATTAAAATTCAAATATTCTAATGATTTTTATACAATATAAATCATATTCATTTCTATTGGTAATACTGTAATACATATGGGTGACGTATAAAAGTACCAATGGCTATTTGACATTGAAGGTTTTATCCTTATTACTTTGGGCAATTCAATTGTAAATATTTAGTACAATTTCGTTTTTATACTTTGAACATTCCTTTAGAAACAACACTAAAAGCTCAGTCAATAGAAGCGATTTGTCACTGTTACACAATACATCCTTTACGATTGATGCGTAAAGAGTCTAAGGATTCAAACGCACTACAGCGGCCACGACAGCGACGGCCAAATTTATCATTGGTTATATGGAGCGGGACGCACTGGACAAAGTCGCGCCGCTGGTTGCTCCCAAGTCGCAGCGGCCAGAGTCTAGCGTTCTGGCCGCGGCGGCTGCCACAGCGACACGGGTTGGATTTTCTTCTAAAACTAGCATACAACGGGGATGGGGTGCCGCACACTACCCCAGCAACCCAACTAGTGACCAGTGGTGGTTGAAAGAGCGATCTGTGTACATCTGTTTTATTTTAGAACGTGAGTTTTACTATATTCGTGTTAATAGTGTTAGATTTCGATACAGCTTCATTGAAGTGGTGAAAGAAAGACCCTCTTTGTGGGATTTAACACTCGAAGATTATTCTAACAGAATAACAGAAAGTTACGTCACCGACGCAGCCGCTGTAGTGCGTTTGTTGTTACTACTGTCACCAGGAATGAAATGTCTGTTTCCACATTTTATTGCAACACACCTCCAGGGCCGCAGATAAGGCAGGTAGTCATCGTGTTATCAGACTACGATAACACCGATTCGCACTCACATTGTGTACAGAGGCGGTTAATCTCGCCCGTATTGGGGTTACAGCTGATAATCTTATCACACCTACATATTTTCCATATGAAAGATCGAGCCAACATAGTTGGGACACTCAGTTTTGTTAGCAAAATCTATTGAAGCTATGTGCGAAACCAATTCAAAAATACAGTAATAGAGAATACTTTATGAGGAGTGTGGCAACGCTGTCGGATTTTTACTCGAGAATCTAGGTTAAAAATTATTTTGTCATGGATATGTCTTAGCTCTGGGAGGGGGCTTGGTGATTTGTAAGATGGAAAATATGTAAGAGATTTCTATAGACACTACCAGAGTTATTGTATTGAATTTTGCATATAAAAGAATAAGAACAACTGTTTATATGATCTGAGAACATTCCCTTTAGTCATATCCATGATCTGACCTATTTCTTACAGGAAAGTAAATGCAAATATGTTTTTAAAGAATTCCAGCTTATTATTATGTGTTTTTGTAATGTAATTCACATTATGTAATTAGTTATCCTTAAGCTAATTATTAAGGGTCGTAACATCCTATTTACAACTTGATGTCACCCCTTTAAACTCACATGAGCACGGCCTATATCCAAAAGGACCGAACTCCTGGTGTGACTCATGTAAGTCAACACTGAATGCAAACATATTGCCACACTTAAAGATCCTGTATTACTAAGCATGTCGTATGTCTATTGAGATTTGACCATGGTATTTTTTTATTTCTTGCCTAAATGCCTGAAGTAATTACTTTCATGAGAAAAATTAAAAGTGAATAAATTATTCAATAAAGTTTGGTCAAAACTGCCCAAAAGTACGTTTGTGCGGCTAAAAACTTTTGAATTAGATGTCTATGACGGAGTACTATTTTTTAACAATGGTCCCAATGGAAACTTATTTGTTTAAAAAGAATCGGGCCAAAAATGTCTAAAACATCGATTAAAACACTAAAACGCATTAATAAATTGTGACTTAAAAAGCCGAAAAAGCAGCCAAGGACAGACAAAATATGCTAGGAAAGAAAGGAAGGATAGCCAAGAGGAAGGTTCTAGAAGAGGCGGGAGATGTACAAACTAGGAATATGGAGCTGGGATATTTTGAGTCCAATGTATATAGTTCATCATTATAGGCCATTTCCGTGAATTGTATTTTCTATACAAAGGTACATTTTTCTCAGAACAGACTCAAGCTTGAAATCCTTGATCCTCGATAGCCTTGAAATCTTTCATGGTTATTTATAGTGTTAGCCTCAAGGCATGGAACTAAATTTATAAATTTATCATAAATAATAAAGGTTAAAAAAATTCTCTCACATTCCTCTGGTATGAACTTTATTCTAGTTCCAAAGTTGCATAATGAGCCCTAGAAAATGTGTTACAAATTTCAATCTCTTAGTTTTATTCGCTTATGAGATAAATGTACCCAAAGATGGCTAATTTAACATTTAGAGAATAGGTCTTGCCTTAAGGGGAAAACAGTCTTAAACTCATGACATTTTCGTAAATTTCCCTGGATCGATCCCGTGATCTTGCACAGAAGTCCAAAACGCTAACTGATAGTGGCAAAATCAATTAAACCAACTTTCTACTTTTCGAGCTAAAGATTTTTTTATACTGTTACTGTACGGCACATCAGATCTATCCGTTTGACACAGGCTGCTGCTAGACAGTACATTTTGTACATGAAAAGTTTCATCACTCTGATTCATTCAACTCGCACTTGGACTCTATACACAGAATAATTCTCGCCTGATAAGATTAATGAATAAACATCCCAGAGTGTGTTTGTTTATAGCTTGGGATTGTCTTACACGTCAGAACGTGTAATGAAATACACGTGAATGAAATATTTATCAGATGAATATAATTAATTATTTGTTATAAATAATTTGAGTACATGTAACGGGGTTTAGTTTACCTATAAGGAAGGTTTAGACAGAGTGGATTACAAAAATGTTGTTTAAAACAAAAAACTGACCGTGATTAAAAAAACTGTGTAATTTATTCAGTTTACCTTTAGTGGAAGAAAATATCTGCTGGTTCAATATTATAGAGCGAATTCATTTTAATGGGTAAAATTACTGTTTTGCAAATAATCGCCCTTTAATTTACATCTCTAACAACAAACAAATCACAATCAATAACACATTGCCAGTTGCATCACCTAGTTCCTATTCACTGCCAAATACCAGCCGTTACAATGTCGGACGCGACCCGAGTCTGACCTCAAGGGCCTTGGAGGAGATTAACCTTTGCGTTTCGGAAGAATGGCTGACCTTTAGGAAACTGAAGCAGCGCCATCGCCATCTGGCCGGCTTCCACGGGAACTACGGTGCTGCGATTGTGGAGAAAGACGAAGGTAAATCGATGCAAGGGGAATTAGAATCAGATGATCATAGAGGAAGATCTACGTAAAGTTAAAACTGGAGGATCGCAAATTGATTCGTTTAAAAACTACGAGCGACCTCACAACAACTTATAGTTTTGACATTGATATGTCTTATCTCTGGTTTAGGAATTTGCGGGATGCAAGTGTTCCGGAAGCGACGTCATGTAGTTATGAGAATAACTGGCTAGAGGCATTTTTTAACACTAGTCCTCACAAGGAAGACGTGAACCCATTGTTCTTTACATGTTTACTTATTTTGAAAAACTACACTCACACTACTAAATTAAAGTTTAATCACAATGATTGCATTTTTATTGATCAATAGTTGTTTCTTTCTATATAATATGAGATAAAATAAACAACATTACAATTACTCGTAATGAATTACTGAGAGAGCGTAGGAGGTGCAAGGGTGTGGTGGACTGTCCTTCGCATATCTACATGGAGTAGGAGTACGCAATAAAGTCTAGGAACGCGGCTATCGGACCGGAATAGTGATGGAGTGCCGAGCAGGGAGTAAATGAGAGGGAAGTTATATGTAAACCGCCAACTGTGATGTGGCAAATACTGATCTAAGCTTCTGGAGATAGAAATCTTATAAGATACTTTTATCGAAAACCTTATTGTTACTATTACATTACTACATACATATACAGTAAGTTACTATCACTTTTTGAAATGACGACCTATCCTGGTAGATACTTTAAGCCAAGTATGAATGAGTGTAAGATGATTGTGGGGATGATTTTCTAGTCTTGTTACTGACTAAGGCTGACATACTCCTTAGACATGACTGTTAAATAATAGCCCAAAAGCCGATGACATCTAACATCTACAATTTACCGTGGGATTCGAACAACATGTTTGGCTCTGAATTATGAACTGGTCAAAAGGATGGATGAACGTAGTAGTCACTAGTGCTGACGTATATCCAAAATTAGGGAATATCACAATCGCTTATAAATATCCACAATTCGTGATCCCCAAGTACAGTAGCTAGATTACAGAGCATACCACCGTCTCAGTCAACTGACAGACAACCTCAGAGTTAAACACTCAGACCCAAGAGGCAGACACAAAGTCCTCGACAACGGCCAAGAACACAGCATTCGCAACATCGATGATCGCAGAATAGCATTATTAATAACCGTCCACTTAGAAAATTTATACGGGCCGGACATGTTATTATGGGCGGACGTGTGTCGTGGGGCTGCAGGCCAATCGTCTGTAACATTGGCGGGAACCGGCCGGAAAATTAGGCGGGAGAAGTGGATGAGCGGCTGAGCCGGCGACGGGGGCGCGTCCCCGCGGCGGCTAATGGTATTACTGACGTAAATCTTGGTGTTGTGACATGTCTAGCTAGAGACCCATGCAGAAGGGATCTCCCAGATGGGTTAGAGATTGTGTTAAAAGTGAAAAAACGGAACGGTTTCTTACGCAATGAGTATAATATATATTTTGGCTAAAAATATAAAATAAGTGATGATAGAACAATTAAAATTCATATATTAATTTTATCACTCTATGTCGTGACCAAACCGTATGTTCTCTGGAACGCCTAACCACAGCAGATCAGATCCCTTGAAAGACATCCTCAATTTGTGGCAGCACTTAAAACCCTCTGATTTGAGCGGATTGTCTCGGCTGGCGTGTTCTAGGGAGTTTCTGCATTTGCACGATTGTTAGCACATGTATGCCGAGTAGGCCTAAATAAAAATATTATTTTTGCTATTTTTAATCAAAATTTATTTATATATGTAGCATCAAGATAAGATTTGTTTAGTGATTAATTATCTTTACAGGATTTCTATTCATTTAATTTCATTTTACATGATTTAAAAGGCTATGACATAAGTAAAGTTATTTTAAAACTAAATGCTCTTAAAAACTAAACTGTTTTGAACATACATTAATTCATATTATCACTTATATTTCAGGCGTATAATTCCAGATGTGAAGAACCCTGATAAAACTGGATACGGTGGCAAATAGTAGATGCGGAATTTAGAATTCCAGGATTTTACATGTTCAGTAAATAGGACTTCCGGTACGGATTGTCTGGCATTCATATTTTAGCAGTTTAGATTTTTAAGGTTCGGTTTTAAGTAGAATTCCTTATCTAACTACGTTTACCAAGAACTAATTTGACATGGATATGTCTTAACTCTGGGGGGGGGGTGTGTTAGTGATTTTTAAGATAGAAAATATGTAACAGGTTTCCATAGAAACTATCAGAGAATTAACAGAATAAGAACAGCCGTTTAGATGAATTGAAAACATTCCCTTTAGACTTATCCATGATCTAACCTATTTTCCATTGGGAAGTATATACAAACTTTTTAAAATTTCAATCAACTATTTTTGTAAAATGATTTTGGACTAGCGTTCAATAGCGTTTCAGCTTCACTCATCACTTTTACCTCGCTTGTTTAACCAGTTTCACATTATGACCCCATAAAAGACACCATAATACTATCATTAATAACCCATAATTTCCGAACCGTTAACGACAAGTAGAGTGAGTTGTCGATAAATCCAGCGTTTTACTCTCACGTCTCACTCGTGTCGGGGCTCGCAGAACGTGACTCTCTTCTACGTTAATGCATCTAAAATATATTTTGAGTCACTTTGCCATCGATACCTCATTAGCTTTATCACACTAGGCACACAAAGAATTTTAAATCAATCATTTTATCGAGTCAAATGGTATAGTGATCGGGTAGTGGTTTCAAGAAAACCTATTGTCAATTACAATAAAACCTATATCTCCATTGGCACCAAAGATACATCTCTCCTAAGATTCCCTATCGATGACAGTGATATTACTATGGATGATCGGGTAAAATTTTTGGGTCTTCAACTGGATGCAAATGTATAGTTCCATTCCCACATATAGCACACACTGCTAGATGCTTATCATCCGGAATCATTGTTTTTAAGCTCCAATCCAAATTCTCTAAAACCGATGTACTCCTTTCAGCCTATTATGCTCTGATCTTCCTTTTTAATGCAGCCGTAATTTGGGGGTCCTTATCGGAGACAATATACTCAAAGACTATTTCCAGGCTTAAAAACCCAGTATGAATAATAGCAGGGATAGATAAAAGGGAATGTTGTGCTCCTTGTTTTGTAAATTTGTAATTGCTAATATTCCCTCTAATAATTACTACATATCTTAGAGTGTCTCAAATGTTTATTAAAATTAAGTATGTTTTTCATCAGCAGGGAAAACTAGAAAGCAATACAAATTATTCAACATGACACTTCATAAATCTAGTTTTTTAATAAAAATCACACCCTTTACATTTTCAATATGCTTCCTAAAGCCCTGAAGAAAGAATATAAGACGTAAATTATCTTGAGAAATACCACAAAGCCTTTGTTAAAACACAGTTTTTAAAGTTTTAAGGATGTTTTAGAAAATAAGTACGGTATGTTTAGTTTATACAAAATCTTTAAAGAAAGATAATGCAATGTAAGATTGTTTTTGGCAAAGAAGATATTTGAATTTATGTTTTTAGAAGCAATGACAATAAATTGTTTTCAGGTTAGTAGAGGCAATTTTATCTTTTTGATTTTCAGTATTCCGCCAACACCCATCATTTTCAATCAACGGAACAACAGAGTCACTCGACTGGATCTAACCGATCCTTGGATCTCATCCCTCGTGGACAAAAACAGAATCACCCCCGTGGGACGGTCCACCCAAATTGATCGTCTCATGATCGCCACGTCACAAAAATGGTTTCCGTGTCGACGCACCCACCGGCGGGTGGTTGGCACCCCTGGCCCCGGAGGGTAATGCGGTTGGTCACACTGTAAAAGCTCTGTAAATAGGCTCATTGCAACGTGTTTCCGGGCATATGGTTCACGCTCTTGAGTGAAATCCATTTGCTATTCGCTATGGCCAGTCGCTCATTACTCCCCTCCTCGACTAATTCATGTTTCTGAGATTAGTGTGACCTTTATCCGTCATACTAGCTCAATAGTAACTAGTTACATTGACATCTTTAAAAAATCCAATATCTACGTGAATATTTAAAAAGTTACCACCGAATGGTACTTTTTGACATGGATAAAATACAAAACTTGGGGGATATTAGTCATTCCCACACGCAAAAATTGTAACGGATAGCGTGCTATGGTTTTAAATTCAGCTGTTTAGAAGAACTAAAAATATTGCCATTAGACATGTCAATGACTAGACAAATCTAAAGGAGGTAGATACATTATATTTCATTCTGGACCAGACTACTAGATCAAGTAAGTGCAACAATGATATCCAACGGTCCTAAATCCTAAATCTCCCAGAACTTTGTTACAAGCAAATTTTAATGGACCACACTGTCAATATAGATGGTGACGACCGTTCCTACCGTTGCAATTTATCAAGTTAAACACAATCTGTCAAATACATAGATGTATAAAGTAATAATTAAATTAATAAATGTACAAACAAAAGTGTAACGAAATAAGAATGTTAAAAGCTGTAGTTATAAAAAAATTAATGACGAAAGAGGAAAACTATCTCAAATAAAAATGTGTGGCAACAAATAAAATTCAATACAATGACGCGTGGTTCCTAGGAAATCTTAAGTCAACTTTGACTACTACAGTTGGAATGCTTGTTGTTAAATATTTGAACAATTATAACAGGAATGTATAGCATGTCTCATAGGAGTTTCCTTATTTGGAAAGATTACGTTTTGTTTCATAGCTCTGTCCATTGAAAAATTACACCATACCATTGCTTCAGGTAATATTTGCGTTTGTTAAACCAAAATTGAGGGAGAACTAGACCTAATATGAATAAACAGAATACATATATATACTGTATTATATCCAAATTACAATGAAATAAGCTTAGCGTATCCATAAAGAAATTAATAAAAATTAGAGAAGTTAATTTGATATCAATACTTAAATTGTCGTGCCTCTTTTTATACAAAATTTAAAGAAGGTATTTAATTTAGGGTTTCACGATGTACTTGATAAGATAAGAGTTTTTTACTAATCCAAAGAGTTTTATTCCAATGAAGCGTTTAGCCTTTATAACAGGTTCGGTTGTAAAGTTTGAAAGGACAGCAGAGTGACGAATGGCCAGGTCAGCGAGAGGGTCCGCCGTCAAAGACGAGATAAATCTTTCACCTAGAACTAACGAACTATCGGCGATAGTATCTCTGGACCTTCACCCTCGCCACAAGGGGTTCCACCAGGAACATGCTCGCTCCCATGGTCTTGGGCAAGAGCGACAGAGCGACAGAGCAACAGTGCCGCCCAGGCCTCACAATCCGAAGGTCTTCGGTTAACTCCAGAGCAAGATTTACTGGACTAAACGTTACATCATTCGTAAATATATTTCGTAAGAATATTCGTAAATGATTGTGATAAAAATGAGATACGGGGTTTTATTTGAACAAATTCACATAGGGCATACAAATTCATAACATCCTCCCTCTACCCCAATTTTCCATGTTTATTTAAAATAAAACCCAGAAAACTTTTTAAGTATTGTTTCTGTTACATAAATATAAATACAAAGATAGAAAATAGAGGTTTTGACATGGGTATGTCTCAGCTCTAAGGGAGGGTGGTTGGCAATTTGCAAGACCTAAATTTGAAATAGTGACATCATTTGGTTAGTGACGTCATAATTTGGTTATAAGAACAGCTGTTTAGATGAACTGAAAACATTCCCTTTAGACATATCCATGATGTAGCCTATTTCTCACAGGGAAGCCAATACAAATATTTTTTATTTATTATATGTAATGTAGTACGTGTTAGATTGTTAATAATGTTACAAATAAAACATAATTTAACGATGAAAAACAAGGCAGCACAGTTATAATTACAGGGTTATTGAAAAAAATATAAACTTTTATAAATCTACAAGAGTGAAATAGAATAATTTAAACCCGTAATATTGATATTAATGGGTAGCTAGCTGATGATCAAACGTTTACTAGATCAGCTGATTTTCGGCTTAGTGCTGTTACATTACTCTCATTTATGTTACTAAAAGGTTAATTAAAACGATGATGAGGCTTTTTGGGTGCTCGAACTAGAGAAAACTCAAAAGTTACTGTAGTGCAACATCGGTTTAGGATGAGCTTTCAAGAAGCCACAATGGTGGAGGTCTGTTTTTATGATTGCAACAAGAAATTCAATAGACTTATGCAGATCAAAAAGTCCATCCCCTTATAGTAGAAGAATGTGTTGATCAAGTCCAAGCTGCTTTACTCATTAAAACTTCTTGACTAAATTTGACTAAAGACCAAATGTCTGCCGTGTGACCCGTGGCGCACATACAGAACGTATTTAGATTAACAAAAAAACTTTGAAATGTTCTCTTTGTAATGTTAATATTGATTTTTTTGGTTGATTACACATTGTTTACTGTATTTGTTAAAAATTGTACATTTCTATACGAATAACCCTGCAGTTAGGGACATTTCACTATAGTGGAAAGAAAAATCTTTAATCATGGAACATATTTTTAGTCAACCACAATATCCACACGAACGATAATTACATTAAAAACTTTTGCGAATAAACTGCAGAAAATAATATTTGCTTTTATAATAAATCAAACTATAAAAATGTAATATTTTATTTTTAATACACGTACTTGTGAAACTGTTATGGGTATAATACTGCCCTTCGTAATAAAGGGGAATTGGAGGAACTCGAGATCTGTTTGCTCGTAGGGTTGCGCTCAATTTTCTCGGGCCCGAACTCAAACATGCCCACCTCTTATTGACTAGGGAGCGCGTCCCGGGCTCCGGGATTCTAAAGGAAGCACTTTTACAATACTCGATTTCCTTACATACAAAAGTCACAATAACACATCTCGATAAGGAGGGGTGGCCAAGTGATATGTCTGAGCAAATCTCAATAAAGTTTAAGCTTACTGAAATTTTTACAAATTGAGTATCAAAAAAGTAAATTAAAAATGTGCCTCTTCACACAACAGTGCAATTATTGAAAAAAAAATAGTTTAAATACCCATAACAATCAAAATTGTATAAAGGAAGGCAAAAACACGTTACAGATGGTTGTTACATAGTGTTAGTTATGCAGAGAAATGCAATGTATTATTATTACCTTTTGTTACTAAATTTTTGAAAATGCGAACTACCTACTACCCAGGTAGGTATTTTAAGCCAAGTATGAATGAGAAATTACTGTAATATGAATGGGGCGCGATTTTATAGTCTTGTTACTGCCTAAGGAGGACATGTTCTTTAGACAGAACTGTTAATTAATAGTCCAACAGTTAATGGCATATCTAAGGGACCTATAGTTTAACGTGGAATCCGAACCACTGTCTCTGAATTACGAACTGGTCTAATAATGAGGATGGTCTATGTGGATTAACGTAGTATTCAATAGTGCGGATGTTAATCCACACAAGAGAATATCACATCCACAAACCATCGTTCACGGCTATCCACAATTTGTGACTTCAAATTAGATGTGTTACAGGACACGCTACCGCCCCAGTCCATGCTCGTGTATATGAATGAAAGGACTTTTAATAAAGAAACCCACGCAATTATAATTAGCACGTAAAATTAATCATCTTGTTAATAACAACAAAATGATTAAATATAGTTCAACCTTTCAATACTCACAAAAACTTAAATTTAACAACTCGACTGGAGTTAATCAAAAGACCAGTAAAGCTTTTAACAAATTAACATTGTTACAGTAAGACTAAAACCGTATAAGACTCTTAATACTTAATTTCAGAAATTCTAAATTCAAAAACGATTGTGCTACTCGGCACTGAGTTGAACAAGAGTACGGTACATTTTGATGGCTGCAGATGAAATAATAGGCTCTAAGAATGTTCGGTTCTTGACAATTATTGTTTTACCGTTAGAGGACGTAAACCCGGCGTCATCTCGCCTTGTAGGGGAGGCCATGACGGAGAGCCGAATCTATAAACTTGCCGGCGATCTCGCGTCGAATGAAGGCTAATTGCGAGACCGCCGACAGTGACTTATTGTTTTTGATGGTAAAGAGCTCAAAAGGAGCACCTATGCAATGGTAGTGAGGTCGATTTTTGCAACAGGTTGTTATTCAACATCTACAAATTTAAAAAAAAATTGAAAAGAGTAGAAATGACTTCAAAAGATATTCAGCTTGGTTGATAAATAAGTTATACTTGTGGCTCGGATCTCGCGTTAAATTGGGGACCTACCCTTAGATTCCATTGGCTGTTGGGCTATTTACAGTCCTGCAAAAGTAACATGTCCATGGAAAGGAACATACTTAGTCAGTAAAAAGGCTGTAAAGATCGCGCTATAATCATCTTACCACTTCCCTAAATAGGTCGCTATTTCAGAATTTTAATAAAAAGCTAACACCATTCAAAAATGTCAATTTTGAAGAGTTTCCTGGTAAAAATAAATTCGAAAGATATTTAGGTTGACTTTTAAAGAGGAATGATTGGTATATTAAAGTTAGGGGTGTCCAATCACTACTACGGATTGTAGAGAATTGAATAAAGAACGTAAGTCATAGTTAGTTTACAGCATAGTTTTCTCTATCTTATATTTCACAAGAAGTACGTCGGTAAAGATTTTTATATTTTTCACTAAGCATATATAACGTCACTTTAAAATTATAAAAATTTTAATACTATTCATTTCAAGGAGGCTATATGCGTTATTTTATTAATTGGTCCAAAAATGAAATATTCTATAATTTAAATTTACCAGTAATTATACTCATTGTTTTTTAATACCTTATATTTATTCTAGCTTCAGTTGTAAATAAAACCGTACTTGAAATAAAACGTTCTTGATAACGGCTTAGAACAGCCGTTATCAAGAATATAGGTCACATGTGCGTCGATTTAATTAATTACTAATACATAATACATAATGTTCAGTATATTACCAGAAGATATTCTGGACAACGGTAGAACATTTTTTGGTTAAAGAAATGTAACTGAAGTGGGATAGGCACGAACCAGACACATTGACTCCGTTTAAATGTGTGGAATAACATGAAAACAGTGACGGGGAGTAGTGGACGGCGCGGCAGATGGGAGATACCGAGAGGGCCGTAGGGACTGGGGCAGAGGTCAGCAGGGCTCACGGCGCGCGACAGATCTGCCTTGTACGGCGCCCGCGACATTTGGCGACCGTTCCCACGCTCTGGAGTCCACCGATACCGAGGTCTGGAGGGGATGGCGTACACAGAGGTGCAACTCAACACTGAGCATGTTAGACAGGGAGAAACTGATACAGTAGGTGAGTAATTTGGTTATTACCTTTATAAAAGTGTAACCTATCCAGGTGATTGAGGCGCGATTTTGAAGTCTTCTTACTGACTAGGCTAACACGTTCCTTAGACTCGACAACCAGTGGTATTTAAGGGACCTACAGTTTAACAGGTGATTCGAACCACAATTTGAGTAACGAATTTTGAAGACGGTCTTTGTGGATGTGTTTAGTATTCGATAGTACGTATGTTAATCCACACTAAAGAATATCTAATCCACCGACCATCGCTCATAACTATCCACAATTGTGACGTCCAAGTGGATACATTACAGGACACACCACCATCCCAGTCTTTGGATCGTCACCTCTATTAGAAACTTCGACGTCTAATTCAGCATTAAAACACATTCGTAGCTAAAACTGTGACGTGTAAGTCACTAGGGTGCTAAAAATAGTTTGCATCTGGTTTAATTCTTGCATTAAAATAATATGGGTTGTTAAACGTTTTTCGCAAAAAAATCGCACTTCTTCTCCAGGATGCTAAGATCAACTGGTTTCCTCGCATGACGCTGGTGGAGAGACACTTCCGAATAGCTTTGCCGAATGTCACCAGTCGGTACCAGCCGCACTGAGAGCGATAATCAGAATCAGTTAGGTTTGAACGCTCGAAGGAAGTAGAGAAATCTCCTTCTCCGGCCATATAAGAAGTATAATGATTCTAGGCAGTTATGTTAGAGGTCCATTCCTGGGTCACATTGCGCTAGCCCAGTCCCTGGTTCGAAACAAGCAACTTCTGCCAGTAAATGAGTGGTTACTGCACCCATCTGACCATAGCCATGGTCTTCATGGAATCATCAATCACAAGAATCAATTCAATATTTTGAGAGAATAGGTTTCTAACCTTAATAATTGTCTCATTTTTAGTGGTTATACATCATATTACTATATGATGTATAACCACTAAATCCAAGGTATTATTACCTTTTTCTTTAATAGATCCTTCCTACCTAGATAGGAACCATCCTTTCCTAGAGAAAAGTGCCTAGATACATACCTAGGCACCTTTCTCTTTCCTCTATTTTCTTCTACCAATATATTAAGTTCTACTTAATGTCTATTTTGGGGTAGATAAAGCGGATGAAGTTAGCTGTACATGCTTTGATGTCTAGCGTTACTGTGCCGTGAGACTTATATTTTGTATAAGAGTAACAAAGGTAAGACATAGAGTAACATAGGTAGGTAGGTAGAGTGATTATGCAGAAAATGAACAATGAAACTTTATGACTCTTGGTTTCATTCATATACAGCTACATTTTACACTACAGGCTATAAAAACATAAAGTTTTTAGTGAAAGAAACGTTTTATAGGTGATCGATAAACTAGTACATGCTCAGCAGAAGAAGCGAACTCTCAAGAAACTTTATTTACAATGGAAATATTTAAACAGGAAGTACCATTCATATGGGTTTTATATATGTCGAAAAACAATAATGGCAGTTTGTTTTGAGATCTTTACACAAAGTTTTTTTTCAGCCATTGACCTAAATTCGGAGAGGCAAATTTTAAATCTATGACCAAACATAAAACTATATAATTACTTTTGTTTACGTGTAACGAAAATGTGATTTAAATGTTAAATACTAAATGAATGAGCATTTTGGCTGGATGAGAAACATCGACTTTTCATTAATTACTGAAAGCTGATTAAAATCGATCGCAAAATCAAATATTTTCATGAAAAGCCTTTCCATGTATTCTATTAGGATTGTCAATCAAATGCGGGACCCTACTATAACACGCTAAAAAGGAGGAGTGACTTGCAGTGCATGGCTTTTATGAATTTTTTAATCTTTAGTTTGGAGACAATTGCTCTACCTTCCAAATAACGATCAAATCGTGACTAACGAACTATATAACACCCATTCTGAAACTAAGACTGCATTAAATATTTAAATTACAAACAGAAAATTTTACCTTTTGCCTTTCGAAGAAAGATGTTTTAAAATACATTACTAGAAAATGTATTTACATTCACTTTAGATTTGTAACAAAACGCTGAGAATCACAAGTCAACCACGCTTAGTACGGGAAACAGTTTTTGTCATTTTCACATTTACAATAAACGTAAAACTTTGAAAACATATTTCCTGTCCCCTCGTGTGCAATTCTGTGGAGCTCTATCGGTCAATCTGGCTTGGCGGAGATGGAAGCCGCCTCTCACAAAGCGAAGGTTAAGTGGGGCAGACCAACTCATTAGACTTACAAAACTGGCAAAATATAGCTCTCGGACAAAGCACCAGCCAAGGGCAGAGATCACGGCCGTCCCGCACTTGCAAGACTTCAACAAGCTATCAAGCCTCTTTATACCTGAACGTCAGCAGGATCTTGAGTTGAAGTATGCTAGGAGGTCTATGAGGCTACGTTTACTTTGTTTAGGTTTGCCACACATCTCGTTGCCTGAAATATTCTCAAATTGTATCCACCTTTTTCTATATGAAATTAAAATAAATTGTATTCAAGGGTAATCTTTAGAATCTGTTTAGAAGTTAATGTAAAATTGGATGATCACTAAATACAAGAGAAGAGAGCAAGGCTGGTTTACAATCATCACTAACAGCTATTCCTTCAGCCAACCCACCCCTTAGTACTTTACAACCACTACATCTTTCCCAAATCAACTCTATGAATCCCAATGTCCTTCCATATATCCCTACATTCACTCCATCTACCTCTACGTCCACTCTATATACTACTACATTTACAAAATCTATCCTTATATATTTTTTCTGGCAGGTGGTAACTCTTTATGAGTACCCCCGCTCCTGCGAGGGTTATGTGGTGACTCCACCGTTAGTGGTTAGTAGTAGGTTAGTAGCATATCCTTATATTTACTACACATACTCTATTTACTCTTACATCCACTCCATCTACCCCTACATCCACTCCATCTATCCCTACATCCACTTGAACTACCCCTACATCTTCCCTCCACTCTATCAATCCCTACATCCTTTACATCTATTCCTACATCCACTCCGTTTACCTCTACATCCACTCTTCCTAGTATTACATTCACAAAATCTATACCTACTCCATCTACCCCTACACACACTCAATCTATCCCTACATCCACTTGATCTACCCCTATATCTTCCCTCCACTCTATCAGTCCTTACATCCTTTACATCTATCCCTACATAAACTCCATATAACTCTACATCCACTCTATCTACTACTACATTCACAAAATCTACCCTTATATCTACTACACCTATTCCATCTACTCCTACATCTATCCCAATTGCCGATACATAAACCACTCGTCTCCTTACACCCTTTGCATCTATCCCTTCATCCACTCCACCCATCCCCAGGGATCCAAGCCCGGCCTCGACCGACCACGGAGTCTTGCGTGCCGAGCCAATGGCCACCATTGTCTGCACAATCATACACGGTCTGTTGAGGTTGCTAATTACCATACCCAGCCGCAGGTCAACAGCCAACACCTCGATAGTAAAGTAATGGAGTCTCAGTGTATAATGGGTCATTAAAATTTGGTTCATCTGCTTAAAGAAATCGTATTCGACTTAAATCTTCAATAAAGAGATCAGCTTCCGCAGAGGCTTACCAGTTTAATACATGTCTACGATAAAGACATACAGCCCAAACGCTGGAGAACGTTTTTTTCTATCTAAAATGGAATAAAGTCAGCGTCAGTGACCGTTTGACTATGTGAACCTTAAACTACGAGTATTTACCAATCCAACCAATAGCCAAATAAATCATAGTCAATCAAAATATAAACCATAAACAGTAACATCATAGTAAAGTAGATTGTGCACGCCCATGTTAAGGATGAAGACGGCACATCGTACCGCCAATTGACGTAGTAGGTACTGCCATCCTCAGATAGCACTAGTGTCGCCAAAGATTTAATATACACCTGACGGTGTCACAGAGACCTAGTTCACCGCTAGATCCGATAGATGGCAACACTTGTCCTGAGATTTTATCGTCTTCACTAAGTCCCATAAGGTGCCTCCTGGTAACACATGCATGTAAATTTTATTTACACCATCTAATAGATATCTAAGGTAAATTACGTTTGAAAGTAATTTCGAATGAAGTCGTGAAATGACTCCACAACTCCGACATGTCCGTCAAAACACAGAACACAAAGAGTCTGCAGAGGGTAGAGCAGACAACAATTACCCAGCAATCAGGTGACAGGGGGCAGGTAACAGCTGATGGGCCTTGACCGTGTCTAGACGCCCCCCAATGCCACCCCGGAGACACATTGCCCACAATCGTTTTTATGCCACCCGCATATGGTCAACCGCTAATGGTCCGT
Source organism: Nephotettix cincticeps (assembly GCA_023375725.1). Lineage (NCBI taxonomy): Eukaryota > Metazoa > Arthropoda > Insecta > Hemiptera > Cicadellidae > Nephotettix > Nephotettix cincticeps. The sequence continues at coordinate 26,300,642 of CM041785.1, forward strand.
TGGTTGAGTTTTCAAACGAATGGCAATAAAGATCATTATCATGAACTTACCCATCTCCAGAGGGCTGTTGGAGACCCGGAGGGCCCTTGTAATTTAGGGGAGCAATAATGTTCGGGGGAGTTCAAGTTTTATATTTATGTCTGGTTGATTAATGAAACAACTTTTAAATTGAGTAATGTGCATATTACGTTAGCATTTACTGACGATATTTTTCATCGTCAAATGTTAAAGCACAGCTCGATCTACCAAAAAAATATACAAAATGACCTCAATTAACTTACTTTACATTGACTTCAATGGACTCTACGTCCCTTCAAAATTAAATTACTAATTTTTGAAAGAAGCAGACTTTATCGAGTTAAGTAGTCGTAACCAACACAAGGAAAAAAATAAGGCCGGTCTTTGGATACTAGAATAATTGATTAGAGTATCCAATAGTGTTTGAAACGACGAAATATACTATGAGAACAAATCAGCTACTTAAAATGAACGACAATGAAACTTCAAACAGACCGAACACATTCTTCCACCGGTGAATATGGAACAGCGAAAGTGAAAATTGCAAATGCGCTTTAGAAAACACTTAAGCCAGTTCTCGCTGTATGAACTGTAGCACGAAATCAATTTGTCGATCGGTCACAGACAGCCGTCCAATTATTGAATGTAGATTTCCAGTACGTGTAATCTCCGTGCTCTCTCCGTCCAGGGCACCTCCACTACTCTGCTGCCACTACGTCTACGTCTCCAGCAACACCCGTCGTTCACCGTTCACACTTTCACCGTCCGCTGCACCGATTACGATTTTCATTACACTATAATGGCTTACAGTTCCGATCTTTGATTTAGTTTTAATTGTTCTGTTACGTTAATGGACTCACGCCAGTGTTTGAAAGTTACGAAGTTATTGTAATGGGTTCACGATTATACATACGCTAAGGAGAGAGTGTTAAATTTTTAATTTCATAAATCTAAACTTTACAAGTAGTGATGATTTAAGCACTAAGTTTGAGTCTCGGGGAGGGAGGTTTGTAAAACTCCGATGGTGGATAAACTTCAAAACTGAATAAAACAAATCTGTCTAAGTATTTTTTCTTCTTAGTGCGATGAATTGAAGTAATTTCTCAATATTATTCCGTCACTTAAATAATTAAAACCAGAAATAATCACGTGAGATAGTGCTGTTTAGGTGTAACTAATGTTCTCTAAATTACACGAAACAATTCAGCTGTGTTGATACGCCGAGTGAGTGCTGAAAAATATAGTGGTACTAATGGAGAACGCTTCAATGTATTTTTGATTGTGGACTGAGGTGATTTAATTTAAACAATAATTTGTGTAAATACCTAGATTAATAACTTCTTGATTAGTATTATATGCGTTGGTTTTACTTCAGGACGAATTAAAAACTCGTTAAATATACATAAAAGGTGTTGTTAAATTGGTGATCGCTCCAATTGGGCCATAAGTAGTGTTAGAAGATGAAAGAAGACACCCTTTTAGAGTTATTACAAATTAACTATCAAGTTTAATGAACGCTGTGTCACTGTCAATACCTGAACCAATTAAAAGAGCAAACTACACCAATTTAAACTTCAGGACTTCTCATAGTTCCGTCAAATTCATTATAACTTTCACAATGCAATTAGTTTAGTTTCTTATTATTTAATTTTAATTTATTAATCTCAAATTTGTATTCAAATAAGAGCTAAAATTTAAAAGGTCAAATTAATTTTTTAAGAAATAAATTTATCAACTTTATTTAGTTTGAATATTATTACCTTTCTGAAGTGATAACCCATCCAGATATTTAAGCCAAGTATGAATGGAAAATGAGAGTAAGATGATTGTGGTGCGATCTTGATGTCTTGATACTCACTAAGGATAACATATCCCTTAGACAGGACTGTAAACTATCAAGCTAACAGCCAACTAATGGCATCTATGGGACCTACAGTTGAACGTGGTATCCGGACCATAATTTTGCCTCTAAATAAGGAAAACTAGTTGGCTGCTAACCTAATACAACTTAATAATTCACATATATCTTAATGTTACCTTTAATTTTGTCAATTTATCTGTGATCAAGCCCTAGTGGAAAGGCTGCGAACACAAGTTTAATCAGAGATTGCGAGCGGCCCGCGGGCTGCAATGCGAGTTGTTAACAAGGCGTCACTCAGGGGTCACGACTGGGACCGCTCTTGTTCTTGCATCACAATCACCCGGTGCAGCGCACTAGCTGGCAGCGTTCTCGTGCAGACGTCATTTGCTGGCCCATTGTCCATCCTGGTTATCATCGTCCACCTTCCAGCGAAAACCGCAAACACAACCGATATCAGGTGTTGGGAAAGAAAACGCTGCAAGTGAACAGGGGTTGGGAGAGCGAATTGATTATGAAAGCTGTTTCTCGATTTTAATTCTGTACCTGACCGTTAGGAAATTTAACAGTCTCTATAAATAATCAATTTATTACAATTACAATTATTCAAACGCTAGTTTATTACAATGTAGTTTTATTACAATCATAAACCTTCGGATGTTGATCATGATTATTACATTATCAGCTAGGACAAAGTGTAAACAGTTTTAAAGTACTTAAAATAATTTCTGACCCCTTTTTATTTTCTGTAACGGTGAAATTTTAAAATAGGGAAATTAAGTACTCCACGTTAAGTCGTGTACTGTTGTACGTTAGGTGAAGAAAAATAAAAGCAATACAAGAAAAAACATGACTTTTATACATTTGCTTTATGTACTGAGCAATTCAATTTACATACAAATGTTAATTTTAACGTCCATATCTCAAATACACAACAACCTAAATTGAATAAATATAGATTTAGGTCTTGGAAAAATTTTGGAAACAGGATATTTTGGACCATTAGATGTTTAGCGAAATTATGAATCTAGAACGATTTTAGCCGAACCAATCAGCGCCAATAACTCGCAGGTGAACTCCATCATCCTCCGACGTACTCCTCGCCCCATGACCACCGTCAAATGCCAAGGTCGGGGTGCGTGGGTCGCATTATCTCACGTGCCCCATTGTTTGATGTATCGCGCCCTTGTACTATCTCGCTCCAGTCCGCTCTAATACCCACCGTAAACCGCATTAGGCTCCATTTCGGCTGATTCGCGTTTCGCAACGAGACGGATGAATGTAAATTACATGTCTGAGCCTTGAAAAGGAAAGGGTAGTGATGTGTTTAATGGGATCAGTGAGGAATTACTAATATTACGGACTTTCTTGTCAATGAAGTGGTAACGGCTAAAGTTTTAACTCTAGTTACACATTTGTTTTTCGGAATGTCTGTTAAATTCAGAATATCTACGACGATAATAGATATGCTATTTTATTTAAATAACAATTTCATAATGCTTCCTGGATTGATAAATTGACTAAACAAATTGGTTATAGACCTGTCGTCTTTCAATCCTTGGGGAATTTAAAGGATGACTATAGTTTCAGGATTATGGCCTCATTTTCTAATCTTTTTTTTAAACTTAAATATCGAAACATAACTGAATATCTGAAGTATGACAAAAGCAGTGCTCCATATACAAGTTTGACACAAAAAGGATTTGAAAATGAGGGCAAAACCCCCGAAACTATAGTTACTCATTAAAATTCCCAAGGATTGAAAGACAACAGGTCTGCCACCAATTTTATTTATGTGATTTTCCTCTCAAAATTACAAAAAAAATAGAAATAGCCATAATGTTTGAGCAAATGCATAAAACTGTGAATTACTGTAGATGTGTACTATACTATTGTATAATATCACACGAAAATCTTTAAAAAACTATAATGAAATTATAATACAATAATACTCAATAATTTTTTGTAAGGTTCTCGTCATACTACATAAGAAACGAGAGGACGAGACGAGAACGTGTTTCTATTTCTCTGACATAATATCATCATAAACCAATAACTAGGCTATAGTTGGTCCTAAGATAACTTTGTGATAAAAGCGGTTACAGTGTTTAAAACTCATACAAAATGTTGAATTCAAATGAACTCACACTGACACAAACTTAAATTTATAACTCCTAATCTTGTAAGATTTAAAATAGCTTCTTCCCATCCAGAGAAGCTCGTTTCAACAAAAGAAACTCGCGATAGGGAAGTATATTACCAAATGTGTATATAAAGTACTTTTAATTAAACCAAAGCGCCCTGTCTACTTCAGGAAGTATATTACCAAATGTGTATATAAAGTACTTTTAATTAAACCAAAGCGCCCTGTCTACTTCAGGAAGTATATTACCAAATATGTCTATAAAGTACTTTTAATTAAACCAAAGAGCCCTATGTACTTCAAACTGACCAAATACCCGTACAAAGCTATCCTGAATCAGATATGGAACAAGGACTTGAAACAATTCATTTAATTGACCAGCCACAGAAGGAACTAGGTCATTTGTATAAAGGAAGCAGTGCTGAATGTAGAGTGCAACATTTGTGAACCTACTTTAATTATACTGCATTGAAAGAGAGGGCCTTCTGAGTTGGTCCGTTGATTGAGCTGAAGGCGACACAAGAAATGCTGATACCCTCAAAAAGCATACGAGCTGCCTTACTTAAATTTGAATCCGGCTCTAAGGACCAATAAACTATTAGATATAGCTATTTAAGATAGTATAATACTTTGTTGTGAGTTGGTGAAATCCTCTATACCAATCCTAATCTTCAAATTCATTTCGACAAGTGTTACATCAATAAGTTAAGCTTTAAAAATTGCTACAATAAATTGACCACGATATTTGAGAGATGTCATAACAGATACGATACACTATCGTTAAAATTAACCTTACTGGCGAAATATTTCGTTTTAGTCCCATTAGAACAATGCTAATCTTGTAACAGTATTACTACAGACGGTAGTCGTAAAAAGGTGATTAAGGTGTCAAATTAAAAATAAAGTGATTATTTAGGGAATTACGTTAGTATTTTATTTTTCAGAAAAACTAAATTACCACGCAATTTTACCCGATGATTTACAAGTAATAATTAATTCACAAATAATCTTTGGAAAAATTAATAACTGAAAAATATAGCCTAATATAGCCTTACATATTCAATTCAACTTTATTTTGAAACCCCAACCATCGTTTTACGGTCATCGAATGGTCAGTAATGCTACTGTACCACAACATTTACATTGTTCTTATATTACTAAAATCCAAGATGGCGGACGTATTGCCATTGAAAAGTCCATGATTTTTGTTCCGTCCAAATATTCAATCGATCGACACAGTGCGAAACAGTCTACCAACCTGGAAACCCACAACGTGCAACCACGTTTACCACAGATACAAACACGCACAGCGAGACCGGCATCTGTGGTGCGGAGAAAGCTTCATTTGTCATGGAGTAAGGATGTTTGTAATATTTTGATCTTATCTGTACTCAATGTATCAGTGGTAGTCGGAATAAATCGTAGCATCTCCCGGCAAACATGACTGGAGCTATATACAATATAAGAGCCCACGCCGCCGCCGCGAGTCGGACTTTCTACCGTCTTACGTTCTGTTCAACTGACATCCGACGATTAATTTCCATAACAGTCGGTTTTTTTGAAACACAGAGGTTTCCTCGTTTTCTTTATTGGTTAACCGTCGTAGTTTCTTAGACTCTACCCATCAAGCAATCCTCAATAACTAATCAAGCAACCTTTGTGCTATTAAACGCAAAAGGTTAACTGCAAGCTTACACAACTTTAATTGATGAGATAATTGTAAATGGAAAAAACTATCATCACTCAAAAAGACTTGAAGGCTTAATTATATGAGAGAAAGTAGAAAATCCATTTGTTTGATGGATCCGGTGCAACGGCAAATCTGACATTAACTGAACTATAATACATTTAATTGAGTTATAATACTTCCTAGATAAGAGGTTCTGAAATGGACGAACAAGACGAAAAACCACTACATAAATATGCGACAAAGAAAATTGATGACTGTGGCGTTATTTGACAGGAAAAACTCCGGAATATAGCACCTGTTCAATTACGTCTCATGTAAAATAAAAACTCGTGCAATATTAATTTTTGCAGTTAAAATATATGCAATTGATATGAATTTGTAAAATATTTTAGGGAGTCCGAGACTTTATAGAAGTCTAGTTCTTCTATAAAGACTAGTTTACTCCGCATATCTAACACAATTAATACGTTTTAAAATACGATTCTTCAGGACCATTGAAAAAGTCGTTTTAACTATTTTTATATTGTAATATAGTAGCGCGAGATAAACCATCTCCTTAAACACATTTTATTTTGTTAGTGCCAATACGAATGATACTCAAAACTATTTAAAACAATATCGTGAGAATTTTCTTTTTTTGTTCATACAAAAAGTAATCTAAATAAACAATTCTGTTATACAATCCGTTATTTGACTGATACAATCATCAACCAAGCAATCACATGTAAAGCATGGAATTATTCGGTGATTTGTACACCTAACACAGTAACTGTTAGACCACCGCACATGCAGATTGCACTCGACTGTAACAGTTCCTATTCTGCATATTGCATCACGTTTCGCGGTTAAACCATACTGAAACTGAACGCTAGAAACAAGTTCCTTGTTCCGGTTACGTTATGAGAACTGGCTGTACGTAAGGAAGTATAAAGTACGGGGGACTTAAATTATATTTACGAAAAATCATACAAAGTGAATTTTTAGCTATTTCACGTGATTCGTTGAGTGCAATTAAATATTTTGTTAGATTTTGAATTCTCTTTCACTCAGACAAATTAGGTGAGTGAAAGCCCAATGGGAATTACGAACCTAACTTCGTGGTTGAGATCTAGGGGTTTTCCACAACAGCTTTTGAGCTCGTTAAATTTTAATATAGAGGTAACCGTTTTTATACATCCATACCCGAGGTACCATAAGTCCAGAAATGTTGATATTTATTACAAAATTGAGGAAAGTAAATGATTAGTAGCCAGACAAACGTATCCGCAGTATATATTTAAGGAGTCAAATGACCAAATTTTATTCTTTGAGAATCTTCTATTGAATAGAGCCTACATATAAAAATATCTAATAATTTCTGGCATGTACGTAGAAGAGTAAAAGATTAAATTTTCTATTTCTATTTAATACCTCAAAAAAGTGTTGTTAAATTTACGAAGTGCTATCTTGTAGCTTAGATAATTCCCTATTAGATCTAACAACGGTTTCTGCTGGTAAAGATCTAGCTGTACTATCTTAACGTTGATCTCTGTATAAACCCCTCACAAATTTGAGGTAGAAATTAAAACATAACAAGCGTTAAATAGCGATGAAGGTGAACGGACTGGATATATGATATTGGAGCGCTCGCTTGAGGAAGGAAGCGTCGGAACGTCCGTCGCACGGGTTGGTTGTGATTGTGCTGCATTAAACGCACAGATGAGCTTTACGTAAAATTAATTTCGGCAAAAATTTACTCCCGTAACAAAATATAAAATACACACCAAAATACCCATCATCCAGTATACTTTCCTGCGAATATGGTTATATCATGGACATGTTTTAAGGGAATGATTTCAGTTCCTCTAAACAGCTGTTCCAAAAACCATTTGACGTTACTTCCGTCACTCTTTTTGCGTTTCGCAAATTGCTAAAACTTCCCTCCTATAATAAATCCATGACAAATCATCAATTTTAATCATCCCCTTGAGTTTGCAAAAATATATATACTATAGCTTTAAAAATGGAGGGATTTCAGTTTCATAATAATTTGACAACCCAATAAACCACAACGTCAACAATCCATTAAACAGGTGGTCTTTTGAAAAACGCAGCCAAAAGAGCTGCTGTCATTGCTGTCATTAATCTCTAATACTGAAGCACTCAGTATTCTGTGAGCGAGGAGGGGAGGTTTGAGTCGTGATCAATCAAGGGTTCCTCCCTTAAACAACTCGAGGGGACGGCAACTATAATGGTCATGTTTATATCCTTCAGCCAGATGCTCCAGTGCTCCTTGTGCAAATTCTATTAATCAATAAAACGTAGATTAATCAAGATCTTTTCAATTAGTCAAATGAGCCGCGTTCAAATAGAGGAGTATGTGATCATTGTGGTCTATAGGAAAGGGGCCTGATTTATACTTAAAATCAAGTTTGACATTTCAACTTATATTGGTAATTTAGTAAACTTAGTAAATACGTTTACCTTCCCGCTTAGAAAAATAAAATTTAAAAATATACTAAAATAAAAATGCAACTGACAAGCTATATTTATCTTAAATTTGATGTGTTTGATACTTTTTCTGCTAAAAATGTTGTACTTTTACGTATTGTCTCACTAAAATGTGAGAAAAATGTTATTTTATATACCTATTACCACATCAAACCGCTACTTAAGGAATTATTTGAACCTTAAACAATCCAATACTAATTTCCAATATTGATTTATGACAATCCCAGATTGGTTATTTGTCGCTCGTGCTGCTGCATTATTTAAACTTACAGTATTTAAATCTCCCACCGTCTATGACAACTAACTGTACTTACAATTCATTCTTGGCACAAAATATCGCTCAACGTCTAAAGAATGTAATAAATCTGCCAAAGCGCATGTTTTTGCACTCCATATAGTTCACAGCATACATTCCCACTAGAGGAAAGTTTCCCAAACACCGTCGGTGAGACCTCCTAAACAATGAGAACTCCGACATACCACCAGACTTTATACTAACAAGGCGAACAATTAACTGTGTCACAAACAAGAATCCACTCATTAGACTTGTTCCTGCAGTCGGCAACAACAAAACCTAGCATACTCTAATTAATGATGGCGGAAAGGCGCTCACGTCCACCTGCCGGACTGTCAGCCTAGGTCGTGGACGGCGAAAGCTGTGCAGACGCATGGCTTCCTTCGGCGGTCATAACTTCCGACACGGGGTTGCGCAAGACGGGAAACGACAGTGGGGAAGTGGCGAGGGCGCGGTGCCTGAGGGTAGGTCCGGGTGTCACGACTCTGAGTACTTGTTAACAGATAAGTGATAGGAGCAAGAGCAGGTACTCCCGACTACCGGCGTAGCTCCTGTGACAGCGAGGACACGCAGGAGCGGGTACTCCCGACTACCGGCGTAGCTCCTGTGACAGCGAGGACACGCAGGAGCGGGTACTCCCGACTACCGGCGTAGCTCCTGTGACAGCGAGGACACGCAGGAGCGGGTACTCCCGACTACCGGCGTAGCTCCTGTGACAGCGAGGACACGCAGGAGCGGGTACTCCCGACTACCGGCGTAGCTCCTGTGACAGCGAGGACACGCAGGAGCGGGTACTCCCGACTACCGGCGTAGCTCCTGTGACACCGAGGACACACGACTACCGACTAGCTCCTGTGACACCGGACACACCACTCCCCCTGTACCCGTGACTCCTCCCAGCGACGCGGGACACACACACCCCCGACTACCTGCAGCGAGGACACGCAAGGACTCCCCGACTTCCTGTGACAGCGAGGACACGCAGGAGCAAGTACTCCCGACTACCGGCGTAGCTCCCGTGACAGCGAGGACACGCAGGAGCAAGTACTCCCGACTACCGGCGTAGCTCCCGTGACAGCGAGGACACGCAGGAGCGGGTACTCCCGACTACCGGCGTAGCTCCTGTGACAGCGAGGACACGCAGGAGCGGGTACTCCCGACTACCGGCGTAGCTCCTGTGACAGCGAGGACACGCAGGAGCGGGTACTCCCGACTACCGGCGTAGCTCCTGTGACAGCGAGGACACGCAGGAGCGGGTACTCCCGACTACCGGCGTAGCTCCTGTGACAGCGAGGACACGCAGGAGCGGGTACTCCCGACTACCGGCGTAGCTCCTGTGACAGCGAGGACACGCAGGAGCAGGTACTCCCGACTACCGGCGTAGCTCCTGTGACAGCGAGGACACGCAGGAGCAGGTACTCCCGACTACCGGCGTAGCTCCTGTGACAGCGAGGACACGCAGGAGCGGGTACTCCCGACTACCGGCGTAGCTCCTGTGACAGCGAGGATACGCAGGTGAAGGTGCTACCAACTACAGACGTAACTTTTGTAATAGCTGTAAAACACAGGTAACAGGTTCTGCCAACTTCCGGGCCAATAAGGGCGAAAACACGCAGGAGCAGATACTATGACTATGTGTGTAGTAGCTCTGGTGACATCAAGGACCAGAAACATACAGGTTTCTTAAATTTCAGGAAAAGTCTAATAAACAGCTTGACTCACTATGTCACCATTGTCTGATGCATGCGCTACAAATTGGTAAATATCTCATTTCGAGTCAATCCTTGTCTTTTTATTCTTTAATTTAAGCTAACATGGTAAAGAGTCAAGTGCAAACCACAAAGGCATTTGTATCTTACCATCCAAATGGAAGGAAGGAGCCTAACTTGCCAGGGATCATCTCAAAGATTCTGCCCATTGATTCAATTAGGGCCACGCTACTTGATGAAACTCACTACTTGACACTACTAGATCTTGAGACGAAGGTTAAAAAATTAAATGAAAAAAGGTTTTAGTTGTTGTCAAATCTCAATATTTAATAGGTACCATTTATATAATCACAACTAAAACCTATATTTTCTCTATACTACTTGTGTACTTAAAAATGAAACATCACCTTCCCAACACAATAGGTCTAGGGCCTGTGCTATGAATTAAAAAGAACGAGATACCGTCTGAGTACCTTAGCGGCATGAGCCACATAGGCTAACCAATGGTGACCGCTCGTGATACAGGAGTCACCGTAAGCGGTCACTGTTTACGATTCAGTAACCTTTGACTTACTGTCCCAGCGAATTGATCCTGAGCTACTGATACAAATTATGTAATGTTCGCAATAATAAAAAACCATTTTTATAGTAATTTTCTATCTGAAGATATGTGATAATACTGAATTCGATTGAATTTTAAAATGACAACTGATCAACAAAAATTGTTAAAAACTAAAAAAATGTATAGTTATATAATCGCGCTTTATCGATAGGAGAAGCTAAAACCTTTATGGGAAAGTTTATATTCGAAAAAGTGTTCAGGTAATAATTAATTTGTTTGCTGCTCTTGAATACACATTGTTGGAACATCCATGTTATTACAGCCAAGGAACGAAACTTCACTTAGTTGATAATGTTTGCTAAAGTAGAAACCTGAAATGGAATAACGCAACGTGGGTTTCTGTTTCTGGCATGTTCAAAGATTAGACCCACAGCTAGGAAACCCCCAATATAGTTTCTCTCCGAATTACACGGTACACAAAAGTTTTCTATTCCTGTCTTGTTTAATCGCCAAGAACGCTTGATCACTGTTTGATTAATGAACTACTACCGGTTTCTGTCGAAAACGTAAACATCTGCTGTCCGTTAAAATCAATTACTCCGAACCCGCAATTTCTGCTCGTAACCGGCCGTTGCGTAATCCAGAGAATTCCGTCAACGTGATAACTACCGTCCGGTCTAAGGCTCGGTAGACTTACGGTTATCACGAGTTGTAAACCATCGCTCTCACGGTGATACCGCGACCGCGAGTGTGTGAAAGCAGATATATCGCGGGGAGTTCCGGGCAAATAACGTATAGCGCTCCGCCCCCGCTAAGTGAAAGAAATCTCTTCAGCAAAGCGTCCGACCGCCGCGGGCGTCTGCGTTACTTGCGCCGATCATTGCAAATTCTATTGCCAAATTTGATTTCACTTTTGCTTTCTTCTAACTGCAACACGGTTACGTTGCAGAAGCCTCATTTCGAGTAGTACGGAGGCAGTTAGAAAGTGAAATCTGAATTGAAAGGTTAAACATGTATTTTGTGATGAGTTTGTGTATTGAAAATATGTTTTTGCTCAAAATAAAAGTCGTATTACTTTATGTTACAAGGATGTTTCAAAGATATTAGGAAAGTATGAAGGGGACAGTTTATAATCGATTTCACAGAAAATAGCTAAATCGTCAGAAAACTCAAAAGTCTTTCAATAATTATGTCTAATATTATTGTTTATGTACGGTAACTGAAATATTTTATAAATAGTTTTTTAAGGCAAGGGCGTAATATTTTGTGGTTTGGATTCCAGTCCTTAACCTGGATTATTATTTTTTGCAAATCACATAAAAAACGTAAAATAATGGTCCACATGTAGAATTGACAGGGACAGAGGCGACGTCCTGTGATCCAGCTAATTGGAGGTCACGAATTGTGGATAGTTGTGAGTGATGTTGTATTGTGTGGATTAACGTCCGCACTATTGAATAATACGTCAATCCGCAAAAGACAATCCTCATAATTAGACCAATTCGTAATTCAGAAACCATGGTTCTGATTCCACGGTCCATTAGGTCCATTAGTTACCATCGGCTGTTGGGCTATTAATTAACACCTATTCAGCTACCAACACCTTTCTAAGGAGCATGTCAGCCTTAGTCAGTAACAAGACTACAAGATCGCGCCACAATCATCCTCTACTCAATCCTCATTCATACTTGGATTAAAATACCTACATTGTAGTATGGTTGCCATTTCAATAATCTAATCGAATCTAATTTAAAAATACTCGTAAGTTTGATACGTAATTTGATTTCAAAACGGGTTTATCCTATGAATATAAATTCAAGTTATAATGTTTGTAGTGATGTCCACAATAATTCTTTCCAATATTGACACAAGTTTCACCAAATTAAAAATCACATGAAAAAGTCTTGACAATAGCTGCAGGGAAGGTTCAAATACACTCCACTGTAACGGTCTCGTGAGTAAAGGCAATCACGGAGAGGTCTACCGCGACAGATGCAGTAGCTTGCAGGGGCGATGCGCTAGCTGCTAGACCATCGACGCTAGACCTTACAGGCCGCGGGCCCTCGCGTGACCGCAGGGTCTTAAACATGTCCAACATGTGCAAACTGCAACTAGACCATCTGTCGGGTAACATAGCCACCCCGCTTGTATCACGGAAACTCTCAAGTAGGCCACTCTGTGTGTGAATGGAGTAAACTAGTAAGTTATGAGTAATCGTTGAACTAATTTAATGGCATTTCCAGCAGCCTTGTATGGTCCACCCAACTTGTATGGACATTTCAGCAAGTTTCAATGAAGTTTAATTTAAGTTAAATGAAAAAATATTAGATAAAGTATAGGTAAGTAGATAAAATTAAAAGTTTTAATTTTAATTTTTTTTTAATTTAAGACAAAAAACTAACTCTTTGTTTTTTTATAGAATATTTTAGGGACTTACACCCACTGAAATCCCCCACCTCAGGATGATTTCCACATTCGAAGGTACTAAGACAAGGTGAAGCCAAAAAGGCCAAAGCTTTTTACTCACTTTCTCCAGAGGAAAGATCAAAGATGGGCATGATATTCTATTTTCTTTCTCTTGAGAACATTCTCGGCAAAAGAAGAGATACATACGTTGCTAGTTTTCAAGAAATGTCGTCAAAAGGGGGACGAGGTTTTCACGCACAATGGGCCCTACAAATCAAAATCTTCTATCACAGTTTAATGACTAAAAATAGGTAAATCATTCATGTAAATAGTGAGTAGTATTATATCACAATATAAATAAACCCTAAATCCTGAACTTTGTAAGATGGAAAACTAAAATTTGGCTACTTATTCTACAAAGTGAAAACATGATGGTAAAAGAGTGTTACATACACGGATTTCGTGTAACGAATGTTGTACTTAAAATAACTAATCTATTTCGATTTATAATGTTTTTTTTTCAGAAACCAAAATCACAGAAATTTCCAGATAAAAACCATGCTATGATCAGAAAGGAAATAATTTTTTTGTTAAAAACAAGAGTGATTACTTTGTTGGATAAAATTTGTAGTTTTATCCATTTCAATCTTCGTCAACGGTAATGGTGGTAAAGAATGGAACAAAAATACGGTCCAAACGAGACATTGTATCGGGTTACCAATCTACTGGCCACAATCACTGGGAACATCATAAAAGAGTTGTCAGGTGGAATGAGACGAGCCAAGATTTACCGATCGACCTGGTCCGACAGGGAAAGCTGGAGAATAGCTGATGTCTTTATCATGCCTTTCGCACCCGACCGAGCCTGCTATCTGGCGATCACTGACGCAACTAATGTGGAGCGGTCATCAATGAAGTGGCGCCGTCTGTCGTAGCAGGACGTAACCACGGTCATAGGAACTGGATGGGAACATATTAGGCAACGAAGTTAAATACGTAGATAAATCACGGGTAGCTAGTAGAGATTCCTGAATGATATTGGGCCGCTTTGATATAACGATCTATTTCAAGATCAAGGTTAGAAAGTATCTCTTATGGTTGATAGTATTTGTCACTGACTTTATCTGACACATTAATCTCCCTACGTGTAATTTAATATATTCAAAGAAGTATTGGCAGCACAATTCTGATGTTACAAGATTTTGTTTGTCACATCTCAATTTGCAATCTATAATGCTACCCTATAACTATATGACAGTGGCCTTGTCAAAATAAAAAACAATAACTGTGATTAATACAGTATACAAGAATATTTGGCATGTACATCTCTGATCGCAGACTCCTGAAAAGTACTTCACTTGCGCCGCATTATATAAACCGCAGCGACCGATAAGCCTGGACAACAGAACGTCACTGACAGCAGCGACTGATAAGTCTGGACAACAGAACGTCACTGACAGAAGCGACTGATAAGTCTGGACAACAGAACGTCACTGACAGCAGCGACTGATAAGCCTGGACAACAGAACGCCACTGACCGCACCGACTGATAAGCCTGGACAACAGAACGTCACTGACAGCAGCGACTGATAAGCCTGGACAACAGAACGTCACTGACCGCGACGACAGTCACAACGGTGCTGGGTGAACGGTCGAGTGTTTTGTTATGTCAGCTAAGTGGATTGGTCGTTCCAATCTGGACTATAAATTCGCAGCTAGACCAGGGACCGGCGCGGCGACAAAGTTGTCTTCATCCGTTACCCGCAATTATCAGCCCATTCAACACTGAGCTCCATCTTTTCCCTTTTCCCGATTCCATTAACCTTTGCCGACCGATTCTATTGTACTTTTACTCTTTGAACGCTTCTCTCTGGGTCGCCACAGGTATAAATCTCCACCTCGGCTTTCAAACACCTTCCTTATACGACCGCCAATTATCTCCCGGTGCCACTTAGGCCGGTGCGATTTAACGCATTCTGATTATTCATTAGTTTGCTGGTTTTCTCTATTCCAGTTCCCCACTTGCTCCCTTGTTGGAAATGTTGGTCGATAGTGGAGAAATGTGAATGCGATAGTGGGTTGCCAGTTTTTAAGGTATATGTTGAGATTTTTTGTGTTACTTTTAAGATAACAGCTTTTTGTGAAAGGAAGAAGTTCAAAAGTAGGGTAAGGATAAAATATGGGATAAACTAAATCAATAGTGGGGTCAATATTCGTTTATATAAACTTTTAATGGATTTAGACTGCTTAATTGTACTCTTTAACTTTCATTTATAACAGTACTAGTAAAAATCTTAAATTTTGTAATCAAAAAAATACTTGAATGAAATTCGACAGTTCATGAAGTCTTCAAGTCAGTGAAGAGTTAAATATGTGATTAGGATACCTTCTTATGTCTCCTAATCACCAGCTTGTACGTTCACTCTCGCTGAACGAACTTAAAACTCGGTACTTAAAACTCCATACGAAACGTAATCGTAAATAAATATAGTGACATTTTATGTGGCCATTTGAGCGTACAACAATCACGTTTTACATTATTTACCCAGCCAAAATCACAATTTACAAAACGGTTTTCACTATTTAAGCCACCTAGTTTGACAAACTATTCAATCGTAGTTCCGAGGTCGAGAAATAGACTTAAGAATCGCACTAAATCACCTGATATCTGGGTTACGTTCGCTGGGAGACTGATAGGGATCAGGCGCACCTCACTTTCCCCTGGCACCGAGCAATGAGCCCAAACAGTCGTACACAAGGCCAAGTTTAATCAAACCGGCATCGTCAGCACAGCTTCTGTCACAAAGACCACCTCCGACATTATGTAAAGCGTTGCGAAAGTGAAAGCTCCGCTAATAATATCTCTATTTACTAATCAATACGTGATCTCTGGCTGCTACGATTCCATTGTTTCCGAGAAGATTTCCGGCATGGCTAATTATAGACCCATCTCCATTGGGCGCCGGGCCTCCCGATGTTTTGACGCGTATCGCTGAACATCTGAAAGTTTTCTCTGTTCGGGGTTCGTTGATTTCCTGTGTACCCCGTGGGAATTCTTTTAGTCAGAATTGTATGAACTACAATGTTAAAATTTATTTGTTTTTCTGTAGCTTAATAGTTATGCAGTGAGGGTGAATGCGAATTACTATCATTTTCAATTTTACAAATGGTTTCAAGCACTTACCTCTAAAATCGGGGGATCCTGCGTATCCGATTCGTCTGGTTTCTCATCTACCAGCGTCTCCTCCGAGCACCCTTTGTCCAATTGGCTGATAGAATCTTCATCATTAAAATCTTGAGCAAGAATAAAAGTTTCATTATCACTATCTTGTAAAGGCTCGGTTAGCTCATCTAACCTTACATCCTTATCTTCCGTCCCTCCTTCGTTCCGAGAGTCCACGTTGTCAGAGGACTGCACCGTATCCGGTTCGACCACCTTGACCACTTCCGGCTCCGGCTCAATGACGGCGACCGAAGACACATTCTCGGAGTTCCGAACATCGACTCCTACCTTGACCACTGTCACGTGGTTCAACACTTCCTCGTCAGAGTGGTAATCGTTCGCGACGTACCACGAGGTGGTCGATACGTCAGAGTTTGCTCTTGAAGTACTTTTACTCCTAGGAGCTACAGTGACCTGAGGAGGTTCTGAGCTCTCTCCATGGCCGTTGAAACTATTAGACAAGTCCTTGCATTTCTTTTGAATAAAACTTTTCACGCGTTTGCTTCTACTTAAGGATTTGTTGGAACCGATTCTGTTGAAGTCGTCTATCTTGTTCAACCCCTCGTCGGGTGTCCTAACAGCAAACTCAGGTCCAGCCGTCCACGCGCCCTCGGCGGAGAAGCTGGCCTCAAGATCCTTCGCCCTGACTTCCTGGTGACTGCGCTCGCTCGGAGTCACCTGTAACACAAGATGCACATCAATGGTGAAACAATTTCATCTCGAATCATTAATATCTTCACTTAACATTTTGAAACTACTTTTCAGTTGCAGCTCATCTGTTATTCACAACAGTAGCAGTTTTTTTGGATAACCGAAAAAGTTGGCTGCGGTATTTCAAATGAAACTAAGGAGCTATCAGCTTCGGCGTGGTAAGCATTCTCGTGGTTGCTTAACCTTAAAGTAACCACTGAAATAAAAAAAAACTTGAACTCCGAGTGAAAATGTCTGATTGAAGATAATATTGAAGTTGAAATTTTTGCTACACATTTTGTACCGTAAAAGTAAACACTTCCTCCGGAAAAAATTAAATTGTCCCATCGAAAAAAATAGTATCGCTTCAACAAAGCTACTACAGTATATGTTAAGCTGTGTACGAGTAACTTATATGGACAGGGGTTTGTATAAACAAGGTACAAACGTCTTGCATTGGTTTGACGGACGGATGCTTGGCATCTCGTGAACATGGGTTCCTCGGGCCTTCTCACTCTGTCATTAGGGTAATCTCCATTCCACTGCATCAGGGCACGCATCGCTGCACGCACAGACCGCGTGCAGCGCTGCAGGCTGCCGAGTAGCTGCGTTAATATCATAATAGCCACTCGGCTAAATAAATATATCTGGAACATTATCCTAATTTAGGCAACAGGCCGGTAATTTCTTTAGTTTCAGGAACGGTTAAAACTTGGGTGTTTCAAAGTTTATTTTTTGACTAATTTTTAGATGTCATGTCAGCCTTGTCATATCTACAAGATCGCGCCTCAATTTTCTTACACTCATTTCTCTTTCATACTTGGCTCAAAATACCTACCTGGGTAGGTCGCCATTTCAGAAAGGTAATATTATAGAGTTAAGGAACCTCTGAGATGAAGAATCCTCATTTATGTTCTAAAATAAACTACAGTACAACACTAAATGTATACAACTGTTTAGGTTCGCCAGTGAAAAGTGGTTTCATATTGCAGCTAATATCAACAAATGGGATTTAAATTACCTTTAGTACCAATTAATACTGATTGAAACACCGACGCTATTAGATCGAAAGTGAAACAATCAACCGAACTTGGCCGGTGAAGCCCCAATCGACGGGCCAGCCTCATTTATTAATATCGAGCCATCCGATCGTGTAAATGGGCCTAGAGAAAGTAGAGGAGAACAACATAGTAAAAATACTTGTTTGAAAAAAACCCTCCCTATTATGGAGAAAGTGGGCGGACAACGTCTACAAATAATCGACAGCAAAATCGTGAATTATATCATCGTGTCCTCGACCAAAACACGGCCCCTGACGGGACCCGGTCAGCTAAAAGGTTTACCTAATTACTCAAGGGGTTGCGTAAGTACGTCGTGAGAATAGAGCTATTTATGGGACTTCTTCAAAACACTTTACAGGACCTCGCACCGCTTTCCTTTCCCGATCGAAACATGAACTACACGAATTCACTTTCAATCGTTCACGGTACAGCAGGTACAAATTAAATTCGGCCTTTTCATCTGAATCTCGTCGTAATTGTTTTACCAGGTATGAATGTCATAGTAAACGAAACAACTATAGAACTATTCATTACCATTAAAGTGGAATTACCTCTATGAAGTACATTAGTCAGGGAAACAGGAGTTTTATAGAAAACACGACACGGAGGCGAGAGCGTGACTAAAACTATTATTGTAGTTTCGCTGAGAACCCTTATGGCAAAAACTCATTACCATAATTTCATAATTCCGATTCAACAGAGATGAAGCAACGGCTGAGAAACGGGTTTTTAAGACGATTAGCAAAACTATGTAAATCTCAAATTATTTTAGTTTCCTCCAAATCTTCGCGTAATTTATTGTAGTTTTAATTTTTTTATATCGCTGAAACTGGGTTTTTGGGAGCTCATTATTTTATTTTATTCAAGTTTAGGTCAGGTTAAAACATTGACAAACCTTCTAGCTCTCGTTTTCACGGAGAAGTGTTACAAAAGAACCTGTTTGAGGGTGACAGATAGAAATTAATTGAGATAAGGCCCATCTTGTCTTTTCTTAGGTACAATAAGGAAAAACAACCAAAAATATAATTTCGAGCAATGAACCGCCAAAACTTTAAGAAAAACAATGCTGCTAATTAGAAAACTATGAGGAACGTAACGTTTCATAATATTTGCACTAAATAAAAACAATTAGATTTCTTCGTTATATTCAATACGTCATGACAAACTGGTTTCGTCCACAAAACATTTCTGACTTAAATTTCATAAAAACTACATTAATGATGTCTTTATCCTCAAATTCACGTTGACACATAACAAGTAAGGCTACTTAAAAGGACATTCACTTTCGTCATCTAACTTGTAATAGAGTTGTAAAATGTAGTCTAACTTATGAAATAGACGACCAAAGAACATAACTAAACCGAGTGACTTAGAGCCGTTCCAGGTAAAGCGTCAGTGACAGAACGAAGCGGAGAGGCGGAAGGACAATCAAATAAATAAGCATATGTAATACACGATCAGTTACGACACGATGGTTGGGCAAGTAGGGCTCGTGGGTGAGGAAACCGTCCAAACCCTACACGGTAGCCGACAGTAATGACCTTAACCCTGACATGTCAAGGCTAAAGTGTGTTCCTGAACTAACGAGTTACGTTTCATTGCGACTGTTATGTTAAATTTAATATACAGTATCGCATTAAATTGTACTGAGCGACTGTCTCCCCAACCTTAGGCATTTGCCCATTTGGGGGGATTTTGTTACATTTTTGGTTTGTATAATTTTTGTAACATTGCTCTTTTAATTATTTATTTAATTAGGTGGACTTCCGCGACAAGTGTTTAACTACACTACGTTTCGGGACGTAATGAAACTCCTCCCGTTCTCAAGTGACCCTGATTAAAATGTACATTACTCTAATGAACATAGTTTTTTGTGTGAACATAATCCATTCATACACATTTATAAAAGTTCACACCGTTACATATACATATTACAAATTTAAAAAAATAACAAAAAACATGGTACGAAATCCCTCAACATATGAACTATCAGGTCTGTGCATGGGGCAATAAAGTATAGATAGAGATGAGACAACACTGCTGGGTGAACAGTATTGAAAAAATAAAATTTTTATTTTCTTCCCTATGGGAAATAGCTTAGGTCATGGATATGTCTGAAGGGAATGTTTTCGGTTCCTCTAAACAGCTGTTCTCATAACCATATAACGTCACTTCCGTTTCACTTTTGCGTCTAGTGAATTGCTAACACCCCAACCCCAGAGGTTAAACGTACATGTTAAAACTAATCTGAAACTTTGAGATCTGAATCAGATCCATCACGGTTTGAGATTAGGAATCCCTATAAACTGAGCCAGTGGCTCTCCAAATAGAAATATTAACCAATAAGATATTACCAATAATCATATCTCTCTATTCGTGTATAACAGATTGCATCACTATTTAGCATGTAAGATATGCTAAATATAGCTTAAAATGAATGGGTGGATGAGTGGTTTGGTTGTAGTGCCTGCTTCAAAACTGAAGGTCGTCAGATCGAATCCTGCGAAGGTCAAAATATAGACCCAGTTATTATTGTCGTTCGGCTAGTAATGAATTATGCTTCCCAAGCAGAAATTGATGTTGGGTAGTACGACCGGGAGTTGAGCCGTTTCCTATCAAAACTTCGAAAATATTCGAATAAGATTAATATGGGAAAGAGTATGCAGGTTTCTGCTGTGAGGAACGCTAAAAGTGGGTGT
This sequence comes from Nephotettix cincticeps, assembly GCA_023375725.1. NCBI lineage: Eukaryota > Metazoa > Arthropoda > Insecta > Hemiptera > Cicadellidae > Nephotettix > Nephotettix cincticeps. Next base: position 26,321,486 of record CM041785.1, read on the forward strand.
TGCTAGCGTAAACAATTTATATTTTGACCATTTATACTAAGTTTCATCAACATCTGGAAAGCTTCTTTCCACAAATAAAGGAGATTACCTAATCTCTATATGATTAACATGGGAAAAGAGTATGCAGGTTAGCTGCCATGATAAACACATAAACTATGATTTTTTTGCATAAATGGATTTTCAACTACATGAAGCTAAATATCAAGTTTCATAAAAAAATATTGGTTAATAAGTGAAACATTAATTTTTCCTTATCCTTCATTAGATTAACATTGGATTCCTAAAATACAACGTACTGTATTTAGATTTTTTAATATCTCAGTAACAATTGAGATAGAGAAAAGTTTTATGGAACTTAATTGTGTAGTTTTTTAAGCCGATTCTAATGGTGAAAGATGAAATTTTTAAAAATTACATGGGAAAACGCAAAAAAAACATTTTTGGGGTACAAAACTTCCTAAGTTTTTTAAGTTTTGCCATGAGACCTACGGTAATAGCTTCTTCCCTATAGGAAATTTGCTAAAAAATCAAAAAATAACCTTAAAAGCTTTGTAATATTATAAGAATAAATCGTTAAAATTAACCGAAAAGCAAATCGATCTCCCAGATGACGGACACGAGTGGCTGGCAGTTGGAACCCCAATATTGTTGGATTTCTCCAGCAGATGCTTATCGGCGGATCGGTCCGACAATGGCAGAGAGAGCCGCGGACGGTGAACCGACGTGCCGTACCGGTCCCGACCCGGTCAACCGCGACCGCACCGAGGGCACTTTCATTAGTGAAAATACCTCGGGTTACGTACTGTCCGTGATCACGTCATTGGTCGCTAATTATTGACGAGGAAGTCCAAAAGTGACGACAAAGACCAAATTGTAAGACCAGTTCGTAATTCAGAGGCAAAAGTGGTTTAGATTCCACGTTAAACTTTAGACACCTTACCTAGAAGATCCCGCCACAATTATCATACTCTAATTTCTCATTTGTACTTGGTACACAATACCTACTTGGGTAGTTTCCTCTTCAGAAAAGTAATGATAAATAATAACTATAACATTTGTGAACATCGATTACTGATTTTCACTTCTAAGGCTTTCCTCTTTGTTTTTAGATATTGATTATTCTGTTTCTCTTTATATTACATGAGTTAATTTTGTTTTTTATATCTCCAATTACGAATGTTAAAAAGTGAGACTTGGCACTAGTAACCGATCGTTTTGGTTATCACTACTTTACGTTTAACTAATATTGATGATGAATTAAAGGAAAAATACGCGGAAGGTAGGTAGCTTACATAGATGTCATTGGCTGTTGGGCTATTAATAGTCATGTCTAATAAACATCTTCAGCCTTCAGTAACAAGGCAAGATCGCGCCACAATCATCTTACACTCATTTCTCAATCATACTTGGCTAAAAATACCTACCTAGATTGGTTACAATATCAAAATGTAATAATAATATTCACTTAAAATTCCAAATACCTATACAGTTTGGTCAAAGAAAATGTGAAAACCGCCCACATAACATGTAAAAATTTCAAATTTTGACCTGAAATCCTAAAAAACATTAAGTACCGTCATAAACTTAATTTTTTTAGTTTGTGACTTTTCTATACCAGTGGCATATTTAACGTTTGATGGTAATGTTCCGAACCCTGGTCTTGTTTACCAAATGCAGAATTGCACTCTTGGAGTAGTTGGCTTCTTCTTGCTAATCCGCTAACACAGCACGACACGCGGTTTCGACTGGGCTTGGAATGGTACGCGTTCCCTTCAGGGTGATCTGGACTACACAATATACATCCCTACTTTTCCGAATGTGTTTACAAATGTACAACTATGTTTGGCACTGCATTAATCTGGACTGTAATAAGTGAAACAATTGACGAATGTTAATAAGTGAGACTTGACATTAGTACTCCTGGTTTCTTTTATGTCGAAAAACAATTTACTTTTTCAACTTTTTCAACATTTACAAAAACAAAGTTTAATTTTTATACCCCTGATTTATATTTTAACAGTTGAGCTAATATTAATCGATGAATACAAACGTGTGTTGAGTTCTCGCTTTCGATTTATCGAATCACTCGTTAGATAAGTCGATTCCAGATTCTGTTAGCGCCAACAATGCAGGTGATACGGTCGGCTCCGTTCACACGACCGGCGATCGCGACTTTTGCTTTCCTCTAATCCAATAATCCGATCGTGATGGAAAGTGTTTACCGTCCCATTGTGTTGTTCCGGCAAGTCACCCGGCTCGCGTTGAAAGCTCCACTAATCTCAGCGTTAATTGTGATATCAGCTGCGATACCGGTAGTGTTCAAAATGACTCGCTGCGCATGCGCCGTCATCCCGCCACTCATCAGCTGTTGGCACGTCATCGTCAGCTGACTGTTGTGGCAACACTGGTATCCTATAATATGTGTTCGTTGTATCCAACTATAACACCACTAGAACGCGATCTACAATAGGAAAATGATTAAATCAAAGACTGATATAAAAGCTGACTTGTGTAAATATTTTTGACGTTTGTTTTTTATGTAACTTTTTCTGTAACGTTTACTTTTTAACATCTGTACGAACGCAACAACACTTGCCAAGATTCAACAGCAGAGCGGACAGGTGGGGCCTCACCGGAGCGTGAAGGGCCCCGGGCCCGTTTTATTAAATTATCCAGCGAGGGCCCTCGGGGCCCGATACCACCTGCCATCGGTGTTTACCCTGCACTGGCAATCAGCATATCTCAATCACGCCGGCGACGTCCGCAGGCCGCGTGGTGTGACGCAGCTGGCCGGTCGCCCGTCCACGGTTCCGGTCCGTAGTTCCTTACGAGGCACAGCGCGATACGGTAATGGTGCGATATGGTACAGTACGAGGGACGAGGGACGCCGTAATGGGAAACAATGGTTATAGCGGACCTGGAAACGAAACGTTCTGGCTGGCGGATTAATATTAGAGCTTTCGAAAAATGGTTCACAGTGAAAAAATGTCACCTTACAAAACCTTACATTCATGAGATTACTTTAAGAAGTATTTAACCTATTTTATCATGAATTGTTATTTTATTTACGTACGATTTACGAACGGCCACGATAATATTTTTGGTGGTGGTCACTTCATACTGAGGCGGTTTAAAAACTCTTTTTATTTTCTTTCAGAGCGATGGTTCCGCAAAGGTCTGGGATGAATAATACAAATCTGTATGTTCCGTAATTGTTTGGTTGAAATAGATTATATCTCACAGAAAAATCGTGAAAAATGATTATTGACATGAATATGTCTTAAACTCTGTGGGGGTGTTTGCAATTTGGGCAACCAAAATTTGAAATACGGTAGTGATGTCATTTAGTTAGTGACCATATGGTTAGTGACGTCATAGTTTAGACGTCAGCTGTTTAGATGAACTGAAAACCTTCCTGTTAGACATATCCATGATCTACTCTAATTCCCACAGGGAAATAAATACAAACATTTTTAATAAATACGATACTAATTTAGATAGGACTTAATAGTTAACCAATAACTTAAGGTTGTTAAACGCAATACTTTTACCTACAGAGACATTTCCTACACTCTTAGGTATATTTTTTGATTTCGTAAAGTAAAAATATAATTATATTTTCAATCTATTTTTAGAAGACATTTTTATCAAAATAAATGTTTAAACCTCATACAAATTAAAACTGTATCTAAGACTCTGGTAAGAGCATAAATTCCTGACCTACACTTATATTCCCTTGACCTTGTAAACAAGTTGTGCTTTTAAAAACACAACACCAAGCTCCACCCTCATGTGCCAATGTTGCACTAACATACCGTAAAATATTTACAATAATATCAAGGTTAGCGTATTAACACGCCTAAGGAAAATAGTAAAATCCGCCTTTCATGATTGTTCGCTGTAGGCACTGTCTGTTTAACAGGTATGACCTATCCCCTACCTATAGCCCTGCCTCTACCTCGCCCGTACTGCCATATTCAGAGTAATTTGTTGTCGGGTTGACCCTGAGAGCAAACCAACACAGATTCATTGACACTAGAAGTTATGGCAAGAGAAAACAACCCATCTCAGAAAAGCTTTAACTCGTCGCAAATCAGCTGATCATAATTTATCGGGAAATCGATTAGAAAGTTATACTTCTCATAAAAAGGCCATTAGGAATAGGTAAGCAGATTACCAAAGTGGAAATCACATGTTTATGGGGTTAGGTGCAATATACTTACTGCAGTATATCAATGTGAAGTATGAATTCACTCTTTTTTTTAAATAAGTGGTATAAATATGACATATTTGGTATGGATTATTCTGCATAGACTAATATAAATGGCCGTATATTGGCTGTGTTTGGCCATATTGGTGTGATGGCTGTGTTTAACATTGGGTGAAATGTGTCCTATTGGTTTTCATTACCGGTATTCACTTGACACCACTTATTTTCAACCGTATTTTTTAAGATTAAAGGAGTTTGAGAAAATTTAGTGAATGGTTAACATAATTCCAATACTAATAAACCAATACCAATTAGTATACCAATACTAATATTATTTTATTAGACTTTTCCAATTAGTCAGTGTATTTAACAGCATAAATTTTCTGAAGGTGGAGAAACTCCTTCCGGTTTTAATTGATTACCAAAGAATTATATTCAAATTAAAAATTATACTCAAATTAAAACTATAGATATATATTAAAAATTATTACTAATGTCAAAAATTCAATCATGTCTTGCACAGATTGTTTTCTTGTAGAGTGCATGCCAGATAAGTATATTCTTATTTTTATGACAATAGTAATAAACTATTTCAGTAACTAAAACTTTGAATTTAAGCAATTCTTGTGAAATCATTTGAAACTGAATGAGTTTATCAACTTTCAAACATAGCGTTGAAGGTTTAATTCAAAATACAGACGATTGGTAAAAGTCCAGCAAAATAATATTTATGATTTTCTTTATATTCTTCTTTGTGACCAAAGCCATTATAAATTTATAAGATTCTGTAGAATTCAAACTTAAACTAAATATTTTTATTTCAAACAATTAAATTTAACAATATGACAATAAAAATACATTTTTTACAAATGATACTATAATATTAAAATGTATGTTACTGCGTATATATTTTTTACAAAATGAAAAGGTTATTTATAAAAACATATTGGAATGTACCTACATAGGCACATCCCAATGGCTGGTCGTCTGTTCGTAGGTACGAACCGCTATCATTCATTCATTCATTCATTCGAAGGGGCAGATTACTCCCAAGGCACTTCAGCCGTAGCGGCTTTTTGCGCACCCCTGAACAGTTCTTTCTCCTTGAGAATCAGGAATCTTCCAAATGAAGAGACCTGGAGAACTGCAACAACCTGTCGATGAGCTCGTCTGGAGGCAGAAAACTACCCCTTACCAAATTGCCTAGGATGGAGGACCTCACCTCTGTCAACCCTACACAATCAAAGAGCAGATGATCCGCAGTTTCCTCCTACAGATAACTGATGACCCGCTATAATTTATAAGCCGTATAAAAATGAAGTCGAGTAATGTATTTAAAAAAATCCAAATTTTTAAATAAAACTGAACATGGGAGGTATTGTTTAAACTTAGAGAGAAAGAAATATAAAGAGCTTGTAAACTATAAATAGGTAATTACTGGATAAAAATAATTTTTATCCAGTAATTCCACAATTATTGTTTCCACATTATTGTAATCCACATGTTTCCACAATTATTGTGGAAACATGCACTTCAATGAAACAGCATAGCCAACAGAGTCCAGACCGAGCGACGAATTGAGTTTGGCGTGAGTGAGCATGTCTGTCGGGTCAAAGCGAGTGTCCAGTGAATGGATTATCTATAACCGGATGTGACAACCGTCTCGGTAGCAATCCTTCCAATTTCCATGAGCCAATTGAGAAATTTACGTTTGTATGTAGCCAATTTACAATTGTGGAAGTTTTGTAAGTGCGTAGGTAAATTTCTGTAAAGAATTTGTGAAATATAATGCGATTTTGTAACTGAATAGGTTCTGACAAATTTTTCTACCCCAATTTTTGATGTTTGTAAGCTACAAGTAAAATATTGGTGTTAAAAATTTGAGCTTTAGAGATAACACTGAGGAGAGAAATTGGTCTAAAATTTGCTTTTGAACTACTACCATGTGATTTATACAACGGGACTACTCTTGCAATTTTAAAAATATCTGGAAAATGCGAATGGAAAATGGAAGTGATGCTAATATTTTAACATTCGTAAAGTTTAATAAATCCAAATTAAACTTTACTTATTAAAGTAGTTTATTATTCACGTTATGTTTTGTTCCAAGTGATAGTAAATTAACAGAGAATTACCACAATCGTTTCATTTCAGGACGCCGTAGTAGCTTGAGTGTGGTCGGTGGAGTGAATTAATCGTTCCATATCCAGTGAGTAATCACCGGCGCGATGATCAGCTGGGTGCTGGGTGTTGGGTGCTGGGTGCTGGGTGCAGGGCACGCGTGAGGACTAAGGAGTGGGCCGCCACACACGAGCGGAGAAAGCGACAGTGAAAAACCGCCCTCGCTTTTGGAAATTGAGATGATAAACTGATAATCACTGTTGGTCACGGTCGATATGTTTCGTCAGACTAACAAATGGTGGCGAAGACTGTGGAGGATACGCACCGCCGAGCGATGGAAGGACGAGGCATTCCCCTTCGTGTCCCTCGCGGCGACACCATCTTATTTTACTGTTGAACTAATTAATGATAAAATTTATGCAGTCAATCATGGTTCTTTACCGTACTTCAGAGGTGACGAATTGCGGATAGTTATAAGCGATGGTCGGTGGATGTTACATTGCCTCGTGTGGATTAACGTCCGCACTCTTGAAAGTACGCTCTCATCTGCAAAGACCGTCTTCATACCAGTTCGTAATTCAGAGACAGAATTGTGGTTGGGATCCCAAGTTAAACTGTAGGTCCCTTAGATGCCAGTCTTGATCAATTAATGTCAGTTTTGTTTAGATAGGACACACAAGATGTTTCAGTTCCTTGGGGAACATGTCCGCCTTAGTAACAAGACTACAAGATCGCACCACAATCATCTTACGCTCATTTCTCTTGCAACTTGGCTTTTAATACCTAAATGGGTATGTCGCCATTTCAGAAAGGAAATGGAAATGGTCATGATCATTTTGTGATCCACCACCAATTAAGTATTACTAATCGTGATAAAACGTTTAAGTTGCTTATTTAATTAATAGCATCCTTGATTAAAAATACTGTTCACATTAAATCACTATTACGTGGGAACCGATGAAACAGACAAAATTACGCAACCAACTTTTAATTATTAACCAAACTGGTCGGAGCTTAAATTAAAAATTACACATTCTAATAACCGAGCCCCCCCTAGATAGTTTCATAACTTAAGTACCGAAACTTAATAACCAAGAGAGGTGATTTAATACCAGTAAACACCAGATATTAGAGATGAAGCCTGTCTGGTCAGGGCGTAAAGTAGGCCTAATGAACGTATGTCATGGCTAGACCGGCGCATTAATAACCATCGAGATGCGTTTAAACACAACCGAGAGAAAGACAGCTGTTTAATGGCTTCTAGAAGTCACATGACTTGAGTTTCGTCACTGTCATTATCTAACTGTAATAGGCTAACATTGTAACACTGAAGCGCACGCTAATTCCGACATTAGTTAAAATGAGATTTATTTCTGCTTTCCTCGTGTTTGTAAATCGTAAAACGCGCAAAATACCCCCATGGCATCAAACCTGTGCACTCAGAGATTTCGCATTAGTATATGAATTACTTGAGATGATACAGACCAAGCTTGATCAAATGTGATTCAACATACCAAAATGTTATCACAATATGTAAATAAATAAATAATTTATATGTGTACTCCAAAAGAATAACATGAGAAATAAGTAAGAAGGGTTACCGTCAGTAGTAGTTAGTATACCTTAACTAGACAAATTTATTAATTTTTCTTATCCTCCGTAAGATTAACATGACAAAAGCGTAATAAGAAAAATTTTATTTTTACATCATAACAGTTCTTTAACTACATGAAGATGGATACCAACTTATCACAATATTTCAAATAAAACACGTTTTTGGGATTTTATTTTCAAAAATTTCCCCTGACCCTAGGGTTTACCCTTCTCCACCAAATAAGTAATCACGATTAGCTATACTTTTGGACCTCGGAAAAATTTGATGCAAACCTATATATAAATAAGCTCTCTATGAAATCCTAGCGAGGATCCCTTTTCTAAAGTTGAAACCAGTAGTTTGGAAGTTGATCGCCAACACCGAGCTGGTGGTAGTCGGCGTTTCACCTCCTGCGTGACAGATCCATGGCCACCCTAAGGCGAGCGAGAGTCAAAGAGCTTCTGGGCTCGTGGCAAACCTGATTCGGCGGTAAAAATAAATACACGCGAGAAATCTGAAAGTCTGATGTGTCCAAAAATTCCAATGCGTCTTAAATGGGATAGCAGTTTGGAGTATGTTTAAAACTTGTATTCAGAGAAAAAAATATTTTTTAACGTCGCAAAAATGTTAAAATTCTTTAATTATTAATATGTTAAACGCCATGGATCAGTAGGGCATGTTCTGGATTTGTACTATCTATATTAGATGAACCTGTGCACTCAGAGATTTCGCAATAGTATATGAATTACTTGAGATGATACAGACCAAGCTTGATCAAATGTGATTCAACATACCAAAATGTTATCACAATATGTAAATAAATAAATAATTTATATGTGTACTCCAAAAGAATAACATGAGAAATAAGTAAGAAGGGTTACCGTCAGTAGTAGTTAGTATACCTTAACTAGACAAATTTATTAATTTTTCTTATCCTCCGTAAGATTAACATGACAAAAGCGTAATAAGAAAAATTTTATTTTTACATCATAACAGTTCTTTAACTACATGAAGATGGATACCAACTTATCACAATATTTCAAATAAAACACGTTTTTGGGATTTTATTTTCAAAAATTTCCCCTGACCCTAGGGTTTACCCTTCTCCACCAAATAAGTAATCACGATTAGCTATACTTTTGGACCTCGGAAAAATTTGATGCAAACCTATATAAATAAGCTCTCTATGAAATCCTAGCGAGGATCCCTTTTCTAAAGTTGAAACCAGTAGTTTGGAAATTGATCGCCAACACCGAGCTGGTGGTAGTCGGCGTTTCACCTTCTGCGTGACAGATCCATGTCCACCCTAAGGCGAGCGAGAGTCAAAAGAGCTTCTGGGCTCGAGGCAAACCTGATTCGGCGGTAAAAATAAATACACGCGAGAAATCTGAAAGTCTGATGTGTCCAAAAATTCCAATGCGTCTTAAATGGGATAGCAGTTTGGAGTATGTTTAAAACTTGTATTCAGAGAAAAAAAATTTTTAACGTCGCAAAAATGTTAAAATTCTTTAATTATTAATATGTTAAACGCCATGGATCAGTAGGGCATGTTCCGGATTTGTACTAAGTATCTATATTAGATGAATATTATTTAAAGCAAGCCTATTTTTTATATATTTTTCCGGTAAATTCCAAGAAATACACACTTCACACATATCGAGTTGTTATAAAGTAGTCATCCCCCATACTTTTTCTAAAATTTATATTTAATGTGATTCATTGTTTATGTTCATATCTTTCACTTTTTAAGTAATTTAAAATATTGGGAAAACCTTAATCGCAATCCAAAAAAAATTTACCGTTTCATGGTCCTTAGGTCTACGATGTAGGAGCTGATAGAAATAAAAGGCTGAAAACAAATATTTTTGTTACTTACACCTGCATGGGGTTTTCACATTTCAAAACGAAATCACGATTAATGTATTTGTAAATAGACTGTTCCTCCTAAATCAGCTGTTGGTCTCCCAGCTGACCACGGTCGGCGCCGGTGTCAGACAGGTGAAAGGGGCGCTCCAGTTCACGGACACTGCAAACTTATTTTGATTGTGGTTATTGAATCGTACTATCACACGGTGGGCGGGCGTGGCAATGGCGGCAATTGTGAGGGCGTAGATAGGATCGAACACACACGTAGGGCCTACACGAGTTGACCGACGGTGACATTCCGGCGAGAGATCAAGGCCGAATATAAGACCAACAATGGGAAATATATATGCAAACAGGAGGTGTTAAAACCTGAACAATATATATAGTTATCAAGATCGGATACTACATTTTATTAACTTTCTGAAATGGCGACCTACTCTGGTAGATATTTTAAGCCAAGTAAGAATGAGAATGACTAGCAAGTTTGTTAAACAGGAATGTTGAGTAATAGTCCAACAGCAAAGGCATCTAAGGGGCCAACAGTTTAACGTGGGACCAGAGCCACAGTTTTGTCTTAGAATCACGAACTGATCCAAGTATGAGGATGGACTTTGCGGAAGAACGTAATGTTCAATATGAACGTTAATCCACACCTGGTAATATCACATCCTCCGATCACCACTAATAGCTATCCACAATCCGTCATCTCCAAGTAGCTACAAGACACGCCACCGTCCCAGTCAAAAAGAAAAATATGATGGAATGGTTTTTGTATTGTATCAGTATTAAAATCCGAGTAAATACAAATATATACAATACTGGATTTCCAAAGCTAGAAAATCAATTACTACGCTAAATCACATAAAGTGTATTAATACCCTACAAATTCTGTAAAGTCAAATAATTTAACGTAATGAAGAAAACACACTAAAAGATACAAGATTCAAACATCAAACGTAACACTAATCCGAACTTACAACCAATAACCGTAACCGATAACAATCTCTACTCGTCGTAATCTACCCCACCGTTCAGTTGGAGTACATAACATTCAAAAGGGTTTAGGGGAGGTGACAAAGCAAACATCGGGGGGCGGGGACAATTGGAAAAATAATCGTAAATATCAATAATGGGACAAGAGTCAACACTGCGGTGAACCGGCGCGCCGCAGGGCCGTTATTTAGGGCCACGGCGACGTCCGCGGATCAAAAAACTCAATTGTGGGTATTGTGTTGTAGCAATCGCGTCTCAGAGGGGTGCCCATAACTCTTGGTCTATTGTAGCGGTCCTTTTAGATTTAATTTAACGCGCCGCCGCACGTGATATATAAGGTGGGAATCCCGATCAAAGAAACGTTCGGGATGGGACAGATCCTCATCGAGATGCCCGGGAAGAGCATTTCACGCGTGTGCGCGCAGGTTGATGACAGTTACGATCTAGAAAGTTATAAATGACACTTTTGTGCTGGAAAATGATTTAAGCTTTCATTTCTTCAAATATGACTTTTGGACGTTTTAGTTGAGTCCCATCCCCACCCAAGCATCCACCTTGTTGTTAGTGTCTCTTTATCAAAGCTCTTGTACAGAATATACTTACCACCACCATGAAATGAAACTTGAAACATGAAATGAAATGACTCCTACGTGACCCCTAAGGACCGATTACGAGAACAATAATTCAAAATACCGAACTTATATTTTGTATCAAAGGTGCTGATAAGATTGAAAAATTCAAATCAAATTTGGTATGCGTATAAACTATTAGGAAATAATTCACGGATTTTAGAAGTAAATGAAGTTTTCTTCGCCTACACATAGCGTCTTTAAACATTATATTATTTGTATGATTTTCAAATGTAGGTGTATTATTTCGAATTAATTAGCAGTTTAAGTAGTTATTAATCAATATATAACCAAGCTTTTGATAATCTTCTATCAAAACTGGCTGATGATCTAAACCACAGCTAAAAATATAACTAAACCAAGAAAAACGCGACAACACTAACGCTGGTTTATTAAACGAGAGTTTAGACTAAAAAGATAGCAATGAACTGTCATGACACTGGTCATTTGTGAACAAGTTAACAAACACCCAAAACAGTTATGAGGAAAGAACTGTTACAAACAATGAAAAAATAATTTGATCGTGTATGAGTAAAAATTATTTGCCGCAGTTGAAAGCAAAAAATAGAAGCTCTTCCCAGCAGAGCATAAAAATAATGAGTGGCTATTGATCGACAAAGTTCAACGGGATTACCGATCACATATAAAGACAGTCATCACTAAAACCCTTGTGGAATAACCTAAAGAAAAATACAATAATCAACCGTTTCTTTTATCCTCTTAGGTCGGCGAACAACATAAATCGCATTGCTATTATTTTTAAATGGCAGTTGTCTGCTCTTGTTATAGGATTACGTATTTTCATTTTAACTTAAAACATAAAATTCTAATCTAATACAATAATAAATTAATTTGAAATGCTAAATCAACAAATGACTCATTTTATAAATGGAGGATAGTAGACCAATGCTGCCATAAATTCAGGTTCATAGTTCAAAATTGGGCAGTTAATTCTCTAGTAACGAGTTAGTCTAAACCAATTCTAACGTAAATCCTAAATCTGATTTCGTCAGTTAAGGACTAACTAGTGGTGGTAAGTAGGTGGGGCGTTCCTTTTAACTGCCACAAAAGTTGGTAGTAGTCCATATTTTTGAAATTTAATTTAATAATTAAACAATAGGTAATAATAGTTTAAATTAATTAATTTCATTTAATTAATTTTTTAATTTCATGAGAAACAAAACCACTGGGCTACAACTGTAGTCCGCGCGCCAACTGCACATCAAAAACAATGTGACAAGGAACCTAAAGCCTCGTAAGGCGTGAAAGCGGCGAGAGGCGACGCTTTATTCATTGATTTTGAATAAACAACACCCTTATAAAATCTGCTTTTTAAAAACGACGACAAGATTTTACAAATGAAATCACATAAAATAAATATAATCTAGGAGAGTAAATAACCATTCCGTTCGCCTTATTCGATCGCCATAAACACAACTAACCTGATTATCTCTCTACAATTCCGCTAATTAGGGCAGCGGGAGCTACGAGTAGATAGACATAGCCACAAAGAATAAAACCATTGTCCTGCGGTCGCTGTATTTCCATCGCGCGTGATTGTAATGGTGGTTGAACTGAGACTTTATGAGATACTGCAAGACCTTGAGAGGACGTGGAGGACGGCTTATTAGTATAGCAGATGGAGGTTAAGTAAAAGTATGAACTTAACTGGTTTAGTAATTTTAAGAATTGGGTTGGAAATAGTGAAACTAAAATCGGGTATTGCGAAAATTCGTTAATTTCGTAAATATTTTATACAATTGCAGCAACTAAGAGTATAGAAGAAAGATTAGCATAGGACCTATAAAAAATACCCAAAAAATTGATGTTTGCAATATTTTTACCATTACGGTAAAATTAATAGTGCCATCCCAAAACCCGGAACACGTTCAAATGTTATCGCCATTTTTTATAAAACTAGGTCGTTTCGACTCACAAAAAAATTATTTATTCATTCTCTGTGTCTCAATAGTAAGTAATTAAGACATTTTACATTATAACATTAAACAAAACTCCTGTACCTTCATTGTCAAATTCATATAAAATAGTTCCCACAAATACTACAGTCGGAAGTCCCATTATTCATATACATAAAACAGGTTTACAACACACTTTACAATACAACTTTCACTAATGTCCACTAATGTAGTGACGGCATTCCTACCTCAAACACAACCTCACTCGACTCAATATCAAAATCTCAATCTCAAAGGCTTTGCTGAGGTTTTGGGCACCTTTTGGTCGGGAAACGGTGAGTCCGTGTTAATCAGGTCTTTTCTTATGATTTTTCACATTTAAACGTAAATTCTAAACTTAAAAAAATAAATAAGCCTATCTCTGTAAAAAGGAATACTAGCACGTTTCATTAAATTACTCTATTTAGTTTTAATTGTGTTTTAGTTGTGTGACTGGGACGGTGGCGACGTCCTGTAATCCAACTACTTGGAGGTCAATAATTGTGGATAGTTGTTAGATATGGTTGGTGGATGTAGTGTTCTCTTGTGTGGATTAACGTCCGCACTATTGAATACTACGTTAATCCACAAATACCATCCTCATAATTAGACCAATTCGTAATTCAGAGGCCGTGGTTCGGATTCCACGTTAAACCGTAGGTCCGTTAGTTGCCATCGGCTGTTGGGCTATTAATTAACAGTCCTGTCTAAGGAACACGTCAGCCTTAGTCAGTAACAAGACAACAATATCGCGCCACAATCATCTCACACTCAATCCTCATTCATAATTGGCTTAAAATACCTACATTGTAGTAAGGTTGCCATTTCCATGATCTAATCTAATTTAGTCTAATCTAATCAGGCCCTAGTCATTAGAGTGACGTTGCTGTTTCGGACCATTCCATTTGAATAAGCACAAAACGAAACTGGCTACATCTGTAATCGTAAACATTTTCGAAATTCCGATAAACTCTCGAATTCCAAACTTGAAATCACTCACGGCCGCCAGTCAATCGGTTTGGAAACAATGCAGAGTTTTCGACATTCCAAAGAAAGGTGATACTTATGTTTTCACACTTGTCAAGCGAGCCGAGAATAGCCCACACAAACCGTGCTTCCTGTACAATAAAAACCAGTCCGAAACTACAGCTGTTTACCCTCCACTCTCGCTTCACACGTGTCGTTTCCCGCCAATTTCTTTCATGTTCCCGCGTCGCCGCGCCGCGTCCGAGATTTCGGCACGTTTCCATCAGATAACAGCGTCGAGGCACGTTTCCTGTTTCGGCACATTAATTTAATGAACTCTTCATAAAAGTCAACGAGTGGCGGTTTATTAATATTGGACGCGGAACCGCCGTTACTGACACTTTAGGGCAAAGTTACCCCGTTACAACGGCTACAGCGTGCTGACGAGGTGTTACGCGCACTGTCGTGACTGTAGTGCCACTATGCTCGTAGAGAGGGCGATACTGTTACAACTCGACCAACAGAAAACAGGTGCAATGTGGAAACAAACATATCGCAACTGCAATAAAAAAATAATTCACCTCTGCGATGATAACGTATTATCAAAGGAAGAAAAGGTGGGAAGGAAGATATATCCTCCTCTTATTGTACTGAGTGAAATCAATTTACATTAGGCCATAAGAGTATTAAAAAAAATTAAACTACTTAAACATCAATTCAAAACTGACTACACATCTGCATTATTTATGCTTGGAACATTAATTTTTTAATATTACCTAATGAAACCTTTGTGGAAAATACCAAAATAAAAATTCAGGCAGATTAAAATAATTTATTAAATATAAAGAGGTCCAGAAGTTGTTCTAGAACCACACTGTCCTTTAAAAATAACAAGGACTGTGAATACCTACGAGTATGTAATGGGTGACAGAACCCTGAATCTGTTACACAACACATCCTGACCCACAATTCGACATATCCATCATCTAATTACGTATGATGGATTGTCGGAAAAGTAACGAACGTGGAGCTTGAGGTCCGAACAAATAAAATGACACTCGCATTGTAGCTCGGTACTTTCTCCTAAGAGGGCCACCATTGTCGGTGAGGTCTGAGGTCGATCAATCGTCCCAAGTCCCGAGTCCCGAGTCCTGACGCAACAGTGGCGCGCGTCCCTCACCGTTTACCCTGCTCCTGACGCCCGAGTAGCACAATTAATACGAGTCAGTGCCAAGGTCACAGTTCGTTACACAACCCGACAGAGTGCGCTATGGCGTGTTACTTTCCTCCGTCTCCGCCCTCCAGCCGGAGTCCCTGCCACCCTGTCATTTCTTCTCACGGATGAAAGATTAGGGTTTGTTTATGTTCTCGTGTCTTCTCCAAGAGTTTCTCTTTCGACATGCCTTTGAGCGTAGAGATAAAAAGGAAACTAAGGAGTCTGAGCTGTCTCGTAAAGTGAATATTCCTCCGTGTTCAATTGGCGCCGGCTGACGACTTCATGCTCTGCATGCGCCGTGAGAAAACTTACTCGGTAAATAGTAGGATTTAGTATTTTTGGTTAGGTTTGCGACATGTCAAAAAAAGACCAAATGATGAAAAGATCTATTAGTCATTATAGGTATCACAAATCATGAGTAAAGAACTTGTAATAAAAATTAATGACAAAAATGTTTGCATTTACTTCCCTGTGAGAAATAGGTTAGATCATATGTCTAAAGGGAATGTTTTCAGTTCATCTAAACAGCTGTTCTAATAACCAAACTATGACGTTACTAACCATATGACGTCACTGTTACAAATTTTGGTCGCGCGAATTGCCAACCATTCCTAGAGCTATGCATATAAAAAAATTAACAAACAACATATTCTCTGACTAGCTCATATGTTTAATGTAACATATGTGGAACAGTCAATATTTTTAACATTCATTATTTTAAAAGTTACTTATAAAATTATTTTTGTCAATACACTGTTTCTACTTCTATTACTTTAGTCAGTATATACTTGATACCGACAATAGTCCAAAAAAACAGCAATAATTACAGTGATCACGTATTCTCGACCACGGAAGCAATTTGTCCTATTAGTAAAGTTGATAAGTACAACAACCCCATCGATAGAAGTATCCTCATTCCTTCACAAATTGGCTGTAATTACTTCGCGCGAGAATGCTCCATTCGAACCACAACATATTCGGAAGTCATGTCCCCGTCGCATACCGGGGGAGGGTCGCGGAGGAAAGTAGAGGAGGTTGCTACCTCCCTGTCGCCGAATAGCAGAAGAAGAAGGATTACCGAGAACGTTAAAAGGAAAAGGAAAATCGAGAATGTTAATGAAGCCCAAAGTGGAATGTCCGATCACAAAGGGAGGCCGCTCGCTTTGACTTTCGCTGAGTTTTTGCTTGGTAAAGTATGTTACTGGAGTACGACTGGACGGGTTCAGGGCAGGAAAGTGTTCGCGGTTCCTTATACACCGGTCAAGGTCGGGGCTAATTACCAGCCTGTCGCGTATCGATACTATCGATATGCGGACTGTCGCCTCGATGAATCGATAAATATAGAAATCGCAACCGGACTTGATAAGTGGAGGAGAAAGGTCGTGACCATCAAATGAGCGAACCTGTTTTAGGAAATTAACAAATATAATTATTATAGGATGAAGTAAAAACTCACGTCTTCCAACACTACTTAATATATTTACATTTATATTGTAATTATAAACAAACGGTAAATATATACAAAGGTTGTTAAATTGGCGATCGATTTCGTCCAGTCACACCGGACATGATCAGGCTCAAACGGAGACTGAAAGAAACAAGATGGCGTCCCTGCTTAAATACTATTGGCTACCGGAAGTTCCTGTCATGGCGTTAAAAGTGGAATAAATACTGTAGATTCGATTAATTTAAAGAAGTATAGGATTTTCAAAATATGTATGAATGTACAATAATGTATTTTATAATCCCAATAGAGTCCAAAAAACAAACTGGAGTTTAATATAACGAATGGGGATTCAAATATCACATTCAGAATAAGAACAGATTATATTTACTTCACCGTGAGAAATAACATAGGTCATGGATATGTTAGAAGGGGATACAGTATTTCAGTTCCTTTACACAGCTTTTCTCATAACCATATGACTTCACTTCCGTTACACCTTTTGCGTACCACAAATTGCTAACGCTCCTCTTAAGCTTAGACATATCCATGTCATAAAGTTTAGATTAAAATATTGTTATTAGGAGGTTTTATGACCTAGGATAGAACTTAGCAACAGGATATCAGGTAACATATGGGAAGGGTCAACGTGACATAGAGTAATACAGAATCACAGAACCACACAAATATTCCGAGTCATACGCAGCGTGTGAGATTCCACATAAATCTTTAGCTTTATGACGCCGAGCCGCGCGGGAAGACCGACAGACATTACCAGAACCGCCTCCGGGCTCACGACACGGTTAAACACCTCATAACAGCAGTCGCGCCCTCGCGGCAGACACAGGAACTTCGTACCAGACCAGTCACACTCAAGCGGACAACACGGGCATTCAAGAGGGATTATTGTAATAATTGTTCTTCTTCATCTTAATTTATGATTTAGTAATTTATCACTTTGAAATTATCTAACGATCCGTCCTCTTTGTGAAATTAAAGTTAAAAATTATGCATTTGTATGACAAAGAAATCGTGAAAATCTAATATATCTTTTAGGGAAAGTAAATATTTTTAGACTATATCTATTAAATAATTTTTTTAAATATAACATTGTCTTAAAGTTTTACATACGTAGCCTAAACCCTCATTTTGTGTTTGGTCTCAGGGCATGTTAAAAAACCTTGACCTTTAGAAACAGATGTACAATACCCAATCTATTTTTATTTTAGTTTTCATTCCTAGTAGTCAAATCTCAGTTGATTTATAGCCTCGTCCACCAGCCCCTTCCATTCCGCTCTGTTTTCTGCATCCATGGTCCTAAAGCCTAACATTACTTGATTGCACGTTATATTCACAGCTATAAATTCAGTGAAAAACTTCAATTCCTCCCTTCGTCGTGTATTCTACCCTGCTCACTCAAGCAAAAAATACAAGTAACCAAACTCCAAGAAGTTTCTCCCTCTTTTGATAAGATTTGTTTCGAGGGAATCGGAAAGCAAGGAATAACGTTTTAAATATTAATGGTTCTTAGAAAGTTCTTTCCTCATGTAAGAAAATAAGGGGGAGAAATGCTGTGATCAACTTGTATATTTGGAATTGCAACTTTCAGGCTCTGATATTTAAGATTTTACCAAACAATTTCAAAAATAAAAATAAACAGACATGTGTGAAATAATTTCACACAACTACTCATGGTTACCCAATATTGCCACTACAGCTACAACATCAACCACGACCAGTGACTACCAGATGGATAATGATGAGCCCAGCTTGTCTAACTGACAAATTTATTTGGAACTTTAATGAAGGCGGTGGGCAGACCGGATCAGTGTCGGGCGACTCCCACACGACGGCGGCTCCCGGACCCCTCAGGTGTCTCGGGTCACAGGTGGCCGTCAATGGACCCCCTGGAGGCTGCATGTCTACATCTGTACCTGGCGGTGCATAATCAAAATACCGCTTTGTATCTTAGTAGTGCCACAGTACCCGCATCTGGTTATTTATGGGGGGTTTACTGTTCACGTTTTAGCTTAAATCACCTTTTCCATAAATACAAAACCGTAAGTAATGCTTTGAAAGTCCATGTAAGGGGAAAATTTGGAAATAAAAAAATTATCTTTAGGCGGAAACACTATATGAAAATACGTTATGATATATACACAATCAGGTGATCATCTGATAATTTATTTATTATTATGATATGATATTATGATGATGACTTCTATGTGTTGTCTTATTACAATGTTTCCTACTATTTAGCACACTTAATTATTACAAATAATTATTTACTTTTAAGGTACTTTGATCCCCAAAAACTGACTGAAAGCATAAACAAACAAATTATCATGAATAATTTTACGTCGCTTCAGGACATACGCAATCATACTTCTTCGACGATGATTATTTTTTTAATTTGAAATCCCAAACGTATTATAAATCTATAATACGTTTGGTATTTCAAATTAAAAAAATAATCGTCGCCGAAGAAGTATTGTTGTATGGTTGAAGAAGTATCTAATCTAATTGGATTCGATATGATTACTTTATTAAATATTAATATTAACTACATTGATAACGTGCTCGACTCGTAATCAGGAAGTCGCTAGTTCGATTCTGGATCAAGTCACCATTTGTAGTTGGGATATAAACTAATTACTTATCCAACGAAAGGTGTTCGTCAGGTAGTCATAAGATAAGGCTTCCCTATTGACGTTAAAAAGTGGCTCTAACGTAGAATATCGTTAAAAAATACATTAAATCATAATTTTATCGACGTAGAGGCTCCTTTCTTCTACGGCCCAGGGAGCAACTACAGCACTAAACGCGTTGAAGGTGTCGGCACGGGTAGCCTGCAGCACTAGCGCCTCTCGTGAGCATTAGACACAATAAATAAATCAGAGTAGCCGCGCCGCCACACATAACTCACACCCATGCATCATAGACAACTCGGGCACTGCCACTACGGGAGCCGGAGAAACCGTATCCATAAACAGCGGCTCAAGAATCCACAGGACTTTCTTCAACGTGAACGTAACATTCTTTTGAAAGTATTATCTTGATATTTTACGGTCAACCTTCAATTAAAAATAAGTTAAAAATTGAGACCTGGGACGGCAGTTTGTCCTGTAATCCATCTATTTGGAGGTCACGAGTTGTGGATAGTTGTGGGGAAGGCCTGTGGATGTGATATTCCCTGATGTGGATAAACGTCCATACTGGTTCATCCGCAAAGACCATGCTCACAATTAAACCTGTCCGTAATTCAGAGACAAAATTGTGGTTCGGATCCCACGTTAAACTGTAGTTCCCTCAGATGCCATTGGTTGTTGGGCTATTAACAGTCCTGTCTAAGGAAAATGTCATAACATCGTCAGGAACATCGTCATTTCAGAAAGGTAAGGTAAAGTAGTCTTTTTTATCAGTACGGTCAAGCTAGTACTGTGTCGCCTCGCCATTATCTTTGTTTGATACGTCTAAGTGCAGTTCTGTAGAATATGTGCGTGGGAAAAGTATAGGTGATATGTGGAAGAGGCTGTCATTCTTAAAGAATTTAAAAAAATGAGTATGATATCATTCTCTAGGTGTTCCTTTACCGAAACATTCCCTACAATCAACATAGATTAATTTGAATTCAAATAAATGTATTTAAGTATGAAACTTACAAAAAAATCGGTAGTATACCTTCAGTAATTCCAAACTCTTTTATACCTAGGAACTCACATTGAGATGTTTTGGATTTTCATGACTCTCAAAATACTGATAAAGAGCAAAGACAATCTACGTTGAACTTATTCCTCGGAATATATAACTCATATCTCAGAATTCATGACCACACAAGACCTATAAAGTTGCAATGAGTTCGTCATCTCAAACTCTGTGGAGTTCCCCTAGAGGTATTAAGAATGCCTGGCATACCTCACCTTTTAATTTAAAAATTCCAATCTAAAGGGCCTAGGCCTACAGTTTAACGTGGTATCCGAACCTAATCGGGTCGAAAAATTGTGCTATGCATTATGTAACATCAGAAATTTAGAGCCAAAACCCAGTCGAGTTCTTAAAATCGTTTCTTAGTAATAATGTAAAGAAACTCGGAAGTAAATTGTTAAACTGGAACTCCCGGAGTGAGCTGTCGTCTAAATGCTAATGTTACGGATCCACCAGAGGAGGAGCTCGGAGTCGCCCCAAGTGAGGAGCGCGCGCAATTCACGTTAATTCCCGTAATTAATCAGGCAGCAATTAACAAGAATCCATTAACCATTAACGGAGCGTGCAGCGAGCCACGGTCTCACGTGTGGTCCGACGCCAGCGACACCTGTGCCGGGAGCTGGAACTTCCGACGACGACGAGTATGATTTCTTGAGAAATCATACTTGTAGGTTTATTGTTTATTGAAATTTTTAAATTTGAACCCTTAGGATGTGATTCATATTTATTTACATCCATTCTGCTAACTTGCTAACTTAAAATAATTGTCTAAAATATGTTTTAAGTAAATTAAAAACAGATGGCTCCCTGTTACAGCCACAATACCAAATTTAAGTTTACAATAGTGACATTTGGAGTCTAAGCCCCGTAAGAGCAATGTTTATTTTGTAACAGCACTGGTTGGATGGTCGTGAAAAGATAGTGTAGAGCTGTAAAATGTTTGGGATTAAAAGATTACAATTAAACGTGAGCATTACTTATTATCAGATGTAGTTACATGGTAAAAAAAATTAAAAAGTGAATATTTATTTCCTATAATAACTACTAGCTTACTTCATAATATCTTACGATCTTTTACACATTTATAACAAGAGTAGTTATCTACATATAATTATAACTTTTATTGGATAGTTAAAATATATTTATTGATAATCCAGTAATGAGTAATGGGAAAGGCTATTGAACATTGTTCTCATGAGACTATAATACAATAAGGAGTCACTCTTGAAGGGGTCGGAAGATCACTACTTTCGATTTCTCCCACAATATAAACGCTACAATAAAGTTTATGATTCGATTAGGAGAATTACATTCTACATTCTGTTCAGTGGAATGATGTGTTCAAATTCAAATCGTTTATTTTCACATAAGATTTCCAAGAGAACATCTTAAAAAGGTTGTGAATCGTCATTAATCTAATGTACAATATGTGATTAAATGAACATTTAACATGAAAAACAATAAATTTATATAATTAAAAACTCGTGAAAATAAGGCTTCAGCACCAAGTCATGGTTTTGCAGCACTTTTAAAGGGAGACAATGAGTTTGTCGCTTTTAATTTTGCTGGTAATTTGTTGGAAGTCTTAGAATGGGTGTTTGTTATAACCTAACATTTTTAAAACTCCTATTTTCACCAAGAAATGGTCCAATAACTATTCTGAAGAGTTCAGAAGAAAGGGAATCATTGAAATTTATCGTTGGCTTTCCCATACTTCATTGTATTTATTTCACGTAACAAGATAACGTTTTAATTACTAATATGAACAGTTGTAAAAAATATCTTTATTATGCCACTGATAGATTTCCAATAACGGGATTGCCAAAGGTAGTAATATTATTTTCTTCACACATCGAATATAAAAATTAGTATGACTGATTACTTTACCTGGAATGGGTTACAAATTTTTAACAAAACCAACCACAGCATTGGATTCCTAACCAATGAGAAAACACAAATCGATATATCTCAAAGATTCGTATTTATATACTTATTGTTAATTGCTAACTTTAAAGAGAATATTTTACCATTTTTTGTCGCAATATATTATTACGGAAATTTTGAGTGACAACCCTTTCTTTGAAATGGCATAAGTTTAGGGCTTGGTAGTGTTAAGCACGCCATGCGTCTACATCCATCACTTCTATATCTGTAGCCGCGGATATGTTTAAGGGGGAGGGGGTGTTGCCACGCGTGGTACGACCAATAGCGAATAGATAGCGCTGTCATCTCGGCCCGGACCAGCTGACGCTTCCCACCAGCGCGGGTAACTGAATAACATGGTAAACGACACGGCGGTGACATTCAGTCACGAGAAGATAAGAGTTAAACCCTGTGACTTTTACAAAACTGAAACATCAACCATTACTTGTGAAAAGGTTCAAATCCAGCGTTAGTTAACACTTAGGACCTACCTGCTGAAATAGGAGGTATTTGCGCAATATAGTTTACTCAAAATACCATTTTGAATTGTGTCCCTGAGGAAACTCTGTTTCTCATTTCCATGATATGGAACTTCCACGGCATGGGAACTTTCTGGATCCACCATTTATACGTATAACACCAACAATGGTTCCGTACTATAGGCATGTATACATATTTAATAAGCTCCAGAAGCAATCCGCTATTAAATTAGAAGCGTCTATTCACACATTCAAAATGTGCATACTGAATCTGGGGTTAGGTTCTTTGTAAAGAAATAAAAGATATTAACAACGATTTGGGCTAACGAGGAACCTCTACTGTTCCTGAATACTAGTTTTCTTAAAAAAAATTAACTTTCTAAGAAATATTGACGTCATATGGTACGGACGTGTGCGGTGACTGCTCACGTTGATGTGCTGGTAGCTTCTTTCTATTAAACTTAGTCTAAAATTTTAAAATTTAGTTAAAAATATGTTTTTCTGCTTAAAGATTTATCTTAATCGGTACCGTTAAGGTATTTGTGTAAATATTACAGATACAAACTATATTATCAGTGTGCGTTCTTATTATTGGAACAAATTTTTAAATCAGTTTAAGAGTTATAAAACACCATTTGGCTTTATCTTTGCCTGTATCTCACCCCGACCCCTTCACATAGTCACCGATGTTAGTTCTACTAGGAATAGCTTTAAAGCTTTGCATATTTTCTTAGTAAAAGGATGAATCATAAAAATCGACGCAAAGAACGAATTCACACGTTTATACTTTACTTTTAACTGAAATGGTTTAAATATCTTAAACGTCAACGTGCTCATTATTGTGCTGTGAGTTTTCTCACTACTGCAGTTCCAACACTCAGGAGGTTTCATCAGGAGTTAACTACAGGACGTCAAATTCGTCCAACGGATTTAGTCAGTTTACATAAAAACTGGGAACACGCAAACGGTAATATTCAGGAAGTTAAAAACATTATTATAACGGTATCGGCATTGAAGCGAGAAGCGTAAGATGAGCTAGTTCGCAATGAGTCATAGACTCCTAGTAACTACTTCTACTCCAAAGGGCCTACTAGGAGTATATGACTCCTAATAGACTAATAGACTGCTCCTCGTACGCATCAAGAAACACGTTGACAGTAAGGCATTTAAACCATTTATTAATTTATAAGTTTAATTAATTTCTAGTTTATCAATATTGATAGTAAGCTAAGTTGTCTTTTATATTAACATAATTGAAAATAGTTAAAAGTTATTTTGAGTGTTTTATGCAACTTTACCTTAATCTTTTTAAAACCCTAAAATGTCTCTTCTCAACTATAAAAAAATATTTTAAGTGGGTACGAGTACCTACATTTTTAACTGTGGACTACAAAATCAACCGACGTAATAAGTACGTAATGAACTAAACAAGAAAGGAGAATTAGAATAACAATGAAACGTAACCAAAAGCACCGTGTTTCGTAGATAGGCAAAATTGATGCAGTAGCTGTTTTGCATACTGCCCCTTGCAGGCGTTGATTCAAACATCTTGCGGACCCTTTTCTATAGGTATAAGTCTGTTTTAAGTCTTTGCAATCGTCAAGAATTAAAATGTTACACTTTCATTAGAAGTCTTTAATCGTGAATTAGGCACATGTATTGATTATAGATTTTATGTGTAAATGATTACAAGGCTTGTATGTACAGGGTGCTTCAGTCCTCTTTATCAACCACTTGAGGTCTTGTGTTCTGAGACAGTATAAAATATCAACATCACACTTAACTCGTTCGGAAGTCCTCAGTTACTGAGAAAAAACCAAAAACCATTTCCTTTATAAAATTGTTATAAGAAATAAAAAAAGATTGCAATTTCAATTTCTAATCGAACGGTACTTTGGTGAACAAGAAATCGTTCTATTTGAAATTGAAATATTTTTTATTTCTTATAACAATTTTATAAAGTAAATGGTTTTTTGTTAATTAATTTAAAAGATTTTTCACCGCCGCCATTTTGAAAATATGAAAGCAAACTAAATCATACTTTGAGAATATTTTTCTCTTTGGCCATTAAATATGTGTGCAAGTTTGATTTCTGTATGTTAAATAATACTTGATTTTTTTCGTTTTTACTTACGTGAATTTTACGTACGAAACGTAAACACGTGTTTAGTATAAAATACAAAATGGCGGCTAGTGGCTAAACGAAGGATAGGAATTTTTGTTTATTTTGATGAGTTCCCCCTTCGAAGTTTGTTCCGTTATTAATGAACATGTTGTATACATATCTCTATGCTAGCATATTAGCATAGTATAGAATAGTAGCATAGTAGTAGATTTTTTTTACCACATATACACTTCGTACGTATCGCGCGGAAAGACCTCATCACAATAAGGATCATGTTAAAAATGACGTATTTAAAAACCATTTAAAAATTTAACAGTGTGATTCGGAAGGCTGACATGGTGAAAAAACAAACGATGGTGAGTGTGTTGCATTTAATAATACAGGAATATTAGTTTTAATATTGTCAATTTTGCAACGGATTAGAATCAAAGTCCATAAGATTAAAATATCGAATTTATGTTTTTCGTACGGACACGGAAGTTAAAATTTAAGTTTGAACGTCTCGCGTAAATACACGAGTTTATACGATCCAGCCCCTTGTAAACAACGCATCAAACTGGCATTAGTTTAATAGTTCCCTTTAGTTAATGTTACTCTAGGCAATATGCATACCTTATGATTTTAAAACTGACATTTATGTGTTTGAGTACTCTCAGCATAATTTATTAATACCCATTAAACGTACGGAGTAAACTCTTTAAGAAATCCCCATTATTCAAGATCTAATTTAGTTTTACTGTGTCGTAAATTAAAGCTATTTGAACTACTTGAGAGAAAGTGAGGCGGCTGTGGTATTAACTGCTGGATTAACGAGACTGTTTAGCCCGAAACGTAGTTTATTATTTAGTTTTAACGGCGGCCGTGTGTTTGATCC
The DNA here is from genome assembly GCA_023375725.1 of Nephotettix cincticeps. Classification (NCBI taxonomy): domain Eukaryota; kingdom Metazoa; phylum Arthropoda; class Insecta; order Hemiptera; family Cicadellidae; genus Nephotettix; species Nephotettix cincticeps. The sequence continues at coordinate 26,347,586 of CM041785.1, forward strand.
GGCAGGTCAAGCCTAAACACGGACAGTTACGGTTAGTGTCGACAACGCAGCCTCGGTCTCATCACAGCATCGAGACTGATACACTTTCACGACGTAACACCAGCCCAGCCCAGCTACGACCAAATTTAAACTATGGTTAGTGTATAATGTGAATCAAAGCATCATCCCGGTTAACATAACGTCATATTTTTTTATACACTTTTACAACGTGATGAGACCAGCTAAGACCTAATTTAAACTATGGTTAGTGTATAATGTGAATCACGGTATCATCCCGGTTAACGTAACGTCACATTTGTTTATACACTTTCACGACGTGGTGAGTCCAGCTACGACCTAATTTAAACTATTGTTAGTGTATAATGTGAATCACGGTATCATCCCGGTTAACGTAACGTCACATTTTTTTATACACTTTCACGACGTGGTGAGTCCAGCTACGACCTAATTTAAACTATGGTTAGTGTATAATGTGAATCACGGCATCATCACGGTTAACATAACGTCACATTTTATTATACACTTTCACGACGTGCTGAGCCCAGCTACGACCAAATTTAAACTATGGTTAGTGTATAATGTGAATCACGGCATCATCACGGTTAACATAACGTCATATTTGTTTATACACTTTTACGACGTGATGAGCCCAGCTAAGACTAATTTAAACTATGGTTAGTGTATAATTTAAATCAGAGCATCATCCCGATTAACTTAACGTCATATTTGTTTAACTTAAGTTAATAGTCTACAGGTATAATTGCACGCCGTATTAAAAAAAATACACTTTTAGTAGATTAATAATTTAAACTATGGTTAGTGTATAATTTAAATCAGAGCATCATCCCGATTAACTTAACGTCAAAATGATATCAGGCTATAATTGAAGTTCTCGTTCACGCTTTGCAAATATGGTAAAATTTAAGTAAGGATATTGCAAGGTAAAAATAACATTAGTGGAATATTTATTTACGATGTCGGCCATTAACTGTCAGTGGCCACGAGATTAGCGATTCTGCATCTGCTTAGCATCTGTATTTAGCCATTAACTATCGGAGATTGGCAACCAACCAGAAGTGCTCGCTAACTCTGTGTCCAGCCGGCAGTTATCAACGATTGGATAGTAGCAATCTGAGATTGGCCAATAACTATCTGTAATTACCTAGTAGACATGTGTACTTGGCCAGAAGACATCTGCACTTAGTACGTAATAATGTTTGTACTTGACCAGTAGACATTTGTACATGGTATGTTAACATATGTGCCCTTTAGTAATCTCTACTGTTCTCTTATCTCTCCAGAACTGGACAGTAACCATATATAAACAAACGGAAGCCACATCTAATCCCACTAACTAAGTTCCTGTCAAAAAGCTGTGGAGAGACCGAGACACAAAGTGTTGAAACGTTAGAGCCATCTTTGGACGCTCTTTAATCATCCATAAACGGCTAGTGCTATCTGCGAAGTGGTATGTTGTAATCGAAAATCGGTCAGTAACAATGAAGAAACGACCGCAACCTATCAGGCTAGTTGCTGTATGAATGAGGCAGGCAGCGCCACCGTCGCCCTGTACGGCGCGGCGTGCTCGTGATCCCGCTGCTCAACAGCTGTTCGCGGCCTTTATTGATGTCATCGGCCAGCCGTACATCTCGCGACTGGGAAACTCTCCGCACGTACTCGACATTGTGTAACAGTTGTTGCACCCACGCTGCAGCGCGGCTGTTGTGACTAGAGGAATCGTAACATAACAGTTGATGATGGCAAGGTAGGCAGACAATAACGACCCTAGCCGCTCAGTGTCGCTATCTGTTGGGTCGAATTACGAATCTCCCCATGATAGTGTTAGTGTACAAGGACAGGGTGAGCCACATATGAACACGCGACGTAAACGAGTTTCTCTCTACTTCATAGGGAGTATAACAACTTAAAGTTGGTGAAGGCACTGTCATTTTATGTATGCAATAAAAACCTATTTTTTTATATTTAATTGTTGTTTGTGTCCATAAAAAGTATTTTAATATTAAAATTCATTTACACTATTCCGCATTCATATAGTATAAGGAGAAATTTTTCTTTCAAGGGCAAGACCAAAAACAATAGATTAAAATTTATATATAAATATCAGATTTTATATATATTGCTAAAATAACATAATTTTGGGACATCATAATCAAATCATCAAAACATTGGATCAAAACCTTACCAGCAAATCTCAAGTTTTTCAAACCAAAATTTAACTTAGTTTTGTACCCAAAATGATTATGCGTCACTGAATCAAAGCTTCAATTTTATATCAACCAGAAATAACTTAAAAAACTACACAATTATAATCAAATTATTATCCACAAACGCCGAATATAACGAAAATCTACACAGTACAATGAGCGCTCCTTTTAATCTATGGAGATTAAAAAAAAAAATTTTTAATTATTGATCTAATATGGATAAAATTGATATTTAGCTTAATGTGGTGAGAACATTTGTGCTAAAAAATTTAGATGTGTTTATCATGCAAACAACTCTTTTCATATAATCATAGAGAGATAGAAACTAGACAATAGGACAGAATGTTGAATAAAGTTTTATAAATTTAAAATAAAAATATGATGGTTAAAATAACATCAGTGTTAAAAGCAGCAAATACATTTTCCAAAGTAATGAATGATCTCTCTGTTTTATAAATTTTTAGTTATATATTATAAATATAATAATGTTATTGTGTATTACATTATATAAAATTACCATATTTAATATCAGAGAGATATTTTTGTAGGACAAAGGCAGCTTACCTCAAGATAACTTTATTACTCGTATAAACTGATTCAAGAGGTTCGATCCTCAGGGTTTGCTAAATCATAACACATTTTGGGACCATCATCAATTTCTACACATCAATAGTAGATCAAAACAGTGTTGAAACCTTACAGCCATCTCAAGTTTTTTTAACACAACCAATTTATAAAAATAAACATCAGGGACTTATGTTTTAAGATGATTTCAGACTTGAGTTAAAAGCTTGAATATATTTACCACTGAAATGGGACCTAGTCAATAGCTTAGCTTCAAATTATTAGGCTGTAATCAACGCCAGGGAGGATATAACGTTGACTTACACGAGACAAGACTGGTGCCCATCACAAATCTTTCAATCAAGCCACAACAGAGCCTGGTATTGAGGGAACCCCTCCAAGCCCCAATCATCACCCCGCAATGAGCGGCTCTTCATTTCCAATTGAGTCAGTTTCCTTTTAATTACTTCTAGTGAGTTAATTTGAGAGGGAGGACGAAAACAATTTAGATGGTTGTAGAAGCAGGCGTGTTTGGGAAAAACATTCGAATGGTCAACATCTCGTATATTACAAACAAACACAGTGTTTTCAGAGAGAAGATAAACACTGGAAATAGAGTGACGTAGAAGTAGCAATTCTCAAATATCAAGTATCTATGTTAAATTTCAACGGGCTGAGTTAATAAAAAGAATGAATTGTTCATAAGTAAAGGTAACGAGCTAAACCATTCCTTTCAAAACGTATTAATAATGATTACCTTTTACTCACGAGCAAAATTTTTAGTTTAGAAATAAATGGGTTTTATATTATATACTATTACTATATTTCATATTATTCAAATAATGTTAAAATCTATGTTTATATTTTTGTTGAGCCCATTACGATTATTTTGTATATTATGCAACTGCCTAATAGGTTGTTTGTGTCTTGTGTAGGTGATTTCGTCACAGTGTTATTTTTGGAAGCGATGTATTGAAAAAGTTCATCAATTAAGAGTGAAATTGAAAATTAAAAAAAGTGTACAATGGAACTAAAATTCATTGCCGACGAACTTCGTACTCAACCTCAATACTGTAGTGCAAAATCACAGGCCACGAGCATGAAGAGGAAGAAATACACGGTCGGAAATTGGAAAAACTCTAAAAAGACGTGCATTGTCATTCACATTTGCATTTTTGGAAAAGATAATTTGAAGATACTGTTGGATTTAAACGACATAAAACTAGAGTAAAAGATAAGACTGGCCTTAACTTAACTCAAAAACCGATGAAAATGGTTGCTACAGTTTTTTTACGCAAAACACTAATCAAGTTATATTTCATCGCTGATTGATATTCACAACAGTTCCCTTTCTTCCCTTTATTTAATGAAGGCGGAAATTGATGTTTCTGGTTCAGGAAGCCCGGACTGGGAGAATAAAACGCTGTTGATTGCCGATAATTCGGATCACGTGGCCTCCTCATTTTATACTGGGCATTTTATCTATTAATACAACTCCATTGAAATCTCGTGAACAATATATGTGCCAATGAACTGAAAATAGGGAATATTAGCTTGTATTTGAGGAGTTTAAAATATTAAATAAACGTTTTTTTTAATTTACGCCATTTTATGAGAACGTAATAATAAATTCATTAGGAAATACTCTTTCATTTTATTGAGGTTTCGGCAAGTTAATTTTTTGCACCCTTTATAGTTGAGTAATTGTGGATATATTTTATTGGTGATTTTTTTATCTCATAAAAACGAAATGATTGTGCACATTTATGGTTTACTGTCGAATGTAAAAATGTACACGATCTCAATGGTTGAACGGAAAACATAAACAACAAAATTGTATGTGGACTTTGCCTTTTTATGGATCTTAATCTGTTATATATACATATATAAATAATGTACAAGCCTTAAAAACCACTATAAAATATAGTATCTACCATTATAGAAAAAACATATTATAGGAAATGGTGGTTCAAAATTTAAAAAAATAATGTTTTTAAATTATAGTAAAACTATTTTTAAACTTCTTTAAAACAACGAAATGTTCCCCATTTAAAGGCTACTATTAGATACAGATTACGAAATTCCAATGGGACAAAATTTCCCCAGTAAAAACCCCCTTTACATACATCACCCGCTTGAAGTTCCTTAAAATTATACAGCTCTCAATCTTAAAGGCCGTCGAAAAGGTTTTCATCAGACAAATTCGTTAATGAAGAAAAAGCAAAAGTTGTAAAGAAAATTAATAATTAATTTCTCCGATAATTCAAAACTTAAGAAACCCACAGTTTTATATATTTCCCTGATAAGACTAATTATAGAAAATTTCCGGGATGAAATAAATTACTATTGTTTAGAAATAGTTGTTATCAATGATTCTGTTGTAAAATAATGAACTAGATTTGTTAGGAATGACGTAACAATTTATGTTATTCTCAGTTATGTTATTTAAAATAAGTTTAAATTTTCAGTTATTTTTTCGTCAAATTATTCACCAGATTATGTTCATGTATGAAAAGTAAAAAACACATAATTAATTAATTTCTCCAATAATTCAAAACTTAAGAAACCCACAGTTTTATATATTTCCCTGATAAGACTAATTATAGAAAATTTCCGGGATGAAATAAATTACTATTGTTTAGAAATAGTTGTTATCAATGATTCTGTTGTAAAATAATGAACTAGATTTGTTAGGAATGGCGTAACAATTTATGTTATTCTCAGTTATGTTATTTAAAATAAGTTTAAATTTTCAGTTATTTTTTCGTCAAATTATTCACCAGATTATGTTCATGTATGAAAAGTAAAAAAAACATGTGACAGTACTGTAGTTACTACGGGGGTGTTGTGTTTGAGATAAATAATTGAAGCTCCGTTGAATAATTAATTGTTTAATTACTTTCCGAATGCAGAGTTGAAATATAAATAATAAGAGAGGTGGATGTGTTTTATGCTTTTTATGACTGATTCTTTGTTGTTGATGCCAGACCATCCACATGTGTGACGAGCAACTCCCAAATATTGATAATTTTGTTTTTATGGTGACTCTTTCACCAATAATATTTTCACCCAGGCTTAAGCTTGTAATATCATAGATATACTAAACTAGAGATCTGTTCATGAGACGCTTTGAGGAAAGATGGGGGTGAGCAGATTCAGTACAAGGTGGACAATACTGATAGAAATTAATTGGCAACTCCGGATCCGAACCAGGTCCATCGCTGTCTCACGTCCAGGAGTCGACAAGAACACTCTAATTAGATCAGATTAGATTTTAAAATATCGACCTACCCATTTGGGTATTTTAAGCCAAGTATGAATAAGAAATGAGTGCAAGATGATCTTGTAGTCTTGTTACTGGCTAAGGCTGGCATATTCCTTAGACAGGACTGTTAATTAATAACCCAATAGTCAATGGCATCTAACGGCCCTACGGTTTAACTTGGGAATCGAACCACTCTTGTCTCTAAATTACAAACTGGTCTAACTATGAGGTTGGTCTTTGTGGATGAACCAAGCATTCAATAGTGAGGACGTTAATCCACACTAGAGAATGTCACATCTAACAGCCATCACTCATAACTATCCACAATTAGTGACTTCCCAGTAGCTGGATTACATAACACGCAACTTCAAGAAAATATTTATAACAATCTTCAGCGATTCATAATAAACATGACATAAAACAAATATGAAATATTATATATAAAAATTTTCCACAGTATGTATGTATGTATCCACGAAGAATGGATTTAGAAATTCTTATACAAATTCACACTACGAGTATCCTTTGGGATTTTTAAGAGTTCTTATTTTTATTGTTTAAATACCTGTCACTTTGTAATCCAGAAGTATGTCAAACAAGTTGCGCGCTTTAAACAACTTATGGTGACATAATCAAGGTATTAGATCTAAAATTGTTGAATGCGTGTTAAAATATTTTTTCTTTGTGTCTTTGTTATTCAACTTTAAGACTTCGATGACCTCTGAGGTGTTGTACACTTAACGACTTAATGGCTCGATAAAGTTTTAAACCCGGCCTTCATTCGCCCACACGTGGATTTCACACACAATCGGTTATTTAAACCACCATTGTTTATTGTATATTAATCCAGGGAAAATTGTAAAAAAAATAATTTTGTTCCCACTTTCCTAGAATATATTCATTCTAAAAACGAACGGAATAGTGTAAACATAAAGCAGTTTAAATTTACTTTTTGCTTTGAGATTTGAGAAAAAAATATTGGAGTTAATAGATATAGTAGCATTTGTATTTGGAACGTTATAGCCACTTCCTTCCCGTGGATAGAATCGTTGTGCACCAAAGTGATAGATGAGGTATTTAAAATTTAATAAATACTTATTAGATAATAAATACTTCTAAGGAATATGTGCTTCTGTGTCATTTTATTCATATCTTGAAAAGAAATATTGAATTCTTAAAAAAAGTTTTACGATAGGGTACCGATTTAAAAGTACACTTGCAATATACCTAGAACGTGGTTAAATTGACGCAGAGCCGAAGTAACATGGAGTACAAGTGGATTTTGTTGTTTATTTAATATTTAAAATATTGTTTTATCTCGACTTTTTTGTTGTTAGTTGTTTAATTGACTATACTGTAGTAACACATCAAATAGTTATAATTTAATCCTACCACCAAGATCATATGATAGATACTTCCATAATGTTAGAGCTAGTATCTAAATGAAGTCATTATGATGGTTCCGATCAACAAAGCTGCTAGCCTCACAACAGCTCTGGAGTATGTTTCAACCCCTCTAGGCGGCGCCCGCGTTTGATACGATTCATTATTTATCGCATCGTTTAATCTCGACCTTTACGACGAATAAACCGGTGAAAACCTCGCCTCGAGGAACGCTTATTGCGGGCCCGGGGACGGTACTGGGTACTCGGTACTGCATCACAGTGCACAACAGACGAACATCAATAACACGGTAGGCTAATGAACAGTTGAGAGAAAGCTAAGTAAACAGTCAATCAGTTCAGGTTTCTCCGCCTGTCGTCAGGTGTCAGCACTCACCCTATCAGCTGATCCTTTCAATTATCGGCAGCTGATCGATGCGATAAGACGATTCGATTAATCGATGGTAGGATCTAAACGTGCCGTTGTACACGTCAGGCGCGGTCGACCGGTAAATGATCGATAATGCGACTGATTAACCTTCTACGCGATCCGGTTTATGTCTCTGTTATTGAGAGATCGGTTACATAATGGTGTTATGATATTGTGTTCGTCCTTGGCTCTGAGGTGGGATAAACGCCATTCAGTTGCATTCTAATTGAAACTGAAACTGTTGTACTTTCATTTTAGTAGAATACTTCGTGAACGTGAAATTATATAATCCTGATGATGTGTCAAATACTTAAACAAACTCTACACGAGATTAAAAAGCCGTATAGCAATTATTTTATAAAATTTCCGAAAATTTGTGATGGCGTTTCGGGTTTGATTTGTTTTAAATAGTACACTTTATTTCAAAACACCATATTTATTGTATTTAACAGTAATTAAATGAATTTTTAACAGTAATAAGTTAAACGATTATGCTACATGGGTAATAGCTACACGGGTATTCAGTATATAATGGATGTGTTTATATAACTACATGAAGACACCTTAATTTAATCTATTACAAAATCTTTATAATTGGGTAACTCTCGAGTAGGTGTGGTAAGTACCGTAACTGTCACAAAGCATTTTGCGCGATCTATATTTTACCTTGCATATTCCGAGCGTGTTGACTGCATTCTAGTGATTAAACTCCTCAACTAATTAAAAAATCTTGTTTCTAAAACCATGCTCCAAATAACTTTGAGAGGAGAAATCGCAATAAATGCCTTAAAACTATTTCTTACTTCTCTTCGTTGTAGAAAGTGTACTGGAAACAATATTTCAAGCATACCATTTGTTTGACAGCTATTAGTTATCGCTTGATTTATTCAGACATTTTTATGAGGGAAAAACGTATGTGAAGGAGATTGTTTTATTGAAGAAAATATTAAAGGAAACAGATGGTTTTGACAATATCCTGAAATATGAAGTGTTTTGTTGTCACCCTCGCACTTCAGCGGTGGATGATAAGGGGTGGAAAGGCGAGGAGGGTGAAAAGGTGAGGAGAACTTTGTCCTGAGAGGAAGTCTCAATAACAGACACTCTGAGTGTTAAACACGTTCAATCATCGAGAGAATTGAACAATAAATCTAAAACAATAAAACTAGTATTACTAATAAAACGCCGTGAATAGTTGTTTTTCCTAATTGTGATTGAAAATGTCCATGATAAAAATAAAAATAATATAATATTATTAATCAATCAATCCACTATTAGTAATCAATGGTTCCAGTTGCCAGTAGCAAAATATAGATTAGTTCTGTATCTCGTAACTATTTTCATGACAGGGAGTACGATTTTAAACTATAAATAACAGCATGTTTGAAGTAGTGATATAGTTGATCACGAACTGTGGATAGTTGTGAGGGTTGGTAGGTGGCTGTAGTGTTATCTTGTGTGGATTAACGTCCGCACTACTGAATACTACGTTAATCCGCAAAGGCCTATCTCATAATTAGACCAGTTCGTAATTCAAAGGCAGTGGTTCGGATTCCACGTTAAACTATAGGTCCTTTAGATATGCCATTGACTGTTGGGCTATTAATTAACAGTTATGTCTAAAAATATGTCAAATTAGTCAGTCACAAGACTACAAGATCGCGCCACAATCATCTTACAATCGTTTATCATAGTTGGCTTAAAGTACCTACCTTGTGATACGGTCACAATTTCAATAATCTAATCAAATCTAATCCTAACTAATATGTATTTTAAAGTCTCCGAAGATATCGAAAGAACTTAAACTGTACAAGGAAAGCCGAAGAATCAAATAAAAAATAATTTATTACCTTTAAATAATACAGATTTATAGGTCATTTATAGGTCATTAATTACCTGTGCGCGGGAAGAGTTCTTATGTGTAAAGCTTCTTACACTAGGAATAAAACAGAAATAAAAAGTAATAAGTACGTGTTAGATTAGAAAAAATGAAAACCCTGAAATAAAAAACCCAAGAACTAAAGAAAAATAGATGGATGGTTGAAGATGGAATCTACAACTAATGTGAAACAGGGATGAGCGGCAGAAAATTGTCAGAAGAAGAAAAAAGTGGAGGAATGAAGAGATATAGAAAAACTTTCTTTAACATTAATACGACAATATAATGCGTGGCATTATATTTTTAATTTAAATTACAATGATTTGTGACAAAATAATTTTGAAGCCTACACACTGTGCTCTAGTTGTTGGGATACATTTTAATCCAGACAGCGGAGCTCGGCCAGCTCATCACAACAACAGATCTTCCGGCGGGCGACGAACTTATAATACCTCACATTCTCTAAGTCAACAAGATTGATCAATGAATAGCCAGGCAGGAACAATACGCGACACTGGCGCTATCTGTTGTGTGATTAATCAACTCTTTGTGCGAATCGCCGGCAGATGCCGCTGGCAGACCGCAACAGATACCGCCACCGCTACAATGCCTCCTATCCAGCCTGACCTTCGCACGGCGCTGGTAAACAATAAAGGCGAACTAGTCTTGTTTTGTAATGTATTTTACTGTTATACGGTATTTCTATAGTTAATTAATGACGGAATTAGTCCACGTGCTGGCAAGTAATTTATACGTAATGGTGATTGCATTGTTCTCTTCTTTAACCTCAGGCTGTTTCGTATCTCCCACGCACATGTCAGCAAACGGGCCAATTTGATTTGTAGAAGATAGGCTACTCCCATCGCATAGTCTATTGTACAACATTTATTGCAATAGTTTCATAATTCTGTATCGTGAGCCATGGTTTCACTTATTTCCCTGTCACTATAATGCCTGATAAGCTGGAACTAGAATATTTATGAAGAAAGAAGGGCTAGTAATTTTGAAATGACAACACAGCGTATACGGATTCAATCTCTCACTCAATTAATTAAGAGGATACCCAATACAAAATAGGAATTTGTATTACAAGTTTGGTGAAATCCAAGAGAGCACATACATATTGGATTGGATATACTTTGCTAAGATAAACATTCATTCCAGGAGTGTTAAAGTAAGTGAATAATAAGTAACAGATTAGATGGCATGTCGCTTTCTTGTCGATGACACCCAACTCATTGCTGTTTCAGAATCATTAATTAATAGCCCAATGAACAAAGCCAGTTCAGATGAGTACCTATATCGCGCAATAAAAAACTATACGATATTCTGCTCAGGATCCAAGCTGTGGCTTTCAAAATACAAAATAAAAATTGCCTGACTTTTCCTAGTTTCTTTACAAGTATTAGGAAAATTCCAGGTTCTTAAGTTAAAGCATAACACTGGTTCTCGTGAATTTTTCAAATTAATGTCCCTGATGTAATTGGTAAAGAAAGGTTTTAGTAAAAATTAAAAATAACACAAAAGAAAATGAACTTGTTGATCTTGATGAACAAAAGTAAAATAGATATAATTTTTGTTTCAAATAAGCACATTTTTTACTATTAATCCAAAGAAATATGAAGAATTTCCAAAAAATACAATCTTCAGGAATATTACGAATTCGCATAATCTATCTTACCAACTTCACTATACCTTGAGACATGTTATGTTGACATATTTTTGAAAAAAATTAATATGAATTTGGAAATCTATGAATAAGTACGCAAAGTTGAGAAATGAAAAAATGACAATATTCATCAGTATTAGTGAAAGTTAGACTCCATGACATTTTAAACAAACACAGCATTTTATTAGATTTTAGTAAATTATCTGACTTTTTTACCAATTTTTTCAGGTTGGTAGACCCTACTAACTATTGGTAGGTCAACCTGAGGAGCAGAGTAGTAGAGGAAAGCTACGTTGGCGACGGTTTAGGCCAGCTGTCGGCAACAGTTCCTATAAGGCGCCGCCGACGGTGAACTATGCCCGAGAACGTTAATTGTCCGCAGACTTAGTGAGTCACCTTGTATATGCAAATATCACAAATGGCCCGCGCGTCTACAGCGTGAAAATTACTGCTATTGTTCGGCAATAACGGGCTGGGAATGCAGTTTCGTAATGACGAATGATTATTGTGTTAGCCGAGTCTCTTATAAGGCGGGGAATTCGCAGTTGTCGACCTGAGAGGCGTCAAACAATATAATGGAAAGAGCAATTCATTGTCATTTGAGTACTGTATAACCTGTCTCTGTGTACAGTATAAAAAGTTCGATGCTAACCTCAGAGACCAGTCTTTGTTGATTTGCCTAGTAATTCAATCAGCTGGTTTTTATCAGTAACAAAGCTTTAGTTTGTCAGGTTTCATCTGAGCCCTGAGATTCGCGAGAGGGGAGGTAAAGTAACCATGGTGGGGTTACGTTTATGTTTACACTAGCTGACGCGACGAACTTCGTAACGCCTAACAGTAAATACATGTTAACTTTAAGATTGCCCATGTTCTGAAGTCGAATATCATTACGGCTTCGTTGTGAAAGATTAGATATTGTGGTTCGCGACATGGTTATTAACGAAACGATAAGACATATTAATAACATTCCCACAAAACAAATACATCCGAGTGGATTGATTCGAAGTTTTCTAATCCAACCGAAACCTAAACCAAACCTAACCGTATAACAACAGTAATACGGCTTTTATAGGAAATATTAAACTTTCTGAATCGCGGCATTTTATATAATAATATTTGCGTAATCTAACATGCAAAATCGAATCCTAAAAATCAGTGATCATTAAAATCTACCCAGCCGTTCTCAAGTTATACATGTCATTGTAATTATATTTTATTTGGCCAACATATAAACACGTGACTTTTAATCAGATAGAAAATAAAAAATACAAATACATTATTCCCAAAAACCGTACACTATTAACATGGTGAATAAAGCTGTTCATTTTGTACGGAACATATAATCACAATTCTTGATATTCTTAGTTTTACACTAATGAATAATTCAGATGGCATTGGGTAATAAAGCATATTGCCAATGGAAAGTAAACCAACAGCTATAGCTTAAGAAATCAAATGTTTTGATTTTAGAGAATTTGTAAACAAACTTATTCCCCATAAGGTTAACATTTGACATAAGGTTACATTAATAGTAGAAACACAGTACACAATATCGCATCGTCATTAAATAATAACAATTTCGCATTTCAATTAATCAGTGATCATGTATTAGGGTTTCACTTATAAGAATGGAAACTAAAGTAGTATCGATTTTGATGAGCTCTGCATTCATTAAACAGGTATCCCGGTCGCACAACCGACTCGATCCATTATCCGGGTCGATAACACAGTACACAATATCGCATCGTCATTAAATAATAACAATTTCGCATTTCAATTAATCAGTGATCATGTATTAGGGTTTCACTTATAAGAATGGAAACTAAAGTAGTGTCGAGCGGGGCCTTGATGAGCTCTGCATTCATTACAGTTATCCCGGTCGCACAACCGACTCTCGATACCATTATCCGGGTCGATACCATTCACACCGACTCGCATTAACACCTCCAAATAACACAGCATTGTGGTGGAGGTGATTATTACTGATTTCTAGAAAGGGAAATTCGCCGACTGACGATGACGCGGCTTCTCACGCATTTCACCGACGGATCTGATATTCGCGCACCGAGACGCATAATTTGCACGTATGCAAACATGTATCGAAGCGTTCGATTAATCGCGCCAGCGCTCGTGGCGATACCGAATATAATTACCGGGTCGCGTCAACAATCAATTATCTGGGTCGACAGTCGAGATCGCAATCGACCGCGACAATTGATATCTTTATAAGTGATGATTACAAGTCGGTGGCCCGCGTTATGATACACCCGATTCATCGCGACCAAGAACAGTAGAACGTGACTAGGTCGGTGGCGTGTCCTGTAATCCAGTTCCTTAGAGATTCTCGAATTCTGGATATTTATAAACTATGGTCGGTGGATGTGATATTCTCCGGTGTGCATTTATGTCCGCATGATTAAATCCTATTTTTATCCACAAATACCAACCTCATAATTAGACTAGAATTACTCAGTGGCAAAAGGTCCTTATATGCCATTAGTCAGTCCTATCTAAGGAACCTTAGTCAGTAACAATACTAAAGTTCGTGCCTTAACTATCTTACACTCTTTTCTCTTAAATGCTTGGCACCTCAGTAGGTCTCCATTTCAGAAATGTATTTTTTTCTTAAGTCTAATGGCTCTTATCAATCAGGATAAAGTATCGCACATAACAATATTTTGGGAGCGTTGCAAACACGGAAGGGCATCCTAGGATTTAAATCCGTGTCCTCTTGGGCTAAAGACTCTAATCCTCAAGCTAACAAGATACTTTTGCCTTTCATTGTTTCTATTTTGATATTTGACTTGGGTTTGTTTTGTTTTTATGTGGTAAACGTAGGTTTAACATTTCTAAACTGAGTATTGTCTTAAACACACATAATGAAATAAAAAAATTGTTCTATTTCTTTTACATAAAATATAATGTAATTTTCATTGTACTCAATGACCAGAATAAATATTTTCTAAGAGGACGCCCTTTCTTCAACACGACTGCCCTAAGTACCATAAAATGTTCACAAAGTTCTAAACAAATTCTTGTATTCACTTCCAAACACATTTGCCTTAGTTAATCCCCACCCTTCACTTACTGATTACCATCACTTGTACATATTTAGCTTCCATTACCCGACAGTGAGACAATGTTTGTCCCAAAACAACGTCACGTGACTCGACCGTGACCTAGGGTTACACATATCGATCCCACCCCACCCCTGGCGGTGCCACCCTACTGTGCGATGATAAATAACAGCCTCACACACCCGCGGGCTCGGCTCCCCTTATCACAACACGGGCCTTCGCCCCACCCGGCACACGACCGCCGGTTGTAACTCAAGAATCCTCTCTGGGATTATTATCCGAAAAGCATCGTTGTTAGCTCATTATTATTTCAGAGAGCTGAAAAAACATCTTTCATCTGAAACGTGTTTAGCGCTATACCTGATTTGTTTTTCCATTTTCGCCTTTTTTTACACATTGATGTTTACTTGTCATAACTTATTACGAGTTCTGCAATACTCTTAACAGTAGTTAGTTCAACTTGTTTTTAAATCCATCACTTTTAAATTGTGAAATAATGCACTCACAATCCAGTACCTTTTAGTTAATGATATCAATACGGAATATATTACTACATAAACTGTAATAAACCAAGGTGACCCTGTAATACCAAGACGAATATATAAGAATACTAAACTCTAGGATTCCATGTATTTTTAAATTTTTGGCATGTACATGTTTTACCTCTGAGGGGATTCGCAATTTGTAACATGAACATTTTAAAAAGGTTTCCATAGAATCTATCAGAGCTATTGCATTTTAATAAGTTATATAAGAATAAGAATAGCCATTCCTAATAGATGAACGATGAACTGAAAACATTCCCTTTAGACATATCAATGGTCTAACCTAAAAATCAGTCAAGTAATATAGTACTAATATTAAAAATTAATTTACCAATTTTAAATTAACCCACTCTATCTGGAATAACCACCTGAAATAAGATAAACACGCCACATAAAATTTAAGGGCAATAAAAAAAGAATCGATATAATCACCACTGGCAACAACTTGCGCTCTGAAGGAATGAATCCATATGGGGTTCAAACAGACTCACTTTTCAATACTTTAATTCACAAATCTTACAGAAACAGTAAGGTTTGTTAACAATACTGGGACCAACATCCAATATAATTCTATAAATACCATGAATTTCTGACTATGTTGTCCAATATATGCAATAACAAGGTATTCTGTTATTACGAGATAACGTCTTACCACATTTTGACAAATTACATGTCTTGTTAAAGATGAATTCCAATTTTATTGGGAATAAGTCCTATTGACTCTGGTCTTGGTAAATATCCCCTCAAATTGTACATTCCCAGTTACGATTTGACTCTTCCATTTCACACCGACATCAATTCGCGATCTCTCCTTCAATTAGCCAAATTGGCGTGTCTCCGCGCCAAATCCCCTGATGATGACTCACCACCGACAATTAGCGCGGCCTGGTGGTGATGTGCGCGAACTACTCACCGCGGTCAGCACGCGCGGGACGCTTTAATTAAAATGTTTAGTCGATAGAGGGAGTGCATGTGTGGCCTACATTAGAGCTCGCGGTCACCTGGCAGGCTGGCGGCTGGCGGTGGGCGGACCGACAAATTTGCATCAAACTTGCCCCTCGGGCGATATAATTTGCAACTCGATCGACTGTTTTGTGTTTGTGTTGAGTCGAGTTGTTGACTTTGAATCAGGTATCATTGATTTAACAACCAGTTATGCGATGGATATTTATGAGTTCAAGATGTTGTTTAGTTTAGATATTTTAATTTTAAAATGAACTCATTCCTACGTCTCCATTTCAAACATTGTATCTCAGTGTTCCACATTTCATTTCATTCCAAAATGATATGGTAGTCGTTCTAGAACTAAAAGCACCCGTCGTCTAAGGCACCCTAAACACACAAAACCCAATTTTGGAAAAGTTAAACAAAATCCCATTTCACTTTTTATGTCGAGGATATAGATTTTTCATGTTAGTTTCCTTAGGAGATAGTGAAAAAATTCAATAAACCAACCACGAGTGCAGCACGTCCAAACCTATGTAAAAATATCCTTGTTAGAATGCAAAATCTTTATTAGCAATGAACAGTAAACAGAATTTTATAGAAGATAGAAAATTAATTGTACTCGTAGGGGATCCGGATATAACATAGAGACGAGAAAAAATCAATTACATTTGAATACTTCGATTACACGAATGTAAAATACATGCATGACATTTGTATTTCAAAATGTCTATACTTTATCAAATTCCTTTTACTGTACCTGTAGGTTGATAGCATCATTAACTAGCACGATAACAGACAGAATTATAATCAATGTCTTCAACGGTAGTTTTCTCTACCTTAACAATGTAAGTTCAGCGCGACCTCAGTCTGACGGTTCGCGGTTCTCATTGGGTCTGATTGCGCGTTCTTGTACAATGTCAAACAATTGTCGCTTGAACCTAATGAAAGAGAAGCGGTTAGCGACAGGAAGCTGTTTAATTGTCCTTCCTGTGGGAGCTTCACCGACCGGTGCCGCGAGCGGAACAGTTCTGGGAACCGAAAGGAACGCAATTGTTAGACAAACTGTTAATGTATCACGGTGGCGACTTCGTTCGGTTTGATCAGCATCCGTAATAAATAATTGAGTTTTTCTATTCTCCATAATATTAACACGGAAAAGAGTATGCAGGTTTGCTGCTACGACTAACACTAAAAGTAGGCAATCTTATGATAAACTATTTTTATTTTAAACAATTAACAGGTTTTAATTAAACATATAACAGTATTAATCAATTACATAATTAATTAAACATATAATTTCATTATATCAAAATATTATTATCTAAGCTAAATCTAAACATATTTATCATTCAGAGTAAATTGAATTTTGATACACAGTATAAGAGTAGGTCGATGGCGTGTCCTGTAATCCAGCTACATGGAGGTCACGAATTGTGGATAGTTATGAGCGACGGTCGATGGATGTAATAATCTCTGGTGTGGATTAATGTTCGCACTGTTGAATGCTACATTCACTGGCAAAGACCATTCTCATAAGTAGACTAGTTCGTAATTTAGAGTCAAAAGTGGTTTGGATTCCACGTTAAACTGTAGATCCATTAGATGAACCTACAGTTTAAGGAGGTCCTGTCTAAGGAACATGTCAGCCTTAGTCATTAACAAGACTACGAAATCACCTTACACTCATTAATACCTGGGTAGGTCGCCATTTCAGAAAGGTAATGTTAACCATATAAGCAGTGTAAGGGATGGAGATACTCATTATGTATAGCATTTCCACGTATTTACCTAAGATAAAAAAGATTAATAAGTTAAGACTGTTCTCAAACGTCTTAACAAAAAATTGTTAAGACAATTTTTTTTAATAAATAAAAATAAAAGATTTTAAATACGACACTTTTAATATAGAATCAACCAATTGCTTTATCATTTATGAAGTATACCAAAAAGAATATCAATACATAGTCACAAAAAATAGTTTCATTCCAAATAAAACCAACTTTGATAATATTTTTAACTCTTTGCCTATCAATGAGTTAATAATAACGATTTAAACTCTAAGCTATTCCTGTTTATAAATGCGTAATATAAATAGAATATAACAAATGTGAATAACCCATAACAAATTTAAGACTTCGTTACCAAATATATTACTTTTTGAGTAGTTAAAATGTATAATTACTGAGTCCGAAGTTATCTTGAAAGTGTTTGACCATAGGCAAGCGTAGAGGTGTAAGTGTAAGTTGTATTCGTAAAATTTTTAAAAATTAATACAGCTGTAACTCGTAAAACCTCATCCACATAAATATTTTAAACAAACACAGAAGTGCGTTGCAAAGTAAATAGCATTAGTGTTTCTAAAAATCCGAAGATTGAATGTGAGAAATTCAAAACCGGTACCAATACCAAATAGAATATTTATTTATGACAGAGGCAGTCGTAACAAGTTGTTGGTTAGACCTTTGTTCAACGAGCATCAACAGAGCTCAGTGTCGGTTGCTCAGCTCGTTGACCTGCATCAGCTGTGAATGGTCTGGTCCTCTTATCGATTCGCGCCTCTGTGTTCACTATTCAACCCTTCCATCGCATTTCTAGGTTACTCCAATAAATAACACCGACCAATTAGACACCAAGTGTATCGGCTCGGGTTACAAATTGATCGTTAAACGTGTTCGGCTCGCATTACCTTAACGATGTTGAGTAACTGTAACACTGGGTATTAGAGGTGATAAATTAGGTCAGTTGAATATCTTAGCATGGTGATTAAAAGAGACGTGGATTAATTTATCAACCAATTAAATAAAAATATATATTAGTGATTAGTAATGGAACAGTTTATGTGGGATTTAAAAACAATCGTGGATTAAATTAAATTTTACATCCACTTACGAGTGTAAATATTGATTTTTTAAATTTTTAATAAAATACTTTCAGGGGTAAATAGTGAAAATATACGTTCCATTCTTTCATCTCTGTCCAGAGACGTTCACAGTAAATAACAACAAAGCCTAACAGTGGATAATTTAAATTAACCACGGTTAATATAATAGTTGGTTGTTGGATAGATTAAAGTCTTTAAATCCAAGCAAAGTATTTTAAATTAAAATTATATGGACAACTGCGCATATCGTCCATTAACAAATATAAATCGTCGTCCTTTACAACTGTAAGGTACGACGATTTATTTTTTTAAGTTTATTTAGCTTAATAATGACTGCATAATTTTAACATATTTTTAATCACTTTGAAACGCACTTTTTCATAAATTTGCATCCATCCCTAGGTTCTAGACTTTACCCGTAGTTGTCTAGCTTCGTCTCTGTAAAATGTTAGGCCCTACATCAGGCCAACACCTTCATTTTCATGAATCAGAAACGTTTTAAAGAAAACAAATCGGGTTTAACATCTGAAATTTTCTTGCATTTTAGGAGATTGAACCCATGACCTCTTGATTCCAAGTCTAAGACGCTAATGCTTAGGTTATCTAGATGCTCTAGATTCATAATTGGTTGGTATCTATAACTACACCTATGACGAACCTTGAACCTGCGAAGTATCCTAGACATGTCTGACCACACACTCGACACTCACACACCGCACCACACCGCACTTGTAACCGCACACGATCGACGAGCCACCGCACGGCTCGCATATAACCTCAAACCGCTCCGGCGCCGCATCGATTGTTCGTGTGCCTGTGCGCCGCGGCGGGCTGGAGACGCGCGTCGCGACGCTCTCGGGTCGGCGGCGGCGGCGGCCCCTCCCTCACCACCGGTCGACACTCACATTGTACAGCGAAAATCGCGGTTACATAAATTAACATAAACTCATAAATAGACGGAAAACGTATCAAAACCCTATTTCTAGGAAGTACACCCCTTGCGGTATACTTATTACACTTTTATCTGAAATGGCAACTTCCCTAGGTAAGTATTTAAAGCCAAGTATGAATGAGAAATTAGTGTAGGATGATTATGACACGATCTTGTAGTCTTATTACTATCCACAATTTGTGACCTCCAAGTAGCTGCAGTTAACACCCTTTATATGTCAAATTTCGTTTTCCATACAACCGGTTCAATCGCTCCCCCTACCTCCTAGCGT
The DNA here is from genome assembly GCA_023375725.1 of Nephotettix cincticeps. Lineage (NCBI taxonomy): Eukaryota > Metazoa > Arthropoda > Insecta > Hemiptera > Cicadellidae > Nephotettix > Nephotettix cincticeps. The sequence goes on from CM041785.1 coordinate 26,367,671, forward strand.
AAGCATGAACAATATATTAGAATGAACTAGTTGTATGAGCAATGCTAAGAAATAGAAAACTGTTAATTTTAATAACTTCGGTTTCAATAAAAAAGTGAGATTTACAAGTAAAAAAACAAGTAAATAAATAATCACTTTTCCGTTAGTTACAACCGAAAAATTTTAAATTGTGTCAGAACGTAACATACTACAGCGCGTGACCAATTTTCTATCCTCTGCCAAATCATGTTTACTACGTATTGATAATACAATTAATGCGTTCTAAATATTCAACTAGAACTATTCAAAATCTTGATTTACACTTGCAAGGCCCTTTAAGTATACAAATATTAAATTCATTTATATGACTGCAAATAAAGTGCAACAGAGTATCAGTGCAAACAATCCTAACGTTAAAATTAACATTAGTGTTTCTTAAATTATGAAAAATGTATTTCACTCTATATACAGATTTTGTATTTGGGAGAGGATGTTAGCAATTTGAACGACCAAAATTTGAAATATAAGAACAGCTGTTAAGATGAACTGAAAACATTCCCTTTAGACATATCCATGATCAAACTTATTTCTAACAGGGAAGTAAATACAAACATTTTTCATTATACATAATATAATAAAATTTACAAGCAATCCTATTATTTTTCAACAAATACTACTTGAGTTGTTTCACATCAGAATGTAACCAGCCATACGAGAACTAAAAGTAAAGCTCAACAATAGTGGCTGAATTGTAAGATAATTTAATATAATTATTTATATGATTTTTTACAGAGATGAGGCACATTACGTTATTTTGAGACAGTGTGGAGGGGATCCCTTTTAAGATTGTGAGACTTTGTGTTTTGTGACTGTGAAACCCCTACGAGCCGCGGAATCCAGGCCGACGCCCTTCCGGATTACTTCATGCGTGCCGCGTGTCCTGGTGAACCCCATCTACTTTATCCCGGAGGTCTAGAAGCTATTCGCTTTTAGGCCTATTCGCATCCCCAATCGCGCTTGTTGGGAAATACCTAATGGACATGGGAGGCAATTGCTCCCCATGTTCCTAATGACTCCGTTACATTACCATCTCTGTAGTCCCAGGGGTAGGCCCAACAACATCCACAGAGTAAGGATTTTGATATATCCTTCAAAATACACTCAATCAAAAAAGGTGCGGTTAACATTATCTTCTTCAGGGCAAGATGAAAAATGGGGAACCTTAGCCTTTTTAATGGAGATACTTTCTAAAATACTCGTGGTTGTTTAAAACTGACAGACAAAACTATTTCTCCGTACTGATTCACGTATTCAGGTATCTAATGATTCCAAAGTTCCATCGTATTATGCTTCATTTGAAAAGAAACCAGATGTATATAGATGGAGAAAATTAAACTACAATGACAAAAAATAATTTACAAAGGGTGTTACTGGTTGATCAGTTTGTCAATTAATTTTGCAACATGTTTAAATATTATTTTTTGGATATGTCTTAGCTCTGGGGGGGGTGTTAGTGATTTCTAAGATGGAAAATATCCATCGAAACTACCAGGGCTATTGTATTGAATTGTTAATACAAAAGAATAAGAACAGCTGTTTTGATGAAGTGAAACATTACCTTTAGACATATCCATGATCTAACATATTTCCCACAGGGAAGTAAATACAAACACTTTTTTAAATAGGTACAGTAATTTAATTTCATTTTTCTAATAGACTATGCATCCAACCTTGATTTCATACACCGTAAAATGCACCGATATCACCCCTCCCTCTCCCCCCTCACGTCCAAACACCCGCATAACTCGCCAATACCTAGCGAATTTCACTCCGCTTATTAAATTTGAAACCAACACTTTCTCGGAGCGCCGGAAAGTAAAATGAAACTGTTTCTCATACGATCGACGACCTACATCGAGTAATCTGGTTCGGGGACAGTATTGTAATTAAAACATAAAAATCTATTAGTGTGGAAGTAATTAGATTAATCGCGGTAGAAAGTGATCCTCCGCAGCAATTCTGAGCGAGGATACGCCGGGCCGCTTAGCATATGAATCGCCGGTTAGGGGCGATCGGTTTCAAATTGTAATGAACGGCCGCTGATTGTACTGGAATATTTAATTAGCTACTCGTGTATTCGTTAGTGGAGTATTGACAGCTGTACGTCTCACTTTCTTCTCAGCTCAGACTCCCACTCATTGTTGCGGACGGAGTCTCCTTTCAACGTTAATCATTCTTGATTTCGTATTCAAACAGGATTATCTTATTTTTAGAAAACGTTCACCATATTACGTGTTCTTAATTTTCCACTTTTCAAAAATGATAACAAATACAAACACAATTCACGGAATGGGGGTCGTCTAATTGGACTTTGGTATCATATTAATAATTTTTAGCGAACACGATAACTCTCGTAAAAATGGTCCAATCGAGACGAAATTTGGTACAGATGTGTATTCCTAGATTTGCTCGGACGAGTTCGTAAGCCAGACATATCGGTCAATGGGAATGGGTAGTTTGGGGGGGGGGTTGTACTCAAAAATTGGGTTTTTACATTTTTCATATATAATTTAAATTTTTTTAATTTTATCTTTCACCATTAGAATGAGCTTAAAAAACTACACAATTTAGTTCCTTAAAGTTTTTCTTTATCTCCAACGGTTACTGAAATATTAAAAAATCTAAACACAGTACGTTGTATTTTGGGGCTCCAAAGTTAATCTTATGGAGGATAAGGAAAAATTAATATTTTCCTAATAAATCAATATTTTTGGATTAAACTTGGTATTTACCTTCATTTGGTTGAGATCTATCCATTTATGCCTAAAAATCATAGTTTATGTGCTTATCATGGCAGCAAACCTGCATACTAATTTCCCATGTTAATCATATAGGGAATAGGCAAACTCCTTTATTAGTGGATCTATGCTGATGAAAGTTGGTATAAATGTTAAAAATAATAATTTTTTGATAGAAATGCCTACTTTCAGTGTTCCTTACAGCAGCAAACCTGCACACTCTTTCCCATGTTAATCTTATGGAAAATAGGCAAATAATTATTAATAAAAATGAGTACGCAGATCTGCTGCGACAGGGGTATTAATATAATAAAACTACTTTTAAACAATGTAGTAAGACTATTAAAAATTTTCACTCACGAAGAAACGTGATAGAACGTTGATGGCCGTTGCACAACATTTAATGTTTATAGTTCCCACTCAACAGTGAACGCTATCATAAACAGTTTCTCTTTAATTTAGATATCAAAAGTCTAAATTGGGTAAATTAAAAAGGATCTGTGTAAGCCATGCGGTGTTTGATAATCCTCACTAATTCACTTCCGTCCCATCTTGGTTCTCCCTTTCCTAATAGGAACTAGAGTAGGCTAATGTGTCAAACTTGGGACTAGGTTTAGTTTGGAGGACTGACAACAGTGAATGTTTGCGTGAATCATTTTTGGCCATTCAAGGACTCATGAACATTTGGGGTGGAACATTATTCTAAGAGTGAAAGTAAAACTCATAAAACCAGCACAGGATACAACTGCCACTCAAACTGTATCTTTCTACCAATACAAATAATGAACAATATGGCAGACTCAGTTTCTACTATTTGCTCTCCTCTGACTTTTTTCTTGTTCGTTACAATACCCCATTAGGGGACGTTCCTGCCCAGCATTGTCGCAGTCGTTTGATAACTCAATCTGACATCTGGCCTTTTGAAGGCCTGATTTTCTAATTCCTGATTTACTGTCTGAATCGCGATCCGGAGTAAATTCCATTGTATAAGAAAGTGCTCATTAGTAAAGGTCGCCGATCGACAATGTCTACTTAAACTTTTCTCCTGTCTACTTTCCTCGGGCTGATTCAATGCAAAACCGACAAATCGATAGAGTGGTTGGAGAGGCTGAAGAACATTACATGACAGGGAGTGGCAGACGAATGACATGGAACGGTGTCAACGAGTCAGCTGTTGGCTGAGGCGCTCGAGTGTCAGCTGTTCCTTCAACAATCAACAGCTGACTGGTCCTGTTCCATTGTCAACAATTAGTGGTGAGTAACAATCTTAAATGTTATATAACTACATTCCTTTTATACTTTCTTTTCATAATATATCTTCATGCAATAAATATGGTTAGTTACCTTGTCGTATGAAAATGGAAGCTGCCTTAGGACAAAATGAATATACTATATTAGGAATTAAACGTGTTTATTGCGTTTACTTAATTAAAAAAAAAATTAAAAACGAACTACTACAGGAACGCGGTTTTAAGTATACTACGCATTAAACGAAAATCAAAACCAAAACTATCTTCGTAGATTCCACATTATATCACATAAAAATCAATTTCCACTCTATACATTTCTCAAACTTCGATATTTTAATATTTTCGTAAATTTTAGATTATCATAAATCTTAAAATAATTGTAACGATTTTAAAATTAGATTAGATTACTGAAATGGCCACGCAACCACAAGGTAGGTATTTTAAGCCAAGTATGATTGAGGATTGAGTGTAAGATGACTGTGGCGCGATCTTGTAGTCTTGTTACTGACGGCTGACATGTTCCTTAGACAGTACATTCATTAACAGCCCAACAGCTAATGGCAACTAAGGATTATTATAAGGTTGCACTCATTGCCTTTTTTACAATTAAACCTGCAAATGCGGCAAAGCTTGCTTTATACGGAACATGAGTATTGTTGATGATAAAAAATATAAGGAATATAAATGCAACATATTTCATTATGTTGTTGAACCACAAAAAAATAATAAGATAAGATTCATTGTTGTTTAATTTTTCAAAAGTTCCAGTAGGGTTCACTTCAGTAAGAAATCATAGAAATACTGAACCATCCATCAAAAGGACCAAAAGTAGATGCGATCAGTCGGATATCCAGAGGAACGGTCAACTGTAAACATTGACAATAGGACTGCGATCGGAGAGGGATAGAGGAGTGAAAGTGAGTCGTGAGACGGATTTTATAAAAACAATAGTTAGCCCTCGACTGATCAGATTAGGCGGCCTTGGAGCAGCTCGGACCCCGGACCCCACGCCGCGCCGCGCCAAGCCTTTATTGCCACTTTCCTTCCACACCTTCGTCCGATCTGAGGTGAGAAGGCGATTTGGTCATGTTTCTAGGGGTACAATACGTAGGATCTATAAATTTAAGAGTATGCCTTAATGACGAAATATTTTTATTCAGCCAAATAAGAACAATGACAATCATGTAACAGCATTACTGGTTACACGATAAAAGTAAACAAGTTGGTCGATGTGTCAAATTGAAAAGAAGTTGTTACCTAGGGAGTTTCATTATTCATTTTCCGTAAAAATATAACTATTACGTAATTATATCCGATGGTTTATATTATTCAAACAAGTACTTATTTTTTGAAAAAAAAAATCAAAAAAATATTTCCCTAGACGATGAAAAAATAATAATACTATGCGTCAAGTGTGTGTTTATTCTAGTAAAAATTAACACTTTTTTACAAAGTACTTTGTTAAAATGGGAGTGGACCTATTTTATTTTAAATGCAGTAAACCAGATTAACATGAATCTAATGGTGTTTGGGAATACAATCATAATGATTGTATAATCTTAATATGTTTATTGTTGTTTAACTTCAATACGATAAATCTAATAACTTATCCTTCATTAGTTGCATTATACCGACTAAATTATACTACCCAATAAAGGTAAACTAATATTGTCACCCGATAGACATACAGAAATATTGTAAATGCGTTAAAAATAATAGTGATTATCTAGAAAAATGTAAAATTTATATTGTTGTATTGTAATTCAAAAAGAAGATTATAATCTTAATTATCTGGTTATTTTTTGTTCTGAAAGGACTCATTTAGTGCTTCTCGTGCGTTACTTAAAAAAATCCCTTAACCATAGCGTCCACTCATTTTTATTCTCCCAGGATATGTTTGAAGAGTTTGTTACTTAATTACCAAAGGGTCAAAGTCTGTTTTACCCAAAGTAAAGTCCTACAATCAGATTAAAAATGCAAATCCTATTTCACCCCGTGCAAGTGACCGAGGCCGCCGCCCCCGGCCCAGGAAGCAATCCGCCGCCGCCGCCGCCATCCTCGTCATCATCATGACCGCCACACCTCCAGGAGTTTAATTACGGAGGCGATCAAAGTGACAGGTGGCGCCACTCTGGTGGACATCTCGCCAACTAACTCAACGAATTTGCATGTAAAACGTTTATGAAACAACGTGACTTTCATCGCAGAAATTAAACTATTATATGAGAAACGAACGAAAAGTGCGTTATTTTATAAAAAAAACTTAAATTGATTTTGATTCTCAACCCTGCAATTACTTTAAAATTGATTTCAATGCGAATTGAAATCACTGGTTGTGAAGCCATGAACCAGTTTGACTTTAATGTTGTCTGAAGATGTTCCTTCAACGTGTATAATGCTTCCTTCGCGATTTTAATGGATATTTTTTTAAATGAGTAACAAAACCCCTAAACCCCTTTTGCACAGGGCTTGACAAACAAAATTAACAGCATTGAACATGTTAAGAGCCTTTCTTATTGGCGAAATATTTCGTTTTAGCCTCATGAAAACAACGTTAATTTCGTGACAGTATTACTGACTACTCGATAGACGTAAAAACATAGTTGAGGTGTTAAATTAAATGTGTCAAGGGAATTCAATTTTAATTTTTTTAATTTTATTTACATCCTCCGGAAATATAATTGCGTCGAAATAAGTATTTGTATTTTTTATGTGTTTTATATTGAATTCCCTAAGTATCCACTTTACATTTAATTTAACACCTCATCCAACTTTTTACGATCTTTTGTTAAGTGATCAATAATGCCGTCACAAAATTCACATTTTTCTTATGGGAATAAAATCGAACTTAAGTTTTGTACTGCATACACTTGAGGTTTGTAAATAATTCAAAATAAAAATATTTATTACTTAATTTAAAGTAAAAAATATTTAATTCTTATAAGATATATTAAAGACAGTTACAAAGTTGGTAACAATGCATTCTTATGTAAACCAGGATAATTTTAAAAGGTCTCAAATAAAAAATAGAGACGTTTATTTTGCGTAATATTAAACTATTAAGGTTATACTAATCTTTTTCAATATTTTCTTGTTAAACCGTACCAAAAGATCAAATGCGACTCAAGGTGAAACGACGTGGAGGAATGTAAATAAACTAAATTAAACCAAATGTAACGAATCAAACTGTTAAATTTACTATCCATCTTGGAATTTTCACTTTAATATGACTCATTTACATTAGCCACATGCGATCTTGCAATCTTTAAAAGCAAATGCACTGATGGCAACATCTCCTGCAATATTTCAACGTGGTTTAATTTGCTATAATTACCATACACGGGTGGCTCACATCGCGTGCGCGGCTCGTACACATGCACACATGCACGGCTGTACAGGTACGTTAATGCTCACGGCATGCAACTGCATCAACTACTTTTGGCGTATAAGATGCTTAGGTTGATATATAACGTTGAGTATGTGAACATTTAAAAGAAATGTTACAGTGGTGTATATACTAATGTACTAATGCTCAGGATTTTACAAATGAGTTAAAGCCTAATAAAAAGAGCATGATATACTTCCACTATCTGTGATTTTTAGTCCTGGATCCATATGTCTCTTCTGACACCGATTTCAAACATAAAACACATTGGATTAGTTTAAAATGAGAATAATATATCCATTGTAGAGAAATTTATAAGTAAAATATGTGACTAATATTTTAATAAACCTTTATGGAATGAGTCGATGAACATTAGTGTACAGCTCTTCTATTTTACTACGGTTTATGATGTCATGTAACCAGTAAGTAAATTTCAAATAATTAAATTAAAATAAGTTATATCGGTAGATATAATCATGGCAAAATGACACAAAACAAAAGATTTTCTGGTAGAAGACAACGCAACTGCGATTGTTAAAAATAAACTTTATTTTTACAGGAAATAAGTAAAAGAAGGCGCAGGTGCTGAAGACTCTTTAAGAACCTTAAGGATTTTAAGGTTTTATGTGGAGAAATATTTAGGAAATTACTATTGAGGAGAAATCACCAATGAATATTTATTCAAATTATATTACAAATAATATGTAAAATATTTTAAAGTATATTTTATATATTCAAATATTTACACAACAATTACTTTTCAAAGTAGACAGACTATTAATTCATAGCCCGACAGTAAATGACATCGGATGTGCCTAGTTAAAGTTGTGATCTGAGCCGAAATATCACCTCTAAATTAATTACGACTGGTTAATTATGAGGATGGTCTCAATAGTCAATTGTGCGGATGTTAATCCACATCTGAGAATATCACATCCACTGACCATCGCTCATAACAATCTACAATTCGTGACCTCCTAGTTACTGGATTAAAGAACACGTCACCGTCCCAGTCCATACGGTCCATGATAAACATCGTAGAGATATCATGGATAATGGTTAGAAGTAGCGTTCAATGTTGGGCAGCTCGTGAGTAAAGTATTGTCGTACGTTGGACACGCTGAGCGCAAGGGTTACCCTGTACTGCTCGACCACAGAAAAGCAACTATCGCAAACCGTATTGATCGTTCGGCGTACTCACTACCGACTCCGACTATCGCAAACAAAGGAACATACCGCGTTCAATATTATTCAAATAGTTGCGCGGTTTTATTGCGTATTGGGAGACCTTACATAAACCACTTTCCCACCGTTTACAGCGCCTCCCACACACCATGCATACGGTATTAACTGCGCGTCCAGCGTCTAGGCGAGCTTCAATATACGACGGTTAATACGCAGCATCGTAAACGACGACTGCGCGGCCGTGTAAATCCCGGGGACAGTTACGACGCTACGACGGAGGCCACCGGGCCGGGGTGAACGGTCACTCCGAGGCGGTCAAACTACGTGCGATACTGTGCCTAACCACAGTGTGTTGCGATATTCGATATCGATAATGACATCAAATTTTAAAATCAATATAGTTTTTATCGCATAAAAATATCGATATCATAAAAGCGATATTTTATTACAAAAAAAATTGAATTTACTCGACATTAATTTAATAGAATTTCACAACATGTTCTATATTCAATTTTGAACTTAAATTAGTTTTCATCACATGGAGTAAAAGCATAAAAAATTGAAATAAAATGAATTTAAAGATTGAGGTATCACATAATTTTGTCAAACATGTAAATTAAAATGCGTTCGTTCGTTCTGTTTCCATCTCATTTTTAAATTTAACTTACTGAATACCCCTTAATTGTTATTGCAGTTGCCTTTAATGAGTCTTATAATACTGCATTATAAAAATACGAACATTTAACAAGTATTCTTATAGAAACATATACTTTTAAAGAGGTAGTATATAAAATATACTTGTTAACGTTACTTGAAAACAAGAAGCTGATTTTATTTACTAAAATATTAGTAATTTTTTGTATGTTATTGTAGAAACTGTATTCTAATAATGTTATTTTTAAATAGATTAGATCATAATATGTAATAAAACATCATCAGCTGTTCTCTTCATATTAAAAAATTTCAATACTAACTCTGGTAGTTTAAGGAACCTGTTACAGTTTTCATCCAAAAAAACAACTTTTAAACATATCCATGTCAAAAACTACAAAAGTTACAGTCATTCCAAATAACAACTTCCTACTGTGTAAGGTAGTTTCAGAGAAAATTAACGGAAAGAAATTGCGTTTTATAAAAACGTAAAAATAGATAAAAATGATTACAAAGTACGTGTATTACCTACCTTTCAATACAATTGTTTTATCTGGTTAAAGTGCTTAATGGTACAGAAGTAAGAACAAAATATAAATTACAATGCTATTCCCGTAAGGCGACTACTGTTATTTGTACGTGTTATTTCTACTATCTAATACTGACTAATCTGCAGTCAAAGTTACTCGAGCTGTTATTGTTTAACTTCAGTTAGTAACTAATATGAACCCCCTTTTGCAATTTAAGAAGAATATTACATTAGAAAAATAACAAATATTTTTTCTTCATGTCCCAAAAAACAATATCTAAATTTTTTATATAAAAATTATATATATTATATATATAATAAAAATAATATTTATTTATTTCTGTGAAAATAATTTAAAAAATGTACCAATTTTTAAATTATTAAAATGTAAGTTTTAAAAAAAATATGTATAATATTTTTTAAAAATTTTTTTGCGTTTTTCAATGTAATTTTTAAAAATTTCTAATTTTATTTTTCACATTAATCAAAAAATAAATAATTCCTTAAATTTTTCTCTATTTAGTAGAGATATAAAAAAATCTAAACAAATTGTATTTTTACAATACATGAGGATTAAAAAAAAAAAATTTTCACATACTAATATTAAACTTGATATTTAGCTTCATGTAGTGAAAACATTTGTGAAAAATTATAATTTATGTGTTTACTCAGCAACCTGCATATTTATGTTAATCATAAAATACAAAATATTTATTTTTAAGTGTAATAAAGAAATAAGATAAAATTACATTTATGTGGAAGATTTCAGGAAGCAGCAAACCCACACTCTTTAATGTTAATCTTATGGAGAATAGGCAAATATTTCGTTTATTAGGATTAGATTTTTTTTACTTAATATTATTTAAAATAAATTGTGATACGCACGTGACTTTTTTGTTGCATTGGTATTTAAACTCCGTTCAGAAAATAGATATTACACATATCGCACAATAACAAATATACTCCTTATTTTAAAAGCTGCTCACTATACTAAACTCTCAAATCGTATACTCTCAATTTCGTAGCTTTAGGGGCTCTTATTCCCAACGTCCCAATTTTATTTTCAACTTATAAATGAAGTATGCCTTTTTATGATATTATTGAGTAGGGATATTAATATTTTATAAAAATTGTTTATAAAATGCCACTTAATTTACATAATGCCACTATATTTACATTTACATAAAGAAACCCTAACAACCGTATAGAATATTTAATTTTAAGAGGAATAAAGGTTAATTATAATTCGTTAACCCTCCGAAACAATAAAAACACCATTTGTTAAAAATGAAATTTCAATAACTGAAATGAACATAGGAAAACAAATGAGTTTTAAATATGTAATGCTACTTCACATTACATTAATATGTTAACCTCACATTAATAATGTCGCTTAACATTAAGTAAGTAATGATGACACAACTTACGGTTACAATTTTCCTTTAACTCAGCTACTTACCTAGAACATAAAATCGCTAATTAATATTTCCACAATCAGCAAACAGCATTTGCTGGTGTTAAAAAAATAAAAGAATATACACAATGTGATAAAATTACATCTGTAGTGGAGAGAGAAAGGAAGGCGAAAATCCCACCAGTGTTACAACTGCGTATGCATATTGCATCAGGAGAATTCACGGCGCGGCGTTGACCGCTTGGCAGCATTCCAAGGTTCCAGACAAGTATTTTGAACACGATTACAATATATTTGCGATACGGCGGCATTTTTGAGGGATTAAAAAAGTTGAATCGCCTAAATGCGACTTTCCAAATGAAATTTCAATAACTCAAATGAACATAGGAAAACAAATGAGTTTTAAATATGTAATGCTACTTCACATTACATTAATATGTTAACTTGGAATAATGTCGCTTAACATTAAGTAATGATGACAAAACTTACGGTTACAATTTTCCTTTAACTCAGCTACTTACCTAGAACATAAAATCGCTAATTAATATTTCCACAATCAGCAAACAGCATTTGCTGGTGTTAAAAAAATAAAAGAATATACACAATGTGATAAAATTACATCTGTAGTGGAGAGAGAAAGGAAGGCGAAAATCCCACCAGTGTTACAACTGCGTATGCATATTGCATCAGGAGAATTCACGGCGCGGCGTTGACCGCTTGGCAGCATTCCAAGGTTCCAGACAAGTATTTTGAACACGATTACAATATATTTGCGATACGGCGGCATTTTTGAGGGATTAAAAAAGTTGAATCGCCTAAATGCGACTTTCCAAAATGAATTTCGGCGATAAGCAACGGCTATTCTGATGAATAACGTAGTCTTGCCGGGTCCCGTGTGGGTTAAAGCCATAGGTCCCGCCTTTCACTAATAGCCAAATTTGGCTTCTTAAATGCGCGCCGGGAAACCAGCTACTCAACAGATGTAGTTTAGAAAGCTGAAAACGAAATTTCAAAATAATTTGTGACTAACAGCTATGCGTTTTTGTTTGGAGCCTGTTTCAACATCTAGAAATAGGACATCCGGTTCGTGACTGTGTACAAAGTAGTCATACATCATTAAATGTGAAACAATGATAGAACGAAAAAAATCGATTAGTATAAACTTTAGAGTTTGAATTATTAAATACTGAAATATAAAAAATTGACAGTATTGAAATGGGATACTCGATGGAGAGGAGTAAAGTTTACAGAAATAAGTTTTCGGTTGGTTCTAATGGTGCTAATAGAAATTATTAAATTATGTAAAATCCTCTCAATACCCCATTTTGGGGTGAAAATCTTCCAAAAAACTACTCCTCCTATTAGTCCAATATGTTTAGTTTTTGAACTCATTCGAATAAATATATCCCTCCAAATTTGCTCTCGATCGAAACATTGTTACAAGACTTAGCGTATTTATAGACATATACAGAGTGTCCAAGAAAAACTATTCAGGACCCAAGGTTCCAGACAAGTATTTTGAACACGATTACAATATATTTGCGATACGGCGGCATTTTTGAGGGATTAAAAAAGTTGAATCGCCTAAATTCAACTTTCCAAAATGAATTTCGGCGATAAGCAACGGCTATTCTGATGAATAACGTAGTCTTGCCGGGTCCCGTGTGGGTTAAAGCCATAGGTCCCGCCTTTCACTAATAGCCAAATTTGGCTACTTAAATGCGCGCCGGGAAACCAGCTACTCAACAGATGTAGTTTAGAAAGCTGAAAACGAAATTTCAAAATAATTTGTGACTAACGGCTATGCGTTTTTGTTTGGAGCCTGTTTCAACATCTAGAAATAGGACATCCGGTTCGAGACTGTACAAAGTAGTCATACATCATGAAATGTGAAACAATGATAAAACAAAAAAACTTTGATTAGTATAAAATTCAGAGTTTGAATTATTAAATACTGAAAAATAAAAAATGGACAGTATTGAAATGGGATACTCGATGGAGAGGAGTAAAGTTTACAGAAATAAGTTTTCGGTTGGTTCTAATGGTGCTAATAGAAATTATTAAATTATGTAAAATCCTCTCAATACTCCATTTTGGGGTGAAAATCTTCCAAAAACTACTCCTCCTATTAGTCCAATATGTTTAGTTTTTGAACTCATTCGAATAAATATATCCCTCCAAATTTGCTCTCGATCGAAACATTGTTACAAGACTTTATTTTAGCGTGTTTATAAACAAACATATACAGAGTGACCATGAAAAACGATTCAGGACTTCAGTGAGTGATTAGGCATTTTAAAAAGAAGAAACAAGTTTCAATTGTGATGGCCTATAACGCTTATTTTCTCAGATATCCGCCATTTTGTATTTTTCACAAAATATTTTTATTTCAAACATTTTCTAACGGATTATTTTCAAATTTTGTATGTCTTTTACACTATTAGTATCATTACACTAGTATACACTAGTATCTTAAAAAAATAACTTTCATGATCCAAGCTCAAAATTCAAAATGGCGGCCATTTACAATTTTAAAACTAAAATACTTTGAAAACGGTAAAAAATACAATGGCCGCCGTTTTGGATTTTGAGCTTGGATCATGCTTGTTATTTTTTAATGATAGTAGTCTACTAGTGTAAAACATACAGCAAATTTGAAAATAATCCGTTATAAAATGTTTGAAATAAAAAATATTTTGTGTAAAATACAAAATGGCGGATATCTGAGAAAATAAGCGTTTTGGGCCATACCTCCAGTGGAACTTTTTTATTCGTTTTAATGTACCCAATCACTCACCGAAGTCCTTAAACGTTTTTCATGGACACCCTGTGTATGAATTTGAATGACTATTTTTTTGTCTCTAGGGAAAACGAAAAATTATCATGGTCCCTGACTATTAAGTACGACCATTCCAGCGACGGTAATAGACTCTTCCCTACCCGAAATTCGGTGAACACTTAGACATGACTGTTAATTATAGCCCTACAACCTACAGTTTAATGTGGCATCCGGACCATTTTTGCCAGTGGATTACGAACTGGCTTATTTATAAGGATGGTCTAGTATTTAATAATATAGACGTTAATCCATCCAGAGAATATCGTATCCACCGACCAACCTTCGTTCTTAACTATCCGGAATTTTTGACCACCAAGTAGCTGGATAACACGACACGTCACCCTCCCAGTCTTATACCAGCCAATATCAACTTCATTTTTAAACCTAAATGGTGAAAGAAAAGAGGAATCAAAACGCCACCTTGCCTTACCCCGTGCACCCAGAACGCGGAAGGCACACCGGTACAAATAGCTCGTAGCGGACAGTATCGCGGTGTCATCTCTATCTCCCGGAGATGATTTACCCGCGAGTCTCCCTTTCCCCCCTTATAGGAGATGCGGGGACGACGACCGCCGTATCCGCTCTGATCGCATCTGCCGTTGTGTTGTGGACCATCTGATCCTGCGACAGTGAAAGCCGATCGTGACCATCTCAGCCCAGTTTGCAACATTTTTCACGTTTTAGTTATGCTTTGTTTCATCTCTGGCCAGTTGCTAGGTGAGGCATATTGGCGGGCGTTCGACTCTTGTTGCGCACACCGGTCTAACTATGAAGGGAATGGTTATTACTTATACTTTTATACTTATACTTACCAAGTATGAATGAGGAATGAATGTAGGATGATTGTGGCGCGATCTTGTAGTCTTGTTACTGACTAAGGGTGACATGTTCCTTAGACAGGACTGTTAATTAATAGCCCAACAGCCGATGGCAACTAAGGGACTTATTTCTTCTTAACCTAATTCCGGATTCCCTACCGCGTGGACTACAGTTGTGTAGTAGTAGTAGTAGTATACATTATAATGCGAAGTCAAACCAATTTAAAATGTATTTTAAATTTTAATTTCGTACCGTTTTTGTGTGAGCTTTTCATATAGCATTTTCATAATGAAAATGAAAACTCTTAAAAATCGTTTTACCAATAACACAAGATTAGGGTATAAAATACAATTTGTATTGTATGTCTCTAGCGGATCCTTTTCATATAAACGTGTAGTGACATAAAAGTCGATATAATTATACAGAAAACCGTGAAATAACATAACTTTAGGGATAAAGTATTTAGTAACTTGATAAGTTAATGGATTTTTTATATTAACAATAAAGACAGATGTCTCAATACCATCAGGTGGTAAAATACAGAAGAATATCATCTGTTGGAACAATTGTAAATTTGAAACACCAGCTCAGGTTTAACATGATAAAACCGCGGAGGGCTGAGTGAGTCGATAAGGGCGGCCTTAAGAGGTTCTAAACACAGGACGGAGGCAGTTAAGAGTCAAAAGTTTGGCAATAAATGGAATAAACGGTGTTTACGAGCTGAGCGTGATGAAGAGGGACTCACACGGGACTGAGTCCGTGACAACTGGCTAGAACTGCGCATTCAACTATCAACTCCCTCTCCGACCTTATAGTTCAATCCTCGACGTGTGAAAATACCTGAAAACCTTTGTAAACGCCAATTGAGGGTCCAGGAGTGGAGAAATAGTTTGTTTTAGCATTTTAGAAACTTAATTATAATGCAATTACATCCGATGATTAATAAGTTATTATCTTGTTAAAAATCTGAAAAACTGCAAAATGTAATCCCTAAATAACCACATCATCTTAAATTTGACAACTCAATTATCTTTGCAAGACAAAAGAGTGATTAGTAATGCTGTCACAAAATACACATAGTTCTTATGGACTTAAATCCAAGATGGCCGAGGTACTACAAACTCTCAAGTCAACGATGACAGACAGTAAGAACTCGGCTAACACTGAACAAGAAAAGACACCTCCGCAAGGTACACATCAGTGGTCTTTGTTTATACACGTCAGTTTCAAAACCATAGAGAACAGACCATTTTACAAGTCCCATTTTAACGTACGTCAGTTTTACTAAATTATACTGCTTACCTCAGTTCTAATGCGGTATTTGTAAATATTATTGAATACAAGATTTTATTTCATAATCATACATAGCCTTTTGAACATTTTGATAAAAAATTAAAAACATACGATAAAGTTTATATTTAAGATTATATAATCTGTTGTAGTTGATGACATAGAGACCAACATATAGGAATAAAAATAAAAATATTTAATTATTTATTAAGATGCAGAAATAAACAATACATATCAAAATTTCTAATCAATAATATATTTAACAACCCATAAAAACAAAGCAAATTTAAACCTTCCTTCAAACTGTTTAGAAATGAATTATATGAACAAAGAGAGAATACAGCAATGTTTTAAACGCAATCGAGGTAGCTAGCGCTATCAGTCGGGGAAAGCATGAACTACCTGTGCCCCTGACTACTGTAGAATATTGCCTTCGATTCTGTGGCCTGTGTATTCATTCACTATCTTGCAGTTTTGTAAACCAATATTCTGAAGCATAGATATGGGAAACTATGGGTTTTCTTGAAACATGTCTATTAAAAACAAACTATAGTGCTGTATGATAAAAATATTCCATGGAATAAATCCCCAGTTAGAAATTGAATTTATTGATTATTAAATAAAAACAAACATGTTAGATAAAGGATAGGAAAATCTGCAACTTTATGAATGACTATATTAGCTTCAATATTTTTATTCATCATCTGTGGGGTATTTATTGAGCAACTTTTTCAAGGGTAATTGAAGCGGATTGTTGTTTTAAGTTTTGTATTTAATTAAGCTCGTCTTTTGTGTGGATTATAGGATTCAGTTTACAGAAGAAAGATTATCATACCAAAATGTAAACCTGAAACCCTAAACAAATCAGTAAAAAGAAAATAAATGAATACCCAGCTCTATTATCAAGCATTACTTTAAATTTAATAGATTAGAACATTTATACCATTATTAAAATTAGTTATACGTTAAAATAACTTTTTAATATAGTATGATTTTGAAATGATCTTAAATTCATTGACCAATATAAAGTAATATTACTTTAAATTCGACAGCTGTTTGTTTTTCTTTCTTTTAAATCATTAAACTACAAAGACAGCTGATTATTACCAGTGGGTGATTCATTGAAAACTGAAAGGAAAATGCGACTAATATCGCGTAAAAACCTAAAAATAAAGACAAAAATCGCCCCTTGAACCTACTTCAAGGGGCGGCGGACAACTTCAAGCATCGAAAAACCATCTCTGGAGTGTAGAGAATGCATGAAATAAATTTCATTGTTATCAGTTATCCCGTTTTTCGGAGAAGACGGCGTAAAATGCCTCCTGGAGCGTCACAGACAAACAGACAGATAGATACGACATAAGTTAGATAAGTTAAGATAAGACTTTTCCGGCTTCTCTAACGCACGAAACGTAAAAATAACTAAAAAATTAATAACTCGAGCAATGTACTGACAAAACTCTATTTTATTTATATAGGTATACGAAACAATTTCTAGTAATAGGGACAGGAGCATCCAGCCTAGGTCAAACATAAAGCTTTACGATTGGGTGTACGAACTCGTGATACTATTCGATTTAAAAAACTTGAACACAAAATATATCGATATTTATATTCATAGTGTATGTAAAAGGGTACAGTATTTATGCCAACATATCAAGTAGGCGGAGTTTAATTAGAGCAAATATTTTTTCCGGATGATACACTAAAATAAAGTTGTTTACGGTCTAATTGAAATTATTCAAACTACTTACTATTACTGTATATTAACGTAGCTCTGTGTCATTTGAATGAACATTGTTTTAACGGTTAAGAGTAACAGTAGTTTAGCAACCGCCTGGCGAGCTAATGTACAGGAAGGCCTACCAGCTACTCAGCTACTAGTATGGCAAAAGTTTACACCGACGTAATGGTTTGGTCGATGAAGGCATTACCGGAGACACGGTAGAGCGACAACGAACATTATCGCTCATCGATCGTGTCAACTTCTCGACTGTGGCGCAATCTATCACACGTCAAAGCGACTTTTCGAAAATACGGAACAAAAGGCCACAGAAGAAAAATTCAACTCTGAGGAAGATGGTTGGAATATTATTGATAAATCAAATATTTTATTACATTTTATTAGTTTGTTGAATAGGCCTATTCGTAAAGTGTATCCCAGTAGAATGATAGTTATATTTATAATTATTTGACAGTATTAAAAAATAAAAGCAGTGAATCTATTTTTCGGTAAGACATTCTATTCCAATTTTTTTTATTGTCCTCGAGTAGTATAAATAACATAAAGTTGAAGCATTACTGACTACAAATTGTTCCCCAATTTCTATTTGTTTGATTTTCTGAATAGTTTACACAATGAGCCCTAATGAGTGATTGATTCTTGGTGATTACCGCAAATTTGTGACGTTTGATAGAATGAAGTGTACTGTTCGCTATGCAATGTTTTTATACGTTTTGGTTATTTAAGAGAATTGAATCGACTACATGACTGCGGTAAAAAATGAATATTCCTACTTATTCGGATTTGATGCTGAAATTTACTATAATTATCGGTCACCTCATTCCCACCAAAGAAAAAACTAATTTAATTAAAACATTGGACCGAATGTGGGACCCAACGTTTGGCAGTATTCCAAGCCCCAACACATTAAAAGGATTAGAGGATAAAGTTTAATTCCAAATCTAATTATAGTTATTCGTATTATTAGAAATAATTAAAAGCCTAAGTGATCAACGGACATTTCGAGAAATTTCAAACGATCTATTCACAGTTTAGTACTATTAGTTTTAAATTGAATTCCATGCTTTTAGTAAGAAATTTATCGTTGGTAACTGTTTCGCAATTATACTTGACTATTGAACATAGCCGTAACGAGTATAATGCTTTTGCAAAACCAACTCCAAGGCCACCAACCACTTAATGCATTTTTCTACGCGACTCTCCCACAGAGACCGCCACCTGTCACATGTCTCTTGTATTGTGCAACTGTATCAAGACGACGTGTGACGCGTATTTCACGCCCATCGTTATGTCCCATATGCTATGTCGTATTTACATATACACGCCTCTAGCCACTGCATCGACCCTGGTTGATCGATAGATTTCTGATCGAATTAAAGATAACGCGATATGATCTTACATCATCTGTGCGTATGTTCAACTACTGTAGAGAAACTTGTTCAGTTACGTATCTGGGTGAATACTGAATAAATAAACGAATTATTTAACCATTCAGGCTAGTAAATACCCCTTCTAATGTAGTTTGGTTCGAACTTTAATCGGCTCGTTTAATAGACGTTTTACGTATTTATCTCGTTATTTCCCGAGTAAATCTTAGGTTAACTAAATCTTAAATCTTAGGTTATTCTCTTTCATTATCCAACAAGTTATCTCGTTAGTTAATTGTCTGCACAATGCACGCTTACACTGCGATAAAAACCTCTGTCATCTCTAAAATAATAAGACCTGCCTTTCATATAAAGGATCGGACGTTATTAAACTCTTCAGAGTTAAAATACCGGACTCGACTGAACAAAATAATCAACACAAAATCAAAATCAACGTTGAACTTGGATAATTTAGATAGATTAACCCCCAACGCAGTAATTCAGTGTCAAAAAAGGAATCGATTAAAATATAGTAACAAAATTTCAATATGATTATATTGCTAGTATTGACGTTGTTGGATGTATTACGTGCGATAGTTAAATGTTAACTTACGCTACATAATACAGTTTATTTGTCAAGCTACTTTGCCACCTGCAGTCCCTCAATATTAACCTAGGATTAACCACAAAACAAGGATTACTTCATGTTTCAATACTACAACTTCAGTTCATTAACAACACGACTGTGCAATATTCGGATAGCGTCCGTCACTTGCACCGCCTGTTTCTACGGATTATCACAAGCTTTGCTGATGGACTAAATTGACAGCCAATCATTAACAGTGCATTACAATGTTACGTCATTACAGGCCACCTTATTACGAGAAAATTAGGCCAAAAAAATCCTCTCGTCCATGTTTCACGTTAGGTTTCGTAAGAGATTTATAATATTACCTAATATTTCCTTATTAAGATAAAAGTATTACTTAAAATAGTTCCTACTGTATATGACAAGGGTACCTTAGGCAATAAGTAAATTTAGAAGTATATAGATGTAGAGAAAGTGCACTCTTGATCAACGAATTTCATAAACTATTGGACCATCGGTCTCGTGGGTAGTGAACGAAGAGGAGATCAGTCTGAAAACCTTTGGATTCGGAAAACCACAAAACGCTACATTCCACTTAAATAAAAAACAAAGTTGGCCAAAAAAAGTTTCTCCAAGCGTAGAGGGAAAGAGATTAATCATAAGATTAACCGACTTCTAATAATTACTAAATACTTCTACTACTGATAACTTCTTCCTTCTCTCAGAGATCTAACTTCTAATAACTTCTATAGGGGAAAAATATAGATAATGGCAAATGAATTGTAGAACTTTCAAAATTATATCATATTTTCTCTCTATAGACTTTCCCAAGGAAATTACAGATTATTCAGTTAAAGCAGCAAGATATATATATGAGAAATGCCGTAATTTTCTCTTTACCCATTTATATGGAGAAAATGTTTATGTTGCGGCCTCAGTCTTTTTCAACGTAGAAAGTCCCTTTGTCCGCAAGATTTGTTTGTGCGCCGGCGAAGACACAGTGATGTCAGTTTTGTTCTGGGAGCAACACCGGGTGAGAAGACGAATAGAAATAGCCAATTAATTACTGAGACCGACGCGTGTGAAAAGAAAGCAACATTCCTCAACTGTCAGCACACAGCATTAAAATAAGGGTTTGTATTACACTGCATTCTATCTCATCTTAAACAGGTACAGTAATGTAATTTAACCGATTCTGTAACAGTTTTAAATTATTAAAAATTGATTCAGCTGACCGGTATGTAACCTATGGGTCTCAATTTCAACCTGTGCACAGTGCAAGTTATAATTTAATAATAAAATAATTTATTACCGATCAGAAACATTATCGGTAGTATAGCTTTTTTTAAATTAAGATATATTATCAAACTAAAAATTGTCTAAAGGGAATGTTTTCAGTTCATATAAACAGCTTTTCTAACCAAACTATGACGTCACTAACCAAATGCCGTTACTCTTTCAAATTTTGGTCGAGCAAATTGCCAACATCCCCCTCAGAGCTAAGACATATCCATGTCAAAAATAGTTGAAAATTGAGAGAGTGAGTTATTGCACATGTGAACATGAACGTAAAACATGTGAACGAACCAATAATCAGAATTCTTATTTACGCCTGATAAAACGTTCTAAAGTCAGAACAAACTACGTTTATTGCAGTGCGCCAGTTAACTAGTATTTGCTGTATCAGTTCCTTACAATACTTGATTGTTTTAAAACATAATTCTAGTACAAATGTACGTACCATATTTCAGATATGCAATGCATTAAATTCCCAAGTTTTAGGAAAATTAAAGTAATTCATCAAAAACTGGTTTGATGGTCTAATTATTGAGAATCTAGCAATTTGTGATAAATGAAAGATTTATGACCGGTGCAGTGATCACGAACAAAAAAACATTACGTTAAAATGTGTGCCGCTTAACAACAACAACACACATATCTACGAGATATACAACTGACTGCTATAAGTACAACTGAACCCCCTACAGTTTTCATAATGCAACTCGTGCTGCACGCGTGTACTGCGGGATTGTTTATACTCTGAAGGCGCTACAGAAGCGTAAATTAACATTTAAAGTACAGTATTGATAATTTTTTTTTTAACAGGACACCACCAGACAAAGAGATTTACAGATTACAAAACAGAAGCTATAATATACGAATTATCTTAATATTGCATTATTTCATGTTTCATAACCTACTTTCTTGAAGGTTCCTTATTCTCACAAAACTTGTTTGTAAATTGATCTATGGTTCACAGAAAGCAACAAATAAATAAAATACAGTACGTATGGATATGCATAACTTTACGAAAGGTTTAATATTATTTTAGACGATTATTCCACTAAAACAAGTTAGAAATATTCCCGGAAAATAGATACAGTACTTGTAAAAAAAATAAATATACAAAGAAGAAAAAAAAAACAAATAAAAATACAAAAAAAAAAAAAAAAGACAAACAAAAAATAAACGCTAATAAATTGATGCTTCCAAAACGTACATCACGTAGTTATATCAAAGAATAAACTATTTGTCACAATACTCGAAATACAATAGTAACCAAACAATTGGATCCGTTCTTTAAATTGATATCAACACACATTGGGTTTTTGATGCTTGACAAATTGGTAGTAAAAAGAATGTTATACAGGGACCGTTTGCCGCACACCAAAACGGATATACCACTGGAATTGAGTGTTCTTTGGAGTTGTGTCACAAATAAATAATCTGAAGTTTTTTTTGTCGAACCCTTTAGAACGGAAATCAATGTTATCAGTTGTCGAGGGAATCCTCATCACTGTTCGGAAATAGAGATAACAAAAGACCCCTTTCCTGGAACTGTCAGGTCTGATGTTGTCTTTTACTTTATTTTACATTCTTACTCGACAGAAAATACCAGACACTCACAGACACTAATATTGATTTATTCTCTGTCTTATGCATAAGAAATGATATTTGAGATAAAATTCTGACGAAAACTTTCAACACACAATTTCTTGGTATTTCTCATTGTTTTGCCCTTGCAGAACTAAAATGGAAACTATTTATGCATTAACATTTATATATTTGAAGTTTGATTACAACCATTGGTTATTCAGCATGTACATACAGCTGACTTTAATAGTTCCTGAACGATAGCAGATAAATTAATAAGGTTTGGTAAATCAACACTAAACCTTAAACCCTACTTTTAGAAGGAGCTACCTATCACTTTTTTGTCATATCATGGGACGTCTCGCAAGGGGTCAGAAGGAAATCCGAAAAAGGAGCTTGTCTAGCATCGTTATGTCCGCTACCCGTGATCAACCGAAAGAAATTTTTTGGCGATTTGAAAATTGACGGTTAATTTAAACCTGCCGTTATTTTGTTTTGGATCTATCCTTTGGGATGTGGTTTTAATCTCTCTTTGGGGTTCGCTCTCTTTATAATTGAAATTAAACGCCTGAAACTAGATCTGAAACGGTCCATCAAAACAAAATGGCGGCAGTTTTATGTGAACTAAATCTGAAACGGTCCATCTAAAACAAAATGGCGGCGGTTTCATATCGATACTATAACTTGAAATTTCGAACTGCCGCCATTTGGATGAACCTTTTTGAATGCGGTTTGTGGCATTAAACACTGTTATATAAGCCTTTTAAAATTATGTGCATATTCACCGATGCTCTTATAAATATTTCCTTCTGACTCCATTCGGGATGTATCCATAACATACCAGAAAACGTACAGTTCCTTTTAGTACATTTAAAGGTTGTGTTGAGTTGACGTACCAAATCTTTTTTAATTATCTATTATCATCCAGAAAATATTAACCCCGCGTGGTACTTCTACGTGTACCTTGTGGAGACAGTAATTGAAATTAATTATTCCCAAAATATATAACAGACATCATACGTCGATTATGTAAATAGTCCATGAACGCATGTTAATAATAAATTCAACTCATATTAGTCACCAGCAACATTCTTTGCATGATAGCCAGCTGTACGAGGATAAATCGTATCTCTGTAATCGGTCGGAATTGGGACGATTAACAGCCATAGAGCAATAAACACGGCATTTACAGCCTTGAAGGCCTAACCCAATGATAATTGCCTATTAACAGCCCTCCAAGAGTGTTATTAGGCCGGCTTCCGTGATCGGGTGAACTTTGTTTGTAGTGACAGTCAATTATTCAGATTCTGGTATTTTCTAAGCAATTCTATGCGAATTTACAAACATTTTCTTTGTTACCGTTTCAAAACGTTAAGAATCTACTGAGTCATTTTAAATTCTGAACTAGTAATACACTTATATAATGGTATAAATTTGTAGTATTACTTGTAATTAATAGATTAATATGCAATAAGAACAAGTAAACTTAAACAAATCTAGCGAAGAGAATAGTCTATCCTGTTAGCCTCTACAATTAATTGTAAGATGATTCTCTTGTAGACTTTTTGTCGATGCCGCCATATAGGATTTTCCCTTGCGATTGTTCTTAAAATTATATTCTCCGTCAGTCTCCATCACTAATTTTACCTCTCATTTATTTATGCCCCAAATAAGGTCAATAATAATATCTCATATTCATGTCCATACAAAACCAACTTTTTTATATAACCTATTGAATATTTTTTAATTTAGTTTTATGAACGAAAAATCAATTGAAGTAGGTCTCAAGACTGGAAAATCCGGTTTTCGCCCTACAGTTCTTCAAAGTTTGAATGTCATCGTTATGGACCCTTTTTGTAGATTTATGTTAACCAAACCAGCTGATTCAGGTTTTTTATTTTTCATATTAAATTCATAAACAATTAATGTTTTATTTGTAGGGGCTGGCGTATTTCTTATGCAGAACTGTTAATTAATTGATAGCCCGACGACCGTTGACATCTAAGGGACCTACAGTTTAAACGTGGGAACAACAGTTTTGTCCATGAATTACGAACTGGTATAGTTATGAGGATGGTCTTTACGGATTACCATAGTATTCAATAGTGTAGACGTTAATCCTTACAAGAGAATATCATATCCACCGACCATCGTTCACAACTATCCACAACTCGTGACCTGCAAGTAGCTGGAGTACAGGACACTCCAGTTTTGACCGTGCCAGTCAAAAGCATTACAAAATGGCAGGCCTAACATAGTGTCAATACCCTCGGTGTTTACCACACCCATTACATTTTTCAACGCTTTATCTCAACTGCGGGGTTCAGGGCGGTCGCTAACAACTAACAGCTAACAACCGACAGCCACAATAACCAACACAGATAGCACATAGTCAGGCGTGTCCTATTGTGTACTTTACGGTCGGAAGTGTTTAGTGTGATTGAATGTGTCCAGTTACGGCAAACAGGCCGAGCACTTGTGTGCGAGCGCATTCTTGTGAACGGAGCACGGACTACTCGAGTAGACCACGACGCGCTGGGGATGAAAATGAAATGCGAACTGTGCCTCATTTGCGCACAGAGCTCTTGAGGTAATGACTTCATTATTCAACAGGTTGCGCCCGGCGCTAACAATCTTATTAGCATTTACCGCTTCTGTTTCGCCACTGTTATTTTAGGGTGAATTTAATTCTGATCATGGATATAAACGTATTAATTATGAGTCTGCAGTGCTTTCACCATCAATGATTTTAGTCCCATGAGAATCATCATTGCTGTCATTTTGTGACAGCATTACTGATAACTCAATAGTCGTAAAAAATGGATGAGGTGTTAAATTAAAGGCGAAATGCTAATCTGAGGGATTTCATTTCCCACAATATTTTTATTTTTATATGACATAAAGATTATTACTTGTTAATTAAAAGATAAAATGGGGTGATAATTATATTTTTCTGGTAAAAATAATTCAGTCATTACTTAGGGCCGTATTAAGACTATAGGTCACCTGGAGACGTTACTGTTACGGGCAGCCAGCCGCGACACTATAGTCACAAAGAGTGAAGCCAACCCCCAAAGTTTCCCCAATCCAGTGCTCAAAAAAGGAGGATTTTCAATTTCTACATAACTAAAATTCCTTCTGTAATTCGAAAATTCTTTAATTTCGAATTTTGACTTGGTCCCTAATTTTATTAAAAACAGTAAAAT
This sequence comes from Nephotettix cincticeps, assembly GCA_023375725.1. Lineage (NCBI taxonomy): Eukaryota > Metazoa > Arthropoda > Insecta > Hemiptera > Cicadellidae > Nephotettix > Nephotettix cincticeps. The sequence continues at coordinate 26,393,590 of CM041785.1, forward strand.
ATGTTAACAAATATTTTTTTTGATCGAATTTTTCAGCGTTATAAAGAGAACATCATTGTATCATTTTCCCAAACGACATTCGGGCTTCCTGTCCGTAACTATTTTAGCGATCAACGTGCATTTGCAACCCTTTCACAGCACTTACACGGTGTTGATGGTAAGATATCTCACATGTATTCATAAATCACAACATTGACATCTCTAATATTCTACACGGCGCCGGCGCAGTTCAAAACGTTGTATTATTGATGGTGGTTTCCGATATTCGTCGTCTTTATCTGTAGGCCATTTGTGACTTTTGCGTTTATGTTAAACACGTCGTGTGAATGATTGGTTTATGGTAGCGAACCTACACATTTTTCTCGCAAGTAAAAAGCGGCAATAAAAGTAGAGAAGGGATTGAATAAAAAATTTAAATAGCTAAAAATTTGGACCCTCCATGTATCGACATTTAACAAAAAAATTAGAATTTTAATCATAATATCTCATTAACAAATTTTTTAATATCAATGTTAAAACATGATGTTTTACTGTTATTCAACCACTTTCAAAAAATTTTCTATTCGAAAATTTTTTCTTCCCTTGAGGTTCAAATCAAGTTCTACTGTAGTTGAAAATCTTGTTTTCGTCTGCCAACAGTGCGAAATGTGCGCGGTTATAGGAATAACATTTTTTACTGGCGATTTCGTTAACTTCCGCATATGATTCCTCCACTCTAGCACGGCGTCTGTACAACTTCGATGTCGTTGTTTGCCATTACTTTCACTCAACAACTGTTAAACGGATGTTTTGATTTGTATTTTTTCAGTTATATCTCTATAAGTTCAATGTTAATTTTTATATCTTAAACTCAATACCTATTACAAGAAACGATATGGCTTTTCTGACATTTCTGGCTTTTTTACTAATTGAGTGGCGTTAAGCGTAAGTCGTCACAGCCACTGCCCATTTTATTTAGGTAAATGTCAGCCATTTTGTTTGTTACAAAATGGCTGACGCTGAGGAAGCACTGGGACCAAAAAGACAGGTACCACTGTCTTTTCCACGACAAATTGTTTGTTGCCCAATTTTCAACATATCTATTGGTGTATCGAGTGTTTACGTGTCCTTCCTATCTTATTCGTATGGGATTACTTTTCCTCCCTAGGTAAGAAAAAAGTCAGAGAGTGCCGTGAGATGAAAAGTGGTACTTTAACACTCTATTTCAGAGTTTAAAGTTCGACTTTGCATAGTAGGTTGAAAAAAATTGGATTAGGGCCTACCGATTAAAAATTATCAGAAGTAAATTGGCATTTATGTGCGTGTGTGTGGTGAATATTACACCCATACTGAGGTGCAATCTATGGATGCAGATCATATCTGTTCCCTTTTTCTCCAGGTGTAACTATTTTTGAAGACATTTAATTTATCTTATTGTTAAGTCATAAACGATATAAGTTTAGCCGAAAGCGTAAAGGTTGTTATAGTAACCAATCGATATTATCGTTCGTGCATCAACTTCGATAACCGCATCGTTCATCCACAACACCGCACCTGGAAGCGATAAATTATCACCTTTTCGGGCTATGTATAGATTAAACCGACGCGGCGATTGTAAACCGCTTAAGTGGTGGTTCGCGACCGCTCCGCCAGGGGGCAGCATGTCGGCGGGTGTAGAAAGATATGACGCCACCACCAAGGTCGGGGCCCAGCTGGTCTATCACTACGGGACTGATCCAAATCTTCCACTACCAGATATGCCTCTACGAGAGTGAACCTGTCCTTGACCGATATGAGATCTACTAGTGGTGATAGGTTGTTGACCTGGGTGATTCTGCGGCAATAAGGTGGTGCATTAGGTAGTGGTTGCGACACATGTAGGATGTGATTGGTTCGTGTTGTCCCACAGGCAACACGATCATAGGTAGACCTATGTATTTTGAATCCATAATAGGTGAAAACTAAATTGCTTATAAGGTAATCGAATGTTTTCAACCCTCTACAAATTGCTACAGACGTTAGAACAAGGTAACAAGTTGGCCGCTTACATACAATCAGCAAAGTTTCACTGAATGTAGAACGCTTTTAACAGTTCCCTTCCTATACATATTTTAAAGATTTCTTAATTTATCGTTAATTGTAAGTGATGCAATTATTTTTTGCTTTTACTAAACAAACTATTTTCCATCGTTTTTCTGGCGGAAGATGTATAAACATAATCTAGAACCAAGTCACTGGTTCAATCCCAGAATCTACTATTAAATTTATCATCCTTCTCCGTTACTCATATCTGGACTCAAATACCCTAGAAGATACGTTCCTGGTCCCAAATTAACTTAGATAAAAATGATATACAACGTAAGTGTCAACCACGTAGGAAAAAATTAGGAACATTTATAAAAGTTGAATAAAAATTCATCACATATCAGATTATGGTGATGCAACGACAGATTATTACAATCAAATACATCCGAACACGATTAGATAATGCTTTCGTCATCTAAATTTGTCATCCTGTGATAAAATTTATCATTCTCAAACTGATTCAGTGTTGCAAACACATGTAGCCAGTTGTAATCAACCTATGAGATACAAGAGAGCACCAACATCAGCACCGCGAGGTCGTCTCCCTGACGGGGCAGACGACCGAGACTGGCCATTACCTCTTTACGAGCACTCCTCACAATGTAATTACTTCCTAGTACGACCGTCGACCATGCAAATGTCTACATGTGTGTGGAGGGCGGAGGGCGGAGGCCGGCGTCGGATAACACTCGTTATCCAAGAACATCCAACTATCATGATCCAGGTTCGGTGGTTATGGTGCGTAATCTGAAGGTCTCCTGTATGATCCTGAGTAAAATCTGGTCACAATTTTGTCATGGAACTTTTGTTCATTGGGCTATTAATGAATGATTCTGGCAAATAAATCAGCTGATCTTTGTCAGTAGTTAAACCATAAAATGTATCACAATTGCCCTTCTCAACCTCGTTGGGTCGGTGTCTCTTGCATAAGAATAACAATCAGAGGAATAACGTACATAATTGCAGGGAGGACTTAGAAGTTGTCGAATATGGTTTCCACTTAACACCATCAACATCAACCAAAGTCAAACTACAGAAGCAGTATCTCAGTTTGGAACAGTAGCCTATATTGTGATAAAGTTATTCATTTATTAAGTTAATATAATTATTGAGTAATCAAAGTCACATAACAATATAATAATCTGATTCTATAAATAATCTTAACAATAGACACTATTCTTTGTTTGAAATTCATTGTTATGGATGCAGTGTTTCTAGAGACTTGAGACGTGTGGACGTGTTTCTTTTTTAGTATGCGTGACTTTTGTTACTTGGTAGTCTTTGTAAGTTTTTGGACTGCTTTAAACATGTTTGTTTTAAACTTTATACCGGTTCAGATTGTGTTCATAATCTTGTCAATTTTTAGGTTCCAGCTCACCTGAAGACGGGAACACATTTCAGAGAGGGCACTGAACCGTCGCGAAACCTTTTTTTACTAATCATGATGAAAAATGTCCGCAATAAAAACATAAATAATAAAAAACTACATTTTCAATGACATTGCACAATGAATCATTATTTAATGCGGCTGTCATCTCACGGCAAAATCCTCCTCGACGCTAAAAAAATAATAAGAAAACTAGTGTTGCAGAGGTTTTAACGAGACCTGTTTTCATTTGCATTGATTATGGTAAATTTATGTTGTGTGAACGGAATGATCTATTAAATAGAAATAAAATAATACAGGTATATATCGTTCCAATGATCAAATATGAGTCAGGCCTACAACTTTTTAGCTTGTCTTTCTGAATTGTTGCTTGAAACGGAACAAACCAGACTGTGTATAATTTTGTTTCCTCTATCAAATAATGTTTACTGCCCATTGCTGATAGGCCTACAGTTAATGGTTCTAAAACAGGATTAGTAACAGTGTTGTCGTACGTTGGCGCGGGTAGACTAATGTCGCACACGTGTCTGAAGTGGTGGAGTGGACGACCCGAGCTATGTCATAAAATTGGCAGCCAAATTAAACCGCACATAAAGCTGATGTTATGGCAGGAAGTGCTGAGTGCTGGGCCAACTATCGAGTGTTTATTGGCGATCGCCGCGCACTCTCACGGTGAACCTACGATACTACAGCTGGCCTACGCGGCGCGGCGCCGCTGTCAGTCTCCCTCAGTGTGGGAACAATATGTACACTGCTGAGACCACGATATAACATTACAATTAGGTAACGTCAACGTAATTTCATATTTTGAGGGCCCTTAATTTTATTGGTTATGAAATATAAGGGTATATTTACCCGTAGCTATCAATGATAGCGAAAGCTAAATAATGCAAGTGCCTTTTGTAATATCTCCTATATTTTGTTAATATTTGATTCTTAACAAATAACAAGTAACAAATCACGAATCAAGAAATTTCAATAAGCTCTCTGAAATCGTGAGTCGTTCATGCAAAATGAGGCTTAAATAATTATTTCACTTTGATACAGATACAGTACAATAATTGAAAGAATGCCTTCCTTGTCAGTTTAGAACCAACAGCTTGCAGCAGTTGGTTCCAAAATCAACAATCAAAATCAAAATCCACCAAATTCATAACATTTTCTGATGATGCCTAGTTCTAAAAACCAAATGATAAATATTTCTGTAAATTACGTCAAAACATTATCAAGGACAAGACCCTCCTACAGTTACTGGAATATTAAATGGATATTAAATCCATTTATGTTTATTAGAAGAATACATCAAATGTACAAAACGTTCTTGATCTCTATAGTGGATGCTTTGTAACCGTATTTCGAAATTTTAAAGCAATCTAAGTTACTCGTATGTAAAACTATTTTCTTAGAAATAAAAATATCATTAGAGAGGAAAAGAAATCTAAACTGTCAGTTTGACCTAACTTAAGTCGACACACAGTAGTGGCAAATATTACTCTATTCTGTTACGCTGAATTGCTGAAATTAGGCAGAAAGAGATTTCCAGAACTTTCTGACAAATTCGGTACAGCCATTTGTCTTCTTTGGAGGTTGCAATAAATACTGAATATTGCATGTGTCTCCGCACATAAACGGGAACCTTGAGAAGTATCTCGGAGATAAAAGACGCTTCATACATGACTAATTGTTTTAGCAAACGCGTATTTGCAATACAAAGGTTTCCACTTTGCACTTCTTCGCACGTATATTTGCAACTGACCAAAATTTACGTTGTACTCAAAATTCGTTTTAGGATTCAAAACTGTGTAGTCATAAAAACCATGTCAAATCAGATTTGTTCACGAAAAAATTATACGGAACGATAAAATAAGCTTTATGGATATGTCTACTGGAAAAATTGTATTTAAAAAAACTTTCGACTTAGATCGTGGATATATCTGAAGGGAATATTTTCAGTTCCTCTAAAAAGTTGCTCTCATAACCATAAGACGCGACTTCCATCGCATTGTTTGCGTCTCGCACATTGCTGACTCCCCCCGCAACTTAGACAATATCCATGTCAAAAATCGTTTACCCAATACAGTATGAGACGTAAGACGTTCATTGATAAGAATACTTCCTTAGTAATAACCGGAAGTTTATCCGGTGTGAGAGCTGCCACTCTCGGCGTCATGGAGAGGGGTTGTCACCTTCCCCGGGAGGAAGGAGCTGGTGGGGAGACTACGGCAGTTTATCAGGTTTTTAAACTTGGAAGGTCCGTGAGACATTCAATCTACAGGGGTGCGCAAAAAGCCACATGGCTGACGTGCTACAGGAACTTTGTTCCGCCCCTTAGTGTAATGTAATGTAATTATCCATGAATAGCTTAAAAGTAACCTAGCTTATCCCTGCTCGCCTCGTAATCCTAGGGTTGTAGGTTCAATTATGGACCCAGTCGTCAACAGTAACTGAGCAATTAATTAATAAGCCCTTCCCTTTCAGTAAGATGTTACGTAGTAACAAGATCCGTGTTTGGATCTTTTCCAAAAAAAATATAAAATAACACTGGCCGGGAAAATAAATTAAATACTAAATTCTGACGAATAAAACTTTATTCTTTACATATTGCCTAGCTCGTTTGTATTAAATCTTTATCTATGTAACCTCTGAAGTATTATCGATATTTGTATGGTTATATGTAACAATCGAGTATAAGGTATTGAGTATAAGGCTCTTTAATCATTGGTCAAATCATAATTGGTTACTTATGAATCCTCTCACAGTTCATCATTAGTCTTACGTGTTTACCTATACCTTGTTGATGAGCTTTTACTTTATTCCCCCTCAGAACTATTCTATTGCCGATGTCAATTTAAAAATAAAAACATATACTTTAAAAACAATAATTTAATAATTAATTGCCAGACTACTTAAAACAAAGATAGTAAAAACGCCAATGACACTGAACACGGAATGCATAACTGTGCATATATTTATTGTTTGATCGGAAACAATAAGGTTGTCAGCTGACCTCGTAGACTTGGTAATTTCCTATTGATACTGATTGCAATTACATTAATTACCCACTGACATAGAAAACAAAGAATCGATTACGTAACTAGGAAACTACCACTCACTTGGAGCGTCTTCACATAGCGAATTCTTTGAAACCTCTTGCATTCTAATCTTTCTCGAGTTATTTTATTTTACTAATGTGAAGTTAGAGTTTTCAGAGAGTGAAATGTAGTATATTGATTAGTTATTGCAGGTTTAATTCGCATGCATAATAGAATTGCCCGCAACACGTGCTCGGTATCTCATGCAACATCGGATGATTAATTGTGCGCTGACCACCACCAAGAGGGGCCCCACAAATGTATAAAAAATTAAAATATTTCTACTGTTGGATATTTCATTTGTGAAAATTTCATTCTTCATTGTTTCCTAGCCAAATATTTTCGATTCAGACGAAAAACAAGGCACAGCTTCAAAAGCTTGGTATTGTCAAACGTATTCAGTACTAATATTTTCAAAATATTTTGTCGAGGGCACCGCTTGGTTTAAATTATAGGATTATTTTAAATTAATAAATATGTAATTCAAACCTTTATGTTTGTGACATTTATGAGTAGAAACATTGCGTTAATTTAATTGTAGTAATTTAAATATTTTTCGATGTAGATTTTTATACAGTTTCTCACCAAGGTTCGGACAATCGCTGTGTCATTAGTTGGCAACACCGCATCCTCGGACGGTTTGCAACACTGGTGACCATCAGCTGGGCATAGACGACGTAACAGGTGTGACACAAGTGTATTTACCCGCATAATAGCCCGTCAAGGTCGCCAGGGAGATTGTGCGATAAATCAAACTGTCCCAGTCATCCAGATCAGTCTTATCTCCATCAATCAGACCTTCTAGGGCGCGCTGTGCTATCAAGGCCCTAGGCGGTCATTGTTCCGATTTATAGGATTCTTTTGAGTCTACTCCAATCCAAAAGTAGGTAATTATATTCCAAACCCTTAATAACTTTTCGATACTGAAATACGCAATAGATATAGAGGGCATCGCCCCAAAATCCCACAGTTTTAGTTCACTTGGCTCACCTTGAACTTATTGTGAATTGCCATCCTAATGACCTCATATTAAAAATAAACTTCAGCCTATGTAAAAGTTAATAATTTTTTATGTATGTATTAGATTTTTGTCTGTGCATTGCTTGAAATTTCGATATTTTTAGCTATTTTTACGTTTAATATCCCAGAAAAGACGAAATGAGTCATCTCAATTTCCGTCAGTCTGTCTTTTTGTAATGCAAAACACGGTTTTTAGTAAGGCTTCTCTGTTAAAACTAGAAAAGAGTAATGATACTTGTTAATCCAATATTTTATACGTTTTGGAGATGGTGTTTGTTTACATTTGAAACAAACCCTCGCTTTATGGAAAAAATGATCTTTATAAAAAGAAAATAGCTCAAATGTCAATATATGAGCATATAACATGTATTTAATACAAATTCAATAACAAGTGGTCAATACATATTTTAATTAAAAAAAATACCAACATGACTAAACATCCATATCAATATTTGTAACATTTTTGACATTGACTGTTTTTTAAATAAAATAATGTAAAACAGATTTAGACATAGTTTTAACATGTTATAACAGTGATTTTAGAATAAATAACAATTTAACAATATAACAAGTAATCATTTTTTTACATTGATCATTGCTATTAACCTATTTCAAAACGATACATTAAAATGTTATCTTAACGTATAAAATATTTTAATAAGGATATATATTTCTAATTATATAAATAATTTATATTTAATTAATCAATTATTATTCTAATTGAATCATTACTATAATTATATTATTTTTTTTTTAATTCTTTTCTTCTCAACACTGAATCCTGCAGCCCGTAACCAACGAAAACGGGCTTACTGAATGATTTAAAATAGTTTTCTCCAGTAAATTCTCCAAAACTAGATAGCTTTATCCAACCAGTATTGTGTATTGTGTATCTGTTATTATTTTTTTACATTGTTACCTTTTGAAATGGCGACCTGTCCAGTTAGGTATTTGAGTCAATTATAAATGAGAAATTAGTGTAAGATGATTGTGGCACAATTTTTTAGTCTTGTAACTGACTGGCATATTGCTCAGACTAGACAGGACTGTTAATTAATGGTCCAACATCCGATGGCACCTATAGACCAATAGTTTTACATCTGATCCGAACCACAAATGTGCCTTTGAATTACGAACTGGTCTAAATATGAGAATATTTTTTTTCGGATGAACGTAGTATTTAATAGTGCAGGCGATAATCCATAGGGATTATCATATCCACCGATCATCGCTCACAACTATCCACAACTCGTGACCTCCGAGTAGCTGTATTGCAGGACACGCTATTCCCCAAGTCTCCAGTACTGTATCTGTATCATGTGGTTGCTGTACCCGCGCCAGGTGCCCGGAGCCTGGGCGAGCCCACGACACACACGGTCCCGACACTAATTCAACGCCTAATCGTCAAGACTTTCATCACTCCATCTGGGAGCCTCTCTAATCTCCTGGGAACGATCCCTTTCAACACCATTACGAGTCGTATGACTCGATGACTTAACTAATTTTATTGTGCCTTCTGTTCGTGGGAGAATATTGCAGATTGTTTCAACCCCGCGACTTCTAGACCGATAATATCAGGGTTCAGAGCGTTCAGTGGATGATTGTACTAAACATTTCTTGAATTTTACAAATAATTGTACTACGTTAACTACGTATCTTAAAATAAAGTTAGTTTATAGGTATTTGGATTACGTATTTCTGACATTTCAGTTGGGTGTATATAAACTGCATCTCACGGTCAGTGAAATCCGAGGGTCAAACCATAATCCTCAAAAGGGTGTCTTTGACTGCGCCTGGTCAGTGCGTTACGAACTATAGATAAAATGTGTAAAGTGTAAACACAAGGCGCATGGATTGTTTTGACCGCGAGGCGCAGTCGTAGCATACATATCTTATAAGTTTCTTGTGATGGAAATTATAACTCGATTTTGTATTAAGGTAGGGAGTTTTCACACTGTTGAATATCACCATAACTATAAAATCCATCAGCTTAGTTAAATTTTCTATAATTTGTGTGAAGGCAAGCATGTCGCTTGCACTAATTAATCAATGGTAAATATAATTAACAGCTCTCTCCTGACCTCCCGCAAACTCTTCGTCGGTATACAGAGGATAGGATTCATTCAGTTTTACTTGTCTATGAAACTTTGGTGTGTCTTACTTTAAAATTTGTTTACGACAAAAAGAATGTAGCAACATATTAAAATGTATCTTAAGAAACCTATTACTTCATGCTATTTTAAAGATAATTATAATGTTTTGCGATCTACCTTATAACGATTCAAATTTTCTTATTTATTAAGTTGATGCATCATTAACGATACCCCAAAAACTAGCTCTAAAAAAGTATTATTGACATATTCCAAAAACATTTTAACATCGTTTTCATCAAACATCGTCAAATATTTTAATCAGCTAACTTAATTTTAAAATTTGCATGTGAAGCGAGGCATGTTTGAGAGTTTTTAACATTACCCTTATGTGATGTTAAAGATCCAAGATGGCGGAAGTAGAGCAGACTCTTAAGTGGAATTAAATTTCTGTACTGTATTCTACACGACACCACAGAGACTGAATGAAGGCTATTTCAAATAATTCGAAAATAAATAAGGCTAGTTTAACTTTTTCAATTCAGGTGGTTTACCCGTTTGCGTGTTTCTTGGGAAGTCATAAACTCGCTAAATGAGAGAACACCCACTGCCCCAGTGTCCTGTAGGCTACTTTTGCGTTGATCGTGGGCTCGGTGACTCAGAGACCTTGGCAGGAGGCGCCGGCTGTCGAGGGTAATGGCGATCAACATCGACGCCAACCTGCCTTCGTTACCATCCCATCACAGCTGATCGGGGCGGTAATGGTGCGTGTAGGTGGAAAACAAATATGCTTCATGGGTGCATAAAGGTAAGTGGTGCATAACGAACTAGTCTACTCTGAGAGAAATCTACACTGGTGCGATCTTTGTTCCGACGCCTTTGAGTATTTTTGTAAAATTTCTTCACTCTGAGGGGGGGGGTGTTGGTGATTTTTAAGATGGAAAATATGTAACAGGTTTCCATAGAAACTACCAGAGCTATTGTATTGAATTTTTAATATAAAAGAATAAGAACAGCTGTTTAGATAAACTGACATTCCCTTTAGACATACTCATGATCTAACAGATTTCACACAGGGAATTAAATACACACATTTTTCATTTTAAAATTGGAAATATTTGTTTTGTGACAGCTCCAAAATCAGGGCTGTTTCTAAAGGTGATACCAGCTAATTTTGATTAGATTCATTTTTACTCAAGAAGAAAGACATTTTGCAAAGACCTTATATATATTTGTAATTATAACAAACTAACATTGAAGTTAGGGTCTGTCATATTGGACGTAAAATCCTTACATCAGCAAAGAAACTTAAACATCCCAGTGATAATGAGAGATAGTAAAATTTATTTTCTTGCATTCATTTTTGACATCGGCATGTCTCACGTCTAGGGGGGGTGTTGGCTATTTGTAAGATGAAAATTTGAAACAGGTTTCCATAGAAAGTACTAGAGCTATTATATTGAATTTTTAATATATAAGAATAAGAACAGCTGTTTAGAAGAACTGAAAACATTCCCTTTAGACATATCCATGATCTATTTCCCACAGGGAAGTAAATAGAAACATTTTCATTAACAAAATTCACGAACGAAAAAAACAATAATTAGATAAAAAAAGTTAATTGATCCTTAAAACTTCTATATTCAACAATAATAGTGAGTCTTTATACGGAATTCAAAATTGTAGAAAGCGTTTCTCTAAAACTACAGTAATAATAATATTGTAACGACGAAGTATTCCTCAGACAAAGTATCAAGAAGTAAAAACGTTTACAAAATAAACCCTACGTTTAAATGGTTGCGTCCAGGCCAGGTAAGGCAGGGTATTACGTCCTGGTACCCCCTCCATGTAGGCCACGGTCCTTTTCAGGAACCGCTCGGCCATTTTACCAAATTATGAACAAGACCGTACACACCCATCCCAGAATGGGTTTGAATACACCTGACAATTGCGTTCTCTTAAAAGCAGGACACAGCGATGTCAGTTCCGTGATTGCCAACCGCCGGAAATAACCACGAGTCGTAGCAAAAGTACTAAACGTGAAAAACGAAAGCGAACTTTGCCGCTGAACAAGCATTGTTGAATAGAGAACAAAGCTGAAAACGATATGTGAGTGGAGGGAGGACAATCGCCTACTGACCAGGTGAAACCGCACACAAAAGTATTAATTACCGGGTTAATTATCAACCTGGGAATGTAGGAGTTTCACTCGCTCACATGGACATGTGTGCTTGTAGCGGAAACGCTCATGTATATATGTACACACAATCGCTACATAGCGATCTGTCGCCGGAACTTAAGTTGACGGTCTTAATCCAAAGAAAACTCAGACAAGAAAAAAAATTCACGAGGGAAAACGAGTTTTTTGTTTTGTGTCTTTTAACGCCTTAAGTCATTTTCTTAACGTTTCGATGGGATACGGTCAAACCCCGGTCTTGTTACGGTACTACCTAACGTCGACCTGTTGTTATTTAGATTTTTATTGCGGACATTTTCCATCACGATTTTATGTAAAACAAAGTTTCACGACGTTTCGGGATCTGGAATCTGATCCAGAAGTTTAAAGCAGTCAAAAAACTTACAAACAAACCATTCACTAAACATTACACACAAAAGAAACCAAACAAGTCCACTCGTCACGGAGACTCAAAGACAACACTCTTTATGTTTTATTTCTTAAACACACTGTTTATATTTATGTTTTAAACTTTTATGTTTTCAGCTTTACACCGGTTTGGTCCGGATTATATGTTAATTATGCTATGTTTTAGATATTAGTTCACCTGATGACGGGATCAGATTCCATATCCCGAAACGTCGTGAAACTTTGTTTTACATAAAATCGTTATGGAAAATGTCCGCAATAAAAATCTAAATAACATCAATCCACCATGAATTTCATGAATTCAAACACCATGAATAATGAATTTCAAACAAAGAGTCGACCTGTTGTTAGGAAGCAACATTTATTAATATTACTATTACTACTACCTTGTGCTATGGCGACCTACCCAGGTAGGTATTTTAAGCCAAGTATGAATGATAAATGCGTGTAAGATGATTGTTGCGCGATTTTGTAGTCTTGTTACTGACTACTAGGTCCCTTTAGCATCTAAGGGACGTACTGTTCAACGTGAGTTTACTATTTAACCACTTTTGCCTCTGAATTATTATGAATGACGAAATGGCGACTGGGTCCAGATTCTATCTTTGCGGGATTCGAACCGGGCACCTCAGTTTTGAAAGCAGACACTATAACCACTCAGCCAGTCACTACATAAAGCGTAGTAAATGGGACCAACAAGTTAAAATAGATTACCACTTTTATGTTAACTCTTACAACAAAGTTAAATATTTATAACAAAGTTTCGTTAAATATTTCGTCTATAATATAAGAACATAACAAAACTGTGGTAAATACGATTTGATTTTCAAGCAATTCAAAGTACTCACACAACCATAATGAAGCTTGCTGAGTAGCTTAGCGAAACGGGCTAATCTCACATAATCCGGTCCTCTTCTATTCCTGTTCTAATCACCGTGTGAAATTGGCATATTGAATTTAGGCTATCACTTACCATTTTAGCAACATACCGATGTTACACAGCAACAAAACCAAAGGTTACACTTTACGATATCGTTAAAAGATAGGCCCTACTATTTGTGTTAAAAATACAAAACTTGTATTTCTCACAATTTGTTTTACAAACTAATTCATTTAATCGTGAACCGGCAAAAGCAATCTCAATGCTCATGCTAAATCTCCACGTTTCAGATCACACACTCACAGGGTGGTCCGCAAATTCATGACCAGGATTCACGGTACGTATCCGGTTAGTGGATTAACCTCATATTTAAGGATAAACTTCATCCGTTCAACCTACATTATTGCAAATTCCAAAATTAATAGTTGCTACTAACTGAGCGTGATTGCTTTTATGGTACATTATTTAGGGTTCGTTAAACTGCTATTCAATGTAAGGTTAAGTGCAAAGTAAATCCACTTTCCCGATTCGATCAAAAATGAACAATCTCACTGAGATTTTTTTATTATTATTTTCTGAATTTTTAAATGTGTATATTATTCTTTAAAGTGTTCCATAATAATTATTGTTCTCAGTTCTTACTTAGTTAACCTAACACGTTCAATAATCCATGCAGATACGGCTTTGAACATGTTAAAAATTAACTAACGGGGTCAGGGCAAGGTGGTTAAGTTAGGTTTAGTAAATGTTTAAAGGTTATGGTTCTGTCTAAGAATATATTAACGATTTCACTGGAAAAACGGCGGTTGGAGAGAGGTTGGCTCAGGTTGTTAAGACTTCATCGGCAAGTTAGTTCTTTAGGGAGCTACTAACAAATTAAAACCTGTTCTTGATCAATCAAAAAAATTTAAAGTGTTATTTTCCTTTTCACGCTTGACAAGGATTCGTACAGTTTTTACCAACCTATTCTGGTTTATCGGCTGATTTTCATCAAAATACGCTTCATTTTCTTTTTTATGAACACTATGTTCTCAAAATAAAAAAGGTTCGCGACAGTCAAAATGTTTGGTAGGTATATATAACCAAAAGCCTCTAATGGAATGAAGAGTTACGTTTGCGCAACTTTGTAAGATAAAGGAGGACAAGTGATAACTATTCCATTATGATATTTGAACGTGATAAGGTTGCGAAATGCAAACAGCATTCTTACTGGCTTGCTCGACGAGTTGTTGGCGTGGTCCACGCAAATTGCAAGGCATGGAGGCCCGTCGTTTATATAGATCTATCAAACAACAAACTGCGGTACAAGTAGTACCAAGTAGATGGATACTACAACACAACTCTGCAACCTGTCTGCTGCCACGACTCACCTAGAATATGATACGTTGCGTTCAAACCATCACCACCTGGGCCGAAAGAAGCAACTAGAAAATGCATCTTGCGTATGTGCGGTTGGAGGCATGCCTCTCCAAAACACCAGTCGGTCGATTCTTTCCCGACGTGCAGCCATTAGATAACATGAGTTGGTTTTCGAGCGTCATGTCGTCAGCACGATAAATTACAGCGATTCCTGTGTTCAAATATCCTTAATTAATCAAGGACTCAAGCTTTTTCTTACGATAAGGGGACGTGGGCGGGGGGACAACATGTGCAATTGATAATTTAACGGAAAACTGAATTTTCAATGCAGGATCAACTTAAATAAAGGATAACTGGGCTAGAAAAATTGGTGATTTTATAAATCTTGGATCAAGGACGATCATAAGCTATCACTGTAAAATTGTATGACAATCCTCATGCGGTACAATCGTATCATCCACACGCTTCAAGATATGTTTGTGATGATTTGGATTTACATCCTTCTTTCATTGAACTATTTATCCCAATAAGTATTCTCTGGTTTCTGAGTCATCTGATCCCTTCAAATGAATCAGCTGGTTGTTGTTAGGAACAAAACACCGTATCAAATCCATTACACTCATCGAAATAATGTTTGCTCTAGGGCATCTTCTAGCCTAGCGGTTGGCGTATTGGACTTCGGTGCAAGAGGTGACGGGTGCGATCCCCGGGATGGCCACAAAATTTAAATGGGAATTCCATTAATAAAAATAGTGTACTTCGAGGCTGCATAGCTTAAGCTGAGCCTGCCTTTTGCAAAACGGAATAAAAAATTAAAAAATGTTTGCCCTAACCCTTTTAGTGTTATGGACTCATAGATAAATATTGCTAATATTCATCCCGAAAAGTCAAGACAGTGACAGGTGTGACGATCTATTGAAATTGTTAGTCGTCATCGTCAGCCGTGCTACCATCTATGAGCTGATACTGGAAGTATCTCAATGAATGATTTAAAATTATATAATGAAGTTTTAAAAATTACATCAGACTCATTCTCGCGCACGGGTGTAGTTGCATGTGTAGTTGAATTCGCAAATTTATGTATTTATTTAGGTAATAAGTTACCTACCTGGCTATAATATGTTACTAATTTTAATTAACACCTACAGTATATGTATTTTATTGTATTTCTTGTGCGAAATAAAAGATATTTTGATTTGAATTCGCTGTTTTACCACTAGAGAATACCTAATAAGGTGTCTGCTTTCTCGGTGGACTGTGGTCCTATGTTTACGGCGTTCACTGACGTGTGAAGTGTTGGAAGAAATTCAGGAGTACTCGGGTTCGAATCCCGACCATGAGCAACCCAAATTTGACTTGCAAATGTGTTTGGTCCTATGGTCGGAGGGCCTACATGAAAATGAAATGAAATGAACAGTGATCTGCTTGGATAGAACTTGAAGGCATTTGTAGGGTATTGCAGTATACACATCTTTTACTGTTTTACAAATCGGTTATGATTAAGGGGAGGGAAGGGGGAGAGGGGGAACGTTTAGTGCTTTTGTGTTTAGTAATTGTTTAGTATAACTACACAACGTGAAAAATATAGTACTAAAAGGGTTAAAATATTCACCAGGGTGTGAGCGTGAGTGTCTCGTCAGATAAAATAAAAATTCCTTAAGGTTAGCCGAGAGTTTTCCTCTGAGTCCCGTTGCCCGTCGATACGTCACGGTTGAACGTACTCGTCCACTTGTTAAACCCAGGAAACGGACGATTACAGGGCCTTGTTTAATTTGTAGCGACTGCTTCCGATTATCGTCCCCACAATCACTTAACACTAACAGGGTGCATCGTGGTGGCGATGGCTGAAGCAGGCCAGCATCGAGACACTGGCCAAGGAAATTGTTACAGGCATACTGTTATGTGCTGGAGAAAGTTGAATTCTTGTGCCTCGACTTTATAGGAGGTAAAATAGAGTAATAATTAATGGGTTGTATTAAATTATTAAGTATTATAGGTATTATTTTAATATTAAAAAAGCAATGTACCAATGTAAGTATTTTGAATCCAGTAACATGTTTAATGTATTCCCAACAGGGTTTCCCCAGGTGCTGATTCTTGTCTTTATAAGTAACACTAACTCGATGGTCACTAAAAAGTTCGCGAAATGGGAAGAACGTACTCAACAGAAACACATTTTAAATTCTTATTTCTTTTCGTAGCCTAATAATTTAATAAATTAAGAGTCCATATTTTTATTTTCATTTTAACGATTTAGTTTGGTTTAGTAGTGGTTTGATTTGTAATAGATCTGAGATCTACATTTTATTAATAACTACAAAAATGATGTATATAAATCTCACAGATTACACAACATGAATGGTAAATGCTATCAAGGTTAGATATGCATAAACTGTATTGTTGAGTTTATGTAAAAACAATATTTATTAAAAGATGAGATTTTAATCTAAGTATTTTTTAACCTGAATCCTACCTTATTTTATAGAAATGATTTTTGACATTTTTCAGGTTACAGGGTATTATTTACAAACCAATAATTTAGAAACGTTTTAATCGAAACTGTTGTAAAATCTCTGGGGGAAGTTGTATTAGGAATTCGCGAATGTTTTCAGGAACTGAAAACATTCAGTTAAGACATCCATAATTCTATTGACAAAAGGGAAGTACAGTAAATAAATACTTTTTAGATTTAAATCAGACTTACATGTTTTTAAAATCTGCATCATTGAGGTTTTACTTATGACACGTTTTTCCTTGCTTTTAAGTTGATTATCACCGAATACGTTACTATGCTTAAATACTGTTGCATATTTAATAGTATTTAAGCAAAAGTATTTATTTATTACCGAAATAATATTTGCTGATAGTATTACCTTAGCTAAACACGATTGGCACATTAAATGTACGTTTATTTTACTGACATAAAACGCAAAAACGTTCAGTTGAAAATTTCCAAAGTTTACTTATCGCCGTTGTACTTCCCACGCCAGCAGGTCCCCTCGTACCCTCGTCCACGGTCCCCGTATCAGCTGCACCTGACGCGAGGCTAGGTTTGCTCAGCTGGTTGTGTTTACCGACATCAACCGCGACATTCCTCACCAACAGACGGCGCCACCGAACAATACCATTATCCTTGAAAAATTGTTGCAGACCCGATAAAATAAGTTGATCTTTCAAAACAAATGGTTCTGATTTTGAGTTTTGGTTTCATTAAGAGGTTTCATAACCATCAACTTAAACGATTACGTGGCTAACCCTGTAATAGCAGTATCACAACGATTTGTTAATTACTATTATTCGACTTTAAAACCTGGTTTAACGTTCTTCATCTGTTTATATTATTATTCCACAACTAAAGTCATTGACAGTAGACCTTTAAAAAACTACACAACATTTCGGAAGGTAAGTAAACCCTCCCCCTTTTACAACTAACCCATCTATAACTTGACAACATTTAAAAATGTTCAACATAAAACACACTTTAAATGAAAATAAAAGTCTTAGTATTTTTAGTAAGAAGATTTAAACTACAGTACATTAATCAGCCAAGGGACCACGTTGTGAACTTTAATTTTTTTAAGTACTCTTTTTCAATTCAAGACATCAATGTAGGTTTCATATGAAAACATCACTTCTAAAAAAAATACGACGCACACAAAAACGACAAAACATCGATAACATGTTAAAACCACTCAACAGTTACTAATGAGTTGTAGTGGACACAAAAGAATTATTTTTTATTCAAAACCGTTGAACTGTAATTTACACTCCAAAATTGGATCACTTGGCTGATTAAGATAATTTAAACCTTTCTACTAATTTGTAACAGTGCTCGAGAGACTAATTAATAAAGTAAATTTTATTCACACAAGCTCCCAAAATTGTTTTTTATTTTTACGTATATCTCATCTTAAATTTTATGTGGTGTAACGTAAACATTAAAATTAATAAAATGTGTTTTCCCATCAAATACAACACGTTTCGCTCGTATATTATTTAAAAATGGTATAATGCACTAAATATGCGAATTCATGTGAATATGAATGTATATATGTGAATTCATGAGAATTTCAACTCTATTTATTTGAAAACACAAAGCAATAACCTTGGTTTAAACCTAAGTCATGGTATGCTAGATCACTATTTAAACCCACTATTTACTGAACTCGAGAAACAAAACACAAATTATGTTTGTATTTACTTCCCTGTGGGAAATAGGTTAGATCATGGATATGTCTAAAGGGAATGTTTTAAATTCATCTAAACAGCTGTTCTTATTCTTTTATATTAAATATTCAATACAATAGCCCTGGTAGTTTCTATGGAAACCTGTTACATATTATCCATCTTAAAAACCACTAACACCCCCCAGAGCTAAGACATATCCATGTCGAAACCTAACCTATTGCCCTATTGACTGGGACGGTAGCGTGTCCTGTTATCCAGCTACTTGGACGTCACGAACTGTGGATAAGCGATGGTCGGTGCATGAGATATTCCCTGGTGTGGATTAACGTCCGCAATATTGAATACTACGTTCATCCGTAAACAACATCCTTATAATTAAACCAGTTCGTGATTCAGAGGCAAAAGTGGTTAGAGTCCCACGTTTAAAATTGATGTTCCCTAGATGTCATCGGATGTTGGGCTGTTAATTATCAGTCATGTCTAAAGAAAATGTCAGCCTTAGTCAGTAACAAGACTACAAGATCGCGTCACAATCATCTTAGACTCATTTTTAAATATTGATACCTGGCATAAAATAAATACCTGGGTAGGTCGTCATTTCAGTTACAATATTGAGCATTAAGTCCCTGAGACAATATTTTGTCCCGCGAGATAATCGGGAGACACGCCACTCACGGAGGGGTCGACGTCGATTCGGTCAAGGTTGTATCCGCTCTTGGACCTTATTATCCCGTATACAAGTAAGTAATAATTACTAATATGTAATTAGTAATTATTGTGTTCAAGCACCGTACAGTGG
This sequence comes from Nephotettix cincticeps, assembly GCA_023375725.1. NCBI lineage: Eukaryota > Metazoa > Arthropoda > Insecta > Hemiptera > Cicadellidae > Nephotettix > Nephotettix cincticeps. Next base: position 26,413,074 of record CM041785.1, read on the forward strand.
TCATTACTGAGTGGTCATAAGGTTCATGTCAACGTCAGTCAGCAAATATGAAGGTGCCACTGTATTTTATCACTAAAAACATTTAACTGTGGATATTAGTTAAGGGGATTCCCTAACCGTAAAAAATTTTTATTTTTTAGCGAATTTCCCATAGGAATATATTGCCGAATATATTGTGGGTTTAAGAAAGGATTTAACAAAAATATACAATTAGTTGAACACCCACGAGTGCCTCAATGATTTCTTTGCATTCGTGACAGCCGTGCAAACAAAGGCTCATCTGAAGTATCCGCCCAGCTGATTTGTCTAGGTAATCAGCTGTTCGAGCCTGTTATCAGCTGATTGCCGTCCACTTGGTGCGAGGAAGCCGCTGTCTGCCGTAAACGCTTATGATGGATTGCCACACGATTAAGGGAGGAGGTATTTTGGGATCATGATATCTCTTCGTGAGTAGGAAACATTAATAAGTCCCCAAGATCAGGCGCAATGATTTTTAACGTGCAGGTTACTGAACACCATCAATAACAAGACGATCAACCAGGTGTTGAGGTGTAGAAATTAAATGTTTCATTATAATACTTATATTTTTGATATGTCATATATTATTATTAAAGTTTTGTCTGTTAGTATCTTTATCACTCTTACAATATTTTTAAGTTTAATAATACATTTTAATTTTTTTCCTGAGATGAAATGTTGTTTCAAAACTTATCTGTAGAAACATTCAATTTGTTACACATGTACTGTACTCAAAAAATACATTTGACCAAGATAAATTCAATTAGCATTAATAAACGCTATTTAATTTATATTATATTCATAATAGGGTAGTTATAATAGCCCAATAAGAATATAAAATAAATTATACACTACATTTAATTCGGTTTCAATATTTGACTAACCTTCCCTACCCGAAATATCTTATTCAGCATGCATGAGTCAACCTTGTTTTACTTTTAACGGATGTCAATAATTAATTAGTGGAAAATATTAAAAGAATAGAATAAATCAGGCACCCTCACAACGCGGCCCTCGGCACGATTTTTGCGGCTTTCAGACTGTTAGGAATTTAAACAAAAATTGGAGTTATAAAAAATATTTTATGAAAAACTTACAAAATACTTTATAAATATATATAAACTTTCCTAACTAAGTAATAAACTTATTTTATAATCATATTATCTAAATTATTTAACGTAACTCGTGCTTCAGGAAGCTAAAGAACACATGTTAACCTTTTATTTTGCAAAACCTTTCCGGCGAGGGCCCGATCTCAACTTTTTGAGAAATCCTAGTGAAGATCCCTTGACAATATATAATAGAACAATAGTGAAATTAGTCAGAGGTCCGTTTCCACATGCAGACCGTGTTGTTGACAGTGTTCTCTGGGACGCCACTTGCAAGGGAAGGCTACGAGATACGGCGGTTACAGCCGATGATAAGACACCGAGGAAGCAGAGGTGATAACGTTACAGCAGGGAGGAGGCCGCGCTGTGTTTACATGTTATGACTTTAACCTTCATTCCTTGTCGTTTTCGGACCTTTTTAAGTTTTCCCTAGAAAAAAGGATCTTTTCCGTTTTAATTATGTCATTGTTTACATACCTTTTACAGAAAACTAGGTTTGCTACAATTAGGTCTGTTTTACATGGTAATGTGCTTATATGAAGGCTGTTCACTAAGTAAAAACACATACAAATTATGTAAATAATTAAGCGAGACATACCAGTTTATCTATTCTTTGTATGAACTACATGGGTAATAAGTGCGTGGGTTTGCTGCCTAAAGAAACATTAAATTTGGAGTTTTGTGGATTTATTTATCAAACTTAACAAGATGGACTTGCATACCAAATTTTGGAAGAATATTTAAGTAAATCAATGAACTATTGATTTTTAGTTATCCTCCATAGGATTGACGTAAGACAACGTACTGTGTTTACCATTTTGAATATCTCAGGAGGCAATTGACCTAGAGTTACGATTCAAAATACTAAATGGTGTGTTTTTTTACCTAAATCCAATGGTACAGAGAAAAATTAAAATTTTCTAACATTATACATAACTAAACCGCAACACGAGTTCCAATCATAATGTAATAGTTTCTTAATCCGTATACATGGATTGTTGTGCTGGGTAAATTTTAATTGTCCAATACGATTTAAAATATATCATGTACGCTTTTTGGTAGCTACTCTGTCTAAACATATCGTTACTTAGGGAGAAATGGAAAATATTCCACGTTTGCCACGCTGGAGATTAGAGATAAAGTTTTATTGATTTTTCCGGTATTGCAAGTCATCGTAGAACCCATTAGGATACTTTGAATGTCTCGCAGGGAAGGGTGCAAGTAAAGACAGCTGTTTTGTTTGGGTGGTCAACATGTTGAATTGATTTTATCCAAATAATTATTCTCAAATAGTATTATTACGTGACTGTAATTTTCGCAAAAAGCTGATACATTACACTAGTAAGAATAATTGACTTGCTAAAACAACCGCCGAAACTTAAGTGGAGAAAGATTATACAATAACGTTTACTTCAAAATCAAAAGTAAATAATTTTACATAAGAACAAAGCCTACCCGTCGCACGTTGTGGTGGGTTCATGACCTTTTTTTCTAAGTAGAATTTAATTAGAGTAATTAACTAGACCATGTTATTTTTAAAATACCAAAAAACATACCAAAATAATAATATATAGTTTATAAAAAATATTTAATAAATACTACACAAATCGTAAAAAACTAAACAATTTGGTATACGTGTTTCTACAAATGACGATCGTAAACATACATATCGGTAATAACTAGTTTGGTTTTTGTAAAATTTTTTTTGCGTTTTTACACAAGTAGTTTTAAAAATTTCTAATTTTATATTTCACCATTGCATTCAGCTTAAAAAACTACACAATTAAGTTCCTTAAATTTTTTCTCTATCTTCAACGGTTACCGAGATATAAAAAAATCTAAACACAGTACGTTGTATTTTTGAGGCTCCAATGTTAATCTTATGGAGGATTAGGAAAAATTAATTTTTCACTTATTATCTAATATTTTGGATGAAACTTGATATTTAGCTTCATGTGGTTGAGATCCATACATTTGTGCTTAAAAATCATAGTTTATGTGTTTATCATGGCAGCAAACCTGCATACTCTTTTCCCATGTTAATCATATGGAGATTAGCAAATCCTATATTTATGGACAGAGTTATAAAGTTGGTATAAATTTAAAAATAAAATTTTTGATGGTATGGTACTTTCAGTGTCTCACAGCAGCAAACCTACTCACTCTTTCATTTTAACTTATGGAGAAAATCGCATTCTCAAGTTTTCGACATATTGTTTTAAACGCTGAACAATTAAATAGTTGGTCGTGTACGCGAGGGCGCTGGAGGGGGTTTAATGGATTATACTCACGTAACGCCCGCGCGTAACTACTCGAATACTCGAAATACTATGAAACTTTTGAAATAGTGTAGAGCGGATATCTTCGTACTTTTCTAAATTTTTTTACAAAAGAACTTTCCCTGGTACATATTGGACTGTTTTAAAAAGTACCATAGCTATCAGATTAAAGGTTTGTTAATGTATAAATAACAGACATACGACATTGAATACAGTTTATATTGGAAGATAAGAGTGTTCCGAAGTGTATATAAGAGTGTCTTATATATTTTTTCAATAATAAAAAAAGACCACGTGTAAATTTTCCCACGGTGTAGCTTTGAACAAGAGAAATACAAGGTGGCAACAGAGTTACACCTTGGTAATTTACATATCCAAACAGCCCCTAACGAAGGGTGTGCAGGTTTTCATTTAACTTAGGAATTCTCGAGATCGCCCGCATTCTCAATGTTTCGAAGTTAAATTGTTTAAGTAAACGCGTGAACAATCAAGACATCCGAGAGTGGTTGGAGAAGGGTTGGTGTGGTTGCGTGTACGTCCGCGAGGGGCGCTGGAGGGCGTGGTCCTAATGGATTATACTCACGGTAACGCCCGCGCGTAACTCGTAACTCGCACTAAATACCGACCTGGACAGGGTGGCGGGCGATGATACCGGTGTGTTGACCTCGCAGGGATGATACGCTCAATTGACTTCCTAGAATGTCCTCAGTGCAATGTTTTTAGTATAATTAATACCTAACAGACCCGGGTAGACAAAAATATACATGGGGATGGATATATATGGAGATTAATTGTAAAACATAATCGCCGAAATCTGTAATGAGAAAAATTCTATTTACACAGTAATACTTGGATGCCATTAAGTACTATTTTATGCTTGCTTCTTTGGCTTGCTCAATGGTTCAAATAAAAACAACTGCTGTTAATACATTAAGAGCTAAGACAACATAATTTATGTTGGAATCCAAAAATTATTTTTTTCATAAGATTTACAGGGAAACCTTTAAGACGTATAGGGTAGAGATTTATGGGGAAATCGCCACAAAAACTATTAGACTTTCCTAATTTAGGCCTAAAAACCAGTATAACAAGTTTCAGCCTCCTAAGTAATTGGGAAGTTTGAGAATTAGTGATGATTGAGTCAGTGGGAGCTTTGACGTTTATATATACAGATCTTAGAAATAAGGAAGCTAGATTGTATGAAACATTTTAAAAGTAACCAACAATAAATGTAAATAATAAAGCTGGATTCATCAGTTTATGTTCGTCAAGACCAAGTTGGATCTAACACTTCCATTCCACCTTAAACCTACACCGGCTGCAGCAAGGGACCTTAATGCAAATCTTAGTTATGGTAAACATGAACTTGTTTCTTGTATTTCAGAGTGGTTAGTACAAAATACCTAAAAAGCAGTAGTGATGTGTAGTACGGACCATAAGTTTCCTAATACCACCCTGTCACAAACTACTATGTCAAGGATTTAATCAATTTTAAACTTCTTATAAGATGACACTTTACTATATTATCCCACAGACTGAGACGGGGGCTATTCTGTAATCCAGCTACTTGGAAGTCACGAATTGGGGATAGTTTAGAGCGATGGTCGGTGGATGTTATATTCTATTGTGAGGATAAAAGTTTGTACTATTCCTCATAATTAGACGTTCAGAAGTCGTAGGCCATTTGAATGTCATTGTCCTGTCAAAAGAACATGTCATCCTTAGTCAATGACAAGGTATACAAGATAACGCCACGATCAGTTTACACTCTTTTACTATTCATACTTGGCTTAAACTACCTACCTGGTTAGGACGCCATTTCAGAAAGGTAATAATAGTAGGAAAGCTATACAAAACATGTTTATTCCAGTGATGGGGCATGTTGACGGGCACAAACCACGAGAAGACATGTATCTGCCCACACGGTCACACAGGTCACAGGACAAGGGACACGGGATGCGCGACTGCCCGCACGACTCCCACAGGAACCTACGTCCAGTCGCCGCCCGTGGGATCACATGAATCACACGACGCGCGACCCCTCCCAACAGACAATGGCCGCAGTTTCTGCAATAACTTACTTAGCGTTACGATAATTCTCTATTGCTCCATGGTAGCTATGTAGCGCACTTGGCTATGACAAGTTGTCACACTGTAAGCTTTTCCAGTTCCCCAAGTCACCTAGTACACCCAATCCGGCTCGAGGCATATAGGGAATAGTGAATTTCCTATATTTATTAACCATTTGTATGACCTAAACTCGGCTTAACTCTTTTGCGGTTGAACTACGACCAGTGCTATGACAGGATAGGAAGTTAAGGAGAGTCCAAAAGTATTCAAACTGTGACCCATCCACAGCGACACACTGATTACAGCGCTTAATACTGTAAATAAATAAATCTTAGTTCTTACAAAAAGATTCTGTGATATTCGGAAAATGTGACAATCAATCGACTGCTTTAGTTCTTCTTGGTTTATGGGTATAAACACATCCCTTCAAATAATCCATTAAAATACGTCACAAACAGTTAAATCTGGGGATCCGAGGTAGGAAGAACTCTTCCGGATACCGCAGAATTTCTTTGTGAAAGCTTATGATTTATATGTTAAGCTCTGTTATCAGTGTGCCGCTTGGATGGATCACAGTTTCAAAAGTTTTGGGGCTGAAATTTTTCCAAAAACGTTTAAAACCTAGGGCTTTCTTCATAAATTTTGTTAAGTTTCAAATTGTTCGGTGCATAAATGGGCTAGTAACATACCAATCGTTTAATCTTTTTGTGGGATACTTGTATCCCACGAAATTTAATTATTAACATATGTGTAATTGAAACTCACTTTCAAATGTTCTTTCCAATTACTTCGTAACCAGTGAGCGCAGTTGTAATGCGCTAGTAATGCTTCGGTCATGGCCCGCTCTCTGTTTCCACAGTTTATTGCCAAGCGTGGATGTTTTTGAGCCTCCGCAATAAAAAGGACCTCCCATGGAGCCATGTGCGTGATGAATTTCAACCCATGCACAAACAATTTTCATGCCACGAAAGCACCAAAGCACTTAAAATTAAGGGCAGAAATGGGAAAAATATATACTTGGGTAAACCAATCTGTGACTTAATTTTAAATAAACGGCATCAGTGGACCGACACATACTTTACCCCTTAAGTCAATTTAAACGACAGTCTTTAATAAAATAATCACATTCTTCAAAGTTTATCTAAATATAATAATATAATATAATATATATAAGAGGCGGGAGCGAGCTGGTCTAGGGATAGAGCGCGGGGCTTTGGTGCCCAAGGTCCCGGGTTCAAATCCCGCCAATCAACAAACGCATCAAACAACAAACAACAAGCAACAAACAATCATATAGCTTTTCGCTATATGATAATTCCGCAACCCACACAAGGGTGCGCACAAAGCCGCTACGGCTGAAGTGCCTTGGGAGTAATCCGCCCCTTCCAATAAAAATAAAATAAAAAATAACAAGAGGAACAAAATTAAATTAATTGTTAAAACTTCATGGGGGCCTACCTCCCCCCGTAATACAAAGTGATGTTTCCCTCCCCCCGTTAGAATTGATTTTGTTAAGCGATGTGACCTTACACTGCATTTTTCATGGAAAACCGCTAGGAAATTATGTAGAAATTGATTTTTTAATATTCTCCATAAGAATAAAATCGGACGCTCTCAGACAATGTGCTTAGTTTACCATTTTTAACTTTTCTCTGGAAAGATCAATCGTAGACTAATTATTCATAATAATAATTTGTTTAGTTTTTAAGCTGGTTTTAGTTTTGGTATTCAAATTATACTTTTAAGCCCATTACTTTTAAACAGCGATGTTTTGAAAAAATCGGATGGCGTCATTTTGTTTATATCATAAAGGACCTTAAACCATATGATTTTAATCAAAATCGTTATAGCCGTTTTTGAGAAATTAAGTTTTTACTTGTTTTTTGAAGTTTTTAGGAGTAAAATACCTACCCTTAAAAATGAAAAATTAAAAAAACCTTCTGAGAAGCCGTAGTGTTACCTACATACAGAATTTCATGAAAATCAGACCAATAATCTCATCTATAGGCTTCTGTGCATTCACCCATACACACAGACATCACACAAAAACCATTTTTTTGTAATTGAGGCGGCACAATAATAATGGATATATCCATCAGAATCTCAAATTCGAAAACGCTCAAGAAAACAATACTTTCTCCTTATACTATCGTATGGGGGGGAGAAAGTAAAATGTGGTTAAACTATTTTTCATCAATTTTAGCGAATTTCTCATAGGGAAGAAGCTATTACCGTAGGTCTCATGACAGGACTTAAGCTCGGGACCATGTTATTTTCGTTTTACATACACACACATATATATGTATACATATATATATTAACGACTATTGTTTTTGGTCTCTGGGCACCTCTAAACGAAAAATAACATGGTCCCGGGCTCAAGTCTTGCCATAAGACCTACGGTAATAGCTTCTTCCCTATGGGAAATTCACTAATATAAAAACCAAACTATCTACATGTAAAAGTAATTGCACAGTAGTATTCGCCAGTAACAGATATTGAGGTTAGCGAACCGATGATTTACCAAATGTTTTTCTTTACTAGGCCTAATATTTTATTGAACTTTTCCAACGCGTCTGTATTTTAACCACACGTGTCTGAAGGTGGAGAAACTCCTCCCGTTTTGAAATGACTACACAAGAATTGTATTTAGATTACTGTATTCATTTTTTCTGTTCCCTATTTGAAGTTACATACTCAAAAACGATAATAATTGTGCGATCGATTTAGAGAACTAAAACGACTGTTTTCCACACAGTATGTTGAAACGTTTATTGTACATCAACGTAAAACAAAAGGGCAGCAAAAGTGTCAGCATTAGCGAGTATATTAACACCAGTAGGTGTTAGAGCATGTAGCTGGTGGCGCGCCGCGCCTCACTCTGCCCAAACACTTTGTTTTGTCTGCCTCGCAAACTTTTATGGGTTCTGCGCGGTCAGTCCTTGGTAAGGCCACTGACACTAACCGCACCAGCCTTGGAACGGATTAGGTTCGCAATAGGTGGTTCACAAGGGTGGAAAACCGAGTGGTAGTGAAGGGCGAGGCCAGAAAACGTTGGGAAGTAGTAAGTTCTTTCGCAAAGAAGGAAACAAGGGTAGGAAGGTAGACAAGGGTTAAGTCAGAAAACGTTGGGTGGTGGTAGTGACTGACCGTTAGGAAAGTTATAAAGTTTTTCGGAAGAGAGTAAACTGAGTGATATACAATGGTGAAAATAGAAAACGTAAGGAATTAGTAATGTCTACCCCTGTAAAACGCGTTTCAGCTAGATTGTGTGTTGTCGGAAATTTCGAGGGTAAGGTACCCGCCAAAGATACAAATCTATTTCAAGTGATATAGTTATTCATGGACCCCCTTTTACTGGTGAATCATCTAAATATGCAGCAGTATTGGCACCATTCCATTCCAAAACCGTCTCCAGTAAAACTAGAGTCAAACAAATTATTTTTAAATAACTCAACATACAAATTGTGTTTCTGATTCAACCCGTCAGAAAAAATTGGGCACAATTTTCTTAAAGTGATGTTCACCGAATTAGTTCATACCATTATATCATTAAAAATCAATACAAAATTTTGTGAATCCTGACTCATAATGGGCTCACGAGAATATACGAGTATATACTTTACTTCTACAAGATTTAACGTGATGTTTTGCTATATTAACGACTCAGCTAACTACAAGTATTTTACTTGAGTGGAATTGAAAAATACCCCAGTCGCAGCAAATCTGCGTAGTCAGCGAATTTCCAAATCAATAATATTACAATAGTAATAGGTATATACCAAATTTGATCAATATCTGTCAATAAATATGAGAATTTGTCTAATACGCTTAAGATTAACGCGGGAAGAGTATGCAGGTTTGCTGCTGCGAGGAACACTGAAAGTTGGCATTTTTATCATAGCATATTAAATTTTTATTTTGACTATATATACCAACTTTCATCAACATCTGTCCATAAAAAAAGGAATTTAACTATTCTCTATATGATGAAAAAGAGTATGCTGGTGTTTATCATGGCAGCTCCATGATAAACAGATAAAATTTGATTTTTAAGCATAAATTAATGGAATCTCAACCACATGAAGCTAAATCCCAAGTTTCATAAAAAAAGATAGAGTTATAAGTGAAATGTGAATTTTTCCTTATTCTCGATAAGGTTAGCATTGGTGCCTCAAAATACAACGTATTGTGTTTAGATTTGTTAATATCTCGGTAACCGCTGGAAATAGAACAAAACATTAAAGTACTAAATTGATACAATTTTTAACGACTATTGTTTTTGGCTTATGGGCATCGCAAACCTTGCAATGACACCTACGGTAATAGTTTCTTCCCTATGGGAAATTCGCTAAAAGAAATTTAGAAAAGATCGAAGTAGAATAATTCTAACTACAGGTAGATGATTTCGATGTAAAAGTAGCTAATATCCCCCCTAAGTGAGATTTCCGCGAGAGGCAGGTGAAAAATGTAAATTTCGAGCAGTTTCATCGTTGACCTACAGCGGAACTAACAACCCCTCTAACGGAATGGTTACAAACCAGCGAACGATGAATATTATAATTACGGCGACGCTCGCTGGTCCAAATCTATACTTAAGTCCGCAGAAATTGAACTCCACGCTTTCCATTATAATTTATACTGATATTATTTAAAATTTTAGAGTTTAAAATTTTAATTTACATCCTCAATCAGGTCATTAGATACAATACAGTTATGGCAATACTAGTTCCAATACAAAATGTTCCATCCCTCTTTGATTGAAATTTATTTGAGTCGAGATGTAATCGTATTGTATAAATATAATGAGTTTATTTGTTTGCTTAACCATTGTACAATTTATAGAAATATGAATTTCCTAAAGTCAATATTATACTTACTCCTACTTTTGGGAAATAAAGAATTATTATTATTGTTATTTGAATTAAGTGTTACATAAACCACCCAAAAACATATCAATCAAAAGCCTAAGGTAAGAACATTGATTATGTAAAAAAGAACAACTATAACCCATTGAAAATGAGCGAACTCAATAACTGAATATTTTATATTAGTGATTTCAGCCTTCAGATTACGGGTTAATAATAAAAAGGTTTAAATTCCTGCTTTACGTAATCCAATTTGTTGCTAGAGGCAAATAGTCTTGCTATGCTTCCTGCCAACCGTGGTAGGCCTGTCAACAAGGATATCTAGACTGTAGATCCCTTCGTTAAGAAATGAAGTAACCGAATCTAGTTGCCACTACTAGCAACATATTGAATTACGTAAAACACATTAAGTACGAATACAGTAATTGAGAATAAACCCCAGTTAAATTACTCATTAAGATGCAGAAGACGCGAACGCCCTCCATATTAGTAGACCACTTCCGTCGCGTATTAAAACGAAATCGATACAGGCTACATTTTAAACAGCCGTCCCTACCGTCGATGCAAACAGACAATATTTGCAATTCGTCATAAGCGTATCGATCCGTAATGGAAAGTCCACGCCTTCAACAAAACACCTACAATAATAAGTAGTTTAGAGGAAGTGTCTGGTAATGATGTACAAAATTGTATAAACACAAACGTATTAATTAATTGCAGGTGTAGAAGCTTTTATAAAGGACCTTACCTGTAAATGTCCGTGAAGGAGGGTGTCTTCGAGTTAAATTTTCTGGTAAACCCAAGCTTAACGGATACAAAAGAACTTGGTCAAACTAGTTGGTCCAGATACTACACGACAGTACAAGCAAGTACGTGGAAAAGCAGGCGGAAGTAGCGGCGACTAAAAGCCTGGAGATTTTCACCTTTAATTAGTAAACAGTTATATCCAACTGGGTGAAACCGAATGTGTAACACGCGCATAATGAATGAGCGTGAGACTGCGCGCCGCTACCCATTGTGGTAATGTGGTGATGGTAGCGCGCTTAACTGACGGGGTACTAACGTCTCCTCAGCTGGCTCGATCAACCCTTACGAGGTTACTCTGTAACATGCTTCAACTCGAATTTAAAAATCGACACATCGTATTAGTTTGGAACAAAGAAATTTATAAGCGATCTGTGTGATTAAGTTAATATTTTTTTTAATAGTTTGTCAAGTATCCAATGAGTAAATGAAAAACCCTTATCATATATATCGCTAGATATTATAACGTATTATCAAATGACACCCAGTGCAAGATGTTCAGAGTTAAAAAACGTCACAGAATTTGTATGAATTTAACATTAATCTTGTGGGAACTGAGTAAAAAAGATGCAGAAACTGACTACAGAATCGGAAACTTTTTAGTTAAGATTTAATAAAGTATGTTGAAAACCCCAGATTTTTTATTCCTTGTGGCAGTAAACCTACTTACTCATTGACGTATTTAAAAACATACAGTGATAACCTTTAGTGTATGGCATGACCTATGTTCAAGCTTAGTTGTAGCGTTTCTGCTGCTACGTGGGAATTATTTTATTGGTAATAACATATCATATCAACATGTGTTTATTATCCACGTAAAATCTGGTAAAACAAAAGAGTAGCGCCGACTCCTTTATTTTCAAAGTCAGTCAGAGGAGGCGGAGTAAAAAGATCAAGAGGCCGCCGAGAGAGCTGTGCAGATCAGCTGAGTTTCGCGTAGATCAGATCCATGCAAAATTACAGGTGAGATATCAGGGCGGGGTTGGACTCAACAATGTAATGACAGGCTTAGTGAAGATTAGTTAACCAGATGATCTAATACAACATACATCATACATGAAACATCTGCCCTGCGAGAGGTATTAAGATGTTGAGATAACATTTGGTATATGGCTTAACCTTAACCTACAACAAAGCTTAGTTTGTACCGTACTGTATCATCTGTAACTCAAAAATGAATTGAAATGTTTGAGTACGCATGTCTGCTGCTACGTGGGTATTATTTTAATTTTACATTTTTTACAACGAAATCCATGCCATAAAGCAAATATTTGAGAAACAGTAGATAAAATTCTTTATTTACATATCAATTTAGAAATACAATGACGTCAAGAGAACTTATAGTTTTAGACAATTCGTCAGCTTCCGTTTCCGGCCTAAAACTGACACTAGACGCGAGCCATCCCACAGCTGATCCAACGGTAACTAGGTCAATCAGCTGATCAGTGGCAGCTGGAAGGTTAGTTTCGCCACAACCTTGGACGGCCCGGGCGGATGACACAACCCTATTGTTGCTGTTGGACTAGGCGCCTACACGCATTGTGTGATTACATGAGGCTCCTACCATTCCAGTATTGACACCGGGAATTGCGTAAAAACTAAATGACCTCACAAATTTTAACTTCAACACATTATCTCTTCATTTTATCTTTTTAACCTCCTTAAATTTGTTTCCATCATGATAAGAAACACTTGAAAGAGGTTATAGCTTCACCTCAAAGTGATGTAACATGAAGCCATGAATCGAAACCGAATGATATTATCGAGTTCAGGGCAGGAAACGTAAAGAATGGGCGTTATTTGTGGACAAAAGGTGGCGCAAGAGAGGAAGCCACTGCGACAGGTGTCGGGAGTGACTGACTGGCCACACTTGTTGAGTAGATCTGTAGATCGCCGCCAGATGGGGTCGTGGGGAGACAATGTGACGAACGAGTCCGACATTTCCCTCCTTCAATATAGCAAACGTAACAAAATAGCAAACGTATGACTGGAGTCACATGTATACTGTATTAGTCTCATCAAAAACTCCATTAAATCATGTCATTAAGTCATGTTCTCCATTAAGTCCAATGCTATAAAATAAACGAGTATATAAAGCTAAAAGTGGTTATTTGAATGAGGGCGCATATATAATTTTTTTAAATTTATTTTCCACAAATAATATATTTTCTCGAACTTGAAATTTGTCTGACCCCTTTCTTTTCGGTGGGAACCAAAACGTTAAAACCCACCCCCATCGACATGGTTGGTACAAAACTAGGATACACGAGCAAAAACATTACTAAAGTAATACTTTCCAAAGACTTACTACGACGTTTTAATTTTCTCTTACTACTATAGACTTGTGAGGTTTTCCCCTTTATATCCCCGATCAAAGGGTTTATGGCGGTGTTTCATATCATTAATCCAACGTAAAGGCTGGGTGTCCGTAGTTGTCAAACCCACATTGGAAGTAAAGGTTGAAACGCGGTGAGGGGTCCTCCCACGAGGTTGAAATAAAGCCAGGACAGGATTGGCTTGAGATATTGTGGCAGAACGTCTTAATAAATTATAATATGACTCGTTGTAAAAGGCGCCGCTAAAGCCCAGAAAGATGTTTGGATTGACTAGTCTATTATTTCTGCTTGGTCCTAGCAAACTCCTATGAGATATGACAACAAAATATAAAATTACATTACCAAAATATGTTACATAAATATTTAATCGTTCCCACGAAGTAAACCAGTTTAGTATACAGAACAAATATTCGTTGAGGATTCATGTCCTACAAAATATTTTACCCTGTAATAAGCGTCATTAGGCAGTGTTTACAAAGACAAATATAAAAAAATATTATCACGACCATAAGTAGGCCTAATAATAGTGGACTAAAACAATTGTCGTATCCTGACTTTTGAAAATATTGTCCAGAATGAAATTAAATTAATTTAAATAAATATATTGTATTTAATTCCGAGAAATAGGGTAGATCATGGATATGTCTGAAGGGAATGTTTTCAGTTCCTTTAAACAGCTGTTCTCATAGCCATGTGACGTCACTCTTCTTGCGTCTCGCAAATTGTTACCCCACCCCCAGACCTAAGAGATATCCATGTCAAAAGAGAGAATTTCTTACCGCCTAACACTGTAACTAGCTATTTATTAAAATGTTATTTTGTGGTGTATGTAAATAAGGCAAATAAACCAGGTCTTTGACAGTGGATTATACGGTATCAGTGGACTAAAACGTATTTCCTCCTTAAGTAAATTTAAAAACGACAATCTTATTGTATAAATCTGTATCTATTGTATTGTATAAAACTATAATACTCTTCAACTGTCATACTCTTAAGTTTATCTAAATATGATTTAATAATTTATTGTTTCAAAAATAATCATCCAATTTCTGAAAATAACAAGAGAAACAAAGTTAAATTAATTATTAGAATTTTATGGGGGGCCCGCCTCCCCGGTAATACCAAGCTTTTTTGAGGTGGTGTCAAAGTATTTAGTACTCTTTTTTACTATTTTAAACTATTAAATTTTAATCTGAAATGTTAGAGCCATTTTTTAGAAATTTGGATCTTTATTAAGAGTTTTGGGGTGAACTACCCTTAAAAATAAAAAATATTAAAAAATTAAAAAGGCTGGAGATACGGTGAATACACACCGGTAGGCTGAGGCTCTGAACACATCCAGACAGACAAACACGGACGGACAGACGTCACGTCGAAACCAACTGTTTTGGATTCGTTTGGATGTTTTTGACCCCAAAACGGATATATCCACCCTGGACTCAAATTGTAGCGGTTAGTGGAAAAAGGGAATAAGTGGAACAATGGTAACTTTACAGAATTCATAAAAACCTTTTACCATCTCACCATCTCTAAGGTTATATGTAAAACCTTCAATTATAATACCACATCAAGATAACATAACATAATATAATAATGTTGCAAAAGGTTATGGTTAATACCCATAGCCATAAAGCCTAGGGGGTGTATTGCTATTTTAGGTCAGGCCTACCGATACGCCTCATAAAAAAGAAAAATTGAATTCCTCATTTCAGGAACACAACGGAAGTATTACAATTGATTATGTTTACAATAAGGTTAACTTATGTCCACTTAAAATTTAACCTACCGGTTAACTCGACACATTCTCAGTCTCTAAAACCTTTGAGCCATACCATTACTGATTTACTCAACAATACTACTTAAAATATGGCTTGTTTTAAACTAAATTAGAAACTTAAGTAGGGCCTAGATTTAATCTTTCATAATGGTGGCATAAACAAAATTAAAATTTTAAACGTGAAAAAAGAGGAAAGTTTTAGAAAGAAATTGAAAACAAAAGTGCACTTTCAAATTATTAACTGTAGAAAACATTAGATGAGCGAACGATGTTACCAAACAATGGTTACAAACAACCCAATTTTGAATGTAAATATAAACTTCAAACTCACTGTTCCGGCTCGATGAGTTAATCCAAGTCTGACTTTGGCATATTTCTTCATAAACACACGCCACACAACGTATGCCATCGCACTGTAACACGTACACCCGTCACCTAACCTCGCACTATCGGGTTATCAATCCGAACGCGACGCACTCACTAGACTGACTGACTGACGAGCTTCTGTTGTTGGCCGGACTGATAGAGACAGCGCTATCTGAGCTGCACTAGTGCGAGAGAGAGCGAAACTGCGCGACGGAGAAGTGGTTTGTTTTGACGCCCCTCCATTGTTGGTATTGGATTAAGTTTTGCCTGGTGACAATATTTGGGAGTTTCCTCAATCCTTCTAAGTGGTTAGGGCCATCAAACGTTTATCGTAACTTTACGTTATTATCTTTATGAAACTGTGTATCTCAGTAACTTACTGTAAAGATAGAATAAAATATACTCGCTGTAAATAGTTTTAATCCCTCTTTTAACAAACTAATAGACCAATTGAAACAAATGAGTAACGTATTGGGTTTAATGTATTATTTTAATTGAAATATTTTGTATTTTATAGATCCACAAACAATTTTATTACATGATCAATAATTAATTAATCTCAATTATGAGATTTCATAATTAATAATTAATCTTGTCAACTAAAATGTTAGGTTAGCAGACATTATGTTTCAAGTTCATTAACGTGTACGAAGGACGCCTTCAAATACATCTAGGGTACAGTAAGTAAATAATTCTAATAAGTTATTCCTAATATCTGACCTCTGTGGTAATATGCGTAAACTTAAAATATTAATGTTTTACACGTGTAAATAATAACTAAACTAATATTTAACATGAACTATTCAGAAATGAATAATATAAATGCTTAACCAAACGCCAAAGCTTTCAACAAAGTTAAATTAATAATTACAATAATTATACAGATAATTATAAATATTAATGTCTCTGTTTAGTCCACCACCAAACTTCATGATGTGGTTTAATAGATTAAAATAAGCAAAAAGGCTCATAAGGGGGTGTTATTGTATTTTTTTACACAGTGTTATATATGTCAGACATTTTAAATCAATTATTTTGAAACTTGGCATGTGTCTTAAAACATTAAAGACCCAATTTAGACAAAAATATCAACGGGATTAAGCTTTTAAAGTTAATTAACTTAAACATGGTTGACTGTTTTAAAACATATTAAGAATAATAAGTTAAGTCAAAATAAATTCACTATCCAACTATCCAATGAAGCCAAACTGATGAAAATCGATAAACAAACAACGAAGGTTTAGTACCTTTACCAATATTATGTGTACGGTTATATGTAGGCCCCTTGTACTACGTTTTCAGTTGCAACAATGGTCTCCGACCGGCCCAACTATGTGGAGTAACAATGA
This sequence comes from Nephotettix cincticeps, assembly GCA_023375725.1. Lineage (NCBI taxonomy): Eukaryota > Metazoa > Arthropoda > Insecta > Hemiptera > Cicadellidae > Nephotettix > Nephotettix cincticeps. The sequence continues at coordinate 26,430,050 of CM041785.1, forward strand.
CAGTAGATTGGTTTCATTGAATAGGGAATTAAATTTGAGTAAATTTTTATTCTTAATATTTTTTAAATACTAGGCCTGAACCAATTTAAAGTTTTAATTTTAAATTTGTAATCACCCGCCAATCTTAAATAAAATTATCAATCACGTTGATATATTAGTATGAATCATTTTATTATTAAAGACCGAAGCCAGGTTCAAAAACAATCGATTGAAAAAAAACTGAGATGTAAAATATTTTGTCATTACAAAATGGCGGATATGTATCTGGCTAAGTATGCATTTTAGGAACCATTCCCATGAACCTTTTTGCTTAATTTGTCACCCTGTACACAGTGTCACTTGACACATTTGACATGGATATGTCTAAGCTCTAAGGTGGGGGTTGGCGATACGCGTCTCACGAAAACAGATGTGACGGCATATGGTAGTATACACGCTACTGTTTAGAGGAACTGAAAACATTCCCCTCAGACATTTCTATGAGGTAAGTCTTCAGTAAATCCCAAAAGGAAGTACGGGTACAGTAAATACTTTTTTCACCTAGTTAATTTACAAAATACTTAATCTCTAATTGCTACTGGATGTACACATATGAATCCTTTGTAGACACTTTTACAAGCCTCAACCTGTATGTAATGTTATGTATTGTGTGAACAAAATTTGAAATATTGAATTTATTTCATCTTTTATTTTGTCACCTGGAATTTAAGTGGTTTAAATAATCCACGAAACTCAAATTTAAAAATAAAAAAATATAATTTTCCTTTATTTTAAAATATGTTTTGCTGCATTAATAGAATAAATACCCGTAACACATTACAATGATAATTAGTTTATAAATAGTTATTAAAATTTGTTATCGTATTGAAACGCCTGCACGACAGGCGATGCTGTTTTCCGTACAAAGCTGCTTTTGAGATTGCTTATCAATCAATCGCAGGCGCTAGAAAATTACTGCACTACGCGAACGACAACATGGTCGTTATTTTACTGTCTAGAAATTTGTGTCAATTCAAGATACGTTGTGAACCTGAGATCACTAAATCTAAATAAATTACAGAAAGTCGCGTTAGTTACACCATTTATAATTTGAGAACGGCAGGATCGATTTTAATGATCTTTGATTTCTTCTATTCGTCTCTGCTCCGATTAGGCTATAGTTTTGTATTAGGGCTAAGCCCCACTGGCTTGTAAAGTTTCTATATTTTAAGCTTAGAGGAAAAGACGTGATGCGTTTTGATCGTATGCATATATCAATACCTTGAATGTTTTATTAACAGCTGATTTTGTGTTGCTTTATTTTCACAAGTCGACAGCAAAGTTTATTGTGCGTCATTCCCAGCGAATGTTTGTGATTATTTTGAAAATGAGCATTTATAGATTACTGGTTATTTTGTTTATTCGAGTGTAATTATTTAGATTATGCGAGTAGCATATTGCTATAAACAATGCTACAATTCAGAAAATGTAATCTTTCCTATAAAAACCGTATTTTAGTTCGGTTTTGTTTGGGTATAGGTTGGATTGGAAAATTGTGATCAATAAACTTAGATTTATATGTTTTTAGGGGGATGTTATTAATATGTCTTTTCGTTTCAGTATTGTTATTAGCTATTCTGTGACCCAGCTTCTAATAGCTATCTAATCTTCCACAACGAAGCCGTAATGCTATTCGATTTCAGAACATGGCCAATCTTAAAGTTAACAAGTATTTACTGTTAGGCGTTACGAAGTTCGCCGGGTCAGCTAGTCAATTAATAAAATGCAGTAGGATATTATCACAAAATTTATTATATAATACAGTGATATCAATATAAATTTAATTTACCTTTTGGTTATTCTCTGAAAGGTTGTCAGCTTTTAATAATAGTCTATGTACCAGGATTTAGTACTCGTAATTACCTTGTAAACAATTCAAAAATTCAACTGACTGTAAATATAAATGGATAGAAAATAATTCAGAACATGCTCAAAGCTCAAGGTTCAAGGCTTAAGCTGAATAGTTCGTCAACGTGAACGATTTTCAATTCATCAAGATTATAACACGTTTTATTTTTCATTCATATCTGTAAAAGGGAAGTGTGTTTGTCATGGCATTGTATTAAAAAATTTATATTTGTATTGTGATAGTCAGCGGACATAAACATATATATAGTTATTGTGGATAGTTGTCAGCGATGGTCAATGGGTGTAGTGTTCTCTTGTATGGATTGACGTCCGCACATTTGAATACTTCGTTAATCCGCAAAGACCATCCTCATGATTAGACCAATTCGTACTTCAGAGGCAGTCGTTCGGACTCCACATCAAACTGTTGGTCCCTTAGTTGTCATAGGCTGTGGGGCTATTAATTAATAGTCCTGTCTAAAGAACATGTCAGCCTTAGTCAGTAACAAGACTACAAGATCGCGACACAATCATCATACACTCGATCCTCATTCATATTTGACAGGAAATACCTACCTTGAGGTATGGTCGCTATTTCAATAATCTAATCTAATCTATAATATGCCAACAATAGAAAAATCACTCCTTAGTGTTGACATAGAATAGTGAGAGCATTTTGAGCCTCGAGTTTCGTATCTTAAACAAAATACGAGCCCAAACAATGATGACTATAGACTAAATGTTCCAACAATAATTACGTACTAAAAATTCCAAGCAAACTTGACGAGTCTCTCTGGCCCTCGTCTCGACTCAGCTGTTTGTAAAATTTAAAGTGAGCTTATTTAAGTGGTAGGCAGTAGAAATTAAAGGAAAACATCCTTCCAAATATGATGGATCCATGAGTTGAATTAGTCATTCGATGTTATTGACTTTAAATCTATCCGAGTCCACAAGTTAAAGTAGGATAGATAATGTGTTTCTAAAGAGCTGAGTCCAGTCAAGTATAGTTGAGTTTGAAACTGAAGCGTCATAGTTAACATTAAATATGCTTAATTTTGTTTGGAATGTTAACCCTCGTTTCAAAGAAATATATATTGCTGTAAAGTACCAACCACCATCGAAAGATAATCACATATTTTTAGGAATGCTTGATCTGTTTAATACCAAAAGATGAGCTACAAAATAAAAAATATTGGTTCTTTCCAGTAACACAGTTATGTACCTTTAGGGAGAGAGTTCACTTCTCAAGCAAATGCAAATTGGAATTCTATAATTGACATTGGTATAAAACTAGATTTCAGTTAAGTTTTAGTATTTTATAGAGAAAAAACCTGTTCACTCCCGATTCCAAATTTAAAATATTAATTGTGCTATATTTATTTCCCTTTGGGAAATAACTTGGATCATTGTCATATTTGAAGGAAATGTTTTCAGTTCCTCAATCAGCTATTCTCATAACCATATGACGTCACTTCCGTACCACCTTTCCCCGCCAGAGCGATGACAAATGATTCACATGATTACCGTATGAAAGGAGATTGAAAGTTTTATCGTTGGATGTTAAGCGTTTAAAATCGTTTGAAATTATTATTCGTTAAGCGTTGACGTAGCAATTGACTGAATGTTTCACTTACACAATCTAATCTGTAGTATCGACTTACTATATAGTCTATAATATCGACTTACAATATAGTCGACAGTATCGACTTACAGTATAGTCGACATTATGTACTGCAAGTAATGGAAGTAGTGTTATAAGGTAAAGTGTGAGACTAGGCCTAATATGTATATATATAAATAGAGTTCAGCTCCGGGCTGTCGGCGAGGTTAACCGGCTCCTTACCACCTTACTGCGCCGGCCTTGAGTGCTCAAGTGCACAACTACCGCTGATGGCTGGCAAGCTGCACGAACACGAGAGTGTCGTACTCCAGTAGAATAAACACTAAATGTACGTTTCAACTAAATTGTTAACGACGATCAACACAGCAACGTTGTGAACTAACCAAATGGACTACTGTACAAGATATTACTTCAACAAGTTATACGTAGCTCTAAAAATACACTAGCATAATCAATCGTACAATTTTCAAAACATGTATACGCAATACGGCTTATGGTATTACTTTTAACACTTAAAATTGATCACTTTCGGAAAAACTAGAACATAACAGATGTTCAAATTTCCATCCACCAACAAGAAAATTTGCAATCTAGTACTGTACAAAAAACATGTGTAACTAACTATAAAATTCCAAGATAACTCGGGAAAACGAAACACCGAAAAGAGAATTAAATTCTCTCCATTGATTGTTCATTAGCCTACTTGTAAAATTTTATTTTAGGGAGTGCGTGACTTGGCTCTCACCAGTGAATTAAGAATAAATGCGGCCGCAAGAACCACTGTAGATCTTACTGACATTAAATTAAAATTAATAGCAAACGTTAAAATATACTCGTATTTTACTTAATCATGGTTACTTGAGATGGCGCCACCGTAGTGTTCTATTATAAGCAAAGACCAGCTGGTTCAACCGACTGTTCCCACCTGATACCAACCTGATAGCTCTTGCTCGCGGAGACTCCAACCCTGCGGCAGACCCTGACCAGGGCGGCGTGCACCCCGGTGGTGGAACACGCACAGCACAACATGACCCGGCGCCGTCACAATCACTGTGCGGAGCCGAGCGGCTACAAGGTGACCTACTACACCAGGCTTGTTGCCAGCTAGGGTACGCGTGATGCTATCACCTTCACCTTTGCCAAACCTCCAGGTGCGATATCGGCCGCTTTCAATGGAAACGGCTCAATAAAAAAACTATCTACTTCAACATCATATGTGTGTTTTATTATTTTACATTTCGTTTAAAAAAATTCATTTCTAAACCGACACTGAGAATTTTGAATGTCTCTATAAAATGTTTTCGTCTTCAAATGTTCTCCACTGTAACGTTCCTGAACGTGCTAAGTCTTGGACACCTCCCCGTATCCATACTGCGGTAGACCCACTTGCGACGCGTCGTGCGGTTTCCCCTCCGGACACTCGGACAGCTGGCACGTGCGCACCTCGGTGTCGTGCTCCGGGAACCCCGTGGGCATCAGTCTGCTCCTGGACTGCAGTCCCACGCCGCACGTCTTGCTGCAGATCGACCAATCCCCCCACTTATCGATCGCCGGTTTGTTCTCAAATGCGGGCTGATTATTTTCAAACAACGCTTTTTTGTTTTCCAACTGTACCGGTTTGTTTTCTGACTGCACTGGATCGTTCGCGAACCCCACATCGCCCACCTTCAAGTCATCCTCCAACTTGCAATTCGCGTCCGTAACCGGCTCCGGAGATGGTATTGTCGTGCAAGTTGTCGCTTCCTCTGTCGAAGGCTCCACCACGTCCTCTGACGGCGCCTCTGGTGGTTCGGTCTCCGGTTCCTCCGTGGGCTGCGGGGGAGGTTTGCAAGGCTTCTGGCCCATAACAGGAACGTCCATCGACAGCACGTCAAAGCCCCTTATGATCATCATCGGCACTAGAAACAAATAACAGTGACACAGGTAATTGGAGCACTCATGATAACTTAGGTCAAGGTTACAAGCTTCAAAATACGTCCAGGCTATGAACACAATCGAGGACCAGGACAGATCCAGGTTAAGGTCCGAACCCCTCCCCACCCCAGAACCCAGAACCATAGAACTTTGTAGTGCTTGTGTCTCCTCATGGGCGCAGTTAGAGGTTACTCGTTGGGGGGAGGGGCAAGGAGTTGATTATCTAGTTTTTCCCACAATATAGCCTAAAAATAAACATAATACCACAGTAATAGATCGATCATCAAAATATCTTTGTCAAATAAAAAAATAATAATAGAAGTGTTAAGATTGGTGATAAAAAATCTAAAACTTCTAAGACGTCTGGGGGACATTGCCCCCCCCTTAACTCCACCCATGAGGTCTACGTGTCAGTAGGTCTCACAACAGAGCCAGCCTTGCCCTGGCGGCGACATGAAGAATTGCGTACAAACGCGACTGCTTGATGTAATCCCTATAGTCACACGCCATCCTCTCATTAATGAAAGAGGGCCGGGGGTTAAAACTCGTCATGTTTGAGATATATTTTCTTTTAACTCCATATCGTTTCCATAAGTAAATCGGTCTATTAGCAAAAAAATATATTGAAGTCAGGTAAACTTTGGCGGCAAAATTTAGATAGTGTAATGTGCAATAACGAGGCAATCGTTGTTTTCTAAGGAGTAATATCTACCTGGGCTCAGGTAACGTGTATTTATAGTAGCATAGATTTAATTTAAAACTATTATTAATAAATTGACAAAAATCTATAGGAAGATAATAACAGCAACGTCTACACGACTACGCACATGAACGTACTAGATTTCTTTGGTCCACTGCACCCTTGCTGTCCTTGTCCCTGGTCTGCCCCCTCATATTCGCCGCCGTCAGTGTCGTCATCGTCTCCCGCATCATCGTGCTGTCGTCGGGAGGAGCTGCTGGGAGGTCCCCTTAACCTCTTCGGGCCGTCGTTTAACCTTCGTATCGATTTCCTTTTCTTCGGGTCGTCGTTCAGTACCTTTTGGCTTTTCCCAGAGTTCGGAGGTAAATAGTTTCTTTGGCTTGCTTTCCAAAATCTCCCACTCCCGGATCCCCCTATATTTTTATCTTTTGGTGCTGGGTTAATCTAGATAACAAACAGTGTATTGTAGTTCGTAATTAGTTTTTGTTCGTTTTTTATAAAATTTTAGAAATGTCGGTGATACTATCTGTGTAATTTTAATAAACCTAAGATACCGTATACTTTATATTTGTAATTTCAAAAAAAATCTGTAAAATAAGCTCTATAAGTTGGTTTAGTGTGACGAGACCAGCAAAGAAGGAAACTTAGCCTATAATGCCTATAGACTACCTATTAAATTTAAAATCCACTATTATTGTTTCAGTACATAGGCTACTTAACAGTTAACACTCATTTCGAAGAGTATAACTTAAATACCTCTTGTTGAGAATATAATTATTTCTGTAATGTTCAAGCCTTTACTTGAGCAAAAAGTTTCAATTACAATAATAGTTCACAAGCTGAATTTTAAGTTGCTTACCATTTCCCGCCCCCTACAGCTGATAAACATAAGCCAAATTCTGAAACTTCGCTATGGAGTTTTTGTTTTCAACTACAGTGGCATTTTAATGAGTTGATAGGGAACGGTAAAAACTTGAGAACTACCTAGCGTCGTCCTCTTAGATAAGTAGTTAATTTGTTGCCCAATACACACTGCTTCGGGAATTAGAGAAAGAGAAGTAAAATGAGGTTCACGAATTTACAATACAGTACAAGATTATAGACTCCTTAATTCAAAGTACACCTCACAATTTTTCGAGGATATTTATAGGATTGTTACTCATATTTACAAGTACAGTATAAGAATTCTAATTAAATAAACATGAAAACCATGTCTAACATAAATTAAATCTTACTCCTAAACTACAAATGGACAAGTTTCACTTACCGCCACAACGTTGCTGTGTACTTGGTTGGAGTTTTCTGCTGCTTGTGCTAGTGGAAGTGCCTTCTCGAGGAGGTCCTTGACTTTAGGCGACAGTGGCTGCAGCGCCTCCTGTTCAGGTTTCGGATCTTTATAAGAATAACCCGATGGTTGACATACAACTCCGTTCAGATATATTCCATATATAATTGCCACTAAGACTTCACTGATGAAAATTTGACGAAAAATCATGTTAATTTTAATTTACCATCGGAGTATTAAATTAACTTAAAACGACGAGAAAACGTGTAAAAATCACAACGAGAAATAAACAAAAATATAAGACAGCTGATCGTGAAAAAATATTCACATGATCTGTTATAATGTGACGATATGATATGAACGGTATATTCATCGGAAGTTATTCATACAAAATCAAGCGAAATAATTACATACTCAATGATGAGAATCAGTGGACTAACAGATCCTTTCTCCCTTAAGTAAACTTTAAAATTGCATAATTTCATAAGACTATCACAATCTTAGATATTTATTTATTGACTGGAACGGTGGTGTCTCCCGTAATCCAGCTACTTGGAGGTCACAAATTATGGATAGGTATGAGCGATGGTCGGTGGATAGGATATTCTCTGGTGTGCATTAACGTCCGCACTATTGAACACTAAGTCCATCCGCAAATACCACCCCCATAATTAGGCCAGTTCATAATTCAGTGGCAGTGATTTGGACTACACATTAAAATGTAGGTCCTTTAGATATTCCATTGCCTGTTGGGGTACTAATTTTAACAATTCTGTCAAATGAACATGTCTTAGTCATTAACAAAATTACAAGATCGCACCACAATCATCTTACACTCGTCTCTCATTCATACTTGGCTTTAAATACCTAGTCCTGAATAGGTTGCCATTTCATTAACTAACTAACTTTAACATTTGTGCCGTAATTAAATTTCTTTTTGTAAAACGAGACATAAGGTCAAACTGACCGTTCTTATAATTTTTACTTTTTACAATCTTTGGTGGACAAACGTTAAGAAGAAGACCTTAGATGTAACATTTTAGAAGACAACAATTTGATTTAAACATAGTTGTAAACGGAAAAAGATACACTTAAATTCTGCTGGGAGACCAGTTCCTATTTAATACAATGTTAATGCTTATACCTACGCTTACAGAAACATCTGGTCTATCAGACCGGAGATTTTTACAAATTCTTCTATAAAAAAGAAGTTAGTGAAGGAAATAAAACAGAATTTTAATACGTTACTCGTGAGAGTACTTCAGGAAGCTATTGTGGAGTTGATAGCTGTTATTGTAAAATATTGGTAAAAAATTAAAATAATTTAATTAATGACCACCACTCGCTTTAATAATTTTTGAAAGTTAGTAAGTAATCTGGGCGAACTAAGGAGGCTACACACTACACGACGATTTAGGCCTACTGTTTACACATCCTTCGGATCGCATATTGTGTCCCACAAATCATGAAATAGTCAAGTTGTAGAAAACTCGGCGATCTCAAAGACGTCTCTTAACAAACAGCAAAACTCTCGAATCGGCGATCTAGAAACAACCAGACTGCCTTTGTCTGCTGTTTACCGTGCAGGTTGTGTGAGCCAGGCTTATAGTCACAATTTTTAATTTTACCCCACAATTTTAATTTCAAGTGACCACTCAACTCACTAATTTCTCACTTTGGAAAGGTGGCGTGTCCCGATGTAATTCAGCTACTTCGAGGTGACGAATTATGTATGGTTATGTACGGTGGGATATTCTCTGGTGTGGATTGTCGTCCGCACTATTGAATACTAAGTCCATCCGCAAATACTATCATCATAATTAATTAGGCCAGTTCGTAATTCAGAGGCAGTGGTTCGGACTCCACGTTAAACTGTAGTTCCCTTAGATATGCCATTGACTGTTGGGTTACTAATTAACAGTTTTGTCTAAGGAACATGTCAGCTTTTAGTCAGTAACAAGACTACAAAATCATCTTAACACTTATCTCTCATCCATACTTTGGTTAAAGTACCTGAACAGTACTTGAGTTGAGTAACTAACTCAACTCAAATTATAATTTTTAATTGGTTATTAATTTAACTGAGGGATGGAACCAACTAGGTGGATACCTTTACGGTACCTTATTTAAGGCGATGAATGTCTCAGCGAATTTCTAAATCAAAATATTATATCAAGTTTGATCAATATATGTCGATAAAAATGAGTTAGTTATTTGCCTTTTCTCCACAATATTAACATGGGAAAGAGTATGAAGGTTTGCCACTGTAAGGAACACTGAAAGTAAGTATTTGTAGCATGAACAATTTTTATTTTGACCATTTATACCAACTTTCATCAACATCTGTCCGTAAATAAAGGAGTTTACCTATTCTCTATATCATTAACATGGGAAAACAGTGTGCAGGTTAGCTGCCATGATAAACACATACACTTTGATTTTTAAGCATAAACCTCAATCACATGAAGCTACATACCAAGTTTCATCCAAAAATATAGATTGATAAGTGAAATGTTAATTTTTCCTTTTCTCCATAAGATTAACATTGGAGCCTCAAAATACAACGTACTGTGTTTAGATTTTTTAATATCTCGGTAACCGTTGGAGAAAGAGCAAAACATCAACAAGCTAAACTGTGTAGTTTTTAAAGCTGATTCTAATGGTTAAAAATAAAAATAAAAATTGTTTTAATTTCATATCAAAAACACAAAACACACCAATTTTTGAGTACAAAACCCCAAACTACCCGTTCCGATTGGCCGATATGTCTGGATTACAAACTCGTTCAAGGAAATGTAGGAATACACATCTCCACCAGACCATTTTTACGAGAGCTATCGTGTTCACACTCATCTGGGCACCTAAAAACAAAAAATAACATGGTCCCGACCTAAGTCGTGCCATGAGACCTACGGTAATAGCATTGAATTTACATACTACGTACTAAGTTCAAGTACTACATACTTACACAGTTATAAAATCAATGGCTAGTTTACTCTTGGATTTAACTGGTCCAAGTGGGAAAAACACAACAATATATTTATTTTTATAAAAATTTAAAAGCGGTTTGGAAAAAGAACCCCAAGAAGAGCCCCATGTCCAACTCACCAGTGATAAGTTAATATTCTTGAAAAAGAAAAAGGAAACATAAGAAATTACACTGGGCAATGTTTTCAGTTGTACTTTAATCATTTACAATAGCATCTTCTGTGGTATATTTAATAACACGTTTACAATATCTACATCGAAAACCATATCTTACAATAAAATATACATAGGATTGATACTTGTGATACACAAGCATTTCTAGTCTCTAGAGCCTCCTGTTCACAGAACAAGACAATTGGTTCTTCATACAACATGAATAAATAATTTTATCTACATAGGAAAACCAACAACTATATTTACACAGCTCCTTAAAAATACACCGAACCACAAATATTTAACATTAAACACAATTCAAAAATGAGAATGGTTTAGCTTTCCAATAAAATCTATTTTAATACTGATAAAAGCAGTAAAGACTTATAGCATGATGCAAAACATTTTTGTTTACAAAGACAAGTCATTTAATTCTCTTTCAGCTGAACACATAATCTCATTTTAATTTCTCCTTAAAATATTTTTTTAAAATAGCCTTCAACTGAAGTGGTGGAGCAGGTTTCATTTTCAATAATTTAGTATACAGAATCTTTCATTTCAAATCTTATCCATTTCAACCCTTTGAATGCCGAGTGTCTTGGATCGAGACAGTCACGCCCACGCGGGAAATGCCAGGGTCTCGCTCCGAGACTATTAGAAAATCACTGTTTGTAGTATGTTGCAGTTATTGTAACTGGATTAAATTACACCAAAAGCTTCAGAAAGAAATGGGCTATATTTTTATGCTTCTTACTCTATGGCGGAATGCTTTCTGACATCATAAAAAATCCCTTGACGACCAATAACAAAAGACGGCTCATTTGTATAACAACATTTCAACAATTTAGTGTTTATTATTAATTTATTGTCATTTCTAACACCTTATGGAATAGTGCCTGTTGTTTACAATGGAAATGGTTGCTATGCTTTTTTTTGTCAGTTTCACTTATTTGATAATTTCTCCTCAGTTAAAAAAAGGAATAAGAATATATTTGATACATGAATGAATTCTACTAAATTTGTATCATTCTTTAAGATTATAATGCAGCAAAGAAGCAAATGTTAGTTAAAAAAGGTGTTTTTAAAATTATAGTAGTACTGTACTTTAACCTAAGTAAAAAAAAACAGAACAAGAGATGTTAAAATAACAATTTTATAATTGTTTTACTAAACGCTTGCGTTTTTCAGGAAAACGAGCCGGCTGATCCACCATATACCTAAGGCTGGTAATTTTAGTATGTCACAGATCGAGACGCTCGGCACTCAAAGGGTTAATGCTAAATACATTTTTAATCCTTATGTTTTACAACATAAACTGTATTTTGTTTTCCCAATTGCTTCAAGACATTCAATAATGAAAACTGTACAAAATGGCAGTTTATATAATATATTGCTAATTTTTATATTCAGCATAAGAGGTTTAAATAATCGAGCTAGTTTAAACATAACGGGGTACACTAAAATCACTAATCAAGATGAAAGTTTGCATTAAAACTGTTAATTCCAATAGTTCAAAATAATTCAAAGACTCCTAGGAGGTTTTGATATGCAAATTAATAATTTAAACTTTAATTAGACGGTGGCCATTTTGAGTTTCCATCCTTCAAAAACATTGCTTACAAAATCAAGTCTTGCAAAACCCTGTTATTATACGAATGAATGTCTAAAAATGGTCATCCTTCAAGAGTCATTTTAAAGTATCATGATATTGGAGCAGTGAAATATTTTTCTTTCAGGTTAGAAGTACATTTTCTCACATCGTAAGGTCGGCGTAAAGGGCAATATGCAATGTTTGAATTTCTTATCTGAGGTAGATTACTTGCAGTAGAAGGAGATTTATCTATATTCATAGCCAATGTTCATGGTGCTCACTTTAACTCAGCTCATTTTATGGTCGCAATACAAAGAAATCTTGGTTTTGTAAAAAAATGTAAAGAGTATATTAAATTAGTGAGAGGGACTATTCATAGATCACAAATAAATAGAAGTATAGAAATACAGTAAATCATAGAAATGAAGCGAAAAAATTGTGAAAACATATAATGTATTTGACCTAGCAAAGGAAAAAATGTCTTAATACTTAAGCATTAAATTTCATATAACATTGCAGCTATTTAACATTGCAGTCTAAAAATTAAAATTAGCCAAACGTTCCACAAAAATATAAATGGAAATTAAATTAGTCAATTGTTAAGGTTTGTAAAACTCGTACAAAGAGAGTATGTGACAAACATGCATGTCGGCCAAAATCTAGCTTGGCATACTGATAACATGGCAAGCTTCACCCTTTTGAAAAATTACCACCTTGAAATGCAAAAATATACCTTTATAAATACTCAAAAGGTACAATAAATTTGAATTTCTTTTTTCCACTATAAAGATTTTATAAAACAATTAAAATATAACAAAAAATAAAAAGTATAAAAGTCAAACAATTTTCAGCACATCATTATTTTTACTCCAGGAGAACCATGGTCTAAAAATTAAAGTAATAAATACTTTGTAATTCTTATAAGAATAAAAAACCATGCAAAATAACATTTTTTAGTATAAATTTTGCGTAATAGGTACAAATACTTGTACTAAAGCTAAAAATTTGTTTGTTGGAAATAAACGTTTTCCATCTCTGTGTTCGTAAACTACATGTATATATTTTGTTTTAAGATGATTCCAAGATGAGAGTCATGGATATTTAGCTTAAATAAAAGTTATAAACAATAAAAACAAAAAATTATTCGTTTAAAAAGTTTAAATTTAATCCACTAAACTTTTTTTGGTATAATTTAATCAAATCATGCAGTGTTAAAGTAATTGAGAAGAGAGTTCATATAAATGCAGTTTCACTTGCTTAACGCTAATATTTTATATCCAAGAAGTCACTTTTAAAAATACCAGTGAAGTACCAAGGGTATCTTAACTTAAGTACACAACATTTATAATTTATTTTAAAACAAAGAGGATCTGAACACAAGATTTCAGAAAGTATAACAAACTTTAAACTAATAAAAACAAAATGTACCTAATGAGCTAATAAATAGTGACGTCAAGTGGAAAATAAAACATTATAAACTATAAAACAATTTTTGAATCTTATTGCTAGTGGATCACAGTGGCAGCTTATCTCCCATCCGAAATCCTAAAAAAACAAGAGTGAATGTTACCAATAATCCTCAGAATTCCTAATTAATCTAGAAGATTTAGTTTAAAACCAAAGTATAAGAAACAAACTAAGGGAGTTTGAATGCTCGAGCCATAGTTTTTAAAGCTCGAGGCGTTTTGAGAAAGCTCAAAATTGGAGCCGAGCTTTTAATATAAACAAAAAAACACTCAATTTTTACAGTAAATATTAAATTATTCTATTTTACTCATAGGTTTATTTTATATCAGCGGATGTGATGGGTTCAGAAAGAATTATGTTTGTTTTCCTCGTCGCGATGTTGTAATAAGAAAGAGTCGTCATTGTTTTAATGAAACTTGGATCAGGAAACCACCCGTCGCCCTGCCGACTCAAAGTTATCGAGCACTTTCAGTTTATTGACGTATCTGAGTAAATAAATACCCCCGTCACAGCAGACCTGCGTACTCAGCGAATTTCCAAATCAATAATATAAAAATAATTTATGACAAGTGTAAAAAAAATCTGTCCATAAACATGAGAATTATTTGCCTATTCTCCATAAGATTAACATTGCAAAGAGTGTGCAGGTTTGCTGCTGTGAGGAACACTGAGTAGTCATTTCTACCATAAATAATTTTTATCTTAACATTTATACCAACTTTCATCAACATCTGTCCATAAATAAAGGAGTTTGCCTATTCCCTATATGATTATTATGGGAAAAGAGTATGCAGGTTTGCTGCCATGATAAACACATAAACTATGATTTTTAAGCATAAATGGATAGATCTCAACCACATGAAGCTAAATATCAAGTTTTATCCAAAAATATTCATTAATATGGGAAATATTAATTTTTCCCTATCCTCCATAAGATTAACATTGGAGCCCACAATACAACGTACTGTGTTTAGATTTTTTTAATATCTCGGTAACTGTTGGAGATAGAGAAAAACTTTAAGGAACTTAATTGTGTAGTTTTTTAAGCTGATTCTAATGGTGAAATATAAAATTAGAAATATTTAAAAACTACATGTGAAAAACGCAAAAAACCCCATTTTGGGGTACAAAACCCCCCCAAACTACATGTTCCCATTGACCGATATGCCTGGTTTACGAACTCGTCTGAGCACTTGTAGGAATACACGTCTCTACCAAATTTGGTCTTGATTGGACCATTTTTACGAGAGTTATCGTGTTCACAGACAAATATATATTATATATATACTAGCTGACCCGGCGAACTTCGAAACGCCTGGTATTAAATTAATAAACCTTAACTTTAAGATTGGCAATGTTCTGAAATCGAATTGCATTACGGTTTCGTTATGAAATATAAGATATCCTGGGTGACGGCATAGTTAACAAAAAAAACGTTTAGACATATAAATAACATTCCCACAACTGTCTACCATCTAGCATTCATTATTTCCACTCACACAAAAAACAAATAATAATAACACTGGGACAACCCTGGGACACTATCACAAACATTCGCTGAAAATAACGCACAATTACGTTAGGTGATAACTGATTTATATATTTAGACTAGCTGACCCGGCGAACTTCGTACCGATAATATTGATTTTTAATCATAAAAAATAATCACAAAAATTCCCGCTGAGAAATATTATATGTATACAGTAATTAGAAACCATTGAGTACTTACTATTTTATGCTTGCTTCTTTGGCTTGCTCAATGGTTCAAATAAAAAAAGGCTGTTTATATCTTAAAAGGTAAGATACATATATGTTGGAATCCAAAACAAAATTATTTCTCCATAAGATTAACATGGGAAATTTGAAGGAGTATAGAGTAGAGGTTTATGGGAAAATCGTCACAAAAACTATTAGACTTTCCTATTTTAGGCCTAAAGTACCAGTATACAAAATTTCAGCCTCCTAGGTAATCGGGAAGTGGGAGAATTAGTGATGAGTGAGTGAGTGAGGGCTTTGAATTTTATATATACAGATAAATTTTAACGATTATTGTTTTTGGACTCTGGGCACCTAAAGAAGAAAAAATAACATGGTCCCGGGCTTAAGTCTCACCATGAGACCTACGGTAATAGCTTCTTCCCTATGGGAGATTCGCTAAAATCAATATTTCTTTTAAAAGCCGTTCGCATTCAGATATATCCAACTTCGAAAAGTACCCAAAATTACAGAGAGATTTTAAACTAAACTAAAACAACTTTGTTCAAACACGAAAAGAGTTGTAGCAGATGGTGAAATAACATAATTTATCATCCAATCATCCGAATCAAGTTTTGAAAAAATTATATAAATATCACTTAAGATGAGAGTTTAATCTCAAGCTTCTTTGAAAAATCAGATGCAACCTTAGTACCTAGCTGGACGCGACAAGTGTTACTAATAATGGATGCATAACATGTAGAACGTACACCCTGTATTTTGGGGGTCTCCAAGGGGAGGGCTACAAGCACTTAGTGCATGCAGAAGCGGTCAATATTTTACATTTCAATTCTGAATTGTCAAGGGTTTAAGTATTTGAGGTTAGACTTACTGTGGTTTTTTGTTTTGTAATTATTTTTACCGTCAAAGAGCATACTAAAACCGTGCTCATGAGAGGTTGTAAAAGGAAGAAGGTAGAGCATTTCGTTAGAAGAGGGTTTAGTCCTACCTAAAAAATAATAATCTCATTTTCAGGTTACTAAGGTCCCATAAAACATTTCATGATCAACGATCATGAGCAGTACCTTACGAACCAAGTGGAAGCAATGCCAGTGACAAGAAAACAAATTGAAGAGAAAACAAAGAAGGATGAAAGTTTCAAAGTGATATTACACTATTTAAACACAGGAAAGAGCTTAAAAGAACTTGGATTAAATGACAATGAATTTTGCTTTATGAATGGTTGTGTTTTCAGAGGAAATAAAATCTGTGTACCTCTTACATTAAGAAAACATGTTCCAAATGAGTTGCATGCTAGTCATATGGGCATGACCAAAATGAAACTTCTGGCTAGAAGTTACTATCATTGGAAGAATATTGATCAAGAGATCAAAAATTTAGTCAAACATTGCACTTCATGCCAACAAAAACTTAAAGAGTCTACCTAAGGAAATGATCCACCCGTGGGAACCTCTAAGCGGACCTTGGGACTTTCAAGTAGACTTTACAAGACCACTAAAAGGCTGGAGTTACTTCATTGTTGTCGATACTTTCAGTAAATGGGTTGAGGGGATTCCAACTAAATCGACAACAACTAGACAAACTGTTTCGTTTGTACTTATTTTCAGACCGTCGTGAGATCCAATTAAATGTCAACTTTATTTGAACTATCTCGAATGACTTAAAACCATTGCTCCTTTATCCGGGTAGGACAGAAAACAGATAAAAGCACACTAAGTTGGACTCACAGTGTTTAGGACTGTTTTATGACTCAGATATTGATTATAATAATAAACATAATAGAAAAATTTTATTTGACCCAAACCCAGTCAGACAACAAACAAAATTAACTCTTTTTTCATTCTATCTTTATACTCTTCCTAAAATAAGTTCATTTTTTGACTTCGAACTGCATCAATTAAAGGTCTGTTATATCAACCTTTGACGAACCAACTTCAACTTTCCAGTAAACATCAACAGAAACATAAATAACTGTGGGATTGCTTTCAACATAAACTTAAAAGAATAAAGATTTCATAAATAGCTCCATATACAAAATGTTATTAAGGCACATTTTCACGAACTTACTCTACTATCGACATTTTTTTGACGACTTACGACCGTCGGGCGTCGTGCATAGACACATTTACGCCAATGTATTTTCATTACGACCGTCTTTCGACGCTCGACGCCGTGCATAAAAGGGGCCTAAATCGACAACAACTAGACAAACTGTTTACAACATTTCATTTCCCTCATGTACTTGTTTCAGACACAGAGATCCAATTAACCTCAACTTTATTTGAAAACTATCTCAAGAAGTATCAAATAATACATAAAACCATTGCTCCTTTTTATCCCAAGCTTGTGGGGGAGGACAGATAGAACATAAGATAAACCCGATACTGAAACGGCTAAGAGACACACTGTTCGGCTAAAGGACAATCTCTATACTTGCTTATGTTTGGGAGAAACATAAGAACCGAAATAGATTTAATGGTTGAGTTGACACCCACCCCCCAGAACAAACATTAAGTGATAACTAAACAAAGTTTTTCAAGAGGGCAAAGTGTATCAATGAGAAATTACTCAAACACCTCAGAAGAAAAGTGGTCGGTAGAAACAATTGAAAGTCCTTTTGGGAACCTTATTAAACCTTATTATACCTTGATGTACCTTATTAAATTAGAAGATGGATGTTTATGAGCCGTTGCGACCAACTAAGAGCATCTTAATGTGGGGAGGATATGCCCAAAAAATCAGATGATTATTACTGTTATAAATATTATGTTTATTTTTTCTTGGAAGTTAGTTTATATTTTAGAATAAAGAATTACAAATTAATTTATGTGTATTATACATATTTATCAAGACACTTATTCTCTATACACATATTCTCTTACAAACTTTTACCATCAGAACGGTAAGTCATCTTGATCCTAAAAATTCGTTGACCTGACGACCTACTGTCTCTCGAGGCGACTGAAGACCAGAAAAATTTGATGACCTATAGACTCTACTGAATTCATAAAGGAGGGAAAATAGTACTGTACAAACAATACTATAAACAACATGTTTAAACTGATGCTCCATCAATTAACACGTTTGACGGTCTTAACAATGTTTAAAAATCAACCTTTCCTCCCATCCTGAACACCACTATCGTTTGTGGCTGAAATTCAGGAAACTAATAATGATAATGACCATTAAAATTGTTCATAGCCAAAAACTTGCAACATGTCATCGTTTTATCTTCTTGATTCTGAGGCCAGAATCAGTTTAAAAGACTCAAAATACAGTTGAAAATTTAAACCGTGTATTGCAAAACATAAAGGGATAAAGTTATTCGTACATACACACCTTCAATGAATGGCACTTTGTAAAATGTGGATATCAGGTTTCGCCTTTTCTTCTTGTTCTTCTTCATCATCATCATCAAATCCAAAACAGTTCTGCATGTCGTTTTGTTGAGGAACTGCTTTAGCTTGGTTGTTGAGCATCACATCTTCGTTATCAGATCCTGAAATAATGATCAACTATGAAAAAAATATTAAAATCATATTCTAAAGGGGAAGTGACATTTTCCCTATGGTTTCTATGCCAGCAGTATTTCATTATTTTCACATTTTTAGATGTGTTTTGATCTGAGCCCAAATTTTTCTCTAAATCGGATGAAACTGAAGAAATAAAATAGTTTTAATATTAAAAATAATGTTTTACTATAATAGAAACTAAGCTATTAGATAACGGTGGCTTATATTTTAGCATAACCAGTACCAGCTACATTTTTGAACTCAGTCCATCGTATACAAAGAACAAAGTGTAGGCCTGCGTACAATAAGTATAAAACATTGTTATCATTAGGCCAAAATCAAATCGTTTGTTTGTTCAGAAATGATAGCCTTACCAATAAACCATAATACGAGGTATCTAATATATATTTTTACTAGAGGTGGATATCCGAGAATTCGGTTCGGATCGGAACCGAATACCCCGATCGGGGTATTTTATCTGCCAAATATTCATACTCTGCGCCTGCACACAGGCCTTTGTTTGATAGCAGCTGCACTGTCGACTGTCACTGCCCTTGCCGATACGCAGATAGCCGATGGCATCGAGCTAACGGCGTCTGTCAAATCTTAATTCTTTGTCAATGGTGATTTGTTTTTATCATTGTAATAAATAAAATAATTGAATCGTGAAATAAAATTGAGAATTAGTTGATTATTAGTAGAATGAATTGATGAATTAGTAGAAAGTTGATGTCATTGAATGGCGAATTATAAGGTTTCTGTTGATTTAATTTGTGAATTACGCCATATTAAAATTTGTTACTGGTAATTGTTATTTTGTAAATTTGTATTTATTGATGGAATAAACTTATTATTATTATTATTAATTTTAAATGCAGTGAAGTAAAAATTTTAGTTTTGTTGTTCATCCTATGAAGAATTTATGATTTTTTATGTACCATTTAATAATTTTGATAACATTTTATTGATTTTTTCCTAATAATTTATTCTTAGATAAGTCTGATTTCACTTTTTTATTGCGAGTATCCGAATCCGAAAACTATCGGATCCGAACCCAAACTATCTGATCCGAACCTGAGCTATCAGATCCAAGAAAAATAATTTACTATCCGCACACCTCTAATTTTTACTACAACCGCGCAAAAACAGGCACATTTTGCACTGAAGGCAGAACGTATAAGCAGTACATATCCGCACTAGGATATGACCTCATATCCACTCTAGGGCAGATAAGTAACCATCATGTCATACTGACCTTTACCCAACACCATACTCAACCTAAAACATCGATTACAAACAATTGTTTGGAAAATAAAATTAAATTTAGTTATACCTAATGGGGTTCTCCTCATGACTATGGGGCATGTACTATGGCAGTAACTACATACATACCTTGGTTATCTGGGGTGATGTGTTGGCCCAACACCTGGTTACTGTGAACCAGTACCGATGTATTCTGACCAGTCTGCTGCAGGGCTGCCACCGCCTGCTCAATGCCTTCGCTTGCCATCACGGCTACTGCCTGCTCCTGCCCATCCCCATCCTGCACATCAAATAGGGCAAAGGATAACAACAAGAATTATGTGTCTAGCAGTACATAGTATACCCTGAAGAAGGAATTTCGTATAAGACCATTACCATAAGGGTGAAGGTGAAGTTCACTATTACTGTATAGTAAAATTTTGATTTTGGAGTTGGCAATCCATATCAAGACGCCAAGCATAGCAGATATGCTTGGAGATCCTACACTCTGTGTGTTTAGAAGAACTGTTGCAAAGGCGGTGATGGATGATGACCTCTGATCTGAAGAGTACTTATCCAGTTGTTTTTTTCGTACCATCATAAAGGTTTCAGTCTGGTTTTCCCTTTATCTCTACAATTCTTAGTGGGTAAACCTCATCCAATGTTATCAGAACCACCTACTATACTTACATACTATACAAGCATAAAGAATTTTCCTGATGAAAACAATATATACCTGTAGTTGTATGACCTCTAACACGACATACTGCTGACCGTCCGCTCCTTCCACAGCCACCATGGAGCCATCCATCTCATCCTCCTCGTCCTCCTCATCCTCCAGCCCTGGCATCACCTCCACCTGTCAAACACCGCATCTCATTTATAGAAACATACATACTTTAGGTCTACACCTAAAGAAGAAAATTGATACACTATTTATTGTAAATAGTTCTGTTGACAACATATATTAGCTTAAAAATGCTCCCTATGATGTAGGCAGCATGTCATTTTGTCTGTGCAGTGTAACCTATATTATTATGTGTTTACGTCTCTAGGGAAGGAGAAAAGGGAATTCGTTCCATTTTACACAAGCTCAGTTCCCATTGGTACACTCACTTTTCCACCTTAGGATTACTTCAAGCGTTAGTATACTCACCACCAAGAAAAGCAGTCATATATTTATAACATACTACCTTCAGTTAGTTACGTTTGTTAACAAAAAATGTTTAAAGGCTGTTAGAAAGATAATATTCTACTATTTAATTATATTTCAAATATAAATATATGTATATATATTTACATCACTAGTGTCAATAAAACTTGGGCCAGAATGGGATTGCTGTAGAGATTAGTTGAACTCAATGCATAGGTCGTGGATACAAATAAAAAAGTCCCTTTTCACTATTACTCTCATCATTAGATAAATCGATCTCAAATAAATATAATAATAAATATAACAAATACATAAAATGTTAATATGATAAATCATCTCAAGATAAATATTCTGATATTTCGTTGTCACAAAGCCAGTTCGATCGTGAAGCCATCGCACATTGTTTAACATAAACACAAACTACACAAGCGTGCAGTAAAATTACAGCTGGGAGCTGAATAAGAATGACACAAATTAGCAATGACGCAGGCTAATGGAACAAAACTAAAATTCCCACGATTTCCCAAGATATCCACGAACGTTGAGGTCAGTTTGTATATATGCAGGCGTGGACTCCAAAGGGTTAGCCTCATTTGGCTAAGCATTTGGGTCATTTTTGGCTAGCCTTTATGACTCACGCCACTACGATACCTTGCTGTCTTAACTAACCGCACAGGCCCTAGACCTATGGTGATGGGCAGTTAAAAAAACACTTCCCAACTACATGGTAAGCTTATTACAAACTTGTGAGTTTAGTTAAAACGTTCAACATACATGAATAATTCATGCACTGTTGAGTGTGTAATTATTACAAACTAGTACATCAGGATTGACAAGTTCATTCCTAGTTTTAACCTTTGTGTGTTACGAGAGACCCGTTACTGCAAGATATCTTGGCGGAAAGTGAACTAAGAGGAGAGTAAACACTGTACAAGTTATTACTGAATCTTATATGTTTATCTTATAGAAATTCATGAATCGTTTCGGACTGCTCGCTCAAAGATCTCATTAATCGTGCATTATTACAGAGATAAGCTTACAACTAACCTGGACACACAAAACGTACCACAAGGATGATGGCCAATTTCGACCGTCGCACACTGTAAATGGTAAACTCTAGTAAACATGAAACACATTGCTCATGAAACATTTAACATGTTAAAGGCTCCTACTCTCCTTATCCACTACAAAGCAGCAAATTATAACCTGCTGTCCATCTATGATCTGGATCTTTTTCTGCCGTCCCATCTTGAGAGCAACTGCTTTCTCATGGGCAGATGATTCCGGGTCGTGCACGGACATGTGTCTTATGAGGTTGCCCTTGTGCCTGAATGCTCGCTGACACTCCGGACACTCATGTGTCTTCTCTCTAGGAGCTGGGGGGATGTAGTTAGGGTTGTGATACAGGTTTTGGTGTCTCTTCAATAACTGCTTTTGTCGAAAGGACTGAAAAACATTAGTTCATTAAATAATTATTTCATCTCAGCTAAAAATTCAAAAATATTAGAAGACTAAAACACGAAGGACACACTTGCAAAGAATGAATGAAGAAGTATTGGGCTAGTAAGAAAAAGAAAATGGCTTAAATCATTAAATTGACTAACGTGGTCCAATGTTGGACCTAAAAGCATAATAATAATAGTAATAGCACCTCCAAATTGTATAAAAAAATATTTTCTGCGTCAGAAGTTCTGAGACAGATAACATATTTAATGATTTAAACCATCTTAAACCAAACACTCATAGGTACAGAAATCAACCCATAAATTAATTTTGAAGGAAATGACCTCATAAATAAGCATCAGAGCCAACACACTGAACTAGTAAGAATTAAATTAGAACAGGTTTTACCTCAACACAAGATTTCTGTAGGCCTACATGCTCATTGCCGATCATATACCTCCAAAACTAATCGAGTAAATAAGATTTTGCTTATGATTACTTGATTCAATTAGAAGATACTCTTTTATTGAACGTGTTATTATGACAAAGAATCATACAATAATAAGGAAATGGAATTAAAATAGTAAAAAAACCAAACCCTGTTCATAAAATTACAATGAAACAAAATCATATCAAAATGTCATATGTTTGGCAACCCACAAGATCATCATCAAAGTTATTAGTGCAGTAAATTAGACAGTTTTAATGAAAATTATGGAATTGGTTCAGATTCTAATACTGAGTTGTGTCACCCTTAGCTTTACCAAATAAATCTCACCCATAGCTGCAAACTATGTGTTGGAATAAAGCATGAGTAAAAATGTCTAGCATCATCATAAAATATACCAGAGTAGTTCCTTTGCCTTTAATTTACACAAGCCATAATGCTACAGTTTTTAGTAGTTGGGTACCTGGTCACACTTGTCACACTGGTAGGGTTTCTGGTCCGTATGAATAAGCATGTGGGAGTCCAAGTGTCTCTGGGAGACGGAAGCGTACGGACACAGCTCACATCGCCAACACTTCTCTCCTTCGTGTGACTTGTTGTGAACCTGATACAAACATCCAACAATCAAATTCAAGTTCAATGTTTTAAAGGAGTGTAAAACTAAAACTGTTAATGATGAGTACTTAACGAGATCATAGCATGTTGGTTTGAGTAGAGCGAATTTCATAGAACTTATATTATTATTCCCGTCATTGAAATCGAATAGTACTACTGAGTATACAGGCTTGCTTCAATAAGGATTGTTTTACATGGGAATAAGCTTATTCAGGATGTGCCATATGTAAAGTCATAAACTCTGTTAAATGATTTAATAGATCAAAATAAAAATAAAATCAAGATAAACATTTTTTTCAAAAACGCTTTGTTTACCAGATTTCCACCGTTTTGTATTTTTTACAAAATAATTTATATGTCAAGAACAGTTTGAGCAATAGGGATCATACTTGGTATGGTTCTTACTTTGGTCAATACCTAATTATTAAAAAAAATCAGCTTAGTTTGATATTGCATTACAAAATGGCAGCCATTTAAAAAAATTTTAAATAATAATTATTATAAAACTGTATCTTTCATCAAAAAATTTCAAAAATGCTTTATTGTAGCCCTTTTCATTACAAATCAAATTGTGTAACTGTCAGATGATGGATACCACCATTACTGAATTTTGTTTTTTAAAGTAGGTTTCTTCTAAACTAGTTATGACCATTAATTCCATGTTTTTCATGATACTAATAGATGCTGTAGTAGTATCCGTTGTTCGATTGTTTTGACAGTTACACCATTCGATTTGTAATAAAATGATTCATGATAAATCACACTTAAACTTTTTTGAATTTCTCAGTTTGTTCAAAACTTCAAAGTATCCATTCATTCGATCCTTTCCAGGTTTGATATATTGGAGTTCCAATAACTACCCAGAGATTAATTTCCACTCATTATAAAAACTTAAACTGCAGTACAGAGCACTTAAGTATACATTAAATATTAACGTGAAAGTCATGACAACAATTAAATATTGCAAATGTTCTAGGCTTCAAGAAAAAAAGAATTGAATTCTTTAAAAGTATACTACATAACGGAAACCTGTTACGTATTAATAGTTTATGCAATGATTGTATTATGAATGCCTTAAACCGACGAGTGAGACGTAAGTTAGAACATGAGCAAAGCGAGTGTTCTCAATATCTCACGAGTGTCTTTAAGGGATAATACAATCGTTGCGGACACTGTTTTATCTACAAGCAACAATATTCAGCCTTTTCTGAAAATTAACACACTTTATTTTCACTTTTCCACTATAAAAACTGGTTACACTCCTATATATTTTTTCATTATAGGTTTAAATTTCGCAGGTTGTAGGTTGTTAATTACAACATTAACCTTTGCATTTATCTCTTCTGGAGTTAAATTGAACTCTTCACTGCTTAAATCACTCATTTTGTGAATGGTTAATAACTCACATTTGAGGTTAGCCACTAAAACGCACTATTCTTATGAATAAATCAGCATTTCATTATATCCATAGTGAAATTACTTTCATCAAATACTGAGCTCTGATTGGTCGAGAACCTGTATTGTATGGAAAATCTGTATCGTTATGAACTCTTAATGCAATGGTTTTCAATTTCCGTCTGATAATAAACCTCTTAATGATTGTTACTTTCAGTATTTTTTGTGGTACTTTTAGCAATGGTCGTAGATAAAAGCTATAAGCTAATACATTTACAGTGAAGCCCACCTTGTAGGTATACCTATCAGGGAACTGCTTGCCACACCGTTTGCAACGTAACGGTTTGTCAGAGGTGTGTAGTTTCTGTACATGTATTCTGAGATCTGTCTTCCTCCCACAAGTGGCTGGACAAAGCTCACAGTGGAACACTGGCTTGTCCCCAGCTGGAACATTATCAGAAACAATATTTACTTCTGAAAACTGATCTTTGTAGCACATTGTATAGTGATTTACTATTAATTTACAAGAGGTAATTGGTGACTTTCTAGTGACTAATTCATAAAAAATTGGTGACTACATATCCAATTAGTTTTCCAAGAACAAACTAAAATACTGCTTAGAGGTGTGCGGATAGTGAATTATTTTTCGGATCGGATTCGGATCGGGTAGATCAAGTTCGGATCGGATAGTTTTCGGATTTGGATACTCGCAATAACAAAGTGAAATCAGACTTATCTCAGAATAAGTTAGGAAAAAATCAATAAAATGTTATCAAAATTATTAAATGGTACATAAAAAATCATAAATTCTTCATAGGATGAACAACAAAACTAAAATTTTTACTTCACTGCATTTAAAAGTACCAGTAACAAATTTAATAAGGCGTAATTCACAAATTAAATCGACAGAAACCTTATAATTCACCATTAAATAAAATAAATAAATAAATTCTTTATTCATCAAAATTTTAAAATTACACAAGACACAAGCTATAACATAATAAAAATGACATCAATTTTCTACTAATTCATTAATTCATCCTACTAATCATCAACTAATTCTCAATTTTATTTCACGATTCAATTATTTTATTTATTACAATGATAAAAACAAATCACCATTAGAATCAAGATTTGACAGACGACGTTGGCTCGATGCCATCGGCTATCTGCGTATCGGCAGGGGCAGTGACTGACAGTGCAGCTGCTATAAAACAAAGGCCTGTGCGCAGGCGCAAGTTGGAATATTTGTCAGATAAAATACCCCGATCGGCTGTGTAACAATATTGAAACCCATGAAATTATGGTACCTCGTCGTAATCTAGTTAGTTATTCATCTTAAAATTATCTAAAAATGTAAAACTAATAACGCTTAAATTCATTTAACAAAGAGAAAATGTAGATTGAAAACAAGTGCAAAATTTGTTGGTTATGTGAACACCGAACGACGACATAGGCCAAATGTAAATTTGGTAACACTTTATCGTATTGCTCAAACCCGGAGTAGTTGAGAATACAATAACTAAACAATTGATCGTCTACGTAGACGATCAGAATGATAAGTATTATTTTTGCTGGAAACCCCGTCGCAAAACAAGCTATTATGATGGTTTGTTACCAATAACATTAAATCAACAATTCAAGTTTTTTCGTAGCCGAAATGAAATTTTATATGGAACAATATCAAACCGCAATCTGATACTCGGTGCAACTATCGATGACGCTATGCTTTGTATTTCAAAATGCAATATCGTGTTGAACTTACGGTTACTTAAATGCGTAGTTGAAGAATCGAATAATCATACCGCATCCTCGGACCGCCCAATGACGTTCTTACATTCCGATTGGATATGAATTGCGTAATTTCGTCATCTGCTTTAACATTTTCGTTCGATCAAAGATGTTCCGTTGCCGACTTCTCAAACGGAAAGTTTTGCTTTCGGTTTTAATGCTCATTTTATATGGTCTATCCGAAAGTTCGGATATTTATCGGATATTACCGGATATCTTAAATACATTCGGATCGGTTTCGGATATCCGATCCAAATCTGAACCGAATTTTCGGATATCCGCACACCTCTAATACTGCTATACCAAATACTGCTGAGTAATATTATACCTCCGTATTCAGTGAATTTCCATTTATTTATGACCTTCAATTCGTAGTATTGAAGTATATGTGAAAACTAAATTTCAAAAGTATTGTCATAAAAATTGAAATAAATTTGTATCAAATAATCCAAGATATACAAAATGTTTCAAATTTATTTCCCAACGTGAATATAATAAATAAATTGGATTTGTTATAAAGCTTTTTGAAATATTATGTAAAATATAAAATTCTGTAATTTTTTACTATTATGAGTTTGTGAGCCTTGAGGGTGTTGGACTGGGTGAAGCGAGCATGGAAGATGTCACACTCGTAAGGTGTTAAGGAGTTAAGTATGGGGAAGAATCTAATGAAACTGACCACTGTGAATGAGCTTGTGGGCCTTGAGGCTGTTGGACTGGGTGAAGCGAGCATGGCAGATGTCACACTCGTAAGGTTTTTCCCCCGTGTGTATCCTCAGATGCCTCTTCAGCTTGAACGTGTCCGGGCTGGCATAGGTGCAGTGTGGGCACTGAAACACAACGTCAACATTATAGCAGGGACACAGACACAGGGCGTAATATGTATGTAAAGAACCTCAACTGCCAATCACTTATTCCTCAGCCCATCGCAGTGCAATTTAAGTGGCAGTTTACCACTTTGTTAAGGATTAAGTATGTTTGCAATGCGCAATAACCGTTAGGTTTAAATTATAATCATGCTTTTATGTCCCATCCAAATCGAACATTTGATTAAAGTGTATTAGTAAAAAATAACTTTTTAACTACCATTTTCATCAATTACAACCAAATATTATTAAATGTTTGTCAATAATTTTAGCACATGACATACCAGCACGAGAATGATTTCCTATCCTCTATCGAAACCTGTTTACAGAATATTATTACTACAATTCATTCGTTCTAAAAAAAGTATTGTTTTTGGCATACCGAACAGATTGTGACAATTATAATAGGTCAGCCAATAAAAAAAACAGGTTACTGTTACTGTAATGGAGTACACAGACTCTGTTTTTATTACTGTTAAAACGTTCAACGTTGCTGGAAAAAAATATAATAATTTCAGTGGAGCTGAAAGTATTACTACTAGTCTCCACTAGTGAAAATATTACTCATATTATTACAAATATTACTATTGAAATTACTAGTGAAATTACACGTTACAAGATAAACACTACCCACCCGTTGACCAGCGATAGTCCTCCTCTGGCTAGAGGTGGGCTCAAAATGACAGTATTATAGTTGTTATGCGACGAGAGGTCAAAATCGTCCGTGCAGCGTCCCGGTCTACGCCAGCACCACGAACATGTTAATAGAATGGTAGCTTACTTGGACTAGCAAGTGGGCTTCATAATAGTTACCAACCATTGGTTGCTCATTATAAAATTGGATGCTTTAATATGTTTTAGATTGTAATAATTCAACAAAAACAAACATATAATAAATGTTTATACAATAATTAAAGAATGCTGCTTTTGCAACTTTTTTGAGTAAAACCAAAAAAGTCATTGAAACCACAATTTCCTACACCATGGTGTAGGGCTCATGGTGTAGGCACATTTAACATGTTAAATGTGCCTCATGTTTACTTCCTTGTAAAACAATTTTTTGACATGGTTTACGATCAGTAATTCGGCTCGAGAAACCTAGTTATTATGTAGAAATTATTGCTTTTTAAATAGGTTGGATTATACGGCCAAGGGCCCCCGGTCTCACCTGGTATGGGCGCTCTCCAGTGTGACACCGCATGTGGTTCCTCATCTTGCTCAACTCCACGCTCGCGTACTCGCAAATTGTACATTTGTGCGGCTTTTCATGGGTGTGCTTATATCTGACATGTCTCACAAGTTCTCCTGAAAAAATACATCACTTTGAAGAAAACTGTTCATAAAATCAAAACTCAGCTCATATAAATAATACCTTAAAATCTCGTTCAGATATTCAACGTACCTATTAGAATTAACGATTTGTATTTTTAATCCATGCAAATTTTGAGCAGATTCTTTCATAGTTCTGATGCAATAACTTAACTCAAATGAGGAGTTCCTTCTGATCATTCGTTGCACATTCGAGATTCAAGATGTGAAATTATTACCATTTTTCCCTAATGTTTAAATCTTAAATTAATTGCAGAATGCATATCTGACTCAATACAGGTTCTATTTAATTTTAGTCGGTAAAAAGTTTTATTGATAATTTTGACCCAATTGTCAAGTTATTGGTCTGATAATTTTCAATACTTGTAAGCTTAGGAATGGTGCAGGAGTAGAAAACTAAGGAATTTGAAGGGAAATAGTGTTAAGGAACTAGAGGATTTACCTGAGGTAGTAAAAGCACTATCACAGTATTTACACCGGTGAGGTTTAGTGCCCGTGTGTGTATTAACATGGTTTTGCAGGGATGCCAAGGTTTTGAAACCTCTTTCACACACACTACATTTATGGGGCCTTTCTTCTGAATGTGATTTCATATGTCGTGACAACAAGTATCTGTAATCAAAAATTAATTTACTTAACAGTTTCAAGGTTTACCAACAAAAACTCAAAGGTCTACTAATAAAATATTTAGATAAACATATTTGTGACTAAATATTTTTTCCTTATTTTTTTCCCTTCAAGATCTCTTATTCAAAATGCAGCAGCCCTGGGTGTAAAAGGATCCTTTTACACCCAGGGCTTGACTCACCCGCCTTACTGTCCTTGTGAATGTCAGCTTAGAACCTTCAGTGCTGATCCAGACCTTAATTCCTAAACCCATTAGTCTACCTCTGTTCCAGTGTATAACCCCACCAGAAATGAACTTTTTCTTACATTTTTGATATGGATATATCTTAGCTCTGGCGGGGGGTGGGTATTGGCAATCTGTCAGACCAAAATTTGAAACGGAAGTGACGTCAAATGTTTAAAAGGAGAGCTGTTTAAAGGACTGAAAACTTTTCCTTTAGATTTAAATCCATGATCTAAGCTATTTAAAAAAAACTAAATTATTCTTATTCTTATTTCCCATAGGGATGTAAATACATTAATTTTTTATCAGTTTTAACTTCAGTATCAGAATTTTATAATTGTTTGATTGTCACTCGTTCCATAAATTCATCAATCCTTTCCTCTTTATTCGAAGAAAGCTCACAATTCTTTAAATATCGGTCAATTTCTAATACGTAAATTCAACATCTACGCAAACATGACACAAAACGAAATTTTAGTAAAAGGAATGCAGTTTACTTTAGTAACAACAGTTAACCCAGTACATGCTGCTATATCTTGAAAACATCTGAAACTTCTAGCAATGATGCTCAATGAGAGTACTCCTTTGAAACTCCTAAGGAGTTTGAACGACCAGACAGGAACTATTTGTCAAGGTAGGCCAATGGGTTAAATACACTAAAATCCTGAGCGCAAGATGAGCTGAAGTGAGTTAGAAAACCTTAGATTACAAAGTCTTCTACACTGATAAGATCACCTCATATTACAAAATTTTGGAAGTGACAATTTCTTGCCCCTACCCATACTAACAGATTGCATCTTATCAAGTGGTTTGTACTATCTACAAATTTCCTGAACTAGCCATATACAGTGGAACGTGGATAATTGGAACTTCTGTAATTCAAAAACTTCTTTATTTCGAAATTTTGACTTGGTCCCTTGAATTTTATATAAAAACAATGTTAAAATATCCAGGTTAATTCAAATAATTATTTGGATAATTCAAATTTTTTACCACGTAAATCTATAAAGAGAACAAGTAATTGTGTGTGATTTTCCAGGAAACGACATTCGGGCATCCTGTCTGCAGACTATTTTTAGCTAGATCAACGTGCATTCCCCCGCCAACCCATCTCACAGCATGTACACCTGCCGATGACTGATCACATGATACCCCTCCCCCTCACCAATCCCATCACACATCTCTCACTACTGCTCATAAATCACAACATTGATATCTCTAGTCAGTCACTATAAGGCGCCGGAGCAGTTCAGTAGCGTGTGTATCATTGATGGTGGTTTGTTCCGATATTCGTAGTCTTTGTTTCCTGTTGGCATTTGTGACTTCGTCTGCATTCATGTTAACACATCGTGTGTATGATGGCTTTGTCAGAGCGAACCTACAAAACCTCTAAACACATTATTAACATTTAACAACAATTAGGATTTTTAACCAATAATATCTCCATTAACCTAACTTTTTTTAATATACAATGTTAAAACATGATGTTTGATTGTTTATTTAAACCACTTGCAAAGACTTTTCTAATTCAAATTTTTGGATAGTTCAAATTTTTTTCTGGTCCCTTGAGATTCGAATTATCCAAGTTCTACTGTAGTTAATACATTGGGTGTGCTGGCGGGAAATACCGTCCTTGAGCGATATCAACAACCCGGCTTCAGTGTGAGCTGTCTCATACTGAGAATGTTGATCTATTTGCCATGTTTTATGCGTGTTCTGCCACAAATTTAGGTGCGCTTTTTCTCTGAGGAGGCCATTCCATGCTTTGATGATTTTTCGTGTATTTGCTTCATGCTTGATGGTGCAGTTTAGCAATACAGGCTAAATGAAATCCATCAGTCAACGTGTTGAGAATTTTATCTTTAAAGAAGAAATTGAGTTAATATCTAGATCTATAAAAATAACTAGTAGATGAAATTCTACTCCTAACTAATCCTACTACTTAATTGCTACTCCCTAGTATACCTTTTGGGACTTGTATAGTTGCAGTAGTTACACATATGGGCTTGAGTTACAGTTTGTGATTTCTTTGGTAAAAGCTTTATTATTTTCGACTTGTCATCTTCATCGCCTGATTCCTGGAAAGTAACAATTTATATAATCTTAGAGAATCTATACAAATTGAAAAACATTCATTCAAAATGGTTTATTCTACCCAATACATTAGCCTTGTCCTGAGGACAAACTATATACACCTCACCACTTTTAGAAGTCGCCAGAGGGCTATTAACACGTTCAGTGCGGACCATGCAGTTCCGCATGGTGCTGGCCTAGACCGGGACGCTGTGCGGTCAATTTGAATTTCTCGTCATCTAGCAACTAACGCTGTCAGTGTGAGCCCAGCTTTTGCCGGAGGAGGACTATCGTCAGTCAACGTGACGGGAAGTGTCTATCTTATTACATGGCAGTATCAGTTTTCGGTTCGCTTGCTCAAATTTTATTCATCAGGTTTAATTGTGTGTAATACAACCCCTTAGAGTATAGTTTATACTTTTTCAGTTATTACAAAATTAATCATATGATATAATAAACAATTAATACACACTATACTTTTTAATATATTTTCTTTACATATTTTTACGCTTCTGTACTGAAATATTATGTGTATAATAATGTGAAATGCCCTTTTCGAATATTACAAGGTAACATAAATTTTTTCAATCTTATTAAATTTAAAACAACTTTACAGTCATCAAAACCATTTATTCATATTTAGGGTTACTTACACCATACTTGCCCTCTTTAAAACGTGCACATGATGAGTCTTTAAAATGAAGAGAATGCTTTGCATTTTAGTGACTCTTATTTCCTTTTGTCAGCAGACAATCTTATGGGATGACCATAATAATATACAGTTAAATTGAAACTCCAATAAAAAGTGATACAAGTGAAAAATAAGAAGCTTATCAGTTACTGGTTATGGATTTATATACGTAAAGCGGTTAGTAGATGTAAATTTAGGAGAGGCTATTTAGGAACTGAGAGTACTTTAGATGTTTATAGGTTGAGGATAGGAAGATGTTACCTGTACACCAGGGAAGAACATGGGGAAAATTTTACTTGAAAAAAGGAGGAAAATAAAGGAGAAAGGAATGGTATTCAAATCCCTTACCATTCCACTGACTGGTTCATTATCTTCAGCCTCATTAAAGTCATAGACAGTGTAATCAGGATCCTCTTGGTCATCTTTATCCTTCTCATCATCAGGTTGCTGGACTATGAGAACATAGCTGACTTCTCCGGGATTTGTCTCTGTCGGCATGATCCTCACGGTTTGAAAACCGTCTGCTCCACTCAAAATCATCTGACCCGTCTCGTCCACCACCTTCGGAATCCCATTTCAGGTTGTAAAATTAAAGGACATTAAATATCTACCTCAGAAGGTTGGTTTGACGGATGGACAAGGATGTCAAAGAATATCAAGAAGAGAAGTTCATCAATTCCTTTGGATGGGAAGACAAGGCAAGGAGTTAGGGGTTTGAATGACGTGGAACTTGAGGAGACGGAAAATAATAACCATACATGTACTAGAGTTTAATAATATTTATATATTTAACATTCAAGTAAAAATGAAGTATCACTCTGATGAAAAGTATAAAAAAAATTACATAAGAGGAAAATGAAAATCAAATTAATTTAGACTAATGTGGCGAAGGGCTACTTTATAAAATTATTCAATAAGCCAAACTGAGAAAACATGAATGATTACAGGTATGAGCAAATATTGGTTAACATATAGTCTACTGATAAGTTTGTTAGTGATTACTCTTATTTTAATCCAAGATAAGATACCACTGATTAAAGAACCTTAATAAACATCCTTAAGCTTTGCTGGGTCAACAACAATGATGAAACAAATATAATTCGGAGATGATGAATATCCACACGACATAAATTAAAAATTTGTTGTAACTAGTGGTTCTTTGTTCAGGTACAATCCCTCATAAAGATCATTATGTTGAATGTCAATTTATTATAAAATAAGAAGATGGTTGACGGCTTTCTGTAGTTTCTTGAATACTTTTCAAGTACCCAAAAAAATGCTGCGTAGTTTGTTTTTTTGCCACTAGTTAAACATTAGGCTTTGTAGTTATCTACTATTAAATCTATTTAATTAATCTACCTACTAAATTCTTATACGAACACAGAGTTTAAGAGCACATGATCGAAATTAATGATATAAATAATGTGAATATTATATAATAATATATATTAATAATTTGTGTGTTAATATGTGAATTTTATCTCAAGCTTCTTCAGAATTTCAGACGCCACCGTATTATCTTGCTGGACACTCCTTGTGTTACTAATGATGAATGTGCAACATGATGAACGCACACTCTGTATATTGGGGGTGTTTCCAAACGGAGTGCTACAAGCACTTAACGCATGTGGGAGCGGTCACTGTCAGACATTTCAATACTGAACTGTTAAAGGGTAGATGCTTGATTTTGAAGTTAGATGTGCAAGCACTTAGCGAATGTGCAAGCGGTCACTATTTGACATTTCATTACTGAGCTGTCAAAGTGTAGGTGTTTAAGTGGTTGTTTGTTTTGGAATTTTTTTTACGGTCAAATTACGTACTGAATCTGTGGTCATGAGTGATTGTAAAAATTATTTCCTATCTAAAATCAATAATAATAACTTTTTAACTAGTTGTAAAACAAATTTGTGACACGTTAAAAGCTTGCGATATTTCGCGGCTATGTTGTTGTACAGAGGTTATATGCAGTCTGCAGCACTAATATGCCAGGCGCTATTCAAAATCGTTGCCTATACGACATGGATATTTATAATTGTATATTTTTGAATCATCCGGATTTTTACCTATCCGGATCAGGACTCCGCCACATTAATCCGTATAAACTGCACTTAACTGTAATAAGAGAAAATATCAGAATTATTTAAGAAGTGTGAATTTAAATTTAGTTATTCTATTAGTACAGAATTAAATTTTGTTTATACATACCTAGCTTATTAAAAATAAAAAAATCTTTAAAAGGATTCACAAGTAATTAGTAATGAGGCGGAAAAAATTAAATATTATACTCACATCTTCACCTGCTCCCTCACCAGACATGCTTTCTGGGACTCCTTCAACTTGCATCACGAATGATGTCTCGTTTCCATCCCCAACATCACTATTGGGGTTTGCAATGCCTGAAACAATTAGGCCCTAGGTTATTTTTTTCAAATTATGTAAATTTAAATGTAGATGAAGGTAAAAATTTGTAAGAGCTTGTCAAGTTAAAAGTGTTAAGTTACACCAATAACTAATCAAAGTTTAGAGTCCTAGCACGTCCTAAAAGACAACACTTAAGCTTCTCAAGACTATCAAATTACTAATTTTTCATTATTTATTAATCCAAATATATAGGGTTTCACTAAAGCCTGCAAGCTAAAAAATTAATCTTAAAAGGTCATCAACCCATTGGCGATGATTGACAGATATTGCCCGTCATCACTAAAGAGTGGGCCAAAGTCTGAGGACGGGCAGTGTCCGTCATCAACTCTATCGTTTGTTGTATCGGTATTTTATGACTTGTATTATGTGAATAAATAGAAAATCGATAGTTGAATCGTATTTTTCAATAAATAACATCCGATCTTAAACACCGGATTCAAAAACCGAATGTGAACACCGAGTTTCTAAGCTATTTACAAACAATGAGTAGCTGATCGTGATGCAGCCTCGAGATGAAGTGTTTCTTGATTCCGTAGAATTATCCGCTTTTGTGAATGAATTTTCACATGAAAGTGAGAGTGGTAATTTGGATGATGAGATGTAAATGAAAATAGTGAATCTGAGAGTGATAGTGAACACGAGATTGACGGCAATATCGAACAAAACACCTAACCTAGAAAATTGTTTTGAAATGTTTCGTACAATCAACAAGTATTAAAAATGTGTGCAGAACAATTATTGTACATAGTGTAAATAGTATGTAGAAAATATCAACGGATGTGACAAAAAATTAATATGTTATAACAAAACTGTTAAATAAATGTAAGTATTAAAACTTTTCTGCTTGTTTACTATGATTTTTCAGGTCAATCAGAAAAAAACTCAGTCCAGGGGGTATAATTACATGGTAAAAACTCAGTCTCCAATGGTTTAAGTGGAAAAAAGACAAAATCCAAATCACCTAAGTTATATTATCCTTAAATGGTCTCCTCAAAACTGATTACACTCGATATTGGTAGTTTAAAATCTAATTTGACATTTGTTAACCTCGGGTACACTGAGTGCATCCTTTGTATGCCCCAACTCATTAATGGTAATGAGCTCTTACCTGAAACAACAGTCATGACTTGCTGGCCATCCGCAGTTCCCGTCTGATAGTAGTAATGACCTGATTGGTCGACAAAGTAAGTTGCACCTTCATCGGGACCTTGGTCCCCCGATATTTCATCTGATTAAACAAACCAATCATTTCAAATTGAACATTGAATATTTGAATTGGAACATTGAAAGTAGGCATTTCTAGCATCAAAAATTTTTATTTTGACCATTTATACCAAGTTTCATAAAAATCTGTCCATAAATATAGAGTTTTATATTCTATAGATGATTAACATGGGAAAATAGTACAGGTTAGCTGCCATGATAAACACATACATAAACTATGATTTTTAAGCATTTGAAGGTAAATACCAGGTTCAATCCAAAAGTATTGATTGATAAGTGAAATATTAATTTTTTCTTATCCTCCATATGATTAACATTGGAAAAATACAAAATACTGTACTGTACCTCAAAATACAATGTACTGTGTTTAGATTTTTTAATATTTCAGTAAGTTTTTAACTGTTGGAGATAGAGAAAAACTTTAAGGAAATAATTTGTCTAGTTTTTGAGGTGATTCTAGTGGTAAAAGATCAAATTTAAACATTTTTAAAATTATATGTGAAAAAAAAACTCCAACTACACTGTAGAGTAAATTTACCGTAAAAAACTTTAGTCTACACTAGATAAAAAATATGTTAGATAATATATTAAAGAAAATATAAAAAATAATGTTAGATAAAGAGAAAGATATTTTAACCATGGAAAAATGGTTCTGTACGCTTTAAATTTTTATGCTTAATTATCGACTGTATCCTTAATTGAAGTGATTAATTTACTAGTATAGCATTGTAACTTAAATAGGTAACACACTTCCAGGACAAACGGCTGAACGGATAATTTTGAAATTTAAAAATTGATAATCCACTTATCTGTATTGTTTATAAAGTATTAACACTTATATCGTTATATAAATATAAGATAAAAATACTTTACAAGGTTTTTGCTAAATTCGTAGTATGATCACAGCACAAAATATAACAAGTAATAATTGTAGCTGGAGACAAAATAAAAATTACAAAGAGTAAAACTAGTATTAATAATGGGTTGGAGGATACAGTACGGATCCTGAGTAGTACAAGAAGATGAAAGACTGGTGTACATTAGTATTGATTTCATAATTATTTAACCGTTGAATTGCCATTATTGCCTTATTTTGTAAACTGTAGATTTGTTTTGATTTGATTTTGTAAACTGTAGATGTAATTTTTTTTATAGATTTTCAAGAAAGATAAACCCCCAACCCCTTCATTACACTTGAAAAAGTTGCTCATTATTATAGACAGTTGATAAGCTCTACTATTATTTAAGTTTTTTCTGCATTTAAACACAGTTAAAATGGGTTCCCCTTACTCACCAGGTCTAGATATAATGTCATTACCATTATGTACTATAAAACCATCCTACTAAATATACTGTAACCCATCCTACTAAAAATAGTAATACAGTGGAACGTGGATAATTCGAACTTCTGTAATTCGAAAACTTCTTTAATTCGAAGTTTTCACTTGGTCCCTAGAATGTTATATAAAAACAATGTTAAAATATCCTGGTTAATTCGAATATTTTTTTGGATAATTCGAATTTTTTGCAGCGTAAATCTATAAAGAGAACAAGTCATTGTGTGCGATTTTCCCGGAAACGACGTTCGGGCTTCCTGTCCGTAGACTATTTTTAGCTACATCCCCCGCCAACCCTCACAGCACGTACAC
Source organism: Nephotettix cincticeps (assembly GCA_023375725.1). Taxonomy (NCBI): domain Eukaryota; kingdom Metazoa; phylum Arthropoda; class Insecta; order Hemiptera; family Cicadellidae; genus Nephotettix; species Nephotettix cincticeps. The sequence continues at coordinate 26,468,074 of CM041785.1, forward strand.
CTGCTGTTGTTTGGTCATATGATACCCCTCCCTCTCACCAGTCCACTACTGATCATAAATCACAACATTGACATCTCTAATATGTCACTACACGGCGCCGGCTCAGTTCAGTAACGTGCGTATCATTGATGGTGGTTTCCGATATTCGTCGTCTTTGTTTCGTGTTGGCATTTGTGACTTCGTCTGCGTTCATGTTAACACGTCGTTTGTATGAACTGGTTCGATTCGTCAAAGCGAACCTACAAATCTTTGACGTCGCAAGAATAAATAGCGGCAATCAAGGAGGTAGAGAGAAAAAATTTGAAATAGCTAAATTTTCGGGATCACTCCAAACACAGTAATGACATTTAACAAAAATTAGAATTTTAATCAATAATATATCTTCATTAATTACCTAACTTTTTTTAATATACAATGTTAAAACATGATGTTTTACTGTTTATTTCAACCACTTTCAAAAACTTTTCTAATTCGAATTTTTGGATAATTCGAATTTTTTTCTGGTCCCTTGAGGTTCGAATTATCCAAGTTCTACTTACCTACAATAAATATTGGACTTTAAAAATCTAATAATAGCCTAAAACTTATATTTTAATACTTCGTTCCTCTCTTATATGTGAAATCTGAGCGTACTCCTAGTAAAATCTCATATTACAAAATAAAAGTAATAATATCAATTTGTGAACCTTACCTCCAACTTGTTGTACCACATTGTCACCACCAATCTCTTTATTAAATGTGTTCAAGTAATTCTGGATGTCAGTTATAGTCTCCCCAGAAACTTCCTGGGAAGACTGTTCCAGCTTAATAGTCTGAGACTCTGAAATCTTGACAGCCACTGTAAAAAATATTAGCAATATAATATTAGTATAATAATAATATAATATGAGGTGTTTGTAAGATACACTTATGGACGTGAAAATCATGTCAAACCACCTTGAAGGATTAAAGAAATCCATGATTTTTTTCTTACTCCCGGGGGTACTTTTTATGCAATACACCCACTCTTCATAGCCCTGATATTAGCCACGTCACATGAAGGGCCTACTCATCAACAAGTTAATGACAAAGTGCTTGATTGGTGTACTTTATATCACTTCTCTGGCAGCAAAACAGCAAAGTTCTTGGGGGTCAAAACCAGCTCCTAGCTGGCAGCTCGGCAAACGACGACCACAATTAACAGTTTTACTAAATCATCGATAGATGCCACTTGATTTTTCGGAATGGAAACTTTACAATATACCAGTCTATAGCACTGAAAAGTTAAAACTAGGATAACGTGGCTGCCAGCCTGTGAGCCTATTTTTGGGACATAGGGACACTTAAATCAGTAAAACCGTTGATTGTCTTTGTTCTATAAGTTGGAGGCCTATGGTAATCCTTTATACTCTTGAAAGTTATATATAGTAGTACACTTAACCGCAGATCAGGTTCGTTATTTGCTTTTGGTAAAACCTAGTCATTAAACATAAAACAGGTTTATATTATGAGAAGTGTATTAAATTATTGGATAGAGACATAATTAAATCAAATGTACTTACTTTTGTTTTATAGCCTCACAAACGATTTACTGTAGCTCAACATTAGGAACCTTCATGAGCAAGGATAAACTTATTTCCACAGTTATCTAAAAAACAATATCCAATGAGTTAACGATGTAGTTAGTTTGTAAAGAAACTTCTATTTTTGTACTGTAATATTATAATTAGTACTAGTAGAAATGTGCGGCTCCAACCACAGCAATAGGAAATAATAAATAAGATTTTGAAAAAGATTAACAGTTTATAACACGATCATATCTAATCAAAACGTCTGATAAATTTCTTGTATGTATACAAGATAGAATTTATGTCCTCTCATGTGAAATCCTATTCCAAATCAACAAAATGTAACTTTTTTATTGTTTCATTTAACCCTTTAAGGACTAGACTAAAAATGTTTAGTTCCTTCTGAATAAAGAAAGTCCCAGTTTTCATAGGCCTAATACTCTAAAAAAAAACTGGATATCTCCAAAACATGCATTTTTGCAAGATACAGTATTACTTGAACATCTGTACGGTATCTAAATTTTTTGGAGATATAAATTTTGTTTTTTTTCCTGTCGGCAGTATACTACCGCTCGGTCTTTTTCGACAGTTACGCCAATGGCAGTTCGACACTAACGCCAATGGCAGTATACTGCCGCTTGGTCCTCAAAGGGTTAAAATAGAAACTTTCTAATAGTAAGAAAAAAAAGAACAAAAAGTGAAACTTTTTTATTTTACATTAGGATGTAAGTAATAGCCTATCCCTTTATTTGATCCTTACTTCAGTATAATAAACAATTCATTGATCAGTTTCTTACATAAAAATTTATGTGTTTCGCAACATTGATTTTATGGGTGAAAATGTTTTGCCTTACACCCAATAGAATCATATCTAAAACCTTATTACACATTGAGAACCAAGGACATTTTATTGTTACTTCAAACATCAAAATCGGCTAAGAAATTAAGGATTAGTAAATACCACGTAAAAAAACTTCACTAAAAACAATTATATTTAAACATAGCCTTATATTTTTCACAACAGCTAATAAACCACACAGTTGGGATATGACTTGTCCATTTCAAAACTAAATGGTGAGTTTGTGCATCACTGTGCATTTTCTGCATGATAGCATAAATGGTGATTTTAATTTAATCTGATGAGAGGATGACTAGACTTATTTTAATGTTAAAAACTCCAACTAACTTTACTGCAGCATAGATTTTCTGCAAAACTCCTTTGGTATAGGCCTACATTTCCCAAAACTCTGGTTTATTCTGAAAAATGCATTTTATACATAGCCAATGGCTCAATACTTAAAAAATTGATTGGATTTAAATTAGGTAGGGCCTAGGTATATTATAGAAACATTCACTGTGTGACTTGAGATAAAAATTATTAGGGTCAACTATATACTTCACATTATTATATTAACTTAACAGTTATAACATTTATCACATTTACTGTTTCATCACACTTAGTTAAATCAGTGTATTAATTTTCTTAAATTTTATTTAAAAAATTCCAAGATTTTAGAATAATATGTCTTCTTGCTAGCATGATGGATAAGTTAGTAGTACCTTGGTCATTGGTGCAAAAGGGCATGGATTCAAATCACGGGATGTCCTTTGGCTTTGGACCACTTTCCCAAAAAGTCATGGTGTAAAAATCACTTGGCCCTACTAATACTTGGTAAAAATTATTCTGGCGCGGATACAAGAAAAGTCAAGTAGGCTACATAGGCTAATTTAACTTTTAGACAGTAAATCTGTCAGAGCATAGACCTATCACATGTGTACAGATATATTCATTTTGCATTTTAAAACACTGCATTTGTTTGTCCATGGTACATTACAACAAAGATTCAACCAGATATTAACACATTCGCTGTGAATGATGCTGTTGGGTTGTGTGAATGGCATATGCATGTAACACCGATCGTCAAGTGGTGCAGACGACTATCTTCCGTCATTTCATGTGTACAGGGCTCAGTTGGTGATGGTCAGTGAATATTTATTTAAAATGTAAATATTTATAATATATTTTAAATATACATGGTAATATAAATATTAAAGTAAAAATTACAACACATAATTTTAGCATTGGTGGTAATAGGACCTACTATACATTTTGACCAGCAGCGAACAAGTTAAATAGATTCATAAATAAAAAAACGGAGCTACAATTAATTTGTGATTGGGACACAAGCTCTAATAGTTCTTTCTAGCCTACATTTTTCAAACTTGGATCACCCATATATATTCTTGTGACAAGTTAGGTTTACAATAACTCTAGAACATTTAGATAAATTTTTGTCATATCCTCTGCCTTGATAGTACTATGGATGAGGGCTATTGCATGCTATAGGCTAATAATTGATTTAGGATAAATAAATATCTATGGTCTTGGACATTATAACCTTGTTCTAATTAAAGTAAAACTAAATCTAAAGCCTAAGACCAAAGTTTTTGGTTGGCAACTATAGTTAAACCAAATTAGACATACTACTTGGTACTAACTGTACTACCATTAAGTAAGGAATACTTAAGATGAACTTGATCAAAACAAGATACAGCATTGTTTGTTTTCTTTTTAATGTTCCTAGAACCTAGCAGAAGGCTAGGTTATGGTTTGAATCTGTATTTACAACAGGGCTTATAGGTATGTTTTGAGTAGCAAAGCAAGTGTCCATACTTCTATACCCAAATCTACCTTACTCTGCCAAATAGTATGGGAAAAAGGATAGAAACATACAGGCTATCCTTAAAAAACACTTGAAATTCACAACAGATTGCTCCTAGCATTGTACCAGTCTAGTAGTACGCTATCTGTTGGGAGTAAATAGAATTCCTACTTACAATTTCAGAATACAGGGGGCATTAAAGGCGAAAATTTCAAGGAATTGGCACCGTCCGCGCTGTCATCATAATGGCTACCAGCTCAAGTTAGTTTGTCGGTAGCTCAAAATCCACAAAATGGACTTGAATCTTACAGCTGATTAGATTATTTAAGTTAATTCTTGTGGCTTTGGAACTTTAACATGATATCTGAGCAACTCCTGGCGCTTTAATGAGTTAAAAACAAAATTACCTTTAATTCAAAATCCGACGTTTGAGGGCGTTGGTGTAGCGATCACTTCAACAACAGCGAGAGAAGGGAAGGGACGTAGATCGAAGTAGCCAATATGGCGGTACAAGCCGTTTCCCTATACAATCAACCAACCAGGAGAGCTTGCGCAATGGCGGATGGGATTTCTTATTATTTCCCTTTAAAATCATGCGTAGAGGTATTAAAAATTGCAGGACCCATAGTAAAAGATAATACGCTGAGTCAAGATTATTCATAGGTCTCTTTTTCATTATTAAAATCTATAATCTCTGAAATAAACTGATTTATTTCCGGAGACAATAAACTCATGACACCTAATGACATCAGACAAAACTAAAATATCTCATTTTTGCAGTTTTTACATTGATAACAATTTATTTTTATTGTTTGTTGTTTACATATAGAATTAATGATAACTTAATGGTAATAATTTCCCATGGGCTATTCATAAAGAAAATAAATATATTATACTTTGGCTCAAATTAACTATGTAATATCTCAAATGATAACATTTTTTAATTCTATTTATTTTGAAGTCATAAAATTTGGCATATTGTTATTCTGATGAAAAGAGATCAGTTGAACCCTTATGAAATTCTTTACTTTGTGGTATAGTAGGGCCTAGGCCTACTCCTTATTTTTGAAACTTTTCTAAAATGGAATCTGACAATGTTTTTCACACCAGCGATTAAAAACATAATTTTAGTAATGATTATTTTATTGTATACCGTATAGTGTTTCCCAAGGCCAGATGCAAAATTAACAATAATAAACAATAAGTAAAAAATGTATCTCTTTCAAAATACTGTATTGGTTCTCACATTGTCTAAGTCTTAAAATGCAATGATCCTGATGGGTTTAGGAACCTATGTGTATATTAATGAGTTTATAGTTCCAGTTTGAAGCAAATCCAATTGAATATTACAGTACTAATGCATGTTGAGTTTGAATATAACAAATTTGATACACAAGCTTCATGATTTTTTAAGCTAAATTCCCTACGGATGCCATGTCTAGAGCAAACTATTTCATCTAGTCCTTTAGCTAGATGATTACTCAGCTGGAACACTTCAGAAAAAGTCTATTCCTGTTACATTTCTTCATAGAGTATGTTTACTTACTTAGATTGCAATTCAAACCATAATACAGTATAAGCTTTTTGACCTCACCACCAATTTAGCTCCATTCTCTTCTATCCTTGATTTGATCTTTTTCTATCCCTAGCTTCCTCATGTCCCTCTTCATCTTAATATGGACCTTCCCAACAGTCTGCTCTCTGCTAACCTTCCCCAATTTCATTTTTAAGACTAAGCTCTCCTCTTCTAGATTATACAAGAAATCAAATTTCAAAAACCCACACCCAGAATATCAGATAAAAAACAAAAATAAAAATGAAAGGCTTCGTTGTAGGCTTAATTAAATAAAATTTTAAAACTTTTTAAATTACATATGAAAAACGCAAAAACCCCAATTTTTGAGTACAAACCCCCCGTTCCGGTTGACCAATATGTCTGGTTTACGAACTCGTCCGAGCAAATGTAGGAATACATGTCTCTACCAAATTTGGTCTCGATCGGACCATTTTTACGAGAGTTATCATGTTGACAGACACATATATATACATACATATATATATACATTTCAACGACTATTGTTTTTGGTCTCTGGGCACCTAAAGCAGAAAAAACAAAATGGTCCCGGGCTTTAATGTTTCTTACGGCAGTAAACCTATGAGTCATTGCCCATGCAATTCTTATGGAGAATATATAAATTGGTATAACTCGCTTAATTGTCGATATTATATTTTAAAAATTGGTATGTATTTTTATTTAGTTAACAGTTCATACATACCATGCAAAACAACCCTTATTGCAGCAAACATGCATACTCAGTACTATGTGATTACTATGATGAGAATAATATAAGTTCTAAGCAATTCGCACTACTTACACCAGCGTGCTGTGTGAGAACTCATTATTGTGTCTCATATATTCATTTTGGCCCGAGCTGATAAGTCTGCCACTTAGTAGGACCTTCTTGGATGACATTTAAAGGTAAGATTACTATGAGGGAGATACAAATAAATTTACAGGGTTCAATTGTTTTTATTAATCATCATACTCTACAGTTTTATAGCAATATTTCTGTTATCAGTCTATTCGCTTAACCGTCATCGTCTCGCTCCCGAAGGTGACGGTTGAAAGAGGTTCCACAGTATTATGAAACGAATGAAGGATGTAGTAGGGACACTGATAAAACCCTATAATGTTTAGATGTTTACTATTTTTTTTTTTGGTGCCTACAACGGAAAGGAAAAGTTATAAGCTTTGACGGAAAAAACTTCAAAAAGCTTATAAGGTTTGATGTATAAGCTAGATGGTCATGGTCATTTGTCTAAACAGCAAAACATCTTGCCAACTTTTTGGCTGGCTCTAAAACTATTTCCCTTTCAGTAAAAATAAAGTAAACTTCCTGTAGTCACTGTTTCTAAATAACATATCAGGCTATAATAATAAAAGACAAAAAATATTTATAACAAAATTGTATTTATATTACTAGTTTCAGAAATTGGAAAAATAACACAGTTCACAAGTATTTCATAAGCAATTCAGAAAAATAATATATTCAACATTCCTGGTGTTGCGATCATGTTTTACAGACTTTAAGTTATTTATTTGTACTAAAACAGTAACAAAGAAACATTTCTATGGTACAATTTAGCACTAGGTAAATTTAAATAAACCTAACATGTCAAGTTGGGATTCTGATAAAGAAGATGCATCATTTATATCACATTTCAGTATTATAATTGAATATGTAAAAGATATTAATTTTCTCTAACTTATCCTACATTGCTTTGATAAAAATTTGTTCAAAATATCATTAATTAAGACAAGTAAAAAAGAGTGTTTGTTTTTTACTTTTACTAGACTGATAGGATTATAGTCAAAATGTTTTAAAGAAATTTACTGTATTAGTTTGACTGTTTGAAATAAAACATGAATTCGAGATTAGTAAAGGTCTGGGTGTGTGGCACATTTATAGAATTCAAACATTGTTCAAGTGGCAGTATTTTGGTAAAAATATTCAACAGGCTAGTTTTAACCCCTTAACCGCGACACACAAAATATCTCATGCACTGCCCTTGTTTTGTTAACCGCGATGCATGAGTTTAGTCGGATATGACGTTCTCAGCTGATTCATTTTGTTAATACAGGTCGTCTGCTAGTTTTTTCCCAAGCTATGACTGTAAAATTGAAAGACCATTAGGTGCTGCAATCTAGTGAATTTTTTTGAAACTATGTCCATGCCACGTGCTCTGCAATATCAAATGTCCCACTTGGTAGTTGTTTACGTTTCGTTGTTGCAACTACGCAAAATTTTAAAAACCCCGCTGTGGGCATCAGAAATTGTAATTAAACAACGCGGTTTAAGGGTCAAAACTAAATGAAAGAAATCATGATTTACATAAAATCATTTTCAAGTGAGAAAATTTTTAAATAATAACAAAAATGTACTGTATCTAGAAAGTTATGCGAGGAAAGAAATTATTTTTCATTAGCAATTTATTTACAGTACAACCTCGCTAATCAGGTCTGAACGGCAGGACGGCTGGTGCGCCGGCATTAGCGAGAAACCGTTTAAAATGAATTTGAAATAATAGAGTTGAAGGATAATAACGAGTTAGGTTAAATCCAGTATGTAGAAATTTATTTGAAAATTGCATGAAAAAACAACAAGTATTGCAACAATACGATATTTAATTTTACTGTATTTTTTTATTTCAATGATATCAGTATACATTTTTAATGGTTACAGTACAACCGTTATGGTCGACCAAATAACTGGAGGGTCCGGAATTTCAAGGGCCGGATTATCGTGGTTGTACTGTAATTACAAAAATTACAAATTGGAATCCATAATTGTATATTTAAGACACCGACCCACACAGGTGAATATTTTAAGAAGAATATGGATGAAAGTGAGTGTAAAGCATTTTATGACATCTAGCTATTATAGTCCCTCAATCTTAACCCTCCAAGTGGTGGTCGACACCCTTGTCGATGGCAGTGAAAACTGATTTATTTCCGTCCATTTAACGCAATGATATTCAGCAATGACCGTCACGGTGCTGCCACCCTCGGGCTAATACATGAACTAATACATCAATGAGTTTGATGTTGTACCGCTAGAGTATGCTTTTGATAGCCAAAACAATCGCTTTCTCAGCCAATTTGACAAGGATTGGATACCATGAGCAATCCCAATTAGGCTTGCAAATGTGTGGTATAGTGGAGGGAGGGCTTACTTGAAATAAATGGTGACCGGCATAGGTGGAGGTTTATGGCATTTGTAGGCTTAATTGAGATTGCAGTGCACACTTTTTTTGCTTCTTTCACGACTCGATGGTTAAGGGGGGGCATGTTTTGTGTTTTTTTGTTTATATTTAGTATTTCAAGAAGAGCATAAAAATAGAAAATACAAAGTAATTTCACAAGCTATGCCACTCGGTGGATTTATAAACTGAAAACGAACCAAATTAAATCCATATTTATAACGCATGTTTTGTTCTCCTCCATATCTTGGTATTATGTGGATTAATATTAACAATTGTAAACATAATAAACCAACTATAGCTTGAAAATAATACATGATTACACGTTTTTTTCAAAACTAATACCCATAACCTATCTTACGTATTGTTAACAAAAATTAAATTATTTAGTTATTAAACTAACACAAAATTACAATATACATTGATAAAGACTAAAAAATATATATTTATATGTATAACCAATATTGCTTAAACTTGTACAAAACCCTTTCTTGAAATCTCTATCAAACTTAAAAATTATGTTTAATTCAGTCACATCAATTCCTAAATGATCGGGTACATCAAGTATCACATAGAATTTTCGATTATGCAATCTTAACAGATTTATAAAACAAAATTTTCAAAACAGATGTATACAGTACTTTATTTACTCTGCCAGACTAAAGTTTACTCAAGTTATAATTTCAATTTAATTTTAAGACAAAATTTCTTGTTTACAAGTCTTTTGTTAGTCAAAGGCTTCCGTAATAAGCGACTTTCTTACTTGTGAGACTCAAGTGCTTTTACCCTTCAAAATACATTTTTGTCTCAAATATTTGGATTTTTTGTGGAGAATGACTTATAAGCCAAGTAGTCAACAAGATAGCAAGCAAAGAATAACAAAAGGGGTTAAAGTTAGCAGGGTTTTCCAAACCAAAAATTTCAGTTGACATTTTAGAGAAATGGTTTTAATAGAAGTACTAAGCAAAAATTAGTTCACAACATAGATGCAGCTGCAACAGCTTGAGATTGAAACATCATCTTGAATGTATATATGTTCTCTTGAATATATATTTGTTGAATAAATGTTGATATGGTGTCTATACTATCTTGATAACTGAAAAAATTCTCAAAACTTATTCAAAACACTAAAACTTTCAAGACTACAGGTATTTCATTAGAAAACGCTAGTATAGATGTTTTGTAAGGAACAAATGTAAAAAAAAAACAAAATGTGGAATTAAAGACTAATTAGTCATTAAACAATCTAGACACCTATTAATATGATTCAAAGTTATTTACTATAGTTAAACTGCCTCGAGGTGTCAATTATTTTTAAATTTTATGCTGGAAAAAGCGTAAAATTTGAAAATAATTTACACCTCTAGGCAGTTTACTAGAGTAAATAACTTTGAAACATAAAGACAAAGTACATTTGCGAAAATTAAATTATGATATTTCAAATAATAGGAGAAATTTTGAACATAAGTGCAATGTAATTGAGTTGTAAAATAATACTTCAATGGAGATCATTGTAATTCCAACCAGTAATGAAGATTTATTCTTATAATTCTCAATCCTTAAATTTACGCTCGGTAGACCAGCTATACTGGCTATGTCAATAATTCAGACGAAATAGAGTTGTCCCCACATTAGCTATCTGAGCTACTAACATGGCCATGGCCAGCTCCTCTGGTCACCCTTTTTTTTAGTCAAGGTCGGCAGTAACCACAATTATTTCAGTATTAACTAATATCACTAAATTATTCTAATACAAAACATAAGCAACCTATATCTCTCCTAGTCATCTAAACTTCAACCACTAAATAAGGAATATTGTAACATATAAATAATGGACACTCTTTCAACCTGAACACAAAGCACAATGCCCAATCAACAGATTCGTCTCGATAAAGTCATTACTGTCCTGAACGGCATGATTTTATACATGGATAATTCAAATTTCCATCATGGACACTGGACTTTGATCTACATAACAAAAAGCGCTTATTTAATTATAATTGCATTATGGATGGTTAAATTGTTTAACAGGTTCCTCAAGAATTGAATTATCCAAGTAGAAACTGCCCATGTGGAGTTCATAAACCATTAGGTTCAAATAACTAACTTTCAGAAATGCACAAAGCTACTGTAAAGAATAATATTTATATATAGTCAAACCTAGATGTAATAAACCTCAATTTAACAAATATTTTTAAAACCCCTTTAATAGTGAATAACACAAATGTATATTTCACCTCTATATTACGAATAAACAGTGTTCAAAACCTTGATATTATGAAATTTTAATAGTACTGGTAAAACTATATAATTTACCTCTACATAACAAATTTCAAAAGTGTCAAATCTTTATATCTTTATTATAACACATTTCAACTCTTTCAACTTATGGTCTATAACTCGATATACCACATGTTCAAAACATGTCCTTACCTAAACCATGTGTCAGAACAGTCTACATTCAGTTGCTTTAGCTAACGTCAGTTGTATTGTCGACTTAGTTTAGTTACTATTGGGAGATCATACCATACTATGTGCTGTATGTATTGTGCGTGTAAAGTCCAGATCAAGTTTTATTTCGTTTTCCTTACTATGGACAGAATATCACCATGTTATCATGTGTTTTTATCAAGGTTGAATCACTCCAATTTGTTATCAAGTAATTAACAAGTAGATCTGTGAACCTCTATGTAACGAAATCCCAGCTGTACTAACCTCAATTTAACAAACCTTGATATAAAATATTCCTGGATATAATGTATATAATATTCAGTCTCTTCAGATTTAATATATAAAAGTTTGACTGTATACAACTGTAGTTCAGAGGCAATAAATAATTAACTGCAGTATAAAGTCTTTTAATGAGATCCCAAATGATTTAAACTGGATAAGAAACCATACTGTAGTATCATAATGTTAGGTGTGTATATTAACCCTTATGACTGACAAGGTATTGATGATGCCACAATAGGTACAATTTGATTGTCAAATATATCAAAAATAGCTGATCAAAGGACAGGCGTTGATAAACGAAATCCTGATTGAAATAGTGTCCAGTTACAATATCTATTTTGTTTTTGTCATAATATTTAATTGCCATTCTATCACATAAATGCTACTCACTTAGGAATGCATGAAGGAATGTGCTTAACTTTCTAGTTTACAAAATCGGTAGAACAGTCTTTGATAAATTATGTCGCTAATGAAATCTACTAAAGGTAAAAAATACTTTTACTAAACGATATAAATTCTTTCTTTGAAAATGTAGCAATAATGTGACATTATAAACAAATTTAATACATGATACAAAACAGCAAAACAAAACATACAAAACATGATTAAGCTATTATGTCTTATTGTATTAGCATGACCGGTGGCTTCTACAGTGGAATCTAGGCGTATTTCTCATATTCATATCCTTGTTTCTGATTGGCTTGCTTGCCTAAACTAAACTTCAAAGTGACAACAGCTGTTCCATATAATACTCCAGATTCCCTCCACATCTCAAAACCCCCAGTCTTGCTATACCTATTTAAACCTCACTCAGCCAATATCAACACTTCAAAATCAAAACCCTAACATAATTCTGGCATATTGATATTTCAACAGGTTTAACAAGTTTTCCATCTACTTATGAATAGTGGAAAAATTGCAATTGTTTAAAAAAGTTTTACCACAAAACAACTATATTTTAATATATACTTTTTTTTAAATAAATAATTATGTTGCAATTCGTACAGTCTTATGGAGTCTTATTGACAACTTAAGAGGTGGCAGGAGTCAGTCCAGGCGCTCACACGCTTGACATGAGATGGGTTTATCTTTTAATTGCTCGTAAAGGAAATTTACTAAACACAAAATACCAAATACAAAGTATTTTATAGGTCCTTATCAACATATTGATGGCACACACTTAAAAAAAAATTATTATGGCTAAGAGCAAATCAAATAAAAAAAGTTATTCAATACATTTTATTTATGAATATGTGAAGCTTATTTAGGTCCAAAGTTTGAAATTTTCCATTGATAAACAAAAATAATAAAACGGAATTAGTTTTGTTAAATCCTTATGGGATTTTAATTTTCTAATTTCAAAAAAATAAAATATTTCTAAGCATTAGTTTTGGTATTTTAACACATCAATGTGTTGATAAGGACCTATAAAATACTTTGTATTTGGTATTTTGTTTTTAATAAATTTCCTTTACGAGCAATTAAAAGATAATTAAACCCATGTCATGTCAAGAGTGTGAGCGCCTGGACTGACTCCTGCCGTCTCTTAACCTTTACGATTGGTTCTATAAGTAAGTTCTATATTACAGCACTTGATCTTGATTGTTATATTAAAACAATCAGGAAACTTATTTCAATATATATCCCGACTTTGAGGTATTTAGAGTAAATTGACCTGAGAAACTTCACATTCAATTCATGGCTCTCCAAAAAATTGTCAATTAGGCTCACTTATGAGAAAGAGAAAAAAATATGAAAAATCTAAAAAATAACAAGGACAATATGAAATGAACATTTAATTATGTTTGATTCTAAAGTCTCAAAATATTTCCTAAGGAAAATAAATAAAATATAACAAGTTCCATCAATACTAACCAAACAACGATTAATTCACACTTACAATAAATCATGACAAATATTCACAATTTGTAATGTTTATTCTAAAGTTGAAGAATAGTTACTTTTTAACCCTTCAAGGCGGTTTGACAAGAGTTCCATCTAACACAAAAAAGACACTGCGGCGGTTTGACGAGAGTTTCTTGTCATCAAGCAATCCGTCAGATGGCATTTCCTAGCGACGTCCTAGTGAATATTTTCGAAGTCGGACTGTGTGGTGAATATTTCTTATGAGTCCAACCAATTTTGATCAGTTGTGAGTGTGACAGATAGAGAGATATGTTGTTCACAAGCTGAGACTTTGTTCATTGTGTCGACTCGGTGTTCATCCTATTTACTGTAGTTTTTTTGCGTATATTATAATCTTTACGATGTAAACTGACGTATATTATATTCCAAACTGTTGCCTGGATAGTTAAGTATTTATTGTGTCTTTCTTTTTGTTTGAAAATGTAAATTAGTGATGTGTTTGAGAGTGACGCTTATGTGTTGAAGTGTAAAGTTAGTGATCAGGTTTATTGTAACTGGAAATTGGGTGGCTAGATTTAGACTTTTAGATTATTTTTTACTAGTTTAGTTAGCTAGCTAGTTAGTTTAGCAATTAGTTAGCTAGCTAGACTAGTTTTTTATGATGCCTAGATCTAGTGAAATAGACCGATGGTTAGACCTAGATGATGTAGGGTTATTATCAGATGAGAGTGAGGAGGACGAAGTGGACTTCGTCCACGCTCTACAAAAAACTACCGAATTAGGGTCTGGCGGAATCTAAAAAACTACTGCCTTGAAGGGTTAAATAGTGATGAAAAACTTAACAAGTATATAGAGTTGAATAAAATTTAAAAAATCAACAAATATAGAATATAAGGTAACTTCATATTTCCTAAACAATGCTTTGATTAGAAGCAAAAGATTTTGAGGAATTTTGCCGAGGACCTTATTATTTTTATATGATATAATAAATCTACACACACAAATATTTTTAATTGCACCAAAGAGTCTAAAGCTCAGTCTTGCAAAAATGTTTGCTATCCTTATACATATATAAACCATAGTAAAGAAAATCAAACATAAGCATTTAAAAATAATAAATACAGCATTTGTATTTCACAGGGGAAAAATTTAATATATGAAACATCTAAAAACAAGAGCTCCCTATGCAAAACTCAGTCCTGCATCCCTTCCTACCATCACCAAGGAGTAGGGGGGAGTGGGGAGATGGGTATACGCCAGGCTGAACAATGATAACCCCTCCAACTTATTACTCCTCTGTGGGCACAACACGACTGGTTTCTGCAACTGATCTTTTGTTTATAGTTTGTTTATACATATGGATGAGAATTAAAAATACATTTAAACCTTAATTTTTTTAGAAAACTACCATCCTACAGAACAATCCCTGAAAGTCAATGTACAATTAACACCAATAAAATATCCAACTAAAATCTGAAATATTAAGCAGTTTAATCCCATCAAGTTATTGATACGAAAAAGGGAAAAACGAACAAACCTCCTCTTCAAACTGATTATATATGTCACTGTAGTCAGAACGATACTGTTATAGGTGTTACTTTTCACCAAATTAAAAAATTTAGCATTTTTATACATATAGAGCCAATACAGAAAATCATAATTATTTTAACCCTTTCTCATGTATCGAAACAGTAAAAAATGCAATACGGGAAGGAATAGAATAGTTAGTTACAGACAGTAACTACGTAAAAAGGAGTGTTTACAATACTTAACTGCTACATGATAAAAAATGTAAAAAAAATTATAGTTACAATAGAAGATATTGATGTTCAGAGCTCGTCCTGCTCCGTAGGAGGTGGGATCGGCTGATAACAGGATGTGGCCGGGGCCTCGGGGACCCGGGGCAGTTCAACGATGAGGTACAAGAGCGCTCCAGCAACAACCAGCAGAATCAGGATGGTCAGCATGTGCAGGCTGCGCAGGTCTCCTTCAAGCTTGGTATAGCAGTGGGTCAGGTGGTTCAGCTGGAATAACTCGGGTATCAAAAGTTAGATCTTTTTATAAAAAAATCTGCAACCCCCTAAACGTCTCCAGTGATCACAGTTCGATTAAGCGATGTATGATAACATTGAATGTGACCATTTATGGTCTACCAAGTTGTTCGCCACTCGATTAAAAAAATTAAGGATAATCACTGGTTCGGCCCATCGTGTTAACTTGAATCTACCATTAAATCTGGATTTTCTAATTTTATATCTCAGCGGTTTTTTTGATATTTAATTACAGTCTTTTTAGTCTAATTTTAGGCAATATATACTCAATTTAATATTACTGACATAACCTGAGACTGACCTAACTACTGTAAACTGTAAGAACAAAACTTTGAATAAAATAAAGATGGAAATTCGCAAAACTATATCTGAAATTGATATGATTTATGAAAAACTCAAGCAAACTTGTTACAGTACGTATATTTAGAAATATTTCAAATGATGTAAAAAAGTTAGAAACTACAGTAGAACACCTCTAATCCGACCTTGGATGGTCTGTCACTCCGGATAGTCCGACCACTCAAGCTCTTGAGCCTGTACCGATTTAGACACTGATAGGCCGGAAACCCGCATAGTGTCTGATTTGTCACTATTTCTGGTGAAAAGCTTTCTGCCGACGCTGCAGTTGCAAATGAATTTTCTAAGTTTCAAATTATTGTAGAGGAAAATGAACTGTTACCCTGCCAAGTGTATAATATCGACGAGACCGGGCATAGTTACAAAATGTTGCACACGAAAACACTCACAGCTTCAAATGAATCCGTGGTAGGGACAAAACTTATAAAAGACAGAATAACAGTCACTCTTTGTAGCAACGTCGATGGTACTTACAAGCTCTCCTTATTCGTCATTGTTAAATCCAAAAAGCCAAGGGCATTTAAAAATATTAACATTTCATCCTTGCCAGTTTATTACCGTAATCAGAAATCTTTTTAAATTCTGGTTTTCAACGAGTTTGTGCC
This sequence comes from Nephotettix cincticeps, assembly GCA_023375725.1. Classification (NCBI taxonomy): domain Eukaryota; kingdom Metazoa; phylum Arthropoda; class Insecta; order Hemiptera; family Cicadellidae; genus Nephotettix; species Nephotettix cincticeps. The sequence goes on from CM041785.1 coordinate 26,484,657, forward strand.
ATCAGTCGAGAAATACTTGAAGCAAAAAAATCTGCTTTTTGTGCTCTACTGCTATTGGACTATGCACCCTCACATCCATCCAGGAAGATTTAATGAAAGGGGAAATAAAAGCTCTCTTTCTGCCTACTAATGTGACCTCACTCGTCCAACCAATGATTCAGGGTGTTATCGAATGGCTAAAAAGGCGATATCGCAGAAAGTACATAAGCTCGATCCTAGAAAAATCCGAAGAAGGTCAAAGCTTATTTGAGGCAATTCCCTGAACATCAAAGATGCTATTTAATAGCTGCAGCATGGAATGAACTTAAATCGGACACACTATTTTTTTTGCAATAAATATCAGATTTTTTGGATAATCCGATTTTTTTTACGTTCTGACCATGGTCCTGGTCCCGAGGGCGACGGATTAGAGGGATTCTACTGTATATTCAATTTTTTAACACTAATTAAAAATATTAAGAATTAATATTTCAATTAGTTAATTGTCTTTAGCAAGAGAAAAAGTAATATGATAATTATTTTTCCTACGACCGCGCGATAAAAGGCTCATTTCACACTGTTGGTAGAACGTATAAGCAGTATATATCTGCACTAGGGTGGATATGATCTCATTTCCACCCTAGGGCAAATAAGAAACCAGGCAATCACATGCGCGGAATGCTCCAAATCTATATGAAACTAACCAATAACATGTGCTAAGTACTCAATCAGCTGATAAAACGGTAGAAGTTCCTATAACACTAACTTTTGCCGATTTTGAGCAGTGAAATGGAGGTTACCAGAAACCTAAAAGTTATGTTTTTATTTTCCCAACGGAAAAATTAAACGTAACCTAAATGACTTATTTATTGTAGGAAAAATCTTGTGTGTAATACGAGTGCAAACTGTCATGGCTGCCAACATTAACTTCTCATGTGATATGACATCGTTTGCGCTCTAGTTACACAAATAGCTATTTCATTTTAGATCTTAAATTAAATTAAAAAATGTATAGAAGTAAATATACTTTTCATTTTTAGGCTTGGATTTTTTGCAACACTGTTAATGTAAAACAAAACTGTTCCTGCTGGTTAATTATATTAGTAATTTAATTATCAGTTTTAAACTAAAAGAAAAAGTTTTTTAACACGTATAATGTTGGCCCGAGGCTTAAGTAGTCTTCAGTACAACTTCCTGTTTGAGAGTATGTTCCAGTTTTATTATAGTTCAATGTTGAATGCTGTCAACATTACTAATATCTTGTGAGGTAAAAATATAAACCTTAGGCATAAGTAAAATGTCTGAAATGTCAAGTAATGGAGATCAGAGTCGACCAGGCTGTGCTGTGTCTTGTGTTACCTCGAAACCTACCCCAATAAGGAGTTGGTTGATCTTCTGCTCGTTGTCTCCGGTTGTTCCATGCGACAGAGTAGTGTACACAAGTCCATTCTGTGCTGGCAATGTTGACTGTCCACTAAGCACACACCGCAACCTGTGTTGGTCCACTTTTTTGGAGTCAGCCGTCTGTGAAACATTGGAAGTATCACTTTGAACAGATTTATTATAGTAATTACTTATTTTGTGTTTGATGTTTTATACAACTGTTATGTAAAATGACAAGCCACACAACTGACAAGAGAAAAAATGCAAATAATATAGCCAACTAATCGGAAACTCTGAGGATTTCCATTCGATGATTGTACGAATTTAATCTCAAAACTACTTTATTTATTAGTACAGTATATAGAAGAAAGGTATGAATAAATAATCGATATATTAAAGAATTATAATTATTGTTAAGTGTTACTTGTAACTCCTGTTATGTGTATAACTGGTATAATTGTACACATATAACTGGACATTCCAATAATTTACTTAGGCTGTAATTAATAATTAAACAGTCTGAATCTAGGTTGAAATTGGGTTCTTATTATCAATATTTTTTCTTTTTGATACATGTTTTTTATATATAGAAACATTTCATACAGTTGAGTTCAAATACTTCGAAAAAATGTGGGCGCTATAAAATTTGGCGGTTGAGAAGTTAAAGGCATTTAATTTGTAATATAATTTTTGCAATACAAAATACAAACGTAAACACCATGAAATGTGCCAAATGAACAGGTAGTGTTAAAGTGAAGACGAGTTTTGAGGCATAGAGGAGAGAAACGCATAATGTAACTTAGTGTTGTAGTTCTGTTCCTAAATACGGCTGTCAAGTTTTCTGAAGGTACATTAGAAATAGATGTAAACATAAAGAAAGAGACGTATACAACAATTTATATAGTAGAGATAATTCTTAGGTTAAAGGTTAGACACAGCCGAGCGAGGTGTTATGGAGCGAGATTGTATAGTATGAGGTTATATGTCAGAATTCAATTTAAACATAAATGCATGACGTTTTACAGAATGTCAACCTATCAGGTTTCGTCTGTACTACCTTCCAGAGCTCCGCAAGCTCTGTGGGTGAAGTGAGAGCCTCTTCCAACACGAAGCTCATGACCAGGAACTTGTCTCTCAGTATTGAGTTGGGCGGGTGTCCAGGCTGTAGAACCACGGACACTGTGGTGGCATGGCTCGGGTCCAAAACTCCTGCGCTTGGCCGCACACGGAACTTTTCTGGAGACGTAGTCTTTATCTGGGGGAAACAGTTGCGATTAAATGAAAAACGGGTACAATGGATCATACAAATTATGAGAAAACGTAGTGGTTATTTACTGCTCATTTAATTTGTAATCTAGTATAACAATTATACGACATCCCATATGAGTTGGTGTTATTTAGATTTTTACTGCGGATATTTTCCATCACGATATTATGTAAAACAAAGTTTCACGACGTTCCGGGACCTGGAATCTGATCCCGTCCTCAGCGTAAACTAATATCTAAAACATAGCACAATTAACATATAATCCGGACCAAACTGGTATAAAGCTGAAAACATAAAAGTTTAAAGCAGTCAAAAAACGTACAAACAAACCATTTACTAAACATTACACACATAAGAAACCAAAAACGTCCACTCAACGATTTTTTGGCAAATTAGCAGTTTTATTATATAAACGTATGTGCGTATAAAAAAGTATTTATACGCACATAAAAAGCATAACACCACAAACTTATATGTAATGTTGTATATTGCCTTAGAGTAGATAAAAAGGCTATTCAAAAATGTAGAATGTGTTAGTCTTATCTTCTCACCATGCATCATCCTTAAGTTCAAAAGTTCATACTCCCTAACGAGTCATGTATGTTCTGTCATATACACAATTTCAAAATTCCAAAACATACATTTTGTCCAAAATTTTATTGTGATAAAGAGAATATAAAGTTTATATTACTTAAAACCACTATTTACATCAAGAAATCAACCCTTAAACTGGCAAGCGTCTCGATCGCGACACATTAAGTCACACATTTTTATTGAGTTCGTACAACTACCTAAAATCATATTTTCGTTTGTTATTATATATAGTTATGTTAAGCATGAGTCAGATTATTATGTGAATATATAATATTATTTTCTTTTTTTAGACATTTCTATTGGCAGCATTGATAATATGAATATTTTCCCAAGCTAAAGAACTACGCGTTGAGCGTTGTTGTTTGTTGCTTCTTATTCTAAGGTTTTGTTTTCTTTCTCAAGTGATACTGAGGAAGACAATGATCAAAGAATACCAGAAGATATCAAACCAGAACTTCAAAATTTGAAAATACTACAAATACCATTTTCGGAAATAAATAAAATGAAGAAGATGTTGATAACCCGGAATAAACACCACTGATTCACACATGTATATGAGGCATATTTCTTTGTATAATTTTGTCAATATACAGTGGAACTTGGTTATAACGTCATTGAAGGGACCACACAATTAATGACGCTATACCAGAGTGACGCTATAAAAGAGGTTACATAATTTTAATTTAAAACCGAGGAAAAATAGGGAAACACATTTTTTACATGAAATTAAGACATTTAATGAAGATAATTTGAAATATTACGTAAGTTTATGTTTATGACTGACTGACTACTCTACTATATAAAAAATCTAATTTGAAAATATTGCAATGAAGTAAGGCTTGGTGAATTCAACTGTTGGTTCGTTTTTAAAATCAAGCCCGAACACACGTCTGCTATCTTACGTCCCTCCTAACACGCTCTTATAACTCACACCTTTTCTTCAGCAAAACCTTTCTCTTAACACTTGCCATTATTTTTAAATACTGTATTCGTAAATAAAAAAAAACAAACTGTAAAAGACATACACTGAACTAACGATATCTACACGAACTGTAGGTACGTACAAACGGCATCACAGTGCTTTGATGCGACGTGAGTCACTGACACTGACCTTGATGACCGGCGACAGCGGATATAGGGTAGGGCAGGGGGTTGTTGTGGTTAGCGGTAAGACAGCAATAAAATGCCGTTTCTAAAAATAGAATGTAGCTAAACAATAACCGCATTTAGCTATTTTCTCTATTTAGCTATATGTTGCCTTCATCTTGGCCCGATTTTCTTGACGTTATATACGAGGTTTGAGAATTTACTGACGATATATCCGAGGTTTTTTCCTATGTAAATACATATAGTTTGGCGGGACCTAAAAATAAATGACGTTATATCCGAGTTGACGTTATGGCCGAGGCCGCAATAACCGAGTTGCACTGTATAAGTTTTTAGGTAATAAGTGTATTGTATATATTCTGAATCTAAATCAAATTTTGATTATAGTGAGTTTATCAGTGTAATTATTATTATAGTGAGAATTCAAATAGTGTTCCAAGGACAAAAATATACTAGTGTGTGAAAGTAAAAGTTTTTTTTCGAAATTATTTTTTATTTTGTTGCCTGAAGAATCTCCCCAGAATTTTTCAGTCAGCTTAATTTTTACATATTATTCCTTGTAATTATAGAAAAAGATGATATATAGTACTTAGTATTATGTTTTTAAAATGTATTTTTTACAATTTTTCAAAACAATCTTTGAAAATAAGCCAGTTTTGGGCTTGCCGGTTGAGATAAAAATGCCCATCGGTTGCAGTGTTATAACTTCCTTAAAAAGGTAAAGTTTCACAATGCCTTTTGCAACAATAACACAGCTGCATAGGTAAATAAATACTAACAGACCATAAAAATTGGTGTGAAATGGCAAACATTTATAGTAAACATGAAGCTTAGAAGTTCTTGAACAAGATGTTCATTATACCTCCATTAAGCTTTACATAAGCAGTAAACTAGAGCCTGCGGAGTCGCCCGAATTCGGGTGATTGACACTTAAGAGGGTTAATCGTCCACCCAGTTTGATTACAGCTGTTCTTTGTCAGTCTAAATGCTGACACTGGGTATGTTAAAGAATGTTTTCACAATATAGCTACTAACTTCAAAAGACCTTAATTTTTCTCTTACAAGGTAGTGAAGGATTACAAAATTTGAGTAGTTTGAAAATATAGTGTCGAAAATCTCTAAAACGCCTCTACGAATCTACGAATACAGAATATGCAAGCTGTTTCTACTTATTTGTACTGAAAAATGTTGATATTTTTTCAATATAGTGAACTCTCACTTATCCACAGAATTGAGTGGCACAGCCAAGTTACTGTGGATAGTGAAAATCGCAGATAATCAGTATAAGAACTGAAAATGGATAATATAAAACCAAACAGTAATTTTAACTGTAAAAACCCATTTCTTAACCATAAAATGTTACCTAAAAAGCGATGTTAAGCAAAGCAAATGTTTCATTGCAATTAATATTTAACGTTAAAATTATCCTACAAAATTTTACTTTCGTCTTCTTTTGTTTTCTATTTTAGGAATCATTTTCAATCTTTACATAGTCATCAATATAATCTTCATCCAATTTTCAGCCCCTTTAAATCAGCAAGACACAAACCCAAACCAGGTAGCAAAAGCACTAAAGGCTAACAGAAGAGACAAAAACAAACATCGACCAGTTAGCAATCACTCTCAGTAGCAATTGGATTGGGTGTATGAGTGGTGAAAATAAAGCGTATGTGTCAAGTGTCATTGAACTTTAGATAGCTCACCAGCCTACTGTGTGAATTCTAAGAAGGGATGCAGGCTTTTTTGTTAAAAAAACTTAATTATACATGTTTTCTAGCTTTTTGTAGCATGCGCGGCTAATCCGCCTCGTATACTATCCGTCTGTGAATAATAAAGAGTTTACTGTAGGTACATAAAGAAGATAATGGTTTTCAGATTTAATTTTTTCAGAATGGTAAAATGTTTTCATTAAAAAAATTACCATAAATAATTGAACATTTGTATTTGAAGTTTTGGTACCTTGTATGTCAGAGTTTTGTCACTGGTATTTAGAAGATTGACTGTGCCGGTCAAATCTGCACCATCCTGGCTGAAGACCACAGACTCAGTAGGACTGACTCTTAATTTGCTTGCTGTAAAATACAGTTTGAAGGAGTTGAGTAACAAGGAATAATAACCCATGTAGTATGCTTGTATGGACTTAGTATTAGTATTAGTAATGCTAGATACTTAGATTATTGAAATGGCAACCTACCCAGGTAGGTATTTTAAGCCAAGTATGAATGATAAATGAACGTCGGATGATTGTGGCGCGATCTTGTAGTCTTGTTACTGACTAAGGCTGACATGTTCCTTAGACAGGACTGTTAATTAATAGCCCAACAGCCGATGGCAACTAAGGGAACTTCAGTTTAACGTGGAATCCGAACCACAATCTCTGAATTACGAATTGTTCTAATCATGAGGGTGACCTTTGCAGTTTAACGTAGTATTCAATAGTGCGAACGTTAATCCACACAAGAGAACACTAGACCCACCGACCATCGCTCATACCTATCCACAATTCGTGACCTCCAAGTAGCTGGATTACAGGATGACACCACAATCCACTAAATTCTTTAAACCATTTTAAGAGTTAAAAGGTATTCCGGTGCATACTATATCATTAGGTTAGGTTTGACAGTAGCAGTTTCAAATATAATCAATGTTGGTTTAGTCCATTTGTACTAGTATCACTTACCAGTAAATTTAGTTTTTAAAACTTTTTGTAAAAATTCAAGGGATTAGGAATATACCTAAATAAGCTATAATTTGTAAATACTAGTTCAAATTTAAAAACTGATATAATATAAGAGCTACCTGTGGTAGGGATAGAAAGATTTTCTGAATCAACATCTGAAAACATAGTTGGTGCAACTTCAACCATTGGTGATCCATCCGCAAAATGAACCTAAAAACAGAGATACAGCAAACATAAACTCAGCACGGTGGTAGGATTATGTAAAAACAGAGCCTTTTATTTTTATATTGTGATATTATTACAGGGTAAATGATTGAATAAGCTCTTGATAAATAGTACAAAATGCAAAATTTAAAATTTTATATAAATTAGTAAAATCGTTAAATGTACCTCAATCAGTCAATTAATATAAATAGTGTATTAACTACTGTACAACTGTTTTGAGCTTCAGGATCTTATTTTCAATTTTTACATAAAGTTAGTTATTTTATTTTCATGTGAAAACTCGTCAGATTCTAAAAAACCACTAGATTATAAAGTTAAAGTACATGTCGTCTTCAATCTAATAGTCTTTTCAACACGACTAGTTTCGGGAACAAAATGTTCCCATTATCAAGTGTACATTAGTTTTTTTAGTCAAAAGACTAAAGATACATTAAAACCCGTAAACACGAAAAAAAGCACTTGAAATTTTTTATAATTGCCTAATAGTTATGGTGTTGTGTCATGATTCAACATCCTCCGGCAACGCAAATATTCAACCACACCATAACCAGTTAAAAATGTCTGAAAGTATTTTTTTATAATGTTTTAAACAAGTTTTAACGCAACTTCAGTGTTTATTGTAAATATTGTGTACTAAGTGGGTTTTTAGAATGTGACTTAAAATTGAGTTCCTAAAACTCAAACCTTGGTAGTTAAATCCACTAATGACATCACATGACTGATTCTCAGGTAATTTAAAACTTCTTATTAATACTAAGTAAAGTGAATATTTTAGAAAAAAAACTTGTAATAATAAAAAATTTAACAGTTTTCAAGTTTTCAAATATTTATTTTCATCCTTATTTAGCTAAACTGTAATTTAACCAAATCCTATTACGAGCAATTCAAATCCAAACAAGGGTATTATTATTTGTTAAATATATTTTAACTAAAGGAAGCAAACTTCCTGAAAGACATAGTTTTAACTTATAGGATAAAACTACTCACTACTAACACATAATACTTGTACAAACTACTCAGCTAAACTTAGATAGAACTAAGGATTATAAATTAACAAAGAAAAATAAATTTAATATTACTCCAAAATTACAAGTTACAATTTTTATTAGATAATTTCAAGTTTGTAGAGCAATAAATACTAAACGGTTGTTACATTAAAAATGTACAAGTAATTAAACTTTAATCAATGAATTCAGTAATGAAATAAGGCAACTACAGATCTGACCTCTATAACAGAAAAATGTCACCGGTGGAACAGCGCCAAGTCAGAAATGTCAACAGCCAAGCTGGAATGTGGGTGTTACAGTAAACGTGCATGATTGTACTATTGTAAAAAATATTCATGCTCAGCTATAAAATATAATCTTTATATCTTAGAAGTTTTAAATGATAAACAATATTTCTCACCAACTGTATACTGTATATCTAAGTTCAACATACTTCAACAAATATTTACTTGGTCACCGCATTAAAAATGTTAAAATTGCACAAACATTAAATGGGTTCCCCTGAAAACGTTCCAAGCAACAAAATTAAAAAAAAACTGAGGTATTTATAGGAAAAGGTTCTTGACACCACGAACTACAACGTGGTATATTTGGTTTTGAAGATATTTGAGTTGGCAGCCCTGATTTCGTCTGTCAGAATTGGCACGCTCACATCACAGGACTCCACCGTCAATTCAACTTTCTAGGCTTGATAACTCGAAACTAGGTTTTCGCCGCTTGTAATGTTTTCCGGGGGACCCATTCAATTATTGATTCGTATTCGTTTATAAATATTAGAGTACTGACTCAGGCAAAAATTAATACATAAAATGTTTGATAGTTGTTGGTAAAGGACGTTATGTTTATAATTTATAGCAAACAAAAACTAAATTTATGAAAATGTACCAAGTATACGAGGGCTGCTTTTTTCAACCTGCGATTGGTTGTAAATAAAAGAAAAATACACAGAAAAAAATAATTTGACTAACGATAATTTTTAGTGTTTTTTTGTAGAGTATAAATGTAGAAGTATTAGATGGGCTGGGCACGTTCTTAGAAGGAGTGAAGACAACAACCTAAAACAAGTTGTAATAAGGAATCCTGAAGGAAGAAGGCCAAGAGGAAGGCCACGACAAAAATGGTGGAATCAGGTGAAGGGAGATCTGGAGCAGATAGGAGCAGCAGAAGAAGATGCAGAAATCCGAGAGAGATGGAGGGGCTTTGTTGGTGCGGCCAAATATCTACTTAGATATGCATGGCCTTTGGAGTAAGTAAGTAACAATAATTTTCAAATCTTAACTTATTCTTCTATATAATCATAACGATTGAGGCACTTCCCATACCATGACACCAAGCTTTTCGATGTCTTCCTTGAAGAATGTTTGGTGCCCGTGAGGACAGGTAAGTCTTGACAGCGTCCTGAAGTTCTGTATTAGTAGCGAAATGCTTCAGTTCTCAAACAGGTGATAATCACTTAGTGCTAGGTCTGTACAGTGGATTTTTAAAAACTCCCACTGATTTCTACCTTTACCCACACATGAAGCAGTGGTTTGCATCTGAAAGGGTTCGCTAGTGATGAAGAGCTTCAAAACGCTGTGACATGTTGGCTACATTCTCAGACAGCAGATTTTTTTTGACGAAATTTCAAAAACTGTTATTTTGGTGGATAGGTAGAAAATTAGGGAAAGTCTGTAGTTCTAAAGATGTATATGATAGGATTGTTGTATCTCAACTGGTTAGTTTTTTATTTCAAAACGGAGGTTACTTGGTCATAAGAGTTAAGCTAGACAAAGGAGATCAAGAAATCAAGCCCGATGCCCTGTTATTTTTCTTCTTTAGGTGATAGACCAAAAACTAGTCATTAAAATTTTTATTATATATTATATAAAAATATTGTCTGTGAACACGATAATTTCGTAAAAATGGTCCTCAAGACCAATTTTTAAATTATTTAGGACGGTTGAAAAAATATCGGTCAATACGGATTTTTTTTGTACCCCAAAATGGGTTTTTTTTGCATTTTCACATGTAATATAAAAAATTTCTAATTTTATATTCACCATTGAACAGCTTAAAAAACTACACAATTAATCCTTAAATTCTCTATCTTTAAACGTTACCGAGATATAAAAAAATCTAAACACAGTACTGTATTTTGAGGCTCCAATGTTAATCTTTTTAGATTAGGAAAAATTAATTTTTCACTTATTATCTAATATTTTTAGGTGAAACTTGATATTTAACTTCATGTGGTTGAGATCTATACATTTGTGCTAAAAAATCATAGTTTATGTGTTTATCATGGCAGCAAACCTGCATACTCTTTTCCCAGATCATATGGAGTGGCAAACTCCTTTATTTATGGACAGATGTTGATTAAAGTTGGTATAAATGTTAAAAATAAAATTTTTGATGGTATACTTTCAGTGTACCTCACAGCAGCAAACCTACTCACTCTTTCCCATTTTAATCTTATGGAGAATAGGCAAATAATTCCCATGTTTATCGACAGATTTTGACCAAACTTGTCATATTATAATTATTATATTATTTTTGGAAATTCCTAGTACAGAGTTCAGGGTAATTTTTTTTCGGAGGTTACTTTGTGGATAACCCTCATATACTGTGAGTGAAGCTAGACATCAACACCTACACTATTTCAAGCAATATTCAACTGCTACATCCGAATGCTTCACGTTTATAAGACGATGGCGCTACTTTGCATAGGCTAACAGGATTTCCTTGTTATGTCAAAAGACGATGACTGAATTCTTATGATCCAAGAAGTAAATTATTATATATTACAGTGGAACCCCTCAAATCCGTTATTCTTTCAATTTTTTTAGCGTGATGAAAATGAAAAATCTGGACAATCCTAATTTTGATCGCTTTATTAGTGCAGTTTTTAATTATCCATTTTCAAGTAATATAATAATATTACAGTTACTACAGTGGAACCCCTCAAATCTGAACCCCGCAAATCCGAAATCCCGGCAAATCCGAAAACGTTCTCGGGGGGAAAAAAATGAAGCAGCTGAAAATAAAAAAAAATTAGTTTATTCACACAAACTTATTTTTCAAGGTTGAACACAAAAAACCAATACAAGATTGAAAATAAACTTAATTTTTTCACTTAAAGTCTGTTATCTTTAACTGTTGAAGTGAAGAAAATCTTCACGCGGACGCAATTACAAGCCAGCGTCATTAATCACATTAATCAGTAAGTAAACGTTCACTAGACAGTAGGAAGGTGCAAGACAAATTCCAGTAAGGGTGGGGGTAGGGTGGGAGAGTTTTATTTTTAGCACACGCAACAATGACATGTCACGGGGCCCTTACATTCACCAGTCAAGGTCACTGTCCTTTCGAATACTGAGTTACCCAGCCTGTATAACCCAAATCGCCGCATCTCCCGTTGCTTACCGTGAATACAGTGACGAAATAAGTGCATAATATTATTTCCCGGGAAATACGAACAGACTTCAGGCACAATTAGTTCGGTTTTGAGGGGTCCCACTGTAATTTAAACTCAGTAAGCTTTTCCCCATCAGGTAGTTCTAATTAGCCAGATGTTGATGTGGTTTGAGGTATTCAATATGATTAACCCGCTGTTTACAATTACATGTACATAAAACTATGCAAATCTTTAAAATTATCTACCGTTTGATAGCAGACCATTCTCATAAGAGGTAGGGAGTTTTTTTTTACTAAAGATAAAAATAGCTTTTAAACATGAATTTTGTTTAGCATTACATTTTTTACTAGGCAGGTTTTTTAAAATATAAATACTGAACCACATTTATAAATTTTCATTATCAAACTGGAAGGTAACAGGTTTTTAAAATTTATCATCACAATAGTTTACATTGTTACCAAGAGAGAAATTATCATCAAACTACAGCCTAAAACTACTTAAAAAATCAAATATATTCCTCAGTAGTAATACCTCCATTTTATTGATTGAATAAGATTTACTAGAATTTTGTTTTACACAAAACAAAAATTGTAACTTAATAAATTCTATAGGTTCACATTGACTGTCACTTGATTCTTTTTGGAAATTTCAAGATCCTGAAAAAACAATCCTAAATGAAACCGAACTGTTAGGCAATTCAACACCATCACATGCTTAAAACTGACGTGATTCGAATGCACAAATGGTGAACAATAAGAGTAAACAGCATTGATACTTGGGCTCTTATCACAGCTGGTAAGATAAAACGTGTTTATGGTACACTTGACACTCATATACACAGTGTTATATGAATATACCATTTAAGTTTAATTGTGATAGAAAAAGGTTTTGAACAAAAAACATTTATGTGTCATATGTAGAAAAACCTACGAAAAACTTAATTTTTAAAATATGTAATACATTATTAAGATATAAAATTTAGTGTTAAATCAAGAAATAACATTTGTTTTGCTGTAATGATGACAAAAATGTCATAAAATGATTTTTTGTTACACTTTTCACTTCATGTAAAGGTTAAAAAACTAAAAGCTGGATATCTTGCTTATTATACATCTTATCATCAACTTATAGCATTTTCTAAATAACCATGCAATTTTACAGGCGAAATATCTTCAAGGAAACAATTAATAAATCAAATTTTGTCGACACAATTTTGAGTAACTTGCTACTGTAATAGTGATTCATTGCTAGATCATTTAAGAAATTATACATATGCCCTAATGTAGGATGAACATTTTGTCTTATTAAAAAAGTTTTATTAGTTGGAAGTGGTATAACTAAAAGAGTGTAGTATCTAAAATCCAACCTAATGTAATGGATAAAATCTTGCTAATATAAAAATTTAATTAGTACAAATTATGAATTTTTTTAGTTTATGTGACTAAAAAAATTAAGGCATTCTATTTAAACTCATGTGGCTGAGGTTTGGAAAGAACAATGAACAATAGAACAATGGAATGTTCCCCAGCAATGTTGTGTGGTACAGATAAGTACTAGCTAACCCTTGGGATCAGTACTCAATGTTTTAAAAATAGAGATAGTTTAAAAATGTAAATACAGTAGTTTTTTAACCTTGTGAAGACATTCTGAACAGGGGTGAATTATCTGATTGACAGATGACTTCCTTACTGCCGCATTCATATGAGATAGTACCAGTTTCTGAATAACTGCTCAATGGTTTACTGTATCAAACCCGAGCTACTTGTACAGGTCAGGTTCACTAAGCTGAAAATAACTGGTTAAAATCTAAATCATCAACTGGTTGCACTTACTTTTTTCTTGTTGTCATCAAGACGTGCAGTCGGTGTTTCCAAAACCTCTGGCACAAATTTATAGGTGTAGTCATCAATTCCTCCCCAACAAGTCAAAGCCTGATCTGCTTCTACAAAGTCTTTCAAGGTGCTCTTGGAAACAAATTTTATTTTCTGCACAGCTTTTGTTGGCAGCCAGGCCTTTATGATTTTAAAAGTGGCTGAAAGTAAAATTAATATAAGTATCAGTATTTGTGTACAATGAGACTATATCGATGGGTTGGATATTACATTAACCCCTAAAATAAACAAAATATATTGTGCGGTAATTTGAGTCCAAGACTGAGATATCTTGTGTTCTAAGAAACTGCCGTATCCAAATTGTCTTGTTTTCAAAATTGTGATAGTTAAAATTAAATTACTTCATTTTTTACAATTAAACAACATTCAGCAGCAGCTATTGATAGAGAACTTGCTGTACATGGACCAAAAATAATGAGTGAAGTTGTTTGTGGATGGGTTTGTTTGTTTAAAAATGCTTTGATCGTTTCAATATTTCGTGTTGTTTTTTGGAAGGTTATCAGTGTCCACAGAAAGCCTACCACTTTTCCCTTCATCATGCACATTTTTCATGCATTTAAAAAATGAACCCATTACCAAACTTATTCACTTATTATTTATAGACTATATACACTACAAAAGTTTTCTATGAATAGCTGCTGATGAATATTGTTTAGCTATGAAAAATCAAATCACAGTATGCACCATACACTTTGCGGGAGTTTTAATTGCAGCACACATTTTGGCAAACGACAGAAAACAAACTAACGGACAGACAACTTTTACTCTAACACGGCTGGAAGCCGAATGTTATGATGTAACCTACGGGGCAACAATGGAGGCGCTACCTCCTTCACTTGGGAAACAGAAGCTAATTTCCTAACAGCCCTCATACCTTTAGATCGTTATACTATAGAAGATTAGAGGCTACTAACTTATTTTTAATAATCTTTTTTACTATCTATTCTAATGGGCAAAATGATTAAGTTACAAATAAATGTAGATAAAAAAATATACAGATACGGATTATACAGTATGTCATCTTATGTACATTAATAAACTAGTACACAGTGAACTCCCGATTATACGCAAAATTTCCACCTGCGGATAATAGAGAGTTTACTGTATTGTGTTTTGATTTTTAGAATTTGATTATTTTAGAGAAGTTACAACAGAACTTGAGTTATATGACTCTATTTCAGATAAACAGGTTCAAATTATAATCTAAAGTATTTTAACAAAAACTATGATTTCCAATTTAGGCAATACATTACCATTTAATATCCAAGGTATTTCAAAGATCAAAATGTAGTTTAAAAAGTCTGGATAGTAATGTTTGAATAGGCTTGTCAAATACTTCACATATTCCATCTCTATATTGTTCAGACCTGTCTCCGCCATGTCAAAAAAAAGAGTGATCTGTTCTCCTCTGTCCTTCCTACAACAAATTGGTAGAAAATTGAGGTGAAAATTATTTTAATATATAACTTTATTGCAATAAAGCACAACTGAAATGCATTCAAAACTTTAAAACCATGTTCAACAACTTACGAGTTAAATACAACTTACTCCTCCTTTTCCAATACAAATTTCGACTGCAAAAAAAATTTTTCCGTTACAAATGAATATAAGCTTCTAACTTCAAATTCTCTTGAAGAATTTGGAATTTTATGTTGCTAGAAGATAGGGTATATGTGCTAATAAATAATAACATACCGAATACATGATTAAGGGAATTAAATTTAAACCTTTAATACACGTAACTTTATTGAATGTGATGGTAATATTGTTGTATGTTGTTCACCGACCATCGAGAGTAAAAAAAAGGTTGATGATTTCTTTAGGTTATCCAACAAGGATTTTAGTGGTAGTATATCTCTAGGTATGCGATCAGTAACTGTGTTGATCACCAAATAGTTTGGAGATCAAGAGCCTGTCATTATTTCAACTGAAAAATATTATAAAAATATATTCAAATAAGACAAATGTTTTACCACCAACATAATCACAATCCTTTTTTCACGGTCGAAAAAATTTCTTTCCTTATAAAAAGTTAATTATTTTTTCAGTTATGTTTACTTGTTTACTTATGAAACTTCATTACCACCTTCATTTACTCCAAATTCTTGTTTCAGAAACTAGCGTTTGTTTCACACGTTCTAGTTATGTAACCTCTTTTATATCGTCACTCTGATATAGCGTCATTAATTGTGTGGTCCCTTCAATGACGTTATAACCGAGTTCCACTGTATATATATATATAAAATATATATATAACAACAAATATATAACAACGAATATATAACACAAATATATATATAACAGTGGAACTCGGTTATAACGTCATTGAAGGGACCACACAATTAATGACGCTATATCAGAGTGACGCTATAAAAGAGGTTACATAATTTTAATTTAAAACCGAGGAAAAATAGGGAAACACATTTTTTACATGAAATTAGGACATTTAATGAAGGTAATTTGAAATACACCGTAAGTTTATGTTTATGACTGACTGAACTACTCTACTATATAAAAAATCGAATTTGAAAATATTGCAATGAAGTTCGGCTTAGTGAATTTAACTGTTGGTTCGATTTAAAAAAACAAGCCCGAACACACGTCTGCTATCTTACGTCCCTCCTCACACGCGCTCTTATAACTCACACCTTCTCTTCAGCAAAACCTTTCTCTTAACACTTGCTATTTTTAGCGAATTTCCCATAGGGAAGAAGCTATTACCGTAGGTCTCATGGTAAGACTTAAGCCCGGGACCATGTTATTTTTTCTTCTTTAGGTGCCTAGAGACCAAAAACAATAGTCGTTAAAATTTATATATGTATATATATATATTATATATATATATATATATTATTTAACAATTCAGAATACAATATTTAACAATAACAGAAGAATACCTTATCTACAAGGATTAAGAACAAACAGGACATATTAAATAAGCATATAAATGAACAATCCTATATTTGAAAAAATCACACAATTGAAAGCACCAATAGTCTGTATTAACATATGATACAAATACATTTATCAATTAACATTATGAACACATTTGATAAAAATTTGTAATTAAATATATTAGGATAAATAATTTAAAAATATGAATAAACATGTTGATTAAATTAAAAAATACTAATTGTTTTATTATTTATTATATATATATATATATATATATATATATATATATATATATATGTGTGTGTGTGTGTGTGTCTGTGAACACGATAACTCTCGTAAAAATCGTCCGATTGAGACCAAATTTGGTAGAGATGTGTATTCCTACAAATGCTCGGACGAGTTCGTAAACCAGACATTTCGGTCAATGGGAACGGGTAGTTAGGGGGGATTTTGTACCCCAAAATGGGGTTTTTAGCGTTTTTCACAAGTAATTTTTAAAAGTTTCTAATTTTTATTTCACCATTGGAATTAGCTTAAAAAACTACACAATTAAGTTCCTTCAAGTTTTTTTCTATCTACAACGGTTACCGAGATATTAAAAAATCTAAACACAGTACGTTGCATTGTGGGGCTCCAATGTTAATCTTATGGAGGATAGGGAAAAATTAATATTACCCATATTAATCAATATTTTTGGATAAAACTTGATATTTAGCTTCATGTGGTTGAGATCTTTTCATTTATGCTTAAAAATCATAGTTTATGTGTTTATCATGGCAGCAAACCTGCATACTCTTTTCCCATGTTAATCATATAGGGAATAGGCAAAGTCCTTTATTTATGGACAGATGTTGATGAAAGTTGGTATAAATGTTAAAAATAAAAATTGTTTATGGTAGAAATGCCTACTTTCAGTGTTCCTCACAGCAGCGAACCTGCACACTCTTTCCCATGTTAATCTTATGGAGGATAGGCAAATAATTCTCATGTTTATTGACAGATTTTTATAAAACTTGTCAAATATTATTATTACAGTATTATTATATTATTGATTTGGAAATTCGCTGAGTACGCAGGTCTGCTGCGACGGGGGTATTTCATATTTTTTAGCGTGCAAAGGGTTAGATTTGTCAAGATATGGTTTAAATTATCAGTCTGTTTTAATGTCGGATTATCAAAACCACCGTTAGTGTGAATTTGATGAAACTCCGGTCTAATTTTAGTTTCATATTTAATCATAAAAAATTTACTATGTTATACCATCAGTATGTAGCAGTTTATATATATTATTATTACAGTATTATTATATTATTGATTTGGAAATTCGCTGAGTACGCAGGTCTGCTGCGACGGGGGTATTTCATATTTTTTAGCGTGCAAAGGGTTAGATTTGTCAAGATATGGTTTAAATTATCAGTCTGTTTTAATGTCGGATTATCAAAACCACCGTTAGTGTGAATTTGATGAAACTCCGGTCTAATTTTAGTTTCATATTTAATCATAAAAAATTTACTATGTTATACCATCAGTATGTAGCAGTTTATATGTATAATAATGGTTCCATATTTAAAACTAACCCTTTGCACGCTAAATATGAAAAATTGGCTTTACCCCTCATGTTTTTTCATTGTTATTTTTTGCAACCTCTTTTGTATTATACTATAAGCCAAAATTTAAAAAAATAATGATTTTGAAGATTTTATTAATTTTTTAACTTTTTATCAGTGTGAGGTTCATTTTTTATTTCAAATCAATGTTGTGTGGCTATGACTTATTATACATAAGAACATTTGGCAATAGTAGGCCTAACTGTAATGTTATTACAACACTTGAAAATGAACAGTTCAAAACTGCATTAATTAAGCGATCAAAATTATAATTGTCCAGATTTTTCATTTTGATCAAGTTTAAAAAAAAAACATAGAAAGAATAACTAAGCACTAAATAAAACTGTCAAATGCACTGCTAAAAATGTTTCTGTTTGTGTAACAATAACCAAAACAACCTTTTCACTGAAGTATAACCTCAACAGTCAACACAAACATAAAGGAACATCTGCTATTTACAACAGATCAGCTGACTGAGTCAGGCGGCTAACTTACAGCCTCTATACACGGAGGCAGTTTTCACGGTAAAACATATTTGATTGTTTAAACTATTGAATAACACAGGTAGCATCATTTGGAGATAAAGTTATATTCGATTGATATTGAAAGAAGGCAACATACTGTTCGAACGACAATTCGAAACCCAATACCGAATGTTGTAATCGAATTTAATACATTTGCGGCTAAAATCGCTACATGCGTGGAAAGGGTTAAATGAGGTTTTAGTCTATATTATGTACCTGAAGTACCATACCTGAAGTAATAATTTACTCCTGAGAAAACACTATAAGGCTAATAATGAATATTTATAATTTAATAAATTAAAATTAACTTAATACAATACAAAATACAGTAAAAACTATCGTGGCTAAGTATATAAGGGGGTTTTGAAAAAAAATTAATAAAAATAAAACGTAGGCCTATATGGTAACTGCGTACCTTTCAGCTCTCTCAAACCAATAAATAACCAGTCTCTTTAATTCTTCAAAGTCTTTTTGTCCTTTAATGTGTTTTTTACACTTAAGTATCAGTAAGCTTTTACCATCTTTGTCATGATTTCTCAGAAATAAGAATCCTTCTTCTAGGTACTCCTTGTTTACAGTGCTTTCATTTATGTCTGAAAATAACATAACATATTTTAAGTATGTACAATACATATTTTTAATTCAGTCTTGTAATAAAAGACATTTAAATAGCTTACGCCAACATAAAGAACAGATTTACTTAACATTTAACTCATATTATACTTGAACACACAACACAACTTGTTAAAAAAATACGAAGGACTATGGGAAATAAAAAGATTTTCCTGATAAACTTAATTTTTAAGTTTCCTGATATTCCTGATAGTACAATAGTTGATTTACCTTACCATGCTACTGAAAATCACTTTCTCTTCTCATTTAGGTTGAATAAAATCAAAATATTATTTTCCAATTATTTTTTTGGATTTAGGTACCTTGAATAAGGTATAAAACAGAAATATGCTTCATTTTTATTTATTTAAAACATTTTTAGGTATCTAAAAAGTGATTTTTCCAAAAATTCAGAGCATTTGGATGAAAAAACTTATAGACAATTCTATCATTTACATTCTCAAAATACTAACTGTTTACTCCTAAAACACAAAACAAAAAATCATCACAAGTCAATGGATGTCAACAAACAATGATTTGGAAACTGGAAACATCTGGCCGCAATGATTCGTGCCTGTAGGCGTAAGCCGCAGTACGGGATCAAACGAATACTGGCCAAAGTTGCAAAACAACTAATTTCAGTCACTAAATATTTCAACAAAGCCACCATATTGGTTTTATGAGTGCATAGAAGCTAAAGCAACATCACCATGCACTCTATCGGTTGTTTCGTGAACTAAACCAAAGTATATATGGCGAAATGACTGATTGCATCTAAAGCATTAGCCGAACTGTGTGACCCTACTGCGCTGTGTCTAAAGGCGCTAGCCGCACGGTAAGGGTTAAATAAACGGTATCAGTGGACTGACACATACTTTCTCCCATACTATAAGTAAATTTAAAAACGACAACCTGTAATAAAAATATCATATTATATAAATAGCATTAAGGAATAATTTATTGTTCTCTAAAAATACACCCAATTTCTGAAAATAACAACAAGAGAAACAGAGTTAAATTAATTGTTAGAATTTTACTGGGAGAACTCCACCCCACCAACCTTGGTAACACCAAGTTTTTTGAGTAAGTTTTGTGGAGTGATGTGACCTTACACTGCATAGGCTACCAAGTCTTATGCAAAACGGTTGGGAAATAAGGAAGACCCCGAAACAGATATTTCTACTCTCAACAAAATTTTAAAATTTTGACAATACTTTTTCCTTGTATACTATGTATAAGGGGAGGAGGTAAAAAGGGATTTAACTAGTTATGATATAGGCTACTTAATAAATATTGGGCTTCGGGCTGCATATTTTGTTTCATAAAGCACTTGGTTGGTTCCCAAATATAAAGGACATATTGAATAATTTAAAAATGAGAACTGTAATTCATAATTATTTTGTGTAAAAGGATAATATTCTGGATATCTAAGTCGTGTTAAGGTTTCATCAAAACCAAAAAGTAATAGAACTTGCTGGAAACATCTGGCCGCAATGATTCGTGCCTGTAGGCGTAAGCCGCAGTACGGGATCAAACGAATACTGGCCAAAGTTGCAAAACAACTAATTTCAGTCACTAAATATTTCAACAAAGCCACCATATTGGTTTTATGAGTGCATAGAAGCTAAAGCAACATCACCATGCACTCTATCGGTTGTTTCGTGAACTAAACCAAAGTATATATGGCGAAATGACTGATTGCATCTAAAGCATTAGCCGAACTGTGTGACCCTACTGCGCTGTGTCTAAAGGCGCTAGCCGCACGGTAAGGGTTAAATAAACGGTATCAGTGGACTGACACATACTTTCTCCCATACTATAAGTAAATTTAAAAACGACAACCTGTAATAAAAATATCATATTATATAAATAGCATTAAGGAATAATTTATTGTTCTCTAAAAATACACCCAATTTCTGAAAATAACAACAAGAGAAACAGAGTTAAATTAATTGTTAGAATTTTACTGGGAGAACTCCACCCCACCAACCTTGGTAACACCAAGTTTTTTGAGTAAGTTTTGTGGAGTGATGTGACCTTACACTGCATAGGCTACCAAGTCTTATGCAAAGCGGTTGGGAAATAAGGAAGACCCCGAAACAGATATTTCTACTCTCAACCAAATTTTAAAATTTTGACAATACTTTTTCCTTGTATACTATGTATAAGGGGAGGAGGTAAAAAGGGATTTAACTAGTTATGATATAGGCTACTTAATAAATATTGGGCTTCGGGCTGCATATTTTGTTTCATAAAGCACTTGGTTGGTTCCCAAATATAAAGGACATATTGAATAATTTAAAAATGAGAACTGTAATTCATAATTATTTTGTGTAAAAGGATAATATTCTGGATATCTAAGTCGTGTTAAGGTTTCATCAAAACCAAAAAGTAATAGAACTTGCTGCTTAACGTAACGTATCATCTTCTCTCATCGGTTAATATCAGCTTCAGAAAACTTGGATGGCTGTTTAGAAAATGAGATCATTTATTCAGATTTTTTGCTTTCTAAAATGTATTGAATCATAACATCTTGATTAAAATTACCATGGACTTTGTTTTCTTTCCTCCATTCACATGTATCCCAAAGCATAGAAAGGGCATCCTTCATTTCCATATCATTGTGGACCAGAAACCTCTTTAACCAATGGTCGGAATTGCTAACTCTTGCTAAATCTGATGGGTGGAAATAAGCTGAAAATATTCAGGATTAAGTTAATTTCATATTTGCAAAATTGTATAAAATTAAAAACTACTTTACATCACAACAACAAACTTTTAATCAAACTTTAAATCAAACATCTCAAATGAACCACAGAATATAGACCTATCTTAGTTGCGCTGATCAAAGCTTGAAATCTGCTGTCATGTAATTTTAAATTATCATTTCAGTTTCTTTTGTAATTATAAATGAATATTATTGTACTATATATGGCCTCACACAGTTTAGCTCTACTAATAGTCATAGGGATTATATACAATGGTGGTGTGTCCTGTAATCCAGCTACTTGGAGCTCACGAATTGAGTATAGTTACTGTACAAAAGCAATGGCTGGCGGATGTGAGTCACTGATGTGGATTAATATCCACTATTGAACACTACGTTCATCCATAAAGACCATCCTGATAATTAGAATTTAACTCGTACTTTGTAAGTACAGAGACAAAATTGTGGTGCATAACCCTCTTTAAAACTGTATGCCCCTTGGATGCCTTTGGCTATTGGGTTATTAAGGTTGTTAGGCTTGTAGGCTAGTCTAGTGAGGGATCACGGTTGTTCCTCAAACTACTATACCTGTCGCTAGGAGTACAATTATTTTATTTGAAAGTCCACAGACACTGTATTTTAGTTATATACTGATGTTTTAATAGCTGGTATCATAATAAAATCTCGCCATTCAACATTCTGACATATCCAGTATTACGGCACTATATTTTGGCCGATCATTCAATGAAAGTTCTTGTCTTAAAAGAGTTGCAACTCTTCGCACAACAACAGCAGTATGTCATGTCTGCTACATAAATAGCTACATTGTGATTTCATCATACATTAATGCACTAAATTAAAAACAATTCTTGAGTTATCATTCGTAAGCAATATATAAGTATAGTTTATTGTTGCATTTATTAATTTTTTATTCCACCTCCACCAACCCAGCACTTTTTATATCTCTTTCCGTCTTTTCCTGATTTAGGACAGGACTGTAATACTATAAACACATTAGTTGGAAAGTTTTAAGTAAATAACCAAACTGTCTAGCCTGAGTTAAAAGTTGAGAAACATTAGGAAACAAAGACAGGCGGTTTTGTGTGACTTTAAAAATAAGATCTACGTAATTCAATCCAATTTAAAACTAATGGTTTTGAACGAGACAAGATCAACTGAATAAATCTGAACTCTTAGCCTAAATCCCAAGAGACAAGAGAGTAGTTATAGTATTGAAAATACAAACCTTTGGAGCAGCCATGCTCATTTTCAAGCTTCTCAAAGAATTTACATCGAAGCTCATGGATTTCGTAAGAACTTGCTTCCATTATAATCACAATTACGTTTATAGTAAGTTTTCTATTAGAGTAGTTAGTTACATTACCTATGTAAAAAATACAAACAGAAGTTTGGTTAAGCTTTAATAATTAAATGCACAGGCTGGGAATGAAACAGAACGAGTTAAGTTACACCAGTCTCAATAGTAATTCCAAAGTCTTCAGTTCGTCATGCAAACTTAAATCAGAAATGCAGTTTGCTTAATAATTAATTTGACATTTATAAAATTCATATTTCACTGATTTTAGAATTTTAGATACGAGATTAGATTACAAGAAGTCCTCCTTTCTTGTTATTACTCTTTCTTAATGCAGTGTTACCACAAGACCGTTATAATATTACCCTGATAGAGAAATTGTTCTAGAGATTTAATATAAATAGTATTTATTTGTTAAAATTGTGAGTTAGTTAGAACCCGAGGGAAGTGAGTCGGCTTCAGTAACTTAATAAAGACTCTGAAATAACTCTCTATGACTGAATATTGAGGGAGCGGTCTGAAAAGAGGGAAACTAGCCCTTTATTTAAATTTCATTTCATTTAATTCCAATGATCTCATTGGTATTCTGATAATTTATTGTTGAGCTACTATTATGTTGCTTTATATTTTACACCGGTAACCAATCATTTCTACTGGGAAATTGAAGAAACCGATTTACACAGGATACAAATAGAAAATAGCATCCCCAGATTACTCCGACTACAATTCGCAGCACTATACTAACAAACATCACGCATTCATCATCGTCTTCTTCTGTCCGCCTCGAATCTCCGGCGATGAATTGCCTGGCGCTAGTGTGCCAAAAGATGTATGGGAATAACCCCGGCAATCACAAAAGCAGCTGGCTCGGAGACTGTGCGATACGCAGAAGGTACTCGCAATGCTCCGGTTTTCGCTGAACGTGTAAAAGTTTGATACGGTAACATTTCTTGCTGAGGGCGTGACCCCAAACCTCTCAGCCCCGTACAGGAGGGCGGAATTGACCGAAGATTTAAGTATCCGACGCTTGCTGGAATGTAGTCCGCCGACGTTAGCCATAACCCTGGCGAGAGAAGCGACTCCCTTGGCGGCTTTGTTGGCTGTGCGTCTGATCTGTTTTTTGAAACTCAGCTTGCAGTCAATCACCACTCCTAAGTACTTCGCAGCGGGTTTTGTCTCGATGTCGAGGTCTCAGACACGCATTGGGATGACGGTCTCGATGTGTCTCTTCGTTAGGACCACACGATCTACGTCTTGCCGAGTGCAAGCGATAAGCCGTGATCCCGCATCCGATTGTTGACAATTCGCATCACCAGATCCAGCTTGAGCTATGCAAGCTCGATGCTTCTCGCTGAGATCAGGGCAGCTACGTCGTATGCATAGCCAACACGGAGAGTTTCATCAGGCATATCAAGCCTCAACAGACTTTTGTCTGACACATTCCAAAGATCGGGTCCGAGGATTGATCCCTGTGCTGCACCGGATGTGACGGTGACTCTTTGCTGGCCCTGAGTGACAACAGAGCACGATTTGAAGGTACGAACTGATCATGCGTAGAAGGCTTTCTCGAGCGCCCACAGCATACCAATCCACCTGGCGGAGTTAAATGCCTTCTTCACGTCAAGCATGCAAAAGAGGCGAAAAGATGAAGGGGCGCCAAGATCGCCTTTTGGTTTGGGGAAGAGGACGAGTCGAGCGACCTTCCAAGAAGTGGAGAAGATACCCTCCACAAGGCAGGTGTTGAACATATTGAGGAGCAGTTCAGGATTCAACTCCGCAAATAGTTTCAAGACCTCAGCGGGCATTCCGTCAGGACCTGGAGCTTTCTTTTTACAAAGGGATTGGACGGCACATCAGGTCAATTCTCTCGTCGAAAAAGATTGACATTACCTACTTCCCCAAAACCCCTTCTTGAACGAACTGGATGGGCCGGAAACAGTGTATTGACGACGACGGTCATGGTGTCGGAGTCCATGACAACGGGCGGATATTTGTCCCCCAGCTTCTGGGTCACAAGTTTGTAACCTGGTGGTAATCGAGTGGTCCGTCATCCAATGAGGTGTCTGTCGGGCTCGGTACTGTTCGCTGAGCAACAGCATGTCAGCGCCTCGCTCCGTGGCAAGCTAGTGCAGAAGGTTGTCAGCCGTCTCGCTTCGCTGTATGTTTAGCTGGAGCACCCGAATCATTTCCAAGAAGAAGATTTAATTTTCTCGAGAGCTTTTTTGTAAACCTCATAGCGATTCTCAGCAGCATGCTTCACGAGCTTGTCCTTCAGAGCTGCATCCGAGCATAGGACATAGAACTCGGCGGAGGTTCAACCACCGGTCTTGTGTTCCGGACTGCCATATTTGAAACATAGTTTGCTTCGATCGGGAGCAGTACAGCGGTTGGCTACTTGTCCGAACCCCAGACATTTAAAACATCAGTGGATGACGAGCTTTTCGCGCACCCGACACCTAACACATCCTATCTTCAGCACTTCCTCCACCAAAAGTTTTGCCCCCTCTTTAGCTACCAGCGTGAGGACTGCCAGTTTTTGCCCACGAGAGTTTGCCTTAGAGGCGAAAACCTTCATCTCGGTGGCAGCACCTAGCACGGACTTGACGGCCGTCGCGACCTCGCCCTCAGTCGTGAGTTCATCTAGGTCGCGCACCCTCAGAGTGACCTTTGGCTCAAGGTAACGGACCGTGGTATGATCCTTCATGACATTTTGCAGGTCGGTGCGTAGGTTGCATCGGTGGTCTGCTTTCGCAGATGACTGACCAAGCTCAAAACGAGAAGGTCCCGGCTCTTGTCTTCTGGAGAGCCTTACTAACGGCTCCTCTTTCCCCCGGCTTTGCCTTCTGCCAAATATCTCTAAGCACATCAGCGTAGGACCTCCCGGCTGATGGCTTTATGATGAAGGCTCCTGGGCGTTGCCTCGGCCCTCTCTTTTTGGGTTTGCCCTCAGTTTGGATCTTAGGCTCCTTGTTTTCACCAGTCTGGGCCTGGCTCCTATCCTTCTTCTTCACCACTTTGGTCCACTCATCCAGCTTCGGAACGTCAGTGGTCTCATCCGTCTTCTTCTTCTTCTCGGACTCCGGCGGAAGGCGTTACCGATATGATATGAATTCGCTATAATGATTCCGTCCTTGTTCTTTAGGGTGATATTTGCATATTTTACATTAAGTCTACCTCTCTCCTTATTTACTGTTTTCCAGAGTTCCTTGTTAGCAAAATTCCCATAGGGAAGAAGCTATTACCGTAGGTCTCATGGCGAGACTTAAGCCCGGGACCATGTTATTTTTTTTCTTTAGGTGCCCAGAGACCAAAAGCAATAGTCGTTAAAATGTTTATACATACATTAAATAATTATTCATAACTTAGTACATACCCTTTTTGTGTGAGAAATTATTTTATTTAAAAAATTCACAACATGTTTCAGAACTCAGTCTATTATCAAGTGGTGTATTAATAAATAAAGAAATAAATAAATTCTTTATTTCTCATCGGATAATACATGAGTAAAATACGCTTAACAATATCATTCAATACATTTTACACTAACTAGAAACAAAATATAAACATGTTAAACAAAATACTGTATATAAATGAATAGATTACATATCCAATGAAAAATGTAGGGGTTCCTTAGGAAAACCTGAGATGGAACCTCCCTCACAACAAATTTAACTGAGAGTCACGTGTAACAAAATCTCTCCTTAATTTTACAATGCAACTTAACAATATAACAAAAAATTACAGCTAAGAACTCATTTAATGAATAAAATCCAAAAAGACAAACATTACTCATTTCATATATCTACCACTATAGGCCTTACTACATATTATTAAATTATTTTATTATTTTAATTAATAAGAACAATGAATGATGTTCTTTTTTCTTTTTGGTAAAATTTATATTGTATTATGTTATTATAGTACATAGAGAGCTAATGTTTCGTACAAACCTTACTATAATCTTTCTAAGAGAGAAAACAAATTAATAAATAGAGCACCACAGGTATTTATAAAAAAATGACTAAGTTTAACTCTCTAAATTTAGATATTTAACGAACGTTTCTAGACTCTGCTAACTGGGTTTACCTAAGTACCTCTGGGCTAGGTTAACCTAACTGAATGGTTACCGAGAAAATGAAAAGATCTATAACAATGAGGCTATATCTAAACTTTAAATTATATAAATAGGATTTTTTCAACAACTTTAAGTAAAATGACTGCTCTCTATCTCGTTTGTAGTAGCGATTTGGTCGATCCTTTAAATTTCAAATCAAATATGGGTTCTTGATTGTTTTTAGCTGAGGCTTCAATGTTGTGCGTGAAATTCTTAATTTATACTAAAAGTGTTAAGTGTGGGAATGGTTTGTAGCTGGGGCTTATATCTGTTTGATTTTCCGTTGTGACTTAATGCCTACAGCTTGTACTAATCACGACAACCAAGAGGTGGCCTGGGGGCTCCGCCCCCAGAGCGAGCGAAGCGAGTAATAAAGATACACAGCTGTTGTAGAGGTTTCGTCAACGTCCTCGTCAGAGTTCCATTCAAGGTCGGCCGTCGCCCGATCGGGAAAAGTAGATATAAAAATTGCAGCGGCTCGTGCGTATAGAAATAATTTTACTTTGTGAAATATATATGGTGATTCGAAAAAAGCTTTGCAAATTTATAAAGTGATAAAGTGACAGGTGTCAAACATGTATTTGGCCGATAAATGCATACAGTGCAATGCAATATAAAGTTCAGTTACACAAAGCCTTCAATATACGTTTTTTACACCAAAGGCCTAAATTATTTAAAGTATTTTGTTAGAAGATTATTAGTTTTGTCGTGGCGTTGCTCCCCAAACTGCTGTTTCCCCGGGCGCCCGGCCTACGCGACGATTTTAATACAATCAATTTAAAAATAAATTTTAATATATAGAAATTTTAAAATAAAATAAAGTTTGATTTATCTAGCCTAAGCTAATCATATTTTAAAATATTTTATGTAAAACCACAATCAAAATATTTTTGGTGGCCTTTAGCCCATACCCTAATGGCCTAATACCAATATGGCAGGAGACCTCCTGGCATGTGCTACTGCTACTACCCATATAGTCAGCGAGGCTTGAGTAGTTCATGGTAATGGTACAGTATTCCTATATACCTACCATATTGTATCGTGATTGTTGCTACTAAAATGAATACTGTAATTTTTTGTTAATGTTACAAAAGTTTAACTGTTATTTTACTAAGCCTACTTACTTACAATGTAGCCACAGAGGATAGGTCAAATTAGCGAGGCATTTGTTGGTGCGGCTAAATATCACCTGAGATATAGATGGCCCTGGGCCGTACTTTTCACTAAAATGATGTCCTACCGAGGATCTTTCTTACTAAGGCCAACATCAATCAAAACTGTTGCACCAAATGCTAAGGCTAAAATGTGTCTTAAAGAAGACTGTTAATTAATTAATAACCCAACAGTGAATAGTATCTCAGGGACTTATAGTTTAAGAGGGATTTTACCCACAATTTTGCCTATGAATTACAAATTTATCTACTTGATTGAGGGATGGCCTTTGCATTGAATGAGGAATATATGTTTAAGAATATAACAAAATAATTTGTTGGCTAGGTTAAACATATAATTTATTGTATTTGGTCTATACAAATATATTTTTTCTACCTTGTGACTGTGATTTTTTAATTTCCTAAATGAACATACTCCAAATCTAAGTAATACTTAAAATATAACAATAACACATTTTATTAAAATTGGAGAGTTTAAAAACAGTCTATTAATATAACATTCTGTTGTTGATCATTTACTCTTTTTGAAAATTAAATCCATGTTTTGATATGTACAGTTAAATATTAAATGTACTATTGCTTGATCAGCTGAATAAGCAGATTTCTAGGGTCTGATGTTTTTAATAATGTCAGAAAATGAATTATGAGAGATGGCCCTCTTAGGGTTTTTTATTGTTTACCCTTGAGTACATTGTAAAATATTCATCAAAATTAAGAAATTCTTCATAAAGTAAAAGTAATACTTCATGTTGAATGAAAAATAAATAAAAATCAATTTTCATGATTGCAAATATTTTGATAAATTTGTAGCAATATCCAGCAGATTGAGTGTAGACTGTAGAACGCAGCTCAGTTGGTATGTAGCCGCAGAAGTGCGGGCAACAGGCCCCCCGGCTCAAACAAGCCTGGTTCCTTTGACGCATATTTCTGTGGCGATAACTTGTACCACCCTCAGGCAGCGGAAAGTTTCTCTCTTGCTACATACATGCTGCTTCTCAAGTTGTACTCTGTGGCAAAATGTGCTTTATTGTGTCTCAGAAACACCACAGATCTTCAACTTTTAAAATCATAGTTAATGATAATTTCAGTCGAAAAGGTTGGGTAGAGGAAAAAACATACACCAATGGGATGCTTTCAGAAACTTTCTTTCAACATGAGGTAGTTGCAACGATCCTGTTTTTACATTTATCAAGTTTAAAATTACTTATGAAAATTCAAATAGTTTCACTACAATTTTCACCATAAATGAGAGTCACCCTTACATAATGAATTGAATTTTGTTCACAAGAATGTTTAAAGTGTCTTGAAATATGAAAAACACTTCAAGCCAAAATTCTGTGAACCTGTGCAATGCAAAATATTTTGGAGTGTTCTTGGATGAAAGTAATTCTTCTCTAATTTACTATACGTTGTTGTTTTGATAAGATAAAGTCACAGGTCTTAGGATGACGCATATTGTATTTTTTCTGGTATTAACTCAGTTGAGCTGTACTTGAATGGAAAACAAAATAATTATGAAGATTAGTTAGATATCTTGTAAAGGCTCTCAAAGATTCTGTCAGCTTATATAATCCAGACTTGTGTCTTACTCCTCAGATAATACTGATTGCTGTTACAATGCGTTACACTGTGTTGGTTGCTCTTGTTTTTACCTTAGTATTTGCTGTAAGTTTTTAAATCTAACTTTTAATATTGTATAATATACTGTATATATAAGTTTCTAAGAATAATAATAATATTTTTATTATTTAGTTATTTATACTCTAAGACTTACCGTATCTTATAATTCAATTTTACTTATATAGTACTAGCCAAAGTACCCGTTCTTCGCACGGGCTAAAAAAGCTGAAAGGTGTAGGCTCTACTGATACATTTAAGGTATTGTTAATTAATTCTTCATTGTTTACAAAATTACAAAACAGGAGTGTCTACAACATTTCAAAGTAACATATGTCAAATATTGGGAGTGGATAAGGATTAATGTAATAGAGACAGTCGTCGGAAAAAAACTTAAAATCTACCATTCCGCTATTTAAAATAATTCACTAATTTCGATCCAACAGTTTATCTGAAAAATCAACTTTATTCCTTTATTCCCGAACTGTCAAAATATAGTGCAATTGATGTTGTCATTAGAAAATGTAAACATTGAAACCTAGGACGGTCACGACAGCTCTTTCTTCGTCTTCTCCTTCTTCTCAAACTGTCAAATTATAGTATTCACAGCTGTTGACATTCAAGTAATTTTATGTTTTCATTCTCTAAAAATGTAAACATTGAAACTTAGGACGTTCACAGGGCGTAGCCCGAGAGGATTTTAAGGAAATGAGTATGCCTATGTGTTGCATGAGTTTAAGATCTACCTTTGTGTAAAATTTCAAACCGGTCGGTTCAGTATTTTTCGCATTTACTTGCCACAACAAACCCACAAACCCACAAACAAACATACAGAAACCACCTCTTCTTTATAATATTATAGATAGATTTATTCAAATTTTAAGTACGTTCTCATGAGTTCCTGGGCTAAGCTTAGACTGCTACATACTGTATTATTCATTAATCCCTCTTAAGATATTTCATCTTCTCCAAAATAAAAAAAAACCTTTAATAGACATTGACCATAATATAATATGTGTTGTTATAATTATTAGACATACCAGCAGTACATAAACTCATGTCTTATCAAACAATTTATTTTTATGTATTAAGTTTCTATGTATAAGATGGTGAATATAAAAAAAAGAAAATTCTGGCAGTGGGATAATTTATTTATTAGGCCAGACAATGATTGGTGTAACCAAATACAAAATATTTTTAATATGTTGTATAGAAAAATAGAGTAATTAGTACCAGTAACATATTTCATAAACAAATTTAATTATAATTTATACATGATTTTATATTGTACTCACAAAAGAAATAAATTAATGACAATTTTGCATAAACATAGAACAACTGAAAGCATTAACAAGAAAGAGACTAGAAGCAGAACTGTTAATAATTGCCCAATAGTGAATGGCATATCTAAGGGACCTACAGTTTAGCGTGGAGTCCGAACCACTGTCTCTGAATTACGAACTGGTCTAATTATGAGGATAAATAACAACAAATGTAGATGGATTTCACTTATTCAAAGTAATACAGTACTTACAATAGTAGTAGGATAAAATTTGGGACAAAAGTTGTCACTATTTCTTCCTAAAGGTAAGAACCATATTTTTTTGGTTCTTTGTGTCATACTTTTATACTTAACAACAAATATTTTTGTTGGCTACTTTCAAACTTTATGGAGGTAGTGGCAGATCCAAGATGGGGAACGGTATTGCTGATAAATATCAAATTATAGATTTTTAGTAATTTGTTTCTTTAAACTAAGTTAATATTAAATGTTTAAACATTTAAACATGTTCATTGCTGATGATTAGTTATCAATTTATATTTATTACATTACTGTTCGATTGGCAAATCAAGTTTTCAGTGGGGTTTTGTATCAAAAATTGGGATTTATACATATAATGTATTAAAAAATTAAACTTTAACCAGTACCATTGGAATCAGGTAAAAAATAGTTTTAAAATCTTCACTCGATGTTAAATGATTTACCGAAACTAGTAAGTACTACGTTGTTTTTGGGGCCCCAATTTTAATCTTCGGGTGAAAACGTTAAAATTGATAACTTGTATATTATTTAAAAAATCAACCATGATATTACTTGGTACATATAGCTTCATATAGTCAATGAAGATATAATGTATTCAGAAACCTCAAAATGTTTCTTCCTTGTTGCAGAAAACCTACTTACTCATTTCCCATGTTATTTAAAAAAAAGAAATGATATAAACACCTTTTAACCACCTTATTAAAGGAGCTTCACCTAGTTAAGGTCTACTAATGTATGTCAAATAATTCTAGGTTTAACATTTCTATTGGCAAATTACTAACAATTTAAAAAATTTATTATGGATTAGCAATATTGTCTATAATCTTAGATTTCTGGTACCTCCAACAAATTTGTAGGTAGCAAACACACCTTTTGCATTTAGGATTCAAAAAACATACAGAACCAAAAAAACAACCTTTCCAACAGTAGGAAAACTTAGTTCTACGTGCTTACTTTAGAGCCATCTTACAACAACTGTTTAAAGAAATATTTTATATAGCGATTAACACCGCAATATTTGATTGGACAGGTTCAGTTGGTCAGCAGCAAAAGTCTTTGGAGGCATAGTTCCAATGATGAAAACTTAGAAACCTTCAGAAGATGGGATGAATGGAGACTGCATGAGCCATTTCTATACCAACCATATGAGGAAAATGTAGCCGAAGAAGATTCCAGCAGCTTGGATGAGAGTAAAGAGGAATTAATTGGTTATCTTAAGAAATCACAGGAGAGTAAGTCTTCTAGTGAGGAAGATGGTCCACCTCCACCTCCACCTCCCAGGCCTGGACCTGCACCTGGACCTAAACCACCACCAGGGCCTGCACCTGGACCTAAACCACCACCAGGGCCTGCACCTGGACCTAAACCACCACCAGGGCCTGCACCTGGACCTAAACCATCACCTCCACCAGGGCCTGCACCTGGACCTAAACCGTCACCACCACCAGGGCCTGCACCTGGACCTAAACCATCACCACCACCAGGTCCTGCACCTGGACCTAAACCATCACCTCCACCAGGGCCTGCACCTGGACCTGAACCATCACCCCCTAGCCCACCTCCACCAACTGAACCGACAAATTCATCGACTCCCCCAACAACACCTACGACCCCTCCAACAACTACTGAAAATGAAGGAAGTGGCAGTAGCGACATAGATGACTTCCTATCCTTGACATTGTAATCAAGTCGAAAAATCATTTGAATAAAATATTCATATGAGCTGTGAAGTGGGTTTATCTTATTTATAACTTATAACTAACTGTCTGGATCTCGTTAACACTGGTTGCTTGATTTTCAGTGTTTTCAGTGTTCTTTTCAGAAGCAAAGAAGTATTCCTAACTATGATAAAATCTTAACCTGAAATCATAAATGGGCAATTACCTTACCTTACCTTTCTGAAATGGCACACATTAATTAATGAAATTCACACCAGCGAATACCACACCGCTTATAATTATCCACAATTCGTGACCTCCAAGTAGCTGAATTATAGGACATAACAGCTTCCTAGTCAAAAACTATAACACGGAACATGTATACAAATACTAACAATCTGGGACATGTAACTAAATATCATCTTTCTTCTTCATTCTAATGAAAAAAGGGGATTTACGCAAAATAACTAGATTTATAAAGTTACATTAACCTGAACAGAGTTAACACTGCTGTTAGGTGTTAACTGAATATTTTATCGAACCAATTAATGGTTAATAATGTGTTAATAACGATTTGATTAGTTATTGACTGAAATTATCTGAAAAAACTTATTTGAATCACTATAAAGAGAAAAATTCACAGTGTAAAATATAAAACTAGATTTAAAAACATGTTTATTGGAATTTTAGGACACTATTAAAAAAAATTGAATTAAAACAAAAACATTTCGTTTAGTTGATAAGATTGGTTTGTTTGATTTAAAGAATTATTCAGGAAAGTTGAAATTAGTAATTATGTGTTTGGTTGTTTGTTGATTGTGTGTTTTATCTCGACTGAAAACAGGAAACAATAAAATTTATAATTAGAGTTTTGCCGCATGAAGCGAGTTAAATGAAGGGGTTGTGGGGTGAAATGTGGCGGTGCATGACCATCTGCAACATAAAGAATATTGTTGGATAACATGTGGTTAAAGGGGTGTGGTTAATGTTTTAAGGAACTAGAAAGTTCTTAATCGTCTTCTTGTGCTAAAATTTCTAGTCTTATCTGCTTAAAGATTTTAGATATTATACTTCAGTAAACAAAGAATAACTGTATCGTTGTGTATTCATGTTGTGATCAAAATTTACTTACAATCTCGATTTAACTGGCTTGCTAATTTAATTGCTATAGTACTCGACAGTGGCGCAGCAACAAAAGGGGAAACCGGGGTCCCTGAGCTTTGGTTGACCCCAAGGGGCCCCGAAGAAAAAAAAGTCATATGAAGGTGGGCCCATTTCATGGGACCCCTTCAGCCCTAGCTAGGCCACTGGTACCCGATTCATATAATATGAAGGTTGCCTGTTCAGTCCTTATCAAAACCCTAGCAAAAATTTTTGATGGTTCAACACTTGGTTGAGCTTTTTTGTTCATCGGCATATTAAATTATTGCTCCTGACAAAGAATAAACTGGTCTTTATCAGTTACTAAGTTACATGGTAGAAGATCCATACAATAACTCTTCACTCCTAAAATCAATATGGAGCAGTGTCTCAATTAATATGAATATTGCTAACCAGAAACAGAGGGCTGTCACATGGTTCATTGGTGTATAATTTAAACAATTTTTTAATATTAATTTTATTGTGGCACCTGTGAGGCTCCCCAAGCTGTCGCTCCCTCAGCGCCCCACTAGCCGCAGGTGCCCGGGGTGACCACCCTGCTTGAACTTTAGATAAAATTGTCTGTGAACAGGGCAGTTCAATTGTTTTGACATGAGCATCTGGCTGTCGTGAAGCTCATATGCCCGTGCGTAAGTAGCAACACGTGTGAATAGATTTTAATGGGGCATGTTCAATGCTCTGATATGAGAGTATCATATCATTCTTACCTATCCATTTCCTATGTATATTCCAAAATCTCAGTGACAGTTCAAAACATTAAAAATCCTTCTCAAACAAATACTGGCAGTATCTCATATGATCATATGATTTAAAATTCCTCTAAAAAATCATTTAAGCCTGCCACAGACCAGATCAGTTCAGTTCGAGAGAACTGTCAGAGCTGACAGTCTTTAGCCCATTTAACAAATTAGTTTAACAAAATTTCATCAGTCCAGTTTTTTGGCCTGAGCACAAAGCAAATCTTTCATATAGAGGATCAGTTTTAATTGTCAGTTAGAATTCGCACTGAAGGTTCGCCCCTAGCCACGCACCTGCTAGGGCCGGCCCTGTCATCCAAGGGGAGCGTTTCACAAACCCGAGTTTTCACTACGCCGAGTAAGGCTAAAAATCTAATAAATATCGAAATTTCACTACGCCGAGGTTTCACAAAACCGAGTACGTTATAAAATTCAACTGTTTCACTAAACCGAGGTTTACAAAACCGAGTAAGGGGCTGGGTACCGTCCGCACTAGAAGTGACTGTAGAAGCCTGTGTAGCGTGCAGTATTACGTGCTTTGCAGGCACTCGCTGTCCAGTCGTGTAGTGAACATAACGCGTGACACATAATTTATATTGAAGATTTAATAATAAATAGTTTATAGTTTATATTTTAGCTAATAAAAATAAGTTAATAGGCCAGCTGAGGGAAATCCCTGCTCGGTGTGCCTGTCCAACGAGTCAACCAGGATTTGTAGTCCTTGCGGCCACCCTGCGTTATGCAGAGTGTGTGCCGTTCAAATGGTGTCAACGGACATTTCATTAAATGTCAATAGAGCGGACGGATCCTTAGAGGACACGGGAATCCGCCTCCCGCTGTGTTGTCCGTTGTGCAGGGCAATAATAGGCCAGTTAATTAGGCGACTGTAGGTCGCCTAGTTAATTATCTGTAGGTGTATAAGGCATAGTTTATTTTTCTTATATTAAACATTTTTTATATAAAGTTTTAAGTGTTTTCTTTTAACCTTTCACATTAACATTTTTTACAGCTATATGTATTTCCAAGATGAATTATTTGAAATGTCTCTTTTACCATTAGAATCAGCTAGAGAATACCCAATTTAGTTTATTACACAGCATCAAATCAAGGCTGTGAGATAACAAAAAACTTGTATTAGTAATCTTCAGAAAATTTTCTTTAAACAATAACTTGTAGCTTGTTTTTGCAATAAGTTATATTTTTTACAGGCAAGAAAAAACGGAATTGTTCTAAATAAACAAATCGTTCAAATAAACAATCAAACTCTCTCTGCTTTGAGCATACAATCATCACCAGAGAATAGTAATCTCCAAAAAGTTTTCTTTCATCAATAACTTATAGCTTGTTTTTTAATTACTTCTTGATCAGCATTATACGTGTTGGTTTTACTATAGGATGAAGTAAAAACTCACGTCTTCCAACACAACTTAATATTTTTTTGTATATATTTACCGTTGTATATAATTACAATATAAGTGTAAATATTACGTAGTGTTGGAAGACGTGAGTTTTACTTCATCCTATAGCTTTTTTGTGATAAGCTATATTTTATACAGGAAAGGAAAAATTAGCATACAATTATTTTCGTTTACTATTTTCTATAATTTTCTTTTTAACATTCATCCATGGACAATTTTATTTCTGTACAATATATTAAAACATTATAAAGTAGCTTAAGTTATTAGATCAATAATGTCATTTACACAGATTTCAGGCAGTGAATGCCTTCAAAGCGCATGATACTGCGTGTTGTTGGCCTGCCGGCCGACGTGCTCTTGGTGCGAACTCACTCCTAGAGCGGACGGTACCCAGCCCCTTACTCGGTTTTGTGAAACTCGGTTTAGTGAAACAGTTGAATTTTATAACGTACTCGGTTTTGTGAAACCTCGGCGTAGTGAAATTTCGATATTTATTAGATTTTTAGCCTTACTCGGCGTAGTGAAAACTCGGCTTTGTGAAACCCACCCCATCCAAGTAGGGTTTTGGCCTCACCAACAACTGCTCGCCATCTCTCCCTGTCATGTACCTCGTCAATTAATGCTCCTGCTTTTGTGATATCTTTTTTTCACACTGTCCCACCATCTTCTCTTGGGTCTTCCTGATAATAATTCTGTTTACCTAAAAAATTAAACCAATCTTTAAGGTATATTCTATACTTTTCACTATTATGAAAAATACTTACATTACAAATTTACAAAAGACTTATTTCAAACTTTGATCATGTTTTCTGAAAAATATTACCCATCTCAGAATTGGCGACTTTTGAGATTAATAATGAAATCTTCAATTATCAACACAATCTTTACTATAGCTATACAATATGGTACTTATGGTGAAATACCATTTATACATAGTAAATTAAAATTATTTTTGTATATTCATGAGACTTTGAGCGAGTGGTCTCAGCTGGCGTGTCCGAGGGCTTCTGTAGTGGCGCGGTTGCTGTAGTTGGTTTGGTGTATGTGCTTGAGTGTCGGTTTGTAATCAAAACAATCTATTTATTTACTATTTTATAAATGTTATTTTTTATTATGTACCTATATTGTTTATAATTTATGATAAGCTTATGTTCAGAGGCAGGTTAAGTGTATGAAAGAGCCACGTGACCCTAACTTTGCCGTTTTAGATAAAGAATTTCGTGTATTCTTCTATTAAAAATATGTTGGGAAAATTGTGATTTCAATCCTTTTGAAGAGTAGTGCTTTTGTAAAATCTTTCAAACGATGTTCTTGAAAGATTGTTATATTTGTGTAAAAAATAATTTTCTTCATCAAATGAACAAGATTATGTGATTTGAGATTACCTAATTGGCTTTTTAAATACATGGAAAAGGATTAATTGAAATAAAAGTTAGTTAAAAACACAAATTAACAATTAAATACAGTATATGAAATTTAATCTCCATTGTTAGGTAATAAAAGGTTTCGAAAGAATTTTAGGGTCTGAAATAGCTTTTGAGTCATTTTAATACTAAGGTAGAAGTAGAATGACACTCCATCTACATCCACTTTACAATAGTCTCGGAGTAACAATTCCAGATAGGATATTGGAAAGAGAAGACAAACCATTGGAGATTGAAAGAAGTTAGCTGGAGGTGTTGACAATGACAAGATCAGAGTTGAATATAAATAGTCCTGCTGGGAATATTACTTTTCCAATTTTGAAACACTCTCTCTTTAACTTTTTTTTAGAATTTTGAAGGTTTCCATATTGAGACTATTTAATTTATAATATTTTCATTACTTGTATTGTTAAAGCATAATCTTGTTTTCTTATTCTGTTTTTGCCTTTGTTGTTCTTCCAGGAACTGCAGTAGAATTTTAATTTGTTGACATAATGATAAAAATTTTATGTACAAAAAATTATAACAGGATTTGTGGAACAATAATATAAAACGATAGTGAAAAATACACTGAGATACATTGAATTTATATTTAGCAGTTCTGCAACTTAAATTTAAAAATGTCAGGTATTGTAACAAATTGTTATTCATAAATAAGACTGACGACAGCACATACAGCTCCCTCATTTCAAAATATTTACATTAACTCAAAAAGTTTCAATACTTCTGGTTAACATAATATTGATATTTTTATTATAAGAAAGACATTTTGGTGTGTATTGTAAGAAAACCAACTGGGAAACCGAAAATCCAGGCCGTAACAGTGTTACAACTCCCCACTCAGCAGTGGCCGCTGCTTGTCAACTTGTAACGTTGTTACATGTTGTTCGCCGACTTGTGATGAACCATTGACCGAACAGAAAACTGACGCGGACCAGTGTACAACTGGCAACACTCTTATTGTTGTAGGCTAGTTTTTTTATTCAATGGTTTGGAGTTGTTAGTAATGCTACTGCTTGTTAAGATAGTTATGGATTTCCAAATTAGTACCATATATAACTCAAAAGAGATGTTCAAACACGACCATAAACAATGTAATCTTAAGGTTTTACAGTGGTGTTTATGGCTTAAATATATAAAGTAAAGATTTTTTTAAATTTGTGAATCTAGGCCTCCTAGAATAATTGACAAATTCTAGATTAACTCAACGTTCATATCAAACTACATATTTATTTTCTTATCAATGTTTAACTTGCTTTTCCCATAAATAATTTTATATCATTTTATTGAATAATTTAACTTTTTGTTGGTTCTGATTTGAATTCACTACATGTTCTTATTAAAGATTTTTTTAAGAAAATTACTTTTTATAGGTACAATTTCTGTGCTTATTTTACATAATCAAAAAATACATTCTACATAGCCTCCTCGAAACGTTGGCATCATTTTAGTTCCTTTTGTCCATAAAATTCCTGTACCACCTCAATAGCAGAAAGTTACAAAAAGCATTTCAGATCAGAGTCAGAGGAAAGTGTTTAGGGCTGAGTAATACCGAATAATAATCATAGCACTTCTTTGTTGGAAGTGTTAATAGGTTTTTTTAATTTTTAGCAAATTTCCCATAAGGAAGAAGCTATTTACCTTTGAAATAACGTAAATAAGTCACATTTACTAGCTAACTAGACTAAATACAACAAATCTGTTAAAAGAGAAGAATTAAATTCTATACTTAGAATCCTCTTTTGTATCTATAAAACTAACTTTCGTTTCTGTGGTTCACCAATATTTATGATCTATTCATGAGTATGTGTCTGGAGCTGCTAGGTAGATACAATTCCACATATGAATTTCTGTCAGTGTGTTTTACACGAGCAGTAAAACCTGTGGGTCGTAAACCTAACCGTAACGTACAGCCGACGGCTCGATCCCGCTCCTACATTGTAATGAGCTTCAGGAAACAGGAAACGGGTGCACAGAAGAAGACAATAGAACTCGATGATATGTGTAAAACGGTCTAATTTCTTACGCGATATTAGTCGCATTTTGCTTTCAGTTATCAATAAACCACCTACTCGTAATAATCAGCTGTCTTTTTAGTTTTAAGATTTAATATAAAGAACAACAAAGAGCTGTAAAATCAATATTAGTTAGTTTATACTGGTTATTGATTTTAAACGCATTTTGACATCATACTATATTAAAAAGTTATTTTGACGTATAACTAATTATAATAATGGTATAAATATAATAATCTATTTAATTGTAATGTGATGCTAAATAATAAAGCTGGATATTGTTTTATTTTCTTTGTGCTACTATGTTTAGGATTTCAGGTTTCCATTTTGGTATGATAATCTTTTTTCTTTAAACTAAATCCTACAACCCGTACAAAGGACGGGCTTACGACGTTTACAGTTAAAAACCCTCCTACGTATAGGACCACAACAAATCCTACCAGTAATTTATACCTGTGTGTGATGAAAACAATCAATTTAAACTGCAATTCTCAGTAATACGTTATTAACCTCATTACATATGTATCAAGGATCGCTTGATTGCTGGTTCTAATGAAACAGCTTAAAAGATGCGGAAACAATAAACAACTTTGTAATAGTACCGCAGCGGACTGGCGGGGGGGGAGTATCAGACATGGAATTATGCTAATTTACTTAGTTTGTCGTATTTCAATACTTCCGCACGGCACGGGCATAATTTAAACATGTTAATATTTGGAGACTATAATTAATCAATAAATAAACTGTTGCTAATTTAAATTTTTCTTACAAACCAATTAATGCCTTGTAGCATGATACCTGTGTATTAGGCGAATAACCATTCATTTATGCATTAAAACATCATTTAAGATATAAACTAAGATTGATCATAGGTTAAGCTTCATTCAAAATTTTATCACGTTATTCAATGTCATCATTATATTTATACATAAGGAAATTATATGAATTTTCGTTTAAAGTAGATTGGGGCAAAAGGGGGGTTCTACGTACGAGAGAGAGAGTTGACCCTACTGAGTACAGTAATAATATTGTTTATAGAAACGTTGCAAAAGGATCCATGGATTTTTATTCAATTTTCCAGAAAATTTAGGTGAATTGCTTTTTCCTATTAACATGAAGTAAATTACATGTTTACAAAAAATAACTCATAGGTAACATTTATACTTGGACATTTTTGGGCGGCTTGAAAAGGCCTCGTTAACCATAGAGAAATATACACAACTTTTAATTTTAGTCAAAGGAATTTTATTCTTTTCACCTTTCTATAAATGTAAGTAATGCTTAGAAGAAACATGAAATAAACTCTTCTAGAACCAACAGATAGTAGTTGGACCAGTCCGATAGAGACTGATTAGAGAGATTTTCTTTGTGTTAATTAATTGCATGTGGTCTTTATTGAGGAGCTTGTTTAATGTATACTCTGAAAAGAGAATCCTCTTATTCTACATGATACCACTTCAACTCTATTGCGTTTTATTTCTCTGTTAAAGAATAATTCCTTGACAATCTACACGTGTCAGGGTTAAGGCTCAAAGCTGAAACTTTAGCTGGAGTTTATATCTAGAAAGTCCGCGTCCATTATGACTTTATGATGCTTAAACTGTTCTATGAACTACTCCAGAGTTATAGATTATCTGACAAAAGAAGTAAACTTCGCTAAAGACAAAAATATTTGTTTACATAAAAGTAAAGACTTTTTTCAAACTGAAATTGTATAGAAAGAAAGCCAAAAATATAGTAATCAGACAATCTACACTATCCTAGAGGTTTAAGCAAAATGTCTATCTCATAATCTACTCGCAATCTATCAAACTCGCAGCCAAGATTAAGATTTTGGATAGTAGTAATAGTAAGATATTTTTTTACAAAAGGTAAAGACTGCAATGAGATAAACCTTAAGTAAAGGTAAGGATTTAAGTGAAGACAATAAGATTGATTATTACCAAATTGAAATCGGGTTGTTTCGAAAAAAAACACAGACATTACCAATATTGACAAATAAATATGAAATATCTCCTACATGGGCTAAAATCTGTGTGTAGGGGACGGACAGTTCATAAGTCCACAGTAAAAACATGTAAAAGATAAAATAAACATTCTTACAATACATAAATATAAAAAAACAAACTGAAATAAACTTTTAGGAA
Organism: Nephotettix cincticeps; assembly: GCA_023375725.1. Lineage (NCBI taxonomy): Eukaryota > Metazoa > Arthropoda > Insecta > Hemiptera > Cicadellidae > Nephotettix > Nephotettix cincticeps. Next base: position 26,526,851 of record CM041785.1, read on the forward strand.
AACTAATTTTAAAATACTAATAATTAATTATGACATGTCAATATCATTTGCATAGTTATAACAATAACTATGAATGTCCTGAGCAAAGGGATTATTCCATTTTAATAGAGACAACTACAAACATGCACTCACACCATAATTGATTCACACACAACCAATTCCCTATCAGGCACACTAACAAAGCTCACACTGCACAGACATCACATTCACTCTCCACTCTCTCAACACTCATCTTCGCATTCATCACATTCACACTCAACGTAAAGACTTACCATTCACATTCAACTAAAAAATGCGATAATGAAATCATAGGGGATGTTATATGATACGATTGATTTAATCTGTATTGTGACGAAAAATATTTTCTAACATCAGCTCTGTTGATTCTTTGTAACCATGTATTTATATTTTCCTTAAATGAGAGAAAACTACAGGGATATAGATTTTTAAATCCAGACGTAAGTTTGTAAAAAACAAAGTTGTTTATGTAATGAGATGAAGTTTATGTAAACATTTTAATCAGTCTGGGTGGATTAATCACAATATTTGACGAAGATCGTGATGTTTAGGGATGAAATAAACCTGTAAATAGGTTGTCTTTATTTAAAATCAAATAAATAATCAATTTTAATAGATAAGGTTGGTAAATGTCAAGGGCTCTAAATTCTCCAGTCAACAAATTTGATGGATAATGTCGATTTTTTTAAGCTGCCTTGATAAACTTGATCCTTGAGTAACTTTAATAGGGACTGAAATGGACTGTTAGCACCCGCCCCCGAGCGAGATTGCCGTTTTGTAAAAGTGATTGAATATACGCATAATAGACAGTCCGTATCAAATCTGGGGAAATCATTCTACTAAATGAACCTCTACAGCTTATTGTTTATATAGATAGCTGGAGCATTCCACTTCAGACGTTTATCAAACACCACACCCAAGTACTTGTATTCCGAAACAACCGTGACACATTCACACGCTGTAAAGCCCTGCAGTCCTCCACATGAATGTATTCGCAGGTATATATTAGGAGGATCGTAGTCGCCTGCAATAGATATTGGCAGACATTTAGTTTTGGATAAGTTAACTTTCAACGGTATTTCGTCAAACTATCGAAGTTGGAGGATTTAAGATGCTTTAGAAATCAAAGGACTATCTAATCAATGAGTAGGTTTACACCTGATAGCATTTTATTGAACAAACAAAAACAGATTTAATACAAGGACGTTGAAATCCAGGAGAATGATTCATTGTTTGAAAACAATTTGTCTTTTCTTCCATTCATCCATAGTTTTTAAGCGATGTTACGCAGACGTTTTTTTTAAAACTGTATACTCTCCATTTAAACATTTTTTACGCAGGAACTCGACATAACCTTTATGTTTAATGTGAAATCAGAAACTGAATACTCCCTCTCTCAACAACTCTCTTCAACTCTCAACTCAACTCTTTACAACTTTTCAACTCTAGGTGTTAGTAATTAATAAAATTAATATAATTTCTAGGAAAATAACTGAAATTGAAGTCTAACTAAGGTACTTCGATTGATAACATGGTTTTAGAATTATATATTTTATTTAAACATAATAAATAAATTTAAGGTGGAGATGGAGAGTCATTATTTCGATGATAAATCTACTTGTAGTAGTAGGCGGCAGTGTAGGGAGCGGTGTAGGGGGAGGCGACGTAGGCAGAGCGAGCGTAGGGAGAGGCGACGTACGCTGCGGAGTAGTAGGGGCTGTAGGCGTAGGGCGCGGCGTAGTAGGGGTAGGCGTAGTCATAGGCCAGCACAGCTCCTCGCTTGTCCCGACCCTCGGCAGACTTGTGTTCAGCGGCGAAGGCGGACACGGCGAGGACGAGCAACAGGGCGATCTGGAAATTTATTCCATTAATATAACTATCTTAAGGGATCTATTCGTATTATTTGAGTAGCGTAATGTAAAAATACACTTACTTAATGTAAAAATAATTCTTTAATACTCGTCTAGTAAGAATATATTTTTTTACTTGTACACAGAGTTTTCATCAGTAAGGATAATTTATAAATTTCATCAGTAATATACTTATACAAGATTATGTGACTTCTATGCTTTAATATCACTCAATAGATTGAAATGAGAGTGCAACTTTCAGGACAATTTATAATACACTTAATTATTCAACAGTTTTGTAGAAAATGATTTTGCAAAATTCTTCAAGTAATAAAACGACATTTTAAGCTATTTATCGGGTTTAATGGTTCACATCCATTTTTATCCATCGATATCTGAAGGCTCAACATTGCGATTACCATAATTTAGAATTAATGTTTGACTGAGTAATCCAAAAATATGTATTAAAATTTAATTATTAAATGCAGAGATTGCTGATGAATGTATATTTATATCAAACATATTCCAATTTCAAACCAATCCAAAGTATCTTAATTTAAAAATTTGTGTTAGACCAGAATAAAAATCCACGTTGTCTGAGTTACTACAGACTTAATGTCGAAACACATTTTTAAATAAATAAAAAAAATTAAATAATAAATTAAATTAACAATGATAGATAAAAAATTAGTTTCATTGTTAATAACTTTTTTTTTTTTAAATTTTTTGTAATGAAAACTGTATGGAGTTTTTATTAAAAAGGATAATAAATATTTTAATAAATGACGAAATAAAAATATGTGTAATGGAACTCGCGGTATAGTTCTTGAGGGAGTACAAGGCTACGTCGTTATCATTGACTCGAACGTCATTTTGCCAAAGCCATCAAGAAATTATCCTTATCGAGATTAGATGTATCAGTTTTTGTATAAACACATAATGAAACAAAAGAAAATAAATTTACATAATAATTTTTTTTACAGTTTCAACATTAAAGAACTGCGTTTTTCTATCAAAAAAAAATTTTAAATTTTTTTTTGCTTTTATTTCGAAATCCATTTTACAAATTGAGAATGATAATTTTGCATTTATAATTCCAAATAAAATAAATATTAAATAAAAATTTTGATTTCAATCAAGAATGTAAAATTTATAAACATTTTTTTTTGAATTGTAATTTTACTCCAAACTATTTAAATTTTTAGATTTTTTTTAAACAATATTAAAAAAACAATTTTCCTGAATTAAGACTATATAGAAATTATTTTTATATTAACAAAATAAAAAATCACGTAGTTTAAAAAATAAATAAAAAATTAAATCAACAATGATAGATAAAAAATTATTAAACTTTTCATTTGTATTTAAAATTTTTTTTATTTTTCATAATATTTTTTTGGTATGGTATAAACTAGTAAAATGGAGTTTTACATATCTAGAGGATGTGATTTATTTATGAGGAAAATAAAATATTTATAAAAATAAATATGACGAAATAAATCAATATGGTAACTTACTTGGCACTTCATGTTGGTTCTAGAGGTGGAGTGATGGCATGACCGGGTCGTCGTCAGGTGTTATATACTTTCCCCGATACCATTCCGGCAACTACCACACACGTCACACTCATCCTTGGCCAAAGCTAAAGGGAACGCCCTCGAAGGGCACACGTGAGCTAAGTAGTGATGTGAACATAAAGCGTACAAACCCATTGAACAATTAAATTCTATAATTTAAGTTCTACTAATATTGAAGAACTGCAGGTTTTTTTTAAATTAGCAAAAAAATGTTTAAATTTGTTTCAATATTTTTCGAAAAGAAATACCCCCGTCGCAGCAGACCTGCGTACTCAGCGAATTTCATCTACAATAATATGGCAATAATAATACCAGTATTTGACAAGATTGATCAATCAATACATTTATAAATTAGAGTATTTGCCTGTTCTCGGTAACATTAACATGGGAAAGAGTATGCAGATTTTCTGCTTTGAGGAACACTGAAAGTAGAAATTTTTACCACAAACTATTTTTATTTTGACCTTATACCAAGTTTTATCATTATCTAGACATAAATGAAGGAGTTTGTATATTCTCCATATCTCCATAAGATTATCATGGGAAAGAGTATACAGGTTTGACTATTGGTTGATAAAGGAAATATTTTCGAAAAGAAAAATTATAGTTAATACCATAGTAAATTATGTTATCAATAATATCTTAGATGAAATGCTTGGATGATTTTATTTCAGATTATTAATCTTAGCTGATTTCTTCTCACATTGAATTTAGAAAATTTAAAAAATATCTAGTGAAATAAATGTAAAACCTGAAAAAACAGTATGTGAAGGATTCCAGGTTTTGAGAAAGGTTTAAAGTACAGATAAACCTTTTAGGGGTGGGGTATTATAATATATGTAAAGGATGTTAAAACTGAAAAAATAGATATTGATATTCATTCTGTTTTTTATTTGTACATATCTTATAATAAAATTAAGTATCCTTCCCCAAGTGAATTTTAATATACAGTAGGTTCCATTGTTACATCTTAAGTATATTTTATGCTTCACTCTTATTTGGAAGTACACTAAAGGATTATTATTTGGATTTCTAGAGGGTATTTTTATTTTGAAATTAGTCACTTTTTCCCAAATGTATTTTTTTTCATTCGATAAAACACACACTAAAATACGCTGTGGAAATGCAATGATTGCTGGCAACCAAGTCACTTGCTGCAACTCGCCAACTCGCCAACTTACATCACTAGCTAACCTACTTGCTTTGCGATTGTTCAACATTGCTCTTTGATTTCAGTCCAGTACAATTGGCTTTGACCTATAATTAATTATTCACTAAAACACCATACTGTACTGACAGATCGGTTTACTGGGTTTGAGTCTTTTCGAGGTTTCATTAGAGAGACATTTCGATTAGAACTTAGCAACTTAGATTAGGAACAGGCCTAAATCGAATGTCTAGTGTTGACTAACTATTATTGATCACGTCGAGGATTTAAGGCGGTTTGCCGCATGGTTCAATTAATCTCTGTGCTAATAATTACAATGCTACGACAACAAAATAATCGTCACAGAGGTTTTAAAGAAGCCTGTTTTGATCGCTTTAGTTATGTTGGCAATGCGCAATAAATGAGATTTGATAGAGAAACTAAGTTCTAATTATGTTGGTATTTCCTATTTCAATCAAAACTTTGAGCAAGGCCTACACGGTAAAATAAATGACACTTTTTGTCAGTTACAAACCGAGTGTTTTAAAATTTCGTCTGTAATATTAGTCCATAACATTCCAGAATGCGTATGTTGAGCGCTTTAAAAACAGGATTTTTCAAAACCTTGTTGTAGGCTTGCGTTGGGGTCAGAACGGTCCCTTAGGGATAGTAAGGTTAACTGTGCACTGTAACGGCGTGCGTTTCACAAGGAATGAGTGATAAAATATGAGCAGTATGACACAAAGATGGAGAAAGCATCCGGCTGGCGCGTGACCGCTCGTAATGTGGAGATTATCCACATAAATATCCGCAGACACGAAACCGCTATAGGGACTGTTGCTCTGCCACTACAACACTACTCTATACCATTGGACAGTCAACTGAGAGTATAGAAAAATGGATGATGGATAATATTGCAGCATAAGGATTTGCTTGAGTTTACTAGTTTTTTTAACTTATAATTTTTGGCAATGTAAGCGAAGCAAGATCCAAAAGAATTTATTAAAAATTAAATTACCAATTAACAACCTGGAAAAGTCGTAAAAGCTGTAACACTCCAGACGGAGAGAGAGGAGGTTGCACGATTGTCATAATCATCTTACATTTAAACAGGGCACGTAAACAATAGTAGGCTCTTATTGGGTATTAGCACTCCGCTTGACTGCGTCAGATACAACAATGCCTTCTGGAGACGCGTCTCGATACTGAATGGAACGAAATCGCTACAAGTATTTCAATAAATAATTCCATCTATTTTAGTTTGTTTAGTAATATCAAATCTGGTAATAATGATTTATTTTTATCTGTGTTGTGTTTGGAATAAATGTTAAAACATTTATTACACGTAACTCACTTCTTTGATTAATATTCATTGCTGGTAATGTAATTTGCATTGTTGTTGTGGACAACTTACATCACCACTAGTTGATTGCTCAGATCTTCAACAGCAGTTGTTGAAGATTCTATCGCCCCTGAATACCAACTGTGACAACTACCTTGATTAGAGCCATACACTGCAAACAAAACAACACCTATGTTGTTTCATAAATCTTTTTACCTTTTTCAGTTTTATTACAGGCCAGTTTTATATGCACATTGCATAAGCAGGATTGTCCGATCTTACACCATTCACAGGCCGTGTTTCCATTTGAAATTTATTGATAACTATAATGTTTTTTTAACCAGATGTTTTTTTAAAAGTCTGCAGTCCAATGTTATGTTTACGGTGGAGTAAGCCAACGTGTAATGGAATAAATATAACACTGAACTGCAGACGGAGGTATTTTTTATCTTTTTAGTTTGATTACAGTTCAGGGCTATTAAGATGAATTTAAATAATTCTGCAAGTCAGTCTCAATTAGCCATCCAATACAAGAATATTAAAATAAAACTCTCAAATACCACGCAACACATAAAGATTAACAAGGAATGCAAACTAATAGTTATAATTCCAAACTATGTGCAGTATGTATAAAAATCCATCTTTATCAGCTCAGTAAACAAAATTACTTTCAGAAAAACTTTGGATTAAAATTATATAAGTATTTATACCGCTAAAAAAGCATACACTTTTGTACAATAAATCTTGGAATTTGTAATAACTATCCTGCTACATTACCAAGTTTATTAAGGAATGCTGAAAAATCCTTAACTTCGATTATCAAGAAAAAAAACAAACCACAGGAAAAATTAACCAATTTAATCAACAAACAAAAACCCCAAGGAAGAAATTATTCAGTTTGACTTTGAATCTTACCCTAGGACGATTAATAAAACTAACAAACTTTTTGTATAGGTTACGTTAATTTTATATGTAACATATATTTCCGATTCAATGACGAATATAACATCGAACTGCAGACGTATTTGCTTTGCAGAGGTATTTGTTACCTTTTTGACGTTTTCCGAGGCAAAATTAATGAGTGAGAATTTTCGGAGGAGGATACAATTAGTTAATTCAATTGGTGCCATAGGCGAGCGAGTGGGCGCGTGGTGAGTTGACATGGCCGTCTGTCCGTCTGTTGATGTCTGTCCGTCCGTGTGTGTGTGTGTGTGTGTGTGTGTGTGTGTGTGTGTGTGTGTGTGTGTGTGTGTGTGTCTGGATGTGTACAGTGCCACAGCCTACCCCGTTTGATCCGATTTAGATGAAATTTGGCATGTATATATATAGTCACCGTATCTCCAGGCGTTTTTTTTTCATTTTTTTGAATTTTTGATTTTTAAGGGTAGTTCACCCCTAAAAACCCTTAAAAAACGTGAAAAATCCAATTTTCTCAAAAACGGCTCTAACGATTTTGATTAAAATTTGATAGTTTATAGTGCACAGAGTACTAAATAATTTGACACCACCCGCATGTCTGTAAAAATGACGGTTCAAAAGTTATGGGCTTTTAAATGTCAAAAAAATCAAATTTTTAAATTTTCAGCGAAAACAATAAAAGTAAAGTATAACTTGACTGGTACCATTGAAACCAGCTTAAAAAACTAAACAAATTAGTATTTTGAATTATTTGTCTACGACTAACGGTTCCAGAGAAAAGTTAAATTTACTGTCCACGATAAACGCAGTACGTTGTCTGAAAGCGCCCAATGTTATTCTTATGGAGAATATAAAAAAATCAAATTCTTCCTTACTTTCCAACCCTTTTCCATGAAACTTGGTATGAAGTGTAAGGTCAAATCACCGAACAAAACCAGCTTAAAAAGCTTGGTATTATCGGGGGGTGGTTCCCCCCATACAATTTGAACAATAAATTATTAAATGATATTTAGAATAACTTTGTAGAACATGATAGTTTTATTACAGATTGTCTTTTTTAAATTTCATTAAGGGAGAAAGTATGTGTCAGTCCACTGGTACCGTTTATTTAAGTTTTAAGTAGATGTACACAATATTAACGAACCATAAAACAAATTAAAAGAATATATTCGGTCAGAATATATTTCAGTTAAAACAACAAAACGAGATAAGATGAATAATTTTGTTCAAGAATCTCAGAGTAAAGTTGGAGGAAAAAAGAATTATTCTAAAGGGAAACAAGCATGGATTATGTCTTTGGAGGTTTTATTCCTCTATGAATTGAATCCTCTGAATTACGTAAACCTGACTCGTAATTGTCAGCCAAAAGTTAACAATGAGGGAAACGGTATAGGCCCTAGCTTAGGCTAATGAAAGTTTATTTTATATTTTCAGCTGATAATTTACTATTTTTATAAACTTAATTCAATTAAAAAGTCATGCTTTTATGGTAAAGTACATGCGTTTACAGAAACAACAATGTAAAATACACGATTTTTATAGAAATTAAAAAAAATTATGCTAAATACCTACAGTGCTACATTTTTTAAGGACCAGCTCATAAAAAAAGTTGCAGACGCTTCTAGGTGGGGAATGTGGAATTGTGAATTACTTTCATGTACAAATATTTAACATTCGTAATTTAACATGCGTTATAATATATATTTATATTTTACACGACAATAACTGTCATGAAAGATGAACATCCTGTTCATCCTGTTGTGTGTGCTTACTCCTTGTTCTGCTTATTCTCAAGAGTTGACACACGTGCTACACGCAATAAAACGTAAGTTAAATAAAAAACGAAAGACAACATACAGGAAATATTCTCATTCTTCTGATTTTTCTTAATGTTTAATTTTGAATCAGAAAACAGTTAGGCAATAAATTTGTTATCGTACAAAATCCTTTTACTTATTGAGATAAATTAGAATATATTTGGGTTGGTGAATGAATCTATAATAGAAACCTTATAGTGACCTCCGCACCATTGTCACGGCGTAGACGGGCGTTGTTGGCATACGCAAGAGACTGGCAGGTGTATATATATTGGACACTCGTCCAGTGATAGTATAGTGTCCTCCCACAGCACTGTGAACATCAACACCATGAAGTGCCAGGTCAGTTGTTAAGGCTTATACTAACACTTTATTACTAAACCAGTACAATGTTACAAAAAATAGTTTGATAGTTTGTCAAAATAAGATAATTAGAATTATGTCCGGAGCAGGGAGGCGTTTATCATTGTTTTCACTCTTTGTAACTTTGAAAATATTTCGTCTTAGAAATTTTACAAGTATATTGTGTTCTTCGAATATTTTCTTAAGGGGGTGTCATTTGCAAGGTAAATTAAATGTATACTCAGAAAGGTTGTAAAACTTAAACCGTGTCTCCATGCCCTTTCCTAGGATAGAGGTTTATAAGCGGTTTTATACTTTTTTCGGTCCCTAAATTGTTCAATTCCTTGTCCGTCTCTGCCTCTTCTTCGATGACGTTATTTCCATTTCTGAAAAATCTCAGAGAGTGTCTGTTGACTAGGGGGACATAGAACTGTTAATTGCTCATCGAAAGTGTTAAAATAGTTGTCTGTTATTTTTTTACTTTTTTATTAAAGTAAGATGTTGTTATATTTACTAATTGCTGGTTTTTGACCTTTATATTTATGTGCTTTTTCCTTTTTATACTAATTGGAGGTTATTAGTGTTAATAGTTTGGGTGTTTTATTGTAATAACTAGGTTTTCATATCTCGTATCTTTTTTATCTTACTGCGTTTGCTTATTATAAGCGTTACATGTTTTAAGTTTCATTTATACATAGGCACTAAATATGTAGACCTTGTATTAACATGTTATATATTTTGTATCAGTATTACATATAATGCAATAGGAGTCGCCGGCACACTGCTCTCTTTTCCGTGATGTCACCTCTACACAGCAATTTTGCTGAAGAGGTGGCTCCAAGTTGTACAATTTTATTTATAGCTGTAAGATGCTACAACAAATATGTATTTGTAATATATATTTACCATCTTGTAACAACTTGTAAAATAATGTTAAATGGTTATTTACATATTGGAAATATTAAATTATTTATTAACATGTAATCAATCTTTTTATCTCTTTCGAATAATAAAACTCCTTACATTTTGTAAGAACACTATTTTGTATTTTATCAACGGCAGTGATATTTTTGTGATAAATCAGTATAATACCATAGATAAAAGTTATTCAGTAATGGAAAACTCGATTTTCAAATAGCAATACTATTCTAATCTGCAACAATAAATAAATTATTAGTTTGATTTATATTGAAGTGCAATATCCACTTAAAAATGAATTAATTATAAGTTATTAAAATGAGTAGATAATCTGATTATGCCATTATAATAATAATTACAATTCCATGAATAGATAAATAATGACGATCCTTGATCCTTGATCCATGATCCATAACATGGAGCAAAGTTGCCTCAATTAGCAACTTTGCTTGCCTGAGTAAAAAGTAAATGTGAATAAAGTAAAATATTAATTATTTTTTATATTTTAGTAAATGAACAGTCCTTGAGTGTATCTATACGAGAGTGGAATACTTTCCTTTTTAGTAAATTTAAATCTGTTTCTAGCGTTTTCCGTCAGACTTATTAGATATATAACGAGCAGAAGTAAAGTTTACAGTACTGGTTGGAAATAATATAAACTCTTAGATAAAGTGCACAGAGCATGTCAGTCTTGTGTAACATCCAGATGTAATTACCAAACTATAAATAGAACTTTTTTATACTTGAGTGTAATGTCTTAATAAGTAGTGTTAAATTCCAGATCGCCCTGTTGCTCGTCCTCGCCGTGTCCGCCTTCGCCGCTGAACACAAGTCTGCCGAGGGTCGGGACAAGCGAGGAGCTGTGCTGGCCTATGACTACACCTACCCCTACTACGCCGCGCCCTACGCCTACAGCCCCTACTACTCCGCAGCGTACGTCGCCTCTCCCTACGCTCGCTCTGCCTACGTCGCCGCCCCCTACACCGCTCCCTACACTGCCGCCTACTACTACAAGTAGATAGCTCGTGACATTTTTCTCTTCGTAAACAACTCTTCGGCTATTTATTATCCAAATTGAACTGTAAATAAATGTTATATCTACTAAAATATCGTTTTATTTTTGGCTCAAACTTCATTGTATATTATTTAATTTGATATCGCAATATATTTAGTGTAATTGTACTACAGTATTAACATACAAAGAGTATACTGGTGTATAATATTACATCCAAAATACTTTAAATATGATATTTTTTTAGATCTCAGTTTATACTCTCAACATAGAGAAATATAAATTTCTGTATGAAACATTCTCTACATTCGACCGATGTTTAACCAGGAATCCTAGTAACGCAGAGACTGCGGTGTGAATGTCATCGGTGGTGTCAAAGAGACGTCTGCTGTGTACGCTGTAGGCAACTTGGATTCTTACTTCTTGCCTGTTCATGGCTCCCTCTTGTACCGTATAAACTACGAATTCCTCACATAACGGGTGTTTAGCCTTACCTCACTTAAATATTTCAAGTATTTATCCCTTTGGGTGTTGACTTTGAATGACGTCAGGTACAAACATTTTAAATTAAAATTGTTAAAAGAAGACTCAAATTCGTTTTATGGTAAATATTAAAAAACTGATTAAAAAATTTGTTTAGTAAAACTTTAAAAACTACAAGCAGATTTATCATCGAAATAATGACTCTACATATCCAAATAAAAATGCTACAAACTATGTTATCAATCAAAATACCTTAGTCTGATTTAAATTTCGGTTATATAGAAAAATAGTCTTAATTTCAAACAATTACTATCACTCTTCAAACTCACTATTGTCTAATTATTTACCCTACGCTACTCTAGAAACTACCACCTACTATAATAAGTAGAACTAATCGCAGCTATTTATAGCAAATGTCATCATTTTTCCCACTGTATTTTATGAGTAAATTAATTTAATCTGTTTTGCGTTTTCATTATTTTACTGGAGGTTGAGAATAATAAAATGCAAAATGTTCGGAATTCTATTTCTGGATAAACAGTTATGCAACATAATAAAATAATTTTTACTGTTTAATGGATCATATTCGAATTAACATCCCCCACATACTATGAGAAATTTTACTACAAACTACATCCATGGATTGTATTTAGGTTCAATGAGACGATAAACTTAAATATTAATGTTACAGACTAACTAAAGATTAGAATTTGGTATATTAAATTTTTGGGAAATATTTACCCTAAAAAGAAATATGTAAATGTTTAATTAACATGACGGTAAAAACCTTTTTTAAACAGTTTATTTTGACCAAAGTTTACCGCATAGCTTATTACAAAAACTAATTACGCACAACGAATTTAGTTATATATAACAATTTTGAAATTTTTTGTTATTGGACCACATTTTCAAGGCAAATTGAATTAAAAATATGTCTTGAATTTTGAAAACATAAGGATATAAATAATTATAAAACATCTGATAAACTAAACTGGCTTCTAAACAGTCTTTTGGTAAAGCTATATGACAGCTACAACCTCTCTATGGAAGAAAATGTCTTTGTCACAATAGTATAGCCTGGGAAGAATGATCTGTTGCGAAATATCACATGAAAGAATTCCCCATGACACGGGAAAGCTCCATTAAGACAGAGACAGAGGCGCGCTCTGGAGTGTGGATGAGCGATAACTCCTGGCGTGTTCCCGTCACACGTACCACTATGGATCACCGAGTCATTCATCTCGCCGAGTCGCAGAGAACAAGAAAGTAAATTATGTCTGCGGGAACAAAATGTGTTTCTATGCTTTCAGCTGTTAACATATTTTGAGAAAATATAGTAAAAATTATAATGAGATGTAAAAAACACATGGATGGTGGCGTTATTATTCTTCGTTTACTAAAAGGATTCGATGGCCAAGACCAGCCATAATCTACCCTGTAAGGATGCTGTAAAGTATTGTTAAATGATTTCCCATCGTTCCAAACCTTTTATTATGTTATCAAGATGATTGTGGTGCGATCTAGTCAAGTGATGCAGTCTTGTTAGTGACTGGGGCTGAAATTTTCCTTAGACAATGAATTTTAATTAATAGCCCAACAGGGAATGTCATCTAAGGGACTACAGTTTAACATGGAGTCCGAACCACTTTTCCCTATTATACGACGTGATCTAATTGTGAGGATGGTCTTTGTAGATAAACGAAGAATTCAATAGTGCGGAAGTTAATCCACACAAATGAATATCACATCCATCGACCATTACTCATAACTGTCCACAATTAGTGACCTCCAAGTAGCTGGATTACATGACACGCCAGATTTAATGGTATTTTTAAATATATAACGTAATTTATATTTCTATTTCAGGAGTTTATTGTTACCAATCGTTCGTTGATTTGTTTTCTTATTGAATTGTATCATTTACAGCAAGTGAATGGGGATTACAATGAATAAAATGTTTGTTAAATATCATTGTCGGGCGAAAATAAAAGGCACAAAAGAATATTTGATTTTCAGGACGTAGCGGAGGGAGGAATGCTGTAATTACAATAGATATGATCGATTACGTGGAGGAGGTGACCAGAATTGATATGAAGGCTCTCCCCACTTGCTCTGTCAATAGTGAAACCGACCCTTCCTCGCTCATCTTCATCTGTTCTTTCCAAATACTCCTCAGAATAAAACTATTTACGGTAAAGTAATTTAGAGCAGATAAGAATATATATTAAAACACTCCATGTACAAACTACGTAGACTCTATTTACAATCTGACATTAAAATATAAAGTCTGGAGAATAGCAACATTTTCATAGCTGAAAATGAAATATAACAAATGTCTACCACAAATAAAGCCTTGTAACTATAAAAGTTTGGGGTTTAACATATGAAACAACGGCTGCAATTAAAAGCAGCTATGCTCGATATTAGCATGGTTTATCTAATAGCTATATTATACCTTGCCTTACCTTTCCCTTTTTAAAAATTTCTATTTCTACTTATGTAGGTATTTTAAGCCACGTATGAAGGAGAAATGATTGTGGCACGATCTTGTAGTCTTGTTACTGACTACGGCTGACATGTTCCTTAGACAGGACTGTTAATTAGTTGCGAAACAGCCAATGGAATCAAAGGGTTTTACAGTATAAGTCTGTAACACGCAACATAATAAAACCAGCATAGATCTTTCCAAAAAAATTGGCTTCCGAAGATTCAAAGGATCTATAAACCTATTATTTTTACTAATTATAATTTCATGATTGTATCATATTTTTAATTTCATTTATTAGTAAATTAATTTGAATGTACAAGCACGTTGTAAACTATTGTAACCAAAATCGTTACAATATGAGACGTTAGGCACGTTAACGTTACGTTGTACGACGTAGCATAATTATGAAAGTCGTCCTCAATGATTTTTTGTATCAGGTTAGACTGAATGAGAGTGAGGTAGTTCAGAGGACCAGTTTTGAAATATAAAATTTCTAGACCACAAATCATTGAGATAATTATATCAAAGTTGTTAAGAATATCCACTTATAAACTTAACGTCGACTGGGATGGTGGTGACGTCCTGTAATCCTGCTACTTGGAGATCACGAATTGCATATAGTTGTAAGCGATGGTCGGTAGGTGTAGTGATCTCTTATGTGGCATTTTTAATTCATCTGTTAAGTGTTTATTTTGATAATGTTTTATTTATTTACACAAGAAGACATGTTCTGAAGTGACCTAAAGACTAATGTACGCTTGATAATGGAAACATTTTGTTCCCGAAACTAGTCGCGTTCAAAAGTCTATTGGATTGAAGTCGGCAGACATTGTAACCTTATAGTTTAGTCAATACTCAATCCTAAAGGCAAAAATGTTTGAAGAATATTGTTAAAACTAACCGAAGACACGCTACAAACCAGTTAACTGACCAGATAAATGAATATCTGCGCAGAATAGCGCCTGGATTGAGCTAGACTTCTCCAGGTGCTGTTTTACCATAGCTGGCGTAATCTGTTGCTTCTTCCTATTCTTGGGAGCTTGAAGGTTTTTGTTTTTTCAACAGTCTTCTCACGCTTCTCAGTGAAACTTTGGCTCCATATTCATTTATCTGGTCAGTTAACTGTTTTATAGTGTGTCCTCTGTTAGTTTCAACACGGTGTCTTACGGACACTTTTCCCAACTCGACGTGACTCATAACTCAAATTTTGATCTCAAGCCAAATTGAATCTACTTACAGATTTTCGTGAATACTCAACCGTTTTGCTATTTACCTTTATGAATATTCTTTTCTTCAAGTAAAAGCTTTACAGAAGCTGTTTCCCTTGAAGATAAGTCTCTACATTTCCCCATGATTGGTCCAAAGTTCACACAAACTTAAACTAACCTTGAATGTATATTAAAGCAACTGTGTACCATAAAATCACACAAACTCTAAATTTTTTTGTTTATACAACCCTTGAAGCTAATAATTATATTATACTTAGCTCATTACAACTGAATCAAACACTAGAATTAAGAAACACATACTTTATTACAGAAGGAATTTGCGTTTACGTTTGTCTACAACTGGCTGACATGACATCAGCTGATTTCAGCGCTACCAACTTGCTAAAGACTGGCCCAATCATGTTTAAAAATTATAATAAAAGAGTCACATTCATTCAGAAATTGACATTCCTCTAATGAAAAAATTCATCAGAAAATGACATTCAGCAATGATAAATTCATTCAGAAATTACGATTGTGATGTGGAAAATCTACCTTAAAATTGAAAGAAATTGATTTTATATAACAGATGATATTTGGTAGTAAAGTTGAAAATTTTCTAAATTCAACGTTGGGTCTAATAATTTGGCCACCCTCTGTAGACACATTTTGCAATTGAGTCATAATTTAAATAACTATCCAACAAAATATCAACAGTGTGTTTTAAATACCTGATTTTTTACTGTAACGTATCAAAATGTTAAAAACACCTCTGAAGTTGAAAAATCTATATAAATAAAATTAAAATTTTGTCTGTGCATTGCTTCAAATTATGATAATTTTAGTCATTTTACATTTTATACCCCGAGAGCCGAAATGGACCTCATATCAATTATATCTGTATGCCTATCTATAACTCTGAATAATGTATTTGTTACACTTTGCCGTGCACCCACTATGATGAAATTCACTTTCATTATTCTACACCTTTTGAAGGGTTATTTACTTCAAATTGACCAACACCCTATTAAAATAAAGTAGTGTAAATAAATAGCTCTCAAAAATCAAATTTTTAGCTGTATTAGTATTATTTTTCCAATAGTTTTCTAATAATTTTTCTTTTTTTAAACACTAAATTGGTGACAAACATAAATAGCCACCTGTTAGATTAAAATCAATATTATTTTGTTTACATTGATCATTGAATTGATATTATTCTATATTAATATTTTATCCTTCTGTAAATCAAATGGTTTATTACTATACACATTTTATAGTTTATATAATTTAAAATTAATACTTAGGTTAGTTACTTACTGAAATGGCAACCTACCCAGGTAGGTATTTTAAGATGATTATGGTGCGATCTTGTAGTCTTTTTATTGATTAAGTCTGACATGACTAGCCCAAACAGCCAAACAGTTTATGTCATAACTAAGGAACCTACAGTTTAATGGGGAGTCCAAACCACTGCCTCTGAAATACGAACTTGTATAATAATGGCTTTTTCTGTCACAAATATCCACAATTCAATAAAATAATTAATTAAGCTAATTTGTGAGTCATGCTACTGTTTCTTTCTTCTTAACGTTTAGTCACACAACCCCTAGAAAATTATTTCCTAGCTATTTCCTAGTAAAAAATAAAATTATCACCGTACAAAATACTTTGCCAGTAACATTAGTTCACGGAGTGACCTCAGCCTCAACACGGTGTCGTACGAGTACGTTCATCGTGACGACCTGAGCATTACAATCAGCTGGCCACCGACGATCACAGCCCTCGCCCTGGCTCGTATAAATACGAGACACCTCTAGGAGTCTTCAGTACACCAGCAGTGTCACTAGCCAACACATACTCCACCATGAAGTGCCAGGTAAACTACCTACTTCATAGTAAAATACCATTCCTTTGTAGGATTTAATTTAGAATGTATTATAAAATAATTTACAAAGTTGCATACTAATGCAGAAGACGTCACGAAAGTAGTCATATTAATGAGTTAATAATATATACATGCTCAAAATCTTTGTATTTTACAGTTTTTTCTACAGAAAAATACACTTTTAAAGCTTTCATTACTGGGACTAAACAAGGAATAAAACTGTATTCGGTAATAAATACATTTATTTTAATCCATTGCACACCTGTATAATTATAAGGAAGTAGAAGTTATTGATAGCAAAAACACTAAATTTTTCTTTAGTATTCTAAATTAATTATTAATGGAGACTGTATTTGGCATATTACTGTACCTTACAAAAATGTATTAAGTAAATACATTCCCAAAGGGAAGTACCCTTTGGGAACTAGCTTGGATAATGGATACGTAAATGTTATGTTTTCAATTCCTCTAATCAGCTATCCTCATAAACTTATGTTGTCACTTCCGTTACAGTTTTTACGTGACGCGAGTTTCCACCCCCCTACCCCCAGAGCTTAGACATATCGATGTCAAAAGTTGCCATACGATAAATAGCTTTTACTTCACAAAGATTTAAAACGAGTGGAATTAATAAAACATGGACAGATGCGAATTAGTAAAAGTTATTAATGCGATTCAATTATGAACCTTATACTTTGTTCCAAAAAAAACGAAAATGTTTACCAAGTCAGAGAAATAATTATACAAACTAATTTTTTAACCACCAAAAATACCAAAATGTCTAATGAATGTGTAGTGTTAATTAA
Source organism: Nephotettix cincticeps (assembly GCA_023375725.1). Classification (NCBI taxonomy): domain Eukaryota; kingdom Metazoa; phylum Arthropoda; class Insecta; order Hemiptera; family Cicadellidae; genus Nephotettix; species Nephotettix cincticeps. The sequence goes on from CM041785.1 coordinate 26,544,662, forward strand.
TGGATGGATTTTGATATGATATTATTTTTTAGGTCAATTTAGAATATAGCTCTTCCTTGATGTTTACATATATGAAAATATTTTTTTTCTAGTACATGATTACCTAAAGTTAACGTTTGATCAATGATCATTTGTTCGTTTATTTTATAATTTTTTTAAAATTTAATTTAATAATTAGATGTATGTACTTTTTAGGAATGAAACTTTAGTTTAATATTTGAGTATAATGTCTCAATAAGTAGTGTTAAATTCCAGATCGCCCTGTTGCTCGTCCTCGCCGTGTCCGCCTTCGCCGCTGAACACAAGTCTGCCGAGGGTCGGGACAAGCGAGGAGCTGTGCTGGCCTATGACTACACCTACCCCTACTACGCCGCGCCCTACGCCTACAGCCCCTACTACTCCGCAGCGTACGTCGCCTCTCCCTACGCTCGCTCTGCCTACGTCGCCTCCCCCTACGCCTCTCCCTACACTGCCGCCTACTACTACAAGTAGACGGAGATGTAGGCATACATAATCATCGTATTCTGAATATTATCATATCAATTATTCATGTACATCAAGTTGTAAATTCATTTGTGTCAGTACAGTAGAGAAACCCGCTATGAACTCATTTTTATATGTACCATAGTTTGTCAATAATTTATTTATTTGTAAATAAACTTTATCTTATGTTTATGATTTCGTGAATCCAATTGTTTTCCAATAATTTGTAATAATATAATATAATTCTTGATAGAAATTTTAATAAAAACTCGATAAGTGAATAATAATAAATAAGCATCTAGCACAAGCATTATATTCATTATATTTATGTACATTCCATTATATTTTAAACAACGTACCTATAATATTTATGGGAAAATAGACAATATGTTTATGTTTTATGATGATTCACTCAACACAACTTTATGGTGAAAATACAGTACATCATCATTCTTTTCAACACTAATCCATTAGTAAACTTCTACTCGTTTTACAGTAATGTATTAAAAAGCTCGAGGAAAACAATAAAGATACATAGGATGTAACATGTGCGCTGTGGAGCGGGGGATGAGGAAGTGCGTTGTCACCGTCACGCGTTCCAGTATGGATCACGCGCCATTCGTCTCTTTCGTGATCCCTCACGAAGAAACTCGAAACATGACATTAGCTCTTAGATTATTTTAGAGGATAACATAAGTCTTTACCGAATATCCAATTTTAATGTAAAGAAAGGTGTGTAACTCTTTCATATAAGAAGTAACATTTTCTTTAACATTTTTAGAAGTCATACAATAAAAAATTTCAAAAACACTTTACAAACTAGAGATCTTAAAAGTAACTTTTTAAAGAGAGAATAGACTCAATGTTAATGTTTGTAACGTTTGATTTGGAAGAAAAATTGCTTGGATATAATCAGGTGTTTCGTTGCGAATTACGAAAACTGTAGTAGAATTAATTACGTTATATACTGGAATCGGGAGGCTTCATGAGAGTAAGAGGCTGTGAGGTCGTAATTTTGGGCTGTGAGCACGTGGGGTTGGGAGAGCTTACACTTTCCATACATTGAGAAGGGAGTGAACCACATGGTCCTAAGGAGGAGCCTGTGAGACAATGTAGTAACGATCTGGACCGTTTTCATGGCTCTGATTGGTTCACGGCTTCCGTCATACCTCTCACCGAACTCCAACCGGTTCAAGTCCTATAATGCAATTGATTTTATCATAGTTTGAAACCTTTTCCTTTTCACTTGCGAAAAATAACAATTGTATATGAAACTAAAGACTCTGTGAACAATTAAATAGTAATGAAATTCATTAGATGAGTTTTGGGGTGATTTATATTTTCCTTTTTAGTGGTTTTTAGAGGTCCTAGCATATAGCCAAATTGTATCCCCTTGGATCATATTTCATAAAAAGCGAACGATTGGTGTGGTCTAAAGAGAGGCAACAGACACGCATACAAATAGATGGACTGACATTATTTCGAAAACGGTCAATAATCCAATCTTGGATATTTTCCGATGACCTCTCCCTTGGGAAGGGAACAAATACTAAAAATGTCTGCTCATGATAAAGATCAATTTCCTTAATCCAATTCTCTAACCTGCAGTGAGTCGAAACTTGGTGTGAATTTAGATCAGTCCTGGAGTCGTGATCGCATCAGTCGTAATTACGGCATTCTTCCGCTTCCTGTAAAGCATTCGGAAGCCGGAAGTCGATGGATCGATGGTTGGAATAGATAATCGGATTATTGATTAGGAGTGACTTGAACCATTTTCTTTATTGCTACACAATAATCAGGTACGTTTAACCAGTTTCAACTAGGCATAAACTGAAATTTGACAGTAAACTTAAAATTGGGATTTAACATTGCTCAAAGAGGTCTAAAGAATTCAACCAAAATTTCTGTAAATGGCCATGACGGAAATCGGAGGTAGTTGATAAGTTCAGAATCATATATTGATATTTGTACAAAGCTCAAATGATTTTGATTCCTCCTTTTTGACCTGTGAGACCCAATCTCTATTGGTAATGAGATGGTTTTCTAACTGACTATTGGCCTTTCTAGAATGTGATATTTCTTGCTTAGTTTTTTGACATGGATATGTCAAACAATGAAAAATTTATTATTTTTAGTAGGGTCGTATGGTCGAATTAATATTTTGAATATAAAAGAATATAAAAATGAAGTTTTGACATGGATATATCTTAGCTCTGGCTCGGTAATGTAACGATTAATTGGTAATTATAAGATTCGTTATACAAGAAAATTAAAGAGGCAATTATGGCAGGGATAAACCCGGGCTTAAACAGTTGGGTTCACGGTCCAATTATAGATAACCCCGGACTAAAAAAGATAAACTGTCGGGTTCACGAGTCAAGTTCTAGCGCAAAGAGCTTGGTCTCGGCTAAAAAGAACAATGGTTTTAGACTCGGACTTAACCCCAGGGGGGGCCAGGGTTAACGCGACATCATGTCGGGATTATCTCATTTTTCAAGTAATTTTATGTTTTCATTCTTTGAAAATGTAAACATTGAAACTTAGGACGTTCATGGGGTAGCCCGAGAGGATTTTAATGAATTGAATTTTATGATGTGTAAACATATGAAACTTTGCATAGTTTTTAAATTTTGAACAATATGTGTTGCATGAGTTTAATATCTACCTTTGCGTAAAATTCAAACCAGTCGTTAAACAGATACCTAAGATTTGATAGACGTGTGTTTTGGTGTGCGACTCGGTGTGTGAGGGATATTGTTTGCGACAAATATTAAATCTGTAATGGTACGATGGCTATAAGGGCAGGCTATCTGCTGTTAAACATTTCTATTTACTTCCCTGGGGGAAATAGGTTAGATCATGGATATGTCTCAAGGGAATGTTTTAAAAGTTATTGGCTGAAGGGTTCAGCCATATAAGTGTATGTATAGTTCTTACTCTAAAAGTAAAGTATAACTTCACTGGCACCATTGAAACCAGCTTAAAAAACTAAACTAATTAGTATTTTGAATTATTTGTCTACGACTAACGGTTCCAGAGAAAAGTTAAATTTACTGTCCATGATAAACGCTTTACGTTGTCTGACGTACGTTGTCCTAATGTTATTCTTAATTTACCACGTTACAGTAGTAATGTAGTAATCCTTGCAAACACCGTTTTCCATAAAACTTGGTATGAAGCGTTAGGTCAAATTACCCAACAAAATCAACTCAAAAAAGCTTGGTATGACCTGGGGGGGGGTTTCCCCCATACAATTCAATCAATTAATTTAACTTTGTCTCTCTTGTTTTCATCATCTATAGTGTTTTGCGTAATTACTAGTCCAAACAATAAATTATTAAATGATATTTAGATAAACTTTGTTTGGCGTTAGGTGTCACAAGTGCTTCTTATTAAGGGAGAAAGTGTGTGTCAGCCCACTGATACCGTTTATTTTATACTAAACATCCAATGAATTCAATAACTGCCCTGGTAGTTTCTATGGAAACATGTTACATATTTTTCATCTTAAAAATCACTAACGTTCCCCCACAGAGCTAAGACCATGTCAAAAATTTAGTCAAAGAAAAAGCATACATATATGGAAACTTATTATAGGTATAGAAGAATGAAAGAATTACATTAATATTATATTACACATGTGTGTGGGTTTACGCTTTTATTTATTAAAAACCCCACCCTGCAATGCCATCCTATTGTTTTGGTTTTGGGACATTTCGCGAAAGGCCAATATAAACCGTATAAGCCGATGACATTTTACAATTTTATTAAAGACCCGACTTCGAAACGAGTGACGCTTGCGGCGCATGAGCTCATGCCACCTGCTGTAGGCAAAGATGGTGTCCTAATTAGGGTGCTAATAAAGCTTGGTCACCAGGTACTCAGAAATAAACGGACTAATTTTGTACCCTACATCCTACGATAAATTTTCCCGCCATGTACATGTGCGGACATCAGGTATCAGCCTCTCCATCTACCCCACATGTCGGCCTCCCAGCTGGTCTGTCACTTAAGAAGAATGCTCTCATGGTCCTCGGCGGTGATAGTTGCTCTGTCGGCCTCTAACCTCCGCCTGCAAATCGCCTGGAGCGCACGAACCAAAATATGTGTGGCATCCAGCTGACACGTTGCAACAACGATGACGTTTAAAGAACATTCTGGTTTTGTTATATTATAGGTTAGGACAAGAAAATAAACTAATTATCTTATGCCTACTATAAATGTATTGGGATTACCTAGGTGATCAAAATCACAAATGCCCTTGCACAGAGACCGTCCCATACGCAGATTTGAGTCGCAGGTGAATAGGTCACTTTTCCATAGAAAAATCGCTAATTTGTCCACTAATCTTAAACTATAGATCTGTATGTCATCATACTCAGCAGAACCAAAGACGCTGCTTTTCAAAGAGCTAATAGGTTCACAGTTCGTCAGACTAAAGATAGTAAAAAGTACATTTTTGGTATGTCCCCGTTAACAAAAATAATAGAATTGAGTTTACCAAATTAATTTACTGAACTCCATAAAGGAGTACAGAGTTGACCGAAAACATCAGCAGGTGACATAAGCCATTATAAGTTTAGAAAATGATACTGAAGCCCATTTTATCTATCTGAATATTTTGTGTTATTTTAATCAAGGGTTCTCTTAATTCAGGGATCCTCATAATAAAATTACTTATCTACTTTCTCCTTCTTCTGTCCAACCCGCAGGTGGTTTTTGGCTTCTCCAAGACACGCCTCTGCTCTACCTTCTGCAATTTCTTCTCCTCCATAAAAATACTTTTATATTTTAGTACATGCTCCTCCACAGTCTTGATTTTCCCAAAGGTCTTATACCATTGAGTTAACCATTTGTCTGATGTTAACGGTTTCTACCGTTGTATAACCGTAATGTTGTACTTGTCCGTTCTTAATTTATAGTTTAATAAAATTAGACGTTTAATTCTTATAAATTACGTCGGGCTCACGATACATCTCTTTTAGTTCTCTATTCCTTCTAATTCTCGATTCTATTGCTTCACGAATCGGTTCATGATAAAATTAAAATTTAATAATACCTATAACAAATTTCTATCATTTAATTAATTGTAGTTTCGAAGAATATTCCTGATAAAACATTAAATTACTTAGCTCTTAAATGGCTTTCAAATAAAACCTTAGTTTTATAAGAGAAACATACATATATTGCTTCCAATTTAGTTTTCCAATGGAAATAAAAATGTTCAACAGCTTAGATACATTTATTGAATACATGGCCATACAACGCTTCAGGTAAAATAATCTTTCTCTCCGTAACTTTCACAAGCACAAATTACCAAAGAAGATTCAATTAAATATGATAACGAGAATGTAATGAGTTTATAGTAGAATTTTAAAGTAAATTGATTTTTTATACCACAATAATATAATTTATGTATAGTTGCATGTGACAGTACTCACCGGAAGTATTTTTTTAAATTATGGTAATTCAAAATGAGCACATCCTGACGACCACAAATAAGAAACCTTTAATATATTTAAATCAGGTTACGTTTGCAATATACCTTAATCCCTCAGGGCTCTCTCTTGGTATGAACTTATAAAGTTTAATAAAAAATCTGAGACAACCATCTACCACCCATGATAAAGTAATGCATTTATAGAAAATTCACTTATCCCGAAGTTTTATTAGCGAGGGACTGTAATGTCTCAGTGATTGAAACCAGCAATCATATTACTGACTATGAATGCTTTCCAGCCCGCTTCGAAAATCACGTTTTAGACCGATAGTATAACAATAGAACTTTCATATTGAACACGCAGCTTATCGTGAACACTAAATACCCCCGTCGCAGCAGATCTGCGTACTCAGCGAATTTCCAAATCAATAATATAATAATAATTATGATATATGATAAGTTTTTTTTCAATATCTGTCGACAAATATAATAGTTATTTGACTATTCTCCATTATCATGGGAAAGAGTATGCAGGTTTGCTGCTGTAAGGAACATTGAAAGTAGGCATTTCTAGCATAAACAATTTTTATTTTGACTATTTATACCAAGTTTCATAAACATCTGTCCTTAAATAAAGGAGTTTGCTTATTCTCCTTATATAATATATGCTTATAATATAATAATATATAATATTTGCTTATATATATATATATATATATATATATATATATATAATATCTTCTATACATTTCTTGTTTTAACTGCTCAATAATGATGAAATATTCAATATGCGAATAGATAGTGAAGATAAAAATACTAAAGGGATAACAAATTTGTAAATTCATAATTAGACCAGTACGTAATTTAAGAGGTAAAATTGCGGATCGGATTTCATGGTTAACTGTAGGTAGGTCCCTTAGATGCCATTGGTTGTAAGCACAACCAATGGCATGTCTAAGGACATGTCTAAGAAACATGTCAGTTTTAACAAGGCCACAACCATCTTACACTCATTTTTCATTTACACTTGGCTTACCTACCTGGGTAGGACGTCATTTAGAGGACATAGTCCTATAACAGCCTGAAACCTGACATCCTGTCCTGTCCCGAAAGAAAGGTAATAGGGTAATAATAAAGATAAAGTTTCAAGTTAACAAAACCCCAAACAATTATCTAACTTGGAGATGTTTACATGTTAAATATGCAGGTATTTTACAATGTTAAGTATTTAACAACACTATATTTCGTTCTTTATTATATACGCTGAGTGACAGCCGTAAACGGTCAGCATCTCAGTTATGAGAGCATCAACAGCACATGTAACGTCTAAGTTTGCACCTGCATGGGTTTACTGCTACCTCTCACATCTGTCTAGTGCCACTATAGACTTAATTCTCACAAATTAATAAATATATTAGGTTATAAAATAAAAATAAATTCTCTGATTTGTTTAGAGAACCATGTAGTTTTATTTATTTATTTTTTCTTTTGTTAAATTTTGGAAATCTTCAGCTACCTCCTTATTTCCTGCCACAATTGAAATGTCAATCCGTAAAGTAAACCTATTGTGCACGTTAATCGAGTTGCAACCTAAGCCTAGTCGTGGTGTGTTGTATTTGGAAACTTGAGAGTGGCAAGTTGCAGCCGCCCTCCTGAGGGCAGGTCTCCACTGGACCACTAACCAGAACCACCCCTACTTCTATGCCATTACACTTTACATGTACACCTAAAACACCGGCTCATGGTTCTTGACTGGTAAATCTGATAATCCGTAAAACAGCTGTGTCATTAATTAGCTCAATGAATAAATAGATATTTTTCCAGGGTTAAAATATTTATTCTCTTTCTAGAATTCAAGCACAGTCATTCAGATTACCAAGCAAAAACTACAGTATTTTGCAATAAAAATGAGTTTAAATTTTTGTAAAAATATTAAAAGTTGTATTTGTGTATGTAGTATACATAAGTAGACGATTACGGAAATCTTATGGGTGTTTTATTCACATATTTTAGCAAAAGGTAATTTTACAGGAGTCACTGGTTTAGAAATATTATGGGAAGGTCAGAATTAGGATAAACTACATCCTTAAACCATAAAATAAATTTTGAACATCTTTAATTTAATAAACGTACTTACCCAACACAGAAACAAAAAAAGTATTTCTTTGGTTCATTTTATACTCGTGTAAAAGCCAAGTAATAAAATTTGATTGGTATCCTCATTTATTAAGAGCACGAGAGGAGCTTTTTCGAGTTCATCCCATAAACGATATATTGTGAGTTCTAGTTTTGTAAAATACATGAGTAGTGGTAGGAAACGGGGATAAAATATAAAATGATTTTTTTTTAAATCAAATAACTGAAAACATCCGTCGCTAAAATAGCATAGTGATGGTCATGCCCCAACACATATTGCAGTTAATGCAGACATAACACATTAAGAGAGGAGGGGTGGGGGAGGGGGGCAGTAAACAGACTGTTGAGACATGGAGTTGGGGGTAGACATGGACTGAGTAATGCAGCTGTAAACGTAATGATATTTACATCTCTGACAGTTTATTGCTTTTGGCGGCAGATAACTTGCAGTTCGACATGTGACGTACATGAGCGTTCCCCTGATAAAATCCGGTACGATGCTTTAACAGCGCTTTTTATATAATACACGTGAGAAAGTAAATTGGGAAAATATTACATTAATAATCATAAAATAATACACAATCATATTGCTATGTTTTAAATATTATATCTAACATATTTAATACTTTTAAAAAGTTATTCTAGATTTCTATTTCGGATTTTAAAATTTCAGAAATTATAAAAGTTATAAAATAATTAACACTGTCTACAAAAAAACAACTACTCGTAGAAAACAGTCACGATTTTATAGTTCACATTTGGTAGTTTTTTAATCAAAGAATACTAATCTGTTTTAAACAAAAACACTTAATCGCCTATAATAGTATGGTTGTTATGGGTTATTTTAGGGGTCACGTGTTGAAATTGATGGCTAGAACAATCATTTAGATAGATAATAAACTGTTTACAAAACTTATTACAGGTAACCAGGAAAAAGATGATAAAGAGTATCACTTATTTATAGAATTTACTGAACAGATGTAATATGTTACATTTTCAATTTATTACGTTATAAATATTTTTTTATAGGTTACGGTGGATTTGACACTGTCTATATTTATCGAAGAGCTGGATGACCGGTCTTACATTAATTAGCTATGTTTAGCAGTACTATCACTTTAGTCTTCTTTTATCTGTTTACAACATAAAAAGATGTATGTAAATATATTTTGCTATAAAAGGACATACCCCTTGTTGAATTATATTTCGTAAGCGCAATCATATAATATAGTATATGAATAATATTAGAACTAACTAAATAAATCTAATTAAAGTAGAGCAAAGAATAAAAATTCAAGTGAGTGCTTCAATCCAGATCCTGCACCGAACACCACTTTCGTTTTGTTTTCTAAAACTGTCTAGTACGATTTATCTTTCTCTCTCCATCTATCCTCAATGTTTACAGTGTGTAACATGTCCCCCATCTCGTAGTCATTTCTTACCAACTCTATATATCACTCAGCCTGTCTCGTCATCGCAACATATTGCCTTGAAATACAACAACTAAGAGGTACATTATTGTCCTTCTTTCGTTCCGTATTATACAGGACGATTGAAAATTAAGTTTCACCTCCTAAACGTTTTTATTATTTGATTTATTTAAAATCGGTTTGCGGTAAACTTCTCAGATATGAGGGGCTACATTGGTGATTGTTATTTTGAAACTTTGTATCTTTAGGGGTTTTGGGGGTGGGGGGGGGTAGCTCAAAATTTTCAAATGTAAAGCCCTATCGAGTGACCCCTCATTTAAATACTCCTCCTTCACTACACTGTTGTCTCTGTTGAAAACTAGATCTCTGTCTGGCGTTTCATCTGTTTCAATTAAGTTTTTAAGAGATGGAATTATTTATGAGCGTTTATGATAAAAGGACCTATGAGAAAGTCACCAATTATTTCAGCCTATACGTTTAGTTTTTGTGGGTGTTGACTTTGGCCTTCTCTGTTCCAGAGAGGATTCTCTTGCACCCAATACCTAAAACTATGACGGTTAACGTGTCTGTTGAGTCTCGTCAGAAAAAAAGGTATGTTGAAAGAAGACATTTCTCTAGAATCCATATTCTGTGTCATTACCTCACAAAATTCAATTCTCTTATAGAATTGATCTTCATTCAGTTCTTGGAATAATGTAATCTTGTAAGGAATTTGTGAGTCTTTGAGACCTTTTGCACTGACCAAAAACTTAAATTATGTTTTTCGCAACTCTTCTTGGTGATTGTTGAGGATTAACTCAGCTAAAACGCCTTCTTCTGTTAATTCATCTGTGTTAGGCCGACCGATCTCATCCAAAATACTCCCTATACACTGAAACATTTTAACGATTTTAGTTACACCTTGTCTAGAGATTAGATGTTCAGGATGCCTTTCACTAAAATCATCAGTAGTTCCGTTGTAAGTACCAGTTTGTCCAAACATTAAAACAACTTAAACTGTTTTTTTAACTAAAAAACCATGACGAAGTCGTTGAAAAATCCAAACCAAAACACAATACTTGAAAATAAGCAATGGAGTATTGTACAACAATTGGTATTGTAAATGGCTAGTTTCACATATCAGCTGTTATTCTCAGCTAGGAAAATTCAAACAGCTGTTCGAAGTATGACATAGCTTTTATTCAGAGAATCCACATGGAATATTTGCATTCCAAGGAAATCGTTCAAAGGTTACTGATAACCGTCCTTATGGGGAGTTGGGTATTGTACAGAAATTTTTTTTACTAACTGCATCTTATTAGCAGTAATCTAAGTAAGAGTAAATGTTACCTTGATACAAATTCAAAGTTCTTAAATAATACTTTTTTCATTAAAACACTTAAAATATTTTAAATGGCTGAAAAAACATCTGAACAACATCTGTTTGAAAAAAGATTGTACTACTGCATGGAGGTACAGGTAGAGCAATTCGATCATCAAATAAAATATAAGGTTCATTAATTTACTATTTATTTATTAATTGACTTTTTTTAATAAAGAGATTAGTATTCTACCCCACACCACTACTACCCCTAAAGGTACACATTTTCTAAATAACAATCATCAATGTAGCCCCTCATATCGGATAAATTTGCCCAAAATCGGGTTTAAATAGACCAAACAATAAAAAAGTTAAGAAGGGTGTAACTTACTTTTCAATGAATACTACATTATTCACCACTACATTATACTACACTAGGTTAGAAAATACTTCGATAACCCAGATATAACATGTTCGTTGCAGGGTATATTTGAAAATAATGGCGGTTAATATATTCAAATAACTCGGTTTTATAAAGCTCTTTAAGTGTCAATATTGCTCATAGTTTGTATTTAAACTCTTTAAACGAGGTTTTAAACCAGAAAACATTACTTAGTTATTTACGTTAACATAAAGTTATTTACGTCTACTTGAAAGATGAATTAGGAATGACAAACAATGTCCTTAGCCAAGGATGTAATTACACGACATTTCATTTAGACTTTATGAAAGTACTTTGTAGTGCAAAAAATGTTTTGGTTAAGCCTATTCACTTCGTTGTAATATTATTAGTTATACTTCAATAAGCTCTATTAGCTACTTTGTAATCTTATAACTTATTATTAATAAGTTACAGTGTTCACTGCGTGTCTCTTGTAGTTCATGAGGGTCTGAGAGGGATTTGATCACAAACTGTATACGTACAATAAATAAATCATTCGTCATTACTTTCTCCAAGTATTTAGTTATTAGCAACCTGTCATTTTGGTAGTTCTTTAGGCTAAATATATTTAAATTTTGACTTAAGATTAAATTATTTATTTATTTTGTACTTTACAAATTTTTACAGTAAAATTGAATATAGCAAAACAATTATGACTATTCAGGTAGTGTGGTTAAAATCCAATGAACCACTATTTACAACGCAAATGGGTCCTGAAAAATACGTCCAGTCCGTACATATCATTATATGAAGAAATACGTTGTTGAATATACTATTAATTACCGGTTAGTACTATTAAACGTTGATTAATATTTTTAAGCATTTAAATGACTATGGATAAACCATTAATTGATTTAATCAAAACTCAATATTTCGGTATTTAAAGTCATCGATGTATTGAATGCAATATGGCTCGAGTAAGGTGTCAAACAATTTATCTATGGTATTCAATTTAGTTAAAAAAAGTATATAAAAGTAAAATGTAGCACCTTTGGAATATTGTATGTGGTTGTATGGATGGAATTATTTAACACATTTTTATAGATGGTACTCGACTAGGGATCTGTACTAACTACTCCTTTCTATTTTTTCTTTTTACAAACCTTTCTCGACCTGTCCTAATATGCAACAGTTCTATCACCATTTTAATGTAGTGATTTTTAAATACGTATTTAAATACAAGTAGGTAATACTAGTAATTAAATAATCTTGTAAAACGTCTGAAAAATGTACGCAAACAAACAATTTCAATTTCAGTGTTTCGTGATAACAATATTAAAAATACTTGTAACATATTAATAATTCACTATGGAGAATAAAGTGGAACTACATACACGGAAATTATATAGAGGGTGAATTTTTTATAAAATCCTCCAGGCCCGATATTCCTATATCGTGAACGGCCGAGTGTCAGCGGTGTTATACATTATTTATAAGCCGTCCGGCCAATATTGTCACTGAGAGTGTTCGTGTAACATTCCGCATTCCAAAGGATGTTCAAGTTAAACACCGACCATTTTTAGATTTACGTTTTGTATTTTGATGGAAAATACATTAATGACGTTTGAGCACTTAATGTACTTTCACAATAGCTAAATAAATTTGTTGTTTCGGACTTGTTGTTAAATTTGTTGCTATAGGATTTGACAAAAACTAACTAATCTGATTTTTTTGAGAGAAGTAATTTGAATGCACAAACCTAGTCAGGTATGACGTGACTAGGTAACTAGGTAACTAGGAATGGAATACATTGGTGGAGAGAGTCATGGGGATATAAAAATAAACAACTTCCCCCATAGTCAACGACACTTCTATGCAGGTAATGCTTCACTCATAGAACTATAAATTAAATTTTCCCTGACTTTACATAACATGCAAATTTTCATACACTTTAACCTATTAATTAAGTAATGACGTTTTAGTTTGTTTTTTAATTAGTATTTGGTAGGTTGAACCACAAGTGTACTGTACACAGAAAAACTTAAAGTCATGTAGTCCACAAGGGTAATAGAATCTTAAAGGTTAATGATTGTACATGGTATTGTGAATTATACGTAGGGATACTGCTTCTCTGACTAATTTATTTAATTATTTTTCACCCATGGTAGATTAAGGTTCACTAAGTGTCTCTAAATACTTGAGTTATATTTTTTGACATGCATATATCTTAGCTTTGGGAGGGGGTGTTGGAGATTTGAACGACAAAAAAGTGATGTAATTTGCTTTGTGGTGTCATATAGCTAGTGACGTCATAGTTTGGTTATAAGAACAGCTGTTTATAAGACCTGACAACATTCCCTTTAGTATTAATGATTTAACCTATTTCCCACAGGGAAGTAAATAAAAACATAACAATTGAATTAAACACTGTGAGCTACAGATCGATTTGAACATCCAGTACAAAGATAAATATGTTAGAATCACAATGATACTTCATAGCGATGAGATAACCTTTGAGAAAATATTCCACTATGGCACGCTGAGAGACGATAATGTCATCTTGAGATGAAACCTAAGAGTTCTGTACGGCGAGTATCGAGCTCTCGGCAGCTAATGGACAAGCTGATACGATACTTCTAGTTCCTATTTGTGGAAACAACTCTACCGTAATACGATTACATGATCCGAGGTAGAATGAGTAACTGTCAGTGGTTGTTGGAACTTATTTAACCAGCAATGTGAATGTATTCATGTATAATAAACAAGGTGGACCAAAGGAAACACATGTCTTTACTATTGAATTACTGAGATTATACTGAGAGACTAAACCTAGTGAAAATAATAAAAAGTAGCATTATGTAATGTATTTTGTAACGTCATTTTGATATACGAGTTCATACATTAATAAATACATATTTTAATTGGGTTCAAAAAATAATGTCTTGGATACGACATCCCTCTTGTTGGACATAGCATGCTTGTCTTTGGCTTGGACATCATTTGGTGTATCATTGTGATTTACGGACACAGCAATCGAATTTATTACATTATAGTACTGGATTCGGGAGGCATTCAGGGGAGTTAATGGTAGCGAAGTCGTAGTGTTGGGCAGTGGGCACATGGGGTTGGGAGAGCTTACACTTTCCCCACCTTGAGAAGGGAGTGAACTACATGGTTCAGAGGTGAAGCCTGGGACAAAGTAGTAACACGCTCTCCTTAAAGCTACGCAAAACTCTCTCCAAAATTTCTTTAGGAACGGTCGGCTTCAGTTTTCTTGTGAATAGAATTAATTATTCAGTTCATCTATTGTGTGAGGCTTGTTCATCAAGACTCTTGATTTTAAACCCACTTGAATCATACTAAGGACCTATCTACATTTATAAAATAACTGTGAGAATGTTTGTGATTGTTGAGTTACTTTTTGAACAGGAAGTAACTGTGGTTATTGTGACATCAGGGTGCTGCACTGAAATGATAAAAGGATTTCTTAGTCCAGAACTTGAATGTCGGCAAGTGAATTTGAGGGAGATTTAGCAGGTTGATGTCACCATTAACCTGCTGAATGTGTCACGTGTCTAATGGAAACAGCTTGCTTCGTGTGAACTGTGAAGCTCACACGAAGAGAGTTTCTATTGAAGTGGTTTGATGAATGTTCACAGGATGTGTTATTTCGAGATCTTGTGATGTTTATGAGCGGATTTGTCACCAGCTTTGTCGATGTGCAACTTCTTTTTGTGGAGAATTTTTGAAATCAAGAGCCTCTATGAACAAGGCTTGCACAATCCATGACCTGAAGAATTACATTAATCAGGAAATTGAAGGCATGCCGAATGAAATGTTAGAGAGACCCAACAAAGAGAGTATCTTTCAGGATGAGATTTAAATTCATAGCCAACAAGAAATATGTCATATCCAGGAATTTTTTTCTAGATTAAATTAGATATGTATATTTCAAAATGGCATAAAACACCATAAGATAATAGTAGTCTTTATTACTATTACCAACCCATGTCCCAGTAGTTCAATAGCAATACATGCGTTTCCTCTGCTCCATACTGTATGTCAATCTAAGTATTTGTCCGTTTAAATAAATTAAAACAAAATAAAACCGCTGATAAACTGTTTATTTTTTATCCGCTGAGAAAAACGTTGTATTTTGAGGAATACCTACGGTTTTCATGATGACTAATGTGTTTTTGTAAAATGAATCAACAACGATGATTATTGTGATTTTACGTGAATATTTAATGATGTAACGTATTTTTATTCGTTATAAGAGCACGTCTATATAATGATATAAATGTATAAAAGTACTACTATTTCTTTTGACAATTCTAATTTTAAATGTTTGCACCAGACGTCATTCAAAGTCAACACCCAAAGGGATAAATACTTGAAATATTTAAGTGAGGTAAGGCTAACACCCGTTATGTGAGGAATTCGTAGTTTATACGGTACAAGAGGGAGCCATGAACAGGCAAGAAGTAAGAATCCAAGTTGCCTACAGCGTACACAGCAGACGTCGCTTTGACACCACCGATGACATTCACACCGCAGTCTCTGCGTTACTAGGATTCCTGGTTAAACATCGGTCGAATGTAGAGAATGTTTCATAGAGAAATTTATATTTCTCTATGTTGAGAGTATAAACTGAGATCTAAAAAAATCAATATTTTGATTTATAAGTATACTGTAGTAATACTGTAGAAATTATTGTTATTGCGTAAAATTTTCATTTGAAGTTGAGTATAACGTTTTTTGAATAAAGTTTTTACGTGATGTCTTTGTCCGTGTTTTGTTGTTGTGTGTGGTGGAGTGTGTGTGTGTGTGTCTGGTTGTGTACAGTGCCACAGCCTACCCCGTTGGTCCAATTTAGATCAAATTTGGCATGTATGTATATATTCACGGTATCTCCAGGTGTTTTTTCCATTTTTTTTAATTTTTGATTTTTAAGGGTAGTTCATCCTAAAAACCCTTAAAAATGTAAAAAATCCAAATTTCTCGAAAATAGCTCTGATGATTTTGATTAAAATTTGACTGGTTATAGTTCACAGAGTACTAAATAATTTGACACCACCCGCATATCTGTAAAAATGACGGTTCAAAAGTTATGGGCTTTTAAATGTCAAAAAAAAACAAATTTTTAAATTTTCAGCGAAAACAATAAAAGTAAAGTATAACTTGACTGGTACCATTGAAATTTAAGTAAACAAATTAGTATTTTGAATTATTTATCTACGACTAACGGTTCCAGAGAAAAGTTAAATTTACTGTAGATAAAAACAGCGTTGTCTGACAGCGCACAATGTTATTCTTATGGAAAATGTAAAAAAATCAATTTCTTCCTTACTTTCCACCGTTTTCCTGAAACTTGGTATGAAGTTAAGGTAATAAACAAAACCAGCTCAAAAAAGCTTGGTATTAATTTCCATTTTGAACAATAAATTATAAATGATATTTTATTTTGTAGAACATATAGTTTTATTAAATGTTTTTAATTTACTTAAAGAATGTATGTATATGTACTTTTTACGATGTATATAAAGTATATTTTTTATTTTTATAACTACATCTATAAAAAAAAAAAAAAATTTTATTATATCAAATTAAATTTTATATGAAGTTTAAAAAATAAAACATATTTAGATAAACCGTATGGATAAAATCCATGACAAAGAAAATAATTCATTTAGAATCCAGTTTTTAAGATAAAAAATAAGACAACAATTTTGTATTCCAAAACAAAACATGTTTCAGATAAATTGTTTACTGAAAAGAGAAATTCTAAAAAACCATAGTACATATATAATATTAAAAAATTTTATTTAAAAATAATAATTAATTATTAAATTAAAATTAAAAAAATTATAAAATAAACGGCGTAGTAGGGGTAGGCGTAGTCATAGGCCAGCACAGCTCCTCGCTTGTCCCGACCCTCGGCAGACTTGTGTTCAGCGGCGAAGGCGGACACGGCGAGGACGAGCAACAGGGCGATCTGGAAATTAACACCACGTATTGAGACATTATACTCAAATATATTAACGGCTACGTAATAATGTAGTTAAAAAAGTAAATCCAAAAAACAGGCCTTAAGGATAATTTTTAAAGAAGTTGTAATGCCAATTATAAACAGCTTTCAGACTCAAAGTGTATTGGAATTGTTATATTCATGGTCATGAAATAAAAATGTATACTGTAAAATTAGTTTTAAGGTAAGGAAGAGTTCAATCTGTGGCGTACGTTCCAAGGCTTTTCATAATGTAATTTATATTTAGTAATTTTAAAATTTTAATTTTGTAATTTAGTATTTTTTATACTTTATAAACAATTAAAAATAGACTAATATCTAAGTATGAGTTCCAATTTGTTGTCTAAAGTTTATTTGTAATTTTAATAATTTTCACATTGTACTCTGAATTAAAAATTGGCAACTAAAAATAAATAATGTTAGAGTCTTTAACAAAAATAACGTATGAAAAATATTTTCATAACACGGTAAAAATAGCACATTCAAATCATTAGATTTAAAATTAATTAATATTTATTTTGGGATAAACGTGATAAAAATATAAAACGTGATAAAATATTGGAAGTGGATAAATCTTTGGATTCTGATGTGGTATTTGAAAAACTAATCAACTACCGTGATCTTTTAAAATTGGAAGCAGTCTTTTATCATAATTAACCTAGGAATTTTATAGCTGATACAAAAAAAGTCTAGTAAAATAGTTCTAAAATGTATTATATACATAACAATAGTTTTATTAAGTAAAAAAACTATTGAATTTACAATGCAGAAAAATTGCGATGAGTTTATTATCCAAAGAAAGTTTCATAGTTCATTACGAATGTTGCACTATATTTTTAGTGATTATAAAAACAAAATGTATTAGAACTGACCTGGCACTTCATGTTTGCAGAGGGCTGATGTCTGTCGTGAGACTATAACATGAGCTGACACCCGACCGGCTTATATACGCTGGCCAAGCTCTTTACGATTCACACAGTGTAGTCAAACCTGAGGCCCAGCAACGATGCCAAGGCCGTCTGTGCTACCATCTCCCATATAAATAATCCAAGAACGCCCAAACATCAATATGATAACTTTAAAATAAAATAAAATTAAAATAATCCCACGTTAAACAGTAAAAATGTTATTTTTCTAAAACTGAGTGTTTTAAGAAAGAATTTATTGTATTTCAGGGTACGTTTTTTTAAATATGTTTTAACGATTTCAAAAAAAGTTGGGTTATGCAAAGCTTTCCTTTATTGCAAAATATATGTGTTAGAATGTATTAGAATGTATATATGATATTATACCTTTTTAATGTCCCCAGCCATATTAAATGAACCCTGTCCTGTAATGGTTATCTCTTATAATATCCCCTTATCCTGTTCTGATTGGATTTGTTTGAAAACTGTTTGTTTGTAGAATTTCGGTTAGTGGCTGGGGCCCTCCAAAGCAATACCTAGAGAAAGAATTCTTGCATTCGTATTATTCCAAGAGTGTAAAGGATTACTCATAACGTTTTCCCCTGAAACTTACTTTACATATATAGCCATTATTTGATAAAGGTTTTTTAGAGTTAGTAGTCTTAACTCTAAAATCAAGGGCCTTTTTGATAGATCAATTTTCCTTTCTCAAGGAATAATAACTAAATAACTAATACACATGATAGCTAAAAACATTGATATCTAAATTATATAAACACTACGAACAACTCCCATATAGCAATTTCTTAAGACCCATTGTACTGTATATTGTGATGAATAAATGATCACAAGAAGAACTGAAGAGCTGATTAATACAATCGTAGACATTAATACCTTTCAAAATGTTTAGAGGTCGACTATGGTGACACAGTAAAATGTTAAAATCAATCAATATTTTTGAATGTTATAGAAAACCCCAATTGGAAGAGTCAACTCAACATTCAATATATATAAACAAACTCGAGTCGCTTCCACGGCGAAGCTGAGAATTTCTTTATTCTCGGAGGGACTTTATTGCATAGCTTGAATGGTTGGAGTAATTCGACGAATTTTTGAATGCCAATTGCACTTCCTTGGCCCATCCTTCCAGCTGGTCTCTATTGGAATTCGCTAAGTTTATTCAGACAATCATTAAATCTATGAAATAACCCCGCAGCAGTAAACCTTCATATTAAGTTCTATTCAAATTCTATTGGTTATTAAATTAATAAATTGGTTAATAGTTCTAATTGTGATGATTAAAATTAATATCAATCATAGGTTAGATAATGAATTAGTAGCTTATTCTGCATAAGAATAGCATGGGGATGAGTAATTAGTTGTGTTCCCAGAGGAAATAAATGTCGGCATACTTTGTAAAATATTAACCATATAAAGCTGTGCCCCTTTACAAAGTTTATCTTAATATTTGAAATAATAGGTGAGGAATTAATTTTACACTTTTCTATAAGATTAACATTGGGGCTCCATAAACAAAGAA
Organism: Nephotettix cincticeps; assembly: GCA_023375725.1. NCBI lineage: Eukaryota > Metazoa > Arthropoda > Insecta > Hemiptera > Cicadellidae > Nephotettix > Nephotettix cincticeps. The sequence continues at coordinate 26,564,306 of CM041785.1, forward strand.
CTGCCTTTACCAGGATTTTCTATATCTCAGTAGCCGATTTAAGTAGAGCGAAGGATTCCAAATACTTTATTGTTTGTTTTTGAGCCGATTCGAATTGTAATACAATATTTTATATCTTGTAATATATTATACACAAGAACCATCTCGTTGTAGTTAAATACAATGGTCTCTAGAAATAAATAAAAAATAATGATACAGTATTTATTTTCAATATCGAAGTTGTATTTAAAAAAGAAAATTATTTTCTAATAGATACAAAAATTTAAAAAATAAGCACCGGCTACGTATTTATTTACAATATTTCTTTAATTACAAAATTCATTGTAAATACTTTATCATAGTTTTTCAACAATCCCCCTTGATCTTTGCTAGGGATAATTTTAATGTCATCAAACCTTTTTACTCTAGACAGGCAACATACTAATTGCTATATGTCCGTGCCTAAATACTGGTGCTAGTAGGTAGACACAAACTTTCTCCAACGTCTGGCCTAGTGCTTTATTTATCGTTATAGCAAATGCTTATAGGAAAATATAACGCTTTATAGGAAATTGTCGTAGTTAAAAAATGGCAAATCTGTGTCCGTCTGTGCTAAATCAATCCTTGGAATGAACACAATTTCACCTGCTGAAGATCCAATTAAAACCTCTGCAATTAATTATTAAATTGGGCTTTAGATCTTTAAAAACTAATCGTGTGCCAATCATAACCCACTTTTTGTGATAAGATTTCTTAGTAACATTGTAACAGCTCCAATTTTTAAATTTAACTGACGTATTGGCATTCTTCATGGTGATTGCTGATATAAAAATTCCATAGGGTAATGCATATCTGCATGTGAACTATCATCTGTGTCAATAGATTTCGTCAGAATCAGTAAGTTGTGAAGAGTTTCGATTAGAAAATCCACATCCGTACTTTTTGAACATAAAATAAATAATAGCCTTTTGGCTTTTGGCCCAGCCCAATAACATAACATTTCCACTGAAAGTATTCTGGTTGTTCATTATTTATTTTAGTGTTTTGTCAATATCAGTCAAATAAATTCCTGGTGCCAAGTTGCTTCATCCCAAATTATGATTTTTGCTAATCTGATGATTTGGCTTCGAGATAATTCAATCTTCTATTTGATTCGGATACTTCGTTGCAAAGAGTTACTAACTTGAATTGCTTAAAATAGGGTTTACCTCCTTCCAATAAGTTTGCAGCAATTCCAGTAGACGAAATAGGTAAAAGCTGTTTTTAAGATGAACTTGCTTTTTACTTTTTTCCATAACTCCTAAAAACATCAAACTTTCAAATTTTCTGTATATCTACCTGAATTAAGCTTTCCAACGACATGTTATTTATTAAAATCGGTCCAGTAGAACTCTAGATTTAGATGTACAAAGCTGAACAAAAATATCTCTATTTCAGCATTTTTCACTGTTGGTAGCTTTGGTCTTTTGGAAATAGCATTAAACAGTGAGGAAATCGACCAAAATGGAAGGTGATTTTCTGAAAGAGAATTAAATTTCCTACAAAATGCCAACCAGTATTTCTTAACAAACCTCAAAAAGGCAACCAAAATTGCATTCAAATAAGAAATTCGTACAATCCCATTTTCAATGTATTCTTATGGAAAACATGTTTTTTTGCTTTATCACAATGAATACTAAAAAGCTTTAGACTTTCATATTTTTTGGCAAATCTACGGGATTAAACTTTCTAACGACACATCAATAATTGATGAAATCGATCCAGTGGAACTCTAGAGATTTTTGTTCAAAGATTTTTAAGACTGAGTTAATACACTTATTAAAAATTTAATATACAATTTCATACATACAGAATTCAAATAGAAGAGTAAAATGTTTTATAAAAATTTCTCACTATAAAGCTAGGCTGAATATATTTATAAAACGGTATAATAAATATATTAAAAAATTCTAAAAAGGAGGGAAAATACTAAAAGAGCTGTGCAAGATCCGTTGCTAATTTTAATTGACATTCGAAAAGCCAGATGATGCCATAAACATGTAAGGTAAAATCAAATTCATCAGAATTTTCATGCAAATATGATATTCTAAAATAAGGCCATCAAGCTTATTTTAGTATGAATACCCAGCATAGTTGTTATCTTAACATCTCCTATATAATTATAGGCAATTACTACATCAGAGTGTGTTTGTATAGTAATCTGTACCGAAATGATTAATCAATATGATAGGATAACAATAAACAATACTACTCTGTTAAACCATTGCGTATTGTTAATAGCTCAATCGACTAAGCACGTTAATAATTGAATCACTAATAAAGGCATTAAGAAAATTTACTATATTATATAAAAGAAAAATATTTCTTTCTGCATACCTTCTCTTTAGAATTAAAGATCTAAAAGTATATTTTTAAACTAAAAATAAAACATATATGTTTCGAAGTTTTTTTATTTTAATTAAAATAAAAGCAAAACAGCCAAAATGAAGAATTTAAAATCCTTCTGGTGTTCCTATTGTGTTGATCCTGGCCAAATCGCCAGAGATTGTCCAACGTTGAAGGAACAAAATACTATAATTTAATGAGAAAACAATTCAGAAACTCTGTATTTTATATATTTCCGGGTTGATGTGGATGTTACAACGAGTACGTTGGTGTTGACAAAGAGTTAATAGTTTTTTGCCTAAATCATAAAATCCGTATATTTGGGGAACTTATGGTGTTAGGGAAAGTTAAATAGATACAGAACAGAACATTCAACTCCTCTTTTTAAGGGGGGAGCGCGCTGGTCTAGGGGTAGAGCACGGGACTTTGGTGCCCAAAGTCACGGGATCAAATCCCGCCAATCACCAATGGCTTTTCGCAACGAGATAATGTCGCAACCCACTAGGTCTAGCCTGAAGTAATGTGCAAAACGGTTTCGGGAAATGGCCTAGTTTAAAAAGTCCTGGGATGGGTGGGTGGGACATAAAAAACTCCTCTTTTAAACTCTCTTTTTAGTTTTTTTTTATATTTTACCATAATATATTTACATAGTTTTAAGGTTCTACGACAGACGTATAAATGTTGTTAAAACATTTTTAAGTAGAAAAGCAACACTATGAAATAGAATGATTGTTAATAATCAAAAACCAAATTTAACAATTTTTAAAAAGTTTTACTTAAACTTGGCGCCAAAAATTCATACTGTAATACGCTTCTATGCCACCTCAAAACCTGTACTAATAAAGTAGATGTTATAAATAAACTATGGCCCTATTTCCTAGATTTAGATAGTTTTGATTTGTCATTCTATTGTGTTTATGATAATCGTAAGAGGTTATGCTTTTTAGTTTTAGTTTTAATTATATTTAAAATGATTGTTTATTTGTTAAAATCATTTATGCTATAAACAATTGAAATAAGACTAAAGTGATAGAGCTGCCAACTGTAACTATTCAATGCAAGTCCGGTCATCTGCCTGTTCGATAGATATAGACAGACTGTGAAAAATCCACAGACACAATAACCTAAGATGGTTATTGTTTCTATGTGTATCTATTGTATTTATGTATATATGTGTGTATAAGAAACAATACAGATTTTCATTAAAAAAGAAAACTAGGCTACATAATAGCTGCACAATCAGTACAGATAGATAATTAATTCTATTGCTTTCACTCATTTTTTGCAATCAACGTATAGTTACAAATGAAGGTTGTGAAAACACCAAAAACTTGTACATTGAAGAAACGCACGTTTCCCAACCATCCAGGAATCGTCCTTAACACCGTTGTACAGTATGTAGAGTAGAGTCCTCGTACATGGTCAGTAGACACTCGCCGCATGGTAAAAAGGTCTCTTACCCGTGTTACACTGGCCTACCGTATCAGACCACAACCCATAACTGCCTACGTTCATTCTTTACTTAACAAACATTAATGTGATACACACAAAAATACATTCAAAGATTGATCAGTGAATTTTTAACAAGTTTTTAATGCTCTAGAATTAACTTACTTTGAAATTAAAAAGTATACGATTACAATACTTCTTGATTAAGTGTTTTTTAGTAGTTTGAATGTCTAATTTAATGTATACGAGTAAGTCCTTAACCGCAAGAATTTTCATAATAATTTGTACTATTTAAATTAGAGGTCAAGCTTAAACAAAAAATTGATTGTATTTACTTTCCTGTGAGAAATAGGTTAGATCATAGTTATGTCTAAAAATAGTGTTTTCAGTTCCTCTAAACAGCTGTCCTAATAACATATGACGGCACAAGTTTTGGTCTGACTATTACCAAAACCTTCCAAAGAAATATACGTATACAATAACTATTTAAATTACGTTAATTGTTTAATTTATGGTATATTTATATCCATGTAAAAATGACAAAGAAAAAACTATGCAATTAAATTACGGTTTCCACTATTATTGAACTATTTTTCTATGAAATTAATTATTTGTTCAGTAAGATTTCATAGGTTCAAGTAATATTTATTTAAATGCCTGCAAGGGAGTAGCCTGGAATATAAAATTTTACGTTTATTTTTACAGATTATACAAAGATTTGCTTTTCTATCGCTATTTATTACAGATTAAATTTCAATATTAAACCATAAACTATAATAAGCATCGCCCGTCAGTCTATAACTATTGTGTTTCCTTGTTAATCGGTAACATTTTTATCTGAGAGCCACTTTAGCACGGCGGGCTGTATTGTTATAGAGTTGAGCGCTAATACCCAATAAGAGCAGCCTCATTGTTTACCTGCCCCGCTTATACCTAAGACGCTTATGACAATCGCTTGTCTCTCGTCTAATCTGGGAAAATTTCTAGAGATCAATTTTAGTTAAAAAAAACCATCTACTGCGAATATATTACAGCGATACCATTAACAACGTGTTTATTAAAGAATTTTTTAGACTTCTCACTATTTTCAATATTGTGAATAATTTAATTCAAAAGAATAAAAATTACTCCCAGTTACAATAAACATGTAGAATTTCGAAAGATTATTTCCAATAAAAATACCTTCAGCACACATTATTTGATGTTTAAATTCCCCAGGTACGGTATTTTAGGTCAAGTAAGAATGAGAAATGATGATTGTGGCACGATTTTGTAGTTTTGTTGCTGACTAAGGATGACATTAACCTTAAGCAGTACTGGTAATTAATATCCCTACAGCCAATGTCAGAATGTTTGTGAAGTAAGTTACACCTATAAATCTAAACTTAACAGATTCAATTGTAAATAAATGCACGATTAAAAAAAGTATGAAAACGTCAGTGAGGTCGGAGGTCCAAAGGCATTTTAGGAAACATTTATAAATGATTCATTTACGAAACAATATTATAATCATTCAAAGTATGAAAAAAGTTATAATGAGGTGGAAAATTGTGCAAATTTTAGTTTGAATAATTGATTACACAAACGCCGAAAACAGATTCCTAAGGAATGAAAAACTGACCACGTTGACAAAGCATAGTGGTCAGCTAACATAAATAAGACTCCTTAAATATGCTTCCTTTATCTACGACCATTGCAAAAGGTACCAATAAATATACTGAGAACCGTTGCATTATGAGTTCATAACGATAAATATTTTTTATAACGATACAGGTTCTAGACCGATCAGAGCTCAGAATTTGACATGAGTAATGTCATTATAGACATAATGAAATGCAAAATCAGCTTATTTATCCTAAAAGATGGTGCGTTTTAGTGGATAACCTCAAATGTGAATCTTGAACCATTCACAAAATAAGCGATTTAAGCAGTGAGGAGTTCAACTCCGGAAGAGATAAATGCAAAGGCTAATGTTGTAATTATCAACCTACTACCTGCGAAATCTAAACCTGCATATGACAAACATATAACCAATTTTTAAAGTGGAAAAGTGAAAATAATGTGCAATGACCATATTGCAATGACCGTAGATAAACGAAATAATATACAACTCTTGTATTTAAAAGTATGAATATTGTCATAGATAAAATAGTGTATGCAACGATTGTATAATGACTTAAAGCCACTCGTGTGATATTTAGTCATGGTCACCCTCACCGGTAAAGGTAATGCTATGCCTTTACTTCAATTTACTAAAATTACACTTAAGCTACTTAATTTGACCTCTAAATTAAGAACTTGAATTATGAGGATTGTCCTATTGGATAATGTGGACACTAATCAATATCAAGGAATGTCGCATTCACTGACCATCGTTTATAGCTACAGTATTTACAATGCGTGACCTCCAAGTGACCGCATAGAAAACAAAGCAAAGGTTAGTAAGGTTTTATCGATTTAAATTTCCAGCATTCCAATTTCTATTAACATCACGCAAATCCTGAATATACTAAATAAATTATTATTCTATTCAATAATCAAATATAAGAGTAGCAAATTTATTAACAAGATTGATTTGTTGCTGATAAAAAATGAAAAACCAAGTTTTAATATTTTCTTAATTTATCTCGTGTTAAAACCCCAAATGTATTTTCTGGACATCCTAAATCGTAGTAACACACAGTTATTGGGATGGTTTCTGTCCTCATCCGTCTTGCACCTAGGGCGGTGACATTTTCATTTGGTCTTGATAAAACACACACGTATGGAGAAAGTGTTATGAAAGAAACAGCTAAAATGCATTTCTTATTTCAATAATAATATGAAACGACAGAATTACTCCATTTGACTTAAGTTAGTTATTATGTTAATGTTACAGTGGTCCAAAGCTCTATTATGTAAGAACATAGTGTCCCAAAAAACCGACCAATTTTAAATTCTTATATAATACATCCAGGAATACCTAGCCCATTTTGAATATGCTCAGATGATAGCTGAGCTGATAAAGTTTTATACAATAATATTGTAACTATTAGCTTATTCATTGTTGTTGACTGAAGTTTAAAAATTCAAAACATAGCCTTGCCATTAATCAGGCGATATGAACGCACGAGAGAAAATGCAATGTTTAGAGTAAAGTAAGACTTTACATTAAAAGTAAGACTGATATTACTGTGCAAAGGACTTCTAGAACACGTTATGACCAACGTCCTCTATCAAGGAACAGGATTCAAGCCTGGTATGACAAGTTCATGGTGATTAAATGCTTACAACACTTGAGAGTCAGTTGACTTCCTTTCGATAGATTGGACGCGAGGCCCAATTACGCTGGCCCCCAAAGTCCCCTGACATTACATCCTGTGATTTTTTGTCCTGGGCTACGTCAAGTACCAAGTCTTCAAGACAGAAGTTTCAAAAGTCCAAGATTAAGACAAGAACAAGTGCAACTATTGCTAACATAACTGACGAAATGCGCCATAGCGTATGGGGCGAATTGAACAGCCGAATTGACTATATTTTGTCAAAAATGAAAACCATGTAGAAAGTCGTTAAACTACATGATACTATACAAGACTTAAAAGTTTTTGTGTCAATTTATTAATTTATTTTCTAATTGTTAGTAAACGTTTTATAAGTAAACAAAATTGTTCAGTATTTTGAGACACCGTGTAGTTTGTATTAGTATGACTGCAAAAGCACCCCTCAATTTAAAAATGTATTTACTTTCATGTTGGATATAGTATGACTCACTTCCGTTACACCTTTTACGTCTCACAAATTTCTAACACCCCCCACTTAGCTTAGACATATCCATTTCAAAAAGTGTAACCTAAAAATTACAAATTTTTGCCTAAAGACGTAGTAAAATAAAAATATGATAATAAAATAATAATTGTGCTTCGATCGTAACTCTGCTCTATGTTTACTGTGCGGATCTCCTCACGAAGCTATCTCTTAACGAAGACAAAGCAGAAATTAGTTGACGGAGGAGACCATCTAATGACACGCCACCGGGAGGCATTGCCGATGCAGGACGGGCTCTCCCCGCACTGTCAGACTACCAATACCACATTCTCCAATATCCTTTAAATTGTCATCGCCGTCCAATATTTTCCTTTCATTCAGTTTCCGATCTTCTTGATAGTTTCAAGTTATTTATTTCTTCTCGCCTTTCTGATGCGGTGTTCCGACGTTTTTGGACTGCTCAGTAATCATACTGGGTTATACATAACTCAAGTACGTTAATTTTGGTTTTTTATTACTTCAAATAAACTGAAGCCTCAGAAACGATGATTATTTATACAGTCCTGTATTATGTGATTCGGATTCGAATCATTGCATTCGACGTAGTTAAATATTAAAGAATAATTGAACGAATTTAAAATTACGTAGTTCATTACAAAAATACAAAATACGGGAATCATTTTCGATCAAAAATTTGAAACGCTATTTACGTGGGTGGTAACTATGTGACAAGCACCAAATTAATTACATATCAATCGTTTTGTTCCACAATTTACAAATAATAATTTAAGATGAAACTCATCAAAGATTTGATTATAAACAAGGGATTATTGAATAGTTTGGGTTCGTGATTTTAGTGGTACGGATATAACAAAACAGAGTTCAGACAATTTTGATTTCAAAAATAGGTTTTGTATCTAACATTTATGTTCGTATGCCATAATTTTGGGTATTAAATGTTTGATAAAAACATTTTTTTAATTTTTTTATATCGATAAGAGTAAAAGGTTTTCTTATCTTGATTAAATTTCTCTTTCAACCCACTATAAGTTACTATTTTAGTTCATCAAAATGTTTTAACATTTAATTTTCAATGACTTTACTTTTGTGAAGATTCACAATTGAAGTATATTTGTTTGTGGGCAGGCAGTGTTTATTTATGAGTCAAATCCCTACCAGAGTCGAGTCCTGGTAGTGGTAGTGGCCATGCGTCATCCTTGACGTTGAACCTCAGGATTTGGGAGCTGCGGGAGTAACTTAGGCTCTGCTTGGCTTTATTGTCCAAAGGGAGGAATCTCTACTCGCCACTTGACTCCTTTGCACGGGAGAAACGCTTCATCAACATTGAAGATGAGCTTAAATTGTTAAATTTTCTAAAATACAAACAGCTATTCTTTATTATTAGTTTTATCACCAAAACATTGAGAACAGAGGATACATATTCTATATAGGTCCTTATAATTAGCAATGTTCATAGAATATAATACCATAGAAAACTCAATGAAAGAAACAAATAAGATCTTTTCAATATTATTTGATACTACTCTTCCACTCAACGGATTTTTGCAAGCTAGTTTTCAACCATAAAGAGCATTGGAATAATACTTTTTCGACTCAGTTGATAGATCTAAAAAAGTATCAACTTTGCTATCTTAGTTTATGTTTATTTTTGGAAAAGAGCACTGACACTCCCAGGAACTACAAGGTTACTACTTGGTTAGTTAAGTTATCAGTAACTACCTGGTAACTTGGCTAAGAGGTAATTTAACATTGATATAGTATCACACTAACGTCTAAATAATTATTTAACAAACAATTCAAAACTAGAGCTATGAATGTATGAGTATAATAATTAAACAGGTGAGTGAATTGGGCGTTAATGAAACCCCTCTATTCATTCAGAAAATGACATTCATCAATGAAAATTCATTCAGAATTACATTGTGAGTGGAAATCTACCTTAAAATTGAAAACTACTTCGTTTTTGTTCAATCACACGTGCATTGTTACGTATGATGTGCATGGCCTTAGCATGAAACTTAAAATAATCTAAACATTTTTGCCTTAGGATTGAGTATTGACTAAATTATAAGGTTACAGGACCTTCCGTCTTCAATCCAATAGTCGTTTGAACACGACTAGTTTCGGGAACAAAATTATCCCATTATCATGCATATATTAATCCTTAGGTCCCTTCAGAACAATTTTACAAAACAATTTTAATTTACAATTACAATTTCTAAAACCATAAAGGTTTTACAAGTTACACCAGTAAAGAAAACTCGTATCCAATTTGTTTATTATTCCTCTCTTCTATGCTCAGTTTACTTGAAGTGATTACAGATACTTCTGTGTAAAAGTTAATGCAGCTTTTGTTATTATGTGTTAATGATAAACAATGCATGTTGTAAGAGTAAATGCAAATCCAACTTAATTTTGAAATATAATATGCACGCCTTCAAGTATTTAAAGCGGCTTTACTTACATTGGTGAACAGCTTGTAACGTAAGTAGGTGGCAGGCGTTATAGTGTTGGAGCTATTATTGGTGTCGTCGTGATAAATTTAAATAAATTTATTTTTTAATGGGTTATAACAACACATAACGAACAGATAAGAAAAACTAAAAAACTTGTGCAGAATAACCTTATTCCAAAAATTCACAATACATCCCATACCAGGTAACGAGATAGACTGCCAACTGTACAAATTTTCTGTAAGTTTTTCTCATTTAAACAAAATAGTTGATATTGAACTCTCATATTTTCTTAAGGCATATAAAGATCTTTTTTCTTTTTTACTTTATGCTATCACGAATTTTTGTGTTTATTCTAATTCAACAGAATAAAAAATAAAATGTAAACCCCATAGGAAAGAAACTCCTGTAACGTTTGCCTTAGTAACCACTGACAACTCCTTATTATTGTTTAATTTTTAACGCACTAAGTTTAAAACAAATGATTGTACTCACTTCCCTGTGGGAAATATGGCACACATGGATATGGCAAGGGGAATGTTTTCATTTCCTATAAACAGCTGTCGTTATAGTCGTATGACATCACTAAGTATATGACGTCACTGTTCCAAATTTTGGTCTCGCAAATTGCCAACATCTCCCCCCCAGATCTAAGACATATCCATGTAAAAATGTTTGGGAATTGACAAGTATAATCCATGTAACTTTAGTTTACAAAAAGGGGTTAATTTTAAATTAGCACCAAAGTAGTGACAATATGAGGTAGAGACCCTTGAATCGGAATTACGTTTTTCCCATGTTATTCGTGGTAGTGGCTCTGAGGATTAGTATGAACTGTGTAAAACCAGCATTTCTCAAATATCGCGATCGCCTTGTTTAGCGTAAGGACTGAGGACTACATGGCTACATGGATATGACCACCATTAAGGGCAGGCACGCAGTTCATATCTCTCCCGCAGACGGACGGCGGGGACGTGGACCCTTCGCAGCTCACATCTCGCCAGTACGTCGCGATTATTGTTTTATTTTCGTGTTTCCTCCACCATCCAAAACTTAAGCGAAGGCTATTCCACAAAACATGGAACATAAAGGAATCCAACTTACTCAAGAACATGTGACACACTGCATAATGTCAACAAGTGAAAAAGTAAAACGTAAAAAAGTAGCAATAACTTGGTTATGTGTTTTTTATATTTTTCTAAATAAAGCTGAATATTGTTGATATATTTTTACCATCACCATTTCATCATGTGTCATAATAAAATTTGGGATAACATAAGTCTTTACCGAATATCCAATTTTAATGTAAAGAAAGGTGTGTAACTCTTTCATATAAGAAGTAACATTTTCTTTTATTGTGAAGGAAAATTAGGAAGCCTACAGAAAATATCAGATGCAAATTCGTATCCTTATAAGTGGAGAGGTATTTAGCAAAATGAAGTAAAAAAATATTACCCTATACTACAGAACTACTCGGATATTTTAATGATCATGTCAGGAATACCGATCAACACACCTGATGATTGCTTCTTAAAGCTGAAGCTAGTTTATACAATCAATAATAATCGGATTATTGATTAGGAGTCACTTGAACCAATTTCTTTATTGCTACACAATAATCAGGTACATTTAACCAGTTTCAACTAGGCATAAACTGAAATTGGGACTTAACATTGCTCAAAGAGGTCTAAAGAATTCAACTAAAATTTCTGTAAATGGCCATGACGGAAGCCATTTAAAATTAAATAAACAATGAAAAAATAATTATTTTTAGAAGGGTCGTATGGTCGAATTAATATCAGCTATTTCATTCTATTAACTTAATAGATCACATAATCCATAAACCTTAGTACATCTGAAATTAATATCAAATAAAAATGAGTTTTGACATGGATATATCTTAGCTCTGGGGGGGTATTAGTGATTTTTAAGCGTTAAACTACTCATCCGATCGCCATGAAATTTTAGGAAGTTGCTCTATATGTGTCCGGGAAGGTTTTAGTGAAAAAATATTTTCAAAAACCCCATAAGCTTTCATTTTATGGCGTTTTAAATTTCTAATGTTAACCTTATGGAGAGTAAGTTTGTTTACAAATTGTTATAATGAAAACATTTGATTTCTTAGCTACAGCTGATTGGTTTACTTTCCATTAGCAACATGCTTTACTATCCGATGCCATCTGAATCATTCATTAATGTAAAACTATGAATTAAATGTGTACTGTAAAAAATGAACAGCTTTATTCACCACGTTAATAGTTTACGGTTTTGGGGGATTGTGTATTTATATTTTTATTTTCTGTCTGATTAAAATCACGTGTTTATATGTTGGCCAAATAATAAAATAAGTACAATGTTTATACATATTACGTTTATTATAACAATCAGCTGTTGAATATCTTTTCTATAAAATCTGTATTACAGTTAGGTTTAGTTTGAGTTTGGATTGGATTTGAAAATAGTGAATTAATCCTCAGATTTATTCGTTTTATGGGAATGTTATTAATAATACTTATCGTTTCAGTATTGTTATTCACTTTGCCGCGACCCAGAATATATAACCTTTCACAATGAAGCCGTATTGCTATTCTACTTCAGAACATGGCCAATCTATAACAGCTATTTCATTCTATTAACGTGTTAACACTAGAATCTGAAATTAATATCAAATAAAAATGAGTTTTGACATGGATATATCTTAGCTCTGGGGGGGTATTAGTGATTTTTAAGATGGAAAATATGGAACAGCTGTACATAGAAACTACCAGGGTGATTGTATTGGATTTTTAGTATACAAGAATAAGAACAGATGTTTAGATGAACTGAAAACATTCCATTTAGACATAACATGATCTAACCTATTTCCCACAGGGAAGTAAATACAAACATTTGAGAGGGGAGTATATTAGATTAGGTTTATTAGATTTTTTCGGTATGAAACGTGAAAATAACCAAACATGTTTTAACTAAGAGCAAAGCACAGACAAACTCTAATTTTATTAATTTAGATGACAGCCAGTGGTAGTGAGCGCATTAAGCTATCCCAGGGACCATTAAAGTGAGACATACGTGGAGAGTGAGTCACTAGAAGGGCCGGATATGAGTGGGTCATATTGAACTCCGACCCTCAATTGACCACCGGAATACCAGGCCAGTTGACCCTACGTGGGAGTGAGGTGATCGTCCGGTTATTACATTTATAACTCCCACGATACGTAAAACACCTGCAATCGTTTTTTTACCGAATTTCTAATTTTCTATAATTAAAAATTTGTGTACAAAAATATTCCTCCTTTGGTGATAAAGTATTCTCAATATTACATTGTGTTCTCTCTGTATTGAAATCTAATGTAACAATTAATTAGTAATTATAAGATTCGTTATACAAGAAAATTAAAAGATTGTCATGAATGTAATTATAATTAGTACCCGTTCGTCGCACGGGTAGAAAGGCTCTACTGATATATTTAAATCATTGATAATTAATTCTTTATTGTTTACAAAATGAGAAAACACGAGTGTCTACAACATGACAAAGTAACATCGGTCAAATATTGGGAAAGGATTAACGTAATAGAAACAGTCATCAAGAGAAAACTTAAAATCTACCATTCCACTATTTTGAACTAATAATTCACCAATTTCGATCCAGCAGTTTATCTGTAAAAATCAACTAAATTTCTTCTTCTTCCGGACCTGTCAAAATGTAGTGTAAACGGATGTTGAGATTAGAAAATGTAAACATTGAAACCTAGTACGGTCACGGCAGCTCTTTCATCTTCTTCTTCCCGAACTGTCAATTTTAGTGTTCACTGCTGTTGAAATTCAAGTAATTTTATGTTTTCATTCTTTGAAAATGTAAACATTGAAACTTAGGACGTTCATGGGGCGTAGCCCGAGAGGATTTTAATGAATTGAATATGCCTATGTGTTGCATGAGTTTAATATCTACCTTTGCGTAAAATTTCGGTTCAGTACCTTTCGCGTTTACTTGCCACAACAAACCTACAAACATACAGTAACCACCTCTTCTTCATAATATTATAGATATATATGTAAATTATATCTAGAAGTTCATTAGACTGTAGGAGGCGTATGTGTTTTTGGTAATAACAATTACTCTTTTAACAGATCGGTCTGTTTTGATAGACGTGTGTTTTGGTGTGCGACTCGGTGTGTGAGGGATATTGTTTGCCACCTGAAGTGCGGCGCGAGGGGCCGCCACATTGGCAGACCGCGCACGTCCCCGTGATCAAGACTGGGCTTAATTTGGTGAAAAATGTAGACGACGTGCTGCATCCAGAGCAGCGCGGGGATCAGCGAAGTTATGACGTCATCACCCGATCACGTGACTGGTCGGTGATAAATAACGCGGTCCTGGCGGTGGATAAATTATGCGGGGAGAAAATTACGCGACCAAAGTTGTAATAAAGGGAGCCAAGGGGAAAACTACAAAAAATAAAACTCTAAAAATACCAACTGCTCATTTCTATTTTTTCCAAATGGGTAAACTTTCAATGTACAAGGGTTCGGCCATATAAGTGTATGTATAGTTCTTACTCGTTATTTATATAACGTGAAAATTATGATCAATAAATCTGAAGAACATTTTTTGTGTCATCGTTTTCATCGCACGCCACTGCCACAGGAAAGTGATCTTTTGTTATTTATTGGTAGCATTTTTTCGTTCACTTATAAAATAAATTAATGTAATTACGAAATAGGATTTTTTAAATAACTTTTGTCCTCAATCCTTGGATCCCCATTAAACTACCTTTGGGCAATTTAATCAAATAATTTCACATTTACATGTCTGTACCAAATTTGATAGAGATCGGATTTTATTACCGGCAGTTATCGCGTTTAGAGTCGGATACAACCAACAAAACTCATTTCTCAGTGGCTTGGTGGCATTGATATGACCAACAACTTAAGGTCAGTAATCACACGAGTTCTAAGAACTCATTGGGATCCAAGAAGCCCAAAAATAGAAATTTTATCCCCAACCAAAACAAAATCTAAATTATTACAAATAGATGCCTAGACGAGTTTTACGTAATGATCCAATAGACTCACAGGATATTTTCTAAAACCCATAAAAATCCAGTAATAAGCAAAATTATTTTTCATTGCCATTCGTAAGACCCAACCACTAGGTGGGGTATATTTTTAAGATGGATCTGAGTGAAGGAAATAAAATAGAATATTTTTACATTTAAAAAAAGATTATCAGAATATTTAGAGATATCAGGTGTGCTATAGGAGATGTAAAACGATGTTCGTCACCTGGGGCTGGGAGTAATCTTATAGAATATTTACAGTTCATTCTATCTTTTAAGTACTATGGAAAACTGCCACATGAGAGATACCCCAAACGGGCTTCTTAACTATTTACCACGTTACAGTAGTAATAATCCTTGCAAACAATTACTAAGCCATGACATACATATCCACCATTCGTTACCTTATCTCTTTGAGAGATGAAACTCTTTGAACTTGAAAACCAAGAGTCCACTCTTTGCAGTCATCATTACTTATTATGACCTAATATTTCTCGGCATTTTAATCTGAATATAATGTTAGATATCGATTCTAGAGGTCACGCGTTCAAATCCAGGGTCTCATTGGGGTTGAACATTTTAAAAAAGCAAAGTTTTCAGTTTATCTAAACAGCTGTTCTTATAACCAAGCTATGACGTCACTGTATAAAATTTTGGTCGCGCAAATTGACACACTCCCCAGAGCTAAGACATATCCATGTCAAAAACGTTTTTACTCGATCATAAACAGACCTTCTCATTATATATTCAAACTGTCTATACGCATCATCATCTATAGTGTTTTGCGTACTAGTCCTATCCTAATTTAATAGGCTGGAGCATAGGGTGGCAAATTTTCGGGGGGGAGGTTAACTTTGATAGGTTTTCCTTTGTTAATGTCAAATTTATATCAAATATTGGACACTAGGCTGCTGAAACCGTTGCGGACTCAAGTAAATTAGTGAGCGGTGTTTTTTCTAGTAACCTGCTGACCAAGGTTTGGCGTTAGGTGTCACAAGTGCTTCTTATGTGACCGACTACTTCTGTAGCCGGAACCAACGGCTCAACGTGCCTTCCGAATCATGATGGCTGTCTGAGAAATTAAATTTCATAATATGTGTCATGACCGGGAATGGGGTTATTTGGTTAGTAGGCCAATACTCTACCCACTCAGCTATGACTGCCAGTAAGTGGAGTAGGCTATAACGTTATAATTTTATTCCCTTTAAGGACAGTACCGTATTTGACTGCGATACTACAGTATATTGTTTTTAACTTCTTATCTATTATAGTTGGGTGGATGCAGGGTTGAAGATAGGGAGCGGCGCAAGACTAAACTCGGCAATGATTCGGATATAATCAACGTTGTGTTGATTTAATAATAGTAAATGTAAATAGTTTTTAAGAAACTTATTATAGGTATAGAAGAATGAAAGACAACAGATAAAGGATAAATTTAACCACCGTACCAAAAATTTCTATTTCAATATCTTTTATACAAGAAAAATCAGTTTAACAACTTATTTTTGTGAATGGGAATTTAAACAAAATTTTTAAATATAAATAATATTTCCCTGTCCATCTATTAGTATCAATGTGTTATTTTATATGATAAATGAAAACAAACTACCTATTTGAAAACTCATGTTGGGGAAAACTATGACTTGCCAATATAAACCGTATAAGCCGATGACATTTTACAATTTTATTAAAACACCAGTTAACAAACTACCAAGAAGTAGCTCTTGTAAGGAGAGTTTAATTCAAGTAATCATTCCATTTCTCGTTTAGAAATTTCACATTATAAATAGTTAGGAAAATGGGTTTTTTATGTACACACACGATGGATGTTTATTTTTGGAGGGTGGCAGCCTCTTACTAAACCAGATCGCACGCAGCACGCTGGCATGTGTAGAGAGAATTTCACGGAACTTATATTATTCATAGTACCGGCAATCGAATATTACTGAGTGCAGGTCGGTTATTGTTCATGGTATGTGCTTATATTAATTCTGTTCACTAAGTAAAAATACGAACATTCATCAAATTATGTCAATAACTAAGCGAGTTATATCAGTTTATCTACTCTCCGTAAGAATTACATACGTAGGATTGCTGCCGTAAGAAACATAAATTTTTGGTTTTATGGATACATTGATAAAACTTAGCTAGATGGACTTGCATACTAAATTTTGAAAGAATATTTGAGTAAATAAGTGAGTTATTGATTTTTAACTATTTTCCATAAAGTTAACACTGCACAATGTACTGGCTTTACTATTTTAATAACTCAGTAACTAATTGACCTAGAGTCATGATTTAAAATACTAAATTGGTGTTTTTAAGCTGAAGCGACTGGTAAAAAGGAAAATTAAATTTAAAATATTATATATAAATAAATTGAATCCCCATTTTTGGGGTACAAAACCCCACCAAAAGTGTAGTTAATGTAGTCCTATTGGGTTCCCCAACGAAATCGTGCAAGATATTACAGAGAGGATAAACTCCACCGAATGTTTTAATAATCAAACAATAACTGCGGCCGTTATCGTAACTACTTCTACTACTACTACTACACACACACACACACACACACACACGCATATATATATATATATATTTTACACACACACAAAACGTTTACACACACACAAAACGTTTTCAGGGTTCTGAGCTATGAACATCTATCGTGGTCACGGGCTTAACTGCCACCATGTGGTTCAGGTGAATAGGTCACTTTTCCATAGAAAAATCGCTAATTTGTCCACTAATCTTAAACTATAGATCTGTATGTCATCATACTCAGCAGAACCAAAGACGCTGCTTTCAAAGAGCTAATAGGTTCACAGTTCGTCAGACTACAAAGATACGTGAATAAAAGTACAGTTTTTGGTATGTCCCCGTTAACAAAAATAATAGAATTGAGTTTACCAAATTAATTTACTGAACTAATTCAGTTAAGGGCGACCAACCATTTCTCATTTCAAAACTCTATATCTTTCCGTATAAGACACAAGTCTGACATAGAAGGATTTGGCGGTGTGTGCGTGTGTGATGTATCTTCTTGAGGGAGGCAGACTCCAGAATGCCCAACACGTAGGTCGGTGTCAAGATTCGGCCTGGCAACTTAACTACTAAACTACTCGTCCTGACAGCACGCACACACGTCGTCTCACCTGGTTAAATCTAAGATGGAGGTCTGGGATATGAAAATTTTAACTTTTGCCAGTTAATAAAATACTATTAAATTCCAATAGTATTAATCTCCAATCATATACGTGAATTTTTTTATTTTATTGTATTTTAGGAGAAGCAGAACATGAAGTGAAGAAAATCTCTATAATAAACACGAATATAGCATCTCAGTAAAAATGCCGCAAAGAGGCACAGACCTGAGGTTTGAGGGTGATTTTCACTGGGGAAATTTGTAATTGTTTGTCGAGTTACAACTGTTACAAACCAAGTGAAAGGTCATTCATAATTGAATGATTTGTTGTGGTCATAAGAAGAGCCAATAATTGTGTGGAGTCGTCCCTTATTGAACACTAATGTTTAATGATCACGGAACAGTTAAATAAAGATTTGGATTTTAAAAATATGAACCATTATTAAATGTTTGTTAATAGTATTAACTTACTTTAGAACCTGTCTTGTTTTGTTTTGTGTTTCCTGGCACTTTTTACGTTTTTATGGGGTACTGTTGTTAGGGAGCATAATTAAGTATTAGCCCAAGATGAAATGGCAACTGGGTCCAGGTTAAACCCTTGTGAGATTCGATACGGTGACCTTCGGTTTTGAAGGCGGTCCCTAACCACTTACCAATTTTCACATCTGCGGCGTGTTGTTAGATGTGCCTTGTGTTCGGTACATTTTAGGAAACTCCTTGCTCATTAGAGAATATAACTAGGTGGAATGAATCATGAGGGGCGGAGTTTTTAGGGAAACGTGTAGTGTGTAGTGGTATGGAGTTCAAATACTGAAAAAATAACTAAAATGTTTTAGTCCTCTATATTTCGGTATGATTTGAAAGCGTTGAAAAGAACATCTGTGGAAATCATCTGTGAATACACAACCAGAAACCTTGGTACATATGGATTTCAAGACTGTAATGTTTGTAGTGCCGGTAATCAAATTCACGTCTGCGATTACATCGACGAACTTCTTAGGCTGTCTATAGAATTATTTTAACACAGTACCGTTTACCACGTGCCCCGTCGGCTCACAAATTCCTTTGTCCTCATCTCGCATTTTGAAATTCGTGAAACGAGGATTTGCAAGCAGAAGTAGAAGTGGGCATCAAAAATATCCAAAGTTTTAATCACAGTAAGATTTCTCAATCAGTTGTCTTTTATATAAATAATGTGACAAACATTAAGAAAAGAGTTTTGTTTACGGATTGAAAAGAAACAATTATTTTAAATAGAGAGTTAACGATGCAATTCTCAAATTCGGATTTTTAACTTCTGGCTGAACTGACATATATAGTTTGACTTACACACGCACACGCTATAAAACATCAAAAGTCACCGCCACTTACGGAGAAGAAAAGGAAATCATAGAGGAACAAATGGTTAAGTAACATGGAGGGGAGTGACAAGCGAGAGGTTAGTAAAGCCAAAGGTCACCTAACTGACCCCAGACTTGAATAATAACTACAGTTCAACTATACACGACGAATGTAGTTAATCACTCTTGACATTGAAATCATCATTTAACCAAAGTGTTCAGTATGACCTATTTATATGATTAAGAAACTAATATTAATGATTCGAACCTTAAACTAAGAGTTATAACTAAGATTAATTGGAAATAATCTATCCTTATAAAATATATTTTCGAAAACATGTTATTATTAGATTAGATTATTGGAATGGCAACCGTACGAAGGTAGGTATTTTAAGCCGAATATGAATGAGTAATGGTTCTAGGATGATTGTGGCGCGATCTTGTAGTCTTGTTACATCTGTGAATACACAACCAGAAACCTTGGTACCTGTGGATTTCAAGACTGTAATGTTTGTAGTGCCGGTAATCAAATTTAGCGCCACCGTCCTGGATTACAGGACGGTGGCTACGTCCTGTAATCCAGTTACTTGGAGGTCACAAATTGTGGATAGTTGTGAGAGATGGTCGGTGGATGTGGCGTTCTCTGGTGTGGATTAACGTCCGCACTATTGAATACCACATTAATCCACAAAGACAATCCTCATAATTAGACCAATTCGTAATTCAGAGGCCATGGTTCGGATTCCACGTTAAACTGTAGGTCCATTAGTTGCCATCGCCTGTTGGGCTATTAATTAACAGTCCTGTCTAAGGAACATGTCAGCCTTAGTCAGTAACAAGACTACAAGATCGGGGCCACAATCACCTTACATTCAATCCTCATTCATACTTGGCACAAAATACCTACATTGTAGTATCATTGCCATTTCAATGATCTAATCTAATCTAATAATCTGACTAAGGCTGACGTGTTCCTTAGACAAACCTAAGGAAACTAGCACAACATTTCATTATTTTTAGCACTTATTCTCGGCTAGTGGAATAAGTTACGTATATGGGTTTCCAAAACATACAGCAACCATGGAATATGATTGAAAATTTAACGTGAATTGTACTGAATTCTTTGATTGTACACAAATACCGATTCCATAATTATTCAACACTACCATTTTATAATTAGGAACGGTCCATAAAAGTAATATTACAAGTTTACAAAGATTAAATTTTAATAATTTCAATCTTCTTCCATTGGATCCACTCCTGATGGAAAATGATTGTGAATATTTGAAAGAGAAAAAACTAAGGTGGATATTATAACATTCATGAGGTATCTTAGTGGTATTGACCACTTGTCTCAGTTGGCAGAGAGCCGACTTTCGAATTTAAGGTAGTTGCTTATTTCCAATCCCGGTTGTTGTCTTTCTCAGTACCATTCTCCAGTATTTTAAGTACTGAGTCTCTCTCAACTCATATATGGTAAAGATAAGAGACTGTGATTGATATATACTTACAAAACATACGTCTATATCTTTTTGGGAGGCTGTGTTACTCTCCATATTATATGATATACCTTTAACATTGACCATCACAGTGGCAAGCTGAACCCTTACATCAAATGTGATGGAAGCTGTTGTATCACCCTCCATATTATAGCATACATCTTAAAAATATCGATATTGTATTCCCATACTATTATCATAATAAAACTGTGACACTTGGCATGCCGAACGATTGTTAGGCTCCTGTTTAATACTACCATACACCTTAAAAATTAAATTTCAAAACATCTTTAAATGACTTTGAGATCGGATTAGTGGTTTCGTCCTCTGCTAAAAAAATACCTTTAATTTGATGTACATATCTTCTATTTAAGATTTAGTCAGACTCCTCGTTGGTCGTCTTACATCTGAGGTTGATAGTCGGTTATCAGCTTAAATAGTTTTTTCTAGGTTCTAGTTCAATTTGCTAAGTTTTACTCTTGTATGATTATTAATAAATACAAATATTAAACCAGTCCAGGATATGTCACCATCCCTGTATACTATACTTGGTTGTTTAGTTACATTAATAAGGTTTGTTGGTTAGAATATATATGTGGTTTTGTTAATTATTGGCTTAAGATGTCCTTACCTACTCCTGTGTACGATGTCGATCACCTTATCCACCCATCGCATTCTTGGCCTTCCTAATGGCTTCTGTCCTCTGGTGTATCTTATAGCACTATCTTTACAATCTCTCTCTACCCTCTACGGTTAATATGGCCCAGCCATCTTAACCTCGTACTCTTAACTATTCCCACATTATCTGTTTCACAATATAGTTCTTTTAATTCCCTATTTTTTATAATTCTCCTTCTTTCGTTGGACCATTATTAAGCTGGAACACCAATTTCCTAACTGAAGAACGCTTACAAATTGAGGTATTTTATTTATTTATCTCAGGTATATGTATTATTGAACAGCTCAAAAAACCACCCCAGTACCATCAATGTCCAGTGTAGAGGCTGTGATCCTATTCCATAAATCTGAACATTTTTCAATACTGGATACAGATACAATACAGTACATTTGTTAAAATTGTGTACATGTAACCTTTTATGTAATCCTGTAATGTCGATAAGAACTGGATTATTTAAAAATGACTGACGGTTGCAAAAAGGATTTGACTCAAATTGAGGATTAAGAGTTAATACACTCGTCTAACTTCAGTAAAACAAAACTACGCAGAAGGTACTCATTGATGAATCATCTCATTATAAAACATTGATCCCTTTTTATGTGTGGCATTCTGTTATTACAGAAATGTATTTCCTTGTGATTAAATTTTACCCCTGACTTTTACTTTATTATTATACTCTAAAAGAAGTACTGAACGGACAATTTTTTTCTATCCAAGAATGATTTTTGTATAATACGGGGTATTTGGCCACTAGAAATCGATTAGAGCAGATCTTAAGGCTGGGCAAATCCAGTTTTCGTCCCACAGTCCTTTGAAGTGTCCATATCATCGTTAATGACCTTCTTAGCTGCAGTTAACTAAAGAGGTTGATTCAGGTTACTTTTATATTTCATTAAATTAAATATGTCAGTAAATTAGTAAACAAGGAATATTTTCGTTTCAGTTTAGTTTGAAAGAAATGTTTTCAAAGATAGTTATATTTTTTGTTTTTAGGTTAATTTTAGTTTTGTTTATTTAAACAGATGTTTATAGTGTTAAAAGTAAAACAGTTTTTATCAAGGTGTTTTTAAAATATATATTTAAACCATATAATCTGTGTTTACATTGAGTAAGACATAATAAATGTGTTTTAATTTAGCTAATTAATTGATCTAATACTTGTTTTATTCTAAACTAGCAAAGCGTGGTTTCCTGATATTACTTTTAAATGTGCTTTTCTCTGTTCTTCGAGTTTTTAATCCCAAATACAGAGATAAAAACACAAACCTGGCCTGGGTTAATGCGGTATTCTTCTCCAGTAGCTCCTTCATGTAATTCTGCCAGCGACCACCGGAGCAGCACTGTATGCATTGCCGACCACCCACTACCAGAACCACCCTTACACTAATACATGTGTATTCACTAAAGAATTTTCTTTAGTGAAAAATGTTTATATTTGCTTCCCTGTGGAAAATAGGTTAGATAATGTATATATCTAAAGGTAATGTTTTCACTTCATCTAAATAGCTTTTCTTATTCTTCTATATAAAAAACACAATACAATAGCTCTGGAGGTTTCAATGGAAACCTGTTACATATTTTTCATCTTACAAATCGCCACCATCTCCCCCACCAGAGCTAAGACATCCATGTCAAATAAAGCCAAAAATATTTAATTTTATCAGTAATTTTTAAATAATTTACTATCCTAAAATCTTTATATAGTTTCAATCATATTACAAGATAGGAACAAATCTTCACTAGCTACATACAAATATATAGAGCAATAGTTTTTATTGCACATTAAATATGTGCACTTACATTTTTAAATTAGCTCTGTATCTAAAGAAATGCAATTTTAATGTGATTTCAGTTTATTTCAACTCTTAACTCAATGTGTTTCCAACATTTATTTAAGTTTTTTTTATCATGCAGTACCACTACGATGTAATAGAATTATTAACCAGAGTAAACTATATTCATCTTTTATCAACAGAGTTGATGTTTTCCTAAATTGAAAAAAAATGTTGTGTCGTTCTATACTTTTCTGTAAATTATTTGATTTATTTTTCGTTAAATATATAAGTTAGTTGTAAATATTCATTGCACTAAAAAGCACAAGGATTGTGGTAGAACAATCTTTTAATGAAGATTCTGTTTCTAAGTGTGGTCTGAGTGGTCTAGTGGGGTAACCACTAAATGACAAATGAATCGACCTTATATAAATTTTACCGTCGATCAAAACAATTCTTTTACATTTTGGGACACAATGAAAGTGAAAATCCCTTTTTATATTTATTTTGTGTATCACTTTTACTCTGAAGGTCTAATACGTTTAACATTGAATAATGTGAATAGACTTTGTCCCAACATAGACTACACATTAAATAATCTAGCAATGATTTTAACACTCATGATACACCTTAACAATAGTACATTAGTTGTAATTGTTATGCAATATTCAAAATAATTATGAAAAAATAAAAATTTACTAATAATGAAACACAGTCGTTTTTGTGAAAGAGACTGAGAGCTCAAAGAATAACAATTGAGCGAATACAAAGTTATGAATTAGTTTAGTAACAAAGGCGGGAAAATAAAGAAGACAGAATGCTCTTAACAGGAACGTACGTTTATTTGCACTGAGCATAAAGAGGTAAGCTAACACAGGAGCAGCGACCCGTCCTTCTGGTCGCGCCTGCGTCTCAGCTGTTAACTTCAATTTTGATTTTGAGCGATAAAATTGGACTCGCCGTCTTAAAGGGGCCGAGTCCGTGTATGTTTCTGTACGTTTTGACGTGATTGTGCGTGAAAATAACATGACAAGCGATATAAATACCGAATTAAGAAGCAATAAATAGATAATCGGCGGGGTGTGAGACGCAGACTCGAGGACGGCCGCCACCCTAGTCTACTGTGCCAAATAGAAAACAATTCTGATCAAATGGAATAATTAAATTACAGATTTCCACAATTTACGGAGACATATCTCTTAAAGGTCGACAAAATAATGAATTTACATCGAGATTATAAAACGAAGGTTTTTAAAGCGATTATGCAAAAATATATCTAGCAATCGAAACGGTAAACACTATCAGGAAGGACCGCCGCTGGGGCGCGCTCGAATCGAACTTGATCGAACGTACATATTATCGATATTCGTTGGAAGATCTAACCATTCACGCCTGAATTAAATATTTCAAGGGCTGTTCCTTTCTCTAATTAAATCTATATTTCGATATAAAATCTTTCATCCTATTTATTTATTTCTCAAAAACATTCAAAGCATCACATATATATTATAACTATATTATTCACCTCGACATGCACTCGACACACACGCTCGTCTCAGTCGCTCACATCCGCCTCATAGGTTTGTACAAAAACTTACGACTACTAAAATATCGACAAAGATAATAATACGTTTAAAGAACTATAAGACATCGTCGAAACATCCGGAATAAATCGAAATGCGAAAACACAATGAAGAGGAATGCATATATATGAGAAAACACGATCGAAAAAAGACGAAAATAACGATCGATAACGGTTTGGCCTCTTATCTGAATTACGTTACACACAGTGATACGAATAAAAATTTAAAAATATAACATCCGAAACTGTATCGTTGTACGAGCGAAAAAATAATTCAGTCGAAGAGATGTCCGGAACGAACACTTTACGATTCAACAATAATAATACTAAACCGACAACCGCCGCACTCACTTCTCTCACGTCACATCTGTATCAAAAAGTAGTTTTACCTTTATTTAAAATATTTAACAATTTATCCTACAACAATTCGCTATCCCCTATCCAACAATAATTCCACTAGCCCGGCGACTCCGCACGGGCGACCTCGTGAACGAAACGCGAGACGATGAAAAGACTAGGATTAACAAATGTAAATTTGGCAACGAGAATTGATGTTAAAAATGACATCAACTACATTGGAGAATGTCGATCACAGAAGAAGGCCCTGCCCCGGGGGTTGGCAGTGCTCAGGGGCGGGGCGGCCCGGGGGCGGCGTTAGACGTGCCTCTTCATGTGCAGCGCGAGGTGGTCACTCCGCGAGAAGCAACGGTCGCAGTGGCGGCATTTGAAGGGTTTCGCGCCCGTGTGCTTCCTGTAGTGGCGGGTCAACTCGTCACTGCGGGCGAAGCTCCAGCCGCATCCCTCCCACTGGCACTTGTACGGCTTCTCTCCTGCAACAACAGACAAGATTATGTAGGAGAGGACAGTGGCGGGTGAAGCTCCAGACTTACCACGACAGCTGGTTTCTGCCACACTACTACGTAAAACATTAAACAACAAGTTGAAGTGTTTTTGTAATATAACAAACTGTATTGAGATACTAACATAATAAGTCCAAAAACTTAATTACAAAATTAGTATTTCACCTAGTTAACTGTACTGTTTTCGAGTTTCACCTTCGAGGTTCAATAGGGAAATATTCCTTTTGATTTTTCCTGTTTATACCCCCCCCCATAAAGGTGCATGCAAATATCCTAATCAATAATTGAATGAAACAGGAATTGACGTATATTTATCATTTAACGAAATATTTTGACTGAAATGATGATGTTCAATGTTGGTACCACTGAAACAAAGCAATGTTTTGTTTACAGTTTGAAGGTTGGCAGACTGCGCGCTGTGGTTTCCAATAAAGCCTCCAGTGATTTAGTCCCAATCACGGCGTCGCGCGTACATCCCTGCACTACGTGAGCCTCTATACAGTCTACACCTCGCTCGCTACCACATTTATTTAAAAACTAAACCTAGAGATAAAAAACACATCTTTTTAGATACTATTATTTTGACATGGTTATGTCTTATCTCCGGGGGGGAGGGGGGTGGTTTTGGCAATCCGTCAGAACATAACTTGAAACAGAAGTGACGTCATATGGTTATAAGGACAGCTGTTTAGAGAATCTGAAAACATTCCTTTTAGTCATAACCATAATGTAAGCTTTTCCCAAAGAGAAGAAAATGAAATACAAGAATCCTTTGTTTACGTATTTTCTAAAATAACTGTAAACGATTGGAGAACATTACAGATTAAGATGCGGCTTACTAATGGCTTTGATGACTATCTATGACCATAAAAACTCTATAATCTGTAGGAAGAAGGATAGACATTATTACATGTATCTTTAACCCTTAATGATTAGTTTATCAAAATAATATCTCCACATACAAACGGTACGATCCACGTTGGACATTGATTTTCTTGGTCAACGTCACAATGCGTAGCGACCTCGCTAAACGCAGTATCACCACTATGTAACAGTAAAAAGTGCTAAATTAAAATAAGTAGAACATTCCTCTTGCATGCAAGTAATTCATAATTGTTTTAGATGTCCCTAATTACACATAACATCCATCACTTTACGTCGTGGTTGGAGATGTTACTCCAACCATGGTAGCGTTAGGTTTCAAAGACTCCTGCGCAGTAATTATGTTTGCAATGCGCAGTAAAACGTGTTTGATGAAACAATTTCTATTTAGTTGGACATATTGGACATGCTGGTATGTTCTGTTCTGACACTATAGATGAAAAATGTATAAACTGAAACTTCAGTGAAATTTTTTATCCACTATCACATTCCTTGTGCTGCGACACTATCTTAGTAATGTTATATCGTACCACCGAGGCGGTACCCGCCGCCTTATACCCTACACACACAAACCCCTGCAATTATGAAATCGTTGATCGCGCAGTGCAGTATTAATTTTATAAAAAATATCTTTACCACTTTCAGTTAACTGATACAATAAGTTTTCTTTCAACAAAACCAACGAGGAGGGACATAAAGTCGGCCGGTTGGCCAGCAACTACGGAAGTGGCTAGGACACGGCCGGCTAACCGACTGCTTACTTTGTTGCCTGTTTGTCCAAATTCCTCGGTCAAGTTTCATCAACAGACTTTTCTTGCGTTTCCTTAGTTTTCGACTTCGATTACACGAAAAGGAATTGTGAGTTGTGCGGTTCAAATATTTAACATTAACATAATTGTATGGATATTATTTATTTATGCCACATTTCCTACTTCTTTCTTAAACTAGTTATTTAAATTGCGTAAGCGATAACGTACACTTCGTAATATTAGACAAAATTTAAAAAATTGTAATTACTTCAATGTGGGAAATAATAGCTTAGATCATAGATAACTAAAGGGGATGATTCAATTTCCTGTGATGTGAAGCTGTTCACATCCCATAACCATATGATGGTAATTTCTGTTACATTTTTGGCGTTACGAAAATTGCTAACACCCCTCCAGAGCTGAGACATATCCATTAAACACCAATATATGTAAAATTTATACTACAACAACAATTTTCTATCACATAAATTGATGGATGTTATATTGTTATATAAAATAGTACCAATATTTAACTAAACTATTGGACTAATACACATAACTATGTATAATCTTTGCGTGTATACGTGTTCTCTGTGGTATAATACAATAATGTGACTACCTACCAAATATAGTCTCTAAGTATAATTGTAGTAAATTAACAGAATAGTAGATCACCTTCCATTACCATCCGTCCATCCGTGTACAAGATAAGTCGATTAAAAATATGGTCTACTATAAAGATTGCCAGGTCGATTGTTAAAAATAGTTAAGTCATCGTTGTGTTTGTACAAACATTATGAATTATAAATATTTAAAAAGTATCAGTTTCAATACCGGTTCCAAAAGATGCTTTAGCTCAACTTCCAACAAGGAGAGCCAAGACGTTCGTCCCAGGAAGGGGTTTGCGCTTGGTTTACTCATCTGGCCAAAACAACCCTCTTCCACCCCATTGTGCCGCACATGCACCCGCGACTCGCACCTAATCATGTTACTTCTAGGTCCCGAGCTCCCTACCCCTGGCGGCTCCATCCCTAACCACTTTATGTTACTTGTGGGGCCACTTACGTCCCGTTCACAATTCAAAGCTTTCTTTACTAAAGCACTTCACCCAGAAAATATGTTTTAATGTATATTTGAATATTTTACTTTCGAAATAGTGGCGATATTTAAAAAAATCTTTATTGTTTCTCATAATAGCAGATTGGTAAAGTTAGTCCTTTAAAACTTAAACTTTTCACACCAGGTTATTATGTTTTAGCCATATATCGAGCCAAAATTCTTACAAATATTTTTAAGGTTTGAATAAACATTTTGATGTAGTATATCAATTAATTTCTAGATATGCTCGGAAATTATTATGTCAAACAATTTGAGCGATAATTTTATATATTTTGGTAAGTTGCCTCAGTATTGACATTTCTCATGAGTTGATATCGGGAGTGTACTAATGTAAATTTAAAATGTTTACAGAAAAGTGCGAAGTTTTTTTCACTGGAGATGCAAATTGTTGTGAAATATCACAGAATAAAAAAATGCGAAAAGGGGAGAAAATAGAGTAAATTAAATCACAGGCAAAGTGCAACACACTGTTCGCCGTTGGGGAAGTTTATCAATAATTTTGGGGCCGTATTCTAAGCAGTCGGCATTGTAGGGAACTTGTATCCCGGCCCCGTTCTTTATACAAGAAGCTTTTAATAATTTAGGACCGGAGGGAGGGGGAGAGGTTAGACGGGCTCCTGGGGGACCCATAAGCCGGCTGTTCCGGAAAAATTCCTCTGGAAAGATTCACATACACGTGGCTGTCTGTTCGACATAATTACGGCTGGAACAAGGTTAGCTTACTTAGTCGGTAGGAAAGACTTACAGTAGGTCTCTACACCTCGGAAACCAGCCGACTAAAAGCACAGTTCTGCATTTCCAAAACAACTCCGTGTCCATTAATTATTTACGAGACATAGAGAGCTGCGGAAGCGGCGGAAATAACATGTTTATAATGTTATGCCATCGCGATGTACGGAGATGTAACACCAGGGTACATTCGTCTTTAATATAAAAATTACAGATGATATTTAATGTCATCACTAAACTAATATTTGATTTTTTTAATTTAGACTAATGATTTTACCAACCGATTCAACAATTTCAAATTTTCGCGTGATTTTTTCACTTCTTGAATTAGAAATATTAGAAAAAAATTTCTATAGAAAACTAAGGCTGCTGAAAATAACAGAATAGGCTCTCACCATGTACTTGTAGGTTTATTTATTTAGCTCAAATATGCTTTTATGAACTAGGCGTATATTACGATTCGCACAGCTTGGGACCTATTATTGTAGGTTATGTTCATAATTAGATCTAAAATATATTCCATTGTGTTTCTGTTACATAGTAAACGGTTAATATACACTGATGCCGTATATCACGATACATAATATTCAAGTATTTTTTACTTTTCTAAAACCAAATCTATCAATACATGTTAACAATATTTAATCGATTGCTGAAAGATCCGCTACAGATATTCCATTTCCCGGAAGGAACATAATGAACGCATCGAAATCCGCCTCTAACAACCACAGCATGTAAGCGATGGCAGGCAAGAACGGCATGCGGCAATCCAGCGGTTATAATAATGTCGGCAGCATATAACTTCAATATGTAATGCGGCCGGCGCGGGCCGTACTACGCCAGAATGTGGGAACGAGTCTTGTACGAATAATTCAATAAAATGGGCCGTCCTAGTTGGCCAGCGCGCCGACAGATGGGGGTGGCGTGCCGATCGAACTGATGCTGACTGGACCACCATGGTGGCGCTGACTGTCAGCCGCACCGCGAACTACGTCCCCCCGACCTCCCAGTGACAAACTAATCATATTTTCCAACTCAAATATTAATTATGTTTCGTTTACACTTGTATTGATTGCTTTTTGTTGTTTTAAAAGAAAATTGGGTTATGGTGTTTTTGCAGGCCGCCAGGCCGGTTTTTCATCTAACTTTACAACAGTATCAAGAACTCACGAACATGTGAGCTTCACGAACAGTTTTACTGGTAATATGAAGACAAATTTAACTTCTTCCTATCACCACTCAAAACAATTCAAACAAATTAATACATCTCAACACCTTATCCTCCACATACGCTGAAATTTTTAAAATTTAGGAAGTACAGTAACATATGTATACATAATATGTAGGTCTATATGTATTTTTGTTGAGAGTTACCTACCTTTTACAAAATTCATGCAATGCAAATTCATTCCTTTAAAACTACTACTGTAAGAAAGTTTATTTAGCGTAGGCTGTTAACATATGACTGTCGAGATGCTTTATAAGAGGTTCCAAATTATTCACAATGTTGTTTGTACAATAGCGAGAAATTGAACAACAAATTAATAACCAACCACAATTTATAACGAGATCGCACGCAGCACGCTGGCGTGAGTAAAGCATTATATTGTTCCCATCATACTAATCGAATAGTACTGAGTATGCAGGTTTGTTGCAATAAAATTCGTTGTAAAAACACAAACATTTTATCAAATTATGTCAATAACTAAGAGAGTTATAAGATTTATCTATTCTCCGTTAGAATTACATGGCCAATGAATACGTTGGTTTCATGTAGAAGCGTAAGAAACATTAAATTTGGAGTTTTATGGTTTATAAACTTATTTATTTTTTAACTTAGTTAAGTTGACAAATTTTTGGAAGAATATTTAAGTAAAAAAGTGAGTTATTTGTTATTAGCTAGTTATTCTCCATAAGATCAACATTGCGAAATATACTGCGTTTACAATTTTGAATATCTCAGTAACCATTTAACCTAGAGACATGATTCAAAATAATAAATTGTGTGTTTTTAGCTGAATCCATTGGTGAAAAGGAAAATTAGGTTTTTTAAATCATTCATAAATAAAATGAAAATCCCATTTTAGGGTAAAACCACCCCAAAAAGGGTAAATAATATATGTTTTATAACAATCAGTATAAGCTCATCTTATACATTATACATTCATATGTTTATAATTATTAAGAAAAAAGTCATAACAATTTTAAAGTTTTAATGAAACTCTAATTAATGTTTAAATATAAAATGCATTTACCGCGATTAGGTTTAAAAAACAACTGGAACGAACATTAAAATTAAACAACTAGATATTGAAGACGGATTATGATAGCGTTGAATAATAAATAGACACGATGAATATTTAAAACTCATCCAAACATTTGTTTTAGTTGGATCCTGTGTTAACTGCATAATGCATCTGGCCCCAGAGGAGGGCGAATGTTACAGCAGGGTTGCCTTCCATTACTGCTTTGCGTTAATTGGGAAAAACTGGGCAAAGGGACCCATGAACGAGCCGGCTTAGAAACTAGCATAATACGCCACTACTTGCACGGTTGGGACACGTCGACGTGCAACTGGGCACGATATATCACTACCGAGGATAACCCTAATATATATTTTTACTATAAAGCATGTTTTGATTTTGTTATTGATTAAAACGACTGTCAGCTTTTTAATTCCTCTAATTTTGTTAAAAATGTTCACCCATTAGTTTTGAAAGCTCGAGGTAACGCACCGGTGTAGTACATAAAACGTAAATGGTCCACAAATCATGACTCCTGTCAGATCATGAGCGGTCACCTCTGGCTAGCCTATGTGACTCACACCGCTACAACACCGTACAAGCGCTGCGGTATCCCTTTTTTAGGATATTTTGATATGTTATGTCTAAGCGTTGGGGTAGGGTGTTAGCAATTTGGGAACGCAAAGTGTTACGGATGTGAGAACAACTAAGTGTTCAGAGGAATTGAAAAAATCCCTTCAGACATACCCATAATCTAACCCACAGGGAAGTATATACAAATGTTTTGGGAAAGATGAATTGATAGAAAATATTTTAATATGTAAGTTTAAAAAATAGTAATGTATCCTACAGACAAGGTTTTAAGGCATATAACTAGCAAAATCGTATTAAAAAATGAAATGAATACTTAAACAAGTTAATAAACGAAAAGATGAGTTATAAAGCATAATATCGGCGTAACGTTCAGCATAAAGACAGTTAATTCGACCGCGGTTGGCGAACAAGTTTTGATGCTTTGACTAATGAAAGGTCAAATCAGTCGTGTTCAAGAGCCCTTCATTGCTAAATACTCATTGGTTACCAGATTTTGTAGCAACCAGATTAGTACCTTAGCATAATAGTTTACAAACATCAATTAGATTGGGAATAATTAAAAAAATATAAATAAGTTTGTATGTAAATTTAGTAATCTCAAAGTTATTTTTAAAGGTAGTAGTTTATAGAATAGAGATATTATTGTGAAGTTGATTCAAAATAACACATTAAGTACAGATTAATGTAAGGAGTTAGGTTAAGGAACCGGTTATTTTTTCATTTTATTTTTACTGTAGTAATAAAAGGGTTTTTAAAAATTATCAGGTTTTTATTATACAGATATTTACAGTTCCTACTGTTACTATAAGTTTTTTATATTTTGCTTCTTAGAAGGAACAATATTTGTATAAGTAAAAACGAAAGTTTACTTCAAGAAATTCAAAATACAGTACAGCAATAACATTTGAAAAATATTTTCAGATGATTCTAAGTATTTTAACGGATAATTTAACCTCTAAAATTCAAATTTATACTTGCTTGAGCCTCTATAATTCCAAGTTAACCACCACTATTCGACGTCGGATCCCATACGCCCCTTAAATTCAAAGTCGTTAAATTCAAACAAAAACAAAACAAAAAACAAGCCAGTCGAAAGTCGAAACGTGGACCAGAGCGTTTCCGCAATTCCTCCAGGCATTGTTTTCTCTGCTTCATTACAGTATTGATAATATCAATATCAATGGTTACAAATATTGCAGTTTTACTTAGGGTGAGCTACCGTATCTATTTTACTCTTGCCAACATCTACAATTCAAAATTTTAATAACGCTAACCTCTATAATTCCAATAATTTATTTCCTTCAACTTACTTTCATTAATTCGAAGTTAATTGACTTCCCTTTGAATTTCGAATTAGCGAGGTTTGACTGTATTGACATGGATATGTCTTAGCTCTGAGGGTGGGGTTTGGCAATTTGCAAGACCAAAATTTTAAAAATTGACGTGTGGTTATAGGGACAGTTGATAAGAGGAATTGAAAACAATTTCTTAAGACATGTAAACCAATTTCGCACATGGAAGTAAATACAATAATGTTTTACACAATAATGTCAAATCCTTAATTTTCTGTCTGATTCCGGAACTATCCAGCGTTTGTAATTGCGCTTTTGAACAGCTTCTTAGCTAACACCAGGTGGACGTTCGATAGTAGTAGTTAGACGTTAAGATTGTTCCTTATCAAAGCGTTAAAATATGCCTCACATTCGTACACAAAAACTTATGTCGAAGTAATCGGTTGTCGTGAGATTAATTAGTTTGTAATATCGGTTTGTTACGAGTCGATATTTTGCCGATGATGGAGGACACTGATAAGAGTCGGTTTAACGGCGTAATGTTCAATTTGTCGAGGTAATCCGGCGGGAGCAGCGCGCCAAGTGGCTCTACATCTTTGACACGGCAACAAGTCAAGGACCCTCGACGGCGAGTGCTTGTTTTTAAATACCCTCGACATACAACGTCAGTGGCGCTATCTCTCAGCGCACCGCGTCACTTACAGCACGGGAGACGCGTCGCCAGGTTGATCAGCTGTGATTGAAATTTATCTCGTGAAGAAAGTATTTTACACTCAAGGTTTAAAATATTTAGACGTGGGGGGTTGGCAATTTGCGAACCGAAATTTGTAACAGTGACGTCATAGTTGGGCTTTAAGAACAGCTGTTTTAGGTGAACTGAAAACATTTTCTTCAGGGGAATAGGGAAATTCAAACATTTTTTGACAATAAGATTAACGAAATTGTAACTGAAAATCACTCCCATTAGACATATTCATGATCTAAGCTATTTTACAAAGGGTAATACAATTCATTTTGTTGTATACTTTTTCATGCTTTTTATCCAAACCTTTAGTAACTTCTCCCTAAAATGAAATTAACACTTCTGAATAGTAGTTTAGAAGTGTTAGATAGGTTGCAGGTACTACTGACGTACGATGAGATCGTTTCAACAATATAAACAATTTAAAAAAAGCAAAATCTTTGAAAAAGACCCCAATTTTAAGAATACGTCAACAAAATTAAGTATGTGTTTCCAGCGTGTGTGTGGTGGAGCTTTATGTTTAGCTAATTAAAACCAAACAGTGTATTTTTCCGGAAATACGATCGAACTCAACTTTGGTACCAAATGAAAAGTTTATCCGACAATCAAAAAGAGTCTCAACGTTATCACTGAAAACTTGGGTTCTGAAATTATTTAGGATCGTTAAGATGCACTGTTTTCAATGGGAATTTTAATAAATAAACTATCTTATTAATTTGATTCAAATAATACCTTTACGTAAATTCTATTCTGATTAAACACTAGAGTGAGTTTAAGAAATAGATAAAAAATATTGATAACGAAGTCCTTAAAAAATAATTTTTCTGATTCTTAAAAAATAATTTATTCAATGCCATTAGACATCACTCTCTAATTCAAAACAAGCCACCTAAATGCAATGACTATTATGAACAGGTGTGGACAATACCAATATTCGAATGACAACTAGACACAAGCGAGCATGAGTTGCGTTTCCAGCTAAGTGCTAAACGACAGCCAATGGAACACGGAAGCAAGGCATACACTACCTGTTGCTCTCTCCCATCTTATTGGTTAACTATTGTTTACTTGGAGGCATTCAAACTAAAAATAATACTTGCTTCTATTTTGTTGATAAATCATTCCACTCCAACAGGCATAACTTCGATATTATACAAGTTACATTTTAAGTGGGCATACTGCTGTACATTTTATGTAATACGTGCTAATTTATAATATAAATAGATTATTAGTAAAACCTTTTTGTTTGGAATTTGACAGAGAGGAATTGAGTAGAGTTCAAGGGGGGAGTGAAGATTATAAGAGTTTTTATGTAAAACAAGATTGGATAGAATTAGGAATGACAAGTAGAGAAGAGTAATTAGTTAAAACACATTGTAATAGTTGGAAACTTCAAATGAACGGAAGAAGACAAGGAAGACGCAGAAGAAGGTGGATTGACGAGGTGAGTCGAGATGAGGAAACACGAGTTATAGGGAAGCATTTCCTCCACATACTTCCCTAAGAGGAATAGGGTGACATAGGAAGATGGAGAGGCCTTGTGAACACCCATACCTGGAGATAACCGGACCGGGAGAGGATATGTATGTACTGTATTAGAACAAAAATATGTCGTAGTATATTTCAGAACATCACTTTTAAGTTCTCCTACGTTATTATTTGACCGTATTTACTGATTTTATCCGAGAAAAATCCAATAATTAAAATCCAAAACAAAATATTATACCACAAACTAGCAGGTCGACCTGTAGTATAATTTTTCTCAACAAGGCTTAAGAATATAACACAATATATAATATATTCGCTATATTACCAGTTTTTAATGATTAATGTATAAAAGCAATAATGTTACATGTGATGCTGGTTATCACTAGTTTTAAAAGCAAACTTTAGGAGTATAAGGGGTGTAAAATTGGCCGTCTGGAAGGGTTGAAGGGAGAGGGTGACATATTCCTAAACGGTATGCGGCGTCACGCTCCCTTATAAGATACTAAACTGCACCTCTCGTCCCAAAATCTAAACTCTTCCAACCTTTCATTGGTAAACTGGCTTGCTTTTAATTTTCATTCACCAAATAAAATATATATTATAGGCTACCAGAATTTCTATACAGGGTGATTGAACAGTTAGTTGCACCCCCTTAACCTTTTTACTATTTGATATATTTAAAATCGACTCGCGGTAAACTCTTCCGATATGAGGGACTACATTGATAATAAGTTATTTTGAAAATTTGCACACTTAGGGGTAATGGTGGTGGGGGGTAGGTAAAATTCAAACAGCTGTTCCAATAATGAACTAGTTGCACCCCTTAGGGTGCAACTTATTTTTCAATCACCCTGTATTTAAATGATTTAAAACATGAATAAGTTGGTTAATGTTGACTAAAGTGAAATCAACTGTCATGTCTAAGACGTCTTATACAACGGTTAGGGGTAGAAATTAATATCTAAACAGTTTATTAATAATAATTATATACAAATATTTATCATATTTAACTTATATTTCGTCGAGTAACATGAAATGGTCAATTTCAACAGTGTATGATCGACAGAAAAAGTTTATTTCAAATCATCGGTACTTCACACGAGGAAAAGTCACAAAAATCATGAAGAAGTCAACATGTCCGTCCAATTCCGGATTCGTTGATAAATAAAGACAGACCCTTTTTAGTCCGAACCTGGTGATTGATTACCTTTTTGACGAATTGGCCTGTCGACTGATTTCCAATTAAAATTGGCGCGGCGACATCACTTGGACTTTTCCCGAAATAATATTTTCCCACAGGGGAGAAGAAGACCTTTGTCAATTAATAAGATGATGTTTTCTCCACTTTAATAACTCAAATGCAAAATATCAAAACACCAATAAATTTTATCAGTTAATTTTTAAACATTTTGTTACTGGTGAGATGAATACTAGGTATTACTAGAAAAATACACACTCTCTTGTAATGTATTATGAACTTGTAAATGTAAATATACAGTAATAATACATAGCTTTAATAAACTATGATATAGTTAAACTATGCTTATTGAAATTACATTAATTAATGACTATACTTCCTAACTATAAAACAACGTTAGGTAGTAACAAAAACGGGGTTCGAACCGTTCCCCATAAAAACGTTAAAATATGCTGAAAGGCGTAGATAGGCACAAAATACATAAGACATTACACAAATCCCTCGTTTCATAATACCGTAGTAATTTTCAAAAACTTTAAAAAATTTTTGAAAACTTTAATGCCAGTTATCGAAACATCCACTCCCCGGGAAGGTAGTCAAATTATTTTTTACGTGTTTTATAGAGCAATGATACCTTACTTTACTTCCCAAGTTTCATGAAAAACGGTTGAGAAATAAGAGTGATATTGATTAATTAGTTATATCTGGGCGTGCTTAAACAATGTACTGTGTTACCGCCTACTCATAAAGCATTGGTCTTAGACTAATCATTTTAATAACAATAATCAACATAATAATTAGTTTCGTTTGATAGGTAATATGGAAATAGTTCAAATTTTAATAAACTTATTGTTCCGCCATTAGTTGCAATGAACAATGCAATGCACAAATACATTTTGATTCTGCAAGAACGTATATAATTCTGTTTCCGAAACTCAGCCAGCCATTAAATGCTACCTCCGACGCCATGACAGGAACTTCCCGTAGCCAATAGTATTTAAGCAGGGACGCCATCTTGGAGCCTGAAAATGGCTGGTGAAAATATTTCCACTCTCAATTCAAATTCAAATATTTTGACAAAAACAATAATTTCTCCGTATATTATACTTCACTAATACTCTAGGAATTTATTGCAATGCGAAACCAGCCCTACATTACTAGAATCCTGTTTTTGGTTATTTCAAAACAATTGTATAAATAGGATTAAAATATATATTCAGAATCGGGTTACCCATTTCTAAATTATATTCTTCGTGTTGATTATATGAGTTGTTAGCTGTGGGAGCAAGAAGACCTGAGTAATCCAAGAAAATTGATCTAGTAAGACGTCAGGCATCTACACAATTCATACAGACATAAACGAATTTCACAATGAGGGATCGAGGATGAGCTGGATGCCCATAGTAAAGCAAACACTGTACGGTGTTTCAAGGTAAAAATTAATTTATTAACCATAACATTCTTTGAATGAACTGTAAATAATAAATATAAAATCAAGCAGCAATGAGCAGGTGTTGTCGCCATGATTTCAATTTTTGTAAATTGTTATACCCTTTTATCAAGTACTTTAAGTTATCACTAAACATGTTAAAAATACGATTATTAAAGAAGAATCTCACATTTAAATTGAATTTAACGTTGTTTAAATTAAAGTGTAGTTTATCATTAGCTCTCACGTATTACCAACCCGATATTTAATGAGCTATTCAACATTTAACAAGTTAGACAGTATTATCCTTTAGGATGTTCAGTTTAGTTTAATGGTTCCTAGAAGTCGTCAATAAACAGCAATCAACAAAGTTGCCTCGTTAACAATTAAAAGGTAGCGATTTCGAATAATTTTCCTGTCAATTACTGAGACAATTTATTGTTGATTGTAAACTCGTTATGTATAGTGTTCGATGAATTACAAAAAATAAAGCTTATAAAATATTTTTAACTGTAACCGTTTACTTCATAGGAAAAATAAAGAAAACTAAAAAGCTTTTGATTTTTATTTTAAGTTTCGCGTGAATTCAATATATACCTAAAATAAAGCGTTTTAATTGCTTGGTTCTGAATAAGTTCTTAATTTTCGAAAGCCCCTTTCAACATAACTCTAGCATATATAATGTGATGCATAACATGCACGTGAATATTTTAGTACTTATCTCCTTAATTTTAAAGAATAAGCACACCATTAAATTTAAATTGGATCTGCGGTTTAACGTGGAGTGAAAAATGTCACTAAATCGCATCACAAAGGAAAGGATCAAACGCAAGGCGGCCAAGACGGCGTTTGTAGTTGGTTCATTAAATTACAAAACCACTCCTGTTCATTATTGGTGCGGTTTTCGCATAAGTTGTGTTGCTGGGGGAGGGAAATAAACCTGGGGTGAGGAACGGGCCTTGATGTACGCCGCGCCGCAGCTAAACCTTGACTGGGCGAAACATCCAGCAGCTAGCTAGCCGAGGTATTTAAAATCGATTTATATACGTAAATGAATGATAAAATATTTTACTACAGACCAAAACACAGATTAAAAATCTCGATTCATTTAATATGTTTTAAAACACATTTCATCCTATTTATCTAAGAATCTACGTGTGAATGAAATGAATCTACGTGTATTTGACGCACGATCAAATACAATACGACATTGTTTAGAATTTCTGTTATGCTCTTTTGATATTCTAAGATCTATGTAATGACACAACATTGCTTAAAATTATGAAAAAATGAAATGATGATAACAACTCACTGATCAACAACTGTTGGTTTCACCAAAAAACTTTATTAAGGTTTCCATAGGTATTTTACGAGATAATAACAAAAGAGATTCAGTTATCTATCAAAACTTCATATTAGAAAAATTGTTACATAATTAATAGTATAATAAAAACGACGAAACTGCAACTGTTATATAATTATCACACAAATAAAGATTTGTCAGTATGCCCCGGATGATGAACGCATGGTAAAAATACAATATAACATGGCTTAGAATTTCTATTATGCTCTTTTGATATTCTAAAATCTGTGTAATGACACAACATTGCTTAAAATTATGATAAAATGATTTAAATTTTGTTTTATTAACAGTTACATTTATGAAAAACGTTTAAAAAATCAAATAAAAGACCCAATGCCAACAAAAAGGGACAAAACGTACAAGTGGGGAAGAGGCTAATGGATAATGCATAACTGCCGGCAAAACTGGATATCAGCTAAAAGATAACCAACTCGCCTACTTACAACCTTCCATGAATGTTTCATAATAAAATGCTCGTCCGTGTTCTCATGAATCGTTGCCGAGTCTCGCTGAGCGATATCAGGCTCACGGGTGATTTATTAGCGACTCTACAAAACCCAGTTGTTATTCAATGAGCAAAATAAAGCGTCGAATTTTTAAGGAAGTTATTAACGGTGGAAAATTAATCGAGTTGTACAGTGAATATCAAGTGGCGAGGAGGCCAGCTTCGTCGCAGACTTCACAAGTAACCATAACGACAGAACTACCTTAATTATTAACTCTCAATGTTACCAGCCTAATGAAAGGCGCGTTACATTCAAGATTCCATTGACGCTGTTCTCCCTTAAAACTAATTTTCCTGTAGGAAATTTCACAGGTAGTTAAAATGTCTATAATAGTAAGACGACATAAGTGGTCAGAGTTCGTCTACTTTTTATAGTACACTTATGAGCTGTAAGAAGCGCACTTTGATAAGTGATATTCGTTAAAAGAAATAAATGTATTTATTTTCCTAAGGTAAATGTATTAGATAAGGGATGTGTTTGATGAGAATGTTTTCAGCTCCTCTAAACAGCTGTTCTCATACTTTACTTATACTTACATACTTTAAACTGAAATACTTAGTATGTTAAGCCAAGTACGAAAGAAAAAAGAGTATAGGATGATTATGGTGCGATCTTGTGGTCTTGTTACTGACTTGGCTGACTTTTAATTAATAGCCCAACAGTCCATGGCACATCTAAGAGACCTCATAATCATATGACGTCACTCTTATTGCGTCTAGCAAATCGCTAACCCCCCCTCCAGTGCTTAGAAATATCTATGATACGTGGAATTCCGGAGGAGATAACGGAATCGATCTAAGAAATGTTAAACAAATAACCTATCGAGTAAAATTATGCAATGATTTATAAATAATTTAAAAAGAGTAGCTATTGCTCTTAAACTTCTACCAATAGTTGAGAAAGTAAAATTAGAATATCAAAATTCAAAATAACCACTTATTTTGAGTCGGTATCTCACGTACAAGAATAATAACAATAGTTAATATTTAAACATAAATTTACAGTACAGGAAATGTTTAACCGACAGGGTAGCTATGTGGTAAAGTCCTTAAATCGTAATAATATGAAGATCACCGGTTGAAACCCGGTGCCAGTAACCATTTGTATTTGGATTATAATGAATTGTGTATTTTAACAAGTCGACGTTAGGCAACAAATGTATGTTTTGGGTTTGAGACTGTTCTAATGTAAATGTCTCTGATATTAAACATACACACACAAAATAGGCTTTGAAAAGCAGTTATATGTTCGCTAAGAACGTATGACACGTGGCCTATAAGTTGCGCGTCTGGAGAGCTACGCGATGGGACGCGATGCGACGCGACACGACGCCTTCAGACGACCAATTTGACGCTCACTTAGCCTCAACACTAGAATCTCGGAGATGTTTATATACGCGCACTCCTGCCTGAGAATGCTGCAATTTGTGTCTAACGTCGCCGCCCTTCCAGATATAAAATCAACCTGTGTAAAACATCTTACATTACGTCCACGCTGCGTACTGAATCACCAGCGAAAACACTGGTAACTTCGGCCCGGTTTATTATTTCGTTATAGACGCCATGAATATAAATTGGAAAATATAATAAGAGGAAAGATTCTATTGGAGGAAGTGCGCGAAAGTTTGGAGTTGTCTCTGAACGAAACTTAACTCTTTAATCAGCTCACTCGATTCATTGAAGTTATCGGTATATTGAAAATATCCGTTTTTACGTCTATCAAACAACTCCCAATTTACTTTGCTTTTACGTCGTGAAACCCGTTATTGAAACCCGAGATAATTAAATAACTTATTTAATATTGATCAAAAGTGTAGAGAGAAATTATCTTAAATTATTTTGTACAGCAACTTTCCGTTGAAAGCTACATGTTGGGAAGAGTTTGACAAAACATATGTTTTGTCAAACTCTATAGCAAACTCTATGATTTCATCCCTTCTATATAGAAGGGATGAAACATTTTCACAAGCCTATAATTTCATCGGAATCTGAGGTGATAAGAATTATTCTAACAAATTATAATAGTTTATTGATACCTTTTCGGTTTACTAACTTTTAGAATTGTTTGCACCGGATAAACGCTTTGTTCAAATACAGCAACAAGACAGGAATCGATAGCAATCATTGTGCAAGCAGCTTGTGACCTGAATAGGTTCTGTTTATTGTGCTCAAAAGCTATCAAATTAATTGTAGTATCCAACATTGATATAACATATTTGTTTATAATTGACAATACTTAACCATTTAAAATCATGTAAAAGTCTTGAACTGTCAATACATATACTTTAAGTATGTCGAGTTCACGTACAACCATTACTGAGTACAGTTTAAAATGTCATGTGGTTTAATGATAGTTTGATCAAAGGTATATGGAAATTATGCAAAATTTTAAATGTTATTGAACAAAATGAACTTAAATGAAAGTCGAGATGGCTATTTAAAGAGGGAAGGAACGTGATTCGTGATGGAAATCGTTAAGGAGCGGCGCGTGTCGAGGCATACTGTCTGCAACTAATGTGAAAATCACGTTTCTAACCGTTACATGCAGTGTTAATCGGCTGTATTCGGTACTCGAGTCGATTCAAATATCACAAGTCGATCCAAATTAAGCTGAGATATACATCGTATTCAGTTATAAATCAGAAAAACTGTAAAGCTACAGCTGTTTAATTACAGTAAACTAAACAAAATATTTTTGAAACGATTCTCCTGTTAGAAATTAATTAGTTAATAATATTACGTACATTTGGGAATCCACAACCAGAAAAATATAGAAACGATTTAGT
Organism: Nephotettix cincticeps; assembly: GCA_023375725.1. NCBI lineage: Eukaryota > Metazoa > Arthropoda > Insecta > Hemiptera > Cicadellidae > Nephotettix > Nephotettix cincticeps. The sequence goes on from CM041785.1 coordinate 26,607,393, forward strand.
AATAACACAACTCCATAAATTTTATGGTTTGCAGGCTAAGACAATTATGAAAAATAATTTACTGGATTCTTTGTTTTTATGTTAACATGACATATCATTGTTATCGAGCGTAATTTTTTTCGCTGAAAGTTATTAAGGTTTCTGGATTAAAAGATCACTAATCTGCTGAGATGACTCTTCCAGGAACAAATCATAAAATTTTTTTTGTAATATAACAAACAATACAATCGCAAACGAAAAAATGTTTATATTTACTTTCCTGTGGGAAATACGTTAAATCATGGATTGTCTAAAGGGAATGTTTTCAGTTCATACGAACAACTGTTCTTATAACCAAACTATGACGTCATTAACCATATGAGGTCACTAACCAAATGACGTCACAGTTTCAAATTTTTGTCTGAAAAATTGCCAACAGCCCCCCCCCACAGATCTAAAACATATCTATGTCAACTAAGATTTTTAGAATTCTGAATAATTGTTAACAGGATACACTTTCTTTATTTTACTAAAACATTACACATTTGGTACACACTACAATAAACTACCGAGCACTTTTTAGAAGGTTTATGAAACATTTTACATTAAAAAGTATATTTTCCAGGGTTTTCGGCTTTTTATTTCTGTAAAATATTTATTTAAAATAAAATCCATCTTCCAAGATATTTTAAACCAAAGCTAAATTAGACCAGTGCAATACAAAACTCTAGTTCAATAATTGAAACTAAACATACCGTAACGTATATTCTCCCACGTTTGTTCGTTTCAAACAACAATGTTTATCAAAACTAACCACTTTCAATAGATATTCATTCCCCTGAACAAGAATTCAAATCAAGGAACGAAGGGAGACCCGAACGGAGCCAGTTTTCAGACCTTCCCGAAGGGAGACCCGAACGGAGCCAGTTTTGAGACCTTCCTCTGAACAAGAATTCAAATCAAGGAGCGAAGGGAGACCCGAACGGAGCCAGTTTTCAGACCTTCCTCTGAACAAGAATTCAAATCAAGGAGCGAAGGGAGACCCGAACGGAGCCAGTTTTCAGACCTTCCTCTGAACAAGAATTGAAATCAAGGAGCGAAGGGAACCCGGGACGGAGCCAGTTTTAAGTATGAACTATTGTAAACTGTATTATTGTATTTTCGTTGTGTACCTTCGTGGAACAATCGATCAACAACAAACACGCATTAAATTCGTAAGCAGAACAAAAATATATTTCTAGTAGAATTTAATCTTTGTAATTCTCAAACTACATTGATAGTAATTGAAAATATTGAATGTCATTTAAACAACCAGTGTTTGAGACGTTTTTAAACGGAGGATACGATAGTATCATTTAAATGTTATTTATTTAATTTTTCAAGTTTACTTTCGAACTACGTGTCGGTTCGATGGTAGTATGTTTACTTTGCAAGGAACAATGGGATGGGTTTTACTGTGTTAAACAAGAATCGCTACCAACAGTACAATTGCAACCCCTCCCCGTTACCCCCCTGAAACAAAGTTGTACCGTAGAGAACGATAGTGAGGGAAGAAATTAATGATCCCGGGGCAGTAAATCAGGTAGACAGTAAATGTTTCCGTTCCGGGGCCATGATCATGAGCTACGGAGCTCCGACACCGATCCGACTGCCACATTACACACGTTGTAGGGCCTACACGATTAATGATCTATCGGATACCGTGAGTGACAGGACAGGACGGTTTTAATGTTACTACATTAAGAGTGGAAACATTGTACTTTACTCTTTAGTGGAGATTCCTTAGGTTCGTGAGTTTAGTGATGGGATTTCTATTATGAAAATCACTTTTAAAACAGTGACCTCGATGATCCACCCTCATGACGATACTCTGTATCCAACCGATGATACTTCGATGTTGACTCGGAGTAAGAAAGTATAAATTATTAGCCATGAATACGACTAGGTGATTGATAACCAGAACTTGATTGAAAAAGATCGGGAGGTCCCGGGAAAACGATTACAATTTCGTGATCTATTGTGCAGCAGAAGGAATTCACAACGTACATGTGTGACTAGGGTTGGCTCATTGAAGAACAGAGGAACATCTTTTCATAGTAAATTCAATTCATTAATTAATCGAGTTGAAAATGCAAGACGTCACTCTCGGTACGGAAAATATTTCAAACATACCAGCCAGGAGGATCGGAATCCGAAAGGTATCCTCTTCGGCAAGATAGTATATCTCGTAAATAAATATTTACACGTCGACTACCAGGACTCCAGGAGAGACAAGAATTATAACACGGCAATGAGGAACATGGAAAAAGGGCTTATCAGTATTGTGGCAGGATGTTTAAATGAAACGTACGTTTCTTTAAGTAGCAACAATAAACAAAGTATTTTTGTCAATTTAAGCTGTATAAGATATTTCACACAACTTACAATAAAAGACATAATTTTACAAAAATAAACATTACTTGCTTCGTGGCGTTTAAAAGTTTCTCTTTACCGAGATGAAACCTTAGAGGTGAATGTGATGTTTCTACTTTTTTATGAGAAAAGTAAAATGAAGAGTTGTTAATGCATTAAGCTCCTCCCAGTGAAATAATTAAATAATTTACTTAAAATTTTACCAACTCTTGAGCTAAACGATCTGGCCGCCTGCTGCACAAACTTTTCTCTCCTAACTGGAGTTCAGAGTGAAAATTCGTTGCGGTGCGTTGCATGTAAAAACTTCTAACATACAAATCAGAGTTAGGGATGTCCCCCCTCCCTATTAGGGCTAATTAAGAGATCCGGGGGCAGGGAGGGTGGAGAGGGGGCTAGGAGGGGGCGATTTATCACCAAACGTTATCCGAATACAAATCATCTGAGTAAAGAAATAGACAGAGGGTCGTCAGATGTCCGGAGTTCTTGTCGCTCGGGACCCACTTTTTCAAATTACCACCAGACAGGATTTCCAGAATCGCGTTCACCACGCCCCAATAAATTAGTAAGGGCAGTAATCATAATTTAAAGTCTATTCATGAATTATTGTACGAACATTTTTACAGTTTGCCCTCCCGCCAATTTCATTAATGCCTGTAACATTTTGTGCGCTCCGGTCAGAAAAATATTGACGAGAGTGGTAACTTGGTTTCAAATATTGAAGACCTTGTTTGCTTAGAAAATGTAACAAATTTTCAATCTTATTAATTCCTAGTTAGGTGAATGTTATTTTAACATATGGTGACATATACTACCCCGTATAAACCTCAAAACATGGATGTTCTATGGATTTATTTTGCACGGTGTAATTGGTTTGGCAAATAACCTTTCATTTTAATTTAAACACAAAGTAAATGAACTACCATTGTTTTATAAAAAAATCTGGACAAATATATATTGATCGGTTCTAAGTTATAGCAGAGGGAATCGTATCAGCCGGCAAGGAGTTATCCTGTTCAGGTCGCCGAGAGCGAGGGCCCGCTGGACTACACGACAGCCTGCCGCTACATTCCTGCTCCCTTGCACATCTCTCTTACACTTGCTGATATGTCTCATCAATAAGTATACATAATTATACTAACATAATGACCCTAAAACATAATGATACTAAACTCATCAAGAAGTACTACACCCATGCACGTGCTGATACTATACTCATCAAGTACCACATCTCTCTCACACTTTCTGCTAAACTATATACAGTATTACACATTCCCTCATCCGTGTTGGTATTATTCATCAAGCAATGCAAGTTCCTTACACGTGGTGATAACAGCCATAAACTAGTCACCTCAATAGTTATCAAAACAGATATCATTAGAAAACTAAAATCTAAAAATTAACGTAAAATAGTTTACAGAGTTATATTGTAATCTTAATCGTGCAATTATGTTTCTTTAAGCATGATAAACGTAAAAAAATTGTTTACGAAAAAGACATGCCCATCATATTCCAAACACAAACACACAAACCGTCTTTTACCGAGGCGACGCGTTGGAAATAAGTAGCTCAAACAAAATTACCTATTTTGTTTTCACTCTTGGTAAAACCACCACTTGCAGTAGACAATACTGTTCCATATAAACGGGACTTCGTCTTTTTGGGAAGGAATGGAAATACTTGCAAGGGTAGGGATGATGAATCCCGCTCAAAGGCTTGTATTATTCTGCCCACACTGCATACACCGTCCGATTGTGGAAGGATACTATACCTACCACTGAACATTGTGTCTCCGAACATGGACCGCCTTATGAATATCCTTCGTAAAATATTACCAATATTGCGGTGGAATAGTACGCGACTAATCTATCAACCGATAAGTAAATTAGGTACAGGTTTGAATATAATAAACAAAGCATGTATTATTTTAATATAATTTATTTAAACGAAAAATTACAAAAAAGCTTTTTAAAAGAAAACCCCACGAAAAGGAAATTTAAAATAAGTAGGCTGATAAATTATGGTTAATTACTGAACCACTTATTATTTAATATTTTGAATTATTTTTGCTATCAAATAAATAACTAAGCTAGAAATGTATCACCATTATCTCTGAAAATTAAATACAGATAGAGTTTATATTTTTTTATTTTATTTTTTTATTATATTTTCTGTAGTGGAAACTGATGAGAATGCTAAGTTGTAATTATTATACCTTTGATGGAACAAACGCTTTGAATTAGATTATCTGGACCATTTGCCCTTAGGGGGAGGGAGTAGGAGTACAGTGTCAATTTCACTTGCAAGAGGCAAAATTAGAAATCATATGTGCATGTGAAATATAAGCCCCTCTGGTAATCCTAGTTCGTTAATTTCCAACAATGCAAAACTATCAGTACATTCAGTCACGAAATATAAGAGAGCATCAAGTAATACAGCATTACAAAGACATAAAAATATAACAATCATTTAAAAAGCTATCCGAAATAAAATTTAAAATAAGTATGAGTTTAGTATCCCACAGGGAACTGTCTGCAACGGTGAAATTAGGAAACTTTAAATAATGAGCACGCCAAATATTTACTGAGAGAAAACGGAATACTTGGTTTCTAGAAAGCTTCTCAAAGTTATACACGTTCGACATTTAAAAACGGTTTTAACTGAGATAGCAATTTTTGCGACTCGTGAGTTAGCTAAATGCTAATTAGAAAATAAACATAGATACCTCAAAGACATGAATATAAACATTAGGCATCATAAGGACATAAAACGTCTCTCTCCATAAAAAAATCATGACTAAAGTTAAATATTCGATTTATTTATATACTTGACACACTGAAACCTTCTGCCTAAATCATTAAATCGCATGATTCATAGAATATATCAAATGACATATCTTGACATATCAACTTTAACATTAATTGAGTATTTTAATGTGAATTTTTAGTGACATTCAACTAATCTATCTATCTTTAAAAAATGTACATATGAGTTGTAACTCATCACAAATGACGATATTTTACTTTGCCATACAAATATATCACAAAATATATGAACCATAGGCGGCTAATAAAATCTGTATACAACATTTAAGACACTTATTATTGATAGTTCTGGCGGCGGCGGTACATTATCTTTCAATCGATCTCGGCCGTCAGGCAATGGTGGGGGGCGAAGAGAGGGGTTCGACTGTGCATTGACAAGGTGCTTACTGAACCTTTCACGGAGTCCCATCAATCATCACATCTTAAACTCCCTTAAAGGAGCCCGAGACGATCGCACCCGCCCGTGACGTCACGATTGCACCCAAGCGCTCGTAGCGGAACGGTTGATAACTAGGCTTGACCCTGTGGCTGGACACTGAGGCGTGGAGTTTCACCCTCGGTGTGAATTAACAGTAAACGTTGAACACTTAAATGAGTTACAGGTTTTATAGACCTTGAGCTTTCTCGTTGGGAACGCTTTAAACTATTGAAGTAGACTTTATTATTGGAAATGCAAAAGACACATTTCTGGTAGAAAGATTGTGAACTTAGATTATCCTGTACTGTCAACACTCCTCAAGGAGACCTTGAAACCCCGAGCTTAAAACAGACCTGCGCTTCATTTTCCATCCGTGTTCATAAAAAAAATAACATGAGTAAAGACGTCATTACATCATTACGTCTCTGGAATTTAAAAAAATATAATTATTAAGACATGTTTGAAGGTTAAAACAAAGAGTTGTTATTATATTAGTTAAGGTAAAATTATAACTTTTACAAAACACCGAGTACAAACTATCTACACATATTTTAGATATTAATCACACTCTCAGAACACTAATACAACCGATTATTTGAAAATTTTAATTTATATTAAAAAAGAGGTAGAAATCCTAAATTTGTTTATTAAGTAAACGCAACACGTGTTTAAGGATATTCAAACAAGGAAAAGACTGAATAAGAGGGAGCAAAATAAGAACAAAGAGAACAGATTAGGTCTCAACGAGTCGTCGTACGTCGAGCTGTCGGCTGCAATGCTGTAGTATGTCAACTTTGTAAATGGCGAGGTAACCTGTCTAACATGCAGTGAAAATTTCCCACTCGCCGACCCGCTTCCATCGACTACCTAGCACACGGCAGGCAAACATAAATGAAAACAAACATAAAAAATAATTGACATCTATTACCTTTATCAATTGTCTGTAATAACAACATACCCAGGTATATATTTTAAGCCAAGTATGAATGAAAAGTGAGTGTGAGATGTTTGTGGCGCGATCTTGCAGTCTTGTTACCGACTAAGGTCTAACATGTTATTAAACATGTCTCTTAATTAAAATACCAACAGCCAAACATCTTAGACAATACCTAACAGGAAACTAAACAAAACCACAATTTTGCATCTGAATGACGAACTATAACTGAGGGGATGGACGTTGTGGATGAACGTAGTTTTCAATAGTGCGAACGTTAATCCGCACCAAGGATTATCACATACACCGACCACCGCTCATAACTTCGTAACCTCCACATAGCTGGACAACAGTACACGCAAGTCTCTTTGACTATCTACTAGCTATCTATAGCAACAACCTTGTCAATAGCTCAAATTTCGTAATATTTAGTTACAACCGTTTCGGCATTAAGATACCATCTTCAGACAATTATGTTCAGCCACTTGGCTTCGTTAAAGTTAAACACATAAACATAGACCACCGTATGTGTATGTGTAGTATGTGTATTAATTCCGAAACTGCCGTAACTAAATATTACGAAATTTGAGCTGTTAACGAGGTAATTATAGCTATTAGTTAGTAAATAAATCAGCACAGGGGCTATAGAAAACATGAATTTTAACTACTCTTTGAGATTTAAGATAACATTTATTATATCTGTATGGCAACAGCAAACAAAGATACTGAATGAAATGTGATACACGAATTTGTATGATATTATACCTCAAAATTATTACTCGTTTTTGAATTGAACAATGTACGTAAAAAGTAAAAAATCCCTCATTTATGGATGAGTTCATAAATCTCTAGAGGAAAATTAGTTTTAAGTTTTAATAAATAGTTACAAATATAAACTCAATTGCTATGTATATTTATTTTAAACATTAATGACTTGGAAGTGACCTTTCGAACGAAGCATTTCTGGGAATGTTGTAGCCGAGATTTGTTCACTCCAGGCAAGGCTAGGTTTCAAACGTTAATCGCGTAAACCAAAGCAAGTAACTGAATTTTCTAGAAACGCGGACCTAGAAGTAATAATTTTTAATTTAATTTACAGAGCAATTAAAAATTACTAAAAAAATTACGGAGATGACTTAGAATGCAGAAGATATAGTATTAAGTATACTTAAGCATAAGCTAGAAAACATAATTCATTTTCAACCTATTTAAAAATTTTAGATCAATAAAAATTAAAATTATGTATATTTTTAAAGTACATACATCAAATCTCAATTCAAATCTTTAAGAATTACGGAATTAATTAATCAGAGTACGTAATGAAATAGCCGGTAAACTTCCATCGTGGAATATATAACGACCCATGTTTTGCGGTTAATTGTGAATAACGCTAAAATCCATTATTCATCAAAAGAGATGAGAAGGGTCTTTCTTCGCTTAATGTTTAAACAAAAACAGAAGATGTTTCTGCGGAGGCGGCGAGACGGAAGCGAATGCCGCAAACAAAATTAGTTATTTTCTTTCGCTTCTTCCAAGAGAGTGTCACTTTAATGCACTCGTGTACAATACGGTCCGTTTCTCTGGCCGTTTTAATATTTTATCTGATCCAGCAATATTGTTACTTCCTCTCGACGTTCTGCTACAACGTCTTCAGTTAAATGACGCATACGATGTTTGAAGCTTCCCAACAATTAAAAACTCGTTTGGTATTTAGTAATCCGAAAAATCTCTTGGCTATGATGACATTTTTAGAGATGGGGTGAGGATTTCTAAAATATTTATTTAGTTGATGGCTCTGTAACGCTAAAGGGAGGTGTGGGCGATATATTAGGTAAACAAAACTGAAATTAAAACTGCTCTTTGAAAACTTGTGACATATCTCTATAAACTTCCTTGGAAATAGTATAATTTAGTGAAAATACTGTTATTATCAAAAGTATGGAGTATGCGATATGTAAAATATCCCCTTGGTAGCAGACCTGCAAACTTAGTGATGTTCCTTTGATTAACGAATTACTTGAGATGATACACACTAAGCTTCATCATGGGTTAAGCTATATACTGAAATGTTACAAAAGCATGCCTATAAACAATGAAGTTTAATCGTATACTCAATAAGATTGACAGGAAAATGAGTACGCAAAACTCTAAACAGAGTTTTCTCGCTTATGCTTCCATGAGAAATATTAAAACTCGAATTATTCGACATTATTAGTTGGCCTTAAATAGATAAAGATTGATAGATAGATAGATAAAACAAGTTACAATAGAAAAAAATGATAAGAAAGTTTTTTGTATAAGTCAGTTTGGGATACAGCCTCTCCTCCTCTAACCCCCTTTCGAATGGACAAATTTAGCTGGATTTCGAACTTCATTAAATAGTTGCATGTAATATGCAAAAAACAAATATAATATGCAATAATAATATTGCTATATAATACTGTATGTCTGAAAAAGATTAAACACGGTTCGAGCTTTTACGACAGTTATCGTCTTTATCCACTCTCGAACAAACGGTGTTTTGGGTTCAGGGAACAGTAAAACGAAAAATCATGGTGGTGAGTATGGACGAGTTTCAGCGGTAATAGCTAAATTTCCTACAGCAAAAAAAAATAAAAGAACTGGGCGTATTCAAAAAATTATAATGGGGAATCGTAATTTGTGCAACTAGTGAGCAAAGTGAGAACTGTCTTATTTGAGAGGAATCCTTACACAAGAACCATAGGATGGTTTCTCAAAAGAGGCAAATGCACTTTGCACACGGGTTCCACATTACATTTTACCTACAGCTACCATGGAACATAGGAACTTGTAAAAAAGCGGACATATTTTTTCACGAGTGGCTTTTTTATGATCCCACACCATAAATTAAATTGTTAAAACCTTTTTTCGTATTTGAATTTAGATTTCTCTTGTAACAGATCCAAAGACACTTCTTAATCCTTTCAACTGTTCTGGTGTAGAAGAATAATCACTAATATCACTGTCAACATCCACTTGAATACAACAAAACTAATTTAAATGTTAATAAAATGTGAAATCATTAAAATAGAAACATCCGGTTTCGGCGGAAGCTCAGCAGAACAACAGCTGGCCAGCTGATTTAGCGCCAGTGCTGCCAACTTTTTTCGAACGCATACGGCTTTGTCTGCATGTTACAAGCTTACTGCTTCGTGCTTTCAAGTTGCAAATCTGGGGTGAGTTTAAGTTATTTTACCCCACTAAGGATGATTAAAAATTAAAACTTAAAAAATCAAGTTTTTGAAAACTAAACATTTAGCCTAAGCCTATATTTCCCCTATGTATGATCAGGCAGTAGTCGAGGATGAAAATTTCTTCAGTATTTTATAATAAGTCAACGTAGTAATGAGAATGTCTATATTAGGACATATTTTGCACTATATTTTGCACTAAATTGTCTATATTTAAATCATCCGATCTCACTCATTCGGTTACAACCGGTAAAATGTACTAAAACCTGTCATCAGTAAAATAACACCTTTAAAAATCAAATATTCATAGTTTTGACTATGCTTACGGATAACTAACTGACCTTTTCTATTATCGGCTGAGTTGTAAGCATTAAACATGTATGTTAAGACACCAGAAAGGAGACAACAGCTAACAACTTTGGGTCGTAGCCTAATCTAGCGTAAACCTATTGCACTATTGCGTGGAACGGTATAGAACTTAATATAACACTACGATAAGGATGGATAATATTAACAATATATAGTGTGCTTGAATTCAAAGCTATTGACCTAATATGATTAATGCTTTTAAAAACCACATATAATTATATGAGTAAATATCTGATATTTATGATCAAAATAAACTAACTGAATTGTTTGAAAACTTTAAAATTTAAAACTTTAAATTAAAACAAGATCTATTAAATTTGTTCGTTGTTTCCATATAAAATAGGTAATATACTTTAAACCTTAATTATCCACCAAACCCACCCCACCACCACCCACCCCCCCCCCCCCCCCCCCCCCCCCCCCCCTCCCCCCCCCCCCCACCCCCACCCCCCCACAACCCCCCACCCAACCCCCCCCCCTTTATTATTTTTATTTTTTTTTGAGGAGTGTGCACGGTGAATTAAAGATAACAAAGTGCTGTAGCGGAGTGAGTCACATACGCTAGCCAGAGGTGACCGCTCATGGTCTGATCAAGGACTTCACTTGTTTTGATCCAGAAACGTTTGACGCACTGGACCAGTGGGTTACCCGTAAGCTACCGACCCAGTAAAACGAATTAAACATTTTGTTTAAAGTGTTAAAAGTATTTACAAGTCATCTCACCAACTCCAGGTCATATTATCCTCTGGTTTTATCATCAACTCACCTGAAACAGAAAAAGGATTAAGATATAAAATGCATTAGTAACGCTTAATTTTTTATGTTTTTAAAGAGATTCAATCACTATGTTACGTTTTGAAGAATTAGTTAATTCATAAACGTCCTTATGAAAAAATTTTCAGGTAAAATCTTTCGACCTCACATTTAGAGTTCAGAAGATATAAAACCGTCCGAAGTTGTAATTTGAACAAAAAAATAAATTACCATGCAAAGAAAAAAAAACTAAATTACCTCCAATTCCACGGAGAAGTTGTAAGAACGTATACCGAAACAAACAACCTCGAGAGAAAACCGCGCGAACGATGGTTCAAAAAGGCAATGAATGATTGTGTCCCATTTAGCGAAGAAAGTAGCAACATATGAGCATGCTTCGGAGAGGATCCAATAAGTTGCCCCAGGTTATAAATCATGTAGAAAGTGGAAGCAATTGAACGCTCCCGCCCATCTGTTAGCAACTAAACTTATCAAGTCGTTGGAACTCTTCTCTAATGAACCATTTTTGTCGCGGGCTCCCCCAGCTGTCGGTAATGTTTGTTTTCAACTCGCGTTGTCTTCGCCATTATTAGCTTGTTATTATTCTCCCCCGCTTCTTCCCGGAGATTTTTCACTGTTATTGGACCCCGCGCATCAGCTTCACCTCGGAGCGAGCACGGAACCCACTCAGACCTTAATGTATATTTGAAGGTCTTATCGTCTATGAAAGAGGAATTTTGTTTGGTCAAGTAATTGGTCGAACGCGGTTAAACTAAAAAACTCAATTACGGAACTTAAAACGAAGACTTTAATGTAATGCACAGTTGCACACGTAGCTAGAAAGACATCGGAGAACAACTTACTGTCTGAGTCTTTTAATTTGTATTTGATTAAATCAAATGGATATAAAAAGAGCCAGAATATTTGCCATACAGAGAAGGATATGACGAATAAACTAATGTATATATTCTAGATTGCGATACTAAAACGCTCATTTCAACGTCTTTGCATTACTGAGAAGTATTTAGTATCCAATGATCCACCATCTGCTTCAATTCGAGAGGCCTCACCCTAGAAGCAGTAAATCTTAAACGGTCTACGCCAGTGCGTTATGTCGTTTATCTGCAGCATCCCACTGCGTTACACAAAGCATAGCATGTTTGGTTGTAATGATTGCTAGCATGAAGGTGCTTTGATATAAAATGTAACAACATATTTACAACCTCCCGCAAACTAACACATAACTGTATCAGTTTCTCACATGATACCATCAGATATCCAAGATATACTAAAAAGAAATCTATACACATTGTGCAAACGTTTGACGAATTTATGTAGGCATACACGTACTTTATTATAATCTTCCTTATACGAACACGATAGCTTATATGAAAAAATTGATTACTATGCAAATACTCTATTGTAAGAGCAATAAAATATTAGTATATTTAATAAAAATAATGGCCGATTACGTAGGCATTAAATAAATTAAGTGCTAATTTAGTACCTCAACATTCCAACGTAAAAATGCATACTAATTACAAGATAGTGAAACGTGGTAAAATTTTACGAAGTCAAACACATTCATGTAACACGGCTTTGTTACAGCGACCTGAGGGTTCGACCTCACCTTAGCCGACCCAACAACTCCGTTCATAGACTCATTAAATCCCATACTAAAGATTTTTCACCATCTTATTGAATGCAACAAGATAATACGCCATTACAGCGAGGCCATTGAACTGTGTCTTGCCAGCTGATCATTACCATCGCTACAGTGCTGATATCACGGTTGCTCCATTCCAGCGCCTACAATATGCGATCATGTGCTTTATCTGTCCTCATTCTATGATACACCTGAAATTGGATCATTCGTTACAAGATGATAATCGTAAAAGGCCTTTTAAATACTGTATAACTGTTTGGTTTGAATTTAAATGGCAATTCTGTAATACAACTGAGTTAAATGAATAAGAGCCGAATGAATGAATCTCCATTATTATGTCAATTTACTATAGGCAAAGGTAATATCACCTTATTTTATTGCATTTGGAATGCGTAGGTTTTTTATAGAAAAAAGTATATTAGTATTATAGATAATACTAATAATACACTAAAGAATTGTTTATAAAAGCAAAATCCAACATCTATGACAATTCAACTCTTTTAGTCTATAAACATTTTAATTCTTGGTTCTACATTCCCGGAGATTTTTGGCCTTTGCCGTAGTTTAATATTAGTAAATACAGTAACAAATTATCAAACTAAAACTATTTTGTAACAAACTACTAAATCTTCCAACAAAATTTATCTTGGTGCTTAGTGATTTTTACTAAAAATAATTTCAGTATTTTAACTTGTGTAAGTACGGTTTGGCTTTCCTAATACAAATTAACTATAGATTCTAATATTCTTGACAAAAAATATATTATTTACTGATGTAAAACGTTTAGAGGAAGGCTGTAGCATTTAAGAAATTAATATACAAGGTTTCCGTTTATCCACGATATCACTTTTGAAGAGTTGATTAACTTCCAACTAGCTAGACTTTACGCGAAATGAAGAGACTAAATTTTATTTATGGTTTTGTTTCGATTAAAATGTGTTAAGAGAAGAAGGTAGAGCCGTGTAATGAGCTTTATTACGTAATAATTACAAGATGATTTACGACTGTATTTAATTACGTGGATGTAATAAGCCGCACCTCCAACGCTGTCACAGTTATTAATCAGACTTACCTCCATTGTTACAAATGGTTGCCGATATTAGCTTTGCTTCTTTGTTAACCGCGATGTTCCGGATTAGCTGACCCCATCGTTTTGTAGACGGATATTAAACATTTCTAGGATTTTTTGACATGAACATATCTTAGCTGTAAGGCGTTGACGTTCTTAGGGTGTTAGCAATTTGCGCGACCAAAATTTGAAACAGTGATGTCATTTGGTTAGTGACAACGAAGTTCGGTTATAAGAATAGCTGTTTAGATGAACTGAAAACATTCCCTTTACACAATTCCCTACAGGGAAGTAGCTTATCCCACTTTGTTGTTGAAAATAAAAAAAATTAAGTATAATATTTTCACATAAAATTTATAGATCACTAATATATGAATTCTACAAATAAGTTCGACTAATTGTATTTTACTGAGATAAGAAATCGGTAAAATATGAACTATCGTTTACCGAATGAATTACGTAATGATTAATAGTTGCCTAATAGCAGCAATTATACAACTGTAAATTCTGTAATTTAAAGTAATTTAACACAATACCGTATAGAAAAAATAAACAAGAAATACATCCATCGGATTTGAAAACAATAAAAATTGAAATCCAAGAATAAGTATTTTAAAGCTGATGAAGTGAATTCAAAAATTGCTCAAGACACTGGCTTTACCTTTGTCTCTATGCTATGCTATGCTTTGCTCGTTACGAGCCAATTATAGTGACAAAAGCAGGTTAAACCAGCTGATTTCTACAAAGCAATTGGAATAAAGAGAGATAAGAGATAAGGGATGTCAAGTGCAGAGCCTCCCGTAGACGCAAGCCCACAACCACCCCCTATGGCGGGGTCTAGTCGGACAGTCGGACGTCTGTAACCAAGGTACATGTCGCGTCAGTTATCCAAACTAATGCGATAACACCGAAACTAATTATATAGTGAGAAATAATTCTCTCATATATAACATATCCGCCATATCTGTTGGGATAATATGAGTGAAGGTTGAGTGTGACGGATTCCATGAAGTATTTTTATACCGATAAAAATCAGCTGATTTATTTGCCAAAATCAGTAATCAATCACCCAATGAAACTCAGGGAGGAAAATATTTAATTATTTCCGGTTCATCGACATAAATAGATAGGTCAAGTCTGAATCGAGTCATAACAAATTTTTTTAAGATTTTGCTAGAACCCGTGATCTTCAGGTAATGAAGCAGATACTGTACACACTGAGCCACCTTTCAAGAATAAATATTTCTTTCGATTTAATTTTTTTGTATAGAGAAACAGCGAATTAACCGAATTAACTGAGATTCTATAGTGACTTATCATGTAGCGTCATCAAGCGAACTAGGAAACACATTTTATAAATTTCCTTGCAGAATAACATTCAGCGCCTTTATATAACGCAATTTCTACAGATAACTAAAAAAATATTTATTCGTAACAATTTGTTGACAAATTAATAAAAATGATGATTTATTTATTATTTTCAATAATTGGTTTTGAATATGAAAATAGTACTGCCATGTTATTACAATAAGTAACTTTATAATAATATTTGTATTCCAATTAATTGCAGCTGAATAGCAGAGAAAATGTTCTCACTTCGTAATGCAAGAGTCACAGGGTTCGGTTCCAGACCCGGTCGCCATTTGTGATTGGGCTATTTAATAAATTGCCTGTCTAACATCAGGTAGACGTTATGTAGTAATAGCACTAGGGTTTGGAACATGTCCCTATCAATACGTAAAAAAATGTTACTGGCGTAGAATATTACAAAATAAAACTATGTACAAAAGATAGGCCTAATTATTTTTAAAATAATGTTCAAATTATATTTTAATATGACAAGAAAAATCAATGGAGGAAATGCATTATTGGAAATCAAATTTATTCTAGATTTTATTCCGAATATAATAAAATATTCTGATCTATCACAAATAATTTATTTAATGATGATCTAAACGAGTTTTGCCAAATATGTGATCATTACTTAAGTTGTTACAATCTGATAATCCAACTGAACACGATCGTAAAATAATAAAAAACATATTTTTTATCGTACACACACATGAATGAACACATAGTATAACTATCGTAGTAGAAATTTAACAATTTTAATTTCAATGCGAATATCCTGTAACCCACACTCAGTGTTTCCGTGTATACATTTAACTCAAAGAACGTTGTGTGAAACGAACAAATATATAAATGAATAAATAAATAAATAAATATATATATATTCTTTAATTTTCAAGAAATAAAGTTGATTTTGGCCAGAGTAGAAACGGCGTCTCGTGCCTTACAAAGAAACATTCTGAATAGAAACTGGACTTTGAGGAACTTGAAAGTTCTACTCCTTACAAAACGTTTTCTTTTCAATCAACAGTTATTTATTCGAAGGAATGTCTCTAAAGGTAATGATAATGCACTAACAATAAAGTTCCTAAAAGTATTCAACAACCAAAAATATTTAAAATAAAATGTAAAATATAAACTATAAAAATAGATGTTTAAGGTAAAATACAATTTATAAAAGTTATATCAATATTACCTGTGATAAATTATTTATCAAATTAATATCTGAGAAATTCGTTTGTGACAGCGACAACAAATACAGGACTGTGTGTACAGTAGATTTACAGTGGAAAATTGAAAGTAAACAGAATTGAATATTACCGAATAAATTAAGCGGATCCCAAAAGCTGCGATGGTGTCAATAATAATCTCATAATGTCAATCACTTCACTCTTGATATTACAGAGATGTTTACTCAAATACGCTTGCAAATGTTTCAGTGAATTGAAAATACATTTCATCATTGTTAAAACAAGTGTAAACAAAAATTAATGTGTGAACATATTTCATGTGACAGACGAAAAACTTTTTGATGTAACTATTAAACATTTTATAAAAATACAATTTAAAAAGTAAAATAAAGTGTACAATGCATTTTTAATGATTGCACAAAGGTATAGTTAAAATTCGAAAAAATATGTATCGGTAAGCAGAATAATTTGTTTGGATCACAAGGAAATAAATCTTATTAGGTCGGGAGATGAAGCATATTCAGAGGGGACAGTGGCACTTTGCCGCGACCCATAATAAGCCGGTTTAATCCGTCTAAGCCTATTATTGCCCGGTGTGTAGGCAAACTCGCAAATTGGTTTGGGCTATATGACTTGTGGCAACGCTTGCCTTCCCGATAGGCCGAAACTCACAGAGAACACATTGACAGACCTGCGTCTGCCCCGGGTTACCTTGTAACTAATTTATACAACTGGTTACATATTAATCGTGTATCAGAGCTAACGAGAATTAACACAGTGTTCGAAAAAACAGAACCACCGCCACTAATATCAATGATACTATAATCAAATTTGTGTTACGTTAAATACCTTATGGCATTTATGGTATGAGGTCGATAAGAGGAATTGTTTTAATTTAACCTGATGTAGTTTTATTGGCCGAGTTGGTAGCTTGTATTTCGAAATTGAGGTAGCGTTCGATGCCCTCTTAGTTCGGGGGGGGGGTATTGGCAATCGCCACCAAAATGTGTATCGGTGACGTCTTAAGCTTATTGCCCTCATGTGGCTATAAGAACAGCTGTTTGGATTAACTGAAAACATTCCCTTTAGACGTATCCATGACCTAACCTATTTCCCACAGGGAAGTAAATACAATTATTTTTATCTTTACTATGAACCTTATACCGTGTCGGCTTACCCCTATTCTTACTTGATATGTCCCACGCAACTCTAGATCATGTGAACAGGTAAGAGATAGATGAAATATTTTTTAACCACAACTGCCTGTTCGGCCTGTTTAGTGAATTTAAGATACCGAGGCACCGTTCTAATACCATTAGTCACATGGGCTAGCCAGAGATGACCGCTTATGATCTGACAGAAGAGTCGCTGGTTTTGATCCAGCAACCTATAACTTCTTGGGCCACCGTGTCGGCTTATAACCTCTTAACAAAATTGTACATTTAACAGTAATTTAGCACTCTTAGTGAAAATTAATAATTATTGCAATCGGCGCCTTTATTTGGGTGATGTTGCAGATGAAGAGGTAAGTCAAAGTAGTGTAGTCTTGTACAGTACTGCAAGACGGAGGCGCAACACGCCTAGTGCGGTTGACAGTAATACTGTCCTGATAATGCGGGCTGATCGGATAAGCTTGTCACGCACCTGTCGGGCCAGCTCGCGCCGGGATTATGGTGAGATGTCGCCTTGTCATCGGCCGGCATCGCGAACATGTGACTACCAGTATAGCCAACCACCCTCACTTCCTACTGAAATTACCCTTGGCCCCAACTCAAATTACCTTATCTGCAAAATTTACCGACATGCTATACTGAAATAACCCGTTATCTGCGAAAATTCACTACAGCTTCAACTGAAATCGCCTTTATCAGAAAAAAGCTACACTCAGTTCCTATATAAGATACCTTTTATCAGCAAATCTAACCCTAAACTCCTACTAATAAAGGCTATCTGCAAATATTACTCTCAGTTTCAACTGAAATAATCTGTATCTACCAATAATTCCTCTAAGTTCCTTTTAAAATTACCTTCAATTAGTAAATCTATTCTTTAGTTCCTACTAAAATAATTACCCTGTAAATTTAATCCTCAGCACTTACTAAAATCACAGTTATTTGCAAATTACTCGCTTAAAAATGTCAAGAAGGCCTACTGTACTACAAGAATCGTCTTTTTGAGATTTTAGATATAAATATCAATAATCCACACGCCCGTAAAATTCATATACAGATTACCCCCTCTGTATGGCTTCCATAAAACAACTTTTAAATAAATAAATAAAAACAAATAAAATAGTATGGAATTTTTAAAAATAAAAATCATAAGCATTATAGATATGGCCTTTTAGGGAAGCAAATAATACACGACTTCTTTAGTAACACATTTGAAGATACTTTCAAGCTCTAAAATTACTTAAACTTATTTGTGCTATGGGAAATCATGTTTAATGCGTAAGAAATATGATAACAACGCATATAATGATGAAATCGGAGAAGAATAGATTGAATAATATAATTCAAAATAATGTTGATATTTTGACTTGTTAAAACATAAATTTTTAATTTACCTTAATCTTTTTCAGTTGTTTTATTTATTCGAATGATAAATAATTAATTTTTTATAACGATATTGTTGAAAAAGTCCATTACGACAGCGCGTCCTGGTGGCAGAAATTTGCAACTGAGGATTTATGACATGATGAACCCGGAGACGAAGCCAATCTCTGACCCATTAATCAACCATTGGACAAACTCTGGCTACTTACACAATAAATCAAGCCACCCTAATATTTTATGATACGTGCGAAGTTCTAAAACGTATTGGCATGATAATACACGGGATATTTCTAGTTTTTATCAGTTTAGAAAACGTCTAATTCAGTAGATTTTTTAAATGTGTATGACTACAGTCTATATTACAGTAATGTATTCAACACTGAGATAACCATTATATATACCGCAGTGTTTTTAATGAAAATATGGAGAAATTAACCTTTAAGTACATTACATTTTCACGGCCGAAAATATTCACTTATTTTAAAGAATATATAAAATACGAAATTATTACAAAAGGATATATCAATGTAAGAAAATATGAGTAAATTTTAATAATCAACCACGTACCGAGTAGCTGGATTATAGGATGGCGGCACCGTCCCAGTGTATAACCGAAAGTCGTAGAAAGACAAAAAATTAAGTGAATCTACCGTAACAGTTTTCACCATCCTGTCAAATGTTTACTGAACTCAGTGAATCAAGAAATCTCTTAGCGTAGTATTTAGTCGCAAAGCGGCGCAACTTGCTAACAACGCAGCCTTAAGCTGTGCTGCAATTAAAAGCGCCTAACCCGCTTACACGGCGGACGCGGCGGTGGCGAGCGATAAGCGCCTTGCCGGCCGCTTCATTACGGCAGCGTCGCAGTCGCGCTCGGATTATGAGCGATAAGCGATACACCGACATCAGACGAGTTGCGGTCAGCGCGTTTCACAGCCTACAAACACACCTAGAGTTATAAATTTAACGATTCACATAGATACACGTTTTAAAGTGCAATAATTTAACCAAGGAGAAAAAATAATGTCTAACACACAAACACAAAAGATCATACAATCCTCGTAATCGCATACCTTGGTTACAGAAGGACACATTTAAAGTTGCCCAAAGACTAATCTATTATAGTTGCTTTATTATTAGTCTATACTCACTCCGAAAACCTTCAACAGATACATTGTAATTCCAAAATAATATAGAATAAACCCTCATATACTGAACATTATCTTCCTAAAATGACACCTCATTTGGTTTAATTTAGATAGGTAGAATTGAAAAGTAAGAAAGAAATGTGTGTTCGTAACATTTAAATAATTTTAAACTTAATAATTATATAAAACATTTTCCAGAAATTAGATAAAAAAATATATAATGGTCTTAATAAGTTTTCAAAACTTATTATTTTGCTTCTTTGGCTTAAATTTAATTTTTACTACAGTTTTCCAATTTATTTATTGTAAAAACACCAAATAACATTTGTTTAGTGGCATAACATTTAAAATTATAATTGGATATTAATTTTAAGTTTTATATAACGACAAAATACAAATTTATACATATCATGTATTAAGTCTAAGAAATTTATTTGTTACAATATCATAGTTTTCAAATATTAAGTGTTAATTAATTAGTTTTTTATTGGCATGGATGTCTTAACTCTGGGGAGGCGGGGTGTAGGCAATTTGTTAGATGAAAATTGGAAACAGGTTTCCATAGAAACTACTGCAGCTATTTTGTTATATATGAATAAGAACAGCTTTTTAGAAGAACTGAAAACATTCCCTCTAGACATATCCATGATCTAACCTTTTTCTCCACAGGGAAGTAAATACAACAAAATTTATATTTAGTCAATCATATTTTCTTTCGCAACAAAAACGAACAACTAATTCTCAATAAAGAATAAACTCCTCTTACAAATTTGGAGTTAAGCTGTCCATTTGAGTAAAAAAACGACCTAAGATCAAAAGAATACTGGTAGTAAAAGGGGATTTGTATAAGCGGATGATACATAATTTAGTGTCGTAGGAGGAGTGAGGAAGAGAGCCCGTCCACATGAAAGGGTTATACGGGCTATCGAATACTTCTGCGATTATCCGATTATCCGATAGTCGACTGAAATAATTGCCTAATTGATAATAGTTAGTCGATTGTATACGTCTTAATTAAAAGAACTCGTAATTGAAGAAATCTTCCCAAAGGATATTCTAATAATATTTTTAACTTTTATTCTACCAATTAATTTCAAATTGTTCCACGCTTTAAACTTAATCGTAGGGCATCTGCTCGTCTAAGGGTTACCGTCTTTTACTTCGATGCAAGCAGGATCGATCTTCGGGATTTCGATAAACTTTAGATGCATGATTTCAATAAAATAGTGAACTCTGTCGCCTGCTTAGCTAAGGTGAACCTGCTGGTGGTAAAAGAAGAATTACTGTAAAACATGGTTTTATAGTTAAGTTAATATACTCAGAAACTAAACCACTTGGCGTACGAGATTACGGTTTAAATTCGAAAGTTGTGTGTCTCATTCCACTTAACTTTAGTTGGCTTCACACGTTGTAGTATGAGAACGCAGCCGGCCTCAAAGTGTAGAATGCTAAGCTAAACATCTCAACTTCCCCAAGAATTTGTATCGTCTGGCAAAGGAAGCACGTAGTTGCCTTAATTTCCGTTCGCCGGACGCGCCGCGGTGCAATGCTGTAGAGGGTGGAGGGGATGGAGGATGGAACAACAATATTACATGGCGTTATTCTCGCTTTTTGAACGATGACCTCTCACCGGGGTCAAAATCGTCCTACCAGATTCAAAGCTGTCACTTAGTCCACCATGATAGGTTGTCGGAAGATGAATTTCAATTTTTTATCATCTCATTCGATCCGTAAGAATTATGTTTTAAGATTATGATGAACTTTGATTTAAAAGCGAATTATTAAAAATAATAACATTTTTAAATATTATTTCAACTAACGAAAATATACGATATGTGGTATACGGTGTGGTATTTAATAATTCTAAGTATTATCGCAACGTGAGCTACTTTGAAGGTTCAGAAAATACATACTATATGTTTAATCTCGTATACAGCGTCTGATTAAAATTATATTTGTATATACAGTACCTAATAATATCTATATCTGATATTTAATGTTTAAATTAATCGTCAGGGGAATATTAATCCTCACTTGTAAATTTTCAAATTTACAATTAATGACTAAAATGCTTTCATAACATAGAGATGTTATGACAATAATTCATTTGATTTTTCTACACAAATCTTATTATAAATTAGGTAATCTAATTGTCTTTAATTTATTGAAACAAAGTTACACATCTCTCATTACTTTAAAAAAAGTATGTGTATTTAATGAACGCAATGAATAACAATATAACAAAAACCAACGAATAATTCGCAAAACTACACAGGTCCACTGATAATGCATTCGTTCCTTTGCAGAGTACATGAAGATCAAAGAGAATAACTTAATGAGAAAAGCGACGCTTCTGTGAACCTTGTTTAAGGGGATGGTTTTACTTTAACAAAAGGTCACAGTGGCATAATCCGTGCATGTTGCACTACAAGAATGTAACTCAATTTGAATGCATTTTAGAACTTTGTGTGATACAGGTAAGATTATTGAAGGCCAGTATCAACATATTTGGATTCCAGATACCGTTTTAGGACTATTTAAATAGTGAGTAGCCGACCTTATAGAAAGTGTATTGAAATCATATTTCTATCTATACCAATTTATAAAATTTAACAGGAGTTTTTTAGAATAGTAACTTAATATTCTAATACTTTAGTCGGTTATATCGTGATTTATTTTCAGATTTACGATATTTTTAAGGCTTCAATAGCAAAATAACATACAAAATGAGCTAAACTGAAAATTAAATACTTAACTCAATGGGATTAATTATAAAATCTGTATATTTGTAGGAATAGGTAATGATTTCTGGGTGGAGTAGTCGTCAAGCTTATCATCAATCTTGTTGGAAACATCGGGCGGATTATTCACAGCATCAATGGCCGCGG
Organism: Nephotettix cincticeps; assembly: GCA_023375725.1. NCBI lineage: Eukaryota > Metazoa > Arthropoda > Insecta > Hemiptera > Cicadellidae > Nephotettix > Nephotettix cincticeps. Next base: position 26,630,155 of record CM041785.1, read on the forward strand.
TCGGGCCACATTCAGGTCCATTTGTCGGGCTGGAGGAGGCTGTCGCACTGAAGCAGTCGCCTCGGGTCAAATACAGGAGATCATCAATCTCGCACACAATAAGCCTCAGCAACCTCGCCACCATTGCGAGAGATCTCCTGCGGATAATGACGACTGGACTTGTTGCATTAAAGGTGCGATACCAAGGTGAAACAGATCCACAGTAGCAGGATATACATGAGATCATCAAATGACGACTGGACTTGTTGCATTAAAGGTGCGATACCAAGGTGAAACAGATCCACAGTAGTTGGATATACATGAGATCATCAAATGACGACTGGACTTGTTGCATTAAAGGTGCGATACCAAGGTGAAACAGATCCACAGTAGTTGGATATACATGAGATCATCAAATGACGACTGGACTTGTTGCATTAAAGGTGCGATACCAAGGTGAAACAGATCCACACTAGCAGGATATACATGAGATCATCAATGACACTGGACTTGTTGCATTAAAGGTGCGATACCAAGGTGAAACAGATCCACAGTAGTTGGATATACATGAGATCATCAAATGACGACTGGACTTGTTGCATTAAAGGTGCGATACCAAGGTGAAACAGATCCACAGTAGTTGGATATACATGAGATCATCAAATGACGACTGGACTTGTTGCATTAAAGGTGCGATACCAAGGTGAAACAGATCCACAGTAGTTGGATATACATGAGATCATCAAATGACGACTGGACTTGTTGCATTAAAGGTGCGATACCAAGGTGAAACAGATCCACAGTAGTTGGATATACATGAGATCATCAATCTCGCACACAATAAGCCTCAGCAACCTCGCCACCATTGCGAGAGATCTTCTGCAGATAATGACGACTGGATTTAATTGTTAAACACATTTTTATTCTTGTATTTTTTAATATATACTGTGACCATATCTATGAATAAGACATGTATTTTACAAGTTGTTTAGCAAAATTAAAACTTACACTCAATGACAGATGTGGTTTAAATACATGGTTAATACTTAATTAATATCAATAATACTGAACAAATATATACTCGGGTGCGATCACGCGATTATACGTGAGATCTAAGCGCTTAACGCTCACCATTTCGCAGTCCAATTTTTTGAACAATTCGTTTGCACCTACTGAATTTAAATGTCCATACTGTTTGTTATATTACCTGTGTCAACATTTGTTCAATGAATTACCGACAAATTTAATATATCTGGTTTGACATCTTCAAGCAATACAAAATATTTCACAAAACACGTTGAAATACTTTTCCTTTTTTATTTGACAGTGTTATAGTTTTTAAATTGTTTATAACTATAATTTTACATTATTTTCATTTATTTATGAAAAATCATACCAAAAAAATTTGTAATCAAGAATGATATTTATAAACATTTTATTGTACATTAATTTGATCTATAAGCGCAATTGTTATTTTTGATTTAAACTTAATATTACATTAAAACAACAACTCATAGATATCTGAACTTGTTTTCTTGAATTAGTTATTTAAAAATTTAAAGATTCTCTTTTTAATGGTGCAATTTATATATAAAACCTTCTCTATTTTATATTATTTGTGTAACACAATCGCATAATAGTAATGTAATAATGTTCCATCACATTCATTAATTAAAAGTTTATGTTTCCTTTTCAACTAATGACATTTGAAACGCTACAATCGAAACTCATTACACTCATAAACGGTTGAAAAACCATCGCGTCATCTACTTTGGATTATGAACGTTTTATTACTAATGTGATTCAGTAGAAGTGACTTAGTAATGAATGTCTCGCATCGTCGTGTATTTTGTACAGTGAAGGAGGTTTTCGCTTTGAAGGAGTCGTTCTGGGTCAGTCCAAGCACATCATCAATCTCCAACACAACGGCGGCCGCGCGATTCTCTCTCAATGGATACAGCGCCATACACGCGGCTCCATTTGTCGGCCTGAGTACCGCCATGCCGTTTATAACAAACATTCTAGTGTCACCTGCGATACAATACATCAATACAATGCAATAAATCAGGCAACAATTTAAGGTTGATATCTGTGGAACTTTGAATTCCATTTGCACAAAGAAAAATCGTGTACCAAATGATGCATAACTCTACTATTTATTTCGTTGTACATCTTATGGGTATGGGTGACTGCGTGGTTAGAGAGCCTGTGCCATTATCTGAAGTTCGCTGGTTCAATACCAGATTGGTTTAAAATAAAGATCCGAACTATTGAAATGCTGTTTTTTTTAGTAAGGAAGCTATTATATTATAAACATCCTTAACTTATACTCTACTTTTAATATTTCTTGAACGTGTCTTCGGTAACGACCAAGTTGCTCGAATTTAAAATGTGAAATCATACACTATTTTACCACTTACCAACGATTGAGCTAAAAATTTTAAACTGAAAAAAAGAGTAGAAGTTAAAAAACCTCCGATTTCATTAATTAAGATGTAATTTCAACGACCGTTACTTTGTCGTCTTGAACTCGACCCTCAGCGGTTGAACGTGGAACCCTGAGTAATCCAGATGAAATTATTAAATTTAAGGGAAGGAAAGTGGCTGCGGTAAACAATGAGCCGGGGGCTGCACATGTTGCCGCTCTCAAAGGCATTGTTGGTCGAGATGGAATTTTGATGAGAACCTGCAGCGGGACTCAAAGAAGGGTTAGACCTGCGACAGCCTTCATCGATCGTGGCTTACCTGGCCCTCCGGTTATTAAACTAATAATTATTCTTCGTGCTTTACTTTTATAACGTCTACATTGTCGACGAGTAAGAGATGGACAGTGTTACAAAAGCCAAATGTTCACATAAATTCGATAAAAATTTTAAAATGTGTTTACAATGCAGTATACAAATACGAATATTAAAAATTTTAAAACTTTGGTTAGCAGTAACGGCACTGAAACTTTTTGTATTATAGCCATAAAAATAATAATCGTAGTTTGCGTTACGTCACTCTTAAGTAGTTCGCTAACAATATTAATGATAATTTTGCGATTGATTGTTACACTAGTTAATATTAATGAACACAATAGGGGTTTAAAATAAATAGAACAATACCAGGATTTTATTTGATTAAGAAGTAATACCAATATAGTTTTGTCATGATCTAAGCTTATGGTGAGCCTATTGTTCGCTTAGCTTCGGAGTTAATATGGTTATTGTTTTATAAACTTCAACACCACATTTCGATAAAACCATATTGGGGGAGAATCAATAAGATTTTATAAATTCTTGATGACTTTTTCAACACGATTTCTCCCCTATCATTATACTTTAAAAGCATCATAGGAATAGGAAAACTTCGTATATACTTTATACTTTTAACTGAAATGGCGACCTACCCAGGTAGGTATTTTAAGCCAAGTATGAATGAGAAATGAATGTAGGATGATTGTGGCGCGATCTTGTAGTCTTGTTACTGACTAAGGCTGACATGTTCCTTAGACAGGACTGTTAATTAATAGCCCAACAGCCGATGGCAACTAATGGACCTACAGTTTAACGTGGAATCCGAACCACGGCCTCTGAATTACGAATTGGTCTAATCATGAGGATGGTCTTTGCGGATTAACGCAGTATTCAATAGTGCGGACGTTAATCCACACAAGTGAACACTACATCCATCGACCATCTCTCACAACTATCCACAATTCGTGACCTCCAAGTAGCTGGATTACAGCACCGTCCCAGTCTTAATTAAATATTAGTTTAATTAAAAAATTGAATACAGAAACATTAAAAATGCCTGTACGTCAATAAAATACTTATACCCTATATTTAACATTTGATACAGTAAAATTTAAATAAAAATTAAGTTTAGGACTTAACTAACCTTGCATCAAACATGTACCGTGTATCACCATGAATCCATTAAATATTAAAAACCCAAGAAAACGAATAGGCGATTGTACTCAAAATGGAAACAATTACCTATTGTGTATTTAATAAAACTAAACCCGTTAGTGAAGATTTAAAGTGTTAAAAACTACTAAAATGGTAAAAACATAACTGTATGAGTGGAAGTGTAAGAAAAAGAGGAATATCGGTGAAAGGAAGCTCCCGAGGCCAGAGCACTCGCTTCCACCGCGGAAATACATTAAACTTTTACGTCTCTCAAAAATAACGCCGGTTGCAGAAAGCGAAAAGGCCCGAGGTGCAGCTGCGCTACAGCACTACGCCGTCACGGCCATGACGTCACAGACTCAATACTGTGACGTCACTCTGAACTGGGATTAAATTGTACGTTTGGTTTAATTAGTAAGCGACTTAGCGTCTACGATTTCATGATAGTTTTAGTGAACTGATTTTTTCAATTTATCTTAATCACATTGGAGGAGCATGATGGTTAAAATACTAGCAAATACCTTCTTCCCCATTACAGTGCTCCGTTTGATTAAATATTAGTCTATTAGTATTTTAAAATATTAACTATTTTAATTAATATATCGAAAATATAAATACAAGACCAGGATTTCGACCATTCCGTATGAAAACTGTATGAAAACGTATGAAAATCAATAGAAATAAAACTCATTGATAAGTTTTAGAATTGTAAGCGCATACAGTAATTAATAAACGGTATCGGTGGACTGACATTTACTTTCTCTCTTAGGTCAAATATAAAAAATACAACATTCAATATAGCTACTTATGTTTTGCTGTTTATTTAAATGTGCACTATGGATTCATTATTTTACAAAATAATCATCCAATTTCTTAAATTTAAACAAAAAGTTAAAATAATTGCCTTGAATTGATTTGGTCAATTTAATTTTTTTGGAGACGTAACACCTCCTCCCAGGCGATCCCAAACTATTTCGTGTGGGCTTTGGATGGGTGATGTAACCTTACATTGCATACCAAGTTTCATGGAAAATGGTTGAGAAATAAGGAGGAAATTTATTTTTCAATATTCTCCATAAGAATTACGCACTCTGAGGCAACGTCCTACGTCTACCACGGACAGTAAATAGAACTTTTCTATGCGCTAAAATGTATACATCCAAAAACAACACAAATCTGAAAATTCTGATGGAAACAATATTTTCTCCTTAAACTATCTTATAGGAAGAGAAGGTAAAAATACGTAATTTTAGAACCTAAACCTCAATTGGCCATGATATAGACACCTTTCATTTGTTTGAGAAGAATATTTAAAGTTTATTTGGATCAATGTTGAAGACCAGATTGTTTTGCGGATATGAACATTACAGAACAGTTGGGAAACGTAAATTCTGAAAAATCCGTAACTGGTATCATATTTGTTCAATGAAATATGTACAAACAAGATGTGAAACCCGTAAATTATGAACAGAAAGCTACAACAAAGTAAAACTTTCAAAAGTATCCCCAGATAAAGTATCTTGCATTTTCATGGTGCATTAATAAATAAAATAAAACCCATCTCCACAAAGGAACACAAAGCCAACGTGTATGACTTATACAAAATAAACAATAAAAACTACCCCGACAATAGCGCAAAAGAAAAAAAGGATAATGAATGTTGCCGGAAATACACTAAATCTTTTGTAAGACATAAATAGTTGCGAGTGAGTATGTAAAGTAGATGGTGAATGTAATAAAAGACTCAAGAAATGTTCAACAGAAAACGAATTGGAAAGACTGTTTTCGAAAGCACATCCGTAAACCATGGAGGACAAAAGCAGTGTCGAGCTCGGTGTCTGAGGGGTTGGAAGGGGGGTGAAAGCCGGAGGTGTAATCAAATAGCCGACGGCCGCGAGATGCGATTACTGTGGAAAATAGCGCCAGCTGCCCCCTCCCCCCCCGGGGTGGGTAATTAAATAAATAATCAATTGTGATACTGACTCACTATCAGGGGAAGCGTCAATTCATTCTGCGTGTAAACATTTCCGCGGACTATGGGAAATCGCCCATTTGTCATTCGGTCCGGTCAAATTGCGGGGCGAGAGAGATGAACAATATGAATCGCGAAAAGACGAAAATCGAAGATAAAATATCTGTTGAAATAGAAAATTAAAATAATGGTTGAAATTGCTATTACAACCACGATTTTTAACGTATTTATTACTTAAAACCTAATGTGGAATGGGACCCTGTAATTTACTTGGAAGTAACACTAGCACCCATTAACATTGTCATGACATGCCTCAGTAAATGTATCTACATAGTTGCGGTCAAGTTTAAAATATATCGTGAGAATAAATTATATGGCTTTATGTATCTAGTACAAGGCGTTTTAGTTTAACTGTATTTTTCTTTGTGTTCCTTATCGCTTACAGACTATAATAACAAACAATGAATCTAACAATTTTTTCGTCATACTGCTTCAAAAACAGCTGTTTGAGATAAATGTGTTGAAGAGCAAAAGTTGCTCTTTTTCTTCCTAGGGCTAAATCTATTATTATGATGATTTTTGAGTCCTAATAAAATATCATTCTTGATGATATTTTTGATTCGAGGACAGAATTCGATTGTAAATAATCGATAAAATAACTGCAACAATCATTATCGATTTTTTTGTATTTCGGACGTTCCGATTATGGATTGTAAAACTAGTAATCGACTACTGAATCGAACTATCGATAATAATAACTAACACTGACATAACCTAAACAACTTATCAGGAATCAAGAAAGAACTGCTACAACGTAAGTAACATAACAGCTGATTAGTCTAAAGCGACAAAAATAGTAGACAAATATTGATACTAAATCAGCTAATAATTTATTTTTTACTAGTTTGTTTCATTTTACTTGCAGTATGACGAAAAATATAGTTCATCACACGGCCCAAATTACCTTTTTGATATATACTCGTACATTTAAATGTGCCTTGGATGTTAAACGTATGCACGTATCAATAACGCCCGTTTTTGGTCCTAGTGGTGAAATATACTATTTTGTAAAATGTATTTTTTAATTTTTATCATACATTTACTAGTATGTTGAAATTCCATCACAAATAAAATCAAATGAACACACTTTTAGACTCTCCGATTTGTCCACACTTTGTATTCAAAATAAACTACACTACGTATTGTCGACACAAGGCCCAAGTAAGGTTAGGATCTCGAAAACTCACCCGACCTAATGAATCTATAATTACTATAACAAAATCGTTGACGAGTTTACAGCACACTAAAAATCCAGTTGGTATAAAAATTATCTCAAATAACGAACTGTTTCACTTTTTCAAAAGAGTTGTCGAAAGTGAAAAACAAAAACTATTGTAAAACAAGGAGGAAACGATGTTGATAGAGGCGGGCGGTCGTGACGTCACGCGCGTTGGCCAAATGCGAGGTACAATAAAATAAAGCCGCCGGTTGCCGGTGGAGGGAGCTCGTCTGCGAGATTAGGGAATGAAGACTTAGAGCACGTGTTTGGCAAGTAAAAGGTTTTATAGGTTTCCCTCCCGCCACGATTCGCGTCGTCAAAAATCTCTTCCAGCACGACGACATTTTTGTGTCTTTTATGACTCAATTACATGACACGCGCCGCGTTTACATTCGAACGTACTTAACGCGACTGCTAAAACTGGAGAGAACATTGCCTCTGTTGTATTGCTTGATTACGTACACGCTATTAGAAATGAGATAAATAACAAAATTATCTTCTCTTGTCAACCTAAAAAGTCGTCTAATCTATGTATGTAGGTTAAATAATGTAATCTTTTCTGCAACTATTGTGTGAAAAAGAAACCATTTCAACTCACTTATAATACTTTTAATAGGTAAAAGGTCCATTACTTTTATTATTTAATAAAACACCGCCGGAAAATATAAGTTATTAAATGTTATCTCAACGTTGAGTCCCAGAAAACATGTTGGTGTGAAGATGTTAAGCTAACCCTGCGAGTACGAGAAGGTCCAGGGGGTCCAGAAGGGTGCCCGCGGCCCAGCGAGGGTCAGGGAGGAGGCTGACGGAGCGGCCTTTGGTGGGATAAATGGCTTAGAAATGATTCTGGAATTCGTCCAGGAAAAGTTAGTCGGATCGAAGACTCGGGCGACGCGCCAGGACCACCCATTACCACGCGGCGAAATTAAATAATCAACCGAATTTATTGTGTTCCAGTACACAATTGAAAGGTAAGTTTAATAAAGGCGGTAAAGTTGAGGGGAGGGAGGCGAAGAATTAAAAGGCTTTAAAGGACACTTCTTCATTACGCTGACGACCTAATGTTCTACCTCGCAGATAGTTTTATAATTACTGTTGCCACTTTTTATCACCTTGCCGACAGCCCGCCTTGACTACATTTACATTGCTTACGCATTAACAATGTCTCTTCAGCCTTTTTGTTTTTGCTTCGCTTTAGTGGTTGATGTTTAACCATCTCTAGGTAGTTGTTTCGTGGAATGGTTCAAAAGTGGCGTTACATAATTTACAACATAAGTATTCGTGTGTTATGTGTTCTATGTTACTTGTTCTTGGTTTCTATTCATGTCTACCGTTTTGCATTAGTTTATGTTTCAGGAATATATATTGGGAGTGAAGACATTGACGCAGTAGTTTCAATAACTACGAGCGAAAGTGCTCTTTTTGGTATGAGCTTGGAAATACGAAAGAACTACCCAAAAAGATACTTTCCCTCTGTGTGATGACCTACTATTTTCACCATACTCTGGAGAGAAACTTCAAAGTGTTAAAAATTGGACCACCTAATTTGAGGTTATACAAAGTCGTCATTAATGTTTAAATTTCTATTGTTTACTGACATAACTTAATATATCGTGTGATAAGAAAGTATTAACGTATCTTTAGACTTATTCGGAAGCAATCCTTTCATCACTTTCTTCCGTGTTGCTATTTGTAATTAGTTGTTCCTTTGTGTAATATGTTGGACAAGTTCATTTGGAAACGGAATAGGACTATATTAACTACACCGTTGGGGGTTTAGAATAGATAAATTGGTATAACTCGCTTAATTATTAGTATAATTTTATAGAACTTGGTATGTGACTTAACTTAGGAAATAGCCATAATAGCATAATAACATATACAACAACCCTTACAGTAGCAAACCTGCATACTCCGTAGTATTCGATTACCATGTTAGGTATAGTACAAGTTCTATGAAAATCGCTCTAATAACGCCAGCGTGCTGCGTGCAATTATATGTTATAAAAAAATTTTGAGGTTAACGAACCGAACATTTACCGAAAGTTTTTTTCGGATGTTACAGATGATTTTGCGGACGATTATGACTACTAAAAACTGCTATTTTTTGCACAATATGATGACAATTGTATTCTAGATCGAAATGAGATTTTCAAAATTACAGTCCTAAGAAAGAAATAGGTTATATCATGTATATGTTTAAAGGAAATATTTCCAGTTCATCTAATCAGCTGTTTTTATAACTAAACAATAACGTCACTAACCATGTGATGTCACAAACCAAATGACGTCACTGTTTCAAATTTTGGTCGCGCAAATGTCAAAAGGTTTCTGTTTCACACTGATCAGCGAGGAATTATAAATTAATACTGCAATAAAAACTGATTCACGAACTAATTCGTAATATATATATTAATTGGGAATTGTTTTAACATATCTTAAAAATGTTTCACAGCTTCCTTTAGAGAAAAAATTATACAGTATTAAAAATTCAGAACAATCAGATCCTTAAATCAACGCGGCGGCCGCGCCGGGAGCCGTGACAAACGGAGGAAATAAATCAAGTTAAAATAAAACAAGAAAGGAGGAATTCATTGGAGGGCAAAGTATTTTCGAAGAAAGGTGCCAAGAAAGAAATATTTGCGGTTGAAGGATCCCGCCTGTGATTGCTAATGTTTTGGCCAAACACTCAAAGTTTGCGGCGGAATGCTAAGTCAGTAGTCCTAATGCAGCCTGGCCGCTGCCGCTGCCGCTGGATACATACACCGCGTGTTTGTCCTTGTTTAACCCGCTACGCGCCTCGCCACGCCGGTGTTAAAACAAGGAACACTGCAACTTTAAGGCACTACATACATATGTCGTAACAGGAAACACATAATCAGGAGAAAATTGACTGTCAAAAAAGAAAACCTTTGAGAAGGTATAATACGAGTAAATAAACAAATTAACCAAGGTGTATAAATTTATCAAAAATGTATGTATATAATATAGTTATATCACTAGGAATAACAAATAATGTTAAGACAAATATCTATATAAATTCTCTTAAGTTGCAGAAACTTATTTCTCGAATAATATATCAGCAGTAGCATTGGATGTTGGTATTTTTCTTTGCCCATTTCACGGCCTGATGGGGACAGGTGCACTGCAATTTGCCAAAGGACTGTCCGGCTGTGCTGCCAATAGCAGTATCCGAGGGAAATACGCTGCCACCCGCAGCCACTGTGTACGCTACATTGTATACTCTACGCGCAGCGTATCTTCCGTGCATCTATATTGCCTACATTGCAATACCGCCTACTGCGTACTCTACGCGCCGTGTATCGTACGAGATACGCTGCCACCTACAGCAAACATTGCATACCGTGTATTGCAGATTCCGCAGATACGCTGCCATTCTACCTCGATTATAAAACACTACTTAATGTTATAGATCAGTTTCTGCAGTTTTCCTAACGTACATTGTGAAACGTTTTATTTAGGATACAGAATTTAAAGAACAGGATAAAGTAAATAACGAACCAAAGGTGATTTTGTTCGTTTAATACCTATAAAATCCAAAATGAACAGTATCGGCAAAAATCATTTTGTGAAACGACGAATGCTATTCAATGAAATATCAATATCCATTTACATCGATCTGGAGTTAACAACAAAGGTGATTCAATTAAATTGTAATCATTGATAAATATCAACCAAGTTAATGTGACATCGGCTATCGGAGCAGATGTTGGCGTATCGGCCATATTGAAGAGCAATATGCGGCGGAAAGCTTTATCCGATAAGAAATATTTGCACTGTCGACGCTTGGTATTTAATCTGTGAATATCCTGTCACTGTAAGTATCTCGTTCATATATTGAATGGTTTTGGGTTCCCGAATACAAACTGGAGTTTCGAGCTCATCAGTTATATTGTGTGCTATCGATTACATAGATTTTACTCTGTGAAAAATACAACAGTTTCGCCATCATTCGGTGAATTATACGTGTTATTGTGTGCCTCGAAAAATGCTTGATTCATACAACTATGGATTTACTTTACTTTGAGAGATGTAACTGCGGCCATAGTGCGGGTGTTCTACCCGGTAAAGTTTGAGTTGCGCGTTCAACCGAATATTGTTTCCACCCCTAACACTTCCGCTGAGAAATCTCATCATATACCTTTCCTCACGGGTTTGATTACGTTTAGCACTTGTTAAAACCTTTATGGAAACGGTATATTGTAAAATTAAGAGTCTGCATCAGTGGTAGCCATGTTGGATTTTAGTCCCGTAAGAGCAATGTTAAATTCTGGCGCTTATATCTCCTTGACCTATTGTCATAAATTAACGGAAGAGGTGTCAAATTAAAGGTATTACAGTCCTCCAGGGCACCACTTTACAGAACTTCTTATTTTCGCTCTCAATAAAAAATAATAATGATTTCTTTTGTAAAATATTCCTGGATTTTTGTTTTTATATCAAGTTAAATTTTTGAACATATTAAATGGTCATGCCCTTGACCTACATCTCATCAATGTACTTTTAAAGTTTTACATTGATACTTCGATAATTACCGCCACAACAGACGCCAAAGTGAAGGTATGTTCCGCCAGAATTTAACATTGCTCTTACGGGACTAAAATTCAAGATGGCTACCACTGATGCAGACTTTTAATAAATAATTTTACTAAATGTCAAAATCTTCAAGTACACATATATTATGATCATTATAAACTTCAGTAATGTTGAAGTAGTTTAAGTCATTATGAATATAGTAGTCGGAATTAGGTTAATGGATTCGGTAGGGATTATTTTGATATGCTTGGAAATGAAGAGGTATCATTCTGTGTTTAGTTTTACATATCTTGCTAAAATGTTTTCCATTAATGTAAAACGACAAAATTAAAGTTTAATATTTTACCAGAGACTAAGATGCATTCTTTAAAACGTTAAAAGTTTTCATCGAATTAATAAATTTTAACTCAACTATTGAACACATTTTAAAAGGGGGGTTAGGACACAATGCAGAGGCAATCTATTTAAATATGTAATGAACAAAATTCCTGCAGGATGGCCTCCTAAAAGGAGTAAAATTAGTGTTAGCGTGAGCAAGAAAGCTTCACGAGGAGGCACAATTCAATTTAAAGCGGCAATGTCGCTTCTTAAACCATCCTCACTTTCAATTTCTTTCCTTAATTGGAATTGTTCCGCGGCGCGTATATATGTCTGCTTAAGCTCCTCCCCTCGGCCACTCACGAAATTAATTCCACAAGCACAATGTTCTTCAAGAAAGTGACGTTAAAAGTTCATTTCTTTACGGCGGTTGAAATTAAACTGAGGACCAGATTGCTAAGATTAATTTTCCATAACTTAATATACTTTTATACCATCAAAAGGAAATTTGTTTTAGTTACCGATATGGTTTAATAGATAGACTATAGACTATATACAAAATTTGAGGAACATTTTCATAAAAGTTTATTGTTTTATTCCAGTGTCGCTAAGACACAACTAGAACGAATTACCTCTGTGAATTAGAAAGGAAACATTTTAATTTTTTCCTTTATGTTAAGTACAAGCTTATAATAAATTAGAGAGTGGTTATTATATGCTCCGGGCAAAAAATCAAACTAGACAAAAATAAATACTGTGAGTAAAACCTCAAAACAGTTTCGATCCTAAATTTAAAATTGACTTTTTACGTTTTCAATTTAAACTGTAGCATAATCAATGAGACAAAACTATTAACACATCAATAATTCCCAGAAACCTCTTGATATTGTTTTATACTTTCAAAAGGAAATTTGTTTTAGCTGTCAATATGGTTTAATACTCATACGAGAGAAACATTCATAAAAGAGCATGTCAGTATTAATGGTGCTACGCAGTTTTTATCTTAATTAACCGAGTGTAATTTTCTTCTAAATACATCTATTCACATTATCTAGGCATATTTCCATACGTAATAAGTTTTGTTATTTAGCGGCCATTGGAACCCAGTACATTCCAAGAAGCTTGCACCAAGCGTGGAGCGCAGTTTGCAATGCTGTTGTCAGTATAATTAAAGACCTCGCCCCTCATTCTTCATTTTCTTATTACTCTCTCCGCTCCCGTTTTGCGCTGTCAAGCTATTCTTCAAAAACTAGTAATTTGTTCGCAGCTCTCGCGCCGGAATGCGAAAGGAGTGTTATTGAAATTTTCACCCTTGGATACGAATTGTAAATTGACTTTAGCCATCAATATTGTTGTTTTGTTGTTGGTAGACTGAACATTGAGTGGGGTATTTATAAGACTTGATTATAAGACGGATGTTCATTCTTATCACGAATCTCTTAGTTTTTTGTTTCCATTTTATCCGTAAACTGGAGTAAAAAATACTATTGTACATCTTTGGTTTTATAAGACAAATGAAATTGCAATTTGTGGAATTAATTAATGTTATAAAAGCCAAATTATTTTACTTAACCATTTTTAACGAACATATAAATCTCATAAACTACATAAATTACTAGCTAGGTCATGATGACAGTTGTTAGGTCTACACAAATTATAACGTCGAATAAAATAGGAATGGGAAAAATTATCACTAAATATATTTCATAGATATCCCCGTAATTTTTCGTCTCATCTTTACATAAATATCATACCAATTAAAATGATGAATTTTAACAGATTTAAAATAATAAAATTATATTAATTTATACAGAAATATGATGGTTACAGACGCTGAAAAATATATAGAAATTTTTTAAAATATAAAAAATCTTTGAACATATTAACCAGTTGTGACGTTCGCGTCGTCGACCCGAGCGGCGAGCGGGAGCGTCTGACGTAGACTGAGAGCGGCGTCGCATTTAAGGCGATTGCCGCATGCTGCTAATGTTGGCGCGGTTTAATCTAGGGATGTTCCGCGGAGTTTCCGCCTTACTACCACGTATTTAACCTCTGCATTCATTCTACTGCCTTAAACCTCGCTTTAGTGCCGGAAAAACACGCCTCTTCCAACTCACACGGTCGTGGCCAAGATTTAAAGGCATGGCAAGTGTTACTGCCCTCCTGTTGAGGGGTTCCGGGTGTGATGCTTTCGCGGTTGATTGCTTTCGTAAGTTCAGCATTTACAAGTAGTTATTTATTTTGTTTGTGTATTTCAACATTATACTGAACAACATTGTTAAGGCTGTTAAGGGTTATAACTAAAAAAGTTTAAATTATATTTCATAATCTAAAGTGAAGATATTTCCAGCTTTTTATTATATTATTATAATATAGTACACTTAATCGCATTATTCTTTAGCTATTCCACGCCACTCGTATACTTGTGGGTTTCTTCATCACAGAAAATGTGCATTAGATAGTTTTTGAGTTTTCAGCTTCAAACATTCTCCAGGGACTCCTCATTATACTAAGAGTATTCCATACCCCCGGATGTGTTCCCAAAGAGCGACCACTACTTGCGGCCCTGAAAAAAGGTTGATGCAAACAAATTGGCTCCCTGAGAAATCTTAATGAGGATCCCTGGTTTAAATGATACACTATTATTACGTAAAAATGTAAAACCACTTTAAGATTTTCGGTATTGTTTAAAACTTTAATACACCAAATGCAAATCGTGTGAGTCAAAAATAACATAAACTATATAGAGTAAAACATTTTGCACCGCATGAAGTACTAACAGTAAATTCTTGAGTCGGTTCCCGCCAGAGAGTATCCAGCCGGGGTAGGACGTTTCGCAGTTATGCATGGCATCGATTGCGCGCTGGACTCAGGCCAGAATTATTTTGGCTCAGCGAACGCGCCCTGGCCCGTCTAAATCAAAACAGACTTGTTAAAGCCGTTACATACGCTTCCGGACCCGACAAAAACACGCCATTCCGTCTTATTACGGCTTGATTCATTGAGACATTGCAGTTCATCTGAGTGCTTGGTATTGATAGGCCTCTCCATTCTCATCCCTCTACTCGTTCAATTTTTATCTTTTAACTCTAGATAAAATGTGACGAATTCGTTACTGAGATTTATTTTAAACTTTAAACGTTCAGTTGTAAAATTTTCTTTTTACAATATCATTTAAAATGTTATTTTGGAACAAAATACTTGTACCCACTCCTGACACGATTTTTACTTCTATATGAAATATCCTTGCTTCTTGTAAAACTATCGATGATAACTGTAAACTTGTCAAATACTGAGTATGAATTAATGTTTGTATCGATCAATCACTACAAAGTACACTTGCCGTTATATCTATTATAAATAGTGTTGCAATTTATTGTGTGAGAAATATTACGTGCGAAATATCGTGGAGGTCTAGCATGCAATGTCGAGGCAAAACCAAGCAAATCCATCGTCTTTCCCACAACTGCGATCTCAAGATCATACCAATTTAATGTAACGCGTGATTTCTCTTGAATATCAGTCGCAGATAGAATTCGATTTTAACCATCTGTAAGATTTGTTTTAATATTTTTATTTTATACAGTTTGAGTTGTAAAACTAAAGTAAACTTCTATATAAATGATTTTAACATAATTTTTTCATACTAAGCGATTTCTATGAAATGCCAAAATTTCAAGTACAATTAGGAAAGAAACATGGTCATAATAATTAAAATATATACATTTGAGAATTTTAATATAATTTAAAAACTTGAATGAAGAAATAACAATGCACGTTTGAAGAGACCAACCACCTACTACTTTGAACTTTATTGTTATGAACAGAAAAAGAGGAGAATCGGAACAGAAATGTTCGAAACGGGAAGCAGATCGTCGAAGGATATTAAGGGTGATTGTATGCAGAGAGTGGGATCCTAATCACATCTAGGGAGGGGATATGGAACCCACCCTAACATAATCAAACACGCCGTCGATCATAGCTCTGTTATCATTGGAGGTGACGTGTTATTTGTTCGACTTTGTCAACAGAAAACTCGTTACGGCGTTGCCGACTCGCGGCAATATTGGCGGGAACGTTCCCGCGCAAATTGCCGACCATCGCGTCACTGATATCCGTCTGCTCGGACAGCCACCGAGATGAAAGAGCATGGTGTCAAATTCGTAATCGATTTGCTTGTAGGATTTTAAAATGTTACAGAAAGAAATTAACTATCTTTATCATTGAGAAACTTTATAGATTTATAGCATTAAATTATACATTTTCTATACCCAATGCAATTTTGTTATGTATATGTAATCCCCAAAAATTTCTAAAATAAAAACCAATATATTCAATATTTATTTTCTTATATGGTACACTCACACTATATGATGTGTATTTAAGTGAATTTGTAAACAAATGAACCAGCTGATTGATTTACCGGAATTAGTTAATGGTTTAGTTACCAAATGTATGTTACGATGGTTTGAGTACGAATAGTGAATATAAAATTGAATTTTTCATGTTTGTACCTATAAATATGAGCACGTTCGCTGTGGAAATAAAATAAATCAATGGAAAGTCCAAAAAGGGATGTACATTAATGTGTGCGTGGACGGTATAAAATGTATACATATATTTTGATAGTACTAACCACAAAAAATTAACATACATACAATAGAAATTGTACAGCTAATTTACAAGCAGTATGTTTTGCGAGAGTTTGAAAATAAACGTGCACATGTTTCCCCGGTTTCATCAAGATCAACAACAGTTTCTCACCTTCGTAGGGCATATATTAAATTATTGTTTTTGTATAGTTGCGGCATACCTCAAGGCTAAACCCGCAGTGGCTCTCCAAAATAATATTGCTAAGATAGGAAAAATAGCAATGTTCCTGATGTCAAGGAAAACCTGTTTCTTACCGCATTAATTTTGTACTGTATATATATGTTTAATTTTAAATATATTGTACATATATATTGAAACTTTCGCTGCTATATCCCAAAAATACTTTGGGTACTTAGGACTGCAAGTTTAAATAAATAACAACTTTATAGTCAGTTACAACTGAGTATCTTATGAAGTTGCATCAATAAGATGAAACCTAACATAACAGCATGAGTAGTTTTCAATCATATTAAAACCCAGCTTACTGCGGATTTATAATACAATTTTTAAACAGAAGTAGTCGAACCTTGGCTTGCGCTGTCGCGGCTCCCCTGCAACAGACATTTACAAGACCCCGGTCCATGATCGGAGGCTGTCGCGCACCCTGGGACGCCCCCTGGTGAGACATATGTTGCAACCCTATACAACCGACATAAATCCCCTATATCTCTTCATTTCCATACAAGGAACAATAAAATATCTCGTTTAGCATCACTATGGGTAGCCCTATGTTTCTGACCAACAAGTCGTTGAAACATTACAAAAATTACATGAATTTAGTCATACTTAAACTGTTCTGATTCATTTTAAAGCCATGATTTGGCTTCGTTTTTAATCAGAAATATATCTTACAGTTTTTGAGGGAAGTTGGATTGACCTTGTTTTACAAATTTCTTTTGAACCAAATAAGATGTCCCAATTAACCTTTTTCAATTTTAAAAAGCATCTTCCAAAACATATTTTAAACACAATAATTTTTTATATATGAAAATAATTTATTTTATATTTTTTAAGTTATCCAAAGAGTATTCAGTTTTCTCAGCAAAAGATGGCGTAAAAATAATTTCAAACATTCCTGTTTTCAAAAAATTTAGTAAAACAAAACATACAAATAAAAAACTATATATTGAGATATCTCAAACTTTTATGGAGAAGGGTGTTCCTAAAGTGTAAAAAACGTAAATTAAGCTTGGAAAATTCAAGCCTAAATGTTGGTGGGGTTAATAAAAGGACATTTCATCTCAATAAATGTTATTTTATCATTCTAGTAACTAGTAAAACGTGAATTAAAAATACGTAATGGACATAATTTCAAAAATATCCCATCGTAGCAGTTCTGCGTACTCTGCAAATTTCCATACTAACAAAATGACAATAATAATTTACGACAACTTGATCAATATCTTGTCTTGAGTTTGCCTATTCTCCTTATTAACATGGAAAAGAGTATCCAGGTTAGCTGCCGTGATAAACACATAAACTATGATTTTTAAATATGAATTGATGGCTCTTAAACCACATGAAGTAATACTAAGTTCCAACCAATAATATTGGTTAAAAAGTGAAATTTTAATTTTTCACTGTTCTCCATAGGATTGCTCTTCTTATCCCTTTTAAGAACTCTTCTTGAGTTCGTTTTATGGGTACAAACCTTATGAGAAAGGCTTTAAAATTGTATGTATAAAACAACCAACCATGACAAAAAACCTACTAGGAGGCTCGAAGAATTTGGCGGGAAATTATCTCCAAAGATAATTCTGTTGATTGATAAATTAATTTGGTATCAGACCATGAGTGGTCATTGGTGCACTAAAAACCAGACTTGTCATCGCCGGTCACGTGGTACATTGACACGTCACTTGCGACAGTGTTGACTCCGGCGGTGAAAACCTTACGGAAATGTCAAGTACAAAGGCACTCTACTCAAATATTAAGCCGCTCCATACTCTATTTTTCATACCCATCCCCTTCCACGCCAGTTCATTACCTCACAATGAATGATCTTATTATTTCGTTGACCGCTTCTCTTTTTTTCAAAGCGGACCTTCCGACTGTCTCCATCTTGTCACACTAACTACGTTTAATAATACTGTATAAAAATATTTGTACGTACATTCCCTATGCCAAGTAAAAGAGAACAAAAGATATAACAACAAAAAAATAAATATATTTAAAATGCTAAAAAGATTAAAAAATTTTTTTAGTTATAAAAAATAAGAAAAAAATATTATTAAAATAAAATTTTTTTAAATTATTTATTTAAGTTATTAATTTATTAAAATAGCGTAAACATTTAAAATTTTTTTATTTTCGTTATTTACCAAAATATATTGAATTTTTGAAAGTAATATAACTAATTAATAGGAAAACTTTTATGTAAAAAAATTTAAAAATGTATATTTATAAAAACGAGGGATCAAGTTAGTGAAAACTTTAGTTGAAAATTTATTTTTTTTATTCCTACATATCCTATTTATTTTTCAGTAAGTTTCAAACTGTAGAGAAAAATATACAAATAATTGAATACATCGTCCACAGTATAAATTCATCTATTCATTAAGTTACAGACGTAATGAAAAATTTAAAATATGTATTAATGCTTCGTTTAAATTATTCACGATTAGTCGTTAAATTATAAAAACTATCAAATTCAAATCTCAAGTATTACAAGATAAGCTTAATAGATTGGCTTCAGCGGTAACCAATGGTCGATTTCACTTACCACTGGTCAAAGCGGATATACTCCCTCTCCCCCCTCCCTCCTCCTCCCACACCCTGTCACCTGGTCGGATCACAAGTGTAATTCGAGACTGATAACTTTGCATTTCAAAACATCAAGTTACTTTGATAACTCGAATGAACGTCCTACATAGACGTGTTGCGAGTGGCAATTATTTATGCGTGAACACCTTTGAACGTTGCTGTATTTGCTTCATTTGAGACGCGAGAAAAGACACGCGGCTACTTTACAGAGAGAGTTGAATGAAATTATTCGTTTGTAGCAATCGCGTTGTTTTTATTACTTTACTACTTATATTTCTTGGTTTTAAATATGTGATTAAAGATCATTGTAGTGAATAAAAGATCTACTCAAGATTACAGCCTTTCATATTTCTATCTCACTAAAATGTTTAAAAATTCAAATAATCTTAAATACCGACATGGTATCTCCGGGTAACGCTCTGGTCCAGTAAGTGAAAGGTCGTTGGATCAAAACCAGCAGCCGGCGGCTCCTGCTATATCACGAGCAGTCAACCCTTGCTAGCCTACATGACGATGGCGTAACAGTACCTCGATGTCCATCTAATTCACTGCACAGGCCGTTGGACAATTGAGGGGTTTTCATACAAATAAATTAAGAATATTACTTATGCACTTTTGAAATACAAATTATTTGTAAACAATACTCTATACTTACGTTTCCAAAGGTTTACTGAGAGTATAAATGGACCTTATATGTCTTACAATGTATTATTACTACTATTTAAATAAGGGTCACAAACTCAAAGTCAATACAATACTGGGTGAACCGTAGTGATAACAATAATTAGTAACATTAAACACCGAAGGGGAGGTGTCAACCTAAGACATCGATAGATCAGATTCAGTTAGGCACGCTACCAACTGAACCACTATTTGTAGAAACTGTATTTAAACCCTACAATATTTGGGTGTCCACCTATAATAATATCTTGATTACCGTTGGTTCACGGATACAATTCCCAATACCCATTCATATTTGGTTAAAAAACAGTTGTAAGTAGTGTTATGCCAACGAACACGGCCCCAGGATGGACATGAGGACCCCCTCAGTTATTACAACATATCTGCTTTAGTTCACATTCCTTCCGCTGTGTGATACATGTAATAGGGTTTAAAGTGAAGAAGCACCATGGCCGTGGGAGGGGGAGGCGGAGGCACCCAAGCGAGACGAGAACTGCGAGCGTCCCGGAGTTTCACGAACCATTCCCCATCAATGGGGTAGGCGAACGCCCCCATAAAGTCGATTACAAGACAGTCCATGTCGAAACTCTCACCACGACCACACTGTTTATTGTTTTGAATCAAATTACATTTGAATTGTATTCAACTGAAAAGAAAATAGTTTAGTATTTGTATTGACTAAATTTAGAGCTCTTAAGGATTAATGCAAATTTCATAAAACATAAAAGAGAAATTTGGCATTTAAAATTCCTTATTCTGAAACATATATACATTCTTCCTGGACCAATTTACTTAAAAAGTGTTAGGTCATATCTAAATATAGATAGTTAAAAGAAAAAAAATTATTTACTTCTCTGTGGGAAATAGGTTAGATCGTGGATATGACTAAAGGGAATGTTTTCGGTTCTTGTAAACAGCTGTTAACCTTATAAATTAAAAATTCAATACAATAACTCTAGTAGTTTCTGTAGTACGGTAGAAACCTGTTTCAAATTTTCATCTTACAAATTGCCAACCCCCCCCCCAGAGCTAAAAGATATATCCAATGATATCCATGTCAAATACAATGCGATATAAAATTGAATTGTCTTATTAAAATGAATTGGTTATTACTTATTAATGGATGTATATATGTGACAATGAACATAATGCATTTGCAGATAATTCCATAAAACATATTGAAGTATATTTGGCGGAAGGGTGACTGATGGGGCGAAGAAATTATCGAAAAATAATTTTTTGGGGAACATCTGTCGTCCTGCGGTTTTATAGTTTTTTAGGCTACGTCCACCCATGGTGGACGTAGCCTAAAAATTACATCTAGGATGACTACTTATAAATAACAATTATAAATAAAAAAGCCTAAAAATCATAGAATTATTTAACATTTTTATTGACATACGTTCCTATACTATAATGTTTAATGGACATTATGCACACTTAAGGAAACATAGCTCTGGAACCCGCGAGACAAAATTTTTGTATGTACTTTACTGTGAGAAACAGGTTAGATCATGGATATGTTTCAAGGGAATATTTTCAGTTCATTTAAACAGCTGTTCTTATGTTTTAAATTTTGGTCGTTCAAACTGCTAGCACGCATCCCCCAGAGCTAAGCTATATAAATGTCAATAAAGAATGAATAACTTGGTTGTCCAAATAATCGAAAATTTAACCTAACACAGGGTGTTAAACTGAATCTGGATAGCATTGATTATATTTCAAACAAATCATCTCCGATCAAACTCCTCTTAACGAATCATTTCAAATATAAGTCGATAATGTAATTTACCTCTTATTACCAACTTAACTTATCACTAATCTTTAGACAGCAACACTACAGTAAAACTACAATTTTCCTAGTGATATGCAACTCAATGACTTCGTCAGTAAGTATAGGTAAAGTATTCTCCAGAACATTTCTGGAGTCTGAGCCGTATAACGCAGCGCCGGTTAACATAGGAAGTTTCCCGCGGACCACTTTGACGCGCTCAAGCACCGAACGTAATATGAAAACGTCATTTCTGGAATGGAATACGTTGTTTAGATCGCCACTTTTCGACCAAATGGGCCGCACTACGAGCGGGGAGGGGGTAGGGGAGGGTAAGATTATTAGAATGTAGCATATCGTAAGGCGGAGGGGAGACAGCGAGTTGCGACACATTGCTGCGGCGTCTCTAGTGACCTCTACACTCTACACCTTGTATTGCGTTACAACAATTCCCTACTAGATTGATCACACTTCAGTGAGGACGATTGATTCATTTTATTTGAAATCAACAAATTATTACGGAAAATTCGAAATATGTTAGATGTTTCAACTTAGTACTTGAAGTAAGTTTCGTGTGACCTTCTGACCAAGATCTAGCGTAAGAGTGTTCAGGTCGCACTAGCGCCTTTGATATGACCTGACGACTACTTATGTAGCCGGTACCAACGTCTTATTAATACTATTCTGAGTTACAAATTTTATATGTGTCATGGCCGAGAAGCGAGCACGGGTCGTTTGGGCGATAAGCCCGTACTTTACCCACTAAACTGTGATTGCCACTAATTGTGTTATTGGTGAGTAAGATTAAATAGAAAAAATTATAGTTTGTAATAAAATATTTGAATCACACTGTGATTCTCCTAAATATATCCGGATAAGAATTATTAGGAATAGATGTTACCTGTACGTTTCCAGTTAAACACTTATAAAAGTAAAACGAATCATGCCTAAACTGGAAATATATATTTATTTAGTATTTTTGTAACCAGTAACACAATTATCTGTAGAAAAGTCTTGTATTTTAAAGTTAATTAAATTTGAGAGAACAACAAATTAGCTATGACCATCAGAAAACTTCCCATTTTCATATTTAATATTTATTTTGCAACAATAAAGTGGTAAATGTTATTATAGGCCTGATATAATTACCTGAGAATGCAGGGTAAATGACCAAGTGTGCACTCACAATAGTTTTAACATTACTTCAAACAGGATTATTATGAATATGATTGGTTTGGTAGCTCAAATTAATAAAGTGTTCTATTGTCTATTATTGTTGACATATATATATATATCATGTTATATATATATATATATATATATTTATTTATTTATTTATTTATGAATAACTACTGTTATAGTTTCAATGAAATAAATTGAACTAAAACTGGTATTTCGCATATTTAACATCCCAATAAATATTAGGTTTAAAACGTCTATGTCTAACTTAAAAACCGATACGCTATTTCTAGAATAAAAAGTTTCTTCCGTTCTTCAGATGCACTGCCGACAGAAGGGAAGAAAAACGTGTCAAATAACATGTTGTCCCATTTCCGCGGGAACTAGAGGGGCTTGGCGATGGAATATAAAGCGGATGATCCCTTCAACATTAGAGAAGTGATGAAGAACTAGAGTTCGCATCAATGCCGGCATAAATCAGCTGTTCGCGTCGACTTGTCACTGAGATGTATGGAGTGGGACCTTCATTTCCCGGACGGGGACATTCCAGGCACGGATACGACGTAGAACACGCCGCATGACAAGTAGCGACATCTATCGGACTCCTCCGCAACTCCGTCGACTTGTATCCAATCACCCTGCAGCACGATAGGGCTGAGAATACACGATCACCTCCCTAACTAACTTTACACGACTACGCGCTGTCCATCTTGGGGCGAACTGCCTTCGACATTTAGCGATACAAAAATGGGTTCTTCAATGTATAACAGAAAAGTCTCCAGTTTTTTCACATCTTCTCGAACAAAAAACCAAACATTTTCATATTTAGTTTCAAACAAATAAAATTATCCTAATTAAGATATTGGAGATATTTTAGGCTAGTAAGTTGCCTTATCGTTTATGTTGGGACAAACAAATATAGATCCTACCCTAATAGTATTGAGTGATTCAAATGAAATTAAGCTTGTACAAAGAAAAAAGTCAGATCGAATCATCCCCTAAAATTATGGTTTTATTATAAATATGCTGAGTTGCACTGTAATTAACACTTTCGTACTAACTGATGCTGGATACATATTTAATTGTTACCTTCGTTCCGTATTCTGTAACTTGATTAAATACATAATTTGTGTAGGCTATTATTATACAATTATTATCCTAAGCTAATTAGTTAACTTGGTTTATTCATCTTAAGTAAATACTCCAACAAAAAAACTCACTTAACGGAATTAAGAATGTCTGCGTAAAGCTGATGATGAAAATCAAGCAGATATGGATTCGGTGAGAGTTTTTAATTATGAAAGTTTTATCAGTAACGAAGAGTAACGGCAGCCGCAGAAGTCGTTTCGCTCGCCGGGTTGATGCCGCTAATGTTGATGCTGAACGCCGCTCCCGCGAGGAGTTTCCCCAATACCAATCGTCGGCGAAGATGATGAGCACCGCGCACTTAACCCTTCCAACGAGGTTCGCTAAAAGTGCGCTTAGTGGGCGCTTCGGCTCCGGAAACAGAATTAGCGAGTACAAAATAGCAATTAGGCCAGCTGATGGAGTGCCTTGTGAGTCGCTAATTTGATAATCTGTTTGGCGGAGGCACTGTATTTTTAATGAGACCAGGCAGCTCGGCAGCTGATTAAGACTAACTCGTCTCACTCCGCTCCAGTCAATTAGTTCGGCAAGGCCCGCGCCTCCGTCGCGCCCGTGTCAACCGTCACATAGTATCGGAGGGAAATTGAAAACTCGGAAAACACCAGGACGAGAGATTTATTCGGGTACAAATAACTCGAGCTATCTCCACAACCGGATTTATTACCCCGAACTTCTTGACTAAAACACTCAGTAAGATAAAAATCCGCAATCTCCGGAGAACGTATTTATGTCGCTTAGCGTTCAATAGTGGGGAAGCATCCAGAAAGAAATTACATTTGAAACACGCGATTTAGGTTTAATAAAAATAAATAAATACGTGTAAGACATAATTAATGTGTAAAGTAGCAGTAGGCAATACTATGAGCATAATAGGAGTATATTACTTACTCACTTACTCCAATACCCATTAGTACCACACTACCCCAAGTGGGTACTTTGCCTCCGTGTCGATGTCTCCTAACTGTGTCCCTTTTCACTTCCATCCTAGCCATATATTTTTTAACTTCCTGACTTCTTGTCAGCGATTTTCGGCTACCCTCGAGGTATTATCGCACTCAGGTTACCACATTCCCACACTTGGTTTTTTGTGTGAGTTTATTTTCTATGACCCGTCCGTCGAAGTCTCCTGTTTTTAGCATCTTCAATTATGCCAGGCTCTTTGAAAATATCTCTGACAATTATGTTTTATCCTCCATTTGTCACCTTCCTCTGTTGGGCCGAAGATTGTACGCAGGACTTTGTTTTCAAACGTGATTAATTTCTTCTCCGTATTTTTATCTAGATTCAAGGTTTCAGCTCCGTCTAATAATAATTTTATGTTTAGTATGACAAGACAGTAGTCTTGTGGATTAATGTCCGCACTATTGAATACTACGTTAATCCGCCAAGACCATCCTCATAATTAGACCAATTCGTAATTCAGAGACTATGGTACGGATTTCACGTTAAACTGTAGGTCTCTCAGTTGTCAATCGGCTGTTGGGCTATTAATTAAAATACATGTATAAGGAACATGTCAGCCTTAATAACAAGACTACAAGATAGCGCCATAATCTAATATTTTTGTTTGAAAAATTAATTACAATAGTTTGTTTGAAGCATGTATATTTCTACCCACAAAGTTAATTCTGTTTTTTTATTTATATATTCCTCACTTTGTAAGATAATCAAAATTAGTACTACATTTTTAAAATTATCAACTTGTTTATTTTGTTATTTTATTTCTGTTATTTTCTCCTCATTCTCAGCCATTCTTTCGAATCTAACAAGTTCAAAAATAAAATAACATAACCGCAACAAACCACATAACATAGCAGATGTTATAACCAACACCAGACCGCCAATCTCCAATCCAATCTCCACCAATCTCTAGTTATATTTCAAATTCAACCCGGTACATCGACTCACTTCAACCACCATCGCGACTGAAATTAATGCAAATTTTTCTCCCGCAAGCTGGTTGGGTTCTCGGGAGCGAATAATTTATCAAATTACCTCATGGCTCGTCGTCGCCAAACAAAAGACAGAGGAGCACGTCCGGTCTTTTAATTAAGACAGGCCCGAGGGTCGACAATTTACAAAACGAGGTAAAACAAGGTATTCTTTGAGAGCGGTGCACGTGGACGGAATGTCAGATGACGCGGTCTATGGGCTCTGTACCGGAGGAGGGAGCAGGTGTAATTGATTGTTAGAATTAGTGATAGTGACGTCAACTTGTGCAGGGATATGCACCCCTAGGGGTTATGCATATTGACTGGCTCCGTATGGTAATGAGAAGATAATATTTATTTTGGAAAATTCTTGGGCGTCAAAAAAAGATTAATACGCAATGACACGAAAGAGTACTCAGTAAACCAGCCATTAACGTTGTTTGGTCATGAGAAAAAAATGTAACATAATTTTGACATTGTTCGATAGGTACTAGATTCAGCCGTCTCTGTATATTAATTATTAATGACCTGGTATTTGAATCAGTTGCTTTTTATCATGAACAAAGCTAAATTACACAACATTTATAACACACTTTCTATAATCACATTCACCCTTAATACAGTACTACCCAAAGTGGATGGTTAAAGTCGATTATATCGAGGCGGTTGAAAGGTTCATATCTAATATATACACCTATCGAAGGACTTACTATACTAACTAAAGTTAGTACAAATGAGCATTTTTGTTACAAATGTAAAAACCCTCTTGAAAGCTGTCTCCAAAAAAATTGGAATGGCTGAAAATGTAATAGTATTATCACCCAACGCTGCACCCTATAACAGCCAATGGCAGGACAATGATTAGTTCCGGCTTCATTCACACATTACCATTTTTTAATTTTACCTTTAATCAAAAACAAATGAAAAGTTACAGTCACCGCTCGAACGAAAATGTCCACACCAATATTTACGGATAAGATTCCACAGATAAAAATATACCAGTTAAAACCCGAGTTGTTACGGGAGCTGTCAAAACAAGGCTCGGCTTGGTGTGAAAACTACCAGGCAATAATCCAGCGCGCCGCGCGCACCCTGGCGGGGAAATCGCCAATTGTGGAAATAACTGCGTCGCCGTCGGCTTCCATCTATTATACCTGCCGAATGGAACCGCTTCAACCGACGGTTTACCGAAATGTCTTTATTTATATTTTACAGTTTAAACTGTGTACGATAATTTGACAAAGTACTTCTCACTGTCGGACGACATAAAGCCCACTTCCATATGATCCGAGTGTTAGAAGAGTTCATAATGTTGCGTACATGGTGGAAGTTTTACTTTACCATATTTCACTATATGGTGAATAAACCATATAGTGAACCTTGGTGATGGTGACCAACATGGTACGAGTTACCAAACTCGTATATATCGTACGTTTTCTAGGTAAACCATACAATGCAGGAAAGGTCCGTACCTCAAAATCCGAAGTACTGTACGTCGCTTCGAACCCATAATTGAGTAATCAACCCTTCTATGATCACCATGTAACCAATAGTAATACCACGGTTTGAAATTTATTTTCAAAACTACCTCATCACACACTAACTTAGTGCAATTTATTAAAAACAAGATTTTTTAAAGCGATTTATAGCCCAATCTCACTGAAAAGAAGGCTGTATTGTTGTATCCAGAAATTTCCTGATTGTGTAAATGTATTATGATAATAATAACAAATCTTTTTTTCAACCGAAAGACGTAAGCGGCACAAAAATATTTGAGTAATAGTTTAGATACGGTACCTTCATTTTCTACAGTATAAACGAATGTCCATAAGAACATTTCAATTTCATAAGGACAAAACCAATCGTTAATATTCTAAACTCCTGTTAAGGTGGCCTACCATGTACCATTTTCTGGTTCGAGGACCGACGTTTTAAGTTTATCTGAAAACAGGAATAACCGTGTTAAACACAATGTATAAATCGAAGGTGGACAAAAGCTAGTGAAACTGGAAGCCGGTCATTGGACAATTACATGGTAATGTCAATGTTATTGAGGATTATTTATGGCTGTGCCACTAGCATGCCCTTGTTATAATACACAAGCCGCCGTTACATCATATGCGGCAAACGCCTGCGACTCGATGAATTGTCGCATACGAGTGTTGTTCATTTATGACATTATTCGCTAATAAGCCAAATTTAAACACCAATTATGATTTTCTGTGTAATGTTTCCTGCGTACAGTCAAAGATCATTGGTACAGAATGGTTAAATTGTTATTCAGCATTATTTAACATTTAGTGCATCCACCGTACTCTGTGACATGGGCCCTTTTTATCGTAGTTAACACCACGAGATTTTTTAAAAATTCACTAAGCTACGAGACGTTAATTAACATTAATCCACAAAAAATTATTAACTATAACATAAAAACTACACAATTAATTAGAACTACACCTTGTTTAGTGTTTGTTTGTTACTGTAACTACAAAAACTATTTAAACTCTGGAGAAGATTGTTTTTCATTAACACGTATATTTATTGTTTGGTTCCAGACTAATATCATATTAAAATACTCTAGATTAAATTTTTCTGATTGTTTAAGTCTGTACATCCGTAACCTGTAAACAACAGGCTGAGTGATCCAGTAGTAAAAGTGGCCTTCTCTTAATATTAATGTCGCTGGTTCTATCCCGAGTAAAATACTCTAAATATTGTAGTGGTTTGATAATAGAGTTACCTTTGTTCATTTGGCTAAACAAAGCTACTTTTAGTCAAAGCAATTTCACTAATAACACCCACTCTTCATTCAGTCGTCTTAAACCACTCACCAGATGGTTGGTCAGGGTCTCAGGAATGAATTTGTAGTAAAATTTCTAAAATCGACTTATCATTTAGAAGGGTCTCCGCTTACAACAAAATCTTTGATTTATTCCAACTTACTGTCAAAATGCTACTGAAGGGATTTTATTTGGCGAACAATATGATTAAAAAAATGAAATTAAACGTCGGACCCCTCCGATATTAGGATCGGGAGATCGACGAGGAGTTGATCTTGTTTCAATTGCGAATGACTTTTTAGTAAAGAGTAGCAGCGGATCGATGGCAATTTCAAAGTATTGGAGCACACTCTGCGATTGTCGCTCAACAAAGACACCCCGGCTTTTTATGCTCAAAGCCATTCTGCATCCTGCTGGACAGCTCAAAAATATATTTGCTGCTACACTGGCGTTTAAATTTAGAAAACCACATAAAACTCCACAGAGCCCAAGAAGTAGGCTTAACGATTGGATGATACTAAGAAACCTGTTCAAACTCGCCCCTTAACTATTTTTTACTTAAACCTTAGTGCTTTATACAAAGTTTATAATCTGGTGGCAATACAACCAATCACGTGTAATTTGGTTACATTTATAGAATTAAAATTGAAAAAATAGAACAGTTAACATTTGAGATAGGTTAGTTATGTTATGATAAACATATGTATTTCGTTTTTCAAAGAAAGTATCTACAATTTTAACTTTACGATTTCAAGAGTTGTTTTTCGGGTTTCAACATAAAAGTTACGTGATTGAAATCGCTTTTATGAGCAGGTGATTAAACGTAAATATATCAGTACAATTCACTTCCAGTCGAGTTAAAATCATCGGCTCAAACTAAGACATAATCGAGCGGCTTTAATTGAACCGAAGGTCTAGGATTAAACAAAATTCGAAATCCCGAGAATGTCGACCCCAGACTAAGTTTTAAGCTTTAAAAACGTGACAAGTTTACCGCGCTTAATCGCTTCTGGTGGAACATGGATTGACTTTTAAAAAGTTTAAAACTGGTCGCGAACAGGACTTTGTTCATTTCGAGACGGATCGCTCGCTCATTTTAAATGTATGGCCCCTGGGAGCGGGCGTATTCTTTAGGGTTCCCCAGAACGCGCCTTATTATGCCCTCCCCTTAAATCATGTATAAAGGTGACTTGTACGTAATACGCCGCCTCAGGCGATGCCACCCTCCTGTGCCCGGCATTGTGTGGCCCTCCGTCCTGCACACTCCTATCCACTCAACAAGCGACGGTAATAAACATTATAAATAGATTTGCTTTGATAAAACTCGAGTACTAACTGAACTACTGTATACAATAAATCACTGATATCCAGTTTTTCTTAGAAAACCATGAAAATATTTCGCTTAAATTTTTTCATAGAATCTTCACCCATCATCTCTTCCAATTTGTCACCACTGCTCAGAGTTTAGTACTTCCGGTATCTGTGACGATTTTCAGTGTGATAGCGCCGATAGCTCACTCACTCGTCTCACTGTGGTGACGTCAAGTTGGCGGGGGAGGTCCCACGGTTTTGTCAGTTTAGATGTTTTACAAATTAAATTCGAAATATTTAGGCATCTCTTTCTACTTATTTATGTAATTAAACATTGGCTTTTGCACTTTTCATGCTTTTATGAACAGGTCAAAGTTGACGAACAGCTGTCCTTATAACCATATGACGTAACTCTTGTTACAATTTTCGTGCGACACCGTCCCAGAGACTTAGACTTATCCATAAATTACTAAATGAAGCCATTACGAAATCATTACTAACATGATTACTAGTTAACAGAAACTTAATCTTAATCTAAGTTCAGAAACAACCAGGAACAATTAAACTGGAGCAAGGCGAAGGCAAGGGAGAAGGAGGCCGAAACAATAAACCTTTCACGTGGGAAGCAAATGATCTCGAGAGGTAGAGGGTCTGTCTGTGGTCCGTGAATGAAGACACGGCTGTCGGGCTGATTGCTGCCGACCTCTAATAGCGGTTACGACTACATTGCTTCCTTGGTCCTCCGCGAGCGGGATTGTTACTCCGGATACAGTTCGTGTTTACAATTAACCATTTCATAAACTTACTCTGTTATTCAACATATTTTATTGGACTTTTCCAACGCGTTTGTGTTTTTAACTACACAACGATTAAGGAGGTGGAGAAACTCCCCATGTTTTCAAGTCATTACCTCATTTACATTTACATCATAAATATGAAGTTTAAGTTACAGATATTAATTACATCATGTTGTTGATATTACTTCATTTAAATACTTGAAAATGGACGAGTTTCTCCACCTCCAGAAATGTTGCGTAGTTAAAAACACAAACGCGTTGGAAACGTACATAAAATATATTGAATAATTATTAGCCAACGCCATATTCTATTGACTCAGTTAAACAATCATTAGAAAACACTATAACAATGACAACGATACGTAAAAAATTAAACCTTGATGCTGACTGCTAAAACTGTATGTAAAATATAGTAAATATTCCATTGATTGGCATTTAGAATACAAAGAATGTAGACAGGTAAAACATTTGAGGTTAGCTGGGGATAAAACATTATTTTTAGTAATGAAGACTAACGGTACCTAAGCAGATTCTGAACTGACATTATTACACCCACCTCGGTCTGAATCGTCAAAATTACTTTTTAAATTACAGTTAATAATTAAATAGAATACCGACGCCCACAAAATCATTTTTCTTCATTGAAAGTTTTTGAATTCCCCTGAATAATAAAAAACTATAAAAGATCTAATTAGGAATAGACTAACGCGCAATTGCTTAGCACATTTACAAATAAGTTAGGTAAACAAAACAACAGCAATTCACATTTTAGAGCAAGCACGGTCGTATATAGTAGCGTCAACGTGCGTTGGAAATAGCGAGATTCACTGGTTGGGGGGCGGGTGGAGCAATTATTTCCGTTACCTACGGCAAGAGGGCGCCACACGACATGCGACACGGTAATGTCTTACTGCAAGAAACGTCGCAGCTAGCGCACCCTGTCGCCGTTCTAATGACTCACTCCCGCGCTGTCACTCCTTTACTCAAACCCACTGAATTTATGTTCTCGCCCGACAATTAATTTTTTCATGGCATTTGTCATACGAGGGCGAATCAAGTGACATGCGGTCTCAACTTCATCGTAAGAAAGTAGAGATTTTATAAGTCTCTGCTAAAGGGATTACATCAATACCAAATCTTGGCCGGTAAGAAATACATTGAAAAAAGGTTGCAAAATATTCTTAATTGGTTAATTACTCTGGTTGAAAAAGTACGAAAGTGAATTCCAAAAACATTCATATGCAATTAATAATCACTTATCGAAAAAAAACTAAATTGAAACCCCAACACGGTATGCGGATAACAAAAGAACAATCTAGCGTCGAAATACTTTTGAAAATACTACAAAAAACTGGAAGAGAATGAAAACGAGAATGTGCTGTTTGGGAAAGTTCCATTAAAGTATTGTTGAGAAGCAATGGTCGAAACACATCGCCCGGAGCGGTCGCTGAACATCGCCACACCACAATGTCCTGCACGGCCACGTCGACATCGACGTCCAAGTTGTATTGTGGCTGAGATTACTTCGACCGGGCACAGCAGAAAAATAACATATCTAAGTAGCGTTATTCTTGGCTTGCCCTACATACAGAGTTATTTAAAAATAAGTATTCACTTTGAAACAGAATAATTTATACCCGCATTGCTAGAGCATGGATTGTTAATGAACTCAAGTTTTACCACATCAGCAGATTATTGACCCATTGTTGTTACATTACCCTCATTCATATTACTTTAAAATAGTGAAATGGCTTTTTTGAGCTTGAACAAGAGAAAATTATATCAGTCAGCCGGCAGCCGACCGGAGCAGTCGACCACCGCAGCCGCCCCGGGTAAGCAGTCTACGATTGATTTTGCCTGAAGTCCTGCAATCCTAGCACGACCTTATGTCCGATCCACCTATCCTGCTGGAGAAATCCTAGCCAGACCCTCACGTCCATTTTGCCTAAATGTCCTGCTAGAGTAATCGTAGCATTTATTCCTGATCTAGTAAACGTTAACCTAATATATTTTTTAAACTTTCCGACATCCTGCTAGTACAAACCAAGCATTTCCCTGTGGCTATAATATGGGACTTGATTTGGACATATAAAACCCATACTGAGCCAAATCAACCCTAAATTGAACTCCGACACTTTTGACATGGATATGTCTTAGCTCTGGGGGGGGGGGGTGTTGGTGATTTTTAAGATGGAAAACATGTAACAGTTTTCCATAGAAACTACCAGAAATATTGTATCGAATTTTAAATATTTAAGATTAAGAACAGCTGTTTGGATAAATTGAAAATATTCCCTTAAGACATATCCATGATCTAACCTATTTCACACAGGGAAATAAATACAAACTTTTGGTTTCAGAGAGCCCTAAAACATATACATTTACTCTCAACACAAATCCGAAATTTTGATGAAAACAATACTTATACCTTATACTATGTACATAGGAAAATAGTTAAAAATTGGCCCTGTGTCCTGGAAATTTATATATTTTTTGTAACATTCGTTTTAAAACTAACAATATTTGAAAAGTGAGCTTATGTGGATTATAATAAAAACAAAACACTATCTAAGCAGCTGTTAACGAAATTAACGTCTTTATTCGTTTGATTGAAAATGGCATTCAAGAACAACATTTTTTACAACTAGTTTATGTAAACTAGTCTGAGGTATGTTTCTTATTTAAGCTAAATATTTTTATGATCTGAGCTGATAAATAATCGTATTACTTAATTTAAGAATGAAAAAGTATGTATATTAAATTAGACAATTTGTAGAACTAATATGATTGCCAAAAGTGTGCCCAGCAGTGAGGACAGACCGACGGCGCGCCGTGGCGCAGTGGGGCAGGCCGACGCTTGGCTATGGTAAAATATAGCTTTTTGGGCCGATATCGTAAATCTCCGAGCACTGCGACAACTTTCTTTCCTTTTCCGTTTTTTAAAGGACTCTCGGAAATAATTGTTCTTAATGGTCCCTACTTAGCCGGCGGCGGAGAGCTCTCGAGGTAAGCACATTAGTCTGCGCCACAACAGGGGCTGTTTGTCACGGCCTCAATTGAACTGTTATAATTGATGTGTACTTTGCTGACGAAACGTTGGTGGGAGGCAGCAGGGTTGATCAAGGTGAAGTATTCTGTAGGCCGAGTTATAACGCTCGGGTGACTATACTGAAATAAAACAGCTTCAATGTAATTAAAAAGACGTAATATTGAACTTACAAATAAATTATATTTCAGGAAAATCAAATAAATAAAGATTGGCCTGAAGAAAAACACAGATGGATTTTTTTAGTCGAGTGGAATTTTTTGGCTACTGTAATATAAAGGTATGATAAAACTAATCTGAATCATAAAACGCACTTACAAAGCAATTTACATTACGTTTGTTCAACTGAAGGAAAATTTTATTCTAAATTAAAAAATATTAACTGAGTAGATGATTATATTTAATATTTAAACTTAAAGAAATATAAATAAAAAAATTAGAAAATTATAAAATATTTGTTATATAAAAAAACGAGTTTTTTTATTTTATAAATTATAATTTTAAATAAATTAGATTTGATAATAAAAACATAAAAACTTTACAAATTACATTAAAACGATTATGTAATAAAATAATTATATACATGAATAAAACACTAAATGTTTTAATAAATGTACTCTCAACAAATATAGCTATAATTGTAATAAAAACATTAAAGTAATGAATTTTTCTACCGTGCATTATTTGGAGCACCCACTATACAAATACTGTTAGATTTTTTAAACGGTTTTGTGAAAAAACTTCGAACTTAATTGAGAGCTGACATATGACTAATGCTACTGTCGAAAAACTCATTGTACAAAAAAATTTTCTATGCCGATATTTGGAGAATGTATTTGTAAAACACTGTCTCTACCTTGGTACGCCTATGTACGAGATACTGGCTAACGACCAAAAATGTTACCAAATAAACCATATTTTAAACAAAAATATGTTAAAATAAACGAGTAGCTGCACCACGAAGAATAATGTGCCCGAATTTTACCTGAGATACAGGAGCTGTTCCTATGTATGCAAAACTTTCTACTAAACCGAACTTTTATGTAACTATGTGCTACTTGTAACTTTACTTCTACCACAGTAACTGTCCCACGAACTGTCTAATGGAGCTAATCCTAAACAGGTTACAAACGACCCGCCAAACATACACCTTGAGGCGACGGCGCTATTTTAAACGAAAGTTAGATAGTACTTTGTCAGAGCTGACTTGAGACGGAGCTTGCTCGTAAATCTCAGGTAACTGTTCCCACAACGAACTGTCTACCTTGTACTCCGCCGCAGCTGAGATACTGGAGCTAATGCACAGGTAACTGTTCCCACAACGAACTGTCTACCTTGTACTCCGTTGCAGCTGAGTTACTGGAGCTAATGCACAGGTAACTGTTCCCACAACGAACTGTCTACCTTGTACTCCACCGCAGTTTAGGCACTGGAGCTTATACAAAGGTAACTGATCCAACACCGAACTGTCTATTTTGTACTCCGCCGCAGCTCAGGTACTTGAGACAATACAAAAGTAACTATTCCCAATTGGAACCGTCTGCCTTGTAATGCGCTGAATAGGCTACTGAAGGGGTTTTCACGTAAAGAAATTAAAGAGGTATTTTTCCACAACGAACTCTCAACCTCAACTAACTGTAAAAAAATGTAATGCATTTTGAAGATATTAAAAATTTAAATATGATACCATGTTTTAATCGTATTTCAGTTAACAAACAGAAAATATATAACTGAACTACGTTTTGGATATAAACATTGACGACGTTCTCATGAAGCAGACTTGCACAAAAAGTATAAACGACAACTCGATGTTTATTTATTTCCTTGGCAAGATTGGGAATATCCTTGGTAAGATGGGCGCGTGGGAGGGGAGGGGGATTCGCCAGTGCTCGAACAAGGCGCGATATTCATGATTACTAGCTGGGATCATTGTGAGTGGATTTAATTAAGATTTCATTAGAACGCCTTCCTCCCGACTAAGATTCAATTTAAGTAGATTGAACGAAATGGAATTTTTCCAGCAAGATTTTCTGATCACTTTGTTTTATTAAACAAAATTGGAGTGTCGTTTTCAAATAACATTATTTGAGCTTTATAGAAAATGTGCATCATTTGCGGTGTAAAGCAATCGTAAAAGTATAAACATACCAGAAGTATAGGGATATAGTATAAGGTATAGTATAGGGATGTAGAATAAGGTATAGTATAGTGATAGTGAAAATATTCGTTATTTAAAAATAAACTTATCTTCGACACTGATATTAGGGTGCAAAAACGGTTATACTAACCTCCTAAAAATGTATGCAAAAATTTTATTGAAAATATATTCCTCTATCATACTTTTATCGTTAATGTAAGGATACACAAATAATAGTTTAGAAATTAAGATTTTAAAAACAAATATTGTAATCAGAATCCCATACTGTAGAAGGAAAACAATACTGTATGACGCAGATTTTGAGCAGCAAGGCGCAGTGGTTGGGCAATATTGCTACAACTCTACACACATATTGCTTTTCTCAGACACTACTGCACAAGCGAATATAACTTGTATAATATCCATATGCACGGCATTCAACAATTCTACAAGGAAACAGGACGTCGCGTTAGGTTTTCGTTTAACTAAGAAGGTTTTGGCCAACAATGAAACTGCGAGCAGGGTGAATGCCCTTCTTTGTCCTGTGTGTATGAAAGCCTACAGGAGCAATCTTTTCACTACCATGGGCATTATTAGTTTACATTTTTACCCGCTCACACACAGCCAATCTCCTCGCGAGTATCGCAAACTGTTGTATATTGTTGCTCAGGACGCTCCAATCTGACAACGCACTTTCGTCGGGTCCGTTCAATTTGTAGAACACACAACAGCCTCTATACTTGTTAAGTAGTTTTTGCTGATACAATGGTGTTTTTCGATACAGAATCCAATACAACCTTTTGTATATGGTTCAATTCTTTATTTTGAAGAACAGGCTTAAAGTTGCAATGTTAACGA
The DNA here is from genome assembly GCA_023375725.1 of Nephotettix cincticeps. NCBI lineage: Eukaryota > Metazoa > Arthropoda > Insecta > Hemiptera > Cicadellidae > Nephotettix > Nephotettix cincticeps. The sequence goes on from CM041785.1 coordinate 26,667,206, forward strand.
TTTGATTGAAATACATTAAGGTATATTTTAAATTTTAAAAATACAAAAATACAAAAATTATGAAAGTAGGTTGAATTTAATACGTTGGACCATTAATGCAGATTAACTATAATGCTAACTAATGCTTAAGAAAAATAATTAGACTTCAAAAAGATTTTCAGAAATGTTCAATAGTCTGACAACTGATTGGTTCGTCGAAAAGCGTTACCAAGATGTAATAGAATATCCCAACAAAAAATATTAGTGTGCTTTCCATAGTCTCTCATGTATTTCATGAAATTAGTTTACAACACCCGATGGTATACAATAAAAGTAGCAAAATTACTTTGATATTAATTTAGCTAAGCAGTGAATGAAGTCATAAATCATATTTCAAATGAGTGTTACATCTTGGAGACCTTTTCTAATTGTTGTCTTATGTAGTGCGATATTATCTTAGGATCAAACATCCTTTCTTAAAATAAGATCTGGGTTCGGCCTAGCAATGTGATAGTCAGCTATTTCTAGTTGGACTATTATTTATAATTTTGACAACTAATCAATACAAAAATTATAATTCAAACTGAACTATCAAATGTGAAATTCGTAAATTTTTGGTAGTCAATACATAAATATGTATAAGCCTGATCTTATACAATAAAACAAGCACATTTTTTCTGTCCAATTTTTTTTTATTTGTGGGTTAAGGGATAGTTGGCCACGCGAAGTCGATTGGAGGAGGGCTCAAGGCTGGGAATATCCGGTTTTCGTCCTACAGCCCTTCAAAGTGTGCATGTTATCGTTGAACACATTTTTTGTAACTGCAGTTAACAAAGTTTAACAAATTTTTAAAAACATTGGTTTTTGGGTTACTTGGAAATTGGAAAAATAATTGTTATATTAAATTTAGCTAATTGATTTATATATCATATAATTTAATCCATCCGAGCAAAGCTCGGTCTTCCGGTACTATAAATACAACAAAACACACGCAACATAACATATGTTTAGTGTGTATTATGTATATGCCAATACACTCTCATCGAAAATGTTAATAAATATTATGAAAATTCTAACAATCACAAAAACACAAGAGAGCCGTACTCACCCGTATGCGTCCTCTGGTGGGCTTTCAGGTGGGAACTTTTCGTGTAGACCTTTTTGCAGTTGGGGTACTGACACTTGTGGATCTTCCTCCTGGAGTCGGGAGAGTGGTCGAGGCGGGCGTGTAGCCTGGACGCGGCGCCCGAGTCGCCCGACAGGCCCGAGTGGGACACCGAGATGAGCCTGGCGACCGAGGAGTTGCGTGACGTCAGCCTCACTATGGGCACCGACAATAGTCCACTCATCTCGCCAGAACTGCTGCTGCTGTTGCTGTGGCCCTGGCCGGACTCGGGGGAGGAGGGCGGTGTCAGGTTGGGCAGGATGGACTCGCCCGCGGACGACGCCCTCGCCACAAACCTCAGCTCCATCTGGTTGCCGGAGCTCTCGTCGTAGAAGTCATCGTCGTCGTCGTCCACGGGCTCCTTCTTGACGAGCACCGCGCAGCTGAGGCTGCTGTCCCAGCTGCAGGCCGAGCTCGCACTGCTCAGCGACAACGAGTCCAGGTGGCGCTCGCTGAGGTTCAGCTCGTCCAGCGTCAGCGGGTTGACAACCTCCACCTTGGTCCACGAGGAGAGCGGCACCGGCGCGGTGAACAGGTTCCACGGCGTGTCCAGGTCCGTCGGCAGCTTCTTGTACGACTGTAGCTTAGGCTCATCCTTCAGGTACCGCTCCATCTCGTAGCATGTCTGCAACATGACCAAACGAAATTACTCTTATTGAAGAGTAAATTGACCACACCTTTCAAAACCAGAAGGGCTTATAATACGAAAACTGAAAGATCTCATTTTAAAACATAACTTAATGAGTTCCATATCTTAAATCCTACAAAAATAGTACTTCATAGAACTCTAGTGACCATCTCATTGAGCGATCCGTATTTAAGTTAGTTTTTTTTAAACAGAGTCCTACCTTCAGATGAATTTGTCACGATCTGTTTGCTTGTTTTTAATACTTTAACCGTATAAGCCCCTTACATGACCGTGGAATGTTTCTAGTTGAGCAAAGGGTGGACTTGATTAGTGTTGTATGAGGTAAACAGTACTAATTAAAACTACTACTACAAACTAACTTAATTAAAACTTTTAGGCGACACTAGCATTTACTGTCACGATATCATTCAGCAACCATGGTGTTTGGATTTGTTCTACAGTTTTATACTGAAAACTTTGCAAATACAAAATCTAATATCAGAAATATAACGACATATTGCACAAATCAAATCCAAAAAAACGTTTGTTCCCTTGAATATTGCAGTCAAATACAGTAAACATCATTCTAAAGTAGTCTTCTAAATAAAAATACTTTCTCCATATACTATGTATAAGGGGAGAAAGTAAAAGAAAAAGAAGGGCCAATTAATTAGCTGAATGCTAATTTTAGCGGATCGGCAAAAAGCAACGCATATCGACTAATTATTAGCAGTTGCTTATGTTGAATGTTTGTTAAAAATTGAACCAATAAATGTTAACGAACCCAATTCGACGACCAATTTCTATGGTAATCGCTAAATTGAGTAAATGTTTAGCGCAAATTACGCCGAGGCGGGACAAACAAATGAAACCGAACACGTTGACATAACAAATTCTCACAATTGTATTGGCTGAAAACAATGCGGGAATTCCGAACAGAAAAAAACGAAACACATTGAAAGGCTGGACAGTAATTTTTATCACGTTTGATTGTAAACAGGCGTGAAAATTACACTTTCAATCAAAAAGGGGTCACTGAGAGGTAAATATTGGTGGGATGGTTTGGATGCAAACATAAATAAAATATGACCAAATACTGGACTTTATAAATAACATGTTGGTTCAGTATTGTTACAGACCAATCAGTCTCGCGTTTTTTGAGATGAAAAATATACTACGGTTGATTAAGTGGTATCGGAAGTGTATTCTTTGTCTTTAGATTAAAGACAGCGAGGTACCGTAGTGGCATTGTCACATAGGCTAATCGGAGGTGAAAGCTCATGATCTAATTTCATTTCGTGGTCAAAACTGATTACTCGTATATTATTTCACAATCGATGAGCACGTAGAAGCGAAATAAATCAATTGTGAAGTACAAAGATCATGAAAAAACTGTTTAAAATAGACAAATAATTTCACTGCTCGTACAACGCAAAACAAGGTACGGTTATGAGGTGAAATAAACCCGCAATACTAAAGTAAACGAACTGGTGATGACCGATGGTTAGTAAGAGAGGGAAGAGAAGGGATGATGAGGGGAGAGGAGAGGAAGGGGGGAGAAAGAGATTAATCTCGAGCTACGATCCGAAGTCGGATAACACAATATAAAATACCTGTGGTGCAGAGCTGCCTTTATTAAGCGAGTTTCATATCAACCAAGTCAAACAAAAACTTGGCCCGGATAGTATTTTATGAGACTCTTTGAGCCAGCTGAGGCTTGCAGTGGATTGGGCCAACAGGCATAGAAACTACAGTATCTCAAAGCACGTTTTTGTTTTTATAATTTAATAAGTTTGTTGTAGCTTTTTGTTTATTTTAATACATTAAGAAGTTGGTTTAAAGAATATGACCACGAAATCATAAAACACAATATGATTTGTTTAATAAGCCTAAAACAACCTTTAACACATACCAAATTATTATGTTGAATTCCCTATGGGGAATAGCTTAGATCATATATATATGTCTCCGAAAATGTTTTCAGTTCCTCACAGTTGTTCTCATACCCATGTGACGTCACTTCCGTTTCATTTTTTGCCTCTCGCAAATTGATAACCTTTCCCCTACCGGTTCATGTGAAAATGTTAACCTGGATAAGATATTAATTTGAGTGTAACCTAAGTATAGGTACTCATTGATAAATTCACACACATGTGCAAAATATCATTAGCTGGTTACAATACATGAGAAGAAACAAAGAGTATTTATCTATCAATACTGTGACAAATTTTGATGCATGAACAATGATTTTGAACGAAATAACGAATTTATTCAGGTTGAAAATAAACTCAAAACTTACGTTACAGTATATTATGAAAAACAATATTCAGAGTGATCCTAACGAATAGGAAAAAAGGTTTCAAATAAAATAAATTAAATTAATTGCCTGAAACCGAGTCTGTTTTACACATCCCACACAATAAACTGTTTCCTTTTAATGTACGACACACACACATGAAAATATGAAAATATACATGTGTTAGTAACTAAATGATTTGTATTGCGAAAAACCAGAACATAGTGATATGAGGATGGACACATATTCACCTGTCGATGACGTCACGGACACAAACTGCCCATGACGTCACTAGTGATTTACTAACGCGAATAAACTACTGCGTGGTTTTAGTGTATGTAACTTCTCTTAATGATGGGGTGATGGTATGAGATACACTTTAAACATATTACACTTGTTTACATTTTATACAAAATATAAACGTCGCAATACAGTATTATGTTTATTAGTATAAATGTTGATATTTAGTATTATAAAAAATAAATAATCAGCTATTGACGTAAGACATTAATCGTAATAATTATATTAAACACCTACCGTGTTTAATAATTAATAGTTAATAGTTAATAATTATATTAAACCTACCGTTGATAATACCTGATACATTTCCACCATTACTAGCTATTATTCAGATGATAGATTAAATATAGAAAGATTTTAATTCAAAATTTTAGTTGAGAAATTTCTTCCTCTATAAAAATGACGATGTTGCCGATCATCAGTTTCTACTCGCGCAACACAGCACGCACTCTAACAAAATGTTTAAGTAAAAATTCCTTCAGTACGAATACAATTACAAACATAAACGGGAAATTCACTATCAATTCAGAACAAAATCGTATTATAATTCCAAGGTGCTCCTAAAAGTGTTGCTTCACAGGTAACAACTAAAGGCTTACAATTAAATTACACGAAAGCCAGTTAGCTCCAGTTACTGTGGCCATTGTTAACGTTTTCACTTATGAGTTCTAAGAATTCCGCACGTGTAAGTGGCACAATGAGCTTGGTTATTTAAAGCAGACGGCGGGCGGTGGGGAGGTGAGGGTGGGGGAGGGGTGCATAATGAAAATGCAAGTCTCGAACTTAATAATGCCAAGTCATAACGCGTCTGGAACCTCGTCTGGGCCGCGCCGTGCCGCTGACAACGGACCACGTTTTGCTGTACTACGTTGTTGTTGTGTAATTGGATGGTAATTATTTCTTAAGAGCTCTCTAGATAAAAATATATAAATACTTTGTGTAATAATCATCGGTTAAGCAGCTACAGTCCACTGAGTGAGCTGACAAGCTTCTTCTGTTCCTCTTCCTCCACCTGTTGCAATGATTTTCCTTTCAGAGCAATGGCTTATTTTATTATACATGTCCATTTCTTTCTTGGCCTCTTCACTTTACGTTTTCCACCTTCCTAACCACACTTTGGCCAATCTTTCATCTTAACTTGACCAAACCACGTAATCTAGCTACGGTATACGAAATAGGGACGTAACGGTTTCAGATTCGCAACCAACCCAAGTAACCAACACATAATGTTAAATTTTATCGCTTGAATGAGGAGATATAAGATAAAAAAATATTTTTACATATTACGAATATTTAAACTGTCTACATTGTTATACCGTTCTGAAAAATAAGGAAAAGCAGGATAACATATAATTCAATTTATGAAGAATCCCAGATAGGAGTGGAGATAGGATGTTTAACATCACCATCTATCGAAACTTTAACGCTCGCCAAGTCGAAAATCTAAAACAATAGTTATTATTTAATTGCAACTGATTGGAAAAAAACAGCGGCGATTCCATAATGCGGCCCATTGTTGGCTGCATGACAAGGATCAGTCTACTCTCACTCTGTTGCAGACAATATATTGGTTCAAGTTATTATATTTCCTAAGCTACTCTAGGAGGTTAACTTGAAATATTTTCTTTTTTTTAATTTCCTGGATAAAAATTTTTAAATTTTGCATTGAAATATTTGAAATATTTAAATATGAGACGAAATAAGAGCAATTCCCTTTGTTGTTGCAGTACTGTACACCCAGAATACTCACATACAAAATTATAACTACAATATACCGACATGATACGATATAAATAATTATTCTACTGTGGTCAAACGAAACAAACATGAACTATGTAAGTGTGTTACCACTAAACACACAATGTCAGAATAGACATATTATACATATTTTCTTTGGAACAGTAAATTATTTAGTCTTAAAATTGTACTTACGAAGTTAGTTACAATAGTTTTTAATTTGATAAGATTGCCGGAGTATAATTCAATACGATGTATTATTTTCGCTCAGACATGGAAATTAAAGATAAGGAATATTGTTCCTTAAGACACCTCAGCTGTTATGGTGCTGGATAGAACTACTTTAAACATATATTTTACATAACAAAGACCTAACACATTTAAATGCAAATTGATCGATGCGCAGTTGACTCCAGAGACAGCATCTTTGTTTTAGTGTTTATTAACAGGTCTGGGCGTATCGCGCGCACGTGTTCCGGTCTGTACTCAATTATTCACATCAGCCGCCTACTTCCATTTGCAGTCGCCACAGAGCTGCTGAGCCACATTATCATAACTAAACAGCGGCCAAGGAGAGTTTAACATTTCTGTTAATTCTCTCTGACCGCCGACGTTAAGTGCACTTGGGAACACGGCCTTGCCTTGGATTAATAGCTTTGTGAACATCATTTTAGTGTTTTGTGAAGACGATATTACAGTACTCGAACGCCTTTATGGTCTGTAAAATGTGATTTGTGTTCGTTATTCAATAAATGTGATACACTTCCGAAACTAAATTTAAGCGCTACGATTCTATCAAGTTCCTAAACAAACTAAATGTACCACATACATCTTTGGGAAGAAATATATTTGGAATACTATGTTGTGTTTGAGTACAAGAACCTGGACCTAAAACAAATTGATGAGGTTAAAGTTTTTAAATATGAAAAAGCCATAATTTAACACGATGTTGAGAGTTAACATCTGTCTGCGATACACATGCCCAAACCTACTGGACAGTTTGATCAAAATTTAAGGTTATTTTTAATGACAACGTATGTGTATTTTTAAAATATAAGCTCCAAGTGATGTTTTGAAGAAAATAACGACTTAGAAGTAACTTGTGTTTTTTTTAAACTTGAAGTGAATTTCCAGAACTAGAAAACGTAGTAGTTTGTTTATACCTACTTGTCGGAATAGGTGGCTGATTAAGATAATTTAAATTATTTATAAAAATTAAAAAACATAGATTAAAATAACAAATATGATTCAATAAAAAAAGACTTATTTAAGTTATCCTTTAAAACAAATTGAATATGCAAATCTCACTAGTTTAAAACGAGTAATAAAGAACATCCATTTATCCAACAGTGAAGGTAAACGACTAAAGATACCTCTCAGAATTGAATGAAAACGTAGAAAATAATTTTCTAAATAAACAGCCATAATAAATTCAAATGCGAGAGAATGGAGAGACGAGGGCGGGGGTCCGAGCCAAGCATAAAACTGTCATTTGGTATTCGGTCTCTCGTCCACACAATATCTTCGCATAACGACTGCTATTTGTTATAACGCGGTATCGTAGGTCTGCATTAAGCGGATGGCCTATTTATATCCTCGAGGTTGTTGCACGGAAACTGTGCAGAAATGAGACACAAATTTGAAACGCTCCTGTGTTGCGTTGAGTTCGAAAAAACCCATTGATAGACAATGGAAGATTATTTTTACGAAGAGGTTAAATACGACTTCTATCCTTTACTAACCTCCTGAGTAAGGAAAGCCATTTTTTTAAATTGCGTTTTTTTTAAATAGCGACCACTTCTGGTAAGTACTGTATTTTAAGCCAAGCATACATGAAAAACGGGTGTAAGATAATTGTGGTGCGATCTTGTTGTCTAGTTACTGACTAAGGCTAGTACTGTACGTTTCTTATTCAGGACTTAAACCCAAAAGTAGATGGCACATAAGGCACCTACGGTTTAACGTTAGATACGAACCACTTTTGCTTCTTAATTACAAACTGGTGTAATTATGAGGCCTTTTCGGACGAACGTAGTATTAAATAGTGAGGACGTTAATGGCTTTATCAAGGCAAATGTAAGATCTGTATATCTCTTTCCAATAAACCGAAAAGTTGATTAGACATTGCGTTGATGTAAAAGAAAAACCATCAACATCATGCCAATCTTCAGCCATTACTGACAGTGACAACATTCGGTTTGAAAACTAATTTACCTTCTGTTGAATTGGATCACGTAGACTTTTGAAGAAAGAGATGTTAGACAAAACAAACTTGATCAGCGATTCACTTTGAGTTGCCCAAACAAAATCAGCTGATGATGTAATTAATATAGTCAGCGGTCTGAGGTGAAGCGGAAATGCGCGAGAAAATTTAACGAACCGGAAACAGAGCGCGTCGCTAAACTTTTGAATCTAAAATTTTTATTTAAAGTTGACCGCAGTCTGTGCAGACCGGTGTATTACAGTAAGTAACTTGTGTATTGAAATACGGTCGAGTTGTACTAGAACCATAATAATTTAGACATTACGCTTAGTACTCTTTTATAAATCGCACAGTGAATTATGTTACAAAACTGTTTGCAAATCTGTACTTTTTACCGGTAAGACTTTGTAATACTTTTTGCACAAAAACTAGTCCTGTTATTGATATCTTTATTTCGACCTGTTGTGTGTTTAGAGCCTAACGTCTCATAGCTGCGTTCGGAATCGAACCGCTAATCTTCATACTTACACATCCATTGTTACATATTTATATATTTAAAAATATTTTTAATAAACTTAGTAAATTTATAATACGATTTTCATTAAAACTAGTTTTTATCTTGGGGAATTTTGAAAGAGGAATCATAATCGCTGCAAATAGATTATAAAAAATTAAAATCTAATTAAATTTCTATCTGATTATGACTTCTGATTATTAAAGGGCTAGATGATAACAGAGTTTAATACTTGGAAGGGAGGTAAAAATAAATCATGTAAACACAACGATCCAGACGCAGACAAGGGTTTAGACTGTTGACCAGACGGAGGCGGCATTACAGAAAGTGTAGCGCTTACAGCTACTCGCATTTACATTTACACTTACTGCCTCCCCTCCACCTCCGCCACCTCCTCCGACCATTTCACCCTAGGAGCCCCTAGCGGACCACCCGCACAAGCGGAATAATATTATCGCCTCTGGGAAATTATATTAACTCTACTCTAGAAAATCCCTGCTGTCGGTGAAAAATTATCTAGTTTAACACCGATAAGAAGTTAGGTAGTGTTGCATGTTCTTCCAAAGCCACACACATTTTATAGGATTTATTGCTTAAATAAAATTAAAATTTTAACGACAGCAGCTCATTTTTGTTTCGAAGAAGCCAACACATAGTATACACGGTAACACAGTACTTTAATTGTTATAGTCTTAAATAAACACATAAAAAATGCATCTATGTGATAAAAGTAGTATGTATTGTGTTGCCAGTAGGCAACCACATAATGATTTTAAAGTTATTAAAATCCCTTTGAGGGATAAAATTAGTTGTCAACAGGCTGAGAGCGGATTAAAGCAGTCTATTAAAACTATTAAGTCTTCCCAGAATTACATGTGAGTCTTGTAACATACTATTGATTAACTATAATTTTAAATTATTTTCTATTGAGAATTTATGAGTATTGTTTCTTAATTCTAAGCATTAAAAATACTCGAATATATAAAATTAAGAGAGATGGGTTGAGAAAATATCTTTTAGTATGTTATTGAATATCATTATCAGATATAATTAATTGGTATACATTTTACTTTAAGGTATATCTTACTATAAGAAGGCTTAACTTGTATTCAAGTGTGCTATTGGTATAAATTTATGAAACAGAACACGTATTTGATTAGTTTTTGATAATTTAACTATAAAAATAACATTTTGAGGTTATTACCTTTAAACGTTTTAGGTTAAAATTAAAAGAATAAAACATGGAAAACACGGTAAAAACAACAGAAAGCAAGGTGCAAAGTCATCAGTGAGCCTTCAAAGAGCTTCAAAAACCTCCGAGTGAAGAAACTCCCTTTACCAAAATCACAGGGATACAAAAAGACGGTAACTTCAAAGACGGCCCCATCTGGTAAGTTATCAAGAGAGTGTAAAGTTTGGCCAAGTAGGCACTCCGATCGAGAAGTCTCCTTCCATTATGATCGAATTTCGACGGAAGGGTGAAGAGGGAGGGGGGAAGATGGATGGGGTTTCGGAGATGTCTCAACTCGTCGTGCTGTGTCGTGCATAATGGACTCGGCTCGAATAAACACCCTCAAACCTCCAGAGTCCAGAGGCTGCGGCAAAACATTCGGAAATAGAGCGAGGATGACGAGTTAAAAATGTATAGGTAACCGTGGTTAACGGCAACCCCAATGTCCCTGGCGTCATCAGGTCCGGAATAGGAAACACTTCCGGTTAAGGGGTTACTTCCACCTATCCGCTGATCAATATTACAGTGACTAGTCAGAAAACGTTGATTCATTTATTGGGCGATTGAAAAACACAATTAATTATAATAAATTTAGGTTAAAAGTAATCATTCATCAAGCGTATCCATTTTAAAGACATAACACTTCAGAAAGATTTTAGGCTGTAGCAATAAATTGCATTACATTTAATTATTACTTACTTCAATAATTTCAAAAGAAATACTCATAACTCGACTGATCACCGCGGTTTTTGTCAGAAAGAATTTATCCTCTCTTCGTCTTCCCACATTACAGAAACTCTACATATGAGAAAGGCCCAGGTTGAAAAGGTGTTCAAACATTCAATAAATTGCCTACGATATATAGTAAAATCTGGAATATCTCTGAGTGGCTTAACGGGATTAAGGCAGCAATACCTTATGTCACTGAATGCATTTTATTCCATTGCAGCATTTTTTAATATTTCTATTAGTTGAGACGTAAAATGTTAAACGTGTACTGCCAATTACGTAAAACGTTTGGCCCTTGAATAATAATAGAATGTTTAGTTTGTTGAAAATGCACATGTTGTTGAATATTTGGAACATGTTACTATCTAAATATCGGAAAGTTTAAATAAAGGTACTTATGACTTACGACACAACCTTATGTGATTGGAATAAAAATCCCGATAAATCTATCTAAAATTTAGTGAAAAAACGAGAAGTAAAGTAAATTAAGGAATTGCAACCACACTTACTGTCCTTTTTATTATGAGGGGAAAATGTCATCGTTTAATGTTCTTTCCCGAGAAGAACTCAATAAAATAAATAAAATGTGTTTTGAATAAGGTTATTTCAACACAAGTGCCAATTAATACTGTATTGAACGCTTGGGACAATATTGTAGATCTGATGACAGTTTTGGTAATTTATTGTAATTGTTAGCCCTTTTCCTCGTAAACTGTAAATGGTGTTGTTTGTAGGTTATTGTTTCGTAAGTTGTGGATTTATCATTTTCCGTTTGTTATTTGTTTATGTGTGGCTGGCAAGGATTGTGCGGAGATGTAGGACGACGCACAGCAAGCGCTACGGATCTTGACATAAATTTCTAAAGGGGGCGACTGTCAAGTCGTGATTATTTCCCAGCCTTACATTCCCTAACTTTCCGATCTTATAGCATTATGATTAGTCACAAGTTTAATCTTTCCTTATATAATCCTCGATTCATATAAAACCATTATATTATACATTATGCTTTAGTGGATATTTGTAAAACGTTCAATATAATCCAAACTATTGGCTATGGAGAAAATTTAAAATATTTCATGTATATTTTGATAGGATCAAACATTTACTTTACAATGTATGCTACTATATACCGTGTACACATACACCTTAGTGAATATTGAAATGTTTGGTACAGCAAAGTTAACCAGGTTGTGTTTGAACGTAGTACAACCGAAAACACACAACACGACCTCATGGACCTAAAGAGTGCAATATATACACTCTTATTCATATGGAGTTACTTTAAATTTAAACATATACCATAGTAGACCTAAATGACTGTGTAGGCATTCCATTGTTATAACACCTAAATGATCAAAGAACATTTCGTAAACAGAGTGAAACACCGGAATTAAGGATAATAGAGGGTTCCCGCCTAGGCGCATTAGCGAAATCTCAAAATCACTTTATGAATTTCAAATGTATCCAAGGAAAGAAGTAGATAACGAAGAGCAGGGCGCGTGCTCAGTTGACGGCCGGGGTACATTCTGATGAACTTGAGCTAAATGAGCCTCGGCCCCCCTACCCCCTCTCCCACCCATCAAACCACCCGGGGTGTAAACGTCACTTGATGACGTGTTTTTGTGGTCTCACTTATTATTGCCAACGTAAATGGTGAATTATGATGCTTTGAATAAAAAGCCGCTTACTCTGTATTGTGCTATTTAAGGCGATTTCCTGAGAAACATTTCTTTTCTTTGGGGAGACGAAAACTTCCGACAAAAATATTCTGAGGAAGATTTAAGCATTTGTTATGGCTATAGGTTAATAAATTATAAATGATAATGAAATAATTGGACTATTATGAATATAAATTATGAATTGAAATTTTGAATGTGAAATGACTTATAAACATTGCGTTGTAGAGAGCAGAAGGGTAGAGTGTCCAATACTACTATCGATGTAAAAAACTGAGAAAATGTTTAAAATACTACTAGACATTACAGGGGTGATTTGTAAAATTATACGTCAGTATGATGTCAAAATTATTGAGAAAATTTTATGTTATAAGGTTTTTAAAGATAATTCGGTTTTCAAAATAAAAATCTTAATAATAATTTTACATTTTTACATTAAAAAACGATTTAAAAAAAATGAATTATTTAATTTTACAGAATAGTACCGATAATTATAGAATCGCTTCAAATATTTGATATGAGTAAAACAACCAAGAAAGGGTAGGAACGTGTTTAGAGATAGTAATATATTACTCAAATAAAAAAATAATTTACATATACGAAATTAGATGTAATCAATCCATTACAGCGGAATTCGTTCAAGAGTAAATTCTCAATTAACCATTTTAGACACGATGTTGAAGCTTAACCGAGAAAATGGTGAATGATCGGGGTGGCATTCCGTCGTGACATGACATTAATGAAGTATAAGCTGAATTATGAGGAAAGTTAATGAAGCTAGACTTGGGGCGTACACTGTCGAACAGATAATGGTGCTCAGATGTGTTTACAATTATTCCCACATTTTACATCAAATATCTTAGAACCACGTAACCGAAACTTCAGGATATTACTGCTTGAGTCAATAATGACATAAATGAATCACTTATTAACGTGTATTTCCTCCGTTTCCATACTTGAGAATGGTTCAATTTTCACAAACGTCAAAACAAAACAAAAAAATACTACTAAGTATGAAGGTTCTAATAATAAGGTGGTAATAAATGATTTCTTATTTTAAGTAATGTTATCGCAGTATTATTCCTGAACTGTATGACTACACTGATTGATTTTCTCAGTAACATCAGTAGTTTCTTATATACTTTTTTGAACAGTTTGAAAACCCTTCAAAATAAAATAGTAAAAAATATAAAAAATCGCTAAACATCAAACTAAACTTAATAGCAAAGTGAAGCTTTATAATATGAACATTGATTTTCAAGTCATATTTTTAAATTCCTGAGGTACAAAATTTAGTGAAACATATATTAAATAATGAAATTTCGTAAACGTATCGAGATAAATATTTAACATTTCTTGCTATTTTTGATTCACAGAACAATATCCTAAATGTTATAGCTGTGTATCCTGGAACACCATGTTGGAACATTAACACCGATCCCAGAGAAACACTGCTGGAATAGAGTGCTTTATTTTCAGAATAAATCCCACTAAGTAACAAGGAACAAGTGTTCTCGCACTTTTTATCGTCTGGCGAACAACACAACAAATTCAATTTGAATAATACACCGATTTAATTTCAATCCTACCATCGCTAGAACAACGGCATTCCAATAGGAGGTTACTAATAAAACTAACTCAGAAAGGATATTCGGGTGTATAATGGAACTGTTATCACAAACAATAGATTTTCCACATATATAATTATAATGGTTTTCAACTATACCATAAATCTTTCAACGAACTACGAAGACTTGCAATGAGTTTAGTACGCAAATATTCAAATAAGGTTTATTTAAGCGTTTATGTTCAAGTTCTGATCATTTATCATACTGTATTTGTTTATATAATTCGTATAATATATTCGTATAATATACGTATGATACGTATAATATATGTATAATATATTCGTATATATTCACCAGAGCCATTTTATTAGGTACGAAGATTAGCTATTAACTCGCTTTCGTCATGCTGCTTCAAAAACAGCTGTTTTAGATACATGTGTTGAAGAGAAAACGTTGTTCTTTTTCTTCCGAAGATTAAACCTATAATTATGATGATTTTTCGATTCCTAGGCGGCAAAAGATCATTGTTGATACTTATAATTCGAGGTCAGCACTGACATAACCTAAACAGCTAATAAGAATGAAGAAAGAACTGCTACAGCGTAAGTAACATAACAGCTGATTAATAAAGAGACAAAAATAGTCGACACATTAATACTAAATCAGGTAATAATTTAGTTTTTGCGAGTTTGATTGATTTTATTTGAAGTAAGAAGAAAAATAAAGTTCACCACACGGCCCAAAATTGGTTTATTGATCTATACTCGCACATAACCCTCGGTACGCTTCGGCTATGCTAGTATTAAAACCACGCGTTTTTTCCTAGTGATAAAATGTTTAATTAACTAATTGTGAACGCGTTCAAAATCTAGAATCCACAGAACGGACTAACTAAATCAACTAAATGTTTCAGGTTGAAGTTTATTATAAAACACGGAAATGCGGGTCGACATAGATGACGACCGCAGTCATAATTACGTTGCCCAATATCGTGTCTTCGGGCTTCGCTAGGCTAAAGAGTGGTGACTGTTTACATAATCCCCGCCCTTCCCCGCCCCCCGTTACCGACGTTAAGCTGTTCTTCAAACCTCTTCCACTTAATTTCCACTGAAAGTCCGTCAACACATTCTATAAATATTTAAAGACGGTTTTACCTGGAGAAGGCTCTTAAAAAGAATAAACCTGCCAAGGTATGAATAAACGTTTCAAATGTGCTTCTTTATTTATCATTAGCAGGGCTCAATTAAAATGCCCCTATATATTTTACCTGGGTTTTATTTTACTTCGTGTGGAACAAACATATGGTACCAATATTATTACAGATTATTTGGTGAACATTTGATTATCCTATGGTAAGCATACTGAAGGGAATATTTTAATCCCTTTGGGCTTATAGATATCCGATATGACCGATGACAATATAAGATAATTTTAATAAAAAAAATTAATCTGATACAAAAATGTTTTCCTAATAAAAAATTGTGTGGTTCCTTATTCATTTGAAAATTTAACAACCTGTCATTATCTTACATTAACAGTTACTAAACGCACTGAAGTGCCTACCATAAACAGATTTGTTATTCGAACTAGTCAAAGGTGACCAAATATGATCTATCTGAATCAAAACCAGGCTAGCTTCTAGTATATTACTTGGCAAAAGCGATGTGGTTGTGTAGTAACTTATCGTTGAAGAAGAAACCATACTTGGCAAAATATTAAAAACAATTACATTAGACATAGTAGTTTAACTTAGTAACGTAGTTTTATTATAATTTTAACTTAAACTTTATGTATAACCAGACAACACTTTGACCTTTTATGCAGTAATCAATATAAACGTCATAAATTGAGACCTTACTGAAACTGATACAAACTTGACGGCGAAAATACTTTCAAACAGACGAATAAAAACGTAAGAATAAAACTCCCAAGCTAAGCGTCGCTTATGGCAAATGATACGGAATCGTAAAACAATACGAAAGCAAGAATCTGGTCATAAAGGATTAAATTATGACAGCGGTGTTTTCAAAAACTTTGAGAAAGCGTCATATAAAGTCGGAGGAGAAAACATTTTTAAATAAAGAGGAAAACATGTTGACTTCCGTGTAAGTCGTAATATTTATGAATCTTAGCGGGACCCGGGCAATAAATTCCAGAAGACTTCTTTACGCTATTATAAAAACCGGAGTAATGCGAGTATTTATTGGCTCTATGTCAGCAGCGCCAGCCACCTCTTTAACAGCTCTTTTGATTCCGATACAACTTGTTTCATGCGGCTCTTTTGATCTCATTCGGTGACGTCACATTGTACAGTAGTTCCTCTTTAAAGCCCCATAGTCGTGGCGTAACGATGTGATGGAATACATTTATGAAATAGGTTTTGGATTGTTAATCAGTGATGTAAAGTACAGTATTTTTGCAAAATTAAATTTTTGAACCTTCTCATTACTTTAAATTTTTTAATATCAAAAGCTTTTCGTCATTTTTTATGGAATTTGTAGGTTAAATTAAAAACGTTAACCATTTTGAAACGTGACATAAAAAAAATTTAACGCTGCAGCCTATTACTTCAATTTAGTATTGGTTTGGTAAAAATAGTGTATATTTAACTTAATTAATTTCAAGACAACCAAAGTTTTATTATTATAAACCAATTAAAATATTGAATTAAAAATAACGTGTATGTTAATCTTGACATAAGTAATATTTAGAGAAATTTTTCCTTTCATCGAGAAACACTTGTTTTTAAAAGTTTTTGAGATACCACTGTAGTGGTACCCTCTTACGTACTAAATTCCATCTAATGGCCACGTTATTAAATAATGATGTGTTACAAATGAATGTGTTGAAAATAAATCTTTTCAATTAATAAATGTTTTACAATACTTTAATAAAAAAAATAGTATAAACTGATTTTTTTGCAAATGTGAAACGTGGCTCAAATACCCCGATTCCCTCAATTTCTTATTTATAGCTTTAAATTTAGGTGTAGAGTTTACCATTCCGTTGAGCATGTGAGTGAATATATGTGAATCCGATTGTAAAATAGTAGTTTTAGTAAAGTATATTCAACAGATTATAGAGAGACCTATAAGTTAGACCAATAAATCGAAGTAGGGTCCAGGATTAAAATCTCGTAACACGTATAGGGTGTTCGATATGCGATAATTCCACAGGTCGCTATCAACGGTTCCAGGAGATTACCGACATAAGCCTGGAAGAGAAGGTGGGAAATTAAGAGGCAAAATAACGATGCCTAAAAAATGTGCAAACTTGAGTACCGATACGATGGTAGCGTGCGCGCGCGGGTTTTAGAGGTTAAATGCTTATAGGACCTGTACACATGAGACCGTTGGATCGTGCGTTTTGCAACGCACGTTGTGAAAATACTGAATAGCAATGGTTAAGTGTAAATGCAACGCTTGTTTAAACGCGCGTGTCAGGACGAGGTACAAAGACGCGCGTTAGCAACCGTTGCATGTGTACACAACCATTACTGCTCTGTATTTCAGCAACGATCTCATGTGTACAAGCCCTAGTGAGTCAAGCTACAGAGATACACGACGAAGCCACCACGTCCTTCTGTCTCAAGGTCACTCGTGTTTCGGGTAAAGACGATCCCGCTGCTACTGGATTTTTAGGTTAAATCAATGCTAAATGCAGAATGTGGTAAGAGGATTACACTAACGACTCATATAGTTGTGTGCTTTCTGTGAAAACAGGCTGAGAATGGTTGTGGTTTCGTTGTGAATGGTTACATATATAAATTAAAAACGTAATCT
Source organism: Nephotettix cincticeps (assembly GCA_023375725.1). Classification (NCBI taxonomy): domain Eukaryota; kingdom Metazoa; phylum Arthropoda; class Insecta; order Hemiptera; family Cicadellidae; genus Nephotettix; species Nephotettix cincticeps. The sequence goes on from CM041785.1 coordinate 26,685,014, forward strand.
AAATTTTTAATGGCTTGCGGGATGTTTTGAACTCTAAGTTCGTATAATGTTTAAAGTTATAAAATTACAAGTTATAATTTTTTTTCTATATGGAACGTTTTTTCCATGATAACGTTATTAACACCTATATTGAGAATCTCAATAAAACGAAACCACTAGTGAGCATGTTGCTCTACCTTATTACTGTTGATGATATGTGAAAACCAATTTACAGATTCGTAATCCAATTTTGAACGTACAAAAGGGCTTTAAAAATTATTTTTTACCTCGAAATATTAAAATTATTTTTTTATTAGAAGCCGCTGTAAAATTATCGAATTCAATTAGTGTGTAAAATTAAATTATTTACTATAAAATCTATAAAGTAGCTTTTTGGATTCCTCCCTCATTTTTGGGTTGATTTTTCTCTGTAAATTATGGCAAAAAACGATTCCAGTGTCACTTGTAAAAAACTGTTAAGTATTTTTTTAATGTGTTGTAAAGATCAATATTAATAATTGCGCCTCAGGGACAGTCCTGACTGAACCTTGGAGGCCATGCGAACAAGACCGCGGAGCAGGTCGGGCTCCAGGCAAGACGGCTTGGCTCCAGCTAATTCAATTACAGACCTTAAATGGGCCGTCGTCTGCAGACGATGGTTCGGCCGATTCTACCTTCACTGGCTTGCTATGTGACCGCAATTACATGCCTCTACTTAGAATCTCCTTTGAATATTTATCTGATCCTTCCTTTGTGCGATCCACGTCATAAGTACGCATTCAGAGACGACTGCAGGAGTGGCGGAGAGAGGGCCGACCTGACATTACCACGTTGTTCTGCTGGTAATTTATGTATTTATGTCGACATTCTCACTTTGTGAAATTCATGATATGAAAAAATTGATAAATATTATTTAACGTTTCTTTTGGAAAAAATGAAATAACTAAAGTCAGGTTTTTGTGTTCTTAAATTATAAATTTTAAAACCGTACGTGTCTCGGGCGAATACAAATTACATTAACATTAACTGTACATGTAACTCGATTAATAAAAGATAAGACAACAAATTACTAAATATTATTCATCGGTAAATTAAAAAGAAAGGTTTCATTTTAAACTAATCAAACATATAAAACAATTTAGCTGTTAAATACTAGAATACATTATTTAATATATGGAAAATATTATTTAAAGAAGACTATCACTAGCGCAATAAATTCAATTGAATCAATAAGGAAACCCGCAACCAGAATCGTATTGTTTCATAATCGTTATCGGTTATTGTATTACAGTATATTTACACTTGTTTCATTGTCTATGGGCCAGCTTCACTGAGAATGGGTTGGACATTGGAATAATGGCAGTGCACTAAAATTGTAATATTTCCTTCATATAACGGTCCTCAAAACTGTTGATAGAACAGTGTTTTTATTTAGTTAATGAACACACTCTTTTTTAGCTATTGTAAATTTTTAATGTAAAAAATCTGTATATGATTTATATTAAATTTCGTAGATTTTCAATCGTTTAATTTAAAATAACCTTTTTTATGTTATTTATCGAACTACGAGACGAATGCGATAAAAAATGTCATGCAAACGTAATTAAAGCGAAGGCAGCGTAAACGTTAACTCAAAAGGCGATTGTAACACGAACCATTAGACGGGCGCATCAGCTGTTGAAATGGCAGACAACAATATTGTTGACGTAAATAAAACCGGATTGCATTAAAACAAGAATAAATCAAGGTCTCTGACTGCGGCGGCATTAGCGTCTTTGATAAATCACGATTGCTCCTTAAATAAAAGCCCTCGCCATGAAATATGGCACTTGTTTCGTCTATAGTAGTCGCTCCAGAGTGGGATCTTTGCCGGGGACATTTCTCTGATGGCTCGTCTCTCGGGCATTTCATATTTCACCCTCTTCACCAACCCACTATGAAACACTCGTCGGGTACCTCGCCATTTCGGTCCTCGACAACTTATGTTTTATATCACTTTTATGTATTTTTTATTAACATTTTATAAAATAAATTCATTTAAAAAATAGATACAGAATGTTATAACGTTACGCAACTATCTCTCTCTTACATAAACCACACGTGTTCACCAATTATACATTTCAAAGTAAGAAAATGTATGAAGTTTAATTGTGCTTTGAGTCTTTATACTTTGGGTTTTAATTTAATTTGTTTAATACTTTTTACTCTATAATTATAATTTTTTGTTACCCTTTGTTATACAGCAGCTTTAAATGTAAATAAGGTGTTAATCTGTTGTTAATTTGCTGTTTAAAAATTCGTTGTTTCAAAATAATTAAGGTCAGGTTGGACTTCTCACCAACGGAAAAATAACATTAGAGTATAGAAAAAATGAATATTATTGTTAAATTTTATATGATGTGAAAAACTGTTAAATAATGAACTTAAAATATATGTTATCAATAGTTCAAAGGGGTTTATTAAATATCGGAACATAGTAGGACGTGAAGCTTTTCCTGGACTTAAATCTTATAAAAAAGCTTCTCCTCCATGTCAAACATAAAACGCCTTTTTATCTGACAGGTCTATCGTATTACTTTAAAATATCGATGAAGAAATCGATTTCCATACATAACGAAGTTTACACCCTAAAATTACAAATAACAAAATCTCATGGATAAAAAATCTAAAATCGTGTGAATAAATCTAACTGTGACAAAGAAGGTAATGGGTATTAACAACAGGCCTAATGAGCGATATTGTGTACTACCACAACACTGCGACGAGCGCAGCGAGCCCGCGACACATTCACCGCAATCGTTCAATGTACTTGGTTATTCGTCCAATTTAATTTTTCGTCGTGTGTTAAAATCATGATTTAATATTTATTGAAAACAACTATATTTCATTAACATAATGAAATCACATTTGCCTCTTAGATTAATAATTTATTTAAAAGGGGTTATTTACATTGCGTTTGGATGCGGTTGTATAGATTCACGGCTAAACTAGATTGAAATTTAGTCATGTTCTCGTTTAAAACTATTTTTAAACTAATCTTAAATAACTATTATCTTAACGTAACAGCATTTAGATAAGGTAAATGTGGATATTATTAAAATTCGCATCGTAAGGAGGAATGGGAAGTTACAGATGGAACTATACATTTCTTCGTCAATAAAATACAGGATACTTCGCCCCCGCTAACTCCATTCTCACTTTTCCCCGTTTTCCACCGCATCTCTTTCACTTTATGCTTTTATTATTTCACCGTGTTATAACATTTCACTTTACAATCCAGTAACGTATCTTTGCTTCAAAATTACCTTTATCTTTTAATGGCATTCACGTTAACAGGAGAATGTTTAATAGTAATAAAATATATTAAATCAAGTCACATAATTACCGAAATAATATTTAAAACCCTACGGAATATTTTCAGTTCATCTAAACAGCTGTTCTTATTCTTTTACATTAAAAATTCAATACAATAGCTCTGGTAGTTTCTATGGAAACCTGTTACATATTTCCGATCTTAGAAATCACTAACATCGCACCCAGAGTAAATAAAGGAGTTTGCCTATTCTCTATATGATTAACTTGGAAAAGGAGTTTTTAGGTTAGCTGTCTTGATAAACAGATAAACTATAAGCAGATTTTCAAAAATAAATGTATGGAATCCAACCACATGAAGCTAAATACAAAGTTTCATCTAAAAATATTGGATAATGAGGGAAATATTAATTTTTTAAATAAAAAATATTTACTAATATTAAGAAGACATGTTAATAATTCTTCCATAAAATTAACGTTGGAGCCCCAAAATAAAATGTACTGTGTTTCGATTTTTAATACAGTATCTCGGTAACTGTTGGAGGTAGAGAAAAACTTTCAACAGCTAAATTGTGTAGGTTTTTTTAGCGGATCCTAATTGTAAAATATGAAATTTTTTTAATTACACGTGAAAAACACAAAAATCCCAATTTTGGGGGTACAAAATGCCCCTTCCAATTAACCTATATGTCTGGTTTACGAACTCGACCGAGCAAATGTAGTCAGTTAATTTTATACTTAAATAGGTGATGGCAATGTACAAATTTTTAGATTGACTGTTTATTTACTATAAGAAGTTATATTAAAGACGGACAAGTTATCAAACCTCACCAGGGTTGTGAATCAATAACAGATGGTTTATATAAGTGTTAAATTCAGTACAGAATTATGTTACGATAGTTGCTGTACTTCATGTAATGTAGCGAAGTGCGTTCGAATATTTAATAGTTATATTTAAACAAAGTTTTTTCCTGATTTATATTTATTTAAACCAAGTTTTAAATTTATTGAGTTAATCGTAACTAATACAATAAAATCCTTATCTAACAAAACATGGAAAAATATTGAGTTTTGTGTTTACTATGGGACGATTTAATCCAAGCAAGTAAAATTATAATAGTGGTACTATCTTTGCACGACAATATCACAAACTTCAGAAAGTTTGAAAGGTTGGTTGTAAACAAAGAAATAGATCAAGAACCTGAAATGTATACCATCCAAACATGGCAACTTAAAATGTCCGTCTCTGTTAAAATTCGTAAACTGAAACAGACTCGTAAACTCCTCGCGGCACGAGTAATAACCAAGGGTTACAAGCCGAGGGAGTAAAGCGGTCAGTCTCTATACAGAAGGAACCCCGAGAGATTATTGCCATAAGCGAAAAAGATAGAGACTCGACATCGAGACATAATCTAGCCATAAACCGTTCCGCAGCAATAAATAGTGACCCAGATATTGTTGCTGTCCGATCACAAGTCCGGTGACATATGGCGGCCATATTGGAACTCTTAACTTGCCAGACAGTGGCCGAGACTGATATACTCGAACACCTTGGTCGCCGGTGTTGGGGTAACAGTAGCCGTCGCAACTTAGGTTAAAGGAAAATACTAGTACATTTATAACGGAAAATATGTAACACCGTTAAATAAACTTATAAACATAGCAAGTCTATGACTTTAAGGACTTTACGGATGATAATTATTTACTAATACAATCATCTCCCACAACTATCTCTTTCATAACTTGGGTTTAATTACCGGGATAGGTCGCTATTGGTAATGTAATTAAAAAGGTCAACGTTAGGTGGTCCTTCAGACTTAGGTTGGAATAGTTAATTATACACATTTTGAAAAATTGTCACTACCGTATAAAATTCAATAAATATATTGACGTAATTATAAGATCTTGCCGAGACAAAAGAACGTGTGTTTGAAGAACGTTGTTTTGGGTTGGTAAACCTGACACTTGAGATGGTCTCCACTAGAGATAATACTCGAGATAGAACGACAAAAACTGGGGCAAGAGAGAAACGAGAAATGTCCGACTTTAATCTGGCACTCGATACGTGACGGTAGACTTTATAAATCCAGCTGTAATCAATACAAATAAAACAGTTCATGCAATTTCCTATCTAGTATTATAGACGACAGCTTCTGAATTATTTGTTGCAAAATCAATCCAACTCAATCTGTCCATTGTTATCATTCCACTGAAATTTAGGTTTTACCATATGGAATAAAAGACTTTTTAACATCGAAAGAGTAAAAAATTTTTTACAACTTTATCGACTATATCACTTGAGTTTACGTTCAATAACGTAAACTGAAAATTTAGGCGCTAAATAAAGAACGGTTCATTTATCACAAAATTGCTATTAATTGAAACATATTGAAACAGTCTACATAATATAAAACTATTTATATTAAAACTATAAAAATCGATAAACATTTAAGCTAGCAGAAACCACAGGAAAGCATTCATGTACCAAAAAGACACGTAATAAAACGCAGGAAGACAAATGAAATAAGTCTATTTAGGTCTGTTTTCTTGCGCCGTTTTGTCAAATTTAATTTGAAACGCGAGGGAAAGAAGGAGTCTGTCGGAAATGTTTTCAAGAACGGATGTTTATTTAATTGTGGGAAGGCAATTGAAGTTCACTTTCAGCCAAGCTTTGAGAAAATTAAATTAAAAATGAGTGTTTGAAAGGGACGTGCCCCAAGTAGTGTTGTCATTAGTCCCTGTCCCGTTCCCTAGTGAGGGTTGGAGGGTTAGAGCCTTTTGTTCGGCTTCAATCATTCTAATTTCTTGCAATATATTGATGTGACTGGCACTCTTCAGTATGAAATATATTATATTCCAGCCAACTGAAATAAAACTTTAAATAAACACAAGAATTTCGTATACATGGTAAGAATATGTAAATATATAATTGTTACATTTTTACAGTCTAAAAAAGCCAAATTCAAAAATTTTGCTTCAAGACAAGACAATTTTTGACTTCTTAATACTAATTCCTTCAAAAAAAATTACAAATCTATCACTAATAAAGAAACTGCAACGTGGAGAACATGTTAGTCAATAAAATCACGGCAAAAACTTTAAAGCAGTATGACTATCCGTAAAACACAGATAAAACACCGCGTCGCCGGAGGGAACGTGTAAGAATTAAAAAATATTCAAGTTAAACTCAAGAGGAAACTTTTTAATTAAATTACTTCTAAACAGATGATGTTTTCAGCTTCCGGCTCCGCGGCGCTGAGTGGGAGAGAGATTATCAATGTACAGACCACAGACCATCAGCAGTACGTAACGAGACAATGTTACGGCTACCGCAGTTGACCAGAGGTAGATTACGTGACTGGGGAACGATGTGGCAAACGACACTAGTACACTCTAGTAATAGGACTATAGACCATCAGCAATACGTAACGAGACAATGTTACGGCTACCGCAGTTGACCAGAGGTAGATTACGTGACTGGGGAACGATGTGGCAAACGACACTAGTACACTCTAGTAATAGGACTATAGACCATCAGCAATACGTAACGAGACAATGTTACGGCTACCGCAGTTGACCAGAGGTAGATTACGTGACTGGGGAACAATGTGGCAAACGACACTAGTACACTCTAGTAATAGGACTATAGACCATCAGCAATACGTAACGAGACAATGTTACGGCTACCGCAGTTGACCAGAGGTAGATTACGTGGCTGGGGAACGATGTGGCAAACGACACTAGTACACTCTAGTAATAGGACTATAGACCATCAGCAATACGTAACGAGACAATGTTACGGCTACCGCAGTTGACCAGAGGTAGATTACGTGACTGGGGAACGATGTGGCAAACGACACTAGTATACTCTAGTAATAGGACTATAGACCATCAGCAATACGTAACGAGACAATGTTACGGCTACCGCAGTTGACCAGAGGTAGATTACGTGACTGGGGAACGATGTGGCAAACGACACTAGTACACTCTAGTAATAGGACTATAGACCATCAGCAATACGTAACGAGACAATGTTACGGCTACCGCAGTTGACCAGAGGTAGATTACGTGACTGGGGAACGATGTGGCAAACGACACTAGTATACTCTAGTAATAGGACTATAGACCATCAGCAATACGTAACGAGACAATGTTACGGCTACCGCAGTTGACCAGAGGTAGATTACGTGACTGGGGAACGATGTGGCAAACGACACTAGTACACTCTAGTAATAGGACTATAGACCATCAGCAATACGTAACGAGACAATGTTACGGCTACCGCAGTTGACCAGAGGTAGATTACGTGACTGGGGAACGATGTGGCAAACGACACTAGTATACTCTAGTAATAGGACTATAGACCATCAGCAATACGTAACGAGACAATGTTACGGCTACCGCAGTTGACCAGAGGTAGATTACGTGACTGGGGAACGATGTGGCAAACGACACTAGTATACTCTAGTAATAGGACTATAGACCATCAGCAATACGTAACGAGACAATGTTACGGCTACCGCAGTTGACCAGAGGTAGATTACGTGACTGGGGAACGATGTGGCAAACGACACTAGTATACTCTAGTAATAGGACTATAGACCATCAGCAATACGTAACGAGACAATGTTACGGCTACCGCAGTTGACCAGAGGTAGATTACGTGACTGGGGAACGATGTGGCAAACGACACTAGTATACTCTAGTAATAGGACTATAGACCATCAGCAATACGTAACGAGACAATGTTACGGCTACCGCAGTTGACCAGAGGTAGATTACGTGACTGGGGAACGATGTGGCAAACGACACTAGTATACTCTAGTAATAGGACTATAGACCATCAGCAATACGTAACGAGACAATGTTACGGCTACCGCAGTTGACCAGAGGTAGATTACGTGACTGGGGAACGATGTGGCAAACGACACTAGTATACTCTAGTAATAGGACTATAGACCATCAGCAATACGTAACGAGACAATGTTACGGCTACCGCAGTTGACCAGAGGTAGATTACGTGACTGGGGAACGATGTGGCAAACGACACTAGTACACTCTAGTAATAGGACTATAGACCATCAGCAATACGTAACGAGACAATGTTACGGCTACCGCAGTTGACCAGAGGTAGATTACGTGACTGGGGAACGATGTGGCAAACGACACTAGTATACTCTAGTAATAGGACTATAGACCATCAGCAATACGTAACGAGACAATGTTACGGCTACCGCAGTTGACCAGAGGTAGATTACGTGACTGGGGAACGATGTGGCAAACGACACTAGTACTCTAGTAATAGGACTATAGACCATCAGCAATACGTAACGAGACAATGTTACGGCTACCGCAGTTGACCAGAGGTAGATAACGATGCTGGGGAACGATGTGGCAAACGACACTAGTATACTCTAGTAATAGGACTATAGACCATCAGCAATACGTAACGAGACAATGTTACGGCTACCGCAGTTGACCAGAGGTAGATTACGTGACTGGGGAACGATGTGGCAAACGACACTAGTATACTCTAGTAATAGGACTATAGACCATCAGCAATACGTAACGAGACAATGTTACGGCTACCGCAGTTGACCAGAGGTAGATTACGTGACTGGGGAACGATGTGGCAAACGACACTAGTATACTCTAGTAATAGGACTATAGACCATCAGCAATACGTAACGAGACAATGTTACGGCTACCGCAGTTGACCAGAGGTAGATTACGTGGCTGGGGAACGATGTGGCAAACGACACTAGTACACTCTAGTAATAGGACTATAGACCATCAGCAATACGTAACGAGACAATGTTACGGCTACCGCAGTTGACCAGAGGTAGATTACGTGGCTGGGGAACGATGTGGCAAACGACACTAGTATACTCTAGTAATAGGACTATAGACCATCAGCAATACGTAACGAGACAATGTTACGGCTACCGCAGTTGACCAGAGGTAGATTACGTGGCTGGGGAACGATGTGGCAAACGACACTAGTATACTCTAGTAATAGGACTATAGACCATCAGCAATACGTAACGAGACAATGTTACGGCTACCGCAGTTGACCAGAGGTAGATTACGTGGCTGGGGAACGATGTGGCAAACGACACTAGTACACTCTAGTAATAGGACTATAGACCATCAGCAATACGTAACGAGACAATGTTACGGCTACCGCAGTTGACCAGAGGTAGATTACGTGGCTGGGGAACGATGTGGCAAACGACACTAGTATACTCTAGTAATAGGACTATAGACCATCAGCAATACGTAACGAGACAATGTTACGGCTACCGCAGTTGACCAGAGGTAGATTACGTGGCTGGGGAACGATGTGGCAAACGACACTAGTACACTAGTAATAGGACTATAGACCATCAGCAATACGTAACGAGACAATGTTACGGCTACCGCAGTTGACCAGAGGTAGATTACGTGGCTGGGGAACGATGTGGCAAACGACACTAGTACACTCTAGTAATAGGACTATAGACCATCAGCAATACGTAACGAGACAATGTTACGGCTACCGCAGTTGACCAGAGGTAGATTACGTGGCTGGGAAAAGATGTGGCAAACGACACTAGTATACTCTAGTAATAGGACTATAGACCATCAGCAATACGTAACGAGACAATGTTACGGCTACCGCAGTTGACCAGAGGTAGATTACGTGGCTGGGGAACGATGTGGCAAACGACACTAGTATACTCTAGTAATAGGACTATAGACCATCAGCAATACGTAACGAGACAATGTTACGGCTACCGCAGTTGACCAGAGGTAGATTACGTGACTGGGTAACGATGTGGCAAACGACACTAGTACACTCTAGTAATAGGACTATAGACCATCAATAGTATGTAACGAGACAATATTCTGGCGACCACAGTTGGCCAGAAGTAAATTACGTGACTGGGTAACGATGCGGCAAACGACACAAGTACACCCTTGTAATAGGACTATAGACCATTAACAGTATGTAACGAGACAATATTCTGGCGACAGCAGTTGACCAGAGGTAGATTACGTGGCTGGATAACGATGCGGCAAATGACTATTGTTAATTATTATTTTTATTTTTAAACTGCTTATAATTTTTAATTGAATATTATTTTATAAAATTAATCACTGAATTTGTAGGTTTATATATTTTTTGTGAATTTCCTATTGCAAATACAGCCATTACAGTGGTCTGGATAAGAAAATCGTCTTCCATATGATTTCAAATAGTGTGATAAAAGGCTGCATACAATTTAATGTAGTTAAGGGCTACTACTATATGTTTCAAATTAAAAATCCAAGTTGTTTTGTTCCTCAACCTATTCCCATGTTTCCTTATAGACAATCAGTAAACTGATATAATTTAATTATTTAACCTATGAATAATCTTAGTTTGAATTATCACAGTTAATTCCTAAATCAATGGAAAAATTCCTTTAGTACGTGTGTGAATATAGAATACATATGGAATATATGTCAGACTGTAAAAAACTGATTAAAGTGATAGCTTTATCCAATTTTTACTACAAAGTTAAAACAATCTTTGAAAAATAATTGCTTGATAAGAACTCTTTGAGAATATCGTTGAAGAGGTTCAAAAATGAGAAAAGGAACTAATAAAAGCGATTCTTTAACTTTTGGAAAGAGAAAGAAAGATACTTAAGACTCTTAACTGGAGTGTTTGAGCGAAAGGAAAGTATCGGGGATGAGGAACATCGGGAGAAGGCTAATGAATTCATAGAAAGTAACTTTGGCAAGTTAAAGTAGGTAAAGGTGCAGTTAAAAGTTGGTAAGCTGCAATTATAAGAGTTAGAAGCAAATAATGAACAGACGCCAAACTTTGCTGTTGCCGGCGACGTTTGAACGTGTTAGTTCTCGGCCGTTTTGACGGACGATCTACGTCAAGGTGATGCGTAACCGTGTACCCCTCGTCTCGAGATGATTGCGTTTCTCATAATTAATCTTACAACACGTCTAGAGACAATTTATCAATCATCATTGTGTTGCACCTATTTTACTCTTTCATAACTGTTGATACTGTACCAAATCTACAACTGATCAAAAATGTTGTATTTAATTTCCTGTGGGAAATAGGATCATGGATGTGACTAAAGGGAATGTTATGAATCCCTCTAAACAGCTGTCCTTACAACCAAGTGACGTCACTAGCCATATGACGTCACTGTTTCGAAAGTTGGCTAAGAGTGCCAAAGAGAGCTCCCCAGAGGTAAGACATATCCATGTCAAAACATTATCAGTAAATACAATAATACCGAATAAAAGGAATTTATCCACATTTGAAAATTAAAAAATAAAGGGTTATTCATACAATGAAATTGTAACAACTTTATTTCATACATGCACGACGTAGCATCGCGTTACATTATTGATTTTATATGTTACTTTTTATATCCTTCCTAACTTATTGATAAAACAAATATTTCTTTTTCAAATCTGTTGTATTGGGCTACACTCACCTAAATTAACTGGTTGGAGAATATTCTGTTTTGGCTTCGTCAAAAACTCACAAAAAATCCAAACACAACACTAACGCAGTATGCACAAATTCACGAGCTCTCTCGATCTAATAAGAGCCGGGAGAACTGACCAGGTCTAAATTCTCTAACGAGTTAATTTAGGTAAGTGAAGCTAAAACAACTGAACATGTATTTTAGGAAAAACAGCTAGTTATAGACAAAACGAAATTTCCAACGTGATCAAACGCACCTCGCCCCAAGCATTCCATAGCCACTGCTCGCCGCAAAGTGAAAGACAATAGGGTTTCGAGTAATGCTCAAGTTTCGGCAATTAGAAGTAAACCTTTTTAGCCCAACTTGGGCTTTATTCCGTGAAAGGTCCCCCAAAACTCAATTAAAACAGTGCGAATGTGAGAGCGAGATCGCAGAACGTGCCGGTCGTGCGGAGCCCTCGTCATTAGGGCTTACTTGTTTATATGCTTCAATCGAAACTCGTTATGCGTCTGCAGCACAGTTCCTCCCTCTCCACTACCCGCTGGCAACATACGAGCTCTATTGTCGAGGACTTTGGCTGAGTCAAGTAATTAAATTGTGACATTATAAACGAACTACGTGGTAAGTAAAGTAAATGAATCGAAACATCGAACTTTATAAGATATCCCTTGATTATCTTAGATATTTCTTAATTGAACTGTACAACCTGACGGATTAAAGGGTGTTTCGTCCATTTTAAGGCTGATATATCCCAACCAAATTAAAGAATATATTTGATTCAAATTAGGTTTTTTTCAAAACGGTTTCTAAATAACATTTGGGCGTGTGTTAAAAAAATAAATAGTTCAAAATTCCAATGAAAAACATATATAAATAATAACACTAAACTTATTTAATATTCAAGGACAGTGGGATCTAGAGGTAGTATATTATAACTCTAAAACATGTACGAGTATAGGAAGAGAACTTTGCATTCGATACTCTACCAATAATTTTAGAGAGAAATTCAATAGGTTTGGACGGATCTAAAACGTATTTTGATAGTTAAAAGCAAATTAAACAGAGCGATTTTTAATGTGAAATCGTGTAAAGCTTCAGATAGAGCTGTTAAATGGAACAAACAACGAAGAGCGAGGCGAAAATCCCCTCGGACTGAAGAAAGTAATAAAGAAAAATCGGCAACAAGGTGTTCACAAGACGCAGTTAAAACTTGCTAACGCGGCAATTAGAGGAGTTAGAAGCAGATAATGAACAGAAGACCTGAACTCGCGCCGTTACAACCGCCGCCTGCCTTCTTCATTTGGTCCTTACTACCTATCACTAGAGTATGTCACATGTGAGATGGTCGATTGTTGCAGTGATTAAAGTACACCGTAGTTGTGAAAATGTTTTTTGAGGGAGGTATTTTTTGTCCTTTTATCCTCTACCTTTTTTAATAAATAATAATGATTAGGATAATCAACAAAATAGATGAATTATATCCGTATAATATCCGTTTTGAGGCTCCCTGAATCTAAAAACGTTGTTTTTGGACTTATAGAATTTTTCTTTCCTAACGTTGACATAAGTTCAAAGAAATAGATCATAAATAATAAGCTGTAAAAACATAATAAAGTTATTTATTTATAATTTAGCAGCACACGATCAAATTTAATTGTTAACACCATAGTTTGTTTCGGCTATCTGTCATTCAGTAATTTGATTAATCATAGATTTATAAAAAAATTGTATTTTTATGTTTTGCGTAACACGTAACGTTCACATTTATGTGTAATTACTGTAAGCATACCAAACTGAAATCTCTTAAAAATTATTTGAAAATAAAACTTTATTCCAAGGTCTCTAAAATTGCACATAAGGGTTGGTCACATCTCAATACCACTTCCTCTGTAAGGTCCCGCAGAGGGTCGGTCTGGGCTGGACAAACAGTCGACTGCGCCGCAAATTCTCAAAGGTCAGCGTCGCCCAACTTAAACACTAACTTTAATGGCCAAGAAGTGGAAGTGGGCACTCCCGAGATGGCAAATAAAGCTGATATCAAATATACAACTGCGCAGTAGGCAGCGCCACCGTCGCGTCACATGAGCGCAGCGTCTGACAGCAATTAAATGATGCGCGCTTTTTAACATGTAAATGTATGGGATCACAGACAATGCCACATTTGCAAATTGGATTCGTCTGCAGCGGAATGGCCCCGTGTTCTGGTGACTGTGGCGTTTTCAGGAAACTCCCATTATTGGGCGTTTCTGTGAATTACACGAGTTTCATTGCTTTAACATTTTTATTTTTCAGTGACAATGGAAAAGGAACGTTTAACATGATGAGTGAAAAAACTTGTTTAAAAACAGGCGGTTTTATTAAATTGGGATAATATATTTAATAGCTATGTGTATTCGTTTCATCACTAAAACAAATACTTTACTAAATTGAAATGTCCAACTAACAGTGAAACTTATCACGGATGTATGAAGCCACTTACGGACACATTATTCTTTAATAACGTAATCAACCGGCTATTTAGTTCAAAATATTAATTAGAATCGTATAAATTATTTTTCTTAATCAGAGTGCAACGTCAGTTTAATGATTGCTATAATTTATCTAATCTATTTATTTTTTAAACGCTTGTTTATTTTACACGGGTTTTCAATTTCCGCGACAAATCTGCAAATAAGAGTGGTGTTGCACACGGATTATATTGTTTTCCAATTTCGTATAAATACCAAACACACGTTCAGCGGGAATGCGGGAGGGAGGGGAGTGTGGTAGGGGTTCGGGCTAGACAATATAACATCTGTCTCGGAGTATTTATTTCCAGTTGTTTTTAGAGGGGGGATACAGTGTAAAAAAATAATATAGTACAACAGATTTAAATTTTTATTTAGTTTCACGCTGAACGTTTGTAAAATTTTAGACCGACTGAAAGAATTTTCTCATTCATTTGAGGTTTTCAACCATAGAGTTAATACTGGTTAATCATTGGTTAAATATTTTTTAAAGGTTCTAAGAGCTTCCCTTAACGAATTTCAAATATACATACTCAGTGCGTAAGTATATTTGTTAATTAATATATCCAAAACACATTTAACATTACGCGGAGTTTTTCCGACATGATCATAGGAGGAGGAGTGGGTTTCGTTGGTATCCTACATTAAAATTTGAATAAAGAATTGAACAGTGGACAACAAGAAGTGAGAAAAAGACAAACATAGTTTGGATCTCATCATAAATTATTAAATGTAAAGGTGTATATTGAACCGTGCAATCGTGCGTTTTATCATATCGTAAAGTAATATAGATCAAAATTTGCGATAGAGAGCATAAGTAAAAGAAACGTTTTATTGTTGAAAACCAACCAATCAGCTGATGGGTGTGCCCGGATGACGTCACGATCCATATGAGACAAACAGTTGACACCTCGACACCTCTCGACGTGCTCCATCCAGTTGCGTAACAACGCCATTTATATAATGAATGAGTCATTGATAGAGGCAAAGGAGAGTTATTGTTTAACATGGAGAATTCAATTACACGGTGTAAAGCAATTATTAATGAGTGAAAATACAACAGACAACAGACAGACTTTAATTAATAAATGAGAAAGGTGATTAGGATATTTCAAAATTAATTTAACGTTCGATTCTGGTGAATAACTGGTGTTTTTACTACACAACTATCCAGAAATGTTGTACCTTCCAACAATTTCTAATATAGTTCAAGATATTATTCTGATAATTGAATAACCCACTAATGTGATTGGGCCGGGCTCCGGTGGCAGGGATGCCCCCTTTGGATATCACAAGTCGCAAGAGACAATCAAGCAAATATATAATACTAACACATTACTATTAATTGCATGTGCATCATACATCGTATCCAAAATGACGTTAATGCAGCTATACTGTAATTTAGCGGAATTGAGGACAATGTTGGCAGTATGTAAACAAACTAGGCTAAATTATATAAAAAAAGTTTTTATATTTTGTTGGTATGAGGAAAAAACTATTTTTAGAACTTATAATACACTGAAAGAACATTTAATCAATCGGATACAACTGAACTATTAAAAATCATTTACTAGAAATAATTAAGAGGTTGTAACCGTATTTATATAAAAAATACAATTGTGATTCTCATTTTCTAAGTGTACCATTCGTTTCAGTAATCATTAATTTGGTTATCATTATTGAGCAACCAAATTGTGTTTAAGTTTCAGCTCAAAGCTCTACCTCGGCGAAGTAGCCTCTAACTGGTTTGTACCAGGGAAGCAGAAGCCGACGACAAAAAGTGTGGAGGATAAGCTTGGTATCGTTATTGAGCAACTCAATTAATTGTTTATAGGTTCCAGCTCAAACAATACCTCGGCGAAGTAGTCTCTACCAGGTTTGTACCAGGAAAGCAGAAGCCGACGACACAAAGTGTGGAGGATCAGCTTGGTATCGTTACTAAGCAACCCAATTGTTTATATGTTTCAGTTCAAAGCACTACCTCGGCGAAGTAGCCTCTAACAGGTTTGTACCAGGGAAGCAGAAGCAAACGACGTAGAAGCAGACGACACAACGTGTGAGGATCAGCTTGGTATCGTTATTGAGCAACCCAATTGTTTATATGTTTCAGTTCAAAGCAGCTATCTCGGCGAAGTAGCCTGTACCAGGTTTGTTCCAGGGAAGCAGAAACAAGCAGACGACACAAAGTGTGGAGGATCAGCTTGGTATCGTTACTAAGCAACCCAATTGTTTATATGTTTCAGTTCAAAGCACTGCCTCGGCGAAATAGCTTCTAACTTGAAGAGAAATTAGCATTCTCAAAGCTCGCACAATTTCCTAACTTTTAAAGGGAAAACACTTTTGTTATTTATGCCCAAAGAGAACAACATCGTTGGATCGGAGGGGGCAGTTTCGCGGGAGGGGTGAAAGGCTCAACCCCCGTTGTAATCCCTCGTTTTGTTTGGAATTTAAATAATACCTGGAGTTGAAACATTCGAAACAAAGTATATGAATTTTAATGTTTTCATTAATAGTCTGACTCGCTTAAGCCGGAAGTGTTTTAAACGTCTTATTTTTACAGCTTTTACAGTAAATACAGTGTTGAAGAGAAATCTTAAAAACTATTAAATGTATAGTTAAATTATAGTATAGATTAAAATTATAAATGTGTGGTATATTACATCTGTTAAATGCATGGTTTAATGTATTACACACATTTTAAATTTAAAGCAATTAATTTACAGTTTGGAATCACGAATATGTGATAAAACAATAGTTTTGACCAAAATTTACATCAAAATAATAATATTTCCTTTATATTTAAAACATACATAATTAGTTACAAATTTCATTATTTTGAATCAGTTTTCATAGTTTTGGTTCTCATTGTAACCTTTCACAGATGTTTCAATACAATAATAAAGTTTATTAAAAATATGCATTTTTATTCAACGATACCTTATTTAAAGAAACATATCCAACCAAAATCGCATATGACAATGATAATATTTGTATATTTTATAAATGGAAAACTTTTTCACATAAATGACCAGTCCTCGAGATTAATTAAATAGTTTAATTTATTGCAAAGTCATGCATTAGAAACGGGTTTTCAATAATAGTTAAAAAAAAGAAAATCAACTATAGTGCCGTCAAATAAAAATTATTTTTAAAAGTAAACAATAAACAGTTTTTGTCTATAAATGTGTGCATAAACTAGCCACGAAATAAGAGAAAATGCATTTTGTTTTATCCCCCTTTGGAAAGACGTTATAAAACACCAAGTGAAGCAGCAAAACGGTTAAACTAAATAAAATAGGTTTCCATCTGATCCCTTAAATAAGGAAACAAAGGATTCCGATATTATTTTTATTCCGAGTCGGTCGCGTTCGTCTGTCCCTAAAGACAAATTTGATAACCTGAAGCCAATAATGTGCCCTTTGAGGCATGACTCACCCCAACTCTTCTTTCTCGTTTCCAGACAAACGCACCCCATCCCTCCTGAGTCATAGGTCAACCGTCCCCTCAAATCTTTTCAGACCGACGAAGCCGTGAAAAATCGCCAAACTTTATATTTCCGACATTTAAAGACTTGTCAATCACTTGGGAGTGGCTCCTTGCCCTCAAAAGAGGTTCGACAAAGGAACAGGCGACATTTATTTTTACAATGTAAACATCGATTAGACTAATTAAAATAGCTCTTTCCTTTAAAATGATTTTTAAGGGTCGAGTGTTTTAAAATAAGGTCTTTGAGAACGGAAAAAAATTAATATCGGAATAACCGGAAACCTTTCCGCCAGATTTTTCCCCGATTTTAATATTCGCGATACATACCAAAAGTTCATGATACTAACGGGTATTAATCAATTGTTTTACGTAATTGTAGACAACCATAGTTTTGTGTTTTTCACAAAACAAATTAAAGAAGACGATTAATTAATAATTGGTATAAGATATAATTAAACTGTTAAAAGAACAAATGATCGTAAAAAAATCATTACTATTGTTCTGTATACGCGGTAATCCAGTACTTAGAGGTCACACATTATGGATAGTTCTGAGCGGTGGTCGATGGATGCCATATTCCCCGGTGTCCACACTATTGAATACTACGTTCATTCGCAAACACCATCCTCATAATTAGACCAGTTCGTAGTTCAGAGGCAAAGGTGGTTCGTACCCTACGTTGAACTGTAAGTCCCTTAGATGCCGTTGGTAGTTTGGCTATGTAATAACCCTGTCTAATGAACATGTCAAAATTAGCCAGTAACAATACCACAAGATTTCAAAAGGTAATATTAATCGTATTTGTAATTACATTAAGTATCACTTACGTAATGTATACACAAATAATGTCTTAGCTTTAGATTCTCGCTCAATAACATGGAGTTAGTAGCAGAAAGTAACAAAGAGTTAGTACGTTTAGAAAAGTACACCCCATAGTACGAAAAACTCTAGATTGAAAATAAACATTTGTAATAGTTCAAAAATCGATTTGATCCTACAACTAATTTAATGATACAAATTTAATCTAGTGAACTGCTATCACAAACAAATCGCGTGTCATAAAAGTTGGCAACAATGTGAAATGACGCACCAGCATCGCAGACAGAGGTGGTTTCAACTAATGCGCGCTGTTAGTGTATAAACACAATGTAAATCAAGGGAGGGCGTACCGGAGTGTGGCACAATGTGTTTTGTCCCACTTCACAACGTATATTATCTCTATGGAGCATGTCGTTATGTGCAAACTGTACACTTAATATTTAATTCATGCAAATCACATACACGGTTGGTTTTTGTCTAGTTTTATCGAGGATCTAATTTGCGGCGGAAACAAAGTGGTACAAAGTAAATTGAAGTGTTTGTTAATTTGAACAAACGTGCAGCTGGTTTTAATTTCACACCTAAATAAAAAATATCATTGCGGAAATATTGTTTTTGTAAGAGGGGCTTATAACTATGTGGACTAATTTAAGTATTATTATAAGACAATTAAAAGCATGCGCCTTGCTAACCAAGTGGATGAACTTCGCTAAGGATTATAGGTTCAAATCTCGGATGATTAACCTCTGGTGTAGATGATCTTTAACTCTGTTTGGACTTTCTTACGATATATAATTTTTTTACATATTTATTTAGTACACTTACTTATCTCCTCTTATACATAGTTTATGGAGAAGTATTGTTTTCGTCAAAATTTTCGAATTTAAGTTAAGAGTGGATATATCCGTTTTGGGGTCCCCGGAATAAAAAAGTGGGTTTCGACGTGATGTCTATCCGTCCGTGTGCATGTGTGTGTGTGTGTGTGTTTATATATATATATGTAAAGACCCACAGCCTACCCAGTTAGTCCGATTTAGATGAAATTTGGCATTCACCGTATCTCCAGGCGTTTTTTTCATTTTTTTTATTTTTAAGGGTAGGTCACCTCTAAAAACCCTTAAAAACATGAAAAATACAAATTTCTCAAAAATTTTCTCTTATACAAAAACAGTTATTGAAAAATATGTATTTTTAAAAATCGTTTTTGTATCGCACACGCAACATGAACCCCTACTCAAAATTCCCCCAAAAATTTGATTTTAAACATTAATATGTGTTCAATGAAGTCACATAAAGTCAGCACGATGATAAAAAGTAAAGAGCCGTTCTACCTTATTATTTGTTTTTAATATATACCAACGCTTGTAAAATGTGTATTTTACGAAATACTGTAAATAATAATTAGATTTGATTTGGGGATAAACATAATTATAAACGTTCGAGAAGACCGATAATGTGTAAACGTGTTTTGGGCAATTCAGTGCGAAGCAGTGTGTTCCCCAAAGATACACGGTCCACGCACACACACGCACGCGCACGTACGCATGTGTCAGACGTCACCTGCTCTCAGCGCCGCATCTGTCTGTAAATAAGCGCCACCTGTCTCTTTCCGCTCTAATCTTCTCAACATCTCACTTTGACTGATTCATAATATTAATTTACAAATCTTCCAAAAGTTTTATATCTGTGTCTATATAATGTCGTTATATTCTATTATTGGCTAATAAACTTGGAATTTATTGTTAGTTAAACTATTAGAAATTTATAAAGCAAGATGTCCAAAAGAAAAAGAAAGATATAAGCTCCTTTGAAAACCCCTAACAAAGTTTTGGAGAAATTTGCTGTGATTCTAGTAAAAATCGAATTCTTCAAATAATTTAATGAACCTTAAAACTGTACAAAACCAGTATTTAGTTATAAGTAATTTATTTGTAGCTAAATTACAAATGATGTTACAATTTTACATACTAAACTAAAAAAAATTGTAAAAAGGTCCACCCTACACGTTTCATTTTTCACTTTTCATACTATATACTATTTCTTTATAATAAACTGTTGCAAATCTAAAACTAAGTAATTTAGATTAAATCTAAAGTTTAACTAACAATAAACAAAACTATAAACCCAGCAGACAAATCAATTTTCTATTTATACGCCAACTTTAAAAGGCATTTATAAATACTGATATTGTTGGTTCAGTACTACTTAAAATCAGCAAAAAATGGGTGACTTAAACATGTGGTATTCAAAAATAATCACCAAAAAGACTTTTTTGACGAATCAAAGAAGGTAAGAGAGTAGCGTGAATGAAGTGAAATTTTTTTAAATGTAGAACCTTTTAAAGGGAGAAATTATTTCCTTTGAGCGAACTGAGGACCACTAGAATTCCCGGAAAACTAGCAAATATATATTTGGATATTTACAGATCGAAATATCAGAATGGGTATATATTTATAATATTATTTATTATATACCATTTTTCAAATAAGGAAACGCTTTAAAACAGGACAAATTTTTCATTGTTGGAATACAACAAAATTAATTCACTTTTCATTACTGATGAGTAAGTAAATTTCCAAAACAACAAGAGATAAAAACGCTGCAAGGCAAAACAATTATCACCCCCGCGATGTTTATCTTGGCGGCAATAATTACCCCACCCTTATCTTGTACTTGTAAAACGTCCCCTGTAATTACCTGAACCCCCTCCATCGACCCCCCTCTAACAGACAGGGAGGGGGACAGACGTAGACCGTGCGGTAATCTAAGTAAAAGTAGCACAAAAGAAAAAATAAGAGTAGCATTATGGAATACACGCGAGAGTCCGCTTTTCGCAGACGCTCTTTGAGCCCTAAATCAGATTAAAACCTGTGTCGATGCCGTAAGAAAATGGCCGTTTTTATTTAACACCGGCTCCTTGTCTCCGGTTATTCTAAGAGTAAATGTTTTACAGGCTCTAAGCTCCTCTGAGTGGTTTAACGCGGGAAGTAAGAAATTTTACCGAGCTTGGCTTAAACTAGACTATGTCTAAAGTGGATTCTCTCCGAGCACAATGTTATTGTTATTGTTACAACACTTGACTATGTAAAGATTCTATTTTCTACTGAACGGCAATTCACTGTTACCGTAGTTCCTTGTTACGGCAACAATTGTATTCGTTTCAAATTTGTAAATATACGTTAAAATTTGTTTTTCTTTTACTAAAAATGATAAAAAAATTAAAAAAACCTTTTAAGAACAAAAAAAACATTTTTGGATTATTTTTAACTTAAATTCCGTAAGCGCACAGCCAATGACATATTTTACATACTTGTTAAACTCACAGTCTGTACTACTTAAGTGAAGTGAAAATCTGTCTATCATGCCTGCCGGTAAAATAATTCTCTGCATTGCTCCATTCTGACATCTAAACGGATTTTTATAAACACGATATATCTTTATGAATTTTTAAATTTCAAATACCGTAAATTTTGGTATCTGTTCGAACATAATAATTGTAAGATATACGAGTCATCCAATCACTCAAAAACCACTTTACTTCTACTTTTTGAAATTCGTATAAATTAAATTTGTAACAAAAATATACTTTTTTCTGATTCCCACAGATAAATTAACTTTCGGATTTGTCAATTATGTTTTACTATACAAAATATAAATTATATGACACAAGGATGGTGAAACACATCACAAACAATTATATTTATTATTCTATTACATTTCAAAATTTGTAATAGCTGGGGGATTTAAACTCAATGCTGAGTTAAACAGGGTGGTTTTGTAATGTTGAAAAATTATAATTCATGAAACTTTCACGACGTCCTCATGTAAGCTGGAAGCTATAACATAACATTATTATTACATTATCCTGACTAAACCAGTATAATATTGAAATAAAAAATGTGTGAAATAGTAAAAAAAACTTATAAAAATGTCAAGCTACAAGTACATTATCAGTACGTGTAGACGTGTGACTATTGATGTTTGGTAATTTTTTACAGTTTTTGACTACTTTAAACATTTTGGTTTTCTGTTTTATACTAGCTTAGTCCGGATGATGTACTAATCATGTTAGGTTCTAGGTTCAAGCTCACCTGAGGACAGGGTCAGATTCTAGATCAAGAAACGTTGTGAAATTTTGTTTCGCTGATCGTAACGAAAAAATGTCCGCAAAGGAAATCTAAATAACACAAACCATCGCTCACAATGTATTTTAAAAAATAGTTAAAATTATGTGTTAAAAGCAATATTCTATATTCTGACGCGAATGCAATATACAGTTGAACCACGCTTATTCGAAGTTCAAGGAAATGACAATTTAATTCGAATTAAAGGAAGTTATAATCTTCGGGAGTTTGAAGTATAGAGGTTAGCTTCATTAAAATTCGAATAGTTGAGGTTTAATTTGGAAGTTTAAATTGTAGAGGTTAGCGAGAATAAAATTCGAATTATACTTGTGCCTTTTTGAACTCATTCTCGAAAAAAATACACTAGAGTGTAAAATAAATACGGTAGCACATCAAAAGTCCAACTGTTTACAAAGCCCTGAGTGAGACCATAGAGGAAATAAATAATCGCTTATAGATACCATAACTATAGTGGCTTATAAACACGATGCTGAAACACCATTGACATTTATATTATAAATGCTGTAGCGAAGCAGAGAAAACAATGCCACTGCAGGTCCGAACTTGGAGGAATATGGGGAACGCGCTGTTTCACGTTCCGATTGTTAAAAAAAAATACTTCGACTTTCAGAGGCTTACTATTATAAGAAACCGATTTACTTAGAATTTAAACGTTTTTTTCTAGAAGCTCAAGTAAATACAAACGAATTCGAATTTTAGAGAAAAAAATTTTGCATCAACGGAAATACTTTTTACTGTTGATATATATTTATTGACATGGATATATCTTAGCTCTGGGGAAAGGATGTTGGCAACAGTGACGTCATTTGGTTAGTGACGTCATATGGTTAGTGACGTCATAGTTTGGTCATAAGAACATCACCTGTTTAGTTCAACTGAAAACAACCCTTTAGACATATATATCATCTAACCTATTTCCCAAAGGGAAGTAAATAATTTTTTTCGAATATTAGCAGTTTTCAAGGAACAGAACATTTCTACGAATTGTATAGGTTTTAGAATCGTCGGGATTGGAATCAGCTATCAGTTATTTTGTTATCTATCAACGAATGGAATAATGAGATCAAAGAGGCAGTGTGTAGCCTCAGAGCCTCAGAGAAGAAGCATATGTTTGACTATCCCCTGCGGTGTAACGTATCGCGAGACGCCGGGTGAAGCCTCCTGTGTTATGGAAGTGTCACCAGCGTCTCGGCGTGTCGAGTCCCTTCCCTCGGGAACCCCGTAACGACTTGCCAGACAGGAGCGGGGGGTCCCCGGGGAACTCCCAAACATGTTTTCTTTATATTCAAATTCGAATTATATACGGTATCCGAGCTAAAATACGTTTGTTGAAAAATTACGAATCTGAGTTGTTTACGTATGTGTAATAATCTTAATGTGACTCAAAGAATAAAACTGTTTACTGTTTTTACACTTTTTTCCATAAACGTAAGGATAATTTAATAAGTTCTGTATTTTTGAGTATTACAAATAGGAAACGTACTGTACAAAACTAAACACTAGAAATAAGAATTTATGTGTAACTCACAATATTTCTGAAAAATATAATGCAAAGACAATAAAATAAATAATATTTATTTACAAATGACGTAAAACTAAAATTTTATAGTCACACAAAAATACTTTTCTAATTTAGAGTGAACTATAAACGTTTTAATACTAATTGGTTATAATGTTAATGCCATCATATAACGTTGGATAGTCAAGTTGGCTTCAAAAAAGTGCATAAATGTTAATAAACCATATAGACCAATTAGATTACTAAATCTATATTTACGTCGTAAACATTTTAAGCTCAATTAGCTTTAAATGAATTTCAAATAAGCTTCTGAATGAATTTCAAGTTACTGTTGTATCTAGTTACTAATAGTAATAAGTAATTTTAAGGCATGGAACTTTTTACAATACCTTCATCTCTTAGATTGTTTTACTTGCTTTTCAAGCGTACCTAAAACAAAATTAACTGATGTATTAAACATTATACAATACATTTTAAAAATTTATATAAAACCCTAAGAAGGTGTGATTGAAACTTACTACTAAGCGGCTAAATTACGTTCAGTATGACGAAAATGGATTATAAACTGACCATAATGTACTATACGACGTAAGTGAACCATTAAAAAACACATTTCTTCAAATCACAGAAATATGTTGCCGAAGACCCCTTGCGGTACAATCATAACATACTGTAGATTATTGAATTATGGAGGCTGTTGGTCAGGTTGTGGTTCAAATAATAGTGTCGAAGCAGGTATAATTAGATATTCGCACGTAGCAGCTGTTTGAGGCAAACTACGGCCGGCTATATTTGCTGACCATACACAAACGACGGTCAACTAACGCTGGTTTACGAATATTCAAAATTGACCAATAAATTCAGATGTCTTAATTAAAATTCAGTTCTTTAGTATATCACTGAAAATTTGTATCCAAAAATAATCTTTTTAAATTAAATATTTTGTAATACTTAAAAATAGGCTCCTAAAGGCGCTGATTAAAATAAATAATTTCACAATCCAGTGATTTTTTTTACTTCCGCATGTATTTAATTAGATTTTTCATTTAACTCTTTTGATAAGAAAATTTTAATTCTACTTTCACGTATACGCATGAGGAAAACACAAGTTTTAAGGTGATAGAACCATTTTATTCTCCTCTAACTAGTTAACTAAAAGAAAAAATACAATAACAAAAATACTGTACAGACATAGTAGTATACAATTTTAACAAGCATCGGTAAGTACACAATTTAAGATTTTTTCCCTTACATTTATGGACCCTTAAACCCTTGAACTTGGATATCATCTCTAGACTACCTTAGACTATCTTTGAGGATTTGGGTCTCTCTGATGTGATAGCGTTTGGACATAACATCTGGTTTAAGCTAGAGGATTTGAGTCGGCCTTTTCCTCTCGGGGGGGGGGGGCGGAAAAGAGGTTCTGTCGTATGAAGATTGGTTTTTTGAGTAAATTTTTACCAAATCCCAGAAAATTTCTTTATTCGGTGCCTGTATACAAACCGAACCATGGCACTTATGAGATTCACAAAGAATTATTCAAACACTGAATACAATTCGTCATGGATATGACTAAGCTCGAGGAGGGTTGTTATACATTTTTAGAGACGCAAAAAGTGTAACAGAAGAAGCGTAGTATGACTATGATTAGGCCTATTATTGGAGCGTCTGTAAAAATACCCTTTAGACATATCTAGGATGTAAGTTATTTCAAATACACCGAATTACTCAACTGCACATTACAACGCAACGAGTTCGTGGTGGCAACACATTCACAAAGTAATAACTCAAAATGTGAACGAGTGAAAGGGAGCCATAGTATATCATGATTAGCGATGAGTACAAGGAGATTTAGCTAGTTATTACATTATATTAATTGGGTTGCAGATGGCGGCCGCCACGGGCAAGGCAGGTATTACCGATTGCAATCTTGATTTATCCGCACCTCAGTGGTTAAATTGACCGCAAACGTTTCTACTCGGAACCTAAGCCGTTTACCACGCCAAATCTCAAACACTTATATATTCCTTTGATCTTTTACTTTTTCAATTTGAATTGATTTAGTTTTTGTATAAGTAGACGATCTCTAAATTTAAAAGACTCGGTGAAGAGGTTTGTGAAGATCCTACTTGGTATTCAAAGCTTGAAGGTTCAATATTAGGCTTAGTTTTCTATTCTATTTGTATTACAGTCGAGACGAATTTTCGATTTGTATTTGGTGTATTATCAACTCCATGGTCAGTTTCTCACATTTTAATAAGAAACTACCAAACCCAGAGCTTGTAAAGTCGACATTTTCAAAAGTTCAATATTGAATGTAAACAACAAAAATACTCGTTATTACGATAAGAGGAAATCTTATGGTATAATAAAAGGATGAATTTTTAAACACAATTAAATTGAGACGCTTTTTTGTAACTTGATTAAATTTTTAACAGTGGTTTTAGCCAATAATTTTAAATATACAAACGAAATGTTTTAACAACCTACATTATCGACTTTTAATATGTTGTCATTAATTACATAACATTATTCTTTTAGCAATATTTTTTACGAGTAAATTAAAAATATATAATTCCTGATTAGAATCCTTAAGAAAAATATAATACAGAAAATATTGCAGAAAAACGCATCGAAGAATATAAAAGTGCAGCAGTTTATGAAATACGATTAGTGCCATTCGTTTACGATTATTTAAAACACGCCTCTCGTTTACGGTTGGCGAGCACTAGAGATATTTTATACCTTTCACAATACTTGAGTCGTTTACAGCGTTCTGGCTTGAAATATTGTCGGTAATGCGGACAGAGTTGGCTCTAAAATTCACAACGCTCGCAACACTTTGAACTGAAGAGGTTGCGAGTGACGAAAGATGACGTCACGTGACGTCGATCACGCGCTTTGAAGGTTCCATAAACGTTAACGTCATTTTAATAACATATATATGTTTCCAGCTCGACTCTACAAAACATTGCATTTATTTAAGGGGTTCAATAACTCAAATAGTAATGTTAACATAATGTAGGCCTACCCTTTTCTCAACTTTTTTGAGGTTATTTATGGTACCCTTGGCAACATTTTAACGTAGGAATTTTTTAACATATACATTTTTGAGTTACAATTTTTTGAATCTTAATCATATTATGAAATTTAATAGATTAATATTATTCATACAACTAGTTAAACTCCAACTTCACCAAAACCGCCGTGTCTAAGTACACTGCTCTATACAATGAATCTCTAGTGAGGTTTTTGAATCTCTCTTCAAAAACGTTTGTCTATCACTAACTGACTAGATTGAAATGCCTCTGGCATAAATACAAGCAAAAAATTAACGAATAGCGAAATATAACTGTAGCTTGTACAATGTAAATTACCCTCAAAACGTTATGTATTTGATATGATTTATATCATTAATGTTTAGTGTAATGTATTTAATTTCAACAGACAATCCCATTCCGACAGCAAAGCTGATTGTACCTCAAGTACGCTGGTTTGGTGGCTACAGTGCTCTTCACCAACACTAACATAATCAGTCAAGAGTTTTTAAGAGTAAAAGCTTCTTGAATGTAGCTTATTTACTGTACACTATGTTATTATTCCACTTAAAACATTGTTTAATTTTATATTTATTTATTAATATAACATAATGGTTTTTACTATTTCTTAAAAATAGAGAATCTTGTGGTTTTTCCAATTGAAGAGTCATTAACTACAAAAAAACTATGAAATTTATCTTGAATTTGTAGGAGGTTACACTGTCTTAGTGATCAACCCACTTTATAGCATTGGAGGGTTTGGAATGAGGAAAAACTCATTTAGCATAGGAAAAGTACTGGCTTAATTATTTTGCTGCATGATTGAATGATTGCTGGATTACGAACTTGTTTGTAAGTGAAGAGGTTCCTGATCTACATTTATAAAATTATTATAAATTGTATTTAGACTATTGTATATTTACTCATCATATTTAATTTAATGGACATGAAATAACTGTATTTATCAAAGATTTTTATATTACCCACAAAAAAACACGTACGGACGTAACTTAAACCATTATTGTAGTAAAATCCTAGAAGTTAATCCGCCACAAAACTTCAACAGTATTATTAACATATATATGAAAAGCAATAAACTGTTTTGTTACAGTCGATGAATAACAAAAAGGAATAGAAAAGTATTCGTGGATTGAAACATATTATTGAATATTCAATGATCTATAGAATACTGGGAATGAAATTTCCATATTGCACATAAATATAGATGTAAATCTACATTGATAGCTGTCAACGGAGAAAACACTCAAACACAGATCAGATCAGATCAAACTATCGTCAGTCGCTTTGCCATATTACCGAGCATCTGTCAAGGCGCTTGTTAGCCATCCCGGCTCACATGTGCATCGTGTTTGCGGCACTTACCTTTTGTGTGCAACTAAAATATTTTATAGGTTATGTTACTCTTAACTAATCGTACATCTTGGTCACCACATTCTATTTAAATCAAGCAGTTTACATCCGATTATAGTATAATTTTAAACTACGCACTCTTTGATTTGTATTTTCAATATAGCTGCGATGATCATTTTTCATGATTATTATTATTATAGTCTACCATAGCTATTTATTTAGCAGTCTATTGTCTAAATTAATTGATACTGAACGCATGTACCAATTATTAAAAACTACACTCATCATTATTAAAATACTTTATTGGGTAAACGATCACATTTTAAGGTTGCTGAATAGTGAATAGTGAGTTTTAGGTGCTGAAGGTTGTGAATATAGGCCTAAAAATAGTCATATCATAAGGAAAATTAATAACATGTACTATTTTTTTTTATAAAATGGAAGTTTCCTCCTTAGCTTAGATGGTACATTGTGACGTTCATTTCATTAGGACGCCAGTTAGTGACATAAAGAGTCGGCTGTACCACAGCGCTGTCTGGTTTCTCGTGGTTGTAACAATATATGCCCCATAAAGCTTTGTGTGGCGCCGCCGTGCAGCGCTGCGAGCGCACCGCCGTGTGACGTCATTACGTACGCCATGACGTCATAACGACCGCGGACAATGAAGTCACACTCCTCTACTCGTAAAGATCCTTTACCTCATTGTGAATACGTTTACAAAGGTATCCCGCTTCCACGTTGTAGACGAGTTTAACCTTGCATTTAATTTTATTAATACCGTCGAAAATACACAAAACACGAGTGTAAATATATTAATATTCTAAAACTCTTAGTAAAACTTAATGACCTGAATGATGGCATGATAAATTATTATCACAAAGCGTCGGTTGAGGTTATTTTGCATGCAGCTAAATATAGGTAATATACAGTAATAGCTCGTATACATGGGGAAAAATTGGTCAGTTCGAACCTAAACCAACTCAAATCAACCTAACGAACAGTAAACTTCAATAAATACTATAAACACGTATTTAGGAAAACAGCTGTATGCACAAACAACTTTTAGTATCAGAATGTAATCGAAACATTGGATCCGTTCTATCAATGCTTGAGAACTGAAGTATTTCGTATACAGTACTGTAGTTCAAATTCCAAATACAAATAGTATACCTAAAATGTAAATACTGTACTTGCTTTAATTGTTTTGTGGGTTCGTCTTTCACTACTGAAATAAAATTCATTAGAATCGGACCCTATATACATGGTGAGTATTTTTGACGTAAATGAAACTAGGAAACCCTCAAGATATTTTAAGGTTGTTTTGAATTGAATCAGTTAAGACCTGAATATACTATCTTCCTAGATCGGTATTATATAACCCTTTTCCTTATCAGAAGGACGTACAAGTAAAGCTAACACGACAGAAACACGATATCAAATGTAAATTCAAACACGAAAACGGAATGAAAGTTCAACTAGTGTGACTAAGCCGGTGTTAAAATAAGCCTCTAGATCTGCGATCCTCGCTTCACCAAACCTCGTCACTGAAATTATGAATGTGAATTAATATAGATTTAGGGATCCAACGGCGTGGGGGGAGGGGGGAGGGGGGAGGCAACAAGTGATACTAGCTGATCCCCTCTCTATTTGTGTCGGATCATTGGTGCAGAATAAATTAGCAGTCTGTCGCTAAACCCATCATTTTGTTTGCACACTATGCGCGCTCGCTCGACATACACTCTCTCTCAAATCACTTTATCGCAAAATATTATTACTAACTTTCTGCACGACTTTCATTTTATCTATTATTATAAAAGTTTTCGAGACGAAAATTTGCTGAATTTGGTTTTGACCGGTAAATAATTGGATGACAAATCGGAAACTGCGACTTTTAAATAAGTTCAAAGCTAATTATATCTCATAATATTCGGAGCGAAATTATTCCTCGAATATAGAGTGGGTTGAGAGTTATATTGTGGCTCAATACAGGTATGTCTATCAGTTTCATTTAGATTAGCAGCACTGATTTCTGAAAAAAACATTCGTACCTAATGTATATTACAATTGAATTTTTTGTAAAATACTCGTAAGCTACAATGGAAAACTTTGAAATAGGCAGTGACGCATAGATTAGTGTAGCCTATGCTTCCGTACAGGTTACATGTATTACAAAAACATTTGATTGTAAAAATATTGTCTGTAACGTCCCAGTCTCTAAACGACAGCACTAATTCACGAGTTTTAGATGGAAAAATATCAACAGAATCGCTGATTCATCGAGGTAATGAATAGTGGACGTATAGATACGAACTATGCTCGCCTGGTGTTATCACATTTTGCCATAGGATTCATTTTGATGATCAGCCATGAAGAACGAAACAAAATCGCCAATTTTAACCGTAATGTAAGAAACATTTTTAAACCCTACTCATACCCAAGCCTTTCCCGTGATGAAAGGCAATGTGTGCGTGACAATCCATATTTGTGGACAGTGGACAGTGCGAGTCGCAGTTCCTTTGAACTCTGTGTCCACGCCGGCCGCCTTCCCTTCCACTCCATTTACCCCCCACAAAGCCCTTCCTGCGCCCTCACCCCTCACCATCACTCCACTTTACATTCTTTACCCCGTAGGCCTGCGGACAAAGTGGCGAAATCGAATTTCTATTTGCTTAATTGGGCGGAAAAATACTTATATAACCTGATTATATTTGGTTGGAGGATAAGGAAGGCATTGTATGTGCGTGTCGTTTGAGGTTCCAATGTACGACGTTTGACATGGGTATTATAGCGTTAAATTAATATCCTGTATCGAATTTCGTAATACGGAATGAGTATATTTTCTAAAAATATGTAATTAAACAATTTTTTGGAAATAAGTAAGTGATCAAAGAGTACATCACGGAAGCTTAGGTGTTACGCTCTGGCCCAGTAAATCAAAAGTTGCTGGATCTAGACCATTGGCCGCCGACTACAGACAGATCACAAGTAGTCACATCTGGCTAGCTTATGTGACAATTGGCGCTACGGTATCTAGCTGTCAAAGTCTCATGGCAATAATGGAAAGTTGAAGTTAAAAAAAGAATACAGAGCTTCATAACCTGAACGTCACTGGTTTAATCCATAAGGCAACTTTTAAATTTATCCATCGCACAATAACAAAGGCACAAGAATAGCAGAGGTAGTGAACCAGTGAAAGTGTACGTTTCTACTCGTTTTATTTATTTTATGATTGATCCTAAAATTAATTTAACATTAGGGTTATGATCGATGGATCACCTGATGTTGTCAATAGGATATGTACTTTTCCCAGACAGTATGTTATTGAAAGTTTATTTATTCAAGTGAAATTATAAAGAAACTGGCAGTTTTACTAGAGAGAATTTCATTCACATGATTTTACGTTTAAAAAATAACCAACACTACAGCCTAACAAGTAGGCCTAAATATATGTAATCTCAAAAAACATTTTTCACAACATGATATATGCAACGAACAAAATGTACAATAATTATAAACACTTAATTTTTTATTATGTTTTACATTTCATTCTGCAGCTCAAGGATCTACTAGTAACAGTTTTGTTTCCAAAACCGCGACTAAAAATTGACAGGAATGATTACTTAGCTCGCGAAGTCGTTTGGTTTATAGTTGAAGTTTCGCTATCAATTTGAGTGTACAATGTTGGGATTGTGTGCCACGCGCAGTAAACCGAGCCATGAAGTTGTCTGATCACCTAAGTTTCAAGCGAAGCTATACACGGCGTGTGTGTGTGTGTGTGTAATTGCTGCTCTGCGAGAGCCGGAGCTGGAGCTGGAACTGGAACACATGTATGAAGCGGCGCATCCAACATATTTCTCTCTTAATTTTTGACTTGTATCAATCATCGATAAAATATTTCCTGTATTACACTTTGGAATCTAACAGCCTCAAAAACCAAATATCTTCAATTATAAATATTTGGGTTAAAATTTTTGGTCATCTCTTTGTATAACCTCGATATCTCATCAAAATCTCAACATAATTTGTAAATATAACGGTAAATAGAGCTATTACATAGGAATGGATACGACAAAACCAAAGTGTTTTTAGTTCTTTTAATACACAAAATATTAAAATGTTAAATAATAATCGTACTCTGTGCGCAAATCAAGTATGATTTCTGCTAACCACAAATTCACAAACAGCGCCTTGTGACGCCCGCTACAGAGCGCGCAGTGCAGTTGTCTACTCGAGTCACGATCCGCAGCGCTATCTGTCAGCCGGATTCCGAGACGGGTGAACAAATAGGTTCACACCTCGGCCACAAATTAGCTGACAGATCTCCGTACTCGGTTCTACCCCAAGTTTAATTAGTGGTTTTGTCCCATCTGCGAGTGTGAACCTCGAGATCGAAGCGTCTAGATTCCTCGCGACTCTACTCAATCATGATTACAAGTGGAAATCAGTTCGAGAACTAGGTTATCGTAACCAGATATTACTTTAGGTTAGAGATTATAATAGATTCAAGGTACGATAGAAAACATTCATTTACGTTACTACTAATTAATTAACGTCTAGGTAACATTTATAAACATTCCGATTTATTGGATCCGGAATCATTTAAGTATACATTTTACATTTTTTATACTATAAAACTTTATTGTTATGGAAGGTACATAGAAATATTAGAATTATTCCATAAACCTAACTATGACGCAATTACGAAAAGCGTAATTTTGGTACGAATTCTCGAGTCTTAAAACCGTCATGGTTTCATGGTCAAATTAACATTTCCAAAAAGTGTTTAACAAACAAAATAATCAAAGGTATGTGGTTTAACCGGAAATAAGTATAAAAACCCATCCATTACATGAAAAGGTACAGAGGGAATAAATAAATGTGAAAAAGGAATGTATGAACCAGAAACTCAACGTTTCAGGTAAAAAATGTTCCTTATAAATCATCAAAGCACGAACAAAGAGGATTAAGAGTGCAATATGTGTTGAGTAATTGTTTAAATTGACCGAGTCGGATTTGACGCGCGAAACACCGCAAAAAATCTTGTTGATAAAACGTAGGAAATGCTAATGCAATTTGGCCGACTCGATTAAGGGAGTGGATGTGTGAGGGCGGGCAAGGTGACCAAGTTTTAATTGGATTTCTGCTTGGCGGTCATGCCCGCTCCGTCGCCCCTAACTTTTAAATTCCACCAGATTAGAAGTAATGGTGGTCTGGCTCGTCTTGGGGGACGGTGACGTCACGAGGTGTCTGACAGGGGGGGGGGTAGGTGGAGGAGCCGACATTGTTGTAGTGCAAACGGTAACACAAAATAAGCATAGCGACACCAAGACTACTTTAGCGACTATAAAGAAAATACTAGTCATGAAAGAAAAATAGTAGCAAACCTCGACCATATTCTTTCCAAATGCAATAAAATGATCAATTGGGTGAAATTATGCTAACAAAGAACGTTTCAGCATTTTTTACTTTGTTTCAATTTAAATCAAATTATGATGATAACATATTTAACAAAAATTAAATATATCGAATAACAAACAACATCTAAAGCATACTACGAGGCGATCGTATAAAATATTCGTCATACAAAACAAAAGAGAAAAACACCTCGATCACGTTCTTAATAAATTGTTTACTCTGACTCATTTTCATGTGTACAAATAATAGATTGTGCTATACAAAATTTTTAAAGAAGTTTTTTAAAAGCGGTCTTATTTGACAGTTACTTATGCTTGGAAACCAAACAAGAATTTACTTAAAATTATACAGTTTAAAAAATATTGAAGTAAGGTTTATTATAGGAAACAATTCTCAATTTTGTAGGAGATAAAATTTATCTATAAACCGAGCCGGGCATTAGAGGTAAGGAGCTGACTCCAACGATGTAGTGAAGACTTGATTGGAACAGCCGTGGAACGTGCACGGGGCCTCAATGACGCCGCTCATAACCGAAATGGAGACGGGAAAATATCAGCGGGATCGCTGATTCACTGAGGCACTAGAATATTGCTGACAAATTGGAAAACTCATCACGGCTGGGCACGGCTGTCGTGTGACAAACGGACGACCAGAGGATCAGAGGACGTCCAAAGTATCAAAGGACGACCAGAGGACGACCAGAAGATCAGAGGATGACCACAGTATCAGAGGACAACCAGAGTAACAGAGGTTACCAGAGGACGGCCAGAGGATCAGAGGTTGACAGTGGAACAGAGAACGACCAGGATGAGAGGATGACAGTGGATCAGAGGACGATCAGAGGATCAGAGGAAGAACAAAGGATCAGAGGACGGCCAGAGGATCAGAGGATGACAGGATCAGAGGATGGCCAGAAGATCGGAGGACGCCAGAGGATCAGAGGATGGAGCTAGCCTGGTGCTGTCAAGCACCAGGCACGCTTTAAACTTTACAGTACTCTAGAAATGACTGAAAAAGTACAATATAAGGGTACGCGTATATTGGAGGAGGTATGGTGTAGGTGGAAATGGGGTACCACGAGGAAAATCATTAGCTCGCATTAACGCTCATTAGATCGTAGTAAATCATTAGATCATAAGTAACGAATAAGCTCTTATAGGAGAGCATTTAGTAAGGAGGTGCAGGTGCAGGTGTAGGTGGAGGTCTAGCGCGATACTTTGTTCCCTGCTTCTTGGTGGTTGGCGCGTTCAAGACCACACACCCCTACTCTCACCCCCAATCCCTCAACTCAGTCCACTTTCAACCTACCGAGGTGCACGAGTGATTGCTCTAAAGATTATTTACTGCTTATTTTTTATATTGTGAACTTAAAAATTCCGTTGGTAGTCAGTAAGATAGTTAGTTTAAGTAAGGTTAATTATTTTGAGTGTTAAACAGGAAGGAAGATATAATAATTGCGGTCCCATTGCGTACTATTCTGTACTATTGCGCAATAAAGCCGGAGACTGACTGTAGGGTATGAGCCTACTCTACTATACGATGCCTACCTCCACCTACACCTAGACCTACCTGCTCACCATACGTGTACCCTCACATTTTAAAATCGGACGTGCGTTTTTATTTTTTGTCGAATAGCAAAAAAATTCCCTGAACAATAAACCAAACCCTTCTAACACGAATGTTACAGCGTAATATTTTCAAAGCATAATGAAGGATAATGAAGCATAATGAAGAGTAATGTGATAGAAAACATTTTTTAGTTCCTACGCCAGACATCTCTAGTAGAATTTTTATGGTGTTTCAAATATTAGTTAGCAATGGTGCTACTACTTAATAAGGGCTAAAAGTCCTGTAATCCAGCTACTTGTCACAAGTCGTGAATAGTGATACGCGATGATTGGTGGATAAGATATTCTATGTTGTGGATTAGTCCGTATTGGAGTCCGTATTATTGAATAATATATTATTATTGGATGGCGACCTGTTTAGTTTGCCATTTCAGAAAGGTAATCTATATGCTCAAGGTTGTCTGCTGTATTTGTTTATACATCAATCCTGCCTCTAACAATTCCTGTCAGTGTGATCATAAAGAGCGAACAGAATTGTATTACTAATATTGAATTTATTTGTCGCCATTTGTCATTGTTCTACTTATTAATGATGCTTCCTAACAACAGGTCGACGTTAGGTAGTAACAAGACCGGGGTTTGGACCGTTCCCCATCAAAACGTTAAAAATGCCACTGGCGTAGAAATACAAAAAATTACAGGTTGGGTAAAAACAAATCTTTTAATGATTAATTTTCTCCACGTGAAGTGGATATAAGGAAAGATGATAAGGAGAAATAAATGAATACCTATTTCATATCATTTGAAACAAATTGAGACGTATAACGTATCAATAATCTGAATGGTGAAAGCAACATTGTAACGGTAACTTTCCCAGAAGTCTTACGAATACAAACATTCGCTTACAAATATAAAGCCAATTGCACGTTCGTATCATTGGAACCAATTGAGCAGGTGTAACGGGATGAATTAGTGGGCCAATAATCGATAGTCGAGGTTTGAGGTTGCAAGTTCGATTGTCAAATCGACTACGTTGCGGTCGATATTGCGGTTAACTCCGCTAGCTCTAACATGATCACTTGTCTTCTGTGTTTAATCAAACTTTACATTTCATTCATTAAATTATTTTCATTTCCGAAGAAGTGTAATTGTCTGTAAAACTATAATGGTTCTCAAGACATAACGTTTGTTCTTGTTTTTAACTTTTGGTTCCTAAAACAAGGACCATTTCTTTCAGAGAACTTTAACCTGAATATAAGTAAAGGGTTGATAAGATGAATTTGATGAAGTATGCAGATTCCTTTTTTATAAATACTATGATTTCTTTTCTAAAGATATTTATTTTATTATCAAAGAATAAAAGCTCAATTCTCACGCGTTATTACGTTTAAAGGACTCAATCCGGGATAGAACTTTGGTAATAATTGTCTTCTTTTGAAAGATGACACAGTCTTAATCATGGAGTAGCCCATTATATGATCGCACATAGCGAAATAATAATCCATAAAGACATCAATTCTAAATGGTGCCAACCATTTCGTATAAACTAAGATTAGGATTAACATTAGAGACAAACATGTCATTGGTAAATTAGGAGTACATTATTAATGACTTAAACTAAACATAAAACTACTTCAATTTGATGTAACAACTACAGCGGAATATAATAAAATTTTATTCAAAGTCTCATGAATACATGATGAACGTATTGCATATTGGAACTGTATCGGATATAAACAGCATTGTTAATCAAACGATTACCAATTGAATTTTTAAAGAACATTTATTCCGTATAAAGTAAAGACATGAACAGACAGAAATTTTGAAACTTTTTTATTTTAT
This sequence comes from Nephotettix cincticeps, assembly GCA_023375725.1. NCBI lineage: Eukaryota > Metazoa > Arthropoda > Insecta > Hemiptera > Cicadellidae > Nephotettix > Nephotettix cincticeps. Next base: position 26,722,498 of record CM041785.1, read on the forward strand.
GTTGAATCTGCTGTTGGAAAGAAACCCATATTCATCACGGTAAAGAACTTTAGGGTTACCGATATAAATGTAACAGCGAGATGACTTCATCCCGGGGAATTTGAATTATTCAGTCTAACATCAATAGAATCATAAAAATGGAGGCTGTTTGCAAATACAACTAGTTGTTCAAACAGACTGTAAACCAGCCAATGCATTAATCTATCAGCACTATCGCCGCTGCAGCTTTGGCGAGTCAATTAGTTTTCCATCTGTTATTTTCTCTATCGTCCATCTATTTGTACATCACTTGATCAGTCAATTTGTATTGAGGAAATACGTTTCGAATACATAATTTGCTTGAATGTAACTCAAAATCTGTTAAGTGACTCATTACACATCTGATGTGCAATTCTTTTTAAACTTGTATTACATCACTGGCGAATTATTCTGTTTGCTACCACTATGAATTTCTAGTAGTTAATCGCTAAAACACTGGACTGTCATGGAACAAAAATGTATTGAATTTTTATATGTATAGTTAAATTAATTGCTTTTAAAACATACTTAATAATATTTTTATTTCGTATTATAATTGGAATGAATATATACGTAAATTTAAATTTAAGATGCATAAGCAGAGTAGGGTGATTTTATTTTATCGTTCAAAGTATATTACATTTATGTCAAGTCAGTCACCCAGTTCGCATGGAATGTAGGGACTAAATTGTATTTAAATCAGATTCAACCGCCTCACAAGCAGTAACTAATGGGTGTAAGAGGATGAACGCCGTCATCAATCATTAATGCGATTACGGGACGTCAAAACATTAGAGACGACGAGACGCCGACGCCCAGTGCAACGACGGTTGTGACGTCACAGCCGAATGTGGTAGCAGACGGTTGTGGCGTCACAACTGGCCGTTGTAGCAGACGGACAGTGACGGCACAGCTGGCCATGGTAGCAGACGGATTGTGACGTAACAGCTGACTGTGGAATAATTGTGACGCCAAAGCTGACCGTGCCAACATACGGATAGTGACGTCACATCCTATATGACTAACGCACGGAGAGTGACGTCACAGCCTATTTGACCTGCAGACTATTTGTGATGTCCCAGCCTACGTGTCAAAATACAACAAACGGATATTGACGTCAAATGTTATCGTGCCAACAAAGAGATTGTGACAGCAAGCTAGGTATAGATATCAGTATTTTTTCATATTTTTATTGGCAATGCGTTACGTAAAATTACAGTACTCGAGTATTTAAGCAATCGGAAATTGTAAATGGAAATTCATTAATAAACCTTATAACAAGACAGATTTTGCTCAACCTTGCATATCGTTGATTCATATAAGGGATAGACAAGACTATTTCTCATATTTTCATAAAAAATTCTCATTTTAAAAAGCGATTAGTCTTATTAAAGTTCGATACATCCGGACAGCAGGCGGACTTTGACGCCACAGCGAGGGAGAATATCCCATTTATAAGGGAGTATTTTTCAAGGCGGGAAAACAAACCCGTATTTTTGGCGCTTATAATCCTATTAGAGAAGCGTGCGATCATCCGTCGTCGGCAACGCAACGGTTCAATGTTGTTAAATTAATTAATTGCATTACAAGGGCTTACCGACTCTTTCCCTCGCTGGAAAGTAAATCTGCTTATTCTTATTGAAGCCGGTCGACTTCTGTTCGACTGTCTCAAGGAGAATTTCTTTTGGTAATATTTTAATATTTATATGAACCTATATTTATAATAAAGTTAAGTTGTAACGCATGAACTATTGCAGAAATATAGGCTAACACAGAGTCGTGATTGTAAGTATCGTATTTTAAACTACAAACACTTTGTTTTTTATTTGACTATCCTTTATAGATTCTTTTTTTCAAAATATTTAACCAATTCTTTTAATTAACAACAAGAGAAAACAAATTAAAATATTTTAAATATATAAACTCACCCCTCAGGTGATACGAAACATTTTTGAGGGGGTTTTGTTAGGTGGGCTAACTCTTTATTGTATACCAAGTTTCGTGGAAAAAGGTTTAGAAAGAAGAAGAAATTGATTTCTTTTTCTCCATAAAAATAACATTGGACACCTTAAGACAGCGTACGTAATGCGTCTACCACGGACGGTAAATTGAACTTTTCCCTGGAACCGTTATTCGTATAAATAATTCAAACTACTTCTTTGTTTAGTCTTTTAAACATAACTTTTAAACTCCGATGTTTTGAGAAATTCGAGTGACATGCCTCATAATGGACTGTAAATCATACAATTTCCATCAAATCATTTGAACTGTTTTTGAGAAATTTACGTGTTTTTGGGCGATTTTAGTGGTTGAATACCTTTAAAAAATGGATTGTTAATTAAATTAAAAATTAACCCGTGGATTGTCACGCACATAGAGAATTTCGGTGTGCGCAAATCTGACCATAGTCTTGTCACTAAACTTCTTTTCATCTCCCCTCCCACACACACGGACAGACATCACTCTAAAATCCATATTTTTCCCCCAAAACAAAAATTCAAAAGTTCTGACAAAAACAATTTTTCCTCCTTTTACTATCGTATGTGGGGAGAAAGTAACAACTTTAGTTCCACTTTTTATTTCAGCCAACATAGTTTATCCGTGTCATCATAAGTGCGTGTTTCTAATATGTTAATTTGTAAAATGAATAACTGCACACGCTGTGTAAGTTGCAGAGATAGGGCCAACAGCATTTACATAAACGCCATTTTCTTTTTTGTTTTTATTTCTTTTATATGAGGTTTTTTATATCATATTTGAAGGGTCCTGCCTAATCACGAATTACAATTTTGGCAACTCGATCAGGTAAAAACCTCAAATCAAACTTCAAGTCCTCGTAGCTTCTAAACAATTAGAGATGTTGAAAACACCCGATAACAGAAATGTTTTATTTTAGAGATTAAAATAAAACATTTCTGAAAAATAAAATATAGATTGTTCCATAAGACATTTTTAAGTTTGCCGCAATTTTGGAAAATGGCGGCTATATTGAAAAAATCTGAAACGTATTCCTGAGTGAAACATGAGTAAGTTCCAAATTTAAAGTGTGGTGCTGAGTCGTGTGATTAAAAAGTTACCTATTGGATCACTAAAAAAAACTCATCCGGTATAGAGAATTAATTAATACTAAATGTACTAATCAACAAAATCTATGTTTCTAGAATCATAAATAAAATTTAAAATAATTCCCGTTAGTACTTAAAACGTTTTATTTAAAGGCTATAAAACATTCAAGTAAATGTCGTATGTACGAGGAGCCAACTCAACACTCGACTAAGACCTATAAGCTTGGCGGGCGAGTAGCTTAACTGGTCTTAGTGTTGGACCCGCAGCAGGGCAAAAGCCACACTAGACAACTACTAACACTCTCGTATCGCCCGTCTATCTGGGCGAGCGCCTGCAGACAATGTGTTTGCCATAGTTGCAGTACACCTGAGCCTCTATATTGCTTCGAACGCCGTGCTGCGACGACACTCTTCAATAATTAGAAGTCTGTGAGTGATTGTCATTTTTTAAACCTAGTATCCGATTGTTTACAATTTATATAGGCCTACGTAATTATTCGTTCATAAGGAGATAACAGAAGAGTAGTGAACAGGCACGATTAAATAATCACGTAATGGGAGGGTAGTATAGTTCGTGGATACAATTACAGTACACAATTATATTTTTTCTCCAACGTAAACAAAGATTTTGAATAATTTCAGGTAAGTGAACAGTAGGATACATGTCTACTTTTTAACTAGCACGGGTGATTTTACAGAAACATTACTGAGTTCATAAATATACTGAAATTGCGCTGAAATTAAGAATGTTTTATGCCCAAAGAAAAAATAAATATTTAAACTTTAACGACTTCAATTTTATCATGTTTGTATGATTCTCTGTAATATTTCGAGTGGAAACTAATTAATATACATCCTCTGATTGTTAATGGGCCGCGAGCGAAAGTCGTGTGCAATTCAATTACGATCCATTATCCTAATTTATAACTAAAACTCGTGAGGCCCCATTATAACAAACAAATTGAGCCCCATTTCCAGACAAGATGTAAGGCGTAATCCCTGTCCTGGGGCTTACTGTTGAATGCTGGACTTAGCGGCTGATGTCATCAACACAGTCGTCCAACGCCGACTCCGACACTAGAGACTAGTCACTCGTCACTCGTCACAGTCCACATATTACTAATTTCCTCTACCTCTCGGGGCACTTCACTAATTATTGTGATGGATGCAATGTTTTACTCTACAATCAATACCACTGTAATTGCTAATAATTTTGCACGTAACGTTAACCCTCGACACGTCATACATTTTATCACTTACTATAGGATATTTTTATTATTTAGGTAATAATTGTAAACGTTATTTCGTACCCATTTAAATAAATTAGTTTCGTAAAAAAATAAATGGTTGACCCCGTCAATTCAGTAAAAAATTTTAATACACGTCAGATAAGAATTTGAAAACGAAAGTGGCGTTGTTTGGTTATAAAGACAGCTGTTTAGAGGAACTGGAAACATTTCCTTCAGACATATCCATGATCTAAGCTATTTCCCAAAGGGAAGTAAATCCATTTTTGACATGGATATGTCTAAGCTCTGAGGGGGTTATTCAAATTTACGGGACGTAAATGTGTTACATCATATGGTTATGAGAACAGCTGTTTAGAGAAACTGATAACATTTGCTTCAGACATCCATGATCTAACCTATTTCTTACTAGGGCATAAATACAATACATAATGAGTTAGCATTTTCATACTCAAAAAGCTGTATATTGCAAACATAATTTTAAGGGTTGAGGACTACTAAAAAGTTATCAGGATGGTTAAAACCACCGTCGAAACGAGACTTAGTTGCGAAAGTTTCGCGTGCGAGTTTGCCGACGCAACCGCGAGGCGATGTTTATTTTGATAATTTTACCTGCGCATATTCATGACGGGGCGAGACGCCAAGTAAGAAAACATGTTTGGTAAGGTTCGAGTCGTAAAGTCGCTTCTTAAAACGGCGCGAACTTTGAGTAACTTGTCGTGTCTGGCCGATAAATAAGTTTATGCGGTCGAAACCCGCGGGCGGAGATGTCAAAGCTGAGGAGATGTGCGGCCGGGGAGTGCGCCGACCGAGCAGCTATAACTCAAATTATGTACCTCGTTCGAGCAAACAGCCCGGAGCTTACCGCCCCCGCCTCCGCAACAACTGGTGCGTTTTGATAAGGGTCGCTTTGATGATTAGGGCGGAAGATGACGTCCTCCAGAGGTAACTCAAGTCACCAAGCACGTATGTTCGATACCGTTGTAAAATCATACCTCATCATAGCAAACCTGCGTATTCAGCGAATTTCCATTTCTTAATTTATTTTTTGTAGCACCACACTAATAATCAAACAATCTAGGTATACTAATTTTAAATACAAAATTTAGTATAGGTATATGTACTGGGATTACGGTCTTATTTTACTACACAGAGAAGATTTTACGAAATAAAAATCGTGAACGAGACAAAATTAAAAATAAAATAAACGGCTTCAAGGAACGGGCACATACGTTCTCTGTTAAGTCAACTTATAAGATTTCATTCATTTGAAAATACTATCATATTGTTTAGTGATTATGTAAACCACCGTGTAAGAGTTTAAATAAATATTCTTAAACCTCCTTCAAGTTAAAAGTGTTGTAGAAAATTTCGGGAGGCATACCCCCATGAGGCAATACTGAACTTAAATACCAAATGTGTGTATTTATATTTCACTTTATCTAAATGGATCAATGCTGCAGGCTGTGGCTTTGAATACATTTATACAAACACGGACGGGCATCGTTTCGAAACCACTTTTTTTGTGGTCAGGGGACCCCAAAACGAATATATCGAATATAACGAATAGAGAAGCAACCATCTTATTGCGCTACCGGTCGAGACACCGAAACACGGAGACTAAAAAATGGAGCAATAAGTAGAAGAAAGAGGAAGTAGGAAAGAGGGGGGGTCTGGAATATGAACACAAACTGAATATAAATTCGCATCCTGGAGAGTTGAACCATATGCTTCTCGGCCAACATCCCGACTGTTTAAGTGGAAACCGATCCCGAGCGTGGACCACGCTGTTCCAGGATAACTCTTCTCTTGAAGGGAGTTAGAATATATGTAAGTAGTTTTATTAATTTCTTAATCTAGTAGCTTCAAATACATTACAAAAGTAGTAGTTTTACTTTACTTTAAACGAGCGTTACGTATGTGTGTAGAAGTCTCTACATTTGTCAATTTTCTCAAAGCACTTAAAAGGTTTTAAATTTTAGAATTGACCTTTATAATAAGGCTTTCACGTAATAAGGGATATATTAAATCTCTCTACAGATTAAGAAAACTTCGATTGGTTTTTGATGAATTTCCGTCACGTACTACGACGTGAATGTGGTCTTTACGTTAGCTTTTAGCAAAACGCAAATGAAATCAGATTCATTAAAAATTTCGAATTTGGTCTGATTAGATTAGATTACCATTTGAAATCGCGACCTACCCAGGTAGGTATTTTAAGCCAAGTATGAATGAGAAATGATTGTGGGATGATTGTGGCGTGATCTTGTAGTCTTGTTACTGACTAAGGCTGACATGTTCGTTAGACATGACTGTTAATTAATAGCCCAACAGCCGATAGCAACTAAGGGACCTACAGTTTAACGTGGAATCCGAACCACGGCCTCTGAATTACGAATTGGTCTAATTATGAGGATGGTATTTGCGGATTGACGTACTATTCAATAGTGCGGACGTCGAATTCTTGCGTGTTCCACACAAGAGAACACTATACCCACCGACCATCGCTCATAACTATCCACAATTCGTGACCTCCAAGTAGCTGGATTACAGGACGTCGCCACCGTCCCAGTCTGGTGTCACTACAAATGTAATTTAAAAGAACAAAAATCTAAAATTGAACTTAAAGACGTAGTTAATGTTACCTATTCCGCTCGATGAACTTGACGCTTCAACATGAAAATTCGTCTCCCCCTTCTGAAAGACAAATGACACATCCTTTCTGGATCCGAAATTAAATTACAACGGTGAAAAAATACCTAATGGACTAAAAATGAGACGGGCAATTTTTCACAATCACCGGGCATTTCTTATCTGGAGGGGCGAGAGCAGAACCAATGGCGTGTGACGCTAAAGTGAGTCGGTTATTGGGGCGATAATGGCGGCAAGAGATTGCGGGCGAAGCTCTGTAGGGGCGCTCATTTCGGCGCCCCCCGCCTCGCTACATATAGATTGAACTATTCCGCAGAAATGCGCCACTTAGCGCCTAATGCCGCCGATGTGGCCAAAGTGGCCGAGGGCATCACTCAGTTCCCAGCTGGCCGTTTCACACTTCATTGGCTCGATTCCGGCAATTGTTCTACGTTTGCGGACGAGTCACCTGAAATATTAATGTAGATGTGGAAATGGAGATCTCTTTTAGCTTTAATAGCCCAAATAATAATACTCTAGATTGAGAGGGATGGATCCAGTAAAATAGAAGGCGACAGAACTATAGATGACTGGTCCTAACAAAACTAATAGAAAAGAGCCGAGACTCTGGGTAGGGGTAAGATATATTTTTAACAGGCATTGCGTGGATCCACATCACAGGTATTTTATTAGATATACGTATCCAAACAAAAATTAAGACTCGTCTAATTACTAGACAGAAGCAATTTTATCAAATTTAGTTACCTAATATATTTATAAAGTATTCATATATTTTTAGTTTAGATTACTAGGGTATCGGAAACACCCTTGATATCGTTCTTGGAAAGCCTGTGTTACTGAAAGGAGTTCTATCTAAGATAATTGGCTCTCTCATTAATTTATTTGCTTCCTTTGAACGCCTAGCCGATCAAAACCTCCTTGTTCATCACAAAATTGACTGAGTAACTGCTGCTGTACTGAACGTTTGTTTTTAAAATCTTAGGACCATGGGAAAGCTAGCTTCTAAATCCCATAAGTCCAATTTATTAAAAATAAAAACAATTTTAAGTATTTCCTTAAAATACTTCGTAGTGTATTCAACAAACTTTCAGTTACAATTACAACCAAACGTATTTTTATTCCTTTTCACCTCATGCAAAACCGCTCCTCTCACAAAACAGTAACTGCAAGCCGGAAACAAAACGTTATTTCACTCTTTGAAGACAATTTAGACCACTCAACATCCAAAACACACAAATGTTTTCGCTTTACGAAATAATTAAAAAGGTTCAGCCGGCCGGCGTGAATGGAGCTCTCATTAAAGAGTAACTCGCCAATCGGCTAGTGTGATCACGTGGTCTGTGATGAGGGACGGTGACGTAGCATGTTGTGGGGAGGGGTAGGAGGGGGGGTTGCCCGTATAATTCCGCGGACCACGTCATTTAGACCTCTTCACAACGAAACCTCTCCATTAACGCCCCACTACACTCCTCCACGTTAATGCACTTTTCGGTGTCACCGCTTCAACTACACAAAAGATCCGCTCTGTTACTAACACAACAGTCCGTGCCTTTTGCGGCTGACTTCAACCAACCCCAGTGACCGAACCAATTATCAACGACTATTAAGATAATTATTTGAAAACGTAGCCTTTTTTCTACCCTATTACCTAATTACATGTTTTCAGTTATAGGCCTATACTAATATTTACATATTGTTGATTTTTCTACTAACTTAACAACATAAAAAAATTAAAATTAAAAAATATGCTCGAAAATACTTAATTGACACTAAGCCACTTCTCCTTTGTTTTATTTCATATATACAAAATAATATTGTATACTCAAAACCAGTTTAAAATTCAAATAGCCATGGTAGAAGTATACTTACAGTATAAATAAGTAAGGCTTAAGGTTCTAAGGTTATATTTTTTGTCTACTGATAACCTCATAATAATCAATCACTACTAAATCATTTTTAATTGAAAACAAACACTGAACACTAACTCAGCTATAAAACACAGACGGATTCACGTAAACAAACCAAACGTTGAAAACAAATGCAACAACGTGTAGATCGGAATAGTGTTTTGAAACGTAGACTAAACAGCAACTGAACAGATCACTTAACGGAACCCGCGGGCACCGTTCTACAACACAATAGTTGTTTAACGAGGAAAACGCATAAATATACATCATAAAAGAACAATAAATAAATGGTTATCTGGTCGAACGAACAACACATAATGTTGGCGGAACAATACGTGTTCGGACCATTGTTTTAGGTGCTGCTATCTGCATGCATGTTCCGACAACACGACCACGGTGCGCTGTGATCGTGCAGTCCCCAGTGGCGCATCATGAAAAGTAATCTTACATTTCAAACAGTTAAATTTGGTTTAAAACTGTTTAGGGGGTAATCCAATATTAACAAATGTGAATTTATGTGGTATATTTTTTACATTTTGATAATAATACAGTATACATATAAGTAATTTTCAACGAAAATTGTTTTTGATCTCTAGGCAACCCAAAACCTAAAAATAACATGGTCCCAGGCTTAGGTCTTACCACGAGACGGTAATAGCTTATTCGCAATGGGAAATTCGCTGAAACATCTAATGTAAACGGATTAATAAAAGTATTAGCCGTAACATAAGATTGGACGATAACAAAGAGGCACACGTGAGTAGGTTAAGTTAGAGGCGACCAAGCATTACTGTGATGCATGCGTCCATTAACCGACCTGTTATAGCCGATTAACTGGCAGACTGATCCTGCAGGACCGCAACCCGTCACGTTGTGACCGACCTGGTAGAAAATGTAAACGATTATGTGTAGGTAGACACACACACAGGATGTCTAAATGTGTATTGATCTTACAGAACCACATCCCGTCACATGGTGACCGACCTGGTAGAAAATGTAAACGATTATGTGTAGGTAGACACACACACAGGATGTCTAAATGTGTATTGATCTTACCGAATCACAGACCGTCAAGAAGTGGTGACCGACCTGGTAGAAAATGTAAACGATTATGTGTAGGTAGACACACACAGGATGTCTAAATGTGTACTGATCTTACCGAACCACAGACCGTCAAGTGGTGACCGACCTGGTAGAAAATGTAAACGATTATGTGTAGGTAGACACACACACAGGATGTCTAAATGTGTATTGATCTTACAGAACCACAGCCCGTCAAGTGGTGACCGACCTGGTAGAAAATGTAAACGATTATGTGTAGGTAGACACACACAGGATGTCTAAATGTGTATTGATCTTACAGAACCACAGCCCGTCAAGTGGTGACTGACCTGGTAGAAAATGTAAACGATTATGTGTAGGTAGACACACACACAGGATGTCTAAATGTGTATTGATCTTACAGAACCACAGCCCGTCAAGTGGTGACCGACCTGGTAGAAAATGTAAACGATTATGTGTAGGTAGACACACACACAGGATGTCTAAATGTGTATTGATCTTACAGAACCACATCCCGTCACATGGTGACCGACCTGGTAGAAAATGTAAACGATTATGTGTAGGTAGACACACACACAGGATGTCTAAATGTGTATTGATCTTACAGAACCACAGCCCGTCAAGTGGTGACGACCTGATTGATGACACCAATTTGTATGTGAGGTAAACAGAGAGAGGATTTCTAGATGTGTATCGCCACTCTTGCAGGACCGTAACATGTGTCGTGCTAACGGCGGGGGTTCTGAAAAGCCCACTAATATCTATTAAAGTACATTTTAGGATAAAGATGTATCAAAATATTTTAACTGCAACGAAGTAGACGTTTAACTCCTAACATCAATTACGTATAGCATACTAGACAACCATCCTTAATTTGTATTGGTCCCTGAAAACATACTTTCAAAATCAGAGGCCATCCGAAACAGCCGATACAGCAATTATCCTTAGGAAAGAGCAAAGAGCGGCGACGATAATGGAACACGACGACATCAAAGGTCAACTGATTATCCTGGCGCTGTCAGACGAGGGGAGGACAAAGGTGTTGGAATCAATCGGCAGGACAATGGGCACATTGGGCTGGCAATTAATGCTATGACCGGTCAGCCTGCCCGCCTCGACAATAATAATAACTATAAATAATCGCTCCTACCCTTCCCCGGTCACCTGCGCTTGCCTCCACACTTTGCTAGATCACTTGCTCCGCTTTGTGTATAAATACACTCCATTATCAGTCCTTACAATTCATCGTCTAAGTGTATTGTATGATATCGAGTTGAATAACGTTTTATTATTATTCAAATAGTATTTTTGCGAGGAGATTAACGTATGAGACTTTTTCTAAATAAAAAATCTCTCTCTCAATTACATTTTTAAAAATATGTGCATCGTACGTATGCCACCATAAATTATTGTGTTGTAACAACTTAAGTTGTTATAAAGCTAGTATTTCTTGTGTTGTTAAATAATGTTTTTAAAGAGAAAATTACATTTCATGCAAAATATTTTACAATCTTATCCCAGGCTAGGAGTTTTATAATTTTAACGTTAACATAATAAGGTAGTTTAGATAAACTTTTGTGGACTTAGTGAACTTATTTATACGGATTATTTGATTTCTTTAATCTGTTGCCATTCCGAAACAATAAAACTTTAGAGGCCTGTTTCATTCATACTTGTTAAATGTGTACTAGTACAAATACTGTAAATACAACGGTTTTTATTTAAAATATAATTAGTACTCAGTGAAAAAACTTATAACTTAGTGACAAGGACTACAAATAATGAAAACTATTTCTATAATCATAATATTACATATCTCGTGAGAAAAAGTTATAGAAACTAAAATAAAAATTATAAAATTGTAAATGGTATGTTTATACAACCTCATTCAATTACGAGTTTAGAGAAAAAACACAAAAAACAAATCGTGTTTTCACGCGTATTCAGCCCTCGGCGAGCGGATCCGCTGATAAAACTGCATCAACTAATTCATTTCATAATTAGCTTTTTAAGTAGCTTAAAACTTATCATCGAAACAGTTCCGTTGATCGTCGCACTAAACCACAGCCGCTGGCCACAGAACAGGACTTAACTGGCTCTGAATATGCACGAACATGAGTTCGGATTAACAATATTTGAAACAGTATTATGTTCAACTTTAACTGCCGACATAGAGAGTTTCAAATGCGAGCGTGTATAAATTGTATTAAAAAATAATATAACAATTTAGGGTTTTCAACTTTTTTTAATTTTTATGATGAAATTAATTAATTCAGGAATTCATGATTTAAAATTTCTTGTTAGCCTAATTGGTACAGTCTTCAACGACGGCGCAAGAGGTCACGGGATAAATTCAGTGAATTTTGGTTTGGACTATTTTCTAGAAAACCGATTGTGCAAAACCACTAAATAACATGTTTCTGGTGTAAATGCCCCAAAAGCAATTTTGTGTTTACCAATAATTAATTAGTATTACAAAAAAGTGAAATGGGAACATTTTATTTATCTAACGATCGTTATTTTTGTATGTAAATGTTTACTTTATTACCTCAGATTTTAGATCAACTATAACACAGCACTTTAGCCAAGAGCAAAGCTCTGATTTGGTAAGACAAAAATTGCTGGATCGGAGCTGTTGACTGCCAACTCCTGTCGGATTATGAGAGGTAACCTCTGACTAGGCTATGTGACTCACGCTGCTACAATTCTTGCATTCACCGCGCATTTGGGGTAAAAAAGTACTAAGCTGAGGTATTAAAATATGACATATTAACAAACAAAAACAATGGTAATATTAAATAGAAAATAAATATTTTAACTAATGATCCTCACCTAATAAGAGCAACCGTATAAAAATTACTTAAATGAATACATTATGACCAACAATATTAGCTTTAACTTACTGTAAAATCTCGCCCAGCCCAGACTGAAGAAGCCAATATGTTTAAGACAACTTGGCAAACAAGTTAGCTTGAGCCCAAATCTACAAAGTGTGCGGAAGTTTAGAATATTAGCATGTTAGCTTAGCAAAGTTGACTCGGTGAAGTTGAATACTTCAATTTGCAAGTTGTTGTGATGAAGCCTAATCTATCGATAACGTTCAGTCTGGCTGCAGTTTCTGTCTCCAGCAACGTTACGTTACGTCTTTAGTTTTTCCTACATTACTTTATATAAGCTTCCTCTAAACCTCCAGGAAACTCTTCTGATGTATTGATAATTAATTTACAGCTACAGATGTAATAGTATTTTAATTAGTTTTATATTTAAAATTAAAATATATCGTGTTATTAAAGTTTGTTTAGTGTGTTTCATGTAGGTACTTATTGTTTTACCTCTGTCCAATCTAAGATTAGCAATCAAAACCCAACTGCAGCTAGAAGGCCATATTATACTTGAATTTTGAGTAATTTTAACAGAAAAATAGTAAAATTTAGCAAATTTTAATCGAGTTATTTAGTTTAGCAAAATATTATTTTCTGACAATATTGGAAAACCAATTTTGTAATAAATATTTTTCAGTAACAAAGAAAAATAACACTGAACTCAAATAGTAAAATGCATTGTTTTATATGAACTATATAAACCAACAGCTGTTCCTATTGGTTTTCTCATCTTGGTACCCATCAAATAGTTTTTACGAGGTTTGCAGCCTCTAGCTACACTTTTCCCAGCCACATAGACTATAGATACATGTGAGGACGTATCAAGAAAATAAGGGGGTGAGCCAAAACAGTCATAGATAATTTATAGAACTAATAAATAATGACTGGAAATATCGGGAAGGCAATCAAGACCATTGCTGCTTCTTCTTAGGAATCCATCAGTTTGAGCCACAGTCAAAACATAAACTTAACTTACCGGAGAGTGCCAAAGTCAGTAGCCAGAACTCTTTAACGAGTGGGTTATAGTTTACCTGAAAAAAAATAAATTATGAATATTTTTCAACAACAACTATTATTTCATATATAAACGTCGTTACGAATTATTCATTTGGATTAAACTAGCAGTTAGCAAGTTCTGTTAAACTTATGACTAAATGTGAAAATATTCTCAAAACTGGGGTTTCAAAAGCTTATTATTTTATCCCTAAAAGGCATAGAAAATTTTAAATAGGTAAATTCATAGCTGTCAGTGCTCTTGATATCTCGGCAAAATGTGACAAGAAACCTTATTCCACGTTATAGAAAAACAGAAAGAGATTAAGAGAAGACCCTTTACGGCATTTATGGGTCATAAAACATAAAAATAGCCATAAATATCATAACTCCAAGCAAGTAATTGCAGACAGAACTCCAATTTTAATTGTATAGGTAGAAGATATTTCATCAGTCAAAATTCGATGCTAAACCTCCTGCTTTTATAATAATCCTGTACTCTATAACTAGAAGGGAGGGAAATGCCATTAATTTTGTACAGAGTAGAGTACAAGCGTAGGTCTCGAAGCACCAGCAGTTGCAGCTCAGGGTTGTGCTGCACCGACGCAAGATTGCTCTCCGAGTTTATTTCCTCGCCCGTCGTGATCTGTGCATGCTAACAACATTGTTTGCTGTTTTCCTGGAGTCAACTCAGCTCAGCTCCCGTCATACAGTCAGTGTAACTCTGTTATCAATTTATAGCGTACAAAGCAAGAGGAAAGTGTGAGATGCAGTTCCTTTGTTCAGCAAGTGCAATGATGCAGACCAACATGGGAGGACACGTAACAGTTTATCGATACGAGTATTGCTTCTAAATAATTGCTACACTAACTGGTAGCAAAATAAATCGTTACTGAAGGTTTACTATAAAAGGTAAATTTTTAAATAAAACCGCTTCTAGAGGTGACTTTTTTTTCTCCCCTCTGCTCTATATACGGGAAAAGTTTTCCATGTTTGTTGAATACAACACCGATGGTACAATTATCAAGAAATTTGGAGCAAGGGTGCACTTTATTAATAACCCGATCCGACCACTATATAACCACCGATATAACCACTTAAACGTGAAAAGTCCAAATATCTCAATCAGCACCCACAAGAACAATAGCGCCCAAAGTTATTCTTGTGGAATATCTACCTTATTAATTTTTTAATAAGAATTAAATAATGTACAGTATATTAAAGGTAGATATTATTTGGTTTGCGTTACGCTATTTTTCTTTAAATTGCCCATCAAGAAAAAGTGCTAATACATTCAATCATATTGCAAACGTCCTCAAAGCTTGCCACTACATTACAAGCCGTAACTTCATGTTTCTGTCATGTACATAAGCCTTGGCCACCAATAGTATGTAAAAATGTTTGTTTGTGTACATAATCTAAAGAGGTTTCTAAACGCTACAAAAAAATTTGAAAGCTGCAAAAATTTTACATATATACCAAATAACACTGAAAAAATAAATACGTCGATTTTAAATGCGCTTGATAAGTACTCGTATATCAAATCTTTAAACGATCAATAATTTTACTAAATAAACAATCAAAAGACACAATCAATTCGAATATATTTTAGGAAAAAATTAAATTACTGGTATGTTCTCTTAGATCCCTATTAAAAGCATATAAATCTTTACTCGTAATATATGTGGTAGAACATGTTCTTATTCAATAGACCTTTATATTTACTGTATAAACAAAATCGCTTTCTGGTCAGTTAACAAAATATAAATATGAAAAATAGAGAGAAAAACTATGAGGAAGTGATGACAAGGCGGTCGGGCGGTATGAAAAGGCGATAATCGTAAACCGGATGTTGCGTTTACTACATTTACCTGTTAGAAGTGGTTACATCGTGTTATCACTACTACACAACGGAGGAGAGAGATTTTCACTCTCGAGTTTTACACAAAAACACATACCAAACCTTTCATGTTTTGCTTTTCATTACAAACTAATTGATTTTGCATTTTAGAGAAAAGTAAGTAAAAACATCCAGAACCGGCGTAACACAAGAGGAAGCACTCGGCTATTGTTATTCTCCCGGTACCAATCGACGGTCAATAGGGTCTGGCGGACGTCTTCAAATGAAACCAGCATTTCCAATTACAATACGAGACGCATAAATCAATTGTTATCGGAATCAATAAGGTCGATCTGTCCGGACCACTCGGACATGTGCTAATTGATGTCCGGAATATCGATTCCGTTTCCGGAAATTCAAAAATCGGCCTCGACAAGATATCAGCGATATAATTGGACCGCGGCACGGTGACAGGCCTCCATAAATTGGGTGTCGAGAACTACACCATTAATTGTCCGTGTTGGGGACGTTTCCGATGTTATTAATCAATTCAGCACACGTGTATGCAGGCCGACCACCGTGTACACACGGGACAATCAATACCGTTGGGCCGCGTTCTACCACCTCTGTCCTTTAAAATTAAAACCTAACACGGATTTAAGATTGTTTATGAACGGTTGGTGAATTTATAACTGTTTACATTATAATAAAAAAATATTTCCTTTGAAAATTGTGTAAAATTTTAAAGATGGAGTCACCATAAGTTTCGGAGTGGCCATTATTTAGAGCGGTAAGGTAGCTAGCAACTGCACTGCTAGGATTATTGATGGTGGCCGTATATCCCTCTCTACTAAGCCGCAGTTCTTACATCGAAGAGCGAGTGCGCTAAAGCAGACAAAACGACATTACTCCACTTGCTGTTTGGTTTAATTGGAGGAATTTTTAACTGTACCTACGAAATAAGTTCCACGACCAATGCTTTTAATTTAACCATGAGAAAGATCACATCTGACGTAACGATTAACTTTAAGAAATATTCTTCAAACACACACAAGTCAAATAAAAATACAACCCCTTTCCGTGAAACGCCTTTAATACACTTTTTAATTTAGAAATTCGTTGTAAATAATTGCGTTAAGGTGTTTCCATGGGACACAACAAAAATAAAATATTCGGTGAAGTGAATCGTGAAACTACGTTCTACGACAGTCGTAATTATTTGAAAGCTGATATTTCTTCCACTAAAATGTATTGAGTAACTCTATAGTAATAACTATGAAAGAATAATGTAAATAATTTCGATGGTTTATTTTACCGGAATAAACGAATCTGAATAAAATATGACGAAATAGTGTTAAATTTCTGTAACCCTTCATTGTTCAACACTTAGGCTGGTGCCGAAGCATACCGAAAGCCGATGTAATAGCAACAGCTATTCAAACTAGTCACCAATGGCGACACCTACCAACAATAAACAGCTCATCCCAGTCAACCTTACTCTATTCAATACTAGTTAATAGAGTTGGGAACTTGGGGCCTAATACAGCGCCCAACTTGGCGCATACTTGCCCCCCTCACCCACACCCCTCCCGCATTTGGATCTCCCCCGGCTTGGAATTTTCAATATCACCAAATGCGATCTCTTTCTCGTCCCATCGCCTTTTATTGTATTGCAAATGTATTGGTTGCTAATAGGTTTGCGCCGGTATTCCTCGGACTTTCCTTTTCCTAATTGAAAAATCCTAGAACTTTACAACTGTGGAGTCTGAATCAAAGTTTATCCTTGTTAGGAAGACGTTTTCACTGTATCGCACCTTGAATCAGAGATTTATAGTTTGAAAAACAAATAAAAATAATAAAAATTGGTTTTTAAACACTAGTAAGTGAATTAAAACTCACATTATTTTTGTTTAATGGACAAAGGTACGACGAAAAGTATTCAACGTTTGTTTTCAAGGAATATTTTCAACGGAGTTGAGAATTGACACAGACGGTAAAGCTAGTTGTTAGTATTTACAACAATCACTGGCCGGAACCGTCTACCCAGTCATAATTAACCACTTGTTTTGTGCTCTTTTTTCAATTTCCCTAATCCAATCTCTTTGTTACCCGTGTCGTTTTAATCAAGATTGTATTACAAAAACGTATGATTTGTTTACAATTCTGACGGATAAACGTATCTTCAACGTTTTGTCAGTTTTATTGTACGTAAAACCATTCGGAATTTATTGGATGAATAAATAATTTTCAGAAATAACATTTCCTCTACTTGACTTTTCTTGCAACTGATCCAACGTAGTCGCCGAATCGTGCGGTAACCGATTCATCCTAATCACCGGTTGGGTATTGGGTAACCGTATAATACCCGTTTCCTGTTCCACAAATACACCCCAATCAGATATGCAAACAAGACCGTCAGTAGGAGGTACGGGCGCTGCCAAACTGGCATTAATTGAATCATAACGGGCTTGGAATCTGACCTAACGACATTGTTGTGAAAAGGTTATAACGTTTTGGATTCTGTGCCAAATGTATCGTCGAGAGGGTTTAGTACAACGATTACAACTAAACCCTTGGCAAAGTCACGAAAGGGAGAATATCGAGCACAATAATCAAATTTATAATTATAGTATATTATTACTATTACCTTTCGAAATGTTTTTCTACCCAGGCAGGTATAAATGAGAAATGAGTGTAAGATGTTTATGGCGCGATCGTGTAGTCGTGTTACTGACTAAGGCTGGCTTGTTCCATGGAGAAGTTCGTTAATTAATAGCCCAACAGCCGATGACATCTAAGGGACCTACAGTTTCGTGGAATCTGAACCACTTTTGCTTTTTACGAACTGGTCTAACTATGTGGATGGTATTTTTGCGGATGAACGTAGTGCAGTATTCAATAGTACAGACGTCAATTCATGTCATGGAATATCACATACACCACGAAACACATAAGAATTGATGACTTTACACTCGGTTGCCTCACCAAAAATTATCCACAAAATGAAAAGGTTTTTTGATAATCAGCATATTCGTTTTTTACCTTAATATAATTTATTTTCGTAGTATATAAGAATGCTAATTCTAACATTTGAGTTTTAACCCTGCAGGTGCTAAAACCTCACTGTGAGATGTCAGCGAGTTGCAATTAATTGTATAGCGCTATCGAAGTCAACATACCGTCACGGTGCTGCCATCTCCGAGCTAATACATACAACTACTCGCGTAGTTCCCTATTCTGACGCTTGAGTTCGTTATTTTCCGCTAGAGTATGCTTTTATAGCCAAATAAGAGCTTTCTCAGATGGTGGTCCTTTGTAGTGTAGTGGTTAGACTGTTGTGCTGACGAGTACAACAGTTAAAGCCATTCGGAGGGACGAGGGTTCGAATCCCGACCATGAGCAATTTGGCTTGCAAATGTGTGGTATAGTGGAGTAGAGGGTCTACCTTAAATAAACGGTGACCGGCAAGTTGATGGCATTTGTACGCTTAATTAGGATTGCAGTGGACACCTATTTTGCTTTTATGGTTTGTGGTTATAAGGGGGGGGCATGTTTTGTGTTTTTTGTGTATGTTCGGTATTTTATGAAGAGTTGCATAAAAAAACAAAATTTAAATAGTCATAGCGTTAAATGACTTGGAGAGTTAAATATGAATAGTTACTTTACTAATATTTATTTTTTTAAGTTATACGTTGACTTCGTTGACAATTCATAAAAGAAAGGTTTCCCAAATATCCTAATAAACCGAAACCGGTTTTAACTCAATACCAAACAGCGTTTACGTAGTCTTGTCAATTACTAATTCCAATTAATATTCTCTTTGAGACAGGACTCGCCAGCCTCCACGATCAGCGAGATGACGCAGCTCTGGTCCAGCCGAGCGGGAGCTTCCAGCTTCAGTGTCGTTCAACTCATTACCATGGAAATTTACAGACCCACCCCCACCCCCGCCCACCGCTTCCGACACCTACCCCTCTGACTCCAATTGACCCGGATAATATCAATCTGATGCAAATTCATTATGGAATTACCTCAATTTATTTTACCTTTTCGACAAACATTACACTCGTTGGAACTCTTAGTTTCCAACTTTTGGATTTATTAACAGGATTTAAAATTGTACTAGAGGTATTTAACGATATTTCCACGTTTTCAAGGCACTAACATATATTAATTCAGTTAAATCAAATGTATTTTATGTGTTATTATACTTGTAATGAAGACATTTAAGAAAATTCAGTAACTTTTTCAACGTGATTATAAATGTTTCATTAGTAAATAAATTGATACCTAATAAACTATCAGTTAACTAAATATTTACTAACATGATTATGATCAAATGAAAATAAGTTAGAATAACCGTATCGTTTTCACATTGTATTAGAACTTAAATAGATATACCGTATAGTATATCAACCTGAAAAAATGGAAAAGAACTTCAAATAAAATCTAGGTCTTGGATACATAAATAAAAATATAACTATTCAAAATATAAATTAGTCAAATGCAAACAAAAATTATTGATAATTTTCTTAATAATATTTTAATCAGATTACATGCCGAAAATAGTTATTAAATACTATATATAGTTAATCATGACAAAAATCACAATTGTTAAAAAGATTTTACCACATTTGTAAAACAATTTTTTCAGGTAAACAAATTACACGAATTGAGCGAATTAGTTATTGACTAACAACCCCCATCGTTAATTTACATATAATTTTATTACTAAAGTTACCAACTTTAAATAAAAAAAAGGAAAATCGCAAAATTATGTTTTGAAACTGACCTTGGGTCGGATGTATGCAAAACATTGTTAAGATATATAAAAACAAGAACTAAAGAACGATAATAATTATATCTACGTCGGAATAGGTATTATGTAGTCCAATAATTTGCTTTTGTTACTATGGCATAACATATTACCACAGACGAAACACTTTATCTAGTGTTAGCCTTAAAAAACCCCGAAATTCCTCAATGATATTACTGACGAATGTGCTGTATCGTTAAATTAATACGCGGTCTAGTGGATGTATAGCACGGCTACCACACTGACACCCCGACTTCGAATCTTAAGGTTTAGATTTTAGTTTTGGTTTGCAGATATACAATATAATAAGTTACTGTCCATGGTGAGTGTATTCTGAGTTCGTCCATCCTATTATTTGAATATTTTAATGCACTACTAAACCATAAAAACATAGAGGCTACATAAATAGAGTCTTCTATATAAATCACTTAACATTTAGGGTGGCCTGGTAATGTAAGTGCTGTCTGGGAGGGGGGTGAACACAGCGCGTGCGCACAACCGACAGATGCGTGACAGCTGTTAGGGAGCTGCGCAGTGCGCATGTGTCAACACCCGCTACCGCTATTCGTTACAAAGAGTTATAAATAACACCAGGGGAGGTGGAAGGGGGAACTTCTTTCCTTTGCCACAAGTACGACTCAAGAAAATAAGAAACAACTAGTCATACGCAGATTATGGTAGAATTATTCGTGTATTTTTATACAGAGTGTCCCATATTTAAAATAGAAAACTGTGAGAGAAGATTTTATTGGTAAAAAAGAGAAAATCAAGAATATTTTTTTCCAAAAGCTCTTTGTTTGCCAGATATCCACCATTTTGTATTATTAACAAAATAATTGTCAAACTTCGAAAGTTTTCAACCAATCTTTATAAAACTCAAAACTTTTATATACATATAAGAGACCTATAATGTGGACAAAAGTCAACTTGGTCAAATTCAAAATTACAAAGTTAAGGCCATTTAAAACTCTTTACCTACAATGGTGGAAAAACAGTAAAGGTTCAAATGGCCGCAAGTTTAATTTTGTTTCTACAGTAGTTCTATTTCCTTCAAACATACTTACTGAGTTTTATAAAGGTCGGTTGAACATATTCTAGGATAACAATTATTTTGTAAAAATATAAAATGTCGGATTTCTGCTAAACAAAGTGTTTTTGAAAAAATAATTATTCTTGATTTTCTTTTTATTTTAACCCAGATAACTGTTTCCCAGAGTTTGGCACTTTGAATATGGGAAACTGTATACCGTTGTCTGTGAATCATTTCCACATTAAAACTAAATAAAATTAAAACAGCGGAATAACTTGGAAAAAAATAATATAGAAAACTAAAATATAAATAAACTACTTTTAAACCATCAGAATTAATATGTCCTTATGTATAGTACCTTGCACTAGAGACACATCCCTGGCCACAGTTATGCGTACTAAGAGGGAAAGAAAAAATAAAAAATAAAAATAAGCTACCTAATATATTTTAAGGATATAAAAAACTACATCTATTTTAGTCTGGTTTGTGTGTGTGTGTGTAATGGGGAAAATTATGGTATATATATTTGTATTTCATAAAATTGTGTCATAACACCGATAATTGGCCTCTTTATTGATCCAAAATACTGTATTTTAGTGGATCGAAATATAACCATACATCTTGTGGTTTAAATTAGAAGGTTAAAAAATTAAATAACATATTATAATACTATCAATTAAATATAAACATTCGACATTTTCCTCTGGATGCACTTATAAATATATTCTATAGAAACATATTGCATACGGCCGTTTTAATTCGCGTAATGCTAAAAAAACACGAGCTATATTGCAGATCAAGGAAGACGGTTTAACCTACAATGAGCTCTCGCGGATACGGCGGTGGTATCGTGGTGGGAGGGGGAGGGGGGAAGTAATCAAGAAGGCCGATGAATGCACTACCTGGAGTCGAATGATCATCCTTAATTCAATATCCGATCCGCAATATTGCAAAATATAAATAGCTCTCCGGAAACTGGCTTGCTTTAAGATATTATCAAACCATCAGCATCTCGCAGCTCGGCGCCGCTTGGAATTTTCGACTTGAATATTTTATAAACCTCCCCTTTAAATAATGTATAAATACGCCTCTACACTGATTTTATGTGAAATGAAGCGATCCAAGTCAGAGTGTCTGATGGTGTTGTTTTCAATACTACTTGAAACTGTACTAAATATTCAGTACTCAAAATGGATGCAAAGCACTCAAGTGTTCATTTGCTTCTTCACGTTAACAAGAAATAAGTACGATTTTTATATTTTAGCGTCATATTATTTATTTGTTTTCAATCTCTCATTTTTATTTGAACCAGAAATCACATTCAAAATCTTGTAAACGAATTATTTCTTATAAACAAGGTTTAAACATACCAATTACATATTTATATAATACCCGATTAACTGTTAGAGGATAAGGCTACATGGGAACCAATGAATTAGTACAATACTATATTGTACTATGCAATGTAATATGCATTGATAAAATATCAATATATTGCCATCGCTTTATAGTATTAACAGAGCATACGCTATAATTGCCAATCCTTTATTATTGGGTTCAAATCGTAATTGAAGACAATATAAGGAATTTATATTTTTTAATGCAAAATAGTATATTACTATTTGATCGATATTAAAATCCATAGATGTGTTTATTTTTTTCCAAGGTATTAAGTATTACCTAATTAACACGGTATTAAGTACTACCAAAAACACACTACCTATTTACCGTACTGAGATATTTTTAGTACGGTCGCGAACTAATAATTAATAATTTAATTTATAAAATATTCAAACAAGGTTATCCACTTTTGACAGTTTCGCACCCCCTTAGGTCTTGCCCGATGGAATGTATAAAACGATTTCGGTGGATGACACAGACACACCTGGGATGAGTATAGGAACTAAAAGAAACAAAAGGTTTGACATTGGATAAAAGTAATATTTTACTTGGTTTGTAAAAACACATCATTTACAGAATTGTTGTGTTAATCATTGGTTGGACAAAATAATCTCTGTAATTAATTATATTTTTAATAACTTTCACCCAGCCACTTAATATTTAACATAAATTATGAACTATACGTATCTAAAATTAAACCCATCACACTCAAAACATGAAAATACCACATTCTTAATAAAAACCCCATTGCACAAATAAGAACGTCGTTCGAACGGTCGTTGTTATTGAATCATATTCGGATGAATGAATCTTCTCTGGAATTTCCGATGTGTGAATTCGTTATCGGTCAGTTTTAACATTTTCAATTCTCGCTTTTCCATTATTGTTTTACTTTACTCAAACAGTTTATCACTCTTTAACTAACTTGAAAACGTTCCATCAATTTATCCAGTTAAAATCACGTCTTCGGGTTTTAGATTAGATTCAAGTTAGCGGTTGCTCAATAGAAAATTCACCACATTGTACTTCAAATTTTCACTTGAAATATACTATATTTCACAAACTGACAAGGAATTTCTTCCATTAAATTAAAATAAAGTTTATTTATTTATCCAAGCGATGAAGTTAAATGTGGAACTTCAACAATGTGAAATTGTTACAAACAAGAAAAATACGAAGTGGCAGTCGTAAAATGTTATATTCTGTGTGTGGCTGTATCTGTATTGTTGTATTTTTCGGTATTTACACTAAACGCGGTGTGATATACCACTATAGAATTAAGCGACTCAATGAAACAAGTTTACATTGTTTCCCAGTTTATTTCTTGAACACCCTGTTTGGACGCCGCGTTGTACGCCGTGTCGTGTTATTGTTATGCGAATGGTTTTTCTCCCCTCGCGAACACTGGTCGACGTGCATGTTCGATGTTATCAGTCCGAGTTTCGGCGAAAAACCAGCGGAACTGGAAGCGGTACCCCGTCATTACGGAGACCCACAACACTGCTCCCACAACACCCTCGAGGGAGGGACGGACAGCAGACGAGGCAACGTTCATGTGGACAACTACAGTATCAACCTAACAACTCTACTTCAGCAAAGCCAATTATAATCTCAAAACTCCGGAGTAAGAGGGAGTTAATGTTATTGTTTATACAAATTCAACTTAAGTATTCTGTCATTACGAAACTTTCTCATTATTACTTGGTGTCAATTTATACCTTGTCTACTACTGAGTTACAGTATTTTTAAACCTAAAATGTTTCATTACTTTTAATAACTAGTTTGTATTAGGATCTCGATTACTTATCCAAGTAACAAAGTGGTAGTAACGATGTCACGCAGTGCAAAATTACTTGGACCGCTAACAAATTATGAATTCTGGCAAAGGGTTCATAATGTGTCCGGTAAAGGTTTAGAGGTCGAGTTAGCTTTTCTTACTAACACTTTTAAGTTAACATAAAAATATAGTATTTAGTGTTATTAAATATAAGTTTATTATTTTAGAAATTAGACATTATGGATTACAAACACAGGGACTACAACGTATTAGTTTGGTCTATTCATACTTTATACTAATAAACGATTCTGATCTCGTTTAGTAATACTAATAAATACCTTTAAACACTTTTTACATGATTAATAATGAAAATTTTATATTTATAATGCCACTTTGTAATAACATAAACTAACGGCAGTTTCTTTAAAGAATAAAACAAATTTATGACTTAAACATTATTTTAGAACAACGGTAATAAGTCTCAATATAATAGGAGTACAAATCTGTAAACAAAGTTGAGACAGAGGCCGTATCTTGAAATTAATTAACAATACACGGCAAAAATAATGAAGAAGGGCGTGAACGGCCGAGCTAAGTGCCGTTTCCTGTAGCCGCCGCCGCCTCATGCCAATTCATTCATTCTCCCCGCAATTTAGGATTACCGGCTACAAAAAGGTCAGGTTTACTTAGTTAAATGTCATTCACCCTTCGGCTTTTAACCGCTCCAGGAAAGACGAGAAGCGGCCACTTTAGAGCAAGCGTTATTTAAAAATGCATTACGAAGTTGCGCCATAAAAACAGTCGAGTCCGTCCTGTAAGTTTCTTATTTTTGAAGTTACACCTGTAATATAACACAATGCACCTTTTAAACGGTTTTAGAAATGAAATAGTTTTGTTTATTTGAAAAGCAAAGTGATTGACACTTGGTGCAGTTACGCAGCGCATATCGACAAAGTAATATTCCCCGGAGTATCAGGTGAGGATTGGGTCGGAAACTGAATGTTGTCGTTACTACTTATATGAGAAAATCCCTTCCTCCAATGTTCTTCCAAGACCATTTGTATAACATGCTGAGATTTAATTTTCAGCTGAAGTTTAACAGCTTTTAAAACTTGTATCCGTACAAAAACAGTACACACGCTTTCCTTTATGAATTGTACTAAAATAAATGAACACAATTTTATTAACTCATCAATAATCGTGAAAGTAAATAATTGTTGACAATATTAACGTAATTGAAAAACAATTTGTGAATTTGTATTATGATAATATGGGTACATAGTTATAAAACAACGCTTACCTTACATGACATTTATATATAAAATGATGTATTCAGAACTCGTAAATTATGTAGTTAATTAATTTTTTATCGAAAAAGAAACAAGTACTAAGTTTTTTTAAATTTTTTTCTTGGAACATTAACTGAACTTCTAACTTCCGTCAACGTTTTCACAATTATTTTACAACTCAGAAATCGAATGTGTGTTCCTTATTTTTTTAACAGAGTTATTTAGTATGAAACAGTTCAGAATTAAAATTACTATATAAAGGTTCATATCTGAAACTATAATTTCAATAAAATTTCAAAATTGGCGAGAAGAAGATATAAATAAAATTCTAGCAATTAGATTCAATGAATATTCAGATAATTTCGAGATTTTAGGTACTTCTTAAATATGTGCTCATTTTAACTTTCTAACGATAACTAGTATTATTCAAAACATTTACCTCTTCTCCTTACAATCTAGTTACTGAATCCCTCAGAGAACTATCGCCATTCCCGAACTTGAGGTTTCTCCGCAGTCGAGCGAGGAGAATATTAATTATCAAAGGCAAACGTAAGATATTTGATAACTCACGACTCATCTCGTCTACAGTAAAAGCTGTTCAATGTCGGAGGTTGGCAACTCTGGCAATTAAACCGGCTTGGGGTTGGCAATAAAATGGAGAACCGCTGTAGAGGTAACACACAACAGTAGTAAGTGCTGGTAAGTTTGCATACGAGTTTATGCACACAACACGACTTGTTTGCCGTCGGTAAGAAATTAGATCTGTTCAGAGTTGTTCAAATAGCTGCACTACTTGCGGGGTTAAAAGCGGAGATGCTTCAGAGGATAAACTTTCTAGATTGAATGATGTTCTAAAATGCATCATCCGGTTTGGAGTTTTAAACGTATTACTTCGCGATATGCCTACGCCGTGAATTAGATTATAAGAAATATTATGTAATACATTTAAAAGAAAACTACGGAGTTTCTTAATCTTTTTATACAGTCTATGAAACTAACTATAAGTGAATATTTCATACAATGTAAATAAATGGGTACAAATAAAAGATGTAACAATAAGGAATTCAGGTTTTATTGTTATGTTTAACACTTATATACACAATTGGTCGATTCGTTACAAGAGACTATCTTTTGCTAGAAACAAAAACAAGGGTTTAGTCCGCTTATAGTCAATGTTATACCTAATATCTTTGGCATTAATATACCTCAAACAACAGAAAACGCAGGGGAGGAAGCGTTCCCTAAGATAACATGTTAATTTTATTACATTCTTGTCTAGTTGTTTGAGAATCTACAACCCTTCTGATATCTCCACGAACAAAAACACAACAGGATTAAAGCGTTTTAAGAAGCAAAAATCACGATCAACTGTTTACTGAAGGGGAAAGAAGAATTGATAAACGATGATCCTACAAACAAGGGTTTATACGGACGAGGAGGGAGGGGGGAGTGAAGATGTGCAAAATGGGCAGTGTACATTTAATTAGCAATGCTAAATCAGCAGCCCACAGTTAATGGAGCCGGGAACACGGACGGACCGACTGTATCCTAATTATATCAATTATACGACCCTTAATTAAACAAATATGAAGTGCTTCTTGACTCCTCCTTCTCCTGTTCGAACACACAACCGATTATTTATTTATTATAAAAAATCAATTGTTCGAAGAAGTAAGGTTTTATCGCTCATGCAATTTTAAAGTCAAGTGTGAATTATTTTAAACTAACTTAGATAACAATGTTTAATTAGAAAAACACAATGAACCCCGGTCAAAAATATCACTAAAGTACCACTTCATTAATACAGCACTCACTTAAACCACTTTGGCAGTTTATAAAACGACTTATAATTTTATTTGTTTATTCTAAAAAAACGTAATTTAATAATATGAACATTATAATACTATGCTATTACTGTGATCATAATAATACTAAAGCTTGTTTTGCTATACATTAAAATAGAAACGTTTAATGCAGGTGGTTTAAAAAAATGGCCGGTGTAGACAAAGTTAAAGAACATCAACAAAACGACTGTTTGAAAGACGCAATGAAGCTGTGTCGGTAAATTATCGACAGCGTTGATTATTCATGAGAAATGATGGGAGAAAACGAGATTTCCTCTTCGGAACATTCATAAATATTTACGCCCGCGTTATTTTTAGTTCCGACCTCAAACTAAGCGTTTCGGAATCAGCCTTTTTAAATAAATCCAAAATAGCCCCAATTACACACTTATCATTACTATCGTTCTTTCCCTGATGCAAAACGTTATGTAATTCACATATTTTTGTACTGTTGTTTTTGTTTTTCCACCATGGTTTGATCCTTTGACTGATCTGCATTACCTGTTCTTCAGTCAACCAATGTCTTTCTCTTTTCAATTTGCACCTGTAGTGTATATTCCCTTTGGTGTATATTCGTCCTGAACATTTCTCTATACTTTATCATCTGTGTGTTCGTCTTTTGAAGATCTTTCTGTGTGCTTTCTGCCAATCTGTCATTGCGTTGAGACTTTTATCCACCTTAAAAGAAATATAATTGTTTTGTAATCTTCTTAAGTTTGTATCTTCTGCTACCAACGCAATGTCGTCTGCAAAGGGTAACACGCTGAAATTCATAATATCAACGAACATTCATGATTTAGTGTGTTAACCTTTGCAGACGTCATTGTGCTGCCAAGGTCAGGGGTTACGCCTTTCAGTTTTACCTTTTGAGGAGATCATTCCAATATTACATTAGTTTTATAGGTTTTACATGGATATGTGTTAGCTCACAAGCATGGCAATCAGTCAGACCAAAATTTGAAGTGAGTACCAAAATTTCATATGGTAGTAAGTACCGCTGTTTAGAGAAGTTGAAAACATCCCCTTTATACATATCCATGATCTATCCAATTTCCAACAGGGAAGTAAATACAATATTTTTTATTTTCTACTTACAAATACAAGCAAATCACCAAAAATATGAGAACATAAAAAATCTCATCAAAAATTCTATTAACACCTGAAAAACAATTTCAAACATAGCGCCATTCTAGTGTGTTAACTGAGAGATATCGTGTAAAACGATAGCTTAGAAACGAGTTAAATAATTAAGTTTTATATGACAAGTAAATGAGAGCGAGGGAAAACGCTGTGTGGGGTAATTTCCCGAGCAGAAGTTGTACGTTACCGTAGCGGGCGGTGAGGGGCGCGGGGACGCGTCATGCCCGGAGTTCCGCCCAATTTCGGGTTTCCCGGCACATTTTAATTGCACTACCCACAATAATTAGCGTCGAATGAGCCTGCCAATCCGTGCCCAATCAATTTATTTTCCCGAACCTCGTTTCCCATCTGTAAAAACTCCAATAAAACAGTTAGCGTTCATTGCTTGACGTGTAATTGTTTTAGAGAGTGTAACGGTTGCTGGATATTCAGTTATAGTTGGCAATACACGACCAATTCGAAACGGTTGTGTATCTAGGCCTGCACTATAACGTGAGCGAGCGAGGTTCGCGGGGCTACAAAAATGCGCTTTAATACTAAATCTCACAGTTTGTTTTATTTTTTCCAAAAGTTAAAAAGGGCTCACAGAGATTTTAAACAACACAATATAAAAAGAACTTTTTAAAATTCTTTAAAAAAATAGGAAACTAGACACTTTCAGTAAGTTGTTTTCCAAAAAAACTTATTCCTTTCAGAACAAATATTTATTTTAACTAAAACCAAGCCACAACTAACTCTATTTTTATCAGTCTTTGTTGACGATTTTTGGTGTTTACGATGTTTTGTGGTGTTTGCTGTTTCCTGTTGTTTATTTTTGTCTTCACAAATGTGAGGTCAAAGTTATGCAGAGACAATAAGTGATTTAGAATATCAATTATTACTCTTATTTATTAGTCGCCAGGCCAACCACTAGCTAGGTATTTTAAGGCAAATACGATTGAAGAATGAGTATAACAAGTTAAATATACTCGATGATATCGGTACCTTTGTTGCTAGGCTAGCTAATTAATTTGATGGGAACAGTAATGGGTAAAGGTATCTACAGCCAGTTTCGAACCTTCACAGCTTAGTGTCCAGATTTTACCCCAACTCGAAACGGTTATGTTTAATTAATAAATTTCTAAAATATACGTAAAAGACACAATTTATAAAATGAGTGTTTGGAGTAAAATACTCTTAATTTGATATCACAATGAAAGAGGAAAAGAGTACAGATTTGGACCAGAGCTTGACTTTTTAATTTGGAATATTACATTTATAATTCTACTTTATGATTCATTGTTTTTCCTGACATAATATGTGCCTGGACGTTAGGCCTAACAAATTAATTTTTTGTGTTGTCTCTAAATGGCTAACCCGGGTTGTTTTGCCTTAGTAGCTTATTAGTAAAATCATTAGCTGTAATGAAAAAGCTCCTTTATATTAATGAAAAAACCAGTATTGGATGGTTCAGTGTTCATTGTATTTAAGATAACTTAAGATTAATAAACCATCAAACTGACTATATTTTCATCTCTTTCACGACTAAAAATATTCAGGCTATATAAAAAATACACTTGTGTTGTTATTTCTAGACCAGCTAATATATATATATAACAAAATGGAAAAGTATGTTTTAAAATGGTTTCGTTAAATATGAAATATTTTATTACGAAAAACTGCCTTTATTGTGAAATTATGAAGATATTTTTGACAGATTATTAGATGGGGTCTAGCTATCTATTAATAGAAATAACATTTCTCCGTGAATTTTAATGGTTAACAGATTGCAAGTTATATTCTACAATGTGCCATTTGTTATTTTGCTGTTACCTCGAAAACAAATTTAAATATACTATTTGATTAAAAAAGCCAACTCATTTAATAATATAGTATGAACATATCAATGAAATTTAATCATAAATATTTCAGCCAAGATATTTTAAATGATATATTATTTTACATTACGTTAAGACGTTAAGATTTTTTTTATTTTTCTGATTTTATATATTTTTTTGTTAAGTATACTTGAGTTTATCTTGCCACTTCGCCTTGTTTTATCCCTCATTTTAATACAATTTTGTAAATAATTGTTACTTTGGTACATAAGCTATACAGGTATTAGCTCTTGTTGATCAATGAAAATGTACACCTATGTTAAAATGCTCTGCAAATTTTTTATGTATACGTCAACTGTGTGCTCGTGACTGTATTGGGAGCTAGGGAGCGTGAACGTGGACATGGGAGTCTGGATGTTTTGTTATGCAGCATACGCAAAGTCGTTACTACTGGGGCGTTATCAGGGGCCCGGACCTCGTTATGGCATTGTCGCCTGGAGTGGCAACACTTGTCCGGTGATAAGGGCTGATAGTAACAAGTGTGAGCGTCTTGCAATCGGAGTTGTTGGGTGGTCGGCGAGGGGAACTAAAGGAGAATATTTGTAATCATAACTCTTAGGGACACTTTCCCTAATTTAGGGACACTTTAAGTCTAGTTGAAACCGGAGTGAAGAAAAATGTTTACCAGCGTATAGTATATCCGACTGTCAATAAACCCACGTTAGAAGTCGCTAACTTCAAATCAGTCTTCATGAAAAATAAACATTTCTTATTGTGAATAGAAGGGTTTTGAGAGGGTGCGGGGGAAGAGACGTTTTGGCCAAGCTACTTCACGGTACTAGTCCAAACACTTTTATATACTTCATTTGGTTTAGTTTCACATTCAAAACAGTCTTTAGTTTCACAGAACTTGGTCATGTATAGTAATGATACGGACCAAAGAAGTCTCTTGCCCCACCACCTCCCAAAACCCGGCGATTATTGTGAAACCCCACAAAATATTTCACAAACCGGATAAATTCTACGCTTGTAAATATTTATCTATGATTTTTCTAAGTTAAACTAGATTTTGAGCAGTGGCACTTATTAGTAGTAAATTGTGACCGCGGTCTGTAGATTTCAGTGTTGATATGGATTGATAGCGTATAGAAACCTGTCATACAATATCACATTTGTGCCACGACAGATCTCTAGCGTGTCAGGGCCAGGAGAGGGGAATGAATGAGCGGTAGGTGACATGTCATCTAGTGTTGTCGTTTACAAATATACTAGGTCCCATAGCAAAACGATACTTAACAGAAGTTGCAATATTTTAGGAGGAAACATTCCAAACTCTTGAAGTGTTGGTTGATACTAAAAGCCTTTTAACGGAAGCACTACAAGGTTGTATATCAATATACAGAAGATATTTTATGATGTACGGTGTACGGTGTATGTGAACGGTTTATTACTTTGGTGAAATTATAAAAGTTAAAAAATATTTAAAAACAATGTTCGGTAGGGCACCTCTCTGTACAGTACTTTTAACCGTATTCTGCAAAATAATATTGAAGACTTCATAATAAAACCTACATATTATTGACCGGTTTGACGGAATCATCGGCTAATTAAAAACATTCAAATTTACTTAACCCAAAAAGTGGTTTCAAACATTTATTAATTTTTAATACAATTTTTTCGTGTAGTGAAAGAAGTATAAATAATATAGTTTCTTATATATTGAATACTACTCACCGCCGTTCAAGACAGTTTTACTGTTCTGTACATTAACAAGCTGCCTACGAATAAAATAATTGTCTCTAGGATTTAGACATGTCCGTAAAGTTGCCGTATTCCGTAAATGTGGTATACACGCAACACGGAAAACTAAACAATATGAATTATACCACGTTACTGATCAGGGTTGACAATATCCAATAGTAATACAATAAAATCATTAGGTGTAACAAAAGAGAAATGTTTAGCCAAAGTGTTTTACGATCCCATTTATTCACAATATAAAAATTTTGTTTCAGTTCATCTCTCACATAACGTAACTGTAGAAAACAGTATTTTCACCAATTATGAAAGGGGTCAACTGTGGGGATTCAAATTGAAATCACAAAGTTTCTAAACAAACTATAAATAAAGCCCTCAGAAGTATACTGAGTATACCAGGCCGCTTACCCCCACCCGGGTATTTTTCGTCTAGACGCCCGCCTCGCCCTCATTAGTCCTACGGCCCCCTCGGGAGCGCCAAAGAAGCTTCATCCAACACTTCATCACCGAAGCGCGTTAGAATAAACTGTCAATTTCGCACAACATTTCCGCCGCGCCGGGTAATACAACGTTACAACCGGCGCCATCTTTGATGCATTAGTCAAATTAAGTCAACTCGACAGACTTAATTCATTCTTTTTATCTGATTTTTTGTGTATTTTTCGCAGATTTAAGAAAATTCAGTGTATTTAACTGTATAGAAAATACAGTATTTGAAATTGTAGCGTTCCAGTATGAAACACGTTTGTTCGTGGAAGAATGTAACGATTAAACAAATCCAATGTTGAAAATTAAAAATAATCAAAGTTTTTTTACATCAGAAGGTTTATAATATTATTAAATATAACTATGATACTCCTACCCAAACGAAAAGTAACAAACTCAAAAATACCCAACTACTGTTCTAAAATCTGTTACACGGACGACACTCGTTTGCAATTACTTGCGGTAATAACAATCCATTAACGGCTGTCGATATTGCCGCACTTTTCACTATGTTTTACTTAGCGGAAATTCAATTAGTAACTCAACAGCAGCTTTCCATCACCGATATTTACAGAGGAGCCAATAAACAGGGCCAAATTGCCGCTCCAAATTAGCACCATATATCACTTAGCCGAGATCTAGCCGTCCCTTCAGCGCCGGCACGCAATATCTACAGAGCTGTGTAAGACTGCGTGCATCCGCTATTGAGAAGGCGCTGGAGAAATCCTATGTGCCAGGTTTGTGGGAGACTTAAACAAAAACAATCAGTACAATCAATTATTTCACTGCCTGCTCCACCATGTTACGCGAAAAACGAGATAAGATAGAGAATAGAAAAATTATATTAGTGGTGATGTACGTACCGTATAAATAAAATAAAGATTTGGGACAATAAGCACAAATCGTTTTCGTCAAATTTGCATCAATCTTTTGGAGTGTTTTTTATATGTTTCGTATATACTATTAATATTTAGCATACCAACATAAGCACTATACAGTTCTCTATCGTTTATACAATTCTGTTTTCTACGCATTGATGGTATAATTAGTGCGTTCTAAAACTTGATTGTTCTAAACCTTTTACACTAGTACAGGTGAGGTAGAAAACACTTGAAGTGACGTGTCTGACTATCGTGTGAATCAGAACTAAATAAAATAAGAAGTAATATGTAATATGAGTAGCAACTAAAGCTCCAAATGAAAGATACAGTAGGTCTACTAATTAGGTAAAATTAAACAATCAGAGCTTATCATAAATCAAGCTCTGCTACAAATAAAGTGTTACAAGTCATTATATCCATATAGATAAAAGCTGTTAGAAATGTATTTCAAGTATTCAAATCAAATGCATATAAAACTTAACATATTTATTAAAGATGTTCCCTCCGTAGAGAAAAATGTCGTGACCTCATTCATGAATATATTTCATAAAAGTTGATAAATAACCTTAGGTGCTTTAATATCCTCGCGAGCAGAGCACAAGGCGGGTTTCTGACAAGGGTATTCCTTTACATAATATTCGTTAAACTGACACATCAGGGAGAAGAGTGAATTAGGCGTAGTGGGACGATGACGTCGCGACGGATGGTAATTGTTGTGAGGGGAGGGGGTGGGGGGATAAGTGGCTTGTACAAAGAACACGTGGAAGCTTTGAGAGTTATCGTTAAGCCCGATGAAGCTTTAGGAGACTGACGTTTAGAGAAAACTGCTTTAAATTCTCGCCGTCCTCGGTCAGGCCGGTCACCACCAACACGCTGCACGGCCGCACAGCTCTCCGGCGACAGTCTTTCCCCGATCTCACAGTTTCGTTCACTCAAATATTTACACTAAATTGGGTTTTGTAGAATTTCAAAAAATACTTTTTTACCGTACGCTTTAACAATACTCAGACATAAAACTAGAATTTGCTTTTCGTATTGTGGACCATAAAACTATAAACAAAATTGATTTTTGACTTATAATATGTTATATATTTTCTATTTCTATAACAAAATCTAATAAAAAACAAGCAACCAGGATAGGAGTTTTTAATTTTCACTTTTTTGGCCAAGTATGAACATTATTGAGGGAGTACTCCGCTCACAGGAATTTAGAGTGGGATTTTGGGTTCCGAAAAGAAGATTTTCGGGGGTTTTACGATTCAATTTAGCTATTTAAGTATTAAACAGTTTAATACTGAAATCGGTAAGTGAAATATCGCAACTATATAAAACGTAGTATGTATTATGAAGAGAAGGTAAACCCCGGTATCTAGATAAAATCGCTTAGAAAGTGATAAAACGTCGAATTAAACTTTATTTGATTAACACAGTTGATAAAGCCAGAAAACCTTTTAACTGGTACTATACCAATTACTTTAATACGTTTTACTCCCTTCTTGCTTAGTTGTGTCATTTAATAACAAACTGGCAAATGAACAAATCGGAAGAACTAAACACAGTGTTATCCTGGGTTCAAGAGCACCGCTTGCTTCGCTGACAAGTGCCAACTGAACAGAGAAACATAAACAAGCCGCAGTTGACGTTGTTGTAGTGGCAGTATCTGAGTCACCTTTGGGACGACACCGACTTCTGCTTCATTCACACGAGAACACTACCTTGCGAGTAACCGATATCGCGAGTACGATAATACAACCAAGGTCACTATAAATATACAGAGAGCAAACATATGGTAATTTATGGCCAGTGACATAGTTATTGATTTATACAAACAACTGAATAATATTTATTTTAAAATTTGGTTAACTTCTACAAAATGGTTAAATTCTATTTTTCTATAATTAAAGTGTTTAGCTGTAGTGAAATGCCTAATTGTTTTTTGTTAGGCTGTAAAATAAAATAAAAGGGTTTCTGTCGTTGTATCGTTCAAAAATATAACTAATTGAAAAATGTGTTTACCTATTAGGTTAGGATCAATCATCATTATATTTCAAAAGATTTTGATATTTCTGGCAGCTGAAGTCTAAACATAAACATTACTGTACCGGTTTTGTTTGCGTGACCCGCCTTGCCTCTCTGGGTATGTATGATTAGTTAGTTACCTTCAGTACAACTACTTGATGACGCGCCTGATGATTGGTGATTATCCACAAATGCCGCATAATAGTACTTTTTCCAATTAATACATATTATCTTCACATTTTCTCTGAAATTTAATTATTAGTTACTTCGTATAAATAACTATTAAAAAAACTAATTACTATTAATAGTAATATTTTTTAATCTTTAACAAACCTCCTTTTCTCACTTTTTAGATTTTCTTTTTGTATTTTGTACTCATAAACGTATTTTAACTAAATAAATGACAGTAGCTGTGCTAAAGTAACATATTTTACATTTAAATATATTCAATTTGTATTTCCATACGTAATATAACTAATTGT
Source organism: Nephotettix cincticeps (assembly GCA_023375725.1). Taxonomy (NCBI): domain Eukaryota; kingdom Metazoa; phylum Arthropoda; class Insecta; order Hemiptera; family Cicadellidae; genus Nephotettix; species Nephotettix cincticeps. The sequence continues at coordinate 26,758,904 of CM041785.1, forward strand.
TGTAAATAAAAATTAAGATAAACTATTTTCATAATTAATTCATTACTTTACTCTCAGCTACTTTACATGATAATGAATACAGTCATTCAAAAGTTGTGTATGATATAATTTTAAGAAACAAGTATTGCTTTCATACGTTAACTTTCATCACGCAACAGAAACAGTATAATGATATAAAGTATAAAATCGAATGTATACTGTAAAATTAATTACAAATGTAAATTAATTACTGTAATTGTAAAAAATTGGAATCGATTAAACTAAAATTGGAGTCGAAAAACACGTAAAATCGTGAATAACGAGATGGCCTCTAGCGCGGACGGGAGTGGACGCATGAATGGCGGAGTGCGGCGCTGATAAGAGTGATAGTGACGGTCAAGGTCGCGGCGTGAATGGAGCCGAGAGTAAACACATGCAGGTGAACGAACGCGCGCTCACATTCCGCGCATGCGTAATGATGTGTTTCGTAACCACGCCACGCCGTCAATGGCGGCCACACTGCTCACAGCGCTGCGCGTCAATCTACGTCTGCAGCTATGACTATTATTTAACACTTCATTTTGAAAGCGTGTTATTATTCTCTGAGTTGTTTTGAAAGTTTGTAAACATTTAGAGTTTTGATTACTGCATTTGGTAATGACCTTTAAATACCTACGTGGGTGGATTGTTTCACAAAAAATAAATATGTCTTCATTGTATTACCAAGTCAATTTTTTTCGATAAAGATACTGTGTTCTTTTTTTAAATAAATAAAAATATATTTCCGTAAAGAATCGTAATGGGGCCATTATCATTGAAAACAAAATTATCTATTTTGTTCAAAATTATATACAGTTATCAAAATGTTGAAGGTCGTAAAATGTATATTTTTGTTAAGTAAACTATGTAAGTAAAAGTTTATGTAATTTATGTTTACTCTTGGTTCTAATAAAATATTATTCATAATAGTTAGAATCTCATAATCTCAGTATAAAAATAAGTAAAGAAAATGAGGATTATGTTTACACTCACACTCATGTAAGACACCGACCCTCTCTGTTCGGTATTTTAAGGTGTATTATGAGTGTGATGAAATTTGTAATTTTGTTACTAAAATATCGTTCGATTTTCCAGGATCATTATTTAATAGTACAACAAACACAGTCGGCTAGGTCCAGTTTCTGACCGTAACATTATTAGTGAATATTTTTCTTTGGGAACGATTCGGTGGCGGTGTCCTTCAGAACATGCTTCGGTCGTTATGGCATGGAACAGCTGGCTCCAATGAGATACTTAACACACAGTATAATCACTGATGGCAGATGAAGCTGATTCCCATCCAATGTCTGACAACGCCTTGGTAACAGGGTATCATTATAAGGTATTTTAATTGACCAATAGCCCATTCACACACATCGGCGACCGTTGACCTCGCAATCGTTATCAGCTGACTCCGACTCCGAGTAGTGATAACATCAGCGCCGTATTGTCTACGGCCGTGGGAATCCGCGCATGCGCACAGCCGCGTCGTATGGTCACTGCAGGGGTCGCCACTAGAGTGTGATTGTTGGTGTACTAGTGGTTACGATTTTGCGCACCAAATTTGGAAAATCGCGTGACACCCGGCCTCTGTATTTGCACCAGAAACGAAAGCTTAAATACCATTAACTTCACGTTTGAAGTACAATATGAACTAAACAAATTGTTATCTTCACTGTCATCATATCTCATCTCTACTTAATTAGGTCAGATTACGGATATAAATCCTGACTAGCTGCAAGAAGGAGCTAGTAGGTTTCTTTTTGGATTTTTATCACATAAGTTTCTTCTTAATTCAAGAGCACCAGACTAGTGAAGGAGTCAGGTAGTCTAGGTTTCGTTCAGTTTTATAACTTCTAGTAGAGGCTATACTATAAAACCATGATAACCCAGGAACCGGTCTCAATGTGAGTAAGAACGTATCATTTGTTTTACCCATTTGATGGTAGCCGGTTCTCTATGGTTTCCTTGTTAGTTTTAGTATTCGAGACATAATATTCTATCTATTTTATATATTCATAAAATATTCTATCACCAATGAACTCGTATATTTGACAACATTTATATGAAAAAACAAACACTCCTCCACAAGTCAACTGCTCCCCAATCCAATTGAAGTGTATTTTTTCCTACTAGAGTGTGTTTCAATGTTTTATATAATAACAAAAACAATACTAAAATTGCTGCCCAAGATAACATCGGCACGTCGAAAGCAAGAAAGTGATAAAAACGTTTCCGGCAACGTAAAAATGTATTTTTCGTGACTCATACATCACATATTACCGTTAAAACATTTTGCATAACAAATAATAAAACTACCTCGGGAACATTATAAAAATGTAAATGGTTGGTATTAAAACGCTGAAAACTGTCTTGTAGAAATGTAATATTATAGCTTCTTAATATGCCAATTATATATAGTTCCAAATATAACAGTGAGTTTGCGTTATTGGTGTCTCCAATGTACAGTAGGCCTAAATCTATTTCTGTCAAAGGCAACAGTGTTCTATTGTATTATTTGGATAAGGCTTAGCAACATCTAGAAACACTCTCTAGCAGAAAATATTATTTATGTATTTTATGCATTGTACTCGTCGTAAAGAAAGATAACATTTCTAGCAAAACCCAACTTTGGAGTTCTGTAAAACGAAATACAGTTTTGATAGAAATAAAATATAATATTTATATTTATGTATTTGCTATGTACAGAACATATAACTTATTGATATATCTGATACTAGATATTGATTTATTTATCACGACAGGTGAGACGTCATTTCTATTGTTGATAAATACAAAATCATTTATTACTTGATTACCTGTTAGTTCATTGCACAAGGTTCTTTAATCCCTAACAATACAATAAAGTAGGATTAGCTAGAATAAAATCTACTATACAAAAAGTAACGGCAGTAAGAAAAAAAGATTGTAAAATTACGATCGTTAAAATGTCAATCACGTCGGACAGTATACCTAGTAACGTGATGCAGTGAGTAGTAAGGCCTACATTGTCCTGAGGCGGCGCCCGCCGGTATAGGAGGTGCTTACTCATGTTTTTATTGTGCATACATTAAGTGACACAATCAACTTCAAATTAACTGTGCATGTGTGATTAATGGTGTTTCGAAGCGGGGGGTAACGTTGTTATATGCGCAGCGCCCTTGTTGTTAAGGCCTGTCTAAACCTTTCTCTACCTGGCAGGCGAAAATCGAAGATATTTTCTTCATTTTTTCACATTGAACTAAACATACAACGTTTGTTATACAACCTGGTATACACAGTTTTCATACTGGCTAATATAAATTTATTTAATATTAGCGATACGAAACATGATTCGAATGTTGGTATCTGGGACACAGAGGTAAGGAATATACTCCTTAATGTTTTAGAACGTATAAAATATTATATTTTCTTTCATAAAGTTTAAACCCCACAGAATCAAATCAAAGCGAGATGGAACATTAACCTTTTTGTTTGTATTGTCTCTGTAGACGAGAAGCTGTAGAATGAGTACAAATAATACTCCACTTGACCAAGAGTACTCGTACATTTCTACTCTTTGCTCAGATCAATTTGTAACATGACCCTTTCTCATTCAAGTAGGCTATCGACAACACGTTTCACTCCTGTTTCAGGTTGCTACTCACGTGAGGCACTTCCGAACTGTTGGGAAAAGTATGGATATTCAAAAAAAATATTAAATAAATCACTTATATTTAAATATAAATTAACGCCACTACACACGCCAAAGTGAAGGTATGTTCAGCCAGAATTTAACATTGCTCTTACGGGACTAAAATTCAAGATGGCTACCACTGATGCAGACTCTTAAGGCCTAGCTGTAAATCCTGGCCTGGAAGGATGGGCTTGGTACGCTAAGTCGACCAAACATGTCCACACCATATTTTTCTTTCTATCTCAACCCAATTATTGTTGAACCCACTGAAGGCAAGATGCTCGATAATGCAAGTTCTCACTTATTCAATATCTATTAGTGGACTTTAACAACGCGTGTGTTTTTACCTACACAACGTTTCTGGAGATGGAGAAACTCCTCCCGTTTTCAAGTGATTAAACGACTAATAACAAACTCCATTACGAATATTAAAGATTCTGTGCTCACTTTACTTCCGTTGGCCTCAGATGACTTTCACCCCGAGGATTATTTCTTTGGGTTGGGATACAATCCTAGCCTCCGATTCCTCTTACAACAATAACAAGAAGTGAGTGTGTATCCACATACAAAAAGAACTGGATAAATATTAAACATGCATTTAATACTCTTTAGAAAAAGAAGGAATTTCGCAAATTCATTGTGGTGGAATTCTAATAATGTGTAATTATTGGTTGTACACAACCTGATGTAGGAAACTGCAGCACAGTGTGGTTACGCGCCACTTACAAACTGACATATTCAATTTTACAAAGTTTACACAAGATCAAACAACGAATATTAGCGTTTTCCTCTAGTTGTTTGCGCTTTTATTCTTCTAACTTACTATTTGCTATGAACAAATTTACTTATTTCATTACTTTACCTTAGTTACTAATTTGGACATTCTACAAAGACGTACCTGCAACAAAACCAGAAACAATTTGAGTGCAAGGATTGTTCAAGTTTAATTACGGTTTTATATAATCTATTTTTGTAGCAAAGGTATAGACGAACACAATTTTTTCACTGTGTTAGTTATAATTTTAAATAACACTTTATTAATGATGGTTAATATACCTATAGTGGTTTTTCAAAAGAAAAACCAAGCAAATGATAACCAGGTATTTAGTTCTTTTATAAAAATTGCATTTACCCCCCTGTGGGAAATTGGTTAGATCATGGATAATGTCTTAAAAGGTAATGTTTTTCAGTTTATATAAACCGCTGTTCTTATTACCATATGACGACACTTTCGTTTAACACCTACACTGCATTTTTTGCGTGCCACAAATCTGCTAACCCCCCCCCCCCCCCGGCGCATATGCATGTCAAAAACACTTCGCCAAACGCCTATTGATGTGAAACTTGGAGAATTCTACAGCGGAAGGAGCATTTCCATGGACTCGTGTGCAATCACTACAATCATTCCAGTGTTTGAGAAAACATCACAAAGATGACATGTGAAATATTAGTTAGAAATGGTATTCATACAATTTTGTATACAGTAGTTGTGGGAATCGGTTTACATAGGATATCCCTTTCGCGATCTTAATGCAGATATCTTAACCGTTAAAACACGTTAAATTATATTAAATATGATTTCCTAATTTTAGATACATCCGGTAACACAATTATTAAAATAACTAAGACACAGTGAATATTATATTCATCCATCATGTAATTTTTTATTAGTATGTTTATACTTTTACATTTTAAAATCTTTCTGTCATTTAAAGTACTTTTTCATATTAGCTGACTTTCAGTTCATGTTTTCCTACCATCGCACTTTTTAAGAATTCCAACAAGCGTAACGATAAATCATAAAACTCTGTAAAAACAGAGGAAACCCGAATTTGTAACGAGAACGAAATCAGAACCGCCGTGAATTACGCAAAAAATGTCCACAGTGTTTACAATCCCCGGAGGTGTCATGGCGTTGGTGGCTGGGAGAGGGGAGTGGTGAGGGGAAGGGGGATGGTGAAGAAGATGATTACGTTGTCGCGAGGTATAAAATATGGCCAGGCGGCCGATGAATGATAATGTTGGCCATATTTACATAAGGGCGACAGCAGAAATACTGTCTCCCCGCGGTATATCGGCGCGGCCGCAAGATGGATATGCGGGTTTCCAAACTCCCCGGGGCCAAATAAAACACGAGATTTGGTTCTTTTGTGTTTTTAAGCATTTTCAGACCGATATGGAAATGTGGCTACCGCTACTTTGTACGTTGTCGTAAGCTTGGTCGGGTTGAAAATATCGTATGTCTAAATTTTGTTCAACGTTCTTAAAGCTCATTAAATTGTAAACAGACTATAAATATTGATAGATCTTTGGAAAAAATACAACTGATAAAGGGATGTGAAAATTATGTAAAATAATGTAAGTAAAGTGTGAAGAGGATAAAAAGTCACTTTTGAATTATTTTGGGATGAAAGGAAGATAGATAAAGGTGTTGTATATCTCTATGTTAGATTGGATAGGTGCAACAATAATTACCATTCGCAAAATTAAGGCGACATGTTACAATGTTTTTTTAACAGTTGTTCAGATCCAAGATTACTCTTTAATAGGCGATCTGGTCGTAACATGTCAGAACCAGGCTTTTAAACGGGCGTTAACAACTTTTTAACAGCTAATAGAGCAATTAAACCTCAGTCAAGAGCGGGCATCTGGTTTTGTTCAGACAAAAAAGTCGATTTCTGGTGGGAAACCGAGCATATAATGGACGTGATAAGGGTGGAGCGGAGGAGCTCTGATAACCCGACAGCCCCGATGGCTCTTGAGGGGTGAGGGCTCAGCCCCCCCTCCAACCCACTAACCGCCGGCGAGCCATTCACCACACGACTAATGTAAACAGACATACAAAAAAAGACGAGTCCAGAGTGAAATTGTGTCGACGTTCTTTGATTTTTTTTTAAATATTACTTAAGCATTACTTATTCTTCCTTTTCCGTATACAGTACAGTACTTCTATCTCGAACGTTCGCCGTTTACATACGAAGACAAAACGAGTGATTGTTGAGTTCTAATAAATGGCATATAATAATATGACATAATAAATGATGTCATATTACTATGACTCACACTTCTGAATTAAAGTGATAATTCTACATGAAATAGGTAGATATTCGGTATCAAACTAAAAAGATTTTAAAAACAATCTTAACTATAAAAGTTAAAACTGCAATACAAATTAAAAACACAAAAATAGAATTAATATCCAAAAAAGCACTAGCACAATGCTCTAGCACAAACGTTTAACACGCCGTAAACGTATTGAGCAATGAGCTGGTCCTCTGGTCGTCTGTAACCGCGGAAAAGGCCTGCGAGTAATCAATATAATTTGAATATTCCGTATGGCGGGAATAATTAGCGAACACGTTATGCATGGAGCCATCGACGACGCATATTAACCGCGGGCCCGGGTTAATGCATACCCGATCGGCTACAGCCTCTAGTCTCAAGTCTCCAGATTATATCATCAAGTCTCTATATTCTAGCCTCCAGTCTCCATACTATATCCTCCAGCCTCCATACTATATCCTCCAGCCTCCATACTCTAGCCTCTAGATTATAGCCTCCATCCAACATCCGGACTATATCCTCTAGCCTCCAGATTCAACTCAAGCCTCCATCGTCTTAATTCTAGCCTCAAGCCTCTTAAGTCTCCAGAATCGAGCCCCCAGATTCCAACCGTCATAGTCTCCTAGAATCCATCACGCGTAACACTACTATAACGACTGTGTTGGTTCCAGATTAGATTAGATCATTGAAATGGCAACCATACTACAATGTACGTATTTTAAGCCAAGTATGAATGAGGATAGAGTGTAGATGATTGTGGCGCGATCGTGAAGTCTTGTTACTTACTATGACTGACATTTTCCTTAGACAGGACCGTTAATTAATAGCCCAACAGTCAATGGCTTATCGAAGGGACCTACATAAACGTGGAATCCGAACCACGGCCTCTGAATTAAAAATTGATCTAATTATGAGGATAGTCTTTGCGGATTAACGTTGTATTCAGTAGTGCGGACATTAATCCACACTAGAGAATACTACATCCAACGACCATCTCTCACTACTATCCACAATTCGTGACCTCCAAGTAGCTGGATCACAGGACGTCGCCACCGTCCCAGTCACTGGTGACGTGCACATTTATAGAACAATGAATCTCCAAACAAACCAGAGAACGTGGATACGCTTACGAAAATGTCTGTGTAATTGAAAGAAAACACCGTTTAAAAATCACCCACAATATTAAGTTAGTCAGAATTACCAACCAATGAAATGCCTTAGTGATAAATTTAACAATTCTCGGTGTATTTTAATTTTAATTCAGTAAAAATCATTAAAAATATAGAATTATCTTTTAGTTTAAAGTAAAAAAACATATTTCGCAAGAAAAATATCCATATGTACCAAAGAGAATAACTTAGTGGATTCATTAAGACATCGCATTAATATTTTTATTTTGGTAATTGTTAAATTTTTTGTACGGGCAATGGAGCTCATGAGTTCACGGTGACACAGTAAGTGGACGATTCTTGCCAGATCCAGTGACACTTATCTCAGCAATGATATTAATTTGATTTACAGTACAGTATATGGTTATTATTATAATATTCCTATGGCACAGAAGAATAATATTTTTATCAATTTTAAAAGTCCCTCGTTGGCGGGGGCGAGCTGACAAAGCCTGGGTGCAATATACAGCTGAGGTTAACACTATCACAGTATAACGGGTGTCTCATGAAATAATACATGAGGGTTATAGCCCCATCCCTGGTTTGCTCCCGCTCACGACGAGCACCCTGACTTTACAAGAATTTTACTGCTATCACGTTTAAAAGATTATCTGAAACGTAATTAAATATAAGTTTTGATCAACAAATTATTTTGAAATGTAGTTAAAATTTCATAATATCTATACAAATTTACTTTAGCGCGTATAACAGTGTGCCTCCTAAACTAATAACATATGGACGCCGATGCATCAAATGTAATTTACGGTTTTAAACTTTCATTAAAAAAACTTATTTCATTTCATTTTATTTTGAGCTCCCAACATTCAACATTGGAACAGGTCATTTTAAAATTGTAGTGTGTTTTTACAATTTTTTTATACTTATGCTATTATTGACATGGATATGTCTTAGCTCTAGAGAGGGGGGTGTGTTGGCAATATGTAAGTGAAAATTTGAAACAGGTTTCCATAGAATAATCTTACAAGAATAAAAACATCTGTTTAGAAGAACTGAAAACATTCCCTTTAGACATATCCATGATCTAACCTATTTCCCACAGGGAAGTAAATACAAACCTTTTTGTAGTCAATTCACGTTTCTCAGGGTAAACGGAACTACCAAACTAGCTGAATTTAAGGCGAAATACAATGAATGGTGAATTAATGAGTTATAGGTTCCAGAAGTCTGGCCAGGTGAGAAAAGCAGGAAAAGGGTAATGCTTGGTTCAGTGGTGTTTTCAAAATTCACCAAAATGTTTTAGTAGTACGTAGTCAATACTTAATCAAAGAATAGTCCTTCATTTTTAAACTAGTAGGATGATAAAAAAATTTAAACAAATTGTTTGCTATCTAAATCATTAAAACTGAAATTATCATTAAATTTATCTTGTTTATTTATTATTTAAGATGATTATCTAATGTTTAAACGGTTAAATGAAATTCAGTAAAAAGAAACTCAAGCAAGTTATCGAAGTACATTTCTTACTTCTTCAAACACCTACATAAAGGTACGGTTCTAAACACATTATCTGAATTAAATTTCCCACTAGGCCAGACATGGTAAGAACCCTCTCCACCACGCGGCGCCACTAGTTATACGGCACCACTTCAATTAGAAGGGACGGGGTGAAAATATGCAAAAGTGGAATAAACAGGGCGCACTAGAGGCGTCAGACAGTTAAGTTCAGTGATAAACCTCATTGCCTAGATCCCAGTGGATACGGGACGTAATGTGACAGACAAGGACGGAGATATTGCTGTGAGGGGGAGGGGGAGGGGGGATGTGAAGACATAAAGTGGCGGCTCAATAAACGGTGTCTGCGGTGGCAGGTGGCATCATTGTGTGTCTGAGTCTGACTGTGTGCCCCCACACCGCCACACCGCCCACCATTGGGATCATATGTGACAAACAATTAAGTAACTTCTGAATGATTGGGATAGTATAAAATATATTAGATTGTATAGAAAAAATACCAAAACGCGACCTTTAATGAGTATTTTCATATCCCAGTCGATATTACAAAGCAAAAAATTACGAAATTATTTTCCAACTAACGTTGTTTAAGCTCTGCGCTGCGTAATACAGGCCTACACCAGATGACATTCAGAAATCAGACACAATGTATGAGTAAATACTACAATAATTAACTACTCATGAGTTATTACTCGTATAGCTACATTAATATAACATGTTTGACACATGGATTTTAGAATTTAGATGGAACCTGTGTTATGGAATAAATAAACATACACCGAAAATGACAGAGTGACGGCCTAGCCAGTTGCTCGCGCAGCACGGTCCGCAGTGCTTCCAATCACGGAGCGCAAAGCTCGCAGCGCAGTAAGCAGCTAGTCGCGCACTGCGCAGGTAGGAAGACCGTCTCATTTGATCTCAACGCAGTCTCCGTAATGCGGAGTAAGGACCTCGCAGCGCAGTTAGCTTAATCGTGGAGGGAAGAAAACGCCCCTTTAAAATCATACAGTACCTACAACTTTTTTTTCATTAGGATTTTACAGTACTTTACTGTCTTCCTTCTCTTAGTCGAGTCCTCCATCCTTGTCTGTCATCCCATTCGCCATCTCTCAAATTCCTCATTACCATAGCCTCATCCACTTCATCCAGCCAAGACCTTCTCGGCCTCCCTCTTCTCCTCCGCCCCAGAGGGCTCCAATCCGTCACTATACCTACAACTACGTTTAACAATTACTTACTTCAATGGATTCTCTGATTTATTACCAATTACTTCAATAGGACAAGACGATATTCGTTAGCGCCATTAGTGGTGAAATAAAATAAATGTGTAATAAAATGCCATAAATTTGCTTGGGCTGACTTCCTTTATGTAAAATATGCACACGTTTCTGTGCTTAAATTTGCGTTGTAATGAACAATTCCAGGAATTTTCATGTAATTTCAAATGGGGGTACTGCTGGTGGTGTCTGCTGGCATACGTCGGTATTTTGCAACATTTGGCTAGCAAAACACCAATTGGGGTTTATATCTAGGATGTTAGAAAATTCATGCTAATACAGTACTTGCAACATCTAATCTTCGTTATCTAATCTTCAGACAAAATTGAACACTACTACTTTGGGTACAATGTGATGTATAGACTAAGATTCCGTGTAAGCAAGGAATACAACTACGGTTTATAGGGTGTTTTGCTCTTTCTTTGGCTTAAACGTTACATGTGTAACGTTATGTGACAAGCAAGTACCAAGAATCTTTTAGGGAGTGGCAGAAAAATGTTTCATGTACGAGTGGCCCAGTCTGTACAGCGGTAATCCAACCGGAGGTGGGTCGGGACTACGAAATGTCTTTCAACAAAATATATTCACGGAAAAAAACAAACTAACCTAAAAAAGTGGAAACGTGAACTTGCAATAAGAATAATCAAAGTCCACAATACGGCGCAATGAAAAATGTCGGTTTGGAATCAGTTAGTAAGAAAGAGAGGTGGAACAAAAAGTTTCCAAAATGGCGAGACGACTTAATCCTTGGCGCGATAAAGGGGAACTTTGTAGTTTTAATTAAACAGCTACGTGACCATGGCGCGCGCTGCGCTCTCCACCTTTACGCCGTCGTAAATTGTACTTTTGCTCACAATTCCGCGATATTTTCATTTTATGGCGTACAGACATTACAGAAGCGTTCTTTTCTTATCGAACCTGTGGGGGGCTGCGCTAATCGTATTCTACCTGGATACGTTTATTTCACCAAATAGCAACAGTAACCTCTGTGTATTCGCCACGGTGAGAGCAGTTTACCATGAGCATCTCATTTCCATAGTGTCGGATTCAATTCCTCAAAATAACAAACTTTCTCAAAGCAAACCGGTTTCAAACATATTTTGACAAATACAAAGCGATCAGTAAATCCAAAACCGTAATCTTTATACAAAGTACATTAGCTAAAGGAGCATTGTGTGGACTATTTAGCTGTGTCACTTAAATACTGAGTGACTGGAGTTTAAATACTACAAATGTATAGTAAAATACACCAGTTTAAGCACTATTTATCGAAAATAGGTCTTTATCGCTAATATGAAGGTAGTACAAATACCGGTATTGGATAACGAAATGCGATTTTTTACAGATTTCAACTTTTTGATATCAGTAAGTAGATCAGTAGTCTTAGAAATGTAGGTCAGTAGGTCTCATGATAAAATGTAGCAGATAATTCACAAAGAACAATTAAATATTACCTTGCAACATTCCTGAATTCTGAATGTACACTAGTTAAAAACACCAGTTAGACATTTTTGCATCCATCATGGCTAAAATAAAAAAAAACATATCTACTAATCGTTTAAAAATATGAAATATTCCCTTGACAGTCCATAACGTCAGTCAACAATAGGAAAACCGTTGTGATGTATCAAGCGTGATATAAAAATTGTGGAAAAAATACGGCTTGAGGAAACAGTTTGGCACGCACTGTATGCAAAACAAAATTATAAAGCCCTTTGAGCCCAGGGCCTGGATGTAAGGGGTGGGGGGGGTACGGTGGGCACGCGGGGTGTTGGTGGGCTCTGCATACGAATGGTGCGTTAATCCACAGTTAGCATACAACTGTGTGATCGGATACGCTCCAGGCGGGGACGGATCTGTTCCGTTTAACCATATTTTTACTTTAGATTTGTTTTTTCGAGGTCTAAAAAATAAAAAATAAACTCACTACTTCATGGATAGGATGTAAGAACACAAAACATGATTATACAAATTGGATGAAAATAAGAAAAATATGATTAAAATTTTATTATGATATATAGTCAGGGATACTTTTGTTACGTAATGTTCATATAATATTTCTGGGGATGGAAATACTTAATTTTCTTTACAAATCATAAACAAATTCTTACGAAAGCTTTAAGTATACAATTTAATAAACTATAGTACAACAGAAATCACTTTAATGTTTATATTTTTAAAATAATAACCGTTAACTAAAACCATTCAAATTTAGTTACGTTAATGAAATCAACGTTCTCAGAAGCTCACTACATTTCCGATATAACAAAGATATTTTAGAGAAATCGAGAAGTTTACGAACTGTGTAGGAAAAGACGCATGTCTAGTTCAAATTAAGAGACAAATTACCCCAGTTCCTTAAAAAGGACACTACTATATACTAAATTAAAACAATATATTACAATCAGTAGAAAAACAATAACTGAAAATGAATGAATTCTGGAGTTATTAATGATTGGGTGAAGACACTATTGATTTAATTTCGGTCACAGCCATCTAGACGGCTGTTGAGGCGGCGACATGAACGATCTAGAAGGCCATGACAACAGCAACGGCATCAGCAATTAAAACATTACTATGCATGTAGCGGACGAGCCCGCACCGCGCTGATAACCCGCGACATGTCTTATCTATCCCCTATCGGCCCATTGTGGGTTCCTGCTGGACCAACAATGCTTTACGCCTTCGTCTGGGTTCACTTGGCTCGTGTGATTTATAAATTATGAAACACGATTTTAACATTTTTTGTAAACACAAACCGTTCTATCAATATAAATAAAATTAAAGTTTTGACTATTGTTTGAAACTATAATTTATTTTGATTATTTCTTCGTTTTATACTCTAGAAAAACCGTAATGAGTCTTATACCAATTTCTGTCTGTCGGCAACGATAAACAAGATCTTTTCTAAAAAGAAACATTTCTCCGCGAAAACAGGAGCACCCGCTAAGATGTAACTTATTTTCCTTATTTACACTTTTTGGAGAAGATTTTTTTAACCCAACCACTGAAAACCCCAGTTTTGCGATAAAAACTATAAAAAACAGGTTAAACTTAGCAAAATATTTAACTAAATAAATATTTAGCAAAATGAGTTTTACTAATCATGTGATCTATTAAGGTGATTTATCAAAGAGCAGTAACCAGCTGTCAATAACAAATTTTTATTAAAATTTACTTCCCTGTGGGAAACAGGTTAGATCATGGATTTGTCTAAAGGGAATGTTTTCAGTTCTTCTAAACATATGTTTTTATTCTCATAAGATTATTCTATGGAGACATCTAAACAGCTGTTATTGTTCTTTTATATTAAAAATTCAACACAATAGCTTTGGTGGTTCCTATGGAAACCTGTTACATATTTTCCATCTTAAAAATCGCCAACAACCCCCCTAGAGCAAACACAATGACTAGAGCATTCCATGTCAATATATATATATATATATATATATATAGGTTTGTTTAAATTTATAATTGATTTCAAACCTATTTCAACATGATACAATATAATTAATTATATAAATTATACGTATCTTAATATTATAACCAATTAAGTACTTGGTTCTTAACATTGGGTCACATAACCCGTGGAGAAGAGAGGTTTACTACTAGTCTTTATTAAAGTTGATAACTTAATAATAACTAATTATGTATTCCTACAATTTGCCCGATTTTATTTTGGTCAACGTTGAGGACGGTTTGTAATTGATTGTGATAACCTTTCCAGTGACTGCATATTTATTTATTTCAAATAGGTATAGGAATGAATATATCAAAACCCTATGACTATTCAGGAACTATTTGAACAGTGGTATCTTTCTAGTTCGAGTTTTAAAACTTACTTTTATAACATCGAAACGTGAATGAAACAACACATTTTTATCTTTCAACGCGTTATTCAAAGTTTTCAACTGTTTGTTATGGTTATCTTTTTAGATAAACTAAACAAAATTTGAAATATATATTATCATTCAAACGATCCGTGAAACATGGTTGTTTGTTAGAATATGTCGCGAGATCCGGTTCGACGAAAATTTAAACTTTTAACTCGCGGAGATGTCTGGGTAAATTATTCATTTCCTTGAAAGCTCCAGGAAGGACACTTAACGATTGCAAATGGCTGTCAATGGCGGCCCTTTGACAGCTAGCTTCGACTCATCCCATGCTAATACAGTTTCGTATCGCAATGCGGATCTTGTAAAAAGTCAATGGTTGTAGCGACGTCGGACTCCTTTAAATGTATTTTATAAAGAGCTAGTTCTGTGACTCAACGCATATATGGGCACTATAACAATATTGTATGTACTGTCATTTATGTACATATATCGTTAAATTAAAGAGTTTGTAAAAATTAAGTTATGATGTAGCACATAGTGATATTTCAGAGCATTTTTTTAATTAAAAATAATAATTTTGATGTCCACTGTGTTTTGTAAAATCATGAAAAATATCGTGCATTATATGTACACAGATTACAATGATTTTAACTGTAAATGGTAAACTGTAAGGGAACCAATTAACAAAAGTACTTAAAAACAAAATAGTTGTTCCGGAAGCATCCGAGTTAGCAACTTGCAAGCCTAGCGCAGTGAATTCTTCTGTGTTGGAGCAATATCGGGTACAAAGAATATTTCACTGCGCTTTAAGGCGAGTAATCGTGAGCCGGACGTTTCATAAACATTCCTCCAGCTTTCTTTGAGAAAGAATCCGTCTGGAGCGGACCTCGGTGGGAACAATATTTCACTATGAGGAGCCCCCTCCCCGCCCGGTCGTCATGGACTCCCCCTCAATCCCGGTCCATTTGCTGGAACATATAAAAATTCCAGGATGCAAAACACCCGCCGCATAGTAAGTAACTAGCCACCAGGTGCGGCCCTCCCCTCGACCCTTCTCCACTCGGAGACCGTCTCCTCAGTAAACATGTCCATTATTTCATTACTGGGGATCAAGTAAAGGGTTAACCATGTTTGAGTCCACTAAGTGCGCTTATACTGTTTGTATAAGGGTATACAACTCAGTTCTCTTGTTTTCGGAATTACTTTGGCTTGACCTTTAATGTTTAACACAAACGCAGCGTTTCATACCAGAGTCAATAAGAATAGTTAAAGGTTTTAGAAGTAATTATGTTTGTGGATATATTTGTTATCATTAGCTTTACAATGTAAACGAACAATGAACTCAAACTAAACCCTTATGAACGTGGAATATAATTTCGGATATTTTTAAAACTTTATACAAAGTTATTAAGGTTTCTGTTTACTTAAATGTCAGGTCACCCTAACTTTAAAAATGTTGAAAAAATTATATTTGGTTTTATATTATAATGGTTGATAAACTTATATTTTGTACTTATTAAATTAAAATTGAATTGGTATTTTATCTAGTATATGGAGAAAGTAATGGTTTTCCTAATTTTACAATTTGAGTTAATATAAATAATTTGAAGACTTTATATACTTTAGTAATTTTTCACACGTGCAAGAAGACACCTAGGTTAATTATTGAAATGTAATCACCAGCTGTTTAATACCAACGTAGCATTGTTGCAGCATAAACAATTGCTAACATATTTTATGATATTGTACATTGTACAATTACACATGTTTTACGGTACTTTGGAACAATCGCTGAAAACATTTGTTTAAAACTCATAGTACGTGGAATTATAAGCAAATTGAATATCATATTATAGTTTTGAAATTCAATTATTGTAATTGAATGAATATAGAGTACAATTATAGTTATCAATTGTGTCTTTCCGACTGAGGAATGATACTTTTATTTGAATTCAATAATAAACCAATTATATTTTAAATCGTGGATTTTATCTATGCATTCTTCCCTTTCCGTGTATAAAACACCAACACATTCTGATAGTATGATGTCCTGTAATCCAGCTACTTGGAGGTCACGAAGTGTAGTTATTGATAGTTGCTAACTGTGGATAGCTATAAGTGATGGTTGGTTGGTGTGTTCTCTTGTGTAGATTAACGTCCGCACTATTCAATACTGCGTTCATCCGCAAAGACCACCATCACAAATAGACCCTTTCGTAGTTCAGAGGGAGTTGTTCGGACTCCACGTTAAACTGTAGGTTCTTTAAATATGCCATTGGTTGTTGGACTATTACTAACAGTTCTGTCTAAGGAACATCAGCCTTAGTCAGTAACAAGACTACAAGATCCGCCACGACAATCTGACACTCATTTCTCATTCATAGTTGGCTTAAAATACCTGAACAGGTTGCCATTTCAGTAACTAACTAACTAGTTTTCAAGGTGAACATGAGTGAAGGGGGAGTTTGATGACTGAAATAGATTCAATGACAAATGCTACTACCGACAAACAGCTGATTAATTTCTAGAATAATAAATTAATAGTCTCTTAACCTACCGAGTTAAACACGTGTTTTATCAATAATTATTCTATTAATTATGTTCAGTAATCAATCCAATGCAAATAAATTGTACTTATTTAATGATTCACGTAATAATTAATGCATTACAATGAATAATAATCTTTAAACTGATTAGAAAGGAGTTCAAATAAAACCAAATAATATATAATGTTCACCAGCCGATTGATGAAGAGAAATAAATAGTAAGAATTGTCTAAATAAGCAACAGAGTTATTTAGTATTCTGCGGAGGCGTAGCTGTATTTTAATGTTGGGTACCGGTAATTGACATTAAGTGAAGTGCCGATGATTAGTGCATTTCCGGTCATTGGTATTCCACACAAGTTTGAGTGCAATATTCAGAATATTTAGTATTCCGAGGATGCCGAAGAAAAGTCATTCCACATTACAAGGTATAAAGGGAGCTGGTTTATTGTTCTTATTATTTATGACCGCTGAAATCGATTAAAATACCATAGTCTCTAAAACAGGAGGAACCATTGCAGAGCGGTCGACGACTTCAACTCTAGATTTCTAATACTTTGGTATATTAAATGTAAGTTATCTTTTCGTCTAACAATTTTTTCTAGCACATTGTTTTACAATTAAGTACTTACTACCATTGACCAACCAAACCGGTTCTAATGATCAATATTTCCGGTCACAATAGTTAGGTTAAACTATTTCAAACGATCGACATGGTTCCTGTTTCCTCTCTTAAAAAAATTAAATTATTTACGGATTTTTTAAGTTAATGTTTTAATTACAATACAATTTGTTTACACGATTTTAATTACTACAGAATTATAACTAATGTAGGAAGATTAGTACGTCTTGGTAAGTACCAAGTACAGACCAAGTGTTGATTACGTAACACTACTAAATCAGCTGTTTCCGAGAATACTTAAACATCAGTAGCGTAATTATTTTTGATTTGATCAACTATACTGCATTTTGCCAATTATTTACATTTTCCAGTAGGTAGTAAATTGTTTGCTTATTTAAGAAGGAAACGAAATTCCACGACAACACGATTCATCGTCAGCGTCTTAATGTGCAGCTCCGGGTCTTCTTAAAGAAGAAGATAAGATTAGCTTATGTTAACAATGTAAAATAACTTGTAATTTATGTTCGTAACTTCTATGTAACTATGTTCGTTCTTGTGAATTGTGTCAGTTACATAAAACCCCGTAAAACACAAATGCAGGCCTAATGAGTTCCACTATACCAGTAAGAAGTATGCAAAGGTTACACATTGATCTTTTCGGTCCGTGGGTACAATCAAAACGCGGCAATATTTACTATATGACTGGGTCGGTGGCGTCATCCTATAATCCAGCTACATGGAGGTCACGAATTGTGGATAGTTGTGAGCGTGGTCGGTGGGTGTAGTGTTCTCTTGTGTAGATTAACGTACGCACATTTGAATACTACGTTAATCCGCAAAGAACATCCACATAATTAGACTAGTTCATAATTCAGATGCAGTGGTTCGGATTCCACGTTTAACTGTACGTCCCTTCGATAAGCCATTGACTGTTGGGCTATTATTTAACAGTTCTGTGTAAGGAACATGTACATGAGGGTACTACAAGAGAGTGGAGTTTTCAAAACAATTATGATAATGGGATATTACATTAGATAGAGTTTATGATCTCATAAAAACGCGCCTTGAGGTAAATAATTGAATAACCTCAACAAAAATACAGATTACACAAAAACATACAATACGTTAAATGGTTATACATTGATTAAGTCTATTTTGAAGAATTACACAAAATTGAGAAATAGTTGAACGTGATCATCTATAAATATAAAACAAAATCCCTTGTGGAACAAATTAATTCACTTGATGTTCGTTCTCGTCCAATGACGCTGACCCAGTAAGAGACAAAGCAGTTGTAAGCCCATTAATTACGGATCCTCATTGGCCGCAAGTCTGATTGTTGCCCTGCTTTGTGATTGGCTGACGGCCGATTGTTGTGATTTCCGCCACGTACACCCCACATCAGCAGTCGGAGCTGGAGTAGTGCTCGGAAAAGTGACACCTTTCCAAGATTAGGTTACCTCCGAAGCCGGTGCAAAGAGAATGCGCGATGAGCGCGCTTTTCCCTCTTTCGTTACATTCTTAAGTACAGTAGCTCTTCCCTTGAGCTCGGATTTGACGGTTCGACCTCATTTGCCTGTTAACTGTCACTCGAGTGCTTTGGTCGCTGTGAATATTAGATGATTTGTAGAGAGATGGTTCTGATATGTCTCCCAAACTTGAGCGGAACATATTTTGTAGTTTAGTTTGTTTTTGATCCAACTAAAGTACATTTAATTTTATAAAAAAATGCAATAGATATATTGCTCATTGGTTATAATGAGTTTCGCCGCAGTCCAGACCTCAAAGGCGTAAAATTGCCATTACGACATTAGTAAGCTAATAAATTATGAATACATCAACATTAATATTTTATCATAATTATCTTTAATATATAAGTAAAACGTTGACATAAAACTGGATAATACATCATCAGGACGTTTCACTAAACTTAAAAACAAGAGGAGTAAATTTGAACGGTAATGATAACCACAAATGCAAAAAACTCTGTCGCGGTAAAAAATAAAAATGGAAACAAAATTAAAATATCGCAGACAATGTCGTGAATTTCGCGGCGTTAAGGAAAAATGAAGCACGGTTGGAAGAGGAGTGCACGGGTTTAAATCAAATTTGTAGCCGCTTGCTGTTGATTCGTTCCGTAACTGATTTTTATAGCCTGAAACTTCATCCTGCGAAATCTTTCAAATATGTACTCGTGAATAAAAATACATTCTTAATTTTTTAGTTGGTAATACAAACATTAATATTTGTTATTTATACATAAAAATTATAAAGTTGTTGAAAATGATTTATGTATTCAAACGTACGTAGATTTAAAACAAAATTAACAATAACGTAATATATCGAATGGAAACTACCACGATTTAGTGTCGAACGATTATAAACTTCAAGAAATGAATAGTTTTACTTACATTGAATTACAGTTGAACTTCACAAATAAAATAAATAATTTTACTATCTCTAAAATACCGAATTTCCAAGATTTACAAATAGCACAAATAGATGCAAGATTACAAAAGGCAGGAAAAGAAGGGCGGCGGAGTTGAAGAATGACAGAGAACATCCAATAAACAACATCACAGAATACGATATTCCACTGCACACGACAATATTAATATTTGCCAAACGCCTTTGTGTCTGCTTTTGGAACCTTCCAACGGGTAAGTTACGTGCCAATAAATACCTGCGCTACCAACAAACAAATCTCCGTGAATCGTAACAGTTACAAGAGACTTACGGAAGGTTATGCAGGATGCTCCAGTGGAGATACAATGAACAATTTAGTTGATAAATTAAAAAAAAATAAAAAGTAAGATGATATAAAAAATGTACACCTCGGTTACTTTACCGAGGCTGAATTGAGTTCGGAATTGAAAAAAATAATCATGGAAAAATTAATGTTGTCTGAATTTTAAAGATTAAGCCGTGTTTTAATACAGTCAAATTAACGTTAGAAATATTTTTAAATTTGTTCGTACAAAAACGGAATCTCAAACATTAAAATTCCCAATTAATCGTACAATTTCAGACTAATAATCGGCGAAGTTGGCAACTATTTTCATAGCGCGCACTTTATTTAATTCGCCCGGCAAGAATGTGTCGCCGATGACAGTTTGATTGTGATTCTGTCCTCCGGCTCCGGGCCAGTTTAATCGAAATTCCATTCGGCCTTCGATTTGCGTGAGGCACCTTCCAATGTCTGTCGAGGGTTTTGTTTCAAACATTCCTTTGCCGAAGGGTTAAAAGGGGTCGTTTCACATTTGCTCCGGTCCCGGAAGTCAACAACCCCTGTTGGATCGGTTCTGACCAAACAGTATGGTAGGATTTTAGTTAACGTGTAGTTAATAGAGTAGTGTGATCTATTTAGCTATTGATTTAAAAGTTCACTCTATATCTTGAAACAAAATTTCTAAAAGTACCAAGCAATCTAAAATAAGTAAAGAGGAATGCTGAACCTAAAATTTACATTTTGAAAACTTTACAATACCTTGATTGTAGTCAAAGTTTTTAAAATACACCTTGTAGTACCTGTAACTTTTCCCCTACGAACAATGTTTAAGTTCAAAAAATCATAATATCATTGCATTTCACCGGGATACATTGTACTTGATGTTATTTTAAAGGATATTTAAAATTTTAGGAAAGAGCCTTGAATGTCTTGAACCACAATTTTAAGCTTTTTAAAGTAACAGTTCAGGTTTATTTTTAAAAAATTCCTTTTTATCTCACATTAAAAGCAGCAAAATCTCGTATGAATGATGCAATAGTTATGTTAAATTGCTATTGATGTAGTGCCCAAAAACATGCATTGGTTTATTTCAACAACTAATACGTACCCTCTACGCCATAGTTGACAACATTTTTACCATTTTTAAACATAATTTCAGAAGGCAACGAGTATTTCTAAACAAAAACATCCGGGTGGTTAAGGACCAAGATTATGACCTAGCAGTTGAGGCATAAAGAACAGCGAGAATGGAACATGGGGCTACAGAGAACGCCCATTACCTGGACGCGGGTCTATTAATACAGCCGTTGTTTAAAGGACCCAGACCTGCTACAAGTTGCTAGACCGTTTCCACTACCACAGACGAAATTTTTATTAATACCATTTCGTAAGACGATAAAGTTTTAATTCTTAATTATTTAAAAAGGAAAAATTCTTCTGTAATCAAACAAGTGCGTCTATTTTTGTTGTTAACTAGTAGTGTTGTGAATCTACTACAAAGTTTACATACAATTTTCATACTATAGAATCATAAATAAAAAAATAACACAGACAGGTTGTTAATTTGTTATATTTCAAATTAACAACCTAACATGATAACTGTACACCAACATCCACAGACCTCAGGCAAAATCGGCATTCAATTTTAAACACATCTGAAAAAGGGGCATTACGCGTTAACCTGTATCGGGGCTGGGTTGGTAGCAGCCGAACTGAAAAAGAGGGCTTACCACGCTCGTCGTTAGGCTTAGGTAACAATGGGCAACTTGGCGCGGTGGAACTCTAAGTCCCGAATGTTTAGAAAAGTCTTAATGACGATATCGTGCCTGAATCGCTCCGTTGACCGTTGCGAAACCGTCGCAAAGTTGTTCCGCACTTTTAGTGGATCAATTGTAACGAGGACACGCACCGGAAACACTTCCCCAGCACTTTACATCACGTTACATCTTTTCCGACCGGCCAACTTTAAACAATCAAAATCCGAAGCTCCCGGATAACACAACCGCCATCCTTTCAAATATTCATCTCTAATCACTTTTATTTAAATCAGTTTATTTTGTAAAACATAAATACCGTTCAAGTGCACTTTAAGTGGTATTGTACCACTCAAGACTCTCGAATATTAGGATATTAGAATTACTCGTATTTCTAAAACTAACCACAATGGTGTGTCTAAATTGAGTCAACCAAATTTAATTGAAGAACCGAATTCAAACCTCAACTTCTTCACAGAATGATTTTCTCATTACTAGCCCACTAAGAATGCTGGTCATAAAAATTAAAACAAATGTGAATTAAAATTCACACGTACCAATGTACCACGTACGCGCTTGGATGCTGCAATAGATACGCTGGGAATCAAAAACTAATTTAGTTTCATTTCATTTAAACTGTGTCCTAAACAAAAGTAATATTAAGCAGTAAAATTAAATTATGGAATAAATATTGTGAATATTTAGAATATCATAGCAATAATATTTCTGTTTCCACAGGTAAAACCAAAAGTTCATAACCACTGTACAATTGAGTTCAGTTTGTGAGATTCAGTTATACAACTAACACGAAGCACGGCATTGTATAATGATGCAAACAGAACTAACAACTACCGTTGTGACACGTTTACCACGCGCCCTTTCAAGGCTCAAGTGGGGCCCATTAAATTAGAGCTTTGCTTCGTGAAAGAGGTCCATTATATTGTAGGTGGTGTTTTATGCAGCTATCACATCTGGCACCTGGTCCGAATCACAGATGACGAGATAATGGGCTGGATGGAGGAAGCCTCGTTTAGTGCTCCCTCAGCGTAATATGGAATAGAGGAGATCTCGTTCAGGTCACCCTCACCGTGATATGCGTGTAGAGGAGATATCGTTCAGGTCACCCTCACCGTGATATGCGTTATAGAGGAGATCTCGTTCAGGTCACCCTCACCGTGATATGCGTTATAGAGGAGATCTCGTTCAGGTCACCCTCACCGTGATATGTGTTATAGAGGAGATCTCGTTCAGGTCACCCTCACCGTGATATGCGTTATAGAGGAGATCTCGTTCAGGTCACCCTCACCGTGATATGCGTTATAGAGGAGATCTCGTTCAGGTCACCCTCACCGTGATATGCGTTATAGAGGAGATCTCGTTCAGGTCACCCTCACCGTGATATGCGTTATAGAGGAGATCTCGTTCAGGTCACCCTCACCGTGATATGCGTTATAGAGGAGATCTCGTTCAGGTCACCCTCACCGTGATATGCGTTATAGAGGAGATCTCGTTCAGGTCACCCTCACCGTGATATGCGTTATAGAGGAGAACTCGTTCAGGTCACCCTCACCGTGATATGCGTTATAGAGGAGATCTCGTTCAGGTCACCCTCACCGTGATATGCGTGTAGAGGAGATATCGTTCAGGTCACCCTCACCGTGATATGCGTGTAGAGGAGATATCGTTCAGGTCACCCTCACCGTGATATGCGTGTAGAGGAGATATCGTTCAGGTCACCCTCACCGTGATATGCGTTATAGAGGAGATCTCGTTCAGGTCACCCTACCGTGATATGTGTTATAGAGGAGATATCGCTTTAAGCCGAAGAATACCAAGCCCTCGTGGGATTAGAGCTATGTAATTCCAGTACCTCTTGAAATGAATTATACCCTATATGAAAAAGTTGGTTATGTTGTTGTTGTGTTTATTTATACATAACACATTTACATGAAATAGACCCTACACGATCCGATTTCTACTAACTCGGAAAGAAACTAGTGAATTAAAAAAGAACCTAATTCGTAAAATCGGTAGCCGGCTAGGCCGTGGCGTGTGACTCTCCGTCTAATGTGTGTTTCTGGTGTAATTAATTACAGCCATAACGGCTGCACCTCCCACGGCCCTGGACAAATATCCCTCCCTGCCCGGCCACTATAAAGCCGGTTGTAAAATATTAGTTTATGTTTGGAAACGTAGCTATATTTCAGCAGGGGCGAGTGACGCGGTGTTATGAGGGAGACATTCTTGACTCTAGGCCCCGACACCTTCGCCATGAATTATGAATAGTCTGACCCTAACGCAGCTTGGGTTCGAATCTCAGTCTCCTCATCGGTATTATCGGGTTAGTGCTAATAAGTTGAATAAAAACATAAACATATTATGGTATCTTATGGGGAATGTCCTATACTGGTTTTATATCTATTAAATTACTAAATAAATTTATCGTGTTATGTATATGAATCTAGAGGTATTGTATTAAATTGTTATGGGGAAATGGCAACACTAGTTGTATACTCTTAGAAGGATAGCTGTATTACGTTTTAACAATCTTATTCCTCGAACGATCTCGCATGCAGGACACTATCGTATAGATTGTAAGAAAAAATATAATTATTCATTAATAAAATTGCATAATCCAAATTCTCTGTATATTAGTTGGTAAACATTATTATTTAAAGATCTGATAGGCAGTTTAATGATTGTACACTGCTATTTATTTTAACTTAAAAAATTTATCTTTTATTGAGGATTTTTCACTGCAAATGTTGAAATAGTTATGTTTAAATTTTACTAATAAATTAGACGAAAACGAGTGTCCGAGCATGAGATCTTTAAACATTAGTGTGTATCTTAACTTGATGAGTTTGTAATTTTTTTAAACAATAAATATGAAAGTTGGATGAATCTCGAAGATAACCTGTCGGGTATCTATATTAAAATTTGTACATCCTATTAGTAGCCAGGGTGTATTATTGTGTAGATATCTGTTAAGAAAAACATTTTTAACTTAAGATTTCTTTGTTGCCAACCGATTTTACGAATGTTAAAACACTAGGTTATGATCAGGTGATCGGTAAAGATGTATGTTACATATTATATGATGAATTAATAAAATAAGAATTTCTACAGACATAAGTTATCAATTCAAATATCAATTTTAAAGACCATTAACAAACATAGAAAAGTTTTAAGATGTTTAAACAAATTTCATCAATAATAATTTGTCAAAATAATCAATTAAGGGAACTTCACACAAAACGGTCAAAATGGCACATTCTACAAAGATATCAAAATTAATTAGGAATTTGTTTATTTCACTATTATTTAATCCTATTATTCACTTCGAAATAACAGGAATGCAAAAGCGGTTTTGGAGATTTACTTAAGTATGAACTTTGTATGTACGAAATAATGTTATATTTTATTTTATTTTGTGTATTTCTACGCCAGTGGCATTTTTAACGTTTTGATGGGGAACGGTCCAAACCCCGGTCTTGTTACTACCTAACGTCGACCTGTTGTTAGGAAGCATCATTAATTAGTAGCCCAATGACAAATGACGACTGGGTCCAGATTCGACCCTTGCGGGATTCGATCCGGCGACCTTCAGTTTTGAAGGCGGGTATTATAACCACTACACCACCCAGCCAGTTAAAGTGTTATACATTACTTTTGAATACGGGTCAATACACTACATACTGAACTCTTGGGAATAAAGCGCAATGTTGACTCTTGTTAAAAACTAAAATAAAATCGACATTGAGTAGTTGAAAGGTGTTAAGTGTGTTTGGTCAAAAAATCCATTGTTAGACATTTATTTTTATTTTATCAAGGAACAAAATTAGAATTCGAAATATCTATGTAAATAGTGAGAAAAAAATAAGACGTGGGGAGCTTGGAAAGTATCAAATTCGTCAAATAAAGGAACAAGTTCACCTGTTTGTCCGGGTTGAGCGATATTTCCATTTCTGTTGTCTAAATATTAGCTCATTACGTATCACGACTATATTTTTCCAAACATTTTAAAATTAAATTTTAAAAATAGTTCTGCTTAGTGTGTTCGGGAAATACAGTGCAATCTAAATTTAAGCTAAAAAAAGTGACAACCTGCGTGGTTGTGTCCCCTGGACGTGAGAGGGTTTCTCCATCAAAATATGATTTCTCACTCCGAGTCCTTCAAATATTTCACAAAAGATGTCTTATTTGGTGTTTTTTCTTTTCTACTTAAAAAGAAAAAAACAATGATTGCTCTTCAATTTTTAATTATTGAAATATGCTCACAACCTTTGGATCCAGGAATTATCTACTTAGACGTTTTAAGAAATAATAAATTAGTATTTTAATGGAATTTTACATTAACAAAACAGGAGGATGATTAGCATATGTTACTATAGAAGGCGTAGCTTCAGTATAACCATAATATATTCTAACTGGGGTTACTTAGTATATACGATAGAAGGATAAGCTAAAGTTAATTAAATACATATTTGCAAAACAAAGAAATTGAGTAAATGACTGCACAAATATGTAAGCAAGCCGAAATCAATTGTCTTAAACACAAGAAAGAGTGAAGTGAGCTAATTCATAAAGTGCCGGGCAAGAGAGCACTTTCTCTTCACTGTTTTGACTCTATAAAAGCTGCAGTTTTAAAGAATCATGTAGTTTACATTACAAAATACAGCGATCAAAATAACAATTTATCTCCAAGCTAAGCCAGCGGGGAGGTGGTAATGGCATTGAAAGATGTGAAGGGTTTTTACCAAGCAAAGCTTTTCTCATCCCAGTGTTAATGCCCGCCAAACTTTTACACTATACGAAAAGTTTAGGCAAAAAGTGAAGCACAGTTCAATGGAAGTGTAACGGTTTATAGAAATTCCGCTTATCCAAATATGAATAAAATAACTTTTGTCGTACCTATTTTTTTTGATTGAATTTAATGGGTATTATTTTATTAAATAACGATTAATACTTAATAAAAAAATTTAAGTTCTTAAATAATTTGTATGCATGTAATACAAGCGGACTGTGATGATTATCTTATATTTATTTAAAATAATAATAGCCTACGAATAGTAACAAAATAACACACACATAAAACATAATGGTTTGTAAAATTAAGTTCTACGGTAATTTTAATACCATCAATAAAACCAGAAATAAAATGCGTTAATTAAAATTTGTACGAAACCCTGCATGATATTTCCCAGTCATATACAACACGTCTGTAAGTTGAAATATTTAATACTTTAACATTTTATATACTTTTTAAGTTAACATATTTAAGTATTTAAAAAGAAAAACAACAATGAACATTTGGAAAAGAGATAATATTGAAAAAACAATGTACATTTCATACATACAAATAGTAAACTAATTTTACCCTGGACAGTGGAATATTACTATGTAACGACCATAATGATAAAACTATTACAGGAAATAAGCGAAAACTTGGAGTGTATCCCGGTAGAGACTGTTTGGGTTGGAGATGGCGAAGGGGGGAACAGGTACAAATTGTTACTTCCACACAAACAGCGCAGACCTCGCAGCTTGAGCTGAAGCCGCCGCCGCTCGCCGGCTCAATATTGAGACCAGACTGCGCCGTCATTATCATTTTACAGCCATCTTTGATTTTACTCTTAACAGCTTGGTGTTTTTAAGCGGCGCTTAATGTTTCACTGGAAAACGAGATAGGTAAATTCAATAATGTTATTTTTGGTTTAATAGTAAAATATATTTAATTAATAAAAAAACGAAATTCCGCACATCCCTCATAAATATAAATGTAGTAATATATTCATCTAAATGTTGGTAGATGTATGTTTTCGTTTGTATCCCATACGGAGGTGTTGCGTTTCGGATGGCGTGACAAAGCAGGTGATTTGATGTGCCATTTGGGCGCCAGTCATGCGGCACAACACACGCTCCTTATTACGACTCCTTCCAATCCACTGGGTCCCCCTAATGATGCCCTGGCCGAGGACTCCATGTGCCTCCGTATGGCAGTCAATATTTACAACTTCTCAGACTCCTGGGATTGTAAGGATAGTTGATTGTACAAGAAGGGATAACTAATATGTTTTAGCCGCCGACCCTGTTTACCAACATTAAATTAACTTTTCAAACAAGGAACAATCTCTATTGATTATTATAGAAATTTATCGTCTAAAATCTTTCTAACACAACGGTTAGCTTCTTGGACTTCGGTGAAAGAAGTCACAGGTTCGATTTAAGTTATGTTCACGAAAATTTAAAGAGTTGAAATCCGCAACCAAAAACCCGCGATCATTCCCAAAATTCAAAATGATGATGTACGTTGATGTTCGACAAAAGTGCACCAAAATTAAAAAGAAACATTTTGCTTAAACTTGTATAAGATTTTATCTGACTTCTACCATATTTCTACATACAAGATACATATAGCTTTTTAACCCAAGCTGCAAAACATTGAAAAGTCTATGAAGATGGCTCAATGTACGTGTTACGAGGAGTCCAACTATTTAAAATATTACAATAAAACGTTTTTCACTTAAAGATATATCTTTATAAAATGAGTTGGCGATTAAATTGTTATTAATTATAACATAATTAAGCTAAAAACCACGTTTTCTCAAGAAATAACTTTTTATTTTCAACTGCATATATCTAAAATATCTCTCTGTCTGATTGTGTGCAGATAAAATACGAATAAAAGAAAAAATAACCACTAAAATATCTATTATAGTTATTGAGAAATTGAACCTTTTATGAAAAAACTTAATTTTTGGTAAACGCGTTGCCCGTGGACGCCTCTGGGTTTCTGGCAATTATAAATTCGTGTACACAAATGAAAAATAATTTATAATTATACAGTACTTGTAATGGATGCATTTCAATGTATGACATGTCAAATTAGCAAGGATGACTTGATGAATTGGAATAAACAATAAAAAAATTCATTTTTTTACAATTTTGGCCAACTGATTCCATAATTAGGAAAATAATTTCCAACTAAAAAGGATTTTATTAAAGTAATTTACGACAGAACGCGATTATAGGAAAACTGATAACTAGAGAGTATAAACGTTTAAAAATAAGGATTTTTATTCCTTAATAAATATTTCAATTTAATGAATTGTACAAAATATCCGAAGGCAAGTTTTAAATAACGTGGAACTTTTATAATGATTTCTTAAAATGAAAAACTTTTAAACACTGTTTGAAAAGTAAGTTAAAGATACTTTGTTTCCCGGTGAGCGGTATAAAATGCAGCTATGTAGTGCTTGGTTTATTAGCGAGATCTCGTATTTATAGACTCCTCATTCGAAAATCGGATCTGCTTTATAGTGAGTCGTAAAAATGAGGCGAAGTGGTCGGTAACTCAGGGCCGCCACCTTGAGATAGTGGGCAGTAAATGCTGAAATGCTGGCCTAAATACATTAGCGATATTCCATAAATCATTTCCGGTATAAAAGCAATTTCATTTGTACAGAGCTTATAATATAAATTCATATGCAATCGTATGGGATTTTTTATCTTTATTGCATCAAATATACATGCAATTTAACTTCGAGTTCGAGTTCGAATACAAATAAAATGAAACAATAACCAACTAGGTTGTTTAACTTCATTTCGTGGGTTTTACATGATATTATTAACATATTTAACTCAAAGAGTAATGGTGTACAGCACACTGTCAATATTATTATAATATAGAGACTAAATTACTGTACATGAAAAGTTCTATATGTTATCAGATAAAAAAACACAAATAAACTAATAAAATGTGTAATAATTAGATTCAAATAAAATGTAAAACTGAAACTAAAATTGCATACAATATAACACCAGTTCCTGTTTTTTTGTTTCTCTTGTTATTTTCAGAAATTAGATAATTTAATTTTTGAAACAGAAAAAATTATTAAAATTCTAAATACTAAAATATATTAAAGAATATGTTGGTTGTATTAAATATTGTCGAATAAAATCTTGATTAGCATTATACTGTAGTATGTTTTACTATAGGGTGAAGTAAAAACTCACTCCCCTGTCTCCGTTTGGGCCTGATGATGCCCGGTGTGACTAAACGGTATCGATCGCCAATTTAACACCTGTTGTATATATTTACCGATAACAATACAAGTGTACATATATTAAGTAGTGTTGGAAGAGGTGAGTTTTCACTTCATCCTATAAAATTCTCGTTTAAATTGACTTAAGGGAGAAAGTCTGTGTCAGTGCACTGAAACCGCTCATTACACTAATATTACTTCTATTCGTCAAAAGACTACTCAAAGTCCTCAAAGTAATAATAACTTTAATCCATGACAATTTCTTTTGAAAAGGTTAATTACATTTATATGTCAATGAAATTAAAATCCTGACGAACACAATCAGTAAATTGACGCAGTTTATAACTATTTTCTTAACGTAACATATTTTGAGTTTTTTTTAATAATCATAGTAAACCGTATAATTTAAGTTAAAAGTATAATTTATTATTTTATAGATGAAAAATACGAAATGCTATAAATTAATTAACGATATTTTTATTAGGTAAACAGTAGGAACAGTCATTTCACATTAACTTAATTCTTCATAAGCTCAGGCTACTCTCAAATAATGAGCGAGTTGACACCATCGGTAAACTAATATGATGAAACAGTTTGTTAACTCACTAAGTTATATTTATAATTGCATATTGGTAAATTGCTATTAGCTTTTAGGAATATCTTGCAATAACGTTTTGTTTTTCTTTTAAAACCCTGACTGTATTTCATTGAGCACTTTATACCACCACTGAACAATGCCATACAATGCAAAAATGTGCTGAGTCCTCATTTTTGTTCGAATAATAATTAATTACCTATCTAAAAATAGATCGACGTTAGTTAGTAAAAAACCTACCTGTGGGAAATAGCTTAAATCATAGATATGTCTGAAGGGAATGTTTTCACTTCCCCCAAACAACTGTTCTCATAAACATATAACTTCACTGGCGTCAAATCTTTGCGTCTCGTATATTGATTGATACAAGGCAGAGCTTAAACATATTCATGTCAAAAATCGCTTTATAAAAAACCTTTTTGAAAAAAGTCGTTCCTTATAAAAAATGTTTAAAATACCACTCCCGTTAATTAACACAAATTAAACCAAGCATGTTCTACCAAGTTACCATTAGCATTAAAAATATACACAACGAATTTAGAACATCTCCCCAGAGTACTGTGTGTCTTCGATGAGTGTTCTTCCATTGAGCTGAATCCGGGGTTACGTTATGTAGGATTTCTTTGCCTTGATGATGGTCATAAGGTCAAGTTTCATGAGGTCACTTATCAAGTCAAACATGTCAGGTTCAAAACCGATAGCGGACGACTCCTATTAGAACATGAGCGGTCATCCCTACATCCATTTTACTAACTCCATTACTCTACCTCGCTCTCTGCTGCATTAGCCTTAAACCTGGTGTTATCCAGCAGTTGAAGTTTACTAAAAAATATAAAACAAAAGTGAACCGTGTTACTAACAACAACAAAAAATTCCATGGGTGTTTAAACTAAGGGAAACCCCTAAAATAAACAGTAGTTATCACGTGTCGTATATGAGGACAACCCTGACCAGTGACCAGTGACCAGTGTCACGCGATCAGTACGCAGATGTGTAGTATGCAGATCCGCCACCCGTCGCGCTGCGGTCACTCCGGATCCCCTGCGGGCCGGTCGCGGCACGTCCTTCCTTGATTGAATACCCGGATTTGTCCGTGGCCACAACAACTTCAATTTGTCACAGATATCCCTAACTTTCGGCTAATAGAAACCGTCCGCCACGGTGATCAATCAGCCCTCACGTTGCCGCAACCCCGTGCCGTCGAGGATTCTTCCCCACCTTACAACGACCGGCGTTCCGTCTTGCGAACTAATTTGAATAACGATGAGAGGTTAGAGGTCAAACTAATGTATCTCAGATACAGCACCCTAGTACGGTTAGCATAAAATGGTGGGTATGAATTAAAATGAGAGTATAACAAGCAATATGTCTTGAGTAGCTTCATTACTGATATATTCCGAAATATGTTGTTAACACAAGCATTTTATAACTGCCAGCTGAAGGTTATGTACATATTATGACTGACGTAGTGAATAACGGAATTGCACCGTACATGCTGGCGTGAGTAGAGCAAATTTAATAGAAATCGACTTATTACTATCATAATAATCGAATGGTACTGAGTGCAGGTTTGCTGCAATAAGGGTTGATTTACAAGGGAATATACTTAAAACATCTCTGTTACCTAAGTAAAATTAGCCTACATACCAAATTATGTAAATAATTATGCGAGTTGTACCAATTTATCTATTCTCTATATTATGTTTGCTCCCATGAGACACATTAAATTTGGGATTTTTATGAATGTATGTAGGTACGTAGGTCCATCTTAACTAGATGGACCTACATACCAAATTTTTGAAGAATATTTAGGTAAATAAGAGAGTTATTTATTTTTTTATTTAGTATAGTGAATAACTCACTTTTTCAAAGGAAATTCGCTAATAACGTATGTCATAGAACATTGGATTCAGCTACCCTAGATTAGGATGTTGATTAGTGTATTAAGGTTGAGATGTATATCGTATTGTTGAAAGTATTTCTTCTCCGTGATACGATTCATAGTGTCAATAACTATAACAATTTATCATATCTAGCAAATATAATAATTTAAAATGTAATTATCAATTTACTGGAAAAACAAACTGATGGGAGTATGCCAATCGTTAAAAATTTGATTAAAATATCTGTAATATCTGTAAAATAACTGTAATTCATTATTAGTAATTCCAAGGCAGGAAAAGACGGCACGGATACCATTTCATTACTCCTATAAAATTCAAAAATTGAGCCATAAAAATATACAGAGAGAAACGCTCATAGACGTCGGGAAAACCAACAGAATTAACATTGCTGTATAAGGGCAGTAGGGTGCGTTCTGTTGGTGTTAGACCATAATACAAGGGTTAAAAATATATCCCACAATATTACAGAAACAATAATATATCATAATCATTTCACAAACATTATCTGATTTTATATGTAGTGATTATACTTTTGGAATATAATATATGGAATAAAATATAATGGATCTCTTCATAATATATTTCGTGTGTAAATGATGATTTGCCTATCGGCGAATTTTGGTTCGGATCCCGGAGTTGCCTATCGACGGAAACTGCCCTGGTTCGGATCCCGGAGTTGCCTATCGGCGAGGCAACTGGGTTATCCCGGAGTTGCCTATCGACGGCAACTGCCCTGGTTATCCCGGAGTTGCCTATCGGCGAGGCAACTGCCCTGGTTCGGATCCCGAGTTGCCTATCGACGGCAACTGCCCTGGTTCGGATCCCGGAGTTGCCTATCGGCGACGGCAACTGCCCTGGTTCGGATCCCGGAGTTGCCTATCGGCGACGGCAACTGCCCTGGTTCGGATCCCGGAGTTGCCTATCGGCGACGGCAACTGCCCTGGTTCGGATCCCGGAGTTGCCTATCGGCGACGGCAACTGCCCTGGTTCGGATCCCGGAGTTGCCTATCGGCGACGGCAACTGCCCTGGTTCGGATCCCGGAGTTGCCTATCGGCGACGGCAACTGCCCTGGTTCGGATCCCGGAGTTGCCTATCGGCGACGGCAACTGCCCTGGTTCGGATCCCGGAGTTGCCTATCGGCGACGGCAACTGCCCTGGTTCGGATCCCGGAGTTGCCTATCGGCGACGGCAACTGCCCTGGTTCGGATCCCGGAGTTGCCTATCGGCGACGGCAACTGCCCTGGTTCGGATCCCGGAGTTGCCTATCGGAGACATCAAGTTGTCCATCAGTTTTTATCACTACTATCGCCTAGTATTGTGTTGGCTCACCCACAATTGTGCGCGGGAAAAATGTAGGTAAAAGAGGTTGCCATTCGCTGCAAACTAGCCTATTCCCACAAAACAATGTACCCATAAAGCATATAGAACAATCCCAACACCAATGGAAACTGCAGAACGATAAATATCCTGCAATAAAACCGGAATAAACAACGAAATTAAACAATAACAGTGGGAACAGTGAGTGCAGCTCGGCGCGGAATACTTTTATGACAACAAATCCGGATGGCATAATATCTTAGATAAAGATACGTTTTATCGAGAGATAAAGCGTTTTAAGAGTACAGAGACGCTGTCAATTTTATGGGATCAAATTACATCGCGTCTTGGCAGACTGCGAGACATAAACACTTGCATTGTTGCGCACAATTTGTAGAAACGGTTATGTGGACTTAAGTAAAAACGGGTGCACTCAATTTTTTTTAGAAAAATACTTTTCATATCTTATGTATTTTAGAATCTAAAAACGCATCGTGTAAAACCACTTTGGACTTGAATCGATTTGGATAACTTATTTTAAATCGCTTAAGCTTTTAACAAACTTTAAAGAGCCGATTTTAGTTATGTTAATGGTCCATAAAGTAGACGTTTTTAATTCCTGTCTGTCGGTTTTTAGGCCGAGTGTAACGCCACAAAACCACACCGATGGTCTAATTTTTATGAAATTGTTAAAAGGGGTAGAAACATTTCAGAGCTCGGCTTCGCAAGGTAAACCGAAAAAGACCACTTTAGCACCTTGTGGTGAACACTGCTATGATGTAGGCATTTAACTTAGAATGTAACTTCTTCACAGACTCGCGATGCCTCAACAAAGGAATTACTTCACAATGTTAATATATTACATAAGTTCGGTTTGGTACTTTTAACGTACTAGATCAGTAATAACGTTTTTAATTCGGCTTGTCGCTAAGAATCCGATGAGAACATAAAGAAAGCGTGCGAAGAGTAAAGGTGTTAGAAGTCCAGTATGTGCGTTAGAATAATTAAAATATAAAGAAAGCTGGCTCAAAAGCAGTGTAAGCACGCCGCCTTGGGCTGTTCAGTGTTCAGGGCGATGCGGGCCTCTTTTACCACTTTTATGACAACTTCTTTACACACAACTCCGCACTTTTAATCTACTTATAAAAAGACTTTTACTCACGCAATCTTGAAAACTCCATTGCTCATATTTTAATATACCTGAAAATAAATAGTAACATTAGACAAGTTAGCAAACATTACTAGTTTATAATGATTATCGTTATGGCTAATTTCTTATCGTAACTAAACCTGCGTTATTGTACACGTAGTAACGAAATAAAACTAATCATCTACTTTTAATTAATATAACTAACATTACAGAAACTAGAATTAATCCACAAGTAAAGTAAAATTTAGTGTTAGTACGTGCTGAGGGGTTTATATAATACAACGTAATAAAACGGGTGTAAACCATTATTACATTCATAAACTTAGAAATTGCACTTGGAATATTATGACGAAAATTTTAAACTTTTGTCGCCGATTTAACACAGTTTCCGATATATTGTACTATTTAAATGAGTTTCAACGTTTATTCCATAAAAAATTAGGTTTGTACGGTATTTTTCAAACAAAAAAAGTCACTTCAAAATCTACGACACGTGAAATTATTACGATCAAATACATTCGCATATAGCACCGAATACTTCCAACTACTAAATTCCACCAATACCACTGAAAAATATATATTCCAAGTTTGTAAGCCGCTTTTAAAATAGTTAAATACTCTAGAATTTAAAATTTATAAAAATGAAACTAAGCTAAAAACGTAATAATGGATAGTGGCGAATCTTCCATATACAGCTAAAATTAGTGTAAGTAATCTCCATCACAAGAACATTAAAATTAATTTTTATATTTACTGTTACTCTTAATAAATTAAAATATCGAAAATATCGATGACACAATCGAATGATGTATATCGGACGATTAGCGACAGGGATACAGGGACTTGCCACGATAAGTGTCGACTCCGACTCCGCCAGTGAGCGCTCTCTCCAGTTAACGGGTTCGCTGTAATCCCCGGAAAGCCTACATTCGTTCACATTACAGCGGCAGCTAACTCTTATTTATCTCGCGTCTTAAACTACCCCATTTTTTAATATCCGAGGGGGGTCGGTCGCAGCGCCGGCAATATTCCCTGCTTTATGACACCCGTCCACGCCCCACGCCCCACGCCAGTGCCTCATGCCTCTTGCGACCCACATCGGAAACCCCTTGTTTTATTTTATTGCTTTATTTTTGTAGGGGATGTGTATT
Organism: Nephotettix cincticeps; assembly: GCA_023375725.1. Classification (NCBI taxonomy): domain Eukaryota; kingdom Metazoa; phylum Arthropoda; class Insecta; order Hemiptera; family Cicadellidae; genus Nephotettix; species Nephotettix cincticeps. The sequence continues at coordinate 26,795,231 of CM041785.1, forward strand.
AGTGAAATTCGGCATGTTACCAAATTTGTTTCTTTTTTCAAGTTTTTTTCCATAAATTATTATTTATTATAGTTCATATGTCTACACAATGTTCAGTTATTGTGTTAGGTAGGCCTAAACACTTCTATTGTTTTCTTGAGCAATAAATAAACGCCGTAAAGGAAAACTAACTTTTACAGAATACTCATTAACACGTAATGTTTATGCAATAAAGTCTATAAATAAACAATAACTACTAGGCCAAAAGGTGCACCTTGACTTCGAAAATAATACATATTACATCAGATACAGACGTTCTAAAAAGTCCTTCGTTTTGAGATCTTTGCTAATAAAATTGCCCTTAATTAATATATAAGCTATAATGTATTAAAAAAATACTCTCTTAGTGTATCATATTACCAAAAGTAATAGTTAGGATTTTGCAATAAATTTAGGGAAACATTTTTAAATACTTGTTTGTTTTTTATTTTTTTGTACTTCTGGTAAATTTAAAATTAAATATATTTGTTTTTTGCTATTTCAGGAGCAGAAAGTTACCTATTGGGTTGAAACCGAATCTGTATGACTTCAGGTGTATGAGATCATAAGTGTTCACTTCTATCTAGCTAGGTTACAATATCTTCGTCAAACAATTCCATTTTTACATTCAATTTTGACATGGATATGTCTTGGCTCTGGGGGAGGGGTTGTAGGCAATCCATCAGACTAAAATTTGAAACGCAAGTGACGTGATATGGTTAAAAGGATAGCTGTTTAAGGAACTGAAGATATTCCCTTTGTTATATTAGTCTATACCAATTCATAAGGAAAGATTGTTAAAGTAGTTTTAGAAAACGTTTTCAAATATTTCTGTTAATTTGGGTTCGTATTGTTGGTATGTCTGTACTTTTAGTTTTGATTTTTTTGCTTCCATCAGATCATATTTCTGGTAGCTTATGGCACTTGCTCCGAAACGTTACCTCGCTGTATTAAATTCGCCAAAATTCAGGCTAAAGGTTTAAAATAACCCCACTCGTCATTTATCACATCACCTGAAATACATTTATAATTTTAAAGCAACAACTGTTTGAAAACTATTTTTGAAATGCAATAAGCGGGCTCAGCGATGTACAGTGCACGGTGTTTCGACTGTAGTGTGGTGTATCGATAGCGTAGGCCAATACCGGTCGACGGAGACTTCCATAAATAAGCAGCGGCGTTCGTTATTGGTGTTCATATCAGTGGCGGCCGTCAGAGAGCAGAGAGCACCGCAAATAAAACACTTGTGCGCTATTGCTATTGCCTACTTGGACCTACTCTGGCTCCCCTCGCCGACCGCTATTACAACATATTTTGCTTATTTATGTACTCAGACAACCGACCGTTTTTACTGAGAAAATGTTATTCCGTTTCTTAAGTAGCCAGGTTTTATGTCTAACGTGACCAAAGTAAAGAGAAATATAGTTTTAACATAATTAATTTGTTATCTACTGTATTAATATAAAACTAAAATATTAAAAACAAATTAAATTTTCTTCTCTGTGTGAAATAACTTAGATTATATGCCTAAAGAGATTTTTACTATTTTTTAAATAGCCACACAATTATATGACGTCACTTCGTAAAATATTTTTGCGCCACGCAAATTGCTAGCTCCCCCTTCCCAGAGACTAGACATATCCATGTCAAAAAGTTGTGTAAGGAGAGGTAGATGAGATGACATGAATAAAAACATTTAAGAAAATATAATACTTAAAAAAATAAGTGAAATATTAATATTTGGATAATCTAGACGTGGGATTTGTAAAACACTCAAATATAAATATAAAACAGACGGCGCTTCATAAACTACTAGATCAAACCCGAAAACTATTTTACAAAAAAAATGTAAAGTGAACAATTTTTATATTTAAAGGAAAAAAATATGTATCAAAATTGTAAAGACTTCAAAAAATATGTGCCTATCAAAACATAATTTTTTTAAACAACTGTTATTTTTACAAATTCTAACATTCTGCGTGTTGCATTAGGGTTGAACTAGAAGGAAAAAAATAATCAAGTAGGAAAAGTACACAAGGATGTAGCACATGCGGAGGGAAACACATCGTCGAGAGAACGTAAATTTGGGGGGGGGACAAGGGTAACGTATGCGAGGCTCGGAGCATAAACTGGTGTCTTTGTGCGCCGGACCGCCTCATCCCAAAATGCGCCCTTAACTGCCGGATGGCTCTTCGCCGGATTGCTACCACTCCTTGTTCCCTACGTTGGTGGGGGGGAGAGGTAGGAAGGCACAGTTTACTATTCGTGTGTAATCCACATTATGTTGCTATGTTGCTGGTTTGATGACCAATAATGGGCACAACGTGTCGTTTCACCCAAATCACCTACATATACACGTGTTATGTTGTTTTGTCACAATAACCTAATTACAAAAAATCATTTATATTACTTATAAATAACCTTAAAAGTCACTCTAGAGTAAAACATTCATCACCGAATGTTCATGAAAAGTTTCCATTACATTTTATATAACCGGTGATGTTAAGGGCAACATCTAAACTTATAAATAAAATACGGTTAACAATAAAAGAGGAGAGTGCATCTCCAAAAGAAATTACACACGTAGTGTATAATACAAGTTTAAAAAAAATATGAATTTGATGGTATGATTTAATATACAGGACACTACTCTGACACAAGAGGCAGTAGTTATAGACAGTAGTGGTTTCTAAAATATATACGTTTATTTTATATAAGCGTTACGTCAAACAGCGACACCGAAAATACTTAAAAAATATCATAACAATAACATGAAATAGAAAATACAGTAGTTACAAATAAGAAGGGAAGGACGTATTTGAAAGAGGGGTAAGGTATAACTACGACCATACAGTAGAAGAAACTGAGGAAGGAAGAGAATGAAATGGGTTTGCGAGGATGGGAGGTGGGGGGAGGGGAGGTCATAGGTCGCGGAACCTGTTACCTCGATGGCGGCATTAAACACCTGTGTTCTGGCGGGACAGATACAAATACAAGAGGGGGTATAAATCAGCTGATGGCCTCTCTGGGGGCCGTGAGACTCGCGCTAACCACTGCCCACTGCTCACTGCTACAGCCGGACACACCGACTCGCAGTACCAAGCAACTCAAGTGCTTACGTAATTTTTATTCTTTTCACTTTTGGAATAATTAACATTTGCTCGTGAAATTTTAAAATCCATTTATTATTTCCTAATTCTCATCCAGCGCAATTTTTCCTTCTTGGCTATAAATTTTTAAGGAATTATTAACCTTGAAAGATATGATTTAGGGAACGTGCTGAAGCTTTAGTACAATATATACTATAAAATGTATAAATATACTTTATATGTATATATATTTAATCAAACATACTATCAGTGATATGTGAATGAAATTACCAAGCCATTTAATTGCCCATGAACGTTTTGCATATTAAGAGTGAAGAAAAATTCGGAACTACTATAACAAATGACTAATTTTAAAGCTAGTTCATTTTTAAGTGAGTGAACAAATATTATGCATGTGGCGCGGGGGCGAAGCTGTACAGGGAATTGAGAACATTAGGATTATCACCGTTAGCTGCGAATAGAATCAGGATTACCAACTAAACCAGCAAGTTTATAGTTCAATTGCCAACTCATTTTGTGGCAACACTGGCTGCGGCGATAATTCCAAGTAGCTGCTTTGAGCGATAAAACTTCCATTACAAACCATTGAATAAACCCTGTACACGGTTCTGCATTGAGTTTGTATTATTTCAATTTGAAGACTAAACAAGATAGTTTTAATGCTCATGTAACTTCCACTGAAATATAACTTTATTCTTGTCTCTTTTTAACCTCATCTAGCCATTATTGCCATAGGACAGCGATGTTCCGTAGCGACATATAAGGGTAGTCACAGCCTAGCCAGAGGTGACCGCTCATGATCTGACAAGAGTCGCTAGCCACTGGTATCGATCCAACAACTTTTGACTTATTAGGTCAGTAACTTACCCTAGAGCTACCGTGCCGGTGCATACATTATGCAGAAACAATGCAGATAACATTATTTTAAACACTAACTATTTTACTGTGATTTTTAAAATTACGATGGTAAAGTTATTAAGTAAATGACGTAATTCATACACAAAAATGTATTACTGTATCAAAATAATGTATATATGAGGTACACTTACTTCTATCACACTAACAGAAAACAGAAACTACTTTTGTCTCTCGGTTGAAAAGCTATTCTGAGTCCATACATAACACACGAACGTATTGGCTGTAGTAAGACGCTGAAATTATTGCACATAATCCCTGGGGACCACAAGAATAGTCAAATGTTTATACTGTTTATGAAAAAAGTTTTTACAAGCAAATTTAAAAATCTACAACCAATTATGAAAAGCGATTTTATTCAAATCACCTTTATATCCCAGAATCTTTACCAAGTAAAAAACTGCTCTAAAGTTTTTAAAGAGTTATCAGAAGAATACACGACAGTCCCACCCATTCATAACAAACCCTCCCACGTTGGTAACGGTATTGTTTTCATAATGGTTTCAAATAATACAAAGTAAACACATTCTTACAGTTTTAACGTTTGTCTGCTGTATAACTTTTACAACATTTACAAGTGAAATTAGCAATGTTTTTGAGTTTTTGTAATACTCCAAAACGTATCTTAAGGCTAAATAGTATCGTTTTCAGTTTTTTTTAGATTTAAAGTTGGATTTTTTTATAAAAAACGATAACTGAGCAAAATTTTTAAAAACAGCTTCACTCAAGAGCTAAAATTAAAAACTATTATTACAAGCAAACCCTTTAACTACTTTAAATGTATAAACTAATAAACTCTGCGTCTGATTTCTTGAAATGAGTCTTAGAGCATAAAGTGCTTGTTATTTAGATTCTTATTGCGGACATTTTCCATCACGATATTATGTAAAACAAAGTTTCACGACGTTTTACATAATATCGTGATGGAAAATGTCCGCAATAAGAATCTAAATGATATCAATCCACCATCACCAATAATGAATTTCAAACAAAGAATAAAGTGCTTGTTAAAAAGAAAAAAAGAAAAGTGTTGTTATATTAAACTTCTACAAAATTAATTTATGTTATCTATACGATTTAATTAAAATAATAACATTTTATGGTTAAAATGAACAAAATGTAAATAAATACGGGTTAACAATATGGACTGAATCTGTAACGTTATTTTATAATACTTTTCTTTACTTGAAAATATGTTGAATCTTGTCAGTAACTAGGGGTTAAGGGAAGTAAGGCCTGTTCCGTTTACGGAGACATTTAATAGTTTAATCTATTAAACCATTTATTTTTTACAAAAAATGTATTTTTATCAATTAAACTTAAGGATTTTCTCAACACAGTAATATATAATACGTGCATGTTGGAAGTATAAATAGCTGAGGAAAAGTTGTTTTTTAAATAAGCTTGTAAGGAATTTTTTAGGCTTGGCCCACCACGTAAATGCATTTTTTCTTAAGTTTGGTTTTCTACTAATTTTTCTAGTTTATGTTCCTTTTTCTCAGGAATGATTCACTTTGTGGGTATTTTAGTTGGAGGCAAAAAAATCTATAGCACATATACAAATGAAATAATCATCTCCACCGTCCGCAAAAACAAACTATCGGAAAACGCAAAAAAACTAAAATAAGCTGCTTACTTGTACTTTACGAGAAATGGATTTAATTTTTTATAGATAAAATAGGTTGTTTGTGGTCAGTTTTTATGCGTTTTTATGACCACAAAGAATTGTAAATAAAATAAATTAAAAAAATTAATGAATAAAATATTTTTTAGTGGTCTAACCGTGAACAAACCACTAAAACCATTTTCCCCCTTCTGTGAAACAAAATGATAAAAAATTCAAAATATCGGCATTATTGGGATATTAACACAGATAATGAGAGAGTAAGAACATGTTATAATAATAATTTAATATGTCTAATTTGGCTAACCGGCCAGAAACACATGAATTTATTTATTAATGGCTGAAACTGGCTCGTTTAACTTTAACTACAATCTGTTATAAAAAGAAAACGGAATACTGGATAGTGGATTTTCCACTTCTGTAGCGGAAAATTTTCCCTTCAGTTTAGGTTGACAAGTAAAATAAACCAAAGGAAATAGGTATTATTAATTTAAACAATTTACCAACTTTAAAAAGTATAACAATATGACAGTATCTATGCATAAAAAATAAAAATATGTATAAAATCACTGTTGTTAAATACACAGGATATAAAGACAAGTATATGAATCCATGACTATTTTATAAGATATGTTTTATGGGTTTTACCAAAATGGGTGAGGAATACCCTAATTCCTTTCAAAAAACACCAAATTAAAAAAAAGTAACAAAAATAATTTTAAAAAAACTGTTACAAGCCAGGAATTTAACAGGCCTGTGACCACAGCGACCTCTCGAGGCGACGCGACGGAAGTGTATGTTTAAACCATCCGAGACCTCGTGACAAACGAGCACTGGTCAATCACTCCACCAGACGGATGGTCCATGTTAATGCATTAACAATACCACTAGATGGCGTTAGACTTATCTCCGCACAGTCATCTATCTTCCGATCTCCCCCACTTGTCTTCATCTTCACTCAACGTCACAGCGAGCTCTATCGTTTCCGGACTAAAACGTAAAAAGATTTTGTCCTCAGAATATTGTTTGTTCAATTGATAGACTTCAACCAGTGTATCATTTAAATATTTTGAATGTTATGTAGGGGAGGTAACGTGTTTACCCGTTTGTTTTCGATTTTTTTTATTTATACGTAAAACAATTATTTTTCATAATTTATTTATATGTTTAGGCTTATCAACATTTGTAAAAACTGCTAATTCGATTCCGATATAATTATTAACAAAAGTTTTTATAAAGTGCCAAAAGAATTTTGGTAGTAGGTTTTGGTTTTTAGTATTTTTGTGGGGGTTCATTGCAGATTCAAAAAGTGAAGAAAAATGATTGGAAATTTAAATTAAAAACCACTTTTGCCAGGCTAGAAAAGAATGTCACACTTCCAAATAATTTTCAACGGTTTATCATGAACGAAAATTAATTTAGGAAGAAATACGAGAAGTACAGACTATGATCTTTAAAAGTAACGGATAATGCTGGACATAACAGTGCGGACCAAGGATGGAAATTCATGTTTACGAAAGTTTGATTTCCTAACAGAAGCAAACGCGAAAGACAAATTAATAAAACTAAAACCTTGTTAGCGCGATGGTATCTTGTTATAGTTAGAATATGCAAATGCCCATTAAAAGCGGTTTCAAACAATTAAAGACGGTTTGTATAGTTAGACTTGGTACTTAAGGTTAATTGAAACACTGTTCAACTACTCCTTCAGAAAATAATCCAAAGAAAAACTACCTACGTTTCCAGATCTCAGTGTGTCTTGTAATTTCAATGTAATTAAGAATAATTTTATATAATTTAACTTTTCAAAACCGGAGGCTTATTAAAGTGAAAAGATGATTGTTAATAATATTGCTATAAAATCTTATAATCCAAAGATCGATCTTTATTTATTTTAATAAACATTACATAAGATGTTGCAAAGACAGCAAGGTCTACGTAGAAGTGGAGTGATCAGAATTATATCCTACAATCAGTATTGGGTCCAAACATTTTTGAACATGCAGTATTTTAAGGTATTGTTTTAGTCAAAGTTTATGAATTTGAGCTAAGAGTTGAAATATCCGTTTTGAAGATTCCCGAATCCAATAATCGAATTTTTATACTGATGTCTGTCCATCTAGCTGTCTGCTTAAACGATCTCGAAATAAGACCGGTGGTCCAATTTTATTCAAATATATAAGAACATCCCGACTCTTTTCTCATGTATGGTCATTAAAACTTGTTTAAAAACTATTATTTTGAATTACTAGTTGACGAATAATGGTTCCCCAGAAAATTTGAATTTTTATATCCGTGGTAAACACAGTATCTTGTCTAAGAGCACACAATATTATTCTTATTAAGTTTACTAAAAATATATAACAATTTTCCATAAAACTTGTTAAGAAGCATAAAGTTACATCACACCATAAAACCCGCTCAAAACGATTTGTTAATAACCCGTTTAATTCCCCAAATTGTAGTAACAGGAAGCCTGAAAGATATTTAATGACTATTGTTGGAATGCTGGGTTTGTTAATGTAGTTTTAACAAACGTGTAATAAAGCTGCAGTTTATTAAAGGTAACTATTTAAAATGAGAGTGTATGTGCCAGTTCACTAGTAACGTGTGTTCAACTTAAAAAAGTAGACTTAAATGTAATTAATTATGTGACACCCCTCTTAAAACCTTCATTACAATGCTTATAAACGACTTCAATATTGATAAGATGATTTATATTTAAATATTTTTTCACTTTGATTAAAGAGAACGGAAACTACTGGTTTAATAGTTACTAGTTTGTTAACTTCTTGTTCACACACTTTCATCTGAAGAATATCTACATCAATGACTCCTTTAAATGTAGGTCATAGTTAGTAGTGAAGAACCAAAACGCACAGAACATTTCAGTATATTGAAGTTCTAAAAGCTGAGTTTCCACATAGGCGTTCAAAGCTTGAGGAAGACGGCGTCAAAAAGCATGATCAAAAGGACGTGGTTAAATACATGTAGGGGGTTGAGGGGAGGCAGTGTTTGGGGGACGGGGGGAGTACATAGCTACCGGACTGTGTCGCCGCTTCTTTGAGAAGACCCTTCATATTTACGTCGTATTACACGCTTTGAAGATAAATAATATGCTAATACAAGGCGCACACTTGCCAGCCGCGAATGTATATTAATGATGTCATCGCCGTGTCTCAAACAAATTGCATCTCCAACACCGGCCGCTAGAGTGTGTGTCGTCGCGTCGGTGAGCCGCACCGACATGTTTCCACCTGGTTAAGTCGATTTCTCCGTTTTTGTTCCGAAAAAATATAGTTTTATTTAAACTCTATTGATGCGTTTTTTTTATCCTGTCGCCAATTCCTATTAGTAATTGCTTATAGGGTAATGACGGGTATTTTTGAACATAAAGAATGCATAAACCAAGGGTTAACAGTAGCTACATAGCTGGTATGTATACTAATTTGACGTTATTAAAAAGGTTTTAAAAACTAAATAAAGGCTAAAAACCACTTTTTCAATATGAAATTTAGCTTCTTAGTTATTTCTAAAAATAAAATGTATGTTCTAACTAAGTATGTCAGAGCGAAGAATACTTTTAAGAAATTTTTAAGTAGGTATTATTATACAAATAATTTTTATACATTTCAAAATATTTTACATACCATTAGTTATGACCTTTATAAAATAGGTTTAAAGTGTATACAATTTATTGCTGTCCCAAGTTTTTTGAATTTGAGTTTTTTTTTTTTAATTTAAGTTGTATAATTTATGTTATACATTAAATTATTTAAATTTTATTTAACATAAAACGAATATTTTTGACGAGTCACGTTAATTTCTCCATTATTTGACTTATTTTTTATTTATTTTATCCATATTTGTAATATATTATATACTATATATTATATTATTATATATTTTATCCATTATTTGTCACTTAAATCAAAACTTAAATTAAAAATGTTTTATTAATAGAGCCTAGTTGAAAACAATAGGTTACAATGTATGGTGATACATTGAATATTTTTTGTGGTTATCAGAATTTACAACTGCAGTAATTAATTATTAATTTTTTGTTAAAACCACCCAAAATTTATTGCGAAAATTGTTCAATCTGTTAAAAGTTAAGTCTTGCCTGAAAAAGAAAACTGGTATTAGTAGACCTAGACTGAGTATGCAGGTTCGCGGAGTGAGGGGGACTGAACCCAGAGGTAGGAACGCCATGGCCCGTCTCATAATTGGGACTACTTTTGTCTTTATCCAGGAACACCAGGTGAGTCCTGCTGCCGGGAGGGCTTTCTCTGCTACTACGCATGTTATCTGGCGACTCATCGGAGGACTCCACCCTTGGGTGCCGCAGTGAACTTGGCGGATCCGTCATACCACTACATACCGCAAGTTTTATGTCAAAATTTCTTTTTCTCGTCTCAACTTCACAGTAACATCTTCCAATATACTCTGATGTAACCTAAATATAAAAAAAACATTTTTGGGGCCCCTCCTACTTAAATTGGTGTTATACTCGTAAATATTACAATGAAATAATAAATTATTATTACTAATTACTGGTTCAATTACTAGTGAAACACTATGAGAATGTAAATTTACACTGTAATGTTATGTATTTTAAATTGTTTATTTGTTTGTTTATTCAATTATTTATCGCTCAGTTATTGTCTAATTATAGTTATCTTGTCTTTTGGGAATCTAATAATTTAAAATCAGAACTGAACTGAAGACTCTTCATAATGAAGTGAACGTTGTAAACCATAATGGTAAAACTTATGATGGGTTTACATTTCGATTGGGTGTTTACAATCGATTGTATAGTCGGTTGTACTAATCGAATCGAACGTAGCGAGCAGCCTGATAATGATAAGCGACTTGCGCTGCCGCCGATCGCGCTGTTTTCATTACAAGACTCCCACCACCTCCTTCCCGTTGTATTTATATGCTAATTTGGATGTCTCCTATGTCCTTTGTTATACCGTTTCTTTTGTCCCACTTTTATTGTCCCCGGATCCTCTTCCCGCGGTTTTGTCATTATAATGGCGCTTCCGATGTCTCTGTTTCGAGCTCGATTGCTGTTGATGTTCGGGCAATAGGCCGTAGAACAATAACTGCCTGTGATGGGGTTGAGGAAACACTGATAGCTTTCAACTTAGAAATCTGAATTGTCGTTTTAATTGAAAAAATCTTATTAAGTAAAAATTTTTGTGTACAAATATTTTTGTTTTCGAGAATTAAATTAGGAGTTCTCTTAAATATTCGCGTTTATGATAAACAATCTCCGAAAAATATGCACCATGATCAGTAATGTACCTTAAAAAAAAATACTCCTAATGTTCTTCTCAAGTCTTCAATAAAAAAACTTCAAACCCAGAACACCACAAAAAATAATTGGTATTGTACAATCCTCATATATAATAATGAGGATTTACTTAAAAAAAGAGAATTGGGAGATAAGAGACATATAAAGCATGAATGCAAAGTAAAATATATACCTAAATTCATTTACACAGCCATGATTCTCAACACTCAACTACAGTAGTACATCCACACTGAAGGTCATAGGAGTCATATACTGACATGTCCTATTGAGCGGTCACTACTGACAAATGGCTAGCCAAAGTGACTTAGTACAAGAAGTGAGAGTATTCGTCAGTGCTGCCATATTGGATTTGAGTTCCATATGGACATATTCAATAGTATTCTCCATTACTCGCAAGGTACGATAGCCACAAAAATAAAGTTGATGTGTTAATTTAATTGCCTAAAGAAATATAAATTGAATGTGATTTACTTTTTAGAAGAAATGTTATCACTACGTAAAAGAAATTATTATCTTTTAATAAACATAATCTTGAACTATTCTGGATAACTATTTTTGCTTTAATTTAATATTTCCTAATTAACAACCTATTTACGACTATGATGTGTGGCTTATTGCAATATCAACATTGGTTTACGGGATTGCAATCCAATATTTCGCTACTGATGGATAGCTTTATTTTTTAATCTCAGAGTGCACCATAGTCAAGACAGTTGGGTTGTACTCAGCAGGTACAATCGACGAGTCCCCGCTCCCATCGCATTCCCGGCCACCTCGGGAAATAACCACCGGGAACACAACTATCAATCCAAACACCGTCGGTTTAATGTCCCAAATTACACGAGTCGCGCTACAATATAAACAAAGCCCGGCGCGGAGGTTCGATCCGGCAATTACCTGGGCGGTTTGGCTAGTGAATGGTGCGCAGTGTTCGCGCATGCGCATGGTGTGTAGTGCTCGCGCATGCGGATAACGGCAGGCGCATATTTTCCCACCGAACCTGTTTCTGCGCAGGCTCCTTGGTTATTAAATAATTCTGCCGGTCAGACAGAAGGACGCCACGCCGCGCCACGAGTTCAATGGAACCGCTTCGCTTCGAAATGGGCACTCTACAAACCAATTAAATGTAGGCTATTGCAATTTGAAACTTTACCCACACAGTGTGTGGATTTAAACTATTTAAAATGAGCTGCACGCCAGTGAAAGGGGAATTTTTATAAAGCATACAGGGAGAATATTTATATACGACATTTTATTTAATAAATTTTGCATAATTATAATTATAACATAAATCCTCCTATGTAAATAAATATTTTTATAATAATAATGTAAATACTTAATAATAAGCTGTTATGGGGTTTTATGTGGTCTATTTTTTGGCGAATAAAAGTATTACATATTTATTAATTAGAATAAATTACGTTAATATCGTGTTGATACGAGATTATTTTTTTAGTTTATTTGCAACTGTGTTTTTCTGTATTGGGAAAACCTGAGTTAATTTCAGTAACAAGATAACGGGGTGTTTTGAATACAGGATCATTAACATACTGTAACATATTGTGAATGGATGTACCTATTTTAAGAAATTAATGGAAGAGGCCTGGCTTGTACGAATTCTACCTTACGATCATGTAGTTAATATTTCTCAAGCTCGCCTCAATAACAAGCATTCCAGTTCTCAACCCGCCGAAAATATTTTCCTGGTGAGAACACATTGATCACAAATGTAATCAAATAGTACCGTATCGATCAACATCCAGAGCATCAAAACACCTTTGAAGTTACGTAAATTACACACACAATCAGTCCCTAGCGGCCACAACATGGATGGGTCTACCGGTAATAGATAATCTTAAGGAAATGTTTTCAAAACATTGTTAAATAAAACAAATATCGACACGGATGAGAGGAACGATGGGTCGACTATAAATAGCGGCAGACCAGATTATATGTCAAGGTCCGCATCACTTTCCCAGGTTGAACAACCTCGCCGCCGCGCGCCGTGACGTCATTCACTGTTGCCAACATTTGTTTACGTCCTATCGCATTCAGGTGTCCATAGAATGTTCACATTTATTGACGATGCTTATCAACTACTTCATACCATTAATAATGCTAACTGCACGCGTAAATATCAAAATACCATTGCAAGCTGATGGTTACTTGAAAAATAAGGCTTTATAAATACAGTTTGACTTACTTTGATGAAATGAAATGAAATGAAAACTGTTTATTTCAGAAAGAAAAATATGTACAACTGGTCTTAGAAAAATACATGAAATATAGTCCCCCACATGGGCAGAAGCCTGTGTGTGAGGGACGAGTTCCACAGTCAGGGAATACATAAAAGTATTTAGATTACGGACTTAAACAGGTACCAGTAAAATAAAGAATACTACAGGGAAAAAAAAACTTAAGTTATAAACAAAAAATAGCTGATCATGGGAGCAGTGCATGAGAAGACGGACCGGCAAGCCCTAACTCTATGATTATTAGCATGATTGGAGAATAATTCAAACAGAAACACTACACGCGCACCCATACAAACACACACACACACACACACACACACACACACACACACACACACACACACACACACACACACGCACGCACACACACACACACACACACACACACACACACACACACACACACACACACTCGCACACAAACACATACACACGCACACACACACACACACACACACACACACACACACACACACACACACACACACACACACACACACACTTACACACACACTCACCTGTCACGCACCAATATCATCTATACTGCGAGGAGAAATATTTTTTCACTTCATTCCTACCAATTGTTGATAACCAAAGGTTAACTTTTTTTTTGTAGGTGATAAAACTGCAAAGGTGCGGATTTTTGAGGTGGTCAGGAAGTTTTGAATAAACAAAGTTGATAATGTAATGTGACGATGTTGCGGTGATGGTTTTAATCAATTTAGGTGGGTTTATTCCAATATTTGCAGATGTCCGAGTTAGATATGGGTGAGTAATTTCCTCAAATAGGCTGTTTCTGTTTTTAAATATGTAAGAGATTAAGGTTCGGATGTAAAGTTGGGGAATATTAAAAACTTTAAATTCATCAAAGATTAAATCCGTGGGATAAAAACGATTTTTTTGCAGGGCTGCTTTAATTATAGATTTTTGTGTAATTTCTAGCGGGGAAAGGATACTCTGGTAGCAGCCACCCCAGGCTATGATTCCATATTGCAACAAGGACTGTATATATGCATGGTAGACTGCCCGTAAGAGGTCAGGAGCAAGAATGTTATTAAGTGATGAAAAAATGAAGATGAATTTTCTTAATTTACTGTTTAGATAATCAATACTTTGATAAACTAATCATATTAAAAAATTGTCTGTCACTTTGATGCAAACCAAGTACAAGTGTGTTGAAAAACTTTAAACCTTGGCATTTGAATTTAAGCCTATTACATATATGCATTTTTGAGATGATTAATTACTTAAGGTAAAGTTCGACACCCATCACCGGGGTCGTAAAAGCTACAGAATGACGGGAAAGACATAAATCCAACAGTGAGCTCGGTCAGATGGTAGAATTGACCTGTTTTCTACCAACTACAAAATCGGAGGATTCCAGCGATGCGGGGAGCAATCCTCATCATCGACCGCTACTCACTACTCGCTACTCGCTACTCGCTACTTGACCAAACTACACTTGTAAACTTGGCATCTTGTACTCCTCGTCATTTACTTTAACTACATAATCAGCTGATTTCTGCGATCAGTACAAGTTTGATGTCAAATACTAGCTAATACTTAATCAATTAGAATTGAATGTACATATTCCAGTTACTTACCCATATACAGGTAATTAACTTTTGGTATGTAAGTTAATTACGTCTTTAATCACTTTTTTAGGAAGATGTGTTCGAGGTAATCAATAGCTCTCATCAAAATAGATTCATAAAACTCAAACATAGAATTATCTAATTAGATGATGTAATAGTGATGATGTTCTTTAATTCGATTACTAAACACATTACTTATTGAATAATGGAAAGTTAACGATAAAACCTACCATATATATTTAAATACACGCTATCTGCAGTGATTAAATTAATAGTTACCTAACGATTTCTGTTTTGATTGTGTTTACAGGTAATACTCTACGTTTGTAATTTACACACGTAATGAGCAGTATCAGTTTATTTACATTAATTAATTGCTATGGGGGTTTTCATTAAGTTTAAGTGCCTATTATCTTCCCGGTACGAAGTGTAATGAAAGCGACAGTGGTTTGAACATGAAAGTGACTTCAGAATCACTAAATTATGTTACACAATAATAGAGCACTTATTATCTGAATGGTTCGCTACAAAGTATCGCATTTAATCAAATATAGTCTTGTAAGTATAGTTAATAAGGTATCCCGTTTAAACCTCTAAAACACGTTACTTAATTTTCATCTACTAAATAAATATATTTGTCTCTCGTTATCGATCAAAAATGATATCATGGGAAAGCAAATACAATTCAAGGTGGTGAATGGTGATCATGAGAGGACGGTGGAGGGAGTGACGTTTGTGACAGGTAGTTTTGGCCGGCACGCAACCTTGCGGTCTGAAATGGAACCTCAAATTGAAAGGAAAATAAATAATACGGCGAGCGAGATCGGTTGTATTTACAATCGGAGACGAAGACGATGTTTATCATAAACAGCCAGAACATACGACGTCGTGCCTGTGTCAGAGAGCTCTTGTTTAACGTTTAACATCTTCGAACATTTAACACCCAATTATTTAAAATTATGTTTTCAGATTTGGTTCGGAATTACCTATATGTATTGCCTTATTTTAGAAGAGAAAATTTCTACGTAAAAATTGTATTTAGATTTGCATTTACTAGATTTGACATTAAAACGACTGCCCACTATTACTACCCCAGATGTATATTTTTATTTATAAAACAATTCTTCGACATTTTTTAACTATCTTAAACTTTACTGGTTATAACTTAATTTCATCCACTTTTTAAACTTTTCCCCGATCTTTTTCATTAGGTTTGGGTTTACTTAGAAATTTGATGTGCCTGATTTATTATACCGATTTGAAAATAATACACGAGTATTGCAGCTGAATTTTTATTTCCGTGATCTAACTTTGTGAATGTTCAAATGTGGAAGCCCTGTTTTTGTGTATAAAACGAGAATAATTCAACAAATTACCTGAATTAATATTAACATAAATTAATCAGCATGATTACATGAATGAAAAAATAACATGATTTTAATTCAAGTTTTTTTTAATTTTTTGAATATTGGGACCTAGTAAATAATTATATTGATTTATCCTTCAAAAATTGGGATCAATTTAAATCGAGAGTTCACTCATACAAAAGCGAGCGCCACGTAACAACGATTTGTGGAAAATAAAAACGGGGTTTTGAAATAAACCACCGAGGAGAGGGGAGCGGCGAAAACAGCTGAGTTCTGCCTAATGAAGACAATTATGGAAGAAGTCAAAGCTTGCCTAAGACGCGCACCACTTAATTGAGTGCCAGGTTAATGAATGATTTGTACGCCGGAGTGGCTACCTAATGAGCTGCAACAGCCACTGCACAATCTTTCATCGTCCTGACCGTTCAACTTCAACAATCCCTTTAATCCTTTGTAATTCTCAACTACTACGAACGATTTACTGAAACAGGAATTGCAAAGAGAAAGAACCAGTAAATTACATTACGTTATAATGTTTATTGAAGAGTGAATCGTATTCATAGGCCTATTGTGTGCGTCATATTTTTGAAACTAAATTTTATTTAGTACAATTTATTATACTAGTGTATACAGTTTGTTAAGTTATTGATAATTTTGTGAGTTTCGATGAGACTTCTGTCGAAACATAAATAGAAAAGTCGTGAATTACACTGCTACCCCATTTTGATTTTGAGCTGAATGTAAGGAATGTGTACCATAAAATGTTCCATAAATTGAAGTTAAATAGGCTTAAAAAGCACATAAACAATTTAGTTTGTGTTTATCAGAGTTCAATATGAGCACCATGAGCCAACCTTACAGAGGTAACAACGAAATTTCATTTCCTTCCAAACATTGTGAATAGCATCCGGTGTAACTTCATCGATCGTAGCTCTGATCCTTTGCTTTACTGTTAAATCTTGTTTTGACATCGTTAAGACCAAGCCTTCCACTGATATATGTCCAACTTTGAGGAAGATTTTCCTTAAAACGCTTAAAAAATCCCTCCTACTGTTGTGTGGTGTCTCCGTTTTATTTGAAGACAGACTTTTTCTTTCTCAGTTAGTGGAATAACATAGATCTTCAGCATTTCTAGGTATATAAACATATTATTAATGTTTTCTACTAATAAAATTATCCCATAAGATGGTAGCGTTTAAGAAAACACAAAATATTGACCTTTGGAGAATCGAGTTCAACAAGTCTCGATGTGAGGAAGGAAGTACTGTAGTAGCCACATCACTAAAAGGATTCGATTTTGATCCAGGGAAATCCAGGAAAGGCTCAAACATGTGCTGAACACATCTGGAGGTTTGTTGCGAAGTTGCCATAGTTGACCAAAGTGTTTCTACGAAAAACGTTCGCTGCACACGGCACACAAAAAAAGCAATCAGCAACTAATCAGCTGGTATGTGTTTCAATTGGTTTGCAATCATCCCTAGATTAGCATTGATCAATTGAAAATGTCAAATATTCTTGGGACACACGAAATTTTCCTTTAAATATACCCATCAAAGTTTAAATTTCTACAATAAATAATATATTGTTTAAATTATAATTTCTACCGCTAGATAAAAATGGCTCAGGTTTAAGCTAAGATTCAGATTAAAACTAAACCTATGTTTTAAAATGACATAATGTAAGAAATTAAATCATTTAATTTTTGAAGAGGAGGTGGCTTTTAACAGCGTACCCGCGGACAGGGATAAATAATTGGCTAGTGGAAAACAACCAAAACTAATTTGAAGTTGGACGGAACAACAGGTAGGGACGAGTCAACAAGGACTTGACCTGAGTCACAAATATTGACTTACACGCAGCTCGCACGCAGGCTAATCTGCAGACATCTCTCATTTCCTTACTTTATACGTCACTGTTCAAGGGGAATTACCGACATGCACTGTCTCTTACACGACACGACGGCCACACAGCCGTCCCACGAGCTGATTATAATTTGGGTAAACATTTTTTTAAATACAAATTTTCATTTTCAATTGTGGAAGACGATAGAGTTTCAGCTTTTCTAGGTACATAAACATATTAAGAGGGAAAAAGTAATTTCACTCTTAGTAAGAGTGTGACGGTCTCACCATTACCAACCTATAATCACAATCTATTCTGTTGTTCTATTTGCAATTGGTGTTTTTAAACATCGATTAGAACACTTCAAACATGAGAACATTTCATCAAAACGCATCCCAAGGAATTTCGAATGTGAAACATATTATCTGTGGTAGCATAATGGGTTTAAGACTAAGTTAAAAATGTTAAAGGACGTCTAATATAATTTTTCTGGTTGTCTAGATAAATAAAAAAATTAACTTAATATTTATAAAACTAATATCAGATGATTACTTATGTAAGATAATTACTTGAATTATCATGTATAACTAAGTGATTAATGTTCTCAAATAGATTTAATAATTACATATTCATTTAACTAGATAACCTTAACCTTTAACATCTCGACCCACGACCATGTTTTTTTCATTACGGGGTATGCCAAAACTTTGTTATTTATGGTAACGTTTAGCTCAAATTTTTAATATGTTTGTAATTGTTAGGTTGGATACAAAATAATCTCGGGCAAGTTTCAACGTTTCCGTGGTGTAGCGGTTATCACGTCTGCCTAACACGCAGAAGGTCCCCAGTTCGATCCTGGGCGGAAACATAATATTTTTACCAACCAAAAATATCCACAAAATATATCCCTCTACGAAATTATTATTAATTCACGTTAAAATGTTAATTTTAGTGGCATAATGGTGGAGTTTTAGTTCAAAGTTTTAAGTTTATACATTCACACTATTCTTGGCGCGGTTAAATTAGCTTGCTGCACCAACAACAAGGTTGTAAGGTAGGAGATGTTCTAAGATAACACAGTTAAGTTATCAGAAGGTTGTTTGAACCTCCGCGCCGCGAAACCCACCAAACTTGGGCCAACTTGGGCCCGCCAAACTTGCACCGCTACCTGAGGACACTCGTTTTTAATAAATTAACAGCAACTTCTGCTGGACTGCTTCACTTTCCAAACTTATTTCGTGCTACTGCGTTTTTACAATTTGATTTATAATTAGTTATTCAATTATAGTTATAATATAACTATGAAATATCAGGCAGTTATTTAAACATGAAGTTAGGCCTATAGTGTTCTGTAATTTTACTTTGCCAATTGCAGTGGTTTTTAGGCTTCGATAGTTTACGATCTTAAGTGCGATAGGTTTAAGAGTGACCAGCTCCGGGATGGAACCGGAGACCTCGGGTTGTGACGTTGGAACGTTACTACCATTTCTGTAATATTCAATTTTTTCAAAATTAAATTAATTTTATGTAGAGAATCCGATTAATGTGGTAAGCAGATGACTCAAACTCCGGACTCATAGCCAGTCACGCGGTTAGTTAAACCAATTTGGCAAATAGTATCACCCTCTCCCTCACTCGTACACAAAAACAGGTTATAGGATACTATCTTTGACTATACATCATTGATAGCCGTGCCATTCTTATGCGCAAGCTGTAGTGGCTTGAGTGGTTCCCGAATCGGCGTGGGGAGTTAGTGCGTGGTTCCCTGTAGAGGAGCGCTGCCGTCTGCTACCCCCCTTCCCCCCTTCGGCCAACCACCAACCATTCATAAGGGCGAGAGAGGGATGTGCGTCGTGCGCGTCGCCACGTCAACTCATTCTTCCCCAAAGTTACTACGAGTGCGCGCGCACTCCTGAGGGCGGGGCCAAGTGAGCTTACAGCCTTCGCCACTAGGAAGCGCACTACACTGTCGCGCCTTCCGAAATTTTGTTGGCGACAACTTTTAACCATGAATGACACGTCTATTAATAATGATGTATAGTCAAAGGTACTATTAAAAAAAACAAAAATATAATGCCATATATGTAGTGGACTATTATAAACTGGGACGGTGGCGTCATCCTGTAATCCAGCTACTTAGAGGTCATGAATTGTGGACAGTTGTGAGCGATGGTCGCTGGGCGTTGTGTTCTCTTGTGTGGATTAACGTCTACACTATTGAATACTACGTTAATCCACCAAGACCATCCTCATAATTAGACCAGTTCGTAATTCAGAGGGAGTGGTTCGGACTCCAAGTAAACTGTAGGTCCCTTAGATATGCCATTGACTGATGGGCTATTAATTAAACGTTCTGTCTAAGGAACATGTACATGAGAGTACTACAAGATCGCGCTATAATCATCAGCCTTAGCAAAGACAATTTATATTTCAATTGTTAGAGTACAATTGTTTTTGGCCTTAATCAGTAATAAGACTACAAGATAGCGCCACAATCATCTTATACTCAATCCTCATTCATACTTGGCTTAAAATACCTACCTTGTGGTATGGTTGCCATAAATTAATCTAACGTAATCTAATCTAAGAACAATGTTCCATTGTTTATTCCATTACTCTCGTGATAGTAAAATAAATATTATGTTTGACGTAGTATACTAATGTAATAGGGGTAGTTAAAAATAACTTGCTAATTGAAAAATAAATTACATAATTAATTGTTATACATACATCACAACTATCATGTGACCTTCCATGCAAACAAATTACCATCAGTCTTTTGGAACAAAAACCACCGATGAAACCTACTGGGAATATAAAAATATTTCAATTATTTGGTAAAGAAACTCGCCCCTCATAAAGTTCCAAGAGTATGGAGGCTAGACAGAGGCAGAAGTAAGAATCACAGGGATGGTGGCGTGAGGAATGGTGTGGGGATGGGGAGGGGTAGGGGGAGGGGAAGGGGAAGGTAGCCGCATGTGACGCGAGTATTACCATTTTGTTTTGTGAGCCAACTGTATGCAAACTAGCGGATACATTCTACATACTGTTTCTGGGAATTCGTGACCGTGAATCCGGAACTCTACAAACACTAAACATATTCCTACTTCTCAATCTAAACATACACTTTACGTTCGTGACCATTAATAAAGATTTATATTCATCATTGTACTATTCCACATAGTTATAAACATGGATATAAACTGTGACTAATGAACTCTCTTTACGTTTACTAATGAAGTTTAGGACTTTCCCTACCTATGATGCATTCTACGGAGCCGTTATTGGGCTGTATTGGGGTAGCCCTGTTAAAAAAATTATTTGGTGTCATTTCGAAATGGTATATATGGTACATAAAAATTACTGCATTTACTTCCCTGTGGAAAATAGGATTAGGATAGATCATCGATTTGGTAAAGGGAATATTTTCAGTTCCTCTAAGCATATGACGTCACTGTTTCGAATGTTGGTCTCGCAAAATTGCCAACAACCCCACCCCCCTGAGCTAAGATATTTCATGCCAAAAAGGTTATTCTTTGATTAAGCTCGGCCAAAAAGGAACAAAGATAGAAGGGCTGGACTGTAACACTTCACCTTACCATTGTAAGTGTCTGCTGTATAAATTCTACGGTACAGGATTGTGGCCAAAAAGGAACAAAGTTAGAAGGGCTCGACTGTAACACTTCACCTTACCATTGTAGGAGTGTGTTGTATAAATCCTACGGTACAGGATTGTGGCCAAAAAGGAACAAAGTTAGAAGGGCTCGACTGTAACACTTCACCTTACCATTGTAGGAGTGTGTTGTATAAATCCTACGGTACAGGATTGTGGCCAAAAAGGAACAAAGTTAGAAGGGCTCGACTGTAACACTTCACCTTACCATTGTAGGTGTCTGCTGTATAAATCCTACGGTACAGGATTGTGGCCAAAAAGGAACAAAGTTAGAAGGGCTCGACTGTAACACTTCACCTTACCATTGTAGGAGTGTGTTGTATAAATCCTACGGTACAGGATTGTGGCCAAAAAGGAACAAAGTTAGAAGGGCTCGACTGTAACACTTCACCTTACCATTGTAGGAGTGTGTTGTATAAATCCTACGGTACAGAATTGTGGCCAAAAAGGAACAAAGTTAGAAGGGCTCGACTGTAACACTTCACCTTACCATTGTAGGTGTCTGCTGTATAAATCCAACTGAGTCGACACCTACTATCCGTCCCCGTCCCAACTTCCAATATAAAGCTAATGTTGGCACACTTTATCCTCTGGCTTTCTAGTCAACTGGTTCGACAATTCTCCCATGGTGGTTCCATTCAGTCTGATTGTCATAGTAATCGCATTATATTTCGTGCTTGATAAGACGCTTTATACGTTTCCTAATTTGTATTAAACAAATTTAAAATCAATCGTATCGAAGCCCTACAGAAAAATCAACACAGTACGTACAACTGTAAATACCTAATAGTATTTAAAACATGTTTGGTAAAATTGGCTCATAATCATCGGCGGAAGTTCAACAACTTAAAGTATAGTTACACACTATTTTGGATGAAAAAACGTTTAGTATTTTGATAAATTTAAGGAGTTAAAAACTTTGTAGGATAAAAATATACATTATTGTAAGAGAGAACATTTCGAGAGATATTCGAAACAAAGCAGTGGGCGGGTAGAGGGATGATGCGCAGACCCTGCCTAATTCAGGCCGGGGTAACTGTCATCGCCGCAGATTTATGCGTACTAGTTTTCTTTCATCTAAAAAGTGAACTATTAGCTCGTTGGTACAATGGCCTCACCCTGCGCAGATGTTTGATTTAATTTGATTCCTATACTTAACAAATACAGTAGTATTTCAACAAAAATCTAGATAAGTAGTAAGCACACAACATCAAACGAGTAATAAGGCTGTCGTTTCAACAATTTGAAACAAAATACGTCCAGTGGACACATTGTGGATTTGATTATAACTCGTTAACACTGATCATGTCCGGCGTCCCGTGTCATGTAATTTATATGCATACTAGTTGTTGCCGATCTTCGTTTCGTCCATGTGTTACATTTAACAAACACAATCGGATCGAATGTAGGTATAATTGTTGACTTGACTTATTGTTACTAATATAATTTAAATAATAATATACTTAAAATGCATATTATCCATTTTTAAGTACTATGTAAATTACCATAGAAATTCTATTGAACTTGACCAGATCCTGGCAAATAGTATTCTTACTGTTCAAACGTAATAAAATATGAAATAAATACATTAAAAATACATAATATCCTTCTCATTTTGTGGGTATGACCCTGAACTGGTGACACAAATTATAGTGTTTTTACCCGTATTTTCATGGTTTCAACGCTGCTTTCGTCACGATCGCGTAGGAGAGTAGTAACACAGTTTCACACTTTTGCGAAGAATCACTATATGGAACACTAGGAAAGTGTTCACTACCCTATGACGAGGTCCATGCGACTCATTCTTCGTATAAGTGTGAAACTCAAGCAAAGTGTGAACCTGGCGCAAGCCAAGAAACTATGGTCGTAATAACCAATTTTTAGTTAGGCCATAACAGGAAAAAATAAAAACCACTTTATAATATCCTAACCAATAAACCCAGCAACTTTTGTTTAACGCAATGCGAGCGGCGTTGGGACAACTGAAATCCGCTAGGTCGGCGCTAGTGTCGCTCATTCCTTAAGCATGTGAGATAGATTCATGCAAGCTTCCCAAATGACCTGTTTAAAAAAACAATTCTGTTTTTTATGCTTAGACCTCCAAAATGGCATATTTTATAATATCTGATAAAAATTAGGCTTTAAAATCATTTTCTATAGTATATGAATTGTTTTTCTTATTTCAAAATTTTACGTAGGTTACGTGAAACCTACGGTATGTTTTTCATTCACGTTTCTAAAATTTTCAGATCTAAAGCATAAGTAGTTTTTCCACACTCCTTTCATAAAAAACGTTAAATTTCCGAATGAATCACCCTGTAACTCGAAATATTTCACTAAAAACTTTAATAAATTATACCAAAACATATTTATGATACAAAACAACAGATAAACATTAAAACTATGTTTTTTTAAATAGTCGATGTTTAGCTCGCACAAAATTAATGGTATTTGGGTTTCCTATAGTATAAATTCTTAAACTACATTAAATACCTTTGGAAATAAGTTTGAACAGCATAATGTTTTGACGATGTGCCACATGGTTGTCAAGGGAGGAAGTGGCTCAGAATCGTCGCGTGTGACGAGATGTTCCGCCGCAGGCTAAGGGATGGGATAACCACTGGGGTCGTTACGCCTTCCGGATATCACCTCTGACGTCGACCACATTTCCAACCCATTTTTGTTTACCGACAGACCGGAAAATTGATTTTCTCCCAACTTCGGAAGCCCTACTTCCACGCACTCTAAGTGCAAAAGTACACACAACTTTGTACAAGCGTCCAAACTTTTCTTGTCAGATTGGCTCCGAGTTTGTGAGTCGGTGATTGATTCTGGCGCTTTATCATTCTCCCCTAGCCACTTTAAGAATCTAATTTTAGTTCTCGCACAACCGGAAACACTTCGTGAGAATAAGCATTAGCATGGTTATGAGAAACTGGTAAAAAGTTATGCGATACGACTATCATATTTTATTTTGATCAAAGAATTAATGTAGTCTACTGTATTATTACAACACTACAAAGTGTTGTAATATTTCAACACTATCGAAATCCATTATTACAAAATAGAGTACTTTTTAGAACGTTGACAACAAACATAAATAGATCTATTTTAAGCAGTCGTAAAGAAATTCGTCGACACACTGACCCTTAAGAATTAGAAAATAATTGACGTTTGAGAAATACAACTTTTTGTGCGCTAAAGGAACGGTATTAAAACAATCATTTATACATTAGCACTAACTTAAACGAATGAACAAAAACGCCAACAATGTTAAAGCAAAATTGAATAAATAAACCCGTTTAACAAGTTGCCTTGTATGCGGGACAAGCTGAGCGGCCGGCGACTTCATTCTAATAGTGCCTCGTTATCATTCACAGTTAGTCGTAGTTGCAGTTGGTACACCGCTCCCGTGATGTCACTTCCCGCCAGAGACGTCACTTCCGTTTACCTTCCCGCGAGAAGGAAGTGTCATGTGATAATGTTACAGCGGCAACTGAGTATTGTTCTCGATAACACGCCAGTCTGTTGACTAACGTTACGTTGCTTTGAATAACATTACGTTATGTTTGAATAACTACAGTAATGCTACAGCAGTTAGGGTGGGGATATACACGATCGTGACTGCAAATCAAGTTATAATCGACAGATTTTTAGAATAACGGGTTTAAAAAAACTGCCAAGTACTTCATACTTTGTACTTTTTCTGAAATGGCGACCTAACCAAGAGGCTATTTGAGGCATGAGTTGCAAGATGCTTGTGGCACGATCTTGTTTTGTCATTGACTAAAGTGGCACTTACTTTGTTATTTGGGCACCGACATCTTAGACACTGCGTAGCGAGGGCTTTTATATTTAGAAATAATTAATAGTAGCATTACTTAAATGTAGTACACAATCTTTCAATTGTTACCTGAATGTGACTGAGATATTTTTTGCTTTTTATGGCTTTGTTACTAACAAAAGTAAGCATTTTAACTTGTCAGGATCAATATGCTGATGTTATCAATATTCTGACGATAAAAAGAGCTGGTGCTTAGTCCAGGATTGATCCACTGATATACTGAATGTAAATTTTGCCCCAACACAAAAGTAACCAAAGACACTTATAAAAATTACGATTATTGTGGCATTTTAATGCGTACCAAGAAATCGACAGGCGAATCCTGA
This sequence comes from Nephotettix cincticeps, assembly GCA_023375725.1. Classification (NCBI taxonomy): domain Eukaryota; kingdom Metazoa; phylum Arthropoda; class Insecta; order Hemiptera; family Cicadellidae; genus Nephotettix; species Nephotettix cincticeps. The sequence goes on from CM041785.1 coordinate 26,821,120, forward strand.
AAACAGTGATGCGTAGGAGTAAGAAAACTTGCAAAGATAATTGCTGCTATTCACCGTCGATTCGTAAATAAAGCGAGCGGATTCAGAGAAGCTTGAGAGGCGCGGGGGAGGGGGGAGAGGGGCAATTGAAGAACGTTATTAAAACGTAATCCCTCGGATAAAATAGCCAGCGGAAGTTTAATATAAAAGTTTGGAGATCGATTGAAGGTAGTGATTAATTCGTGAACAGAGAGCGAGCGAGAAGAGGAGGGACGGGGGATTCAAGACGCAACTAATTACGACGACTGGATCACGGATTGAGCTGTGATTGCCGGATCAAGTGCAGGTAGCCTCCTCCGATCAGCTGGCCGCAACAATGCAGCCACCTTTCAAACACTGAAAAGCTGAATGTAGTGACGTTGATTAATCAGTGTACCAACTTCGGACACCGTTCGCTGTTGTTTCTTTGACTACAGGCCGACAATAAGACGGCTTTACGACAATCAGGGCTAGGAAATGTTGTTTTTTTATATCTATAACCAAAGAAATATTATTTATTACGGTCATTTATATATTTTTAAATCGTGAAGGGTTATGACATCGTCAACGAAATGTTGCAATAAGAAATTAGCATTTTGATAAAAACTGATCCTCGAGAACTCGATCCTTTTTAACTCAGACAAATGACTTACAAAGGTTTGAAAAATATATAATTATTTAATTAATTATATTTTATATTCATTAAATTCAAAATAGGTATAATAAACTATCAATAGAAACCTAAATAACTCCGCAGACCACTGCCTGTTGTATTATGAGTGTGAGAACATGTACTAAGGTGATCAGTATAGTACCGCAAAAAATAAATACCGTAAACACTATTGTAGCTAAAATATAAGAGAGATTTATTCCACTTCCTAAAGAGAACGTACATATCCACGCCAAAACAATTTCAAGCCAAATAATGTGGACACCTTAAAATGTAAATTACTTTTTTTTAGTACGTCAACAGGAGATTTCCAAAAATATATTGTGTTAAAATACCGGCCCGATAAGAAGTGTGAAAGACAGGAAGACACGATAAGGAAATATCCAACCTTTCGAAACAGAGATAACGGAGGAAGATAAAGCCCACTTACGCGCTCCGAGGGACATCTAATCTGGAAATGGGCACCATTACCTGGAAAAATAAGAACACATTAGGCTTTTGATGGTTCCTGCGGCGAGTCATAATAAATAATACTAATCAAAAATAAAAGGCCCCTTGGCAGAAAGGACCGCCATGTTGAAAGAGCAGTTAAAGTTGGTTTTATGGCGCATCGGAACGTATTGCTGCACAATACGGTTCTTTCATCCGACAGACGTATGTGACATAAGGAAGCTAAAATATTGCTGAGCGTTTATAAACGTTCGACATGTTGTGAAATGGATTACGTGTCGTTTGTTGTCTTCAACCAGAAGATATTGGAAATAGTAAACGGTAACGCTAGTAAAATAATCAAAATTATTGAAATACGTTTAATATTAATGAGATAATTTTAATCCGTTAAAACTATAATGAGAGGGAAATATAGATTTCAGTTAATGTTTTTAATAATCTTTACACAGTATAAAGTGAAAAAATAACTCCGCTACATAACGTTTTCCAGCTTTTAAAACAATTTACAACCATTAATTACAACAAATAGGTGATACGGGGAACCAGCGACATTTATTATTAACTAAGGCTGGATTTAACGATCCACGATATCGAGTAACAACTATAATCACGAGATTTATAACAGCTTAACATCTGTTGTAGCATTGTTACACCCCACGGCATTATACCGTTGAACAATGGCGTAGGCCTACATGTAGACCCACCATGTAATTTATATCTCCACCATTAACCTGCGTGTGCTTTTTAACGAAAGAACATTTTTAAATAGCAATTCTAAACGTATTAATGTGTCGAAGGTTCATAATGTGTTTTTAATGATAAAGGCTTATTTTCCTCTTTAGATCATGTTTAAACAAATTAGAAAAATTTCAGAAATGAGTCGTTCGATGTGTCTTGAATAGATTTTGCAATGATTACGGAAATTTGAAAACATTTTGGTGCTAACACAGAAATATATCTACGTAGAGGTTAATACCTAGGTGTTCTAAAGGGCTAATTTGTCCAGAATCACTACGAACCCCACCGTTGTGTGTCTGAGAGTCCAATATCTCCATGTATCGGGGGCATTAAAGTACAATTAGATTGTCTATCCTATGGTTCACGCTACATTAAACACTTTTTGACTTCTTAACACTATTCGTAACAGAACAGGTCCGTAGAATAGAAATAAATACAAATTATATTGTGAATTTGAAAATAAGACAAATATTGAAATTTACTTCTAAAGTTAAAAAAGTAGCTTATCACTAATGTTGACTGAATGTAAAACTACTATCCATGTTACTTGATGCCATAAACTACCTACATAAAATTTAAGTACACGTTTATAAATATATTTTTACATAAACTCATATACTCATAAACTGTACAGACATTGTACGAATACGTCTGTTACGCATCTAATGAAATGTCAGGATCAAAGTGTAAATAAAAACAAAAAACTGTATCCGAATTGTGTACATACAAGTAAGGAAAGTCGGTCAAGAGAGTAGGGAAGTGATGTTATAAAAAAATGAGTCATCGAAAGGGGAACCGGAGAAATATAATAACAGTTGTGGGTTTGCAAAGGAGCGGGAGAACCGAGAAATTCGCCGTCCACAACTCGATTTGGTAGGATCAATCATTTCGATGTGGACACAGCCCCCGTCGAACGCAGGCCTCCGGGGGTGTCCCCCTCCCCCACCGACAAAATCACCTGCAAGGGGAGAGCATGGGACGTTGTCTAAAGATGTCGAATAATTAAACATATTGATTCGTTCTACAATTAACATTAGTTGAAAAAATTTAGTGTACAATTTTTTATTAATTAATAGCTTAATAAAAGTACCACATACCCTTTTGTGTTGCAGTACCACCTAAAATTATAAAAACAAATATCCAACTATAACCACTGCTTTGACGACCCTTAACAGAGGCATATTTCACATATTTTGGTTTTCATGGGTAAATTTCACAAAGAAATACAAATACGACTCGGTATGGAAAAGAAAATTCACGTTTTTTGTTATTTCAACAATATTTTTGTAAGCAGACGAGTAAAAGTTACTGTTATTAATACACTTTTTATATCAACAAGGGAAGTGCCGTCAAAATATTATTCGTTATATAAAAATATTTCGTCACGATATGTTTTTGTTTGGGTAAAATGTTCGTTTTACATTAACTATCTATCTAATGTCACCGTAGTGTCTGCCATAAATCGAGTTTTAAGTAAATCTCCAATTTAAAATTATGCCAGAGAGTAATACAAATTAGTAAAAGATTACAATTTATCCCAATGTATTTTCTCATTTGCAAATTTGACACACGCAATTTCAGTCACAATTATCGGATTGCGTCGTACAAAACCACGAAATCGAGTTCCGGTAACTAAATTTAGAGTAGTGCGCGCGCAATACCGACAGGGTGCATTACGAGAATGGTATAGGTTAGGATGTGCACTAATCGAGAACAACACATGCAGTAATGGGATTTCGGCTGTGTTTGTTCAAACTTTGATCGTAGGAAAACAGGAGTGCTTGGAATGTTTTGCGGAAAGTATATTTGTAATAAAACAATAAGTTTTCGTTATTCCAAACATTAAAAATTGAAATTAAATTAAATTTGAAACATTTGAAAGAGAAGTGCTTGGAATGTTTTGCGGGAAGTATATTTGTAATAAAACAAGTTTTGGTTATTCTAACCATTTATTTTACTTATGAAATGAAAAAAATGTTTTGTATATTCTTCCCTGTGGGAAATAGGTTAGAACATGGATATTGGATACGTCTAAAGAGAATGTTTTCAGTTCATCTAAACAGCTGTTTCAAATTTTTGTCGTCCAAATTGCTAACACTCCCCCCAGAGTTTAAGACACCCTTCTTGACAAAACTCATAAGAGTCAGCTATCATATGATGTTAGTTTTTTTTTAAATTTATTCGTATTGAACATTTAGTCGTTCATTGATTGTTTTCATATTTAACTATACTAATACTTAAAATGTTAATTCGATAGTTATAATTTCATGAAATTATCGCAAAGCAAGTCAGCCATCGAAAAGTAACATATACATGCTCAAAAGAGAAACAATTTATATCTCTAAAATTTACAAATTAAATACTATTCATTATGACAATTTTTGTGTTCAAACTCAAGATTCAGTTCCTTTCACACAATTGCTACAATTTTCAAAGCATAGATTTATTTACATGCATAGAAACAGGAAAATAATTCAAATAGTCGTGGGAAATTTGTCAAATTAATCTAGGAGGATAAAGAGTTGTGAATTAAAAACGCGCGTATTCCCATGCCGCTATTAATTATGGGATGAATACGGGATTGACATTCGGCGCGAGTTTTACACGACTGCTGGCATTTGAGCAAGTTAATGGCGTTGTCCGAATAGTCTATGATTAATGGCCTATTGTCGGTGTGAACCACGCTCAATGCTATTCTAATCCTAAAAGAGAAAGTTATAAATGAAACAGTACATCCACATTATAATCTGTTTACATCATACACCGTATGTACATTGAGCAATCCACAATATTGTATATTTCAGCCGTTTTTGTTATGATCAAAAACCTTAATAAGATTTTGTTCAACCTTTGGGTGACTCACTAGCCTCGTCGTTAGCTTCAGTGATGCCTTAAATGGCGTTTCAATATACAATTGACGATTTAACAGAAATTATGACGGGGGTTCTTCGTTAACACATACACTGCGAGAATACTGAAAATCCTTGAATGTTTTGAGAACGTTAATAACATAAAAATGTAAAATTAAATACTTTTATTAATAAAAAAAGAAATTTATTATGTTCTAATACTAAATTCATTTAATTTTACGTCAAATTTAACTAATAAACACGTTTTTGTTCTATTTATAAATATACTCATAAAACTTAAATAAAAAAATTTTTTTTTTTATATTCATAATATCAATGTTCAAGAACAAGATCTTTACCAGAAATTTAACTTTTCTCAAAGAAAAAATAACAAAATATATTTGTTTATTTTTTTTGCTATAAAAAAATTAGTTCCTTTATTGTTTTACTAAATTTTAAAAGATTTTTTACATTCGAAACGAGAAATATTTACAAATCGGGTTGTCAAATTAATTAGTTTTGACTAAAATTCAAATTTAAATCAAACGAGACCGTTTTTGAAAAAATCAGTTTTTATAATTTTTATGAACATTAAAAATCATTTAAAAAATGAAAAAAAAATTAAAAGTCAAAATAATACATTTATAATACAAAGTATTTGATACAATAAAAAACACAAAAAAAGACGGAAAGACATAAATACTTTTTGTTAATAACTATATAATTAACATAAAGAAAATTTTACAACATTACTTTTATAACTATGTTAAGAGAAAGTAAAATTAAATACATTGTGTATTATTAATATGAAGAAATATTTTGTTCTAAGGTACGTGGAATTCACTTGTTCAATTAGGACAGCAACCGCGTTCTCAGAAGCGACATGAAACAGCGACCTCGCCGCAGCGACGTCTTGCCTCAGACCTTTGTTGTCCCACAACGACGTTGTTGTTCATTGTTATTGTACGCAATAATGATATGCAAAACCCAGAATATTGATAACCACAATAAAGTGTTGACAAATCTGTCTAGCTCATATTAGCACCTTTCACCTCTGTCTTTTGAAAACTGAATAAACAATTTTGTGTAGTACAAGAACAAATATTACAGAGGTGTCGTTTACTTTTGAACCTCCTTGGTTGAACAGAAAATTAAAAAAACACGTGAAAATCGCGGTAAAATAAAATATTAAAAAATAATAGCTCAAAACTATATAAAGTATAGTTCATATAGTTTTGTTGAGCTAAACAAACACCTTCGCGCTCCGGAGAAGTTCCGCTTGAAAAGTTAATTACAATTTGATAACTAGAGATTTAGCACAAGGTGTACGAGTCTACGAGTGCATATAGTCGCGTAGCCTCCACCCGGGGCCTGCGAGTGCATATAGCCTCGGCGTGACCACAAGTGCGGTTGTGACGTCACGAGCCAGACTGCGGCCGAGGTTCCTGCCGGAGGCGTGACGGGAATGCCACTGTGGTTGCATGTGCACATGCAGAGAACAGCTGTTTATGTTTATGAAAAATTATTTAAAATTAAGTAAATTATGTTCATTTAAGATGCAAAGAAAAACATACAAATATACATTATCAAAATTTTGAAAAGAGAACACAACACCTACATGTGTTTTAGGTATGGTAGGTATGAGGTGGTCGCAAGATACGGTAGAAGCAATTCTTCTTTCCACCACTTTTGATTTCGCTAAAAGTTTAGTTTTGTAATTTTTCTCCTCATACTAATATCCAAAATCGTATTTTATTCTCTGGAATAAAATACTAAAGTACTACTTTATATCCCACGGGAGATTTTAGGTACTGTACTTCAATTCCCGCGTAATGGCAAAATAATAAACATGGGGAGAAATTTGGAAAACTACTTTTACACCAATAGTTATGCTTTGTGTTTTAGTGTGCATTATTTTAAAATATTGAATATAATTTTTTTCAAAGCCTACCTTGACCTTTATATAACATGTGATTTATTTTCATTTTCAGGTTCTTGGAACAAAGGGTCATATGCTGGTAAATAATTAAATTATAATATATTATTAAGTTATAGCTATTGTTATTGGTTCATGTGGAGGAAACATTTTTGTGCATCGAGGAAGTAGGTACTGTACTTTTTCTCCCTTAAGAGAAAAAAACTGTTGACTTAACTCCGATATGCACAGATAACTACTTAAAGATGTATTATCTTTAATCTAAAAGTAACGGTTATGATAAGAGAAGTTCTAAATAATCTGTAGGAAAGAATTAAATTTAGTATAAGTCGGTTTTACGTAACTTATTATAAAAACATTTTCTAGATTGGTCTACAGTTAGATTACTAAAATGGCATACAACGTACATTGTGAACGAATTAGCTAATTACTTCACAAAAAGAGATGCACAGTGATGTATTTTTCACAGTTCTATTCGTCACAAAATTAAAACTTTCATTCTACTATGTAAAAACCTATCTTACTACTTTATTTGCATCGTATATGTGTTTAGTTGAACTAACTTTGACTTATTTTTTATTCATTATATTCAATTCACCTAAATAATAAATATCCCAAATACAGCTATTCACACACGTGAAAATTCACCACAAAGCAATTCTACAAACACACATCAATCGTAGTCTTGGAGTAAAAAGGGTGTGACAGTGAAAAAGAGATTGATCAATGGTCAGCGGGCGTCGAACGAGGCGTTGGGGCCGCAAATTGAACACAGAACAGCGCCTCGGGGACGGCCGATACCATCTGGACATTTGTCCTGTAAGGATTTACATAAGAGGCCCTAAGAGACGTGTCAATACCGACGTCCCACGTTATCTCTTATCACCCGACGGCCTGACGTGTCAAGTGTCAGGTGTATCTCCGTCATACGCTGTTTGTCAAATAAACAGCCATCTCTACTTCCCCTTCCGGTGGAAAATATCTCCTCATACAAACTATAGGTTTGAGAAAAATAAGGATGTTGATAGGCAGACGGTATGTTGGGACTAGTTAAGGACCGCACTTCAAATGGATTTTCAATGATTCAGGGTTAAAATGTACTTTTCGTAGTAAAGTGCTTTAGCTTATATTATTTTATTTAACCGAGTGAAAAAGACCAATTCATGAACTTAATTGAGAGGAAAATATAACTGAAATAAAATATTTTAATAGACTGCAGCATTTAGATAGATATAAAGACATGATTTAACGTAGTTTAAGTTCGGTTTAGTGTCAGATAAAAAGTTGACAAATTAATACGACCTTTTGGGAATAAAATTATCAAAAACTCATTGATCCGGTTTCACTATCGATAAATGTAACCACCATAAATTCGATGATAACATTCTTAGAGACAGCGGTGTTTTAAAACTACAATCAAAAGAAAAGTATTACATGTAAGTGACACAATATGTTCAATGTTAAGTAATAATAAAATCCGTGAATGAAACGATCTGTCACTTGTCGAGTAACACAGTGCTATGAGTTACTTAAGGGTGACACTAGGCTCAATACTATTTTAAGTTAGGAAAATTTAATTTAATGAACAATACATGATAAACCTTTGATGTTTTTTGTATGAAAATGTGTTTTTTTAGCTTATTTTAACACAGGAATTTAAAAATTAATTTTTTAAGTATTTTGGTTTATAATATAAAAAAGTTCAATAAGAATATAAAGGCAATACGAAAATATCTTAAAATTGGACCAAGAAATTTTTATGTAAATCCTCGTGCTTTAGAAACACATCTTTCAGAAAAGAAAAACATCAAAGCTTTATCATGTATGGTTCCTGAGGAAAAATTAAATATTCCTAACATCAAGTATCTATCTAGTAAAACGTAATTACTTTGTCCAAAATTACTTAAACCTATCAACCTATCAGAGGAACTGCATTTATAACACGTTCCGATGAACCACAAGAAACAGTGACAAGAAATAAACCTGTTAAATGTGTTCGCTGTGTTTCTTTGTAAAAGCCTTAGGACAAAAGAAGGGATTCCCTGGAACAAGGGATATCTTATCGTTGGAAAATGACTAAAAATGTGTCACCGCGTGTATCCTGGTGCCCTGATAGCTTATCAGGCGGAGAGGGTGGCAGGGGAGCAGAGGGGTTCAAAGGGACTCATTTTCTCATTCCTACCTTCTACCTCGCGTCGGCAACACGTTCATATGCCTTACTGTTAAGCAAATGGAAAACTGGGAGGCGTTCCTTTGGTAACTCTCACTACAAACAGGCGTCTGTAACGCAGTGCTCAGGAATCACGATTATCACTTGACGTGTTTACTTGTCGAAGTTACAATTCTGTTCATAAATTGCAATAAAGAATATAAATTAGGATCCCGATAGCTTAAATATTTGGGTTGAGGAAGATACGTAGGTGTAAATTAAAACTACACCCTATTTCACAATAGAGCCCGTTAGAATGTTATGTCAAAAATAACTTCTTTTTACTTGATTCAAATATTAATCCCAAATTTATTGAGCTTATTCTTAAATCTTAACGCAGAAATTGTCGAAATGAATACCCACTTTTTGATTTACGAATTGGATACAAACATTTACGCATAATTTATGACAAAAAAATTTATGACGTCTAAATCAAAGTTTAAACCGATTAATGTGTAGGAAAAAAACGTTACTCCTACATAGTGGAGATATTTGAAAAAATTGTGAGGATTAATTTTTGTATTATGACTAGTTGTTTATTTTTCTTCAAATCTCGACTAAATCACAACCTAATACTGTATTAAGTGAAATAAAATTTATTAGAAACCTCTAAACGTGCACGGATTGAATCTGGATTGTGGTACAAATATAAAAAGAGGTGATGAAATATAAGCGTATAAACAGCAATGACACGTTGTCGGAGCATTTCAAGAGAGCCCGCAGGGAGCGTGAGACATAAAGCGGTGACGTGATGTCACTTCTTGTCCACGTACGCTCACACGCGCACACCCGTACACGCACACGCACGCGCAAAGTGTCATCTGCGTCACAGGCTGTGGCATTTGTCAGACGGGACAAGGGAGAAAATAAACGAGGGTATTTTAAATAATATATTTAGGAGAGTCATACGTCAAAAATGTATTTACCGGTACCGTCGTTTCATATAAATTAAATTCCTGTTTGATAAAACTAAAGATAAAAATGAACAGAATCATAATGGGATTTTTTAATGCTTAGCAAACAACTGCATTTCGAATTATCAACGATCAGAACCACATGAAGAGAACATCCACAGCAACAACATGTTTTGCAAAACACATTATCTAAACTGAATAACAGCAACTGAAATGTCAAAGGCAGTGAAATACCCGATCATAGGACCGTCAAATACGCCACTGTGTTATTCACAAAGGTTGATCTTTGCGTAGAACCGCAAGGGCTGGAGGGGCGGGGGGCATTGACAGAAGGGGTTCACATGACTGAGCGATCTGTTGATTATCTATTGGAACAACCCGGTGAACTAGGCTTGTGACGTCACCACGTCCTGCGGAAGGGCGTGCGATGAAAATTTTACTAAATTGCAGTTTTTGTAGAACTATAACGAACGCCACTCAACACAAATAAATCCCTGCGGTTCCTTCCAATTATTGTTTAAGGGAAGATGCGCACTTTTTAGATTCATCGCATTTATTTCATAAAGGTCAACGTCATGTTAGTTAGGTGTGCCATTTTATAATGAACCATTGAAGTTATGCATCTTAAATTTGAAGACCCTATTGTTATAGACATTTTCCACAAAGTGTACTACTTTAAAAGTGTTTAGCCAAAAATACATGTTACGTGATTTTTTTTATTATTACAGCATACTGTCCTTCTATCCATATGACGTCGTTTCCATTACAATTTTCGCATTATGTGATTTTCCAATACCTCCTAGAGCTCAGACTTATCCATGTCACAATTTGCAACACTGCCTAACTCGTAGTTTGTTGGGGCGGCCGCGCCGCGGTGAGGCGAGGCACTCAAACGCGTCAATGTTAGGATTACTGTAATCCCGTTACGCAGCTACTGAAAGGTTTACGCAGACGGTATCTGGGATTACCACCGAGGGGGGGGAGGGGGTCGATCTGAATGGACCGCTAATCCGAGGATATTAGCACGCGTCTCGGACACTTAACAACTCCGTCGCTGACACAGGCTGCGCCTAATGGACGTACAACATTGTGACAACGTCTACTGCGTATCACGTGACCAAATACCCTCACATAACTACTGGCTACTGTTGGTAATATTAATCTGGAATTTTGTTATACTTTATATTTAGGCATATCATCATGATGGTGATAAGTACATTTATGTTTGACATAATTTAAGTTTAATGAATAAACTTTTTACTCCGATTATTTTACTCCGCGATTTATATTCTACTGTGAACGAAATTTAAAAGTTCATATTGGCATATACAAGTGGTTAGAGTAGGCCTAAAGGTTTTAAACCATGGATTATCACTAGTGTTTCTCAATGAGCCAATTTTGGCAACCTCGCCTATCCCATTCGTCATCGCAGAGGGCTATAAAAGTGTCACAACCCGTGGTGCGGACTTTTGGCAACCGCTGTTCTCCCTGGTGGGGATTTCCGGGATTTCGTTCGTGCCGGGCGGGGTTGAGGGTGAGGGAGAAAGCGCGCTAGAGAAGGGCGAGAGGGGAGGCGGCGGGCGAAGACAGACGAAGAATAACAAAGCACAACGCCTGATACCCAATTCCTTTCAAGTGTGTGATTACTAACCGTCTAAGTACTGTCTGTTGTTAAGTTTGAACTATGTTTAGAGGTACAATATTATGAATTGTATTGGTCTTATTTTTAAACCCATACTTAACTTCTTGAGGAAAGAATTAACGATTTATATTTCTTTGAAATCAGATAAGACTTGTAACTTTCAATTTATAATCTATATAAATAAGTTTGAATATGAAGTTTATGAATGAAGTTGCATGAACATGAAGTTTATTAATATTTAGGACTTTGTATAAACAATTTCTGTTGACAATACTGTATATGAAGTGTTACTTCAACAGTTCACCATATTGACTTATATTTGTTGGTGTTGTCTTGTCTTTTGTATCATTGTCTTTCAAACATTCTACTTGGAAAATCCAATTCCATCTAGCCGTACATCCTGTAACGTCCATTGTGAAATAATGGTATTAGTTCAAAGGACTTGGCTCATTCATAGCCGGTTCCCCGTAGTCGTGAATAGCCTGCCATTCCGGGGCGAGGGAGGGACTTTAAGGGATAAGAGTGATATATTGTGGGATTAAATAACGAGGCAGGGATTTTCAGAGAGAAAAGGGAGAATTTTTGGGATGAAACTGAGGTTGCCAAAAGGCCGCTGTCGAGGGCTAATTAGGGTTCCGACCCTCGGTGGGGGCTGGGCGGTTGCCAAATCCGTGTTTCTCAATGAGCCAATTGGGTTGCATACAAAATTCCCCTCAGGGCCGCAAAGAATAACAGCTCGCGATCGCCATTGGGGAGAGGGAGTAAACGTCTGGTGGTATGGAGTACCCCCCCCCACCCCCGGAAAAAAGAGGGGTTTGGGTCCCCTGTAAGATTTTTGAAAATTGAAGCCCTAATACGTTATTGTAAGCTATCTGGGCATGTTTTTCACTAATGTATCTGTGACGAATTACATTGCAAGTACGAGTAACGTAAAATAACTTTTAAAAATATAATAACAACATAGGTTCACTATACCATTGAAATAAAAAAGTTACACACGTCTTTTCCTTGGATAAGTAAATATAATATAAACTTACAATAGATATTATTTCATAATTTTTCCATCAAATATTTTTCATAACTCTAAATTTTGTTTTAATCGTAACAGCTCGAGGGCTGCAAAAATCGTCCGCATAGAGAGGATCCCTGTTTTAAATAATAAAGGTTATTAAGTGTGTAAAAGCCCAATTGCCTACTAGACACTGCAGTTACGGTCGGTAATATATCGGTAATCAATGTTATCAAAAAAAGATGATAATTCAAACCGGTGGCGAGCGACTCCTGCCAGATGATGAGCTGTCACCTATGTGACTCATGTCGCTCGCTGCCTTTAATTCGTCGCTCAGGCTCTCCGCCAATGGTGATGGGTAGTTGAGGTTTAAGAATATTAAGCATTTAAATTTAGCAAGGATACCAAACATAATGAAACTTATTATGTCAGTTACAAATATTCAAACAAATTGGATTTGTCGGATAAGTACAGATAATTTGGAGTCTCAAGTAAATGTGAAAATTGCATTTTTGAGAGACTACACTCACACAATGGAATTGAGTAATATAAATTTACGAAACTGCTTCAAGAAATAAACGACAGTAAAATGCCGCTCCTTCGAGAAAACAACGGAGGACGCGGGATTTTACAACGGAAGGTTGGCAACCTTGCGACCTGGTGAGCTCATCTTTGCATCATCTCATTGTTGAGTTGACGTCATCACGGTCGTAGGTGACGGAATGTGGCCGTTGCGTGTGTGTGTGTGTGTGTGTGTGTGCGAGCGCGAATGCCGCGGGTCCATATTTACATCCTACGCGGCTTTCTCCTATGATGTCACCCCTGGAGGACGGAATGCAGATACTGCTTCCATATCGGACTAGGGCCGAAGCATTCTTGCCGCCACATGCAAATCTACTGGTGTAGTTCGGTTGGAGAGATTTCTGCGTGTGACCATACGAGCTTTAAACATCAGAGTCCCCAGTAAAATAGAAAAGGGAGTAAGAAGGAATATTGGTGAGTTACTCGAAAACTAAGTGTTCATTTCCACTAAAAAGCTGTTCTCATAACCATATGGCACAATTTCCGTAACACTTTTGCATCTATATCTATAGTCTGTATACAGTAACTTGGCCAATGGATCCTTGGCTACCTGCGGGGCGGCCGGGTGGGCCATAAATCACCTCCTCCCCCCTCAGACGCGTCTGTAATCAGTCACCTATTGATGATGCCATTACAATAATAAACCTTTTAACCGACTCAGAATTTTATTTTTATGGCGAAATCCGGAAATTTAAAAAAAATACAAAAATACGCTATAGACCTAAAAATTTTTCAGTATTAACAGTAGGTCTATTTATATAGCGAAAACTGTCGTGTTTGATATAATTTTTCTTAAAAAATTAAATTAGTAGTCGTTTAAAGGCTTATTACTGATGTGTTGTCACCAATAAGTTTTGTGAATCATTGCAGACACAACTGCGTGAGGAAGGAGGACATTTATGGCAGGTAGACGAAGGTCAATCGGCCAAGTTACTGAATACAGACTATAGATATATCAATTTCAAATATTAACGTGATATTTCGAGTTCAAGTACACATTTGATAACAAAATACCTTGAAACCAGAATTGGCATCTATTTGGGAATGTTATAAAAAAACTAGTTAGTTAAAATAATAAATTAATGGTCATAAACAAAATTAATAACTAACCGGGAAGAAACATATGTCATATTTCGAGTGAAAATTAAGTGACATTAGTTAACGTAAATAAAACTTTCTCCAACTGAAAATGTAAAATTTATTAAATGAGTGAAACACTGTAAAAAGTTGAGTGAAGCTTGAAGGCGTCTTTATTGTTAAAACCCGAGTTTTCAAAAGTGGTTAAAGTTGGGGTGAAGAGGTTGGAGAGGTTGAAGAGCGGCACCTGTTGACGGCTGCCGTACTGTACTGTAGTCTGTCAGATTCGTTATGTGTCGCTACTTCATCAGGGCTGTCCCGAGCTGAGGGAAAATACTGGGTTTACATAAACTAAACCCCAATCAGGTTGTCACGTTAACTCATTTAAAATGATCCATAGTTAGTTATTTGTGCTACAAGGGATTAAAAGTATAACTTTTTGTCCTCGAAGGAAACATGAAGAATACATACCAAAATTTTCCTCCACTACACATACAAGAACACTAATTACAAATTGTCTACTATTAACTAACCTGAATTACTATTATTTCCCAAATTGGCTGACATAACCTCAAATAATCAATGCAAACTAGGCCTATCAGATATCCGTTCAGAAATTAATTACTACTGTCAGCTGCTATTATTTCTGATATTTCATTACAGAATGTGTCAGACCTTTAGTCCCATGAGGACTAAAACTACATACTTTTACTCCCTTGGGACTAAAAGTATTACTTTAGTACTTCTATCCAGAGAATAAGGAATGGGCTTTACTTAGTAGTTGGAAGGAATACCTATTTTTTAGTCTCGTAGCAACCATCGCGTGTACGTTGTTATTTCATAAAATCATAATTTCATAATACTGTAATTTGGCAGATCTATATTTTTGGAATCTGCAATACCTATGCCACGACAGCCTCAGTCATGTTCCCAAACAATAAAAATACATATATATCATATTTTTGAACACGTCAAGACATTTTAACTGACAGTGTCTGATGCGAAGAGTTTGGAATGGTCGAATTTGGAGTGCCAGCACCACACTTAAAAAAAAAACAAAACACGGTCGAACGGTTTTTTTATGACTGGACGCTGTCTGCAAAACTTTCTATAGTCAAAAGCTGTCAGACATTCTAATCTGCATATGCGCTGCAGAGGAAATTATAATACAGGTATATAACTGCCTGGGTTTCTGTCCTGCGTGGTTCGATATCGTTCGAACGAAGAAAACATTCTCAAAACTTGAACTGTCGTGTTCTGTTGTATTCGATTAAGTGTGTGGCATATATACATTGAAAATGACAAAGTTACAAGTCGTGCTTCCAGTTTTTTAAGAAAATCTATCTACAAACTATCAACTCATATTACCACTCATATAACATGAATTACTTTCAGAATTTGACTTTTAGTTTAAAAAAAATCATTGGCAGAATAACTGAAGGTGAACATTTATTCCTGACGATGAGTTTTCACAATGTGTTAATGACTTTGACAGTGTGCATATCTCAACAACTGGTTTGTAAACTAATACAGCAAATCAAGAAGTTTGACTTACAAAGAGGTCATTCTATAAACACATCAATTTAAATGTTGAAAAATAACATATTACGGTACTTCGATTATTAAGTATTACAGTACTATCCTCGGTAGCTACACCCTGTAAAATGTTGTTTCGTTGACCTTTGGTGTGTTTCTTAATTCAAATCCCTAATCCGAACGAGGCGGAAGCGAGACGGGCCACTGGAGGAACATTTAACTATTTGCATACTCGGAGATGGTGAATCTTTGGGGACTAACCAACCGTTCGAGAATTAAATTATAGATCCAGCACGCTCGCCGACATCTTTTGTGCTATATTCTGCATTATGACGTTTAAAAATACACAGCGTTTCCGGTTCAGCTCCAGGTCGATTAACTTGTGAATAGTTCAAATGTTTTATGTTTTGCTAGTGAAGGTACAGTTTTAATAGTTTTTTAAGATAAGTCCTATTATTTTTCGTGTAGGTTTATTCACATTTTAAGCTGTTCATATGAGTGTAATTATTTTTAGCGTTAAATAGATTGATTGAATTTAAAAATAATCTATGTCTATCAATATTTCATTCTAGTGTATTTTACACGATTTGTATTTGTATTATATTCAGCAATAGTTTCTGTTTGAAATTGCAGCGTTATTGAACATCACGATATTAAAACTCCTAGCGTTAACTTATGAGCGGAGTAGAAGGAACTTAGTTGCCTTCATGACTCAGGAACGTTCCCACAAAAGTGAAATCGTAGTTTTTGCCCGCGATATGTCGTTGCGTCATCGGTTAAAGGTCGTCGTTACTCGTCCGTCGTCGGTCTGTCCCACATCCCACATCGCACACCACGGCCGTCGCTTCATCCGGGTCTGTCCCACATCCCACGTCGCGGTCTGTCCCACATCGCACACCACGGTAGTCTGTCCCATATAGCACATCCCACATAGCACCCACTGTCATTATCTACCTGCCCCACAATCCACATCGCACACTGCTGTCGTCATCTACTGGTCCCACAACCCACGTTCATGTCTTCATTTAGCTGTCCCACAAACCAAATCTCATATCACACACCACGGTCGATGTTTCAATGGGGAGTTCGCGAATCCTCGACCGGCAGCGTTTACTGAACTTGATTGACTTGTGGCATGTTTATAAAACCAACTCTGGCGGGTGTAGGGATGGTGATTCAAGAGTTAAAAAAATATTCTAATTAGGTTTCGCAATTAATAAAGTTGACTAATTCATACATAGCATCTAATATAGATGAATTGCAGAAAATATAAATTATTACGAGAGAAAGTGTTTAGAAATATAATTGACTTTTAACTTTTATCACGCAAATGGTTAACACAATGGGCATTCGTATTTACCAGCCCAGTTTTAATTTAAACCCAAATACCCCTCACTCAAGCATGCTAAGTACGGTATGAAACTAAGGTAAATCAATTGGCTCTCGTCGAACACAGCTCTATCGATTGATTTTTAATTAAATAAACGAAGGAAACTTAATGAAAACGCAGGAGCCGGTGTAACAATATTATTCAGTTGTTCGACGATACACTCTCGCGCTGTGTATAATCAAACCGGTGTTGGCGGCGTGACGGGTGGAGTGGCGAGGGGGAGGGGGAATGAAGTGGCGAACACTTCTGGCGAGTGTGTTCCTGATAATCAGTTTACGCCGTTATCAATCAATCTGAGAACTTATTAACGGGCTGGATTGATAGGTCCGGGACGCCGCACTTTAACCGGCGATATTTAATGGCGCTATTTATAAATTGAATCCGCTCCGGGTCGTCGACAGGATGTTCCGGGTGAATATTTGAGGAGGGCTTTGAGGGCATCTTGCTTTAAATACAGTGACACAAATTTTGTAATAACTGAATCAGGTCAGGAAACGTAGAATGTCCGAGAAATCCTGGTTCTTTGGATTCCTATTAGAATTTAAAATTTCATTAACAATAAAATGTTTGTATTTACTTCCGTCTGGGGAATAGGTTAGATCATGTATATGTCTAAAGGAAATATTCTCAGTTTCTCCTAAACAGCTGTCCTTATGACAAAAATGACATCACTAACCATATGACGACACTATTTTAAACTTAGGTCTCGCGAATTACCAACAACCCCCCCTAGATCTGAGACATGTCCACGTCAAAACATACACGTCATAAATAAAAGCATTAGGCAAAATAGCTACTTTATCAATATCCTGACAATTTCATGGATTTTTGAGCATTCAAAATCTATAGAAAATATATATAATAAACAGCTAGTAAAAATGTTTGAGCGAATCACTTATATACATAATTCAATCTAAGAAACTATTTTGATAACAACCAATAACAGCATAATTATATGAACCAATCTTTTAAAAGAATAAAGTTTCCGGCAAAGCTCCACTCGCACTCAAACTCGGATTTATCGCCGAGTACAGTTCACATTGATTCCTGAGTCGTTTTTCCCTCACCATTTCCGGCGAAAAGCGAGCTAAGTGTCAAGAACAATAAAGGTTAGCCGAAACCATCAATCTCCGGGCTGATATACATTGTCGCGGTGCAGCTGCGCCCCGACGCCCTTCTCCGCGCCGCGACGTCCAAACTTGCATCATTAACGCCAACCTTTTTTTGCCCCGACGAGCCATTAATATTCCGGCTGGAGCGACCTAATGGAGAACCTCGCCAAGAGACACGCCGCTGTCTTTTCGAGCGTCCTAATTAAGAACATGGCTAAGAGACACACCGCTGCCTTGTGGAGCGGCCTAATGGAGAACCTCACCAAGAGACACGCCGCTGTCTTGTGGAGCGGCCTAATGGAGAACCTCGCCAAGAGCCACTACGCTGCCTTGTGGAGCGGCCTAATGGAGAACCTTGCCAAGAGTCACTACGCTGCCTTGTGGAGCGGCCTAATGGAGAACCTGACCAAGAGACACGCCGCTGCCTTGTGGAGCGGCCTAATGGAGAACCTCACCAAGAGACACGCCGCTGCCTTGTGGAGCGGCCTAATGGAGAACCTCGCCAAGAGCCACTACGCTGCCTTGTGGAGCGGCCTAATGGAGAACCTCACCAAGAGACACGCCGCTGCCTTGTGGAGCGGCCTAATGGAGAACCTCGCCAAGAGCCACTACGCTGCCTTGTGGAGCGGCCTAATGGAGAACCTCACCAAGAGACACGCCGCTGCCTTGTGGAGCGGCCTAATGGAGAACCTCGCCAAGAGCCACTACGCTGCCTTGTGGAGCGGCCTAATGGAGAACCTTGCCAAGAGTCACTACGCTGCCTTGTGGAGCGGCCTAATGGAGAACCTCGCCAAGAGCCACTACGCTGCCTTGTGGAGCGGCCTAATGAAGAACCTCACCAAGAGACACGCCGCTGCCTTCTGGAGACCTCTGTAGCTAGAGAAGGTAATATGAATTTCCTACATAAAATGATAAAATACGTACAAAAACAGTTTTGAAAAATGCGTCAAGATTGACTAAACCATAAAAAATCTATCTGAATGTGACTTTGAAGAAATCGTTGTTTTATTTTCACAAGACTGAATACCATTTGGCCACATATGGCCCCATATTATGAAATTTATGCCCAGGTTTCTAGATGAAAAACTTGTTAAGCTGTAAAATACTTATACTTCGGAACCCTTCTACGTTTTACTAGAGCGTTTAATGGATGAAAAACATCCAAAAACATTTTAGTAAGGAAAATATAAACGAATGTGATAAAAAAAGTAACGAAAAGTACACGACAGTACTGAACTCGAAGGTAACATCTCTAACTGCCAGCAGTGAAGGATGCTAACTCAATAAAGAACAATAGCTGGATACACAAACCGCACATTACGCGGTAGGAAGACCTTCACGACGAGAATGGAGGTGCAACCTCAACTCCGCCGAGGAATGCACCGACGCATCAGCCATCGCTGCACCTTGGATAATGCAACTGGTGAGTGCGACCTTCGCCACGACAATCACCAGATTACGTCACAGGGGTGGGAAATGTCGGCTCCTCACGCTGACCATGACTGGCGAACAACTTTCGAGCTTAATGTTAGTGATTCAAGGAAACAGCAAATTTGTTGGCATTCTTTCTCTTAATTCTATTACGTCTGTGATAAGAGGTTTCCACAGGTTTGTAGCTGAATTTTTAAAGGTACGTGGATGAAAAATAGTCCCACTTTTAAGGAAGGGCCAACTCGGTATATTCGGGTGGAAATATCCCAAAATTTAGGTCCAAAAGGATAACGGTTGTTAAAGAAATAATTAAATTATTCAGTGCTTTGAATGTAGCCTATCATTAAATAAAGAACGAAAGGGAAACGGTGGAAAATGACACTCTACAATACATTCAGTATGACTGATAAAATAGCTGTACGGACCCCTCTTCATTTCACGCAAACCCTCTGTCAAGTATGAGGCGAAACTGTTCGTAGAACCAAAAGGTTCGGAAAATAGAAAAAATAAGTCAATTTAACATAGAAACTCAATCTAATATTTAGCTACAATCCGAAACACTTATTAAGTTATAAAAATTATATAAATATAAGTTATTAGGCTATAAAATTATTTAAATTTAATACTTAAACTTAAGAAACTTAAACTTCAGTAATCGTGCAAATGGAGGAAATAATACAACAAACAATGCATGACAAAGTCGCGAATATCATTAACTTATAAATTTTTTCACATAGAATCATTTTTCTTGAATCTGCTTTGTGATTTCAACCTTGATGTTTAATAAGTTCAGCAACATTGAAAATAGAACTAACTAAAGAGAAGATGCTGTAACAGTTTTAATTAGTAGGGAATTGAATAAGGTAGCATAACGCGGGAACTCCCCCCCTCAGATACTGTAGTTAAGACAACTTAAGTTCGATAGTGCCGTAGTTCGTCCCGTCGGAGAACTAAAAGTCACACAGCCCTCTTTTAAACAGCCACCATTACATGAGGGGCAATTGTTGATGAAGTTGAGCCATAGCGCCTGCGACTCGACAAGTTAAGACGACTCGGGAGTTCTCCGACAAGTTGGAGTTTTAATATCAACTTCTCCACCGCTATAAACAATTATTACTTGGAGTGGGAGCAATGCGGTTAAAGTTCACCTGGCGCAGTCCAGGCTACTTGTTGTTGCCCTTTGTTGTGTCATAAAACACAATTAAAACTTGAGTCAGTCTGCGCGCAACGTGTAACGTGTTCCTGCTTGAATGATCTATAATTAATAAACTTACTACTCAACGCTAGATTTTTCAAGTCTTTTTTCGCGGAAAAAGTACTCTAATCTAAATGCAAATAAAATGCATATAAACAAAAACCACCACATACGACCCGATCTTCCAGAAAACGTTTTATGTTATCGTTTTATGAATCGTCTCATTCTCTTTTACACTCTGTGTATGCGATTTAATTTGCACTTAAAGAAAGAATTTCGCCCTAGCATGAATTTAAATATGTAGTAAAGCAGATTGCAAATATCCTAAGAAGTAATTCTCTTTGGTACTATCGCCAACAATAAAAAATCTTAAAAGTTTTGGAAAATTCTTTATTAATATTACCATAGAACAACCGTAGAATTTAAATCCCTTGACCATCAACGCAGTCTATTGCGAAATCGCCGAACTATACTGTACCCAACTAACTGTGGCGGGGTCGGCAAAAATCACAACGCGTCAGTGTTAGATTAAGCATCTTAATCACAGGTGGACTTATGACACGAATACGCTTATATAAACAATAAGTTTCCTTTGATTAACAGTTGATACTTATTTATTAATATATACACGAGTAGAATTCTACTTATTAATAAATTGTTGTACTTGACAAATCTTATTTTCGAGAAATAAGCGAAGATAAATGGATAGCGACTTTTCTAATCTTGCATATTTAATTATTTTTTACATTTATTTTAGTTGTTTTGTGAGTTTTATGCACACCATTTACGTTCTCCTGGAACCATGCAATACGTTTCTGTGACATCAAGTCCAGCAGAAGATATTAATGGCGGACAGTCTTAATTAATCACGGTCAGGCTGGTGTTCGATTAGGCTCGGTCACAAGTTGCACATAGTTCGAGAGCGAAGCTGAGTTGGTTATTGTTGTGAAAAGGGATTCAGCTTCAACCGGCGAGCTGTTTCAAACACCAAATAGATTTCAGGGCAGAATAAACGTAGTTTACCGGAAGTGAAGCAGAGAAGGCCGAAACATAATTGCGTTGGCTGCTCAAGAAGGAAGTTTCACGGTGTTTGAGGATATAATTAAATTCCTCATAAACAAACATTGAGTTAATAAAACAAAAATCCTTCCGCTTGAATAAATACATACTGGAGGAAGAAAAGACTCAAACATTATTGTATCGGTCTTTTAAGAAGAAGATTTCGGTGTTTTAGGAAGTATAATTAAATTCACTAAAAATATTATCGAGTACAAAAATAATTAGTGTAAGGTATAGAAACCCATGTTATCCACATTGAGGGTTCAAGGCAACCACGAACTTACAAATTAGTATATACGCCTTTGTTAAAAAATTAAACATTTATGAATAATATATAAATTCATAATCTACATGGCGTGTTAGTTTCACCATTTATAACTCAAGAACTGCTATACAGAGTTTAATGATCTTAATTTTTTTATTTCGCCACTGCGTGGATTAGGCTATAGGCATATTCACTTTTGTCTTTAACCTTAAGGCTAAGCCCCACTAACCTGTATAGTTTGTATATGCTAAGCTTATGAGGGAAATACATGATGCATTTTGATCGTACGAATATTTTATTACAGCAGATTTTGTGTTTGCTTTATTTTCACCAGTCAACAGCTAACGTCATTGTGCTTCATTTTTAGCGAATGTTGGGGATTGATGAAAACAATATATACTGTAGATTACTGATAGGTTTGTTGTCCCTGCGTAATTAGTTAGTTATTTTGTTTATTTTTATTTTGTTCGAGTGGAATTAATGAATGTTAGATTACGGGAGTATTATTATGTAAAATGCCGCGATTCAGAAAATTTAATCTTTCCTATAAAAGCCGTATTGTAACGGTTTAACCCGTCAACCGTTTGTGTGACGGTTGACGGGTCACAATTGACTAAAATATTAAACTATATCGTTTATACGGTTGACGTGTTACAATTTATTGACTATAAGATTAAACTATAAAGGTTACCAACCAATTAATTTAATATTGTTTCATATCCACACTGTTCACACAGAGTTGTGAACTTCCAAAAAAATTCAATTTACTGGTCTAGGAAAGATATTATTTTTATAGTTTTGAATTTACACTATAGCTTTCGCTCGTTGTGGTTGTAATGCACTTCCGTCGTGGAGAGCCAAGACATGGATCCATCCATTAGTATTCGAGAGAGCGCTGACTGCAGAGGCCTTAAATTCAAATCCGGGGCCAAGTTGGAAGCACGGCTTTGTATGGCCGCAATATTGCCGATTTATCTGCCCCCCGTGCCGCCGGCAGATGCCGCCAACATTACAACAAGTATTTTTGTAACAGTCTTACCAATAAAGCGAAGATGGAAGCGAGCCGACCGCGCTGGGGAGAGGGGAGGAATTAAAACAAAAGTCGCCAGCTGAGAACCCTCCCCCAGCCACGGGGGATTCTCAATCCGGCCCGCACATTGAAAACATATGGTCGCCACTTTTTGTTTTAATGAGACATACTTTGCGAAATGCTTTCTCTAAATCTATTAGCCCCTTCTTCCTCTAAGTGTTCTCTCCCGCCATTACCAACTTTCCCCTCGTTCACCCTTTGCAACGTGCGAGGCCTCGACTTCGCGAATGGGTTTCTTGGTTTTATAAGGGTAGTTGTATTGATCATCTATAGCGAAATCGCAAATGCCACACAGTTTCCATACTATTTAAAAAAGCATAAAATATTACCAGATTATACTTGTATTTTTTAAGGAAATTTGTTAATAATTGAACAATGCAATTGGTGTATAAGAATTTTAAGTACAGTACAATAAAACGTTAAAACTTAAATATGATGGCTAGTAGTACAGTAATTGAAATGCTTTTCATTACGACGGTATTTTATGTAACAATCGCGTTAAACCAACCAATCGTATTTTAATACATTCTTTTGCTACAACGAAAAAATTCTGAAAACGTTGAAAGTTGATAGCTTGATTCTGAACCAAGGGTAGCTGCACCTAGTTTATATACAACTTAGTCTATATCGGTGTCTTTAGTTTATCTTTAAAGTCCGCTATATAAACAGAAGACTTAGAATGGTTAGCACTTAGTGGGGTTCAGACAAGATGATGCGATTCCCTTACCCAGATTGCGATGCTATGGATGTTTGACAAACCTTTAAGTGATGGAATGTAAATAAATATTAACATTACTAGTTTAGAGCTAGAATATCATATTTTGTAAACGTTCAGGATTTCAATCTGAAATATAGGATAGCTTTTTCTGAAATTCAAATTATAATTTGAAACTGCCTTTACTACCTGTCAAAGTTATTATAGAAGCGCTTCATTTGGTAAATTGCCTTGAAGTGTGAAATAATTATATATCCTATCGCTGTACACGTTTTCCTGTAGATAAACCCATTACTTAATGGTCTACGACGCTGCTAAGCGTAAGAAAATATAATTAATTCATACATCAAGGTCATTAACGACGCGTAAATAACTTTAAATGAAATGTATAACCTAAAACAGAACAAAACTGTATATTTAGCAAAACACTAAAAATTATTATGTACAGTACGTTTTTTTATACGGGTACTTAAATAAAACCACGATTTATAAAATAATTCCATTCAGTAATAACAACTGAAATTTTCCATTCAAAAGTATTGCGTAGTTAATACTTTTGAATGGAGACAAAAACAAAAACAAACGCAGTTATTTTATTCACTTAAGTAGTAATGAAAGATGACAAAACATCTCGAGGAATTCATAAAATATTCAACTGCGTCAGGTGACGGGAGGGGAGGGGGTGACACTGTCGGCGCGCGCCGCGCATCGCGTCTCGTAATACGCTCGATTTCTTATTGTTGCCGTTTCCTTAAATACGCGTCCTCACAAATACGTTCCACTTAATTTGCCCTTTTGAGGTCCTCGAAGACATTTCGTATCCATCACGGATTGCAATTGTTCACAGTTTTCGCTTGGGCTGAATCAACTTTTATGTTCATTTAAATAACAATTATACCCACTCGTAAATAAGCTTTTCTTTAAAATTAAAAGTTACGTTAACTTACAACATAAAGAATATAAAAAATAAATAAAATAAACTTCTCTGTGTGAAATAGCTCATATCAAGGTTATACTGAATGGAATGTTTCCTACTCCTCTAAACAAACTGTTCTCATAACCATATAGCGTCACTTCCATAATGCGTCTTAAAAATTGTTAACAACCCCCGCCCATCCCAGAGCTTAGACATGTCCATATCTAAAAGTAGTATATTTAAAACCTCACTTCACCTCATATGGTGGGTGGTGGTGAGTTATTTATATTTAGTATTATATTTAAACAAATAACGATGTCATTGAGTTTTAAAATCTATTTCGTACCTTTCTAAGTTTTACGTAAAGACAGATTTAATTCACCCATTAACTTGATTTTAACGTTAAAATAAGAAACTATACATTTTATAGTTTCCGTTCTACCTTAAAAGTTTACTAAAAGTAAACAAAAGCTGGATAGATATAAAAACACAAGAAAAAATATATAGACAGATAACATAAACCATTTACTTTAAATTAATCTGAGATTAATTTACGAAATTATTCTTGAGTTCAAAAAGTTAAGAGAGTAAAAAGTAAAAACATTCATTCATTATTAAATAACACTATTTTTTGTTTATTTTTTAATATGCAGGGCTTTGTCGGGGAAGTTAATCCAGTACGAACCAAAGGCGCAGCTCAAGTCTTTGATCTCTCTTCGAATTATATCGCCCTCCTGGGCTCCGTCTTGCACTTAATGTAGAGAGGACATCTTGACTAACTGCGCTGGAACAACCAAGCGGTGAGGTGGCTGGCATACGACATCTTTGATGTCTCGGTGGTGAAGAAATCTCGCGTCCTAAACACGGAATTAATTTTCCCTTTGATGTTAAACAATCAAGAAATATGAGAAGACCGGTATGTTCTGACCCTTAATTGTCTGACACTTAATTGATGTTTATAACATCAATTAAGTGACATAATGATAATTAAATTTAATATATCAGATTACTTAATTTAATACCCTAATTTTTCTCAAACCTAAATCGCCCCCCACCGTGGGTTAGGGTTACTGCGGTAGTGGTAAGTTACCAAAGCAAGGCTAAGTACCATGAGCAGGAATATTGTGATGGTGGCGGGGTATCAGGAGTCGCCCGATACTTGTTAGGGTTACTGCGGTGGTGGTAAGTTACCAAAGCAAGGCTAAGTACCATGATCAGGAATATTGTGATGGTGGCGAGGTATCAGGAGTCGCCCGCTACTTGTTAGGGTTACTGCGGTGGTGGTAAGTTACCAAAGCAAGGCTAAGTACCATGATCAGGAATATTGTGATGGTGGCGAGGTATCAGGAGTCGCCCGCTACTTGTTAGGGTTACTGCGGTGGTGGTAAGTTACCAAAGCAAGGCTAAGTACCATGGTCAGGAATACTGTGGTGGTGGCGAGGTATCAGGAGTCGCCCGCTACTTGTTAGGGTTACTGCGGTGGTGGTAAGTTACCAAAGCAAGGCTAAGTACCATGATCAGGAATATTGTGATGGTGGCGAGGTATCAGGAGTCGCCCGCTACTTGTTAGGGTTACTGCGGTGGTGGTAAGTTACCAAAGCAAGGCTAAGTACCATGGTCAGGACTACTGTAGTGGTGGCGAGGTATCAGGAGTCGCCCGCTACTTGTTAGGGTTACTGCGGTGGTGGTAAGTTACCAAAGCAAGGCTAAGTACCATGGTCAGGACTACTGTAGTGGTGGCGAGGTATCAGGAGTCGCCCGCTACTTGTTAGGGTTACTGCGGTGGTGGTAAGTTACCAAAGCAAGGCTAAGTACCATGGTCAGGAATACTGTGGTGGTGGCGAGGTATCAGGAGTCGCCCGCTACTTGTTAGGGTTACTGCGGTGGTGGTAAGTTACCAAAGCAAGGCTAAGTACCATGGTCAGGACTACTGTAGTGGTGGCGAGGTATCAGGAGTCGCCCGCTACTTGTTAGGGTTACTGCGGTGGTGGTAAATTACCAAAGCAAGGCTAAGTACCATGGTCAGGACTACTGTAGTGGTGGCGAGGTATCAGGAGTCGCCTGATTCTGATTAATAACAATTTTCATTTAATGACGAAGTTTTTTCATGGATACGGACGAGTTCAACTAGCAGTACGTTTAAATAATCGAGTAATGGAATACTTATTTAAAGTAGATTTAACACTTTAGGGACTTATTTTTATGTATCTTAATTATAAAAAAAACTGTCCTTGAAAATTAGTCTCAAACGGGATTCAATCAAACAATATTAACATATAAAACGACCCAACAATTTTTATACCCAAAATTGTAAAATTATAAGGAACGACGAGAATAATTAATTTATACTAACAAATCCTTTATACAAACGAGGTGGGGAGCCGAAACACAAACACTTCGTGATCAAGCATTGAAAAACGATTTGTATTAAACTATTCACATATCCACCGGAATGTAATGAAAACCTAAATAGGTTTTGGCCGAGTTGGCGCTCATTAACAAGATGTAGCTGGCATTAAACGTCCTCATTCTGTGCGCCCATCCCCCAACAAGCCCATCAACTGCACGCGTGTGCATCCAATTTCGTCCGTTTCCAATCGACCACAACACTCGTCCCAGCATCCGGGACAGTTGTAGCGGTGTAAAAATGCATGGGGATAATAAAGATTTCATAACGTCTAATTCCTGACGAGCTCGTCGGTTTGTTATATGGCGTAGCCGCTTTCCGACCATCCGATTTTGAGACAGTTCCTTCGAGGAGAAAATGTAATAAACGGATATTTTAATTAAGGGTTAATCGACGACGTATACGAATTTTATTCGTATTAGACTTTAAAATAAGTACAGTATTGAGATATAGAATCAGGTACACGCAGTACGTTGTCTTTTAGAGTTCCATTCTTATGGGTGATAGGTTAAATTTATTGATATCTCGCTTATTACTTAAATATTGTGATAAAACCTTGTATACAACTTCATATAGAGTATTTGAGATCTGTTATAGTAGTCTAGTAGTGTGTCTTTAAATATATTATTATCTGTCATCAGCTGATTAATGTAATGGATTTTGACAAAAAGTAAATAAAGATTACTTTGTGTTATGTTAACCCTAAAAAGCGTTTAATTCATAAATTTAGATAACAATAAAAGATCTAATAATGTACGCTGTAAAATCTATTTTTTTGTTCATTGTGGTTGCAAACTGGGTTACTCATACCTTACGTTATTATGAAAGATAAAAAGCATATCGACAAAAATTCCTTATTATTTGAAGCATTATGATGAAACTTGGTATACAGCTTTATTTGCTTAAGATCTACTACATGTGTTAAAACAATAAAATTATTTTTTTCCTCTTTGCAGCAAACCGCTCACTCTTTTCACACGTTATTCTTACGCAGAATAAATAAATTAATGTAACTTTCTTATTTAAGTTATATTAAAACTTAGATTGATTCATCATTAATTCCTCAATCGATGAAAAAAACTATGAAGGATTGATGCAACGTGGAATGTGATAAAATATACTGCTTTACCTTTTATAAAAATAATAATGTTATACATATTAACGAGGATTGGTTTAGGTTAAAAAAATATATATTACCATACCAGAGAAAATGAATCCGTTCTTGTCCCTACGATTAAAAACATCTTTAGTCAAAGGTAGTAGAGAGCGGGAAGAATGCTCTTCACCATTTTATTTCTTAAACAAATTGTTATACAGGTTGATTTACACATTTCTTCATCGTAGAAAAATATAGATATGGCTGAGTAATAAGTATATTTCGGTTTGAACCATTATATTTTTAAACCTCAAACGACATTGACAAAACCTGCGTAAATTGACCTTACCAATTTATTACCCCTGGGTTCCTAACAGAAATACCATTGACATTTAATATAATGCCCGGTTGATTATTGTAAAACCAATTAGTATAACATTTAATAGGTTACAGCATTAACATAACTACGAGAATCGTGCTTGTCTAACCCAACAGCCAAATATTCCAATCGTTGAAGGAATTCTCACACTAACTTGCGTATTCGTATCTCACCAAATAGAATAATTTATAAGGATGAACGGAAGGATAAATAGGAGCACTATTTGTTGGAGTGGAAACCTAAGAAGATTTAATGGTGAGCGTGAGGCGGGGAGCGAGGGGGGGTTAAGTGGAATAGGGCCGTACAGAAGTTCCCCACAACCGAACAAAAACAGAAACAACCATGAGAGGGGCCTTTCATCGACGGTTCCCTACTTACAACAAACAAACAATGCCCTATTTTTACCTTTTTCATCCAGCGCTCACTTTATGTCGTCGCGCTCGGAGAAAGGAAGTACTTGTTATTGTTACATTGTTTGGATAATTTCCGGTTTCTCATTGTCGCCTAAATTGTATTAACTCGGCGGCACTTTGGTTCTTTGACGTCTTCCAAGTAATTTTTTATTTTGACAAATTTTATTCAGGTTTATTTAAAGATTATTTTGTTATTCAGTTTATTTAAAGATTCTTTTTTTTAAATACCTAAATTATGGTCATTTATATATACTATTTAATTACAGTAGTCTAAAAATGTTTGTAGTGAAGTCAATTTATTAAGTGCAAAAGTAAAGTTTTAAATATTATAATGAACCTTAATTTTGTGACGATAAGTATTTTTTGAACAAAATATAGAAGAACCTTTTTCTTAAATTATCAAGTCCAAAATTTGTGTTTTTATCAATAATTAATGCAGTTTCATACCCACGACACACTTCAAGGCGACACGTGACATAAGAGCAGATCCTCAAACCAGTTGTGTGGCAACTGACTACAAACGTTAACACGATGACGTCACTCTACAGCAGTAGCGAGTAATGAGCGAAGACCGATGAAGCGGTTGGCTGACGGGACGCTGGAACACGCGGTAATTGACCAATTGCATTCAATAAAGTGTCGACCGGACTGCTCTCTTGCGGTCAAATTGAAAACTTATTGCATTGTGCTCGCGAATGACCACTTGACGACGTGCCTTTATGTTCCACAGCGCGTTCTAATTGTTTTCGCCGCGGCGGCGAGGATTTCCACAACGATCACAATTCTAAATTTCCCATTAAAAATATTAATGTAGATTTAAAAAATCAATAAGTTCAATATTGCAATAGTGTAATGTAAATAGTAACTAGGAAAACCCGCTTGAATTCTGAATGAGTGTTAACACATAGTTTTAAAACATACTATTAAATGGTTTTAATATATGAATAAATTGTATCCAAAAAAAATTTAAAGTAAACATGTAATCTATGCGATATCAGCAGACATGGTAGTTAATAAACCTGCATCTATTTTATCGCACGTAACTCAACGGCAATTCTAGCAAGGTTCTTTGTATGATTGTAAACGCGATATACACGTTTTACAAGGGTTATCCTATTTTATGATAATATGAAATATCATACTGAAAGTTGTAGCCGAGTCGGTAATGTATTAGCCTTCTATCCAATAAACCCGGGTTTGATTCCGGGCCACGAAATATGTATCTAAGACTGTCTGTCTCAGTGCTTCGGAAGGCACGATACGCCATTGGACCACACAAGTAGTCGTTTGGTCATGTTAGAGGCGCTAGTGGGACCTGAGAACTCGAGCGCTATACCTTGGTCTGTAGGCTACAAGTACTTCTATCCTTAATTCCTAAAAGCCACTTTTTTAAATTGGCTGGAACTAGATAAAGATAAAAATATATCCTACGTAATTAAATATGAATATGTTCTAAAAATCAATGGATTTCTGATAAAAATCACATTAAGCTTCACATGACATATTTTAACGGGAATAGAAAGATTCCCAAGTCTATAGCCAAGAACAAACTCTCACGAGCACTCACCGATCTGATAACGGGAAGAGAAAGATACCCAAGTCTATAGCCAAGAACAAACTCTCACGAGCACTCACCGATCTGATAACGGGAAGAGAAAGATTCCCAAGTCTATAGCCAAGAACAAACTCTCACGAGCACTCACCGATCTGATAACGGGAAGAGAAAGATTCCCAAGTCTATAGCCAAGAACAAACTCTCACGAGCACTCACCGATCTGATAACGGGAAGAGAAAGATTCCCAAGTCTATAGCCAAGAACAAACTCTCACGAGCACTCACCGATCTGATAACGGGAAGAGAAAGATTCCCAAGTCTATAGCCAAGAACAAACTCTCACGAGCACTCACCGATCTGATAACGGGAAGAGAAAGATTCCCAAGTCTATAGCCAAGAACAAACTCTCACGAGCACTCACCGATCTGATAACGGGAAGAGAAAGATTCCCAAGTCTATAGCCAAGAACAAACTCTCACGAGCACTCACCGATCTAATAACGGGAAGAGAAAGATTCCCAAGTCTATAGCCAAGAACAAACTCTCACGAGCACTCACCGATCTAATAACGGGAAGAGAAAGATTCCCAAGTCTATAGCCAAGAACAAACTCTCACGAGCACTCACCGATCTGATAACGGGAAACCGATACATATTGGCCATCAAGACGGGCGTATAACTTTACGTTCGGTCGATTATTGCTATGGCGATTGCTCACAGATTTCCACCTCGACTGGCGCACTCTGTTGTGACACGTGCGGAACTACGAGTAACTAACTACAGCCGAGAATCTTTGCGATCTTTGAAGTTTCCATACATAGTTAATTCCGTATTCCTGGCAAGTAGGATAGCATATTACACAAAAAGGTTGCTTTTTAAATAGGAATATGCTCAGAAACATAGATCCACAAGGGGGTTTTCGGTTATCTTTTCAACTAAATAACGTATATTCAAAATGGTTTGATGAGGAATCACAAACAGTACAGATTTACGCCTCTCACGCGTTCGGGAGAAAAATTAATATAAATATGTGCTTGTCAGGAAAGGACGAAATACTACACATTTAATTGTACCATAGAGTTTCAAGTTCAAGACATAACTAAAAACTTTCAAAAGATGTTACCGAAAACAAGAACTGCCGGTAGTTAGTAGAATAACACTGTGAGTTGAAAACCTAACATGTGGATTAATAAAGTGACATTTACCTTACGAACAATAACATTGTAATAGTTGACGATAAAAGTTAAGTTTGTTACTTATGTTAACAAGAGGAGTTCTCAGGTGTTTTAAAAGCTTATCAATAAGAATACGATTTTTCAAAGACATTTTCCCGGAATAAAATTCAAACTGTAGATCTTACTGAATATACTTGTTGCTTCTGTGAGAAATAATAATTCACCGGGATTCTAAAATGTATAACCTATTCAGAATACTCATGATTTATGTTACGGTCTTCACTCATAGTCAAAAGATATGAATACAATTTAATTGTATTAAATAATCAGATAATATTGAATTTGTGTTGTTTGAAAGTTTGTGAAGTTGACAGCAGATTGATTTCAGATCCTAAAGAAGAACTTGACATTAGTAACACTAGTAAAGTATGTTATTTAGATGTATATTGCGGATATTTCCTTCACAATTAGTAAGAACAAAGTTTCACTACGTTCAGGGATCTAGAATCTAATCCTGTCCTCAGGAGAGTTAGAACCTAGAACATAACAAGATTAGACATCATTCGGACTAAGATGATAACAAAAATGTTATATATAATATGTTTATTATATATGTGTTAAATAAAAGTGTGCACAGAAGTAAAAAAACTCAACTAAATACAAAAAAACGCACAAAGAATGCCAAGCAACAATAGACACACACAAGAAATGAAATTCCACAAGTCACAAAGGCTTAAGAAACACTGAGCCCTAAGAAGCTTAAGAACCCTAAGAAACACATCATTCACTAATGAATGATTTGTTTACACTAATCGTCATGTAAAATGTTCCCGATAAAAATTTAAATAAAATAAACCCACCATCATCATCAATGAATTTCAAACAAATAGTGACTGTTATCAAATTTATATTAGATATAGAACAATGTACCAGGGTAATACATGAGATAACAATCAAGTTACTGAAACATCGTAGCCCGACGAAGGCGTGAGATACAGGTGCTAGCCTCGCCCATACGTTACAGACCTGATTAGCTGAGAAATTGGCCAGCCAAGCAGACAGTTCTGCAATTCAAGCCGACCGCGAGTGAGGCTACCGGTCCGCGGCTCACCAATCAAAACAGCCCGCTGCATGGTCGATTAACCGCACCTCCATCGCGCACTACAGCAATCTCTAATCCAATAAGGATTAAAAATAGTAATTCCATAACTCGTTACAGAAATTGGATTATAAAAACTATAAAATTGAATAATGTATTTAAGAAATCGACACTAGGGTTTGGACAGTTACCTTATCACCCTTTTAGCAACTTACCCAGGTAAGTTTTAAGCCAAGTATGAATGAGAAATGAGTGTAAGATGACTGAGGCGCGATCTTGTAGATATTGCTGTGATTAGGGCTAAAAGTTTCCTTAAACAGGACTGTTCATTAATAGTCCATCAGCTGATGACATTTAAGGGACCTACAGTTCAATGTGCAATCCGAACTACTTTTGCCTCTTAATTACGAACTGGTCTATTTATGAGGTTGAACGTAGTACTGTATTAAATAATGCGGAGGTTAGTCTACACCACGAAAGAGCGTATCCACAAATACCACGCATAACTATACGAAATCCGTGACCTCCAAGTGTGGCTGCATTAATAAGAGACGCTTTCGTCCCAGTCCCCTACACAAACTAAAATATTCACTTTAAAATACACACCAGAATGGGTCAGTGTCGGTTGCTACTGAGATACGCTCAGGTGTATTGTTGTTGCATTAGAGTGACCAGGATCAGGGGACCAGGGGAAGCAGTGGCTTTACAAACACAAACAGCGGTCGGTAATGTAGCACAAGAGGCGATAACATGATCAATCACAGCGGTCGTGTTGCTGTTACAAATTACCGACATATCACTGTTCCGACGACAGCGCGGTACTGTACTTGTACAGGCAGAAGCGAAGTGATCAATTAGCGATAACTGCCACGCTATTTAAAAACCGCAGATCTTTCGAAATAGTTGTTAAGTCTAAAACGCAGCTGGTGTGATTTAGCAAGTAGACCACACCAAACAATGATGCTTCACAACTTGGAAATAGCGGTTCATTCACTGAAACCGAGTGAAATTGAAAACGCCAAGTCATTAATTAAGATTTATAAAAGTTTGATTTAAAAACACATATATTTGTAACCACGATAAAGTTAAAGATTTTTGAGGACCCCGATTTAACGGAGCGAATAATTTAGGTTCGTATAAAAACACGGAATCCATGCAATCGCGCGATATAACAATCGTCCGATAAAATTTTTCTCGTTATTCCTCCACGTTTTCTCTCTGAAATTACATTGTTGTTAACCTATAGAAATCAAGAAGTTGGGGAAAATAAATAAATGTATTTAGGATTATTTTATTGGCTAAAGCATGTAAACTTTAAGATTGCGTGTTCTGAAGCCTAAAGGCATTATGACTTCGTTGTGAAAGATTAGATATTCTGGGTCGCAGCATAATTAATAAAAATACTGAAACGATAGGACAATCCAAAATTATTTTTACCCAGATTTGGAATTGAATAAGGTTTAATTGCTATGCCAATGGAAATGGGAGATTCTACGCTATAACCCTAAGAAAAAACGTTTGTATTTACTTCCCTGTGGGAAATAAGTTAGATCATGAAAGGGAATGTTTTCAATTCATCTAAACAGCTGTTCTTATTCTTTTATATTAATAACTAGCTGACCCGGCGAACTTCGTAACGCCTCAGTAAGTACATGAAAGGAGAGGGGGCTCACGCACGATTGTTATATCGCGTACTGAAGTCCTCCCAAAAACACATCATGCTGCTAGAAAGTCAACCTGCATTTTGATTATACATTGTCTTAGTAAAACCCTAGTAAAAAAAGAATACTTTCAATTACTCTTTATTTACTATTTATTACTTACATATTTATTTACCCTTCGTAAAATAATGAACGTTGTTCAACCGAGGTAATAATAATCATCCCAAAATTAACTTTCTATAAAAAAAATTCCATGGTAAAATAATTTCATCTAATTCAATCTACCAGTATATTTTCAACATATTACTCTAATTCTGGTCAAAACATTTCAAACTGTTTATATCAAACTGGCGAGTTAAAAACACGATTAGGTATCATTATGGGGAGAGCGCCAAACACGTATGTAAACAAACACTTGCACTCATTTGGCTTAGCACATACTTGCAATGTAAATATTTATTAGTATGTGACGTGCACTGCCGTCTAGAGTTTCTCATTACTCGTTATATTTAGTTTAGTTAATTTAATCATTTAACCAGTGTATTAAATTTCTTGAAAACAGTACATTTTATACATCACGAATTATCTCTGCTATAAACGTAGCTAGCAAAAGTCAAGATAGCACACAAAAAGATAAAAATTTTAAAACAAAATAAAGATTTTTATAAAATTTGCAGTGTGAGTAGTTCATACACCATGGACTGTGCTTCACATTATCACATAGCTCCTACGCTGTTATTGAGTTGTATTACCGTTTGAGGCGCACAGGGTGGATTTGACAGCTAATGAGCCCCAAAATACTAGAGCTAGGTGAAAAATTAGAATACAGAAAAACTTGAGTAAGAAGGTTGGCTGATTGAAGACCCCCAACTTTGTTCGCTTAATTAGAATAGAAACAGAAAATAAAGAGTTCGTTTAAAAGTATGCTTTGTTGTTCCTCTTTATTTGTCTAGTTAACAAAGTTGTCCTTAGAAATTCCGGCAGAAGACGAACTCCGCGTTTTATGTTTCTCTTCAGTACTTTTTATAAGAACTCCTCGGAAGGTTTGGAAAGTTTACTTCGTATTTTCTTAGCAGTGAACTCGATTGATATAATACTACTTACTTGTTTCTTTAAATTGGTTTACTGCTTGAACAGGTCGTTGAGTAGGTCTACATGACGTATACATAGAGTAACAATAAAATGTATAATAAAAGGTAACAAAACTGAGTATTTTAGTTTTATTAAAATACACTTTTTGACTTGGATACAACTTAACTCTGAGGAATGTTGGCAGTTCACGTCACGCGAAAATTGTAACGGACGTGACGTCATATGGTTATGATTACGACCTTCAGCTGTTTAGAGGAACCGAAAATTTCCCCTTTAGACATATTGATTATATAAGCTTTTTCCCAAAAGGGAGCGAATACTTAAGTAGGGGGTATATATGAGTTGGTTATACTATATTATTTATTTGTGACTAGGTTTTACGCGTGCAGTCTAGAAAATCTATAATTAATTACAGTAAATAACTGTGGAGGAAAGTGAAGTGGAATTGTTTTTAGTAAAAAACTCGTAAAATGAGAGATAAAATACGGAATCCATGGCAAACGGCTAAATAGTGCTGAGCATTACGTCATTCCTGAGCCAATCACAGGGAAAGGAAAATTTGTTCAATTGTGACATTGGCTGGGGTGGTGGTGATTGAGCCCTCTATCTGGTCGCTCGCACGCGCAGCCACGCAACATCGGAGGTCGGTGATACTGTATACTGTACAGGGTAAACCGCTCATTAAGCATCAACTGCAGAGCTAACCTACCGCAGACGTATTGTCAGTGTAATCTGCACACAAGGCCGCCGTGCCTAACTTGACCAAGCAATTCATGCTATTGAAACCTGTGCATCGTATGTAGAGTACTATATTTGAAAAAGAAAATCTAAGCTATTGAGAATTGATTACAGATGTTTAAGAGTTTTGTACAAAGGTAATGAAACATATGGCTGGGACGGTGGCGATGTCCTGTAATCCAGTTACTTGGAGGTCACGAATTGTGGATAGTTGTGAGAGATGATCGGTGGATGTAGTGGTCTCTTGTGTAGATTAACATCCGCACTATTGAATATTTACGTATGTTAATCCAAGACCATCCTATGACTTACATGTTATTTTATGACCATCCTCATAATTAAACCAATTCGTAATTCAGAGGCCGTAATTTGGATTCCACGTTAAACTGTAGGTCCATTAGTTGCCATCAGCTGTTGGGCTATTAATTAAGTCCTGTCTAAGGAAGTGTTCCAATATCTAACTCTTTTGTTTTATGTCTAACAATAATCTTATTATTGGGAACCCCACTTATATTTTATATTGTTTATATGTATATAGATATATAATTTACATTTTTGCACAACAGTGACTTTCGGCCACTTGATCCCTGAATGAAATTAAAACTTAAATGCTCTAGCGCCCGATTGGTTGGATTTACAAAACAAACGTCAACAATAAAAACGCTAAAATCACGTTTTCAATCTAAAATCACGATAAAATACAGGGTGTTCAGTATGAAAAAACAACGTTGTTCGCAATATTAAAAAATGCGTGTAATTTCTAAAATGTTAATACTTTCCTTAATATAAGTGGGGTCTCCCACAAGAAGTTTACTATAAGAATAAAATAAAAAAGTTAGCTATTGGAACACTTTAGGCTGTAAACCCGGTATATACTGTAGGTATTCCAAACAAAACTGAAATCAAAACAACTTCTGTAACTACTTTTACACTCGGTTAAAATAGGACTGTCCTCACTCGTGGACCCCCCCCCCCCCCCCCCACCCCCCCCCCCCCCCCCCCCCCCCCCCAACCACCCCCCCCCCCCCCCCCCCCCCCCCCCCCCCCCCCCCCCCCCCCCCCCCCCCCCCCCACCCCCCCCCCCCCCCCCCCCCCCCCCCCCCCCCCCCCCCCCCCCCCCCCCCCCCCCCTTTTTCCCTTTTCCCCACCCCACCCCTGGAAACCGCCCGGAGTAGTTCCATTGTTGTTGTAGGAGCGACGTGCCTCCCCTACTAATTCATGTTGTTAAAAAGCGTGACTACGAAATACCTATGAATTTTTTGTTTTCTTTGGTGAACAACAGGAAGTGTTTACAAGACTTTTAAAAGAAACAAAGTCGTTCCTTCTTTTAGCTATAGTCTTAGTCGTGGTTGATGTTTTAGCAGTCGTAGCAGTAATTGAAGAGTCAACAGATTTGTGTAAACATGCCTCACCTCAGGTCAAAAGAAAGATTGGAATTCTTTTGGTGAAACACTGGGGAATTCAAAATTTAAGAAATCATAGGTGGGTCCTCTAACTATGTAAATACTAACTAAGTATGGTCCCTTGAACCATTTACATTTCGTTAATACTATGGTAGTTCTACCATTCAAGCTATGAAATATACCGTAAGTTTGAAATAACTATCAGTAGTACAACGATGTTACTAAGGTGTAATAGTTTCAAGCCCATAAAATCTTTTTAACTTTATCTCATTTAAGAACAAAGATTGATTCACGTGAATATATATAAAAATAAAAACAATATTTATTCGAAAACAACATCAAATATTATCTTTAAATGTACACATTAATCCTTTCCATTACAATACGTAACTAATTGCTATTCCAAACATAAACTTAGTACGTTTCGTACTAAATTAATTTTAATGCAAGCTGATTTAATGAAAATGAAATACCTTACTTGTAACTGAGCAACGTAGTACAGCATATTTCCTGAACAAATATTATTATTATTCATGTTCAGCCTGAAGAGCGCGTTTAGACTAAACTTCATGCCCATTTTACTATTGTTTTCTCTCTAAGTGCAACACAAACTTTGCTCATTCCTGAGCTGTGTTCATGTTTTTGCTCTTCGGTTTTGTCTTTCTTTCAGTAGCTTGTTCCTCTTGTTCCCTAGAATCCCTTCGTCTGGCTGTGGTCTTGTCGTCTCTGTTCGGTCCATTCTGTTCCTTTTTTATGTGGCAATGTATGTAACATTTTCCTGATAAGATTTCTGAGGAGTTATCTATTTTTTGTTATTTTTGTGTGATGCTGAGTTATTCTATATAATCTCTCACTTCGTTCTTACACTTGCATTACTTTATTGTAACCTCGAAGATATATCTTCGACTAATAAGTAAATATATCAATCAAATTCAAATCCAAAATATACCAAATATGCTATTAATAAAACATTGTATATAAATCTACAGTTATGTACATCCTTCTCATAACGTCTATTAGTTCAACCGAAGTGGATATCGATTGGTGGGAAATATATTTCGATTCCAATAACCGAGACGCTGGAAGCGGCGGTCAGAGCGCGGGGTCGGTACCCTTATCATTGCCGGCCACCAGGGCAAACAAAGCGTCATTATAAAAGCCTAATTAATTTCTACCGTAATTAAACTCAGTTTGAACGATTAGCATTGTCTGCATGGGACCCTTCTCCACCTTCCCCACGGGATGTGCGATTGCAGCACTCGGCATCAAGATCAATGTCTAACTTGCGGCTGATTTCCGGGAAGAAGCTGAGATTGTTTTAATGTTCAAAACTAAAAAATCTCTTCATAATAACGACTACTTTACATAATCTTTATTTTTATTTTGTGTATACTGTTTCCTAATTTAAAATAATTCATAAGATCCCTCTTCTTTCATCTAAACCTTAAATAATTATTTAAGCAAAAAAGCCTGTAATTGCTGTTTGGTACTCGTGTTTTATATTTTTATTCTGTTGGTAATATTTTCACTTACAGACTGTTAAGCTGACATTACAGGATAGCTCAGTTCTCTTTTAATATTTTGTGAGCAGGCCATCATTAAGTTATGTGCAATTTTCTTGCTCATCCTGGATTTTCAGAAACTTGTTTTTTTAACTTGAGTGCCCATAATCAAAAACTACTAGCCTAAATCAGTCAAACCATTACACAATGTATTGTATACCATTATATAGTTCCTTAAATGGGTATTTTTACATATCATTACCCTAAGAGGCAAAATCAATAAAACTGTAATACAATACTAAAAAATCAATTACTTTTTAAAACGCCTTAATTTCTTAATAGTATGTCTTGGGATTTAAAAAAATGTAGTGAACTAATTTATAAGCTATTAAAAAAATACAAAAATCAGGACAATATCTCTTACCATTTCGGATATATACGTATTCTCGTTATCGCTCGTAAGGGGTCGTACTGTCCATTTTACGTTTTTCGTAAAATATTCAGATTGAAAAAGTGAATCTACTGTACTGTAATGATCCAAAAGTTACACTAAGTACAGCCCCTAATAAATATAATACACCCTGACAGCTTTGATAGTTCACACTTCTTACAAAATACTCAATAAAGGAGACGAGGACGACTAAGGACGCTCCCGGCCATAGTTTATTTCACCGGTTGAGCAACTGCTTGGCTAACGTCTGTCGCGTTGTAAATCACATGTTAGCGTCATGTCAGGGTCTTGGATAAGCGCGAGATAACGGTTGGGAAACCCTGTTATCAGCCAGGCATTGTCAACTGGGTGGAGGGCGGTGTCATGTGGGAGAAAGTCTAAATAAAATTTAAAAACATCGTATCGGAGAATAATTGTATTATTTGCTGAATGTGTATAACATTGTGAAACAGTGAATGGGACTGTTAGGAGGGTTTAGACCCTCGATATTTCGAATAACATTATTTCAAATCCAACCTAAATTTTCTCTAATGAACAGCTTAAATAAATCTCACGGTAAAAGTGTTGTAAATAAACTATAAACACTTGTCAGTTTAGCTTATATTATTACTAGTGGACCTAGGATACTACCAGGCAATCTCCGACATTGCCGAAGTCCAGAATCCAAAACTATAAATAGCTTGTAAATAACCATGAGAAAATATAGGGCAGGTCGCCTTGACATGACAGTGTCAAAACAAACAATGAGTGAATCTCACATACACGAGCGGATTTTAGATAAACTAACAAAATCGTGGTGAACCCTCTACATGTGTCATGTGAGTGTGAGTGTATTCATGACGTAAGTGGCATTAAGTGTGGGTAGACGAGCGGATCCCAGCTCACCTCGGAGACATCGCCACTGATTGCTGTATAAAGAACGCAGTTGAGTGGCTAAGAATGTCGTGATCCGGCCACCGACCAAAGCCCGGGTTACAAAGGCTCCAGTTATCACGGGATTGAGGGAACACTGGATGTGATTTCCTATCTAAAAGCACCCATTGTGCTTCATTCTTAGAATGTTGCTTTGGTCTCCGTAACGCGGTATCAAGTTACTTATCAGAAAGATTTCCCCCTTCCCGCCGTCTTCCCTCTTTGCGAATTTCAGACCGCAAATGTTCTCTGGATTTTCTCATTCGCTTAATTATAATAGGCTTTCTTCCCTTTGGTTCCCGGATCGAAGTACAGCTTCTTACTTACAGACTCGACGGATATTCACGTTGTGTTTAGTAAATTTTACAATCAATAAACGAGTACTTTTTAAACACCTTTATTAAATTGCTTGTCGATGTTAAAATACAAATGTTAACAAAACCAATAAACGCGAATAAGATAAATGAATAGCAAAAATAAATGCTGTAGTAACGTAAAGACGTGAAATGAACGGTGATGACGTGACGTTGATGAGGAACAGCTGATCGCGGTGCGCCAAACACCTGGTTACGCACAGCTGGCATGCTCCGTCTGGTTGTATTTCTGGTGTAGACAGTAGACAGCCCACACGGTTCGATTGTCGCGCCGCGAGGTGGATATATTTAGACTACGCCACAGATAAACGCGTCACGTGATTAACAAATACACACGGATGAAGAATTAGTCAACCACAATGGAGTTTGGCTCCACTGTTACCGGTTTAACTTATCTGCGGTTCCAGTAATGTATTTATCGGCAGCGTGTATTCTCTGTAGACTATCCGCTGTAGAGTATTATGCTATCAACACTATACGAATCGTATTAATAATGGTTTATGTTAAGTAATCCAATCTTTTATAGTCACTTGCGTTTTCAGTATTTATTTTAAGAAGTATTTTAAAAATAAAAAATTCTAAGGTTTCCCAATAATTTTAAAATATAAAAATATCCAAGGAAAAAAACTTAATTAATTTACTGTAACTAATCTTAATTTAAAATAACTAATCTGCTCAATCCATTTATTTTTAAACGGTATTTGTAACGAGTCAAACTAAAGAGGGTTTGCCAAATACAAAACAGTTGCTTATACACTTTATCTGACTATATAAAAATAAAGCTTTCATAAAATTAGGACAGTTATTTAGCATTCTATTTTCTAATTGATTCCTTCCAATTACAAATTGCCTCATTAAAACCACCTTTACGAATTGGCTTTATAAATTAACTACAGCTTTAGCATTAGAAAGTTGGCAACCTTTAAATTTCGTATAAAATTTACCAATTTAAACTGATGAAAAATGCATGCAATATCTCTTTAAAGTACAAATTTGGGTGGAAACCCCCCCATTCAACCCCCTGGGACCACAAAGACACGCAGTTGTGTAAAGTAATCCCAGACACGGATGCATATTAATTGCAACTTGTTATGGTAAAGCTACGCCTGGCGCGCGCGTGGGTGCGTGTGCGTGTGCGCGCCAACTACAGTGTTTGGCTTGGAAATGAGCCCAGGGGTTTATTTGCATTTCATCCCTAAATTCTAACCACACTTAATTATAGCGCAACAACACACGGCTCGCTGTCTCCGCAGTTGCTTGTGTGTGCACGCGCGAATCGCGTGAAAATATTACGCTCCGGCTGTTTATTTTCATCTCGAAATTGTTGATAAGTTAATATTTACCGAGGGGTGTGGAGGCGTTCCAAGCAAGAACTGTTTCATACTTGTATTGTATATATTTCCTCCTGGAAGACTAACGCTTCTAAAACGTTCGTAAAAATGAAATTGAAACAAAAAATCTGTCTAAGATAAAACCTTTTAGATAAAAACAAATTTATACACTAACTAGTTGACCCGGCGAACTTCGTAACGCCCTACAGTATATACATTTAACTTTTAAATTGGTCATGTTCTGAAATCAAATAGCATTACGGCTTCGTTGTGATTAGATATTCTGGGCCGCGGGCTAGTTAATAACAGTACTAAAACGATAAGACATATATTTTAACATTCTTACAAAACAAATAAATCTGAGTGGATGGATCTACAATTTTCTAATCCAACCTAAACCCAAGCAAAACCTAACTGTAATACGGCTTTTATTATAATTCAGCTGATTATTATAATAAACGTAATATGTATGAACAGAAAAAAATATATAAATACATAATTCCCAAAAACCGTAAACTATGTACGTGGTGAATAAAGCTGTACAGCACAATTTATTAATTTTAATTTTGAATGATTCAGATTTGTAAGCATATTTACTGGAAAGTAAACCAAACATGTTTAAGCAAATGTTTTAATTGTAGAGAATTTGTAAACAATTGCTACTGGAAAGTAAACCAAAAAACTTATGGAGTAAAATCTTTTTTTAATTGCTAAACAAACTCAAATTTTAACATAGAAGTTTAATAAAAATAAAAAATATATAGAGAACATTGACACTTGCTTCTTTTGCCTAAAACATCATAAAACTTGTTGCAAAACAAAATTTTTATAAATAACATGGATGAGTAGTTTGGCAACGCACAACATACATACTTTACATTCAAGAAAATTGAGGTTTTATCTTTTTTTTTTTTTCAAATGTTTTTTTTTTTTTTTTAATTTTTTTTTTTTTTTTTTTTTACTATTTTCCTATTTTAGGCCTAAAGAACCAGTATACCAAATTTCAGCCTCCTAGGTAATCGGGAAGTGGGAGAATTAGTGATGAATTTTATATATTAAGATTAATTAATGGCAAAAAACTGCACATAGAAAAACCATCGTCATGTCTTGAATTATTCATTTTACATCGTTACGTACAGTAAAAAAGATGACATAAACTGATAAATTGTAAATAATCGTGGTAGAAGAGACACAAAATGCGCCCAAAGCTTAAACAGTCTAAATAGGCCGTCAAACATTCTGAATTAAAGCACGTATTGTCAAATACAACTCCCCCAGGCCAAAGTTTCAAAGTTGGGGCGGCACGTTTCTTAATAAGTTTTATGTGAAAGCCAAAAGTTCGTACTCAGTATTAGATTTGTTTTGCGTGAGACCCATGAAATATTACATTTCAAAATTAAGGATGTTCTTTTGAGATGAGATGTTTACGTGTTTATTTCTACTGAATTTAGTAAATATGCAATGTTTTATTATACCTATTATATTACGATATGAGAAACCTTTACGTTTTTTTACCATGTACTATATATAAAATAATTCATAATCAAAAAAGGAAAAGATCTTTCGGATTGTTCATTAATGTAATTCGATTAAAACCTATGTACTATCTAAATTTATAGATAACGTTACAGAGTTGTTACGCAGATAACTAAACCCATGAGGTATTCACCGAGGAGGAAAATCAGAGTTAAGTCACAAATAAAGACTTCATTGAAAAAATAAATATTTCACTCATTCCGTTGTAAAAGTAAAACTAAAACGATATAAAAAATATTTTCCACACTAATTCTAAAGGGCTAATACGAAAATAATACAGTAATTAATTATAACACGTTTGAATGAAATAACATGAGTACCGTAATCTTTAACCTCGGTTCAAGACAAAAAATAATCATGAACGAAAGAAACGTTAATAGTGTATAAATAAAATACAAGCACGCATACAACGATGCGTCATTGCCTTAGATTAAATGTTATTCATCTCCGTAAACACAACGTACGCTAAAGCGGTTCAATCACAACCAAGTAGTGAGGTAGTGAGGTAGTGCGGCGCAAGAACAACGAAATTATGGACACAATTAGCCATATTTAAATGTAAATGTGACCGTGTCGTGGAGGAATTACATTTGTAATTCAATTAGGAAGTGACCTGGGTGGCTGGCTGATCCCGCCTCCATTCATCCTCGATATTGGGAACCAACAGCGCTGTTTGTTGCGTCGACGGCCATCCTTTGAACTAAAATTAACCGCGAGCTAACATGTGATGCCGACACTCGTCTCTCGTCCGTGCCTTGAATGAGGCGCCATCTATGTGTTATTTGCGATCACTCTTCGTCCGTCTCATGAGTCCAAAGTGCTTATTTTATGCCTGATACAACCAACTTATGATGTGTGAATTCAGTAACATTATAAGGCAGCGGTCTACATTGTAGCAAAATTCACTGCGGCGCTTCTAAATAACATTGCGAAGATATAGAACACGAGCGAGGGTTGCATGTGTTTGAAAAATTTAGTTTG
This sequence comes from Nephotettix cincticeps, assembly GCA_023375725.1. Lineage (NCBI taxonomy): Eukaryota > Metazoa > Arthropoda > Insecta > Hemiptera > Cicadellidae > Nephotettix > Nephotettix cincticeps. The sequence goes on from CM041785.1 coordinate 26,866,025, forward strand.
AAATCACATTAATAAATTATGTTTATGCGCAAAATACCAAATTTGATAGAGAAGAGAAAATTGCCATGTGCTGGTTTTTACGACGTTTTATATTTGAGAATGAAAATTTTTAAATACTCTGTTACAATTATTGAAAGAATATTGTCATTTTTGTAACTTGTAGTCTTGTCTGGAATATTTGATTGAAACGGAACGTACCAACATTTTTAGGGTTTATTGGTTATTGCCAATAAATGTATACAATATATAAATACGTTATAAAATATAATTCTTCGGTACAATTAATTGTGACAAAAATATTTTTTAGTTTTTGATACGCAAAAAATGCAACGAGGAACAGGCAAAAACTGGCCAAAGAGGCGAGCACAAGGCTTTTAGTGATTGCGACTAAACAACAAAACAATCGTCAATGTAGGTCGGCGCGGATCGTCGCAATTACAGCCATTTCCGGTTACCATTGGCCACTTCCGGTGCAGGTTATATGCGCGGCGTTGCAGTCGTGATGCGCGCGCCAACCTACGTTCCAATTAAAACTTTTTACTCGAGCGATTACAGAAAAACTTCGCGTATTCAACGCACGTAATTCACCATCTTGGTTGTTTGACATGCGCATTCGTACAACCGTAATCGTACATTAAATACAATTCATTATCATGGTTTCCTTATTGGCGGGAACATGGTGTTTACCAAAATCAAAAAAAGTTCCCCTAATTTTCCACACTTTCCATACCAGCAGATTTTAGAAATGTTCAGGTTCTCGAAATAAAGCACAACAGCGGTTCTCGTGGATTTTTGCTTGGTAAAACAATGAACAATGGAATTTTAACCATTTATGAACTGGTGAAAATTTCACATTTTTAAGTCGACAGAGCATTGTATTGTAAATCGTAGGATATACTTTGACTTTAACTAACTTTTAACAAAGTTCACTGAACTTTCCAGGTTGCGTGAAATGATCTGACTTTTCCGGGTTGGTAGACTACACGTAGATTCATGATTAAAATCAAACTGCACACAATAAATGAAACACGACGTATCTAAACGAGACTAGCGTAACATTGTAACGGGGACATAACCATCAGCCATCAATGCGACATTAATTGAGGGGCCATTGTAGCAGGGTGCAGGTGGGATGCGACCAGCGATATGATTACTTCATCAGCTAATAAAGATAACGTTATTAAACCATAAAACGCAGGACCCTCGCGCCGTGGACGCCCTGCACTGCTGCACACTGAAATATAGCGATGGCAGAAGGGTTGGGTGAAAGGGTGACGCGGGGAGGGGTAATTTGATAGGAAAATTGAAGTATCCAAATAATAGATGGGGAAAAATAAATAGTGATTACACAGAGGGGTTGACTCGATGCGTTCAGTTTACTGCGCTAAAATGCAATTTATATGATCCTCAATGGCCGTGCTTCGATAAAAATCTGGTTTTTATACCAGTGAATTTTGCGGGGGAACACTAACTATGAAAAACGTTGTATTTACTTCCCTATGGGAAATAGGTTAGATCATGGATATTTCTAAAAGGAATGTTTTCAGTTCATCTAAACAGCTGTTATTATTCTGATGTATTAAAAATTCAATACAATAGCTCTAGAAGTTTCTATGGAAACCTGTTTAAAATTTTCATCTTACAAATTGCAAACACCCCCCTCCCAGATCTAAGACATATCCATGTCAAAATATTTGTGTTGAAAAATGCAAACAATTTGAACTCAAGGAGTTTTGTTTATTTGCGTCAATCGACCCCAGTCACACGTAGCATTCATGAGAATATATTATTAAACGTGACACAAAAAATCACAAGGGACAATCTCGCATTACTAACAATTACAACGTAAGCAAAATCTCATGCTGGGTTTCTAAAAGCCTACGACCTCAATAATGTCTACTAGATACCGTCAAAACACCCTTACTAAACGTCATGCATTGCATACAATATTAGTTTATCAATGCTAAACTAAATTGTTGAAGCATAAATACAATATTTAATTCTAGTAACTTCCCCATCATACTCAGTAACGCACTAAACGAGTAGGCAAGTTGCATTAGATTACTGTAGTTTATCGTATTGCATTGTGGAAATGCAATAAAGGATGCAGACAGTTGAGCCAATTCCCAAGGCCCACTGTAACCGATATCCCATTTTGTCCCACACTCTGCACTGACTCCCACAATCTGTTTTTCCTTGTTTAGTTTCAATCCAAAATGCCTTAAATATTCATTGTTTTTGTTTCTAATTAAAATCATTTAAACAATACAACATTTCACAATTTTTAAGCAAAATAAATGCGCAGTGGTAATTTTAAAATAAGAGAAAAGAATTCATGGGAACTATACAGCAGTAGTCTTTCGAAACAGGTACTATTTGCATCTAATTTTTTGAACGACATTACGAAAATGCGTAAGCAGTTGACATTTGTCTTGCGATAATGCCTCTAATGAACTACTGTTCTAGGAACGGTATACGGCGTGTGCAGTTTACACTTTCCCGTGCCATCTAAGCGTGAAACGGACAGTGCGGCATCGATTAGGCACGGCACCCAGGTGGTTTAAATGCGATAATACCTCTGATAATGTCCTAGGTGTTCCAGGAACTGTATACAGCGTGTGCAGTTTACACTTTCCCGTGCCAGCTGAGCGTGAAACGGACAGTGCGGCATCGATTAGGCACGGCACCCAGGTGGTTTAGATGCGATAATACCTCTGATAATGTCCTAGGTGTTCCAGGAACTGTATACAGCGTGTGCAGTTTACACTTTCCCGTGCCAGCTGAGCGTGAAACGGACAGTGCGGCATCGATTAGGCACGGCACCCAGGTGGTTTAGATGCGATAATACCTCTGATAATGTCCTAGGTGTTCCAGGAACGGTATACAGCGTGTGCAGTTTACACTTTCCCGTGCCAGCTGAGCGTGAAACGGACAGTGCGGCATCGATTAGGCACGGCACCCAGGTGGTTTAGATGCGATAATACCTCTGATAATGTCCTAGGTGTTCCAGGAACTGTATACAGCGTGTGCAGTTTACACTTTCCCGTGCCAGCTGAGCGTGAAACGGACAGTGCGGCATCGATTAGGCACGGCACCCAGGTGGTTCAGATGCGATAACGTCCTGTATAAATGGCTCCGATTTATCCGAGTGCTGCTCAATTTACGTCAACCTAAGACCGAGATAGCTCATGTCGTTTTGTCGTCGCTGTCACGGCCTCTTTCGCTTTAAAATTATATTTAGTCAAATTAAAACACTTAAAATTATATGTGAAACAAATATGACTAAAATATACAGCCGATTGTTAGCACCCATTAACCTACAAATATTCACCCCCACCTTCCACTAATATTTTATTCAAGCAAGCGGGACTTTAAATGAACAAGTTTGCACCAATATACAATGAGATGCGAAACCGCAGTACATCAACGTCGCTGTTTAACTTCACCGATATCCATTAATTTTAACGAGTTCCAACAAATTAAGCAGACTTTCCCATGCAGTGTTTGGTAAAATTTAACGTAAGAAACAACAATTTTCACACTGTGTGTGAGTATAACTTGAAAACTGATGAGTTTCCCTACCGCCCAAAATTTAGCGTGTTTATCAATACTTGTTGCCATAGGGGATATTCTAAATGTATCATGACGGGCTTTTCCTACCGCGTCAAATTTGTTTTAAGATGGTGGAAGCATACATATCTTTAACCTCATTTAATCCGTCTGCATCTCATCTCATCTAATACGTGCGTGGGACTCATCAAGCAAAGCTAGGGGTGAACCGACTAGAACTGAGTGGACAGTACCAGGGTCATCGCTACATCTTCTTAAAGCTTAGGACTGCCACGCCACCAGAAGGTCCAAAATATCAAAACACATTTCAACAGAATAGCCTGTACGTATCTCTATGAGTTTCAAACATTGCAAAAAATGAATGGATAAGACCTCAATACATAAATGGAGCTCGCTTATAAATATCTTAATAAATTTCAAAACACAACCTTTTTAAGTAAAGCGTTTCTCACAGTACCGGTGCTAATGCAACTAGCAATTACATAGCAGGTAATCTCCAATGCAGATGCTGATCTGGTGATGAGTGATAAAGGTTGGATACACGCGCGAGACCTGAGACCTCACCTCCTCAGGCTGATTATATTTACTGCTGCTTGTACAAAGGATCGTTAAGTTTTATGTCTCAAGTAAGTGTTGAAATAAACCATACCTGACACCAGACGCCTCCGAGTAACTAGGCGTTAGTTTACTGCTGGGTGGCTAGATAAGATAGTCAACCTGGGAGAATTGGGAACTGTTTCCGATCGCTTCGACTAGTAAATTAGGAAAAGTAGCTGTAAAATGTAAATTTAGCTATAAAAACTTAATTACCCAAAGCAATGCTACAAACATATAGTCTTTCACTGTACCTTGGGGTTTTTTGCTTTTAAAAATGTCATCGAATGTGAACCAACACATAATAGAACGGAATTTTGATATTATATCGTATTTTAACATCAACTAGCGTAGTTTCACGGAAAAGGTGAAAGGTTTCCTCTGTTCAAGTCGATTTTCTATGATAAAAATTAATGTTTCCACAAGTCAATATCCCCCACACATGATTGCAATTAAGAAGATATACAAAGTAATGCTGACATTTCGAACAATTTTGTTATTTTTCAATTTTCAACTGTAATACATTTTATATGAAGAGTAACACAGAGTTTGGCAACGTGTTATAAACGCATCGGTCTGTTTACGAAAGGTTAAGAGGGCAGAAACGTTTTTTGGCACGAGGCCGCACTGGGCCAACACGCCGCCCCCGCCAGATCGCGCGCCAGACGCGACGGCTAAATATAGGCGGGAGAAGAGCGGAAATAAATAGCTGTGACGTCACCGGCAACACGTAATGGACCGGAACTGTCCTGCACATGGCGCTGCGACGCGCGGGCGCTCCTCTGAGTATGTACTGCCTCCAATAGGTGGCGTAGCGGGCAACAATAGTGCATACTGGATGCAATAGGTGGCGTGATTGTACACCTACTACATAACGCCTCCACTAGATGGCGCGTCGACAACGCTAGTGTCCTGACTACCTCCAACAGGTTGCGTGGCTGGCGTCGACACAACTCGTACATAATCTTTGCAATTCATAAAGATATTTGTTATTAATTATCCAATAAATTTTATTGGACTTTTCCAACGCGTCTGTGTCCTAAAACACATTTTTAACGAATATTTTAAAACCGACACGTTGGAAAGGTCCAACTAAAGATATTGAATAACTCGTACAGGGGCCTACTGCATTCACGAGGTAAAACACTTCGACGCGTCTAGTAAACATAGATACTGCCAGATAAGGGAAGAATGGAGAGGGGGACAAAAAAGTAGATAAATAATTTTCTGTTGGAAAGCGACATGCGTGATAGTGGACACCAAGTGTGTTAATTGCATCAGCAAAAGCTGTATAATTTACATTAGTTGGTTAAAGTACTAAACAGTTGGGTAATGAGGTTGACATTTACTACTGCACTAGCTATAACTTCATTAAGTTTGATGAGAATAATCAACTCTAATACTTTGGGCTTTTAGGTGTAATGAGTCCATAATGCGAACGGATTCTAATTTTACAATCCTGAATTTTTTATATGTATTGTTACGTATGTAAAAACTGTGGACAACAGGCCTCATTACGTAATAAATGACAGATTTGTGTAAATGTAGTCCTAAAAGACAGAGAAATTCATTCGCGCAATACAAGTACATTATCCGTTTCAGTAACAAAGCTACAATCGTAAAATTTATAACATTCACCAAACTCATACTTGACTTAAAATATTCAGTATGAATAAGAATTTGTTCAAATACAACATAAAGGTGTCTACGCAAAAACCGCTTCGACGTATAAAACTGAGATTGCAGTATTACAAAATAAAAATGTAATATCTTACAGGAAACTGTCGTTAAATAGTAACACTGAACGAACTAAGCTACTGTATCACGACCACTGAAAATAAATATCGACTTATATAAGACTATCATACAACCTGTACTGTTGCTGTACCGTACCGTGGTATGGAGGTAAAACATGGGTAATGCCCAAGAAAAGTTAAAGACGGCTCTTTTTTTCAGAAATTTGGCTGAAAACAGAGCAGAACGGAAGATGCTTGTCTATGAGGCTAAAAGTCGACTAAGATTTGTAGAGCCACGGCAGTAAGTGAGTAACACAGCCCTCGACGTCAATGTCAGCCAATCAGGAACGCTTGACCCGACACAGCCATGAGGGCTGGAGCATAACCGCGCGATTGGGGCAATTGAGGGGTTTATGGGAACCGTTGGATGCGGGCTGGGCAACTGACAATTGACAACCAAAAACTATCGAGGGGCACATTGGTGCGGTCGGGTACAATATTACTTGCTCTCTTAAATAATAACAGGTACCCAAGCTAGTTTTAGTTACCAAGCCTGTCCCGTGGTAAAATCCAAATCGGCGATTCCAAAATTATATTTCTGAGATTAAGAAACGTGAGTTGCAGAAACTAAGGACGATCCTGTATTTGATTACATTAAGCATACAAGTTAAACGAATAACCACAACTTTTCGTAACTTGCGAGCGATTTTTAAATCGTTTAGTTTATAGCATCAGAAGGTTTTTGTAGAAGCATAACTCTTTATCCTCTCTACCTGTTAACTGCGCATTACTAAAATGCATTCTAAAATTTTTTGAAACCTTTTTTACTCTAGACAGGCTAGGGCAGTCTGGTTCTCAAAATGAAACATTCTAATGAGATGAAATTCCCTGAAAAGGGGGTTTCCTTAGGCCCAACATGCTTCATTTGACCTTGTTAAAGTAAAGTTGTAAATAATAAACCCCGTTTCAACAATAAAACTTAAGTTTGTCAAAAACTACCATCCGTTATGATACAAGACACGTCGTGTTTAGGAGGTTTTCAATAAATCATACATTACTCTGAAAATCCCTCAGAAAAAAAACTGTCGAAAAGTGTTATATACAGTTCATACAATAAACTCCATTATGCATCAATAAAGTATTTTAACAGATAATTTTGTATATCACATTTTTTCAAATTGTATATCGCATATTTGTATGTCAGATAATTTTGAATCACATTAAACTTCAAAGTTAAATCACTTTTTGACATAGGTATTTCTTAGCTCTGGGAGGGGGTTTTAACAATTTTAAGATAAAAATTTAAACAGGTTTCCATAGAAATTACTAGGGCTATTGTATTGAATTTTTAATATGTAAGCATAAGAACGGCTGTTTAGAAGAAATGAAAACATTCCCTTTAGACATATCCATGATCTAACCTATTTCCCAAAGGGAAGTAAATACAAAAATGTTTCCTTTGGCAAGGGACATACATGGTAGTAGACACCAAGTGCGTCAATTGCATCAGTAAAGACAATAAAATTTACATTTACTACTGTACTAGTCATAACCTTTAGACGTTGATGACAATAATCAACTTAAATACTTGGGCTTTAGGTATAAATAACAGATACAGCAAAAACACACTGACAATTAATATTTTCAGTATCGATATTGAGTCTTCTAATAATCTTCAAAATTAGTGTAATCAATCGCATACGGTATTAATGACGAGTTGCACTCGACAAACGTAGCTATTACAAATTATTTGTAATGAGGAGAGGGGAGGGGTGATTACAATTACAATGTAGTGTAGTAATTGACATGAGGTGTTGGCGTGTGCCCCAGATTACGGTACCAAATTACACCCCACCGCAACCCGCGATCATTTCTTAATAACTGCGTTCACACTTCCACCGGTTAGTATTTTACCACTTTGCCACTTGTGTATTTAACATTGATGTGTTGGTCACGTTATACGAGCAAGCTTCCCTTCAGTTTCAATTGTAACATGTTTGTAACACTAAAAATCGTGATTCAAATACTTAGGTTAACTTATTCGACCCGAATTTTCCATTAAACTATTACTTACTACACTAACCTTTATCGCATTAAATATCAAAACAAAAATTATTTACTTCCCTTTGGGATAAAGCTTCGATTAAGGATGTGTCTTAAACGAACGTTTTCAGTTTCTCTTAACAGTTGTCTATACAGTACAACCATATGACGTCACTTCCGTTTCAAATTTAGGTTTGACGGATTTTCGATACCCCCCACCTCGAAAGCTAAGACCGTGTCAAAATGTTGACAGTCTTAAGTAAATTACTGTTCCAGAGATTTTGACAATGATACAAAGGTTAAATAACTGCTAATTAAATAAACCAGTATTAAAATAAATATTTTGAACAACACATTTTTGTAATACTGCACTATAGTTGTAAGTAGCGGAGGCACAATGCACATCGTAGAGGAACAGCTGACATGAGAGGGTCGACGGTAGCGCAGACTGGCGTGTCCAAGCGTAATTACAGCTCTTTCGCCGGCGCATAGGTGAATAACAATGCAAGCCCTGCCTTTGCCGCACTGTGCATGTTATATATGCTTGCTGTAATATCAACCCGCATAGCTCGCATCTCATGACAACTGTCCCCATAGGCGATGCAAGTGGTTCCTTTCTTCATTGCCAGTTCTTCGCATTTGTTTTCTTTTCCAGGTACTGTTTGAGACAGCACGAGAGTAGCCTATTATCCACAAAACAAGTAAATTTATTTAGAACGAAACAGAATAATGAATTTTATGATCATCATATGGAACAAATAGATAGAGGTAACATTCAGAGTTGTGCTGAGTGTGTATAAGTGTAAGTCTTCTAGGACTTTTAGAAGCCTCTGTATTTATTTTAAATTTTATAAATATTTAAATTTTATATTTACATCTACATTGTTCAGCCCCATAGATAAAATAATCAATATATCTGTAGAGCTTTATTATTTTGCTCTTAGAATAGTCTGTATCCAGTGTTAAAAGCGACCGCTACTGTAAACGCTGTACAGTAAACACTTTCTGAATTGATTGTCATGTTTTATATAATTTAAAAACTGAAGTATATACACATAAAATCGTTTTAATAAAGTTTTAATCCAATTTTATAAAAAGGCCCCTAGTTATATAGTTTTTTCAAACATGGAACGTCACTAAAAACTACCTAAAGCACCCCACGAATCCTCCTGCTTTTTGCAGGACCAAAGAAACGTAGGAGAATTCCTGGAGTGCTTTAAGTCGTTTTTAGTAACAACCCGTTAGAAAAAAGCTATATAATAAGGTGAGAGTACCTTAATAATTTTTTATCACAATTTCCACCTCAACATAACGAGAAACATGTCTTTCAAAAGTAAAAAAACTCCTAGATGAAAACTACATGAAACTATATCGAAAAAAGTTATTTTTCAATTAAGTGAAATAATGTTTTAATTAGTATATTTAGTTCTAATCTGAAATCAACTAGATGACTACAGTTAAATTTTACAGTAAAAAGCTATATTCAGTTAAAAATCAATATATTGACGGTTGGTTTAAAACTAATATTTATCGATAAATCATTACAATTAGTTCTAAACAGGAACGAGGAAATTTTGAACCAAAATTAATTAGCTGATGGGGAGTGAAGTGCTTAGTGAAGGAGGCAAAGTCTAGAATACGGTTTTGTCTATCATGTTCAGTGAGTGCATCATAACTACACAATACACAAAAGGGTTTACTCATTTTTCCACAATTTTCATTAATAAATTAGATTGATTTTTATCTTTTTAAACTTACTCTTATTCTTCGTTATATAGGCTACTTACATAGGCCCAGCAGCAAAGTCCACATACCTGAAACAAATTTATATTAGTTTTTTTATTATTTTTTGCATTTTTTATATTTATACCTTTTTAGGCCTTGGATGTGAAAAATAGTAGAAATATTTAACATTAAAGCAATCAAAAAATAATTTGTGAATTGATTTATCAGCTTTACATGAACAAATACTCTATAATAGCCTAACTTTAGATTGTGCGTGTATGTGTTCCAACTCGTGAATTATACTTTTTTTGTTTTTTGTTATAATCAATTTAAAGAATAAAAATAAACAAGCATACGTATGTGTGAGTTGAGTTATCTACATGTTTATCAGGAGTCAAAAAGTATATAAAATTATGTTATAAAAGTATATAAAATCATAAAATTTCCTTGATACAACATAATCCATGTTCCGCAAAAGGCCTCTTCAAATGTGGGGTTTTTTTGGTATAAAGTAATTTTTGTTCCAACTTGTGAGTTAGTTTTATTCTGGAATAGATCATTTTATTTGACTTTAAACCTTTAGATTATAACTAACGAAATTCAAGCTCAGTTTTAATGTAATAAATATCCATTTCTATCAACGAAGATACATTAACATTGAGCAATGGAAACTTACTACAAGGAACTTTAAATGATTTAAAAAAAATTCAACTGACAGCCAACGACATTGGCAAAAATTGGATTGGAAAATAAAGTAGAGTGTAGAGTTTTAAGATAAAACGAGTTTATGAAAACAGATATTTGAATTTTTCCATATAATTCAAAGGTATTTTTATTTAAAACGTTTAAACGTGTTTGAATATGCAACAAATAATTTCTTCGACTGAAGTCAGAATACCACTTCACGTTCTCAAGAGATGAGGATCTATCACATCTAACTTTACATAGTCACATGTGGTTAGCAAAGAAGAATAGAGATGGATTCGCATTACATGTGTGAAATAAACGCAGGAACAAACAAGCCCCTTTGAACAGTAGAAACCAAAGACACAACCAGCGCTCCTCAACTCGACCCGCACATTCCACGCATGCGCGCCGTGCGGCGGCCTGACAAAGCTCTTATCGCAACCAATCACTCAGGCCGAAAGTTAAATTAATCGTCCCAACCGAATCTCTCATTCAGCCAATTTAAGCCGTACCACCGCATTCCCCGACCATATGGTCTTTGGAAAACGCTACTCGAGGGCTCTCGATTCTCCATCCGGGGGGTCGTCAGCTGTTCATAATCAACAATCAGCTGTTTTTATTCAATCTGGTCACTTCCAAACTTATTTTTTCCAAAGACACTAAAAAAATAAATAATTCCATACCCAATCTGCAATTATTAAGAAATACTTTTAATATTAAGTGAAATCATTTGGATTGCATAGGCCTAACTGGATTCTTAATTTCGAATTCAACTTAAATACTGAATGATCGAGGATTTTTTATCCTGTTTGCTTATCCCACACACGGACTACGGGTCCGTAGAGGAATATCAGATAGTACAGTTGCTAGACGTTTGTTAAATTAGTGTTACCGAACAGACTTCTGGGAGTCTTTGGATAACATTGGGCTTAAGTTTAGCGTCAACATTGGAGCAGAGACGGTTCTCAATCCTGAAACACGTAATTGTGTTAGCATTGGTCGTCTTGAGTCTGGACGACTCATCCCAGCTGCAATGATCCGACGAATCGTGAAATCGATACTAGCCAGAGGTCCTCGACTACTCTCGTTACCCTCGGTTCCCCTGAAATTACCCTTTCACCACAAAAATTACCCTTGAAAGATTATTGCGCAATACCAAGTGATCTCTTCAAAATACAAACGCACGTATAACTAACTGTATTTTTTAAATATAATGAATTACTTAGCCAGTATTACATTTACAAGGAGTTACAGATTTTGTACATCCATATATTTTATAACTCTCAACGTTAAATACTAACTGCGTCTTATAATTTAATGGTAATTAAATTATCGTACATTATCGTATTATCGTAGACGTAAATAAATTTGTAAATATTTTACCCGATTGTTGAGTTTTGCATTATTTTCAATAATTCATCTGAATAAACTATACGAAAGCGGCTAAGCCAAACATTATTTGAAACGAAAATAACATAAAACATTATAATGCATGAATATACCTACATACATTATCGTATAGTTATACTGTATATATAACGTAATTACTGACAAAAATCAGCTAATCTATTTGCTAGGAATAACCTGATATTTATTAATAACCCAAATAACAAACGTCGTCTGGAGCCAGGTACAGTAAACAAAATAAATGTTAAAAATGCATTATCCATTAAAATCACTTGCTTATAATTTCAAAAATGGTGAAGATACAACATTTTGTAAAGAAAAAAATACTCACAATGACAACTGAGATACTTCCATTGTGTATATAGTTGAATAAATATCACAGTTATTTAACTACAATCAAACGGAATTCGAGAAAGTTCCCTTGACCCTTGAGAGACATTTGACTGCGCTGCAGGGACACATGACGGGCGATGACGACAGACGATTAACCTTTCTACGAGAGGAACATGTGACGTCATCGATGTACCGACCAGATGTTTATAATGGCGGGTATATAATTAATCACACACCGCAACACGCAACAGGTTATATTGATGAGTCTTCACCACTCTCTATTGGCTGTAATATGGCTGTGTGAAGACTACCAACAAGCTGTGAGAGACACGACAGCCTTTCCTTTGGAAGTGGTCGATTACAATATGAATTGAGGATGAATCGTCAAAAGTGGTTGTTTTGTTTGGATAAAGTATTAGAAAACAAGGTAAGGAAATAAAGAAATCGTGAAAGATAAACTTTTCTGTCATATTAAGTTTGAATATGATTCATTCATGCAACAAATTCTGGTACAAATTGTGGATTTCTATGAAGAAAAGAATCATGACCATGGAAGAAGGTTCATGCAAGATTGCGAAAGCCCATTAAAACCAAAATACATTAATGGATACGAATGAATAACATAGTTAACGGATGTAAGGAAATAAAATAATAAAATAAGGAATAACTTATAATAACGATGATAAGGAAACTGTCACATGTTTATTAGCATAATTTATGAGCTGATTGAATAGTCAACCGTTGTACATATAATAGGAATATGTTGTAATAAGAATTTACTGTTTTAAGCTATTATAATTATTTACTATTATAATTATTTACTATAGGATCAAACCCTTACTATTATTATTGAATTACGTTTCAAAAACAGAATGTTTAAATTTGGCAATAAATAATAGGTCCATAATTAGTTATTTTATAAAAAGTTATTTTTTATATAACGAGAGTTTAATTCACTAATAACAAAACAAAAAATGGTTTAGATACACAAAAACAGAAAAAACAAGAAACAAAAACGGATACAAAATAAAGTAAAAAAGATCGCAAAACAAGCAACATAAATTTTCGACTTGGAACCGTGATCCCGTTCGACACTTGTACCCATCTCATCTCGGATGCACAGCTGAGGATAATTGAGATGGATGATCAGTCAGGTGTTACTGTCAGCTGATCGCGAGTTTCCGGTGACCGGAAGTGGAAATGTGACGTCACGGGATATCCTCGTTTAGCGAGCGCCGCGCCGCGCCGTCCCGCCAAATTACTCATCACGGGCTGCGTGCAATATGCCAATGCAGACTTCTCTCCAGGCTTCCAACTAGGGTCACCACTAAGGCTGCGGAATAATTGGTAAAGTTGGCTTAAACTAAATATAAGTACAAATTACGTGAAATATAAACCGATTATGTTTAAACCATTTCTGATATATAGAAGCAATTTTTCGTGTAATTCTGACCAAATTAATCCCACCCATAACCGTCGTCCCTGTCCTACCCTAAACCGTACAACCGGTGACGGTGTCGGTCCAGGTAAACAGAACTCGCTAGCTGAAGTAGAGTGCAGTGTAGCTACACGCTGAGCGTGGGAGAACGAAAACATGGGAGGGGGTAATGACGTCACCCGGCGATTGGGATGGGGAGGGGAGGCTCAGAAAATTGATTAACCCCTGTCCGTTAAAAACAACAGAAAAACTGAATGTAACATTCATACTGCGCAAACCGCTCGGACGGCGATCAAATATACATGCCTTGCGGACGCGGCCACCGCACCGGTCGACCGGGAATGACCAGACCACGACGTCTGCAGTCAGGGAGATGAGCGATGAGGTTTAGGGCCTACCTACATCTACTCTTGTAATAGTCTCGTTGTGTGGTAGTGGTTCATATAATGGTGGCAGCCTCATTTACCTATATCTTGCCCATCCACAAAGAGACTACAGATCAGTGTGTGAGGGATGGGAAGGGATACACAGTGCTGAGTGAACACACTGATTGTCAACACGGGATCCGAGACAGGGACTGACCAATATTTCGAGTCCGCTGATCAACTAACTGAAACACCTACTCACCATTATGAGAATAAGTTTTTAACTTGAATCACAAGGAAATTTCCTCCTGTTGTATGTTGTGCAGAGGGAGTACGCACCAATATTATCACTGTGCCTCCATTTAGTGTACGCTAATAATATTGACATATAGTGTGTATAAACTGGTGGGCGAGGAAGGGTTTTGTGGGCTGACTATGCAAAACACAAGGAGTCTAGAGGTTTGTGCTCCAGCCAGAAACAATTGAAATTTGTTCTTCTGCACAGCCACCTCTGGTGGGAGTGGGAAACATGTTCACTTTTAGTAGATACATCTATATAGCTATCTACGATCAATACAGCAAACCTCTTTTTACCAATTATTGATATTGAGACAGTATATACAGGAAAACCAGCTAGAATCCCATTAGAGAGAATAGTTTCTACCTAAAGTTGAACTACCTAACGACCTAAATGTAATACAATTTAAGAATAATGTAATTTGTTGGCTTGAAGTAACATATAAGTAAAATTGTTACGACATAAAATTTAATTTTACAAATATAAAAATGTGTTGAAATATTAAGTGCATAGCCTAAATAATAACCAACATTCAGGTAGTATCTGAATTAACCATTTATTTAATTCAAAACCATGCAAATCTGTTAAATAATTACTTATGAACATAACTATTACATTATATGGTCTATATACTAATCAAAATGTTTAGCAGGCAGCCATTATTGCAATCCATCCGGATCTCGAAGTAGCTGTAATTTTGTTCCGATTTAGTTAATACTAAATAGATCAATAAGTTACAGGATGTATTCGAAAGTAGAGCACCCTAGTTTTTTTATACTCTCCTTACCTTTTGTACATTTACAAGTTTTCTTTGGCTTTTCAGCCTTAAAAAACCTCCCCTGGTCATAAACAAATTTCCTTGATTTTACAGGTCGGTGACAACCCAGTACGTATTACGTATTTGCGGTATGTTTAAAGTGAAATTGAGTTGGGAAACATACATATTCAGTCATTATTTTTGCCACGAATGGCCTGGTTATATTTTGATTTATTTATTAATCGTATTACTAATCATAAACGAATATACAAGGTACATTATTCCGAAAGCGCAATTTTATTCATAGAGCCATTAATTAATAAATGTAAATTGCGAGGTATCTAATGGAAAGTTATTTCATAAAACACAGATTTACTAACGCGTATATTGAATTACGATGGAATTATACCACTGAGGTTTTAACTGTAGAGGATTTGTATTGGAAATAAGAAAACAATAATATAATATAATGATAGTTGTCATTTTTGATGCTTAGGAAATTGACAAACTTTGGTTCACTTATAAGTCGTTTCGTAAAAATTTAGTTCAGGTCTGTTATAGAGTTCAAAAATTTTAATTATAAATTATTATTTAAAAAAATATTAATTATACTTAAAAAATTAATAGCTAGGTTGCTGGTTTTAATACTGTATTTCCCTCTTAATAGGTGATCTTGAAAATATTTATGATATATTTAGGAATAATTTAATTAAATCTATATTATAGGTCCTCACCTATAATACGTGATCTAAGTTTACCAAACAATATTTCTCATATCTTAACCGATTTTTACGTTTAACGTGTCAAAAAGGTATGTGTGATATAGCGATACTGTATTTTTATTGGGGTTTAGATTTTTTTAAATATTTTTCAGTTTGATACAAGTCTAGCTTAAAGTTTATTTTCTTCAAATTATGGTTAAAATTTTTAAAATAAAAGGCGTTGTAAAATCTCTCCATAGTTTACATAAATGTTTCATAATTTTGTAGTATCAGTTAAGAATTACAAATATTAAAAAAAACATTTCTTAAAAATTAATATTTTTCTTGTTCGAAACAGCTTCTAAAGTTAATATCTCGTCGTTCTGCTGATATTTTAGATATTCGTCATTGTATTTAATCTTGAGAAAGTGAAATTGTATAGAAATAAGGAAACAATAAGCAAGCCTACAATCAAAGCGCCGGGGGCGGCCATTGTATGGGTAGGCTCTAGACTCTAGATGGATGGCACAAACGCAGCAACAATGCCAGACGTGTCTACGTCTTCGCGTTTTATCTGCATTTCCATTGTGGACGATAATAAATATTATATGTGCCATTTACCGTTCATCTTTCATTCCTCACTTGTGTCGATTGTTTGGTCTAAATGCTTTTAAGAATTGAAATTACACATTTACTGTACTTGCGAAATATATGGTGCGTTAAGCAAAAAGCGAGAAAATTTAGGAAAATCAATTATTAAAAAACATTTAGAAATTTTTCAAGATGCAAACCTTTGAGGGTATAATGGATTAAAATATATTTAAGTGTAACTATATGCGCATAGGTGTTTTTATAATAGGAGCATAAAAATGAAAATAATACCTCAAAATTGTGAATATATTTAAATATGAAATAAATAGGGTATTGGATATAAAAAACGCAGAAAAAAACAGAAATTCTTGATGAATTTTGAATTCTTAGTTTGTTGTTCTCTTTTTTATTTAGGAAATTATATAAATCAGTATACTATGCATTGTGATACTATATAATGTATATATTTATTATTTACACATTAATGGTAAAATAAGAAGGATAAATAAATGGAAACATTTTGCTTAGTAGGCCTATAAAAATTATATTTTATATAGTTTCAGGTTGTATATAATTCAACTTAACAATATGTCTACAAAATTAATCCGTTTGTCTTTGAATATCCGAAATTGTCCGCTGCAATTACCCTTTAAGAGTTTGAAAAGGGAGACAATTACATCTTCAATTAGATTAATTAAATAATTGCAGTAGTTCTAAACGAGTTTATTGAACCGATCGAATGAGCTACAGTAATAGAGTCCCTGGCGACTAAGGAACGTGGGAAATGTTGGTGCAGTATTGTGCTTGTAGTGGCAATAATTGATAAAAAAGTTAAACATCTATGTAGATACAGCATTTTAACGCTAAATAAATAAACTACTATATATTGCAGAGTTACACTAGTTTATTATGATTAATTAATTAATTTTGACTAATTTCTTAATATCAGGGAGTCAATCCTGACTGTTGTCTGTACATGTTTTGACCAATTGGTAGAAGGAACGAATGCTTGATTCCACTTGCAACCGACGTCGACTACAGTTGAAAATAAACGTAATTATTGAAACATGTAATTTGGTTTTAATAATTCAACTTTAAATAGAGAAAACTTTATTCCAGGGATTAGAATTAAATTATGCAGGTTGGAAACGTTTGGAATTACTAACTTATAAATATCCAATATGGAATCATTCTACTTTAATCATGATCTCAAATTAAACGCTAAATAAATTGTCTAAGTAAACGAGTCTACTAAGTATAAAGAAGAAAATATTTTCGATGATCACAATCTTATTTATTATTGTCGAGCATTTACTAACAATTACTTTAAAAACTTCATTACAAAAAATAACATTTACGATGAAACAAATTTACCCAATAAATATTTAACAGTTCATCATTTCAAAACCTCATCGACGGAGTGAAAGACTTTCCACCAGGAAACGTCTTCATGTGTTTCTAAACAATATATGGATTTTATATTATTTATGTATATGGGAATTTACTAAATAATTTTGGGCCTAAATTTTGAGGACAGGAAGCTGCTGGTTCTATTGTATGGAAATTTCACCTATTTTTGTTTTTATTTCGGGTATTACGTATATATGCACCGGTTTGCAGAAAAGAATAGAGTTTATCTTAAATTGATAAAACAATATCATATTAATCATATATTTTAGCAATATGATGTGAAGTTTTACATAAAATCAAAACTGCTAATTTATACAAAAATTTATGTTTTTTTCAAATTAAAACAATTTATTATTATTATATTAACAGAGCCTTGAAAATCCATAATGACATTAGTTATTAATTATTCAATATATTTTATTGGACTTTTTCAACGCGTCTGTGTTTTTGACTACACAACGTTTCTGGAGGTGGAGAAACTCCTACCATTTTCAAGTGGTTACCAAATAATTTACTATACAAATTTAAAGTTTAAGTTAGAGATATTAATTTTATCGTGTTGTCAATAATATTATACTTAACTAGCGGGACGACACAAGATAGCGTGCGCTCAGAACGGGAGTTGGAGCACTACAGTGTTACTAGCACTACTATTATATTGAATCGCAAAATAAAGAGTTTGCTTTACAATAACTAGTAGAACTCTTATAGTTTCCACTGGTCATGTCCTCGCCTCACTGTTTCTGTAGTGCGTATCTGTAGCTACTCACAGATAGACACGGCGCAGCAGTGTCTATCTGTGACGTCACGGTAGGAGCTGATATGTCGGATCATCCCTTCTAAGCCATGGATCCACCCTCCCTCCCCAGGGATGCCTGACAACAAAGTAAATTTCCTGTCTGGGCCCCTTCCTGTAACACCTCGCGCTCTCGCATGCCTACACCGTGGGGTGGTTCTGAGACGGAACTTATAATAGCGTATACGCAAATGCGTAAAATCACCCAAAACTATTCATGTTTTTGAAATGCACGTCCTACTAAAACACAACATTTTAGAATAAAAATTTCGTTCTGTAATTCAATTTGTGGATGTGTAATGTTCATGAGGGGTAACTTAAAAATACGATAAAAGTATAAATTTTATTTCTTAGTGAATTGTTTTAGGTGCTAGCCAACGAATTTTATTTTAAACTTTACAAATAATAGATTTCACTCAATTTAGCCGGAACGGCCAAAAATTTTAGAAAATTCACTAATAACCAAATTTAAACTTGCAACTGAGTCCGGAATAGTGGACTACCGGAAAAATTAGGTTTACGATGTAAGCTGAGCACCTTACCACTGAACTACCCAGCTGTTTTGGTAATGAATACTATTAATATTATATTTTATCCATTATCAAATTATAACTAGAAAATAATCTTTCATTCGTTGCTTATACACTTTACAAATCTCATTTGGAGGAAAATATATTTTCATTTAAGTTTCACTAAATTTTTATTCTTTATAGCAATGTTTTGAGAATACGAATCAGTAAAATCCATAGAGAATCTACACAAAATACGTCAGCCACTTGTCGGTGAACTGTGAACTTGTGTGCTGACTGTGTCGGGCGATAGTGACGATGTTGGGACGACGGTGGCGCTCTCAGTGGTGCAAGTCCTAGATAACCTTCCCTCGAGGACTGACGAGAAATTGTTTAGGGAAACTGGGTTGGGTCGCGTTCAGAGCCGGAACTTCAAGCAGTTCATTATACAGTAGCATTCATTTACAATTGTGCTCTTAAGGTGATTCGTTACAATGGATAATTTTTGTCGTTTTATTATTTTTACTTTCTCTCCCCACACGATAGTGTAAGGGGAAAGTATTGTTTTCGTCAGAATTTTCGAATTTTAGTTCTGGTGGATATATCCATTTTAGTGCCCCGACCCCTAAATAGAAATAAATGGTTTTGGAGTGATGTCTTTCTGTGTGTCAGTATGTGTGTGTAGGGCGAAGTGTAGAAGTCGGGAGACGAGACTATTGGTCTGATTTTCATGAAATTGTAATGTAGGTAACAATCCACGTTATCTCGGACACTTTTTTATTTTTAAGGGTATTTTACCCCTAAAGCCCCCTAAAATCACGTAAAATGAAAATTCTCTTAGTCCTTTATGAGATAAACAAAATGACACTATCCGCATTTCTCAAAACATCGGGGTTTAGAAGTTATGGGCTTTTAAAAGTAAATTAGTTTAATCATTAAAGCCAGCTTAAAAACTAAACAAATTAGTATTTTGAATTATTTGTCTTCGACGAACGGTTCCGGAAAACAGTAAAATCTACTGTCCATGATTAAGGCAGTATCTTGTCTCTGAGAGCACAATGCTATCCTTATGGAGAATATTTAAAATCAATTTATTTTTTGTTTCCCAACAGTTTACCATAAAACTTGTTTGTTATGTAACCTAAGGTCATACCAAATTTTTGAGCTTGTTCAACGGGTAGCCAACAAAAAAGCTTGGTATTACCGGCGGGTTAAATTCTAACAATTATTTTAACTGTGTTGTTCTTGTTAATTTCAGAAATTAGATAATTATTTTTGAAACAATAAAATTATAAAATGATATTTA
Organism: Nephotettix cincticeps; assembly: GCA_023375725.1. Lineage (NCBI taxonomy): Eukaryota > Metazoa > Arthropoda > Insecta > Hemiptera > Cicadellidae > Nephotettix > Nephotettix cincticeps. The sequence continues at coordinate 26,886,291 of CM041785.1, forward strand.
GGTAAACTTTAAAGAATGTCATAGTTTTATTACAGACTGTCGTTTTTAAATTTACTTAAGGGAGAAAGTATGTGTCAGTCCATTACTACAGTTTATTACAATCATCAACACCAGTCAATTTTCTAAAATTGGTAATGAAAATAATCAATCTACGTTAACAGAAGTTGGTGGCTTAGGTTTAAAATAGAAAAAGCTAAATTATTTAAACAACTTGCAGGAGGTTGTGATTGCCTGTTCAAAGTTTTTAAACACATTAAAGAACCATTTCAAAATTCGTAATACAGCATAAAACAACTTAAAGGAAAGTACATAGAGCAGAGGGTAAATCGTTACGAAATCCACTTTACCACTTTACAAAAAAATAAATGTAGTAGACTTATAATGGCCGTATTTTTTTAATTAACCCTAAAATACGTAATCCTTTTTTTCCAGGATGTAAATCTTACTAAACCCATAATTATAAATTTGGGAATATAATCTAGTTATTCGAGTAGGTAGGGCCTAGTCTCTTTTCATACTTGTTCTTGTGCGTCGCGTCGACACACATCATTAATTTCCAAGCAAGCTCGTACTCGGCAATCAATCTGCGAGCGGGAGAGAACGTCATTCCGCTAAAGATCCTGTCGCCGACGTGAGACGACATGTCGCCACGACAGTCTCTAATTGATTGTACACGTTCTGTCGCCATGGCAACATGTTGTAATTACAAATTAATATTCGCGATTGTTTGTATACTTGTCGTAACTGGCTCTGCCTCTCGACCCGACAATGGGATGGAAGACTACGTACGCTGTTGTGGCCGCTATAAAATGTTAAAAAGGTATTTTTCTCGTCTCGAGAAAGATTTAGCCCTAAGAGTTAAAATTATTATTGCTGATTGAAATCAAAAACACTGAGATCGTTTGTATGAACGGTTGTGTAAGAAAAAAGTAAAAAAAAAACTACTCTGAAGGTTGACGTTTGTATTGTTCAATCACGAGTAAATATAAAAGTTTATTATGACTTTCCACTTGAACTATAAACCTGTTCAAATAAAACATAATTTGTATCCCAAGAAAACAAAGGGGTCGAAAATTTAAAAAATGTATCATGAAGGCGATGGGTATTGGAGAGGGCGGATGATATTAAAACACTTTAACCAGTGAAACACATTAAAGTACTTATGATAAGCAAATCAGGTCAACACCGAATATAGTATCGTCATCTCCATAGCGCAACGGCCGTCTCTCCTTCATCAAAACTTTGATGTCATAAAAACTGTATCGTTATTTACATTGTTTCTTTTGTAAAGCGGTGAAAATATTATTCCTTTGCAGAACTTATTGTCCTTACTTTTCCGCAGCAACGCCATGGAAAAAAGATGGATAATTTTAAAGATAGAATAAAAAATTGCTCCTCTTTGATTTTCATAATTTTACTATTTTTGCAAGTGTAATATATATTTCTAATATGTTTTCATGAAAATTCTAATACAAACAAAACACAACGGCAGAGCCACAAATGCGAGCTCTGTAACTGTTTCTTTCACTCTAGGAAGTTCACTAATGAACCCCAAACTACCAATCCCGGAAATGACAAAAAATTGACAGGAAACGGCTTTGAAACGGGCGGTGAATGAGCGAGTGGTTGTAAGCAATAATTAATTGATTGGCGGCGGAGCAAACATGTTGCCAACTTGAACACCAACTTTCAACCCGTTAAAACACACAGTTGGCAAACTCGGTGCACACCAACCGCGCCGAACCGTTTCCTCTTCCGGTCCCGACAAACTGCACGGAAAATCGAACATACAGGTGAAATTGTCACCTTCCACATACACTATTTTTGTCAACATACATGCAGAGGGTATTTTACTGTTGTGATATTTTTAAACCCCGTTAAAATTTTACAGTAGTAGTGAAATAAACATACCTAATTGACATACCGATCTCCATAACGACAACATGCTTTACAGATTATTTTTTGTCTGGAAATTATTTTTTCTGGTTGGATATATTTGCATTCATATGTACGCATGAAGAGTTTTTGTAAAAACGTGGAAATAGATTTTAATGTCAAATTTAAGTTATATACTTATAAAGATGACTATGTGAAACAATAGAGGAGCAAATTACAAAAATGAGTTTTTGAATGAGGAATATGTTTGTACTTATTCATGCTTGGTACCAATTCAAATTATTTTCTAATCTTAGTTGTATTTAGAATAAAATAACGTAAGGAAAAATATGTTTATTTAGTAAATTATCTACTAAGTTAAAAGCACGGAATACTTATTAGTAATATACTTAGGAGTTGGACTTTATAGGAGCTATTAACTTGCGATTTTTAGAACTCTTGGTCTAATGAATAAAAGGGTTTAAATGGTTTTCTCACGAAGTATTACCATAATTTATGAATGTCAGCCTACGTTTAAAAAAATCATTCTAACACTTTGTGAAAACTTAAAACGAAATCTTCGTAGACAAAACGAAACTGTGAAACAACGCACGTGGAATCAGAGCGAGAATGTGCGGCCGTAAAGCTGGCCTATAAGACGACTGGCAAATAGCACTTCGATATTCAATGGTTAAAACTTTATAGCCCGTAGTGGAAACATCCGCGATTGAAGGGGAGGTTTATGGGGGATATCCAGCGACGGCGATATGACGAGCGCTGCACCGATGATGACGTCACTCAAGTAGCCGCCGCGAAATTATGCGGCTGGCTGATTTCCGATTTAAATTTGTCATGTTTACACAGCTGATTTACTGCAGCTGGTTTTTATACTTTAAGATACCAACGTTTGCACATAACGAGCACATAACTTTGGTGTCCTAAGGCTCGGGTTCAAATCCTGCCAATCACCACTGGCTTTTCGCTAAATGATGATGTCACAACCCACTAGGTCTAGCCTGAAGAAATTGTAAAACGGTCCCGGGCGATGGCCGAATAAGTCAAGGGATGAGAAGGCGAGACAGTAAGAACTCAAAAACAAACAAACCTGTATTTAGAAAATGAGTTTAGAAATTTCTATAGTATTTCTATTTAAACTGGCTCCAGGCCTAGCTGGAGGACCAAAACTCAAGAAGTCAAGAATCTGACAGAGTGATGGCAGGACGTAACTCTCACCCCCCTTTTGTAAGAGAAATACTCGCTTACTCTAGTTAGACATTATATATTTTTATTACATTATATATTATATTTTTACATATGTCACAAAATTATTCAACCGTCTAATTTAATGACCGTTTGATAATACGAGATATACTTTCTCGACCCAAATACTGAACCTAGTGAACTAAATCTTTACACGTCAACCTGTTACTTTGAAAATATTGAACACATTGTAAACTTAAGGGACAAAACAACCAATAACTCCTCCTTAAGTGAATAGCGGCTTGCAGGTTGATGAGGTTTAAAATGTGACGGGAAATTGTTTGCGAGGAATTAACATTTTGTAAACTCACACTTTTTCTAGGAATAACATCGAAAAAATTTATATTAAATTTTCTCTACTATATTTCCTTATTTGTTTGGAACGTAAAATATTTTTGAAAGTGAAAATATTGAAAAATTAATATTTTGCTAAATTAATAAAACGCGTGAACTTGTTTAAATCCCTGGACAAGGTTTATGGTTTTTTTTAAATTTGGTTTTATTTTGACTAAGTTCAATATTGCAATAATAGTTTACACTTTCATGGTATCTCCTGCCACTATAAATGTTGCTACCGGCCCAGGAGAGATTGGAAAGTAGCACTATGTAACACACAAGTGTTAACGCGTTGATAAGAGGCGTAAATGGTCTTTACTGTGGCTGTAAACTTAGGATGGCACCAATTGACTGTTGAACTTTCAACTTAATGACGGCTTATCATCTTGAGGGCGATGGCGTGACGGGCTGACATGGGAAAACTTGCGCAGCATTCGTGTATTGGTGTCCATATAATACTTTACCTACCAAATAATCTTCTAACGCTGGTCATGAATTTGAACCACGGCAGTTGGATTCGAAACAGACAGTGTTGTTTAAATTAAATTACACCTGCAGGTAGGCCTACGTCAACACGTAATATTACGTAAATGTTATCACTTCCAAACAAGGTTCTCGAAACAGAGTTAGGGTTTGTTGTATACCGGTAGACTGATAGAAAGTTTATACTTATAACACCGAAAAATTAATAATGCACTTCGCGTCTCTCCTTAAAACCTTATTGGACAAAAACAATAACGAATGTTTAAAATCGGCTTAACAATGTGCTACTTATCCAATATTTAAAGCATTCTTCTTCTCTCTTCCTTATAGATAAAATCTCGAGTCGAGACTCGGCTCATGTGTGCATCTCAAACGAGTTCGTCGCAAAGAAGGTCTTCTTTGTGAATGGCTTTAAATGAATGTTTAAAAAATAATAGTAAATGTTAGTATTTTAGTAATTTTAGTAAAGTCCGTGTTTACAAACATATCATTACAATTCAATTTTGTCAAAACTCGAAGTCAAATAAGTGACTACAAGAACCAGGAGAAGGGCCTGAAGTGAATAACTGTTTGTTCCGTGGGATTCCGATATACAACAAACTAAAATGATAAAATCTCTTTATTCACAGATAAAAACTAAAAACCGCGTAAAATGAAAAGACAGTCCGTGATTCACAGCATTTCCCACCCCTAAGTGTTCATTTCATTTGATCATTATTTCATTTTATTCATTCATCCGTATCTATCAAAAAGTGATTAAGTATGAGTTTCCTGGTACAAAAAATAATTATAATTACTTATGACAATTAACACAAAAACTATGTGTTATTTAAACATTCATCTACAAAGACGTTTTTATTTAGTAAATTTCGAAAATATTTTTAATTATTTTCGTTTCTCATTCTGTGTACATACTCAACTTTACTCCAGCAAAGCGAGTAACTTTGAGTCCAGTTATCGTTTTACAAACGTCACGCTTTGTAGAAACAATATTGTTTTAGGTTAGTTACAATATAACATTTCAAAGATACTCTTACAATGTAGCTCCTGGATTGTACTAATATTATACAAGAGCTCTACATTACCAAACCCTATGCTGTTAAAACACGTTGAGCATGTTAATTTATACAAGTTTTAACCAATAATTTGGTAAAGCCTTTTTTATGAATGTCAAAATTGTAATTTTTTAGGGGTTTAAAAGTAAAATATCTTTAAAGTAAAACACCCGTTTCGTTGAACAAATATGTGTATAATATATTTAAACTGTTTATGCGAGATTAAGCCTAAAACGATATTATGATCTCACAATATCGTCGATAGATAATTGTCCAGGACATAGTTTGTATCACAACTTCAAGCAGCGATAACAACTTTTTTCCTAGGCAGACGCCATAAATGTTTGATTCTCACAGGTGGCTAGGCCGTAATACGCTTAATTGATAATATTATTAATTAAGATGGGCTGCGCTTAAACGTATTACTTGAATATAAGCGCATTTATACATATGAAATTTAATATTCATAAGACTGCTATTAGAAAAGATTATAAGCTACTGAAATAAAAGGATGCATAAAATTAAACATGCTAAGAGAGGTAAAACAGACTTAAGATTTTAACTTGTCTGACCAAACCGTTTTACATTCACAATTAACGAGATGAAAAGAATTTATGAAAATATTTCTCACGTGTAAGTATTGCTTATACCTTATTAAGGACTTCCCTGGCTAACTTCTTTCTCGCACGTGTCATCAACATAATTAATTTTGTATATTATATATTAAAATTACATTTTCAAAGATATTAATTAAAGATTTTATTTCTTATTTTTAAAAAAGCTCGGTCAGCTTGCAGTTCATAAGATAGTGCATAGTTAGCACAGCACAGTTCGCCTATATTAGGGGTTTATATCCTTCTGAAATTACGATTTAACGTGAAAATTATACTGGAATGGTCCTCAACATTATGTGTGTATCTTGGAATCAGTTTCAATACCTATAATAGACCATAACTTGGGGTATATCGCACAGAAACCATACTCGTATTGATAGGGTCTATATTATAGTTACGAAGTTGAAGAAAATTCTGAATAGCTAGAACACGTCTTAAAATTGTTCTATAAGAAGGTTCAGCTTATGCTCTCGTAACAAAGGTAAGTAATAAGAGAAATGTGAATGCATTACGATCTGAATACGCTAGTCTAATATGTCTCATATGTGCTAAAAATATGCACGAATACTTTTTCTATACTTATTATAAATACGATCTGTTTAACGTATTGTTGTTTCTGTTACGTTAAAATTTGTATTGTTGTTAACTTTAAGGGGTTATTACTGTTTACATTGTAGGCTATTTGCATTGTTATTTAGTTTTTCATGTTTATCTTATTAATAAATACAACCTTTCTAACTGCAAACGTATTATTTATACTAAGCAAGCACATTCTTAATCTTTTGATTTCTGCCCAGGTCACAATCGTTGGGTAAAAAAAGTTGCAAAAATATTTACATTATTTACTTCGTCTTTGTTAGGGAAATAGGTAAAAAAACGGATATGAAAGAAATGTTTTCAGTTCCTCTACAGGGTTGTTTTCACAACTACATGACATCACTTTCGTTACACTGACCGCTCATGATCTTACAGGAGTTGCCGGCTGTTTTTTCGATCTAGCAACCTATTGACTAACGGACCTGATTGTGGATTTTAATTACAGGAAGACAACTGATAAAAACCTAAAAATAACGATAGATTTCGTTTTAGCGAATTTCCCATAGGGAAGGAAACTCCCCACAGAACTTAAATATATCCATGCCAAAATTACATACGTTTATTACAGAAATGTAGTGGATTATTGGTGGTAAAGTCCATAAATTGATGCACGTAAATATGTAAAATTTGGCTTCTACTATAAGCCGTTAAAGACGAAAAGTAAAATCTTGCCTACAACTGTGCCTATAACTTTTTATTTACAAATGTGGACGAGTTTTCAAACGGAGTGAGGCCATGAAGTATCATGAAAATCATGTATTTTATAGAATTCACAGTAGTAAATCCTATAAAATACATTATTTTACTTATATGAGAGTTGTATGAAGTACCCATTTCAACCCCCTGCAGTGAAGGGTGGACTATTCAACGACCGCTACCCCGACCACGTCCCGGATGACCCCTCCAGGTCATACCATCATTACCGCGCCAGGAAGGGCGCCGAGTCGAGACGACGACGTCGGGGAGATTGTTTTACGGGTGTTTGACGAGCGGCGGTAAACGCGGCGAGAGGCCAGCGCCCATAACCCGGGCCATCAGCGGCAAAATTACCGATAAAATCGGATTTGATACCCAGAAAGGCTTAGCGACGTAGCTTAGCCAGGTGCCCGAGTGATTCATCACGGTTGATCTAGATGTAGGGCTGGGGTCTGGGCTAATGTGACTAAGAAGGAAGCAGGTGGCATTCTTGTGGTGGCAGCCCTACCTGGAAATGTCCTCACCGGGGACTGCATTCATGCTTCTCGGCCCTCTTTGAAAATGCTACTTAAATACGTGAAATAAATGCGTTGAATAAAACACATCGTCACAATATATAGTTCTGTAGGCTAAATTTTAGCTGGATATTGTAACCGTGGCATCTTAAGACTTTGAGGAAGGAACCAGAATAACCAATCATTCCAAGATTCTTATACATTATCAATAAGTACGTGGACATAACGGAAAGATTTACCATGAACGTTTGTTTTGCAACACGTAGTTCTACTTTATTTATGCGCGAACCGGTTAAGCTCTATTTTTGGTACTTAATACTAATTTTACATTTGTTGAAAAAATAATATACCTGATCAATATTTTGTCGGATGAAAACCAAATTACAAAACTTTTTGTTCAATACTTCCAAAACAATATATTCTTTTGTATATCTCGCACATATTTCTTTTGTGAAAAACGTATTGGTGATTAACCTTTTCGACGCCAATATAGCCATTAGGAAATAGTACAGTTGATCAATCACTGAATCTACTAATCCTACTGACAAAAGACAAAAGTAACAAATTAGGTATAAAAATAAACCCTTTCGACATAGTACCGCAGTTCAAAAGGCATAAACATTATTCACAGTTTATGGTGGAAATAAAGCTATGTCATAATCGCCGTTTAAATATAGCCCGTTGAACGCGATGGGCTCAAAGTGACTCAATTTACACGGACATAAAGTACATTTTTAACGAGACAGAACAGCAACGCTAAAAATGTCGATCTGAGATTATTAATGTAAATGATTGGCGTGCCGTTATTCATGGAGCCCGGTCATACTGCAGTCGAGCATGTCACTGCGCCCCTTGCGGCCGCACTACCACACTACCAAGAGTATTACTCTCATTGTACAAATATAGTATATCACACATTGTATCATTTGCTTGTCTTTCATTTTCATTCTCGTATACATATAGTAATTTATTTTAAGATAGCTGGTTCCTTCGCCAAAATTGTTATTAAGAGCTCAATAAACAAGGCAGCTAGATCTGAGTAGTGTCATAAGTATAGTCTATTCTATACTACAAATTAAGATTTAAACGAAGAAGAAGCTCACGAGTTAAAATAAAGCAATTAGCTATACTTGAGGCAATATTCTATAGGTAAAACCCGAAAACATACGCTCATAAATCGAAACATTCTGTTTTTAGTAATACTGTTCGCTTTACCTGTACACACAATATTACGAGGCAGTGGGAAAATCACACACAAATCGCGATCAAGGTCCTGATTACTAAACAATCAGTCACAAGGGAGGCAAAATTAATAATAAAGAAAAGTAAATTTATAACTATTTGAAAACTCTAATGTCGCTGCTCTGCGCCATACACCGTGGACAATTTGTATTCATAGTCACATGTAATGGCTAGAAAATAATCAAATTCAAAGCACAGCTACGTAAACGACTGGTAGTAAATCAACGAAAGCTTTACTCGCTTCTCACGGGAGATTGACAATTCGATAGAAAACTCACACCGTACAGTTATCCTTAGGAATTCCTCAACTCTCTTAACTAGAAACTAAATAATCGAATTCAAAGCACAGCTAGGTAAACGACTGGTAGTAAATCAAGCGTACGTTTACGGTTTAATGGTTTCCCGTGCGGAGAAGCGAGCTTCCTACATGGTCGGTGGTCGGTGGTGGGTACCGCAAGTGTGTCAATGGTGGCACGACTGGTCACGTGACCCGTTCTCACGACGACGGTACAATCGACCGTAATTGCTCCATTCATTCATCTGAGGGCGTCGCCATTCAGTGGCAATAGGCCGCGCCAGTACATCCTTCAGTGCGCCACACCAACACATTTAGACATACATGTTAGGTATGGTAATGGAATGTGAGGAGCGATTCATAAAGATTGAACAGGTAGAACATGGTTTAAAATGATCAGAATTCTTTGTGAAGTAAATGCAACCTGTAAACCAATCCAGATATAGTCTCAGAACAAAGAATAACCAAAGACCAGCCATAATCAATCATCTCCCTTACAACCATTCCAATGGACAAGGAAAAGGTATTTCCCAGGGAGTCCTAAACCTTTCGTTTAAAGGTACACGTCAGAGGTTTGTCCATCCACATTGCTAAATTTCCCACATTAATAAATTTCGAGAGCACGTCTAGTAAGCATAAATTCTTCAAGAAAAGGGTCAGACTGTAGTCCAACCCTAATAAAAGACAAGTGTAATCCATGCTGGTTAGGCCACACTTGATAGCTAAAGGATTCACCACTAATGTAACAGATTATACACCAAACTTTTACCCAATACAACCAAATTCTATCTCTGAACTAGCAAAATCAATTAGGAAGCATATTAGGAAAAATGTTTGTATTTACTTACCTGTGGGCAATAACCAAATGACGCCAAAGTTTCAAATTTTGGTCACGCAAATTGCTAACAACACTCCCCCCCCCAGAGCTTAGACATATTCACATCAGTAAGAAATACAATTGAGATCCCCAAGCTTCTAAAACCTACGATACATTGAAAGATTTGAGGGTCATAGATATGACATCTCGATTGCTGCGGAAAAAACATTACATGGAAAATGTATGCTGCTTTAAAATTCTAATGTTATCTATCCAAAATGATTTCTCAAATTTGAAAAAAACTAGGAGGATAAATCAGTAAGTATTAAGTAGTATAGACCTATGAACAAAATAATAGGTTATCAATTAATAATCATCCGATTTTTCATTTGTGTAATTTAATAACAAGAATAAGCTACAAGATAAATTATGCACTAGTAAGGCAAAGATTATTCGCCATTATTCAACAATAATGTGTAATCATGCTATCTATATAGAAATTACACAATAAAGTTATATAAAGGTATTGTAAAATAAGTTTTATAAAAATATAATCAATACACAAATATCTAAAGCACGAAAATGAAACTAAAACTGTAGTAATATGATGTATTTAAGCAGTGTATTCTTTTCCTTAATTGAATGTTATCATATAGAATAAGGAAGAATAAGGAACACGAATACACTTCCTTTATCAAGAACAACTTGGGATCTGGATTAAACAAGAACATAAGTTTGTACATTGAATTGGCTTCTCTGGTTTACTGAATAACATAAGCTGGGTGAGATTCCTAGAGGGGTTTAAAAGTTTCCTACATGAAAATAAAATATTTGTTTGTTTTTATAATAAGTTGAAAATATTTTATCTCAACCATCACAGTCACCAATAACGGATTTAGTTCAAAAATTTTAGAGATTTTAACATTTAACGTGTTTTAGTAATACTAAACATAATAAGCCAGGGCCGAGTGCAGATCAATGAAACTTATAAATGCACTTAAACAAAAACTTGAGAGGAATCGTAATAAAAAAGAAAATTGTGTACTAAATACTGAGCAAGTTACAACTAAAAAACCCTTGATGTAACTAAATATCCGCGTGTCAAAAAGAAAGATTAACTTTCCAAGAGCAAATATTAAGGCGCGTTCTTTTTGCGTATTTATAAAAAAACTATATATCTTCATTTATCTTATTTTGTCAAAGGCAAGGCAAGATTTCACATACGGCATTAACTTGAAATAAATATTTATTTTATGTCTTTCAAAAATTTCATATGTAAGTTTTTCTCAAGTATTTGTTCAACTCAATGTAAATTATTAATAATTATTAACATATTTCTAACAAAAAAAATATATTTTTAAAATCTCAAGGAATTTTCTTAACCAGTTTTCCCGATTGTTATACAGTTAAACAAACAGATGTCACATTTATACGACTATGTCAACCAACGATGTCATATTATTGCATATGACTGGGTTAATTAATTTGTAGTATGATGCCAAATCAACGCAAAATATCAATCCCGCATAATGAATTTTCATGATTAATCAAATATTTATCCAGTATAATCTTTTTCTAATAATGAGAAAAATATTACTTCTTTACCAGTTCCATTTGGAACCTTTTTTATGGAATGATGACGACTCTTTGACAAACGATTGGTTATATTACTTAAGGATGTATATTATTCCTTTTTAATTACGAAACTGAGAAGAAAATATTTTGCTCTATAACTTTTATAGACGTATGACACCAAAACTCTCTTAAACATATAATTTAATAAGTTGTAAAAATATCAGCAGATAAGTGGTATTGGAAATATAAATAAAACGGGCGGCGCAGCCAATAAGCGCCGGCCTGTGCAGAGAGTTTCGACGGTTTATTAGATTGTAAGAAACACCAACCGGGGACTGCTTCCAGCAAAAAGAATGAATAATAAAGGACGTCAAAGTTGATTGAATCGTTTCCGGCGTTGATAATATTTGCGATCGCGGATCGGCCAGATTTGCCTCAGTGGTTTCCCTTTCCGGGGCATTGTGGTCATAAGTTAACAAGAGACCTGTTGTGTCGTTGGATTACCCTGAGGATCATGTGGAAAAACTACAACAAGGTAAAAAGTTATTAGACAACTAATGCAGCATATCCATAGCTCCACAGAACTTAATTCAATTTTAATACTAAAATTCTATTTGAAAAAGGTGTATTATGTTCTTCCGTAAAACACATTTGAAAAAATTAATTGCTTGTGGACATTTTAATGAGAACAAACAGCTGCTATTGATAAAATTGATTGCATTTTCAAGAGGTTTATTGAACATGGCATAAAATAATGACTTGGATACGTCTTAGCTTTGGGGGTTGGGTATTGGCTTTCCGATAAACCGTTGTTACGGAATATTACGTCATATTGACATACTGATAGTAAATACATTTGTTCATTTAGAAATATGTAGATTAAATGTTAAGTAAATTAATACCCCCGTCGCAGCAAACCTGCGTACTCAGCGGATTTTTAAAGATATAATATAATAATAATATATGACAAGTTTCATCAATATCTGTCGATAAATATGAGAATTATTTGCCTATTCTCCAAAAGATTAACAAGGGAAAGAGTATGCAGGTTTTTTTTATATTGGGACCTTTTATGCCAAGTTTAATCAGTATCTGTCCATAAATAAAGGGGTTAGCCTATTCTCCTTAACATGGAAAAGAGTATGCAGATTAGCAAAAAAATTTGATTAGAAAAAAATACCTAACCTGTCTGTTAGATTATTTTTTAATATACGTTTATTTTTCCCGAGACCCGTGGTACTGCAAAATTTATAAAATAAAAAATTATAAAGTATAAAAAACATGATTCATCGAACTATAGCTAATAATATAGCGATAACTGGTTTTAATCGCAATTCAATAACAACAATGAGATAGTATTAGCTTTATCACATAATATAAACTATTATGAATAACGGAGATATACGTCAATAGAACGCTAAATAAAGTGATAATATCCAACGGCGTGTTTATTTACTGTATTCTCCTTTATTAGATGGAGTTTAACCTGTTAACGTTTCTGTTCACGAATATAAATATAAAAAATTAAAATAAGTAACATTTATTCTAAAAAGGGTAATATAATTTCAATAAAAGTTAAATAAACCAAAAATCACAACGTTGATCAGTTATTATGTTTTTATTTAATAACACGTGGCATAAATTTGTGTACAAGTTTTAAAATTCTACCGTACCTTTTGGTGTTGAATAATAAAATAAAAAATTACTCATGCTCTACATTAACAAACATATAATAAAAGTCGACAAGGGAAAAGTGCAATTAATAACGCATAATTAGTTTTATGGTCAATTCCAACGAATCGTTGACGGCGGCCATTATAAAACCATCAAAGAATGGCGGGAGGCATTAATTTCCTGTGTGGGATCAGCGGCTGAGTGCCGGGTAATATCGGCTATCTCCGGATCATACCTGCCTCAGCACGGCCCGCCGCATCAGCACCGCCTCCCCTACACCATTTTGACTGTCTGTATGGAAGCGAGGTAACACATTTTAATATTTACAATAAACCCAAAAGCCCTAAATAATAAGACATAATAATAAGCTCAGGGAAACGCTGGTCCAGTAGACAAACGTTCCATGTTCTTAACTTCTGTCAGATCATATTCATCACTTCTGCCAATCGAATAGAACTACTGAGTGTTACGAGTACATCACTGTTGTTGCATATACAGCGAACTTCCTCTACACTAACTTCCTCTAAACATTCCATTTATTGGAGATAAATATATATATTTCACATAGACACATGGCCTTGGCGATCACTGAAAAAATTTATGAAACTTACAACTTGTCCCGAACTTAAAACAAATAAAATTACTAACTCACAACAAACCTAACAGCTGTCTTCAATTTTGACTATGCAATGTTTGTTTTGTGTTATCTTTTGACCTAGCACAGAAAAAGTTTGTATTTACTTCCCTGTAGGAAATAGGTAAGATCCCCACAGGAGATAGATAGGATATGTCCTAAGGGAATGTTTTCAGTTCATCTAAACAGCTGTTCTTGTGTTTCAAATTTTCATGTTACAAGTTGCCTACACCCCCCACAGCTAAGACATATCCATTTAAAAACAATTACCTTAGAACACTAACTAATTTTATTATACATTCAGATATATATAAATATATAAAACATACTTTTCGTGTGAAATAAATGAAACAAAACTCCACCACTGATAAATCATCATTTTTAATTCCCTTTCGAGAAGTTTACAGTTAAGAAAGCAAATGATACTGTTATAAATGCGCTTAAACCGAGTGAAAACTCTGAACCGGAGTTGATGTGACGTGATGACGCTACAATAGTCTGCGCCATTGTCACCGCTAAGACCCGTGTAGTCTAAATATTTGATGCGATACGGCGTCGCAGGGGAGGTTCCCCCTCCCCCTCCTACAACCCCTCCAGGATGAATGTTAACAGTGCTAATTACGTGGAATAAGAGAATTGAAATCTGAGAAAGATGCGGGAAGCTCGTCAAACGTTCAATACAGAATAATGGTTCTGTCAGTCCGCATTATGCGACTTATCACCGCTAACAGCTAAATTATTATTCTATCCGACTGTCTTTCCGAATTTCCTCTAGGGATTTCGTTTTGTTTCCGAATCGGTGCGGATTTGTCAAAGCGCGGTGATTGAAAGATGCGTTGAGGGGTTTAGAACGTAACGAGTTTTAGAGGAATCGTTATTCCTAGCACCTGTGTTTCGTCTCGACGCCGTCACCGACGTGGAGACACTGTTTTATGGTAACGGTCGGCATTACTCTAGTGTACCCTTTCACGTAAGGTTTAATGGTTTACCTTTGTATAAAGAAGCTTCGAAATTGGAAATTTACATATAATACGAAATTATTGTCGACATCTCATAACTCTTGAAACTCTTCAAGCTGATCTGGAGTCTATTTATGGTGTAAAGCCAAAATAAGTTTTTTGGTTAAACTAAAATTGAACTTCATTAACCTGATATTTATGAGTATTAGTTTCCAAATAAAAAACACAATCCCAAAAAACTACAAATATAAACACATAAAACTGTTTATCTGCAAACGGATGTATTAAAATACAATTCAAATGGATGTTTCTCAACAATACTTAACGTCCGAAAGCGAATCAAATTAACCACCCGAAAACTCACTTACCAAGTCGTCCTAGTAAATGTAATGAGAGAAAGGCGGGATGTTAAAGGGGGTTAAGAGCTAGGGGCTGGTCGGAGGGAAGGGGGAAGGTGCAGGTTCCCCCCTGACCGGGGTCATAATCATGTTACTGGGGGTGGGGGTCAGGGTTCGGACCTCCACTCTACGGAATTAAACTGGATAAAAGGGAAAACGGACATAGACATCTGCTCTTCCATACAATACAATACATGTATAAAGGCCGGACAGTGCGGCCACAAAGAAACGGCAAGGCTGCATGATACCATCTCTGGCCTGCCTCAACGCAAACTATCGCCTCCGCGTCGAATATTGCCGTAAAAGATTGAATTGCGAATGTCCTCCAGTGATAAGGAATCATGCTGACTGTGAAGGAAAGTTTATCCCACCAGCGTGTCGGATTCTGGGAAACCTTAGAGGATAGAATATAAGGAAAAAATAACTAAGATACGTTTTAATATTGTATAAACCTTATTATTCATTATTTGTATATACATGCACTTGATTTTACGACATGGTTGGTAAACGAGTGTACACAATTTGCAGATAATATTTTATTTAAATATTACAAAACGTATATTTTATAGTATATCTTTGCATTATATTTCGCAATATACCTAATGTAGGATAAATCATAAAACACTAACAATCATTATATATGTAGTAATTTAGACAATTATGTGTAAAATCACAATTATGTTATTACTAGCTGAGCCGGCGTACTTCGTAACGCCTAACAATACATGTTAACTTTAAGATTGACAATGTTCTGAAGTCTAATAGCATTACGGCTTCGTTGTGTAGATATTCTGGGTCGCGGCATAGTGAATACTTAAAAGATAAGAGTTATGAATAACATTCCCACAAAACAAATATATCTGAGTGGATTGATTCACAATTGTCTTATCTAACAAATTTCAAACCAAACCGTAATCCAAACTGTAATATGGCTTTTATAGGATAGATTAAATTTGAAGTATATACAAAATAAATTTAAAACTATAAATTTATAGTTTCAGAGACGAATCTAAATAATTAATGATCATTAAAATCTGCCCAGCCATTCTCGAGTTATAAATGGTGTAACTAACACGAGTTTGTTTTATATATTTAGATAATATACAACAGCTGATTATTATAATAAACGTAATTTGTATAAACATTGCAATTATTGTTTATTTGGCCAACATATAAAAACACGTGACTTTTAATCAGACAGAGAATAAAAAATGTAAATACATAATCCCCAAAACTGTAAACTATTAACGGGGCGAATAAAACTGTTCAATTTGTACGGCACATATTTACTTCACAGTTTTACATTAACGAATGATTCAGATAGCATTGGATAGATTGTAGTGACAGTTGTATTCCTAGTTTAGTGCCAGTCGTAGTCGTAGTTGTAGTGACATTCGTAGTCGTAATCGTAGTGACACTTAGTCGTAGTTGTAATGACAGACGTAGTCGTAGTTTAATGTCATTCGTTTTCGTAGTCGTCGTGACATTATTAGTCGTAGTTGTAGTGCCAATTGTAGTCGTATTTATAGTGTCAGTCGTAGTCGTAATCGTAGAGACACTATTAGTCGTAGCTGTAGTGCCAATTGTAGTCGTATTTATAGTGTCAGTCGTAGTCGTAATCGTAGTGACACTTAGTCGTAGTTGTAATGACAGACGTAGTCGTAGTTTAATGTCAGTCGTTTTCGTAGTCGTCGTGACATTATTAGTCGTAGTTGTAGTGCCAATTGTAGTCGTAGTTTAGTGTCAGTCATTGTCGTAGTCGTCGTAACATTATTAGTCGTAGTTGTAGTGCCAATTGTAGTCGTAGTTTAGTGTCAGTCATTGTCGTAGTCGTCGTGACTCTATTAGTCGTAGTTGTAGTGCCAATTGTAGTCGTATTTATAGTGTCAGTCGTAGTCGTAATCGTAGTGACACTTAGTCGTAGTTGTAGTAACAGACGTAGTCGTAGTTTAGTGTCAGTCGTTGTCGTAGTCGTCATGACTCTCTTAGTCGTAGTTGTGGTGACAGACGTAGTCGTAGTGAGAGTCGTAGTAGTTCGTATTCATAGTCCTAGTGACAGTCTTAATCGTGGTCAAAGTACCAGTCGTAGGCTTATTCGTAGTGATAGTAACAGTCGTAGTGGTAGTGACAGTCGTAGACGCGGGCACCACTGTTACTCACTGTTAAATGCATGTTCTCGGTAAACTACGACCCAGCAGGACCTGGCCCCGAGCCAAGGGAAGCGGCAAAAACACTCCGCAGATATACGATTTAAAACCTTTTGAAAGTGGGCCACTGTTATTTCCTAAATGGAAGTCGTTCAGTAAATTTATTATTTTAATGCGCCTGGAATGTACTTCACTTACGGTAACTCGATAACGTACAGTCTCGTGACAATAACACGGAGCACCTCGTGATGGCGGGCTGGTACCGCACTTACGCCCATTGTGTCGCTAATACAGACGTTGCGTATGATAGAGTGGAACGGGGGATTCGGCGAAAATCATTTGTTAAAACAAGACAATGTTGTGTCGTGTGACAAAGAGAGCGCAGTTTATAATTCGCGTTGTTCTGGTCGTGGGGAAATATATCGTTCATGTACAATAACTACCAGTTCTCTCGATCACGCTTTCTCTAATTTAAATTTTCTTTCGCGTCATTCTTTTCCCGATCAATGGACTTTATAAGGTTTGTAATTAAACATCAAAAAAGATTGCATTGTCTTCAGAAAATATTTCATAACAGAAGTCAAATGAATGTTTTAATAATCGTCCTAATTCTTTTACCATCGAAAAAAACTCTTTTACCAGCTTTTACCTAACTATTACCATCGAACATTTGTTAAAGAGAATTACATTTTCCATACGCTACGCCTACAATAATTACGAAAAACATACCCTTCTAAAGCCATCGATGTATTTACAATGGATATGTGCAATAGAGACACAATATTTTAAAGTTTTAACCTATACATCTATTTACTTAGCACAGTAAATAAATGAAAAATTCATTCCATGAAAAACTAACAATTTATAATAATACAAAGAAAGTAAAAAGAAACAAAAGCTGCCCAAACGGGTGATTGCATGTGGTTAAGGAGACAATCGCTCAGTACACTTATACACTCGTACATTCAGTACACTTAAACACTATTTTAATTATAGACTACATCTGTATGCAACGTAATGATAACTATACGTTTCAACAAACCCCAATCATTATTCGAATAGGCGTCCGGACTCCTAACTCCGAGTGTTTCACGTAACTGCTGGAACTCTCAGGTTAAGATTTAAGGGTAAAGTTGGAAGAGTTGGGGCGAGGATCAGCGCGTGAAGGGGAGCAAGTTTTGGTGAAGGAAGCGATTCATATGGATTGTTATATAGGGATCATCGGATGTCAGTATGGGCGCAGGAGCGTGGTTTATTGAATGGGATAAGTCCTTTATAGGCTAGCATGGAGATTTGGATTTTCCCTCGAAATATCACTCTCCTCCTTAAACATATTTCTTCCGGCTGGCGCAAAGTTTTAACGGGGTTGAAATTGATTCTACACACGTGTTCACGCTGATTCCGTGTGAAAGACGTAATGTTAATTCACCTCATTTCGTATTTGATTTCTGTCAAAATAAAAAAAAGATTTACATTGATTGTTAAGTTATTTTTAAATTGTAAATACAAAAATGAAACTATAGACGATGTATTGTTATCAAACTTAATCAAAACCATGTCATGATCGATTAACCAAACATGACACACACTCTCCAGTAATGATATTCTCTACGTAGAGCTCTAAACCTCTCTATGTTTGCCATCTTTCCTGAATATCAACTTTAACTAATCAAGTTGCAAAATCTACCTGACGCCAACCACGAGTATTTATAGCAATTACGAGTTTCTGAAGCACCATCCCACAGCTATATTTGGCAAACATTAAAAAGTACACTTTTTCTAACGAATTTCTTAAAACCTATAAGAAAATATTTTATGATGCTACCTGCATAACGTTTTCCCAGGCCACGCAATGTGTTAAAAATACTTTGGTTTTAGAATGACGATACACTTGACCATATCTAATATTCATTTTCACTGCATAAACTTTTGGTTGTTGAAGAACCGCATTACTTTATCTGTAAATTTAATTGATTTAAAAAGTTTTAAAGTAATTCCAAATAACTACCGGTGCCAACGCCTCTTGTCCTTCTGCCGGTCCCCAGAGAGACATCTGCAGGCGGACACGACGACAATCGGTGTCGTGCCGGAGGTCAATATTATTGTTTACACGCCGTTGACTTTTTCCCA
The DNA here is from genome assembly GCA_023375725.1 of Nephotettix cincticeps. Lineage (NCBI taxonomy): Eukaryota > Metazoa > Arthropoda > Insecta > Hemiptera > Cicadellidae > Nephotettix > Nephotettix cincticeps. The sequence goes on from CM041785.1 coordinate 26,905,593, forward strand.
CTGCAGTTGTAATTGTCGCGGCCATGACATCGTTCCCATCAGCCGTCTTCCCGCCAACGACTGCCCGGGGGGACATTTGGCGGGAACGACTCGCGTGACGAGCCTCGACACCGTGACGGGAAGCAATCTGATTGGATGTCGAACCGAGAAACAATACCCAAACTGGACTCTTACTGTCTTAGCATAGAAGATTTCCCATTATAACGTGATAGAGCTGCAACGTAGCCGGGCCGTGACGTAGTGCGCACTGTAAATCACAGCGAGATCGCTGTATAATTGCAGATGGACCCATAAACTGGTGGCCGTCCCGTAAATCACACTTTAGGCGAGTTTTCTGTCACTAGCTGGCTAGTGCCATGCCACCCCGGCCACCGGCCACACGTGTCAATGGCCTCGACCAACGCCATTAGACCATTCATTCGCGTTTCGCAATTTTTATTTGATTAACGTAATTTTGCGGTGAAATAATTTTGTAAATAAAAATAAACACACTAAAATCCATTAAAAAGTAAGGAATTTTGCATAGAACAATTAAATTTTGCAATTTGGTATTCAGTATTCAACTTTTGGGGCACTCAGAAGAAGATGTAATGTCCATTACCTTTATGGCGGCTCTGTTATTTTTTGACGTTACCCTTATAGATTTTAAACAAACAAACTAATAATGAAGCAATGAAACAATTTCTTTATTTTTCCTCTCAGGCAAGGACTTAGAGATAAGAGATATGGGTTGAGGTATTGTATTCTGGGGCTCTAAAAGAAAAAAACTTGATACAAATTTCTCATTCAAAAGAAATGCATACGTAAATATTTTAAGAATAAAAGAATCTGATCTTTGCTTAATCTGATCTTTGCTTTCAAAATTGTTTTGATTTTAGGCATTTTAACCGTTTCATCATTGTGTATGCCTTTGAAACCATATCCTATGTAATAGATTTTAAGTGAAATCCGGCACACGCTCATTCTCGTACAATACAAGAAACAGACATTTCATTTTTATTCAACATGTAAAAAATATCTGAGCGGAAAGCTGGATGAATTCGTTTGAAATTGTTCACTTCAATAAATGATTATTTGAAACAACTTAGGGATAAACCAACAAAGATAAATTTGAATTAGGGAATTATTTTTTTGGAAAAAATAGTGTTATGAACCTCCTGCCTTTTTTGCCATAAATTCTTCCTACTCTTTCTTTTTCCTACTATTACAAAGACCTTTCATGTCCATGACAACACCTGGATGGCTAAGGATAATCTAATGTTATAGTGACTGGTCTCATGCCCTGTCAAGAGGGTCAACGTGATGACTTCGGAGGTAAAAGTAAATGTATACAGTTTCTACCCACGGGTGCCATGCCAACTCAGGAACTCTCCCTTCAATTTGGGTACTGTTTATATTTCACCCTGGATTTTGAACAATCTCAGTGGCTGAGAGGATTTACAAGAAATATCGTTTTAAACATGCGAATGGAGTTATAAGTGTGACGTGGGCGGATAACGCCGCCCTCAGGTGCATGTGAGAACATAAACAATCAAAAAAGCTGAGGTGCAGGAAGGGTCGAGCCGAGATAGCGGTTATCTGAAACGTCGTCCCCATAAAACCCGACAATACGACCACGTGGCCTGCCTGGCCTGGCCTGGCCAGTAACCCGACAGAATATGGGTTCATAATATGTAATGTAATGTATCGTACGCGCTTAATGTCAGTTCGAAAAGTGTTGTTAAAGGTAATGTGCTGGCGGGTTATTATTTAGAGATGCTTGGTAATGCACAACCTGGGTAGCAGTTACTAAACTGTTCAGTGTTCAGTGCATTTATTTTTAATTATTTAAAAATATAACTTACAAAATCCGGTTACGGAAAAATTATAATAGTAGATTATTTCAGTGACGGGTGCGGCGATTGTGATAAGTACGCAGACAACACATAATTTAACTTTATCACACTATTCCTATAAATTTAAATTATTTGAAAATGTTTTTTACGATTGAAGATAGTTCTTTTACGTCTCTTTTATTGTTATCATCGTTGTAAAATACATGTTACACAATCATGGAACAGTGCCTTCCTTACCTTTTGATTATATGTAATAATAAAAACACAATCGTATAAAGATTTTTTTTCAATTTGAATAATATGGATAACCATTATCATAACCGTTTTCCAGTAACAATCAAAATTACAATATGCCTCATGGTGAGACGCCGAGCTCACCTGTGACGACACACGTCCAATCAGCTGATTGTTTATTGTTGACGGTCCGTCTGAGTGACCTCACACATCACGTTCTTTGTTTTGTACCAACTGTTTACGACACTTCCGAAGATTGGACGTGACGTCACTACAGCCTGGAGATCGTACCTTCTAGTGAAGCAGCGGAATTGGAAAGTCATAGTCAGATCTATTAAAGACACCATTGGGGAAGTAGTTTGAGTCATTTTACAGTTTTCAAGTACATATTACTCCCAGCTAGACTTATAATCATTCATAATTCCCATGAAAAACTGAGAATCATCATCACTAATATCTCCTAGCGACATAAAATTAAGTATTCTCAACTATGAAAAAATATATGCGATGCTAGGTTTGACGATGAAGTGGGTTAAGACGGTAGAACTAGAGCGTGGTCGGGAAAGGCTATCTGAATGATAAAGAAGGTGATAGTAGTATCAAGTGATAAGCGTCCAATCATACTGCAGTTACGGGGGTTATGTTTGTTTAGCTTAATCAGAATTAATTGAATACAACTCATGTTTATTGTGTAATTACTATAACTGTTTGGCCAAGTATATTACATTAAACACACAATATTATGTAGGCACACGGTAGAAAACTTGTATATACTCTTTATATGAGGTAAACTAAATTGAAATTCATAGGTGCATTAAAATTGGGCATCTCCAACGCAAACAATATTGAAAATCGAGATTCACAATACCATTCAAACTGTAAAACTATTAAAAATCAAACATTTACCCAAAAACAAATTTTTGTGAGTATTTTTGTTAATCACAAAGGTTTTTCCGAAAATATACAATTTTATATTTTAAGGTTTGATTTGACAAAACATTCCAAAAATGAGACGTTAAGAAATTATTTTCTGTAGTATACGATTTTTTCTTATTTCGCATAGGTTTCTTAAAAAAGATCTTTAATTCATCCACGTTCCTAAAATTTCAGCTCAAAGCCTTGAGTAGTTTTCCCCACACTCCTTGCATAAAAACGGCAAATTTCTGAATAAATCACCCTGAAACTCAAAAAGTTTTCACTAAAAACTAAGAAAATATGCCAAAATATAGTAAAGTTTTTTTGAGATAGTCGATTTTTTCGCTCGCACAACCTGAAGTATTTACGACCAAGAGTCTTATTGTAAAATGTGAAAAACGCTGGACTTTTTCCAGGATAAAATTAAAAGGAACGTAAGCAAATTCTTGAAAGATGTTCCAAAAGTCGGTCAGAAGACGATTCGGGTAAAAGGCAAGAAAGACGATTCCTGCTTACCTGCAGAGAGGAGACAACAGATACATCACTGCGAGACGAAGAGCGAACAAAACTCAAACAGATAAAGCAACAATTGGCGAAAGTAAGGCCAACTCGACGTCGATATACTATCACAACTTGTGTGGCTTGTCGCTGTAATACAACACTGTAATACGGCATCCCTCTAAAGACCCGACTGTTCTTTGACATTCCTCCGATTAAATTTTACTTCCAACTTCACCATTTCAGTTTACAAAGAAGCTTTTACGAGAATTTTCGAGAGAAAGATAAATTGTGTTTGCGTTTCCGTCGCGTTAGAGTCGAAGTTTTTACATTTATAATAGATAAGAGTCGCGCGTCGCTTAAACAATTCTCAAGTGCTGTTATTCTAATCAATTCCGTATAATGAAGTGAAAGCATTTAACAAGAGAAGTATTGAGGCGGCCAGTTAATGTCAGTAAAATGTTGACGTACAGAGAATATTCAACAACAAAACATTTTTCTTTTGCCAACATATCAGAAAATAAATAATAATTATAAAATCAAATAAATCTATTCCGATCTTAGTTTATTTTAATTTGACTTATTTCAAAGACTTTAAAAGTTATTGTCTAAAAAGCAATATACTATTTACTAAATATTATTTAACAATACGTCATTTTCGCCTGTGTTGACGTTCATCTAGCTTGTCTGCTAACCTACCCGGCTGCTGGGCTACTCCATTCGCTTTGATAATTCATTACCTTCAAACGTATAATTGTTCCATAAATTGGGTAGAGCTACGTTTCCACCAATCCAGAAAAGTATGTTTTATTGAGAACACTGAAGAGTGAGGGTCAATAAGAAAAGGATAGGAAGCCTGTTAGGGCAAGTAGACAACGCGTACTGGGATTGTAACTATTCAGGGTGGGGTAAGTGTGTGGGATAGTAGAAATATTGCACTAACTTTAATTAAAAATTACATCATTTAGGTGACTACAGTTTGAAAATTTTAATAAAATTAAAATGGGGTTTAATTTAAAAAATAATTAATTGCCTTTTGTTTATTCCATACTAAAAAATGTGACTTTAATGCAACTTTTAAATGTCCGTATCAGTAGAAATTACTTTAAAAAATCATTTCCAGGTAATTACAAGTGCTTTGTTATTCAATTTTGAGCAAGCGAGAAGCGAAATTGAATAACGGACTGCGACACAAAAACAAATAGGAAACCCGATGCCCCAGAGACTCGCTCAAAGGACTTGCAACATCGCAAGTTGCCTTATCGCATTTGGACTGAACACGTCTTGTCTTCCCCGCGCTTGTTTATTCATAACGTTTTGTGTTCCTAGTTAATAATTGCCGCACAATAATGTCCGCATCACCTAATGCGGTAACTTTGTTACACTTTATTGTAGGCGTAAACGTTTTATGGCGATATGAATCGCTAACTGCCAGCGTCGGCTTCAATAACAGTGATGATAACTTACATTAGGCTGTTAAGGAACGCGTCTGGAATGGATGATAAAACAAAATTAAAATTCGATCAATAGCATGTAGTATATACAAAAAATTATTTAACTGTATTTGATAAGTTAAATTTAGACAGCATAAAAAGTTGATGTAATTGCAAATTTAAGAATTAATATTATTTAAACGTCAATAAATATTCTATATTCCAACTCCAAAATTCGAGGTTACAAGGCCCTGCTAAAGAACAGAACGATCTTTCTGCGGTTTGCGTTCCAACAGGAGTGGATTTGCAAATGGTAAAATGATTAGTTGGTGAAACAAAGGGGAACTTAGTCCTGTAATCCAGGTGTACTCCCACCGACGGAGCAAAATGTAAATTAAAATTTGCTCTGAGGCTAATGTAGGATAGCGGTGGCGGTAGCCATATGTTTAGGGAGTTGGATACGACGTAGCAGGGTATATGGGGCAGCAGTCTCGGGGCTCCATAGCTAGCGAGTGAAAGGAAAGCGGTAGCCGCGTTCATAGCTACAGGCGGTCTACTTGGGGGGATACACAGATGAAGAGAGAATAACCGGGAGTTCAGAGCTCAAAATTACGTAATCAGGGATTTGCAGCTAATGGGGGAGTACCCATGAGTTGATAGCTAGAGGGGTGGAGGGTAGTGTCGGAGCGGATAACATGTGGCGCTGCGGTGCACTGGTGCAAGCTGCATTTTTCACGCACTGGCGCCCTGAACGGGGTATATCATGCGCTCATATTGAAAACGTGGAGCGTCGTAGTATACAACCATTTTAGATAAACTTCATGATTTAAAATATTCTGTCTTCCTATGAGGGAAATAACATTTTTAACTATATTCTTATTGTTTTAACAATGCTGGTACCGTTTCAACCACAATAGCTTTCGCAATTAGGGCTTTATGTTTTTACTCCTTTTTGGAAATTGCGTTCAATTTTTGTAACAACTAACATTATACAGTTTTATACATTTGTTTCTAAGACTGAATATAGATTTTTGTTGAATTTCAGTAGCTGTGTTAACTTGTATTGTGTATTAATTCAAATCTATTATTACAGTTGACATACTGTCAGCTGTATTAGAAGTATTAAACACATTGCAGTGTGCACTTTGAAAAGCATTTTAGTTCTAATAACAAATAATTACTTACATATCATACATTTGTGTGTGCGAAGAAGTTTCCACATACCTGAAAAAAACAAAGAACAATGTATTACATTGTAGTAACTTGTAACATTATTGTAGCCGGCAAATAAAATATCATAAAAACTAAACTGCAATCACAAGACCACTATTAACCTTTGAATATAATAATTAGTTAACAGTTCACCCAAAACAAGACAATAAAGCAATCCAGAATGAAAACGCCGGTTCATTAATCATTGTACGCCCGTAATAACGGCGGGGATTATGAAAAATTCAATCTCGTCGGAAACGGCATTCAATTAACTATGTAAACGAGAATATAAAGTCTCATTAAATATTTGCCGAGTCGATCGCGGGCTGCAGATTCGGGGGTGCGAGGATGTTATGTATTTTTAACGAGAAGCACATCAATGTATGAGGCTCCTATCTGACTTCCTACCGATAACGCTTTTGTACCACCCCCTCACCATTGCAGCCCCGCGCTCAACCAGCCGATAATTTCCTTAATATCTGCATCCAGAAATCTGAGGAGCGGGAGACACTACGGAATTACTCTTTTATTCCCTTTCGTCCTTAAATTTCTGTTCCCCGGTTTTATGTTTCGTAAGCTGTAAGAGACTCGACAACTAACTGCGGGAGAGCCGGTTTCCACCTGAACCTTGTCGTCCAAACTCGTTGACTTACACTGAAATGCGTGTTTATCACCTAAAGCGGGTACCCAATTTCTCGGAGAGCTAATTAGTGCATTAAACTTCCTCGAAGGCCGCAAGCAGTGGCGGCTCATGGTCGCTTTAGAGAAGAGGTACGCATCCGGGGGTAGGGATGCCCAATTAATACTCGTACGAAGGGTGTGGGGACGCGCCCCTGTAATCTATTTTGAAAATAAAGTCTAAAAACTAGTTTTTAAGCAACATAAAGCATTTTCTTTAACTGTGACGGAAAATCCCGCAAGAATGACAGATACCAAATAAACTAAAAAATATGATTATAACAAAAGTTTATTACATCAACGAATAAAAAAATATAAATGTCTTTTACTTAGATTAGGAAACTTATATTTATAAAATATATATTAAATACATATATGTATACAGTATTTTGTAATTTTTTAATGAAATATTTTTATAACCTAATTTTCTTTCAATGTCTACCAGTCTGAGGCCCACGTAGAAGAATGCCTGACCTAGAGAATACAATGACCTAAACCTTCTGCAGCTTGCATATACCTCATAAAGTGGTAGAAAGTGACAAAAACACGTGAGCCCTGACTTTGAGCGGTAAAATGGGATCAAACAATAGAATTTAAACTGAATTTTCAATGAACTATAATCTTTTTCATTGACTCGTCATTGACTGGTTTTCACGTTAGATATTCGTTGTTTTTTAATTATATCCAATTTTGTTAAAAAAAAAACTGTTTGAATATTCAGTAGGTATTATTCAACTTTTACTCCGATAAAGAAATACAATGTAAAAAATGTTTCAAACCATTTTCTCAGGTTGTTCTTTAGTTTATTCCTAATTTATTTTCTCTTCTTGTAAACGTTGTTTTTCAATGTTAGCCTACGGATTGCTTGTCCCTACTAGTTACGACTTAGGCCATCATCAGCCACGTGCGACGAACGTAGTACCGTACTGTATATCGTTCACTTCACAAAAAGATCGTTTTGTGAAATCATTCTCAACAATGTACATAATATGAAAATAAACAATATACAAATAAATAGGAACATGAAAAGACAACAAATAAATATATACATTGTCGTCTACGATCGATAGCGATAATTCTTATGCTACAATGCTTATCTGATAATTATCTGATAATCAATAACTAAACGTCATTTAAATATGAGTTAGAATACATCTACGCTTGTCCTAGTGTTAATTAACAATACGATGTACTGACAGCTTACGGATTAAAAGTAAAACTACGTATTTATAAGCGTTTACTGTTTCCTTATTTATTAAATTCGTTGGAAAATTTATAGTTATGAATACAAAACTAATTAACTCTTAATTGTTAATTAATGTCACGAATTATTTCCAGCGGATCTGAACGTTAATAAGTTGATCATTGATGTAAAGGAGAGCGATACAAATGCATGCAGTTGGAGCCGTGTTCTTTTATGAACATCTTCCAGCCACATTGCTGCAGATATTGCTTCCTTTCTGGCTCAAAATGTTTCTTTTACATCCGAAGGACAATGTTTGCTCTACAGGGCTAAATGAAACCTAACTCCCACTTCGTAATTCTCACAATACGTCCAATCCCCTTTCCGTAAAACCTGTTACCAAGTAGAGGAAAATTGTTTTTTTATTTACTTGTAGTAACGCAACCAGTTTGGAATCGTATTGAATTTTTGGTTTGGAATTTTTTAACTTCGACTGATAGTAAATAATGATAGTAAAAAGCGAAAAATGTATTCATAATTGTTGAAGAACTAATATAAATTAGAAAAATACGCTAATCAAAATACGAAAAAGGTTCGAGGCCGGCATTTTCCAATCGATTGGTGTAATCACTATCGACAAAATATTAGTTGATCAAGCTAATTTGCTATTCACACTGTCAATCACTGAACAATTTTTATTTAAGATAAAAATTTACATTGTTTTCTTTCGTCCTTGCTTTTCACAGTTTACGCTGATGGATTTATTTGATATGTCCATTTGTTTTGCAGTCAGCAATACGAAACAATACAGGAAAACCAAAGGTAAGCTTCTTTAAGATTAGGGGCAATGTTAAATCCAAATGACTAAATGTATCCAACGCAGTTAATTTACGTCATTTAAAAAATAAATAGAATAATATTTTTTCCAAAGTTATTTATAACTTTTAGAATTTTGAACGCTTAAATACGAGGGGTCACTGATGGACAGACAAGTAGGTTGAAATCTAGTTTTACTAATGCTAGAAAAATTCTAGAGCACACTTGTTTTGCGTACAACTAGTTTTGCGTATTCAACACTGTATAGCCAGAAATTGACATGAAGCAAAGCGTTTTATTGAATAACCGTATTACAGCATATATTTAATCGATAAAGTAGTTTATGTCATAAGGTAATAGAAATATCAAATATATTATCTGTCTAATGGCACAATATGACTGTTATAGTATATCAATACAGATACTGTAGTTAAAAACTGGGTTAGAAGTTTTGAAAGCTATAAAACGTATTTTACTTCGCTAATTCTCGTTAAAATTTTGATCTCTTCCAAAAGGCAAACTAAATAGCAATGTTATTTCAGTTTGAACAAAAGCGAACGACGCCTACCGCAGCCAGATAAGCCTAAATGGCTATAATTCGCGGGAAATGAAAACTGCAAAGATCCGTCGAGACTGTGTTCCCAACGTAATCAAGTAGAGCTTCTTATCTAAACAGCGGCTTATTTGGAATGAGGGGCTCGAAACCGGAGCAACTGTCAGCGTCGGGACGTTTTATCCGAGGAAACAATTAGGGAAACGGATTAGAGGATCGGTGGTGAATAGAAGCATCCGCCGGGAGGAAGATGTGCGAGTACAAGTGTACACGTAGCGTCTCGGGGCGCAGGATGTAAAATTTGGAAGGAAACACAGAATGTTTAACATGTAAATATAAAATCCGAACTTCAAAGACACATAAAGGCAGCAAACTGTTCCTGTGAACGAGAAATTGTAGCGAGACGAACTGACGACGTTAACAGTTTTATGTTTTACTCGACGCACATTATGCAAATACAGTAGGGTAAGAAATGTTATGGCTTCCCGATTTACAAGTGACTGTGTATTCGATTGTTGGATATTACGTCAGTGGGTTGTTTAACGTTAACTTTAACATGTTCTGTAGCAATGATTTGGAACACGTTTATGAGAAAAATGTTTGTATTTACTTCCCTGTGGGAAATAGGTTAGATCATGGATATGTCTAAAGAGAATGGTTTCAATTCATCTAAACAGCTGTTCTTATTATTTTATATTAAAAATTCAATACAATAGCTGGTAGTTGCTATGGAAACCTGTTACATGTTTTTCATGAGCTAAGACATATCCATGTCAATAGTTTTTATTTACATTACTGTATTACGTGAACATAGTACATGCTTTATCAGACGACGAATTATAGAATTGACTCAAGAACACTACTAGGTACAGAGACACAAATTGGAATAACAGTTTGCAGAGTTAGTCAGTAAACAGTAGAAGTTTTAGTAGAGTTCATCTGCGGAGTTAATAAATACAAGTAAGGACTAATTAAACATGGTTTCTAGACTCCTAATCAAAGCATTGGTATAAATAATTCATGAGATTATTCACATTGCACTTACACCTTAGTTCGCTTTAGTGATGTTAGAGCTAATTTTCAATATAAAACCATTTTACTCGCTTGGCTTTTAGGAAAGGAAAAATGGTAGGTTTCGTATATTTTACGTCATATTTAAAAATATTATGTCTAAAAAGTATAATATACAAATTATATGCTATGCTCACTACTTTCTTAATTTATTTTTAGAAAATCCTCAATCGCCCATCATGCCAAGGGCCTGGACCGTGAATTAAAGACAGCGAGGTTGCGGCGGCACATTGTAACATGTTTCCCCCACACCTTAGATTTTTCCAGAGCAAAAACCATGCACCGAAGTGAATTAAATTTAGTAAAAATATTTTTAAATATTGACTAGGCACTAGACTCCGTCCGTGTCCATAGAGTCTCAAGACAGGGACGGTCACCAGTTGCGAATCGGTAGAAAACGCATTACAGACACGCGAGTATCTGACTCGGGTTGTTTTAAACACTCATTCGAACTTTTTCGTGCTAAGTTCTTTTAATAACTTTTACCTCATTCATACTTAGTTTAAAATACCTACCTTGTGGTATGGTCGCCATTTCTATAATCTAATCTGAGCTGGACAATAAGGACAGAGTTTTTGTGAATTTTTTACCGTATTTGCATATTTGAGGGCAATAGTACATCATAGGGACAATCATAATTAACTATTGTGTCAGTTTAAAATGTATTCAGACTCATTGCATGGAAATTAGATAAGACTTGAGTGTTTTTGGAAATACTACATTTGTCGTAAAATGAAAAAAGGCGTTATGTGATACGATGTCTACCGCATGCTCCAATACGTTAGATGCGCCATGCAGATCCTAGAATATCCAATAAACTCTCCAAGGTAATGTATTGATTAACACGACCCAATCTCAGTTTTCAATAACCACAAAATCTTTCCAAATTTCGAATGAAAATAAACTTCCAACAACGATAGTGTATCAGGGGGTTTTATTCGAATTTGGTATTTAATTATTTGTATTGTATAGGCCTACAAATACAATTTAAAGACCCTCCCTAGCAAACTATTTTACAACGCAAAAAATAAAAGTTATACTCATAAAAAGTCTTAATATTATTAACTCCCTTTGAATGTTTCACTAAGATTTGAAATGAAAATATATAAAGAATTTTAAAATCAAATTTTAAAAATATTTTCACTGTAATAGCAAATTCTTGAATATTTAATGTTTGATTTTCGCTTCTTCCTAAAAAGAGGATGAACATTTTTTCGAGGTAAATTTTCTTTTTAAGCGATAATTAATCTGTAAATTCAGGATTTTAAAAATGTTTAATTTTCCCCGCATTTCTTTACACAAGGAACGCCATAACGTACGAAATATCTTTCAGAGCAATAAAAGATGGTATGCAAGTAATAAAATTGTTGCTGCCCTAATAAAATGAGCCGCCGGCGTATAAATATGACCAACTGCATTCCTCAGACGACGCGGGGCTAGTGCTGCACTTTGCACACGACATTGCGCATCTCGGCATGCGGCCATTGTGTTTTATTGGGCGTTCGTTGTTGATATTATGTGGCCTAGAACTACTCCGACACTACTCCAACAACGCAGTTCATTACTGGCCGGTACTAGTGCACAAATTGGATTCCTTTTTGTCATAACAAAACTGTGCACTCCTCAACAAGAAATTAGGTTTCTCCTGTTATTAATTATGCTAATTTAAAAATTATTTGGGTTTAATGGTGGTAAATATAATGCTACAAATAGTTTTACTGTCTTTCATAACTAATTTAGATCTAAAGTTGGAAAAAATTAATACATTTGCCCGTCTTTTAATATTTCTAAATTAATTATTTTGCAAATAAAATAATGTATTAGTACACAGTATTATAAATAAATTGGCTGCAAAATAGTCATGATGTAGGTCTGTATATTGATTTATATTTGTAAACGACTCTTGACATGAGTGTATTAAAATCACTAGCATTTCAAGAAGCGTGAGCAACCTACGCAGTTGGGCTAAAATTAGCTTGTTTTCACTGTGATGTTTACTACTGCACTTTGCTGACCTAATCTGTTTAAAATAAACATGAGTCTATTATACTTTTAATTACAATTTTACATTAAATAAACTAACGTAAAGTCTAAAATTTATATCATGATTTTATTTAAGTGTAACAAAGGATATATGTTACCAGTTGAATTATCTTATGGTTACGTTAAGGTTACATGGCATAGAGTAGGTTAAAGTATTGGGTAAGATAAAGAACAAAACCGGAGTAAAGTATCCGATTACTTGTTCAAACCGGATTTACAGCTGAACTTCTACAATGCACTTTACTCGCATGGAACGCACCTTTCTTTGACCGGATGCAATGTATATAAGTTGTGTATAAACAAATTACTGTACGAGAAATAAATTTATTGTTTCCAAACAAATTATCTGACGGAAACTGTTGATATTAGAAGCAGTTCATTTCACCAGTTTTATAGGAAACATAATTTATAATTCTTTCTTCCTTCCTACATCACCTTTTCGATTCCACACATAAATACATACAACTGGAATAATTATAAGTAAATGTTGCTATTTTGCTTTGATACTACCTGATCATAAATGATAAAAAATTGATATTCGATAGAGGATAACAAATCGAACTCATGCTAATGTGTCCTGATTCAATCAAAACTCCTAACATGAGTTAGGGCTAGGTTTAAAAATATGAATAACAAATTTTTTAAATTGTAACAGAGTACCTTAAAATATTTCCACTATAATATCAGAATGTTACATAACAGAGTGATTAAAATTATACATGGAACATTAAAATCCTATTTACTGTTCATTGCTATTTTTATTATTCCGTTATGAAATAGGATTTGTTTAGCCCTTATCAAACGCCATCGCTGCTTGGCTACACTGAACCAGTCCATACTTTTTATACATTCTCAATATCCGTCGAGCTTAAATTCTACATGGCCCTGACAAAAAGTATATGATAATGCAAAACACATCTGCATCTAGGTCATTATCGTTGGCAATGTTGGCTCACGCTCCAAACAAGCCTGATCTCGTACTTGTGAAGAAGTAGGACTGACAATAACCATGTATTACAGATTAATCACAGATACATGGATCAGGGCTAATGCTAATCTTGGTGGTATGATAGCGGCGATAATAGACCATTATGGACCATTATGCGCATCACCATGCAATATGCATTTCCTATTGTGGTCGTTGTCGTACATATCTCAAGTGGACGAGACAACTCCACAGACAACTTGTTGGTGTGGGAGACTTCAGTTCTCTGCCGAACTCGTATATTCGTCTGCAGCCGATTATATCACATATAAACTAAATTTATAGAGACAATTTACTTAACAGTATTAAGTAAAATATTAAATAAAAGCATACTTTTTTACCTCTACGATTCGTATATTTTGAAACGTCTCTCGTGATTGTTTATTTTTTTCCATTAAATATAAAAAACTCCCAGATTCGTTGCAACTAAGCCTATGTAAATTAATAAGAACTCTTTTACCTATATACTAACTACAGTAATAATTACAAAAGCTTGAGTGCTTACCGAAATAATTCCAAGAGTTATAAATACTGAATAAATTTATATTTAAATTATTAACACGAGGATGATATTTTATCGAAATGACTGGTGAAGTAGTTTTTAGTATTTGGAGTAACATATTTTTAAAATTAAACTTAATTAAGATAGCCTAATTATGTACATACTAGGTTTTGGCGAACAAAGTGGATAAAAAATTGGAAATATTAAATAATCACTAATAAGTGTATACTGCTATTTAATTGTATAGATTTGTGAAACCTTCACATGATGAACAACAAAGTAAAAAACTTTAAAAGATAAAAAAATAAAATATTACTTTGTACTTAGAAAGTTGAAAACCAATATTTGTTACATGTAACAAACAACATTGGAAAAACTAGACCAAGTGCCACTTATACTCTGCATGGAAAGAATGCAAATTTAGCCTTTATGAGATCACTTTGAAAACTGCAATATTTAAACCAATCAAACAACGTATCCACATCCATAAATGGTCGAATGTAACACTTCCTGAGCTGGGAATGTAATCATTAACTGATTTTTAGATTCAAATCACTGCACAATTACTACTAATTACGACCGGATGGCTTTGTCCATTAATGTAGAGCAAATAATATTACACAAAAAGGTAATTACTCGATATGATTCCGATCGGAAACACGGAAACAATGAGAGGGGGGCAATCAAATTACGCGTGAGCAAAATATTTCCCAACAACTCTTTACAAAATTAATTAATAACACACTAACATTTTTGCCGCTGGCAAAGACAAAGTATGGATATTACATAAATGCAATGTTTTTGCATTAATGTTGAAAGAACATGTTTTTAATTACACGCAGGGAAACTCCTAAACTTATAGACAAAACAATCACCGATGAAAATATTTTACGGAAATATTAAGCATGCAATTTCATAAATAATACAAGGTTATTACTATTTATTTTTATAAGGGGCGACGTTAAGGTGTAATTTTCGTAAAATTACACAGTAAAAATATGTACATTAAAGAAATTCCTGAGTCAAATATAATTGAAGCGGCAGTGACAAAAACGCACGAACCCAAGTTACGGTAGGGAAAGGCGTGTGTCTAAAATGTGGAATAACTGGGTAGCCGATGACGCGTTCAATCGGAAAGGCATTCAAGGCTGCAAACATTAATCTAAGCAGTTCGACAGCACGGCTAGTTACCGTACCGAGCATTGCAATGTTGGACTAATGTGTACTTGCGTCTCCCGTTTCCAAAAAAAATCTCCACCCTCCAAAAATGACAATTAATGTGGGATTTTGCGGGGCCTGGGTCAGATGTCAAACTTGCCGGACACAAAAACCTGACTACATACTTCCATTTATACAATTTAATTTTTACTTTCAACAACTTAACACTACATACACTACAATAAGTCAACCAAATCAGTGCACGCACAGGCCCTGACAAATATTTCCAGATTATATCATCCACAAAAACCTTCTACACTTCCCAAAATTGTTTCGTCAAAATATTTAAAAATTTGAGGTGAAAGTGAAAATATCAGTTTTGACCAAAAAATTCGTATTCGGACTGTCTGTCTACTTACCTGAAAAAATGACTGAGTTATTGAATTTGTAATAATTAGTAATATTCGCGTAATATTTCCCCTACATGAATAATGCACGCCCAATGCTAGACTATATTCAGCAACAATTATTCATAAAATTGTACACTAAACTTGGAAATTTTTTTTAATTTTTTTTGTCGCAATAACATACTATTTTATAACACATAATCCTTTTATAGTAGTAAACTCGATACGACTAAAAACATAAAATAAAAACTTTAAGTAATAGAAAGCAGTTTTGCCTAGGGAATACACCAAGGAAAAAATCTCTTATTTACACTGAGTGCGATCAGAACAACCGAACGCTATTCCAAACTGTAATAATAAATACGAAATACAAGCCATCTCCTAAGTGTTCGCCATTGTACTTTATTACAAGAAAGCAAATAGAAATAATCGATCAGGCGGAACAATACAGGAACAAACAGCGCCGCGACGCTGCAGCATCAATTGTAATTATTGTACCTTCCCGAGATTAATGACCCTGGGGAGAGCGAGCGACGGCATTTGTAAAGTTAAATTTTTAACAAAACTAAGAAACCCGTCTACAAAGAAAACGCGTGATTGACTTAGTAATTGAAGTTTCACGAAAACGCCCGGAAAACAAGAGGGTTGGGATTAAATCGCTGATTAGCAAATATTATAATTAGCAGAAATAAAATAAGGCGTAACAAATCAATCAAGACTAAAGAGTGGCTGAGGTTTTATTGTCACGATGTTCTAAATTCATTTGTACGTTAAAAACGTAAAACGGTATTATTATTTTGAAACATGACAGTTTAACATTTTGTGGATAGATTTGTTCATTTTTTATTACTTAACAATGACCAAATTATTAGTTTTCATCAAACGTAATCACGAAATAATGTAAAGAAACAAAACGTCTTAAAGGTGGGGCTGCTATTACATATTACGTGAATTTAAGCAAATAGGGTAATTCTAGAATTATCACTGATTTACGATTAATTATTTGTATCAGATGTTACCAAAAAAATATTAGGAGCCACGCAGTTTCTTACAGCTTATTTGCTTTCAGATAAATTGTATTTTAATTATTAAATATACATATCCAACTGTCGAAAAAGGGTAATATCGTCGAAGATTATGACTTAATTGCTCGGTGTGTTTGACCCGGCGATCCAAGATCCCGATTCTCGGATCGTCGCGATTTCATTGCACTAAGCATGAAATGCCATAATAAATTCAAAATGAATGACCACCATAACTAAGGCGAGTCACAGCCAATGACCCGCGGAACAGAGATGGCTGCGATGCGGTCAGTCAACCGTGTGAAAGTTGACGATCGCAACAATGCCACGAATCATCTACATGACGTCATCGTATAACCTGGCAACAATGTGTTGTCAGCTGATCACATCAGGACGTGACGTAGTTGCCAGCTGGCCCCTAGAGACCGCTCGTCAACTGCACCAGTTTTTGCGTGCTTCTGAGCGGAAAGAGTTTTTATTTTGTCATATTTAAATACTCTCCTACAGTTTTCTCTCCGATGTAGGGCTTGTAAAAAGAGTAGAGGAAACAAAAAATATAAATAAGAGAATATGGAAAATTCCATGCCATTTCTTGTGAGTGCTTGAAATAGATATAATAAACTTCGAAATGTGTAAAAATACAGAACCTAACAATGAATATGTTAAAATAGAATGTTAACTGAGTTTACTCACTATATCTGTTCATTAATGGCGATAAAGCGGTCAGTACTAAATTGAAAAAAATGAAAAATTACTTCAGAAACAATAAACGGTAAAAGTTATTTCAATGATACATTATTGTAAAAAAATCAACTCAATAATAATGATCGATGTAAGAGGTCCAAAAACGATGGTCAAATTTTGATTGTAACATAGAAAAGTATAAAAGCACCAAATTAAAATCAAACACGCGCCCTTACAAGATAGATGTAAATTGAACAAAAACAAAGGTAGAGAAAGAACATTATTTATACTCCAATATATCGTGGGAATTGCAACCGAGACGGGTAGCAGTGATAAGTAAACTGCCCGCGGTAAAACAATCGGAGCTGGGAGGACGTGATGCAAATCATCGGACGCTTTCCCGCCGCACCGCCAGGCGGCGACACCTGCACATATCTGACTAACTCATATACTCCACCACTTTGTTTAGTACGGAACTTTTTATATTAATATTATTACTTAAGATGCTACAAACTACAACTTATAGAGAGTCAGCTGAGTTAAATATTCCCTAGTCAAACCGCCAAAAATCTTTCTTAATTGTGTCCTCTTCTTGGTTCATAAAAAGAAGCCATTACTACGACAGACGCTCGCCATCTTGGAAAGGTCTTCCATATCTAAGTCCATACCTCTATTTCGTTTCATTTCCAAAAACTGCCTTAATTTTAAATTTAAACTCTTTAAATGTAATTCATGTATTATCAGTTTTTATAATAATCCCTCCAAGTTCTTACATTATTGTACATTATCATATTAATTTGCGTTAGCAATTTTTTTTAAATATTTCAATTTATAACTATTACCGTATTTAATGTAAAGGTACTTCTTTAGGAAACAAAAAAACAATATTAAAAAATTTTTAAATTTATAAAAATATTGTAAAAAAATGTTTAGAAATATATTAATTGTATTAACACGATAATCTCAAAAAATGTCCGATCGAGAAAATTTTGACTTCCAACAAATCTCGGATATCGTAAAAACTAGTAAATAAACTTAGTTTGGGGGGTTTGTACCCCAAAAAGGGTTTTTTGCGTTTTTCACATGTAATTTTTAAAAATTTCTAATTTTATATTTCACCATTAGAATCAGCTTAAAAACTACACAATTAAGTTCCTTAAAGTTTTTCTCTATCTTAAACGGTTACCGAGATATAAAAAAATCTAAACACAGTACGTTGTATTTTGAGGCTCCAATGTTAATCTTATGGAGGATTAGGAAAAATTAATTTTTCACTTATTATCTAATATTTTTTTATGAAACTTGATATTTAGCTTCATGTGGTTTAGATCCATACATTTGTGCTAAAAAATCATAGTTTATGTGTTTATCATGGCAGCAAACCTGCATACTCTTTTCCCATGTTAATCATATGGAGATTAGGCAAACTCCTTTATTTATGGACAGATGTTGATAAAAGTTGGTATAAATGTTAAAAATAAATTTTTGATGGTATACTTTCAGTGTTCCTCACAGCAGCAAACCTACTCACTCTTTCCCATTTTAATCTTATGGAGAATAGGCAAATAATTCATGTTATACAGATTTACAAATTACATTTATTATTATTATAAAATTGATTTAATTTGAGTACGCATTTATGATCAATCTATATGGACTTGGTCAACATAACGTTTTAATTAATTAATTGTTTAACTCCCTCGTATTTCTTAAATTAATTAATAGCTTCAGGCATCTCTAATTTTTTGTTTACAAGAAATGTGTTAAAATAATTTTGTCAACTACCAAACGTCTTATCATAGAACTCTTATAAATGTTTAGAATTTTAATTCAGCTTGGTACATCGCACAATCATGTTATTATTTTGTACTCAGCTTCTGCAAATCTGCAGATGTGCCTTCCATAGTAATACAGCTCGTATATTAAAACTTAAGTAAAGGTACTCATTTTAAGGCCTCAGATTTGTCTTCAGAAAGTTTTGAGTAACGTTTGGTTCTGGGGCTATCAATTTATTAACGCTCGAAAATGAATGATATGGCATTTAGCAATGACGAATCCAAATGTTATAGATTCAATTACCACACTTATTATCGATGTTACTAATTTTACAATATTTAAAATAACAGTAATAGTTTCTCTGAGACGCTTGTATTTAAATGATTTTTCAGAAGTATAAAATGAGGACAAACTAGATTAGTAATGCGATGCTTGTGTGAATATCTAAAATCCTCATTTTATTAGCGAATTTCCCATAGGGAAGTAGCTATTACCGTAGGTCTCATGGCAAGAGTTAAGCCCGAGACCATGTTATTTTTTCTTCTTTAGGTGCCCAGAGACCAAAAACAATAGGTTGTTATATAATTTTATAAATATATATATATATATGTGTGTGTGTCTGTGAACACGATAACTCTCGTAAAAATGGTCCGATCGAGACCAAATTTGGTAGAGACGTGTATTCCTACAAATGCTCGGACGAGTTCGTAAACCAGACATATCGGTCAATGGGAACGGGTAGGTTGGGGGGGTTTTGTACCCCAAAATGGGGTTTTTTGCGTTTTTCACATGTAATTTAAAAAAATTTCTTATCAGCTTAAAAAACTACACAATTTAGTTCCTTAAAGTTTTTCTCTATCTTCAACGGTTACCGAGATATAAAAATATCTAAACACAGTACGTTGTATTTTGAGGCTCCAATGTTAATCTTATGGAGGATTAGGAAAAATTAATTTTTCACTTATTATCTAATATTTTTGGATGAAACTTGATATTTAGCTTCATATGGTTGAGATCCAAACATTTGTGCTAAAAATCATAGTTTATGTGTTTATCATGGCAGCAAACCTGCATACTCTTTTCCCATGTTAATCATATGGAGATTAGGCAAACTCCTTTATTTATGGACAGATGTAGATGAAAGTTGGTATAAATGTTAAAAATAAAATTTTTGATGGTATAAATGGCTACTTTCAGTGTTCCTCACAGCAGCAAACCTACTCACTCTTTCCCATTTTAATCTTATGGAGAATAGGCTAATAATTCTTATATTTATCGACAGATTTTGACCAAACTTCTTATATATTATTATTATTATATTATTGATTTGGAAATTCGCTGAGTACGCAGGTCTGCTGCGACGGGGGTATTTTTATTTGCGTTTTCTTGTCAAAAATGCAATATGTGTTGACAGTTTTTTCAGCTACAATACCTATGAATAATTCTCATAATTACCGTTTTAAAATGGAAAGGTATCCCATCCCACTCCCAAAGAGTGTCACAGTGTACAAAACGATCACACTGAAAACAAAAGCCATTCACTGTGACACAGGCCAGACTGTGATCAGTGATCACCCTTGACACAGATTACGTTTCCGATGACTTATTAAAGGGTACACAGGTAATGAGACTCCCAAATTTGGGGGGTGGGGTTCTCTTGACAGATAATGGATAATCCAGAGCTGTGAAATACGAGCACGTCAGGGGGTAGGGTACCGAGGGTCATTGTTTACAGGCCCTGTTTGCTAAATCACCGGTGGACGGCGAAAAGTCAAACGCAGAACGTCCCTCGGGAACCAGAATATCCACTGTTATTGTTTTGGCGAATCACTAATGTTTATACGTGCGCGGTCTGAGTATCTATGCGTGGGTTTGTAAATACTAGCCATTATTGAAAAAAAGTTCTGAAATTTAATCATTTAAAAATCTACTTTAGAGAAATCTTTAATTTTAAATCTGGTTTCAGTTTTTTATCAGGCACTGAAAAATAAAACCTAATCAGAACTTTATCTACAAAGTACTGCTCTTTAATTTATTTTTAAATCCACGTAGTTTATAGTAAATTGAGAAGAAACTGTTTTTGACACAACTTTAAAAGTTTTATTTTCAAAATTCAATATCCTGAAACAATCAGGACAAGATTCATTGAGAAACCCCTATTACCATAGTTGTTGTTTCCAATTAAAAATTTTAATGGAAATACTAAAATTAGTACAATGAGCAGGAACTACATCTAATAAAGATATCGTGAACGAAATTACTTTATTTTATTATACCTGGATTTAAAATACAATAATATGAGTATATCATTTCTGAAGTAATCCAACAATAAAAAATGTTTAACGTAACAATTTATGTGTACATAAGTTAAATTACATTAGTAGATAGTAATTGTTTCATTTCTATTTTATAAAGTACTCGGTGGGTTGGATCAATAACACAAACGTATCAGAGGGATTTTGCCAATTAAATCTCAGTCGGCCTATGTGAGAGGCACGTCTGAAACCACATGCGGCAGATGTTGGCCTCTGTCACTTGTGGCTTGTGGCATGTCCGCCCCGGCCACTACAAGACACTGCACACAATGTTTGCTCTTTACAGCTCAAGTAGGATAGACCACATGCGGCAGATGTTGGGCCTCTGTCACTTGTGGCTTGTGGCATGTCCGCCCCGGCCACTACAAGACACTGCACACAATGTTTGCTCTTTACAGCTTAAGTAGGATAGACCACATGCGGCAGATGTTGGCCTCTGTCACTTGTGGCTTGTGGCATGTCCGCCCCGGCCACTACAAGACACTGCACACAATGTTTGCTCTTTACAGCTTAAGTAGGATAGACCACATGCGGCAGATGTTGGCCTCTGTCACTTGTGGCTTGTGGCATGTCCGCCCCGGCCACTACAAGACACTGCACACAATGTTTGCTCTTTACAGCTCAAGTAGGATAGACCACATGCGGCAGATGTTGGCCTCTGTCACTTGTGGCTTGTGGCATGTGCGCCCCCGGCCACTACAAGACACTGCACACAATGTTTGCTCTTTACAGCTTAAGTAGGATAGACCACATGCGGCAGATGTTGGCCTCTGTCACTTGTGGCTTGTGGCATGTCCGCCCCGGCCACTACAAGACTGCACACAATGTTTGCTCTTTACAGCTAAGTAGGATAGACCACATGCGGCAGATGTTGGCCTCTGTCACTTGTGGCTTGTGGCATGTCCGCCCCGGCCACTACAAGACACTGCACACAATGTTTGCTCTTTACAGCTTAAGTAGGATAGACCACATGCGGCAGATGTTGGCCTCTGTCACTTGTGGCTTGTGGCATGTCCGCCCCGGCCACTACAAGACACTGCACACAATGTTTGCTCTTTACAGCTTAAGTAGGATAGACCACATGCGGCAGATGTTGGCCTCTGTCACTTGTGGCTTGTGGCATGTCCGCCCCGGCCACTACAAGACACTGCACACAATGTTTGCTCTTTACAGCTTAAGTAGGATAGACCACATGCGGCAGATGTTGGCCTCTGTCACTTGTGGCTTGTGGCATGTCCGCCCCGGCCACTACAAGACACTGCACACAATGTTTGCTCTTTACAGCTTAAGTAGGATAGACCACATGCGGCAGATGTTGGCCTCTGTCACTTGTGGCTTGTGGCATGTCCGCCCCCGGCCACTACAAGACACTGCACACAATGTTTGCTCTTTACAGCTTAAGTAGGATAGACCACATGCGGCAGATGTTGGCCTCTGTCACTTGTGGCTTGTGGCATGTCCGCCCCGGCCACTACAAGACACTGCACACAATGTTTGCTCTTTACAGCTTAAGTAGGATAGACCACATGCGGCAGATGTTGGCCTCTGTCACTTGTGGCTTGTGGCATGTCCGCCCCGGCCACTACAAGACACTGCACACAATGTTTGCTCTTTACAGCTTAAGTAGGATAGACCACATGCGGCAGATGTTGGCCTCTGTCACTTGTGGCTTGTGGCATGTCGCCCCGGCCACTACAAGACACTGCACACACAATGTTTGCTCTTTACAGCTCAAGTAGGATAGACCACATGCGGCAGATGTTGGCCTCTGTCACTTGTGGCTTGTGGCATGTCCGCCCCGGCCACTACAAGACACTGCACACAATGTTTGCTCTTTACAGCTTAAGTAGGATAGACCACATGCGGCAGATGTTGGCCTCTGTCACTTGTGGCTTGTGGCATGTCCGCCCCGGCCACTACAAGACACTGCACACAATGTTTGCTCTTTACAGCTCAAGTAGGATAGACCACATGCGGCAGATGTTGGCCTCTGTCACTTGTGGCTTGTGGCATGTCCGCCCCGGCCACTACAAGACACTGCACACAATGTTTGCTCTTTACAGCTTAAGTAGGATAGACCACATGCGGCAGATGTTGGCCTCTGTCACTTGTGGCTTGTGGCATGTCCGCCCCGGCCACTACAAGACACTGCACACAATGTTTGCTCTTTACAGCTTAAGTAGGATAGACCACATGCGGCAGATGTTGGCCTCTGTCACTTGTGGCTTGTGGCATGTCCGCCCCGGCCACTACAAGACACTGCACACAATGTTTGCTCTTTACAGCTCAAGTAGGATAGACCACATGCGGCAGATGTTGGCCTCTGTCACTTGTGGCTTGTGGCATGTCCGCCCCGGCCACTACAAGACAATGCACCCAATGTTGGCCTCTGCCACATGTGGTATGTCCGTCCCGGCCACTACAAGACAATGCACCCAATGTTGGCCTCTGTCACTTGTGGTATGTCCGACCTGGCTACTACAAGACAATTCACCCAATTTTTTCTCTTTACAGCTCAAATAGTGTTTTTATTTAGTTCTCAAAAATAAAACCTTCTGTACTTTTAATGTAAAGAGAAATGAACCCTCTTTTCTTAAAACGTCTGATTGTAGATGATTCATGAGGATGATTAAAATACAGTTTAAAATGGTCTAGAACCATATTTTAATATAACTTTAATAAATTAAATTTATAGTGATATCCTTAAATATAATGTATTGTTTTAACCCCAGATGTAATCAGCCCTATAAACTATATCAATTGTTATGAATAATGCTTATTAAGACCTCACTAACTGATTTTTTTATCTGTTCGCATTTTTATAGATAGGCGTATAACGTAACAGTACCCATCGCACGACAATTTGTTTCTGTTTTAATATGAACGAATACGTAAATGACGCTCTGTTGGTCTATTATACGTGAACACAATCGTGACAGGAAGTAGATCATTTGAGAATTAAAAATCAGCAACGGTAGAAAACCACGCACAATTCCAGAAATAGTACGAGAGATCGAGAATAATGAATGAAAAGAAGAGCTGAGTATGGAGATGATAAATCCGTGGGCGGTGTCAGTTGTTTGGCAATTTGCGAATGCGGGTTGCGGGGACCATGCGGGCGCCTTAATGTTGCATGCGCGCCCCGCCAGGCCGCGCTCGCGACGATGCCCGGCTCGTTATGTTATACGTAATATGTATTCAGTTTTGATATATTATATCAAAACTATATTTTTAATAACACACATTCAATAACGATGTGACTGGCTCAGTGGTTCAATTACATAGAATTTTACAAATGGAAATAAATTTACAAAACCTTAGATTAGATTGGATTAGAGTTTTGAAATGGCGACCATACAATGTAGGTATTTAAAGCAAAGTATGAATGAGGATTGAATGTAAGATGATTGTGGTGCGATCTTGTAGTCTTGTTACTGACTAAGGCTGACATGTTCCTTAGACAGGACTATTAATTAATAGCCCAAGAGCCGATGACAATTAATGGACCTACAGTTTAACGTGGAATCCGAACCACGGCCTCTGAATTACGAATTGGTCTAATTTTGAGGATGGTCTTCGCGGATTAACGTATTATTCAACTGTGTGGACGTTAATCTACACAAGAGAACAATACACCCACCCATACAAACACTAAAACGTGCTATAATAAATCAAACTAATTGTAACATGTATAATTAAATAAATTCCAATTTTAATTGTAGAAAATAAATGGACATTTTTTTGGACAGCAATAAGAAAAACTAAAAAGTGTTTGTTAATATTGTATTTTAATACTAAACAAATTTATTTCATTATCTTTTGTATTTTTTTAATATTCCGGTTTTTTTAATATTAAAATCCGCTTCCTTGCCCTTCATTGTCGATTCCATTCTCATAAAGTTTAAACAATTTTAAAATTAAATATTAGATAGAATTGTATTTAAATATTACCTGTTTAAATTTAAATTTAAAATTTAATTAGTAGCCATAAAACGTATTATATTGATATCAAAACGAAGCGACGTCAAACCTTTTCGTCATAATTGTCAGTCAAATACACTTTGAAAATATGAATTCAAATAACGGGGATTAGTTGCCAACTAAGCTATTCAATTAAACCATAACGCAATTTAACTGGAGGGGTTTAATAATTATGTTGAGAAACGTAAAGACAAACCGTCTTCTCATCTATCATTCTGAAGATAAAAATTAGAGGCAATCATACAACGATTGACTTTGATTTAGAATTTTGGGAAACTATGACTCAATAACACTAAAAAAGGTGGAGGAGTACAGGACGAAAAAAACATAAAATTATTGACTGTTCCAACTTTTAATTTTTAACTTCACTTCGTGTGTCTGTTTTTTATTTATACAAAACAAAATATTGCTTAAATTATATAGAAAATCGACTTTTTTCGAAAGGACTCGACACAGACAATTAAATTAACTAATGAAAACTAATTATTCGTAATTAGAATGTTTTACGTTAAACAATCCATGCTGCATAAAAGCAATTCTTAATGATCGTTGTCTTATAAAAGTACACTACCCCTTAAGCGTTTCAGACTTGAAATAATTAATCCGCAAATTCAATCTTAAACCATAATTTATTAATCTGTTTACCGAGTTAAAACATTTAGCGACGGAAGCAGAATGCGAAATCAAAAATAAATAAACAAGCAGGTGAGGCGGGTGGAAATGAGAAAATTAACTGAGTAAATAACAGTTCAATCAAGTTCTGCTATTAATCTTCTTGGATTTCCTCGCTAGCCAAACAATCCGTCGCGCTCGGGGGCTTGGGATTATTTTGGCCCAACAATCAGCAGCCCTTACCCCTCCCACCACGGCTCTGTAAATAAAAACTGGGTATAGAGTGTTTCAGACCCCTTTGCCAAACCCAATTTCCTAAAGGGATTTAATTTTTACTTATAGTCGAAAAAGGTACGGTAGCACATCACTTGTTGCAACCCGTTCAGACCCTTATTGTTATTTACTGAAACCTACCCTTAAGTGGTAGTTCGGTGGGGTTGGATGTAGGGTTTACGTTTTTACACTTGTCACCTAATCCAAATTAAACTCTATATAAAGGTAGGAAAAAGTACGAGCCAAACTCGAAAGATATATTAAAATAGATATGCTACAGACACGTTTATCTTAAATGTAACTTCAGTCACGAGACACATATTTTAAACTATAACTATGTGTCTCTGATAACGATCTGTCCGTAATTATTTTTCATTATCGATCATATTCAATATTCAAAACAAAAAATATTGTATTTACGTTCCTGTGGGAAAAAGGTTAGCTCAAGGATATGTCTAAAGGGAATGTTTTCAGTACCTCTAAACATATCACTTATATCCAAGACCATATGTCTGCAATTCTGTTACAATTTTTGGTCTGATTAATTGCCAATATCCCTCCCCCCAGAGCTAATACATATCTATGTCAAAATGACCAATAGATATGGAATATAAGCTTAAGATATTCAAAATAATACAATCAAAGGCAAAATTATAAGGATAAAAGAAACCCAAGGGGTTAAAAAAATTCGGCTTTAATTTAGCTTAAAACGAGTAGCCTATATGAAAATAGGACGAAATAGCTAATTATAAAGTGGTTTACAAACAAAAATTAATTTTTTGCAGTCTTTAAGGTGAAAAACAATGGTTTACTCTTATTTTTCGATTCCAGAAATTTTATTTCCCGGGTATTCATCAAAATACAAGAGATTCCTCTATATACTATTTAGTTTCTTATGATAAAAACTCACTGGACACAGCAAATATATTTCAGTAATCTTCAACCACAACCCAATAAAACCCAAGATTTGTACCGTTACATTCGAAAATGTAAAAAAGCCAACAAACAAAAATGGCAAATAAACTGAAAACAATAACCGTACAAGGTGAATTAAGTTTGGAGGGAAAGAGGGAGGTCATTGAGGGTGGAGACGTTGCGATGAAATGGCAGCCGTGTTGAGGCTTGTGCTGGAGGCAGGAGAGAAGGGATTGTTTTCAGCTGGGAACAGGGTGGAAGCGGACTTAATGGAACTTCCGCGCTGCTCCTCGATACGCCTGGAGTGCCGGGTAAAATACCTCCTTAGCTGCTTCTCCATCCACACCGGTGCAGCGCGGCTACATGATACAGCACGTGTCTGGTGGCGCCGGCTCCTTGCTGTATACTCGCGCTGACAAGCTGAACATTACTCGTCCACGGAGGTACACGGAAACGCATGCAAACCTGTTCCAATTAGATAACAATGTTAAAATTGTTTTACAATGACCATTAAAAAGACCATACGCGGTCTTTCATGAACATTAACTCAAAACATGAACAAACTACAGTTTTAAAAGAATCTCCCTCATATATTTATCACAGAAATGTTGTCGTTGCTTATTAACAAGAAACATCAAAACAAATGTTTTTAATCTTGATTAAAGGTTATAATTGTTGGTTTACCATATAACAACCGTAAACCTGAATAACGTGTCCTCATCAATAAAAAGAAGAGCGGATAAAATCACGCAGAATCTCTTACCACCAAAATCTAAAATTATGTACAATGATGAATATCAAAAATATTTTCAATGGTTGAGTAAGGAGAACGTGACACCTGCACATGTAAGTGATGACATTTTGTTGGTTTACTTGACTCATCTATCTCAGAGTAACAAAGCTAATAGCTAATACTCTTTGGAGTAAATTTCCAATGGTCAAGAGTTGTTTGAATATAAAACTTTGATCACTCTAACTTTCCCAAATGTCTCGTTCCAAAAGGCAATCTGTGGACTACGTCCCAAAAATTCTCAAGTACTCTCTGCTGATGAAATCGCAAAATGCATATTTAAGGTCCCAGACCATGACTGGCTTTTAACCAGTAATTATGATTTTTGGAAGAGAATTTACAGCAGAAGAGCATGAGCAAAGATATTTCATCAACGATCTATTTTATTTAAAAAGTAGATAACCATTTTTAAGATGTCAATAATATTTCTGAGGCAGTTTTTTTAGCAATGGTATATTATTATCCACCAGTTAAATTACTAAAAATGTAATTCTGATCGGATGGATAGCTAGACGTTTTAAATGGTAGTTAAATGAGGTGGAGGTACTTGAAACCAATTGAAAATCCTTAACTCTCCAACTCGTAACGCAACATACATAGTGATAAAAAGTAAGTTAAAACACAGAAAATATTGATAGTGGAAAAAGGAAAATGTGATTAATGAAATAAACTCAACACAGAAGTAAGAACGTGTTGAAAAGAAGGCGAAGGTGACGAGTAACTGTGTTGCAGCCTACTGTGCCTGATCAGAGGTCGTCTCCGGCTACGCGCCTATGTTTATGTTACTGCCATTTCCCAACGAGTGTCGATAAGCCAAAAATACTGAGGGTGTGGCGAGCCGAGAACAATACCACCTGTTTAGCTCTAATCCTATCAAGGAATAAAAGTCATGACAGTTGTCAACGAAATGCTTATTTTCTTAAGAGTCTGCATCAGTGGTAGCCATCTTGAATTTTAGTCCCGTATGAGCAATGTTAAATTCTGGCGCCTATATCTCCTTGACCTATTGTCATAAATTAACGGAAGAGGTGTCAAATTAAAGGTATTACAGTCCTCCAGGGCACCACCTTACAGAACTTCTTATTTTCGCTCTCAATAAAGAAATAATAATTATTTATTTTGTAAAATATTCCTGGATTTTTGTTTTTATATCAAGTTAAATTTTTGAACATATTAAAAGGTCATGCCCTTGAGCCACATCTCATCAATGTACTTCCAAAGTTTTACATTGATACTTTGATAATTAACACCACTACAGACGCCAAAGTGAAGGTATGTTCCGCCAGAATTTAACATTGCTCTTACGGGACTAAAATCCAAGATGGCTACCACTGATGCAGACTCTTAAGTAATAAACATATTTAAGCTACGTAATTTGTGTGTATAATTTAGAGATTCAAAACATATACTGTCTTTTTAAGATTAATTATTAGGTATCAGATCTTTAACAATTTAAAAACTGTTTTAAGCCAACGCAGGTTTACTGACAAAATAATCCATTAAATTCAGTAACACTGACTTAAAACTAATTCTGTAAATCGATGTAACCTAAATTCATTACTAGTTTTCACAAATGTTTAACATAGCCATATAACTTTAGAAATAAAATGCTATAAAATGTACAGAAAAAAACTGTAGAATGGACTAAAATGTAAAATATAAGCTTCCCAAATTACAATAGGCAATTCTAAGCATTGAATCACTCTCTAAGTAGAATTATTTTTAAATGCAATTAATTCCTTAACAGATATTTTACACTCTCCCTTACAATGTGACAGTAAGAAAGCGAGTAAAGACTTAGTCCGGATCCGGAAACGCGAAACAGTTCCGATGAGAAGAAGAAGACTCAATAAAACAAGGAATCTGCGATAACAGGTCGGGCCGTTGTAAAAACGCAGTAAAGACGCTCCGGTCGGTCTAATCTGCGATCCGTCTCCGACGCGCTCGCCTAACTGACTCACTGTGCTTTCGTGGGTAATTAGCAGTAGGCTCATTAACAGATTATTGAAGTGGATTGCTATATTGCCTCTAAGTTATTCTTTTTCTGTTTACAGGTACAGGTTTACTGTTGGAGTTTTCAGACCGCTCTAGAGCCTTTGACTTGACATTACGACTGTTTTTTGTAGCAGGGACCAACTGTTTAAAGGGCCTACCGAAACACTTAATTGACTTATTACTTCTGATTTACTTGTAATCTCTAAAGCTGTCCAGGATTGGGAAGTTTAAGGGGAAAACGACGAGAAAAACTACTTTACTACTTACTACTTTAGTTTACTACTTAGTAAGACAAGTTGTTTGTTCACAATAAATAGCATTTATAAAATGGACTTTGTATTGCCTTTTTAAAGTACTTCTCAAGTATTGAGAAATAACGTGATAAAAAATTAATAGAAGATGGAAAGCCGATTAAGGCCATTTTCCTTGTTCCTTATATACTGAAACACAATAGAAATAATTTAGTGAGTCAGGATATAAAACAAGAAACAGTGAAAGTATTACTTTTGATCAAATACAGATGTTTTTTTACTTCTCTGCCGATCGGAGTTTTCATCGTTTTGACTAGTAAACAGCGAAAAAACTGATTCTAAAACTAATTAAAGAACAGTAAGTATTGAAGGATTATTAGTTATGGTATTGTCACAATTCACGATTTATTAACTGAGTGAGAAATGCGAATGGAATCCACAACCTTCATAAATTACTGGTAAGCGTTATGTTCCAAAAAAGTAACTACAAAAAGTAGAATACCGTTAAAATAAATAAAAAACAGTAATATAGTTGTAATTACTGTAGAACTAAACGCAAAACTAATTATATTTATATTAACACTATATAAAACAATAAAGTGAAGCCATTAAATTTAAAAGGTTTTATATCCTTTAATCACAAAAGTGGTCGACATTTGTTTGAATTTCCTGTTTAAAAGGGGAAAACAATTAACAATTGCACTGGGAATAAACATCATACTGTTTAGATATGCTAGTTTTTAAAGTAATTAAAAATACGATAATGGAATTATATACTTAATACCTCTGCAACTGTATAATGCGTTAATAACACATTAACAGTGAGATCTAAATTTACTAAATTGCATCGCTCAGTGTAACAACTGGGTTAAATGCATTCTAGAGAATAGAATTTCGGGTTCTCGGGCACGAGCCGGGGCAGGAAGTCGAGCACTCGCAGTGTTGCCATCTCTCAGCGGCAAATGTATTTTTGTTGTCAAGTTGGTAGAGTGGTTCCGGCGGGAACCGATAAATAAGCGCCCCCCTCGTTGATTGACACCGACTCCGGTTGCCTAATCCGATTCTTAATTCGGTTGATGACCGTTTTGTAAATTGGCTAATTAACAGATAAATATTTCGTCAACAATACGAAAGTAAAATTAGTCTATACTTTTAGTCGATTTGTTAGGGCCGATTGGATATGTGGCTGCGGTTGAGGTTTGCAGAATTTTTTAACATCGATAATATAAGCATTGATCTTTCACTTCCCTCCAACACTATGTTAAGGGAATATTGAAAACGACCTAATGCCTGGTCTTTATTGAACTTGCATGTTATTAAGTCTTGTGTAAACTTCTGGAGAAGGCCTAGTTTTGAGAGTTGTCAGATCGCACTACAGTCTCTTACGTGACCTAACGACTACTTATGTAGCCTGGACCAACGGCTTAACGTGCCTTCCGGAGCACGGTGGTGGTCTAAGAAATTAAATTTTACATCTGCATTGACCAGGAATCGAACCCTAGACTTTTGGGAGGTTGGTCAGTACGTATCCACTCAGCTATTACTACCAAAATATATATGTTTTTTATTGATCTCATTGGAACAGATAAATTAAAATAACCTTATATATTTAAAGAAATACAGCTTTTATATTTTGAAGAAAGACAGGTCCAATAACAAAAAAAACATAAGATTCCCCCAAGGATCGGAGAGGATTCCATCGATGCGGGCAGCGACGTTCTCGCAAGAGCAACATCTGTAATCCTGTCTGTAATCAATTACAAGGTAGCCTGTGTCAGCCTGTCTCTGTCACCAGGAAATTGAAGCAACAAGCAGGCCCAAGTTCGGCCGCACACTCGATGATAACATTAACACACAGTACCGCAGTTTAATACTTAACGAACAACGTTTATGTATTCCATACTGGATTACTTCCAACTATTATGACCGTATTATACTCATCGCCTTAATGCATTCACTGAACTAACGATTTTAAATGTACTTGTAAGTTATAAGATAATGCTAAAATCGATTGTGTTAAAAAAAGTTTACAATTTAAAGATTTTTGTACACACTTATAATTAATAGCGTGAGATTATCAAATAAAGTTTTATAAAAAGAATTTTTTTAAAAAAAGACAAAAACAATTACTCTCGGTGAATTTTGTGGATAAAATTATGTAAGCTAGTATACTAAACAATGTTATTATCTGAAAGGGAACGGTCCAAACTCAACGTGATGCTCCTAATGCCTGAGTTAATTGGATTTCCAATGACACAGTCCGAACCTTGGTAATGTAAATGAATGTCTAATTGACTTAAGACAGGTTAGTAACATTAACATCCCAATGACATCAAACTGACGGTTGCAGTATTGGGAGGTGACCACCGCTGCCGTGGAGTGGTCACGTTTCGAACGAACGTCGGACATCCACGTCCTTGGCGGCCGCGGGGAACATCTTTCATGGAGAGCATTTCATCAATTTCGCTAGGATTACAAATCTTGGTGGACAAAAGGTCTATTGAACGTTCGATCCGCGGTCAGGACACCGAGGCACGCACGGCCAGCCTGAGCTGCTACTGCAACCATGGGAGACCAATCCGGGCACAGAACATTGTTTGTAAAACTACATCGTTCAAACCCATTTAAAATTTACCTTTAGGGTGGATTAGTTTTTTTTACAATACATACAAACATATCAAATATTCTAAAATTAACACTACAGGTTAAGTTTTGAATTTAAATGTGTAAAATGAGTGAAATGGCATGAGGCTTTGTAGGCTGGGTAATTAATCAGTTGCTCAATGGCCAAAGCAAGTTACCTGTAGTCTGGTATGCTGTATAGAGCAAGAGTGACAATGACATGCTGATATCAACTGACGTGGAAGGCGATGTAAACTCTAAATACATTTTATGAAAAAATAGGGAACATATAATTTATTAACCAATTTCACGTGCATAATGTAATGTATAAATGAATAGTGAATTACGGATTACTGATTAAAATTTAAAAATGAATACTACGCAAGAAAAAGAAATTTCAGCTTCTATACGAGAAAAGTTTAATGCTATAAAATAATTTTACACTGCCAAGTATTGGGATGTCAAACAAAACTGGTAAAACCGTTTACTGAACTCTAAGCTCATCCTAACAAGAAAGTCATGTTATGAGCTGTTCCACAAACATTACACCATGTTCAGCCGAAAGTTTCTGGTACGAAAACAATCTGCTGTACCAATGTTTACCCCAATCACCCTCTGTAACATCTCCG
This sequence comes from Nephotettix cincticeps, assembly GCA_023375725.1. NCBI lineage: Eukaryota > Metazoa > Arthropoda > Insecta > Hemiptera > Cicadellidae > Nephotettix > Nephotettix cincticeps. The sequence goes on from CM041785.1 coordinate 26,938,981, forward strand.
CGAGAAAAGTTCACGGTAAAATAAACACCGGGTTCGTTTGAATGGAAAAAATGTCAATACGGTTGTCGGATCTCCGGCGTAGGGGAGGAGAGTATCGGTGCGAATTTATAAACGAAAGTCGATTTCGGGGAACAGGATGTAAATGAGCGGCTTAGAAGGCCTTTTGCAGCACGAAGGGCCGCGCCGATTAGTCCAGTTCGAAGCTTAATCCGGGAGTTGACGGGGATAAATGTCTGTCGTTGTAAATGCCTACAGGGTAAAAAGGGTGTCCACGAAATGGATGAGACAGTATGGTAGGTATATTGTTGATAGTGATAGTGATAGTTAATAGTGTAATAGCGAGGGTGTAGCCTTCTACAGGGTGTCCAGTGTCCACGAGAGAGTCGAGACAGCATTGCAGGGGTGGTAATGTGTAAAGTAAAGTTTTTTGTAACCTTCTAGTCAAGGTCTGGTGTCAGAGTTTTCATGTCGCAATAGTTCCTTTAACGTGACCTAAAGACTACTTATGTAGCTGTGACCAACGGCTTAACGTGCCTTCCGAAGCACGGTGACAGTCGGAGAAATGCAATTTCATATGTGCCATAACCGGGTTTCGAACCCAGTTTTTTTGGGTGGTTGGCCAAGATAATGTGTGTACCTAGGGGGTGGCAATATAAAATGAGGCTCGTAGTCTATGGTACACGGGGATATAGACTTCTACAGGGTGTCCACGCACTGGCCAAGACAGCACAGAGGGATGGTAGTGTGTAACTAGGGGGTGGTAATATATAATGAGACTCGTAGTCTATGGTACACGGGGATATAGCCTTCTACAGGGTGTCCACGCACTGGCCAAGACAGCACAGAGGGATGGTAGTGTGTAACTAGGGGGTGGTAATATACAATGAGACTCATAGTCGATAGTACACGGGTGTGTAGCCTTCTACAGGCTGTCCACGAACTGGCCGAGACAGCACAGAGGGATGGTAGTGTGTAACTAGGGGGTGGTAATATATAACGGGGCACATTGTCAATTGTACGCGGGGGTGTAGCCTTCTACAGGCTGTCCACGAACTGGCCGAGACAGCACAGAGGGATGGTAGTGTGTAACTAGGGGGTGGTAATATATAACGGGGCACGTTGTCAATTGTACGCGGGGGTGTAGCCTTCTACAGGGTGTCCACGAACTGGCCGAGACAGCACAGAGGGATGGTAGTGTGTAACTAGGGGGTGGTAATATACAATGAGGCTCATAGTCGATAGTACACGGGGGTGTAGCCTTCTAATAGCCTTTGATCAAACACTACCGGCCAGCCCTTTATTGGTTTGATAATGGATGGACGTAGAATGTGCTAGGTGGGAATGTTTACATTGACGCGGGAATTTAACCTTCGATGTTGCTCCAACACTGTTAATCAACAATAATTTCGTTTAGAGTCAATTTTATATAAAATATGTATAAACAGTATCATATGTAATCATAGATGTAATAGCGAGGGTATTTTAGCTTCCTTACAATTGTAGTGATAAATCGTGTATTATAGTAATAAAGGAGACTATATTAGTAGTATGTTACTTAGTTACAATACCTCTTTGTATTCAATTACACTACATATTATGATGGTGGTTGCGGTGTTTCTATTTGATTTTCTTTGATTATTGCTAACCACATACCACTTACTTTTCTGATTAAAGTTAAAACATTAAGACGGCAATAAACGTAAAGTACCGCAAAATTAAACGACGCTGCAAAAGTAAAGAGATAACGCGAACACAAGCGGTAAACTAATGGAAACTGGATAAAAAGCTTAATTATATCATGTATTTATTATAAAAGTTTGGGCTTCATTCAGTGAAGATCAATTACAACGTGGAGTTGAGGTTCATAATCAAAACAAATCCGAAGAAAACTTGGTCGTGGTTAGCAAATTACATAGTTTAACGAGTTATAAGTAGTTTGCAACAACATTCAATCTACATGAACTTGTTGCCAGGCTGGAGCATCCACTACCAATCATCAAACTAACTTATTCAGAACACAGCACACAAATTATTACTTCAAGTTTAACTTAATTTTTTCTTTTGAATTTTATTTAATAATGGTTAATTATTATTTCGTATCATCATTAAAAGTTTTAGAAATATGTTTCTTTAGTTTATTTCGGTAACTTATTCATCCCACAATCCACACGGAATATTTCCCCCTTTTAACTATATTAAACCTACCTTCCCTCAATCTCTGTCAAACCTTTCAAGCTGTCATCGGCTATTAGTTGACACATCTGGGAAAACCAATACGATCCCCGACCAGGATGATAAATTATATCCAGTAGGCCCCAGCTGTTATGTAGATGGTCCCTGGCGAGATAAGCTACTACTAACCGACATGACGGAAACTATAACCTATAAAACGACCCGTGGGCAACCGATCACCAATGACCCCTTTGATCTCTTCTATCTTAATGAAACCTCCAATTACTCTATTTAGTACATACAAGGCCGCGATAATGGAAGAATGACTTGAAGCTTCTTATAACTTGCTACGAATATCGTATATCGAATGTAGTTCTAGCAGTTTAATGAATATGTAACAATGTATACAATAAACTCATTTTACCCTAGTACGGCCACGACATTTTTAAATAACAGAATATTTTCTTAATTTCAAAATTTTATAGATAAGATAAAACGAATTAGTTTCATTACTTCCTTGGTTCTTTTTGTTGAGAGAACCATCTAGAACTACGGAAACAATACATTTAATATACTTTCAAAAAGCTACGATTAATTGTCAGATTTCATGCCACTGTATAAATTAACTTTAAGTTATAGGCTAACAATTGAGAGAGCTTAAGGTACATCACTACCGTAAGTACTTTTGTACTTTAGTTACTGAATTTTGTTAATATTTTTATTTGTTTTTAGTTTCATTTTCTTCACTGGCCACACAACTGGATTTAAGTGGCCTGTATATTTTATGTAATTTCTTGAAAGGAAATAAATCATTTATTCATTTATATTCATATTCATTTTTGTAAATTTTGGGAATATTCAGACTTGATTTCTACAATTATATTAAAACAGTGTAGAACTATGTATAATAAATAAAGGTGCATGTGACTTTCAATTTTGGAATGTTTTGGGACGAAAAATAAAAATAAAATTCAACGATCAAAGAATATTTTGTCGAATATAGAAAAAAAGTCGGTTTATTAGTTTTGACCCTATAGTCTGGTGATCACCATGATCATGATTTCAAACTGACGAATGTGTGTTAAAATACGAGATCGTTTAAGGATTAAAACTAGATTTATCTCATATTTTAAATCTGTTAAATTAGACTTTTTTCTGGTTCCACAAAATGAAACGACTTCCTCGATTGTTATTTGGCACCTGGACGCGGCCGCCTATATGACGTCATGACTATATGACGTCACGGCGCGAGGACAAAGGCCGTTTTTGCGGTACGCACGGTACTAACGGTTATTGGAATGTTTTGGATCAGATAATTTTACGATAATTCGGACGCTTTGCACACATTGGCTCCACTTGATCGCAAAGCAGTCCTTTGTCATTGTTTAATAGGTTGGCGGATATGTTATGTCACTCGATTAGTCCGGACTTTATGACTGTCATAGGTTATACGACACCTGTGTCGAGCCCGATGAAAATATTGACTAATATGATGTGAATGACTATTTGAAACGTTTTAGTACTAATAAAAATATATTACATAAAGAAAATATTACATTAATGCAAGCAATGTCAAAAACAGGAAAGCTCCTAATTGTAAAATTTAATTGTTTGAATAAAATTCTAATTATATTGTTAATATTCCAATAACCATAGTTATAGCCATAAAGAAAGTTAGTATGTATATGGAAAACAAAGTAGTTTAAATGTCCGATTTCGTTGTTACTCACTGAACATATTGAATCTGATATTTAATTCGAAATGCATTTATAAATGTCCTATTTAAAATATATCTATTCCTAAAACCTGCAACGAAAAGAAAACTCACTCATTTTAAGACGATTTGGACTGTAAAAACACTGGTTTTCAATAATTATTCGTTATTATATTTTTATTTTACTATAAAGGATGAAAGGTTCTTAAGAGATTTAATCAGTGCCACCATATGAGATTACAGTCTCAAAGCAAAAATTTTAAATTGTGTTTTCCATAACTTCACATACATAAGTAATAAAAAATATTAACTATATCCTCGAATATATTATAAAAATTTAATTCAGGGGTAATAGTAAATAGCTGTGAGCAATTTTGATGAAAAATAAAGATATAAAATTAAAAAACACCATATAATACCCAGCAATAACAACACATTAAATTAAACACAACTACTGTATTTTATAAGGACCGCGCGAATTTTGACAGTTTGCCAAAGCAAAAATACCATTGTTTTATGGGACTATATCACAATATGCCGCCTCTTATGAGGAATCTAAGCTTATAATTTTCTTGTGAAACATTTAAAAAGATAAAGTTATAAGAATAAAACATTTAAAAAGATAAGGGTATAAGAATCGTGTTGCGCAGAATGCGAAACGCGACCGTCCCCAGCTAGAGTTGGAGGCAGAGGGATATCTTCTTACAGTCGGCTTAAATATCACAACTCGCTAACTGCCTTTGACGACGATCTCTCTGGATTCTTAGTGACCTTTATTCTACAGAGAGCATCAATTAGGCCTACTCGACATCACAGCGTTTAAAAATTCCTTCAACAACCTCCACGTCTTATCGACCAGATATTTCCAGCCACTTTCAAATGTCTATTTTCTTTAAAAACTACTGTTAAGTTAAGTTATGTTTCCAATTAACATTTATATCTTATTGAGTTACGCGTTTGAAAAATTAAACACGCGATTCTTATATTTTTCCTCTAGTCGCTAATTATTTTGCAAAAATATGTCTGTACGAAAAAAGGTTGTCTATGAAATCCAACAAACTAGCTAATCCAACTACGTAACTGTATTATTTATGTTTTGTGCTGCAATGCATTATCTTAGTATTATTGAATATAAAACTAGTATATAACCTCCAAAAAAGCAAAGCCTATGAGGTTGCGAAATATTTCTCAGCTTTTCATCTTATGTTAAATACAAAAATAAGTTTGTGTGTGTGTGTGTGTGTTCAAGTGCATAAATTTTCACAAAGTGATAGGGTCTAGTGTAGAAAATTTGATAATATAATTAATTATAAGACATTTCTTTAGAACCAGACATATTTTGTTCAAAGTATTTTATTGATCAATTCATATATATTTCGATAACAATTTCATATTCAGATTGGTTTTACTATATAATTTTTTATCATAAGAATGAGTTATATAGTATTAGGACTAGACATTATCACATGTAAACTTGACAAAACTTGCAAGTTGCACTACTAAAAATAAATTCTTTGAACCTAAACTGCCCATCTCCATATGCCTAGGGCCTGTTCGTTGAGTTAAGGGCCGTGAGGCATCGTTGCTGTATTAGTTGCTAGCTAGAGGTGACCGCTCATGATCTGACAGGAGTTGCCGGCTGTTTGTTTCGATCTAGCAACCTTTGACTAACCGGACCTGATTGTGGGATTTTAATTACAGGAAGAAAACTGATAAAAACTAAAAAATAACGATAGTTTTCGTTTTAGTTATTATAACACTATTATGGAGAGAAACTTAAGCCGTAGTTTGTTATTTTTTATATTTATTTATTTTTTATAAAAAATTTGGGTTTATACATACAAAATTTAAATTTATACATAAGTTTCTTTATATATAATATATATAAATAATATATTGATGTGGTTTCTGTGAACATAAATAATAAATCTCGGAAAAACAGTTCAAAATCACCAACAGATTTTACGGATGATTGCACTCGATAATGAGGTGTTTGACGAGGGTTCAGGGTTGTAGAGCAGGTAGTCGGGATGGCTAACCTGTTATTACAGCCGGACGGGCGCAAGCAGTTTATTTTACTTGCTAGGCCAATAAAATATTTAAATATTCATTTTTATTGAATTTTCCATGGGAATAAGTTTTATAATTATCGTACAGCATGGTAAGAGTTATTCCTTAAATTCTGGTTTTTCTCTTTTAGCGAATTTCCCATAGGGAAGGAGCTATACCGTAGGTCTCATAAGACTTAAGCACACCATATTATTTTCCATTTTGAGGTTCCTAGGGACAAAAAACAATAGCCATTGACATTTTATAGAATCTATATAGTGTCTTTCTTCAGACACTTGAAAATGGGATAATCGAAACATGTAGTGTCAAAACAAAATGAAATAATGCAAGGGTACTATGGTCTTAATTTACAATTTATTAGTATTAGTAGTAGATCGTTTTAGTGACGTTATAAAAAAAAAAATATATAGCTTGAATAAAAATATATAGGTACTATTCAATTGAACAAAAGCATGTTGAGATTCAAACTTATTAACTATATAAAGATAAACAATAGTCGCAGCAGACCTGCATACTCTTTCCAAATCAATAATATAATAATAATAATATATGACAAGTTTGGTCAAAATCTGTCGATAAAAATGAGGGTTATTTGCCTATTCTCCATAAGATTAAAATGGGAAAGAGTGAGTAGGTTTGCTGCTGTGAGGAACACTGAAAGTAGCCATTTATACCATCAAAAATTTTATTTTTAACATTTTATAAAATAAACATATTTATATTGTCCATAGATAATTTGTCAAACATATTTTTTATTGTATTTATGTAGAATTTATTTTTAATGCCACAGTTGCTGCGACGGATTAATTTGTCAAACTAGTTTTATAATTTAATATTCATTCATATAAACTCAGTATTATACTCAAAAGTTTAATCCCTAATTTGCTGCGTGATTTGTCGACTACACGATACAGTTTACCGTGGTCCGTGGGTTCAGTCGGGGATGTACTCGTATACCTGTCACGGGCGCTGCAGATCCAATACACTAAAGTACACACTGCGAGGTTGGTATCCTCAAAAGTGGTGGTTGAACCCTAATATTGTAAAAGATAAACAATACAACAGCGCTGCGCCGGGCCGCACTCCACGTTAATATTATGTTCAGTAATGACTGCCGTTTTGGCACTCTCGCTGGTCAATATTGCATTGTGTAGAGGTAGGTTGTATCACAATATAACATTTCACTGTGAACAGGTCAGACTACAGCGTCAAATACAAGTAATATGCTAGTACAAATAAATGTTGCAGTTAATTAGAGAACAATACATGGGCCCATTTTTAAATTATTAGTAAATAAAAAAAACATCGAAATCTCGACAGCATAAGAATAATAAGAAAGAAATTGTAATAGATTTTTTTGCAGAGGTAATTGTATTTGTTTTAACCTTGAAGTTTTTTTAAATATTATGAATAAAATGTTTTAAATTATTCTTCCTTCATTCTTAAACCTGAAAATTTATATATTTGGAAATACACTAGCCAAATAGTTAGCAACTTTGTATCAAGAGATCACATCACTTCAGATACGACCATCGTCATGAGTAGGAAAAATGTTAAAAGTTAGGAAACTAAAATGTCGTAAACAATAACCACGCTATACATTCCCAACATGCTTTGTCATCAGATGAGACAATCTCGGCTCAATATCACCACCGTCTGCCCCCAACAAGTGGCGATAGTGATAGTGATAGTGATGATATCAGTTATGACGTAATCATTAGTCATCCTTTGTGGCACATCGCTCTCTTATCACGAGTCCAATATTAATCTTCCAAGCGGAACAAAACACTGAAAATATATTTTCGCAATTTTTATCTCAACTAACAATTTTAATATCTTTAGTCACGTCTACATACATCGTACATTGAATTAGTAATAGTTCAAATAAAAAAACTACGGGAAAAATTAACCAAAATAAAAAGTTTACCAATTAAAACCGGTGTAACCACGGATGCAGCAGTAAAATCTCAGAGTTACAAGAAACCATGAAGTCATTTACTCGGGTTCTCCAGTATTTAAGCGTTCCGACTTTGTACATAAACTTTAGAAGATCCTCTTTTTACGATTATGACCCATGCAAGGAAGCGCTGCGAGTGTATATTTATTCCTGAATTTTTACCACCAAAAATGTCCTAAACAAGTTTAAACTTCGATTACACTAAAATAATCCCCAAGTTAAATGAACATTCAAATTAATTACAATTTTTTTTAAATTCCATACTATGTATTGTTTTGGACTTAAGATTTAGGAAGGAAATCGGAATAATATTAGGGCTTGGAAATAAAGGTGGTATTTCATCAACAGATTGTTTGCAGAATTTTAATGGGTTTCTTAAGGAAGATTGGAATATAATGGGGGCGCAATTACCCAATGTTATTGCCCCCGGCCGTGATTTATCATGGATTTAAAACTTTTAATGTCCCATTAAACCCCTTAATCTGTACTCGAGTGAGGTGTAATCGGCAGCCCCTTGCTATTTTGCTATTTAATGATGCTTTGTCTTGGACGACTACTGCTTATTGCTCAATGATTAAATGATAAGGTGTTGTTGGGTTAATTAATTAATGTGAAACATCACTAAGCACTCACTCAATCCTGGATGGTTTTGGAATCCTCCATTAATACCTGAAATCATAAGAAACAGAATAACTTACAAGGTAATTAAAAACTAACTATAGTAAATTAGATTAAATCATCGTCATAAATAAGTTTGTCAACTATGTATAATATAAAATAATTATGTACTGTAAATTAATTGTTTTGAATAATAATTAAAAATTAGGACTAACTCTTTTTTTTAAATAAAACAGCTTTATGACCTAACTTCAACTATAAACACCACTAAATTTTAATTATTATATGAAAATATTAAGTTTAATGGTCAACATACTAAATGTTTTCTTGCATTACACGTGGGATTTCCAAGAGCTAATACAGAATGCGTTACCGTACTTTAATAATTCGTTTACTAATAAAAAGAAAACTCTAGTTCTATTGCAATAATCCTTTTCGGCTTAAAATTATATGTATTGTTTTTTTCTAACTTCATTATAATGTTTTCAGAAACGTTCAAAATCATTATTTTCATTAAAAAATTAAACATTTTTACAACCTAAAATTATTAGGCTTATAACATATGTCATTATAAAAATTGGTTTTATTTCTTTACAATTCAAACTTCGTACTAGGAGGTGTGTGTAATTTGACTTGGTAACAATATATTTTCAAGAACGCCATACACTCTGCATACCTTTCACCTGATTAAAACAATACTGATTAATAAACCGTCGACGAGCGAGGCAGAGTAAAGCTGTAAAAATCTCTTTATTAGTGCAATCTAAAGAACACTCAGAATTCATTGGATTGAATTTTATTGTGACGTGAACGTATTTCCTTACTTAGAAATTTTATTGGTAAAACTACTTTAAAGGAATGGATTTCTAATCTATTCAACTCCTTTGTTATAATATTTTATATACCCCACCATTTCTTCATTCATAATTAAAGAATTATTGGTTTTTAAAATTCATTGTTGAATGAAACTGTTGAAAAAACCCACTAGTAAACTTAAATATAAAGAATAAAAATGACAAAACACCTGAGTCACTGAGCAATAATAAATAATGTGTAGGGAGTTTTTAATTTATTATTTATACGACTAGATGCTCTTTGAGCTGAAATGGTGTTTCATAAACCGACCGATGGGTCAACATCAAACATTTGTTCTTCAATTCCGTATTTTAAATTTCACTAAAGTCATAGTCATTGGTACAATTTTAAACTCATATATTTTAACTAATGACTTAGTAAAAACAAGTAGGCTATATAAGGATTTACAGCAAGTAATCTCATTTATAAACATCAATAGTACATTTTTTATTCAAACGATGATTTACACTAATAAATAAAGGAAAGTAAAAATTATCATTGTTGACATTTAATTAACCTACCACGTCATTTGTGAACCAGAGTGTGTGAGTGTGTCGCTAACACTATGAAACCAATTGAAAACTGTAATACGTGCATTACGTTTGCACCGGTTATAATATCCGCAATCACTGAAGTATAATGTAATACATTGCCTTCGTACTCCTCAATTAGGGACAACATTGATGATCAATAGTCACCCGACATGATTGCTCAGTGATTGCTGTATCGGAACAAGTTTCTGGCGACTTCTGTCACATCACGAGCCAATGTTAATCACGCCGCTACGGTACCTCGCTGTATTGGTGAGGTTTAAAAACGTGTGAACTCAAACGAGCGATGAAATACACATAAATATGCAATGTTATTCCTTCGAAAAAAATACCTACGGTTAAAGAGTCAAGTCCCGCTTTTACGTTTTACTTGTATCGTCAGTTTTTACTTGTCAACACTTATTGTGAGGGAATATCACCTTTCAAAATATCCCACTTTCGGGAGAAGTATCCCCCGCGTGGAAACAACGCCGCACAATGAAAGGAGCAACCGGTCGCGGCAGCCGTAACAAGTGACGCGGTGTGAAATATCAGCCACTTTACAACAGGAATGGAAACATTGCGAGTGCCGCGAGCGACGTGAAACTGTCGATGAAATATCGGAGAAAAAGAGCCAGCGGGACGGGGAGGCTGCCAATAAGGTGGTGGTAAATAAAGGGTTGGTCTCGCGCCAGCGGCGGCGGCGGCGGTGGCAGAGTGCCGGCAAGGTGCTACCTAATTATCACCACCGACCACTCTCCTTTTCAATCATTGCTTTGTTGCTGGCCATTTGCTGATTAATGCCAACCGACGGCTAGGATTGTCGCCCTTCTGATGCTGCGACTAATTGTGATTGAGTACAGTTGTTGCAACCTGAAGACTGACGGTAAAAGACGTTTCATCTACGATAAAGTGTATTTCAATTTGTCTAACTCTATTATAAAAAATTACCGATGTAATTACTTATATTTTTGAGCTTCAGTAACTAGCGATCAAAATATAAAACCGACTTTATTAAAATAAAATAATGTATTATTCTTTAGCGAAACTATCGTACAAAAATGTTCATATTTAGACTTAGATGAAACTAACTTTGGGGTATTTCTTATCCAATACTAATAGCGAGCAAGGTTTGTATATATATATATTTGCACACGGATCTCGAAAACAGCACTAAGGATTTTCTTTAAATTTTGGAAATAACTAATTTCTGAGTAGAAAATAAGTTCTAGATAGGTCTAATGTCCAGGAAAAATCTTGTTTTCTTGTAATATTAGGTTTAAAATCTAAAAATTTAACTTTACGCTTATGGAGAATCAAATGTAAACAATACAAATCAAAACAGCTGTTTATAACCGTTTGACAGTTGTTGATTGAAGATGGTGGCAAACAATATGTGAATAGAGGTTTTGCATTAATATTTATTTTATGTATGTAATAAATGAAAAATTATCAAATCATTAAACAATTTGTAAAAACTAAAGGGTAAAATAACTGTGCGAAATAAAAGCAGAGAAAATTATTTCCAAAATCTTTTGTGTTTTGAAAGAAAACATATTCATTCTATTGCTTGAGGCCACTGTAACAAACCAATTAACTGGTGTAAATTAAATTTATCTTTTGCTTTTCAATCCTCATTCCTTTTCTAGCAAAATCAGTTGATCACAGGATAATAATAACAAACTGTATGGACATTTAAATTCAGTATATGATTAGCTAAAACAATTGAGGTTGTCCAAAAACTATTAAACGACGACGACAACTTAGCCGACGCCGTAGCTCTGTTAGTAGCGCTCAGGTCTCATGTACACAAGGTCGCGTGATCGATCCCCACCCGAGGGCTATATTTTTGTTCAGTATTTATGGCATATTAATTAAGGGGTATGAAAACGATTTTATTTAAACCACATAAATGTTTTCATTGAGCACTAAATTGGTTTTAATTTTGCTAATTAACTTGTAAAAACATGTCTTATTCTATCCGAGCAAAGCTCGGTCACCAGGTACTACTATATTAAACGGAATACAGTAATGATGTATTGACTCAATTTATACAAAGTAGTATTTATTCAAAGTATAATTTTAATTCTCATAATATTTCAACTCCATTGCCCGAAAGCCCTACGAAATATAGAGCCGTGCAACACATTCGGTTTGAGTACTAGTAGTAGTGTTGTATCGAAACGTGTTCCCCATTAATGATAACTGGATTGATCATCGTGAGTGACAATTATAACATTAATATTGGTGTTACAAATACACGGAACTATCAACAAGCTACCGTTCATCAGCAGAGAAGTTGGAGAGAGGAAGAGAGAGAGAGAGGGGGGGAGAGCCGTACATGATACAGATATGATACACACGGTACGTGAGAAGTATCGTACGGCGAACACGTACAAGCATCAAAGGCCGGCAATGATCTGCGTACAGACTCCTGCGTCATCATTCCCCAACAGGATGCGGAGTCCCTCGGGATTGGGCCGACGACGTTCCAGGAATACCAAAACACCCCCTCTGGCCCCCTCCCCACACACACAACCTCTCCACCGCCAGACCACGTAACTTTTAGAAAACAATCGTTATTTTATTTATCACAAGCATCGTGGACGCGGACCGGGGTCCGTTGTGTTCCCTCGTCAAACAATGTCTCCGAAGTTTATATTTACTAAGAAGATTGGATTCTTGTGTTTTAAATCGAGTTTGTTGTAACATTGATTTCTGATAGAAACCGGCGTATTGGGACCGTCGAGGGTTGGGATTTGTTTTGTCAGAGGATGTGTTAAGGTCATTTTACTGCTTTCATATTTTCACCCGCCGGTATTTATGATTTTCAGAGGATTCCGTTCGGCGAAAATAAATAGTGTCTCAGTAACCTAGTATTTTTCTTTTTCAGGAAATAAAAGAATTGTTTAAAAAAGTACGTTACTGGGATCTATCTAGTCACTTAGTCCTCTTCATTAACCAGGGACAGTAAACAATTCCTCAATTTTCCACTTTATTATGAAGAGAGACATCTTCTTCACTTACTTTGCTTGGAATAAAAACAACATCATGATAAGAAGCTAATTTTAAACGACTAAATAGATATCACGTAATTCGGTTGGCGGGATTTATCCTTCTCCTTTTGTAACTTTATTTTCGCGTATTTCCTACTTTTACAGCTCCTAACTTCCTTACTGGTTTCTCAAATCGAATTTCCTCTTGATAAAATAAAAATAAAATTTTTAAAAGTAAATTGTATATACGTCTCTATAGGGAAAACGTAGATCATGGATATGTCTAAAGGGAAAGTTGTCAATTCCTCTTAACAGCTGGTCTCACAAACCAATGCCGTCACTTTCATTAATTTTTTGCGTCTCGTCAATTTCTAACCCCCTTCCCGCATTGACAAAGCTTAGAAATATCCGTGTCGAAATTAATTTTGTATACTACTACACACCATTACTCAGTGTACCAAAACATATAACCACCGCGAAGGACAAACCGTAACCATCGTACCTCGTACCTGTATTTGCCATTACTGACACCTAATACGTATAAAAATCCTGAGTTCCCAACCGTTCCTCGTCTCCGTTCAAAGTTCTTAGAAAGGAAAAGCTCAAAGTGAACGGTGTAAATGTGACATGGGAATTTAAAGGCCACTCTCAGTGACAAAACAGTTCGGTTACCTAAATAACGGCCATTACGAACGGTTACCAAGTGAGTGGGTGTTTTCGGGGACCTGGTGAATATGTAAGCGGGTCGTTAGCCACGTTTACGCCCCTTATTAACATGCAGCTCGACGGGGAAGACGATTTTGGGAACACGGAACGTAAATAGTTACCGATTCTTACAGGCTCGTTAGGGGAGTTCGAACGTCGTCACTTACATTGTAAGTGGCGACAGCGTTATTGGAATATTTATTATTAAATAGTATCGTAGTAGTTTTATTACAACTACAGTATTATGTAGTTTGTGTTGTATATTCTGTAGTTGATATATTTTCTAAATCAAAATTTTCTCATGATTTTATACATATATGATTTTTGAGACCATAACAATGTTAGTAATTAGGGTTTTTGTTTGGCTATAACTGTAACTAATTTAAAATTCTAAATTTAAATCCTATGTGTTTATATTTATACATGTGTACGATACGACGGAAAATATGGAAATAATAAAAGAAACTAACAGTGAAATATGAAACTACTGCGGGCGTTATGACGGTCAAATCGTGTTAGAACAAAAGTAATTAAGTTCGTTATTCAATATGGTTGTTGTTTTAACTGTTCTAATCAATAACTGAAGCTTTTCAATTACTGCAATTTTAACCGTAAATAGTAATCACGTAAACCAGTAGCCTATATTCGAATTAAATTTAAATTATAAAAATAAAGACTATTACTTATATCTAGTTAACAATTCAATAATTATGTCAGCATATAATGTAAACGTATTCTTACGAGATATTAACTTTTGAAATTAAAAATTATTTTAAAACTGATTCCGTAATTAACTGTTTATTTGTATCCATATATATATTTGTAGTTAATATCCAAATGAATATCTTACTCTGTGAAAGTTTATAAATTTGTACGATGCAGTTTTGACTATATTTCATTATCATGTACTATCTTTAAAACGGCACTTACAAATCAAATCAATTAAACTTGTAGGCATAAGTATCTATTGACCGAAATGGATGGCTGACTTCTTTTATGTTAGCTTCTTGTAAATCAATCTATGATTAGTCCTGAAGATCACAGCCATTCCCCAAGCGAAATCCGAAAAGACGTAGATTACCTTAGAATCTCCCAAGTAATTGATTTGAATACCCTCAGGGTATTCGAGAACTGCGCTTCAAAAGGTTTCAAAATTTGTAAAAAGGTCGAAGGGAAATAGAAAACAAGTGGAACTTCAAAGGTCGTCCCGTGAGATGTGGACCCGCGCGGGTCGCGCCTCCTGGGTCCTGGAGGGACAGTCGGTAATTAATTTACCTCCGCAGTGCGCCTCCCTCCCTCCAGAACGCGCTCTGCACCGTGATGAGCCCGCGACGCGCATCTCAATGCCGACTCTGCTGCTGTAATTGTTTTACCGGGGAGGGAAAAGTAGCTCGAGTACCGCGGAAAGTACAGCTGCTATGGAGGAGCAATGCGTATAGGAGGTTGACAAACGTTATGCAGTATTTTCAATTTAGAAAACTCAATATACTTTTATAAAGCAGGTCTACATAATAAATTTATTTTATATTTACCAGGGTTTATTCGCAACCATCCCATCGTTATATTATACTAATGAATTACTTAATATACAAAATTCTTAAAAGCTGTGACTAAAGCTGTGATGTTAACTCCAAATGAACACCTTTTAACACAGCACGTCCGACTAGGTCAAAATCCGTTACTTGCTCACAACGGCAAATTGTTTAAGTGTGTTTCTTCGCCAATAAACAGCGCACTGCGGAGTTAAGTTAGGTTGGTTTTTTATATTTCATTGTAATCATACATAAATATAAAAAATATAAAAACTATTTTGCAGATTTTGCAGTTGTAGGCACGTAACAGATTTTGAACAACGACAATGTTTAAATTATCATATAAGAGTCTAAAAGCTCGTACCAAAAAGAATCTTGTCAGTCATGACTGAAACAGTGCACTTCTTTTAAATACAATAATTTAGAAAAGAGAGTCTAAAATAATGATTGTATGGGAAATAGGTTAGATCATGGATACGTCTAAAGGGAATGATTTTAATTCATCTAAACAGCTGTTCTTATAACCATATGACGGCACCTCCGTTAAACACTTCCGCTGCACTTTTTGCGTTACACAAATCTGATGATACCCCCACCTCAGAGCTTAGACATATCCATGTCAAAAATTATAAATATATTATTAAAATTAATAATGTGGGAACGTCTACTGTAGAGCTGACCCGCGAGTCTATGCGATCCGCAGCCGCTTCTAATGGACCGTTAGGAGCGAACAAGAACGACCGCTAATTGGCTCGAGATGCGACTCTTCACTTCGTTAGGAACAGCTGATTGCGGCCACAGTGTGTTTTATCCATTTAAAACTAGCCTACATCACCCAATCATTATCCAACGTGAATACTTTAACATTATTGAAAAATTAGAAAATCTGCGAGCCCGAAAAGTTATCTTATGTTAACTTATGTATAGTAATATAAAGTATTGACCATTTTTTTTGTGGAAAATATTTTTCACACTTATGTGAATTTATTCGAAGGTAAATTTTCAAACAAATAGGTTTATCCTACTATTAAACTAACATAACAAAATATTTGTTTCGTATACAAATATTATTTTTAGTTATCAATTGAAGGTGTTCATGAAGGAAAATTAAAATCTATGTAAGTATATTTCTAATTTTGTCTAGTAGGTTTTCTAAATATTCTAAAATTTCAACATTTATATAGAAATTGTATAAGGTAATCGAAAAGCTCGTGTATCAAACCGTAGAAAATTCCTCATGTAAATGCATACCGAAAGTATACCGGTTTTTCACACTCTAAATAGATGTTTTTCTAATCCGAAACCAGGCAGTGCGGTATTTTAAAGTAGAGAGAGAAGAAAAAGAAAAGCAGGTTGGACCGGTCGACCGATCGGCGATGACGAAAAATGACGTCATCAATTTATCAGCTGATCTCACCGTGCGACTCTCTCCGATAGGAATTCGTTATTCGCAATTATCTGAAATCGTTTGGCCATTAACCCACAAAACTGTATGAACTTTAGATTAAGTTGTTTTGTAAACAAAGTAATTATTATAAGTCGACTTGCGCAAACTAATTAGGTTTAAAACAAACTTTCTAATCTTCGAAATGTTTTAGTTTTTAAAACAATTATACTAGTTCTATAATAGACTATTCAATGTTTTCGATTATGGTTGTGAAATAATACAACATGAATATACTGATCACGGTTAATGATACCATTATTCACAGATACAGTAAAACTTATAGATGAAACTTAACAGGACTATCATTGTTGTGGCATTACTCGCTTATAAATTGAATAATGGAAAACTATCAATATATCGAAATTTATTTCCCAACAAACCGAATCCGTTTTAGAAAATCAACGAGACCTTAATTCGGACACAATATGTAACTATGTAGACCCGCATCTGACGATCCATCTCACAGCCCGCATACAACACTTCAGTCTTAGCCTTTAACTCTGCACTTGAATATGAAATTGTTTATTTGTCAAATGGAACATGTCTGCTTCTGCTTTCCAGGAACATCAAATTTCTTGTCATAACTGATTTTATTTTTTAAATCCATAAAGGAGATACTTATTACAGCATTTATTAAACTAGACAAAACTGAAATTGTATATACCAAATGTTAAATGACGTGTTACACAAAAAGAAAACTGAGAAAGTAGATGTGAAGGAATTGATGATGAGTTTGATATTAGTGTATTGCGTATCATGGTGTATGCAATATTGTCCTTAATATGGGGTTTCTCCCAATAAAGCTACAAATGTCTCATTCCGCATCACCCAATCTGCACTTGCTTGGATTGTAGTAATCTGCAACACTATGAAGCACACTTGTTATTCTTCTGCAATATTACATGATGTAAAGCGATAAAAAATGTGACCTTAACATCAAACAAATTATCAAATTTCCCTTTAAAATGTATAAGGCCATTATTTTATTTACAAATAGAGATTACACGGACGTTCACTTGTTTATGTAAATCAACTGCAGCATAAACGTTAACCGAACAAAATCTGACAGATTTTATTTATTTATTTTCATTAGAATATTGCAATTAAAAATGTAAAACCAAGGGTTGCACCATAGCTGGACGAGGTGATAACGTTTAATTCAATGCATTTTATAAACATTAAAACGAAAAAATAACAAATAAGATGTAAGTACGTTTCAAAGTAAGTTATAATCAGTTATTGAATGTTCATGTTATTCTTAAATAACTACACAATAATTCATTAAAATACTTATAGTTTTGTTAATGAACCAAAGGAATGAGAAAGTACACTACAAGATCCTTCTAAGACTTAATTCTCAAAAGGAAAACCGGTAAAACAAAATTATCAAAAAAGAAATCAATTTCAAAAGTTTAGACACGAAGAAATGAAAAGGAAGCCCGTTCCTCAGTCCAAAGAGTATTGAATAAAAATCCGTCCCAAGCGACCGGGGTTTCTGTCATTTGCAGCTGTTTTTTTAACCCTCCTGATCTAAAGTTTTCATTTACCAACAACCTTGGCTCTTTGCACCGGTGAATAAAACCACTTATCCTAACTTTGGAAGTTTCGCCACCTTTCAACGGCCTTGAATTTATAGAGAAGTGTGAAATAGGTTTATAATAAAGTCAGAGGAGGGAATACAATGGTGAAACAAGTACTAATTACTATGTTTTTGATGGTTTATACACATTTTGCAATGAAAATTATGTACGATTACAACAGTAAATTTAACATCCAGTGGTTAAATTAACTCATGGTTAAGTTTTAATGTTGATTTAATGTGCGAGTATAATTTTTATTGTATAATTTTCCTAAGATAATACTTGACGATTTGGTTGGTAGCACCAGTTATAACCTTATACAAAAGTTAGGCATTTTGGCAAACCAGTTGTCCGATCGCGAAACAGTGTCGCCAGAGCGCGTTCAACTTGCCAGAGACGTACCTTGTGCGGGGTTACGCCATCCACATCCATCAACGGCGATGGGAGAGTTGGAGTCGGAGGCTGTGAGCTGCACACCAACAACAGCCGCCTTATACAGAGGATATCTCTGGCCCAGATCTCCTTCTGTTGCCCAACCGTGCGCATCTTCGTCGTTGCAAAACGTTAATAACATTTATTTTTCCGTTGAAGAAATGCTTTACGGACTAGCTCTGTTCCCGCGAATATTGCAAGAATATGGACTCCTATACGGAAGTTGAGTGTTCATTTTCACTTACTTTGGCCTGTCTGATAGTTTATCATGCTTGGTCCGCGTGTTTGCGTCCCATCGCATCACGTAAACCGTTTCATATGACTTATTTGTCGCAAGAGCTTTGCGCCAAATACTAATAAGAGTGCGATCTAATTATTTATCGAATAGTTTCAGCGTAGCTTGTAATTTCCATAATTAGGTTGAAATCAATAATGTTGTTCACGCGAGCCCATCATGTGACTTTATAGAATGTTTTACTTATTTTATTTATTTGTACAAATGATTCAGATTGTGATCCGTCGCAACAGAGCGCAGTGCCGAAGTGACGGCCGCCGCCTGCGAGCTACCAGGACGGGACGGAGGTTGATTTCCCTGTTGGCCATTCTGGTTCCTCGGCGCCGCGCCCGCCTACCGCAACCGTCATACGCTGGAATTACAATTATTACTCCACCCCTTTCACCCGGTGTTAATCCACCTGAACAGAATTGTGTTACACTTTTATATCTGTGATCTTTGTACATTTTCAACAGTAGGTAGTGAAATTTCCAAACGTTTTGTTAATAACTTTCGGAATCCTGACGTCTTATTAAATTTTTAATTAAATATTCTAAATAACAACTGCAAATAGAACCGGTGAATTTAAAGACGAGGTGAGCTCGTTATTATTATTTTATTTTTTATTCACATGGTTTGTATTATTAATTTACAAATATGTAAAACAACTATAGAAACATTTTATGAATCAAACTGTAGAATAACAAATACTGTACCACGTATTTTATAGTTTTCTGGAAGACAGACGTTTTTTAAATAATATGTTTTTTTGCTTATTTTGTATTAAGGCACTTAATAACTGCAAAAACTCCCAAGTATATGTTTTGGCTAGAATATAATCTAGAATCAACAGCCGACTTGTAATATTCCACGTTACATAACAATCAGCATCAGTGGTGGCTTTCAGCATCACTGATGGTTACCCGACGGTAGTCGTAAATATAATCGTAGAGATATAAAAACTTAAGTGTTTTATTGTTTTATTTCATTGTTTAAAAATACAGTATTACTCGTTTCTATACATGTGCCATTTATGTTTTTTAATCCCCTACGCCATTAATTTAAACTTCGATACACTTTTCTGATTATCGAGTGGAATATAGAGCAAGATTCAAAATTCAACATATGGTAGCACTGATGAGGACTACTACTTCGTTAAACCGTAAGTCCTTAGATTCCATTGGCTGCTGGACTATTAACACTAACAATTCTGTCTAAGGAAAATGTCAGCCATAGTCAGTAACAAGACTACAAGACTCATTCATACTTGGATTAGGTCGCCAAGTAAAAGACTCTTCCAAAGAGTCAAAACTGGTAGAACACAAGAGGAGATGTTCCGCATTCTAGCAGCTGCCGTTGGAACGGACGCGTCGTCTGCATGGTCCTCACGTCGCGGTCTACCGTCCAGCGTCCAGCTGTCCGACACTCCAGATCTACACTGTACACAGCCTTCTCGCCATATGAGGTGACCTCCGCCATCTGTATGCGGTACGAGGAAGACGCCGCTCGGTCCCGCCGCTGAGGGGTCAACGGTACAGCGACGGGGAAGAGGTTGTCAAATGTTCGGTGATTAAACGATAAATATTTCAGTATAACAGCATTCAATGAAAGGGTTTTTTAAATTCGTTAAATTTATTAGTAACGAAACTAGCGAATTCATTACTATTTATTTGGGCATAAGGTTTTAAACATAGTATGGTGAATTCAAATCAATTTAAAAGTTGAAAAACTAACTTAAAAATACAATCAACACAGATATGATCAATATGCTTGAAAATTATTTTTAAATTTAAAACCAATACAAATAAAAAACACTTTTTAACCAAGTAACATTTAAAGCGTTTCGATGGATCCATGACTTTTAAGCGTCAAAGGTATTCAGAAGCCAAAAAGGTTATACAAAAAGCGGTAGTGATTCGAACCAAATGTGTTTTGATGAAAGAAATAAAAAGAATTCAGTTTGAGCTTTCAAAATGCGATTTTTAAAAATACATGCAAGTCGGCATCGGACCTTTGAACACAGACGAGTCATCAAAGGCAGGGGAAGGGCAAAAACGTTATTTGATTGGGACGGAAAACGATATTTGGACCGGTGAAAGTAAAACAATAATTAATTTTTAATCAGTCGGCAATGAATTGAGTAAAGAGGTTTCTATAGCAACGAGGATCGGCGATCATTGTAGGAGGGCATGGAAACACTTTCAGGTCAAAAATGTCCTGACGATGGATAAGAAGCGGGAACAGAGGCAGTGCTTAATATAAAGATAAAACTAATATACGAAACATTGAAGTATGATATTGCTTTAAAACTATTAAAATCTGTAAGTCGGATTTGTAAACTTGATTTCAATTCCAATCATTATTTTAATAAGCGTTAAAATAGAATTAAATACGTAAAAGTTAAAAACAGAAAAATTCACAGTTAAAAACACTTCACCAACTTCTTATACTGGGTGATTGAAAATTAAGTTGCGCCCCCCTTAACTTTGTTTATTATTTGATTTATCTGTAATCGGTTTGCAGTAAATGTCTCCGATATGGGTTACATTGATAATTGTTATTTTGAAAATTTGTACCTTTAGGGATGGTGAGGGTGCGGGGAAGCTCAACATTTTCAAATGTAAAGCCCTATTGAGTGACCACTCATTTTAATGAGCTTCTTAAAAGAAATAAAATAGTGCAAATCCGTCGTTGATATCTTACCAAAATGGCAGCCATTTAAAACATTTTAAGTGTTTGAAGATGACTATGGTAATAATATATGGTATAATATTGTCTTTTTTTAAATTTAATTAACAAATATATAGTACATTAATGTACCTTTTATTTTATTAGATGTTTAAATTGCTCTCCCTGTACCTCCATGCAGTAGTACAATATTTTTTCAAACATGTTCCTTACATTCTGGAAAGTTTGATTGTTTACTTTACTGCATTTACTCTCAATCCGTCTTCTTAATTCTTCTAGGGATCTTGGCTGTGAGTAATAAACCACAGACTTTAAATGATCCCTCAGAAAAAATCTAATGGATTCAGGTCTGGTGAACGGGATGGCCACTCAATACCTACCCTTCGACCAATCTAATGATTAGTAAATTAAGTTTTTAAAGTGTCCCTTACTTCTCTAACATAGTGTGGAGGAGAACACTGTGTCTCTGTTGAAAAGCTGGTATGATTTGTGTTCTTAGCATATCACTGTAAGCTGTGCCATTTAAATTACAGTTTATGAAAAAAGACCTACCTATGATAAAGTCACCAATTATTCCAGCCCATACGTTTGTAAGGGTGTTGAGTATGGCCTACCCAGTGCCAGTTCTCTTGTGCCCAATACCTACAATTATGACGGTTAACGTGTCCTTTGATTTGAAATGAAGGCTCGTCAGAAAATAGTATGTAGAAAGAAGAAATGATTCCAACTTCTGTGTCATTTCCTCTACCTACTAATGTAATCTTGTAAGGATAGAATTTGTGGGTCTTTATAACTTTTGCACTAACCACCAACTTAAATTATGTTTTTGCGAAACTCTTCTTGTTGATTGCTGAGGATTACCCGAATACTCAGCTAAAACGCCTGCTTCTGTTAATTCATCTGTGCTAGGCCGACCGGATTTGATCTAATCCAAAACATTCCCTGTACACTGAAACTTTTTAACGTTTTTAGTTACACCTTGTCTAGTGATTTGATGTTCAGGATTCCTTTCATTAAAATCTTCAGTAGTTCCGTAATAAGTACCAGTTTGTCAAAACAGTTTGTACTCTTTCTTATAACGGTAAAACCATGACGAAGTCGCTGAAAAAATCCAAACCAAACCACAATACTTGAAAAGAAGCAATGATGTATTGTACAACAATTGGTATTGTAATAACTAGTTTTTCATATCAGCTGTTATTCTCAGTTGGGCAAATTTACACACAGCTGTTCGAAGTATGACTTAGCTTTTACTCAGATATTCCACATGGAAGATGTGCATTCCAAGGAAAGCGTTAAAAGGTTACTGATAACAGTGCTTATGGGGAGTTGGAAAATTTCAAGACATTTTTTTACTAACTGCATCTTATTAGCAGTAATCTAAGCAAGATCAAATGTTGCCTTGATTCAAATTCAAAGTTCATAAATAATACATTTTTATTAAAACTCTTAAAATGTTAAAAAATGGTTAAAAAATGGCTCTTAAATGGCTAAAAACATCGCAATCACATTTATGCAAGATTTTACTATTGCATGGAGGTACAGGGAGAGAAATTTGAACAACTAATAAAATAAAAGGTACGTTAATTTACTATTTATTTCTTAATTGAATTTTTTAAATAAATATACTATTAGTGTAGTCATTTACCATAGTCATCTTTAAATACTTAAAATGTTTTAAATGGCTCCCATTTTGGTTAGATATAAATGTCGGATTATCACCATTCTATCTCTTTTAAGAAGCTCTTTAAAATGCGGGGTTACTCGATATGGCTCTACTTTTAAAAATTTGTTTTGATCTAATCTGGCTGTAAAGCCAAAAAAGAGTTATAACCTGATTTTATCGACAATAGTTATAGTTAAACTTAGTTAGTTAAAATTTAGTTGTTATTGTAATATAAAGAAGGTTATTAGGTATTCTATATCTTTTAGGTGAAACACGAGTTTCGAAACGCTTTTGGTAGGAAGAATCCAATAAATGTAACCTGAAACTTGAGTTTGACCAATAAAACTTGTAATAAAAAAGTAAAAATAAAGTTTCCCATCTCATAAGACAGATTTAGACTACAAAGATCTGCTGTACAAATGTATAAAAAAATATAAATAAAAAAATATTTTACTGTTCCGTGTATAATGGAGCAGTATTTTAAAACCAAAAATAAGTATGTCAAAGGACAAGAGGACATCGAGATTGCGTGAAACAGAAACCGTAGATAAAATTAAAGTAAGAATGAATTACACATCGGTACAACGAGATACGACACAAAAAAATAATAATGCTTGTGTGCGTAATGACGCATCCGAGAGTATCGATACGTTACCGAAGGACTCATCCACGACTGGTGAATAGGCAACGACCTGCGTGAATTCATAAAAAAAAAAAAAAATATATGCTGCTGTGTGCGTAATGACGCATCCGAGAGTATCGATTAGATGCGTTTAAAAGACTCAAACAATATAACGTATACGAGACAGACACAAGAGAGCACATGTCGAGATGCTGCGTGTGTGCGTAATGACGTGTCCGAGAGTGGATCGATTAGGCGAGAGCTGCGTTACCGACCCAGGACTCATCCACGAATGAATAGGACTAACGACCTGCGTGGCACGGGCCTTCATGACGAGACAGACACAAGAAAGCACAGGGTATCAGGGTGAGGGGATGCTGCGTGTGTGCGTAATGACGCATCCGAGAGTGGATCGATTAGGCGAGAGCTGCGTTACCGACCCAGGACTCATCCACGACTGGTGAATAGGACTAACGACCTGCGTGGCACGGGCCTTCATGACGAGACAGTCACAAGAGAGCACAGGGTGTCAAAGCGATGGGATGCTGCGTGTGTGCGTAATGACGCATCCGAGAGTGGATCGATTAGGCGAGAGCTGCGTTACCGACCCAGGACTCATCCACGACTGGTGAATAGGCCAAACGACCTGCGTGGCACGGGCCTTCATGACGAGACAGACACAAGAGAGCACAGGATGTCAGGGCGAGGGGATGCTGCGTGTGTGCGTAATGACGCATCCGAGAGTGGATCGATTAGGCGAGAGCTGCGTTACCGACCCAGGACTCATCCACGACTGGTGAATAGGCCAAACGACCTGCTTGGCTCGGGCCTTCATGACGAGACAGACAAAAGAGAGCACAGGGTGTCAGGGCGAGGGGATGCTGCGTGTGTGCGTAATGATGTGTCCGAGAGTGGATTGATTAGGTGAGAGCTGCGTTACCGACCCAGGTGAATAGGACTAATGTCCAACGACATATTTAACAAACAATAAAATACTATGTAATAATTCAAGAAAATATAATTAATTATGTAACAAAATATTGAAAATTTTAAACCATTTGAAACATTGAGAATCTGAATTCAAATTTTAAAACAGTAAATACAAAACTAAGTTTTAAAAAGTAATTTAAATGCGCTTTTCTGTTTTAAAGGGTAATCTCTTTTTATCAAATCTTCATTGGTTTCCACATGTCAAAAAACAAACTTTTAGATTAATGACGCTTCATTAATAACATATATACGGAACCTTAAAAAAATATTAGTAGATTAATAACATTATGAAATAAATTGAAATATTTCCGACTCTTTGATCTTTTCACACTGAAAAATCGTATCGAGGAATATGGCACAAATTTACTTTGATAATAACTGAGTACCATCTGGGATTTCAGAGGAAATTCTTAACTATTCAGGGAATACATAAACGAGAACGAACTAAATAGAGATTTAATTTTGGAAAAGATCGTCTATTAGCAATATCCTCCTGGGATTGTCTGTACTTAGATCTAGAGCGGGCGAAGATAATGGTGGCCGTATTATAATTTTATGGCTCTCTGCTATTATTGTGATCGCGAACGTCTGCTTTTACGAACGGTATTTTCTAATGAAATAAGAAGTTTTAATGTAAGAACAAAACACTAATTGAACCTTTGATTTTAGCGAATTTCCCATAGGGAAGAAGCTATTACCGTAGGTCTTATGGCAAGAGTTAAGCCCGAGACCATGTTATTTTTTCTTCTTTAGGTGCCCAGAGACCAAAAACAATAGTCGTTAAAATTTATATATATATATATATATATATATATATATATATATATATATATATATATATATATATATATATGTCTGTGAACACGATAACTCTCGTAAAAAAGGTCCGATCGAGACCAAATTTGGTAGAGACGTGTATTCCTACAAATGCTCGGACGAGTTCGTAAACCAGACATATCGGTCAATGGGAACGGGTAGTTTGGGGGAGTTTTGTACCCCAAAATGGGGTTTTTTGCGTTTTTCACATGTAATTTTTAAAAATTTCTAATTTTATATTTCACTATTGGAATCAGCTTAAAAAACTACACAATTAAATTCCTTAAAGTTTTTCTCTATCTTCAACGGTTACCGAGATATAAAAAAATCCAAACACAGTACGTTGTATTTTTGAGGCTCCAATGTTAATCTTATGGAGGATTAAAAAAAAATTTCACTTATTATCTAATATTTTTGGATGAAACTTGATATTTAGCTTCATGTGGTTGAGATCCATACATTTGTGCTAAAAAATTATAGTTTATGTGTTTATCATGGCAGCAAACCTGCATACTCTTTTCCCATGTTAATCATATAGGAGATTAGGCAAACTCCTATATTTATGGACAGATGTTGATGAAAGTTGGTATAAATGTTAAAAATAAAATTTTTGATGGTATAAATAGCTACTTTCAGTGTTCCTCACAGCAGCAAACCTACTCACTCTTTCCCATTTTAATCTTATGGAGAATAGGCAAAAATTCTCATGTTTATCGACAGATTTTGACCAAACTTGTCATATATTATTATTATTATTATTATATTATTGATTTGGAAATTCGCTGAGTACGCAGGTCTGCTGCGACGGGGGTATTTAAAAATCTATATCACACATTACATTAATGCGCATTGATGTACTTTGCTGTTTCTTTTAGCCTTTGTACCGATTTTGGTTTAAAACGCAATAAGACACAACGAGAAAGAGATGAAGTCCAAAATATCAAGAGGTTGCTCTTGTTTTATTGAAAACAGCTTACGGTGTAATCTACCGGAAGCATATACCGTGCAGGAAACTTGACGGGGCTTACTCTTTCTTTAGTCAAACCATTATTCATGGCATATGAGTTTTTTCACGAACTTATTGTACATCATAACAAACAAAATTTAAAAAAAAACATGTCTGTAATCCATATTACGAGTGAGTGTCACAATAATACGTTGTTCAAAATTACTTCTTGACCCAATGGGGAGATTTACAAAATAATCAATTATGCATAAAACAAGTGCAATGCCTTTTTAAAATATATTCAGTACTTTTATTACCAGCAAATATTAAATCAATAACTGAAAATTTGCACGGTAAATATAGTCTATTTGTATTTGATGTACGGACCTACATAATAATGAAGAGTAATAATAAAATATTACATAAAATCATAAGTATCGTACACGTGGCTCCAGCATAATGTTAAAAAACAACTATTAAATAATGTGACTAATAGTTTTGTGTAATCACATAATATTCCCATCGCAGTCAATTTTAAAATTGATATACCTTTATAGTTATAAACTGACACAAAGTTTATGTACCACATTGTTTTTGATTTTTGAGTCTGGCTTAATCGCATCATTCGGACGTAAGATGAGTTTACTCAACTAAGTAAAATCATGTTAAGTAAATGTGAATGGTATGTTGTGTTGCGTTTGGTCCGTCATCCGCGCTGTGAATCACTTGGGTCCTCCGCTATTGACGCAGCTGATGATTTACACAATATAGAAACGGAATTGTCATCTGCGACGGTGAATCCTGTTGTCCTTTTTTTATTTTTTTTATTTTGTGTATTTCTACGCCAGTGGCATTTTTTTAACGTTTTGATGGGGAACGGTCCAAAGCACGGTCTTGTTACTACCTAACGTCGACCTGTTGTTAGGAAGCATCATTAATTAGTAGCCCAATGACAAATGGCGACTGGGTCCAGATTCGACCCTTGCGGGATTCGATCCGGCGACCTTCAGTTTTGAAGGCGGGTATTATAACCACTACACCACCTTTGTGCATTAGAGTATTAATAATTTATTCTGGAAAATTAATCAGCTGGTTTTTTGTCATGACTAAAGCTACCTCAAGGTCGTCAAACTCATTACAATCACGTTCACTCTAAATACCCACCAGGGTGGATCATGAATTGGAATAAGAAAATATTTTATTACACTAATTTGTTAACCTAAATACTAAATGTATTTAGGTATTACAGCATTCTTAAAAACAAAAAATGCATGGTTTTTATTATTAAATTGAGGTTAGCTTATATTTTTTATTGTTAACGATAAAATCTCTCAATTAATTCTAATTCAATTATTATGTTATGGAAATGTCTTATCTTACATTCGAGTTATGCGGATATTCCAGTCACTAAGACAATTCTCTTTCAATAATTTATATTCGTATGCAAATTAAAGCCGTATCCAGTTTCACTGTTGTAAAGCTACAAAGACGCAAAATTTCGAAATTTCCATTGTACATGCTGAGGTGTTGAAGAAAAATATAGGCATCTAGACGGATCTACAATATAATCCTCAGCTCTCAGCAATTAAAACAAAATACATAGTTATAAAAAATCACAAAATGTTGTTTAAATATAAGTTATAATTCCTATTCTTAGATAGAGTGTTTTCCGAATTTTTATTTTACTGATATAATAAAATTATATAAAATAATAACACTTTGAAAGCTACGAGTATTAAACGCTACTCTTACTTGCGGTATTTTTCGTCAAGGTATTAGAAAAATGAGCTTCAGGTAGCTTAAAAAACAATAAATTTTATTTTCAAACGATTCTACCCCGGATCCTCTTTTTTACTTGGGATGTGATCTTCCATACTTCCATCTTCCACACCCCTTCCAAAAGCGATCACGAGCCGCCACTGCTTAGATTAGCTTTAGATTAGATTATTTGAAATGGCGACCATACAACAAGGTAGGTATTTTAAGCCTAGTATGAATGAGGATTGGATGTAAGATGATTGTGGCGCGATCTTGTAGTCTTGTTACTGACTAAGGCTGACATGTTCCTTAGACAGGACTGTTAATTAATAGCCCAACAGCCAATGGCAACTAAGGGACCTACAGTTTAACGTGGAATCCGAACCACGACCTCTGAATTACGAATTGGTCTAATTATGAGGATGGCCTTTGCGGATTAACGTAGTATTCAATAGTGCGGACGTTAATCCACACAACAGAACACTACACCCACCGACCATCGCTCACAACTATCCACAATTCGTGACCTCCAAGTAGTTGGATTACAGGATGACGCCACCATCCCACCATCAGCTTGCAGCCCTAGGGAAATGTTTATGCAAAACAATTGGCAATTGATATAATCTAACATGTCTAAGAGGAGTTAAAAATGAAAACTAAAAATTAAAAAAAATATTGAATTATAAGGAATAAACAAAACAAACGGAACGAGGTGATGGGATCTCGCGGATGAGGAGCACGTGACCCAGCACTGCGTGCGCGTGATCCATTAGACCGGTGTGCGAGCGAACTAATTGCATTAAGGTAATTAGTTGGTAATTAGTTCAACGAATGAACGTGTTAATTACTTAGACTTTCAGAGGCTTTTTGATAACAGCACAATAGCTGTTATCAAAAAGCCTAGGAAAACAACTATGATGAGACTCAAACTGGTTTAAGTAACTGATACATTTACCTAAACCAAAACTGTAAATTGGTGTCACTAACGAAGTATTATTTCAGTATAAGTCACGATGATTCTCATAATTTTATAAAACTCATTTTAATTTCTGGGTGTAGTTTAAAACAGCAGGAATAAACATTAAACTTGACAAAATTACGGAACGCGACCGTTCTGTTACGCCCGGTTAAAAATAAATTAACATCACAGAAAAGCTAAGAGAAAAAACAATACAGCGGTGGAACTACCGCAGGAGGGGGTTGTAAAAAGGAAACAAAACTGAATCATTTATTATTTTAGGGCGAGTGACCGGGCAGCAGCGATTGTCCAGATATTCGGCCGCAGAGAGCGCTGCAACATCCAACGTCCACTGCACGAGTCTGTTCTGTTCTCCCTCTCCTCTCACCCACATCGCATTTTTATACACCTCCTCTCCACTGTCGACTTTAACAACGATTTATTGTCATAAATTCCGATGCATTTGCAAATAAATGCCACCTGCGACCCCACTTTGTAGGCATTCGGCGAAACACAGTCCCTGCTCTGTGGCGCGGTTTGTAAACTCGTATAATGTTTCACGTTTCTCAGAAAATGTAGAAAATATTTGCATCCCGCATAAACCAAACTAGCTTAGCATACCTTGCAATACACACACGCACCCTCTTGGATATTCGTAAATAATATTTTTCCAGTTTCAGTCAAAATGCTTCCGAACTATTTTAAGTAAATTATTACGTCCACTTTATAATGGTTATCCCTTTAGGTCAATTAGTTTCAAAAGTAACTTTAGTATTGTAAAGTTTAAGATCCTTCTAATTACTAGTTGCAATCCCGGCGAGAGAAATCGAGTTTGTAAAGAGAGTTAACAGGGAAGTGTGGAGATTGAGCAAAAGTCGGCACATAAAAGTAGTGATCAGATTCCACTGGCATCGAGCCATCCAATTTTCGCACCTGCCAACCCCCAGACTTAATTTTCCAAAACTGCTACACACACTCGCCTGTAACCTACTTCCCCCAAGCAAATTCTTCTCAACAATCCAATTCAGTTTGTAGCCAAGAAAGTGATTTCCGACTCAAATCGCCCTTTGACTTTCTCTCCCCCTACTGGAAATGTTCCCTTATTTTCTTGTCACCTAACTTGTAGGAGTAATGTATTAACATGATTGAAGAACATCGTTTACACACGTTTTTAGAGGATCTAACGAAAGTTCGAAATCTGCAAACTAATATGGGAGACTACTCTCATAATTCTCTTTCTCGAATTTCTCGGGCTATCTTGTGATTGTGGGATGAAACGTTGGAAGGACAAGTGCTGATAAACAATTAAAGATAGTGCATGGAGGTTGAAAAATATCAAAACATTCAATTTCAGAGGCAACAATTTAACATACACATTGAGGTATATATATAAATATTGTGGAAATATTTTTGTCAAATATTATTCCTAAGTAAAAGCAACATTTAGAATGTCTAAATTATTATTAAACTATTATTTTGAAAACATGAAAATTGCAAAGACATGTTCAATTCATTCTTCACAACCTAGAACTCTAACAAGGAAGCATAAAAAACAACAAAAGTTTAATGACACTAAGTGTGTTGACCTGCATTTTTACGTGCGACAGTTGGCAACATAAGCCATCTGTTGGTACACCTGCCCTCACCCTTTGCCGCCGCCGGCCGCGCAGAGCCCACTTCCGGTGGGAAGATCCGCGATAGCCTTCTTGATTGGCCAGCTCCCCCTGAATATTGCCTAAATTTTGAATATTAATAACGTATATAACTATATAAATGGCGTTCGATTTGCAAATTTTCAAAGTTCAGTGCGAAAGTTAAGTTTGGTGTGGGGAGTCCAATTAATTACATAACACAGTAGGTAATGTATCTGATAACTGGGGTGGTTTAGAGAGGTAGAGAGGTAAGGTGCTCCGTGCTCAACTCGTTATCCAAGGGTCACCGGTTCAATCACGGACCAAGTCGTCATCTGTATTGGTCTATTACCTATCGAACAACAGATCAACGTTAGTTTAAAATAAATTCCAGAATTTGGATGGTTCCATATCAAAACGTCAAAAATACGAAAGTTGATACAGTACACTCTAGTTGAAGATACCCTACCTTTTAAATGATCACCTTTTTGACGTGCCAGGTTTTACTAAGCATTGTTGACTGAAGTCTTTCTATAAAACTATTTTCGCCCTCTGGTTCGCTACTTAAGCTTGCAATAACAGGTATATTCAAACAAATTGTCAAACTACAACTGGACATCCTCTACATAGGACTCCGTGCTCCAGGAGTACGAGTATATACAGTTGTGAACTGCCTCTAGCCAATACCACCATTATTATTACCAGCTCCGACATAATGACCCAGTGGCCCCAAGCGGCAACATTCCGCTCACAAAGGTCAACTAGTGTAGATATCCAGGCGTTCGCGGAATGAACATATACCCTTCCCGGCACCAGGCTTCTGAAGTAGAATGAAACTTATTGACAGGGTTGACTTAACTACCACAGAGAAAGTAGCACGTTGTATGATAATAATAGTTGTATTATAACAATATGGGAATTACCGGCACGGTAACTCACGGGTAACGTAAAGTAAATCAAAGGTTGCTGGATCGAAACCAATGGCCGGCTACCCTTTGTGACGATGCCCTAGGCCCATAGTGACGGGCAGTTGAGGTTAAAATAAATGTCACAGTGACTGTACGAGTTACGAGTATATGAGTTACACGAGTACATACATTTTTAAATGTATTTAAACAAATTAATATATAATAAAATTAATTTTTTACTAACAGTAGCCAACAGCCGTCTTTAGGAATTATTAGTAACTTACGTAAATAGAACGCGTAGTATTGTCATATTCCAAAAATCATAGTTCAATTTGTACAAAGGAAACGATGAAATTTTACATACAAAAATTTTAATTAACAATTTGTAATCATGATCACAAATTTACCTACCATAACAACGAATGACAACGTAAAACCGCGCTTTTAGTTATTTTTTATTACTAAACATCATACAAACGACTAAAAGTGAATATTTAATGGAATGTGAGACCCTTTTAGCGAATTTCCCATAGGGAAGAAGCTGTTACCGTAGGTCTCATAGTGAGACTTAAGCCCGGGACCATGTTATTTTTTTTCTTTAGGTGCCTAGAGTCCAAAAACAATAGTTGTTAAAATTTATATAATATATAAATTTATATATATATATAATTAATATATAGTTAATTTATATATATATATATATATATATATATATATATATGTGTGTGTGTGTGTGTGTGTGTGTGTGTGTGTGTGTGTGAACACGATAACTCTCGTAAAAATGGTCCGATCGAGACCAAATTTGGTAGAGACGTGTATTCCTACAAGTGCTCGGACGAGTTCGTAAACCAGACATATTGGTCAATGGGAACAGGTAGTTTGGGGGAATTTTGTACCCCAAAATGGGGTTTTTTGCGTTTTTCACATGTAATTTTAAAAATTTATAATTTTATATTTCACCATTAGAATCAGCTTAAAAAACTACACAATTCAGTTCCTTAATGTTTTTCTCTATCTCCAACGGTTACCGAGATAAAAAAATCTAAACACAATACGTTGTATTGTGGGGCTCCAATGTTAATCTTATGGAGGATAGGGAAAAATTAATATTTCCCATATTAATAAATACTTTTGGATAAAACTTGATATTTAGCTTCATGTGGTTGAGATCTATCCATTTATGCTTTAAAATCATAGTTTATGTGTTTATCATGGCAGCAAACCTGCATACTCTTTTCCCATATTAATCATAAAGGGAATAGGCAAACTCCTTTATTTATGGACAGATGATGATGAAAGTTGGTATAAATGTTAAGATAAAAAATATTTATGGTAGAAATGCCTAATTTCAGTGTTCCTCACAGCAGCAAACCTGCACACTCTTTCCCATGTTAATCTTATGGAGAATAGGCAAATAATTCTCATGTTTATGGACAGATTTTTATAAAACCTTTCATATATTATTATTATTATATTATTGATTTGGAAATTCGCTGAGTACGCAGGTCTGCTGCGACGGGGGTATTAGTTATTTTATTTATTACTAAACAACATACAAACGACTAAAAGTGAATATTTAATGGAATGTGAGAACGACAACAATGAACGAGAATGGTTACTAGGCCATTGCATAAGAGAGAAACCGATAACGTAATGCAGTACAAGGAAATGGCCAAAGTTTGTAACTTAAGGGAGAAGATATGCGCAAAATTGAGGCCAGCTGGAGCGTCCCCGGTCGTGAATTATTTATTCTCATGTTGAAGATTTGCCGATCGATTTATCCGACAGCCTCCCCGTCTCGCACTTATACTCGCTAGTCGCTACATGTGTTGACATAACATTAAAATATCAGCAGTCCGGAGACGCGACGGTGCTGCGCCCTACTCATACACCTGCAGTTAAGCAGTCCTCCAGTGGATGTTGCAGGAGTAAACACTTATTTACTTTCCTTTGAGAAATAGATTACATCATGGATATGTCTAAAAGGAATGTTTTCAGTTCCTCCAAACAGCTTCGTATAACCATATGACATCACTAACCATACGACTACATTTCTGTTTTAAATTTTGGTCTGACGAAGTGCCCCCCCTCCCAAGTTAAGATGTATCCATGTTAATTTTCAGTGTGTTTGTAATACAATCGGAGTTTTATTTCAGAGGTATACTAAAATACCTATCCGAAATTTTAAATGAGAAAAATGTTATCTAATTGACCTAAACATTTTTAATGGGGTAACAGCATTTGTTAGCTATACTTTACCCACAATGATCTTTGCGTGGGACGTATCAAGTTCAAAGTGGAAATGACCGTCAATAAGTAAAGCACACAGAATAGACAGAGGACCTTTTAATAGTTCAGTACTTATATTATGTGTCTAAGGAAGCCGTATGGTGAGCACGCGCCTAAGAAAGCTAATGCATTTATAAGTGTTTTGTTTGAACAGAGAAAAATAATAAATGATTTATTTATATTCTTTCATTTATTTTAGTATGATATGCTCACTTTTCTTGCCTTAAAAAATGCATCTATCCTCCAACCTTAAACCGTAAGATGTTAGGTTAACAGTTTAACCATGAAAATGTACAGCTTGCCAGGAGAGGGTGAGTTAAAACGATGCGTGAAAAAGATTTTTTTTAATCACAAGTAATTAAGAATGATTACACATGAAGTGGATATCCTAATAGCCCGTTAATACTCTTGCCGAGGCATCTTGCTAATCTGACGGTTAGCGTCTTGGACTTCGGTGCAAGAGGTCACAGGTTCGATCCCTGGGATATCTACAAAATTTGATAGGTTTGGACCTGTAAAAAATGTCGTTGGAATAAATATAACAAACATTTTTTTCGCCCCGTTTCATAGGCTTTCCTTTCACTTCGATCCCCTTTCACCCTAGTAGTCAGAGAGATAAGTATCCTGTTTAAGCCTAAGCACCGGTTCATGAAAAGTGAAAACTCGGTTAAAGCACTCACTTTTAAACAGCGCATTTTCAAGTGTATTTCAAATGTTTAATATTTATTACCATATGAAAGCTAATCCAGCAAGTTTTCCTTTTCTAAAAAAAATCCCAATAAACTGTCAAAATCAAGGTCCTGACAACTCTACACGAGACCTCATCAAAAATTACAAAATGACGCCACAGCACGCCGCCGCCTGCCCACAGCTTTGCTGCGGATTCTGCGACAACGAAGCCTCAGTAGTTGGGGAAACCGCACTTCCAGCCTTACAAGCAACACGGAGAGCAGACTGGAAACTACAAAAATTACTACAAAAACAAGTCTGGCGAGGGTATCGCGAGTACGCTACCCCCGACATCTCGTGTTACCGGCAGGAAGTGGTCGGGCACCTCACTTTTGGCGGGAAAGTCTAAACCGGATCGTAGTTTGTTGCAAGTTTGTTACACTTTCTCAAACTAAGCCTCGCCACTTCTACATTTCAACTGCGCTGCGTTTTCTAGATCACTTCGATTTTACTTCATCCGATAAAAATATTCTTGATTCGAAACAGTATTCTAAATGCGAGTTTTCAACAAGAGTGCCTAATTAAGTTTCATCGAAGGAAAAACAACCATAATCCGGAGGATAAAAGCAAGGAATTCTCACAGGAGTTCTATAAGTAGCGTAGAAATAATAGATTAGCACCAAGAGAAAACGCCGAATGTTTAGATATGACTCGATATTGCTTTTAAAGTGCACACAAAATTGTTAAAAACTTGACTCACCTTCAAAGGTTTGGATAGCAAATTATTTTTTTTCAAAATGTAGATGTTTTTATGTAAAGTGTATAATGTAGTGTATTTTCTGAAGGGCCTGTGAAGAAATCTTACACGTTGAGTCGATTTATAGCCATATACTGTTTCGGTTACATGAGGGTGGATTAACATTTAGGTTAAAAAGGGATAACTTAGGTTTATTTCAGGGTAAAATTAGTTTTCGAGGTTCAAACTCAGCATGAAAGAATTAAGTAGGCCTACTAATAAATTTCCTAGAACCTACCAGTAATATTGGAATATTTTAATATCAATAATTTTGTCTAGTACTCAAAAAATATATAATTTAATAAAGGCAGAATATAACAGATTCGTTGATAAAAAGTATTACAGACATAACTGTATTGAACATCTGGTCCAGACAAATAAGGAAAAGCTTACCCCGGGACCCAGCCTTAGGCATAACACTCAGAAGGTAACGAGGGCTTAAAACTCCTTGAGAGCCTAATTGATCGAGATAAAATCCTTTTGAGTCGGTCCACAAACGCAGCGGCCGAGAGGGCCGCCAAAAGATTATGCGCTTGTAAAACTGAAGGTAACATGTTTACATAAGGGGGGTTATTATGCAAATGGGGGAGAGTGAACTTCCACGTTAATCTTGAAATATCCTTTGGCCCAGTAGAGGCTTTGCACAAACAACCTTTCTCCGGGGGAGATTTTGGACTAGCAAATTTATATGGGTCACCCTTTTTATGCACTTACGACCGGCACTCTTTCATCGTAACAAAACACACGAGGTCCTTTTTCAACAAAACGTTGATGTTCTGATATCATTTTTTGAGTACTTGGTTATAAATTGTAAATATTTTGAACTTTGATGTGTTCTTGGATTTACTTTCATTTATATAATTATAAATAATCCCTCATCACCTTTTCTATGTGAAGATAAGGTTACAGTGAAACATTTATGTTTCCAGTTGGTATGTTCCACTTAAATCATTGTAAGTTAATTTACAGTTATAATTTTATATATTTAAATAATAGACCTACTTGTAAGTTAATTCAATTTAGTAGTTGTTCTCTATCATTTTAACATTCTTAAAAATATCGATAATCAATTTTTAAAATTGAGAAGGTCAAGGACAATTTTGTTAACACATAAATGATAATAAATAAAGTTTACCTTACAAGTTTGGTAAGATTTGTATGACAACCACGAACTTCAACTTCGAATGCATACCTGAAAACAAGAAATAATTAACTTTCACCAAAGGTACAATACAGAATTATCGAATGAAACAACCTTTACAATCAGTACAATCACAACCATACTATCAGTATTATTTCAGTTTTAATTCCAACAATCGATAAGTTGAATGTAAGCGAGCGATATATCGATATCGACATGCGTGGGAGGAATGCACGTAGCGAACGTGTCTGCCGCCAACCGACGCGAGGATTATTTGTAATTATGAGAGGCAACTGGCAAACTCCATTACTGTTAACCATACCAATGTATTGACTGAGGCATCGCGCTGCGACACTGAAAACAACGCACTCTAGTGATTTTACAACACCTGTTTGGATAACAATATCATACGAGGTGGTTGTTATGTGTTTACCTTTGAGTAAACATGCTTTAATCAAAATTATGTATTTTTGTAAAGCAATTTTATACATTTATTAATTTAAAACTATTGGTGAAGGTATTTTATATTTCACAAATATAAAAAATGTACTTTTAAAATAATTCTATAATAATGGAACAGTTTATGTTGAACAACAATTTCGTAGAGGATATTATGGTTATTATATAAATCACTTCAGGCATTTCTAGTTGCAAACATTAGTTGTTACAGATGAGTGTTTTATAAGGAAAGTTACGTGTTTAATGAGGTAAAATTAATTCCTAACTTAAATTACGTACATTAAACCTTTCATTTAAGTATATTTCCTTTCGTTTTCAGATTCATTTACCTTCATCCTTTATCAACTGGGACCACAGATCCGCGCCAGTAACAAAACCATAAGTTGGGTGAAGAGGAGCTTTAGGTAGGGTACATTTTTATGACACACGGTACATTCCCTTACATGACACTAACGAAACTGCTCTATTAATTCACCCCTATTACCCTATCACCCAAGAGCAGCTCGCGAGGTTTCACAATCATTTGCAATCACACCAAGGAGGATTAGACCGAACAAAGCCACAGTCAATTAAGAAGTTGCAGTGCAGTTGTTGCGGAATCGAATTAGTAACGGCACTAACACTGTTTTGTATTGAACTGGGGACGAGCGGCAACACTGCAAACAGAGCGGAGTGCAAGTGTCTAATTGTTGTAGACTCGTCGCCTTAGTTTATGCAGATGAGCCTCTTGTCTTGAGGGCGAGCGGAGTGTAGACAGCGAACGAGTAACTCGGTTACGAGTTGGCCAGCAACTTGTCCAGGACATCTCGCAGCTTCTGCCACCAACACTATCGACGAGTCCGCATACAGTATGCGCCAAAATAAACAGTAATGATTTATCCGGCCAGATATGTCAACGTTTTATGTTTACCAGGTATTCGTATTTATTCCTTATGGTAATTTTTGAATTTTTTATAATGTATTTTTATAAAGCAATTTTATACATTTAAAATTTAAAACTATTGGTGAAGGTAATTTATATTTCACAAATATAAAAAATGTACTTTTAAAATAATTCTATAATAATGGTACAGTTTATGTTGAACAACAATTTCGTAGAGGATATTATGGTTATTATATAAATCACTTCAGGCATTTCTAGTTGCAAACATTAGTTGTTACAGATGAGTGTTTTATAAGGAAAGTTACGTGTTTAATGAGGTAAAATTAATTCCTAACTTAAATTACGTACATTAAACCTTTCATTTAAGTATATTTCTTTTCGTTTTCAGATTCATTTACCTTCATCCTTTATCAACTGGGACCACAGATCCGCGCCAGTAACAAAACCATAAGTTGGGTGAAGAGGAGCTTTAGGTAGGGTACATTTTTATGACACACGGTACATTCCCTTACATGACACTAACGAAACTGCTCTATTAATTCAACCCTATTACCCTATCACCCAAGAGCAGCTCGCGAGGTTTCACAATCATTTGCAATCACACCAAGGAGGATTAGACCGAACAAAGCCACAGTCAATTAAGAAGTTGCAGTGCAGTTGTTGCGGAATCGAATTAGTAACGGCACTAACACTGTTTTGTATTGAACTGGGGACGAGCGGCAACACTGCAAACAGAGCGGAGTGCAAGTGTCTAATTGTTGTAGACTCGTCGCCTTAGTTTATGCAGATGAGCCTCTTGTCTTGAGGGCGAGCGGAGTGTAGACAGCGAACGAGTAACTCGGTTACGAGTTGGCCAGCAACTTGTCCAGGACATCTCGCAGCTTCTGCCACCAACACTATCGACGAGTCCGCATACAGTATGCGCCAAAATAAACAGTAATGATTTATCCGGCCAGATATGTCAACGTTTTATGTTTACCAGGTATTCGTATTTATTCCTTATGGTAATTTTTGAATTTTTTATATCATAGTAATAATTACTGCCGATAAATTTTAATCCAGAGCATTATTTTTGGTCATATGAATTTTGACGTGATTGGGTCAAGCTTGTGACACTGTATTCTGTTTTTGTAACAGCCTCATCTCTCTACGAACAAACTTTCCTTACCATTCCCACTATTTTACACTATTTTACTTAGACCATACGTTTTACATTTTGAGAATGTTTAAAGACAAGACTTTATGTGTACTTATTAAGATTTTAAGGTATGAACTATCATCGTCTAATACGACGTAAATATAAACAATGTTTCACGAAAACAAAGCTATTGTTCACTACATTAACTTTGAACCAAAAGCCACAATAGTTTTGATGTTTCTCAGCTCCTTGGAGCCTGGGACAGCCCATATTCACGAAAATGATACGAAACCTACAGTAACAGAACCTACGAGGGTTCTCTCAAACTGGACGAAAGTCATGAACCAATGGTGCTAACTTTTTCTTGTATGTGTTTTTCTTGATTAAGTTAAGTAAATAACATCCTACGATTCCAGCACTGTTTATTTTGGAGAATATTGTATTAGCAGATAGGCGAAAAACGTAAACTAATCTAAAACCTATATTTTATAATATATAGTAAAATAAATTGTAAATTTATATTGTAAATTTGTATAAAAAATGTAAGGGTTCGTAGTCTTATTGACAAGTTGGAGTGGTCTAGTTTTGGAGCTTATTGGTCGCACCAGTACATTTGACATGAAACAATTACTTATGTAGTCATGACCAATAACCATCGTATTTTCCGAATCACGAAGACAGACTTTCACAGACACAGATTTTTCATAACGATCAGGTTGTAGACCATTCAGCGCCCAGCATTTGACGGAAGTAATGTCATTATGGATATAATTATATTCAAAATCAGCTGATTTATCCATAAAGATAGTGCGTTTTAGTGGCTAACCTCAAATGTGATTTTTGAACAATTCACAGAATAAGAACAACGTAATTCGCAGATCAGCAGCCTACACACCAATTATTTTTTGATACCCTGAATATTACAATGGACGTAGATAAAATAGTGTATGTCACTCGTGAGAGAATTAGAACAAGGTATTCATAATACTCGTTACATAAACTACTATTATTCTCAACACAAATATTTACAATTATTTCGACACTTAATTATCACATAGTGAAAGGACAGTACAGTTTTTACGTGGGTTGGCCGTATCTATATTTTGAACTGGCAGTTTATCAGTTGTTAAAGGAGTGTTTGAACATAGGAATGCAAATGGCCATAGAGGATCCGTTAACACCAAACGTCCGCCACAAGAATGTCGCTTTACCCGGCGACCGCTTATCCTTTGCTGTTAAACACGCAGATTTCTGCTTCGTCAACCTTCAGCCAGCCATCAACGGTTCGACACAAAAATATGCGACACTAAGTGTGAATATATTTTACAAATAAATTCCGAATAAATTGCAACAAGCTGTTCAACTTAGTTATCCGTTTCATCTGAGGACCATCGGTACGAAGTATTGTCTATTCATTTGTGGGTTTCATGGGGAAAACTATGATTTGGATGTAGTTTATAAGTATACCGTAATTCACGATCACTATCATCATATTTTCCTGATAGTAGTACTGTACTTCATT
Source organism: Nephotettix cincticeps (assembly GCA_023375725.1). Classification (NCBI taxonomy): domain Eukaryota; kingdom Metazoa; phylum Arthropoda; class Insecta; order Hemiptera; family Cicadellidae; genus Nephotettix; species Nephotettix cincticeps. The sequence continues at coordinate 26,979,743 of CM041785.1, forward strand.
GATGGAATAAAATATTTAATATTGTACAATCTTGCAAGGTTTTCATTTTGGAAATACAGTTTTCACTTTTAAAAGATTTTTTGTAATACAATAATTTCTAAGTTTATACTGTAAACTGTAATAACTATCTGTTTAAATTATACAAAATCAAGAAGAATCAAGTACTGAAAATCCAGAAAATAACCTAAAGTAAAAATAAATGTTAGGACGTGTCGAAAACCCCGTATTGAATAAACGTAATTAGACTCAGACAAAATGTAAAGGGAAAGGAAAGAATGGTTGATATTAGAGACATTAGTCAAAACGATATTTCACAGGCCCCAGGGAGGCTGTGTGTGTGTGTGTGTGTGTGTGTGTGTGTGTGTGTGTGTGTGTGATCTCCGCCTCGCGGGTCGTAATTGATACCCGGTATGTGCTAACTTTTTATTATGAGCTCTCGCAGCTCCCACTTGTTAACACTTACATCATCTTACGCAACTCACATTCCTAGTTGAAACATGGTATGGTTCGGTATCTTTCTATCTCGGGTTGTATATTTGGTAGAAGGAGCAACTTGAGCACTTTATCTATATAAATAAAATTGAAATTTTATATGTACATTGAAATTATAATGTTATGATTATTTTTATATTTTATAACCCAGTAAATAAGAAATCGGTCTTACGTCTTTTTCTGTAACGCCAAGGTTTTTTGTAACGTTTCTCCGTGAAAACAAAACCACCCAAAGTTATAATACCGTACTTATTTTCTTTATTCTACACGTTTTTGGGTAAGGTTATCCTTCAACTGACCCACGAACTATAAAATAAAATGATGAGCTCTCATAAACCAGATTTTGAGCATTATTAGACATTGTGACACTGACATAAGAAAATTGTGGATAGTTATGAGTGATGGTCGGTGGATAATATTCTCTGGTGTGGATTAACGACCGCCCGCAAATTCCATCCTCATAATTAGAGCAGTTCGTAATTAAGAGCGTGATCTATAAAATTGATCCATAAAAATAGAAATAAATAATCAAAAGCTGCCAAATTAAAATTAATTTTAGTTTGTAACATTGATTTTAAGAATATTTCAACTATATTTAAAGGTTTTAAATGTTATGTCAATGCATAACAAACTTTAACTGATAGAAATTTTATAGCTGTAGATTGATGTTTAAATAATTGAGCTGAGAATTTATCGTTCCTTTGTAATTTTTGGTTTAAGGTTTAAGAATTGTGCCATGATAATGTATGTATTTTTCTTCTGAACCCTGATTCATACAACCCCTAACAAAGGATGCGCTTACTGCAAGTATTTTTAAATACTTATCTTTAAATTGACAGCTTTAAAAAATCTTCTCGTGTTTGCGTCATAATCTTGATAAACAACAATTACAGTAATTCTCACATTAATATATCATGAAATTTTTGTAGTTTTGTGTTTATATTACGATTGACGTTCACAATCGATTACAAAAATTCACAAAACCGTTTAAAATTTAACATATTTGATGCGGAGCATAAGTTAAAGGGTGAAATACTACCCTTAATGTATAGTATTTAAAAACTAAAAGATTGTTTCTTTGAAAATACTGTGGCCCCTATAACCGTCAAAGGTAGGTTATATATGAGGGGAGGCGTGACTGTAAGTATAAATAAAATTGACCCTTTAGTACTTCTACGTTGATACTATTTTAAAATAATTTTAAAATGAACTAAATTCTGAAACTACTTGATCGATAAGGTACTCCGTATCGTAAAAAATTCTTGATTTTTTTAATAGGTTACATATTGTCAAACTAGTTTTGAGAATTATTGTTTATGTAGCAGAATCGGAACTCCTAATCAAACCAATGTTTTTCCTCAATATTTAAACTATATTAAGTTATATTGTTAGTCTACGGATGGTACTGGGGTAGAAGCCAATCAGGGAGGTTTAGAAGTCAACACGGAACGTTGGCTCACGCCTCAATCACACAAACCATCGCAATCGCGGGGAACACGTGTTGCCGGTTAAACGAAATTGGAAAACAAACAATAGTCTACCTGAAATAACAAGCATTTCGCCCGGCGCGGCGCGGCGCGGCGCGCCTGCATATCAATCAGGCGACGGCGTGTTCTGACGACGCGCGAAACTAGATTGCTAACCGACAAATCATCCGATTTATTCAAACTGGCGACTCGAGTGTTACAATCTCCCATGTTTTACGTTTCTATTCTCAGTGCGGGATGTGGTGGTTAGAGGTTAACTGTAAACTGGGTTGTTTGTTCTCAGATGTTTATTGAGATTCTATTTTAACTACAAAACGCGAGTCGAGCGTTTCGAGCAACTCTTACAACAACTATGTACGGTGTTTTTTAACCATTCCACTATTAGGATCTTGAAAAAAGTCTGGCAATATACTTTAAATTGGAAAAAATCCCTTGTTATTTTAGAGTTTTAAGATTATCAAAGGAACATTTTTATAAATGGCCACGATTGCCAATATTTTTACAACTTTTTTCAGTTACTAAACAGTTTAAGACTTGTTGGGTCTTTTGTTGTATGTTTCCGCATTTTCAAGTTGTTTTTACTAGAGTCACACAAACAACGTTCTACGGAGTTAAATTTGGTGGGGTATCAGCATTTTCATCTCGTTGATAATATTTCATACTATCAATAACTAACCTAACTTAACTCCGCAGAGCGCTGTTTGTCGGCAATATCGTGTATATTGCGATTTAACACAACGTTTATTGAAAATGCGGGGACATAATACAAAAGTCCCAATTTTTTTACTCTTGAATAGCTTTTGATATATATAATCGATTATTAGCTACGGGAGAGACCATGATATTATGTTAATAAGGGAGGTGTAGGTGAAAATATAACAGTTGTTTTCGTTAAATGCAATTACATAATAAAGGTTAGCAACAGCTGTTCATGTTACAACAATTAAATGGTGGTAATAAACAGTGGACAAGGGTAATTAGATATTAACATCTGTTATATAGACCTGCTTCCTGTATCATACTACATATTTTTGTCTGTCAAGGATTCATAAAAAATTACTTAAAATAATCTTAAAATTATAATTACTACCGGAAACGTTCAATGAATATAGGTTGACCACCGTATTAGAGAAGGACGACCATTTATAAAAACTTTAATTTAATATTTTTAAACACCTACAAAAAGGAAATGTTCCACATTTAAGGTTTACAGCCAGACGTTTAGTTAACGAGATTCCCCCGATTGTAGCACAGTTAAAAACCACCCTGTACAGACGCGGAGAGACTTAAGAGTACCAAAAGCTGTGCACTGCTTAAAAGTAATGTATAATGTGTGCGTGTGAATTCAATAATTTGAGACAACGTTAGTGTCTATGTAGCTTCTTACTGATCGCATAACCACTTTATGCAAGTTTATTAATTGCGAAACACGAGAAGAAAATAAACTAGATCAAGATAGAGCTGGAAGTTGTAACTCTTATCTGTAACAGTAACGAAGTCTGAAATGATATCTGAGAAAGACAATTAGGAGATAAAGTAACAATGTAACTTTGGATGGTACAAGAAAATTAACGTTTTAGATTTTTAATTGAGTACCGACTTTAAACCAGAAAACTGGTTTTATTTTTGAATTGATATGTGTATTATATTTACTTTTATTACTAAAACACTATTCAAATTTAATTAAAAATCAAAAGGGTACAATATTAACGGTACACATAATATCACATTTATAAATATTCAAAGCCTTAATTTGGTCAATATTCAAAATATGCAAAAACAAATAAACTGTTTGTCTGGGATATTCTAAGGATTGCAAAAACTTAAAATCTTTGGTACAAAAAATAAACACGATGGAAAAATAGTGTGAGGGACTCAACAAACACATCATAAGTCAAATTAGGCTGGATACAAAAACGAGAAATTACCACGATGTGGGCTGGGTCCAAGGTAAATAAAGACCCTCCAATAAAAACAAGAGGACAATATCGTCGGGGAAATACTGCCAAATAAAAATAACTGGGCGAGAGAACGAAAATGGAGTGGGGTGGAGCTGTCTCGGCTGGCGGTTCAGACTTTGAGTGCAATTATCTGTCAGGACGCGTGTAGTAGCGTGAGTATTAGTGGCCGACAGTGGCGCCTGGCGTTTACCAGCGCTAGTGGACAGTCATGGTCAGTGAAAACATGAGTTGTGCCTAAAACTTATATTACCAAATCTTCCCCAATTAAAGTCTAGTATTATTAAAATCAATTTTTTCAACCTCTGTGAAATATTGTATGCGCAGTTCGACGACAACTAATTTGTTTTGAAACTGGATTACAGTATTATAAACCATGTTACCGCAATTGGGGTGTACCGGCCCTCCATGTGCGCGACATTTGTGACGTTTATAAACAAAAAATGATTCGTCAAACAAAAACTAAATTTATAAATAAAGAATTATGTATTTTAATGTAAGGTTTTAAGCGAGGCTTTAATTTGATTTATTTAGTTTAATAATTATGACTAGTTTTAAGGAACACTTTATACAGTTAAAACGAATTATTTTTATTTGGAAAGAGGTAATTGGAATTTTTAAGGTATATTTGGACACGGTGGAGGTTCATAAGGGAAGATTAGGTACAAGAAATGTGGGGTCGTAAAGAAACGCGACAAAAATATGATAATTAATTATTAAAATCATTTTATATACTGTTCTGGATTTGTATACATGTTATACTTTTCTCGCACACAAATATATTAATCAGCGTAAAATAACTACCTTTATAAATATTAGAACTAAAAAAACACATCACATTAAACATTCACACACAATAATCACTGCAGGATTAGGATTTTAAAGTAAATGTTTAGAGAATGAAGTGAGAGAGATTATTGCACGGACACAGACACAGACATTGTAGGCGGGAAGATGCAACTCTCCAAGGATGACGACCACTTCTTTGCAATGATCCATTTCCTCCCAACACAGCTTACAATTTCCTGCTTAGCGTTTCACTTCTTCGCCGCCGACACACTGGCGGGATTTACATAGCAATTTCCTGAGCGACAAAACTGTCGCTTATCGAATATCAAAGGGTGGGATAGCGGCTGTCCTCTTCACACTATCTCCAGTCCTCTCGCGCCCGAGGTTGGGACAAGAGCGGTCGTCCGAACGGAATTACTATCTTCCATAACTCTGAGGTTATCTTTAAGGCCAAATTTGTTTTTAAGAGATTAAATTGGATTAACGAGTAGTTTCAAGTTTAGTTATCAAAATGGTTTCACTATCGGTAAAAAATTTCAATTTTCTTATCTTCGATCTTAGTTAAAAATATTATTGTAATATATTTTATAAAACATTTCAAAAGAATGTATCACATATGCTTCATTCAACCAACTAATGTTGAAATTAGCATACAGAACGAAAATAAGTAAGTATAAAATAAAGAACAATATAATTTTATAATGAATTATTAATTTAGCGTCACGATCCTATAATCGTTGATCCAAGATCCTAACACCAGTCACTATTGGCAAGGTTTGATTTAGTTTATTCACTGTTTGTGATACGACCATCACAATTCTATGTTTATTACCGTAAACCAACAAACAATATCATTACTGTGCCTTAGGGAGTTTAACACGAACAAACAACGTTAGAAGAATCGAGGCGTGAAACATTTTGTAATACTGTATTAGACTAATAGTTAACCAACTGAAGGTGTTTTTAGTGGTAAAACAACTGATTTAACACTAATTTAACCTTGTTACAAGTAAAGCATGATTTGCAATAAAGACGTTTAAGTACGTTACAGGTTTATAAATCCCTTTTCATCTCGTGTCACATCACCGTCAAAGCAAAGCAAAAGGTTTGTGAGAATTATGATTTAGATTTTACTACAATGAAATACTCGACGTTCCGATAGTCAGAATATTTAACACTCTGAACCTGTAACACATAGACCCTGATCTACACCACAGTTATGATATTACATACTCTTAAGCAACAACGTTTATTTACTTAATGTATATAAATGCCAAATAATCCTAAATATTTCATTCCAAGCGGTTGTCAAGCTGGAGAGTCGGGGCCAGGTCTATCCGAGGGCCAAACAAGCCAGAACGACACGCCGGATAGCGCCACACGCCAAATATATTCCTGGCCAATAAATCATTTTAGGACGCCTATTACCCTGAATTTATACTCTGCCAATGTTTATTATTTGCCGACCGGCGCGAATTTCGCCCAGCCCTACGATCGACTGACCTATCGATATGGGTTTGTGGCTTAACATGGATTAATGGTTGTGGGGTTTGCTATCGGAAACTGTCGTTGGGTTTTATATAAAATTACTGTTACAATTGAAGATCATTATCAAGTTCTCATGTTATTAAAATTAAATTAACAAGATTAAAGATTATTTTTTTAGGTTTTATCGTCTGCAGTTGAGACTATTAACTTTTTGGGTTTGGGTTACAAACGAAATATGTACAGTGAACAAAGGAATTTTTAGAGTGAGTAAAAAACGTTTTTCATGAAGTTTATTTGTTTCTCAGTGACCCAGTTACTACTAAGATTAAAATCAATAGAAGCTTCAAGGTCAAATTTAAATTAAGTCATATGGTCCATATAAACACATGTAATTGAATTCTGACTATTTTTTTTATTTTTTTTGCAATGCTAAAAGGGTAAATTGAAAGGAATATAAAACAAGGATGTTACTGTACTTATCATGCCATGTTTATTTACATTTAAAACCCTGTTTCTCTATTACCATGTAGAGTTTAGTTTTACCAAGTAAACAAAACAAACAGCAGACAAAACCTGTGTTATAAAGTTCAACTGCACTTATAAGTAACGTATCTTACGTAGTACTGTACCAAAATTAATAATTAGTATTTTTTCTTTTAAACATTCTCGGTCGTGAAACTTATTGAAAATATAGAACAATATTTGTTTGTATAATTTATCTTTGATATAATACAAAATGGAGATACTTAACTTAATTTCCAACACATACCTAACCGATTACAATGTTTAAATGCCATAATGCGTTATTTAGATACGAGTATATTTCATGTTGACCAACAATTGGATCTGTAACTTCCTTGGTAGGCCAAGGAATATTTAACGGAGATATTTTATATGACTTTTATATATTTACAAAAATTTTCTCAAATAATTCAAATTAGTAAACGCAATAATGTATGAGTAAATATTTACAAAAGAAATGTACAAAAATTAGTCACAAAACAATTTATCAACGGTGGAGAACAAGGGCATGTGGGGATGGTGGGTGGCGTGGAGGAGGGAGGGGGTGATACGAAGCATAAAGCGGAAGCCCAAAGACAATGTGCTGGAAATTAATAGATGAACGGCAAAGTGGACATTAATAATGCATGGATCAACTACACCACTATCTGGACGGTGACGTCGTAATTGTAACAGAGCTGGCCGGCGGCGGCGCCCACTGCTGCCAACCGATGAAATATAGTATATAAACAACTTCACACCATCGATATGTATGATTTAGTTAGAAATTCAATATGCGATTTGTACGATGATACATCATAAATTTAATAATAGATCATGAGTTTACTGTGATTGTTTATTTAAATTAGGTTCGTACGCAATACACTGTAGATCTAAATCTACTAACCCGTAATGATAATTGATTTCATAGAATATTGAAAACAGTAAAGTAGACATTTTATAGAGTTGTATGATAAGGTCAGAGGTATAAAACGCTATTCATTTGGAACCGCGAAAAAATATTCTAATAATTTATAAATAACTAACATTTATTTGGTTGAACATAATATTGAATAAAATATATAAAACATATTTAAACTGGACCTTTACAGAATCTCCCGACAAATAACGCGGCGAAACATAGAACGTTACCTCTGTCTATTAATTGTGGTTATTACAAATCGTAATTTCCACTGCCCAAAGGAGGTCCACACGTAAATATGTAGAGAGGCTGACTTTGTATGTGTACCGTAAGATATCAATACACTAAAATATATTGCTCACTTAAAGATACCATTGGCATCGAAGATTTCACGCTGATATTACTATCAGAATCATATCATAGATATAGTTTTTATTTGAAAAACCCAAACAAAATAAAACAGTAAAACCCCTTATTTGGGTAGAAGATATCTTACATGTACATGAATTGTTAGTGTTTGATAAACTTGCATGCTTTAACAGGTAAGAGGCTGATCAAAACAGAGGCAGTCAACAAAAATATTAATCTAAACTACCCCATTTAAGAAGATTCTGTAAAAAGAAAAGTACACTTACGCAAATTAATTAAAGAAAAATATATGTCAGGACGTTGTAAATTTAGTTGACATAGCTGATCGAATTTTATACTAAATTATACTAATGGAATTTCTTATAGGTTCCTCAACAAACAAAAACAGATTTATAACAATTTTTAACGCTTTAATTTATACGATAAAGTAATAATAATCGAACAATATAGAAACAAATAGAACTAGGATAAAGGAAAGTACGGTTAAAGATCTTTTTTATTTGCACTCACATTAATAGGTATACCGTTAACGATACTGTATAAGAGAAACCGTAAATTCCCACAAAACTAAAGTGACTACCATCACGACCTATTATGAGAGGCCACATTACTACCGTCATTTGCTTTCCAATGAACTGTATTTCTCAATGGGCAAATCTTTTCTTTATAAATGAAGTGCCTTTGGGGGAACGTCTATTGTTTCTTCCGCTTTGTTATCCGCAGTAAAATCTTCCTAGGAAGCTTATAAACCGCGTTAATCCATCATGGCGGCGAATGAATAGACAAAGGTTACATTACGGCTCAAGGTTACGTAACCGTTAATGGTCACAGGTTAACCATCCATCTTAACCGTTCATACTGTACTTAACATTGATTGGAGTAATTATTCTATACCCCGAAGTTTTTTTATGTATATATGTAAGTGTGTTTGTAGAACGATGAAATACACAGATCTTTAGAATTACAAAAAAAATTAATTACGAGTAAAAATTTCTAGTGAAACTAAATCGGAAATTAAAAGAATTAACGTTGATTTCATTTATATCCAAATCGATGTCTATAAACAAAAAAAAACATTTACTTGGCAACATTTTGATTGAATTTATCCTACTAAAAAAGTGTAGTATTTACACACTACTCAAAATAAAGAAAATTTGAAAACCAATCGTTGTAGAACAATTTTATAGTATTTTTAGAAATGTTTTTTAAATGTAAAATAAGTCTATTTTTTATAAGTTCCCTGTCTGAGATAGTTTTAATGTACATGTTCACCACGCAAGACTTCCAGGCAAGGTTTCCAGGCATTAGTCATTGCGTATTGTAGGTACATATGCTAAACATAACGATAACCACAACGGTTACAGGTTAATAATATGACGTTGATGGCGGTTAATGCAACACATCGATCCAACTCGTATCGCAATGAATGAGCACGTTCCAATTTACAATTTCAAGTACAATGCTACATTTATAAATAATGTAATCATTATATCAGAAAAATTAAAAAATATATGTAGCAAAATATTTATTGCTTTGGTGCCATTAATAAACTGAATGTTGAAACTACAGTAATTCATTTTCTTTGCTTTTCTTTTTAAGGAAAAAGTATTGTTTTCGTCAACGTTTTCGAATTTGAGTTCCTGCTGGTTTCCCGTTATAGTGCCCCCTCAGTAGAAAGTGGTTTTAGAGTTATGTCTGTGTATGTTTGTGTGGGTATGTGTGGAACTTTAGATATTAGTGCCCCCTGAATCGAAAAAGGGGTTTTTTAGTGATTATATGTGTGTGGGATGTACAGAAACCTAGAGATGAGACTATTGGTTCGATTTTCATGAGATTCGGCATGTAGGTAACAATCCACAGTATCTCGGAACTTTTTGTATTCTTAAGGGTATTTTACCCCTTCCCCCCCAAAAAATTTCAAAAAGTATTATTTGACTACCACCATTAATTCCAGCTTAAAAAATAACAGATTAGTAATTCGTATGATTGGTCTACGACTAACAGTTCCAGAGAAAAGTTAAATTTAATATTCGTTGTAAACTGAAGACTGAGAGCGCCCAATGTTATTCTTCTGGAGAATATAAAAAACCCAATGTCTTCCTTATTTTCCAACCGTTTTCCATGATACTTGGTATACAGTAAAGTCACATCACCCAACAAAGTCAATCCAAAAAGCTTGGTATAACGGGGAGAGGGGTAGTCCCCCAAAGAAATTCTAAAAATTAATTTAATTTTATTTCTCTCATTGTTATTTTTAGAAATTTATAAAAGATTGTCGTTTAAACTGACTTAAGGGAGAAAGTATGTGTCAGTCAACTGAAACCGTTTTATTTTACATAATTTTAAATATTTGTTCAATAAGAAGTCGCCAAAACATTGTGCAAAGTGTAGTTAAAATTTCTATGTACATTATGTATTCATCGTCGGATAACAGCCGTCGGGGAGCAGTCGTTGTATTATTTATTTCTAAAACATTAAGATGATGAATAAATGCCTCACGGGCGCGAAATGATTAAATATTCATTTCTCGTCAACAAGGAGAAAACATAGTAAATAAACGACGGAGAATTGGTAAAAGTCTGCCTTGGGCGCGGGCGGGGGCGAAAGTTTAAAAGTAACAATGAAGAATAATTACCAGGATCATTTTAAGTATTACAAGTGTAAATATGCATAGGCCTATTACAGGAGAGGGAAGTTCGGAAGAATATTACCGCCGGAATAATATCTTTCAAGTTGCATTTATTACAGACTTTCGTTAAAAGGTGTTAAACTTTCGACCAGTTAACGATAGGTACTGAAGCCCGGTGTAACACAGCTTACAAAGATTCATAGTCTAAATACGTTTCTAATATATTCTATTTTCACCTTTAATGTTATAAATTACCTTTAATGAACTGTCCTAAGCAATTTTTAAGTAATAGGTTGGAGCTTTGACAGCATTCATATTCATATAACAAATTAAACTTATATAATAGATTAAATAGAGATATATCTATATGATCTAATGATAGTGTAATAATAGTATTTTTAGCCACGATGGATAAAGTCATAGGAGATATAAACGTCATGTTTCATTCAACCAATAGTTGCGGTAATATTACTTTAGACCGATTGAGTAATAAAAGGAGTGTTAGAAAAGAAACATTTATTCCAAACTTAAAGTAACAACACATCTTAGAAATTATTTTATTTCATTTCTAACTAGCTGACCCGGCGAACTTCGTATCGCCTAACAGTAATACACGTCTTGTTAACTTTTAGATGAACTTAATTTGATTTAATTTAATTAATAACGAAGTCGAAGAACTAACGAAGTTAGGTCATGCCACCACTATTGCTCGTTGTTATTCATAGGATCAATTCGCCAATTTTCGAATAGCATTACGGGTATGTCGTGAAAGACTAGATCTTGCGGGTCGTGGAATTGTTTATAATAATTCTCACTTAATCAAACATTCATCAATTACTTTTATTCACAATAGTGTTCAATTACACTCATTCTAAAACTCACACAAAACAACGCATCAACCAGTAATCTATATATTCTTATACAAAAAAATCACATTCATTCGCTGGAAATGACGCAAAACGTCATTGGCTGTCAATTGGTGAAAATAAAGCAACACAAAATCAGCTGTTAATAAAATATTCACATTATTGGCATATGATCAAAATGCATCACGTATTTTCCTCGTAAGCCTAACATATACAAACTTTACAGGTTAGTGGGGCTTGGCTCTAAGGTTAAATACAAAACGGATATGCCTATAGCCAACTCAGAGCAGAGACGAATCCAAAAAAATCAAAGATTATTAAAATCGTTCCAGCCGTTCTCGAGTTATAACTGGGTGTACCTAACACGAGTAATAATTTTGTTTTATATATTTAGACAAAATAAATCATAGAGTGATAATTAAAATGGAATTTTACTTTTAAAATGTATTTTAAAACTGTTGATTAAATAAAAAGCATTAAAGTTCGATATTCCCAAGCAATTAGAAAAGATCATTTTTTGTTGAAGTTATAAGATCACTGTCAAAATATTTAATCTCGTAATAATTGAACGATTGGTTTGAATAGAAAATAAATCCGTGATTTAGGTATATCGTTAGTGTGAGGGAGCTACAGGTCCCGAAATTGTACAAGTTCGCAACCGCCGAGCCCGTAATGACGTACGTTCCACGTACCCTTCCCAGGGACGGAATCACGGAGTTGGGCGTCTCGTCTCTTCCCTAATCCAATAGACGCGCTCCCCAATACCGAATACTTTACAAAGTTTCTTCCCGACCACGCCCGCGGACTGACAAGTGGCTGCTTCTCTGCGATTATCGAGCCAGCAATACAAAACGATACCGAGATAAGTCTTAATCGTGAATTATGACCTCATTTATTGAGCAGTAAGTGCAGATGAAGTTGTTGGTGAAGTTTAACACCGGTTTACGAATTATTTACAAACACCAGATCATGCAGTAGTCAATGCTAGCAAGACCACTCATCCATGGGTTTATTGATGTAATACAATCTGTTATGGCTGGGCGTTGACAAGTATGACTAGAACGCACAGTAGGCGACAGTGTAGATTAAATTAGATTAGATTAGATTTTTGAAATGGGGACCAAGGTAGGTACAAGGTAGGTATTTTAAGCAAAGTATGAATGAGGAATGAATGTAGGATGATTGTGGCGCGATCTTGTAGTCTTGTTACTGACTAAGGCTGACATGTTCCTTAGACAGGACTGTTAATTAATAGCCCAACAGCCGATGGCAACTTAGGGACCTACAGTTTAACGTGGAATCCGAACCACAGCCTCTGAATTACGAATTAGTCTAATTTTGTGGATGGTCTTTGCGGATTAACGCAGTATTCAATAATGCGGACGTTAATCCACACAAGAAAACACTACACCAACCTACCATCTCTCAAAACTATCCACAATTCGTGACCTCCAAGTAGCTGGATTACAGGATGTTGCCACCATCCTAGACGATGTAACAGTCGATGTAGTAGCCAAATGAAGGTCAGCCCATTCCATGTATGTGTTTACACATGCATCTAAGCTGTTATGACGCAGCGAGCCATAGATCGTTGCCAAGTATTATAGGAACGCACAGTATGTGGCAGTAGTAGGTAGTCAAAGCAAGGACACTATTCATCCATGTTTCTGTTGATGTAATCCAAACTTTTATGGTTAGGCGTTGCCAAGTATAACAGGAACGCACAGTATGTCACAGTGCAATAATGTAGTAGTCAAAGCAAGGTCACTCCATTCATCCATGTGTCTGTTGATGTAATACAAGCTGTTATGGTTGGGCGTTGCCAAGTATAACAGGAACGCACAGTAGGCGACAGTGCAATGATGTAGTAGTCAAAGCAAGGTCACTCCATTCATCCATGTGTCTGTTGATGTAATCCAAGCTGTTATGGCGGCCGTTCAGTGCTCGTGTCTGCGCTATATCTGGAGCGGAAGAGGGGAGAGTATTTCTGGACCCATATGTAATCAGGCTGAATCCTTTGCAGCCCAAATTTTACACACTTTTCCTCTTGTGTTGTTTTTTTTATTCTTACATTTCCTAAATTTCTCATTTCATGTACCTTTGAAATCTAATTGTGTTAGTCATATTCATAATATGTACAAAATTATTCTTCCATTTAACTCACAATAACATTTCAATGCAAGATATAATTTTTCCATATTTAACTTCCTTAAGTAGAAAATTAGGTAGAAGCGTCAATAATTGTGTAATTCTGAATAATCTAATTAATTAAAAAAAGAAGTAAGGTTATACAGTACAGTAATGTATAGTTTAAGTTTTATCAAACAACTATATTGAAAAAGATGCTTCAGCTAATTAAAATAAAATTTAAATATTTATTTAAATAGTTAACGTAAGATTTCTCTCTACTGTATTAATTTTTTGGAGAGCAAACACACTTATCATTTACAAATGCGTTTGGGGTAAAAACCAACTCATTTACCATAATAGAAGAATCTAAATCCGAATTATGTAATAACCTTTTTTGAAACAAATTACTCTCTAAAACAACAGTAATCGCCTTTACAATTATTTTAATAAAAACCACGTATTTTAAGATAAAACGCAACGTTCAACAGAGGTTTGTTTGATTACACACCAAAACCTCTGATAATAGATAGTAACGTGAACCACCGGTCCAGACCTACGGCACGCTCTGGTTTATTTCTCGGAGGTGTTTATGGCTGCTGTTTACTTCTTGAACGTGATGAATCGAGTCCCGGGTCAACGGTCGGGCGGTTGCTCTACAAACTACATGCAGACACTCTTCACTCGTCACTGGAGTAATTTTAATTAAGCTGTTTTAAGTTTTAAGTGACCGGCTTTCGCGAGTTAAGGGATGAGGTGTCATGCGGATCTTTTCTTCCTACCGCAAGGTCTCAGAACCAGCGGTAATGGTTATAGCTGGTGCTAACCCTATCAACCATCTTGCGAGGGAGAAACAGGCGCTCCATCACCAGCACCACGGTATTAAGTCGCTGACAGAGAGGCTACTGTCAGGAAAGAGCGTGATCGCAGCTTTTACCATTAGTAGTGTGTGGGAGGCCGAGCCAAGGGGACGTTGGACCCACAGACTGATCCCAGACATCCACCCTTGGGTGGAAAGACGCATGGTGAGGTTGATTTCTTCGTGACACAATTCCTATCAGGATACACGTATTTTCGCTCTTATATGTACAAGATAGGCAAAGTCGGCAGATGTACATGTCTTTACTGTCCCGGAAATGCAGATACGACACAACACACTGTTATTCGAGTGTGACAGATGGACTGCACAGCGAGTGTCTCTCTCGGCGTAGTTATACATCCTGACAACATCGTCGGAGCCATGCTGCAAAGAGAGGATATCCGGAACTGAGTTAAGCATCATGTCCAATCCATACTTTGGACGCAAAAGATTGATCTCAATCGTCTTTAGCACTGCTATCACCCTGGTGAAAAAACCCCTAGTGGCATAATAATCAAAAGGTCTAGCTCGAAGTAATGAGCAAAGCGGTTCCAGGCTAATCCTGGGATGAGGGGGAGGTTTTAGTGAGTCTCACACTACCGGATCTCTGCGGTGTGCATTAGCATTACCTCCTCTTCTCGTAAAAAAAGTAGTAAGTACGTTTCGTGTAACCTTCTGGCCGCGGTCTAATGTTAAAGTTTACAAATAATAATAGTGCCTCTCGTTTCCTCTATGTAGCCGGGGCCAACTGATTATCGTGTATTCCGAAATACGGTGGCTGTCTGAAAAATTAAATTTCATTCTCGTCAAATGACCGGCCAGTACTCTATTCACACAGCTATGACTGCTAAGCTTGAGAAATAATAGTGGAGCATTGTGTTAAATGAATAAACAGTATCGCAAGTTGTATAAAGGGTAAAAGTAGAGTATTTTAATCTTAATATAGCGGTTAGCCCGCTAAAGAACGGGTATGTAATCCTTGATACAAAGGTACCAATTGTATAGTTTAGTGTTAAGAGACAAATTACTCATTATCATGCTTAAATATAAACCTGATATCTTACAAACAAAAATACAAGGAAGAAATAATTTCTCTTACAATTAATGTATTAAAATTTTGTAGTAGTTCTAATCTGATTAGACTGTTTTCGGTGTAAATCACACACCTGACACTTCGGCACCTCGTCGTGCATACACGTCTCTCCACTAAAATGAGCATCACGGTGTACACCAAAGACAAAATCTAATTTTATTAATTTGTTAGAATCTGTTACTGATAAGCTAAAATTAGCCATCGAAATACGTCTATTAATTTGATTAGTTTGTTGTTGCGTTGAAACTTTAATTTTTAATTTACTTTTTATTTTTTAAACCATCACACCAGTCTTTCTCTCAGATTCTAGTTAAAATACCACGACAGATTAGGTAAAAGCTATAGTTAGATTCCAGACTCTATTGATTAGTTGCCAATCAAACTAAAAGTAGTTTTTTTGTAAAAAAAGAGCAGAGTCTTTCCCCATACGGACGTAAAAAATCTAATATGTTAATAAAAAACGTTACATTAATTCATATAACGTATTCCTTTTATTACAATGGTTCCAAGCGACGAGTAATAAATATAATATTTCATTACAGCACAACTAAAAGTGACATTTTCACGTAAACACTTTAAAAATGCATGAAATTATTTAAATTTACTATTAAAAACGAGTAAACTATCACAAAAACACTGACATATTTCATACAACGACCAAAATCGATGAAAATTTACGATACAAGTTGGGAGTGGGAGCGTACGGAGACACAGCGCTACAAAATAATTGTGGCTGGGCATTGTTTGTTACGGTACGGTGGCGTTTTTGCCGCGGGCACACTACAAAGCTGCGTCAAAAAAGCTTCTCCACAAATAATATCTCATTTAGCGGACACAAAAGTTCGCTACCGCTGTCAGCTGTTCACGACTCGCTTGCTTTCATCTTCGGTCGCAGGCACACGCGTTTCGCTCGGACAAGTGTGAAAACGTAAACGTCAAGTAATTTGCATAAAGAGAATTTTTGCATTATTTATGTTAAATAGTATGCTGTAAATTTTGCATAGTTATATAAATTCACCTAAATAAAATCACACATGAAACATGTTGCAATATCATCCATTAAGGGAATTCCAATCAACAGGTATGGTACAGCACATTTCGTAAAATACACTAGAGAAATTTTGCATCAATTCAAATTAAGGGACCTAAACCCGTTTTTATAACGGATAATCCATTAAACTATCCAATTACCGTATGATAATAAAACGGCCAATTAATACCGAACTGAGTTCGGGAAAGCTATGAGTTACAAGGGGCGGTGGAGGGGTGGGAGGAGGGGCAACTCAAAACGTTTTAAAAGAGGAATGTCGGATGTTTGACAAACGGCGATCCGTCGCTCGTCATTACGGCTCCGTCTGGTTATCGCGACTCCACACGCGCTCTGCTCTAATATTTATAGAACCGTCAAACAATCGCAACTTTGATTTCCTGTTATTTTGGCGTTTTTGATTAACAGAGAAAACGATCGTAGTGAGGCGGACTTGTACGGCAAGGGTTTACGCTAATATTTATCATATTTTCAATTCCAATGCTTTCAATTTACGAGTATATACAGCCACGAATATCTAAGTTAGGTATAACAGCCTAAGCTTAAGTCTGAGAACTTATATTTACGTTGTACCGACCTAAATGCTACCACACACTGCCAATGGTACTCCCATAGAAGGCCTGCTGGCGGTATACTCAGCACTACGTGAGCACCTACCTCAATTACATCTAGAAAATTAGAACATCTATTATACAACACCGAAAATAAATTCCCACAAACTCCTTACTTTGTTTCACTATGATTAAATTAACTATTTTCATTCTCACTCATAGGTAAACAACCTCTTCCCTTATGATGTTGTGATAGTAATAAAACCACATTTAAAGTTAAAAAGCAAATTTAACCGACAGTGTGCTATCGCGGAAGAGACATGAAGCACAATATTTACAAAACTTTCGCTTAGTTAGAATTGTAGACGTAGACTGATAAAATGTTTTATTAATGTACGAGTATGTTGATTTTTTTATTGAAGATCAATTAAAAATTTTATTGAAGATTTTTGACTGTACATATTTTTATCAAATTGAAAAAAATGCAAAAGGTAATAAATACTCAACGCTCTCGTATACAATGATAAAACACAGAGAATTTTTAAAAAGGCAGAGCATCCTTGCAACATTATGCTGAAACGGGAGTTTTCAAGTCCGATAAGGACGAGGAGAAAGGACTAATAGCAAAGATGTGTCGAACGAGATTCTATCGATCTTTTAACAATACCTTATGTTCCTTGCATGGAAGAGCTGGAAGTAACAGAGAAAAATAAATGGCCAACAGCTGAACGCGTCAATTCTCAAGGCTCCATTTGATTAGTTAATGTATAGTTACTGCTTCCATCTGAATTTTACCGCACCTTTTCACAGAGTGAAGTTAGCTTTGAGAAACTCAATTGCTAATTTACTAGATAATAATTTTTCCTAGTAGTATAGACCATCAACATAGTTAAATATTACCATCCATAATGAATATGTTGCGTTTAAATAATTCAATCATGTACCATAAAAGTGGAGCTTTAACTATAAAAATGTTCCTTTACTATAGTTAAATATGCTAGGTATAACAGTTAAAATGCGTAGTAATGTATGTAAAAGTAATGTGGTCATTTTAAGTAAACCGATTCAAGGTAAAATAACTTTATAAATTTTCTCTAGATTTAATGTAACGTATCAGTCATAAAATCAGATACAAAATATTTAGGAATTTTCAATTATGGTGGTTACATAAAAATGTACACAAATCACGATACTTCGTCAAAGAATGCAGGTATCCATATGTTAAATTGGGTTAACGTTTATACATGGATATGTGTAAGCTCTAAGGGGTTAGTAATTTGCGGGATGCAAAAATGTAACGGAAGTGACTTCATATGGTTATGAGAATAGCTGTTTGAACAAAAACTCTCTTCAGAAATATATATGACCTAAAATATTTCCTACTGGGAAGTAACTAAAATGTTTTTTACATCAAAACTGAATTACGTTTTAAGTATTGCCGCGACGTACTGACGTCATGCGATGATGTTGCGTCCAGACGCCGCGAGGGAGCGCCGGCGTCGTCGTCCTCGCTACAGGCATTAGACACGCTATTGTGGCGCCTCCCGGGACAGACCTTGACGCTCTAATCTTTTATTTAATCATATCCACTCACTGGAGCTAATCGTAAATGGACTCGGAGAGTACGCAGCCTCGTGCGCGAGCGTTGGCTCGGTTCGCCGCGTCGCGACGCGCACCATAGGACGCTGCTCACTGCTTGGAATCACGGTTGCAGCTAGTTACATGCAGTACATAAGTAGCAGTTACATGCAGCATCAGGTTGGGAGCGATATAGCAGATGAGAAAACTGTGCATAGTCACGTTATGTTTAACGGTTGCAGCTAGTTACAAGTAACAGTTACAGTTAGGTATAATTAACACACAGCGCAATGAGCATAGTGACGTTGCGAGTTGCAGCTAGTTCCATTCAGTCACTAAAATTTATACATAGTTTCACAAGGCCAGTTATGAGTAAAAATTTTAGACAGTTCCATGCAACATAAACTACTTCTTATCACAGGCGATGCAAGAAGAAACTTTGTGAGCATGAGGGTTAACTCATGAATCGTTTGCAGCTTGTTCCTCACAGCCAGTTAGAGGAACAGTTGCAGCTATTTACAAACAGCGACGTTGTTGTTCAAAACTAATCAGTTTCGGATGTACCAAGGTTATCTGGCTAACCTAATATTTAGTGTATTTGGATACGGATTGATGTTTTGCTAGCCCGGCATTAGATAACTAAATCCTCGTGGTTGTTTTGACAGCTTTCAAAAACATTTTGCGTATTTTAAAAACAAAATTTAAATGCCTTTAGCACGGATCAAATAAAACCGGTTCAGACATCTTTTACCTCGGGGAGAAGTCCCCAAAAATTGTGTTATTCCAATGACTGCTACAGTTTTTAATCGGCAAAATGAGTGTTTTACAAGCGAGAAACGAATGAATTAAACTAAAAAATTAACATTACAGCCACATCGCATCAAGTGTGCAGCAACGGTATCCACGACGCAGCTTCGTTCTGGTCAATCAAAGCGAGTGGCGAGTTGACCTTGGCTCAAAGCTTTGAACCTGTTGCAGTGTGCAGAGACCCAGCGGCTCGCCGACACACAACCGCATATCACACAGCGATATCAAACTGTCGCCGGCGGAAGTAGTTTATAAACAGGAGCAACTAAAAAGAAACTGTTATTCCTAATGTATTGGTATATTTCTATGAAAATCAGTATGTGAAAGAACAAATTTATCAAAAGTATATGTCATAAGAAAATTAGTTACGGGTGCATTAAACAAAATATAGAAATGTTTGAATTACAGTATTGCAAACGCTGAAAACAAAATTCATCTGGTAGAAATAAATCCTAGAGTAAACTTAGTTAAATATTAGTCGACAACTTTGTGATACCTGTTTCTTATACTCCTGCGTCACCAGCATAGTTGGCACAGCCGCAAATCGAGGTGCATAATATAAAACACAAGTGCTTGAACGTCAATACCACCGTTGCCTAAGCTAGTGTTATTTTCCTTTTAAGTAACTTAATACGCTATTTAAACCACACTATTTTCACTTATTTTTCTTTCCGACAACGCTAACTTCGAAGTCAGTAATGGAAACCCGCCATCTTAGATCTTAAACATTAACATATTAGGAGATAAAACAGTACATTATGAATTAAATAGTTGAAATGTTTAGTTAAACGTTTTTACAACATGATATAATTTCCATTTGGAAACCTGCTGTATATCCCTAATAATATGTGAATACATATATTTAATAAATATATATTGATGTTTGTGAACCGGGTACGCAGCGGCCTGGTCGTATTACAACAGGATAATTCAGTTAAGGTATCAGTGTTTGCGGAAAATCAGCGTGTAAGCGCAAACTGTTCCCGGCGGAGGACGTGTAAGCTGAGCAGAGCAAACACCTCGGGCACGGTAGTGGCAATTAATAACATGACAACACGGACATGCGGCCAAAGCTGAACGTTACGGCCTGTCCTCCAGTAAAACCTACGAGTTACAAAGTGACTCATGCTTGTCACCAGTCTGTTTTAATCATTGCGGTTCATAATCATCACTGTTGCTGTCAAAGAGTACGTATAAGGGGCTGCCACCTGTATAAAAAATAAACGTGAAGCCAATAGGTAGATATTGGTTGAAACTGAAGTATAAATGAACCTGATTTTTTAGTTAGATGTGTTCAGAGAAAATATGTAAGTGTATGTATGTATATGATGTATGGTATTCAGTTTCAATTGATGTTAAGGCATTTCATATTCTCATGTGTTTAAATTTGTTATAAAAATACTCCATTACATTTCAAAAATTGTTGTTTACACCACAATAGGCAAAAATGATCGTTTTCGCTATCGCCTTTTACGTGCGAGGGAAAACAAAAAAAACACATAAACTTCCTCCCTTTAGCATAAACTACAGCATTATTGATTGTTTATTAAAGTAACGTATTACAAATTAAAATTTCAAAACTAGTCATAAAATTTCTTTCCACCCCCCCAAGGTAAAAACAATATATTTTCTAGCTATTAAGTACTGTAACCTTACACTTCATACCATGCATGTTTTCCAAAAACTGTTGAGAAAGACGATAGGAAATTAATTCTTTATTATTTCCTTAAGAATATTACATTGCACGCTATTAAAACATTGTACTGTGTTTACCGTGAACGATAAATGCAACGTTTTTTCTGTAAGTGCAAGTTTAAAGTAAAACTTCAAAAAATAAATAAAATGTAAACTTTATACATATCATACGGTGCGACAGCTCAGGTGTGATTAAAGGTTTAATGGGTTCATAAACGTGATAACGCGTTTCATAATTTTTTTCCTGGTCTTCCCTGACCTCTCATATTCGTTGATTAAAAATGTCCATTCCACTTTCAACATTGCAATCAATATCCACATCTGATCTGACAAAGGGATTTCAAGTTGTACATTGGTGCAATTGCACCAATGTACATGCTATATAGTACATGGGCATTAAGTTTGGTAGCATTCATTTAAAAAATGTATGACAATTATGGATAGGTTTAAGCCCAGAGATATGCTTTCGAAACTATATACATATTTATGTTTAGTGTTGAACGTTGTTTAAAGAGAAAGAGTACCATACAAATCTTCTCAGTTTAGCAAAGCCAGAAGGTAAACCATTAAATGTCACAACATTTTATCACACTAAAATAATAATTCCGAACAATTGGTCTCAAAAATTTTCTATATTTTAACATAGTATTAGTAGACACATTTAACCATCAATAAAAATATTTCACCAAAATGAAAGTTTTGAAAAAATCTTGTCATTCAAAAAAGTCATTCCAAGCATGGAAAGAAAAGAAATACAATCAAAACAATAAACAGACTACAACCATAAAAGACGATGAGATTGAGCGGTCATCCATTGGAGATAAGAAATTATGATGTAAAGTGACTAACGCAGGTCAAGTGTCACTGATAACAGATAACAGACAAGCTTCCGTCGCGCTCAAGGTCGTGTGACTGTCCGCGGCTCTGACCATTACTATGGCCATTTCTTTATGGAATTGTCCATGGATTGAGAGTGTATAAATATAGAATATGTACAATCATACTCTTAAGACTCTGATGGATAATACGAATTTTCATTTTTAACTTTTAAAATAACAATAAAAAACAAAACAGTTCAGTAGAATAAAAAATGTTTTCGTACTGTCCCTGTTAGCTTACACAATGATTTGGAGAAGCAACTTAGTGATTAATCCTTCTAAAAAAACAACATTCCTTGATATTCGCTACAAAACTAATACGAACATTCTGAAATTGAGCTCTTAAAATCAATAAATGTGCCTATGTGAATACCTCACCATGAAAGAAACACGTATCCTTGTCCACTTTTTTGTGGCTTAACGAATTGTCTTAGGTAACACTGTTTTACAGGGGATTTAAATAAATAAACTCATACTTACATTGGAAGGATAGCATCATAATTATTCGGCGGGCTTTAGTGAATATTTATTTAATGATTTTCCCAGTAACAGGAGACATTTTTTAATCATTCATTTAAGAACACAACAATTTTAAATCGTTTTACAGTAACAGCTATACCACACAATACAAATATGTTATGGTACGGATAAAATGTAACTTGTAAATTTATTCTACCACTATGTTAAAGTTAAATGAACAAGCGAACACAGATCTGTATTGTTTCAACACAATCGAGAACCTGATTGTTTTAACATTCCACAAAACCCACTACAATACAACTAAGTAATTTACACCACGGTTAAAATTTTCGCCTTAGTTAAAACAAATATTATAACACATTTTGTAACCGCAAATATTCTAACTAAACCATTTCTATACTGTACCAATGGTTAATTAACTATTTTTATAAATCATACGTTTAACCAAATCGAGTAATAAGTCACAACATTTTGAGGAATGTTATTGAATTTATAAGTAGGCTCTCAACACAACCCTTTAACATGATTTCGGGGCTAAGCACAAAACTGAAAAAACTCCTTGCTTAAGTTAAATGGAACTACTGTAGTAAAAAATAATGTTTATGCGATGTAATTTGTAATATACACTAAAACCAGGACGTTTACTAACTTTATCTCCTTATTTTACTATTTCATTTGGTGTTGGTGAAAAAATTATAGTAAAAAATTGACTTTTATATTATATACAGTACAATAATCAATTAAATAAGATATCAATGAGTGTGCAAGGGATCGTGTGGAAGTCAAAGTGGTTTCGTTTTATCAGAAACTAGTTTCAACCGAGAGACTAAACACTTTGTAATCTCCTCTATCGATTAGTCATGAATGTATTATCGTTTGACTCGTTTACCCCAGGTGTGCCTGCAAACGTTTAAACTGGCCGAATATTTGACTTATAAAACTAGTAATATGACAGTTGTTGCCGTACTGTTTGTCTGGACGAAACTCAATACCGAATATTTAGCAGACTATAGAAGCAATCACTTTATAATGATAAAAATGTACAATCAGACTTATTAATAGCCGTGGAATAATTCAGTTTCTGAACATGGACGCCCATCCATATAAGACATAAACATCAAAAAGTTTAATATAAATTTGACACGTTTTTGATATTTAGATTATAAATTGAAATTTAATTCATGAATTTTAATTGTGTTTCGATGCATACCAGATGGAACGGAAAGGTACGCAAATAAATAAGGGAAAAATCGGTTGGGGATAGAAGTAAAGACAAAAGGGAATCATTTGAGGGCTGGAATCGCTTTATTCCCCCACATCACGTGTGTGTCGGTAGTGTCACTGTCCGAGCCCCCCCTCGTTCCCCCACCGGTGACCACCACGCTCGTGGGGTGAAATTAATAATGGGGGTTGTTAAGAACTGAAATACGTGGACGAAGTTCTGTTTTGTTTGGAAGCATATTCACGTTTCCTTACCTTGAAAATAGTTTTGCAAAATGTAAGTTTATTTCACAATACACAAAATGGGTCTATAGTGCAGTGCTACTCAAAAATATGTAGGTACCCAACTTCATGACTTTGTATCTGGAAAAGTGTACATCGGGCAGACACAAACTTACGCCATTAAAATGAGGAAATTTCAAGGGTTTTTGGAAATAGTTTCGGATAAGGCCGAATAAGCTATCTCAACAATGGGTAACCATTTCGTTTAGTTGTTAGTAATCTAGAGGTCCGACAATTTTTTGAATAAAAAAACTGTGGATAGGTTGCAAGGGAGATCAAGATCTGGCTTTGTACTTCTGGCCTCCAAGATCTCCTGATATCACCCCTTGTGACTTCTTCTTGTGGGATTACGTCATAGAAGCAGTTGACGTCCCACCTCTTCCCACGAATTTGACTGATCTGCTGAACCATCTCACTACAGATGTACAATCAGGGACACGAGATAATGTCTCATTCGTGGGACGAATTCGCCAATCAGTTAGATGTTTTGCTGTTAAGCACAGTTGTGCACAATGAACATTTGTAATCAATGTAAATACAACTTAGAATCTTTTCTTTCCAACGGTGTAAAACTTGTCTGTTTCCGATTTATATTCTCGCGGTAGAAAGTACCAAAACTAGGTCCATATTTGACTAGCATTGTATTGCATCCATATTTTATAAGACTTTTGAAAAATGTAACGTTTGGATACAATGTAGATGTCTTTTCTCGAGGAATTATTTCGAATATTTTTCAAACCAACAGAGTGAATTTAAACAACAATACAATACAGAATAAAGTGTAAACTCAAAATGCTTCAGTTAAATTACAATCAAATAAAACTGGTTATTACAAATAAAATGACCAATAAAAACTCTTTGCTTAAAATAACATTTCAAACACAACCAATACTTTGATGCAGAAACCCGGAGATAATGCCATTTACATCCATTTCACAATAAATGTAATCTAAATGTTCTGTTAAATTCCAATATTTAATCTACAACGACGCGGGGATGGGAGGCTAATAAATCGAAATTATAATTGAAAGTATCGATATTAAACAAAGCGGAAGAACGATTATCGCAGAAAGATTAATGTGGCAAATGATGGTGGGGAATGGGCGGGAGTATTTTGTTGTGAATGAATGCCGTCAAAACATAACTAAGTCACTTACTGACGGCAAATACAATGTGATATCAATACTTAAATTGGCCAAATTATAATATAACTCGTATTTTATTTCGTTCTTTATGCCTGCACCATCAAGTCCGTGTCGATGTAAAAAATATAGTGTTTGCGACTACAATAATGATTGCAATTATTTATGTTGACTGATAATCCTACCTTCCATAACATGTTTAGATGGAATGTGTTTGTGTGGAATTTAAAAACCGTGACATTAATTTTACTTTAAAAATGGTAGTAATTAATTACATTTCACACCTTAACGCCATCAAACAATGTTTTTATATTTCTCTTTTCAGTTGAAACAATACGTTGTATTATGCACATAACCAAAACACGATTTGAATTTTTTTAATTTTTCATCTATTACAATTTTCTTTTAATTAGTAAGATTTTTCCGAAGTTTTGATGGATGCGAATTATTACCCATCTACCCCTCCCTTTCGCAGTTTTAATAAATACTCTTACATGTATTTACAATTTCTCACAACCTAAACATTGCAACAGTAGAGGTGATATCCGCAAAGTTGAAGCTTTCACATTCAGTCGTAACCTAAGCTGAACAGTGGATAAACAGTTGCTGCTCTGCAACTGTTGGCATACAAATGTTATCGTACCTGCACTGCAAGCGCCGTGCAGGCTCGACCATACTATACAGTCAACAACACATGAAGGTAAACAACACCTTTCTTCGTGTTAATCATTATCGAACGGAACTATAATCATCATATTATCATTTAATTTTCATAAGTTTATTGACAAAAAAGTACTCCCTACGATTATAGTATAAAACAAAAATACACGACGAATACGAGTCTATTCTAATGCATATACGTATTGTAATCAATTTCAAAACCAATCATTAATGAATCAATGTGAACCGTTAAACCTTTTATGACCCATTGTATGCGCAAAGTAAAGTGTTCTCAGTCAACCGTTCAGTGGAAACATATCGTTACCGAAGGTGAAGAAAATGATTCATAACAGAGACGAATATAATATTATTCACACTTGAAGATCGCGCTCTCAGCCTCTTAGGTTACTAGGTTGTTAGGCTACTATTATCCCTAGCGATTATTCCAGTAAAATTCAAATTAATGTCTCGGATCAAATTAAATCAATAAAATTATAAAATGTTCTATGTCATTATTTTTACATATTACATCATGACGGCCTTAACGGAAATGTTATAAATTTCGTGTAACGACTCTGACGCCGATGTAGAGCTTACGATATGGAACGTCGAGAATTGCTATCAAATACAACACAGTATTGTTTGATCAGACAATCGATGCAGAAGACGGCTGTTTAAGGATGTTGCGATGCAGCTGTCGTCTAACGTGAATAAAACAGGATTGACGGCGTCGACCCGGGGATAAAACATGTCATAGTGTTCCTGGCTGCGTGGCCTAGTACTGAAATACTATCGATAGTGAGACTATCGGTTCTAAAACTATCGATAGTTATGGAAGCTGAATAATATTTCATAAAAATACAATTACTGTATTGAAAAGAAAATCACTATTACAAAATTGTAAAGAATATGATTACTAAACAATCCTACCAAGGTTATAGTGGTTCTTTTAAGTGATCAGTTTTGGAAGAATCATTCAAGCATCACTTGAATAAAAACAGATGACAAGAAAATAACAAAAACATGTATATTTCTATGTAGAAAATGGATATGTCTAAAATGTTTTCTATTTCTCAAATACCTGTTCTCATAGCCATATGACATCACTTCCATTATACTTTTTGCGCCTTGAAAATCACTAACATCCCCCTGATTTTAGACATATTCTTGTCAAAATAAATTAATTTTTTTCTAAAAACAATAATTTAGGCAAATTTGCTGTTTTGTAGAACCATTATTGTATTTATTAACATAAAACGGTTTAACTTTTACCAACCGTTCCTCCATAAGCTCATACTATAGTTCAGTATGAACCGTCCACAACCCCTCCCCCCCCTCACCAGAGTCACCCTCGTCGGGGATGGTCGATAGTGGCAGTTGTGTCGGATATCGGTGGATGAACCATCTGTTTGAATACATCAACACTTGTATATTTACACTGGCCTTGTTAGCGCATGCATATTCATCCGCAGCCACTGCCACCAATCAGGCTGCTCTCCTGGCGGCTGATTCCATCCATAAATAACTTTTAAAAGATTCGCTGGCGACAGTATGGCAAGAGCAAATTTCTGTACTAAAACACTATTGCACCTACAAATATACTTTAAAAATACATTTGTTCCCTAACAAAATCTACATAGTTATTAATCTACATACATTAAGCTTAATCATTATTAAAAAAAAATTTTTTTATAATTAAAACATAGAAATCATAACGAGAGAATCATGTTATCTCTTAAACATTTACTTTACAATCAAATAAAAATTAACTTATTTACAAATATTTTGTAACATCATTAATCTCTGGACATATAATCTTAATGTACATCAAATATTATTTACACAAATTCATACTAAGCGGGATTTTCTAATGATATCTTTCACTTTCATAGTCAAATTGAGTTACATTTCACAATAGAGTACTCATTAGCAAAACACACATGTTACTACAAAAAATCAACTTTATATCTTTTTGTAATACTCCCATAATTCGCTAAAAACATGTATATTTCTATGTAGAAAATGGATATGTCTAAAATGTTTTCTATTTCTCAAATACCTGTTCTCATAGCCATATGACATCAATTCCATTATACTTTTTGCGCCTTGCAAATCGCTAACATCCCCCTGAGTTTAGACATATTCTTGTCAAAGTAAATAAAAATTTTTCTAAATACAATAATTAAGGCAAATTTGCTGTTTTGTAGAACCATTATTGTATTCATTAACATAAAACGGTTTAACTTTTACCAACCGTTCATCCATAAGCTCATACTATAGTTCAGTATGAACCGTCCACAACCCCTCCTCCCCCCCCTCTCACCAGAGTCACCCTCGTCGGGGATGGTCGATAGTGGCAGTTGTGTCGGATATCGGTGGATGAACCATCTGTTTGAATACATCAACACTTGTATATTTACACTGGCCTTGTTAGCGCATGCATATTCATCCGCAGCCACTGCCACCAATCAGGCTGCTCCAGTAAAGGCGGCTGATTCAATCCATCCAGTTCAACTTAGTTGGAGTGGTTCGCTCCGACAGTGTGGCAAGAGCAAATGTTTAATCACTTTACCTGTTGCACTTGTTTAGACTCGGCGACGTGGTGTATACAATCCACAGTACATTGTTTCTGCAAATTGAAAACTACATAGCAATCAAACGACTCAATCAGTTTAAAAATAATTTTCCCTTATTAAAACTGCATTAAAATTTCATAGAGTTATCTCAATCTACACAGAGAGACATTTAAGTCTTAGGACGAGTGTATAACTACATCAAATATGGCACATCATTACTGGTAAGCTACTTCTTTATGTACATCAGGTATCACCTATGAGGCCCATGAGGTGTAGGTAACCGAGGATGATATTTACATCAAATCAAAGTACTTGTTCAACTAAAAATCAATGGCGGATATGAAAAATGATTGTATTTACTTCCCTTTGTGAAATAGGTTAAGTCATGGGTATTTCTAAAGGGAATGTTTTCATTCCATCAAAATAGCTGTTCTTATGTTTCAAATTTTCGTTTTACAAATTGCTAACACCCCCACCCTGAAAGCTAAGACTTATCCATGTCAAAATTCGGTTGTGATATCTCTTTTTGTTTTAAAGTACTCCTAAGACTTAATTGTAACCTTGAATATTGATATCCCT
The DNA here is from genome assembly GCA_023375725.1 of Nephotettix cincticeps. Classification (NCBI taxonomy): domain Eukaryota; kingdom Metazoa; phylum Arthropoda; class Insecta; order Hemiptera; family Cicadellidae; genus Nephotettix; species Nephotettix cincticeps. Next base: position 27,008,820 of record CM041785.1, read on the forward strand.
TTTTACAAAGATCCAATAAAACTGGTTAGTCGGTTCTTAAATAATAAGAGAGTTTCTCACACGAAGAAGTCTTGTAATGCAGATAAAAATGTTGGAGATTCGAGATTTTCCGATTCAAAACGCCTATATTTAGTATATAAAATAATTAATATTTGCGAGCTTAAGAAAGCTTATGAACAGCCTCCAGTGACAACGCAAGTTTAATTTAAAATAGAACGTCGTTTTCGGGCATTAAACAATTTTCTGTTATCTAAATGTTTCTTCAAAATCAGGTTGAATCGGTACTAAATAATACTTTCATCCCTACTATGTGTGCAAATTTAATCCCAGTTCAAATAATTAATGTATTACATCCATTAATTTGGATAGGGAATACGATAACTGATATAAAAGTAACATGAAACGATCTCAGTTGTTGTTTATGTTACAACAATAACTGATGACGTCAGAGGTGGTAACGAGCTCCATTGGCCGGAGATGCTGCCGGGATCAAAGGCGACGATGTGCACTCATCCGACTGTCACCGTGCAACTTCATTATGCTAATCGAGCTTATTACGCTGAAAACAACCTTTGTCACGCCGAACACATTACGTCACATACGTCAGGGCTCCCACTATCCCACTGTCCCACTAACGAAGTCAACCAAATTTTTAATTATAAGAGTCAAAATGTTACACTACAATTAATATTTATGAATGTTCAATATGCTGTGATAGTAAAAAATCACTTTCAAAACACTTTTTGGAAAAATCAATACATATTCCAATTTGAAAGAGGACATTTTCAAGTTTTTTTTATCATCCTAAATATGTTTTATATGCGTCCCTAGGATCACACGACAGACATCCACGCTCAACCAGGACGTTTCCTTTTTTGGACCGCGCAGGACCAGATCAATACCTATCGATTAACTTTTAAGATTTACACACATTACCTATATTTTTCAATTTATTGTGCCAATTATAAAGAGATTTCTCACCTGGTGGAGTTTTTTGAAAAAGTTTCCTAACACGACGTTGCACTATTTTAACTGATTGACTTTTCTCTAGTGCAAGCATACATAAAAGTCTCCTCAACGTTAATTTTAACCATTTTACACGAAACATGAATAAGGGAATGTAACAAAAATGCACCAAAAATCAGCTGATGTAATAAAACTTCAGATTATTAGCTATTTATTATTGCCAACATTACTGATACAAATTATTAAGGTTTTATTTATTCATACAAATTTATAGTTCTTTTTCAAAACTCTATATAGTAAATAGTAATTTTAAATGCACTTCAAAATAATTTTTGGCATAAAATGAAAGATATATTAGCCCTTTTGTAAGTCTTTGTTTAAAGGTCATTAATAATTGTTAATAATGGTGATTTTGTTATTTAAATTATTATTGCGGAAAATGTCTGCATAAATAATCTGTAATTTATTATTTTGAACAAAAGGTAAAGTATTTATTGTTACAAATATTAAAAAAACAATTCAGAAAATTTCAATCAATGGTAATAATTCCACAAAAAACTTTTTGTATTTACTTCCCTGTGGGAAATCGGTTAGATCATGGATATGTCTAAAGAGAATTTTCAGTTAATCTAAACAGCTGTTCTATTCTTTTATATTAAAAATTCAACACAATAATTCTGGTAGTTTCTATGGAAACCTGTTACATATTTTCCATCTTAAAAATCACCAACACGCCCCCCCCAGAGCTTAGAAACATCTATGTCAAAACAGAATAATAGAGATACAATGTAGCGTAAAATATCAATAATATCTAACGTAATGGGGCGACAGTAATGTTACCACCAATCTAACAAGCTTGTTTGTATTTTTATAAAATAAATTTATGCCATCCAGAACTTTTATACATAAATGTTGCTAAAGTCGCTATATACTTTACTCAATTAATTAAACTTCTTGGCAGCTAAACATATGTTCAATATTTTGAGTTCCATTGCGAGTTTTAGTTACGAAAATGTATAAAACTAATAATTGAATATTTCTAATATACTAATAGTTTTAACCTGAAACTGTATTTTCGCAGGTACAGTATTATCGTGATGCCACGTAGCTCCATGCGTTGGCGCTCAACACGAGAGCGTCATTGTGCTGCGGATAGGTAACAAAAGACGCGAGATATTAATACCGACCTTTGCATTATTATGAGCAGAAAGGATTTATGGCGTTTATTTTAAATCTCAGTTATTGAAAATTTTCTTATAACTCTTTCTCTCTGTTTATACATTTATTGAATAGGCAACAACACCAAAATGAAAAATTATTGTCACAAGAAAATTACAGTACATTTTTAGATGAGTAAGGCGTTAAACATTTTTATAATAATATTATTTCAGAACAAAACGCAATGGCTACGCACTTCAATGGAATAATTGATAGGTTATATGGTCATTAATAAATTATTATTCTTTCGAGATTTTATAATTATATAGCTTAAAAGTGCAGTAAAATCTTAATCTTAATCTGCAGAACAAACACTAATTATAAGTACTTTGAATTTTCTCATTTTCACTCGATTAATTTAATATGTAGGCCTTACCCTACATAATTCATGTACGACATGCCCTAGGTCCATGGTGGTAGGCAGTTAAAAATCCTTATTTTCGTTGGGAAACCAAATTTACTTAACTATAAAGTAAAATACCCCCGTCATAGCAGACCTGCGTGCTCAGCGAATTTCCAAATCAATAATAGTACAAGTATGTGACAAGATTGATCAATCAATACCTTTTGATAAATTAAAGTATTTGCCTATTTTCCGTAACATTAACATGGGAAAGAGTATGCAGGTTTGCTGCTTTAAGGAACGGTAAAAGTAGGCATTTTCACCATAAACTATTTTTAATCTGACCATATATCATTATCTGAACATAAATAAAGGAGTTTGCCTATTCTCCATAAGATTAACATGGGAAAGAGTATGCTGGTTTACTGCTGTGAGAAACACATAAACTATGATTTTTTAGCATAAACGTATGGATCCCAACCACATGAAGCTAAATACAAAGTTTCATCCAAAATTGTTTATTAGTAAGTGAACTATTAATTTTTTTTATCCCCCATAAGATTAGCAATGGAGCCCCTAAATACAATGTACTATGTTTAGGTATATTAATATCTCGGTAACCGTTGGAGATAGAGAACAACTTTAACAAAACCCCTGGTCTCTGGGCACCTAAAGAAAAAAATAACATGGTCCCGGGCTTAAGTCTTACCATGAGTCCTACGGTAATCGCTTCTTCCCTATGGGAAATTCGCTAAAAGAATTAAGAGTACTATAATTTTAGTTTTGATTAAAAATCGTTAAAACAACACTAACTTATAACACAACGGAACAGCACCGAAGCACAAACAATTACATAACGCACCATCCAAATAATCAGTCACGTCTAGATAAAATCTGCGGGCAAATTGAGCGACATCACTGGCCGGCGGCCAATTAATCGAGAACCCAACATAAATCCAGGACAAAGCCAACATCGACATCGTTGGTTATTATATCATGGCGCATACAAACAGATAAAATAGACGGCGATTAGGTCAATAAGTACAATCGTTGGCGGAACAATGCGAGCGTGCCTGTTTACTAGCTAGTGTTTACCCGACTCGACCGATGCACAGCTACTGTACCGTACTGTACTGTACTGTACTGCCCCATGTGTTGTTTGCTGGACCACCACGTCACACAGATCTGTAGCGATACAGTTTCTACATGAGTGATCTTTCTGAAACCTATACATATCTTCTAGTATTAATTATTGCATAACGCTCTCGTGTGGCAAACAGCTGAGTGGGTACAGTGTTGTCTTCCTACACAATTGACTCATGTTTGATTTCTGATCATGACACAAAACGAGATGTGCACCTGATTCTACCGTGCTTTGAAACGTGACGTTCTATAGCACATCAAAAGTCTCCATTATCTCCGACATCTTGGATTGTTACCCCGGTAAGACCAATGTTAAAACATTGTCAAACATGATTTTAAAATCAATGCACTCTGGATTAGTTTGAAATCACCAACTAATCCGTCCAGCTTAAAGTTTTATTAATATCGATCTGAATGTTATTAGACACTTTAAGAATTTGTCAATAATTGAGAACCTTATTTTCTTTATTTTAACATATTTTCGGATACAAGAGAATAAATTAGAATAAATTTATAGTGAAATAATAACATGTTTTATCGGAAACAAAGTAAAACTAAGCTTGATTTGTTAGTACAAATAATTTATTCATGCAATTTGTGGAGTTAATGTATGCTATTATGATAGTCACATTATTAATAAACAATTGTTGAAAACAACGGTATTATTATTATTGATCTCTTAACAACTAGTTTGAGTATTTATACAGTATTTGGTTTCGTCGCCTCCCAACTACGAAGACCGGTTGGAAAAATGTAGTGTAATACAATTCACTATTTTAAAAGTTATTATTTAATCTCAGCATTCAAGTCGTACCCAAACATTAAAGCCGTGATAGTGCAGTACGTTAAACTAAAATGTTTCTTTAAAAAGTTTTAAGAAAACAAGCCCAGTTCCCAAGCCAAAAACATTTATAAAGATAAGAGGAAGTGGCGTATAAAATCCGGAACAAAGCACTGGAGGGACTAATTGATCTGAAAGGATTCTGGTATTTCGAAAACGTTTTCAAAAGGACATTGTCGAGAGACATTATTGGGAGTCGTCCAGAAGAAGCTGGAAGTCTTCCAGGCTTTCGCGACAAACATAAAAGCCAAAATTCGTCCCCCACTCTTTTGAGGAAATGATTAATTCGATTGAACTTGCAAGCGCAATATTTGATACGCAATCGGTTGCCTCAAGGAATTATTATGAGGAAAAATCATGTTTCGCAATAAGCACAGTAAAACTCTGAAAACATAGAGGTCACTATCCGCTCAGTATTAACTCATAGGTTCCAATTAGCTGGGGACAGAGAGCATCGGTTAGCGTAGTGTTTCAGTTCAGTACTAACAAGAGAGACCTCGAAATGAGCCAAAATTGAACTGGGTAATATTGAATCACACGAAACGAACCGTGTATTGATTGACCTCCAGTATGCGTTTCACACTAAGAAATTACTAAAACGTACGTTCTGTAAAATCTATGTGATATGAGACATGAAAATGTATGATTAGACTTAAGCAAATGAAGGCACGATTTATGGATTTTTTGCTGAAATCATTAGATTAGATTATTGAAATGGCGACCATACTACAAGGTAGGTCTTTAAAGCCAAGTATGAATGAGAATTGAGTGTAAGATGATTGTGGCGATCTTGTAGTCTTGTTACTGACTAAGGCTGACATGTTCCTTAGACAGGATTGTTAATTAATAGCCCAACAGCCGATGGCAACTAAGGGACCTACAGTTTAACGTGGAATCCGAACCACGGCCTCTGAATTACGAATTGGTCTAATTATGTAGATGGTCACTGTGGATTATTGTGGTATTCAATAGTGCGGACGTTAATCCGCAAAAGATAACACTAAAACCACCAACCATCACTCACAACGATCCACATCGTCACCTCCAAGTAGCTGGATTACAGGACGCCACCACCGTCCCAGTCAAAGTGCCCCCTCAATCGAAAAAGGGGGTTTTTAGTAATGTGTGTAAGTGTGGAGATGTACTGAAGCCGAGAGACGAGACTATTGGTTCCATTCTCATGAGATTCGGCATGATTTAAGGCTTTTTTGCTGAAATCATTATTTATTTGCCCAGTATAAGTGTGGCCAATTACAACACAGATGTTTTGTTATTAGATCAAAATGGAATCTTGAACGCAAATTGCCGACCAATCCATTCCTTAATTAAAATCATCTTATTTATTTTAATTGAAATGTTTTAAGAAATCACCCATACAATAATTAACTAATGGAATAAACATTTATCTTCAATCGTTAACGATTTCGATATTCAGTATTAATAATTAAAAATATCATAATAATAAGCAATCTATAGAAAAAGCTCTTAACTTCATTTTATTTAAATGTTAAAAGGCGTTATATATTGTTTACGTAATTGAAGATTTATTTTCAAAAATTTCCACAAACTGTAAAAGTGGGTCGCATCACTCGAGGTTGAGTGTCTGCAAACACGGGACTTATCTGACGCGGCTGGCTCGACGGATCCCCTTATCAGTCGTCTCAAAAGATAAGGCAGGTGACTTGGGTGTTGACATCATCGCTGCGAGACGTGACTAAAGTGTCAACAGCGGAATGGAGCAGGGCGGCTGCAGTTGGCTCACCTGCAACGGGAAACGGAGATTAGTCATTGGCAGCAGTGATTCACCGGAAAAATTAACTATTAGGAATATAAGAGTTATGAGTCATCACTTCTATAACTAACTGCGAAACTCTTAAGATTTCCTCTTGGAAAATACAAGAAGCTGTACGAAGATAAAAGTATTATTTATAAAAAAGGTAAGAAGTGAAAATGAAACTGAATTATAAACTTAGTTTCTTATAAAAAACAATCTATTATTTGATCATTGAGTTATGGTTCCCAGTTCTTAGTAACACTTATATAACCGAAGTGTAGGCTAACATTAATACGCTACGTACAATAATAAAAAACTGGAAGAGAATGTATAACTGGTTAGAATGTAAAAATATAAATAACAACACATTAATGCTATCCTTAGAAGAGTACGAGTTTAGCTACTAATTAGTGAAACTAAATAAATCAAAATAAATATATTACATTCCATACATACATTAATAACTATATTAAAAAGTTTAAAAAATCTATTACAATAGGAATAGATTTTGATCTTCATCAAGTGGCGGAAATAATGAAGTGACTCGCTATGAAACTATTTGAGTAACATCTGAGATGCAATAAACCTCCCGTTAGGTAAACTTTTAACGTAAGTGTTCCAACTTAAGTTGACAAAACCTGGCGGTAAAGTTTGTCGCAAAATAATTATAAAGATGAATGAGGCTTAGGCGACTGTGATTTTGCAATCCTTTCCAAATATTTTTGATGTGAAAATGTGTTATTTTTATGTAAACCTTGATGAGGAAAGTTATTATTTTATTCTTAATGACCTGTGTTAATACACTAATATACTATCAAATAGAATATGCCTAAGTAAAGTTTTTCATAGTCAAAACCGCTACAAAAGCTCAATGTAATAATATTACAACAGATGTAGTAAGATAACGTTAAAATCCGTAATATGAAGCAAATAGGAATGTATTCGTGCTAGTAAATTTTTGAAGTTATGACTACCGTTTATAGAATTATTTTCTCAATACTAAATACCCTATCATTCACAACTTTCGTTTAACCAATTTTTCAGAGGATTGTACTTTGAAGCTCCTGAAATCTAACGTTCTTTAATCTTAAATGTGTTTGTAATGGCAATCAAAATCTGTGAACGGATTCTATTTTTAACCGATATCTATAATATACAGTCAAACTTTATGAACAGACAGTTTTTCTATATGAATGTTAAACGTAGTTTTTTCCATTCTATGGTGCCTCCACACAATTAATAATATACAAAACTAGATATATTTCAATTACTTAAGGGATAGGTTGGTAGTTCAGTTTGTAGTAGAAGCAACGGTAGCCCTGATAGTGTTTAATCAGTGCTGTCTATCTTGTACAGTTTTAACTCACCTTGCTGTAATTACAGCAAAAAAAAACAATTTTCTACATTTGTGTACACACACATTTTTTGTGTATGCGGTAAACTATAAGTAAATAAGGCTGACACCGTCTTAACACATATAATGTATTTATTTCCCTTCGGGAAATAGCTTACATCATGGATATGTCTAAAAGAAATATTTTCAGTTCCTCTAAACAGCTGTTATTATAACCATATGACGTCTCTTTTTCACATTTTGGTCTGAAAGATTGCCTATGCCCAGTTGCCCACCCCCACAGCAAAGACATATCCACGTCAATGTAAAAGTGGACATATAATCTAGGGTTTATAATAACCACAATTGGGTGAAAGGACAAGAACGATAAAAGAAATGAAATGTAATAGATGAGTTGCTACTGGAAGGTGGCGTGGCGGTGGCGGGTGAATGTTGCGGTTGGGTGTGAGCGCGGCGACGGAAGCGGGGCAGGGACCGAGGCCGGGTGATGGGCTTTACATGTACGACACGGCGCCCCTGGTGCACTTTTATTTAATCCTCACCACTCGCACATGCGCTCCGACACACTGCCACACAAGCACATAGGGACTGTAATCCAGCTACTTGGAGGTCACGAATTGTGGATAGTCGGTGAGTGTAGTGTTCTCTTTTGTGATTAACGTCCGCACTAATTAATGCTACGTTAATCCACCAAGACCATCCTCATAATTAGACCAGTTCGTAATTATTCAGAGGCAGTGGTTTGGACTCCACTTAAACCTGTATGCCCTTAGATAAGCCATTGAGTGTTGGGCTATTAATTAATAGTTGTCTAAGGAACATGTCAGCCTTAGTCGGCAAAAGAAAATCATCTTACACTCATTTCTCATTCGTATATGGCTTAAAATACCTACCTGGGTATATCGCCATTTCAATAACTAACTATTTCTTCCACAGGAATAGCTCTAACACTGCATGCTCTAGTGACATTTTTTTCTCGCACACCCCTGGAACCTCTTCAGTACGAACCTATGAGACAAAACCTACTTTAAGACGAAAATTTTAAAATGTCCTGGATACCTTCATTACTCTCAATGCTAAAACACCTCTATATGAGGTAGATATCCGGGCAAAACCCTCGATAACAAGTATTTCAGTGGTCTGTGACTACGGTTATAAAGCCCTCTACACAACGAGTGTACTTTGCTTAAACCTCTACAGGACGTACCCTGCTACTACGAGGATACCTGCTTTAAACCCAAAAAATATACTAAGGTTTACAGGAGGGATAGTTTGTACAAAACATTTTATTTCTATTTTGAAAACGATTTTATATTGACTATATTTTAATTATTGTTGATCACTTAACGTTCAGGCGACAACCACTCATCAGGCAGAGTATCCGCCTCGGTGCTAAGAAATAACTTTACTGAGATAGGGAAAACAAATGATGCACGTGGAAAGGATAACCATTCTTTTACCGCATCAATTATGGTAACAACGTGCCGTGTACTGGGTATAATAAAATTGTACTCGCACTGAAAAAGTATTGTATCCGAGTTAGGTCTACAATTTTTAAATGTCTCATCTGTAACATCAGAATGAATAATACCGTCTGAAGTAAAATTTTAGAGTCTATCAAATACTGTTTTCTGGTCAATTCGTAAAACAAATTAATACGTTTTATGATTGTAAACGGATAGAAAGATTATAAAAGATTCTTGTTTTACGTTTGGATGGTTACTTAACTAATTTAGGAGAAATGAAAGACAGATAAAGATTGACACATCAAGTTTCACCACTTGATTCTTTCCAAGCAGCGACACAGAATCCGAATCACACTGTTATCATTATTTCTTCAAAATCCCTGGTATCGCGGAGATACCTAATCTACATCGCGACATTACACAACGTCGTAAAATTAATTCGTACTCACATCTAGTGCTCGGCGGCAGCCTAATGCGGCAATAACGCTATCTGCGCACCGCATCGTCGACTATTTACACAGACCAAGTTTTCCGCTGTTGGATGCAAATGGTCGGCTTATACGTGGCCGGCGCGGCGCGGCGCGCCTGGGCGTCTGTGATAACGTTATCTGAGCTGATACCGACATGACGCTCCGCTGCCGCCGCCGCCGCTGCCACCGTGATAGATGGTGACCCACTTAGCCCTGGTGCGGCACACAACTTTCTTGGAGAATTAACAATTCCAGCCTCTTGGCTTTATGAAAATGCACTGCACTTACTTTGGGAAGTATTATGGGTATGTCTGAAGGGAATGTTTTCAGTCCCTCTATACAGCTTTTCTCATAACTACATGACGTCACTTCCGTAAGACTAGTGGTCCGCAAATTTTTAACACGATCACGAAGCTTATACGTAACAATAAAATAAAAAATGTGTGCACAAAAATGTAGAAAATATATTTTTTGCTGTGATTACAGCAAGGTGAGCCAATAATGTAGAAGATGGACAGTACTGATTAAAATAATATTCATTCGTGGTTCTAATAAGGTTAGATTAGGTGAAGCACAAAAGTGTGATGAGGAGTGCAAATGCGCTATTTTACAAGGGTAGACATTTAACCAACAACTGGCTCATAGAGATCGCTGGTTCGTATCCCGGATCACAAACAATTTATTTATACTGCCCAAATATTACTCAGCCATATCTTTATTTGTAGGCTATAGATCTGTAATCTGTGTACACATAAAAATAATATTTAAAGAATCTATTTATTATTTTGTACGAAGAACAAAATAATAAATCACCAAATTTAGTGAGTTGGTGGTATTTACAACTCAAATGGAGAAAGGGTTAGAACGACAGATGGTGAACGCATCAGAGGGACTATCAACGTTAAAACACTCTGGATAATAAGTTTCACCAACCTCGATCATTTACACCAATTAAAATTGTAGACAATGAGAGATTTTTAATCACCAAAACCATACACCATTTTCAAACTTACTTAAATACACCCAGCAGAACAATATTACCGCCACGTTAATGTTTCAATTAAATATATGACGGAAGAAAGCACGATCCGTGAGATAAGTTATAGGTGTGTACATCTGTAAGTGCGACATAAATTAGACCACAAGTTAATTACTAGGCAACGGCATGGCGTTATGCCGTTCACTAAGTTGGGCCAATTTCGCCCCCGAGCCCCAGCGCTCCCGCAATGCATTCATTGCCATTATCGCACCATCGCATCGCCCTTACGACTTCCTGCTCACCCTGTATTAATTAAATTGGATTAGAATGTGAAATTAAGTCGTACTAATATTACTGTGAGATTCCATTTGTGCGCGGTGCAGCAGCGTGTTAATCTTGGCCTTTGTTTGACAATGGTGCCGCTAATTGCGCACTACTGTTTCGGTAGTGGGTTAAGATTTTAATAAAACACAAAAATTACCTTCTCTAAATTATTTATCTTATAAAATTGAAATTTCTCATTTACTTTTAACTAAGAGTAATTAGCGTTCATAGCACTTAAAGTTCATTATAAATGAAGCAAGGTCCCTTGCGTTAGAAAATGTTTCCTTTTGTCTAGCTTGTAATTTAAACAAACTAAAATATCTATAGCGTAATACTTTTGTTTTCACTGTTTAGAGCTCGGTGTTAACTCATCATTTACACTATTTCAGTCAGGGAATACGTGAACCTTTTTTGACCAGAAGGTGGGTGGAAGAATTTTGAAAATTATTCCACAAATAACAATATCACCCATTTTAAAATAATAAAATATTGTTTACTCATTATGTTAACTGAAATATGAATGTAAGCATTTTTATCCATTTTTTCGATTCATGTGGAAGCAAAGTTGATTAAACTACACAACCAATTAATTATTAAATTAAACTTTAAATATATTTTAGTATAATGGTTGCACATTGAACCACTGCAACACCCCGATATTTTTGTCCCTATCTAAAAACATTATTTACAGGCGGAAAGGTGAATTTACCATTGTGTATAAGCATGGAAGAGTTTGATATGAAATCATCCGATCATTACGAAAAATCCACCAAAAGAACGAAATCATAAACAGATAAGTCGTCAGACTTGTATTGTAAGTTGTCCTATGTTCACAGTGGTTGAACATTCTGCAACAGTACCCGATCACGAACCACAACAATGATTCCGAAGCGGTCACATTTACACCTCCCTGGCAGGGCTTCCTGGAATGTCCTGTCGCGGCTCATTGGCTGCCTGGTCGAGTACGACGTCCCTTGGGCAGCGCGTGTGTGAAGATCCCGTAGCGATAACCGAGGGTTGGATAACAGGGAACGGGCCGGCGTGAAACACTCACTCGTGATGAAGGTTGTACCACGGCAATCGACAACCGCAAACAGCACGGCAACGAGCAACAGTTGACAGCAAACCAGCAACGGTTAACGGCAACCAGCAGCGGTTAACGGCAACGGCCTATGGTTAACGGAAACAAGAAACGGTAACGGCATCCAACGACGGTTAACGGTAACGAGCAACGGTTGACAGCAAACCAGCAACGGTTAACGGCAACCAGCAGCGGTTAACGGTAACGGCCTATGGTTAATGGCAACAAGAAACGGCAACGGCATCCAACGACGGTTAACGGTAACGGCTCTGGTTAACGGCAGGTAGCAACGGTTAACGGCAACCAGCAGCGGTTAACGGCATTGGCCTATGGTTAACGGAAACAAGAAACGGTAACGGCATCCAACGACGGTTAACGGTAACGTGCAACGGTTAACGGCAACCAGCAACGTTTAACGGCAATGGCTACGGTTAACTGTAACCAAATACGGCAACCAGTTACGGCAACAGTTATCTAGTTACAGTATACAGTCTTATAGCTCATGCGTGGCATTATTTTATATTATACAGCTTTTAAATATTTTAAGTCGACAGTTTATCTTCTATAAACTTGGTTTTCTTTGCTAAATCGCAAAGAACTAAACAATATTTATTACGGTAGCTTCGGATCGAATATGTCCAAGAAACCTGATGATTGAGGCGGTTTTGCATACACCAAAAAAGGTTTTTTGTAGTTTTTGGACCCACTCTACAAATTTCACCCTAGATACAGCAAAATCTTCCTTCCTCCTCAAAAAGAACATATAAAGAGGAGATGCACTTATCACTGGTATTATTTTTTCGATGCAATGGCTCATAACTACAAAACCTTTAAGTTACATTTAATTTCAAGTAAAGATAAGAAGTTAAGTAAAGGATCTTACGAATTTCGTAAGAAATAGCAAAACTTATAGAGTATGATTGGAATAGCACTACACATGAAATTGGGCCAACAATTTACTATACACATTGTCTGGTTGGTATACTTATGTCGAACTGCATAATATCAAGACTACAGTCGCTGCAGAAGATCACAGTCGATTGTGGATTGCCAGGAACCTCCCAGCGAGCCACTGTTGTTAACTTGTTACAGTTGTTATTGCAAACCCCTACTGATTATGCACTACAAACTTCGGTTTTGGTATTTTCATGTTTTTTATGATTATTTTTCTTTGCGAGCCAGTTAATAAATTAATATTCACTTGGTAAACCGTCCTCTCCTAAAGCTGTAACGAGCATGACTCGATCGGTACGAATATTTACAACTACCTCAAGATTAACATTTTAACCTGTTAAAAGATCTTCAAGCGTATAAAACCCCGCGCGCAGATGCAAACATAAACAAACAATCCGAAGTCCAATGACGTCAGATCACTTATTGCCAAGAATATTACGGTAACGGTGCCACTAAACAGGTCTGAGATTTGAACATGAATTGAAGATTAGAAACGAATGAACTTTTAAATAACCAGGCAAAGAAGTATCAGTGACAAGATGTGACGTTTTTTGCACAACCGTTTTGTTAATTAATTTTTTAAGTCACCTGGATTACTTGTAGTACTCGAGAACTATAAAACTAATACCCGGAGGTGAAGGTTGGTTGACCTTAATGGTGCAATAATAAAGTTAGTTTACACGGCGAACTTCTCTAGTGATCTAGTTGGAACTAAAATGTCAAGGGATGGGAAATAAAATTATTTCTTGCATCTAAGGGAATGAAAATTGAAACTGGTTGCAACAAGGATATTATACTGATTTTTCTATTAAAAATAAAAAAAGATATATCGCTCTGTGAAGGTTAATCAAAGTAAAAAAAAACTAGTGTATAAAATCAAATATCTTATTTTTTAGAAATACTAGACAAACGGTTATATAACTGCTAAAATTACTGAATAAATTTAAAATGACTGATTCAGTTTATTGAAAGTATTATCAGTAATACTGTAATTATAAAAATTAAAACAGCGTAAATTATAGCGCGATAAAAAAAGCATAAGAAAAATCTACATAATTATTTCTAGCAGTATAGTTTAATAATATTGTAGATTATATTACCTTCCACGTAATTAACCACCGAAACCTTCCTCCTCGTGTCTATACCACTCACGTGTAACTATTGTTGTCTGTGTATTATTGAATTACAGTATTAAAAGTGAATTTTATATGATGTATAATCTCTAAAGTGGCTTGAAGATGGGAGAATAAATTTCCCAAAAGTAATCTCTTAGTAACTATTAAAAAATACTGTTGGCAAAGGTATTACAGCTTATAATAGGTCGATTAAACTCCTGAGTCAATAATGTTTAAAAAACGATAATTTCATTATAAGTTTAGAAAAACTTGGTATTCAAAGTGAAATTCTACAAGAAATCGTAAAAAGAAGCGAGCCTGCAATGCGCTTATAAGTTGCTTTTGTTTCTCCAAATAAAATTGATAATCTCTCTTGCACAATAACAATATCAGCATCCAATAATCTAAATCAGAGGTTGAGAAAGCAAGCGGAGACGCCGACCTGGAGGACTTCGGTAGAAATGCAATTGTTGATCGGTCACGTGACTGTAATAACATTATCATCGGTTATTACGGTGAATGAGTGAGTTTATGGCACAATTTACTCTACAAGGTTAACTGCCTATTCATAACGTTCCGCGAGTTTCCTAGAATAGCTTGGTGAAACGTTGCTGCAGTTTTACAATAAGTTATATAGACACAGGTATAAAGCGCCATTATGCACAGCGGAGCCTTTCAACTGTGAAAGTGAATTTTTTTAAGTAGATAAAGAGAATGTGTCAATGTATTATGTTGAAATCGATAAAGTAATGTCTTTATGAGCAAATCTGGTATTATAACTAACATATTAAATTGGTCCATCTCCACGGAAAAAAACTTCCGTAGAATCCTTTATTGAGGACGCATTGATTGTATTAGCAATGCACAGTAAATAGGGTTTGCTATACGATAGAATAGGGTTTGCTATACGATAGAATAGGGTCTGCTATAGGACAGAATAGGGTTTTCTATAGGATAGAATAGATTTTACTAGAGGATAGAATAGAGTTTGCTTTGGGGTAGTATAGGGGTTGCTTTAGGATATAATAGCTATTCTATAGGATAGAATAGGGTTTGCTTTGGGGTAGTATAGGGTTTGCTTTAGGATATAATAGGGTTTGCTGTAGGACAGAAGAAGGTTTGTTATAGGATAGAATAGGGTTCGCTATAGTATAATAAAGGGTACGCTATACGACAGAATATGGTTTGCCATACGATAGAATAGGGTTTGTTATAGGATAGAATAGGGTTTGTAATAGAATATAATAGGTTTGCTGTAGTATAATATAGAATTCGCTATATGATAGAATAGGGTTTGCTGTAGGATAGAACATTTTTTACGATATGTTATTGACGACACATTAAAAAAAAGATGGTTGTAACTGACAAAAACTCGTTAATGCGCATTGCTAACATAATTATTGCGATCTAAAAGAAAATTATTGTTATTATCAGCTATTTTATGTTAACAATGTAATTTCGTCCAGGTTTTTTATGCGTGCTTAGATTTTTGTATCATTATTGTGGCGAACATTGATAACCTTAATAATTATTTTTCTAATTCTCTTTCAGTCCTGAACTTATCGTAAGCTATTGCCATTCGATTAATCAATAAAAAATACAAACACTTGTTGGCATTGTTTTATAGCAAGGAGTATAAATTTACAATCAAAGGCTAGTGCTGTAGTTATAAAACAGATAGTTCAAATTCTAGGAGCCGAAAACTATCATACACAATAAATAACAATAATTTATGATGAGAATAATGAACTGTACCCATATAAATTGTTAGGAAAATAGAAAAGCTTAAACATTATGCATTAATTTAAAAAATATTATAACGAATTTATGCAGCTTATTTTATTGGTTCAAGATATTAATTTGAATTCGCTAAATGACATCTTTATGAATGGTACGGCTTCATACCGGGTATTATTCTACCTGCCTTGGAAGCACGGATGACAATAGAGGGATGGTTGAGTGAACCTAATTAAAATGTGATCGCGCCGGCAGCCACCTAATAACACGACCGGTCCCGTCGTAAAACACAGGTCACGGGTTCAAATCCAGGGGTCAGGGGTGCACATCAAGATTGGAACCTCTTCCGAGAAAAGCTTTAATACACAAATATGTTTCTAACTTATATAAATCTTTGATCTAAAATCATGCAACAACACTGTTTATGCTCTATGGTTAATTTTATCCATTTTTAATTTTTAACTATAAATATTGCTTTGGAGGATAAGCGGAACTTGGCAAAACTGGGTTTTAAGATTTTCTTACGTTGGCTTTTGGAAAGCGAGCAACACGAAGGTATGTGTGGAAAAGGTAGGTTAAGAAAATAAAAATTTTGGTCAGCTCAAAAATATTGACCCGTTAAAAGAATCTGCCTGCCACATCCACGACCGCATGATCAATTTTGAGACTACCGGACGAAGATGGGTGCCCGACCTAAGTTGAAAATACTTCATGGTAAAGTTTCAGTATTTAGTTTGAGAAACTACCAAGTACCCAGCCTGATCGAATAGGAAATACCCGTTCTCCAAGAGGTTTAGTTGGATTAGGTGTCTCCTTTTCACCTCCCTTGAGATATAGGAAGGAACATATGGAATTTTGAGCCCGAGGCACTTTTACAAAATTTATATACTTAAACTTACAATACCCATTTAGGGAACGGACCCTTACTGATGATAGACCATAATAAGTTAGATATGTGAGATAATTAAATGTTTAAATATTTTATTTTTATTTAGGAAATTACATAGTAGTGGTGGTATAATAAACTATACATTAGTTTAAAAACATAAATGACAGTTTGAGTGGTGTAGCAATGCCGCATAGGTCTCTCGAACTCTGAATTCATCTCCGCTTTGATTCCGACTTATCTTAAAACAATTACTGTACCAAATAGGAAAGATAGTCCCATGAGAAATAACAAAAATTCGTTTTATTTGTCTATAAATAAGTACTATATTATATAATGATTGGCTCTATCAGGAAATAACTGACGTTTAAAACAAATATTCCATTATATTACTAATTTAAATAGACTAATTCGTTTACAATAATCGTATATATAACATAATTAATGGTTATCCATACATTATAGTTCAAAAGTTATATTTACGATGGTTAATTAATTGTAATTATCACAGTTAACGAAAAGTTTAATCAAAATAATTGGCAGGAAATAATTTGAAATTCTCTTTGAACTGAGACAGAACGTATTCTTCCCGAATCAACATCGAACACTTAAATGATCCAATTAAATCCCAGTGGTGGATTCCTCCCTCAAACAACCGACTTCGATCGACCTGATTCGGACGATAGCATTGTCCTAGTAAGCTTCTTTAGACAACTCTGTCCATAATGAATGAGGGAGTGGAATTAGAGTTGCAGGGCTGGGGGACTGGAGGGGGAGCATCTGTCGAGTCAACAAGAGTCCCGGATATGTTCCCGAGGGATCGCCAACATGTGTTTGACAGTCGCTCCCGTAGCCTTCTGGGAAGGCAATCACTAGAACACCGAGCACCGAGCACCGCGGCGGACACGGCCACTATCTGCGACGGTGTTTGACTTGTCCTTGCCGCACCTTCCTCGTCACTTACAAGCTCTTTTCAATTTCTTGTGTTATTTTTACACGAATATACGGTTCCTGTCATTTTCTTATCTAATTTAAATCTAAAAACATAGTTTTCGTTGTTTCAACCATTATAGTAGATGAAACGGCATTAATCTATTTATTTATTTATTTAAGTCTCGTCGAAGTTTCTTCGCCAGAAAGGGAAGCAATTACGCTAGCCATAAATTAAGTTTACGTGGACAATTTTTTACATAAGTTAAGTAGCAAAAAGTAAGCACGGGATCAAAGCACAAAAAATGGAATTTTGTATACAAATTGGTTGTAATCTAAATATTCAAATACATTTGTAAAATCATAATATTTCTTATGTAAATTATACCTAACAAACCATAGAAAGGATTATTTAGAAACTTGGGAAGACGTTACTGTTATTTATTTTATTAACGAATAAAAAATAAATAACTTTTAGGCATCTGAGATCTTAAAGATATATTTACGATGTATTCTTCTCCGTTTACTCCCAGCTTGTAAATAACATTAGTCACAGAAGCTTTAGTTATCCACAACGGCTCACGCATCCGGGACATGAATGAGAAACCCTTTTCCCATTAAAGTGTGAAGAATCTAAATATCGTAAACAAAAACCGGAAATACGTTACTGTAGGATTTATCCCGATCCCGGAGAGTGGCCGAGCAGGTTCCCCGACCCCCGGTCCCCTCTGATGTATCGCATAGCTGAGGAACATCCAGTGTTTACAGCCTCTCCGGCCGCCCACACTTGAGTTAGGGCCCAGTATTTTAATATCAAGGAATTTACATTTACGAGGATCTAAAGTGGGAATGCAGCGAGGATCTTCGCGTCGTGATGCACATACACATTACCCAACGGTACATCAATGTGGCACCCTTTTAGACTCATTTTACTTTCTTCCCTATACGATAGTATAAGGGGAAAGTATTATTTTCGTCGACATTTCATATTTTGAGTTTTTGGTGGGTATATCCATTTAGTAGTGCCTACTCCTTGAATCGAAAAAAGTGTTATGTCTAGAATTTTGGAATTGGTGTTTCTGGTGAATGGGGTTTCTGGTCGGAAAAGTGGTTTTCAGATTGATTTCTGTGTGTGTGGGGGGGATGTGCAGAAGCCTAGAGACGGGACTATTGGTCCGATTTGCATGAAATTCGGTGTGTAGGTAACAATCCACGGTACAATTATTCTTTTTTTTTTATTTTAAGGGGTCTTCCAAAAAAACTTGTAAAGTGAAAATTTCTAGCGATTTTGCCAAAAATTACATGATTTACATAGTCCTTAATGAGAAGAAAATGACACCATCCACATTTCTCATCGGGGATTACAAGTTAAGGTCTTTTAAAAGTCAAAAAAATCATTTTTTATTTTTCCGCGAAAATAAAAAAGGTAAAGTATTATAATTTGACTACCACCATTGAAACCAGCTTAAAAAATAAACGAATTAGTATTTTTTTTATTCGCCTACTACTAGCGGTTCCAGAGAAATGTTAAATTTACTATCCATGATTAACGCAGCACGTTGTCTGAGAGCACGCAATGTTTTTCTTATGGAGAATATTAAAAAATCAATTTCTTCCTTATTTCCGTTTTCCATGCAATTTGGTTTACAGCATAAGGTCACATCACCCAACAAAACCAACTCAAAAAATCATGGTATTATGTGTGACTCCCCCCTCAAAATGTTCTAACGATTAATACAACTTTCTATTGTTTCTCTTATTATTTTCAGAAATTCCATGTTTATTTTCGAAACAATAAATAATTAAACTATATTAATTACTTCTCAAAATATGATAGTTTTATGACAGATTGTCGTTTTTAATATTTGCTTAAGGGAAAAAGTATGTGTCAGTCCACTGTTACCGTTTATTTAACCGGTTCCGTAAAATTGTTATGCAATCGAGTTATTTCAAGGTAATTAAACCGTTATTTTAAAGCATTGAACAAGGCATAACAGTCGTCGCCTGACTTTAAGCAGGTCATTATCACCACTCAATGCTTTTGAGAATTATATTGCAGTGTCTCGCACTTCAAAATTTTGATAAATTTGAATTTCTCAATAGAGGTAATTGGGATCCATGCCATCGCGTGAATACGATCGTGCTATAGCATTTTTCTCAATACTGTTGCTAACTTATAGAAGTCAAGGACCTTGAGAAAATTATTAAAAACTATTTAGGATTATTTTTATTGGCTAAATACGTATCAAGTCCAATAGGAATACATTAATTTCATATACATATTTGTCTTAAAATATCTGAATCATTTCACCATCAGCTATTTAATATTTAACCACCATTTCTTATTTTCAGGCGAATATAAACCTTTAAAAAAGCACATGAAAAATATTTAAACCGAATAAAAAATTCCGAAAAGAATAACGAAAAATTAAAGATAAGACAACACCGAGGCCAAAGACAGAGGGCGGCCTAATTATTCTTACGAGGGAAGGCTGCGTCATCGGAGCAGCTGGTGCTGTCGATCGTTATCAATAATCCGTCTTCTCCGCGGCTGACTGGGTCATCCAACATCCCACCTCGACACACAAGCCAAGTAACTACACAACCCTCGACTGCTGCTTACAGCTGAACTGCCCTGCGTCATCGGAGCAGCTGGTGCTGTCGATCGTTATCAATAATCCGTTCTTCTCCGCGGCTGACTGGGTCATCCAACATCCCACCTCGACACACAAGCCAAGTAACTACACAACCCTCGACTGCTGCTTACAGCTGAACTGCCCTGCGTCATCGGAGCAGCTGGTGCTGTCGATCGTTATCAATAATCCGTCTTCTCCGCGGCTGACTGGGTCATCCAACATCCCACCTCGACACACAAGCCAAGTAACTACACAACCCTCGACTGCTGCTTACAGCTGAACTGCCCTGCGTCATCGGAGCAGCTGGTGCTGTCGATCGTTATCAATAATCCGTCTTCTCCGCGGCTGACTGGGTCATCCAACATCCCACCTCGACACACAAGCCAAGTAACTACACAACCCTCGACTGCTGCTTACAGCTGAACTGCCCTGCGTCATCGGAGCAGCTGGTGCTGTCGATCGTTATCAATAATCCGTCGTCTCCGCGGCTGACTGGGTCATCCAACATCCCACCTCGACACACAAGCCAAGTAACTACACAACCCTCGACTGCTGCTTACAGCTGAACTGCCCTGCGTCATCGGAGCAGCTGGTGCTGTCGATCGTTATCAATAATCCGTCTTCTCCGCGGCTGACTGGGTCATCCAACATCCCACCTCGACACACAAGCCAAGTAACTACACAACCCTCGACTGCTGCTTACAGCTGAACTGCCCTGCGTCATCGGAGCAGCTGGTGCTGTCGATCGTTATCAATAATCCGTCGTTCTCCGCGGCTGACTGGGTCATCCAACATCCCACCTCGACACACAAGCCAAGTAACTACACAACCCTCGACTGCTGCTTACAGCTGAACTGCCCTGCGTCATCGGAGCAGCTGGTGCTGTCGATCGTTATCAATAATCCGTCGTCTCCGCGGCTGACTGGGTCATCCAACATCCCACCTCGACACACAAGCCAAGTAACTACACAACCCTCGACTGCTGCTTACTGAACTGAGCTGAACTGCCCTGTATTAGCAGTGTAGTTATTTCCATAACTAAACTGCTAATATTCTAAGAACCGCATTTTTTCTTGAGGTTTTCCTCTCTGGGAAACATAAGAAATTATATACGTCATGTATTATAAAGGGGTATCGTCATCACTATTAGTAAGCATATGTGTATATGCATGCTACGAAATACTAAGAGTGGCTTTAAAAGTGATTGGCTAATATGAAGCCACGCCTAATAATGAGAAACAGGAGAATTAGTTGGTAATTTTAGAATTACAGTAGTTGGTTGTTTTATTTCAGTTTGAAAGGTATAAGTATTAAACACATTACGGAATGTAAAGTTTGATACCTTTTTAGGATATTCCTCAACATCCACGCGCCCGAAGTGTTGCATTTGGTCGGAAGGTGTCAATCACAGAATCCGGTCTCATCACAAACCTCTTCGCCTGCCGTTGTCGCCGCATACCGCACGCATGGCGGCGTCTGTGTCACTGTTTTCCCGCGCGATCCCGTAGTTCCGGTTCCGCCCCCGATTCACTATCTGACCCCGACATTATTTCTGGAGTGGATTGCGTATGTTTATTAACAGAGGAAATCCGTTCACCACTAACAATGGGGTAAATATGAGAAATGTGCACAATAGATCGTGTTTGTCAAATTGTGCTGTTTCATTGTCATTATCAGTTTGTTGTCATGACTATTTCTAATTATGTTTACAAAAAACACACTTCGAAAGTAGTAAATATTTAAAAAAATTATCGAAACACCTTTTACGTTTATATTAAATTCTAAACGAAACATCAATGAATAAATCTTTAAAAATGTCAGTATTTAAATGACACGTGTGAATCAACGTCCAATACAAATGCGGTCACATATCTAAAAAAATGCACAGTGTGCACTTTTGAGAATGGTTTGCATTTTTTGTAATTATTTACTACCTGTCATGTGGCCTAATATTTTTTGACCGAGGTAAGTAAAACAAAGGAAGGCAAGGAAAGATGCGTAAACGAAACTGATACCATTGATGTTAGCAATATTTATGTTTACATTATTCAGTTTTCTATGTAACTATACAATTACATCACTGATGTCAAATTATCACATTGTTTATTCTAAATGCCTATTTCGTAAGTAATACCAGCAAATCAGAAAAAAACACTAATACTGCAGATCCAATATGACTTTAGTAATTTGAATTTTCACCCCAGTTTTCCCTCACTGTTAAAAGATTAAACTATACTCGGCAGTTAAACATTTCTGCAACAAAAATAAGATAAAAGGAAATATTTGAAAACAATTAACAAATATCACTGATAATTTAAAAGGTAGTGTGTCAATATTTAATAAAAATCGATTAATTTTGTACCCAGTAATTTAACCTGAACAACGCAATACATGTTTGAACAAAGACACGACTAGATCCCTCACTGCTCCTCGGCAGTTGTGAAGGCAGTGAAATATTCATTATCACCTATTGTGTTATTCAAAAGGGTTCACTTAAAAAACTACACACGGTTCGACTCACTTAAGATGTCTTCCCAACGCGAAGAATAAACTACCCGAAGAATGCGACGAAGAAATCGTCACACAAAACAGAGTGACGAAAAGTTAGACCAACAAAGTTTACTTTTTTATTTACTAATATTGCTGGTAAATTAAGGACACAATGGTCTCGAAAAATGATTCTACAGTATTTTTTAAATTCGAACCGCCATTTATAAATAATGACAGATAAATAAACAGAGATTTAGAGGACATTAACCCAAATAGAGAGTAAATTCGGTACATAATTTAATTATGACATAATGCATATCAAAATAATTAACAATTACATATAATCCGATGGTTGTAATATTAACAGAGGTCCGTGCGGCACGCGACTCAGAGCTACTGTAATTGCAATAATGAATGTGTAACATTGTTGAATGTAACACGGCGACAGCTATTTACACACCAAAACTAACTATTCTGTTGATGCCCCAACTAGCATACGAATCGCAATGCAACTTTACACCGTTGTTTGAACAATTAATGTATTTGTTATACATGATTTGTCTTTTGTATCAATTCTATTTGTGTCCTACGATAACACCACACCATAAATGTCTGTGAAATCGATGTATACGAATTACATTGTAATAAGATGTTATTTAAATTTCATTGAGGAGATTTTATCCTAAAAAAACTTGCGAGAGTTTTGGATGATGACAATTAGGAGCCACTAAAAACTTCTATTGCAAATAATGTAATCAAGAAGTAAATTACTATGTCGATTTTGGGAAAATCAAACACCAGAGTAAAATACGCAATATGAAAAAAATATATATGGTAATTTTGTTTTTTTTTAACTATTTTCCGTTTTTTAGAGCTGAGGACCGGTGTATGTATGTGCACTGATGTAATGACCGTGAAGTATTTTGCATTTTGAAAACGGTCAGTTTCAACAAAAACGATCCCCAAAAACCAACAATCCAATAGGAAAAGGTAACCCGGTGTAAAAAGACTCCCTATCATAATATTGACTCAAAGAGAAACACACATTTCCGAGGGTACGCGCCCAATATTCTGCGACTGCGGATACAATCAGGAGTATAATTTGTCGCTGGGCGTACGGCGCGACCCGCCTATTTACATAATGTTAGGTAAATACTGAAATCCCCCAGCGAATACGTTTTCAAGTCAAACACGAGCAACAAACAGGCTCGTATTAAAGCATGTGTTTCCTCCCAGTCTCGCGACCCACGCAACTTTCCTCGTGGCCTCTGCTCTCGATCTATCAAGTTGAAGGGTCATGTTACCTTACACAAGCGTTGGTTAATGCTTGTTGGGAAGTCAACTTTAGGATTACGAAGTTTGTTTGAGATTTCAAAAAAATATACTTAGTTAAATATAGAGCAGAAAATATACTGCTTATCGTTGACAAGAATATGTCTTAGCTTTGTGGGGGATTGACAATCCGTGAGACCAAAATCTGAAACGGAAGTGACGTCATATGGTTATAAGGACAGCTGTTTAGAGGAACTAAATCATTCCCTTGAGACATATCCATGATCTAAGCTATTTCCCCCAGGTAAGTAAATGCATTTTTTACTAAATTTCTCACTGAAACAAAGCAACAATTATTATCATATGATAAATCGAAAATCACATGTTCCCCAAATGCATTTGTAAATAGTTAATTCAATCAAGGGTTTCAAGTTAATTTAACACTAAAATGTCAAAAAACATGATCGACATCAGAAATATAATTCAGAACATCGAACAAAATGAGAATTTTAAAAAGGATGGTGAAGCGGAAGACAAAGAACTGGAGATATTCGAGGATATGAGGTCTTACGTGATAAATCCGAGGAACAGCGTGCTTCTAGCGCCGTACCTTTCGGAACGCCTTCCGCCCTCTACTTCTTCAGAGAAATTGGAAGAAGTCATTGACATAGTTTGCGAAAAGATTTTCAACCCTCCAACGGAGAGAGGAGTGAATGTCGCAGCGTACGCGGCGTTCTGCAAAGGGTTCGCGGACATGAAGGTGACCAAAGAAATAAAAGGCTTCAAGAGAGTAATGACCTTCGAAGAAATACTAGCTGAAAAAATCGTGACCAAACTCGAAGAAGGGTACTCGTACAAATACCGACTTCTGGAGCAAATGAAAATGCGTCCGGGCCCTGAAGAAGTGAGACTGCGGTGGTTCGATAACCAAATGGAGAAACAGAAGAGAAAGATCAAAACCATTGCCCGCACCAGTATACAGTTCATCAAGGATACACACAACACCAACTCTGAGACCGTGTACAAAGTTATGGACTACTTGCTGGCGAACGCGGACGAGGAGCATTTGGAGTATTTGTGTCAGCTGTTGAGGACCATGGGGAAGGATCTGGACGCGGAACTGGCGAGGAAGCTGAGGGTCGAGACTCCCACCGCCAGACACTTCCTCAGCGACGACCGGATCAAGCTGAACATGGTGTTCCGCAAGGTGAGTATGTTGGCGATGACCAGTCCCACGATCCCCACCAAGCTGAAGACCTGCATGCAGGACTTGCTGAGGCTACGCCAGGTGGGCTGGAAGACTCCAATTCAAGAAAATGCCAGTATCGGCAGCCGCACCTCGAGTACTACCATGAAATCCGTCAAGTAACTTTTAATTGTAGTAGTCTCTTCAACAGGAATCTATTGCTCAAAAAAATTACGTAGTCCAAAGATTTTTTAAACTCATGACAATATTGACATTTGATATAAACTTTGTCTTACGTTAACTTCCCACCGATTTGGATATCGTTAATCATTAGCGACTAGTCTGGACGTATTAAAAATCATATTGATTAACAACAATTTATCAGCGTTTCTTTCACTACAACCAAGTAACAATCAATAGCAATTAATTACAAAAGCAATTCACAGTTCAAAGATCTAAAATAAATATAGGTAATCTTATATATTTCACGTCTATGTATGTTATAAAACATTAATTGGATGATTGGACAAAATTAAATCTCAACATGTTCACAGCTTAATTTTATTTGCAAATGAATTTTAATTGAAGCACGGGATAAAAATGCCCCTTGCAAAGCTGCCGGTACGAAACAATAATCGACAGGTGTCAAAAGACCTTTTGTATCGATATTACAGATTATTGACGCGAACAATAATCAAATATGAACAATTAAACACGCAGGTTCGCTTGGAAAGGCAATCAGCTGGGAGACAATGGCCCTGGGGAAAATGATTGACATCTTCCGCCAGCGCGGCTCGACGTGAAGCGATCGTCATCGAGCCATCACCCTCGGAATGCAATCGGTAGGTCGATTAGTCGATACAGTTGACTACTTTGAACAACATTCGAATACTTTTATCGACTAATCTTAACATTCATTACACCACTTCCTATTTAACCTGGTTCGTCATATTTACTATCTCATTCCTCAACGGCGAAATTAAAAATAGTGATACGATATATTAACTTTGTTATTAAAATAAAATTTTCTCTTCATATGCATCAAAAAAGCAATCAAAAATATTGATTGTCAGTTGGAAAATTATCCAAATACTTGAAATCAACAACGTCCAGGGGATGTTAGATCATTGAACCACAATATTAATTAATGACGTAACGATATATTTCTGGCATGAAAAACCAATGTGAGTCACTCATTGCCAACCACAGCTAGTAACGCGAATGACGTCAATGCGTTACAGTGATAATATTCAGTTACCGTCAAATATATGTTTGAACGTTTCGTAGCTTTAAATGAAAAACTGACTTAGTATCAATAGAATACGAATAAATACAAAATCAGTGAACACTGATTACTGAGCACGTGTAGATGTTAAAAATATGCAATATCCAGGACTCCGAGAGAGGCTGGGGCGGGGGTTCGGAGGAATGCAACATTCTAGGCCTAGACCAGTCTCAGTGACTGCTATGGCGTAGCTCGGGCGCTGTGCCAAGAGCCTACCGCATGCCTGGTCGTCGTCTTCGGGCCGCCACCCCGCGTTGGACACATGAACACGCAGCGCGCGTACCGACACAACAATGAACAACCTTGGCACTTCCTGTCACATTACAACGCATTCGACGAAAACTTACACTGGTCGTAAAACATATACGGATTCGTGTTACATTCTACCACAGATAAATTTCCCTAATTGTGATTCTACACACAAGAACTGTGACTTCTTTCCTCACTGAATATGAACCATCGAATGTGACTTGGTCATCGATGTCACGCTTTTCACAGTTTTGATACTTTATACGACTATAGCCTTAGTTTTGAATTTCGAGTGGTATATGAAAAAAGATTTTAGATTAATGACGTCTTGTGAAGATTTTTTATCGACAAAGATTGCTCGATCTTTTTAAATGACCAGGGTGTCTGGAAGGTATGAGAGATCAGAGATGATGCTTGTATAATTTCACAATTTTATTTTCAAATTTGACCAAATTAATGTTAGTATTGCTTTCAAACATTCGCATCTTTGTTTAACTTTTTCTATTATTCTATTATATAAACATTTTCTATGTTCATGAATGCGTTGATTAAAAATTCCCACCGTACTGAGTTAGTACAGTATAAATACATGACAGTGTACCACAATAATTGTCCAACTGGCAACACTGGCCCATAGTCCATCGTTACAGACTACTCCCTTAACATTTCTCCAAGGATCGTTACGTGACAACACCGGGGAGGGGGAGGGGGAGGGGGTCAAGAATGTGTTTTTTGGCGTTAATGAGAAGGTAATCCGGCGCAGGAGGGTTATGTATGGGCCACTTAGCGTTGTTTACAAAGAGCGAACTGCCGTGGACACATGCCATCTGTATCACTCGCCATGATAGATGCACCACCACTGATGCTGCTGACCCCTCTCTAACGCTACATTCGATGTCGTCAGGGTGTAGGCCTACTTATCAAAGGGGCCTACTTATCTACGAACTTAATTAATTACCTATATAGGCCCTACGTATTATATATTTTATTCAACAGGCCGTTGTACAAAAAGGAGGAAAAATCCTATTAGGATTCGATTATTAAATTCTACTTCAATTCCAGATAAAATAAAACCGATGTGCCACCTAGTTCACTACCTCAGGTGGGAATACTAGGAAAAATTTAATTCCAGACAGTGATTCAAGAACGGATTGCACAGAATTCTCCATCTATTCGTAATATTTTTTTGATTATGTCACTGAATTCTACGATTCAAAGGTGTATCACACTTTTGACTGTTGATCTTGATCATAATATTTGACAAATAAAGATTAAAAAAGGTAAAACTGTATTAAAAATACTTAACTCCATACTCACACAGTAAAAAAACTACTCAGTTACGAAGAATATTACATCTATTTACTGGTCTAAACTGTGAGCGACATTTTACCGGAAGTTAGTAATAGCGTAATAAGATGACAACTTTTATTCTGCGAAAAAATCTTAAACAGCATTTGACAACGCGTAAAGCGACGTACCGTGGTGGGAACAACGACGCGGCTGCACCCTTGCAATATGCAATTACTTTTCCCTACGGGGCAATTCGATATTCCAGGAAAAGAGTTAAAACAGTAGTTTAGCCGTCACGCAACGACTGCTACCCTCTCCCTCGTCGTCTAGACGGACGTTGTCTGGGGGGGGGGGTTGCGTGGGTGTCGACACTAACGGGGAGGCCCGGGATGTACTCATGGGGAAGGGTAATGGTGAAATATCAGAGGAGGGGTATTGGTGGAGGTTCCGTATACTATACAACACGTTTGGTGACGAACTGCTGTGTGGCAGCGGTAAGTCGGTTACCCATAATGATTTCCTCTTACAGTTTGAGTGTACTCTGAGCAGCCTAACTAATAATCTGAATATGTGGACCGATGCCTTAGGTGTCAAAAAAGGCAACTCAACCTTACATAAACCTTCCATGGTCATGTTTCTCTTCTTATAATACTAATGCCACAATACTATTAAACTAGTATACCTACGCGAATTTATGTGCAATAAAAAGAACATATATTATAATAGGGTTTAAACATTAATTTTCCAATTCAAACAAATATGACGTTATTTTTTTATCCAATCAAATTTAAACGCGAAAATAAAATATTGTAAAACGAGACAAAATTTCTTTTCCAGTCCAACGAACAACTTTTTATTTAATTATTTCGCTTAAAAACTTCCAATAACATATTTTATCTGGGACGAATTTCATAATCTAACTTTATACATAATGTGCAACATCGATCACAAAACATCCACCATCGAACATGGCAACTTATTCTTGGCTACTACATAAATATGAGTAGGGTTGTAAAAATATCGTCAGATGCTAACAACGAAACATACGTGGTATTTGATATTCATATCATATTCAAGTATAACTACAGAGAAAAGTTAGTAAAAGCAAGAAAAATCCGAAACAAATTACATTTTAAGATGTACAAGATGTTTTAGCACGTGATTCAAGATTAGATTATTTTAACTAGTTTCTCCGAAGGTTAATTTTAAGTTTGTAATAGGGCTACACGAATCTCCTTACGTAAACTGACAATCCAATTAAGACAAGATGAACGTATTCTCGTAGAGCATATACAATGTGCAATACAATACAATATTACTGATATTTTGTTCTTGCGTGAGTCCAAAATCACAAGTGGTAATTTTGATTGTGTATTATACTAATCATACGGCGATTAAAAATTAAAAATGTTAACCAACTCAAAACTCACATATCGATTACCACACATGAGTAACAATTGTATGATTAGAGTGTTTGTTATCACAACAGTGTCTGATTGTTTCTTTCAAAGCAAATAATACTTGATGGATGAGGAAACAAGACGTGCAATAATTTCACCAGTGTGGATTATATTTCGGTTTCGGCAACAACGGCCATAGGAGCGATCCGACACGGACCAATCTATCCGTCACGAGTTAAACGGCCGAAATAAAAGTTGATGAATTTTAGTTTCCAACTGTCGAAGCTTTCATATCCAGCGCCATGGGGTGAACGGCGTGTCGGGGTTGTTTTAGTTCCCTTTTCATATAACCGCTCCATTTAACAGTTACTGTAACACGTACAGTTCTGGAACGGCCGAGAGACGAGTTGAGCGACGAGATGGCGCTTGAGCCCCCGGTTAGCAGGCACGACTCAGCCTATTCTTGATCCATTAATTAATTAGGCCCAATTATGAAGGCAGTCTCCGACCAGAGGCTCTCCCTCGACGAACCACTTATTACCGTTACAGCAAGTCTTAGACTTTTTTAGTACTGACTAAAGCCAAAAAATATTTTTCTAAACATAAAAATGTATTTTATATAGATTAGAACTTTTTTGAACCACCAAAACTTTTCAAAACTGAAACGTATAATGTTTTTATACATACGGATTTTGCACCAATTACCACGAACTATCCAAATTATGTCTTTGTATTATTAAGAACCAATATTGTTTTCTAATTCGTATTGGTATTACCATAAGTTGAAATTTAAAGATTTTTTAAATAGTTTTTTAGGCCGGAGTTAGGTTTGAAAATATGTTAATTTAGATTTGAAGAAGGAGAAATCCAAAAGGGGTTTCCGGGGCTATCTTGAACTGAAACACAAAGCTAGCAGGACATCAAGTAACAAATTCTCCTCGAAAATCAAAACCTGTGATGATGACTTGTACAGTATTGCTATATTGAAATGTTAGTGGACACAGGACCCAGGTGCATGGCAAGTTCGTGCATGACACCTAGCCCACTGCATCCACGCAGCTAAGTAAGGGACAGGGGACACGACAAATGGAGTTGATGAGGTGACTGCATTCTTGTAGGCTGACACGCAGATGTCTGGGCCCCGTCGCGACTGCCGCAAACCGCCGTCAAACACGACATCGCTCCTTACAAGTTAGACCAAACTGTACTGAGCTTCCACACTATGAAGGATAAGTAGGCGACCAAGCAAGAAGGAACAGTTTACTGCGTGAAATAAAAATAAAGTGTTCAAATTTATAATACACTAGCTGACCCGGCGAACTTCGTAACGCCTGACAGTAAATACATGTTAACTTTAAGATTGGCCATGTTTGAAGTCGAATAGCAATACGGCTTCATTGTAAAAGGTTATATATTCTGAGTCGCGGCATAGTGAATAACAATACTGAAACGATAAAACATATTAATAACATTCCCATAAAACAAATAAATCTGCATGGATTAATTCACAATTTTCAAATCCAATCCAAACCCAAACGAAACCTAACTGTAATACGGCTTTTATAGGAAAGATATACAACAGCTGATTATTATAATAAAAGTAATAATATAAACATTATAATTATCATATAAACACGTGACTTTAATCAGACAGAAAATAAAAATATAAATACATAATCCCCCAAAACCGAAACTATTAACGTGGCGAATACAGCTGTTCATTTTGTAGAGCACATACTTACTTCATATTTTTACATTAATGAATTATTCAGATGGCATTGGATAGTAAAGCATATTGCTAATGGAAAGTAAACCAATGAGCTGTGGCTAAGAAATCAAATGTTTTCATTGTAGAAAATTTGTAAACAAACTTACTTTTTTCACTAAAACCTTGCCGGACAATTATAGAGCAATTTCCTAAAATTTCATGGCGATCGGATGAGTAGTTTGGCAACGCATAAAGGACATACATGCATACACATATTCAATTTTATATATGGAGATGTTGATTTCAGTAACAATCTTCATTGGCAAATTGACTGTTACGGTACCCTGACCTGTTATTTAATTGCGTATTAATTTTATAACCATTTTACCAAACACGTTTTTCATTTTCGATCAATCAAACACGTGTGTTATTCAATCGAAAGAAACAAAAGCGTCCGTGTCCAAACACCCAGCGGCTACATTTTTAAATGTCAAATGCGAAAACACAAAGGCCGTGGCAAAAACAAAGATATAAAGAAGCGTTTGCATAGCGTAGGCCGTGGCACAGACGACACCGCGGGTGACGACACCACAAGACTATGAAACTACGACCCGCTCCTGGCGACTATCGCTCGTCGTCGATACATTCGGCGATTTATAAGTCTAGACTGTTGCCGCGGAAATATACCGTACATCGTTATCGACGAATGATCCCTCGACAACCGCAGCTATCCTGTAGTTGAGCGCGGCTATATTTCTTGTCCGCTATTATTCTTGCGAAAACAATGTTACACTTTATGTCGGTTTGAAGTTTTGTTATGAGCGATGTCGGCTGTTCCGAGTGTTTAGTGGTTAGTGTGTTTGGAAACGGAACGTGATACATGTGTTTATGTTTTGTGCGACCGTTGGAAAACAAAATTAAGAAATCTACTCGTATTTAATCCTCAAAAGAATTATGTATAATAAAGTATGCGTTTACGAAGGATTAAAATCCTTCTTTAAAATTACGTTGAAATCTTATTTTTTGTTGTTGGTTAAAGTGTTTGAATGCGATCATTTCAATACAATGCATAGACATTATTAGACTTTAAAAAGCCACACTACATCGATTAGATTAAATTGCGAACCAAGCCAAATACACTTCACAAATGCAAAACAAAATAATAGTGCAATCTACACATTTTATTCGTTTGGGTTGTAAAATATATTTTAAACATAACTGTATTTTACTTACGCAGACGAAGGAGCCAAGAATTTCTCACTTTCCAACATACCTGAAAAAAAACAATTACGTTAGCCAAATTTACAAAAGTAATATAAATTTGAAGTCAAAGCTGTGGAAAGGGAAACCATTGAATTCGTTTCTCAGTACAATATTATGAAAACCGCAGTGTGGCCGGGTATTGCCACGAGCCAGCGGCATATTACTATGGAGGAATGTAAAAAATATCACTGACGAAGCGGAAAAGTTGCGAACGTGTCGCGAAGTGTGACTCAGTGCGAAACGTTCCGCGAAGCGCAGCGGCTGTGACTGCGACTTGAGTGAAGGCCGATCATTGGCTGGCTTCAAACTACTGTAGTTTAGAAAAATGAGAATGTATCCTGAAATATCTCGATATTATCAGTCGCCATGTGTAATTGGCTATTATTAGTTTATAAAACATCAGGCCAACAAGAGTGAAGGGTGAAGCGTTGCTGACAAAATTCCACAAGATTGGAAAATGCAAACAATTATTGTTTCAGCTGATTGTGAAAGGTGCTGTAAGCGTTGTAAATGCAGTTTTATTTGTTGCAACAAACTAGCAAAAACAAGTTTACCCACGATTCTATACGCTGCAAAAGGAATATATGTTAGAGTAATGCTTAGGAATTGGTTCCCCATTAAACAATTTAAATTTTACATTTTTAACTTAAATAATAGATGAAGTTTTAAACACTGTCATTTGCTTAAATATTACATACAGTATATCAATTTGTGATAATCGATCACAAGAACACGCAAACATGTTCATTAGTAGTGCCTACCTTAGCTAATTCTCTGCGTGTATTCCTGCTGACCTTTTGATAACCAAATTATTTCCCTGCGTTAATCTTGTTGGAGAAACCGTACTTATGAGAACTCAATGACTTATGAAAAATACGGGAAAATAAAAGAAAACATTTTATTGTACATCTGACTGCACATAAAGATCACGCTTGTGATACGTAAATTATTAAAATATGTTTAATGACGTCAACTTTATTTCTATACACTACTGATCACGTCCATCTATTTTTGAAGAATTGATTGAAAAAATTAATAAATTATTGCAAACAACGAACAACGAGAGACAACAAATATGAAAACGATTATTTGTGTTGTACATATCTACCATATGAAGGCAAACCCCAGGACAAATGAAGAGCCACAGGTTAATTAACAATCACACAACCGACCCAGTGAGTAAACCGTGCCTTGGAGTTTGTGAAACTCCGCGGAGCAATTTACATTTCCGTGTATTCCCGCATCGGCGGAGGTAGATGAAAACAATGATGGGTCCGAAATGGACACTTGCACAAACTGACGATCGGCCCTCGTCCTGAGGGAGTGAGGGACCCGGTCCGGGATATTGTTTAACTCCGGGTGTTTGCGGTGTAGTGTGTGACGTCATCGTGCATTCATCTTAATGAGAAACATATTAGTGTTTTGTCAAACGAAGGATATGTATGGCAAAGTACGTTTTACCACTTAGAATTTAACTGAAACATGTTGTTAGCCACCGAATCAAAGTTTGTTAATACTAACTGGTTTAAATATATTAATTTAAGTTATTGTTGTCAATTTGATTCTTTTCAGAAGTTTCTACTCTACGGAGTCTTTGTCAGGGCATGGATGACGATTCATTACATACTCATTATACTCATTCTTAGAATTTTCGTCGTATTTCAAGGACCATTGTCAGGTACATAATACACAACACACGCATTGTACAGGGAGCAAATATTTGGCCAAGTTTCAATGTATTCACGTGTTCTTAGTGTTTGTTTTATGTCACTGACAAAGGTTTATGAAATTTGACGCTTCAGATAAGAATGAACCGACGTCCGTGGCTTGACAAAAAACTATTGAGCTCATTGGTAAAAAGGTACTTAAGCCAATTAATAATAGTAGTGATTTTAAAACGAGGATACCAAAGAAATTTTACTAGCTATTTACCAGTTACATAAAAAATTGAAAAGCCTTTTTAAAAACCTAAAAGTTGAATTTCATCCCGAATATACTAACTGTAAGTAAGTATACTAATAATTATATATTGTTAACAAGAGTAATGAATAAATCACACTATGTTCTTTATTCTAGTTTACAATGCAACCGAATAAATGTACTCAGTTCGCTTAAAATTCCTTAAGTCTAAACATAAGGAACTAAAACAAATAATTATGCGTATTAAAACACGGGAAGGTTAACAAACACTTATCTTGTTATTAATAATGTCACATACATTTATATATACATTTCACCTTCTCATTACAGGATTACCGAAGGCATCACCTTGGTATTTATTATCACTTACTAAGTAATAGTACATTTTGCTATTAAAAATCTATCGCAAATACACCAGGAAATAAGTTTCTACTCCTTACACAATAGGCTCCCGTCGAGCCTTAGAGAGAACAACAATTAATTGTAAACCTTGGTGTCTATAGATAACCAGCAAAGGCTAGACCAGCGCTCCAAGCGGCCATAGGGGAAAGCGGTGACTCACGCTTATGCAATCACGTGTGAATGATTGGGTGTCTCATTATACCCACTCGAGTATTCCATCGCCGGTGTAATGGCTCCGACCATCTGACTGACTCGCGGTGAATGCTAAAGAATGCTACACTGTGGCCCTTCCGTCCTTGCGTAACCAATAGGGTCGCCCACCGACATGATAACGACGACCGGTGACAAGTGCTCCTGGAACTCGTCAGAGCTCACACAACTTGGTGGGGCTCCCAGAGCTCGTCGAGGCTCCCAGAACACGACGGGGCTCCCAGAACACGACGGGCCTCCCAGAACACGACGGGGCTCCCAGAACACGACGGGGCTCCCGGAATAAAACGGGGATCCCAGAAATCAATGGGACTCCCAGAATAAGACGGGGCTCTAGAACTCGACGGGGCTCTCAGAACTACCAAAACTCGACAGGGCTTCTACAGCTCATCAGGGCTACTACAACTTAGAAACATTGATCTCACAGTGCAAGGGGAAGGAATTTATTTAATTAGTTTGGTAACATTTTAAACTTATTCCTTATAAAGAATTCGAGATAATGAATATGAGCGTTTTTTCAACACATTGTAAAACGTGCAAAACTGCAACACTGCACGATTAAAAAAGTTTTTTTAAACTACAATACAGTTTAAGTATATTTGACAGTTAATATAAGTCCCACGTTCATTCGGAATAGATTAATGAATAGAGAAAGCCGACGCAGAAAACCAGCGTCTCTAAATCTCGCTACCCTGTTAAACCGGTGCGCACGGATAAAATAGGCATGTTGATTTAGCAAGAGGAGGTGCCCTGCAGAAATGTACGAGTATTTTGCTCATACCTACACGCCTCAGAGCCCGGCAGTGGCTAAATGTAACACTTTTGTTCCCTTTTACTAAACAGCTTCAGTAGTCACTATATGATAAGATAAAACCTGTTACATTTTATGGTGTACTGTATTTATATTGAATTATGATTATATACAAGTCATATATTGTCAAAGTAACCAGATTCAAATGGAACAAGAACCCTGCATCCAGTGGACTCATTTGTACTTTAAACCATAAATCCCAAATCGAAACTCCCCAGAATTAATCCAAATAAGTGAACAGACGGAGTTCCCAGAAGGAGAGGCCCGTTCGATAAGGGTGGGTAGGTTGCCATTTCAGAAAGGTAATAATATTAATAATAATATAAGCCGGATACTCTCATCACTTAACCGTCCAGCCATTGATTGCCAAGGATCCGGAACGTCACCAATCAGCTGGTCCAGGTCGATGTCTTGGCCGTGACACGCGAGCGGGTGGTCGGTTAACACGGCGGTTAACGAGTGCCGTGGAATATTCAGCAGACCGTGTTGCAAGCGCCGATTCCCGGCTGGAAAGCGAACTCGTCCACCGGCATTCCACCGTCACGTGACCTCAAATTTCCCGCCCATCGTCGGTAAACACCTGTTGCAGTGCGCGTGGGTTATTGCAAACAGAGAGCGGGCTGGGGTCGGGGGAAGCTCACAGGAGTGGGTTACCGAACACTCTGCGAGTGGGTTTCAATTTGGGTGGTCTTAAAGCGCCACCTTTCGTTTCAAACCTGTTTAAACTGAACATCTATCGTGGTAACCAACGTATGCAAATGCAAACGAACGTGTTTTTTTGGAGGCGGTGGAACGCCACAATAATTATAAGTGGTAGGCATGTTATTCCCAAATAATTTTTTCTAACTACGCCAAAAGTAGTCTTAATTTCAATGTTTCTATGAACTTGACAACTAATTCAGAGACAGTGGTTCGGAATCCACGTTAACCTGTAGGTAGGTCCCTTAGAAATGCCATTGACTGTGACTAACAAACATGTCAGCCTAGTCAGTAACAAGACTACAAGATCGCGCCACAATCACATTTTCATTTATACTTGGCTTAAAATACCTGGTCCTGTACAGGTTGCCATTTCAGTACAATGGATAGTTATGCAGCAGTTGGATAGTTATGCATACAATGCACTAACTCAAAATCATACACAACTTAATAAGAGGACTACAATTAATTTGGAAAGCTATAGAGGTAAGCTGTAGTAATTAAAGTGACAAAACAACTTAAAATTAAACTTAAAATGCAAAAAAGACCCAGTACTTTTACGCTTTCGATAGACCGATTTGACTGGATTTCGAACTTAATCGAAAAATTGCATATTTTAACATGTATGTAACA
This sequence comes from Nephotettix cincticeps, assembly GCA_023375725.1. NCBI lineage: Eukaryota > Metazoa > Arthropoda > Insecta > Hemiptera > Cicadellidae > Nephotettix > Nephotettix cincticeps. The sequence continues at coordinate 27,045,855 of CM041785.1, forward strand.
AATTTCATCGAGATTCGATTTTTTACGTGAGTTATGATGTTTACAAAAATACATACACACGCACATACATATATATTCCATTTACATACATGTATTCAGTAACGAATGAACGGTGTTTTTGGCATCACTACAGCGCAACGAAATAACCTAAAAACGAAAAGAAAAATTGTTCCTGAACCTAGGTCTTAACATGACGATCACGTTGATCCGTTGTTACCTATTGAAAAATCGTTAAAATTTAACGATTACAAAATAAATTAAAAAATACATAAATAAAATATTTACGTCAAAAAACTATTTCAATTTACTAATACGATAATTTCAATATTAGACCTACCATTATCGTTACACCAAATACCACCAAGTTACGAACACGTAACGGAATAAACTTTGACACTTTGGATACCGAAATGAACTGATAGTAAAATATTAGTTGACAATTATGAAAATCAAAGTTTGGCCCAAGTGTGTTGATGGAGCGAGGAAAGCACTTGTCATCTCGGCACCTGACGCCTCATTATTATAAAGTGTTCATGAACACGATAGTGAGCGTTCAACAACTTGCTGCGACTGTCATATCGCATCGAGTGATGAGTTCACTCATTACACGTGTTATCGAGTTATCGCATGATTACATTAACATACTCGTACCTGCGTAATCAGACGGGAGAGGTCGAGAGGTCGATAGCAATAATCCGGTTGATAGATTGTGATAGAGTATTTTGTGGATTTGAAAACAGGAACTTTAAACAAATTTGCAATTCTTGGTACATTGGTCTTATGTGATCACTAGATCACAAGACACATACTATAGAACTGGATTGGACTAAGCGATTAAAAGTTTAACATTTTTGGAACACACTATACATACTAATTACCATTACTCGTTATATAACAAGAACAATATAATAAATATAATTTTTATAGCTCTAGATAACCTGTACAACCTAATCAACTACCTTCCCAAGACTAGAAATACAAAAAAGTACAAATACCTATTTTACCTAATGATCTTTTGAACTGGTGACCTACCCAGGCAGGTATTTTAAGCCAAGTATGAATGAGAATTGAATGTAGGATGATTGTGGCGCGATCTTGAAGTTTTGTTACCGACTAAGGCTGACATGTTCCTTAGGCAGGACTGTTAATTAACAGCCCAACAGCCAATGACATCTAAGGAACCTACAGTTTAACGTGGAATCAGAACCACTTTTGCAAAATTACTAACTGGTTTAATTATGAGGATAGTTTTTGCGGATGAATGTAGCACTCAATAGTGCGAATGTTAATCCACACCAGAGAATAATATATCCAATAACTATCCACAATTCTTGACTTCCAAGTGGCTTGATTACAGGTTACGCCACCTTCCCAGTCTATTCTGGAAACAACATCTAACTAAATACTTTAAACTGAAGTCATGATAGAATGTAGAATCGAGATGTGTTATTGTTTATTCTACGTAGATGTTTGTGTTAGTAGATGTAAAAACAGTAAAAGTTGTTCAGACTAATAGCAATGATTAAATAAAGCAAATATTTAAACAAAAAATTAAATCTTCAAATTCAATCCAACTCAAACCTGCAGGAATATATAAAAATCATTCTAACACCAAACCAAAAATATCGGTCTAGTGGGTAAAATGGTTTTAGTTGACGTTTACAAGACAAGCTCATGATAACGAATGATGCAGAATCACTTTCGGCTTATTCCTTTACTCCAAAAGACAAATATCGGTCTATTCCTCATAACAGCGGATGGATTTAGTATCATCCAAGTTTTGGCGGCAAGATAAATGACGCTACTGAACTGATCTGAGCAAACTTAGTTGTGGATTCTACAGATGATGGCTTCGGTTATTAGGGTCTACGTGGAAGGCGTGAGGTCTGACATATGCTGGCAACATCAATGTGATCATGATGATATGATTCAATCAATAGTTAAAGACATATTAAATTGCATCTTAGTTCTATGATATACCAACGAGATCGTTTAGCGCATGCCTTTTTATCTCCCTTTACAAGAAATTCAATATTTAAATAATGATTACTAATAATTTAACTGCAATTAAATGTGATTGTTAATAAACTTTAAATCACTTCCAAGCGCTAAGTGAGGTGCATTATATACCATTGTATTTTTATTCCATTAGAACCATCCATAAATATTGAGCTGTATGACTGAAATCTATTTTGTCGTCATTAAAATTATATCGGTTTTATTGTATTAATTTGCAAAACCGTCCCAAGTTTAAGTTACGTAAAAAGGTTTTATTTCAAAACTTTTACATTAGTGGAAACGAACGAATGTACTTTTAAAAGATAATTTAATCAATCTTCGAATGTAAATTTAATCATGCGATTTATCTATCACTAAAAGTCCTCCTAGTGACAACAGACACGGGGACTGGGGAGGGAGGTCTTTGCCTGGATACGGTCTCCATAAGTGGGCCCTAATTAATTGATGGATCAAGTTATAACCGCGCAGCTCTTTGAGGTTGAAAACAAATCCCTCGATCCGAGAGCAAAATTTTCACGCCCGTTTCTTACAAAACGATTAGTTACATTTAAATCGAATCAGACTGGGGCATTACCTGAACAAACTAAATCATAAGTAGGTTTCATTGTTATTTTCACCAACCTATTATATCCCCTTCCATTTCATTTTTACAAAACACCATTAAACCCATCCTTTGTACGGGTTATATGACTGAGTTTTAAGAAGTAAGATACTTATATAATGAGTAAACATTTACCTGACATCAAAATAAGTAAAACAAACTGACCCCTTAGCTCAAGTAATTATTTAGTATAGTTTGGTTTGCATTATCATAGCATTTTAATACTGTATGATTATTTAAAAACTGAACAAACGAATATTGGAAAGAGCATTTTAAAATTGATCACATGGTAGTAATTGGGAAAGAGCTGGTAAACTGTTAATTGTTAAAGTTGAGTCAAACCTGGGTTTTTGAGAGCTCATTACTTTATTTAAATAAAGTAGTTTTTTGGGTCAGTTTAAACTAAACCCCTTTTCGAAAAAGTGTAGAATAACAAAAAATACGTTTCACCATAGTAGATGCTACCTCTTTCACGGAGGAAGGAGCGTTACAAAATTATCTTCTATAGTGTTACAGAAAGACATTAATTTGAAATAACACCCATTTGCCTTTTCAAGAGTAAAACTCCAAGGTGGCGCGTCCTGTAATCCAGCTACTTAGAGGTCACGAATTGTGGATAGTTGTGAGAGATGGTCGGTGGTTGTGTCGATTAACGTCCGCACTATTGAATACTACGTTAATCAGCAAAGACCATCCTCGTAATTAGACCAGTTCGTAATTTAGAGACAGTGGTTCGGACTACAAGTTTAACTGTAGATCCCTTAGATATGCCAGTGACTGTTGGGCTATTAATTAAGAGTTCTGTATAAGGAACAGGTAAGCCTTAGTCAGAAACAAGACTACAAGATCGCGCCATAATCATCGTACACTCATTTCTTATTCATATCTGGCTTAAAATACCTTCTTTGGTAAGTTCCAATTTCAGTTAAAAGTATAAAGTTCAAGCAATTTAAGACAAAAATCCAAAATAAATTATAAGAAATCAAAAATCACCTGAAAACATTTAATACCGTACATTAATTATAATAGGTCAGAAAAGTGATTAGGTCCCCTTATATGGTAAGCACGTTGTCTAATGTTTAATGCGGGACTTCTAAGCCCACCAAACGCAAATGCCTTTCCAATGATAATGACGCAACTATGTCTGTGTCTAGTCTATGTAATGGTATGGGACCATGTCGCCCCTGATAATGTGGAAAACGGCACCAGGAGTTGACGTGGATTAGAAGGGCCGCACTAATTTAAAAGGGTGCTCGTTCTGTGTGTACTACGAGATATGTCCACCTCTTATTTAAGAATTAAAAATTATCAAATTATTTTTAAGACATATCTCAGGCATTGTCCAAAATACTTTACTTCTCTCAAATAACAACTCTCGCCAAATTGAATACCACATAAAGAAACTACAAAATTTGACCACTTTGTAATGATTTATTCAAAAGTTATTGTAAAATAAATTTCAAGTACCTGTCACCCCTTCATAACTATACTTTTATACTACGTTTAATGAGCCTCATAAGCACTACTAATGAAATTACTTTGAATCCATCAGTAATTGTTATGATAATAACATAAGTCTTTAACTACTATGGAAATCTATGGGACACACTATGTAATTGTCCAAACTGTAACACCGTGTGTTGGTAATTAGTGGTTTTGTAATTTAAACCTCTTCAAAGTACTCCCTTTTACGTATTCGACAATTCCATTAAAACTGGTAAAGTGTTTAAACGTCTGCTGGCGTGGGGAGTTATCTGGAGCAGCCCGGAGCGAAGCGGTTGTTAATGAATGAATCAGCCTTGATTAGTGACTGACTCATGCGATTATCACAGTCGCCGTGGGAGGACATCAATGGGCCACGGCTACACTCCGCGTTAAAAATAGACATTCCGTGTAACTAGTGGTAAGAATTACTTCAGAGCCGGGCCTACGCAATCATGGCCAATTACCAGCTCAGCTGAGCGTTTACTCTCGTACATCGTTAGTAATGAAATTATGTTGAGTTATGAATGAATTCAGACTGTTTGATTGCTATCTTTTACCTTCTCACTTATACTTTCAGTTCCTTTAAACAGCTGTTATCATATAACCATATGACGACACACAAAAGGTCCCTAACACTTTTTGCTTTTCGCAAATTTCTAACCCACTCCCCCCAAGAGTTTAAACATCATGTCAAAAAGGGGTTTCCGGACTAATGTCTGTCTTTTTTCTGAATGCCTATGTATGGACCCCGCCACCACATTGATCGTCCCATTTTCATGAAATTAGATACACGTGTGCACTTTGGCTAAATCTCCAAACAATCTTTTACTTTTTTAATTTTTAAGTGTGATTTTTAGGCTCAAATGTAAAAAATATACAAAATTGAACAAAATTCCTCAATATTTGTTTATAAAGCTTGAGTCGTGAGTTCATCCGAAAATAAATAAGCAAACAAATCGATTAAACTCAAACGTGGAGAATTCCATAAAGGCTTCTTGGAACGACCGATCAGATTGCGAAAGGAATGCAACTGTGAACTTGTATGTTGATTCGTCACTGTGAATAATCGAGCTTCAAAACGATATCAAGAGCAGATAAACGTTTGAAACGCACGTATTCTTGTAACTATGACCAATGTACAAATGCATACAAGGCTGTAGTAACTTTTAAAACTGTTATAGTAGACGATTCACAATCTCAACATTTGTTATGGTACATTTAATATGTTTACCCTTAACTTATTGAGAATATTTGTAATATATATTCCCTCTAAAAGATAGGGTTTAAGGTATACTACGATTTAATTACGTTTTGTGCTGAGGACCACCGTCTTGTCTTACCACCACTTTGCCTGCCAAGAATACATACGACGGATTTGACTTAGTTCAAAGCATCCTGAAACTTAATAAATAAATGTATAAAAATCTTATGAATAAGAAGCATGTTAAACAATATGAAAATCTAGGCTTATATATTAATATTTTTGGAACCTTGAGTAGGTCAGAATACTCGTTTACGGTTCTTTACTAAATGAACATTGTTTTATTACTTTATACTGTTCTAAGTCTGGTAATCCGTGAAATGAGCAAACCCCTAGTTTATCCGGGTCACTGTGAATGTGCGAGGGATTTGGCGGGAAAGTGAGAGATAATTACAAGGTGGGCAACAGCTGATAACAAGGTTCAGTCCGTCCTTGTCGATCATTGACCTCCTCGAATATCACTTACTGAGAGAGCCCTCTCTCCTGAATCTTGCTTTTATTTTTCCTCAGTTTGTTGCTTAACCCTGCCTTGAAAAGACTGGAAGAAACTTTAACAAATCTAAGTAACATAACATTTTAAACGAAACCAGATTATTTCACACGTTAAACTTAATATTATATTTTACTATTACTGGATGTCACTGCGTATTTTAAAGTTTATATTATTTAGGACTTTGAAATTGTTTGCAACATTAAGCTCTTACGATATAAATCCATTGTAATAAATGAATGTAATAAATTATTAATTATAACGTTGAATGACTATTCCCAAAAAACAGAGATCACAATAGTTGAGAATTAACTACAGCAACATCATTAATGCTCACAACATAATAAAAAAAACATTAAACCAAAAACAAAAACTGTATGCGTATACAAGTTGTAGAGAGTACCGTGGCCACTACCGTTAATGACCTTCCATCAATGACCAATGAACGGTTTCGTGATCCACAAAAGGCGGCGAACATTCGAGCACGCAAAATTTGATTTATGAAAGACAGGTTCTCTGGATTCTCAGGCGGAATCAATTTCCTTCGATGCAAACGCACAGGTAACCATTCTGAACCGAAGGGACTGCCAAGTCACGCCATGCCGCGATTGATTCATGGCTCATAAAATAATAGTCGGAGCAATCCCTCTGACATGCAAAGTAGAGAGGCGACCGGCGACCTGCATCTACGTCACCGTGCGACAGGACGTGGCGACCAGCGACCTGCATCTACGTCATCGTACGAGTGAACGTGGCGACCGGCGACCTGCATCTACGTCACCGTGCGTCAGGACGTGGCGACCGGCGACCTGCATCTACGTCACCGTGTGACAGGACGTGGCGACCGGCGACCTGCATCTACGTCACCGTGCGAGTGAACGTGGCGACCAGCGACCTGCATCTACGTCACCGTGTGACAGGACGTGGCGACCAGCGACCTGCATCTACGTCACCGTGCGAGTGAACGTGGCGACCAGCGACCTGCATCTACGTCACCGTGCGAGTGAACGTGGCGACCAGCGACCTGCATCTACGTCACCGTGCGACAGGACGTGGCGAACGGCGACCTGTATCGACGTCACTGTGTGACATGACGTGGCGACCGGCATCTACGTCATCGTGTGACAGGACGTGGCGACCGGCGACCTGCATCGACGTCACCGTGCAACGTGAACGTGACGTGGCGACTGCGACGTGGCGACCGGCGACCTCTACGTCACCGTGCGAGAGGACGTGGCGACCGGCATCTACGTCATCGTGTGACAGGACGTGGTGACCGGCGACCTGCATCTACGTCACGTGCGAGAGGACGTGGTGACCGATCTACGTCACCGTGCGAGGACGTGGCGACCGGCGACCTGCATCGACGTCACAGTGCGAGGACGTGGTGACTGTTATATACGTGTGACCGTGCGAGGACGTGGCGACCGGCGACCTGCATCTACGTCGTGTGCGAGAGGACGTGGCGACCGGTGGATATCTACGCTGTGACCGTGCGAGTGAACGTGGCGACCGGCGACCTGCATCTACGTCACCGTACGAGTGAACGTGGCGACCAGCGACCTGCATCTACGTCACCGTGCGACAGGACGTGGCGACCGGCGACCTGCATCGACGTCACAGTGCGAGAGGACGTGGTGACCGGTGTTATATATCGCTGTGACCATGCAAGAGGACGTGGCGACCGGCGACCTGCATCGACGTCAGAGTGCGAGAGGACGTGGTGATCGGTGTTATATATCGATGTGACCGTGCAGAGGACGTGGCGACCGGCGACCTGCAACTACGTCACCGTGCGACAGGACGTGGCGACCGGCGACCTGCATCTACGTCACAGTGCGAGAGGACGTGGTGACCGGTGTTATATATCGCTGTGACCGTGCAAGAGGACGTGGCGACCGGCGACCTGCATCGACGTCACAGTGCGAGAGGACGTGGTGACCGGTGTTATATATCGCTGTGACCGTGCAAGAGGACGTGGCGACCGGCGACCTGCATCGACGTCAGAGTGCGAGAGGACGTGGTGATCGGTGTTATATTTCGCTGTGACCGTGCAAGAGGACGTGGCGACCGGCGACCTGCATCGACGTCACAGTGCGAGAGGACGTGGTGACCGGTGTTATATATCGCTGTGACCGTGCAAGAGGACGTGGCGACCGGCGACCTGCATCGACGTCACAGTGCGAGAGGACGTCGTGCATCGACGTCAGAGTGCGAGAGGACGTGGTGATCGGTGTTATATTTCGCTGTGACCGTGCAAGAGGACGTGGCGATCGGCGACTTGTAACGCTGACACCACGCGAGATGCGTGCAGAGTAGAGAAGATTGCTAATGGCAATGAGGGAATCCACTACTGCTATGAAGATTACTTTTAGTAATATCGTATTACATTTCCATACTAACGCTATCTGTCGACAGTAAAGCGTACCCAGCGCGATGGCGGATGTCGGAACGTATTAAATAGTGAGGCACGCAACAGCTAAATGTGATTTATAGCTCGCGGAACGGTTCGCTCCCTACCCGGTTGTAATCTGGTCTCGATATTTGCCAAACTAAATGTTCCGTGGAACGTAATTAAACGATATCAATGGCCAATACCCAAGCCAATTCAGGAGAAATCTTTCCCAGAGTTAGTGTGATCATGTAATTTAAATTAACATCAACATTAACAATTAACATCCCTAGAACATTAACTAGAAGAGATTGAAATTTTATTTTAATGTATTCAACAGTCTATTATGAACTTGGAAATAATACTCAAACACTTATAGAAGATGCATTACAAGGACATTGTGTACATTTTTAATTCTAAGCTACGGAGTGTGATATAGGTTTAAATAGTTTAATTACTATTGTTTTGCGAGTAAAAAAATAACCTGAGATATTTATATACGCTATCTTTGCAAGCCCATAAATACGATGACTAAAACAGTGTTTAACGTATTTGTATCACATTCAATCCAATTCGTAAACGGTTTGTGGGTTTCAAAACCAGATTTAATCTCGTACTTTGGTAATGATTGTTTATTGTATTCTTTAAATCATATTTTGAATTCACTTGATTCGAAAAATGCATCTGTAATATTTAACTGAAATGGCATCACCGGAGATTATGAAAATTCAGAACTCTTGATGAACCCTCTGGCACGATAAATAAATTCAAATGAAGTTCCTTCATCGAAAATACACGGTTGCGTTATTTAAATTTCGTCGAAGAGCTGGCGCGTAGACCCAGAGGGACGTAATTATAAATTTGCTGTCGGGAAGGCCACAAATTGAATTGTTCTCTGGAAACGCTGCCTACTGTGCTCGACGCATCAGGCGCCTATTGCGTCATAACAAAAACATGAAAACACCGAGGGGGACACGCAATGCGTAAGAGGAAACTAAACAATGTAGTGCCGCAGGGTTAATGAACTGCATACAGTCATGCATGACACTCGCACACGCACACGCACACGCACGCACTCCAGCGCTGATTACAGGTCTACCGGCGGCCGATAATGGAGCCGCCACCAAAACGTGGCGTGCGGGAGCCCAGTCAACCACGGTCGGCTGGCGGGAGTCCAGTGCTAGAGGAAAGGGTAACGGAAGCTTTATGAACCACGTCAGGATGGCGTGAGCTTAGGTTTGTTTCTAAACAAATTCAAAAAATACCAAACATTACATCCAAACCCTCAACAGAAACATGCAACTTGTGTAACAAATAACATACTATGGTGGTATACATACAATGGCACTATTTCCCCTCAGAATTATAGTTCATGTTTACTTACCCAATGTCATTTTATGCATAAATAATTAACTAACGGTTATAAATTAATTTGTAATACAATTCTACAAGACGACTACTGTTGTACCTTAAAATACTAATGCCATTTCAATTGAAGAATACAATATTTAAGTAAAACAATACCGGTCCAGAGGGAGAATACATGCAGTAACAAGCGTTGTGACAGGATGGTAACAAAACTGCGGGTCGATGCGCATGCAATATGCAGAGCGCGGTGCAGCGCTGATGCTGCTGATGCAACGCCCTACACCAAGAACTGAAGAATGCAATCCGTATCACATAGCAATGCTTAAATTAGAGCTCCACACAAAATGAACTTGACAAATAAACTACAGTGATCAGTGTTACGAACAAATAATTTTTAGTTTTAAAATTCCGTAAAATAGGGGAGGATGTTCAGCATAGATATGAAAATGTACAATATTTAATGTCTACTTACCGTACCAATAAAGTGGTAGTTTTAGAAACTTATATAAAGGGACACCAGCACAACCTTCATTCAGTTAAGCAAGAAATAAACCGAAACGTTAAAAAATTTAATGTGTATGTGTTTATTTAATGTGTGTAGTACGTGATTTGGGATATTTTATTTCATTTTATCATCTCTCATAAGCATTGCTAGGAAAATGTTGCTTCATAAAGGAATAAATACTGATATGACAAATTAAATAGATTCAACAATTCAGTGACATACTGTACGGAATAAAACTGTTTGTGATTCATATACATTTCGTTTAATATTTGTCGTGTAGGGGAAAAAATGAAATAGATTTTGTCAAAAACTCATCATTTCACTATTTTACTATGCATATACACTAATTCTACTAAGTTAAGTATTCTAGATTAGAATTCTAATTTATTTTTGAGGATAATAGAAAATTTGTTATTAAGAGAATGGTTAGAAATCCATTATTTACTGAGTACAGTACTATAAAATAGACGAGAAACGAGCGGAGTGAGGAGTGCTCGCTTGACAGACCGAGTTAGAAGAGATTTGATGCGGGACTATTAGGTTAAGACTTCCCCCGTCGCATTGGGAGGACATCCTCTTGCCCCTCGGCGGCTAGGAGACGCTTAATAAGGAAGTGGAAGGATCAATCGCGGCGTGTATGTGGGCTTCGGACACCCACGAGACCCTACGTCGAATACCGCGCCGAATACGGCGAGAGAAAGTCAGCCTCGGCCCGGCAACACGAACATGTTCCATATAGAGGACTTTAATTGCGAACGATAAACGCAAGTTACGATTATCCAAACCGTAATATAACATGAGTAATGGCTGTGTATTCGGAGATCAATCTCAAATAGAAATTCCTAAATAACTAATTTCGTTCATAATTAGTTCCCTCAGTCCCTGCTACTTCTGCTTATCTATGATACTTGGAACGCCAAAGTACAAGTTGTGACTTAAGGATATTGTGTGTTACTTTAAAAAAAAATGTTTGTACGTACTTCCCTGTGAGAAATAAGTTAGATCATGGATATGTCTAAAGAGAATGTTTTCAGTTCATCTAAAAAGCTGTTCTTATTCTTTTATATTAAAAATTCAACACAATAGCTCTGGTAGTTTCTATAGAGGTCCTGTTACGTAGTTTCCATCTTAAAAATCACCAACACCCCCCCCCACCCCAGAGACATATCCATGCCAAAATCGTTAAACAATGTTACTTATTGAATTTTAGTGCAATCTCAGGTTTTAGCTATTTTTGCCCATAAAGTTTACCAAAATGATGTAATTTATTGAGAACATATATGTGATGTCACACACTACGTAAGCGAAACGTTTGGAACCACCAATAATTTTACAAACGCCTACATCTGGGTGGAAATAAACCCCAATTAAAGTGTTAATGTGTAACTATGTTGATGTTTTGGTTGCATCCCACACACAACTTCTCTGTGATTTAAATGTAAATGGTAGCCGAAAATGTGTGGGTGCAGAAGAGTGGCCATCAGTAACGATCTGTAATTACTTCAATGTTTCGATCAGTTTGACTAAGCTTCCTTCAAAGAAGGGAGAGCACGACACCACATGAACATGATTCGAATAACTATATTTAAGAATAATTTAGGTTAAATTTATAGAAAACCATTGCAATAAATATTTTGACTTTGGCCAATAACCGGTGAAAGATTTGGCCGACGTGATTTTCCACAGCTAAATATGTAGAATTAAGTTAGCGAGGTTGGTACAGTAGCTCGAGCCGGCGAGGCGGCCGTCGGATTTGACGACATTGCATATTGTATCACCCATCGATCCCAGACATTCGTTGCAATATTGCGTCCTCATCCGTCGGATACACGTCGACAACGGCTGCTATGCTCCTATTGTTTTCCCCCTTAGCTATTTCCAAATATTGGCACAACAAGCCTTCTTCCCCTTACCCACCATTTTTCTCGTTCTATTTACTCGGTCAGCATCTTGAAGAGCCCGAATGACGTAAATATTCCATTCAACAATGTTCATTCTTCAGAGAACAATACCTACAATATTTGTAAGAATCAAGCACCAGACTAATGCTGCATGAAACAATATTAACAATATTATTGACATGAAAAAGTTCAGGTTACATATTGGGTGTCAGTTACTTATCAAACTCGATGTCTCTTGTCCACGTGTAAACAATTGCTACAGTAAAAGATTAATTAACGTACCGTGTTTAAAAGTTTTAGTGATTAAATAGTTGTGTTTACTGAACTAAATATGCTTCATGTCACATTTAGGGGAAGCATTAGCAAGTTAAAAAAATTCATTGAATTATTGAACTACTGAACTACTGTCAGTTATGCACTGTATATTTATCTATGTTAATCATATTAAATAGTGTTAACACAATGTTACTGTTTTACAGAACGTTTTTAAATCATTTTAATATCCTTTATGCCATAAGTCAAAAGAACGCTTATGGGGGTATTAAAATATACAGACAATAAATAACGAATATAAATTAGAGAGTAGATTAAATTACTTTCTGCATCGAATAATATTTGCAACATAATGATGGATACAGAGAAAGACATAAATATAAAGCCACGCCGTAGAATACATCCACCTTTCTCCGATTGCGGATTCTAGTCGTACATGTTTAATATGTATTTATTCCCGAAGGATGTTCCTTGCATCAGAGTATGCTTACAAATCGGTCAGACGTCTCGCAAAATTACATGTACGTCAAGTCGGTGAAGCAATACGCCACACGAAAACATACAATCTATTACGTTGTCAGTCCTTGTCACCCGGGCTTATAAGCGGTTCCACGCTGTATACAAACTATAGCGTTTTTATATAACCTATTTGTATTGATCAGTTGTATATATATGTTATAAACTATCATATTTTTTGGGGAATTCGTTCGTGGCCAATACCTCTTTTAATTAATTTAGACATCTCGCTCACTACGTATTCCGACAATAGTCATTACCTAGTCGTTATTTGTAATTTTTGCAATGGGAATTATTAATTACCTATCTTAGAAACAGATTAACATTATAAATGACACCAAGATTTGGACTGATTTCTATAGAGGTTTTAAAATTTTAAAATGCGTCCCTATGCTTTAACGATGTATAGCAAAAATAAAACGTATCAGCTTAGTGAATGAATGCAGTATCTCAAGTAAGAATATGAAATTAACACGATAGAAACTAAAAAATTCTTAAGTTGTTATTTTATCGTTACGAAAATTGACATCACGGTTAATCGGTGTTAGAAGAAACTGGCTGGGTTTGTGAGCGGTTATGGCGTTCGGTTCAAGTTCACCGGATTGAATACTGCAAGGGTTGAAACTGGACCCAGTCACTATTTCGTCAATTGACTATTAGTTACTAATGTACAGTATATGCAGGGAGCGCGCTGGTCCAGGGGTAGAGCGCGGGGCTTTGGTGCCTAAGGTCTCGGGTTCAAATCCCGCCAATCACCAATGGCTTTTCGCTATGTGATATTGCCGCAACCCAAACAGGGGTACGCAAAAAGGCCGCTACGGCTGAAGTGCTTTGGTAGTAACCCGCCTCACCCCCCCAAAAAATAAAAAAACCATAATGGCTTGTAGCCTGGTTGCGAGTGGCAAGAGTGACCACCGGGAGTCTGATGGGCGTAGCGTGCAGCGACGGCGGCGGCGGCGGTGGCCCTCACGACACTGGTAACTGGTAATTATAGACCCGTCGACACGGATTTGCTCCTTATTTTTGAGTGTTTTATCAACTCATGACACACAACACGATTATTCGGAGCGGTAATTTATTCAAACATAATTCCTCGTATGCTACTTCAACATAGCGACTTATCGTTAAAATATTTCATAAAAGAAATTTCAAAGTAAATAAAATTAAAGTTGTGATCACATGATTAGATTAGATATAAAATTCTAAAAGAGAATAACACAGCTCGTGAGATCACTTTTTTGTTCACAAAGGATAACAAATATCGCAATTGAAACGTACATGACTTTTAACGCTAAAAGAATTTATCGCGTTGATAAATTGTGTGTAAATAGTACAGCAACACTAACAGGTATTCCTGGAATAGCATCGCTAAAGCCCTTTAGTAACAACTACAACATTAATATATCCTTTTTATCGTTCTCTTTGAACGTGCAAAATAATATTGTCACCATCGTGAAAATGTATTTAAAATCTACTAAAATTCATTCCCCTTAATGACTAATTTCTGTATAACTATAAAATACTATATTTCAAACATAGAACTAAAATATTTAAATGAATTTTGTCATCGAAACAATAGATTTTTATTAAAAATAACTCCTAATCATAACCTACATACTAAGCAATAAGTATATAAATCATTCGAATTCAAATTCAATTCAAATTTATTCAAATGCATTGTAAAATGTAATGAGCCTAGTGCTCATGAAATTTCACACATATTTAATGATGTGTTTATTGAAAAGAAAAATTTTCTTTTTAATTATATTATTTACATTCCTAACACTTAAGAAGTATGAACACTAAAGAATTTACGTTTTGATTAAAATCAATTTTTTGATTCTATGGAAAAAATCTAGGTTGGTACAATGTCAGACAAAACATCAGCCTGAAAAATTCAATTCATGGGTAGGGGAATTCATTGGGTATAAAATAGTTTGTTTCTAATATTGTTTTTAGAAAACAATATTAGATAGCAGATTAAGTGTCGTAAAAATCAAGGAAATATCTTCTACAGAACGGTTCACTACAAAATGGGCCTAATTTATTTTAATTTTCAAACTTTAATTCCAATACCTTCTACGCTGACTATTATCTCTAAGGAACAGGCGCGACTGTTCTATAAACATCGTCCCGCAGCGCTTGTAGCGGCGCCCACAAAAACTACAGTTTCAGACATGTTCGGCCCAGCATTACTCCCAATTACTAACATGTTCTCATAAATCCAATTCACAAACATACTTGAGTCCCCCTCCCCCCTCCGGTCGCTGATTTATGCATCTACGGCACAACAACGCGACCGCCATTACTCGCAGCTTCTGACCCCGGTTTTTGTTTTATGTCCCCACAATTTGTGTCCCATACTCTCGAAGCCGCCCATTTTTTACACCCGATCTGGCGCTAAAACGAGTAAACATTCTTTCCTGATTTATTTTTTGTAATTCTGAACAGTAGCGAGGGCGACTTCTGGATGTTTACTGGCGGGGCGAAATGGGAACGGTCCGCGGAGGCTATTGCCAAATTAATTTCGATGAGTAGGCTAATTTAATCAAAACTATGGTTGGGTAGCAAATTTAATTACTATTGATTTTTTAGTAAAAAGCCCACACTTGGAAAAACCTATTCACAGAACCTTTACTTAGATATTATTAACCTGAATCACCTAGCGATATGATGATTAGCATAATCAATATTTATAATCAGAGACAAAAAATACACACAGGATCCATTCAATCGCCCATTCAATCCATTATTCCTCCATTTTTTCTCGCTGAAAATACATTGTTGCTAACCTATAGACATCAAGAAGGTGGAGAAAATAAATAAAATATATTTACGATTATTTTTATTGGCTAAAACCGCAAATACATGTGAACTTTAAGATCGGCCATTAATCAGTGCATCACGACTTCGTTGTGTAAGATTAGATATTGTGGGTCCTGGCATAATTAATAACAATACTAAAACGATAAGACATTCCAAAATTATTTTTTCCCAGATTTAGAATTGAATTAGGTTTAATTGCTATGTCAATGGAAATTTCTAAGCAAAAATGTTTGTATTTACTTCCCTGTGGGAAATAGGTTGGATCATGGATACGTCTAATAAGAATGCTTTCAGTTCATCTAAACAGCTGTTCTTGTTCTCATATATTAAAAACTAGCTGACACGGTGAACTTTGTAACGCCTAACAGTGAATTCATGAAAGAAGGCTCATGCACGATTGTTATGTTGCGTACATGAAGTCCCCCCGTATACATAACATTACTTTTCTTGCAGCATTGGTTAAATTATAACCAGCAACAACGTCTATAATTATTTTTAATGGTCGGCGACTCAAATTTCACATAAAAAAATAAAAATTTAAATATAGCATGTTTAATAGACAAAGATTAAAAGCGAGTAGTTTCATCAAAGGTTTATTTACAGTTAGAACGTGAAGAGCGGTGAGCGGCGGGCTGCGGAGGTGTTAATGTAGAAACAATACACGCATTACGGTAACGCGAGTTACATAAAACAATAAAACTCCATCGAGTGTATTACGCAACATTGTCAATAAACCTAAATCTGTTTAAACCGCATTGTTCCGCTTATTTCGTTGCTCGTCAAAGAGTCTGGTTCCGGTTTAAATTTTTACTCTCGCTATTTAACATCTCAACTTATTAACTCTTCGATGTAGGCCTACTGGTATTTTTTAATAAAAAAATTTAATTTTTGGAATTTTCATTTCGTTTTTTAACCACAGAATACTTTTTTATGTTCGTAACTTATGACTACGTAAAGAGTTTGTGCCGTAACAAAGAAAAAAATTAGCTTTCTCTATGTCAATGTAAAATTATAAGACTATTTTTAATTTTCTCTTTACTACAAATCCGCCCTAAACTAAAATATTTTAGTTTACAACCTAATCTTAATTGCTTCATATTTTTATAAGAGGTATTTAACTTCACTAATTTTTACGTGAATCAATCGAAAGCCCGTTAATTCTTGTACACGCGACATGGTGGACATCAGTGAAGACAGGGACAGTTGTGAGATGGTATGTTAGCCAACCGTGACGCTCCTTCCCGCCAAATGCACAGCGCCGCGTTGTGGCGGGAACTGTCCACCAGTTCACCTGACACCGCAGTTACGTCATGCTACGTGGGAAGTGGGGCACTCATCACCTCTGTCTTCTACGGCTACATCTCTGGCACTGAATACGTCACTTCTCTTACAAGACACAAGATCGTAATCGTTCAGGGTTTACATTGCACTTATCCTCATATTTAACATTTAACATATTTATAAAATTAATACGAGTATGAAGGATGGGTATGGTAGGTGTAATAGATTTTAAGACAAATACAGCTCTGTTACTGATAAAAATAAAGCTGATTCATTTACATTTCTGAAATATTACCGAGGTAAACTTTTAAGCTAAGTATGAATGAGAAATGAGTCTAAGATTATTGTGGCGTGATCTTGTAGTCTTGTTACTGACTAAGGCTGACATGTTACTTAAAATACGACTGTTACCAATGGCATCGAACGGACCTACAGTTTAACGTGGAATCCGAACCATAACTTTGGCTCTTGAATTGGGAACTGGTCTGACCTTGAGGATGACATTTGCCTATGAACATAGTATTAAATAGTGCGAGAGTTAATCCACACCAGACAATATGGCGTCTACCAAAAACCAGTATCCAAATAAACACAAGAAACTTGGTCCAGTATCGATCTAGCGGTTTAGATTATGAAGAGAGTAGCCTGGGGAAACCACCGAACAACCCAGTCTTCGTTATCTGAATTTATAGTTTAAAAATAAAATATTTTAACGATCAAACAATTATTGGAAATGAAAGTTCAAATAGACCAAATTACCTTTTGCTATCGATATTAATCTCTCAAAGCCAAACCATGAGGCAGTAGGGTCGCCACCATTCACCATTAAAATAGCATTAATTGGTAAAAACTAAATACGAGTATCCAATCTCACGCTATAGGCATATTTAAATCCACTATTTTACGAATAAAACTGAATTAAACGCCGGTAAATTAACTCTGTCTGAATCAGTAATGATTGATATTAGTAAATCTGAAGCTATCGAGTAAGAAAAACGAAATGAAATACAAATATACAAAATAGAAACTACTTTTACAGTCAGTGTGAAACTATACAGTAGAAATTAATGTATTTTCAATGTTTCACCAAATAAATTTAATGCAGTGGGTGTAACTTTAATATAACGATTGATTTATTTAGATGGAGGGAGAAAAACAAGACATCAAACAGTTGATGCAATCTGCATAGGATAATTCACATTTTGAATTATGTATCTACACAGGTTTCCTTTGATTTCTTCTTGCATCATGTGTTTTGATATTTGTCGATTCAAATTAAAAAGTCACCGAATTATAAACGTGTCGTCTCTCTTCTTTCTCTCTCCCTTCTGATTGTAAACAAAACCCATTATCACAGTAATAATAATTAATTATAAATCTAACAGTAAGATGTTACGTGGCAACACGAGAAGGGGTTCTGACATGCATTATGTTAGCTCTGAGGGTGATTGGCAATCTGTGAGGCCAAAATTTGTAAACTGAAGTATAAGAACAGCTGTTTGGATGAACTGAATATATTCCTTTTAGACATGCAACCTAAGCTAATCTAAGCTATATTTTATAGAAACATAAGCCGCGTTTGAACCTTTCTCTCACAGAACGTAACGTACCATTAAAATATTATGTATACAATATGAAAATCTATACAAAAAGTTACAAATTCTTAATACTCAAAAAAGTAACTGAAAAATATCCCATTATTTTATAATATCTCATATAAAGATACAAAACACAGGATATTGATGCGTACCCTATTTTAAGATCAATAGCTTAAAAAAATATCCAGGTATTTTACAAAATTTAGTTATTACATTTAGAGGACCATTCAATGCTATCGTATACGAATAATACCCTGTTTTAGAACGTATAAATTGTTAGTTATGTTTTGATATTTCAGATGAATATTAATTTCATGAATCATATTCAAGTAAATGCATATCGCAAATAAAATTTAGTATTAAAAATATTTAAAAAAACTATTTTAAAATAGTACAATATTAGACATATATTTTCTCAAGTAACATAAGGGTATTTTAACTCAGAAACTCCATCCATCAAAAACCATTTTAATTGATCATGAAATTGATTAACAACACAATTCTTGATGGAGCCGGAAAATTTACTAAAACACAATATTTCTGAATGTAATGCTCCCTCCTCCTCTGGCAGTGAGATATCTGGAGGTTTAAGGTAATTTAAACCTTTTATTAACTTTATTTTTTAACATGTATTTTCTGTTGACACGTTATCACATGTGGATATATTTCAAGTGGTTTTTATTAGAACACGTGTGTCTGGAGCTGTGCACGAGGCTACGGCGGCGGCGGCGGCGGCCGACTAACTAACTACCCCGGGACAAGGCCCTCTGGGTCTAATCGATGCCGAAATATCGCCCAAGTTGGAACAATCAATCATCACTCGTCCAGCTCTCATCTCATTTTGCTAAAACGTTCATCCATCTCGAGCGGCGTTCCCCGCGGAGCACTAAAGGAGAGATTGAAAGATTGCACCTCCGGAAAGTTAGGCTACATTTGCCGGTGTCTGTTCGGGCCTCCCGTGCCTTTATTGATGCTTCTGCTTTACCTCAGAGAGAATACAATCTCCACCTCAATGCCCCTCATCACTCCACGGCCTCGGAGTCTACAACACCTATCTGCATCCAAGAAAATCAAATGAAATAATACTTCATCCCTATCATATAACATACTTATATACATTATATACATACATATTGACTGGGATGGTGGCGACATCCTGTAACCCAGTTACTTGGAGGTCACGAATTGTGGATAGTTGTGATCGATGGTCGGTGGGTCTAGTGTTCTCTTGTGTGGATTAACGTCCGCACTATTGGATACTATGTTAATCCGCAAAGACCATCCACATAATTAGACCAATTCGTAACTCAAGAGACCGTGGTTCGGATTCCACGTTAAACTGTAGGTCCCTTAGTTGCCATCGGCTGTTGGGCTATTAATTAACAGTCCTGTCTAAGGAACATGTCATTCTTAGTCAGTAACAAAGATCGCGCCACAATCATCTTACACTCAATTCTCATTCATACTTGGCTTAAATACCTACCTTGTAGTATGGTCACCATTTCAATAATCTAATCTAATACAAAACCATCATTGTACCCAAATCATACAATGATGGTAAGGGTGAAAGAAAAAAAATAATTGGAAAAGGTTAGGAGTCAAGGGTTGTGCCTGTTGTAGTTGGGTTTAATAAGAGCCTCGACCTCCTCCATTTCAATAGTGTTCAAAAGCAGTATTGGAAAGTATTGACCTAGTTTTTACTAGAAAGATAACTACGTTTTACACTTTAAAAACTGAGTGTAAAAACTTTACTCTAATTTGCCTAATTGTGAGAGAATACTTTACTGATAACTACATTTCGCAAAACGTCAACTCAAGGTAGCGTTCTTATGATATGGTTTATCGTTTCAGAATTGTTTGGTTTTACATTAGACATTTTAATAAAATCAATGATTGCAGTTTAAAATATTGACTACAGTACTGTATTAAAAATCGATATAAAAATCAGCTGGTTTGTATAATAGAGTATTGTGTATTTTTAAATTTAAAACTGTTAAAATGAAAAATAGCAGTTTCAAAAACTGCTATTACTAAATAAATTAGATAATTAAGTTTTCTACAAGTTTGTTTGCTAGTATTAACTGGAGACATTTTATTTTCCAAACCGAAAATAGGAATTCCAGATCTAGAACACCGGCCCCATGAACCAATATTGTGTTCTCATTCCATCCAAAATACGGTTATTGTAACCACTCTCTAACTAGTAATCTAATCCTAAAAATCCATTTTTAATATAATCATAGCATCCAAGTAGTGGATTTGTAATATATTATTCAAAACACCATGACGCGGAGGAGACACTAACTTCTATGTCAATCAGAACACAGCTGATCCTGTGGCACAGCTGATCTGGTCATTCATTGGTAGATCTAAGTAATGCTCATTAACGTATTAATGTCGACATCTTATTGATCATGTTCTGAACAGCGGTGACAATCATTGGGAGGCATTAATATTTCAGGCTTGATAACCCAATTGACAGGACATAAAGATTGGTAACAGAGCAGAAATGGAACAAATTACAAACTTGTACGTTATTGAATCTCTCTGAGAACAGACTCGTTCATCAGCCGGTTTACGATACTGTAATATATTGTAGTTTACGAGTTGCTAAGTAACATTATTCCGAGGAGATATTTCCCACCAGAAAGTGATATTTCCCGCCAGAAAGTGATAAACAGACCGTCAACCGGAGAATTGACGATATTTACGACAGCTGTTGCAAGCCCTCTGCCGTCGGCCTACGAGTACGACACTGGTCCGTTTTAATTAATTGTTATATAACCAACTCAGTTTTCATTTCTTGTCCGCTTTTCCTAATCAATCCAAATCTGCTACTTTATTTAATCAATATAGATCCTTTTTACAGAATCCTTTCAAAAGAGAATTCTTTTAAAATAAACTTAAAAACTTGGAAATAATGGTGAATTTTTACACACGTATTGATGATGAAAATTAAGTTTTACGCCATCACGAATATACATTTCTGGGGTACCAGTTGTCAGATATTATATTTCATATTTTTACTAATTTAACAACATCTATAATAATATTTAAAAAAGAATAATACTATATAAGCTGTTTGGTTTCATTTTGGACATAATATATTGCAATCAAATTTCTAACATCAGATGAGTGCCTTATCACTGACTTTAAGCATTCACTACATTGTTCACGATTATTTCTAAACAATTTGAAACTATCAAGTAAAAATATTTCAATTCTTAAATACAAATCCAAAAAAATTAATTGATTCACGAATTTGAAAATGGTATGTGTTAGATCTTGGGGAAGAGGGTATTGCCAATCACTCAGACTAAAATTTGAAACGGAAGTGACGTCATATGGTTGTGAAGACAGCTTTTTAAAGGAACTGAATTGGAGAAGAGGGACATTTTCCTTAGAAAAATGTTTGCATTTACTTCCCTGTGGGATCATGGATATGTCTAAAGGGATTGTTTTCATTTCATCTAAACAGCTGTTCTTATTATTTTATATTTAAAGTTCAATACTATAATTCTAGTAGTTTCTATGGAAACCTGTTATACGTTTTCCATTTTAAAAATCACCAACACCCCCCTAGAACTAAGACATATCCGTGTCAGAATCCATGTCCTAATCTATTTCTCAAATTGGGAAGTAAATGTAATTTTTGAATGGTATTACATAGAAATAGAAGTGCGGTGTTAGTAGGGAAGTGATAGGTTATTAATGGTGTCTACTGCAATGACGACACAGTCTAAATAATGCACAATAATGGATACTTGAGGCAGAGTGAGGGCGTCACAGCGCTGCTACTGCAGCCGGAGAACTCAATGTTCAAAACTTGAAGCTATTTATTTACTCAAACTTACATTTTGCAACTAAGGATTTAAATTTGCCAAAATAATTAATTAATTTAACTAGTTCGCACGCAACACCCTGCGATTACTCACTGTAAATGAGACTCATTCGTCAAAAGGATTCTCAATAGTCAGTTATTTAGAGAAAATACATTAGGGATGAAAATTAACTGCATTGTAATGCTTTTCTGATTGAAATATTCACCTAAGAATATTAATAAAATATCAATATAAATGGCGGATCATGTCAGAAGCATAATATGAAAGGAAATTGGACATTGTATCAAAAATCATTCCAGAGTTTTGTGCGGCGGTTTTAACACATCACGCACATAAGCTTCTCTCATATTCAATATCGGTTACTTTTTCAATTAGGGTAGCACCTGTGCTTTTTTCACTCACGTTCCATAATAATAAGGTTAAATTCAAACAATCGTTGATTTTTGACGTTTTTTGACTGAACAACTAGCAGATGACAGTGAAATGAAAAGCTATAGAACAAATAACCTTTAACGTACTATGTGTTCGTTGCAATTCTGCCTATAAAGATACCCCGAATGAACAAAAAAGATCATGAAATTTAATGAGGAGCAGGACTGCACAGTGCTGTACGTGAACACAGTATACAGGAGCCGGTCGATGCGACAGTCGGATGTGAGCCGCGGGCTATTTTTGGGCTGACGGGCCGAACATGTGTTGTTGAGGAGAGCAGAATGTAGATTGGACATCAAACAAAGAGAATGAACCCTTGAGCAATCAAATATTAATATCTTTCCAAGAAAAAATTTGCTTTTCGTAATGTTTCCGGAGCACACCATTGTGGAATATCGCTTCGTTTGTCTCGTTACAGACAAATTACTTTCCAGATTTTCTGTAAATATCCAACTCAGTAACAAAAGAAAAAAGAAATAAAAAAATACGGAGAGTTTATGAGTGATTTCACCCAATAGAGCTCTAAAAAATTAGCTCTGTCGTCATAACATTAGTATGTTACGTGCCATTCTCATAATAATGCATATTTTACCGTCTCATCTTTAAAATTTTCTTGTGGTTTGATTGACGAATAATACTGTGAATGATACTTCAAATCCTGCAAGAAACGAAAGCTTTTTGTTTGTATTACAATACTGAGAAAAAAAGTTAAATATGTCAAACGTCCCCTTTTCAAATACACAATACTTCCTATTAATATCTAATTAAATAGAAACTCTGCAAAGGATTATATTTTTATTTAACATTGATAAAATCTGTACCAAAATTATTTAATAACTAGCTAAAGTACCCGTTCTTTGCACGGGTAAAAAGGCTGTGAGGTGTACTGATACATTTAAATTATTGTTAATTAATTTTTAATGTTTACAAAATGAGAAAACACGAAGCCTTTAACATTATTGCATAAAAATATTAACGTCAATATTTTTCCTGACTGAGGAAATCTTGCGTAAATCATGCGTTTATTCTTCTAGATACTTCTTTTATTAAATAAGAAGAAAATATCTCAGCCACAATATAGATACTCAGATTAGTAATAGCAATAAAATGTTATTTGTTACGCTATTTCATTTTCATTTTAAAAATATCGAAAATCTGCCAAATAATGATTTTGAGAATAACCCTTTCAAATTTTTTAAATTAACTTTTAAAATTTGATGTTTAAAGAAATATCCTTCCAAATAAAACATGTCGGTGTATAATGGCAACAATACCATTGTGTGGCCAGAAGTGATAAAAAAGAATAAAACATAAGAAACTACACCGAAAAGTTATTCAAAAAAGTAACTGCACAATTTACCCAGTAGGCTTACACAGTTTTATACAAAATTATATTAAGGTAAATGAATATAACGCCCGGCTTAGTTGTGGAATGCCACGGACAATGCCAACCTAAAGCGAAACGCGCAGTAGCGTACGTGCATTAGGCCGTGAGAGTTGCAAGTGCGGTTCTAACACTGTTAATCTATTTACCACATTTAGCACGTCTCTATTCCACATAGGCGAGTTTGTGGACGAGGATGTGAACCGCTGCTTCTTGGAAGTAGTAGCCGCGGTCGCGACACGAGCTTTCCCGGACAGAGAACATCCGTGTACGACAATGCATCGCCGTCCGTCTGTCGCTCTATCGCTCTAGTTTGCGTCTTTGTGTAAAAAATTACATCATATTTGGTTCAGGAAATCACTTCTTAATGTTTAAACTCAATACGTTGAATAACTTACGAAGAAATAGTGGGTAAACAAAAAATTAATATCCAACAAATTTTAACGACTATAGAAGATGGTATTTTTGTACATGTTTTGACTTATGTAGATATTTTTGTTTTCAGCTTTATACAAATCTACTCTGGATTATGTACTAACCTTCTTAAGTTCTAGATTCCAGCTTAACCGAGAACAGGATCGGATCCCACATCCTGAAACGTTATTTTACTTATCGCGATGGAAAATGGCCGAGGTAAAAATCAAAATAATAGATTTTAACGACTGAAATTTTCAGTTTGAAACTCATACGTATTATAGGTGTTCAAGATGAACTATTGATATGTGATGAGATACTAGCATAGTGAGACATCTGAGGTCATTGATATTACAGCATTAGCACACTATAGTACACTATATGAAAGTGTACTTAAGGCGTCTAAAGCTTACGCTTAGCTTTTATTGGAACAAAAGTGATTTTATTTATTTCCCTGTGGGAAATATGGTAGATAATGAATATGTCTAAAGAGAGTGTTTTCAGTTCCTTTAAAAATTTGATCTTAAAACCATACTTCCGTTACAAATTTTGGTCTAACGTATTGCTAATACTCCCCCTCCAGAGCCAAGGCATATTCATGTCAAAATAATCTGCCAGTCGTAGAAAATTGTATTACTGTACTATAATCATTATTACTACTATCAAATTACTAATAATCCACTAGTTTAATATTTCCGAGCTGTTAATATTAACTAATAAGCTTAGCGATACATTTTATTTATTGTTCGATAGGTTTTAAACGCAAAATTGATTAATATATACAACATATTTTATCAATGTACAATATTTGTGTACGTAGTACATATTTGGCTTTGTGTCATATTGTAAAATGAAACAGACATAAAAATTATAATTAAATAACCCAAACCTCCGATGTCAAAAACAAGGAAATTTCGTTTGACTGTTAATGATCTATTGTTGACGACGCATTCGATACAGTCATGTTCCCGCGATGAGTTATATTCTAAAATATATTATAAAAGCACTGCAGAACGTAAGATATTCTTTTAAAACGTGTGTGAATACGACAACAACTGTACAAATATTTATACTAATTCATAAAAATATGAGATAAAAATATTTTAAAATCCTATAAAGAGAAAATCAACACGGAAAATTTACAAAACGCATAAATCAAGCGCGTAATGCCCCAGCGCGTATGAATGTAAACAAATGAGTTCCGTATTTTAAATTAAGAATCGCCGTAATCCGGGAAGCGCCGAGAGCTGATGACGCAAAAGTTATCCCTTAAAAGGGAGAAGCGTTCGGAATTTCAATAACAAATTGGATTCTCTCCAACATGTGAAATTAACTTGGAAATACCGATCCCTTCCCCGCTGAAAGGACGCCGCGCCGTCTCGCGCACCGCACAATGGGATTACAGGGCCTGTATGGAGTCGGAGTATGGGATAACGTGTGTAGCTGAGCCTCTCCTGGCTACTAGCTGCTAGCTCCTGGTAAACCATCTCGCTACAATACGGAGAGAGACGCTTCCAAGTCTGTACAAAGGAGGGCGAGCGTGAAAACTACTCGGGTACTCGGATAAAAATACTTGAGTTCACCACAAATCAATTATTATCTTCACCCTAGGCTTTAATGGAACTATTATTACCCGAAACAATAACATTTCAGAACAAGGTAAAATCAGGCGTTCCTCGATTGAACATAACAATGGTTTACAAACCGCTGATTTAGTTATCAAACCAACAATATAATTGAAAATTTTCCTTAGTATTGAGCACATTGATGTAAAAAATCGGTAATTATAAATAATTAAAAAAAACTTTACTTGGTTTTCAGTATCAATAATATACATGAAAAAAACTTTATTCTAATACTGTACAAACACTAAATATTTTTGTTTATGTTTATGTCTATACTTTTAGATATATTTTTTAGATTTGAATATTTTTATAAAACCAATGTCATTGTTTTTAATTTTCTTAGAGGTTTTTCAGGAAATATAAAGTTGTCTTGGAAATAATATACGTATCGGAACTCAATTTATTAAAAAATCCTTTTTAACTGTTTAAAGAATCTAAAAAAATTGGGATCATCGTTTGAATATAAAAACTTTATATTAAAGTAAGTAGCCTACTCCTATATACTGTAAAACCATACTTAAACTTATAAAGAAAACAAAAGTAAAATCAAACCTCAATAATGTGCATAAACTTGATTAACATAATAAAGTTAACAACTTTTGAGATCGGATGCTATTTAAGATGTACGATTCGTATAAAAAAATTAAATACACTTAGTTTTCTTTGGTAAATTGCTTACATCATGGATATGTGTCAAGGGGTTTTTCAGCGACTCTCTAAAAAGCTATGCTAACCATATGACGCTTCTTTCGTTACAATTATCACGTAACGCGAATTACTAATCCCAAGAGTTTAGGAAAAAATTGTTGCTATGAAAGTTTTCAAAATAAAATGGTTGCATTTAATTCCCTGTGGGAAATAGGTTAGATCATGGATATGTCTAAAGGAAATGTTGTAAGTTCATCTAAAATTCAATACAAAAAAATCATACAATTTATATTTAAAATTCAATACAACAGTTCTGGAAGTTTTTATGTAAAAACATGTTACATGTTTTCCATCTTAAAAATCGTCAAAACCACCCATCCCCCAGAGCTAAGACATATCCATGACAAATACACAATTCTATAGTAAAGAACAGTAATTACGATTTAGTAAACTATACATGTCCTTGGTGGATTATACTGTACATGTACCCGGCATTGCAGGAGAATACGTCGCGTCGCGACGGTATGTGCCGAACCCAAATGCAGCTTATAACACTAGACCGCGGCGTCGAGGCAGAGACCCAGCCTCAAAGGGCTCGAGACAATTCATAACCGGTAGTCAAGTTATAACTGGCGTTGTTAGTGAGTTGGGATCACTCGACAAGTTGAATACGCGATGTCGTCAAAGTGTCTCTGTGGGCCCGGGCCGCTCTTGTAAAAACCCAACAAGCTCACACGGTACCCGGTTGTAACCGATTTGAGGAAAAATGGAAGTATAAAATCTGAACAAAGTCGTACACGTTTATTTCAATTTGATACGCAACCGAGCTATTTTTTCATCAAACTGGTGTTGATGATTCAGAGGTATGAATCAAGAAAAACCCCTTCCCGTTGACTGGGACGATGGCGACGTCCTGTAATCCAGCTACTTGGAGGTCACGAATTGTGGATAGTTTGTTGTGAGCGATGGTCGGTGGATGTAGTGTTCTCTTGTGTGGATTAACGTCCGCACTATTGAATACTACATTAATCCACAAAGACCATCCTCATAATTAGACCAATTCGTAATTCAGAGGTCGTGGTTCGGATTCCACGTTAAACTGTAGGTCCATTAGTTGCCATCGGCTGTTGGGCTATTAATTAACGGTCCTGTCTAAGGAACATGTCGGCCTTAGTCAGTAACAAGACTACAAGATCGCGCCACAATCATCCTACATTCATTCCTCATTCATACTTGGCTTAAAATACCTACCTAGGTAGGTCGCCATTTCAGTTAACAGTATAAAAGTATATGGTACTTTGTCACCAGTAACTTAATGGGTTTTGACATAGTTATGACGAAGCTCTGTAGGGTGTTGAAAATGTGAAAGACGCAACAAGTGTAACGGAAGTGACACACGAAGAACTAAATCATCGCAACCAATGCATTTTACCGTTCGTCACGCACATGTATCATGTAAGAGACCATTATGGTCCAAATGGACCCATTAATTCTCGTATGGTTATGAGATCAGCTGTTTGGGGGAAATGAAAACATCCTCTTCCGACATATCCCTGATCTAAGCTATTTTCCACAGAGAATAATTACCAAAACACCAAAATATTACAACAATGAGGATATTTACTTAAAAACTGGTTTAGTTTTCTGTTTTTGCTAGTTGTCTAGTTATAATGCCAAGTTTCAATGTGTTATACAGTAAATTTAATGTTTGTATAGCGAAACATAAAACCCCACTGGTCCATCGTCTTAACACAAGATGAACGTAGAAAAATTTAATTTTTACAAAATACTTTTTGTAAAATTCGAAATTTGGTCTACGTGCATGTTTTGAGGACTATGCTTCTTTTGAAGACTAAAAGCTCACAGTCTAAGGATATACTGTAGTCTATTACAATGATGCACCTTATAAGCCTTTGCCATTTCTGTTATCTAAAATGTAAACGTAAAATGTTCCATTATTTACGTCTTCAGTTTGTTTACATGTATCATACCTTTATTGGGTCTATTTATCTTGGTAAATACTAAGAGATTTTTTAGTTTCACTGATGTTTCTTGTCAACTTTTTTATGATTGAAAGTCTTAAATCTTTTTGACATGGATATGTCTTAGCTCTGGGGGTGTTGGCAATTTTTAAGATGGAAAATATGTAACAGGTTTCCATAGAAACCACCACAGCTTGTATTGAATGTTTAATACAAAAGAATAAGAACAGCCGTTTAGCTGAAGTGAAATCATTCCCTTTAGACATATCCATGATCCAACCATTTCCCACAGGGAAGTAAATATAAACTTTATTATAAGTTCGAATCAAATTCCAGCGTTTCCAACAATGTCAAATGGTTACATTGAAATGCATGGTATTGAAATTGATAAAAATATACTTTTTTACTTGTCCCAAGCAACGCGTTTAGGTACGGGATTGAGGAATATGGATACTTGAACTTTAGGGACATGAAGGGCTCTCTCTAGGGATTATAAGGGATTTTTATTCTACAGTGCGGAGACGCTGGTGAGTTGAGCGGGCCGATCACTCAACAAGTTGAATGCTCGCTGTCGTCAAAGTGTCTCCCGTCGTTTATCAGCGGGCCGTATTTGCATAAAGCCCACACCAGGGGCGCACGCGCGTCTCGCGTTTACAGTTTAAATTGAAAGAAAACATTGAACGCTCGTCATTTAATGATCTCACCCGTTTTATGGCATGGCCGTGTTAGAAAATAATACATGTATGTGATGAACGGTAAAATGCATTGGTAATTTGCGACGATTTAGTTTTTAGTGAATATGAAATATTTTCACAGAATTATGGTCTACAAGTTGTTTCACAGTGAAATGAGCGAAGCGAAAATATATTCTCCACGCCCACATAAACGTAATTATAGCTCAGAGATAACGTGCTTCGTTTCAGGACCCAGTCACCATTAATAAATTTTTAATCCAACATCAGCTTGGAGTAAAATAATAACCATGTCAGATATTGGACTGCATCGTATCAAAATAAAAAAATAACACTGGCGGTGGTAACGAAAAACCCATTAAGGACCTATTAATACAAAGATATCATATACTGTAATTTAGTGTTTAAACAATCAAACACTAAAAGAAATTTATTTTTAGATAAAATAAGATTGTACGCTTCTTAAACGAAACGTAAAAAGATGCGTGAGATAAAACACGTAATGACCTTGAAACGTGCGCTGGCTCATTGACTTTTAGTGGAGCCCCTTCGTAAACATACGCCTCCCCCGAACCCATTCACCGACGAATTGCTACACCATGAAATTGGATTCTCAAAGACTTGTCCACTGGAAAAAATACTCGAAATCACATCACCTCATAGCTTACGTTCGTGTCGCGTCTTAACATTTAATATTTATACACCTAAGAATCTGCACGAGCAGTGAAACGTTTAGTTTTAGTCCCATGAGAACAATTTTGATTTTGTGAAAGTATTACTGGTTTCACGATATTTGCAAACAGATTATTGTGGTGGCAAATTTAATTTAAGTGTTTAAAATTAAAGAGTATTAAATCATAAATTTTTCATTCTAATTTCTACGAAAATATAATTACCACGCTATTATAACGTAGTAAGTCTTTAGATAACCACTTAATGTTTTTGCACCTCAGCCATCTTTTTACGACAATCGAATGATTTGTAATGCTATTAGAAGACTAACATTGTTGTTATGGGACTAAAAACCAAGATGGCGGAGAAACTGCACACTCTCAAGATATGTTTTCTATTTAGTGAATTTTTAAACCTAATTGAATTTGTCACGTTTTGATAGGGTTTTTTCACGACCTAAAAGCAACCGTTTTAGTCATTAGGATTTGAAACGGCGACTCTCGGAATATGATTTGAGCTATCAAATAAAGCCCCCAGAACTTAATTATTGAAGAAGATGAATAAGTGACTTCAGAATTGCTGACTTACTGATAATATAATCAGATTTCTGGTTTCCGACAGTTTAAAATGTCATGGCTATACTACAGTCAAAGCTTTACACATTTGTTTTTTTGTTTTCTATGAACACATCTAACCCAAAGGAATCTTCTCAACTTAACGAATCTCCCACGGTATTTCAGCTAAAATTTGTTTCTTCATTCCACGTATGCTTTAATTGTTCAGTTAAAATATTAAAATGTACTATTTCTTACTAGGCTAAATCATTACAGGCTACATCTAGGTTAAACCGGACAACAGATACAAGTCAAGGATCATAATCACTGGTAGGTGTGGTGTATTTTTTTGTTCTCTGTTTAATTCTGTTATATTCAATTGAATATTTACGAGAAATCATAAACGGGTTTAGCATTTCAAACCTTTCAAATTATTTTATAGATGTTAGCGATCACTTTGTTACCTTCACCTTGTTTCGAATATGATCCTCTTGAAAATATCAGCTGCATGAGTAAGTCATACAAATATACTGTATAAATTCATTGTTTATAACCGCATATGACAGCATCATATTGCCGCGAGGAACCGCTCTGGCGGGAACGGTTACCGCCCGGGAACGGCTTCGGCAACTTCCGTGTCAACGGAGTAACGGCAAATTAGTAAACCAACCGTAAATTATTCGCGGCGTATTACAACCTAATGACATTGATGGATGTAACACCGATACAACCTGATTTGATTTTCGAAAAGTATGACTGATGTCCAGTCTAATACGAGTCGACTGTAGGCTAATTTTCAATATACTTTCAACTATGCAGTTTAATATTCATTAAAAACCGTGCTCATAATTTACTTTGATTATAATAATCAAAGTAACTAATTAAATGAGCAGAATGCATTTAATCACGAATGGAATTATCGTAATTCATTAACGTATCGCGAGTAAATTAGTTGAAATTGAAACCATCATAATGTGTGCCACTGCTTGTGTGACATTTTTAATATCGTACAATTACATTGGTCAGTGAGATATTATAATTGTGAAAATTCTAATGTGAATTAACATACCTAATTGTGTTATAAAATTCACTGAGATGGCATATGCGATTAGAATAAAATATGTTTATGACGGGTGAATCGCTTAATATTATTCCTGAGTTTTGATCATTCAAATTTTAACGTAGTACCGTTGTAAACTAACTATTAACAGCTTACCATGCTTAGAAAAAGGTCCAAATAGGAAAAACTATTTAAAACACCAATTAAATCTGGATCATATATTCAAACACTAATATAAATTTTGTAATTTATTTCCGTATGTGTATTTGTAGCTAAACAAAAGACCGTCAAAGTTATTGACACATTGTCTGTATAATTTATTCTCATTGAAATAAAAAAAACACAAGAAACTCAACAAACAATTTAAATATGCAGCTTAAATAAACATCGGAAGGAAATAAAATAAAATGAAATGTTATAATATGACCGCTGAATAAACCTAAATGCATCTTTCTCGGAGTAGATTAGTTGTTACTCGTAAACTTTAAAGTTACGAATGAAGTAAGCGACAACACGAACAGTTATACGTAATGACGTCACTCTGCTTAGCCAAGTTAATATCGTGACAATCCCATAACAATGCTAGACATAGAACGTTACTGCGCCGCCGGCATCACGTAAAACAGGACGGATCACACGCATTTCGCTGTTTTACACCCCTTTCCGACTTACTTTTATGATCTTTTCATTATGAATTTCAATAAACACACATTATGTTTACTCCCCATCACGACACAAAGCGGAAATAAAATGCTGATTCACTAAAACAATATGAGAGGGATCTTTTGGTATGTTAAAAAGCAACGACCATTGGACGTCACTCAGTTGGAGATGTTAGATAATCATTAATATAATAATACGACAGTAGTTAAATTCTGTAAGAATAAATTTTCAACTCAAGAAGATTAAAATAATGTTCTGTTTAACAGTATGTAAATCAGTGTTGTTCCGCTATTGCTTGAATATACCAGTCTGTAAAATGGCGATCGACGTGGGAAATAAATATTATTGATTGTCGTAGAAGTGTAGGGGGCCTACACACGAATTTATAGATATTTACTAAATGTAATTGTACACTACAGTAGTTTGCACGAGGATAGGATCTTATAAAAATCAAATTTAACTATTTGTACGACAGCATTGTTCTTTTAACTTATCACTAAAATGACCCTAATGCAAAAGTAACGATGGAAATTTTATTAAAAAGTATAAACATATATCGGGACTCAAAACCACATTTCAAAAGTTATAAATGATTAATCTGCAAATTGTGACAAGATACATCCAAACACACAGCGAGAGAGAGAGAAACAGAGAGCAGCCAATAATCAGTTGTCGAGAGATGGTGAAGGGGGGAGAGAGCAAGAGCGAGCTTTTGATGTGATATATTATACACATTGTAATTGTACCGTGGCATTGTACAGGTATTGATTGACTCAAGGGTGCACTATTGTACTGTGCGTCCACAGCCGCTATAAAATTGCCTCATCAATTCATCGCCTCACCCCCCCCCCGCTCCTATCATCTTGTTTAATTACTCTCACTCCGGCAATATTTTTAACTCCGACCCCTAATCTGTGTACTTTTCACACTTCCCGTTACCGCACGTCACTCATTTTTGGAACCAATCAATGCAATAGACCTCATGTCTACTTTTCAATACGTCGTTTTAAGAAACGCTTATAATTATAAGGTCAATTTAAAAAGTTAAAAGTAACGTAACCGTTACGTTAAGATTTGAGATTAATGATTTTAAAAATATTAGCAAAATAGAGAGGGCTATTACGATTGATCTCGGATCAGCACATAAACTATAAACATAAACATAATGGCTATGACAAAATATAAATAACAGCTGTTTTTGTGTGTATAAAAATTACTAAACCAATAAAAAAATAAAACAACATATTGTTTAATACTTACAGAATATTATATTTATCTACGGATACTGTTGAGGATGTGTATTGTAGGATGTGAACGTGTTTACACTTTACACGTAAACTATCTTCCAGTGCCAACATATTGTTGTTCATTTACTGAAACTAAGTATTTTTCCAACCTAAAATTTAATTTAAATGATATTAAAATTGTGGTATGTCAAGTAGTTCTCAGTATAAAATATATTAATACTTCTTAGCTGCATACTAACTTCAATAAAAATGAAAATACTCATTCCGTAAAATATAAACTGAAAAGTAGGATACTTAATAAATTTATATATAAAGTAATTTTTTTGAAACGAATTATTATTCATTTACCGTGCAAGACATTAAAAACATAATAACTCAGAGCTACAATTGTGATAAAATAAAAAATTATCCAGGAATCAAGGAAGGATACACTCACACAAAACATCTTCACTTCTCGGAAACTGCAGATAAAATTTTTGAAGTAAATAAATTTTATCTCGCTATGACTTCCGTTTTAAACCCAAAGACCAATAAAATATATAGACGGTGGTATAAATGCGGAAGGGTAATTCAAAATGCCTCTCAGGCAAATATTATTGATATAAAAGAATAACTGAACAAACTGCTCAAAATATAAATTGGTAAAATAATCCATTATTTCCCAAAATAACTGGAAGAAAAGTTGCAGAAGGAAATACGTTGTTATTACAGTATATGATTTGTAGAAGAGTTCCCACGACTGTAAAATAACTATGGAAAAGGGCATAAATAAACTAAAGTTAAAACTTTTATAGTTCGGGATTTAAGTATTAGATACGAGTTTCATGTTAAAATTAAACTACATATAATATAATAAGTTACATTAGTTTAGCAGCAAGGATTACTTTAATCGGTAATTTTTATTTATTTTCATATTATAAAATAGAATAGTAGAGGACCTAAAAATAAATTATAGTTAAGTATAAAAGTCCATTTAGCTACAAAATCGGAGTATAAACAAAACAGATTTATTTGTGATAAATTATTTTCATAAAAATGTAAAGAAAATAATTAATGATTAATAGAATGTACAAGGTTCGACAAAATCTTATTATGATTTGGTAAGAGAACAAGCGCTTACAATATTTACCAAACAACAGACGCAACTAAAGCCGAAAGTTCATTCCAGCTTCCACTGCCTCGCCGAGCGTCGGAAATGCTCAGTTAAAGTAAACATCGTTTGAAAACATCCCGGTCCCTCCGACGGCATTTCGCGAATAGACTAAACAAAGCACAATGTGTAAATGTGTAATTCTGATGCTAGGCCTACACTACAGTGTGTGTACACTACAGACGCTGGCTTGGCGGCGACGGACGAACATAACATACGTTTAATGCGAAGCGCCGCGTTTTATGTTTCCGCGTTTTATGAGCGTCTATTGCAGAACAATGTTACTAATTGGTGGGTTACCTGTTGCCAATGGTCCTCCAGCGACGGCTGAGCGGAGAAGTATCCCTTGTCGTGGATGTCCTGCAGCTCCTGGAAGATGTTACCGCTGGGCAAAATATCCATGGTGGTAGAAGGCTCGGGAACGTAACTACACAGAAACGAAAAGTGGTGGTCCACTGAATCCTCAAATCGCGGCTAACAGAACGCGAGGGGCATAGCTCCCCGTCCAAGTCACAGAGCACTTAAAACACAGTTATGGGAAGGCCCCGACACGGTCTCATGTTTTGTAAAAATAAATTTAACACATACAAACGAGGAATTATTATAATACTGTTATATTTCGTACGGCCTGGCGCTAGAGTTACTGGAAAAACAAACCGTTTGGTGGGAAAACACTGGCTCACTGCACACTCTTATATTTCGACGGCATCCGGTGGACACTTGAACTCGCACTGATTGTCTCGCGCACTGCGGCACTCGAGGAGGAAGGAACTGCGGCCGATAATGTTGATAGCTGGAGATGAAACGCCGGCTGATAAGAGAGGCGCGTAGACACGATACGAGCTGCTACGGTGCCTGCTAGAGCACGACTGGCGGCCAGCGGAATGGTGGCGGCGCGAACGCGGAGCAGTTCCGTTGTCTGCCGCCGCACCCGAACAGCGCCACCGGACAGATCGACAATATTGCCTCTCAGACCTCAGAAATGTAGCAATTAAAATAGTTTCTGGCCGCTTCATATTTAAAGATTTCCGAGTTCTTTATCAAACAATTCGGATTAAAATTTTTCCAGTGTTGATCCTCCTCTTTTTAATATTTTACCGAAAGAAATACTGAAACGCGACGGAAAAGAAATTCCAAAGAAAATTTCGAATTGGAAACGAGTTTTATTTTATCTTGGTAAATACCTGAATGTCAGAAATGCATCTCCAGACAGTTAAAATTCTGAATTAAAGTTAAAATTAAGTTAGTTAAAGCATAAAGGGTATTCATGGTAAACGATCGATAATATAAACAAAGTACTGTAACAATTCAAACGCACCCCACGTGCCTAGTACGGTACTGTAATACGAAACCCCACGTAATGGTAATATTTGGTTTGCCGAATGTTTTAATACGATGTAAAACTATTATAAACCCAACGACATCTCAGGAGTTGAAAAAAAGAAACATGAAAAGTTCATTAAACAGATCAAAAACAAAAATAAATCTTTACTACATGAAATTCCC
Organism: Nephotettix cincticeps; assembly: GCA_023375725.1. Taxonomy (NCBI): domain Eukaryota; kingdom Metazoa; phylum Arthropoda; class Insecta; order Hemiptera; family Cicadellidae; genus Nephotettix; species Nephotettix cincticeps. The sequence continues at coordinate 27,082,242 of CM041785.1, forward strand.
TGGTTATAGGCCTATACCTTTTGAATACTTAAAAAATAAACTCCACTCTCTTTTACTTTCAATTCTCTTTTGACATGGGTCTTAGCTCTGGGAGGGGGGTGTTGGTGATTTGTAGGATGGAAAATATGTAACAGGTTGCCATATAAACTACTAGAGCTATTGTATTGATTTTTTTTAATATAAAAGAAAAAGAACATCTGTTTATATGAACTGGAAACATTCCCTTTAGACATATCCATGATCTGACCTATTTCCTCCAGCAAGTAAATTCAAACATTTTTAATTTAACTGTTTACCTTATTAGGCTTATTATAAGTTAACTGGTTGCCATTGTTCTTACAATGCTACAGTTCATTCATTGGCATGCCACCACAATGAAAAACGTTATGATTAAAATATACTGTCATTCAGAACAGTGTGTAACGACAAAAACCTTCAAGTTGAAATCAAATCAAAAGTTTAGTGAGATTACGTTAAAGTTTATAATTTATTTCAACTAGGGGCATCTTAAGATTTGAGAGAATGGTAAAATAGATGAAGGCTCATACTAAGAATCAACTTCACACAGAAAAAAAACAGAGAGCTTAAAGATACAGTAAAGTCCGGTTTATCCGGGTTAATGTGGCGGGGTCCCGATCCGGATAGTCGAAAATCCGGATAATCTGAAACTATACAGAAAATATACCATTATAGACATCCATGTCACAGATAACGATCGTAAATAGTCCCTTCAATATTAGTGCTGCAGACGGCATATAACCTCTTTACAACAACATAACCGCAAAATATCTCAAGCGTTTAACGTGTTAAAAATGTGTTTATTATTTTTATTAAAAGTTATTACTATTACTTGTTAGGTAGGTAATATACACATATACACATCAGACGCATGATGTGTATATGTGTCTGAGGTAACTTACCATGCTACACAGACTGTGTGTAGAGCGATGTCGTGGGGATTATTAGCTGAGTGATGTGATGGAGATTATGAGTCGAGCGATGTTGTGGGGATTATGAGCCGAGTTATGTGATGGAGATTATGAGTCGAGCGATGTTGTAGGGATTATGAGCCGAGTTATGTGATGGAGATTATGAGTCGAGCGATGTTGTGGGGATTATGAGACGAGTTATGTGATGGAGATTATGAGTCGAGCGATGTTGTGGGGATTATGAGACGAGTTATGTGATGGAGATTATGAGTCGAGCGATGTTGTGGGGATTATGAGACGAGTTATGTGATGGAGATTATGAGCGATGATTGACTACAATAGTAATGAACATGATTGTCAGCATGTTTTTTTAGTTTTAATTATTTGTGTTGAGCATTTAGATACACGTTATCGACGAAAATCTGGTTCCAGATTTTTACTTGTCACACATAAAACTATTCACTTTTTCTGTTAGTATCATTTTTTCTCTCAATATTAGTGTTTAACAATATAAACAACATTTCTTGAAATATATTAGTCTTATTGTTTATATGTTTTAAAGTGAAGTTCTTTACATACGTACTTCAGCGTCGTCATGCACCTACCTCTTCAAGTAATCATTTCATAATCGGTCGTGGCATTGTTACCAACAACGCAACAGGTTAATCCGTCATCAGCGAAGCTGACAACGGCATAGTTTAAAATAATTGGTGCCATTTGCATGTGGTGGAAGCGACTGCAAGGACATAAGGAACGCTTGTGTGACGTAACGAGCCAACACCGGTCACATGCGCGCTGCCAGGTACGCGCGTGCGCGTGCGTGAATCGTGTGACCTCACCCTGCCGCGGCTGACCTTCGGCCAGATCTGCATCTTCATTAGTAACAGGCGATAAAATACCTGAGAATGCAACTACATCGCGGATAACATCTGCAACTCTGCAACACAGCAACAACGTGCAGAGGAGTCGCTAACAGGCTGTTAAGACCTCGACTTGTGGATTGTAAAAATATCCAAGAAAGTGTTTGAATTAAAAAATAAATATCGACGACGAAATGGATTGGCCTCCTTGACATTTTCATGATTCCCTGCAAAGCTTCATACATAAACATAGGAATATTTAAAGGATATATTTAAGAAAAAACTATAAATAGCCAAAAAATCAATTTCGAAGTAAATGATTTGAACATTGGGTTCATTCACTTAAAACTACAATATTAATTAATTATTGTTGTTATTTGTAGATTATTGCTCATTACATGGTGGTTTTACCGGAAACCCGTGATTGTATGGAATCAATTTCCTATTTATAAATATGCACCAGGTATTTTATTGTATCCCTGATGATACCTATTGTAAATATTGACAATCACCAATAACATAATTTTAGTAATTATTATCCTGCGCACATCACGATGTACCTAGTTTACCTCGCTTTGATACTTATTCTAAGCCTTTGGTAAAATACTGGTTCGCAAGTTTTCAATTTAAAACTTAGAAAATCAATTGATTATGAAACTACGCTCTGTAAAGTTTCCAAATAGGTCCATCATAATATCATACTTTAAAAACCCATGATATCAAGTAGTATAAAAACGCCATTAAAAATGACAAACATAAGCAAATTAATGAGAGCCACAGGATGTTTTATTAAAAATTTACGGTGTCTATGTCGTAACAAGATTTGTATATTTATGGTGTCTTTAACGGCCGTCATCGCTGTGTTCTTCAGAACACATGTGACTTTTATGTTGGATCGTCAAATATAAAACCATCAGTTATGCAGCTCATACATATGCACCGACTAATCATTGACGAGTTTAAGGGCTTTGTTTACATACTAACATTACTACGGCTAGTATCTTATTTGCGGGATGTACAGTAAATTGAGAGCTTCTTATTAAACAAGCTTGCTGGTTTGTAAAAATACAAGTTATTATTGGTGATGGTAGATTTGCTATTCAGATTTTTACTACGAATATTTTACATCATGATTAGGCCTATAAGTAAAAAAAGGTTTCAAGACGTTTCGGGATCTGGAATCTGATCCCGTCCTCAGGTGAGCTAGTACCTAAAATGTAACACGATTAGTAGATATGCCGGTATAAGGCTGAAAAGAAAAAAGTTTAAAGCAATCAAAAAACTGTCAAACAATATAATTCAATAACAAATACGAACATAAGAAACAAAACACGTCCACTCGTCATGAAGACTTAAATTTACTGTCCATGATAAACGCAGTACGTTGTCCAAGAGTGCACAATGTTACTCTTAAGGAGAATATAAAAAACCATTTATTTCTTATTTCCCAACCGGTTTTTCATGAAACTTGTTATCACATCATATCGCCCAACAAAACCCACCCAAAAAGGAGTATGAATAAATGCAAGTGTTATGAATATTATTAGGAGTATTCTAAAATTTTTATTTCGTTTTTAAGATGTTTTAAATGTTAAAATTTCATAGTTAGTGTTTTATGTATCTTCAGCATAAGTGGCCATTTTTAAAATTCTTCATACGTAAAGGTCCAAACCCTGATACTACCAAACAAAATAAGGTCTGCCAATCCGGGGGTTTCAGTTTGTACTGAACTGTTTGTAACTACAAAGCGTATATACTGTATATTGTAGTATTGCAAAGAAAATTCACAAACACCGATTACAATGTTTCAATACCCACTCAACTTGTATGGGATTGTAAGACCACAGTTTAGCTAAATAATGAAACATAGTAATACTATAAAGAAAAGAGAGAATAAACGAAAATGTTATTTTCTACTCGTGCAAATATAAGGATCATCGAAATATACACATACATTGCGCTTTGAAAAATTGAGAAATTCACACAAAGAGAAAATGTTTGTAATCTATACTGATGCAATTACATTAGGCCTCATGAATAACATTAAAGGGCAGGAACAATACAAAGTAGCGGATTCTATCGGCGATTGTTCCAGCCCATTGTTTTCGCGCTGCGCTGCACAACTTAAACTAGTTATAAGTTTATCAATGGCTCATATTCAACGGTCCCAGTTCTCCAAGGAGGATTCAATGTGTTCCTTATTTCATATGTATAGAGCTGTTCCAATTACAAGGACCAGCCTGTGTTTGATCTTGATTGTAAGATTGCAAAAAGCTTGTTTAAAACACATTGGCACCGTTTTAAGCAATATTAAGTATTGGTATTGGTAACACGTTTGTGAATGGTTACGTAACACACACATTTACATGTTATAACACAAATTACTCTCTTTCCAAACCAATGGACGTGGCCGTTAACACGACTCTTGTATGTAACTATTTCTAGCAGTTGAGACTTAAGTATTTTACTATGTAAATTCCTCGTTTGATATATATTTTAATTAAAATATGTTTTCTCAGTTTTCGTCTCAACAATATTACTCTTACCATTAGTCTTTACCAATTAATTCACTCCGTATTTTCATCATACGATATAAAATTTTTTTAAATACATATCAGCTGAGTTTATTAGTCATTGACGTCTTCCGACAGTTGCAGCCTTTAGTATTTTTATGTATTTTATATACGGGAGTTTTTTCGGCTTAACCAGATGCCAGAGTTTTCGGTATTTACCCTTAAGTATAACCATCCACTACGCTGTATAGTCCATACATCGTGTAAAAAAATTAAATATAAATGCAGTCTATCTATCTACTGGGATGGTGGCGACGTCCTGTAATCCAGCTACTTGGAGGTCACGAATTGTGGATAGTTATGAGCGATGATCAGAGGGTGTAGTGTTCTCTTGTGTGGATTAACGTCCGCACTATTGAATACTACGTTAATCCGCAAATACCATCCTCATAGTTAGACCAGTTCGTAATTCAGAGGCCGTGGTTCGGATTCCACGTTAAACTGTATGTCCCTTAGTTGCCATCGGCTGTTGGGCTATTAATTAACAGTCCTGTCTAAGGAACATGTCAGCCTTAGTCAGTAACAAGACTACAAGATCGCGCCACAATCATCCCACAATCATTTCTCATTCATACTTGGCTTAAAATACCTAACTGGGTAGGTCGCCATTTCAAATGGTAATCTAATCTAATCTATGAGAGGTGACAAGATTTTTACCTAAGGGATGGCAACATTCTTAGGTTTTCATCCCTCAAAAACCCAAACGTCTTCAGAGTCTTCCTATAACGTTCAACGTTGTATAATATTAGTCCCATAAGAAAAGTTGAGTTATAATAACTTTATCATAGAATTACTGTGTTTGGCATCTACTATTCATAAAAATATAGTTTATTGTATTTAAAAGGTAATTAGGTGTTCAATTAAAGTACTAGTGGACTAAGTTAAAGTACTAGTGAAAGGTAAAATTTAACTTGTTACTTTTACTAAAAAAACATAATTTAACTATCCGATAGTTATATTTTTTCTTATAAGAAAATACAAGTTAAATTTGGCCCATTTTTACCCAACCACTTTTACTTCAGATTAGCCTTTATATTTTTATGACTATACAATGACGAGAAACTTTGTTAAAAAACTTGACCTGTTATTATAGGGCTAAAATTCAACATGGCGCCTCTGATGAACACGCTTTGATTGGGAACTTTGCAAACTCTCTTCTAGTTACCACCTAACGTCAATCCATTGTTAGCGAAGTCAATGTTTATAGGTCAAAGACGACCTACTGTGTCTGGGATTGAACTAACGAATCTGTACAACTCGATTTTAACTTGATTAGCGATAAAGTAACAATATATTTTGTCACTTTTTTGTAGACTAAGTACTGATTATTTAAAATATACCAGTCGTAAAAAACACGGCTACTTAAAAATATACGTGTATGAATCGTGGCATCAATGAAAATGTGTGTCAAGAGATTAAATAATAGCATAGGATATGTAAACTTTAACACAGGTTATTATCATTATACTTTAAATGTTGTGACAGCATCTTAAAATTTAAATTTGGAAAAATTTCATTCTAAATATGGTGCTTTTTTTGTTTAAAATGCCGTGAAAAATACCAAAATATGCTGTTATGAATTCGTTGTTTAAAGGTACTTTAGACTCGTTCACTGAAACTTCCGCCTTCAAGTAAGCAAAATATGAATGACTCGACCACTAGATGGGCGTTTAGTCACGCAGCGATTATAATGAGATGGAGTCAGTCAGTCAGTAGGCGAAGGTCGACAGGGAACACGACGTCGCTCACACGCGCACAGGCGCGCACACGCGGTGGCTCACTCCGAGGGAATGCAGTTCGCCTTGAGTCCTGGCACTCGGCAGAATGCAGAAAATGTTTTCTACTTAAAATTTATCTGCTAGAACGTAAACATGTGGCAAACCAGAGCTCCTTGAGTGCTGTGAGAAATGAATCGATGATGTCATTTAGCATGTAAAACTGGTACTGTAATGCCAAGAATTGTTAGAGAGAGGTTAGAGAAATTCAAAACGATACAATGAGAAGAGATAAAGACATAATATAAATAACAAACGACCGTAGCAGAATGTTTAACGAACTTGATGTGTAAATATTGTATTACTGATGTGTAATGATATCATGATGGTACTGATAAGATGTGTATTATTGTATTGTATTATACACTTAAATATTTAGTAAGAAGTTAATAACAATTTAACTGTGATGTCATGTTAAATTATCATGTGATCCTATCAATTTCACAGTGATGATAAGTTTTAAAATAAATCACATCTCTCTTACGGTTATGATGCCTCATAAAAAAAATTAAGTGTCCTCTCCAGTTATGATGCGATACCACTCAAAAACAGGCCTCTCTTGTGTTTATGATACGCATACGCATAACTGCATAGCACGATTGTTGATTTGCTGGACTCCCAAAAGTGAACTTTTCCATTGTCTTTTTACATGTTTCAGTTGACCACAAATACTGGATAAAGTGGTCCTTACATTCCTTGTCTGTATATTGTGTCAACTGAATTACTTTTTCAAATAAATAAATTTATTAGTTCGCTATTATTTCATATCACCCCTTATCAGGCTTATCTTGTGGTTCTGATACGATATCATCCCAAATCAGGTACCTCTTGTGGTACGTTATAATACGTTATCGCCCCAAATTATGTTTATTGTGCTGGTATCATAAGTTATCACCATAAATTAGGCATCTTATCGATTATGATTCGTCATCTCAAGTCAAGTCTCTTCTCCGATTATGATAAGTCATCATAATACGTCAGTCAGGACCCTCCTCCGATTATGATAGGTCATCATAATACGTCAGTCAGGTCCCTCCTCCGATTATGATAAGTCATCATAATACGTCAGTCAGGTCCCTCCTCCGATTATGATAAGTCATCATAATACGTCAGTCAGGTCCCTCCTCCGATTATGATAGGTCATCATAATACGTCAGTCAGGTCCCTCCTCCGATTATGATAAGTCATCATAATACGTCAGTCAGGTCCCTCCTCCGATTATGATAGGTCATCATAATACGTCAGTCAGGTCCCTCCTCCGATTATGATAAGTCATCATAATACGTCAGTCAGGTCCCTCCTCCGATTATGATAAGTCATCATAATACGTCAGTCAGGTCCCTCCTCCGATTATGATAAGTCATCATAATACGTCAGTCAGGTCCCTCCTCCGATTATGATAGGTCATCATAATACGTCAGTCAGGTCCCTCCTCCGATTATGATAGGTCATCATAATACGTCAGTCAGGTCCCTCCTCCGATTATGATAGGTCATCATAATACGTCAGTCAGGTCCCTCCTCCGATTATGATAGGTCATCATAATACGTCAGTCAGGTCCCTCCTCCGATTACGATAATTCATAATAAGTCAGTCAGGTCCCTCCTCCAATTACGATAATTCATAATAAGTCAGTCAGGTCCCTCCTCCGATTATGATAGGTCATCATAATACGTCAGTCAGGTCCCTCCTCCGATTACGATAATTCATAATAAGTCAGTCAGGTCCCTCCTCCGATTACGATAATTCATAATAAGTCAGTCAGGTCCCTCCTCCAATTACGATAATTCATAATAAGTCAGTCAGGTCGCTCCTCCGGTTAACAGAAGTCATTCCACAAGTCAGGTCTCCCCTAATGTAATGATACATTACAATAACACAATTACGGTCGATTATAACATGTCATCAGCACGGGTCAGGTAGTGAGTGACATGGTATCTGCACCAGCCAAGTCTGTCCTGTGGTTGTGATTCGTTATCACCACAAGTCAGGTCAATATATCATCAATCACATGCCACCTTCAATCACATCTGTCTGGCTTTTCCTGATCGATTCTGTTCGCCATTGGTTACTATTACCTTCCATGGAAATTGCTACGACACATTTCCGCTTTCATGTCGGTGTAAATATACAAGTTAGTCTCGATTAGTCAAAAAAAGTATCCTGGTCGTAAAACTGTCGTATTAATCATTAATCTTTATTCGTACTAAATTTAATTTCGTACTTCCATGAATACTTATTTCAGTTAATTCTTATAATTGTGATATTTTTTATTATTCCTACGTTTCATACCATAGAAAAGCTGAAATGGCTCTTTCCTGAATTGCTGTCTGTCTTTCTGTAACGCCAAACAAGCGTTATGTATCCCATGTCTTTCTGTAACACTAAACAATCGTTATGTATCCCATGTCTTTCTGTAACACCAAACAATCGTTATGTATCCCATGTCTTTCTGTAACACCAAACAATCGTTATGTATCCCATGTCTTTCTGTAACGCCAAACAAGCGTTATGTATCCCATGTCTTTCTGTAACACCAAACAATCGTTATGTATCCCATGTCTTTCTGTAACACCAAACAATCGTTATGTATCCCATGTCTTTCTGTAACGCCAAACAAGCGTTATGTATCCCATGTCTTTCTGTAACACCAAACAATCGTTATGTATCCCATGTCTTTCTGTAACACCAAACAATCGTTATGTATCCCATGTCTTTCTGTAACACCAAACAATCGTTATGTATCCCATGTCTTTCTGTATCACCAAACAATCGTTATGTATCCCATGTCTTTCTGTAACACCAAACAATCGTTATGTATCCCATGTCTTTCTGTAACACCAAACAATCGTTATGTATCCCATGTCTTTCTGTAACACCAAACAATCGTTATGTATCCCATGTCTTTCTGTATCACCAAACAATCGTTATGTATCCCATGTCTTTCTGTAACACCAAACAATCGTTATGTATCCCATGTCTTTCTGTAACACCAAACAATCGTTATGTATCCCATGTCTTTCTGTATCACCAAACAATCGTTATGTATCCCATGTCTTTCTGTAACACCAAACAATCGTTATGTATCCCATGTCTTTCTGTAACACCAAACAATCGTTATGTATCCCATGTCTTTCTGTATCACCAAACAATCGTTATGTATCCCATGTCTTTCTGTAACACCAAACAATCGTTATGTATCCCATGTCTTTCTGTAACACCAAACAATCGTTATGTATCCCATGTCTTTCTGTATCACCAAACAATCGTTATGTATCCCATGTCTTTCTGTAACACCAAACAATCGTTATGTATCCCATGTCTTTCTGTATCACCAAACAATCGTTATGTATCCCATGTCTTTCTGTATCACCAAACAATCGTTATGTATCCCATGTCTTTCTGTAACACCAAACAATCGTTATGTATCCCATGTCTTTCTGTATCACCAAACAATCGTTATGTATCCCATGTCTTTCTGTAACACCAAACAATCGTTATGTATCCCATGTCTTTCTGTAACACCAAACAATCGTTATGTATCCCATGTCTTTCTGTAACACCACACAATCGTTATGTATCCCATCTCCGTGAAAACGAGAGAACATTAGGTTATGAAACTTTTTTTTCTTATTCTAAACCTTTTGGAGACGATTTTTATTTACATTAATTAAACTTACCAATGTATTATAAAAATAAAATAACGGTCTCTCAAAACCACGATTATTTAGCGATATGAGATTTTTTTAAGTTTCATAAAACACGCGATGAAAAAAAAGTATATTATAGAATGAAATAACCAACAGCTGTCAAATTAATATCAGTATCATTTTAATATTACCTATCCATCTATTAAACCAAAATGTTATCTTATCTTCTTTTATATAATAACAAATCGTTAAAATTTTTATTATATATATATATTTGTATTATATATATAATTATATATATATGTTCTGTAACACGTAACTTGTTAATAAGTCCCATTATACTTTGTACTACCAAAATCTTACATTCGTAAACAACAATCAATGATTTTTGTAAAAAATCGTTTTTTCGCACATGAATTTTTAAAATTTTTATTTATATTTCTTCTGTATCACCAAAAAATACAATTTATCTTTAAAGTTTTTTTATCTTCTTTCTATTTAAACAATACGTGAATATTTTATCATGTTCTTATGATATGGAAAAAATTAATTTTATTACCTGTATTTTTGTAACACAAACATCGTTATATACTGTGTAAAAAATTGTTTATGTGTTTATATGAAAAATATACTTTTTGTAAATATTATATTTCTTATGGAAATTTTATTTATTTAAAAATTAAAATTTTTATAAATAATTTATGTTTAATACAATATATATTATTTAGCGATAATAATTTTGTTTAATCACAATTAAAATTTCTATATATTATTATTATTATTTTTATTTAAATCAAATCATCTGTCAGTATCATTTTGTTTACTCTGATCAATCAATTTTAAACCTATTCCAAAATTAAACTCTATTAAAATGGTATCATAACGAGTGTTCATATTATGATTCAATAATTCTTCTTAACTATCTAATTGTAAACTAATGCTATATAATCAAGCTGAGAATTATTTATTTTTTATACTGTATTTGCTTAAGATTACAGGTTTCTTATGTCATGATATTAAGTATCTTGCTTATTAATCATAAATCGCACTAACAACCCATAAAAAGGGCGGGCTTACTACTTAGTAAATGAAACATCCTTTATCGATAAAAAAGTTGGACACTTTAAATAAAACTTTGAATAGTTTAAGACACAGAATATCATTAATTGAATTGGAATTTAAGAAATATATTTTACGATTCCTTACTAAACTCTTTTTTATAGATACGTGAATACGAGCCGTTTATCTCTGTATATAAAGATGAATGTATTTATGTATGTATACACATCCTTTATGTGTTGCCAAACTACTCATCCCATCGCCATGAAATTTTATGAAGTCGCTCTATATGTGCCCGGGAAGGCTTTAGTGAAAAATGTTTGTATTTACTTCCCTGTGGGAAATAGGTTAGATTATAGGATATTGTCTTAAGGGAATGCTTTAGTTAATCTAAGTAGTTGTTCTTATTCTCTTAAATGCTTTACTATACAATGCCATCTGGATCATTAATTAATTTAAAACCATTAAGTAAATATGTCCTGTACAATATGAACAGCTTTATTGGAGACGTCAATAGTTTACGATTTTTGGGGATTACCGTATGTATTTATATTTTTTATTTTCTGTCTGATTAAAAGTCACGTGTTTGTATGTTGGTCAAAAAATAATTACAATATTTATACATATTAGTTGTTGTATATCTAAATATATGAAACAAAGTCGTGTTAGTTACATCATTTATAACTCGAGAACGGCTAGACTGATCCAGAAAATTTAATTTTTCCTATAAAAACCGTATTACAGTTAGGGTTGGTTTGGATTTAGGTTGGATTAGACAATTGTGAGTAAATCCATTCAGATTTATTTGTTTTGTGGGAATGTTATTAACAAGTCTTAACGTTTCAATATTGTTATTAACTATGCCGAAGCCATAATATCTAATCTTTCACAACGAACCCTTAATGCTATTCGACTTCAGAACATGGCCAATCTTACTTTCTTACTTACTGTACTTACAGTTAGGCGTTACGGTGTTCGCCGGGTCAGCTAGTAAGTTTATAAAATATAAAACTAATGATACTAATGCAGCAGTTAAATATCCCCTCAGGGCCCCTTCAACATTAGGCGGTAATGTAACATTTCCATGTAATGTGGCCTTGATGCTTGATGCCAGATGCACTCTTGTATAAGAAGTTCCCTGAGAACCAACGGACAATGGGTTTTGCAACTGACAATTTTCTGAATGATTCCCTTCCTTCGTTTAACTCTCTCATCTAAAGTCTTTCGCAATGAAATGTTATCAGATTGATAATGGAATTTACGAAAGGATGTAGAACTTTAATGAAATACGATTTGTATATTGCCTTCCTGCTTTATGTGATGTTATATAGAATCCAATTTTAATAAATTGGAATAATAAATTTTTTTTATGTTAACCATAACTGAAATCATTAGTAGAGACATTTAATTTAAACTTTTAAAATTTAGATAACAAGCGATTTTTAATAAGCTAGTCTGTTCGTCTAACGGGATATCGTCCAATGAACGTGTGAAACAGTCAAATTACTGGAAACAATCAACTAGAAACCAAAAACTACATATCTTACTTCTCATTTCACAAACCTTTGTTGAGACCTACAACTAACTTTCAATCAAAATAAACGTAATATACATTGAAAATGTAGTTATTCTTTCATTATTTTCCTCCAGGCGGATAAATCACTGTTTGCTAATAATTATAATCATTATTATCATCTTTATTGATTTACGCGTACAGGCAACATCTAGGTCACAAGAAGCAGCTGTTATCTTAGGGAAGTAGTTTTTTTCTATTTGATTTATTTATGAAGATTGTAAATAGTGCAATACTGCTTGATATAGCCTACTGATATAGCCAATTTTAGAGGCTGTGTAGTAAATTCCAAATTGTATATGAAATTTCTATTTACGATTAAGATTGAAATGAAAGGTAAATAATAGTTGAGTAAGAGTATCGTTTGGTTATGTACCTTGGCGGCATGTTATGCATGCGGCATGCGGCATGCGGCTAGTTCAGTTCAATTTGTCACCAGATGTCTCCCGCCAACTGTCAATGGCAGCGGGCCATCCAGCTGTTATAATGTGATTCAGCTGACGCACTGATATCATACCCTTGTCGCTTAACATACGCGGCCAATTACAGTATATAACCAACAGCCCTCTGGCGGAATTTCACTGTTAGTTTCATTACGTAATTAATTACTATGGAAACCCCTACAAATGTGAAAATTGATCTCTGTGTACTTAGCAAATTGAATTTAAGCAATAATATTTAATGCTAAAGAATGTTTACGTGAAATGTAGCCGAAAGGAAAGGAAGCTGAGGAGGCAAATTAGAATTGTTTTCTTGTTCCTGGGGCAGGCAAGCTGTTTAACATGAAACATTCCACTAGCCTCAGGGTTGGTTGGTTTAAGGGTTGGTTCAGTGCGCCAGTATTGATTGATTATTTACTCAGGTTTACTGTCAAAATAATACCATCAGATTAAAAAAATTTCGCCTATGGATTAAATGTAAATGTATTGTAAAACGACAATTTTGTAGGGTGCAACAAAAAGATTAGAAAAAACTTATGTTTATATTGCTATGAAATATAGTTAAATTAAAAATTAAATTCATGCTTGATACGTTTGATAAGGCACGATAAAGCCAGGCAACAAAAGGAGAACAGGGGAATTCAGAAGGGAAGGTTGGCGTCATTTTAAACATATTCTTCAAAATAAAAGTTTTTAAAAGTCACTTTTACGATAAGATTCGTAGCTGATGGGGCAGTGAAAACTAAAAGTACCTCGATCATTCGAATAATGTTTCGATATTTAACCATCGTTGGCGCCGTATCCCGCCCTTCACAATAGGTACATCAGAACATCATTAAAACTTTCGAAACACGCTCTCCCTATACTCCAAAAACATGTATCAATAAGTATTTATTTACAAAAAGTTTTGAAAAATAGTTTATATCATTTTGAAAAATTAAAAAGAACAGAAGCAAAAAAATAAATTTACAAATGCAAAGTCCTGTATAGTATAAGCTGCGTCATATTATTAATCCTAACATATGATTGATTATTACATATGCCATTTAATGTTTTTGTTTTTTTGTTTATAAATTTTTAAATATATAATTCAGCTTTCTACGTGCAGTTATTTTTAATTCTTATCTCTTCCAAATACTTTATGGTGTCAGTTAACTGTTAAAATGTCTCGCAAAAATGTCAAGAGGATCATGCCTTAAGTTCTGGAAGACCAACAAATCAACAGAGATTCAGTTTTAAAGGTCAGCCTAGCCTCCTAGACCATTTTCCTTTGTTGATTCAATATGGAGAGTTTGGTATCGATCGTTTTGAAAGGGACAGATCAGCATAAAAGTTGATTTCTTTGTTTCTTGAAAGTTGTTGTAACATAGAATTATACAAGTACAGGAATAATTATTACTTGTTTGAAGAAGATATTTTCACGGTTTGTAGTCCCTCATTGCCTTCGATGTGACAATGGTACGCAGCTTTGCAGTGAAGAAATGAAGAATTTGCCAAAGCCTTGGGTTTCGAGATTATTACAAGCAGTCCTAAATACCCACAGTCAAATGGTCTAGCTGAGACAGCAGTTAAACAGCCAAGAAAATTAACAAAGTGCCAAATTTCGAGAGTGGCCTCCTGTCATACCGATCAGCACTTATGGAAAATGCCTATTCCCCTGCCGAATTACTAATAGGACGGAAGATAAGGAGTAAAGTTCCAATCTCAATGGACAACTTAAAGCCGTGCTCACAAGGCAGTAAGAAATGACAAGACTTAGAAAAACAAATTAAACTTGGGATGAAGGCACGATTTGAGACATACCATGGAGCACGGGATCTGCCCGAACTAGGCCCTGGTTGTGATGTTTGGATTGCGATTTGAAAAGAAAAGGTGCGGTGATATCAAATCCTACCTCGTTTAAGTGGACAATGGTGCTCGACTTCGGAGAAGCAGAGCGCAACTCGTTCCTTTGAAATCAATTGTTCACTAAGTAACCAAAAAAAGGGAGAATGTCATTAGATTAATATTAAGATATGACTGGTCATCAACATGACATTTATAACATCTCTGTTTATGCTTTTGTTTTGATTTTCAAATATATAATTTAGCTTGCTACATGCAGTTATTTTTAATTATTATCTCATTCAAATATTTTAAGATGATTCCAGCACTTATTGAACTTTCAATAATATTTTCTGAACTTCATTCAAAACTATTTCACCCGTATAATAACGTATGAACAGATTTTTATCTTCGCCTACAAGATCCCTTTATAAAAATAATAAATCAAATAAATTCTGTGGGGTGATAACCTCTACAGAATGTACAGTAGGTGTTGTTGTCAGAATTCATAGTGTTAATTACGATTATTTGGAGGAACAACTGCCTTATCTATTTAATAACTTCTTGATTAGCATTATACGTGTTGGGTTTACTATAAGATGAAGTAAACACTCACGTCTTCCAACACTACTTAATATATTTACACTTATATACAAACGGTAAATATATACAAAAGTTACGATCGTTACGAAAGTGGCGATCGATTTCGTCCAGTTACGCCGAACATCTCAGGCCCAAAAGGAGACTGAAAGAAACAAGATGGCGTCCCTGCTTAAATACTACTGGCTACTGTATGTTGCTGTCATGGCGTCGTAGGTAGCATTTATTGGCTGGCTGAGTTCCGGAAACAGATTTTTATACGTTCTTGCAGAATCAAAATGTATTTGTTCACTTAATAATTTTGTTTTATCTTTACATTTTTCTTTATAAATAAATAACTCTTCCCAGCATTCATTCCATTTCCTTTTTTACAAGTTTTGATAATATTAAGGTCTTCATCGATTGTTGTTAGGTTATGTCCTTTTTCTAGTAAGCGTATTGCGATGTTTGATCTCTCCGGTTTCCCATTCTTCCATGCTGATATGTGATTTTTATATCGTTTTATAAAATTGACGGTCTGGCGTATGTATATGCTATTATGTATTATGAACAAATAATATAAAAATCTGTTTCCGGAACTCAGCCAGCCAATAAATGCAACTTCCGATGCCATGAAAGGAACATACGGTAGCCAGTAGTATTTAAGCAGGGACGCCATCTTGTTTCTTTCAGTCTCCATTTGGGCCTGATGATGTTCGGCGTAACTGGACGAAATCGATCGCCAATTTAGTAACTTTTGTATATATTTACCGTTTGTATATAATTACAATATAAGTGTAAATATATTAAGTAGTGTTGGAAGACGTGAGTTTTTACTTCATCCTTATCTATTTAAACCAAAGAACATTATTAAATTCAAAAATAATGAATAGGTCACGTAAATCTTTTTATATGCAGAAATTCAGACGTAAAGGCATAAAATAAGAGGATTGAATCCGTTTATTCCATAATTAATACTGAGATGTTAATAATATTAAATAGCTGAATTATTGATCTATTTTATTTCGGTTGTTCGTTTCCAATGATTTATAAAGTTAAGTTTATGAGTCGTATTTATATAAACCTCTATCTCGTCTGAGATGAAGGTTTATATAAACATCTGATCATGTTCCACATATGTCAGTACCACCTCTAACCGCTTCAATTACAATGACATGTTACCATCCATCAGTGGATCAGATAATTTCGACAACTTTAAAGACATATGATACTAATTATACAATAACCCCCCCTAAATAAACATTTACACGAAATTTACAGTGATGACAATAATAAAATAAGAATATAAATCCCAAATCGGATGTGGATTGTGCTTGGGATCGATATAAACACAGCCAGCCAAGCAGACAACTGGCTGAGTGTTTTATTATCCGTCTTCAAAACTAAAGTTCGCTGGATCTGGATTCAATTGACATTTTATAACTGGACTGTTAATTAATGGTGCTTTATAACAACAGAAAAGCGTTAAGTAGTAACAATACAATTAGTCCCTATCAAAACGTTAAACAATTCAGAAATGTATAGAAAAACACAAAACATTAACATTACTGAACAAACAAGAAATTAACAGAAAAACAAATTTTACTATTCATTTTGAAAATAAAGCGAAAGCAATATGTAAAACCTATCAATATACCATTGTATCAATAGTTCAATATCGAGTATTTTTCATGATTTAATGAATATAAGTCACGACTCATATTTTTACGTAAACCAAGATTTAGAATCAAAATATATATAAGTAGAGAATTTCTCATTGATAACCGATTAGGTACTAGTAACCAATATTCGTAGCAAACGAATACTCAGACTTTAATGGGTTAATCAACAAGGAAACTGAGTGAATAGAATGTTTTGGATATATAATGTTGATTAATATAAAGATTTTGGTAGTTATGGTAAGTAAACAGGTTCAGTATTCGGTATTTATTGTCTAAGGCATGTGAGCGATGCGGAACCGAAAATAGGATTTTTGTTCGAAGCCTTCAGCAGGCAACAGATTGCCGTAGGGTAAAGTAGGGTCGTGGCGCTGTCAAAATTAAAATTGATTAGGAATGAATTTACTTAAAGAATGAAATCTTACTATGAAAAAGGTAAAAAGTAAGCAATGAATTTATATAATAGCGCGAATATTCCACGGATAAACCCGAGAGACACTTTAATGGACCTGGCGTGCCAAGTTACGCCAGAGAATTGTTTAGGATTGATAGAAAGTTTTTATTTTCAACCATCTTTATAGTATATCTGTAAATAATTGTACTGTACGTTTAAAAAAGCTAGTTATTTTCGTTCACATAGTTCTCACAATTTTTTTCTTTAAGGGCACCCCGGGTCCTATCTAAATTTGATGTTTTACAAAATACAAAATTCAAAGTTTTTAATATCAAGATATTGTAGTGAAACTCTCTAAGGAATGTGTGCACTGTACTTACAACTAAAATGGTACATTTTTTTAGTTGTAAGCCTAATTAATCCTGAGTTATGTGTCTTCAGACTTTGAACAACTAAAATTACGGAAAATCATAGAAACTAAAATAACTCTGGAACTCCTTATAGGTAGATTTTTGGGAGCTTTGGATGAAATTTTAATTTGCAGAATAGGTTGCATTTGGTATTATATAGTAGGTCTATTTAATTGGAATACAAATACTGTGACTGGATCTCAAGAGGTTGAACTGAAACAAAATACTAGTGGTTTTAAATCGGGAGGACATGCACTTAAATGCACGCTAGAATACAATCGTGCGTGAACCCCCAAATAACTGCAATTTTCGTAATTAGGATTAAGGTGTTTTTGAATATCATAGCTAATGAATATAGTCTATTTATATAGTCTGTTGATTTAATAATATGTTTTGTGGCGTTACTGAGGCTATTTAATTGTTACTGTAGAGTTTATACATTGTTATAATTATTTGTGTCTATGTTATTTCATATATTATAACGTTACTCGTTGCAGGTTCCTGCAATGTACTACAGTGTGATGTATAAAACAGATAAATTAGGTTTATATTCGCTGGAAATTTGAAATTGTGGTCAAATATTAAATTTATGGTGGTGAAATGATGGTCTGTTTAGGTATTTTAGGTCAAATTATATATAAGAAATGAATGTATTCATGTGAAAATTTATACACTTGATACGGCTTTAGCCAATAAAAATAATCCTAAATATGTTTTATTTATTTTCTCCATCTTCTTGATTTCTATAGGTTAGCAACAATGTATTTTCAGAAATAAAAAATGGAGGAATAACGAGAAAAATACTATAGTACGATCGTATTCACGCGCGATGGCATGGATCCCTTTTAAATCTTGCAAAATCCATCTCAAATAAGGTTACAGAAGTTATACGATTGTTTTTTCCAGTGACTTTATAACATTTTAGTATCATGGTTACATATAATTGGAAATAGGAAATTCTAAAGAACAAAAATATTGCAAAAGCTTACAAACACAAAAAAAGTTTTGGCCGATTCAGGGTGTCCTTAGACATTTCTTACCAAATCAATTACATTTAGTCTGTTAAATCTTTTGATATTAAAATATATACCCATAGTCCCATGATAGTTTAAAATAGTTTCAATTAGACTAAAAATCCCTAAAAATTAGGCTTTATAAGTTGCAAGCAATATACGAACGAGTGTATCAGGCTGTCAATGACAGATCAGGCCGCATAGATTATGTTTTCACAAATTTTAAAATGTCGATTCGATTAAAGCTGCTGTAAACGAATCAGAGATGACTGAACATTGCTTTCACAATTCATCGTTTCTAGTTCTAATTTCTAATTTTTTAACTGAACGCTACTGATCGTCTTGTTTGTGGTTGAGATTGGTCACAGATTATAAATTAATTCGATGTCGTTGCTCCAACCTAATATCAATCTCTTAAGAGTCTGCATCAGTGGTAGCCATCTTGGATTTTAGTCCCGTAAGAGCAATTTTAAATTCTGGCGCCTATATCTCCTTGACCTATTGTCATAAATTAACGGAAGAGGTGTCAAATTAAAGGTATTACAGTCCTCCTGGGCACCACTTTACAGAACTTCTTATTTTCGCTCTCAATAAACAAATAATAATGATTTATTTTGTAAAATATTTCTGGATTTTTGTTATTATATCAAGTTAAATTTTTGAACATATCAAAAGGTCATGGCCTTGAGCCACATCTCAACAATGTACTTCCAAAGTTTTACATTGATACTTTGATAATTAACGCCACTACAGACGCCAAGGTGAAGGTATGTTCCGCCAAAATTTAACATTGCTCTTACGGGACTAAAATCCAAGATGGCTACCACTGATGCAGACTCTTAATATAGTCAATAGCCTATTATCAATCTCCACAAACTGGATCAAAAGTATTTGTGTGGCAGGTCTTACGATCCATCTGAATGAGAAGCGCTTAAAATTTAAATGTTGGAAAAAATGTTTAATATTGAAAAAGAAGTTTTTTAAAATTATTTTTTATAAAAAATATGTTTTTTGTTATTTTATAATTTTGTTTTGTATAATAATTTTATTTTTGTTTTTTTTTTATATTGTTTATTTTATTATTGTATATATTATTTTTTTTTTTTTTTTAATTTATTGTTAAATGTTTTATTTTTTTTTTTGTAAATAATTTTTAATTTATATTTATAAAAAATAATTTTACAAATAGTTAAATTGTTTAAATTTAATTATTTTAATATAAATTAATACTAATTATGCCATAGTGTAAACAATAGAAAGACACTTTAAATATCACAACATAAATTAGTAGTATTTACTTTTAAATAAAAAAAAAGACCAAATGTTAATATTTTATAAGATATAAAATGTTTATATAATAGTTATTAAACTTGAATAATCAAATAATCACTGTTTATAAATCAGACAAAAATAAAAATTAAATACAATTATTTATATATTATTAAAAAGTATAAAAATTAGATAGTAACATAATATATTAACATATAGAAAAATAGTATTTAAAAATACTATACTTACTAGAAATATTTTTCATTGTCAAATTTTGCATTATTATAAGACTAGAATTTTTTAAAAGCCATAATAGAAAAAAATTTTTTATAAAATTGAAAAAAAGCAATTTAAAATTATGTCATAAGTAGTTTATCACTAAAAAAAAACAGATATTACTTTTATAAATAATAACCAATTACAGTAATTACAACATGTTTAACTCGTGTCAGTAACCTGCCTGTAAGTAGTTGTGTAACCTGCCTAGCCACTAGCCACTAGCCACTAGTCACTAGTCACTAGTCACTAGTCACTAGTCACTAGCCACTAGCCAGTCGGGACCAGAGTGGGACCAGGACAGTGCACAGTCGAGCCGCACCAGTCCTAGTGTAAACCAATCTGGTTTAATTGGATCCGCTCTGTATTAATTAATTACTTTTGTTTTAACTTTATTACACGAGAGCACTCTGCAATATTATAATCAAAGGTTTTTTGTAATCGTTAAATTATATAAAATATGAATTATAATCACGATAAATCTCAAGGCTATATAGTAAATTCAGAGATAGGATTAAATTAATTAATTTATTAATATAGATTAATATAGAGCCAATGCAGAGTACATAAGGAAATCCAACGTACTGCATTTTTTAATTAAATTTATGAAAATTACTAGAAAGTTAAAATTAAGTATCGAACTATCATTTGATTTGGATTACTTCAGAACCTCGGATACAATGTTAAGTAGAAGATTTTGATATACAGTACCTATATAATTTTGTTCAAAGTTTAAAAATTATACATCCAAAAGCACATTTATTATGCATCAGTAATTGACCTATAATTTATTCAATCTGAAAATTAATTAGACATTAATTATCAATGCCATTGACTTTAGCCTCAAAATGAATATCTAAACGATTGTCAGAAATTACATTAATATATTTGTGGATAAGCCATCGATATATCGATAGAATAAAAAAACAGACAATGTAAAAAAAGATAATAAATTAAGGTGAAGTAAGTAGGATGAAGTGAAGTGAAAGAAGTTGAAGGAATAACGTGTAGGTAAGTCAAACTAAGTAAAAATACAATTACTTATTTAGGCCGGGCCCGACGCGTGGCAACAGTTAGGTCTGATTAATCAGTTACTTATATACAGTCGTACTACATATATATTACTATGACAATACATTACAGAATGAAAAATACGTATTTCATCACACGAATTGGAAGAGATCATTCCTTCATTTTACAAAAAAAGTAATTGAACAATTTGGTATTGAAATCATAGTGTGGACTTAAATGAACGGTTGAATTGAAATTTCTCGAAATTCGTGTGTTGTTACAAATTAACTAGGAGGATATGGCCATTTAAATAGCCACTTTCTTTAAATTGGAAATAAAGTGGCTTTATTCTAACATCGCAATTAATATTGATCAGTTAAGATATTACAGGGTGTAGGGTGATAATATTATAATTAGTTAGTTTGGAAATATTATATACATTAAAAGTTTTTTAGTACGGTATTACGAAAAAAGTGCATCCAAAAATGTAATTAATTGATGTCAGAGAGATGTAGGAGAGATACTCTGCTGTGCTGTGCGCCGCGCCGCGCCGTCTACAGGACGAAGTGCATCACGGTTGACAGCAAACATCCAATCGCTCCGATAAGAGTTCCATTAAAGTCTCTCTCCTGGGCAATATCAACAAGAGTGACGTTAATTTTGAGTAGGAAACGAGTTATAACGTTGTATTAGTTCTCCCAAAAATTGAAACTGACATTTTAGTTTAAATTCAATTACATACGATAGAGGAATGAGGAAAATTACATTTTACGTAGTATTCCCAAAAGATGGACGATTGATTCATTAAATAGTAAATTATAGACAGTTAATTTTCAATTTTTTTAGTATATTTTTTGTACGTTGTATATCAGTTGATCTTTAAATCTATAAACATTTTTTATGATACAGTACTTATATTTTTAAGATATTGTGTTGGTAAATTATTTGATAGTTTAATATTATGGCTGATTAAATACAATTTCTATACCAAATTTATACGAAATCCTTTTTCTAGATTGTTTTTAAGATTAAAATAAGAAACATTTTTATTTAAAAAAAGTATTTATCATCGTAATGAATTAACCTTGTTCTATATAAATTACATTGCATATAAAGATAATATGAATAAAATTAAATGTCTAGTGTTGTGACTATGTTTATGTCGTTCAGTGATGATACTACAATTTAATGTTTTTAACTGCAGCCTTCCGTACAATATCGGCCTATAGAGTGGCAGAACTCTACTGATAGCACTCTTCGACGTAAATCACAGAATACGTTACGATACAGTTTAAGTACACTCGCTATCTTAAACACCGAGTAAGTATTTCTGTAGGACATGTGACCTTGAATTGCTATCTAAAATGTGGTGATAAAATAAAGAACATGATAACACATGCGGTGAACCCGCTTTGCTCTTGAGAATCGTAACAGGTGTATCTATAGTCAATAGTACCTTAAAATAGTCGTATTACCTAAATTTACAAGCCGGTTAGGTTAGAACCTATTTTCTGGAAAACATTTAGAGAGTAAAATAACAAACAACATTTGATTTGAAATAATTAAACTAAAATAATTGTCCAATAAATAAAGAATAAACGTTGTTATCACTTTTTTAAGACAAAAAGGTTTAGGAAATTCATATAAAAGAAGAATGATGAAAAAGTGCTGGGTATATTTTTAAACTATGATTCATAGTTCATCTAAAGTGAAATGGAGTTGTGCAATGTGTAGTAGCATTAGTTAGATATAGATGTCTTTGTAACTTAAGTTAGGCCTTAATTCCGAAGTCGCATCCTCACTATGAAGGACGGCTTTGCCAAATAGCACAGTAAATTTAAATTTATCGTCTGCCGGCAACCTTGTATGAGCCTTTTAGTCAGTCAGTGTTGAAATGTTTTTTTGAATATGATTTTTTGTTAGTTGTTGCAGTTGGTGCAGTCGAACAACCGAAGTTACCACAGATTATTATGTATTTGTCCCAGTTTGAAAAATCGGAGTAGGTATAGCGCTAGTGACCTACTTCATTTTTTGTTTTGGATGATCAAAACAGGCCACAAGAAGAACTGTTCCCGATGTATGTGAAGCATTGATATCTGTTATAAAAGGGTGTACAAAGGAAAAAGTAAAATGAAATAAGAAGCAGTTTCATGAACTGCGAACCTGCTGGTTAAAAGGAGTAACTAAGTCATTAGAATTGAGAATAGCTCTCAACTATTAAATCATACTGAAATACAACAGAGTTATTAAAGGTTTCCAAATGAGTCGTGGCAATTACATTACTACCATTCAGTTAAGTGTACTGAATAACCATTAAGTTTGTGATTGAGAGCTGCAGGTACTTCGAAAACGGCACAGCATTGATAGATGAAAATTTGGATACTTTCAGGTGAAAGTGTTGGGTGAGTTAATAATAATAATAATTTCATCATACCACCCCAATAAACTGCTATTTCTGTTCTACCAGCTGTGATGGAAACTAATCAATATCATACGGCCTTAGCAAGCAAAACTGAAAAACTGGAAAAGGCACTAGTGCGGAAAGTAGGTTTCCATAAATTGACACTACGAGCGCTGCTATATACTTATTTCCTGATTTCTTTGTTTCAAAGCCAAACAGCTGATCTTTCTAACAATATAAACTAATGAAACAATAGCAAACACGTGTAATGTCTGTTTACTATGTTATTGTTTGTTTGGAAAACACACTTTCATATTAGATTAAGATGAATGAACCAAGTTAACTTTGGGTATATTAAAAAGCTCATTTTGGACACTCTGTATAGTTTTTAAGAGGTGGTATGATGAAAAGTACTGTTCGTAGATCGTCCGAAAGTGCTATATTGGTGCTTGACAGAATTCAAGTACGAGGCGAAGCCGAGTACTGTACTTGAAACTCAATCGTGCACCGATAACAGTCATTTGCCGGACTAGTGACGAAATGTACCATAAAATGTGTCTTAGAACTAGTGGTAGCCTATAAATTAACATGCTATAACTTCAAACTTTACTAGGCTACATTAATATGTGATTTAATATATCTTTTATCAAAGTTATTTTTATAAAAAAATGTGTTGAAGAAATACAACTATCCAATTATATCATGTAATTATAAAAGCAAGATCTATATGTTTATGTATTTACATATCATATTCAGTCATTTCAAGAAAATTTCACCATGTCGCATCAGCTGTCGGACTCACTCAATGGTTGTGGGTGGGGGGGGGTAAAGGGAGGAGAAAAGGCGACGGATAGGATTAATGAAGGTCACAGACTGTACCAAGCACTATCAATCAGGTACACTCTGGTTCCCTCACAGAGCGCCTTATCTATACTACTGTGACGTCATTGCGAAAAAACACGTGGAAGTTAGCAAAAGTCATACAGATAACTACAGTTTGGTATTGTTAGATGAGTATTTTGTCATAAAACATTTCTGAAGAAAAACAAACTTCAGAGGTGAAAGAATAACTTAAGTAGATTATTTTTTAACGAACCCATCGACGAAAATTTTTATTGTGTTATAGTATTCATTATGATTTTTTTTAAATCAAGAAAGGCAGACGTACAAAATGTATGAATTAAAATAAAACCTAGGTTTTGGCTGAATGAAACATGCGTGAGTCCACGAAACAGATAGCATTGAGGAACACAAATGAAAACAGTCTAGAAGACATGAGACAAGTATTGTGACAAGTTGGTTGGTTTTTTGAGCTAACCTTTTTCCTCTGCAAATATTCCTCTGGAGATAAAATGATCTTGTCAATTAGAGAAAACTGGTAGTTGAATGTTAACCCTAGTGTGTTAACATAATTTAGTAAATTGCATTTTTAGTAACAAACAGTCCTATCAATTACTAAAAAGTTATATTATAAACATTGGTGGATACTAAAAATTTGGCAATTAATAGATTGTTTAAAGTATGCGGGGGAAAAATAATAGGTACGGAAATCTCGACAGTGTAAGGTTGTGTAGTCAGAACTTGTAAAGGGCAGATATTCAGGCAGTTTCGGCATGACAGTAACAAACTTAACCAATCGAGTCTCGCATATGAAAAAGGTTCAATAAAGATAGGTTCCAAACTTATTTAAAACATCCCCTGAACAATACCATTACGTACTTTTCTAAAAATAGCATTCCCTAACACAAAACATTGAGGTACTGCACAAAGCTGATTATATCTGTTATAAAATTTCTACTGTAACTAGTAGTGATATTTTTGTTTATTTTTCCATCCCTGCGCTCAAATGTAAAATTGCATTTGATACGAAAGAATCAAGAAAAACTTTTAATTTTTCACTATAATATAGTGGTATATATAACAACTGTACTGTGAATTGGTATAATCATTATTTTAGCAAGAAACTTAATTTCTTAGTTAACTTCTAGACTTTTTCATTCATTTCAAAGTATCATCTAGCAAAATTTGAAAATCATTTTGTAGCAAGAAACTTAAATTTTCTTAACTAAAGTTAACATATAGACTTTTTTTATTTATTTTAAGGTATCATTTAGCAAAATTTGCAACACTAATACCAAAATACGCTCTACATTTGGGAAGTATTTTCAAATTTATCGTGCGTATTTTGAACTTCTTATGTCATTAGTGAAATTTTACAATACTTAATCATTCTAAACATACAAAACTTAATTGAATTACTATTTCAGTGATAAAACAATTTTCCTCTGAAAATTGAAAATTATAACCTAATATCGGTCAATTGATCTCGCCCAAAAGATAAATACGATAAAAATTCAAAAACTTCCATTTATTTATATCTTATAAAAATTATGACGTGGATGTAAAGGGCACAATTTTTGTAGGTCGCGCAGGAACATATTTTTTTCTTTTTTTAACAACCTCGTCAGTCTTTAGAGTGGCATCGCCTAAGGTCGATCAATTTAATCAGAATTCACCCTCGTTTTTGCTCTTCCTCCGACCGTACCGGATGCAGTTCCTGGTGTCGCAGCTTCCCATCCCCAGCACGTGGCTGCGCGCGCGTCGTCAGCAGAATCTATAATCACACGTTTTCCTGACTCCACAACCATCTCAAGAATTGTTAATTGACCAACGTCATCATGCTGTACGACGTATTACCGGTGGTTGTCATGTTTAATGCATTTTTCAGCTTATCTAGCGTGTGATGGGAATCGAAATAATTTTTGATCACTACGTCGATGTATCCCGCCAAAATGGTATTCTGACTGCAGAGGAAAAGTTAAGTTGCCAGGAGAAGACATACATTTTGTTTTCAAATCTTCTTTAAGTAAAAATAATATCAGAACTGAGTACAAGTACTGATGTCTGCCGCCAGGCACCGCCACCTGTATCCCTTTATACGTTTGCTCATCTGAATGTTATTTGTTGAGAATACCTTCAAACTACAGTACTTCAATTGTGACCTTTACAACATACTGTAGGTTTTACCATTAACTAGCGTTACCCATCGCGCGTTACTGCGATGTACAAAACAGATTAATTCAGTTAAGGTTCGCTGACAAATATGAAACACAATATAATTAACTGGTATTATTTTTCTGAACTGGTGGCCTGTCCAGGTATTATAAGCCAAATTATGTATAAGAGACCAGTGTAATTTATATCATTAATACATAATATAAACTTAAAATTTTACACACGTTAACAATCAATTTTTAATTTTTAAATAATATTAAAAAATAAATAAATATTATTAATCAATATTATAAAACATTGTAATATTTATTTATTATATAAACTGTTTTTTTAACCAACTAAAATACCAACATTAATTTTAAACTAATTTTAGTGGAAATGAACCAGGTTATTTTAAGTATAATAAAAAGGTGGTAATAAGGATGGTTAACATGTATTAATAGCGGACAGTTAAATCTACACAAGAGAACACTACACCCACCGACCATCGCTCACAAATATCCACAATTCGTGACCTCCAAGTAGCTGGATTATAGGACGACGATTTTGTACAGTAAACATTTACTTTATAGTTTTACATAATGAATGATTCAGACGGCCATGGATAGTAAAACATATTGCAAATTGTATACATTTAACATTTAACAAAATGACATTTTAAAGAAACTTCAAATTATTTAATCACAGCTATTAATTTAGTGAACATTAAATTTATAAAACTTGACACTGCACACTTTTATACACTTTGGGACCCTTTGGACGGATTTACACAGCTTGTGAATCCAAACCATTTTCAAACCCTCTTGAATACACACAAAATATTTCATCAGAATCGGTCCAGCTGTTTGAAAGGAGTTCACTTACAAACACACGTACAGAAGATATATTAATATTATGATTAATGATCTAGTGAAATCATCCTCAATATGCTACTTGATTTATTAGAAGGTACTATCAAGTAGACTAGATTAAATCTTACAGAGATGTAAGATGGCCTAGCATTTTATTCACATTGCAGAAGGGTATAATGAATGATAGAAGGGGCATAGGTTGATAGGATTTGAACTAACATAGTCAAAATGTCGTCAGATTTTTAAAATAATAAATCGATCTTTTTAAGGAGAACCTGACTCGAGTGAAAAAAACACTCGTTTTGACATGGATATGTCTTAGCTCTGGGGGGTGTTGGTGATTTTTAAGATGGAAAATATGTAGCAGGTTTCCATAGAAACCATCAGAGTTATTGAATTGAATTTTTATATAAAAGATGAAGAACAACTGTTTGGATGGAGTGAAATTATTCTCTTTAGACATATGCATGATCTAAACTATTTCCCACAGAAAAGTAAATACAATTTTTAACCAGGAAATTGAGAGAGGAGTCATTAATATGCTTTACAATTTTACAATGTTATGAATAGAAATAGAGAAATAGAAATAGATAGAGTAGAGAAAGTTACTTAAGCTATAAGTGCGCTATATTGCTAGAATTTAGAGTACTGGTTTATTTTTTATAAGATCAAATCTTTCGTCATTTTCCTTAAAAGGTTTCTCTCAGAGTTCTCCAAATTATTCCTACAATGTCATAGCGCTTGAGTAAACTGCCATTTCTACACTGGCGAAGCTCTCAGCTCAAACCTAGTTTCCTTACCCTCTTATCTCCGTAATCTTATCGCCCTAAACCCGTCACCGTCTCCCCACTTCCTTATCACCTCGTGCTTCCTCATAACTTGAAAGTTCGCTTCCACCCGGAGCTGACAGATCTTACTGTTTTGATCAACAGCTGTCGATTGATTTTCGTCCCACACACTAACCAGTTCGCACCGGCGTGCGTCAGCTGTAAAAGCGGAAACTTACAAGTGCTGTATTGCAACATAAAATTTATGGAAGGTGGTATTTTTCTTTGACATTTATGCATTTGCTCATATCTGTTTTCGAGATATTTTACGACGTTTAAATAGCCAACCGACATTTATTCAACTATTCATATTCACATAAGAAAGACACCTTCCTACTGTGATAGGTATTTTAAGGTGAATATAAATTAAGGGCGAGGCCCCTTAGTGTCCTAATGAATTTGTATATAAGTAGCTTTATTTATGTCAAAAACAGATCATTCATTTATTTCTAAGTCTACGCCTGAGGTATTTTAACCTAATCACGAATTTATATTACCATAATACTTTTTGGGTAAGCTGAATAAAGTTTAGCTTATGAGTACACGGCACGTTAAAATTAAATGCAAGCCATTCAATACTATGTTACAAAATTTCTTTGTTTGAATTTCAAATAATTTATATGCATATTTTTAGAAACCATTATCTAGAGTTTGAAGTCGGAACTTATAGGCGTTATAGAAACTTAATTTTAGAACATAATTTTAATACTTTATTGCATATTATTTGAAATAGAAAATGAGAATTAATAGTTGACTCTTGTTTCAATTTAATGTAGCCTATAAAGAAATAAACTAGTTTTTATAATGTTTAGCGATAAAATCATTTCACTCAAACCCTGTTCTGTATCATAAATTTTCTGGTGGGCATGTAGTTCCATTTCATTAGAGCACTTATTTTACAATATTCTTGATAAAAATTGATGGAAATATTTTCGTTTGCTTGAACAAGCCTTGATAACTACTGATAACTCCAGCTTCTCCCGATTAAACTAAGGGACACACTGATAAGGGAACATCAAACTTTGCCTATCAACCATGTGGGACAGAATCGTCAAACGTCAAACTTTACTCCTGTCAACGCTGTTACCCTCATTTTAGTAATAGGTTATGCTTAAGTAACTCGATTATGTACTGAAAGTTCTTTGGATTTTCTTGTAGAAATAGAAAATCCATTCTTTAATATAATAAAGAATGGAATTTAATTCTTTAATATCATGAAATTAAATTCTTTATTTAAACCTCGTTCAATATTTTAGTGTATGAAATGTAATTTAACTTCTGAAAATTTGGACAGGAAATTAATTTTAAAGGTGCCACAAAAAAGTTAATACTAAACATTCGTTCTAACACAAAAACACAACCTTTAAAAACATTTAATATGTGCTATTTTATAGCAGCTTTCAATCCCAAAATTCTAAGATTAGTTGTCTTAGTAAGTGGTAAGATTAAAATATTTATTCATCCAAAAGTTCTTTTTTGGTAGTAACTCAGGTTCTGACAGGTTCAGGCCTGACTAATGTAAACTAAACATCACATAATACAATTCATACTTCAGTTATTTAAATGTTCAAGGTTTAGATTTTTTGTAAAAATTTGTGTCATAAATGGAATTTTTTATTACACTTATCAAACGACAAATTTACGAATATTTGATTCCTGATTATGTAACATCAGTTTTATTATGATATTTTACTACTTCTTCATGTATTTGACTTGTTTCGAACATTTTATTTTGGTTTTATACCTTCGGTAGGATACTTAATTAAAAAACTGAGACTATTTGTGGATAACTGTCACGTTTATACACCAACATGACTTCCCGTAGCCCTTGGAACTTGAAAATAACTGCCGCAAGTTCACGCAAGTGCCACTACCACAACCGAAAACCCTAAATTATTTGGTGATAAATAAATTGTTAGGAGCGACTACAATAATGTTGTACAGTATGTAATTTCTGCGTAACGTTTCAACAAAGTAAGATACGAAAGCTTCAGAAAACCGACTTTACGTCTTAGGTGTTTTGTCAAAGGTAAAATTTAAAGTAATAAAATTTGTACAGGCCTCAAAGCAATCTCGTTTAATAAATTAACCGATCACCAAGATCGGTGTATTGTTCACTGTGGAACTGACGGCGTTCTCCTGTACGTTGTACAGGTAAGTTGTTCACGTTACAACCGCAGTATCAGCTCCGTTACCGGGTGCTAAGTAGTTAGTGTACTTTGACACTACGCTATAATCGCGCCACCTGCGCTGGCGCCCCTCAGCCTCTGGTAACCTTACACTCCTCAAGGGCCGCACTTTGACAACGCTCGTCCTCGCTAATTGTGTCTGGGTCTTAATTAACTGGGCTCAAAGATTTTAGTCAGCTCGGAGATCAACCCTCGCTGCATTTAGTCTTTACAGGCGATCGAAAGTCCAGGGGGTTTAATGACCTCTTCTATACTAAAATATTTAGGACGCTGCCTTTTAATTAATTTCCAAAGTTTAATTTGTAAACTGTAAATGATATTTTTTTTAAATCCCACCTCCTGTTCTCTGATAAAAACCTCTCATTCACTACGCTCTTCAGTACCTCCACCATTTTGGATGTTTTGTCTCGTACCAGCATTAGCTAAAAGCATGTTTTAGCTAATGCTAAAACCCCCTTCGAACATAGAATTTCAAATTGAAACAAGTTAGATTGATTTGAAAGCCAAACATGATATAGTTATCAGCGATATGTGTTTCTGGCAAAAAATCTTTTCATTAGTCAATAATACTTTTTGTGATTTTGTAAATTTCTAGATAACTTTCATTACACCATAAATTCTTGTAAATTACAACATTTAGTCTACTTTAAAAATTAAATGAAACAAAGTTTAGCGGTTTGAGACCATGTTACAGTGATTTATTGAAACAGTTTTGTCTGTACCTTGGGTGTAAATATGATATTTTTGGTAAATTTTACATTGTATATACTGTAATAGGAAACCCGGAATGGTAATTATCTAAATTTGTTTCCGTCTTTCTGTAACGGTAAAAAAAGGATTTATGTTAGTCTTCTCTGTGAAGTAATACCCACCATGGTGAAACCCTTTTTCCACTATTCTACACTATTCTGTATACATTTTGGAGAATGGTTTCGTTTATTTCAAACTGACAATAATATGAGCTCTTAAAAGCCGACTTTTGACATTCTATACATTTTTTCAAGTTAAACTGAACATTTATTTGACCTATTAATTAAGAAATTTATCAGAAATAAATAATCAGCTTTTAAATTATAATCAATACTAATTTATTTCATTATTGATTTTAAACCTGCTAAAAATACGTGTTACTAATAATTTATCTAGAGGTAAACGTTGCTAATGATGATATGCTGTAGAGAAAAACGTTCGAGTCCACATATTGATTAAATAATCCAAGGGATAATATTTTGTCATAAAAATGAGTATCACGCTTCTTAAATCTGAACCACACAACTCTTGCAAACGGCGAGCTTACTGCTATTAATAATTAAAGGAATAGGAAACCATAAAGTAAGAATGCGGATTGTAGCGGAGAGGTTCATTTACTAACTACTGCAGCGCAATCTGTCAATGGTACTGCAAACCATAGAAACTTTAAGTAGAGTTGAGAATTGTATGACTTCTGGAACCTAAAAATATAAAATAATCGATCAGTGGTTTTACAACATAATGATCGGAGTAAAATAAAAAAATCATGTTTATTTCATACTTTTGGAACGAATAAATAACAAATTTACAATACATTACAGTGATAGTGTATTATTTAACAACGATTATCAGTATTAATTTGTGTTTTCATATAATTTAGATTTTTAAACCAAAATTCCAAATGAAAATTTCGTAATTTAATTTTAAGGATTTTGGAACCGGAAAAAATATAATTCCATATGATGGGATGATGTAACCAAGTGCTGATTCTTCAAAATATGTTTCGATATTTTTAAATTGCTTCATGTGGAATACACTACTTGCTTCTTCGTTAATTTATATAAAAAACAAACCAAGATAAAAACTTTTGGTATTGAAACAGATCAACTTGATAATTACATCACCAATACAGAAATAGAAATTTTAAATTTTGCATCATATGTTATAGAAGTAAGGTTGTAAAAACAAGTTTTTATAAGTGATAACTTTTCTTCGAAATCTAGTAGACTTAAGAGATAGTATTGTTTGGGTAATCCTCCATCTTCAAGAGTTTTTTATTCGCTTCCACGAAATCCTCTCTAAAAATAACTCCGACAATGTCTGCAGCAATAATTGTGGATAAAATTATTTTTTGTCATACGCCCATGAAAGTGATCGTCTTATACATGCTTTGTGAGTCGAAAGTATTCCTTTCCAACCCTGGAGAGGTGAAGAGTTCGTTGTGGAACAGGTGGAAATACTTGCTGTTATCGGCAGTATTGAAAACTATGATCAATTATAATTAGTAAAATGAACACACATGATACAATCAGCTGATTGTTCACAATAATTGTAAGAACACTTGAAGTAACGCTTTCGTTTGTAAAATCCTTGGTTTGTACAGTATTTAACGGATTTATTTGTACAGATTTAAAGTGTTGTTTTCGTTGCTAGCTCAAATTACAAATTTCAAACTCTTACGAAAAGTATCACTTTCAATCCTTGTAATGAAATGCGGGTCGTTAACGGAAATATGATGTTTGGGTGTTGACCAATCTAAACCCAAAGCGCTTGTTCAGTCGCTTTGTTGCCATTGGAGCTAATACAAGATAACATTAAAAACAAAGGCATCATAGCTGTGACGTTTGTGTTGTTACAAACGTCACAGTTAACAGTAAACTTGCAAATTCCTTAATTATCAGTTGATGAGTTGTCATATTGATTAGTAATTCTCAGAGTACACAAATTCCTCAAAACCGTGACATCTAGTATCCGTGTAGAGGTTATCTCTAAAATTCAAAACACGTTATCAATATATTGAGTTTTTGCCGATAAAGGTCAAAGAGATTATTCTAATTTGTTTCTTTTCATGAAGCAACCATCTAAGCCCTGATCTTGTTTTATTGTTAACGTAAAACTGTTTCTAACGGGTAATTACTCATCTTCAAATTTGAATAACGACGAGGTTTGTAACAAACCAGCGGTGTAGCTGTTCCCAGATTCTGAGTTGAAAATGTTACACTTAACTATCCAGTTAATACACCCCAGAATAAGATGTAGATATTATTGGTAAACTCCTATTATATTATAGGTAAACTGATGTAGTTATTACCTAGTATGGTTACACACTAGTTTTATTTCGAGCCTCAAATGTCCGTGCTTCTTGCGACACCAGACAACCTTGCGGACGTCTTTATCAGTCGATGCGTAGGTGGCGCGGAGGGAGGTGATAAGAGAGGACCATTTGTTGGGTCTAATCGCCGAGGTATCAATAGTGGCGTCTCGTCTGACAGTTCACATCAGTCAACACGGTCGGACTGTCACCCCGTGATCAATCTCTTACCCACGTCTCTCTCGAAATTTGGAAACCTACCGGTAACTAAAAATAAAAATGTCAACAGAAACATGGGCGCCATGAGCCCATGTTCGTATAGTGGTGAGAGCTGTTAAGTTCATTTGTGTAAAGCACCAGGTTTGGTTGTGCACAGGATCACCAGTTTATTTACGGAATTGTAAATAGGACGACTTAATATTTTCAGTGTTACGTAATCACTGAAGGCCATAATATCAACTATAAATTGTTCTACATCGAACCAAGACAACTCTCTGACTCAATTTTGAATCTAGTAACAAGAATCTTTGTTTCCACTTTTCCCCTTCGTTATAATCCTCAAAAGGATATTTCTGTAACCAAAAATTGGTATTATAATCATAATATTATTGGGTATATTATTATTTAGATCGTGAAAAGTGATTCATTGCCGATAATCTTTTCTAATCTAAGTAACATGTCAATAACTTAAAATATTTTAAAATATGTATGATACATTAAAGCTCCGTCGACAACTATTCAGAATTTCCAATGGCAGCATTAATTTTAACATTTTGATTGGGTAGGGCAAACCTGTGTCTTGTTACTCCCAAACGTCAAACTTCTGTTCGATAAAACATTTTCTAAAATCAACCTTCTATTAGCCCTACTTATTATTAGCCCTAGACATTCGTTAATCATTTTTATTTTCGTATTTATCGATCCTAAACTTTTTGACTAAACTTGTGGAAATCACATTTTTGCAAAACAAACGTGTATTTTTAAATATTTAAAATACAATTTGGTATGGTTGAAGTAGTCTCAAAATAAGAATTGAACAGTTATCGTTGTAGGCAACTTGGTTGGTATGTGCAACATTTACAAGCTGTGATTGAATACGTCACCGTAAATGAATATGCATCAACCACATAATCTAGTGCATCGTTGTTCAGCTATTTTAATAGAAATGGGACCTTGGAATGTATTTAATAACGGGCAAGAATGGTTTACCTTGATTACACATGCCGCCAGTGTGACAACGGAGCGAAATAATCTACTGCGTCACTCTGCGTCGATGTTAGTTCACCGTCTCGCCGATAGGTTGCGGGAGCGTACGGGCCTGACTGAAAACACTTGACTTGAACTTCTCAACATAGAAAACGGGCAACAGTGATGTCATGATTAGCTAATAGACGTGAATCATAGGTGATTGCTTTGTAAACAGGATAACCCGATGATAAATCAACTTTGATGCGGTAGTATAATCGGTAGTAAAAGCTTCTTGCATCGGTTATGACGAACAGTTGAGTAATCATGTAGACTCTAGAGAATATTAGACTGAACTAACTTCGTACTTCTGCTTTGAACTCTCTTTTATCCCAATTATAAATAATACTTAAAGAATAATTTGGTGCATTAGGTTCCAAAATAAACTGGCTCAAAAAAACTTGAAACTAAAAAATATGTTGTAAGCTATTTTAATAACCTTTTAAGAATAGATTGCTTTATGAAAACTGTGTTATTTTCTAGGTACAATTTTAAGGGAGAAAATATTTTGTGTCGGTTCACTGATACCATTTATTTGGTGTGTAACATGAATCTGACTAACATAATAATTTTAATTCTCAGAGTCTGTACTCAGTTAATTTTCCAAAAAAATGGATGCAGATGATTTTGAAAACAAATTATCCATGTACGTTGTTTATATCCTGGAATAAGGAACAATAATTTTCGATTAGTGTTACGGTGGTTAGAATAATTTGTAACCAAATATGTTCACTTTTAAAATGATAAAAATATAAAACTGAAGCTACTACAAAAATAATGGATTGTAAATAGTCTAAAAGTTGTTTTGAAAAACAAAATAGGTATGTATTATATCAGAGCATCATAAATGAATTTTTATGAAGTAGGTGGCTTTATTTAACAAGACAATTACTACTGTAACATTCGAAGATATATCAATCTTCGTAAAAAAATATTTACATTGGTCCTCGTAGGAAACGAAGAAAAGTAAAGTTTTTTACTTTAGATTTTTATACTTACAGACTTATATGACCGTATCGAATGTTTTTCATGGTTGTCTTTCTTGTGTAACGCAGAAAATATAGACGATCAAACTATTTACTAAAATCAGCTGAAGCTCCAAGATAACCTAATTTCAAGTTTTGAGTTACCAACTATGTAAAATTATAAGTAATTTTTAACCAATATCAACTCTCTTAGACTCATACAAGGTAAATGCTCACATATCTTTCACTGTAAACTGTTAAAACATTGTAAATTTATAGTAAACATGTATATAATTGTCTTCGGCCGTTCAAAATATAAGGTGGTGTAGTAGGGGGTTGAATGTAGTAGGCCTAAACTAGATTAGTATACAAATCCCCTCAAGGCAATTTAAGTGGGCAAAAATAATGTAATAGTCGTGTAATATTGCTAGTCCCACAGACGAATTCCAGTAGAGTAGTGATCCATAAATTAATTGTCCTTTTCCTTTCCTTTAAACTGTGGCCTTTGCTAGATGTAGCGTAAGACTATTGAATCTCAGTCATGGAACTGACTGACTGGAAAAATGTCTCCTCCAAGGTCCATGGAACTGACTCCAGGTGAAACTGATTTTTACTCAGAATCTACGTTGTAACTTTACCGACTAGTCTCTACAAGTCTATGATTCTGCAACACTGATAACTGCGACAACTGAACTGACACGCAACTTGACTCCAAGCTCTGTCTCTAGATGGCGGGCCCTGCCATCGGTATTGATCTGGGAACGACCTTCTCCTGTGTCGGCGTCTGGCAGAACGGCAAGGTGGAGATCATTGCCAACGACCAAGGCAACCGGACGACTCCGAGCTTCGTGGCGTTCAACGACAAGGAGAGGCTGGTGGGGGAGGCGGCCAAGAACCAGGTAGCGATGAACCCCCAGAACACTGTCTACGGTAGGTCACATA
The DNA here is from genome assembly GCA_023375725.1 of Nephotettix cincticeps. NCBI lineage: Eukaryota > Metazoa > Arthropoda > Insecta > Hemiptera > Cicadellidae > Nephotettix > Nephotettix cincticeps. Next base: position 27,119,052 of record CM041785.1, read on the forward strand.
AACGTATAAGAACGATATAGGTAAGAAATGTGTAACGCTATTGACGATTTTATAATCTTAAGAACCACATTCCTCCTCGTGCTAATCTGCGAAATGTATAAAAATAGTGTTTCTTATCCATAAGTTGTATAATCATGTTGTGGTTCATCTTTGTAACGAATACCTTCTACCGGATCATACTTTAAAGTCAACAATCAAGTGCCAATAGTAAGTGAAGGGCAATGGATGAGTTCTGTAAACAAAACTGTCCATCGTAGAAGCTGTTCAGTTACTGTAAGTTTGTTATAGATGTGAAAAGGTTGATCGGACGGAAGTTTAACGAGCAGTCGGTGCAGAAGGACGTCCCTACGTTGCCCTTCAAGGTCATCAACCGGGACAACAAGCCCATGATTCAGGTGAGACATGTCCAGCTTTACTGTAGTGTTTTGACTGTTATTTATCCGGGAACTGGTTCAGAAAATAACGTGTATCTAAAACTGTATTTGTGTAACAATTAAAATAGTCGAGCTTATTCGCCTTCAATATTCATCATCCTTCTAAAGATTATTTCTGGCACACCAAGAAAGTAGTTGGGTCTAAACCAGTGGCCGTCGACTTCTGTCGGATCTCGAGCGGTCACCACTAGCTTGAATTGATTTTAAAATACAATATTTTTATGTGTTGCATAATACTCACGAAACTAGTAACTTAATATGAGACTAGCCCAGAGGTGGTGCAGTATTGCCTTTTGACCGCCTTTTATTCGTATTTCACGAGATTTACCGTGGTCAATGTAATTACCGTGCCACCCACGACCCACAATATTACCCTGTTAATCAACAATATTATCTAAAGATCTAGTTGCGGAAAGGCCTTATCGTTTCGCTTTGTTGTTGTTATAACTGTTCCAATGAAGTAACAACAATGCACATATCCATCCCTCAGGTCCAGTACAAGGAGGAGACCAAGACGTTTTCCCCGGAGGAGATCTCGGCGATGGTGCTAGCCAAGATGGTGACGACGGCGGAGACGTACCTGGGCAAGAAGGTGAAGCAGGCTGTGGTGACGGTGCCCGCGTACTTCAACGACTCCCAGCGTCAGGCGACCAAAGATGCGGGCACCATTGCGGGCATCAGTGTCAGCAGGATCATCAACGAGCCGACCGCCGCCGCTCTGGCCTACGGGCTCGACAAGAAGGTGATACGTAGGAACATAGTAATATCCTGATACAATTAAGCCATTCTCACCGCTGGTGCTCCACCGCAAACAGGTGGTCAAGGAAAATAGATAGATGGCTACATAAATTATCTTTATATTAGTTTACTGAGAAAAAAATCAATGTACGAACCATAGCACATTTAAAAAGCCTTAGTGTTAAGCTGCTAACTATATTTACTATTTATAGGGTGCTCCAGAAAAGAACGTGTTGATATTTGACTTGGGAGGAGGCACTTTCGATGTGTCTATTTTGAATATAGCGGACGGGGTGTTTGAAGTTAAAGCCACAGCGGGCGACACTCACCTGGGAGGAGAGGATTTTGACCTGCGAATGACCAATCATTTCGCCCAGGAGTTCAAACAGAAGTTTAAAGTAGACATTACAGATAATAAAAGGGCCATGAGGAGGCTACAGACAGCTTGTGAAAGAGCCAAAAGAACATTGTCTTCATCCACCCAAGCTACCGTGGAAGTAGAATCGCTTTATGAGGGAATCGATTTAGTGTCATCGCTTACAAGGGCGAAATTTGAAGATCTAAATGCTGATTTGTTCAAACAAACATTGGCTCCGGTAAAAAAGGCTATGGACGATGCTAAGCTACCTGCCTCAAAGATTCACGAAATCGTACTTGTCGGGGGCTCCACGAGGATCCCCAAAGTTCAAAGCTTGCTGTCAAACTTTTTCGGAGGGAGAGAGCTGAACCAGTCTATCAATCCCGACGAGGCGGTCGCGTACGGAGCTGCTGTGCAGGCGGCCATCCTGCACGGCGACAAGACGGACGAGGTGAAGGACCTGCTGCTGATCGACGTAGCGCCGCTCTCCCTAGGGATCGAGACAGCTGGAGGTGTGATGACGGTACTGATCCCCAGGAACATGACCATCCCCACCAAGCACTCGCAGGTGTTCACGACCTACGCGGACATGCAGACGTCGGTGGCCATCCAGGTGTACGAGGGCGAGAGGGCCATGACCAAGGACAATAACCTGCTGGGGAAATTCGAGTTGCAAGGGATACCCCCCGCCCCGAGGGGGATACCCCAGGTTGAGGTCACCTTCGACATCGACGCGAACGGAATCCTGAACGTAACCGCTGTCGACAAGTCCAGCGGTTCGTCGAAAACCATAACTATCAGCAACGAACGTGGTAGATTGACGAAGAACGACATAGACCGAATGGTGGCGGATGCGGAGAAGTTCAAAGACGAGGACAACCGTCAAAGAGAGAGGGTTGATGCGAAGAATAAACTAGAGACTATCTGTTTCACCGTTAAGTCTAGCGTGGAGGAAGCTATACTCACGCAAAGGATTTCGGAGGATGAGAAGAACACTGTTGTGCGTAAGTGTAACGAGGTTCTTATGTGGATAGAAGCCAACACAGAAGCCGATGCGGAGCAGTACAACCGCAAGTTGAACGAGCTCCAGAGTGTGTGTAATCCCGTCATGGCACGGATGTACAGAGGAGGGATGTCGCCGGGCAGACCAGGGGCGGAGGCACAGGGCGGGCCGAAGATAGAGGAAGTCGACTAGGAAAGGTGTTTGAGTAAAAAAATAATACTAACGGAGATGATCTTCAATGAAAACATTAGATGTAATGGAAATAAAAATAAAAATGTGATTGCGCATTAATATGGTGTATTTATTCAAAGGGAACCCATAAGTCTGTATTGTGCTGGCACCTAGCGGAGAAAGCGAGAACTATAACGGCAACGGGCTTTGACAGAACAACTACTAAGCTGACTACCATGATGTATGTTGTAAGTACCCATGATAATTTAGATTATAGTTGACATATTTTTATTATAATATGATTTATCCATGACCTGTTTTTAAATTTTGTGTACAAAATTGATTATAAATAAAACCGGGTTCAATAATTTTATTTCAACGGAAAATATTTTATTTTAAGTTCCAAATCTATTGCCTCGGGTCCAATCACTAACCACAAAATTATATTAAAAAAGTCGTATAGCCAAAATAATAATAAATTACCGGTATTCAAACTTACATTGAACTAATGTGAATGAGATAGTGAATACGTTTTTAATATTTGAACAATTGTCAGTTTAAAGAAACTTAATGAAAATTATTGAATCACAGCTTTTAAATTTGTTAAAATTAAATTTATGTAACCTGACACCGCAACCTTTTATGCCCTCTGGGTCGGAGCCCTTTGGTATATTCATTAAAATTCAATTCTAGTAGCCTAAATACACTACAATGGATTTGTTTGTCTGCATTGAGTTGCACATGAGCTTAACATATGGACAAAAATGTCAGTTTAAAGAAATTTTCAGATTATCTCATCATAGCTGTTAATTTTGCAAACACTAAATTTATAAAACCTGAGACTACCTAAAATCTAAACACCCTTTTACGCCCTCTAGGCCAGAGACCTTTGGACGGAATTGCACCAAACTTCAGAGAAACCATCCTAAAATTATGTTTAATAATGCCTTAAGGTTTCGTTACAATCCTTTGAGTGGTTCCGGAGTCTATAGGCAACATACAAACAAACATGCATATTTTATTTTTATGAAATAGAATTTTTTATAGCCTGATTCACTGTTGTAACGAGATTTTTAAAGTTACGTTATGCATCTCTTTTCTTCAAATATGCTACACTTGCCCTACAGTATTTTTTGTTTTCAAGACAAAAAGAACATACCAGCTGTTTCAAAATTCAGTTTACCGAGTAATTGTATTTGCTAGAACCAAATAACAAATCAGTTTTATTTGTAATATAAATTTATTGAAACTAAAATGTACACAACACATAGGTTTATAAGAATAATTGTTCAAAATGCTTCCCACTAACTTCAATGCATTTTTCACAGCGTTTTTTACACTTGTAACAACCTTTTAGCGTAGGGAAGAAGCTACGAATGTTACCATGTTACTTTTTCGTTTCGAAGAACCCAGAGGCCAAAAAATAGTCCTTGAAAATTGTATACACTTTTTGTAAATTTACGAACTGAATTACGAATTCGGACGAATTTTGGAGTTCGTAACTCATACAATTGTGTAGTTTTTTGAACTGATTCCAATAGTAAAAGAAAAACATAAAAACCCATTCTGATGTATAAAATCCCCTAAAAATACCCCTTCCGTTTGACCGATATGTCTGAATTACGAACTCATCCGAGTAAAATGTAGGAATACACATCTCTACCAAATTTTGTCTGGATCAGAACATTTTTACGAGAGTTAACGTGTTCAAGGACACACACTTATAATATATATACATATATTTTTTATTATATCATTTTTAAAGACTATTATTTTGGGCCTGAAGGCACCTCAAAACGAAAAAAATAATATTGTCGCGGGCTTCAGTATAACTAATAGTTAGGCGTATATTGAATATAATTTTATCGGAATGAGATACAAAAATTGGGTTAACGTATATAAAAAATTAGTGATTATATCTAAGAAGATGACGACGTCTCCCTCCTTGACTGTCAACGACGCCCCTCTGCCGATGAGAATACGCAGGCTCTTAGGCAATAAGCTTGCCGTGTTCATATTGCGTTTATCGTTTCGCAGGCGCTTACGCAGATGCCAGTGCTAAAATTATAATGTTGTAATCTAAGTTAAGTCAAGTTTGTTTGATGTATATTATCATTCTTTAAATATTAGTCATCGAACACAACTAGATGATACACAAGTAGTTTATAGAGTATTTTAAACTACTGTATTGGTCAGATTGTAGGTACTCAGACGCAGAACTACATTCAGGTGAAGTATGAACGAGTTATGAATGAATTTTACATTAATTAATTGCTATTCTTACTATTAGATATCATGACCATGGGTAGTCTCGTTTTCACGTGAAGGCGTTACAGAAAGATTGACAAATATTCAGACAGAAAGTGAGATAAGACCCATTTCGGCTTTCCTGGTGTACAAATCGTAACAAAAACCAACAAATATCATAACTTTGAGAATTGTATTGTAATTTTTATAACTTTTATTATATTTATATAGACATAGGCTGTTTGTTTGTCCATAGACACGATAACACTCGTAAAACTGGACCAAACAAGACCAAATTTGGCTGACATTATGTAATCTTACATCTATTTGGATGAGTTTGAAAATCGGATACATCCGTCTATCCGAAGGAATCTTTAAAAAATGGGGTTTCGCGGGTTTATTAAAACTCAATTTGTGTTAGCACCATTGGAATCAGCTTAAAACATCAAACAATTAGTATTTTTAAAATCCTTCTTTTATTTCAAACATTTATGATGTATTGAGATATATAAACTGGTAAACACAGTGCGTTGTCTGGAGCCCTAACTTTAATGTGATGGCTATAAGATAAAAATTGATATACAGCTACATATTTAGTCAAGCTTTAGTTGGTATCATGAGGTATTGTTTATATCTGTGTTTATATCTACGCTTGCATGGGTAAAGGTTTTTCGTTCTTGAAACTTACGTTGCTGGCCTGCTTTTTCAATGCCGGGTAGGAACCCTTGGCCACTTTAGTTTCTGTTCGCTGTAGTAACATGTCACGCCTACCCTTGTAAAGCCCGACCCATAGCTGTGGTGAACGGACGTAGCCAAATACAGCTAGGCCTATAGTACCACTTCCTCCGGTCGCCTACTGAGGGACCGTGGACCGAAGTCCCAGCGCGGCGGGTTTCCATAGACGCCTCCCGCTGTCCCGTTGGGCTCATTCTGCGCCACTCACCGCAATTAATTGACCATCTCCTCCTGTTGAACAATTCAATGGTAATTCCCGGCAGCCATTTGCCAAAGAGGCAATAACAATTACAGGGATAACCGATGGTGGCCGGAGCGTATCCATTACCGCGGATGCTTGAATGGAAACCGCTAGTTAATTGTTCGATTGTCACATAGCTGAAATAATCGGGTAAGGTGTGCTGTGGAGGCGCAAGTCCTGAAGGAAGCTGTGGGCAGATGTGGCGGGTGTGGTCCACATAGCTCCTGGAAGCCAAAAATGGCAATATACCCCGGTAGGTATAGTGTAAGATGATTATGGTGCCCGATCTTGTAGTCTAGCTACTTACTAAGACTGATATTTTCCTGAGACATGATTGCTAAACTTGACAGGCTGTCAAACACTTGGGTGCTAAAAATCAACCAAACCATGAGCGGGCATCGAGGAGTCACTGGGTTTTGACACATAGCTCATGGATGTGAAACACTCTTGGGCGTTTGTAAAGCTAGTGCTATCTATTTGAAGCTAACAGTACTAAGACGACTTCCCAGTAGCTTAGCTCAAAAAACGTTCATAGCATTTACATACTGTATATCCATGCAGTAATATTAATTCGCATTATTTTTATTCATTCTCAAATTCACTAAATTGACAATTGGCTTAAAAATTAGAGAATAAAAGTAATTTCTCGAAATCCTTCAAAGTAACGTACACCACGAGTAAACGTGGAAAACGTGTCCTTTCGTTCGAATCAATTTTTCAATAATCCCTCAAAGTAACGCTATCGCCTGGGACTACATCTGCTCATCAAATAAAATGCAAAAGAAAACATAATCAATTAACTGCTAAAAATTAGCACACAGACTTCTACATTCAAAATCAACAATTCCATTAAAGCATAAACTGATCTCATATAACAGCCTGCTTGGACCGATTTACATCTATAGACTTTAAAATTTTGGAGCATTCATCCATCAGACCCTTAACGTAAAAACTAAATAACACGTTAAATACGGTTTGTTTTTAAAACGTAGAAAAATCAAGAGCTTTAATGTGCAACCTAGTGTTTTAAAATTCAGAGTACTTGCACTTAATATAGTTTTTAAAAAGCATAGTATGATAAATGAAGTGGATTTTATAGAATTTAGCTTTGTTATTGACAAATTAGTGAGTTAATTTGTTAGGAACACGAAATAATATTTTAGTGAACAAAGACATATGGTGATAGTGCGTAGTCACGTGAAATCGTATTTTTGAGTGTGAAAATAATACTTAATGTGCACCTAGTTAAAATTCAAACATATTGCACTAAAAGTAAAATATTACTGTCATGGGAATGTTTAAAATGTACAATAAGTAATATAAATTATTTTAAATTCTATATTTATTTATCAGCTTAAAACAGTTTATTCAGATTTGTGTTTTTTTACAAACGAAAACCGATCATTCACTTAAGGGAATTCCTAAACAAATCTATCGTAGTAATAAATTGTACACTATTTTAGTGTCCTGAAATCCAGCTTCTTGGAGGACTGCCACGTTAAACTGTGGGTTCACTGGATGTGTATTAACAGAGAGGAGCAGATTCACATCAGTCCATCTGTGGTATTAATGAACAGTCCTGTCTTATAAACTTGTCAGACTTAGTGGCATTAGATTAGATGAGATCTTTGAAATGGCAACCATACTACAATGTAGGTATTTTAGTTATAGTATGAATGAGGATTTGGTATAAGATAATTGTGGCGCGATCTTGTAGTCTTGTTACTGACTAAGACCGACATGTTTCTTACACAGGACTGTTAATAAATAGCCCTACCGCCGAAGGCAACTAAGGGACCTACAGTTTAACGTGGAATTAGGACCACGGTCTCTGAATAACGAATGGGTCTGATTATGAGGATAGTCTTTGCGGATTAACCTAGTATTCAATACTGTGGACGTTAATCCACGCAAGAGAACACTACACCCACCAACCATCTCTCACAACCAACCACAATTCGTGATCTCCAAGTAGTTAGATTATAGGACGTCGCCACCGTAACTGTAATATCGCGCCAAAATCTCTTTACACTCATTTCTCATTCATACCTGGTTTAAAATCGCCAACTGGATAGGTCGCCACTTAAAAAGGTAAGGTAAGGCAAAAAAGGTAACTAAACACATATGTTTAGTCCGAAAACGTTGAAGTTAGGACAAAGATTTTTTATACTTTAAAAAGACTATCTATGCTAAGAAAGTTATACTTTATTTGTTTGTTCATGGTATTTTTTATGGTAAATATTAAATACTCTTAGTTTAAATGAAAAAAAATGATTTCGCATTTCTTGGTAGTATATAAGTATATAGCATCTTAAAAACCCTGACACTAAAACGGTATCGTGCAAGGCTTCTATAAAAGGCAACAAGAGAGCTGTATCTGTGTCTTGTAGGCAAGGCTCTCTCTCACCCTTGTTGGTTGTAGGTCTGACTTCTCGGTGTCAAGTCCCTGATATCGCTAATTGTTTTCACATTTGTATTGTGAAAAGGTGATATGGCTATCTGGTGTAATGCTATAAGCACTGCTTGAGTTAAATGATAAATGCATGGTTGACGCATAAAAACTCATTATCACTTTACATCTGCATAGTGGCCTGTGGGGGCCTCGGGGCAAAACTTTGAGATGGAACAACGCCACTGGAATTAACTAACAATAGCAGTTATACGTTAATGCCAAAGGTTATTGCTCCAATAACATTTCACATTCAGTGAAACCTACTGACACAATGGCTTCACTGTCATCATACAGAAATATATTTCTCCATCGCAGTTTGTTTGTGAATGAGGAAGTTACACCAATTTACGTACAATTTGGTAAACCACATACCAAATTTTATGTCAGTATGTTTATAAATATTGAAGTTATACCAATATTCATTACGTTTACTCCATAAAAATACAAAAATGGGGATCTCGCCTCAAGCAAGTGTCCTGCCCTGGGCAAGGATCCGTGTGGCAAGTCTCACCCCGGTGTGTGACAGCTCGCCTCAAGCAAGTGTCCTGCCCTGGGCAAGGTCCCGTGTGGCAAGCCTCGCCCCGATGTGTGGGATCTCGCCTCAAGCAAAGGTCCTGTCCTGGGCAAGGTCCCGTGTGGCAAGCCTCGCCCCGATGTGTGCGATCTCGCCTCAAGCAAAGGTCCTGTCCTGGGCAAGGATCCGTGTGGCAAGCCATGCCTTGGCGTGTGGGAGCTCGCCTCAAGCAAGTGTCCTGCCCTGGCCAAGGATCCGTGTGGCAAGCCTCGGCCCGGTGTGTGGCAGCTCGCCTCAAGCAAGTGTCCTGCCCTGGCCAGGATCCGTGTGGCAAGCCTCGGCCCGGTGTGTGGCAGCTCGCCTCAAGCAAGTGTCCTGTCCTGGGCAAGGATCCGTGTGGCAAGCCTCGCCCCGGTGTGTGGCAGCTCGCCTCAAGTAAGTGGCCTGTCCTAGGCAAGGCCCCTTGTGGCAAGCCTCGCCCCGATGTGTGGGATCTCGCCTCAAGCAAAGGTCCTGTCCTGGGCAAGGATCCGTGTGGCAAGCCTCGCCCCGGTGTGTGGCAGCTCGCCTCAAGTAAGTGGCCTGTCCTAGGCAAGGCCCCTTGTGGCAAGCCTCGCCCCGATGTGTGGCAGCTCGCCTCAAGCAAGTGTCCTGCCCTGGGCAAGGATCCGTGTGGCAAGTCTCACCCCGGTGTGTGACAGCTCGCCTCAAGCAAGTGTCCTGCCCTGGGCAAGGATCCGTGTGGCAAGTCTCACCCCGGTGTGTGGCAGCTCGCCTCAAGCAAGTGTCCTGCCCTGGCCAAGGATCCGTGTGGCAAGCCTCGGCCCGGTGTGTGGCAGCTCGCCTCAAGCAAGTGTCCTGCCCTGGGCAAGGATCCGTGTGGCAAGCCTCGGCCCGGTGTGTGGCAGCTCGCCTCAAGCAAGTGTCCTGCCCTGGCCAGGATCCGTGTGGCAAGCCTCGGCCCGGTGTGTGGCAGCTCGCCTCAAGCAAGTGTCCTGTCCTGGGCAAGGCCCCGTGGCAAGCCATGCCTTGGCGTGTGGGAGCTCGCCTCAAGCAAGTATCCTGCCCTGGGAAAGCCCCGTGTGGCAAGCCTCGCCGCGGTGTGTGGGAGCTCGCCTCAATGCTCTGTCCTCAATGATAAACTACTTTCCCCTTTTCCTTTCCTACCACTCTACTATACATTATCTCCCGTACTATCCTAATCATCAATCTCTCAGGTATTAGTGGTTGGACAGACCTCCTCCTACTCTGTGACATTTCAAATCCATTAGGGATCTCGGCGAACCTGTGTCAAACGCGAGACTAGGGAGTGCTAACTAATCAAATTTATCTATGTTTCATTATTGTTCTATACGGTAAAATATTTACCAACTCAAAGCACTCTGTGGGATACATTGAAGAGAATTTTACGTATAACATGTAATGTAACGCATAATGATAGTTAATTCGACGTAAACATCTTAAATTACATTTTAAAAAGGAGTAGTTTAAAATTATAAATCTTGTTTGAAACACTGTCAACGCCAATGAAAATGGGATAGTAATTAAATCCCCTATAACCATAGAGATCTAAAAATTTCGATACTTAAAATATTCCATCAAAGTATATTCTACAATGTATATTTTCATATTATAGTACTTATTTAAATAAAATTCTTAAGATAAAACGAAAAATGTTGAACAAATCATTTACTGTAACATGAATATTTTGATTAAGTGTACATGATGTGTAGCCATAAATTTCTAAGCGTAAGAGCCTTATAATCTAAGAACTAAAATAACAATAAATACGGTTTGTTTTTAAAATTTCAATTTAGAAATCAAGAGCTTTAAGGTGTAGGTTACACAGTGTTTTAGTTATGTGGTAGAATAAGAGTACTGCACTTATATAGTTTTTAAATAGCATAATTTTCGCATTAAAATTTACTGACCATGCATGTAAACAAAATGATATTTTAAACTTTAATGTAGTAAATGTGTAGTAAACCATAGCTAAATGGAATAATCTCGCTTATTTCAACTACGGTGGTCACGGCGCACGGACGAAATGGCGGGAAACTCGTTCTTGCTCGTTCATTACGTGAATAAACGACTACAAGGACCAAGGTAATGAAACAAGTGTAGATGCGTGTCTGAGTGGTTTACACAGTTTCCTGATTAAAATCTGAGCTAAGACGGAGCACGGGTCCGTGATGGGACATTAAGTGTGGGAGGGGGCTGACTGGACGCGCGCCTCTATCCACCATTACAACCCGGAAGAGATATTCTGGGTAATTTTAGTCCCTTAAGTCCTTTCCCCCTCTTTTTTCTACAATTTATATTTAAAATGATTTTTACATATGGGATTTATTTAATATGTACATACTCTAACTTTTGTAATAATAAAATGGGACATCCTTGAGATCCAAGCTGTAGGAGTCAAGTTAACAATTTTCAATAAAAAGCTTGTGATCCGACTTATTGAATGGCACTGATTTTTACCCATAAATACAGCGGCACAATCTAAATTCAAAATGGTTTTCGAGATATCCAAAAGGATATGATGAAGAGTCCATATCCAAGACTTATGGATATCTTGAAAACTGTACAACCTTTTTGAATTTCGAATGCACCACTGTTTTCAGGGGAAAACTTCATATAAGTCGCAAGAGAAGATTCTCATGAAACACTTTCATGTTGACTCCTACATCTTGGACATCAGGGATTTTTTTCAATTACTAAAAAACGCATGTATATTTATTGAATTCCACAATTGAAACTCACTTAAAATATAAATTGTAGGATAAAGTAGGTGGGCGGAGACCTTAAAACTACACTGTAGATCCTGTGTACATTGTACCTATTTACTTTCTGCATTTAATAATACCGTTCCTTCCACCCTGAATGCTATCCGCAGTTTATTGTCTTTGTCACTCCCATCCCTTAGCCCTCCGCAATTTCCCAACTAATTACATCAATGTAATCAAGTCTCATAAAGTATTACAACGGAATAACATGTTTAACATATTACCCAATTTATTTCTTCATCGCTAAAATTAAAAACTCATATATGTTTTATCCAAGAGGGATTTCATCCCTGTTTAAGGTAAAATCGCACACATTGACACAGCGCACACCGCATTGCGCACACGCATGTCGGCGCATGCGCATTAGTATGCTTGTGACCACTCCGACGACATGCGCGCCAAAAAGGTTAATCAATTCTGTAAACAGAGATCCGTCCAGGGGTTCGGCGCGGCTTGATTTATCGGGTGCTTAGTAAACAAGACCGCGCCGCGCGGCCCATCACTTTTATGTAAATATTGTATTTTCACCGTAAAAAATACAATCCGCGTGAGAAGTGAACCGCTAGTTGCGGCGATTCATTATTGAGGAATTTATCGAACACGGATGTAACAATTTTTACGTTGCGACATGATGGTTTTCAAAAATAAAACACATTTTTAGCAATATAAGGTGCTGTTATAAATCTAACTTATACTTACTACCTTTATACTTGTTTCGGTTTTAATTTGGGCGACAAAGAAATAAATGAGGCACATTTTATTTTATTAAGTTGTAATGCTTTATGATACTGGATTACCTTGTTGCAATTAGTTGTAGGAGTTGTACTGGAAGGGGGCTACAAAGAGAAACAACTGCGGACACGTGGATAGCATTCAGGGTGGAAAAGAACGGGGTTTTTAAACGCAAAAAGTAAATTTAAAAAAGGTAGTTGATCTACAGGGTGTCCAAAGTCAAGTGGTGTTATAAATTTTGACTTTCTTTACCTTTATACTTTATTAATTAATTTTTAAATATGTGAGAAGAGAGAAGGCAGTGTAACAGATGATTCAGTCTTAAAAAGGTTTCAACTAGATGTTTTTGCTGAAACAGCAAATTAGACAGCGGGAACGCTAATCCTTCGTATGTGTTTAGGCTAAAACGGTTATCCAGTAGCCCTTTCCAATGAATTTACTTTGCAGGATTATGTATAGTTATTATGTATAGATTATAAGGTAGTGTCAAATGCCGATCATTTGCACTACTATTAAGTATAATATGTCAACGTAACATCCATACGTAAACAATAACCTTTGAAGAATAAAATTTAATTATTTACGATTAAAAACCCTTTTTAGAACAGTTTTTGTAAAAAAATACAGTTTTTGTAAAATTAACTAAAACGATGCTCATATTCTAGTTGCTGGAATATTGTCGTTAATCTCATTGAAATCGCAGTTGTCTCTTGAAAACCTTGAGAAACTTTAAATTTGTACAGTCAACCTATTTTTTAATTTTGACATAGATAGCCTATGTCTTAGTTCTGGGGGGTGTTGGCGGTTTGTAAGATGGAAAATATGTAACAGGTTTCCATAGAAACCACCAGAGCTAACGTATTGAATTTTTAATATAAAAGATTAAGAACAGCTGTTTAGATTAAGTGAAAACATTCCCTTTAGACATATCCATGATCTAACCTTCCACAGGGAAGTAAATATAAACATTATTACCACACATTTTTACAAAAAACCTATGAGTATTTAAAGTGTGAATAAGCTGTGTACTGATGTCCTCCATAGCTTTGCTTAAAGTTCATAATTTAAAACCTGTAGATTATGTATTTCTTCGCTCTAAAACATTTGCAAAATGGAGATATTTTCTTCAAATTTGGTGTGAACTCTAAGGTAACATTCTCTTTTATCAGTTAGAAAACTAAAGTGATTTAATTAATTAAGAAGGTAGTTTCTGGACATTTTGGGGGTTTAAATTTTTTTTCACCGATGATTTCATTTTATAGGGTTATTACGTAATTAATTTTAGATTATAAATTAATGATTTGGTTTTTAAATCTTTTCTCTTGGTTTATTGGTTACCAAGATACAGAATTTTGTGGATTCTGTATTACGCACTAGTTTATCATTCGGGATAAACTATAAAGGTATTTACCATTAGAAGTGTATTATTAAATGAGGCACATTTTATTTTATTCAGTTGTAATGCTTTATGATACTTGATTACCTTGTTATAATTAGTGTAGGAATTACGGGGGGGTGGTGTGTTGAAAAACGATATTTTCAGCCAGTTAGAAAATTTAATGACGCAGGTGATGCTAAGGATCTATTTAAATTTGCACCAGAGTTGTTTTAAGCCGCAGTTCTGTTTTGGTGCTCGTTACTAACTGTATACTTAATACTTCCTACAACAGGAGTAGTTTATATCTTAGAGTTTGTGCAAATGCGTTGAATGAAGTGCTACACGGCAGGGGCGCCCATGCGAATCTTTTTTCCTCCCGAGCGAGTGGTCGGCGCCCGGGGCGGGACGTGGGCGAGGGCCGGAGCCGCGATCCGCCGCGGGCTTGCCGAGGGCCAGTTCCCGGTTGTTTGCCGAACGTCAGACTATCATTATCCCCTCGTAACTTTCGTGCGTTGCGATCGCTTTTAATTTGTGAATCCGATAAACACGCAGCGACCCGGCCGGAGAACGCTTAATAAAGACATTAGTATATTTAAATACCCACACCGATTTAAATAAGTGATAAGTGACAATAATGCAAATGCGAAGTATTCGTATGCATTCGATAGACATTTAATTATCCTATCAATCGACTAGGATTATATATTCAATCCGTTCTTTGAATACAAATGGAATTGAGGTTTGAGATTTCTTTCCGTATTTGGTTTTCATCAGAATGCTGATTTGTTTTATATTGTACCTGTATTGTGCCAAAGGCATAATATAGGTTTAAATACAACGGTTGTGCACTGTTGAATATATTAAGTGTGTTCGTGTTCTGCAAAATAAACGTTTTATATACTGGTACTGTGTATAAACAAATCCACTCGGTTAAATAATTGTTCTATCTTCAATCCCAATAAAAGATTATTATATTAAAGGATTTGTTTCGTAAAAACCACACAACAACAATAATGCTTTTCATGCTCAGCATTTCAAATATTGTGAGTTAAAATACTCTGACAAAAATCTATAAAATCTTGCAATAACGTTTTTAATATTTTAAAATAAATATAATAGAATAATTTCATTGATTAATCGCAACAAATGAATCTATAGTCATCAAAGAGTGTTGTTAATATCACAGAATTATTCGTTGCCCTACCCTTACAAACCCTTTACTTACCCTGCATTGACGCCCAATTTACTAAATAATAGTTTATCAATGTGAGCGGTCTAAAAAAAATAAGAAGAGGGCAAAAATTGTATGAATATAATTTAAACCATTTTTAAACGCCTTCAAAGCACTGATGAGTCTGCATTACGTTTACGTATGTCCGTACAGTCTCATGACAATGTAGGCGTTGCCGTTTACACTGTTCAATGGCCCATACTATTCAATGGAAGTATTGATGTAGTACTCACGTTACATTGATTCTAGTCCGTGTTTGACAAGTTCGTTTGGCAACAAAATCGACATAAACTATCTATAAACTATTGGGGGGGGGGTTTGTACCCCAAAATAGGTTTTTAAATTTATTTACGTACTGTATATTTGAAAAAAGGTAACTTTTCTTTTTACTATCAGGTTCAGCTAAAAACACACAGTTTAATATTTTAAATTATGACTCTAGTCAATTGGTTGAGATATTCAAAATGGTAAACATTAGCCAATGTACTGCGTTATGGAGAAACGCTAAAATTCAATAACTCACTTATTGACATGGATATGTCTTAGTTCTGGGGGTGCTGGCAATTTGTAAGATGAAAATTTGCAACAGGTTTCCATAGAAACTACTGGGGCTATTGTATTGAATTTTTAATATAAAAGAATAAGAACAGCTGTTTAGAAGAACTGAACACTTTGCCTCTAGACATATCTATGTTCTAACCTTATTTCCCGCAGGGAAGTAAATACAAACATTTTTACTTAAATATTCTTTTAAAATTTTGCATACAAGTCCATCTAATTAAGTTGTGCATCCATAAAACCCCAAAAATTTGTGCTTCTTACTGCAGCAAATATACGTATTCGTTGCAATTCTTACGGAGTATAGATAAATTGGTATAACTCGCTCAGTTGTTAACATAATTTGATTTCATTTTTACGTGATTTGACTTAGCGAACCAGCCTTAGTATAAGAAATTTTTGATGTAAAACAAGTCTGAATGTAGAAAACCTGCATTCTCAGTAGTATTCGCTTATTTTGATGGGAATAATATAAGATCTATGAAATTCGCTCTACGCACTCCAGCGTGTTCCGAGCCATCTCGTCTACACACACCCTGCTTTCATAAAGCTAGATGTTTTTCATACAAGTTGACGAGTCGTTATGGGCGTATCATAAACGAGACAGGACCGTTTAGATCGAGTAGCTAGAAGACAATACGGCGGCGGCGGCGGCGGCGGACAGCTCGGTTTAACCCATATAGAGCGCTAATGCGGCCGCACACGGAATGTAACCCCATAATAGACTCGATTGTCCTCTCATTCCACCGGTGCTTTACTGCCTATAAACTTCCCCCGGTGAACGCGTCACCGTGTGTCCGCAATACGCAACGCGTCCCGGCTCTGTGAGGATGGAACGGTTTAGTTTATAGAACTGGTACGATATACGCAACGCGTCCCGGCTCTGTGAGGATGGAACGGTTTAGTTTATAGAACTGGTACGATATACGCAACGCGTCCCGGCTCTGTGAGGATGGAACGGTTTAGTTTATAGAACTGGTACGATATACGCAACGCGTCCCGGCTCTGTGAGGATGGAACGGTTTAGTTTATAGAACTGGTACGATATACGCAACGCGTCCCGGCTCTGTGAGGATGGAACGGTTTAGTTTATAGAACTGGTACGATATACGCAACGCGTCCCGGCTCTGTGAGGATGGAACGGTTTAGTTTATAGAACTGGTACGATATACGCAACGCGTCCCGGCTCTGTGAGGATGGAACGGTTTAGTTTATAGAACTGGTACGATATACGCAACGCGTCCCGGCTCTGTGAGGATGGAACGGTTTAGTTTATAGAACTGGTACGATATACGCAACGCGTCCCGGCTCTGTGAGGATGGAACGGTTTAGTTTATAGAACTGGTACGATATACGCAACGCGTCCCGGCTCTGTGAGGATGGAACGGTTTAGTTTATAGAACTGGTACGATATACGCAACGCGTCCCGGCTCTGTGAGGATGGGACGACGTAGTATGGTACGCAATACGCATTTGTCTGGGCTGTGTTAGAATGGAACGGCGTAGTTGGTACAGATGAAACGCAATACGCATGCGCGTTCCAGCTATTTGAGGAGTTTTCCGTGAGCGTAATGTTATTAATTTTAATATAATAATTTATTTCGTTACCAGGACGATTCGTTTACACTGCGATGATTACTGTAAGTCACCCTTATGAGTATTACTGGATATACAGTATATTTTTTTTCTCTGGTTGTAAAGTAGAAACGGTGAATCTGCAAAAAAATTTGGACCAATGTGTTAAGTTTTCGAAATAGTGGTTTGTCGTATGACATAAAACCAATAAACGCCGTGATATCGGTATAGCGCAACATAGGTTGTAAAATGTCAAGCCGAAATCGATCTAAAATTTATGAAAAAATTTCTCATGATTTAAAATTTATATAATTTGTTTTTGGTTAGACTTGAACCAACTTTGTTTTTCAAAATATGAAACACAGAACATGAATAAAACACAAAAAAGTTTAGAGGTATACGTAAAATTTATTGTCATAGATTTTTTTAATATATAGGCTATTAAATACTAATTTAATAATCACTAAACTAAAATGCTATATTCAGATTTATTCTGTCACGTCAAGGAGCAAACGTCACTCAAATAATGGAATAACACTTACCGGTGGCGCAGCGGGTAATAATTTGCCGAGATAAGATAACAAGAAGAAATAGTCTAGTAGGACGTGTTAATACTGCGGCAGTGAAGGGTTTATTAGGCCGGGTAATTACGCAGAGTGCTCGAATCAAGATGTCCACGGATCAACGAGATCTGGTATCCAGTGTACTGATTATTATCTGAAAAGTGCAAAAAGCGATGATGACTGAGTGGATAAGGTTGATGAGGAGGCGGAGGCGGTCGCGTGATACCCATCTGCAGTCTGGAGTGGACCATAATACCCTCACAAGAAGAATGGGTTTGTTCATTCCAATAAAGTTACACCCTTTAGTGTTCAGAAAAATAATTTATATGCAAAAAATATAAGTGAATATAATATTTAAATATTAGTGTTTATTTTATATAATGTATTGCTTTATTCAAACCATTAAATTTATTCACATTAATTGCGACACCGACATTCCCTGTTGGGTGTTTTAAGGGGAGTTCGAATTTAAAATTTCTCTATAACTACTTAAGATATACATTTGACTGTTATGTTGTTTTCAAGAATGTCTAATTATCTAGTTCTGCATACAGATATTTTTACTTGACGTAAAAAATAAAATTGCTATGGATTTTTGAAATCTCCAAGACTTTTATCCTAAAAGCTATAACATTTTAATTTTTTATAGAGGAAAAATAGTAAAATATTTTTAAAATAATGTATAAAAAACTAGAGCTGAGTTACATTTAACCAGTGTAAAATTTTAGTTTGATATCTCAAACATTTTCCTTGAATCTTAAAAAATATGTTATTTCGTAATACGAGAAAAACATCAACAAATCTTGAGACTTATAGGAAAATGAAGTTATTAATGCACAGAACTGTAAGAGGGCCTGTATGCGTCTTCCTCCTCTTAATATAGGTCTTCTTTAACGTTATCTACTACTTAATTATTACTAGATTAGATTAGATTATTGAAATTGTAACTATACCACAAGGTAGGCATTTTAAGCCAAGTATGAATGAGGATTGAGTGTAAGATGATTGTGGCGCCATCTTCTCGTCTTGTTACTGACCTACAAGTTTAACGTTGAATCCGAACCACGGCCTCTGAATTACGAATTGGTCTAATTGTGAGGATTGTGCTTGCAGATTAACGTAGTATTCAACTATGCGGACGTTAGTCCACATAGTTGAATACCGTACTACACTCACCGACCATTGCTCACAACTATCCACAATTCGTGACCTCCAAGTAGCTGGATTACAGGAAGACGCCACCATCCTAGTCCTTATTAATAATTACTAAGGTAATTAATTCTTGTGAATATGTAAATATGCATGTAATTGATACCAAGAAAACACCTGAGAAATGGCTAGTTAAGCTTGTAAAAACAATTTTTTAAGGTACTACATTTTTATTTGGATAGCATGTGTTATATATAATTTTAAACATCAGAAATCAGCTATAAATATTCAATCAAAACCTAAAAAGTTTAAAAAAATATTTTCACGTTAGGACTCTCCTTGAGGCGAATAGAGCGAAGGGCGTGTGTGGTGAGTTCAAAGGGTTCCATTTTAAAATCAAATTATAGGTGTAAAATTTGCAAAAAATTGATTCGCTGTAAAATGAGTTAACAGGATTGATATAATCGGCGTTAATTCAAACAAAGGTAGGAGGAGGAAGTGCAGGTGGCGGGAGTGGAGTGGGAGCCGCGATCGCACGAACAAGTCATTAACGGGTCGGTCTTCATCGTACGATCAGATCTGAGCTAAACAGCTGTTATCGGACACTCCGCCAATGAGCGGCCTACGCGCCCGTCGCTTATCGCCGCCATATTCCCAGCAACTTCTCGTCTGCAGAGTGCGAGAAACACTCTACTTGTAGCAACTGTTGAGCTACGTTCTTGTCATTGCAACTAGTCACTTTTAAATTACTAGTTAGTCCTGAGATCACGGATCTGTCTGAATAGGATATTTAATGTTCTCTAAAAATGTGTTCTCAACCTTACGACATTTTGCGTCTCGTAAACTGCCAAAAACCCTCAGAGCTTAGACATATTAATGTCAAAAACAAATTAACCTTTACAGTGTATCTGCTTATGGCAATTCAATACAGCAACACAAGTGTTACCCATAACCCTAATAGCCAGTTCACTGCAGGTTATACAGATTAGGTTCAGTCATTACGTCTTTAGTGTATAATTCCTTTAATTGAGTAAGGCTACAAGTAAGATATTCTGATACAGAATAGAGGCCACTCACTGTGATGCCGCAATGAGTTCATATCTCGGGACGATTGAAGTGGTGTGGTGCTACCATCGGGGTTTTAGTAGTTTTAGTGTTTTTAGTGTTACCTCTGTAAACAGAGCTCCTGGGGTGTTTTCACACTGTTCCTCTTTCCCGGAATGGAAAGAGGTTCATGCGTCGAACATTTCCCCGGTATTGATCCAAAACAAGGGAGACGATCCCTTTGAGGCTAAAAAAGTGTATAATTCACCATTAATATTCACAGTGTAATTCATTTCACCCCCTTTTTTTATAAACATATAGTGTGCATGTAAAAATAAATGAAAAAATACGCGTTCCTTTTATTTAAATGGTGGCTACATTACCTTTGGTTTTTATTTAATTTAGTCCGAAAGACTTAGATCTACAATCAGTCCGGATGAATATTTTTTATATTTTCCTTTTGCTGTCTGAAATATATAAATGGTTGATATTATGTATTTTTATCGAATATTTGATAGTGTGTGTGTGTGCGTGTTTGTGTGTTTTTGCGTGTACGTGTGAGAGTGTTTATTTACCAGGCTGTAAAATGATCAAAGGTGCCCTGTAAGATGATATAGTCCGTCTCTATTTTTCATATATGTTTTAATGTTTCAAGTCCACATAAATAGACTTAATTTCTTTTACAAATATTTTGGCTTCAAATACTTGAATAGGCCGCAAATTCAGAAAGGAAATAATAACTATACAATATTTTATATTTGCCAGCGAATATGAAACTAATAAGTCTGTCAAGCCATGTAACAGTTTTGTATAATGTATAAGCTTTGTATATTAGCTATGTATAAGCTTTGTATATAAGCTATGTACAAAGCTGCGAGGTGTGACGGGTAACAATAGTAAATAATAAAGCTTTAATAATCAATTTTAGCTTTCTTACTTAGTCTTCATAGTGATTTTTTAAAGATAAAAAATAAATTTAATTTTAAATTTATCATCCCATCTGATTGAAATGTATTTTAGGATCATTATATCTAAAATCAATCAGCCGAAAGAAGCTCCCATTGGCAAAAATTGCATTAGGATTAAAATTTACAAACAGTTTATACAATTTATTGAAATTAAATCAAAATGCAGTTTTCCCTCCTCCTCCTTCCCAAAAAAGCAACAAAAACCTTTTTTGATACTTTAAGGGAAGTCCCGGGCTGGGGACCGGCTTGGCGGAGTTAAAAACTGTGGTGGCCCTGAAAAGGGCCGTTTGGCCAAGGGAACGCTATGTCCCTTGACTGGTATGTAAGGGGAGTTCCCTAAATTACCGGCCCCAATTTATAGAAGTTTCGGACTTCAAAATGGAAAAGTACTATACCGCCAAGAAACCGTGGCTGTTATGACGTACCTTTAGCGAAGGACATCATACTAGCCAAACGCGAACCGATTTCGATCTGGAACTTCCAGAAAACGTACGGTCACGCCAAACACCCGTGGCTATTGTGAAGTGCCTTTCACGTAGGTCTTCACAATAGCCAAACCCCTTTCGAACCCAATTTGGAAGTTCCGGACTTTTAGAAAACGGTAATAACGCACATTTACGCATAAAAGACGTGGCCGTTATGAAGTTACTCGCCCGAAACACTTCACACAGCCACTATGTTATAAAGTCGCGAACTTCGTTTATATCGTTCGGTACGCCAGGAAACCTGGGCTGTTGTGAAACTCCTTTCGCGAAGGGCTTCACAAGAGTCATACGCGTTCCGTTTCCGCTATAGAAGCTACGGGCTTCC
Source organism: Nephotettix cincticeps (assembly GCA_023375725.1). NCBI lineage: Eukaryota > Metazoa > Arthropoda > Insecta > Hemiptera > Cicadellidae > Nephotettix > Nephotettix cincticeps. The sequence continues at coordinate 27,140,739 of CM041785.1, forward strand.
ACAGCAACGACCTACAACGCATCTACAGGGAAATAGCCTCTTAACATGTACCGCGAAACAAAACGTTTACTTGACGAAGTTGGTTAAGAGACTAAACTTTGGTTTCCATGGAGAACGCAATTTAATTTTTATCACAGTACTTATTTGTTGCCAAGGCATTACAAATTTAAAATACTAGATTTATAAAATTTTACTAAATACTACAACTCGTACAAAGGACGGGCTTACTGCTAGTACTATATAAAAATTAAAATTATAACATACTCATTAAGTGAGCGGCAACGTTCTTGCACTATGTTGATCACAGGAGGAATCTCCCAGACGAATGAAAATTGGATTTTATCGTGTCTGCCCCTGGTTTACTGTCACATATAAATCCATCAATAAAGGGTATGAAAGATAAAAACCACAAAGTAAACAATACTAGTAATAATACTAGAATATCTACCTTAGTTCAAATATATTATAAATGACATAAGTATTTCATCACACCCACGATTACAGCTAAATTTCAGATCATTTTGGGGTTACATTCTCAATTCTGACAAAGAGTGGTCAGGAAAGCGAACATCGAAGTCACCTATAAAATTACCGAGATTACGCACGGTTTAATTAAGGAGATTTAACTTTTGACAATGTTTTAATTAGATCATCAAGGAGGGGTCGCTGACCCGAGACGTGCTGCCCTCACGCGGACTAATGGACAACTCTTTTTAAATTCGCAGCTTTCCCCCTAAATAAAGGCGATTCTCGATTAAAAGTGGTCGTAACAAGTCTGGCGCACGTCTGAGCATGTGCATGACCCGATCACCCCTCCAAATTGCCTCCTCCCACCGACTGCGAGTGATGACCTAACCGCGGCGTTTCCGATATTGGCGAAAGTGATTGGCAGGTCGACACTCGTCACGTAGCCGATCGATTAATGTCTAAAAATAACGGTTACATAACTCGGTTTGAAGGCTACGATGTCTGATTTTGAACGAGTGTGTTGTGATGATTCGACACTGAGCTGGGCTAACGAAATTATCGCACTCTACACTGACTAAACTAAAATATCTGTAAATTTTGTACATGAAATGCTTACGTTGATTGGTCTCTGAATAAAAAATAAGAAACTCCTGTTGTGGTTTATCCCATTTACGTTTGATGTTGGTCGTAAGTATATTAGGCAATGTGTTAGTTGACATGAAATGGTCGCTGTTTTACTATAACAGCGATGGCTCTTGATGAAGCACAAGGTCATTCTCGATCCACGAATTGTAAAGGAAAGCTTTAAAAAGTGAGGAACACGAATTATTTTAACCATAGTAGAAAATAGTATACCTACACAAAATTGTGACTCGTAATAATACACACACACATACAGGGCACAGGGGTTCCAAAAAGAGGAACATTGAGAAACATTATCCCTTGATAATGTGTATTTATTTACAAGACACTGATGAACTTGAACTGACGGATGGAGTGAGTTTTGTTATTTTGTGCAAAAAACTGTGATAAGTTTGATTAGTTTTATTTCCTAATTCTCGTAGAACCTGATTTGCCACGTTTGACGTTCTTGGGCGTTTCTCTCAAGTACCACATGTATGCAGACCACAGTTCACCCTTGCCCAAACCAGGAGCGTAGTATCTCATTAAGGTTTATCAATGAGAGGCGCGCGTCAGTCACCCGCACTTTATGAGGGGGTGGTTTGCATTCAATGAGAAGCGGCCATTGTACGCTGGGAACCTGTCTCTTGGTCTGACAAATGTTGGGACGGCGACGGTGTTGTAGGTGTTTCCATCGCCGTCACCGTCGCCCTGGACACACATGTATCGGCCAGATATACTTGCATCTAGCGTAGCCCGGCTACACACTGGTGTCGTACGACATTGTCGTGTATGAAGGATGAGAAACCAGCCTGTGTTATCTAATCAGAGCTCTCACACTGCTTGCAACATATACAGGGTGTCCATGAAAAACGTTTCAGGACTTCGGTGAGTGATTGGGTATATTAAGAGGGAGAACAAGGTTCCAATAGAGGTATGGCCTAAAACACTTATTTTCTCAGATATCCGCCATTTTGTAATTTTCACAAAATATTTTTTTTATTCAAACATTTTATAACGGATTATTTTGAAATTTCGTATGTGTTTTACACTAGTAGATTAGTATTATTAAAAATATTACTAGCATGATCCAAACTCAAAATCTAAAATTGCGGCCATTTCTAAATTTTACCGTTAACAAAGTATTTAAGATTTAAAATTTGAAATCGCCGCCATTTTGGATTTTGAGCTTGGGTCATGCTAGTTATTTTTTACTAATAGAAGTCTACTAGTTTAAAACGCGTACCAAATTTGAAAATAATCCGTTAAAAACATTTGAAATATTTTATTGAAAATACAAAATGGCGGATATCTCAGAAAATAAGCGTTTTAGCCCATACCTCTATTGGAACTTTTTTCTTCATTTTAATGTACCTAATCACTCACCGAAATCCTGAAACGTTTTTCATGGACACTCTGTATGAGAGACATCATCTCTTTATCATACATGGATCACATGGGACCGTTTAGTCGATGTTTGGTAAAACATGTCGCGCGAGACACCACCCCGCTCAATAAGTCTGTGGGGAGTCTTACAACCAAAAAAAGTGTCTTGATTGTGCTTTGTGTGTTTGTAAGTTGTTATTTGTGCTTTTGAAAATTTCTTCGTCGGGCAAACTGACTTTCCAACATTTACAGTCAAGTAGGATTGGAGAAAGGACCAATTTCTACGGGTATGTGAATCCTACGTCGAAGACGTCTTCGTCCCACAACTGCAAGTAATAATATCACTTCATCCTCTTCTGATGACAACATACGTTTGATTGAACAGAGCTTCCAGTAAACATATGACATGTGTTTAGCTGTTTTAATCACTTCCCTTTTGATTTGTTTCGGCTATGCCTCCAATAAGCGTTGTAGTTTCTTGCGTAACTTCATTAATTATGGAATATAACGCCTAAGTAATTAAATAATATGCTTACAAAATATTAAAAAAATGCATGTTAGAGTTTATTATTTAATATTTTATAAAAATGAGATAAATAAAGAATAGCATTGGGCAAAACCAATTAATTGAAGTAACATTTATGGTACAAAGCCTGGTTTCTAATAAATTTTGTATTTGGTATATGATAAAGGAAAATTAATAGGCAGTGGGCGCCTACCGAAAAATATGCAACCACTGAAGATAAAGATTCACAGACTAAAGATGGGTTAACCAGGTTGAAAGTTAAGCAGCATTCAGTGGGATCACATTGAGCACACTAGAGGGTGTGATTACATACTATGTAGAAAAATCAATTTGTCACAGCAGACCTACGTACTCAGTGAGTTTTTATTGAGTCAAATATACTAAGAGATAATAAAACCAAGGTTGGCCATAGTTTTAATCACATGAAATCTTTTTCAAAGTTTCTTCATGGAGGAGGAAGTCATATCAATTTACATATTCTTACTAGGAATAAAATGGAAAAGACAAAGTTTCGCAAGAAATTACAGTCCAGAGAAAAAAGTGTGTAACAAGATTCATCACAATACTTAAAATTAAACAGACTCACCGAATCCTACTTGTATCCCATATAATTAATATTAGGGATCTAAAGACAACGCGCTGTGTTTACAATATCTGTATCTCGGTAACCGATTCATATACACTAAAGTCAATATGAAATACTAGATTTTTGGTTTTTGTCAGTTTAAACATGTATAAAAACGTAAGCCAACACTTTTTATCCAATACTTACCATTCAAAATATGGATCTAAGCCCATCTTCATTAAAAAATGCAACTTCTTTAATTTAGAAATGGGTAAATTGAAAAACAGACATTTTAAAGTTATTTAGACTTTACTAAGGTGACTAGGTTATTAATGGAAATAATATTTCAGTCGGATTTCGAGAATGACGGTAGTTTAGGCACTAAGCCTTTTATGGTGTCTTCTATCTGTTTTATCCCATGCTCGGCGAAATTTTTGGCACTGTTTTGCACCTCTTTGATCTTGTCTTTGCCTGACTCTATTTCACTGATGCTGAATATACCGGCGTTTGCAACCACCACCATCAGCGCCGCTATCAGTAGGATCTGTGAAAATACAACAACGATCAACAACAACAACAACAATCTAATTGATTCCGTTTATTAAACGGACGGAGAAAGTTAATTACTTTAGTTTTGAGTTTCGGATTTCAGTGGTAATATATAATTGATTGTTGTTCAAAGGTTTAGGACCTTTAAGGCAATTAAAACTCGTTGTGAATGATTTGTGATCGTTAAAATGACCAAATAGAGAACTTATAACTAATAAAAGTGTTGCTCATAGGTTTTGTGCCAACTGTATTTTGCACCAGTTATTGGTAAAAATTAAAAAAATCAGAGTCCTATATTTGGGATACTTAGTTTCTATGACGTTTTGAGATTAAATAGAATTGGAGAAAAAAATGTTTTTCCTAAATTATTTGTATTTCATAAGTCATATTGACTATGATAAATATGTTTGTATTTACTTCGCTGTGGGAAATAGGTTAAATCATGGAAAAAGTGAATTTTTTCTGTTCATCTAAACAGCTGCTCTTATGTTTCAAATTTCCATCGTACAAATTGCTAACACCCCCCCTCCACAGAGTTTTATTTATGTGAAAAAACATATGATTTAATTTGTAGATGTAAAGACTATCTCATTACGCATTTTAGTGTGCGTACAAAATCCGTTCCCGAAAAAGCGAGAAAACGCACTTTTATTGTTAGCTTACATAGTCCATGCGCCACCGCCGCGCGGCCCTGGCGAGGAGGCGACGGTGGATCAGCTGGCACACCGCTTCTCGCTTTTTCGTGAACGGATTTAGTTCAACAAAGTATTTTTAGATTTGAAATAAAAATGATAATCTTTTCTTATGTTATGTAAACATTTTATGAAGATTAAAATTAAAATTTTTTCAGCCGCCATTTTGTAAATGTAAAACAAACTAAATAATACTTTAAGAATATTTTTCTACTCATTCAATAAATATGTTTGCAATATTTAGTTCCTGTAGTTTAAAGTTTCTGTAGTTTCTTGAGATATAAAGATTTTTGTAAAAAATACAAAATGGCGGACAGCGGCAAAACGAATTTCGCCATATTTACAGGAAATTTTTGTTTATTTTTATGAGTACTATCATCCCTTGAAGTTTGTCTCCAAATTTAATGAACACATTTACGAACGCATTTACGACGGTTAGAAATTCTCGTGTTGAATTTTTTAGGAGTTCGCCATTGCAATAGGTAAAATTATAATTATTTCACCTCTGCGAGTGATGTTTAAAATGGGATATAATTAAGAATAAAAAATATACTTTTAACTTTTAATCTGTACATATGTCATTCTAAGTATTCTTTGTTTATGATTGTTCATACTTCACAGTAATTAGTTGATGTTTTATTAAAGTAATACTGTTAAGATATAATTTTTACTTACATTTTCAATATTGCAACGGAAAAGAATCTTACATGTCTAGTTTACATAGTTGTATAGAAACAGTTTTTGGCATCTTTTAGATTGATTTTGAGTTGACTTATTGATGTTTTTTACTTTACAATTTTCACAAAATAAATTACATTAATTTTCCAGGAAAACTAAAATAAATTAAAAAATAACTTAACTACGAGTATTACCGTTAAAACCATCTGTTTAAGCCGATTAAAATAACTGACCACTTTTCTAAACTGACTGGCTGACTAGTTTGTTTAGTTGTTACTAAAAAAACTAGAATTTTCAATCTTTTGGTTACGTCTAATGATTTAAGAGAAAGCATTTAAATTTACTGTCTGTGGTCAGCAAACTACTTTGTCTAAGAGATCTCGATGTTATTCATAATTCAGTATACACTATTAAAATTTTGGAGATTATTATAAAAATCCTTATTTAATGTATTAACTATTAAAAATGTTAAAGCGTTTTATAAACATAAACTATAGTATCTTTGTACTGGTATACGCCCTACGTAAACGCGATAATGGCCATAAGTCTCACCGAAAGTAGTTGTCTCATAGTGGAGCGATCTTGTGAGGCCGCGAGCACGGAACGAAGTAGAGATTTAGTCACGGCTCCGACACTATTCGTTAGCGTCGCCTCTGATGTTGACTTTAGCTCAACCACATGTGAACAATATATAAATTACGACACATCATTCTCTTATTAATTACCATCTATTCATTCGTTCAATCAGGCGCAGTTTATGTAATTGTTACTCGTCCTGAGATTCGCTGATCCAACAGCTGGCAGTAGACTTTGTGATCTATTGATCATCTGTTGCGCATATTGCGCATTTTGCTAAGATCAATATCTCTAATTTAATAAAAATCGTTGAAAATCTTCAATCACAATTCATTTTCCTAAAATATAAAGACGAGTTTAATAATATAGCTGCCATTTACACGTATAATTTCTTTTAACTTTAAAATAGCCCTACAAACGGTAAAAGTATTAAATATTAAAATTCGCAGTACGTTAAACCATTCCGTAATGCAAGACTTTGTGTGTTCTGATAATCCATTCATTTGAATAAATTATATTCAAAATGTTTCTTAAAGATGTAATTTTTACATTGATTCTGTTTAAGGGTAGTCCGACGTCCAAAATCGTAAATTTTGGTAATTTTTGTTTTTTTACCAGTGGTAAAATTTTGACATTTTGATACCATAAACCATAAATTTTGATAAATTTATGCGGCATAAATTCATTTTGTTAAATTGGCCTCCACGGAGGATCCATGCAGTTTCCTAGCAGCTGCTGCACTACCAACCCAACTCCACCATTCCCCAAAAAATATTTTTTTTAAACGCAGGTACACATAACTTGGTGCTCTGCCTCTTCTTTAGATCACGTAACAGCTGTACAAAGTTCAGGATTTTTAAAGAAAAAGTATGCAAATAGTATCATGTAAAAGTATCTTAGAGTAGGCTAACATGGCGAAGAGTTTTACATCCTATAACGTACTATGATCCTTAAATTATATTTTTTCATATCTCTGCCAAATCAATATATCAACTTCAGAGTATTCATCTTCCAACACTCCTTATAGTCTAAGTTACAGTGTGTGTATTTTGCAGTAAAAGCGGTTGATATTTTTAGTCGAACACCGCAACAGAGACGTTAATTAGAATCGTAATTTGGTGTGGCTAGTCTCCGGTAGAGCGCAGCACACATCACCGTGTCGTGTATGTCCACCGGTAATTAAGCTGGGCAGATATGTGTGGGTGTATACTTATACTAACAACCAGCTGGAATATATTAGTGGCCACCCGCTTGCCAAGGCGTAGCTCACCCACACTTGGCACTCACTTCTGAATACATTTTCCACTTGCTCTGTTTTGCAAACAACGTGAATAATTTTAATTTCGCTCCTTTTAAGGATTGTTGTTGTTTCTGACTAAAAGAACTTTTTTTAATTTTTTGATTAAAAAATTAACAGAAATACGTATATACACAGCAAATTTTTTAATGTTTGAGATTACATTCTTGTATTTTCTAAATTTACATTTTATAAAAATTCCAACAAAAATTAAAATTGAATAAAAATGTTAAATAAGATAAGACTATATTATACTGTTACCTATTATGTAATTGTATATTAATCCATAAAATATATTCGAATTCTTTTCCTTAAATCAATTTGGCTACTTTAATTCCATTTCAATGGCTATGCAGTTTTGTAAATTATTTTTTCTACTCCAAATATGTGTTAACACTATGATAGAATTTTTTGATATACAGTTTTGGTAGCTTAATTCTATGTAGTCCTAAAATATATAAATCTTGGAAATTTTAATGTTTTCTGAATATTATCTCATTTACGATTAGAGGGTTTCCATCACAAAGAGGGGTTGGGTAGAACATGGGGTCTGGTTTGCAATCGGCGAATTCGCTAAAAAAAGAGATATATGTTAATTCAAGTTTAATTTGGCGGAATCGGAATCATTTGGCGATGGAGTATGTGTTATGGGGACGGAACGAAAGTAAGCCGATCGCTCAGAGCGAACACTCGAACACTTGATCGTGTTGCAACGCTATCTGAAGGCGAATCTGCGAACTAACGGTTGTCGGTCATCGAGAGGTCCGCCAGACTGCGTGCTCTGCTCACATAAACCGCCGTCGTGACGTCACGAATTTGAAGATTACCCGAGAAATTAATCAATTATCGCGTAAAATTTAAAATGCAAGGGTATATTTGGGAGCCGTACCACCGGGAGTGAATAGGTTATCTCTGGTTGCGATTTTAATTGTCTCTGTCATGAATAAATTATGTATGCCTCAGTGATAGTAATGACGTCATTTTCAAAGGCTGGCTCCCCGAAATGGGTATTTCCGTTTGTCCTTGTAAGGCTAAGGAAGTCTGGAATATAATTTGACCTCTATATTTAAATACTAAATGTTTTTTACTATTACTTATTTTTCAATATTAAAATTAAAAGAAAAATTATTCCGTTTGACAACAAAATAGCAAAAGACCGGTTGCCTTAGTAATTATTTAATATTGATAGATTTAACATTGTCATAAAATGTATGCGTTTGAATTTAAAATTGTATGGAATTGTTAGCTGAGGCATTAAGTCGTGGAGAAGAAATAATAGGTACATAAATGTACACAATGTACATAAATGTATACTGTATACGTTTAATACACGTCATCTAACTACATTTAAACTTTTAGCATAAGGATTCGTTGTAGTACAATAATCAAGGTCTAGACTGTTAATAATCAGAAAAAGTAGCGTACACAATCTATCTAATAATGCTTATACAGTAACTAAATGAATAAGTTAATAATATCAATTAGTAATGTAATGAAGAATAAATAAAGTTAATAATGATACAATATTAACTTACGTACAAATAAATGAAACCGTAATAAAACTCAGTTAGACATTTCCCAGCCCCTGCAGTGGAGAGACGGCAAATACTGTACCAACGTCGTGTTGTATTAAGATTGTTGAAGGCGTCCATCCATCAAGATTGTTCTTACTCTTACTCTTAGTGAGAAATATTTACTGGTCCTTCCAGAGTAGGGAAACATTTTTAGGCCTAGTCCGGAGGTGGTCTTCATTTTAAAATATTTTTTTAGATAAAATATTTCTTTTACTTCTTTTAGATAAAATATTTAGGACTGGGAGCTTAATAAATTTGGTAAAAGTGTTCTTTAAAAAAATTGTCAGTTTATTGTCTTTTTAAATGTAGAAATCGGATCTTTAATTTAGAAAAATTATAGTTTCAGAGTGTATAAAACTTTTTATTTTTTCTTAATGGGTAACAATTCAGTTGGAAAATGAGTGAAAGTGAAATATTTAAAAAAATGTATTCCAAAATTAAAAGCTGTGTTTTTCTATCATTCGATCGTTTGAAACCTTGTCAAGGTTTATTTATTTAAGGGGTTTAAGAGAATGAAAGGGTCAAATTTCGTTTAGTCACTGATAAATTTCTAATTTTGATCAGTCATGACCCAGGTTTAAATCTTAACGTTATTAATCTACTTTATTACAGTACTACCCACTTTTTACTTTGTCGTCTGACCCTTATCTTTCTGTGATGCTTACAATGCACAAATGTGTGATATATGTGGGGAGGGAGGAGCCGTAGTCAAAAGAGGTTACATCCCTTAAAATATACTCGGTGAAGCCTTTTAGCTTGATCTAAGTAAAATCTACAACTGGCCACGTAGAGGGCGATACAGAAATATTTCGATTACAAACTACTGTAACTGTCCAGGTTCTCAGATCGTTAGGCGGTGAGGAACCTCGCCGATGCGTCATAAAACGCTAGCCACAGTGCGGCTATCTCTGACATCACGTGACGACGCACAGATCCCGCCTTGTACAGCGTCGCGAATCAAACAATGAACCAGGAATAACAAGTGTAGAAAGTCGCAGAGCTACCAATTATTTGTTATGGCATTCCGCGCCGTAAAGTCGTCAAGTAAACGCACTACGTCCTTTGACCGCAGCGCCGAGCGGAGCGATTTGTAACCAAACTCGCGTACACTCGGACAGCGGCTGAATACCGGGCCTACTGTCACTACCACAAGAAACTCATGCTTGGGAAATATGGATTTTACATTTTATTATTTTCACACGTGATAAATGGGCTACTTTTGTTTGAATTCCTTAATATTTTTGTAGATAAACAGTATAAGTTAACTTATTTTAGCACTAATCGTTACAGGATCACTATTAAACGGGGACCATGCGATCGCTCGAACGTGCGTTCGCTCGAACCTGTTTTTAACGTTACTCCGCCATGCTTTCTCCTGTAAATACTACCCTAAATATATTGTGACCTACCAATAGGAATAAAGTAGTTAGAGTAAATAAATAAAGTATGTTTTGGATCATTTTTGACCAATGGCCATCGATTAACCGTGACTTTGTGCGCGAAAGAGCGCTTGCTCAAACATGCCTTTTGTGGGACTAAGGGGTTTAGAGACGTTCAACCATTTCCCGGAAACCCGCCGTGTCTCGCTTCTTTGTTACCGAAACAATAGGAATAAATTTCTCTTTACTTGTTTTCAGGACAATAACTAATTTTGTTAAATGATTAAGGAGTGTTTGGAATCGTTTTCTATTTTATATCTAAGACGATTGCAAAGCTAAAACCTTGTCTTCAAAGCTGATAAAAAACTTAAATAATTTTTATGTGATAGTTATAATTGAGAGAGAGCGCGGCATAATAGGAGTTTGAAAAAATGATGCAATAAAACATACCGTAGGTCAATATGTATATAATTCAAAAATTGTTTTATTATTCATATATCCTGATAAAAAGATTATCTCAATTAAGACCAACTCAATTAATACTCTAAATTAAGGCTCCTGCTAACAATATTATATTCTATTCTCAACCAAACTTCCTGCTAACAAGATTATCTTCCAACCACAACCAAAAATCTTGCTAACGAGATTATCTTCTACCCTCAACCAAGTCTCCTGCTAACGAGATTATCTTCTACCCTCAACCAAGTCTCCTGCTAACGAGATTATCTTCTACCCTCAACCAAGCCTCCTGATAACGAGATTATCTTCCACCCTCAATTAAGGCTCCTACTAACAAGATTATCTTCTACCCTCAACCAAGTCTCCTGCTAACGAGTTCATCTTCTACCCTCAACCAAGTCTCCTGCTAACGAGATTATCTTCTACCCTCAACCAAGTCTCCTGCTAACGAGATTATCTTCTACCCTCAACCAAGTCTCCTGCTAACGAGATTATCTTCTACCCTCAACCAAGTCTCCTGCTAACGAGATTATCTTCTACCCTCAACCAAGTCTCCTGCTAACGAGATTATCCTCTACCAACAATTAAGTCTCCTGCTAACGAGATTATCTTCTACCCTCAACCAAGTCTCCTGCTAACGAGATTATCTTCTACCCTCAACCAAGCCTCCTGCTAACGAGATTATCTTCCACCCTCAACCAAGCCTCCTGCTAACGAGATTATCTTCTACCCTCAACCAAGCCTCCTGCTAACGAGATTATCTTCCACCCTCAACCAAGCCTCCTGCTAACGAGATTATCTTCCACCCTCAACCAAGCCTCCTGATAACGAGATTATCTTCTACCCTCAACCAAGCCTCCTGCTAACGAGATTATCTTCTACCCTCAACCAAGCCTCCTGCTAACGAGATTATCTTCCACCCTCAATTAAGCCTCCTACTAACAAGATTATCTTCTACCCTCAACCAAGCCTCCTGCTAACGAGATTATCTTCCACCCTCAACCAAGCCTCCTGCTAACGAGATTATCTTCCACCCTCAACCAAGCCTCCTGCTAACGAGATTATCTTCTACCCTCAACCAAGCCTCCTGATAACGAGATTATCTTCCACCCTCAATTAAGGCTCCTACTGACAAGATTATCATCTATCCCCTTTTAAAAAAAACTTCAACAGCACTTCTCGCTGGTATTCAATTAAAATATTTTCATTAACTCTGCACTTTTTATAAATATCCACCTTCATATTTGAAATACGACCATTAGGTTCCGCAACATTTTACATTTTATTACGGGTGAATTAAAATTTAATTCGCGTCGTTAGGTTGGTAATTGTTATCTGAAACGGCTGCAAACAGTTTTTATTAGATAATCAAGATTCTCGGGACACTTGTAAAGTAACGTTAGCATTTTATGCGGTTTTGAAATTTTAAGAGTTTTCCTGATCCTGGGATTCCTTGGGCCGGAATGCCCAGCTCCCAGTTCCCAGTTCCCAGCTCCTAGCTCCTTAGCTCTGGTTTATGTTCATTACCGCCGCTTGCCTCCCGCCACTCCGGCGAGCCTCGGCCGCCGCCTTATTAACCTTTCGATAATTGGATATATTCTTGCAACAGCGCGCGGTCTTGCGGGAACAACAATAATTAAAACCTCCAACTTAAAGTACCGAGCGGATTTTGAAACTGTATAGTTATAGTTTCAGTATAGTTATAGTTTCCTTTAAGGAAACTAAGATGATGAACTAAGGAAACTAAAAAGATGTATTTTATTATAAAATTAGTGATTACTGTAATACCAAATTCAAATCTATGTTAGCAATAAACTGAACTAATAATATCTATAATAATATCTGAACTATTTTAAATATCATAACTTAATTTAAAAGAGATTTAAACTCTATTTACTCCCAGGGACAAAAATTACACATTAAATGTATCTCGTCCTTACAAATAAAATTAAAGATTGAATATATGTCACCGGTACAATACTGTAAAGGTTTCTTGATTATTGTGGCATGACAAAAGTATCCAATCAGGTACATTCCCTATGCCTCGGTGCCAAAAAAAACCACTGATGATCAAAAAGGTTAGCAGTATTTTGGGGTTTTATATGTGTAGGTCTTTTTCTACATTTCTGTTGCTTATAGTGCTATAAATAAGAGGGTATGCAATGATTGTAATAAAACATGGCATGAGCGGTATACAGTATAAGAAGGAACTCAGCCATAAGCACTGATGGCATCGCCGTTGCATTTCCTACGGGTATTACCATTTTACAATAAGAAAGAATTGTTTAACACTAAATCGGCCCGCTATTAACATTCTATTTCCATGATATCTGTAGCTATCCTTTCCGACACGATATTTCGCCGTAAAGCGATCGGCAAGTGAACGAACCAAGAGAACTCATTATTCCTTATTCATCCGTGGTATTCGAGATAATCGGTGTATCAACAGGATGTTAATGGTGAATAGAAGTGGAGCATGTAACAGCGCATGTAATAGCATGGCGCATACCGCCAGTGTCCACTGCGCGGCGCGGCGCGGCGCGGCGGTGCCAACTGTAACCGTGATAAATCTGCGAGGACGCACCACAAGACTAATGTCACCGACCGATAGCATTTTCCGCATATCTAGGTGTGCCATAAAGATAAAATTATCGCGGATATTTATTGCTTGCTAATAATGAACACTGGCGATCTGAGAAAATAGAAACATTAATCAGCGTGTGAATCGGAGTGTTTATCGCGGGCTGTAGCCACAGGCGTTAGTCATCGGACACGGGAGGCGATTAGCGCTCTCTGTCGGGACTGGCAAACACTAGTGTACAACTGTATGTGTGTAAACGAAGTGTGTGTCGCGGGCTGTAGCCACAGGCGTTAGTCATCGGACACGGGAGGCGATTAGCGCTCTCTGTCGGGACTGGCAAACACTAGTGTACAACTGTATGTGTGTAAACGAAGTGTGTGTCGCGGGCTGTAGCCACAGGCGTTAGTCATCGGACACGGGAGGCGATAAGCGCTCTCTGTCGGGACTGGCAAACACTAGTGTACAACTGTATTTGTGTAAACGAAGTGTGTGTCGCGGGCTGTAGCCACAGGCGTTAGTCATTGGACACGGGAGGCGATTTGTGCTCTCTGTCGGAGAAAGACAGTTAAATATACCAGTTTAGGTTGCTAGTACTTAAAAGAGTATTGTTGAGTGAAATAATGGGTTTTGTATTAAAGTTTTTTTATTTACTTATTCGACTAAATATTACTCATATAAGTTGTGTGCATTGAGAAAGTAAATTGGCTATAAAAATCAGTTTCTTGTAATTTTGTTACAGGAAGAAATCGTTTGTTTTAAAAGTATTAAAACATTCAGCAAGAGCTACCATTTAGGTGCTAAACTGTAAATGAATTATTCACGAAAAACTGTTACATTCTAGAAAATCATAGGGTGAATCAAAATCGATCTTGGATTCAAATAAAGAGCTATTGATCGTAGAGGAGCAGACAACAGACAACCTATTATCACAAATTGCCGGGACAATCGTGGCCGAGCGAGCACGCACGTCTGTGAGATAGCGCCGAATATAATGAGATAAACCGATGGGCAGACGCGTGCCCGACACGCACACCCGCGCACGCACACACCTGCTGTTATCGCGTTATCAGGGTCAGGTGCCGAGTAATCTGTGCAAGGTGTTCTAATCACCGTCACGTCTTGCACGTGTCGGGGCCTTCACAGCGAGTGTCCCTTACACCCACGTCTGCTGTTATCGTGTAATTAGGGTCAGGTGCCGAGTAATCTGTGCAAGGTGTTCTAGTCAACGTCACGTCTTGCATGTGTTGGGGCCTTCACAGCGAGTGTCCCTTACACCCACGTCTGCTGTTATCGTGTAATTAGGGTCAGGTGACGAGTAATCTGTGCAAGGTGTTCTAGTCAACGTCACGTCTTGCACGTGTCGGGGCCTTCACAGCGAGTGTCCCTTACACCCACGTCTGCTGTTATCGTGTAATTAGGGTCAGGTGCCGAGTAATCTGTGCAAGGTGTTCTAGTCAACGTCATGTCTTGCACGTGTCGGGGCCTTCACAGCGAGTGTCCCTTACACCCACGTCTGCTGTTATCGTGTAATTAGGGTCAGGTGCCGAGTAATCTGTGCAAGGTGTTCTAGTCAACGTCACGTCTTGCATGTGTTGGTGCATTCACAGCGAGTGTCCCTTACACCCACGTCTGCTGTTATCGTGTAATTAGGGTCAGGTGCCGAGTAATCTGTGCAAGGTGTTCTAGTCAACGTCACGTCTTGCATGTGTTGGTGCATTCACAGCGAGTGTCCCTTACACCCACGTCTGCTGTTATCGTGTAATTAGGGTCAGGTGCCGAGTAATCTGTGCAAGGTGTTCTAGTCAACGTCACGTCTTGCATGTGTTGGGGCCTTCACAGCGAGTGTCCCTTACACCCACGTCTGCTGTTATCGTGTAATTAGGGTCAGGTGCCGAGTAATCTGTGCAAGGTGTTCTAGTCAACGTCACGTCTTGCACGTGTCGGGGCCTTCACAGCGAGTGTCCCTTACACCCACGTCTGCTGTTATCGTGTAATTAGGGTCAGGTGCCGAGTAATCTGTGCAAGGTGTTCTAGTCAACGTCACGTCTTGCACGTGTCGGGGCCTTCACAGCGAGTGTCCCTTACACCCACGTCTGCTGTTATCGTGTAATTAGGGTCAGGTGCCGAGTAATCTGTGCAAGGTGTTCTAGTTAACGTCACGTCTTGCATGTGTTGGTGCATTCACAGCGAGTGTCCCTTACACCCACGTCTGCTGTTATCGTGTAATTAGGGTCAGGTGCCGAGTAATCTGTGCAAGGTGTTCTAGTCAACGTCATGTCTTGAACGTGTCGAGGCCTTCACAGCGAGTGTCCCTTACACCCACGTCTGCTGTTATCGTGTAATTAGGGTCAGGTGCCGAGTAATCTGTGCAAGGTGTTCTAATCACCGTCACGTCTTGCACGTGTCGAGGCCTTCACAGCGAGTGTCCCTTACACCCACGTCTGCTGTTATCGTGTAATTAGGGTCAGGTGACGAGTAATCTGTGCAAGGTGTTCTAGTCAACGTCACGTCTTGCATGTGTTGGTGCATTCACAGCGAGTGTCCCTTACACCCACGTCTGCTGTTATCGTGTAATTAGGGTCAGGTGCCGAGTAATCTGTGCAAGGTGTTCTAGTCAACGTCACGTCTTGCATGTGTTGGGGCCTTCACAGCGAGTGTCCCTTACACCCACGTCTGCTGTTATCGTGTAATTAGGGTCAGGTGCCGAGTAATCTGTGCAAGGTGTTCTAGTCAACGTCACGTCTTGCACGTGTCGGGGCCTTCACAGCGAGTGTCCCTTACACCCACGTCTGCTGTTATCGTGTAATTAGGTTCACGTGCCGAGTAATCTGTGCAAGGTGTTCTAGTCAACGTCACGTCTTGCACGTGTCGGGGCCTTCACAGCGAGTGTCCCTTACACCCACGTCTGCTGTTATCGTGTAATTAGGGTCAGGTGCCGAGTAATCTGTGCAAGGTGTTCTAGTCAACGTCATGTCTTGCACGTGTCGGGGCCTTCACAGCGAGTGTCCCTTACACCCACGTCTGCTGTTATCGTGTAATTAGGGTCAGGTGCCGAGTAATCTGTGCAAGGTGTTCTAGTCAACGTCACGTCTTGCACGTGTCGGGGCCTTCACAGCGAGTGTCCCTTACACCCACGTCTGCTGTTATCGTGTAATTAGGGTCAGGTGCCGAGTAATCTGTGCAAGGTGTTCTAGTCAACGTCACGTCTTGCATGTGTTGGGGCCTTCACAGCGAGTGTCCCTTACACCCACGTCTGCTGTTATCGTGTAATTAGGGTCAGGTGCCGAGTAATCTGTGCAAGGTGTTCTAGTTAACGTCACGTCTTGCACGTGTCGGGGCCTTCACAGCGAGTGTCCCTTACACCCACGTCTGCTGTTATCGTGTAATTAGGGTCAGGTGCCGAGTAATCTGTGCAAGGTGTTCTAGTCAACGTCATGTCTTGCACGTGTCGGGGCCTTCACAGCGAGTGTCCCTTACACCCACGTCTGCTGTTATCGTGTAATTAGGGTCAGGTGCCGAGTAATCTGTGCAAGGTGTTCTAGTCAACGTCACGTCTTGCAACGTGTCGGGCCTTCACAGCGAGTGTCCCTTACACCCACGTCTGCTGTTATCGTGTAATTAGAGTCAGGTGCCGAGTAATCTGTGCAAGGTGTTCTAGTCAACGTCATGTCTTGAACGTGTCGGGGCCTTCACAGCGAGTGTCCCTCACACCCACTTCTGCTGTTATCGTGTAATTAGAGTCAGGTGCCGAGTAATCTGTGCAAGGTGTTCTAGTCAACGTCACGTCTTGCACGTGTCGAAGCCTTCACAGCGACTGTTCCTTACACCCACGTTTGCTGTTATCGTGTAATTAAGGACAGGTGCCGAGTAATCTGTGCAAGGTGTTCTAGTCAACGTCATGTCTTGCACGTGTCGGGGCCTTCACAGCGAGTGTCCCTTACACCCACGTCTGCTGTTATCGTGTAATTAGGGTCAGGTGCCGAGTAATCTGTGCAAGGTGTTCTAGTCAACGTCATGTCTTGCACGTGTCGGGGCCTTCACAGCGAGTGTCCCTTACACCCACGTCTGCTGTTATCGTGTAATTAGGGTCAGGTGCCGAGTAATCTGTGCAAGGTGTTCTAGTCAACGTCATGTCTTGAACGTGTCGGGGCCTTCACAGCGAGTGTCCCTTACACCCACGTCTGCTGTTATCGTGTAATTAGGGTCAGGTGCCGAGTAATCTGTGCAAGGTGTTCTAGTCAACGTCATGTCTTGAACGTGTCGGGGCCTTCACAGCGAGTGTCCCTCACACCCACTTCTGCTGTTATCGTGTAATTAGGGTCAGGTGCCGAGTAATCTGTGCAAGGTGTTCTAGTCAACGTCATGTCTTGAACGTGTCGGGGCCTTCACAGCGAGTGTCCCTCACACCCACTTCTGCTGTTATCGTGTAATTAGGGTCAGGTGCCGAGTAATCTGTGCAAGGTGTTCTAGTTAACGTCACGTCTTGCATGTGTTGGGGCCTTCACAGCGAGTGTCCCTTACACCCACGTCTGCTGTTATCGTGTAATTAGGGTCAGGTGCCGAGTAATCTGTGCAAGGTGTTCTAGTTAACGTCACGTCTTGCATGTGTTGGGGCCTTCACAGCGAGTGTCCCTCACACCCACTTCTGCTGTTATCGTGTAATTAGGGTCAGGTGCCGAGTAATCTGTGCAAGGTGTTCTAGTCAACGTCACGTCTTGCATGTGTTGGGGCCTTCACAGCGAGTGTCCCTTACACCCACGTCTGCTGTTATCGTGTAATTAGAGTCAGGTGCCGAGTAATCTGTGCAAGGTGTTCTAGTCAACGTCACGTCTTGCATGTGTTGGTGCATTCACAGCGAGTGTCCCTTACACCCACGTCTGCTGTTATCGTGTAATTAGAGTCAGGTGCCGAGTAATCTGTGCAAGGTGTTCTAGTTAACGTCACGTCTTGCATGTGTTGGGGCCTTCACAGCGAGTGTCCCTTACATCCACGTCTGCTGTTATCGTGTAATTAGGGTCAGGTGCCGAGTAATCTGTGCAAGGTGTTCTAGTCAACGTCACGTCTTGCATGTGTTGGGGCCTTCACAGCGAGTGTCCCTTACACCCACGTCTGCTGTTATCGTGTAATTAGGGTCAGGTGCCGAGTAATCTGTGCAAGGTGTTCTAGTCAACGTCACGTCTTGCATGTGTTGGTGCATTCACAGCGAGTGTCTCTTACACCCACGTCTGCTGTTATCGTGTAATTAGGTTCACGTGACGAGTAATCTGTGCAAGGTGTTCTAGTCAACGTCACGTCTTGATGGTGCATTCACAGCGAGTGTCCCTTACACACCCACTCTGCTATCGTGTAATTAGGGTCAGGTGCGAGTAATCTGTGCAAGGTGTTCTTCAGTCAAGTCACGTCCACTGTGTTTCACACGAGTGTCCCTTACACCCACGTTGCTGTTTATGTAATAATCGAGTAATCTTGCTGTTCTAGTCAACACCTACATCTGGTAAATTAGCATGCCTGCTTATCGTGTAATTTCAGGTGAGTTAATCTGTGCAAGGTTCACGTCACGTCTTGCATGTGTTGGCATTCCAGCGAGTGTCCCTTATCACCCAAAAGAGCTGTTATCGTAATTATAATTGGACAGGTTTCCTGTTTAATACGTCGACGATTGTTTCTAGATATGTATTAGGTCACCCACCTGTGATCTGTCACGTTTGTATCGTGTAAAAGAGCGTCTTGCCCCGTCATCTGTGTTTCGTTTTGTGTTTCAACCCTGCTTTTAATCTGTTTTCTGCGTGTAATTTCAGGTGCCGAGTAATTGTGGTTCTATTTCCCAATAATAATACATGCAATGATACATTTTTTTCATACCTTAAACATAGCGGTAGTTTATACATAAAAAAGGTATGTACTTGTAAATCTAATGAATAAAGTTCTTTAGTAAGCAAGGAAAAAGTCTACATAGGCAGGGCCTGTGCGTAGACTCGGGTTGCAACAAAAGCTGAAATTAAAAATGGGAGATATAGAATATAGTATAATACTATTAATAAAATTAGGAAACAAACTGAATCGCCATGGAACTGAGTCAAAAACTTTTGACTAAAATTATATATATTAAAACAATTTAAAATTATAAATAAAAAAAAAACGAAGTTAATCTATTATTATCAGGTGATAGGCTGAAAGGGAGAGGAGTATAGAGTGCTGTGTGTTAGTGTATTAGTCAGTCAGTTAAGGTGGTGTATCAGTTGTTGTATAGTGAAGTATAGGGTCAACGGTCAGGTCAGCTCAGCGTGATAACAGCCTCGGTATCCTCTGAACTCAGGCCCACAAGCCACTCCGTAACGTGCTTCTTAAATAGGGAAAGCGATGGTGAATATAGAATGTTGATTAATTTGTATCTGTCACACAAATTGCGGTAAATGATTTGGGTTAAGTGAAAACAATTTGTTTGTGAAAATGATTTTAATGTTTTTGGGACGTTTATACCTACATTTCGCGAGAAGCGTGTGTTGTGCGAATGGGTTGTTTTTTCAAATAAATTATTAAAGTTTTTGTATATGTGTACTAAAATAAATTTTACAAATAACTGCCGGACCGTCAAAATTCCTGATTCCAAAAATAGATCGTTAGTTGAATATCTACGATGTTTTTTAAAAGCAACTTTAAGAATAGTTTTCTGTACGACAAAAAGAGGTTGCAAGATGGTTTTGTATGCGCCACCAAACGCAATAATTCCGAAAGACAACAATGATTGAACATACGCATAGTATGCAATCTTAATTTCTTGTACTTCGAGAACGTCATTAAGTTGTCTAAATGCATAAATATATTTACGCAATTTATTATTCAGATACTCTACATGAACAGACCAGTTCATTTTAGAATCGAAAATAATACCAAGATATTTGTATGACTCGACTTTCTCAATTTTACAACAAATACACGAGTTATTTGAGTGACTTCCACAGACATGAATAGTAAGGTTTTCAAGATTGTATTCGGTTCTCTTGCGTAATGAAATCGGCATGAATTTGGTTTTAGATATATTTAGAGACAGAACATTCTGGTCAAGCCAATTTTTTAGTAATTCAAGGTCTGATTCAGCCTTATCTTTTACCTCTTCCCAGGATGATCCGGTGGTAAATATTAGAGTATCATCAGCGAATAAAGTTAATTTCCCCTGTGTCGGAATTTTAGAAATATTATTAATATAAATAAGGAATAGGACAGGACCAAGATTCGAACCTTGGACTACACCATATTCCACTGGCAAGACATCACTTGACACCTCGCCGAGCGAAACAGTCTGCAGCCGATCAGAAAGATAGCTGCTGAACCAAGCGAGCGAGGTGCCGCGAACCCCGACAAGCTCGAGTTTCCGCAGCAATCGATTCCTGTCCACCGAGTCAAAGGCTTTTTTTAAGTCTAAGAATATTAACATACTTCGTTTATTGCTATATATTGCCTCGTTAATGCATTTATTAATATCAAATAACGCATCGGATATGCTTTTGTCACGCCTAAACCCATACTGATGTTCACTTAAAATTTTGCACTGGTGGAGGTAGAAGACAAGTTGATCCTTAACAATTTTCTCTAATAACTTAGCAATCACACTTAACAAAGAAATCGGTCGATAATTATTCATGTCTGTGAAATCGTTACACTTGTGCAATGGAATAATTTTGGCCAATTTTAACTCGTGTGGGAATATACCAGATGTTAAACTAAGATTGACGATATGTAAAAGAGGAGCAGACAAAATAATGACGTTTTCCTTAAGAACAAAGGCCGGGATGCCATCATGGCCGGGCGCGGACCCTCCTCGCAGACCCTGGACGTAACGTACAATGTCCGCGTGTGTAACAGTGTTAAATGTAAAGTTCGTATCGAGTGAATAGTCGGCGTCATTTACGACTGGAGCCCCAGTTGAATTGATAGAGTTAGCTAATTTAGCACCTACTGAAGTAAAAAAACTGTTGAAATCGTTTGCTATTTTATTTTTCATAATAATATTACTTGTAGAACCAGGCAAAACCTTTTCAAACGTGTAATTAATGTGTTCTAGTTAGAACAGTTCCTGCCAGATATTTCATTGACAATGCCCCAAAATAATTTTGGATCCTGGTTGGATTCTAAAATTTTGCCCCTATAGTAATTCTTAGCAATTTTGATGGTTAGATTTAAAGTTAGGCGCAGGGCCTTGAATCTGCTTGTAATAATTTATTAAAAGGTTGGGAAATCTTTTTGCTTAACTTGTCTCGTTTGCGAATTAGTTTAATTAGATCCACGGTGATCCAAGGTTTAATTTTTTTAAATCTTGTTGAATGAAGGTTAATTGTTTTTGTTGAGGCCTCAATGCAGTTACTCAGTGTTGAACAGAAACGTGTTGTGCACTGATCAACCTCGCGATTACCAATGATTGGACTCCAGTCTGTTTGCGTGATGAGTGTAGAAAGTAATGCGTGGTCAATGTAAGTGCGAGTCCGACTCTGCGGCAAAGAGTCAGCGCCTGTAGGTGTGGGAAAGGTGTTAGTGATTGTCAGAGCCGTGCTGTAATGGTCAGTGACGTGGGAGTGGATAACGGCAGATCTGACTCGTCTCATATCTTGGAAACGGACAAAAATGTGGTCAATACAAGTAGAAGTGTTGTGTGTCACTCTGGTCGGCTTGTCGATGCACTGAACCAGTCCAGCACCCAGTAAACAGTTAAGGTAAAAGTCAGTTTTTGCTTCTGTTTTGAGTAAGTCTATGTTTATGTCACCTAAAAATACACAGTTAGTGTCTTTGCTTAAGCGATTATAATAGCATTCCAAACCTTCTATGAAACAATCAATATCGCTGTCAAACGTCCTATAAACAGCTAATACGTTGAATGGATTATTTGATAAACTAAATTCTAAAGAAATTCCAAAAACTCTGTTAATGTCAACTTGAGTTACAATAGCTGATAGGCGCTTGTTGAAAAAAACAATTACTCCATCATTTCTGTTGTTCTGTGTGTCAGTCATGGTACAGTCAAATCCGTCTATGTGACCCACCTCCCCTCCGCTCAACCAACACTCTGATAACACTATGATATCAAGATTGACATTCAGAGACTGTAAATAAACTGATAAATTGTCAAAATTTTTAGAGAAACTTCTGATGTTTACGTGGAATATTTTAAGACTACAATCTATTGTAATTTCACTGAAAAATTTCTTACATTCACAAACATTATCCAGTTCCAGGCATGAATCGTAAGCAAAAAATGTGTTTGTGTCTGTGTTAGCAAACATCGTCCCGCCCAGGCCCACCCTGCCCGTGCCTACTCTAAATAACTTAATAATTAAATTCAATTAACATGACAAAATAACTATGCTTCAATAAAATAATGTTACAAATCTTCTTCTTTATGCATGACTTTAAAAGATTGTGAAATGAGGTATATATAACTAAAACAATACTGTAAACTAGGCAATGGCTTTTATAAAGAAAGATAAATGATAATCTGATGGATTTTAATTTAATACAATTAAATAAACACCTCCAACTCATCTAAGTTAATTAATAAATAGAAAATAAATTATTTTTACATGCAGATAACATGCCATTGCATAAATCACTAGACTAGTTTACATAAAAAATTTGTTTGCAAATACAAGAATATATGTTAAGATATACTATAAAGCTACAAGTTTATTGCAAATAATGACTGGCATAATGATTAATAAATAATTATGCAGCGTTAAAATATTGCCTAAAGTTATTCCATATGCAAATCTGGACCTAAAATTGATCTAAATAATAATCGCCCAATTTCATCACTCAGTGTGGTATCAAAGATTCTTGAAAAGTGTATTAAAATGCAATTGCAAACATACCTTCAAGGTATGTTTGCAATTGCATTTTAATATTTAACCTCAACATATTTGAATGCTAGTCTTATTTAGTGAATCGAGCGGCCAAGAAGTTTGAATAAAGTAATGTATGCAGTAACTTATCTTGTATTGTCTTTTGCTTTGTTCAAGGAACTACATATGGACCTTCTCTTAAAAAAATATATAAATTACTATTTGAGATAAACTTTCGGTATTAGGTAATTTGTTTCTTTTTGCAGACGACGCTACTAACTGTGATATTCGCCATACCTGGGAGGAGGCTTATACTGGCTTATTATTAGGCTTATTACTGCTACTGAAGAAATAAATCTAATACAGTAATTCAAAACTGGTTTTCTCTAAACATTTTAACAATGTATAATCAAATTGACTGTATTTTCTGAGACAAATTTTCTGTATTTTCTACGCCAGTGAAATCTGTACGATAAATCAGGGAATAGTTTACTTATCTTACTATCATAATACTATTGTACTTGAAGTTTTTGTCAGACATGTCATTTTTAATTAATGTATCAATTAAAAATGACAACTCACTGGGTCTAGAATCGATCCGGTGACCTTCGAATTAGCAAAGAAGTAATCAGTCGTATAATATGACGTCGTACGTTCGCATAAATTTAATCAAGTCAGCAACTATTTAGCTAACCAGTTCTTCATCGCAAAAAAATTGAAATTTCATTTGTATTTTGTTTTATTTGGCTTCTTAAACTTCTGTTCAAGAAGTATCAAATTTGATTTTCGCGATATCCAATTTTCCCAGAAACATTTGTGTCTTTTTTGAAAATCCCATTGTGATATTAATATAAAGACAAATTCGTTGAAGATGATATTACATAGCACGAGTCATGTTCCCCTAATACGAAAATTAGGCACATGACACATTAGGACAAAAATAAGTAATTGAATTAGGCCTAATTAAAACGACGATGAGAAAAAACAAGTTAACAAGAGTTCATCGCCGTCATCGGTGTTCTAAAAGACAAATTAGTTATTCGAACAATGGGAGGATTAACAAGTGAGGTTTAAGTGTCGATTAAGAAAGCTCGGTTTCAGCCAATAATCAGCGGATCGCTGGCGAGCGCCCAGATGTTCTGGAGCTCTCATTGAGTCACACGGCGACAGTTTTAGCGGGATGGGAATAGACGGCATTGTTCGCCGTTCCATGCTCTTGCCGCCACCGCCAACGCGTGCCGACTCAATTGTTCACATCTCATTACGGCCTATACCAAGATAGCGTACCGACATGATGGCCAACATTTTAGAATCAAAATTGTCCAAACTTCACTACAAATTGAACACCACCAATAAAATTATTCCGAAAGATACTTATATTTCTATATCTGCACATAGTAGTTGAACACGGGGATGAGTGAGGTTTTCTGTGATAACCATCGAACCATACCAACACTGGAACTCGTAACGCTAAGAAAATTGGCGGAACATCAGTTAGATAATTGCTCAATCTAATATGGTATTTTTTAACCTTTAAAGTCTATCACCAAAGGCCAAGAGCGTGTGTGGTGAATTAAACACAGCGAGGAACCGTAACAGCATGTGTCATTGGCTAGCTAGAGGTGACTGATTATGATCTGACATGAGTTTGCCAGCTACTGGTTTCGATCGAGCAATTTTTCACTTACTGGGACAGAGTGTTACTGAGTGTACCCTGAGCTACCGTGCCTTTAGCTCACTTCTCTCGGTAGCGATCTGTGAATTGGTTGGTGTTTTTTTTAAATATTTTAATTCATTATGTTGTTTGAGATTTTTCTTCATTGATTGAACAATTTTAGGGATGAGTCTTTCTTACCGACTACGCCTTCTCTTACATTAGAAGACTTCTGGTTTGTATACATTGTTTTAATGTGAAGGTAACAGGTAAGCACGACTTAAAACAATTAAGTGACATTAATGCAAACAAAACGTTTAAATAGTAGCTATTTCCAATTTTTTTGACCGTCATTTTGACTAATTTCTCATTGTCAATGAGTTTCGAGGTTATCTTCCGCTGCTGTGACTAGCAGTGCTTGACTCAGTCTGAACTTTGGAGAGGTATGTGCATAATCATTCTATTCATCCATAATTTTAGAACACTGGCCAATATATTTAATGGGCATTTTAAGGTGAATATCAGTGAAGGGTGAGTTTGTTGAGAGTGAAGGATTTGACCGGCTGATACATTTTAATGATCATTAAAACACGAATGTAAACAAAATGAACACAATGAATCGATAGCCCAATGAACAAAGACAAATGTGTTCATATCGAACCAAATCCAAATTGCCAAACCACACAGCCTGTCAGATCGTTTAGGATCGGCTGAATGCAGACGAATGCTTACAGGTAAACTGGACAATCACAACCAATCAGTCGCAGTTTTTAAAGATGCAGACCTCTTTCTAGTGTTGTATAGTTCTATGGTCTCAACAGAAGTTTGTACTAATGTGGATGTAAGATATGATAAAATTATGGGTCGTATTACGAAATTACATGTTGATGGTTTACAATTTTGGAGAGAAGGAATTCCGATTTTAATTTGAGTCGTAAAGTTCAAAAGGATGATTGTGAATGTACGACCCCACTCTTCTAGACCCCATTTAACAAACCTGTCACAAGCACTTGCTCAAACAGATTTTGAAAAGGAGATAATTTCCGAGTTGGCCCCACGCGGACTGGCTGTCACCGGTAATTTATCGCCAGGTCCGTGGTAAGTACACTGGCGCTAGGTTGGCAGCGCCGGTGTCAAGTCCTGGCCGCTGTGTAATTGGCAATTCAATGGCTCACAGCACAGCTCGGTAATAATATATTCAGCTGCTGATGGTTTATATACAAGTAGTTCTGCGGTCTGCGAGTCTCACGGGGCTCACTCCCACGCCCTCTTCCCCTCTCCCCCTCTACCCCTCCCCCCACCACACCGTACACCGTACTAAATACACCTCTCAGTGTTACATGGTCTTTCTCGGTCTTCATTTGCATTTTATACGAGTGGTTTACTGCCGTTATCGCCGTCTCTTCCGTAACAATCTTCCGATTTTAGACTAAATTTATTTTTGATTAAAATTTATTTCTGATATATTTTTTAATACTGTATCGGGAAAAAACTAATCACACAAAATGTTATAAAAAGTTATAACAGCTTAATGTTTCCCTACTCTTGGTTCTCAACCCCTGATTTATTTACCTCTGTTTCTCCACTATACCAGATTTAAAAAGGAAAAACATAAAAGTCGGACGCCTGTTATCCCAAAAACGTATATTTTAATCGTAATTCTCTTTCCATAATAATTCCTTTTAACTCTAAGCTGCCTGTTAAAAAAAATTTGAAGTGACTATACGTTTAAATATGTAACCAATGCAGAGTATAAGAGTTAAATAATCTATCCCAGGTGTAGCAGACATTTTTGCCCATCAATATTAGATTTTAGGTGGCTGAAAGATAGGTCAAGATCACAAAAGGTTGCATAAAGCAGTTGAGATGTTGCTAATTCCCTCGGTAACTCGTTGGTGGACAACACTGGCCACGTGAAAATGACAAGTTTAATTCCCACGGTCAAGAGCACACAATGACGTTCAGGTCGCCGAGTGCTGCGCTCTACCACAGATTCTGGTACCTATCAGTGAATATAATAGCATCAGTCCTATCTGCTGATTACGTCTCGACGCACGCCTAAAAATTATATACATCTTATTTAATAATTGCTATGACTTTCTATCTTATTATTCCTTTATGATGAACATATAAAACGATTTACGAACAAATTTACGAACTTGGTTGTTTAATATTTATTACTATATTTGGCAAGGAAAATTCGTGAAAAGGAGAAACTGAAGTAATAAATTTGTATAGCTCTTGGAACGTCAGATTGGAACAACGCCCACAATGATTAAAACACATGGTGTTGAGAATTAATAAGATAAATACGAATGTCTACACGTCTTTCCAGGTGGATCTTTTTTGTTTCAAAAAGTACTTATTATTGAACATAGTTACCTGTGTATTTACTTATTTTTTTGTGATAGGTCTGGTAATCAAATATGATTTTGTTATATAAGTACTGAAATACAGTTTTTAAATAAAAATATTGTATTTATTCAAAACTTAAAGTTACTCCACCCAGAATATGAAAATTGTCATATATATAAACGGTGTAATTACAAAAGATTCTTGTGTAGTAGAATCACATGAGCCGGAAAGGTCTCGAGAAGAGGCAGAGATTAGAGCACGCCTCCGCGAAGTCGCCTGGAGCAAAACCAGGAGCCCTATAATAAGCTGGCGGCCACGTGAATGGGAGCTTCGCGTCCGTTTACAGCATGATCCACATTAATTACTATAATGCCGCGAGATGCCTCGGGCTCCTCACCCTCGCACCCACACACTCTCTTTGTTCTCCGACCTCGAGATTACAGGTAGTCCCTACCCCTGTCTCAGCAGTTCGCTTGTCCTCTACACTCAATGGGAGCATCACCTTTCGTGTACTGCATGATCTTTACTAAAATGTCACGTTGTCACTATTCCATTATATTAAAATAGAGTTATGAATTTGTGATGGTTTAATACTGGAATAAGCTTTCTTTTCGCATTATCCTATTAATCAATGATTCAGACGAAAGTAATCAGTTGGACTTTTTTGACAAAGCTACGGCAGAAATCCATTAAACTAAACTTCTACTACTTAACTACTTAACTTCTTATACCCCTTTGTTTTTAGAGGATTTGAAAATAAATTTTGAATTCAAAACATGTGACCGCAATTGTCCAATATGGCCACAATTTTCCAAAATGGCCAACAACTTGAAAAGTTCTTGAACGCCCTATATTTTATGGTGATTTTGGATAGAAAAAGTAGCTTTTAGACGTTTTTACTCTTTATAATTTTGGCGTAAATGTAACCGTTTGCGAGCTACTGTTAATAATCATCATGAAAATATACTGATTATTAGATTTGCATATACCCGGTTACATTTACGCCAAGAGTAAAAACGTCTTAAAATTACCTGTTCTATCCAAAATCACCATAAAATATAGGGTGTTCTTATAGAAATTGTCAAGTTGTCCGCCATATTGGAAAATGGCGGCCGTATTTTCGGATTCTAAATTAAATTTAAAATCCTCTAAACTTCACTTTAGGTGAGACACCCGGTAGATATATTAATATATAAAAACTTCTGTACGCGTGTTTGTAAGTGCTCCTTTTAAACGGCTGGACTGATTCTAAAGTAATTTTTATTGTGTATTCAAGGGGGTTTGGGAATGGTTTAGATTCACAATCTGTGCAAATCCGTCCAAAGGGCTACGCCCCAGAGGGTATAAAAGGATGCAGTGTCAAGTTTTATAAATTTAGTGTTTACAAAATAAACAGCTGTGATTAAATAATATATAAGTTTCTTTTACCCGTAATTTGTTCAAATGTAACAATTAATTAGCAATATGCCTTAAAATCCAATGCTGTCAGAATAATTCACTAATGACAAACTATAATGTAAATATGTACTGTACAAAATGAGAAGTTGTTTTCGCCAAGTTAATATTTTAGGTTTTTTTGTGGTTTTATGTATTATCACATGTTCACAAAATAGATTTCTGTTGGTCAAATATGATGTTTGTTATAATAATCAGATGTATATTTTTTTATTTTTCTCCACCTTCGCTATCTGAAATGTATAAAAGGATTTTTATTGTATTTTATTAACGAATATTTGATTGTGTGTATGTATGTGTGCACCAGGCTATAAAATGATCAAAGCTACCCTGGTGTAAAATTATTTTTCCTTCTAAATTTTTCGTATATGTTTTATTATTACACCAACAATAAACCAAAGACAAAAAAGTTGCGTCATTTAATTTTGTTTAAGACAATGTAAAATTTTAATAGGACCATATCACAAAAAATGGAGAAAGTAAATTTTCTAAAGTTTAAAACTGACAATTTGGGCTTTAATACTTTAGCAATTAACTGGTCTAAAATTTATTTTTAACGTTATTTCTGTTTTGTCCCTGTTAACATTTAACATTTACTAAAAAAAATTAGATTTCACAACTTTTTGTCTTTGGTTTATTATTTGTTTATGGTTTTTGAGTAATTTAGCTTTAAAAAATCAAAAGAACTCTATTTTGAAATGATACAAAGTAGAAAATTAATACTACACACAACAATAGCTCCTATTAGTACTCATACACGTACCAAGTTTAAAACTGGTAACTCCAGTGGTTCCAATGTTGTACCAAGTTATGTAAAAACACATACACGCCGACAGACGGAAAACGGAGTGAGATAAGCCATATCTTTACAGAGCATTTTTCGTTTGTTTTGACCTCAGAAACAATATCCTAAACTATCCCACACTAATTCTGAAACATCAAAATCAATATGAATATTGAAAAATACTGTATCCTTATTTAGGATACTAATTAAAAATGTCGTTTGTGTTATCTTTTTTAACTTTGTAATAAGAATATCAGTGGTTATTTATTTTTCAAAAAGGATCATAAAACTAAAAAGATTGTAATTTGTTACTTGACGTTCTCTGCCGAAATTCCTTCGACCCTGACCCATTTCTCAAAGGGACAGAGACCTTAGGGACAAATTCGTGACGATTACGTAGCAGACGTAATGGGGACAATGATTGTGCCCTTAAGGGTCAATAATAAAAGACTAGGTCCCAGCTATTACTTGAGGTCTCATCTATTCCCATCAATTTTCATCACTAAAATACCTGTTTGAGGTTTTTGTTGGCTTTGTCGACAAGATTTTGGATCAACCTTTAGACTCAATTACTTTTTAAGCCTATCTGTGAATTCCCAAGAATATATGTGGCTATTATATAAATGAAATGATTTATTTACTTTAGAGGAATTCACCTATGCGAAAATGATACGTCATTTGCCTCACAAGGAATGATTTTATAAGCTACTCCTTTATGATTCGTGATGACACGAAATTAAAAAAAAACCATAAATCAATTTGTATGTTTGATCACCAAACTACTCGTTCAATACTAATTTAAGTTAGAATAAATTCTATACTCTTAACACCTTGCTGTGTGTCCTATACTGATAGAAGACGATACTTTATGAACCAAATCCATACTAGTCCAAGCTATACCAATACAGTAATCATTTGACGATCTACTTGATTATCATCCTTTTTAGCTTTTGCAACCTCTGCAATGATTGTATGTTATACTTACTTTTATACTTTTAACTGAAATGGCGACCTACCCAGGTAGGTATTTTAAGCCAAGTATGAATAAGGAGTGAATGTAGGATGATTGTGGCGCGATCTTGTAGTCTTGCTACTGACTAAGGCTGACATGTTCCTTAGACAGGAGTGTTAATTAATAGCTCAACGGTCGATGGCATCTAACGGACCTACAGTTTAACGTGGAATCCGAACCACAGCCTCTGAATTACGAATTGGTCTAATTATGAGGATGGTCTTTGTGGATTAACGTAGTATTCAATAGTGCGGACGTTAATCCACACAAGAGAACACTACATCCACCGACCATCTCTCACAACTATCCACAATTCGTGACCTCCAAGTAGCTGGATTACAGGACATCGCCACCGTCCCAGTCAAGGTATTTGTACGGATTCCTTTTATGTTTTAACTACTAAATGAATTCCTTTAATAACATTACTATGTTATATAGTATAAAGTAACAGCAAACATCGTGATTTTATCAGTTTTAAACAGAATGTTTAAAATATTCTATCGATGATAGGTTTAATCATTTTAAATTCCGATTTAATTAGAACCAACGAAAGTGAATGTCGGAAGGGAAGTGACCGGCGGTCCTGCTCAGTCTTCTCACACCGACGCTCGTCGTTGCCCAAACTGTCCATATCTATCCGGGGCCAACTATCCGGCAGTATCTTCATTTCGATCTGAGAACAGGTTCGGAAGTCCAACACATTTCACGGGTAAATAACACAGCTGGGGCCGAGGTGTGTAATTTGTTTGGCCTCATGATTAGACTTATCGACCGGCGCATCGGCCAAACTCCTACCTTGATCCGCTAAGCGCACATTCGGCACTTATGGTTCGGCGTAATAACTTATAGAAAATAACAGCCGGCCGCGCTTACTGTTCGGTGGCTCTACGGGAAATTTAATGTTCTTGTTTGATGTTTTGGGAAGCTGCCCGCAGCGTCTCGTCCCCTCTACACCGTGGCTGTACCGAGTGCCTTCCCCACGCACTCTTGTCTCCCACCGCACTACGTGTTTGAACGTGTTTTTAAAGTAGTACTAATAGTGTGAAAGGTATCCCGAGGAAAATTTCAATGATTTTTTTATTTTTTCCTGCTTAATCGTTCAATACAATTGTTAATAATTAAGACAAAAATGTTTTTAGGGAAAGAGGTACAAACTCGTGACCACTTAGGCTAAGATGAGCCATACGGTCCAGTAAGACCTGATGAACTTTTTTTCTGGACCCAGTTCCCATTGTTAGTCGAATTGTTAACAGCGATCCGCTCAAACCCAGCATTCTTATCTTTGGAATCCCATAAAATAAAACCTATCCCGGAAAATTGTAAAAATTTCAATGTTGTTTTCTGAATATTTAAGATTTACATTAGTATAAATAATAAAAACATATTACCAGTTTACATTCAATCACAGTTGTATTGTTTTAAACGGAAATATAATTACAGAATAAATTACTCGCAAATAAGCAATTCTATACATTTCGATAAGGTTGCTTTTTAGAATCTGAAAAATCTCAATTTAGGCGCGTTTGGAGTTCGTGATTAATAGTCTTGACAAACGAATAAACCATAACCATGGTCTCTGTCAGGAACAAAGAAAAAAAATCAATCAAAACTATTGTCTAGTCATGATTCATCCAAACTTGGTTTGTAATCCCTACTTTGGTTTTGGGTGTCTTGCTAGTCTAGAGGCGAGGTCTTGTACTTCGAAGCAAGAGGTCCAGGTTCATATCCAGGTTAGCCTATTTCAGTTTGAACACCTTTCCCTTATAGTGTATAAGTCACTCGTTAGCTCTATAAAATGTGTCGGGCATAAAAATTAATAGGCACAGATAGGTCACCTCCGAATCTTTGTTCGTTGGATTAAAAAATAAATCGTGTATTATAATAGATCTATCAAAACCACAACGAATAACTTTCAAAATCATTTTTCTAAGATCTGATGTTTATTTTGATTGGTAATAGATAATTAATGCAAAATTAATCTAAAATAACTTCAACACACTTTAGACGCTCAATTATCAAACTATTATAAGGTTTCAATAAAGAAACAATCGATCAAAAATTGTGTGAATAAAATAAACCATCAACATTTCCGCCAGGTGATCGTGGTCAGGTTAAGATTCATCATTTCCTGGTCTTTCCATCACCGCACGTCACATAGCAGACGATTTCATTAGGGAAGATCCGATTTGAGAAATCACCTGCAGCCGGACCATTTGTAAGCAATCAGCTGTTTATCGGACAGGTGTCCGTGGGAGGGACGCCCACGAAGCGTTATCAGCGCCCCGGGCAGCCTAATTAACGGAGACGGGAAGCGGCCAACCCCCGCCCCGGGCGGAGTGAAGGGAAGCGGCGATCTCTGATAGGACGGAGTCGACCGGCGACGACCGAGGACGATTCGCGAACTGGGTGTCGTCGACACTCGCTGATTTTTTCTTACTTTCTATGACATATTTTTAAATTGAATAAAAAAGAAGTCGACACTTCCGAAAAAGGACAACTATAGATGTCGGGTTTTCTGAGTAAAATTAAAGCTCTCACCTGGACAACTCGAATATGAACCACTTGACCTCCATGAAATAGGTCAAATAGAGGTCATTTTACACCCGAAAACGGCTTTATAGCAATATTGCCAACCTACAGCGTTCAACGGAGTTCAGTTAGGTAGCTTACTGATAGTATGAATATATAAATAAGGGTCATTTTGTGCAAGCCAGGAAGGCCTTATTGAGTTGTCCTAGGCGAGAGTTTTAATTTGAAACTTTTTTCAGATAGACGGTAACATTTAATCTACAGGTATACAAAAGTATGAATATAGTTCTTGAGAGATGTATTTTTCAAACATTATGAAACAATTTTATTTTACTCTTTAAGAACTAGGCAGCCTGAGTTAACACCTAATATTATAAATTACTTTTGGGTTGCCTAATATTACGCTCTTCAAGGGTTGCGCAATAATCACCTTTCGAGGAAATGGCCAGTGGTACACGTAGCGTACAACTTATACCACTCAACTGAGATCCCGGCTTATACCTGTACATTATATACAAAAAAGGTCACTGAAAAGTAAGCTTTAATAGGTCAGGGAAAGTAAACTTTCAACATCACAAACGGAGACGCTCTACCCCCACGAATCAGTTATTGTTAGCTTTTCCAGCATTTTAAGCTCTTTTGTAATTGGCTAGAGCCATCATGATGTGATACTATTCTTCTACAACAAGATAGTGATATGATAAAATTTATTTTGGACGGAAAACGCATTGGAAATTGTGATCACATCGCTGCGTTTGTTCAATAATGTACCAATTTTTCCCTTGGGATGGAACATTTAATGCTTTCTAAAGTCAATAGTATAATATTTTATTAATTTAATAGCCTTATTTATTTTTGTAAAATTATTAATAAACTTTTCTTTAACCCTGAAACTCTATATATACAGATAAGAGCTGGCAGATCTAAATTTACTATTCAATCTCTCGCGGAAGTCACCGAGAAATATTAGTTCTGTATGATAGTGATATTCCTACCGTAGTAATCCCTACGCAACAATGACCACATTAAAATAATACATGTTAAAATACTTCGAAATACCAACAACTTTCATGTTTTGCACCTTTTAAATAGTCATTATCTAATACTCAGGCTAAAATGATTAACGAAAAACAATTCATACCAGTAGAAGAACAGACTGATGTTGGACGTCGCTTATGTCTAATCTTGTTTTATAATAATGAAAGTATGTTCATTCATTTTAACGTTAACATTACTAGCTTGATCTTATTTTGTGTAAAGAATACAACTCGATACTTTAACTAGAAGCTATATAATTTTCAACAAATGTTCTCCACCCCATTAGGAGTTAATAGTGATTTTATACAAGCCGTGTTAGCAGGGAAGGTGAAGGCGTCATTTCCGGCGACTCTTGTTACTGCCAACATTACAGAGCCATTACGGCCGACACGTTGTTTCTAGTATTAGCGGCAAATTAAAATAAAACCCACAGACGCACATTTACTAAGCGATAAAATTGTCCCCGTAGAAGACCACACACGGGTGGAAACTGGTATTGCACGGCGAGACGCATGCGCATGCGCATTTGCAATCGTCCGTTAACAGCGGTATGATATTGACACCGGCCGCTATAAACTATAAACTGCGCATATGTGTGCTGGCCGTTCTTTATACGAGAGTAGAGCGCCAGGCCGCCGGCGCACGTGACGTTCTGCTTCGCACGTTATAAATTCTGACTAAGTGTAAGCAACAGTTGTATATACTTGTGAGAAGTTGAAAATGCTAAGGTTTAGCGCGGTCTGTGGCGGTTCACGGCCGATTTATTTATCTCCATCACTAACATAATATAATATACCTTTCAATTGCAGTGTACACTATTTAATTACTGCCAAAACAAAATGATTGGATGTAAACACAATCATTAAAAAATATATTCACAAAAACCTTTTTTATAAACAAGTTGTAAACTTAGGGATGCCAGACTCACCCCAAATCCTTCCGAGGTAATTACAACATTTTAGTGTGGGTTTATTGGATGATGTGACCTTAAGCTGCAGACCAAGTTTGAGAAATAAGAAGGAAATTTATGTTTTAGTAAACTCTATTAACAAGAACATTGAGTGCTCTAAGATAACGTACTGTGGTTACATTAGACAGTAATTTAATTGTACACTTGAACCATTAATCATAGACTAATAATTCGAAATACTAAATAAGTCACTGTTTAAGCTAGTTTTAATGTTGATAGTAAATTATATTGTAAAATTATAGTTCACCCAAATTATTTTACATTTTTCACACTTAAAAGCCCAAAACTATTAGTTTTACAAATATGTGGGTGGTGTCATATTACTTCAAACCTTAATAACTATAGACCATAACATTTTAAATGAAATCGTGTGAGCGGTTTTTGAAAAATTTGGTTTTTTAAAAGGTTTTTAGGGGTGGACTACCCTTATAAATAAAAAATAAAATAAAAAATAATATGAACATACTTAGCTAAAGTGCACTTGTATACTCAATGATCAAAAAGCAATATGAAAACAAAACTTTAGTAATCTGTAAATTACAACCAACCGAACAAAAAAAATTACAACAACTGTGAAAATTACAACAATGTCAGTTTTATTAAACAAGGGGAATATGAACCGCACACAATTATTGATGTTGCTTCAAATTTATAATGCTTCGTCCTGTAAAAGCACCTTACCTGTAATTTCAAGGTTTTAGTATGTTTGTATTTTTTGTAAGTAGTACGATTGCAACACAAGATAACCCTGGTCCTGTAACTAACATCATAATCATTTTATCTAAGTTTCATTATTAGCAAAATTATAAATTACGACATGGCTAAGAATTGAACCGGCAATCCTCGGATTAAACTATATATATTAAATCTGTTCATCGTTTAGTTATAAGAAATTATTGTTTAATAAGATTAAACATATTTTCAATTATGGTTAATCCCTCGATCTTGATTCTATCTAAAATATAATTGCTTTTACAAAAATAACAAATTAATTGCTCAACTACAAATGGCGCATGGGTTTAAATCGGATTGTTGAGATTAGTTACTAACGATTAGTGTAGGATTGTATTTATAATAAATGCTAAATAAAAAGTGAAATTCCAAAGCAATAATTAATACCTATACAAATTATGGAACACGTTCAACCCTTTATCATTTTAAAATGAACGTGAGACAAGTTGAAACAGTTTAGAAGATATTAATATTGTCTAAGAAATACAAAGGGACATATCACTTGAAAGATATCAACAACAGTATAAACTAAATATATTGCTCAACAACTCTCCTTTACCGAAAACAGCGACATCAAAACATGTCTGGTCCACAACAGCTGATATATACGAACAGCTGAGGAACAATGGGTGACGTCACGCGCACAGAGGTATAAATAAGGGAGGTTCCGACCTTGCCACCCACGCGGGTTTGGCACTCTTGAGCGTTTACTCATTGGTGCACAATAGCGGCTGTATGTCAGCCATCGCCTGTCGCGTCGCTGCGTCACTAGTCACAAGGGACAAACCTTATACAACTGACAATGGGAAATAATATGTACACGCAGTGACAAGTGTTAAATTCAAATGTACTCTCTTTATAGAAATATTCGTATGTATGTTTACACAATAAAACAAGTAAGCGTTACAACAACTTTTTTAATTTAAAAACTAAAATGTACATTATTTGCTTTCACCATGGGGAATAGGTTAGATAATAAGTAGTTACAAGCTAGTAAAGAGCCAATAGAATCGGTGCGTTTCTCCATAAGAATAACATGGGGATCAAATCTTATACATAGCATCTGATCCGTTCAAAATTTCAAAAATAAAAATTTAAAGATTACAAACTGAACATTAAAAATGACCTAGCTTTTATGGTTTTGCCACTAACATATATTATCTTACCATGTCACTTGCATTAATCAAGGACCTACTAGGAATCAGGAAAATTCAAAATTCCACTCAGCGCCTTGGTCGCCGTCGGCCTTCTCTTCTCCACTTCTGCTCACCCCTCCAATTGAGTGTATAAATAGGCCTCTACTCCTACTAAACACATGTTTAAGTTCTATACTTGTAATAATTTATATTTTTAATACCACTTTATATGTTTAAGTTTCTCACACAATTTACTTAACCTATTATGTATATACTATGTATATTATGTATTATGTACTTTGGATTTTTTTACTTGTTCAATCAGTATCATTATCAGACTGAATATTCTTCACACAAATATAAAGAATTGTTTTATTGCTTTTGTTTTGTTCTCAACAAGTAAAGCTTAAGCTTTCTTAGAAAAAATCGTATCTATCAAAATTAAAATGAGTTTTTGTTTAGAGTAAGGTTGTATATCAATCAATCTGTACAGCTACATTAATACTGACTAATTTTAAATGTCTTATTGGGAAATTCAAATATTGGAAAAATAATATGTGAAAGTGATTCCATTCACACTGCAAATGGATAGGCGTGAAGGGTATTCCATACACGCCTACCTTTAGGGTACTATCAGTTCCTCTAAACAGCTGTTCTCATAACCATATGACATCACTTCCGTAACACTTTCGCGTTCCACAAATTGTTAAAATACCCTCCAGAGCTTAGACATATCCATAGAAAATGTCACCCCAAACTGTCTTACAACATGTAACAGCTAAGACTGTCCCTCAGTATCTTAGCAACATATTAACCATGGCCATAACACATTTGTTCGCTGTAAATATACAGGTTTGACATTTTGAGGTGAAAGTCGTACCATTAAGTTTGAGGGCGTCAAAACCCAACGTTATGGAGGACCATGACGAAAGGGGAAATAGGACCAGGAGCAGGTAATTAATACGATAAATACATTATTCACTCCAGAATTCGCTACGTGGCGCGCCCCTGCCAAGGGCGACGGCTGTAGCAGCAGTCAATCCTATGTGAGGAGTGACCAATTTTTTATCTACTACTGTATATAATGGCTATATAGGACAATTGGGGTTAAAAATTGTCCTCATTCCAATCCGTTTCAAATTTTATAATTAATTATTGAAGACATTGCTTTTAACCAGGCACTGTGCTACTATTAACCTAAGATATTTTCAGAAATGAACCCATTAAGCTTAATTTTAAAAATACTAAATTTATGTGATTTAAAATAGAGAGTTAAAAAATAAGACTCATTCTAGTGGATAATGCATTTTCAAAAACTACATCTGAAAATACATACCCATTCTGTTAAAGTTTTAGTTTCTCTAGGCTTAACCGCACTTTCAACATTTTACACTGCTTACGACGATAAAATTTTTCGTATCTCCAGTTATTTCCTGAGGAATCCGACATCACAACTACGAGTATATATTGACGGCGATAGGTGATTGTTCTTTAATTGCTGCTGAGTGTGTCGCACTCCGGGTGCATGGGGACAAGCCCATAAATATCAACTCTAGGTCCATGAGAAGAGGCTAATTAACTGCGTCTTTACTGCGGTCGTTGTAGTTATTGGGCCACCGACGATGTTCGTCTCAACAACTGAAGTACTAATGAATGGAATGGTTCTTGTGCAATCGCATGGTTGCTATATGCGTGCTTCATGTTACTTAACGATTAAAACTCTTTTCACCATTAAAATAAAATTTTATCTGGAATCTGAATAACTAGTTAGAAAGATTCGGGATCACAGAAGGTTGAAGGATTATGAAACCTAAGTTAAGAGGTTGAAGGATTATGAAACCTAAGTTAAGAGGTTGAAGGATTATGAAACCTAAGTTAAGAGGTTGAAGGATTATGAAACCTAAGTTAAGAGGTTGAAGGATTATGAAGCCTAAGATAAGAGGGTGGAGGATTTGAAAACTTAAGTCAGGAAGTTGAAGGATTATGAAACCCAAGTCAAGAGGGTGAATGATGTAGAGACCCAAGTAAGAAAAGTTTAATAGACACCCTCGAAAGGTAGATAGAAATCAGACTAAATGAAAGGTTACATAATGAATAAGACTTAATACTAAAATTAAGCATAGGAAAATCGACGTCTTTGACTTTAATACTAGAATGGATATCCAAAATCTGTCCAAGTGTCATTCGCATACAACTACCGATGACGCGTTGGATCTTATGAGTCGAATGTAGGGCGCTTCTTCCTATTATGAAACTAATAAACTAAGGTAGTATATATTAAGTAAACTAAGGAACTCTACTACACTTCACGGGTCTGAATGAGACTACTAGCTCAGACGTCTTGGAGAGGCAATGAAGGGGATGAGATGGAAGTGACTGAATAGTCTTGTTAATGGCAAAACTGTTTTTTTTATTTCCTCTGAAATAGAACTATTTTGGCATCTATTCATGAAATTTTTGAACGGCCGAATTTTTAATAAATCGAATTATTTACCGACGGTTAAAATAACTTAAGCAGACCACATATTACGATGCATTTTGGTAATAAGGAAATGTGGTTGTTTTACATAACCGCAATCGAAATTAACAAATTATTATCGATGACTAAAATATATATTTTGGGTAGTTGCTTA
This sequence comes from Nephotettix cincticeps, assembly GCA_023375725.1. Classification (NCBI taxonomy): domain Eukaryota; kingdom Metazoa; phylum Arthropoda; class Insecta; order Hemiptera; family Cicadellidae; genus Nephotettix; species Nephotettix cincticeps. The sequence goes on from CM041785.1 coordinate 27,180,218, forward strand.
TACGGATTACAACAGCACAAAACCGTAAGCAAGTGACGCCATGACACCATTTTTTATTTTAATTCGTTTTGAATCAATGTGTCGTAAAGAGGACGTTTAATTTATTGATTTTCAAGTGATTAGTCAAATGGAGAAAATGTTTCAAGAAAGATGGATTATAAGACTATAAGGATTTTAAGAGATGGTTATAATATATAAGAAAAATTGATTATAATCATAAGACTATTATGATAACGGCAACATATAATTAGGTATAATCCATCTTCTGTAAGTATTTATACCCATCTTCAATAGGTATAAGAGGGATGCTATAATTCCTGATTATTGAAATAATTATTGCAAACCTTGAGTCTCAAGTAGTTTTATCATTCAATCATATGGTTGTTAAGGACTTGCAGGAGAAAAAAAGAATAAAAATGAGTCTTTTATAAGAGGCAGTAGTAGTTTAGGTGGGAAATCAATTTCATTGTTGAGCTTCATTGAAGGGATAATGAAGAGGTGAGTTACCAGCTGTTCGCGTGACCAGCTCGACTGATTGTGTTTATATTGGTGGCAATCCGACCAGAACAAGACCGGCCGCCTACAATAAGACTACCGCTGCCTACTCGTAAATCCTCGCTGGGGAGGAGTTGGCGTACGGTACTGCCTTGTGAAAAGCAGCCACTAAAATAAGTTATCATGAAAAGAAAAATATACCTAATTATCAATCAAGGCAACTTTGAAAACCACTTGACTATTAAAATTTTAATTATCAATTTGAATAGGGAACAGTATACAGACGTATTTAGTAGTCTACGGAAAGAAAAATCACAAAAATAAAACCATATCAGAAATCGCGTATATGCGATCGCGGCCCGACGACAGGACGACGGACAGCACTATTCCGTGAACTTCAACAGGTCCTAAGTTCACAGTTGTGCTGTCCTTTCTTTACCAATCATATGATTCAACTTTTATAATATTACTACGGTAAAAAAGGCTAATTATTTTTGTAAGCTAGTTCATTTAAAGCTATTTAACTTTGAATCACCCAATCTTTAAAAAACTATATTCTAAAATAATAACGAAATAAGTTTTAGTCAGTTTTATCACTGTGATAATAATCCTTTCCATAAAATACAAAGCATTTTGATTGAGTTGAAGTATTTTAAATTAAATAAATGTTTAGAGTATTTGTAAAAACACCTACTATTAAAAGATTGCAAAATATTATATTTTGTCACTAGGACTTATTTAGTGTCACCTTTTCCTCCGAGGTCTAGTTTAACAATTGAGGCATATCCGAGGGTGAAAAATAAGCTTTTGATCCTAGTGTAATATGTATCTCACCGTATTTTAAGCATTAAATTAATATGTGAGAATCTCTCATTAGCTCAAAACTAAAATTTTACAATATGTGCTCGTGCTATTTAGTCCTAAATGACCTCATGCCAATAATTTACATTTTCGAACTATTTGGTGCACGGATCGCCGATTAGGGTTCGTAATCAATTAAAAGACCAGAGGCCCGGTGGTTCTGGATACCCGAAAATCCGCATTCCTATCAGCCCAAGACACATAAAATGGTGATCTAACGACGCATTGAGTCTCGTGGTCACCCTCTAATGGTTAGTCGATCGGTTACTGTTTCGGTTCCTTGTACGGCGGCCGAGGAATGCGAGAGGTTGGTCGTAAAGACCGCCTCCTGGCAGGGACGACGATATCCTACACCTTGCGATAATCGCGGACCGATCCCACGCCCGCTGTGCTCCAGTGCGGCGCCGGTGTCTCTGATGTATAACTCTTGTTAAGGAGTATAGCAACCACCGTGTCACACGCGAGCTGGCTGGATGATACTCTAAACCTTGCTGCAAAGTCTAGAATTCTAGCAGGTCAACCACTTTGTCATACGTGAGCACAGGTGGTATGCCGGTAGAAAGATACTCTAAACCTTTCTGCTGGGTCTAGCAGGTCAATCTCTACGTCGCACGCGAGCATAGGGGGTCCTGTGAAGTCCTATAGAGGAGATACAGGAGGTAGGTCCTTGCAGGATGATAACATTCTTCACATTGCTGCAGGGTCTAGCAGCGACTGAGACACTGGAGAATAGGTTTTCTGTAGATACGATGATATTCTTCAAATTGCTGCAGGCTCTAGAAGCCGCTGAACCACAGAAGAATAGGTTGTCTGTCAGATACGATGGTATTCTACACCTTGCTGCTGAGTATGACAGTTGCTACACATGGTATTAAAACGTTGTGTTCATGATGTTTGAGGAAGATAACATCTTACATTATAAAAAGGTTCTACACGAGATCATATCCATCAGTTTGTAAAATACAATACGTATCTATTGTATTTACAATGTCGACGTTTCCCAACAAAGTATATAACTCACTCTATGCTCGAGTATATCGCTCATCGGGTTCCTTGGAGTAACCCTATTACACCCATTAGGGGGCGTAAATCAAAGAGATTTATTTCAAATATCAGGGCGGCCGCGTGTGTCTGTTTATAGTCGGTTTATACGAGCAACTATGATCCACTAGTCGCGTCGGCCGAGGTCCGCCCTCAAAGAAGCGGTTAATATCTCGTAAAAGACCAGTTCTGCATTAACCAGGCAATATCGCTCGATTAGTACCGGTGCGCATTTATTTCTTCTCATAATACCAAAGGTTAAAACGATAACTTCACGCTTTACGTTTATAAAAAATATAAAATTTAGTTATGGAAAGAATTTGCTTGATGCGTTTTCTTATATTAAATATAGCAGAGAATTGATTAAAATTGTTCAATAAAGCACTAAGTTACATCATGCGGTCGCCACCTGTATCAACCGATGTGATTATTTACTTTTATAAGGGACTCTTGGAGTGTAAATCCCATGAACGGCTACGTCACTGTGACGTAATGTGGAGTTGAAAGTGAAATCACCTGTAATTGGAAAAGTACTAATAAATTATACTCGTAATCAAATCATGTCATAATTGTAATTAGAAACCCGGAACCTTAGACCTTTAACCAGAAACATACTCTTGGAAAGTATCGCCCGATCTCATAGGTAATCAACGCACATGGAATGGTTTTAGTTCGAATGGTGGTAGTTCTAAAAAGTAACAAACTACCCTGGACGTCATCACTGCATATTATAATTTTTTTAACGTGATAACTATTACTAAGAGTTGTTATAGAACGAAACCTATTGAATATTAAGATGAAAACATTAGAAAATTATTGACAATTATTTAATATTTTAGGTAATAATTTGTTACAATTAGGATCTTGCGTTCTGACAATACATCCTGAGTGACACAGCCCGTTCAAAGGACGAGTACAATGTTAGTTTAAACTAAATGGAAATGTTGGTTGTACCTCGACGAGCAGAAACATTGTTAGGTACAGCTACAACTACAGCTGGTCAACTAAACCGTTATCAGTTAACTAGAATACGAGAGAGTGCGCGAGACCACGGAGGCGGAGGCCCTAGTCAGCAGCCGCCGCCGCCGCCGCCGCGTCATGGACCCGTGACCCCCGTAATCCCGCAGAGGAGCCGCTTCCGGTAATCCGACCATCCTCGTAATCCGGTCGCAAATGACTGTCCAAAGCTCCCAAAACGACTCGTATTCTACACTGGTAAAAATTCCAATTTAAATAACGTGATGACATATTTAACGCAAACGAATACGCCGGTTAAGCTCATTATGGGATATAAGACCGTATATCGGAGTTATAACTAGACGTTACGAGGAACAAGGTCATTCGTTTGACTACGATGGTTGTACGGTTAAGCGGAATTAAGAGGTTTATAAACATGCGGTACAAATTTCATATCAGATCTCCTTATGAATGATTACAAGTATGTTGATACTCCGTTACAAAGACTCCATTTTATGTTTAGCTTTCTATTATGAATATTTTAATGCTTTGCTTTTGCTGTTAGAGTAGTTTAAAATTGTAACTAAACACATAGCTACATTAGGAATGTTAAATATATATGTGTATATATCCTCATCAGGAGTTTTTGAGTACAACTTTACTTATGGCTATTAAAATAATCAAGGTGAAATACTCTTATTATTATAGTGTACTTTAACTAAGGATACATAATGTGTGGTAACATAAGGCGAGTGTGTGTGTGTGTGTGGATGGTGTGTGTGTGTAGGGAGGACTTTTTCGCTTTAACTCTAATTTGAACAAATACAAATCTTATAAACTTATAACACAAATATAGGCGTTTAGGTATTATTTAATCCCAAGGGTAAGGCTGTTCGTGATAATCATGTTTCTAACAATGTTTGAAACATATAGTTAACGTTTTGAAATAATAATCTTATTTGTACCGGTTTAATTAGGGTACATTTTAAACACTTATTTCATGGTTTGTTAATTTGAGAGTTCAATGCTTACCTAAAAATAGAATACGATGAAATATAACAAAAACCTGCTGCTAGTAGCAGACGATTTCACCGATTCGGATATCTTACGTGTTGTCGTATACCCGATTTTCGTAAGATCGCCAATCCGACCGGTTAAATCGCCGAGGTTTTAAAAATCAGCTGTCTTTATTGAAAAATCTCATCACTAATCTTATTACTAATCTGAATCCAGATTATATTTATGTTCAGGTTCAGTCAGTGACTATGCCATCCCGCACAATACCAATTACGTATGAGTATTGGCGACCTTTTGCCGCCGCCGCCTTACGATAAATCCCCTCCGGCCAATGACGCGCGTAATTGACGTCTACGTCTCTTCATAATTATTCGCTGGCCTACAGCGCCGTCAACCGTCAACCGTCCATCCGTGCTTTCCAACCATATCCTGTGAGATGATTTGTTCCTCATCAGTGTGGATGCGGTTGTGATCGCTCTCGGATTGACTCGTCAGCGAATCACGAACGACTATCGCCTAAACGACCACAACCGATCAGCTGATCGGTTCGCAGCTGAGTCACGATGTCACGATGGTTCATAAATTCTTCAAAGTTTTACAGTTTGATCTACTCTTTTGAATCGTAATTGTGTATTTGTTAACAACAGTTTTTTGTTTAATCGGGTTTACATTATATTATTTTTTGGCACACTGCTGTGTAAAACTTTATGTATGACTTTATGTATGCTCTGCGAGATGAAAGTAATAGTTTTCCACACTAGGAAGAGAAATAATCAGTTGTAGTATCATGATATATTCTCATTTTGGGATGGAAAAATCCCCAGAGTTTAGAGTTATCTATGTCAATAAGCGATTCGATACAATTAATTACACAGAGAGTTGTTGTTTACGTTATGTCGTGTATTACTTCTGAACAGCAAGATTAATTACGATGTGGAATCAAAAAGGGATTCAAAATTTAAATTTTGTAAAACTAAGACATCAAAATTATGCATTTTTTCATACTTTGCAACAGTCACAACATATTCCTTTTGGCTTGAAATTGAGAGGCGAGTAGAAGGTTTCCTCCCACTGAGTTGGAATAAATTTATACAGTTTGTTCAGTAGGAGAAGTAAATTATAAAGTAACAAGAGACGGCCCCGACGGAGCTGCTGTCGCTCGACATGAGGTGACCTCTATCGGCGCTAACCACTACTACTGGAGCTGTCCACGACGACTCGACCAGGTATCAGGCTTAAGTGTACAAGTCAACAGAGAAGGAGGTAGACGTGTTACTAAAAACAGAATTAATAAGTTAAAGTTAATAAATTAAGTACACTGTTAATGATATATATTATGAGGTGTAACGTTGAATTAACTCCTGTCAGGAATGAGTTAATGGTGACATTATTCTTAATCGGTCGTGTCTCGCGCTTAATACATAAATCCTTGCCATTTACCTACGATTTTATACCAGTCGGAGGATAAGACTAGTCTCCTTATTGACGTTATTAAACGAGAAATCAAATGTATCAGTCGTTCAGTAAGGCTCTCAGCTCCCGTGGCATGAAGGCTTAAAACCATAATATTCTTTTTGATATTCTGGTAAGATACTAAGCCAAAAAAGCTAGAAATATATTTAGAATATGGTTTAAAGTGCACAGAAGTGACGTGACTTACTGGAACAAAATTATTTCCAGCTTCTATTTGAGTTTAAAAAATGTTATGGTATAAAATTAGTTGAAATTGCTACTGTCTTATGTGGCTACTGTCATTACATACTTTACCTTCTTTGACGCAAAACCATTAAACAATAATAGAAGCAACTACAGAATTGACACGATTAAATATTTATGGAAATATTTTCAAGAACTGTCATTATAATGATCTTATATATTTGACTCTCAATTTCCTAAATCGGCATAATGCTTAATAAAAGTGCACGTTTCACAAGAAACTAAGCAAAATCGATAAAAACAATAACAAGTAACAATACACAAGACGATAAAGACACAAACAAATAGATAAAGAGAAATAAATAACGATAAAACAGTATATAACATGTAGAAAACTATAAACTGCACCGAAATTTACAATTAATTGGAATAAATGAAAGGGGCTATTTTTGAGCAAGTAAGGTAAGTTATACAACGTTACAGTTTTGCTCTGTTTCGAATTTTATCTGACATTTGAAATTATATTTAAGTATAAGAGTTAAAATAATTCAACACTGAGTATGCATGCTCGTTGTAAATCTAATGAAATTGTAACTAAAATTATTGAGTTACATGAGAAATATATTATTTATGAAAACTACGATATGCTCAAAGTGTAAGTTCATTATACCATAATTGAAATTTAAGGATGTAACTATTTTTTCAACAAGATTATTTAAACGGCGCATTGTTAATAATAATAGGCCAACAATCTAATCTAATCTAATCTAATCAAACCTAGGTCTACGCTAAGGTTTGTTTTTATTTCTGTGTAATAATAAAATATTAGACCATCATCAACTTCTGGTTTCACTTTTCACTTTTTTATTTATACTTTACTGGAGTCCTGTAATCCAACAACTCTGAAGTCACGAGTTGAGGATAGTTCTAGCAACAGTGCTCAAGATCGGTGGATGTTATGTTCCATGGAGTGGATTTACGACCTACTATTGAATATTACGCTCATCTTCATAATCAAACCAGTTCGTAATTCCGAAGTAAAAGTCTTTCGGAATTCACGTTAAACTGTAGGTCCCTTAAATACCATTGGCTGTTTAGGATGGTGGCGTCATCCTGTAATCTAGTTACTTGGAGGTCACGAATTGTGGATAGTTGTGAGCGATGGTCGATGGGTGTGGTGTCCTCTGGTGTGGATTAACGCCCACACTATTGAATACTACGTTAACCCTCAAAGACCATCATCATAATGAGAACAATTCGTAATTCAGAGGCCGTGGTTCGGATTCCACGTTAACTGTAGGTCCCTTAGATGCCATCGGCTGTTGGGCTATAAATTAACAGTCCTGTCTAAGGGACATGTCAGCCTTAGTAAGTAACAAGACTACAAGATCGCGCCACAATCATCTCACATTCAATCCTCATTCATACTTGGCTTAATATACCTACCTACCTTGTGGTATGGTCGCCATTTCAAATAATCTAATCTAATCTAATCCAACCTATTAATTAACAAACCTGTCTAAGGAACATGTCAACTATAGTCAGTAACTGGACTACAAGATCGCGCCACAATCATCTCGTCCATACTTGGCTTAAAACACCTACTTATGTAAATCGTCATTTCAAAAGGTAATAGGAATATTTAGGAAAGTGCTATTTTAATAAAACAGATTAAGTTTCATCGACAATAACAATTCAAGTGTGATTGTAAAGATACAATAATTAATTGACAGGTAGGCGAGGCGTACGCGTGATCGCAGAGACAAGGGGGTGAGGGGTAACCGCCTAGCAGTCACGCCGGTAGTTGAGCGGTTCAGGTAAACAGTGCGAGAGTAGCAACACTATCTGACGGCCGTATCGGGAACTATCCGTCACCGAATGTTATTGTCCTTATCTACATCGGACAGAAGACTAACGGTAGTTGATATCTCAGTCGGACCGGGGAAACGGACTATAAAACCGACCTTATTTACTGGCTTGTAACAACCTTAATTAGAAGTGAACGGATCATCGGTGACAGCCCGGCCCCGGGGTCGAATCCTAGCCCTAGCCTACGCCGCTCCGTGCTGCGCTCCACGCTCAACGACCGGCCCAGCTGATAGCTTGTTTTGGAAGTGGAGGATTTCATGTATTTCTTTACGAGCCAGACCGATGCCTCCTTCTGGGGTGAGATAAGGAAACGAGAGGAATGCAATTAAATCGTACTTAAGATAGGTTTTGTTGGCGCCGGACTGACATACTCTGGTAAAAGAGAATTGGGATTAGGAGGGATTATTTAAATCAGTCGTAAACAATCCGTGATATATTTTTAACAGAGAAATGTCAGACGTATTTCCATTGAAGAGGGCGTTTTTCGATTACATCCAATCTTTACTTATTTTAATTAAACATTTCGGGGTAATAATTCATGTTGTGGAATTATTTCAGAACCCCTATTGACTAACACAATCGGTTACATTGTTATATTTATTTGTAGAAAAGGTAAATCCATTGACCATTGAACGTGTGATTAGGGGGAGGGCGTTTCTTTTTTCTAGGAGGACGTTAATGTAAACCCCGTAAAAATAATTACGTGGAAATCCCTTTCTATATATTTTTTATGTTCCAAAATTAAATTTATACACGTGAATATTGCAAGCAAAGTCATGAGACAATTTCCAATTACATTTCGATTTTGTTATTGACACCTACACGAAACTTATTTTATAATATAATAATAAAATATATATAATATATAATGAAAATAAATCAATAATCACTCTGGTAATGTTGGCTGTAGCCCATTGCGTAAACTGAATCGAAACGGGAGAGCGTAAATCACAACAGATACAGGATATTCCGTAAGATTTGCCGACTTCGCTTGGCTTATAAGAAACGACTGGATAAAACCAAATTGGTAATACCAAAACCGGTTGTGATGAGGTGTATTCTCTTCTACATTTGTTCCGGAGCTAAAACTGATCCCTCGATTTGGAAAAAAATCTGAAATATAAAAACTACAAACACAAATGAAACCTCTTACGATATATTACACATCACGTTCTCTTACTAATGTAGATTCTCTTGCTAGCCTGCACAAATTTGTTTTCATACGGTATATAGTATAAAATTTGCATTTATTTATATTATTTATAATTTTGGGAATCCTGTTGGATTGTTGGGTGGATAATGTCATAAATGCCAAAATTTATGCGTATACATATGATTGAATAAATAAATCATATTCAATTATTAGAAAAAAATCTTTATGATTATAGTAATGATCATACTCACTTAGAAGTGTGATTTATAGTTTAAAATTACAATAAATAAAAACATTATGTAGCCGTATAAAAATGGGTACATTATGTAGATGTACCTACAGCTACTGATCTCTCTTCAACTTATCATGTAGGTGCGTATAAAATATTTAACATGAAATCCGAACACAAAAATTAACGATCGATACATTTATTTATAATTATATTTTATTTTTTATGATCGTCCTTTTACATATATGATATAGGCGGACTTAACATGTCCACCAGACGCCATTGCTTAACGCATAATTCACGTAGTATCAAAAGGTAAACCTGACTGAGTAATCTATTTTAGATGATGTTGGATGGAAACGAATTTTAAAAAACAATTTAACTACATTAATCTTTGACTGAACAATAACAACGCAGTCTACGATTTCACTTGATGGAGACAAAATAGAAACAGCTGATTTATTTTGAACAAAAACATGACACATATGCTGCACAACGAAACCATTAAAAGTACATTTCTTTGTTCATATTTAGTGCGAGGAATATTTATTTTTCCTCAAAATATGCTTTCTAGAGCTGTGACCTTTACGCCTAAACGCCTTCAGGAGGAGACGGCCTCATCGGCCACCAAGTTACAGAGGAATCTTAACTTGGAACAGCAAGTAGACAAGTATATGTCGGCGGTGTGCGAGACAGAGCTGCCGCAGCGGAGACTTGCCGAGTTGCGGAAGGAACTGAAATACTTGGAGGATACTGAGTGGATGTATACAAGAAACAATAATATCCGTTGATAAAAAAGTGTCAAAGTTATGTGATTCAATGTGTTTAGAAGCAAAAATAACTCATTTACTTTAGGGAAATTGAGTTAATGTATACGAAAAACAATATTCGTTGATAAACAACTAAAATAAACGTGTTTCAGTTAATTTTCTATTTATAAAAATTAATCCTCCATGACTCTTGTAATTTTTATTTGTTTTAGTAATAATAAAAACGTATAAAGTTAAAGCTATCTGTTTATACTGAGGCAAGGGTGAGTGTTGTACCCTAGATAGCTTAGTGTGGAGCTTCGAGTTTGTAACAACCAATACACGAGTATTTTGAATTTTCTGAACATTTTGTTTTATATTGTTCACTATCTATTTTTCAAAATAATAAATAACCTACAAATGTGCTTGCAAGTTTTCAGTCCGGTGCTGCAATTTAGTTTCTACAATACACAAAGAACAAAAATGTATTTACTTCCCGTTGTGAAATAGCTTAACTCTTGGATATGTATTGTAACTAACCGTAAGACGTCATTAACCATATTACGTAGCTTCCGATTCAAATTTTGTTCTGACGGATTTCGAATACCCCACCAGAGGTAAGACATATCCAATTAAAATTTATTTATTTTTTAGCCTTGTACGCAAAACATATTAACTTCGTTTTATGTGAAAACTTGAACTCATTTTGAAAAGCTTTATAAATGTGGTTTTGACCCATAGGAAAGTGAGTAGCAGTAGGAGACGTCAGTAGACTTAGACAGAGGAATGTCGGAGTGGGCAGCACGGAGGTTCCCAGCATCAGACTAGCGGTCCGGTGCCTTATTTGCCAGTTATTAGCTTTCCCTACTGCGGTCGGGGGCAAAACTAACTCCTAATTCATTCGGCTGAGTTAGAGGCGGAGGCGGGCCACAAGTCAGCTCAGTTTAGACGATGTGGGTGCCGTAAACTGCCCAGACACGAGTGAGACGTCCACGGATTGCTGTCTTATTGTTGGGACTTTGACAGCACCACTTCAACCATTCACTTTTTGTTTTATTTCGTTATGTATCAAAGATGAGAATGTTCGGCGTTCCAGTCCCCTACAGTCTGTCAACATCTTTATAACTTGATTAAGCAGTGGGTTTTATTAAACAAGTGAAAAAGGTTGTAGCCACGATGCGATCGCGCTTTGGGTTGTCAGATGAACGTTTTGATGACATATTTCAAAATAGATTTCTGAGCTGACATTTTTGCCATAAAAGTGAATAGGTTTAGGTGAACATAATGTAGGCCCGAGCCGATTACGTGCAACTGATTTAACTTGAATTCAATCGGTTAAAAAATTGGTAGAAGAAACATAAATATCGAAATACAGGGTAGATAATGCAGAAGTAAATAATAAAAAGTCAAGTGAAGAAACAAATAAGATATATTTGATTATTGGCTTTGCAGGTTTGTTTAAATCATAGAAAATCGAACTAGAAGTGTTGAAAATTGTGGTATAGAATCATATTGCTTAATAAGTAGGCTTGTCAAATTTAACTGGCTGGGTGGTGTAGTGGTTATAATACCCGCCTTCAAAACTGAAGGTCGCCGGATCGAATCCCGCAAGGGTCGAATCTGGACCCAGTCGCCATTTGTCATTGGGCTACTAATTAATGATGCTTCCTAACAACAGGTCGACGTTAGGTAGTAACAAGACCGGGGTTTGGACCGTCCCCCATCAAAACGTTAAAAATGCCACTGGCGTAGAAATACACAAAATAAAAATAAAAATGTAAAATATTTATAACGTTGTACTAAATACCTGAGAAATAATGAAAATAGGTGCGATTAAATTAATTAATATTTTATTCCTAGAAAATTGCATTGTAAGTTCAAATTCTAGAAACCCATGCCAACTACTACAGATATGGCAACATTGGTGTTTACTTGGTTCTGAGATGAAAATGTGGCTTCATCTCAATGCCACATCCTGTCCTGTCCGTGCCCTAACACCTCACAATTACCCAACGCAAGAAGCCTCAGGACTCGGAGGAGGCAGAGTGCGTGAGGACAACAGTCTCGGGCGGGGAACGAAAATCGGTGTTGGTCAGGAACCGTGGAATGCGCCTGAGTGGCGTGGGCGGGGGGGGGGCGCAGACCACAGTAGCGCCACGGTCGGCATCGATTAGAAACACCTTGGACCGGAGAATTTCATAAATTATAATCAGTCCAGTGGGTGATCGCATGTAGCGCAGAGTGTAAATTAACGCTGCAATTGCAGGTTGTACGCTGTACGGTGTGATAGGAGCGATCGTCACGCCCCTCGTGGCTGGCGGTCGCAACACGACGCGACTCTAATGAATTATTGAGATAATAAATCCGCCCGGGAAGTAACGCGGAGTCTGTTTGTAGTTTAGAATATTGTGTTCAGACCTGTTCCATGACTATCGGTATTCATGCTTTGTTAAACCCATAATTACGGTTTAAATGTAAACCTACAGTTTTTAGATTGTTTGTCTGTTTAATCTGTATTGAAAATTATCTGAGTAGCCTTTGCAATAAATGTAAGCCTACACAGTTATTCTAACTACAGAGATAGAAAGGTATGGGACTTCATAGTTCATGGGGCTTTTCGTATTGATCTACCCACGGTGGCTCATTACAATTTCATTCAAATAGATAGAAAAAGAAACGAATAAAACATAAGTAACGATTACCAGTTTACAATCTGAAATATAAAAATTGTAAAAAAAACAGCATTACTTCTGTCTTTAACCTAACTACTGGTGGAAGGAAAAATGTTATCTTATATTTACAAAAGTTTATTAGTTTTCTCATAAAACATATCCCGACTAGTTGGAAGTGCGAACCTTGGTACCGCTCAGGCTACAGCGATAAACTATTTTTAACCGTATTTAACACTCGAATCTCGCGTGTTTTTGAAGAAAGTGTTGACTTTAATTGAACCAAGTGTTGATTTAGTGTGTCTGGAGGAAGACCTTGACTGCGCAAAAAGTGGGAGTCGTACATCATAGCCGCCTCCCTCGCAGACCTTAAATAAACTTAGGCCTAATTTACCGCCGACGCGGACGCCGACGCGACCATGCTTTGAGAGGTGATTTGTTTGAGCGCGTTTTGGCAACTGTGGCTGCAACTGCACATTGACCCTTGCAACGGTTTCAGTCATTTAGCTACTCACTAAAGAGAAGCTAATTTTATATTTATTTGATTTCCGGAAACTAGACGAAGCTTTTGTTTTTTTTTTGTGAAAAGTTGTAAGAAAAGTAAGTCAATGGAAAAATTGAACCACTACACAGAGAATTAGTAGATCAAATGCGGCGCACATTAGTGTTATATATCTCACAGGGTGGGTACGTGGTAGTGGAAAGTCATATAAATAAATATATTCAATATTTATATCTGTATTGCTCTACCACAGTGAAACACATATAATTTTTTGTGAGTTGTTTACTGAGGTTCAACTTATGTGTATTTTGTGCGCAAGTTCCTGCCACGAGAAAGAGAGGAACTTCAATCTGGTTATTTATTCTCTGTGACTATTACTACCATGCCAATTAATTATCAAACTTCCTACAAATTACTTTAGTCTTATTCAGATTCGACATGTAGTAAAGGTTTTACAATAGTTTTCATTAATATTTGGACCTGGATATATATGACTTAGCTCTGAGGGGGGTTTGGCAATTTGGGAGACTAACATTTGAAACAGTAACGTCATATGGCTATAATGACAGCTGTTTATGTGAACTGAAAACATTCCCTTCGACATATCCATGATCTAACCTTTTCCCACAGGACAGTAAATACAATAGTATTTTAAATAAATATTAACTTATTTTTAGACTTTTACATTAAAGTGGTTTCCCTATTTTCGTGGATTATCTTTTAAAATGGCTTGAATTTTATTTTCCTTTGATTTCCTCGAAGTAGAAAATAAACGTTGTCAACAACAACAAAAAACAGAATTCATGTCTTAAATTTATGTTTTATTTTGAATTTATTGAATTATAGGAAAATGTATTAATGTTTTAGGACCAAATAAATTAACAACCCGAAATTCTTAGAAATTCTTTGAATTCTTTGGAATTCTTCTTTTCAAGACTGGTTTGTTTGTGCTCCAGAAAGGTAAGATATATTTCTCTACCAAAATGTCTATAAATAACAATATCTTTGTAAAATAAGATTCCAGATTCCTCTCAAATACTACTTTATCATCATATACTGGATACCTCCTATACTGGATATATTAGTCGTTCCTGTGACTTCTAATAAATGATTCTGGAAGTTGAATCAGGTGGACCATGCCAGTAACATTTCTTCTTAAATCATCGAAACACACTCTGTAGTTATCACACATCGAAACACATCACTAAATCACATTAAAATACGTACCAGGGCGTTTCAATGACTTTTAGCTGAGTTACCAAATCAGTACCGGTAAGCCTTTAATGTTTTCGACATCGCGTCCGAATATTTAGTACCGCTCTCCAGCGCGATCTCCAGCAACTCCTCCGTTTCTCCGTCCCCATATGTTCCCATGCGTGGGAAGCCACTCTCGCGCGTCACCACTTCACTTGTTTCCGCAGACTCAACGTAATGACTCTATTAGTCTGCGGTAATTTGAGTAATCGCCCTCTGTCGGCGCCCGGCTGTACCGTGTAACGTCGGGAGAAACTGTAACTGACCGTTAGAGGTCGTTGACGTACTGAATTATTCTCAATTAGAATTATTTGAATCAGAATAGAAATGAAATAATTTTGCAGGTACTGTATTTCAAAATACTTTACCAAGATTATACCACTACCAACTACTTCCATTGAAATAGAATTCACAGATGAGAAATAAATTGTGAGTGTAGGCTAAAATAAGTGGTATTACGCTCTACTTATAAAAATACAGTTAATATGGAAATAATTACTCATTTCCACACATTCTTAAGCCCAATGTGACCTTTTGAACTTTAGACTTATTCTATGGATTGCGTGGGATCGAGAGCAGCGGACGATCATTCGATGTAGTCCAATTCCCAAGTTTCGCCTCATCACCGGCCGAGATATGGGCGCCTGGAGGCCCGTCCGCTCCCGGTTTTGCCTTACAACAGGTCACATTTCAGCTCTCCCCGATTACAAATCTCCCCCAGGTATGTAATACAGCGGACCCACTAAATACAGACGTTTCTCTTCCATCTACGGCGTCCAGTTTCCTGTTCTTGTTTTTGCTGTTCCACGCATTTACTTATATCAATCATTCAACGTCTTTCAACCGGTCGTGAATTCTTCGTGTAATGCCTACAACCTCGTGATACTGTACCGACCTTTTTGTAACGCGACAGTTAGATTGATATATCCTTATAAAAGGATATATTCCTGGGTTTCAGACCAATCTGAAGTCCAATCTGGATGAAGTGTCGGATATTCTTAGTTATGAACATAGATGGAGCCTTGGTTGTAGTTACAAAATATCCTCGATCGAATGGAATACCATTCCAAAAGACTATTTAACAATTCACTAGGAGATAATTAAGTGGAGCACAGTTCTTATCCATTAGAATTAAAGGTCATTGGGTTAATAGGTAGTTAAAATCTGTCCGCCTCCATCCAAAGGAATGTGCAACTTGATGACATTTAACTTATGAACTTTACCAAAGTTAAAACTGAATACACGGCCATTATATAATGTTCATAATAAAGAGAAAACATTGTTCTAAAATAAAATATGAAATAATGGTTTTGTGAAACCTTCATAGGAAGGAAGGAGGCTAATATATACTTAATACTTAATATATCTAATTTTTTTTTAAATTCCCAGCGAGTGGTGAAGCTTGGGTGTAACGGGCTAGATGACATGGCTCGATTGACATGTCTATACTGGCATTTAAAATCAATAGAAGCTTCAAGGTCACTTATAAAATGCGGTTGAACTTTATAACATATGGTTGTGTCTGCTGTCTGTTTTGTTTATTTGGTAAATCTAACCTCTACATGCTGAGGAACACGGTTTTAGATGTAAATAAACATGACATGATATGTGAAGTCACAACCTTATTTTAGATTTATATTAATCTACCCTTTTAACTTTACTATAAGTGTTTATTATTTTAGTAGTTTATTATTTTCGTTTTATGCGCCCATTTTTCTTTACAAAACCATAGCTCGTAATCTAATCTAATCCTATCACAAAATAATTTGGATTTTAATTAAGACAAACTGAAATCAAAATATTGTTAGAATAATTATTATTTATTGCGTGAAGTTTTGTCGTTATCTATTTCAATATAGTATAAATTTGTTTATTTTAATGATGCAAACACTTTGGCCTGGTTCATAAATAAATGATTAATAAACGATTTGGTGATCATGTTCTTTCTCTAATTCATTCCTTAGACTTTTCACTTCTTCTTGACATATTCATTGCACCGACAAACGAGAATTTTTACACAACTCAGCAACACATTAACACATTCTTGAGTTTTAGCAAAGACATCGCCAAATCTTCGCGTTTAGTTTACACGTCAAGTTGTATTAAGTAGGTGAACACGTTGTACATTATTTATTTAGATTGATTTTGAAAATCTAAAACACTAATTATTAGAAATATGAAAATAAAAACATAAAAAGGAGATAAATAAGGGGAAATTATTTGGCATAAATATATATTATATAGTACAAATAACCACACTGTAGTAAATGCAATATTCTTGGTTCAATCGCTGTAACATAAGTTAGGTACTCCTTTAAGAATGTTTACAAAACATTGTAAAATAATAAAAAAACCATAGTCAGAATTTAATGACATATGCTTGTATGTACAAAAAAGGTCCAAGAACACTCCCTTGAGGAATTCCTGATTCTATCCTCTGTCTCTCTGATACAACGTCTTGATATTTTATTTGAAAAGTCCTATCTGTGAGGTAAGATCGCAATAGAAGGAAAACAGAATAAGAGGAGAAGTTTTTTACATTTTATACACTGCGGACATGACAGAAGATGAGAACACTCAAATTTCTACGTTTGCGGATGACACAGCTATTTTAGCCGTTCACTCAGATCCTGTACAAGCCTCGTCAAATTTACAAGAGAGTCTTAATAACATTTCAAATTGGTTTAGAACATGGAGAATCAAAATTAATGAAGAAAAATCATCACACATTACATTCACACTTAATCGAAATTCTTGTCCCCCTGTTATATTAAACAATACACAAATCCCTCACGCTGCAGAAGTTAAGTATTTAGACAGCAAACTGACGTGGAAAACACATATTTGGACGAAGAGACAACTAAATTTAAAACAATGAAACTAAATTGGCTTCTGGGACGTAAATCAAAACTTACCATGAACAACAAATTATTGATATATAAATCTATTTTGAAACCTATTTGGGCGTATGGTGTACAGCTGTGGGGGTATGCATGTAAATCTAATATTAATATTATGCAAAGATACCAATCCAAAATTTTAAGAAAAATCGTCAATGCCCCCTGGTTTGTTTCAAACAAAACCGTACACAAAGACCTTCAAATCCCAACTATTGAAGAAGAAATAGCCAAAATTAGTAAAAAGTACATTGAAAAACTAGAAAATCATCCAAATTATCTTGCTGTTAACTTGCTAGACAATGCTAATTTCACCTATAGATTGAAAAGACGTTCCATCTTGCCGCTTGGACTTCCGACATGAAGCATATTCAAATCAAGTTAATTTTGTTATAAATAGACTAACGTTTTTTACTGCCAGCAGTGGCAGGCACTAGAAAAGAAAATTCACGTTAATGTTTATTTTGTTCTTGTATAATATTTACTTATTGTTTTGTATTTAAAAACAGATTGTAAATAAAACATTCAGTTAAAAAAAAATGCTTGTATGAACCAGATGACTTACTTTAAATTTGACCTTGAAGCTTCTATTGATTTTAATCCTAGTAGATTATAGTACTGAAAAGACCCAGAAACAACAAGAATTACTTTATGAAAGTTGTAACTCGTACAGTAATGTTTGCGAGTTTATAAAAAAATCAATCAGCTGACCACCACTACCACCGCTACGGCCTCCAGCTGTACCACCGCTTCCGCAACAGCCTCCAGCTGATCGCCACCGCCTCCGCTACAGCCTCCAGCTGATCGCCACCCGCACCGCGTGATTTGTAGCCTAATTAATCCCTCGGAATGGCGGCTTTAGTTTTATCGTTGTTCGTTAAGCGTCGTTAGAAAGTGGCTGTTTCTCCGGACTTTGGTGGCCGGATGCCGGTCCCGGCCCATCTTTTAAAGATAAGCAGAGAACCCTCGCCGATCCCGCGTTTTTGTCGGTAAAAACATCAGTATATTTCACCTGTTTGAAAACTGTAGTGGTGAAGGTTGCGTTCGAATGGATCGGCAATATTATGAGTACCTTCCATAGCTCATAATAAATATAATGTAAATATACCAATTTATTTTTTAAAACCTTTAAGTAGTATAATTTTATTCCCAGAGAGATTTTTAGTCAAGTAGCTGTGTTTTAACACAATCGGTTTTTGGGGAACCGGTCCAAATCCAAGTGGAACGAATCTTGGTGGAACAAAAAGTGAAACATTGTAAAACAAATTTGGTTTTTTGTTAGTACTTACTCAATAATTGTTCAATAATTGAAAGGCCGTTATATATTCCGTTTTTTTAAAATATCCTTTTAATAATTCTTGATTTTAAATAGAAAATAGTCCAAAATGGGATTAAAATTAAAATTTATAAATTTTTATTGAAATTCGTTTTTGTTATACGAACTGATAATAACAAGTATATCGCTAAAAAGTAACATTTTAACACAAGTGGAATTCATGAATCAGAATAGACTATAGTAACAGAAGAATACATTTCAAAATCATCATCGTAATTCTCGTAAAAATCTCTCGTTACCTGAATTAAGAGTAAATGTTACTCCTTGCAAGGGGTTCGGAAGTATAATGATCAGGCCTATGTTCCATAGCGTAGTCTCCACGTCCAACGTCCTATATTTATGGCCGTCTTCCATCACCCAGACAAATACGGCTAATCATTCGCCTCGGAACCGTATTTTGCCTCGACAACCTAATTAAATAACCATAGATTTTTCACGGTATCAGTATTTATGCCATTTGAATAAATGCCTGCCTATTTGTTACGTCCTGATATAATTTTTAAATTACATACTTACCTCGCTCCGACCCAGTTTTAGATGATGTTTTGACTGGTGTTGAAAATTATATAAATGTGCTGTTCTTTAATGAGTTGTAAGCTAGTAGTTGCGCAATGGACGATGTCGGCCACGTGCCACGTGCTGGTAGGAATGTTATTTGGAGTCTCTTAATATTCGTTCTCCTCTTCCATAGGAATGTTCTAGATGCTATTGACGTTAGGTTAAATACTATACTCAATGTAAGAACCTATCCAATAATAATAATAATAATATTTGTTCACCTACGTAATTAAAAATATTTTAAATAATATGGTTCTGTTTAAAACATGCTTATCGGTATCAACCAACAAGAAATAATGAAGAAAACATAGTTCATAGGGAATGGTTGACCCACATTTTAACGGAAGTCTTCAATGTTTATGAAAATGATATGTAGAAACAAATTCTGTCAGTATGCAAAACTGCTCACAAAAAATGAAATTGAAAATTGAAAACACGTATAACATTATAGACTATAAATACAAACATACATAAACTATATAACATAAAAATTGTTTTAAAAACAATGTTTGTGAAAAAGATTTGCAAAAACTGTTCTAAACGACATTCAAAAAATTTAAATTGGCAATTCGAAAAATTCTTAGAAAAGAAGATAGACTTAACGTCCTATTCTAAAGAAAAAAGGAAAGAATAATGAAAAAAGATTCCATCAAAGTGGATGTTTTCGTTTTTAGCATGATAAGCAATGGTAATGCAATGGCAAATGGTAATGATAAGTAATCTGGGCCTAAATCCTCCTCTTTGTAAATTAACCCAAATATAAGATAAATGCATTGCATTGCTTTTGTATATGACCGTGTTGAAGGCTCTAGGACCAAGGATTACCTCTGTTTCTCTAGGCAGCCTGTTAAACAAAAAGGGAACAATATACTCCGGCAGCCTTTCTCCATACACAGTACTTCTTATTAGTGTAGAATATTTTCTTGAGTTTTGTGTATTAAAATACCTTATTAATCTGATCTTATGGGTTCCACCCTATGATTATTAACTAGCACACTGAGTGTATAGAAACCCTTTGCAGTCAGCTGATTTCCTATTCTGTATCTTGTGTCACGTTGGTCGTCATCTCCATCTCTTAGGCCTAGAGTCCTATAGCATCTAGTTTGCAGCCTATCGAGAGATTTTAAATGGCTGTTTGCTGAGGCCATATTTAACCTCTTTCCCTTCACTAATGTTATTCATTAATCTCACAACAAATTTCCTATTTTTCAAATAGCTATCAAACCATTTTAGATAGCGACCCCTCAAACCTATTCTCTCCAAAGCTGGTACAATCTTATCATGCTCAATAGTATCAAAGGCCTTGGAAAAATCAATAAATAGTCCAAACAGTGGCATGTTCTGTTCATTAAATTATTTGCTATGTTTGCAAATCCATTCAGGGCCTGTTCAGTGCTGCGCTTCTTTCTGAAGTCATATTGTCTGTCACTGAGTACATTACATTCTTCTACGTTCTTATATAAATATTCACTGAGAAATTGTGATATTATACATTCCGGCTTTCCTGGGATAGAAAAGCTAAAAAAATTCTAAAACCATATTAGTTAGAAACAATGTGAATACGACACCATTATTAGTATATATAAATCTCTATGATATACCTATTTACCTATATCTCACAATATACTTTGTTGTCAATTTAAATTTTTTTACTTGACTGGCGTGTGCCGTAATCTATTTACTTGGAGGTCACGTATTATTTGGGAATAATTGTGAGTAACTGTGTGGTCGCTGTATGTTATCCTTCCTGGAGTAGATTACAGTCCGCGTTATTGAATACTACGATAAGCAGCATACACCATCTTCATAATTAGACCAGTTCGTACTTCAGAGGTTTGGACCTCATCTTGAACGGTTGGCCCCGTAGACGCCATGGACTGTTGGACTATAAATTAACAGACTGTCTTAGTAACAGGTCACCCTTAGTCAGTAAAAAGACTACAAGGTCGCGCCACAATCATCTTACACTCATTCCTCATTCATAGTTGACTTAAAATACCAATCTGGGTACTTATACTCTATACTTTTACTGCAATGGCAGCCTACCCAGGTAGGTATTTAAGGCCAAGTATGAATAAGAAATGAGTGTAGAATGATTGTGGCGCGATCTTGCAGTCTTGTTACTGACTAAGGTAGACATGTTCCTTAGATAAGACTGTTAATTAATAGCCCAACAGTCAATGGCATATCTAAGAGACCTACAGTTAAACGTGGAGAACCACTGCCTACTGCCATTGCCACTGCCTGCAAATTACGAAATGGTCTAATTATAAGAATGGTCTTAGCGGATTAACGCTGTATTCAATAGTGTGGACGTTAATCCACACAAGAGAACACTACACCCACCGACCATCGCTCACAACTGTCCACAATGCGTGACCTCCAAGTAGCTGGATTACAGGACACGCCACGGTCCAGTAGGTCACAATTTCAGAATGTTAATAATAATTTAAAACAATGAATATTCTACACCTATAAAAATTGTAGCCCGTTTCTAACACGATTCACAAGAAGTATTCCCTTGTAAGAAAAAAACACGTCGTTAATTACAATAGAACGCAGATGGAAGATTCACGGAAAGTTAGTAAAACACCAGACATAGTGCTAATGACGGTGACAATTAAAATCGTTGCGGTCCCGGGGTCACGGCTGGCGTCGTTAATTACGTGCGTGCAAGCCGGGGACGCCTACACTAAACGGTACACACTATGCAAATTGGTTATTAGCGTATTAGCGAATTGTACAGTTCCTGGAACCGCGTGACGTGTGGCTTGTGTGGACAATACCGCACAGCACCGCACGGCGACCGGTTGAATCTTATTCTAATTAAATACCTTTGTGTTTAAGCCATGGATAAAATCCTCCTCAGTGCTTCGAAACATAATGGCTAAGATCAACAATCAAGAATCTTTATTGCCGTTGACCATTATTCATTAGTGTTGAGTTTAAAAACTAGTGATCACAACATATATACATCACAAAGTTAAAATTGTATGGTTAAATTTCAGTAATGTTAATGTTCAGTTTCTTAAAATTCTTTAATGAATAAAAAGGATCGACAACGATCCACTCACTTAAGGTAATCGTTCAAAGAAACGTTTCGGGCATTATCAGATGGCCTATTGAAAAATTCTATACCATTAATCCTGTAAGAGTTGCCTATTTTGGTTAACTGTGCTGTGGCACGTTATTCTTGTTTTTTCTCTGATTTTGTGATGATATATTGTTTTTTCCATAAGTCAATAAAATATTTAGTAGGTTAGCATGTTGTATTTATAAAGATTAATAACTGGCATGACCTTGAGTTTGATACATGATGGCTTTAAGGATTCAATGTTACAATACATACGAATTATTATAGCAATTTAAATAATATGGATAGATAATATATGGGGAAAACGAGTGTTCAGTTAATGATA
This sequence comes from Nephotettix cincticeps, assembly GCA_023375725.1. Classification (NCBI taxonomy): domain Eukaryota; kingdom Metazoa; phylum Arthropoda; class Insecta; order Hemiptera; family Cicadellidae; genus Nephotettix; species Nephotettix cincticeps. The sequence goes on from CM041785.1 coordinate 27,202,880, forward strand.
CTCCTATTTTTTATAAGTAATGTTTTAGTAATGTTAACAATGTGCAGCAAGCTAGATTTGAGGATAACAATTATATTCATGCTGGTTTCAATAAACAATTTTAGTTAGGCCTACTAGATAAAAACATAATAATTATTTTATAAATGACAATCAAATCATTGGTCAAAACGTAACAAACCAGTATAAGTACAATTCTCTGTTCCCTATAAAAGTCATAAAACCTCACATTTTTATAAATTAAATTACAGTTTTGTCTGTACATTCCTTGGAATATAAAATTTTTGGTTATTTTACGTTTCATAACCCAGTAAAGCCGAAATGAATCTCATCTCAATGTGTCAGGCTGTCTTTTAGCTACGTAAAACAAGGTTTTTTATAATGCTTTGCTGTGAAAACGAGAGCACACACAGGTATAAATGTAACTTGTCTCCCTTATTTTATACGTTTTGGAATTTTTTAGTTTTAACTGACAAATTCACTATCAAAATAAAATAATAAACTTTCAAAACCCAGTTTTAAACTCTTTTAGGCATATATTTATAAGTTTTAAAGAACATATGATAATTATAAAAAATTCAATAGAAATAAATAACCATCTACATCAGCCATAACGATACAAATTCTCTAATAATTAGAGATATAAATAGATAAACTATTGATATATTTATTTTCATTTGAGGCGCACAGATTTAATTACATAGCATAAATTTTATAGTTATATTTAGTTAATTTATAATTATTCATTAAACTACAAAGCGTTAGGTAAAGGTAGTAGCATGGATGTATCGAAATTATCTATGCAGTTTAAAATTAACATAACCTTGAAAGTTAAAGGGAATAAATTATGTCATTATCAAAAACTATTTAAGTAAATGACTCAACGTTAAATTATCTATAGCCAATTACTGATATTAAGCCGGTTTAAACAAGCATTATTACGAATTTTCACTAGGAATGAGATAATTAAGTGTAAATTTCAAACCAGCGACCTCTTATCTATTATAAGAAGTAAATAATTGCATTTACAATGTCATAAAATACACTCTTTATCGGCAGTAAATGTAGCTGCACGACCGTAAAGCGTATAATAGCGAGTTTAATGTTCTGAAAAACCTAGGTCGACTATTGCGATTGTACTCGTTTATTTAAGTATTTTCGCAATTTATTTCGAGTTCACACATAACTCATAAAAGTATAATTGGAATTTATATTTCTAATTAAAATGTAAAGAGTTAAAATACTGTGTCGATATAAATAAACTGTTAGATCCTTAGATGATATTCTTTTTAATATTAGGTTTTGAACATTTAAAACCAAAGGGAAAGCAGGGGATCTAGAAACGCTTAGACAATCTATAATAATAATAATCCTGCGGCTTTTACATCCCTATGAAGGAATTTTGCCTAAGTAAAGTTATATCAAGTATATCAAGTTCTATTGTTTATTTATTAAAAACAACTTTTAATCTAGTTCGGAAATAAAAAAAAATGTAGGTAGGATGTAAAATATATAATTTATTTATTATTTGTTGATTAATATTTTTACCACAACGTTATCTCATGTCGCTGAAAACTGTGTCCAACAATACCCTTCCTACGCACAATGAGACATACTAAGCTCCTCTACGATAAATAAGACATTTCTTCTTTATAAGTATTATCTCTTGCGCATGAGTATGAAAACTTTACGGAATGATCTATGCAGTTTGAATTTATTACTTTTATTTAATCGACAAAGCTTAAACCCGTCTAGGTCTTCACGTTCATTTACGATTGATTCTAATACTACGACCAGTTCCAATTCGGAATAATGTTAATGTTTAGTGAACAGGTGTTTATGCATTTTTGAAGACAAATTAAATGACTAAAAACTGTTCTGTCGTAACGTCTGTGTAGGATGTATTGTCAGTTTAGTGGTTACCAAATGGAACTTCTCTAAGACATCTTAGGATCAAATTCAGTTTCGCCCATTTTGGGGTTCACCGGTTTCCTAAGTGGTTTTAATTTGTAAAAATCACTTTCGAATTTCTCTAAATATTCCCCAGGTGTTATTCTGCCCCGCGGGTCGGCCCGGCCGCGCCTTATCATTACCCAGACGCCTCGCGCCTGAGCGAATCAGATACAACCAAATGTAAATGCGCAAGCAGCACGCCCATCCGAGGTGGTGTTGAAATTAATACTGCCGTCATAATGCCACCATTATGGCATTAATTATCAGGTGAGAAAACAGGTCAAAATTATAACGCGGGCTTATCGGGCGGGGGCCGAAACAGAAGGACCCGGTGGCGATAATATATGCCGGTGCTCCCGCGCTTAAATCAGGACCGGACCGTGGTTTATACCGACCCACGCCGGCGTTGGGTTTCCGAGGAGCTGGGCCTACATTTAGTACGGGAGCTCTCGTATACACTGCTATTCAAATGAGTAAACAATATCGAAAGATGTCAAGGACCACTGTATAACGAAAATATAGTTACATGGTAATCGGAATCGAATAAATGAATTTTGACTGTAGAATGAGTATGAGGTGTTGTATAGCTTTATTGACAGACAATAGACACTCATCTCAGGATTATTGGTAGGTAACCCGATGAATGGCGGAAGCCACCCACGTTCAGTATGGAACTATTAAGCTCCTTCATGAGGTATAATATTTTTCTTCTGTTCAAATTACGCTTACCTTATTTTTAATTGCTTAAACAAAACGCATACTGCAAAACGGTTTACTGATAAAAACATTTTCTGACTAATTTTTAAACATCATTTGTATCATGTATTGTTATTGTATTTTTTATATGAGACTGATAGTACCTTTTACCTTGAATATTCATACCCATATAGACTAGAGACCTATGAATATGAAGACGTACATGACTAGAGTATGTACGAATATGAAGCAAGGTAGGTCGACACTGAAAGAGGGGGACGTAAAGGGGTGAGGGGGAAAGAGGGGGTGTATCCTGTAATCCAACTTACTTGGGGGTTACAAATTGTAGAAAATTGTAAAAATTTCAAGTTTTTCCATTGTGCGAATATTCGATTTATAAATATAGTAATTTTCGGTTGACCTTTGAGTTAGATAATCAGAAAACAACAATAAGAGCCTCAAAAATTTTTCAGAGCCTCGTGTGTGAACAGACGTTTTCTTTTGCCATATAATTAGACACATTTTTATCTCTGTATTAAAATATTGTATGCATGTTAGAAAAATTAAAAAACTATGTTAGAAAAAGGAAAAGCTGCATAATTAGGTAACTTAAATAAGCATTACTGAGGGTCCAAATTTGGTTTAGGATGGTAAGGAGCTGCTTTCCTAAAAAAGAAATGTGAAGGTGACGGTTCTCCATGTCGAAGGAAATGTCAGAGATGGGAGACCTGATAGGTTAGCGTTATTGTCATGGATTGGTCATCCTGCAGAGGACTTTGTGAGTAACAAAGCTACATGTGGATTACACTTACTTTAAAAACTATACTTCTCCCTTCTTTATTTTCAAATTTTAACATTGAAAGTGTTAACAATAATGCGTTTTGGATTTATAGTTTCGAAATTAATTTTGTACTGAGAGTGAGCTTTCTTTTTACGAAATTCACCACTTATGATTAACATTAGGAAAGAGTTTGTTCATGGGTGATATAACTGCTGAATATATTTTAACAATTTTTAGAAAATTTCCCAGAAGTTAGTAAGTACCGTTAGGTCTCATGGCAAAACTTAAGCCCGGGACCATGTTATTGTTTTGGTTTTAGGTGCCTTGAGGCCAAACTTCGTTACGCCTAACAGTAAATACGTGGTAACTTCAACATTTGGTCATGTTCTGAAATTGAATAAATTAGATAATCTGAGTCACAGCTGTATAACGGAGTCACGATATAACAGAGTGTAACAATACTGAAAAGATAAGACGTATTAATAAAGTTCCCACATAACAAATAAATATAAGTGGATTGATTCACAATGATCCGATCCAATCCAACCTAAACCCAAACCAAACCAAACAGCAATACGGCGTTTATAGGAAATATTAAATTTTATGAATCGTGGAATTGTTTGTAATAAACTCGCGCAATCAAACATTCATTAATTCTAGTCGTACAAAACTAAACAAAAACATCTAATAATTACACTGGAACAAACAAACTAACCAGTAATCTACACATTTTTTAAAACAACATATCACAAACATTCGCTGAAAATTATGCACAATGATGTTAGCTGTCGACTGGTGGAAATAAGGCAAAGCAAAATCATCTGTTAATACACTAGTCACATTATTGATGTACACATCTGATAAAAATGCATCACGTCTTTTCCTCTTAGCTTAAAATGCTATACAAACTTTACATGCCAGTGGGGCAGATTTAAAATTTTAAAACTAAAATACTTTGTTTACGGTAAAATTTAAAATGGCCACCATTTTGGATTTTGAGCTTGGATCATATTAGTTTTTTAATAATACTAATATACAAGTGTAAAACACATACCAAATTTGAAAATAATCCGTTAAAAAATGTTTGAAATAAAAAAGATTTTTTGAAAAATAGAAAATGGCGGATATTTGAGAAAATAAGCGTTTTAGGCCATACCTCCATTAGAACTTTTTCTTCCTTTTAATATACCCAAACACTCACCTAAAACGTTTTTCATGGACACCTGTGTATATATATGTGTGTGTGTGTGTGTGTATGTGTGTGAACACGATAACTCTCGTAAAAATAGTCAGAAAAATAGACCAAATTTGGTAGAGAAGTGTATTCCTACAATTGCTCAGACGAGTTCGTAATCCAGACGTATCGGTCATTCGGACCAGTTATTTTTTTGGGGGGGGGGGAATTTAATATATATGGAGAAACTTTGTCATCCAACGATAATAGATTAAGGTAATAAAATTCATTGAAAAGAGACAACAAGGTATTCTTGCTTAAAACATTTTCGATTCATGAGCCAGATATGTAGGAACAGTTAAGTATTAAAGTTTTAATATGAAAAAATAGTTTCACAATAAATTAATTGCTGAACAATTTTACGACATAAAAATTATTACAGCAATCTATATTGAAACAAGATTTAATTATTATCGATTTGCTCGATTTCACGCTTCAAGTTTACTTGTAATTGACGATTATTTGAGATTATATGCTTTGAGTAATGGAGTCAGTAATAAAGCAAATATCTAACTGAAGAGCTGATTTATAACTGATTTCGCAAAAGAACTCCATATATTAATTTTTCATTGCATAACTTGCCAGAGAAGATGCGTTACGGACATTTTAAGGCTATTTTTTTAGGCGCGTGAAGTTTATATTTTCATCAGTGTTGAGTAAAGCTGTTTCATAAAAGGTTTAGAGGTATAGTCAGAAAATCTGGCAGCCTAGTGTAATGAATGCAAATTTACTTATAAAACGGGGTTTTAATATATGTATTAATAAAATATGGTTCTCTTAATTATTATAATCTATGATAATTTGGTAGCTTGATTCTTTATAAGTCAGATAGCTGACAATTCGTTATGACAATTTTGATTAGTGAGCTCTGAGTGAACTGAGTTTGGCAATTTTGATTAGTGAACTCAACACATTTTGGTAATTTTTTACTGATAAAATATTATTAAAAGGCTGAGAATAAGCTTTTCTACTTATTTTGTCTCTCCGTCTTCCGTCTTGTAGCCCTTGACTTTAATTCTAGAGTTTTAATTTCATACTGTTATGGGAAAATGTATACGTTTTAGAAGATAACTCAATTAATCCTCTACCATCTTAACGAAAACGGAAGCGGATTCATCAGCTGTTTGGCATCTGGTCACACTAGTCCAGTCTGCCTGAGATATCAATACTTTAGCTCTATTGATTCAACTTTAACATTAGGACCGCCGTATGCAATAAAAGGGTGATCGTGATTGGTGATATTTAATTCTATGAAGGTTGCAAAGTGATCTGTGATCCTGCTCTTTATAATTCCTGCTCGGAAATTATTAGTATATTTTACATCAACAAAAAAATTATCCAAACATCTGGATGAATAGTTGGTTTATTGACACAGGATACAAATCCAGTCCCATACAATACATCTAGGTTTGTTAGCTAATTTCAGATCTATTTCCTTCTAATATACAACAATTAATATCCCCAACGAGGATGTTAGTGTGATTCCTTGACAGATTATAACAATATTGGCCAAAGTCACTGATAAACTGGTCAAGATCACCAGCGGTTGATGGAATGCGATAAATAGCTGGGTTAGAGTACTTACTATGCTCTATGACGGTATCAAAATTAAGCCCAGTGGCACCAAAAAGCTGAATGTTAACTTTTCCTGTGTGCAACGTGTCACTAGTATAGCAAACCATCCCATAATTTGGGTTTCTCTTCATCTCATTGGAATATACGTTGAAACCAACCCGTACTTTACACACCTGCAATGAAACTAGTAGCTCATCAATGTTTTTCATGTAACTCCTTATATTTAAACGAAATTTTTAAACTAATTTCCCTAGACTCGCTACAATCAGAAAAAGTCTCATATTCTAAGTACTCAATATTCCTGAAAGAATTAAGATTATTTGCTGTATCACCAACCAGATTATCAGGTTTCTGACCCTACTGTATGTCCCCTGTCCATACCTTCTCCAACCTGATTACAAATAAGTTGGGAATTATTCCAACACCAATAACAGAAATTTCCACAATTTCAGAAAATAATACATATTTCTACACCTGTGTTACCTTTCCACAGACATTCATTCACAAGTGTGCAGTCACTCATGAATTTAATGAAAATTTATAAATTTAATTTATCTACGGTCCGTAGAAAACATTGATGTGAAATATAATATTAAGAAAAAAATATTGATTCTCTCCAATATATATTTACACTATATTTTACAACGATATTTCATGTTCATTGACATGGACATATTACATTGTACATATAGATTTATAATGACCATTGCAATTAATTCACAAAATAACTCAAACATTTTTTCAACATTGAACATTACTAAGACAGTGGTACATCAGAATCGCATCTGTCTACAGGTGCCCCGAGTTTATTTTATTACCGAATAGATTTACAACGGAACGACCGTCAAACACAGGTTAATAGAAAGTTAACTCAGTGGCAAATGTACGTAACTAATAGCCGTGGCAAGCGCAAGTGGTTTCTGCAGTGTGCGGCGTCGGATGCATAAATCCGGTGTATTGTTGCCCGCTTCTGGTCACGACACACGATGCGGTGAATCATCGGTGGGGGAGAAAGTTATTAGAAATAGTGTATATGTGTGTTGTCAGTACAAGGGTCTTGGCAGGCGCTGATAGTCAGGTGTGTAGGAGCAATATACGGCTGTGTCGCGGCTGCATGTGCCAGCGCCGCCTCTGCTTCTGCCGGTCACGTCTGCGGCAGTGCAGCTACGCTACGACGTATGTACGTGTACGTGTACGTGTACGACTCTACACTTAGTAGGCTATTCTTGATTGCGAGGTGATTTTAGTTTAGCAAAGCTTACCAGGAGGATATAAATTAGCCTTACACAAGTATATAACACATTGATAGAATTTGTAGTACGATTGGGGGTTTTTATATGAAGTTGTCGATTGCCATGTTAGTTAAAATCATAAACCAAAATAGACGTTTGAGCACGTTATTTCCGAATATATATGAGAATTATTTATATTTCCAATATGGGAATTTCCCATCGTGATAAGTAAAACAAAATTCCATTTCGTTTAAGACCTAAAAACCTGAACCCATCCTCAGATGAGCTAGAATATAAAACATAACAAGATTAGTACATAATCCGGACCAAGCCGGTGTAAAGCTTAAAACAAAAATGTGTAAACTAAAAATACGATTGAGGGTGTTAGATTTCAGGCAATGGCTGATAGTTTATTTTTTATTATCTTCACTTTTTTAGATCGATGATGTTGTTTCATGAAGACAAACATATTTTAAAGTTGCATAAGAAATGGAAATAACATTTTTATAATTTACAATTATTACAATTTAATTAAATTGATAAAGGATTTAAGGTTTTAATTAAAACATCAAGGATTTTTACTGTAATGCATGTTGTTGTAATTTTTAATATAATTTTTTATTTATTTGCAGTTGCATAAAATCTAACAGAAAAAACATAGCCATTATGGCAAATTCGTGTAAAACTTACTAAGCAATGGAATGATTTGCTTTCAAACAGTGAAGTAAGTAGTCCGTATATGAAATGTGGATAGCAGCCGCCACAAACCGTCCTGTAAAGTGACCGGTAGCTCAAAGACGAGACCGTCGTTAATGAGCAATAATCAATTCCAGCGGCAAGCACCCCGGATATGGCCGGTGCGATACATGTGCAGGTCGTTTAATTGGAGACCATCTGACGACAGAGAGGTTCCCAGAACTCCCTCTCTCAATTACTCAGGCAGCATCCAGCCCAATTACGAGGACTTCTTTATCCGCCATCGCCCTCACATCGATCCGACTATCCGATAGTTTGATCTATTCGTATTCAGCCATCGTTCGCTGCCGCTGTTGAATTGCCAATGGCCCGTATAATAGTCTCCCTGCTGCCATCCACGTCTCGCACCGGTCCGGAGATGCTGCGTGTCACTGTCTTCCCGCTGCCATCCACTTCTCGCACGGTCCGGAGGTGCCCCGTGTCACTGTATTCCTGCTGCCATCCACGTCTCGCACGGTCCGGAGATGCTGCGTGTCACTGTCTTCCCGCTGCCATCCACTTCTCGCACGGTCCGGAGGTGCCCCGTGTCACTGTCTTCCCGCTGCCATCCACGTCTCGCACGGTCCGGAGGTGCCCCGTGTCACTGTATTCCTGCTGCCATCCACTTCTCGCACGGTCCGGAGGTGCCCGTGTCACTGTATTCCTGCTGCCATCCACTTCTCGCACGGTCCGGAGGTGCCCCGTGTCACTGTATTCCTGCTGCCATCCACTTCTCGCACGGTCCGGAGGTGCCCCGTGTCACTGTATTCCTGCTGCCATCCACTTCTCGCACGGTCCGGAGGTGCCCCGTGTCACTGTATTCCTGCTGCCATCCACTTCTCGCACGGTCCGGAGGTGCCCCGTGTCACTGTATTCCTGCTGCCATCCACTTCTCGCACGGTCCGGAGGTGCCCCGTGTCACTGTATTCCTGCTGCCATCCACTTCTCGCACGGTCCGGAGGTGCCCCGTGTCACTGTATTCCTGCTGCCATCCACTTCTCGCACGGTCCGGAGGTGCCCCGTGTCACTGTATTCCTGCTGCCATCCACTTTTCTCGTACCGGTCCGGAGGTGCCCCGTGTCACTGTATTCCTGCTGCCATCCACTTTTCGCACGGTCCGGAGGTGCCCCGTGTCACTGTATTCCTGCTGCCATCCACGTCTCGTACGGTCCGGAGGTGCCCCGTGTCACTGTATTCCTGCTGCCATCCACGTCTCGCACGGTCCGGAGGTGCCCCGTGTCACTGTATTCCTGCTGCCATCCACGTCTCGTACGGTCCGGAGGTGCCCCGTGTCACTGTATTCCTGCTGCCATTCCACTTTTCGTACGGTCCGGAGGTGCCCCGTGTCACTGTATTCCTGCTGCCATCCACTTTTCGCACGGTCCGGAGGTGCCCCGTGTCACTGTATTCCTGCTGCCATCCACGTCTCGTACGGTCCGGAGGTGCCCCGTGTCACTGTATTCCTGCTGCCATCCACGTCTCGCACGGTCCGGAGGTGCCCCGTGTCACTGTATTCCTGCTGCCATCCACGTCTCGTACGGTCCGGAGGTGCCCCGTGTCACTGTATTCCTGCTGCCATCCACGAGTCATAGGATCCGGAGGTGCCCCGTATCACGGTATTCCTGCTGCCATCCACGTCTCCCACGTGTCACTATATACCTGCTGCTTCACTGATGCCCTGTGTCACTGTATTCCTTCTGATATCCACGTCTCGCGCCGGTTCGGTGATTCCCCGTATCACTGTATCCGGATTACGTTCACGTCTATTATTGAATTACCTTACGCTAATACGTATTTTTTCTATCAAACCTTTACTGTTTTCAGCTCTCATGTTTAACTGTAACCATCAGTACTTATATTATCGTCAGTGTATTAGTGTGTTACCACAAATTCCTCGTTTGTCGTCATAATTTAGCGTATCTCGTATTCGGATAGTTTTATCTGAGGAATTCTAATGTCTCTACTCGTTTTAGTTAAATATGTACATATGACTTTACTGAACCATTTTGCATAAACAAATTGACTACTCTTAAAATTAGGAGTAGTTGAATATTTTGTAAGCAAGTAACAGCAACTAAGTCGACAAGTAACAATGAGAAATAAGCGTTTACACAGTGGGATATTATTGAGTACGAAAAATAAGTGGTAAAACTTCGCTAGTCCTAAATAATACATATATCAGAAGAAATTGTTAAAATACATTTCTTTATAAGCGTACAACCAGTTTAGAACGGTGACCGGATAGCGCGATTTCCCACGGATATCTGAGGTAATAAATATTACTTACCGGCCAAGGTCGGGCAATACTGGGTTGATTGTGGCGAGGCTAGCGGATTTGTGTGAAAGTGCACAGTTTGTAGTGTCACAATGCTTTTATAATAATGTTCTATCAGATGACTTTACCGTTGAAGCTCTTCTAATACGAGTAAAAAATATAGTTAGCTTGGAGTGATTTCTTCCATCGGTGGAAATTTTTAAAAACCATAGCACTCAAACTAGGTCATTTTTCTTCAATGCCTAGAGTTTAACGTTATATACAGAAGCAACGAGTTTTAATTTGATATAGCATCGTAATTCCAAGTTATTACATTCTTGTATTGTTGAGACGTAATTAAATCTTGGTAATAAATTTAGTAAAAGTTTAACTAAGTTGAATGGGATTTAGTAGTTACTCTTAACTGTTTTCCTCGAATCTTTTTTGACATAGATATGTCTTAGCTCTGGGGTAGTGTTGGTGATTTTGAAGATGGAAAATTTGTAACAGTTTTCCGTAGAAACCACCTAGCTATTTTATTGAATTTTTAGTTTAAAAGAATAAGAACAGCTGTTTAGATGAAGTAAAATTTCCCTAGACATATCCTATCTCCTATTTCCCGGAGGTTACCATATATTTGAATTAATACACGTAGATGTTACTGTATCTGATGTACTATAGAGGTATGTCTTTTGTAGTCGTATGTTGCCACTACTCATCGATCGCCATAGGAATTTCTCTACATGTGTAGGTTTTAGTGTTTTCATACCCCATAGTTTCCATATCGAAATCGTGTTAACCTTATGGTGATTTGTTTCTTGTCTACAATGCATTTGATTCTTAGCTACAGCTGATGGTTTACTTTCTTTAGCTTTTACTATCCAATGATCTGAATCATTGTTTATGTACTATGAAGTAAATGTGTACTGTAAAAAATGAACAGTACACGTTAATTACGGTTTTATTATGTATTTAACATTTTCTGTCTGATTAAAATCACGTGTTTATATGATATTAAAATGTTTATATTATATGTTTATTATAATAATCAGCTTTCTATATCTTTCCTATAAAAAATATTACAGTTAGTTTGGTTTGGGTTTGGATTCGATGAAATATTCTGAATTATCCACTCAGATTTATTTGTTATAGATATTATTAATATGTCTTATCGTTTCAGTATTGTTATTTCTATGCCGCGACATTTATAACCTTTCACAATGAAACCGTATTGCTATACGACTTCAGAACATGGCCAAACTTAAAGTTAACATGTATTTACTGTCAGACGTTACGAAGTTCGCCGAGTCAGCTAGTAATCTATATTTTATAATTTAAATCAACTCAACTCAGCAGGGATTTAAAAAGATTAAATGAAATCTTTAACACTATTTATACATTATACATTGGATATATAACCGAAGTAAGTTAGGTGATAGAAACAGCTGTGTCAGGACGTTGACAATGATCCCTCGGGGATAGGATACAAAATTGTAACCCAGAAGCAAGGAGTTCGCTCTCCAACTGCGGTAATGAAACTACAGCTATGTGCGTTGTAACATGTTAACACATTGCGACTTTCGATTATTTCAGATATGGTGTTTCTAGCTTTCGGAAGGGAACTTACTACACTGTACAATACCTCCAAAATTGAAGAGCGCTTGGCCCTGATGGCATGTCCTCGGAGATTCTCAAGCTCGTCACATAGATAAATTCAAGGCTTCTCTTAGACATGATCAATGCATGCTAATCTGATGGTCCATGGAGAGTATCACTCTCTGCGGAGATTGGCGTAGCAATCCATCCTGACAAAATCGTCGGAGCTATGCTTCAGAGAGAGGTTATCTAGAACTGTGTTAAGCACGAAAATGGTCGATCTCGATCGTCTTTAGCACTGTGATCACCTCGATGAGAAAAGCCCTAGTGGCGTAATAATCCAAAGTCTAGTCCAAATTAATATGGAAATATTTTCCAGTAGTATATATGAGGAATTTTAGTAGTACATGTAATGACCTTTACTCGCATAAATAATTTAAATGAATTTATTTCTTTGTAAAAGATTGAGTGAAGATGGCATATAATGTGTTTATGTAACATATGAATGGAGGTTTACATGTATAAATTTTTATACATTATCATTATTTATGTTATTGTTGTCCAAGTCAAAACTACAGTTGAGGCGTCAACGATGTTTTTGGGCAGTTACTTTGGGCTTTTTGCAGGGTCAGCCAATAATTTAAGTTATTTTCCTGTTATATTTTATTATATCCATATAACCATGCTCATTCGAGCTTCGTTGAGTGGTTTTGTTACTATTATAGTTTTTTCGATTATAGTTTTTCAAGGTTAAATTACATTTTACTAATTTTTCACTCTATATTTGATACTATTCCCTTACATTTACATTACTATCACATTTTGTATTTTCATCTGAGATTCACACAGGTAATTTTGTTTTTGTAGGCTTTAAACTAGTTGTATATTTTGTAATGACAATACAAATGTTTTTGGGCTAAGAGGTTTAACCATGTTACAAATTTTGAAATTCTTTATTATTTATATATTAATTTTATTGATTTATAGATATATTTTTAGACTCTTGATCTTTGATTCCTCAGGTGATAATATCTAAAACATAGCAGATTAATTTTATAAAATAATGGATAAAATTTTGCAGTCAAAATAATTACACGATTAAATATATCCACCCAAAACATTTACAGACTAAAATATTTGTCTTTAATTACTCATTATATTTTATTATTAATTGCATTTTTAAATATTGTTTTATGATATTAGATATCGTATAAATAAAAATCTAGGGCTAAGATCTATAATATGTTACAAATATGAGTTGTGAGGAATTCATTTTTGTTTCATTGAACTATCTATTCATTCATTTGTATTTTGTATATTAATACAATACAATACCCTCAATGAAGTAAATTAGTAAAAAACTAGTTATTTAAAATGTATGTATAGGCAATTTTTTATATTTAAAAATGACTTGTCTGTACGTGAATCAGAATAAATTGTTATCTATACTATACGCCACTGACTGACTAAATGATTAAAGTTTATACAAAACCATGATGAATTGATCATACAACTTGGCAATAATGCTTTTCATATGAGGTATTTTTTCTTAAAATGCAAAAATTGAAAGATAATACTAAAAACAAGCCATAAAAATAAACCCAAAACCTCCGTAAAATCCATAATGGTCGAGGGCTTCAAGTGGTCTGTAATTCTCGTTGGTTGATTAACGCCCAGGATTAGTACAGCAAATTCTTACAGCTCTAGATTAATTATGATATACAATCACTAATTTCCTCTTCCCACAGTCACTAATCGGACCGGCCGCATAAGTTCTCCCTAATTACGGCCCGGAGTGATTTACATTCTAACACGGGTTTATACTTTATTTCAAACAGCTCCCTGGTTGTTCGCGGTTCCTTGTTTCGTGATTATTTATCGGCCGCGTATTTCACAAGGTGTTAAAACCAACAGGACGATAAATCCGGTGGCTTAAAAAATCGCTAGCTAACCTTCCCTCGAATATATTGGGAGGAATTTATGCAGGGAGCGAGTAAAGAGATGATTAACGGTGGTGAATGCAGATTGGCCCGCTAATAAGAGAACACGGCATCCGACCGGCACGCAACCCGTGCGGCGCGGTCTCTGCGTGCACACATTAACATACTCGATACTCCGCCCGCTATAGCTTCTCCGAGGAAAAACTCAAAACTCGTATCTATCAACTATGTGATCTTCTATAATGTAAATCAACTCATCGCCATTATTAATGTAGCTTACGGTTGATCAATATATTTTATCGTGAGCTCTATGATTAATAAAAATTACTTGTTTTCTGGACTTTTAATATAGTTCTTAACTGTGTTGAGATTCTCATTTAACACACGAGTCACTGAAAAAATCAGCGCACTTTTTATGCGCAGCCAATACAGTGTGGAGGTGTTCTAACGACAAACGTTTAGCTCTTACCTGGTTGGGTAACCACCCCCTTATGCGTGCATACCTACAACCCTTTACTCATTCCAAGCCAAACAAAAAACTGGAGCGTCGAGTCGTTATCACGGCGATCGCGCCGCTTTCGATATTGGGAAAGTCGATCCAGTGGTGAGTTTATGGGGTGTCAAGCTGATATCGTGGTGTGATAGCAGTTGGTAACCGATACCGTTACAGTGACCGTCCACTGCGTGTACGCCGCCACCAAATAAACCGCGGAGTGGACGTCCGTGTCGGACCGGGAGCTGGGCGTCGTGCCCGGGTGTCACGAGGGAGGTGAAACTGCAACGCTCTGAGGTGTGAACCATCCAGAGGTGTGATGATCCAAGCACAAGGAAATGCTGAAGGAGGGGCTTGAACTGTACGTAGCTGGACCGAGAGTCCAGGGATAAAGCTGGTGGGAAAGTGTTTTACCTGCTTTGATGGGAGATAACAGAAGATCCCAGCACTAATAGATCGCTATATCATTGAATGGGACGGTGGCGACGTCCTGTAATCCAGCTACTTGGAGGTCACGAATTGTGGATAGTTGTGAGCTATGGTCGGTGGGTGTAGTGTTCTCTTGTTTGAACTAACGACCGCACTATTGAGTACTACGAATATTAATCCACAAAGACCATCCTCATAATTAGACCAATTCGTTATTCAGAGGCCGTGGTTCGGATTCAACGTTAAACTGTAGGTCCATTAGTTGCCATCGGCTGTTGAGCTATTAATGAACAGTCCTGTCTAAGGAACATGTCAGCCTTAGTCAGTAACAAGACTACAAGATCGCGCCACAATCATCTTACACTCAATTCTCATTCATACTTGGCTTAAAATACCTACATTGTAGTATGGTTGCCATTTCAGTTAAAAGTATAAAAAGTATAAGTATAATATCGTTAGTCAATTACTGTTGATTTCATACACAGTGTACACGAAGAGGTGTGAAAAATCATATTTCACATATCACATATAACATTAATAAAACACCATCCATAATAATTACAATAAACTGTTAGTTTATCTTCCGTCATACGACTATAAAATAATGAAAATAAGTTTTAAACAAAATTATATTAAATGAATAACACGAACCATTTTATAGATTTTGTTGCATTAAATTTTATTATTTTTTAAGAATTGAAATTAATTCAATTAAAAGGTTCAAGGTGACGCCGTCATTTCAGCGCCTCCTCGATACAGGCTGCGTCATATTCCTTCTTCTACTATGTTTGATTTTGTTTTTCGGTTTCTCTCTGATGTCCGGTCGCTTGCTAGATCTCTGGAAATACTTGAGAGGGTGTTTGTTGCCTGGACGTCTAGGACGCCCACGTTTACCGCCTCTGTTTTTCTTTGGCTGTTTTCTTCTGTTTTCGATTTTCCTCATCATATTTGTAAACATTTTCTTCGCTACTTTTCTCACATACCTCCTCGGTCCGGTCAGCACGTTGTCGAGGATGCCGTCGGTCGCTTGTTGTCCGAGGGTCACGTACCGCGACCCCAGCTTCCCTATCTCGCCACCCTGTACCGCCCGGTCCAGCCGTGCCCGCATCTCGGCGCGGTCAGCTGACGTGTGGTTTCTGACGACTTGGTCTGCGACATCGTACACACTCACCTTGCTTTTCGCTCTGGCCAGTTTCTTCACAGTTAATATAATCTTTTGCGTCCGAATTTTTGAACTCATTTTTTTCGATGGATAATTTGGTAATTAAGTTGCTATGGCTTCGTCAATAATGTAATTGTTTTACCAAATCTGTTTTTGAGTTTTTTAATGACTAACTTTTATGACTATAACTTTAACTATAACTATAACTTTATCTATAACTTTTATAACTATGAGGTGTTGTATGGGATAATGTGTTTTGTTATTAAAATATATTTCTATTCCATGTTAAAGCTCGTATGAACTTAATGAATTAACTATCTAAACTACGGATTTAAGTTTTTAAGGAATCCAGAAAATACTTCCTTATTCGTTTTAATAAACCAAAATTATTTTATCCGTCACTTCAGAACGTCAAAGATTTCAAACAATAATACGGCAACAATTGTCATTAACTATTGTATGGCATAAACTATTCGTAAATCTGGTACGCTACTTCATATAAACGTCAAGAATCATTTGTTGCAAATTTAATCTTGAATAAAATAT
Organism: Nephotettix cincticeps; assembly: GCA_023375725.1. Taxonomy (NCBI): domain Eukaryota; kingdom Metazoa; phylum Arthropoda; class Insecta; order Hemiptera; family Cicadellidae; genus Nephotettix; species Nephotettix cincticeps. Next base: position 27,219,503 of record CM041785.1, read on the forward strand.
GTTTAGTTGACAAATATTATATTTATTAATATGACATGGATATGTCTTAGCTCTGGGGGTTGTTAGTGATTTTTAAGATGGAAAATGTGTAGCAGGTTTCCATAGAAACTACCAGGGCTATTGTATTGAGCTTTTAATGTAAAATAATAAGAACCGCTGTTTAGATTAATTGAAAACATTTCCTTTAGACATATCCATGACCTAACAGCGTTTGTTCCCACAGGGAACAAACATTTTTTACATGTAAATAGAGCATCCTATAATATAAAGTTGACAAATTAGATCAATACGTAAAAACACAAATAGCTTCTATTTCTATTACTCAATCACTATCACTCCTCACTTTGGACTTTGTATATGTCACTTTGTATATGTCCTAGTTCTGGGGGACGGGGTATTGACAATCCGTCAAAGCAAAATTATAAACGGTGACGTCATATGCTTAGTGATTTCATTCATATGGCTAAGGACAGCTGTTTAGAGAAAGTGAAAACATTCCATTTAGACATATCCATGATCTAACCTATTTCCCCCATGGAATTAAAGACAATAATTTTTAAATTTAATATTTTTAATATTCTTTATTTATGAGATATTTGGTTTCCATGTTTAAATAGTTTGATTAAGTCCAGATTCTAAAATCACTCAAACTATTCAAATACTCACTTTTCTCATTCAAATCATTACGCATTACAAATATTGATTAAGTGATATTATAGTGGAAAAGATCACTTATAGATCCTACAATGTCCCACAGTTTTACCATAGTTTTACATTAGTTTTAGTTTTTTTTAAATGCCTACTTTTAGTTTTCCTCAAAGCAGCAAACCTGCATACTCTTTCCCATGTGAATGTTACAGAGAATATGCAAATACATACTATAATTTATCAACAGGTATTGATTGATCAATCTTGTCACATACTTTTATTATTATTGCCATATTATTGATTTGGAAATTCGTTGAGTACGCAGGTCTGCTGCGACGGGGAAATACTATACATTTTAATACTATAGAGAAATACTATACATTGTATAGTATTTCTTTTCATACTATACAATGTATAGGAAATGTTCTGCGACCAACAAGTATATTCTCCTGTTTCCCACCCTATAATAATATTAGTCACTTAAGTAACCATGTTTAGCGAATTTCCCATAGGGAAGAAGCTATTTAGAATCAATATGGTCACTTTTATTCAGTTCAGAGTTCAGTTCAAGTTTAGAGTTGTCTTGAAAACTGTCAATTCATAAAGAGACGAGTTTGATGTAAGGGATTTCTGGTTTCAATTTAGAGTTCTTTATGCTGTATAATAGATAAGTTCTAGTAACTGTGTGCATAAAATTAGAAAAGATATGTAAATAGTAAATATAGAGTTGTGCATTAACAAACACTTTTAGTCTTTTGTATTTAACCTTTTCAAGTACTGCACTTATAAAGTTGGAAGGTGTAGTAATAATGTGTATGAATTTTAAAACTGTTGTATCCATCACGTAAACATATTCAAATAAACAATGAATTTAACCTATACTTAAGATACATTCCGCAGCACGGTCGAATTTTGAAAAGTCTCCAGACTCGATTGTTGAAGCGCGAGTACGCAGCTTATGGAAATCAGAAAAGCACTTAGAGGATTTATGAACCCGACTAGGGCCATTGGGAAGGAAATAAATCGTAGGACAAGTGGCGAGAAATCGGCCGGACTCGTTAGCGAATTGTAGTGCACTAATAGATCGCGGCCGCCCACGCTCGACCCACACCGGGTAGCGGCTGTGGCTAGCTCTCCGGGCAACTAGTGGCGGCGAACCCCACACTAGCACAGTAGGGACACGCATTGTGGATAGTTATCAGCGGTGGTCGGTGGATGTCATACTCCCAAGTGTGGATTAACGACCGCACTATTCATTCATCACGCACTACGTTAATCCGCTAAAGACCATCCTCATAAGTAGATCAGTTCGTAATTCAGAGCAAAATTGGTAAGGGCCTAGTGCTAAAGCAATTATCCTTCCTCCTGTCTTTCCAGGTAAATAGTAGATACATCACATTCTAAGAATTCTAGTAAGCTGGAGGTTAACGCTTAACTGTGAGTCCATCGCCTAGGAGAAATACGAAGGAAATAGCTCATACAGGATAGTGAAGGGACCAGTAGTGTAATAGCTTATTTTAATGTACCTAATTTTAATCTAAAACAGGCTAAATGCGTCGGAGAGTTGACTAAGGCTAGTCTCACTCCGGGCCATCATAACTATGGAGTCAATTTTTTTAAAATTATTATATATTTATAAGGGGGCTTTGTAGTACCTAAAAATTAAATTTTTACAAGTTGTGTTTCATTCAATATTTTTGAATATCTCGTACCGTAACTAAATTTTTATGAACGATTTCAACACCTATCAATTTGGCGCATGAGGAACGGTTGATGGTTGATGGCTGATGGCCTGTTAGTCGCCAGGAGCGCCAGACGCAGTCCTACGCCAGGATTAAGATATTACTGTCGATGTTGAGGCATGAGCCGCGCAGCGGTCCTGCTGATTTCACTTATCGGCTTCGTTATGCCGGGACAACCCTCATAGAATATTCAACATTGCCTTAGCACCGGTTAAGTCTAGCAGTTGAGATATGGGGTAATAAAACCGATTTGTCCGTCGTTTGCAGGACTAATCTCAAGTGTTTCTTGGAGTAAGATTGTCCTGAATGTTGGGAACTAATTTTCGTAGATACTTGACGACTTGTAAAAATGTTTGGAACATTCGTGTGAATTATAATAATAAATAGCTTATTACTAAGGGACTCACATACAGCGAGGTCAAAGATAAAAGTACGCAATGAAGTTTATTTAATGGGAAGGGCTATTTAACATTTTATCTGTACAGTAATTTCATTTTTGGAAAGACGTAAATCGGAGGTCTAATCACGATCACAAGGTAGTATGTTATATTAAACTACAATATATAAATAGATTTTAGCTTAATATTTATGAGTTCATTTTAAAAACGATTTAATTTATTATGATATTTTTCCTATGGCTTATAGTTTGTAGAACTACAAAGATCATACTTTAGAAAAGAACTACATAAAGGGGAGAAGTCATTGTCAGTTTGTAAACAAATATACAAAAATAACAAATAGTTCCAACAGATATGTGCGAAATTAAATTTTATCTAAAACGAGACGCTTGATTTAAAAAGATAATGTAAGATAATATTCTGACCCCTTACACTCGGTAGTGTGGTTGGCGTAGAAGGGCTCCGTAGTTGAGAAGTACTGACGACATCAAAAATGCTACAGATTTTTCAAGAATCCTACCGATTGAACCGTTTTACTAGGATAGAAAATTACTATCATAATTAAAATCTGCTAAAAATTGCACCGGGCGACAGTCAACCTAGATTATTAACTTCTCATCAAAATTTATTAATATTCAGGTAATTTATATTGGTATTATTGCACTATATTTATTTACCATTATAAAGACAAATAAATTAAAAACTATGTTACTTTACGTAACATTTACATATAAATCCGTGTTTGTTAGGACTTGCATATGAATTAACGAAACATTTGAATTCGAAATATAACTAAAATTAATTTCTTAGCTGAGTTGGTATATAATCAGTTGAATAAAATGATCTAATTAAGTTAGCGTAGTGGGCATCTGCTAGCCTAACGGTTAGCGTTTTGGACTTTGGTGCAAGAGGTGACCGGTTCGATTCCCGGGATGGCCACAAAATTTAAATGGAAAATCCATAAAATCAGTGTACTTCGAGGCTGCATAGCTTAAGCTAAGCCTGCCAATGGCAAAACAGAATAAAAAAAGTTGCATGTGGTGTCTCTGTTTGTGGAGACAAAAATATTTGTATCAGCTGCTTTGATTTCCAATTTACGTTATTCTCTTCACCAATCGCCAACAGACTCGTTTCCTGCAAATGTTTTTTATTTCGAGGAATTATTGGAAGTTAGTCATATGTTGGAAGTTAGTCATATACTGTACAAAAATAATAACTGTTTCGTTAAATGAAAAACATCGAACTGTGATCTGTTCTCTGTAAATTCTGTTGGATTCTATTCTGTTAAATTTTCTGAAAAAAATAGAATTTTTAAAAAATAAAACAAGTTATATGACGCTTAGAAAGCTTAGACTATTTTTTTAAATTAATTCATTAAAAATAAATGTTAAGTAAAAAGAGTTAAAACTTAATCCGTCAAATTTCAATCATATAAACCCTTTCACGAGAAATATATTCTTAGATTGGATCAAGCGAGGATTGTTAGATTGTTATGTGATAACGTTATGTTAATGTCGTCAGGTTAATGCTTATTACTTGTTTGTGGGAGACTTCCACATTTGTATAGTGACAGATTGAGTTCATTCATGTAAACGGTTTCCCACAACCTTCCCGCCTGACCTTCCTCTCTTAAAACTGGTTTAAGAGATACTCCATACTAAGGGCATTAGTCAAAATGACACTTATCATTACAGCGTGGTTGACTTGAGGCGGTCGTCGGTATAAAACAAGGCAAGTGGACCTTAATAACATAACGGTCACAATATTGTAATACAATCTGAATCCCACCGGCTCTCAGGATGAGGAAGAAGACATATCCATACGTGACAGTTACGGGAGTACAAAAGCTTATAAAATGTCATATAAATAGAACATACATTTTTATTAATAAATTCAAGTGCAAAATTGAAGAGTTTTCCCATGAGTTTATTCATGTCCTCCCGTAAGTTTGTTACAGATAAGGTGTTTTCATTTAAGTCTGAAAATCAAACATATCTCTATCCGTGAAACAGAAGTTTAAAATTTTTTCTAGATTTAAATTACACTTTTGATTCCAGTCATTGGTCATTGTACATATGAGTAACAATTGAATTTGAACAAAGAATGTTTCATTTGAATAATCATAAGCTTAAATGAATATTCATGGCCTAAATTATGCTCAGCAGCAAGATACATAATACTAAATTTCATTTAGCAAAACCCAATCCCTGTACACGTAGAAAATGTTTTTCTTACTATTTTCTATAATGATTGTTTTGAGATTTCTTTTTTCTATAAACTGTCCGTCGATATTATTTGAGTATTTTGTTTTTATACTAATTTGTTTGATTGTTTTAATAATCACATAGACGTCATCTAAAATATTGAACTAGAACACTAAATCGAGGTGAAAAGTAACGGTATAACATAACGGTTTTTTAGAACTATAATATTCAAAACAATCAAATCTTTTGTGTAAAATGTTTTTGATTATGTTCCTACAGTACCATTTACTATGTAATCCAGCTACTTGGAGGTCCCGAATTGTGGATAGTTGTAAGCGATGGTCGGTGGGTGTAGTGTTCTCTTGTTTGAATTAACGTCCGCACTATTGAGTACTACGAATGTCAATCCACAAAGACCATCCTCATAATTTGACCAATTCGAAATTAAGAGGCCGGGGTTCGAATTCCACGTTAAACTGTAGGTCCCTTAGTTGTCATCGGCTGTTGGGCTATTTATTATTGGGCTACAGTCCTGTCTAAGGATCATGTCAGACTTAATCAGTAACAAGACTACAAGATCGCGCCACAATCATCCTACACTAATTTCTCATTCATACTTGACTTAGTATACCTACCTGGGTAGGTTACCATTTCAATAATCTAATCTAATCCAATCTAATCGTAATTATTAAAATACATTTTCTATTGATCATTGTATTATGGCTTGGAATGGCTATTGATCATTTATTGTGAGAATATGTGATGTGAATGTGATTTAATATAAAGAAAACCAAACAGCTGAACAGCCGTTTGTTTACGTTGACCACTGATTTTAAAACCATGTCAAAATCATCTAAATATATAAAACAAAGTCGTGTTAAGGGATTAAGTTTGTTTACAAATTTTCTAAAATCAAAACATTTGGTTTCTTAAAACAGCTGTTGGTTTACTCTCCTCTAGCAATATGCAATATTTACCATCCAATGCCATATAAATCATTCATTAATGTAAAACTATAAAGTAAATATGTGCTGTACAAAATGAACAGCATTATTCGCCACGTTAGTAGTTTACGGTTTTTGGGAATTATGTACTGTATTATTTTTTCTGTATGGTTAAAAGTCACGTGTTTATAGGTTTGTCAAATAAAATAATTACAATGTTTATACATATTAGGTTTATTATAATAATCAGCTGTTGAATATTTAAAGCTTTCACAACGAAGCCGCAATTCTATTTGACTTCAGAACATGGCCAATCTTAAAGTTAACATGTATTTTCTGTTAGGCGTTACGAAGTTCGCCGGGTCAGCTAGTACTATAATAAAATGTCATATTAACGTATAACCAATTTTAATAATTATACATATTTTATGATCTAACATAATTAGCTTTGTTATGTTAATGAGTATCTTTTTTCCCTAACACAAAATCCTTCAACTCGTACAAAGTACGGGCGTACTGCTAGTCCACAATTAAAGTTGTTTTAGCTAGGTCTTGAATGGTGAAATATTAATTAACGTTTACCTTCAGCTTTATTGTGAAATTCTGTTTTGATTTTGTTGTAAACAAAATCAAAAACATTATATAACAAAATATTTTATTGTTCTGAATATTATAGCTCAAAACAAACCATTATGTTATAACATTACTTTTCACCTCGATTTAGTGCTCAAGTTTAGTTTTAGATGACGTCTTGGAAAATATAGTTATTAAAAACAATACACAAATAATATTTTCGGACAGTAAAAAAAAGTATTTTAAAACAATCATTATAGGAAAAAATAGTAAGGAAATCATTTTTAAGGTGTACAAGGATTCCTACAAAAATTGGGTTTCGCTATATGAAATTTAGTATTATACAGTATATCTAGCTGCTCAGTTTAATTTAGGCAATGAACATTTATTTAAACTTGTGATTATTCAAATGGAACATTCGTTGTTCAAATTCAATTTTACTCATATGTACGATGAACAATGACAGGAAGTTTCATACAAAAATGTAATTTCAATCTAGAAAAAATGTTTAAACTTCTGTTTCACGAATAGTAATATATTTGATTTTTAGACTTAAATGAAAACACCTTATCTGCAATCGTCGTAATGAGGTGTGTTCAGCAGCAGTTGTTTTGTAAACCAGTGGAGAGCAGCATAATATGTGTAGTGTTTATTTCAGTAGAGCAGTAAACACTGTCAGCTGCTGGTCCTGTAATGTTGTAGATAATGACTCGGTTGTCAACTCATTACTCTATGTTTGGAGCCGATCCAATAGGTTCCTCTGTGTCGTCATGTGACGTCATCCTCGGTGCCACCGTGTCACCGGGTTACCCGATGTTGCCTAACTTGCTGTGTATCTCTCAATCTATCATAAGTATCTTTCTAAAACAATTGAATATATTTCTTACCTATATAGATGCATTATATAGATGCCTTATATAGATGCATCTAGCGTTTTCATTAGTGTTCTACCACATTCAGGGTTTTGACCTGTTATAAAAATGTCGAATCGTTACTCCGTTACTCATTATTAGTCACAATATATAGGGTGGTCATGAAAAACGTTTGAGGACTTCAGTGAGTGATTGGGTACATTAAAAGGAAGAAAAAAGTTCCAATGGAGGTATGGCCTAAAACGCTTATTTTCTCAGATATCCGCCATTTTTTCCCAAATAGTTTTTATTTCAAACATTTTTAACAGATTATTTTCAAATTTGGTATGTGTTTTACACTAGTATACTACTATTATTGAAAAAATAAAAATGTAATAAAAAAATTGTGTTTGAAATAAAAATATTTTGTGGAAAATACAAAATGGCGGATATCTGAGAAAATAAGTGTTGTAGGCCATACCTCAATTGGAACTTCTTTCTTCCTTTTAATGTACCCAATCACTCAATGAAGTCCTGAAACGTCTTTCTTGGACACCCTGTCTAGTTGATGTTAAATAAGCGTAGTCGTGACTATTTAGGCCAGTCAAATATTATAGTTGGTTTAGTTTTGAAAAGGTGTGGTTAGCATGTTAATAATTAATTAACGAGTACATTTTCTTGTTTTTAACTACAACAACTTTATATTTCCATGTACTATAATTATAACTTATATTTAATACCTTCATTATATTTTTTAGACTATTTGTTTACCGGTATTGATTTCAGAAAAAGAACATTCTCTCATGAACCTAAAGCCAAATATATCACCACTGATAAAGATTCTTTGCTTATCCATCAAAAATAAAAAACTAAACATGTAACACGGTTTTTGTTTTTTATCGATATGATATAAATTTAACTCTTACTACTAATTAAAACTACTACAAAAGTTAAAGTGGTGAGGCCAAAAATAATTACTTAATATTTGTGCAGCTAAAAAATAAAAAATAGAATTGAAATATTCATTACTTTATGGAGAAAATCCCCAAATAAAACGTATTGATTTAGTAAATATAAATTATTTGCCACTATTATTTCAGGTAATTTATGATTTTCAATTCTTTCGGTTGAATAATACCTATTTTGCATTTTGTTTGGGGGCGTAATTCGTTACTTTTAGCTGTCTAAAATTTACAGCATCAGAAAAAATGTACTCCTAGTCAATTTGGATCGTTCACATTACAGTTGCAAAATTAATAAGGCGATTTAGAAACAGGTGTTTTACAAATTATTTTAATTATTTATAGGAAGAAATATGTATTTATTATTTTTTTTACTAAAATACGAACTTACACGACCACTTTTTAAAACAAAATATATGTTTACTATAAATCACTACATGAGGTTTAAACCATAGCTATTATTTTTTACCTTTATAGTTTTGAATGAATTGTTTATGAAAATAATATTTCTTAAGGAAATCGACAGTAAGGGTTTCTGAAGAGTAGCGTTCGTGAAAAACACCTGTTAAATGGTACATATTTATACGTTTAAACTAGGGCTTAGTTTTTTTAATATTTTAAAACTAACTTTGGGGTTTTATTTCGAAAATCGTTGTGGTTAAAGTGTACACTATCGATAAATTATTATTTGAATTAAGCTGAGTCAAATCACTTAGAACGCACCCTTAATGTATTTAAAAACTTTGATATCAAATTAGAATGTGCTCACAATAAATACATATTTTTGCATTAATCTAGAATCTAGATCACCAATACCCTTGGTTAATTGTGAAAACTTTATTCTATGTAATGAAAGTCATCCATGAACAATATGTATCGCCTAAGATATCTCACCAGAGCAGTGACGCTGTTTCGCAATTGCATTTCTCATTTGAAGTAATTACCCTGGCAATTTCACACATCAAAGGCCGGGTATTTGGCGCAGCGTCTGTGACATTAGACAAATAGTGTGGGGAATTGGGACAGAACGCGCGTCCAGGCCGGGATGAATCTGGAAGATAATGTCCCGCGTGGCCTTGTCCCAGTTGTCCCCTGCACAGCTGAGACGCGGAAGTGGCCAAGTTACGACCAGATAGAGATGCGGATAATGACTTCCCCTTTCTAATAATAATGTTTGCCACGTGGTAACTGATTTATAAGCGTTGCAAAACCGGCCATCCCACTGACTCCGGTCACCATCACTTGACAATGTCAATGTTTCAATAAATCTAGATTATTAAAGTTTGGATCATTGAATTGTTTAAATTATTTTCTCTATTTTAGTTTGTTTTCAGCAATAACTACATGAGGTAGTTTAATAAATGAAAAGTTTGACGACTAAAAATTTCTCATATCAGCAATAGCTACATAAGGTAGTTTAATAATGAAAAGTTTGTGCGACTAAACACAGATTTTCTCAAACACAACAGATTTTCACAGATTTGAGAAACAGATTTTCTCTGTTTCTCAAACACAGATTTATTTAAAAAGTAAAATATGGATTAACAGAGTAACCTTGATGCATAAACCTTAATATGTTAACAACATTACTGTAGCTACATGTTCAATGAAACTCTCTTCATTTATATTTTTTCCTTTAACACGACATCTAACACTGAGAACCACTTCACTTCACACACGTACTGATGCGATTTTCAACGGTGATTTAACCAATTATAACAGTTATTTTAAATGGAAAAATACAAACAGTAAATGAGAATAATAAATCTAAAACTATTGCATATTTAATACCTTGGACGTATTTAAAGAAACTTAAATATTCAATCTCTTCAACATGCAAAAGCATATGTAAATGTTATTAGTAATAGTGGCATAACCATTTTTTAAAACAGGTGGAAAAATGAATCCAACGCGACACATGTTGCCAAATTGTGGCGCCCGCTCCGATTAGGTGGGGGGGAGGAGTTGCGCTAGCAAATTTATACGAAGGTGACCTGATTGTAGACACGCGTAGCCCCAAGACATGGTTAGCCACTTGCCGCCGTCGGTTTTGGGTTTATGTAACGAAAACTGTTCAAGATCAACTCGTGATTGATCCGGTTGAAGGAAACGACGAGCAGGATCCGCTCTGGCGGAGAAGTGAGGTGAACCTGGGAGGCTGCAGAGCTACTTAGTCGACCCAGTTTTGTTCATTGTGCTATTAATTAGTAATCCTGGTAAATAAATCTATTGGTGTTAATCTTTGTCCTTACATGTGCTAAGGTACTGCATGTGGCATCAAATCCATTTCACTTATCACATTCACCCTTTCCTCATATTAAACTTAAAAATACTCATCACAGTCGGTCAGTGTCTTAAATATGAATACGAGTTTTTTCCTCATATCTACTAAACACAAAACTAGCTTTATTTATAGAATACACTTTAATATGTCTTGATTTATTTATTTTTTTCTGTGTCTTTACTTGTTAGGGCTACTATTATAATTACGAAATAAATAATTCCAAAGTACCCTTGTTTTTTTCATTTCATATATTTTAAAGCATTAAAGAAAATGAGATTTAATTTGCTTTTAAAGTCAGATAAACACTGTGATCATGAGTTAAAAAAATAATTTATATGAAAAAAAATTTAGCCTAATTTTATGATATAATACGAATATGTTATTAAAACAGTCTATATAAATGGTAAACATAGCAACAGCTAAAATATTTTTTCCCATTTATGCAACGTTTATGAGTTTCGTTTGTAATACTATGGAAGCCATGATCTGTAACAGTATTATCCCTAAAAGTGGTTTTATAAAAACTCTTATCAGAGTTACTAATGCATTATGTAACTATTTAGCATTGTTATATAACATAACAAAGCATCGAGAATTAACAAAGTCTCCAGTTATGTACCCAAACCATTCTTGTGCGTGAACTCCAACAATGTTCCACATTATCATGCTATCAAGTTCCGTATATGCAGCCTCTAGGGCGGCGGTTTTCCCCAATCCTCGGAATATAATAATCATTGTTAGGAATGGAAAAACAAGCGTTGGAGAGGAGAATGTGCACTGAAAGGGTTAGAAAGTTGATTAAATGTTAATAGATTTTTGTTAGGCTTACAGGTAAAAATACTTAATCACCTATTCATAAATTATAACCGAGTATTTTAAATAGTTTAGGCTTCAATTCCAGAACGTGAGTAGAAATTTCTATCGTTTATCAAATCCTCTTATCTGTGGTTCACCAATATAAGTTGTACAATATCGCGGCTGGGTTACCTCAACAGCGGCTAGTGGCTAGTTTCGCACCACATCTTGCTCGTTAGCCGCGTTACGACGTTACGATGAAACCCGTCGCGTCACGGGAACTTTTTGCCCCGACACTCACCTCGGAGACGGCTGGTCACCTGTATGTGGGAACTGCCGGCAGTTATAATCTAGACCGGCTACAGTAGAAATGGCAACACCTATAGCTCGTAAACATAGTTTCTTGGGAGAGCAAGAAGCCACAGTATAATGACGCTGGGACTGCTGATCTTGGCTTACATGGCTGATTGTCGTGTGAAAGTTCCAGTGACTTTTGCTTTGGCATTTACACTTCTTAAAACCTACTATCCGTCGAAGTAGTCTCAGAATGACTGGGACGGTGGCGACGTCCTGTAATCCAGCTACTTGGAGCGAATTGTGGATAGTTGTGAGAGTTGGTCGGTGGATGTATGTTCTCTTGAGTGGATTAACGTCCGCACTATTGAATACTACGTTAATCCGCAAAGACCATTCACATAATTAGACCAATTCGTAATTCAGAGGCTGTGGTTCGGATTCCACGTTAAACTGTCACAATCATCTTACACTCAATCCTCATTCATACTTGGCTTAAAATACCTACATTGTAGTATGGTTGCTATTTCAATGATCTAATCTAATCAGTAATTTTAATGACGTTTATATCGAGTCTTATATAATGTGGTTTAAATTATTATTTTGCAAAATTAGAACACTATTCAATTTTTAAGCATAAACAACGACAGTAGGAGCTTAACATTCAATACCCCTCGCCTTAGTCATTACTCAACGTGTTATTGCAACGATTTTATTCACTCGGTACCTGCTAAGTTTGATAGTCGCCGACCAGGATCTTGATTAGATAAAGAGGGAATGCGCAGCAGTAGTAACACTATATGATGGGAGCGTCGCCTTATTGGGTGTTTCTAATTATTGTACATCAGCGAAGGTATCTGCCTCCACCGACGCGATGCCATCTCTTGGACTCCATCCACCGCGTCCCTGCCAACTCCCTCGATAATTAGACTGCGAGAGGAAAGATTTGACAGTTACCGCTGTAAGCAATAAACAGGTTACTGTATACTGTTTTACTGTATGTACTGCAGCTTATGTCACTCCACAGCTTTGGATAGTACATACCGTAATAGACTAAAATTTGGCAATATTGTATCACTTAAAGAGTCTTAGGTACAATGTACAGTATCGATTTTATTAACTTCGGATATTATGTTCACTAGGTGATTAACTTGCATACAGAAGTCCAGTCTTCACGAAAAACCTAATCGATTTTGAGAGGGATTTATTGATCCACTTGTCTTTGTTGATTTGGCTGTTAATTAATGATATTGTAAAAACACTAATTGAAATTTTCTTCTCATATTCTATATTAATCAAATTCTTCATTCATATTCGACTTTTCATTGTCAATAGTAAACAAAACACCTATTATAGATCTATAAGAGTACACCTATTATATAAAGTATTATATAAGTATAAGTGTATTATATAAGTACACCAAAAAGCCTGACCTACCTAAATCGATTCCCGAATAAGACAAAATCATCTTAACCATCCGCTGAAATTAGAGTCAACATGGAAACACAGATCAACAAAAGACTATTCTGTTGTCGTGGAGGCTGAAATAAAAACATCAAATGGTCTATGAATAGCCAAACACTAACAATAGTAAGTGAGTGAGTTTATGCGGTATAAATAGTCAACTGAGCGCATCTGACCGTGGCGACTGTTAAAGTGGCGCCGGCCTACGCGAGCAATACAGTCAACATGTAGCTCCTAACCCCTCGCTATTGATGATAGAAGCTTGCTTGTACAGGGATTTTATTCAGAATGCTCATATTGAGTTATGCTGTTACGGTTAAATATGTTTACATAAAAGTAATTAGATAAGTAACGTATTCTACTTATGTCTTAAAAATTTGAGAACATATATAGATAATGATTGAGACGGTGGTGTGTCCAGCTACTTGGAAGTCCGAATTGTGGATAGTTGTGAGCGATGTTCGGTGGATGAGATATTCTCTGGTGCAGATTAACGTCCGTAAAGACCATTCTCATCTGCACTATGGAATGCTAAGTTCATGGCCAAAGACGATCCTCATAAATAGACTAATAAATAGTTCCTAATTCAGAAAATTGTATGGTTCGGTTAGTTAACAATCCTGTCTTAGGAAGACATCAGTTTTAGTGAGTAACAATATTACTAAGTCGCACCACATTTATTCTACACTCATTTATCATTCATACATGGCATAAAATATCTGGGTAGGTTGCCAATTCATAAAGGTAATGCAATAACTGAAAAAGAAAGATCGAGGTAAACTGAGTAGAGACCGATTTTACAAACATTCATCTCGTGCTTATGGCACGGTTAGAAAAATATGTTTTTCTACAACCGCACGATAAAAGGCACATTTCGCACTGTTAGTATAACGTAAAAGTAGTACATATCCGCACTAGGGTAGATATAATCTCATATCCACCCTGCGGATAAGTAATTGGCCAATCACATGCGCAGAACGCTCCAAATCTATATGCAACTAACCAATAGCTTGCGCTAAGCGCTCAGTCAGCTGATAGACACTAACTTCCGGTTTTGTGCAATGAAACTGAGGTTACCGGAAACCTAAAGGTTATGTTTACATCTATCCCAGCGGGAAAATCAAACATAACCTCGATGACTTTATTATTTTAGGAAATATCTTGTGTGTAATGCAAACTGTCATGGCCGCCCTCGAAGTTCTGGCATCACCCAGCTGACGCTTCGTGCTGCCATATGAACCACGCGTGCGATATGAGATCGTTTGCGCTCTTGTTACACAAATAGCTACTAACATAAACTGTTTATGTCTTGGCGGTATATATGAACACATAGCAATTACAAAAGTCCGCATGCATGTTGCATGGTTTCCAGTAGCGCAGCCCTGCCTCGGCCTCCGGCAGAGCAGGTGCTGCATATCGCATGCGGACTAATAACCGCCTACTAAACTCTCGCACAATTTACACGATTCACGCCATTGTCAGAAGCCCACTGGCCTTGCGCCCAGGACTGTTGTAATTTCCAGGGCAGACGAAGCCTCAGGACAGGATCGATTACAACTCTCCTCTTATTTTGTGGCTCCACTTTCTTCTTCGCTTTCGTGAGTCCCAAACACGAATTCTGGGTAAACACAATGGTTAGGGCAGTTTTTTTATTTGAATAGGATTATGGGTTTTATATTGTGGGTACGTAATGCGTGTAATGTAAATGAATCGCAAAATTTTTCCCTAATTTTTTGCACGATATACGTTAATAAAATTGTGATATGTGTAGCTGTTATTTTTTTGTAAAAAACACTTTATATGCGAAGTGATGAATCACGATTTTTAAGAAAACCCTAAATATTTTATATGTAAAAAATTACATATTTACTTTTTAATTAATTTAATTAGTTAAATAGTACCTACTAAGTTTTGGTTAGAAGTTTAAGTTTCTCTTCACCATCAAACTTCGTGTTGTGGCAAATTCAAAATTGATATACGAAAGAGTTCGGAATGGAACTCAGGACCATTAAGAGGACAACTGTAGGCTGAAAGCTTTTGTTGGTGGGGCATGTACTGCTCCACAAAGTTAAAATTCCAATTTTTGAATTATCGTGAAACCATAAACACTCACACAAACTTTAAACAACTCATAAAACCGAATTTTCATATTCACCATCTATAAATATTCATAGTTCATGATATATCACTAAAACTCACATAAAAGACAAAACCCACAACCTAATTTGTATGGTAGTCACAAAAACCAAATTGCGACAACTCCCGAGACACTGGCCATAACTTGTCGCAAGCTAACCGTTGCCCGAGGGGCGGCCCTGTAAGACACGGGTTTTGATTTTATTAGCGGTGTAATAATGACGGATAGAGAAGTAGCGGGCACACCCACTCGACCGCCTCGTATATTGTACACAGAGTTGGCCCGCGCTCCGAGCACATAACGCTTATGTTTTATGCACCTACCCGCAGCTTACGGCCGGCTTGCCCAGACAATGTTCCGGCATTCGCTTTTACTTTCGCTGTGATCATGTTCATGCTCTTCGTGGTCCTCTGGCACTGGTGTTTTTTTTAAGAAGATGACATTGTTTTCATTCTTGTCCTCCAATAAATCCTGCAACTTTTGGTAATTATTATTTACTTTTTGATCGTTTTGACTTAAAAAATTCAAAAATGTTTTTCAGCCAGACTCAATTTTTTTGAACAAAAATACAGATAAATCTCTTTAAAAGTTTAATATTCTATTCGTCTTAGGAGGTTTTGTCAAAATATTTTATGAACTTTTCATTCCACAGTTCAAAATGTTGACGAGATGCACAAAAACAAAAAAATCACATTTTTAACCATAACTATGAAACATCTGGTTTATACTGTACCATAGTTCTATTTATGGGACGTATAAAGCTATGATGGGAGTTAACCGATACTGTACTGGAAAATACTGATAAAACTGATTTAGCAGCCCGGGATTTGAGCCAGGGCCAGCTGGTTCGGGGTTGGAGTCTCACTATAACTACACTGTAATAACGTGTAGATACTTGCAATGATATCTAAACAAAAAATAAAAATCTGTTTGGTGCAAATCGGGACGAAAAATGTCATGAGATGAAGATCTTATTTTCATTTATGCTATACTGTCTCACAGTTATTGTTACTTATTAGAAAACAATAATAAACCGTTAAAAACTAATTGCGCACACAAGAGTTAGTCCATCGATAAACTTTGCATGTGAGAAATTTAATAGGTATGATACTTCTCACATAAACCTGTAGAATAGGTCCATAGCAGCAGTATTATTATTTGTCTTTACTTTGACAATTAATTGTCCAACAACAATAACGGACGAAAAATGAAATTGACGGCCGAATGATTCAAATTGTGACGGAATTAAAATCTTACAGTTAAAGCAAATGCATAGATGATAATATGACTTATCAAACATTCAACCTACAGATGGAGTTTGGAAAATTGAAGTTGACATATTTATTTTTATGGATAGCACAACGATAGTGAAAATCACGACGGTAACTTAGTTGATAGAATGTGATGTAGGCTCTACGTTTGGTTTGTAATGTTAAAACTATAAAATCAACTATACTGTTCATACAAATCGTACTTAGACTTCCAAGAGCTAAACTGTAAGTAATTAGGCACTGTAACTACGTCATATGTTATTGAACTGACTATTATATACAAATCTAAATACAATAGCAGAGGGTATTTTGTTTCGAACTTCAACCTAATTAAGTAATAACTCAGTACATTGGCAGGATTTCGTCCTTAACGAGCTAGCACAACTTCTACCAACTTTTACGTTATCTCATCAAGTTATCCCGAAAAGTTATATGTTTAATATTTTTCGATACGGTACATGATTTCTCTTCTAGTGACAAATAGAAAAACAATCACTAATTTTTAAGGATTACACTTAACTATAACTATAGCAATAATATAAATGACTTTTAAATAAAATAAAAGAAATAAATTATCGTTTTAGAATTATATAAGAATGGACTAGGTACTTGGAATATTTCACACTGGAATCAAACGCAGTAAAACATACTAAACTACAACTTTTAAAGATTTCTAATGCATAATAAACAACCACAATGTACAATCACAAGAGCCAATAAACCGCAGCAATTCCAAGGCGATCCCTGGAGTATAAAACAGTTTACAAGTACACCTGTCCGCCTCTACAGCCTCCGCGGGTATTACAGCAAGTGCGAACCTATTATTCCTCCTCCGCAGAAACCAGAAGAGGTTTACGAGAAAGCCGCTAGAGGCCGTCGTTGCGCTGTCGATGAACGGTATGGGCCGCAACAGGCGCATATCGTCATATTGTCCCAGTGTATATTGTCGTATTGTCCTGTGGTACTTGAATGACCCCGGTGAACCACGATAGAGCCAATAGGCCTACCGGTTGTTAACGCTATGGTAACATACCGATCCGGTTTGTATATAGTCTTGTACTACGGCGTGGGTGCGATTAGACGACTACTGTCCATGAGACCTCTGTACATTACATTACTGTAAATCAAAAATATGAACTCTCTATTTCTTTGTTTATTGTTTATTCTTTAAAAGATACACCATTAAATTTGGTTAAATAATCTTTAAAAGTAAGTAAATTTTATAATTTATTATTATTTTAAATACCAAATTGTTATTTAGTATCTGTATTTGAGTACTGTATACAAGTAGATGTCTTAATTTCAACGGTCAGTCTATGGAAAAATCTCCAGAGCTGATTTCTGGAGAAAAAATATGTGTTAGGTAAGCTGCAGAGGTTTCCTACTTTTACTGTAGGAGACTACCTGTAGCTTAAGTGGTCAGTATTGCCTCACCGCGTTTCCTGGCAAGTGGTTTAGTCCTAGAAGTGGTAGGTACGCGGCAGAGGATGGTAAGAGACTACCGGTAGCTACAGTGGTGGGTTTAGCCTCGCCGTCTTTTTCAGGTATGTGAGTTCGTCCTAGATGCTGCAGAGGATGGTACGAGACTACCAGTATATGAAATGGTGGGATTAGCCTCACCATGTTTCTTTATATGTGGATTTGGAGTAGATGCTGCAGTGGATGGTACGAGACTACCAGTATATGAAATGGTGGGATTAGCCTCACCATGTTTCTTTATATGTGGATTTGGAGTAGATGCTGCAGTGGATGGTACGAGACTACCAGTATATGAAATGGTGGGATTAGCCTCACCATGTTTCTTTATATGTGGATTTGGAGTAGATGCTGCAGTGGATGGTACGAGACTACCAGTATATGAAATGGTGGGATTAGCCTCACCGTGTTTCTTTATATGTGGATTTGGAGTAGATGCTGCAGTGGATGGTACGAGACTACCAGTATATGAAATGGTGGGATTAGCCTCACCGTGTTTCTTTATATGTGGATTTGGAGTAGATGCTGCAGTGGATGGTACGAGACTACCGGTAGCTGCAGTGGTGGGATTAGCCTCACCGTGTTTCTTTATATGTGGATTTGGAGTAGATGCTGCAGTGGATGGTACGAGACTACCAGTATATGAAATGGTGGGATTAGCCTCACCGTGTTTCTTTATATGTGGATTTGGAGTAGATGCTGCAGTGGATGGTACGAGACTACCGGTAGCTGCAGTGGTGGGATTAGCCTCACCGTGTTTCTTTATATGTGGATTTGGAGTAGATGCTGCAGTGGATGGTACGAGACTACCAGTATATGAAATGGTGGGATTAGCCTCACCGTGTTTCTTTATATGTGGATTTGGAGTAGATGCTGCAGTGGATGGTACGAGACTACCAGTATATGAAATGGTGGGATTAGCCTCACCGTGTTTCTTTATATGTGGATTCGGAGTAGATGCTCTAGTGGATGGATGGTACGAGATTACCAGTAGCTACAGTGGTGGGTTAGTCTCACCGCGTTTCCTCGTGTGTGGGTGGGACCGCCCTCCGCGCTCTCTCTCCCACAGACCTTTGTTTCGTCAATGTGGAGATGGCGGTAGTCGATAGCGTGGGCTGAGCCCGCGGGCCAAATACTTACGAATAATTAATACGTGCGGTGGCCGGCCTCCCCCGCGTCGCGGACGATCCTATCGCCAGATCCCGCGATAAGCTCCTATTCAGATGCTGTGGGTTTAGACGCGTCACCACTGATGCTTGATAAGCCGCGGTTCTTCTTTGGGCGATCCCGACTTCCAGGATTTATGGGTATTTAAATATGCATAAAAAAGGTAACTTGATTTATGCTTGGTCGAGGTTTGTTTAGTCGATTGTGGTGGTATGTCTTCGAGCCGGATGAAACTGAGGGAAAGGAGATGAGACATTTTAGTCGTGGGAGAGTGAAGTGCCCGTTTTATTGATGGAATGAAATTTTAAACATTAATATAAAATATTATTATGTTTAATTAAAACGATTTCTTCAAAGCGTCTGCTTCGTTTAGCCTAACTGACAATGGGAAAGATTTTGGAACTATTGGAATAAATTGTATTGTTTATAGTTTTAAGTTTGTATCAGTAAACAGGCATTACACGTGTTTCAAATGCCAATTTAAACAATAAAAATGTAAGCAGTACAAATTGATTCGTTTTTAAAACGTGTAGGATGTTTTGTCTTGGTATGTTTTATTTTATATTTAAATTGTTAGTGTAAATCATAGGTTATGATTTTATTTTTTACAAAAACATACTTTCGTTATTTAGGATTTTTCTTTATTATTGACTTCTTCATATAAAATAATGCGAATATATTTTAGTAAAATAAATCACTTATCATCATTTGAATTTTTCCTTATTAACTTAGGTATTAACTTATTGGACTTAGGTATGATATAAATATTGTTTCTAGTAAAATAAGTCATAATACTGAAATTATTTCACACGATCAACGGTGACAACCTTTTTCTTATCAAGGTTTTATAATTTGACAAAAGAAAACAATAATTACAATAATTATACTCTTTCGACCTTTTTTACACATTCATAACCGCAAGAACTTTTTTTGTATTTTCACCTATAAAGGATTACCATTGATATCATTTGTTGTAATACAAACTACAGTAATTATATTAAAAATCTACTTTTTGAGGGAAATGGGACAGCTTTCAATAGTTAGATAAGAACAAATTACGCATCATTAATATGTCAAAACATAGGCCTTTATGTACATTTTAAATGCCGCAAACTGCACAATAAAACTCTATTTACTATAAAAATCCGAATGTTTAAAAAATATTTTTACTTCCTTAAGTGGAAACAGCTTAGATCATGGATATGGCTAAAAGGAATGTTTCCAATTTCTCTAAACAGTTGTCGTTATAATCATGTGATGTTTACTTCCTTACAGTTTTAGTAACCCCCTTCCCCAGAGCTTAGACATATCCATGTTAATATCTGCAATAATG
Source organism: Nephotettix cincticeps (assembly GCA_023375725.1). Classification (NCBI taxonomy): domain Eukaryota; kingdom Metazoa; phylum Arthropoda; class Insecta; order Hemiptera; family Cicadellidae; genus Nephotettix; species Nephotettix cincticeps. The sequence goes on from CM041785.1 coordinate 27,240,046, forward strand.
ACCTGATTTTCACTTGTAATTGTCTGGAAATGTTTTATACTTAAGCCAGTTATGCCTTATATCAAAAGTGTTACGGTCCGTTTACATGTCATTTAATACCGCGTTGTTGTTGTCCACCACAACAACACCAACAACAAGTTCGACGTGACTCGGAGGCGTGATGGTCCTCGTTAGCAGAGGGCTTTGACTCCTCGTTGACCCTGGCGTGGTAAAAAGTGTAGATATGATTGCGGCAAAGTAGTGCGAAGTGATGAGAGGCATTGTGGAGTAGGAGTGGAATCCACCGCGAAGCGTGTCGAACGCGTAATGTCGCCCATGTGGGAGAAGCGTCAGTCGATCGTCACACGACCTCGCGACAAAAACTGACACCCAAATTGCCGTTCTGGTGGTTCTGGTGGCGTACCGGAGCGGCGGGCTGCGAATGTCTCCGAGATGGTCGCTGGACCAGGCGAAACTGAAACTAACACAGGTACTTCTCGCTGTCTCGAGCAACCTTTTGCTTTATTCTCAACAGCCGAAGCCAATTTTATTTCGTTACAAAGTGTCGGATATAACCAACGAAACTCAATACTGCCATATAGACAATCCTTATACATACCTGGAAAAAACCGCTCCTTCACACGTCTGAACCGATGTGTGAAAAACACATGTGTGAAAAATTGGTGTTAGTTTGTTATTAAAAAAAAAATTGTTTAGAAAAATATTTTGACATGGATATGTCTAAGCTCTGAAGTGGTGGTGTTAGCAATTTGTGAGACGCAAAAGTGTAACGGAAATGACGTCATATGGTTGAGGACAGCTGTTTAGACGAACTGAAAAATTCCTATCAGACATATCCATGATCCAAGCTATTTTTAAGCTACTACGCTATTACGTTTTAACTCCCTATAGAGGAGTAAATAAAAGTTTGTTCAAGGGGTTTTTGATTCATTTCCGCAGACATTGGGAAAGAGATGGTTTATTATAACAGACGAGTAAGTGCACAGACAGACATTCAGCCAAAGTGGAATTTTCTACTGAATAATTATTGTAGTATGACATTGCGATTTATGGATCGTATATTATATTTATGTTTACATCGTTGCATCTTGCAGATTTTCATATATATCAGAATATTACTGAAAGTAAATCATTTGAGTAAAATAATTAAGTCCTTGTTTATTGAATTGGAAAAGAAATTATGTTCAACAACAGAATTCTAGCTATTCTGTTGGGAACATAATATGGAGATTTTAACTAAGAATTAACATAATATTTAGTATAAAATATATTAGCAAAGAAGAGAGCCATAAACGATAGGGTTTTCCCTCGATATAGAGATCCTGCGGCCCACGATCCCAAGATCAGGCTTGAAGCGCTCTGAAGAAAATCCTTTCTAGGATTTGCAGGATTGTACAAAAAGGAGTTTATGAAACAATGAAGGACATCTTAATCATACTTCCAAATTTAATAGGTGGCAAGCATAGGAACTCAGTGAGAACCTCAGAGTAAATAAATCTAAGACCACGGCCCATTAATAGGTTTAAATACAGAAATAATAGTATTTTTACTTTAGTGTTCTACGAAGAAAATTATTATTTATTGGTTCATATGCGTTGAAATTTTTACGAGTCCAATAAATAAAATACAAAATGTTTTTTCAATATAAATTTGTTTTAGAAAAATAAGAAAATAAAGTAAAGAAAATATTCTAGTGCAAAGAAACAAAAATTAAATTATGGATACGCTTTTACGCTTTGTGCTCAAACACAATTTTATTTTATTTTTGTGTAAATGTGAATGAGAACATGAACTTTTATACCACCGTAAAAATCTTTTACACCGTATACACCATATAATAGAATAATTCAGATTCAAAATATTTCATAAATCATCTTCAAAACACCTTTGTCAAACCATCAATATGCATATTAGCGACTGCAATATTATTATTTAATATTACTAGCTGATCCATGCTCACACTCAAGGTAAAGGTATAAAATCAACGATTTTATTTTTCTGCCCTCAAACGACCTATTAAGTCTTCAATTGTATTTTAATTTATGAAAGTTTTCAAAACTTTCACTTTATTATGCTTTTATATAAAGTATTTATACCATAAACACTTTTAAATTCACAATTATTTCAATCGCTCGCCGCTGAATTGCTACATTAACGACTTTGCCACAATAGCAGATACCGATCGAACCCATTCCAGCTTCTGCGATTAAGAAATTATCGAGTTTATTTGCATATAATCTACTTCAGATATCATTTATGACCGTAGATAATACAGAATAGAAACAAGATTAGTTTATCGCCCATCTCTTTCCTCACCCATTCAAGTTTCTCCCGCCTCAGCGCATAAATAAACAGCGGAGTGGTACAATGTGAAAACCGGACGGTGGGAAGCAATAATTGATAAATGTCCACTTATACGTTTCAGATTAGATTTAAATAAAAAGACAACAAATCAGTGCCAGAAAACAATGTGAATGTAGTTTATCTCTGTTTGTGTATCAATTTGATGATCTACATAGCGCGGACATTCATCTTGAATGTAAAATGAATGGGCAATCGTACGTGAACTCTGGGACCTGTCTGTACGCCCACTACTTCATCTAGAGGTATGACCTGGTTATATATGTAATACATATTGGTATACATGTTTTCATAATGTTGAATTTTCACGGTATAAAATACATTATAGAAAAAACATACATCGAAACAAATATCGTCAACACTTAAACTGATAATTTTTGAATATTCATAACTTACCTTATGGTCTGTTTTAGCATTACATTTTAGTACAGTCATATCGGTACTTACAGGTACTTACGACATTGACAAATCCTGAGTGTATTTCCTAAAAGTCCTTAAAAATTATAATTCATCCTTATAACATAATAAGGATGAATTACAATTTTTAAGGACTTTTAAGAAATCCACTAGAAATAGCAACAATATAGTTACTATTTTCATAGTTTATAACTACATAATAAAAACAGTACTCTGACCGATAAGTCGATAGATTTTTTATCGTAGAAACAGTTTTACTGTTTGCAAATTTCAGACTCATGTAATAAATTTTTAGGTATTCAATGCAATCAAATTATTTGTTTTAACCATTCATTTCAGTGACAAAGCAAATATATTTCACTAAAAATATAGATATTTTGTCAAATAAAACGAGACAACTTATCTAAAAAGTTGTTATATGTTTTGCTTTTTTGTGAAGATTTGCTATATTCTTTTATTTGTATCTGCCATTTCAAGTCCACGAACAAGACATAAGACATAGGAATGTACTTTAAATAGTCCAGGCACAGAAGTCCTATTTAATATTTCTTGCTTGGAACAGCTTTGTGTTTGAGGACCATTATTTCTGATTTTGTAAAACTATATTTACTAATGAGTAACTTTTTCGTAGCTAAATGGATTCCATGCACAAGACTTTGCATTAGAATTTACAAAACTTTTACACACACTTTATATTAATTAAAATACAACCATCCTCGAATTAACAAAAGAAACAGACAAGAGAGTAGTCTTTCCTCTAAACTTATTTAATTTGTCGAATATACAAATAATCATTACAAACGTTATATACTCGTACTAGCGTGTTTTCAAAACAAAATGAAACTGAATGTTTTAATGTTTCATTATTCGGGTTACTATTTTCTCATAGGTACAAATAAGTATTTATTCCAAGAAGTATTCATCTTGAAGTCTTTCATCTGCCACGTAGCAGTAAACAATGTTTATTCAAATTGAAACTACTGTATTCAACAACTTCATTATTTAAACGGTTAAAGGAAAATAAACTCGATTGAATAGTATGCCTAATTACGTAGTTACTTAGTTAGTTATTTATGCCTAGTTAGAATAGTTAGTTAGTTAGTAAAGAATTAAAATTTTTTATACACAGAAGCAAACCCCGATAAGCTACTCTAAGATGAATGTTTTACAAAATTCAATTTGCTGCTTTCTTTTTAACATGTTATTACGAGTATATTGTTACGGGTTATTTCGCGGGTGATAACGAGGGGAGTGACGGATGGGAGAGTGAGGTGATTGGACAAGCGTGGATGACGGATGTGGTCGGGTAATGTTCCGGACTCCCGGTAGGAGCGCTCCAGGCGGTCCAGGGGCAGTTGGGGGTAAGTTGCTCAAGAAAATTGAATATAATATAGCAATGAAAAATACAATTACTTTTTGTATATAAAATACTTTTAAAGTTAAGGAAAGTGACGCAAAACAAACATATTGACAACTTGGTCTGCAGTACGTTCTTGATATCTTGATCTTGACCTCCATACTTTTAAAGGAGGATAAGACATTCGGCTCCTCCGCTTATCATATTCGTCCCATAAAAGTGACATATTCTATGACTCAAACATTCTGCTGTTCTCGTCCTCCCTGGTGAGGATTTCAGAAATCTGAGTAGTGATCAGGAATGAGGGAGAGGTATAAATCGTGCTAGAGATGGCGAGAGAGGGAGAGGTGGTCACAGCATAGCAAAGAACAACGCGAAAACATAATCCATTTCCTTTTAAGAGTGAGGTAACTAGCCTTAATTTACATTTCAGCTGATAAAAACAACCAAAAAGTCAATAAAAGTGGCTGTCAACTTATAAAAACCCAATATTTACATTTCGTGTTTCCATTTAATTTGATCCACTCTTATTACTTATGCATTAATCAAGTTTCCAAACATCAAATTATTCTTGTATTTTTATTACATTCTACTTCTACATCCAAGCTTACATTTTAATATAGACGCTTTGTGTTGAAAAACATTGACAAGATACTAAAAGAGCAGCGAGCACCGGAGAATAGAGTGATCGGTGTGCAGTGGACCGGCACTGACACCATAGTTGACATTGTTAACAGAGCCGTCGTTGTCAAGGCAACGAGTGTTGTTTAAGAGATCACGTGATTGCATGATTAGCCAATCAGACGTCGCCCCCTCACTTTCACCTGGCCGGCTGTCTGTCAACCGGGCTAAAAAACCGACCGTTACGCCATCTGCCGCTCAGCTGCCGTACAAGTGTATCCACAATCCTCAACATCCCACGCGTCAGGAAACTGGAGAAGAATCCGGCGTGCGTGTCACTGACCATTTACCAGCCTGCTTCGAGAATGTAAAAATTGTCAAGTTTACATTCTTGAGATTTGATGGAAGAAGAAGAGTTTTAACTGGTAACTGATCGATTAGAAAGCGTCAACAGTCAAGAGGCTTTATTCGACCGCAATCCTCAACTGTTTACTCGTATCAAATTTATTTCCGATCTTAAAGGGAAAACTTCAGTGAAATTGAATAATTAATTTTAATACTATGTCATAATTTATATGAGAGAACATGTCCAAAGCACAGTATCAGAAATGCATCTGCATTTGCAAATTTAGAAATTATCCGGAGAATGGAAATTTTACTTTTTAAATTGCACCTCACTTCGGTAAGATGAGCATGGAAATTCAGTTGGGAATTTACGATTAAGCCAAGGAAACTAGTCTGATGACTCGAATTAATCAAAATTGTTTATAGTACAAGGTATAAGATGGGTTTTCAGGTTTAATTAGAATGAATCATTTACACCAACGGTAATTTCATGATTGGTATGTTTTAACTCAGAGAGGCTTGACCGTTAAAATAATGTTTGGATCAGGTAATTATAGTTAGTTTATGATTAATGGACATTTATTTTTTGATGATTCGATACTAGACATTTTGTTCTTTGTGCGATTAGTGATCTAGGCAAATGAATCAGTTGATCTTCGTCGGTAACGAAGCTGTAGGTAATCAAATCAGTACACTCATCGAACTCGCCCTTCACTAATATCGAGCTGAAAATATATAAATAAATAAATGGTTGGATTGTTGGATTAGTTTCTCACAAAAGTGGAAAGCATTGATCTATTTAATTTGCCTAAGCTATTAATTTAAAAACATAAATAGTTTAAGAAATGCATTGTTAAATCAGCCCCCCCCACACACACATACACATGCACACACACACACCTATACATTACATTGTGCACACTCGTTTTCAGTGTCCTATTGATTTACGATAATCATTAAATTTATCTCTCGTTTAAGTAATTATTATTCCTTTTTCCTCATCTTGAATAATTGATCATTGATAATGCTCGTTTGCCTATTTAATTGCCCTTTTTTGAATCTAATTAAAACCTATAACCCAGTGCTGCTTTAATAGGATTGTACAGTTTTATTGGTTAATATCTCATAGCAGAAAGTAAACGGGGTTTCTGATTGTCGAAGGAATGCAGATATGCTGTGGTGAGTACTAAGATCTTATCAAAAGCTATTCCATTGCAGCATTCTACTTCAACCGGGTGCCATCAGTACTTCACGTGTTTATGTCTTATTTTGCAATGACTCTCTCTGTGGCGAATATAATTTTTAGTAAATTATGTACTTATGTATTTGAAACGTTATTTTTCCAAACATTATTTATTTATAGAATGCGATATTTGTTTATTATAATAAAAATAATATAGCGAAGTTATGATGTTTCATTAGTTTATTCTGAAAAAGTAGATTTTAAAGTCATTATTTCTATTTCTATAATTAATATGTTTGACATTTATACGATATACTTTAGTGTTTAAACATAATAGTATGTGTTTCAAACTGTTCCAATGTTTGCATAAAAAGTTAAATAATAATAATAAATGTGAGACATAATAATATTGTTGAACAATTATAAATAATGCAAATACATATATTTATTACTAATAGTTTTGTTATTCATGAAATAAGAAACGCAGAACCCTTTCAAAAAACTTATTTACTTAAAATTTATAAAACTAAACTAACATAATTAATTATTTAATTGACTAACTAAACTAACTTAAATTAAACTTTTTAAAATGGTACAATGTCTCTTATTTTATTAATAACAATATTAATAAAAGTAGTCCTAATTGGTGAATACTGTACTACATTAATAATATTATTTTATTGTGCTTTTCCATCACGTCTATGTTTTAACTAAACCTACACACGTGAGAGGAGGAAAACTTTTCATGTTTTTCTAACAAAATGAGATTGTGGAGGGGGATTTTCCCCCTCCACAAACGTCGTGCGGTTAAAAACCTGACTCGTTAAAAATATTCATGTGATATATTAAAAAATGAACCAAACAAATAAACAGTGAAGGTTGAAATGTTTGAACTAAAACGAATATTGCTCAAGTCATGAACCTAAACCACTAAACTGAATCGTAACATCCTATATACATATTTGAAAAAAATCATTCTTCTTATATATATTGTGTCAGTGTATTTATCATTATTTTCCGTAGAATACATCCAGTCCAGAGTATATATATGGTATTTACTCATGAATATATACAGCTTTTCAACTCAGAATTCACCAAGCAGCGTGTTACGAAGATAGTGGCTCGACAGAATACAGGGAACCGGGAGTGACATCGGACATTAAATTGAAACACAATATGGTGGACAAATAGGCGGAGATGAATACTGGACGGGGATGTTGATGCCGTGCCGTGTGCCGAGCGGTTTCATAATGGCAGGACAAATAGAGCGCATTGCCGCTGCTACTGGGAACAGCTCATCAATAATGGAGAAACCGCAATTATGAGGAGCTGGTCTCGCGTGGAGACTTGAATGAGCGGTTGGACCGGAGCCGCCGACGCGACGCGACTTCCCTAGATACCTTACTGGCTCAGTAGTTTCGGTACATTCGAATACAGTCAAACTTTGATACAAAGTATCTGAAGGTACTGAATAAAAATATGTTAAGGAATATGTTATATCGAGGTTTGTTAAACTAGGATATGTCAGCTAATATTTCGCTATACAGTAGGCCTTTAGAGGTTCACAGATGTACCTCGCACTGTACATAATACTATATATGCACCTGTACAATACTGTATATGAATATAAAGTACACTCTCCAAAAGTAACTTAAGCGACGATCCGCCAGCAACACTATAAAATTCGTTATATATAGGTAAATTTATGATTGCTAGCACTGTTAAAAATTAGTAATATAGAATTAGGGTTTTGGACAAAGTTAATTCTTAATATAGAGGTGAAATATCCATTGTATGTTATACACAGTGCAAGGAGATTTTTAAATATTCGTTACAACAAGTAATTTCTTGTATTGAGGATCGTTATAGCTTGGTTCGACTGTAGTTATATTTATTTTACTTTGTAAAAGGGATGCTGTTGAAACCCAAAATTTGGTCATTTAAGTTTCTAACCTCGTTCAAAGGAATTTAAAAAAAATAAACCTGTAATTAGTTGCAGAATGTCTTCAGCAGATTGATTGATATACTGAAAACATGTGACGAATATTAATTTAAAAAATTTTTAATACTATTTTTAGGGTTAGTTAACACCAACATGTGGCTCTGGTCAGAGCATGAGCGGTCTTCTATGGCATCCTAACCATAACACAGCTTCGGCAATTTATTCACCTTTTCTTGGTATTCCTAGTTTTTTATTAAAAGAGTCTTAAATTTAATGCAAACAATGTAAAACAGTAAGATTTAACAGACTTCAATAATATATATTTACGTGTAAAACAACCAGAAATCATGATATACTATCCCATTATTTCATTTAGACTTTTCAGAAATCTAAGGTTAGTAAGTTAATCTAATGAGCTTAAAAATTACAATTCAATGCTTCAGAGGAGCACTGTATAAAGGTTTTATCATATATATGACACCCAATACAAAATAAGCTTCCTTCCTAATTTTGGACTTTTGTTTCAAGGATACAAATAAAAAACGGCTTCGGACAAGGTAGGTTACAACAATACGTAGTCCTAAAATTCACCCTGTAACATGTGTTGAAACATCGAGACCGGCTTCCGAGGCAAGCTCATACCACAAATATCGAGGTTGTAAAGCAGTCTTCGTCAAACGGTCCAACTGACGATTGTAAAGCAGCCTAAAATCTTGCGAAACAATAGAGAAATAAATTATATAACAGATATCGTAAACACAAGGATTCCGGAGCGAACATCTCCGCTCTTTTTACAAGAGTGCGCCCATAACTAAACAGCGAAAGCACATAACTCGCGGTCCCGATAAGGCGCAGTGAAAGTCGCATTTGTTTTATCGAAATCTGTCCTAACGAGGATGGCAAGTGGGGCACTAAGACAATGGACTCGCGGCCGCTTTTTGCGTGCCACAATTAACGTGCAGGTATTCCAACAAATAGCCGGACACGCGTCTTATATCAACCGCGCCGACCTTTCCTATTACGAATTCGACAAGCGGTTTCGGTTTTATACGCAATTGCGCAACAAGTCGCCCGCCCGCCTCAGTAACCCGCGCCCGCTCAATTGTGTAAACACGCTTTATCACCGACAGGTTTGTGGAACAATAACAGTTAGTGAACTGTCGCGTTAATGCGGTTAAGTGACACTTAACGGGTGTATTTCGACACGCGCAGTAAAACATACGGCGGTATAACATCGCTCCCGAATACGACGGGACCACCCGCCTTCCGTGTCCTAAAACCTGCTGTAACTGCAACAAATTTAAGAGGGTTTTAATAGTTTTCGTGTTTAATGAAGAGGATGTTACCAAACATTACAGATGTGGAACGACCAAATGATTGAGAGGTCGTTTGAAATAAGAGTACAAAGTAAATAGCATCCTCATTTAGTGAGGCGTCATATACGTCGTAAAGATGTGTGCATAGGTGGTAAATGAGTACTTTAAAACAGAGGGAAAGTTAATAAAACGTAACCATGTGAAGCTATTACTGAAACATTTCACAGAGGTTATATGAGTTGGTTTATGTACAAGGCAAAACCTTTTATTCACGATACTTTAGTATTGTGTAATATACAATTAATTATATTATTTTATTTGGAAATATCTTAATAGCTATTACAACTTATTACATGGTAAATAATTTGTACATGACATATAACATATGACATTAATAATATTATGTTATAGTTACTTAATTCAATGTTTTACTACACTGATTTTATAACTGTTGGTTAAAGAGTCGTTATATTTTTTAAGATCATTAGGTATTAGCTTTAACTATACATTATTAATAGTCAAAGGTATTAGTCCAAGTAAAATCATTTACCTCAATAACAGTCATAAAGAATTAAATGTATAAATAAAAATGGTATTGAATATATAAACAAATGTATTAAAAACAACAGAATAACTATACTGATTATATTATGATGTCCTTTATTCATCTCTATCCAAACAAAAATTAAAGTAAATAATAACCATTCAAAAAAAATTAAAAATAAATATATTTACTCCTCCCCTCATTTTATCCATCGGAATACTAATTGTTGAAACTACTTCTGACTACAGTTTTGTATGTTGGTTTATGTTTTAAATAATTTTGCGAACTAAAACTACTACTTAGGTCACTGAAAACCTTCAGCTGATCAAGGAGTGCATTATACCCTTACCTCACCCCTCCTTATCCTCTTACTCCTATGGCCATTGAAAACCTAGTAGGTCATTGGCCTGAATAACATGCAGTTACCGTACCCGTCGCCTTTTATATTAAGTATTTTAAAACCTCATTTCTGTTATGTTCATGTTGAGTAGTGGCTATTAAATTATTTTTTACAAATACAATCATAAATCGAGAGTATTATTATTTTTATTTGGAAAAAGATTCCAATCTTTTAGTAAAAAGAAATTGATTTCCCTTTGGGAAATAGCTTAGATCGTGGGTATGTATAAAGAGAATCCTATAATTTTGAACGACATGTTTCTTTTTTTGGTGAGGTGGAAATTCTAATAAATTATTATTAGGCTACTCTCACTATTTTTATAGTTTTTCTAATGGGATTTTCACTATTAAATAACTTAAAGCACCCCAGGAATCCTCCTACGTCCAGTGTGATTCGGCATTCAGTTGCGTGAGGCGCGTGTGTCAAGAGGAACTACTCCCTGAGAAAGCAGGACGTTTCATGGGTCCTGCGAAACGTAGAAGGGTTCCTGAGGTGCTTTAAGCTACTCAATAGTGACAATCCCAAAAAATTCCCTTGATGTTGTTAATTGAGTAAATTTATTCATCAAAACTAATATTGGATGAAAATAATTAAAAAGTTCACTTCTCCTTAGCGTGGTGTGTAACACATGTTTGCGAAATGTGAGTAGTGTCGCGCGGGTCTGGCGGCGTCGCACACGGGCGCTCATATCGTGGGATATCTGATCAATTATGGTAATGTCGGTCTAATCGTTCGGCAGCTGAGAGGTGACCCTGCGCGCACTTCACCTGCCCCCCCTTACCCCGCCCAACACTTTGCAATATTTCATCTGACCTTTCACACCGAACCACCTGTTTCAGGAAGTAGTGTGGTTCCAATGGTTTGATTACGCCGTTTAATACATATAAGGTAATACTATATTAAGGGAGTACGGAGATAATGGTGTATAATATGAGTTAGTAATTGGTAAACTATGATTAAACTACATGTGTTTGGTTAAGAACGTATCCATTTCCGCGTTATGTTGTAATCAAGTGGCCGATCTATCCAGCCGCATTAAAGTTTCGTTAATACTTTTCGGAACGTATTAATTGTACCAGCGGTGCGTACTAAATGTTAGTAGATAAAGAATAAAAAAATATACCTAAGCCGATATTATGCCTTCTGGTACTATAGATGAAAAAGGTAAATATGTAATTTGCGAATTCTATGTAATAAAATAGATAACAACAGGATCGAAAAAGTTATCATTGTTCCTATCTACAAAACAAAAACTCAAAATCCTCTTGGGAGAATAATTTAAACTTTCACATAAAGTTACGTTTAGTGCAAAAAAATCAATGAGCGAAACGTATAAAATATGCGATAAATTTGATTAATTTATTTCAATAAAATGACACGATGAAGCCTAAGTCCACTACAATACATTTTCAGATTACCCTAAACATGGCCACTTCTGTTAAAAACATTTTCAAAACTAAAAACACACGTGTATAACGTAAAGTTAATACATCTAACTGGCAAAGCATAATGGATCCACGTTTTATAAAAACGATCACATACAGTATCAATAAAATATAAACTTTGAGTGAATAAAGGTTTAATGGATTCTGTAAGTTGTATTTTATCTACGGATATTTAACAGTATTTTCATTTTAATGCAACGTGACCATCATTAATAGAACTTGCAAAAAAGTTAAACGTAAAAATTAAAAGTAGTGAATTATTTTCTTTAAATAGTTATTTTTACCGAAAGTGTCCGGCTAAAAGCAGTAAAATTATTAGTTATCAGCTGCCTCATATATTCCGCAAACTGAAATACCAGTCCGAAATATAAATAACATTTAAACTCCTTTGTCTTCGAACATTCTCTGTAAAAGTTGACCTTCTCAAATTAAATTTTTAAGACTCATAAAAACTATTTCGTACAAGTTACACGTTGCAGCAACAAACTAAAAGTTAATAATTCAGTGCGAAGGGCGCATAAAGTATACGAGTTCGCAGAAGCATCACTATAACCGTTACATTGAACTTGTTGCAACGATGACATTTACAGCAGGGATTAGGACTGCACCGTCAACGTATTGGCTGTAAAACCCTCGTACACACTGCGATGCATCCCGACTGGGTCTCTTAATCCGAGCCGGCGAACTGTGTAAATCAAGTTACACTCATAGGGGGCAAGAACCTGGAGACTGGAGACTAGTGTGCGTAAATAGTGTCGAGATAATTGTGTGATACAGAGAAAAGTAGCGGTTCACTGGGCAGAAAAGCAGTTAATGGTGTGGCAGGTGGCAGCCGCGTGCGATCTGCTGAGACACTGTGCTGCGTCATATACAGTACCTACGTTAGCTTCACTGTACCTTCATCTTATATTGAGTACGATTACTATATATAGATGAGGATGTTAACTTTACAAACTGTGTCCAGTCTCAACGTAATAATCGATTATCGACTGGCTGTGCTGTTCAGTGGATACAGTACCCGCTTCATAATCTGAAGATTTCAGGTTCAATCTTCAGAAAGTTATTGAGCAAATGTGTAATAGTTCGATACTGGACAAGAATTATTATTTATTAATGATCCTAGCAAAATAACCAGTCTCTGTCTGTCTATCTATCATCAAATCCAATATACTCATCAACCCACCAGAGTGGCTTTTATAAATAAATCGAGCTATAACTCTCCTAGATAACTATTAGTGGTTGGTAAATCGTGTATGTATTTACCATTATATTTTGATTTTTCCTTCTACTAAGCAGTCATATTTAAATATTATTATAGGCTCTTGTGAAATTGTATTCAAAGTTTGGTTTGTTGGTTTTTTAGAATTAAAACTGTTCTTCAATTCATTGGATTTACTCCTTCGATTTGCATTCCTTGTCTCTCTGAAAACTAAAATTAAAATTAAACCCCAAAAAAAGTTAAAATAGCTAAAATAAGAAATTGGAGTTTCATAAATTTTCTGTTTTAAGTATTTCTTTTAGGAGGATATTTCAAGAGAAAGGTGGACGTAATCCAACCACAAAACTTACAGGAGCTACCGGTGTATCGATTTATCATTACACATTTGGAGGGAGTTGAATGAATTTTACAATGATTAATGACTTTATGTTACTTTCATACCGTCAAACAATTTTAATTTTACAAGTTTATCTTAGTTTCATAAAGATCTTTAAAAAATAAATAATAAAGTTAATCAGAGTGGTTTTAAATATTATTTAAAAAATAAACTCCTTTGCATAATATATACCGTATAATAAAGGGATATTATTTTTATAAACCACTCATCATTATTTTGTTACTAAATTTTCAAAAATTATCTAGGGGGTCGCTCGTCTATAGGTGTGAGTTAAGCGTCGATGTCTCAATACCATCACAACAAATGATATACCTATGCACAAATATTAACTTATTTTCTAAAAATTGTTTAAAATTACTCTTTATAGGTAAAAGTAATTTAGGTTAGAAGATACTTTATTGTTAGTTTTTAATTATATACTAATATGAATTTATTTTATGATTCATTTGTTATGGTGTTGTAAGTTTTTGTGGAAATAAAAAATTTTGAAATTTTTTATTGAACAATCAAACATTCGTGGTAAAGGTTGATAAGGAATGACACAAAGTAACTAGAGGACATATTTAATTGACTTATAGATCCCTAAGAGCAACAACTTGACTAAGCACATTTCCGAAGTGACCTAGTATAACAGTGATTACATACACACACGTAGAGCGACAGGTGTAGAGCGAGAGCGGAGCGCACAGTAGGGCCTGCGCTGACGAGTGCGGAGATATCCAGCTCGCCTCCCCCTCACTCGGGATATTAATAGTTACATGTTTCTGAGGCGCACAGTTGCGTGATCAAATTAGTGCATTTCGTAAGGCGGCACTTATTTGTAATCTGGTTACAAATAAAACCCTGCTCTCTCATGTGGGAGCTGGGTAATTAATCTAGGTTCGCCTGAAGCGCTGGCAGGTGAAGGAGCTACTAGGCGCCACGGAGGGAAAGGATACACTTGTGGTGTGGAAGAACTGTTATTTGTATATAAAAAAGTACAATTCAAACAAAAAAATTATGAAAGTATTTTTTATCACAATTGACAATCACTTATAGCAACGAAAATCATGCTTTTCAGGTCCAACGAGTCTCACTTCTCTATCGTTTATAGTATCGTCTACATGAAAACATTCACACTATAACATTACAAAAGCGTTTAACAGTATTCAATATGATGTAGCAGCTACCTGAAACCGGGTAGTTTTGATGTGGTTGCCAAGCTACTGGAAACACAACGCATAGTGTTAGGTATAATATTGAATAGTGTAGTGTGATGAAAAATATTGTTCAGAATCGTTTTGCCTAATCTAGAATTTTCAAACTTTGAGCACTATCTCGAGGCCAGTAAAATACTTTTTATTATCAACCCTTGTTCTTAAATGTACGGTTTTACTCCTCTATAGAATTATTAAAAACATCTTTTAGCCCAACCAGTACATATTCATGCCCAAACTTACTAGCACTATTTGAATATTTCTTAAGACATAAAGATTCTGTTCCATGAAAGTGATTGACTTAAGTATACTAAAACTATCTTAAACTATTTTCCTTGGTATGAAAAATAATAATAATAATATCTTTATTGTAGTTGACAATATAAATTGCATTACAAAAGTCATTTCATTAAGATTATATATAATTTATATATAAAAAACATTTTACCATTTCTATATTCAACGATGTACACCAATAAGCTATTGAAATAAATGAAAACTAAATTTCACGCTTAAAAAATATTCCTGTTCAGTTTTCAGCTCTTAACATCCCATTACCACATGTTCAACAGCAATTCAAGCTGAGAAATAATCGAGTCACTTTTTATATAAGATCAAAGGTAGAAATATATTTTATCATTTAAGCTCGACGGTAATGGTTTTTAATTGTCTATATACATTGCTGCAGTCATAACTGTCATTCGTCTATGAGTAAAATAAACCCGAGTGCTGGTTTACACTCATACAACAGCTGTTCGATTCAGATCATTAAGCCTGTGGAAATACTGTATTTTATACAAGCGAGACTGTCCCAATAGAATAAGCTCTACTAATAAAGATTTGTTCCATCAGTTTGGAACATTATTCGTGCTCCATATATGGCAAGACATCATCTGTCTTTTGAATAATTTATTGATCGATTAATTAGGCTAAGGCTATGTGGGAGGGTTACGTTGCGCAAGACAGGCCGGGGAAAGGCTGAGGCCCGCAGCCTCTAACAGTCCTCATTTGTAAGATTAACATTTCACCTGTTACTCTTTTGCAACGGGCTTGATCGAAATGATTTATGAGTCGGATAAAAGCTCAGAAAGGACTCAGGTTGAAGAAATTTTGTTTAATTCAAATAATTTGTGTTTGTGGTTTCTTAATGCGCGCGCGCGTGTGTGTATAATATTTTCTCTTTTGAAAATGTACGGTTTGTTTGTTAAAGTACTGTGTAAGCATACTAATATTCTTTGTAGAGGATTTATTTTATTGTGTGCCGGTATAACAAGGATGTACAAGAAAACAATTTATGGATTACTATAAAACCTACCAGTAATGAGGTTCATTTTCGGTTCGAACTTTTTAAGAATCATTAGCACATCCCCATATGACAGCATATTATTTTGTTTTGTACGTTTGAAATTAGACTACTAGGGTACCGGTACCAAGAGTTTTCAGTGCTGTGATACACGAACATGTATTTTAAAAATACATTGACAGACAGATACTTTCGAAGCGTGTAGGGCATTTATCACAGAATCATAGTACATGACCACATTGTATGTGATCTTCACTCACCCTGTTGCCAAAGAAGTAAATATATAATTAACATAAGTAATATTATAACTTATATTGACGACTATAACTTATTTACTACTAACTTATTTTTAACGACTATTGCTTTTGGTCTCTAAGCTCCTGAAAATGAAAACATGTTCCCAGGCTTACGTCTTACCATGAGACTTACGGTGATAGCTTCTTTCATATGGGAAATTCGCTGAATTATATACGAAACATTGCTTATGACAACTAGAATAGGATAGAAAGACATAGTATAGAAATTATAGGATAGGAATAGGATAGGGTGGTAACATTTTAGGATAGGAATATGATAGAATGGTAAAGATAAAAACAATAGCATGATACCGCTGTAGACATAACGTAGCGTTGCGTCAGGCCGTGGCCTGCATACGTCGGACTATCATCATGCCGAGCGTATCACTCACTCGCCACTCGTGAGCTAATCACAAGCCGGCTAATTGACCGTCGTATGTTAAACAGTTGAGACAAATCATCACGTCAGCGGGCTCATTTAGACACGGCGCGGTCGAAATTAAAATTAAATCGACGGTTTGTTTGGAGAAAGTCGCCGGTCGTGACGGTTGGGATTTGGGGGAGGGAACCACAGCTGGGATCATATTTTAGAAATACTAATATTTCCACACATCGGCGAGGAAAGGTTTTGGTAAAAGATGCGTGCTAAAACCGAGTGAAGGCAAGAATTTCTTAGAAAATACTATTCGGAATGATTTGTTTACACTTGCACAAACAAAATATATTCACAACTACAATAATATTCACATAATAGATTTACGTTGGCTGCGGTGTATATTTTTAACGACATTTACACTTTCATTTCAAGCTCATAAACAATGCAGTTTTAAAGTTTAATAGAGAATGGTGGAACCCCTACACTTTTTTGTTAATGCTTATTTTCGCCTTCTTTAAAATTATCAAAATCAATGTATTTAATTTTTGTGAACGCCTAAATGTGCAGGATCCGGTGCCTAATCTTGAAACATAATGAACAAATCTGTTTTTATCAAGTGAAAAAAGTAAAATAAAGTAAGTGAAATGAAGTAAAATAGACTAGGTGCTCGTGAGGAAATACATTTTTCAATCGAGATCGCGAATGTGTTTAGTGAGCCGTTGAGGGCGGTTGCCGAACACACACGACGCTACTACAGCTGTGCGGCGACGGGCAAGTTACGAGCGTATAACCTCGGTCCGGTGTGCGATGAGATGATATCATCTGACGAACACTGAGCCGCCACGATAAAGAACATTTAGCGCGGTGGTCTCCCTGGGAAATGTTTTAATTGAGGGGAATGTGTGCGTCTGCCGTTACTGCGGTGGCTCCCAACCTATCGACGACAACCCTTGATGTACGTCGCGTTGCGTAAACACGTCGCGGCTAAAAACAGCTCGGGTCCCGTAACTTTGGTCCGATCGGGAGGGATTACGACGCGATGGATCGCTCCGGGTGTTAGTGCGGCGATAACTCTGCCGCCCCGCAGCTAAAACAACCGACACCTGATTTGTGGCTGTTTCATTTGAGAAGCTTTTACGGTTCTATTTATTTGGAATTTTGAAAATGCTGTTTATTCTGTTTGTATGAAAATATCGATGATTCATATTGTAATGCAAAAATCTATAATGAAATCATGCCGTGGCAAGTATAATCAGGTAATACCTAAATGAACTCGAAACGGCTTTAACAAGAAGTATCAAAGGAAAATGATATCAGAGTAAAGTACACTTTAGTAAAAAAATTGATATACAAAAATTATTCCAGTGCAACTAATTTATTTCAAGATTAAATGCTAGTACATGCTTTGGGATTTTAAATAATAAAAAGAGAAAAAAGAAATGAAAAATAATTTTTGCCCACAGTCGATGTCAATATTATAATTGACAGTAAAAAAAGAGAATTACCTGGATACTTTAAAAACTATTTATCTATTGTAGGATACATATTTGGTTTCCATGACGAGAAAAGCTCAAATATCCTGTCACTAATGACAAATGGACTTGATAACATAATTATTTTTTGGAAATCTCTTATAAAGACCTCCACTTTTATTATTAAAAACTTTAAACAATTAATAGACTAGGTGCTCGTGAGGAAATACATTTTTCAATCGAGATCGCGAATGTGTTTAGTGAGCCGTTGAGGGCGGTTGCCGAACACACACGACGCTACTACAGCTGTGCGGCGACGGGCAAGTTACGAGCGTATAACCTCGGTCCGGTGTGCGATGAGATGATATCATCTGACGAACACTGAGCCGCCACGATAAAGAACATTTAGCGCGGTGGTCTCCCTGGGAAATGTTTTAATTGAGGGGAATGTGTGCGTCTGCCGTTACTGCGGTGGCTCCCAACCTATCGACGACAACCCTTGATGTACGTCGCGTTGCGTAAACACGTCGCGGCTAAAAACAGCTCGGGTCCCGTAACTTTGGTCCGATCGGGAGGGATTACGACGCGATGGATCGCTCCGGGTGTTAGTGCGGCGATAACTCTGCCGCCCCGCAGCTAAAACAACCGACACCTGATTTGTGGCTGTTTCATTTGAGAAGCTTTTACGGTTCTATTTATTTGGAATTTTGAAAATGCTGTTTATTCTGTTTGTGTGACAATATCGTTTATTCAAATTGTAATGCAAAAACCTATAATGAAATCATGCCGTGGCAAGTATAATCAGGTAATACCTAAATGAACTCGAAACGGCTTTAACAAGAAGTATCAAAGGAAAATGATATCAGAGTAAAGTGCACTTTAGTAAAAAAAATTGATATACAAAAATTATTCCAGTGCAACAAATTTATTTCAAGATTAAATGCTAGTACATGCTTTGGGATTTTAAATAATAAAAAGAGAAAAAAGAAATGAAAAATAATTTTTGCCCACAGTCGATGTCAATATTATAATTGACAGTAAAAAAGAGAATTACCTGGATACTTTAAAGACTATTTATTTAGTGTAGGATACATATTTGGTTTCCATGACGAGATAAGCTCAAATATCCAGTCACTAATGACAAATGGACTTGATAACATAATTATTTTTTGGAAATCTCTTATAAAGACCTCCACTTTTATTATTAAAAACTTTAAACAATTAATATCATATTATCAAGTCGCTAAAAATTCAACTGAAAATCCAGCCTTAAACTCTAAGTAATTATTCCGTAAATATATTGTAGTAAACTTAATTATAGGTAGTCATCTAAATTATTGTTGTCTTGTATAAACAGGTGCCTGTAAATTAATCAACTCTAAACGACTTTTTAATCCCTCCAAAAGCAAGAAAGACGTTTGGACTGTTCGAAACACAGTCCGTGTTTTTGTGAGCGGTTTGTGAGCACAGAGGGCAGGTGATCCTCAGCGCTGAGATCTCTTTGAGTTGGAGATTTAAAGGCACGCGCTTTAAGCACGTGCGCGTTTTTTGTGAACATCTGCTCCAGATCGACCGTTACGTCGGGATCTTCCCATTGAGATGTCGAAACTCGACCCCCCTCAATGATTTGGCGTGGATAACCAATATTCTACTGATATCAACAAGATATCCATTATTGCATTGTTGGAGTGTTGGATATCAGACTTAAAAACAGCCGCTTTCTGTAGTTTATTTCCCAAATATACATTGTATAAACATAGACTATATAAATAATTATAAATGAGTGGTTCTTCTGATAAAATCTGCAACTTGAAATTGTCAAGATTAAATAAAACCTATTTAGGTTATAATAAATTCATATTGACTAACCTACTTTGAGATACCACCATTTTCCTTAGAGTATACCACGTTTTTGAAGAGATCAACTTTTCTAAAACACGTTAATTGATATTTAATGACGCTCATTTTGGGTACGAATTATATACAGTATATAAAACTTAGCAATAATATGTAATCTGAAATGTCTCTGAGGCAGTGTTGCCCTAATAATTATATACTATGTGGGTGCCACTTTAAAAACAATAATATTAGTCCAAGACGAAGCAAAAAAATATTGGTTGTACATGTAGTCCTATAAACAAACATAATCCTTAACCGCACCATTCTATTAAATATTTGGAATAAATGTTTTGTCAAATTTGATGTGTTACTGCAATATTATGATAAAAGACTTTTCCAACGTGTCTTCTGGAGGTGTTTTTGCGTCCCACCGTTTCTGGAGAAGAAGAATCTCCTCCAGTTTTCAAGTGATAACCTAAGATTATTCTTTGATTACCGTACGTGATGTGTTGCATAGGCCCTATCATATCGAGGGACGAATATTGTTCTCTACCAAACTGAATCCGATACAATCCAATCCAGATATCCAGATTGTTTGAATGTTTGATCAAGTTCCAGTGACAGGACGTTTCCAGTGACGCCGACGCGTCCCGTCGCCACAACGGCGGAACTAATGCGCGAACATACCAGACATCAATAACCGGCGAGTGGCCGATAAGCCTAATGAAGCGCGACCCGCGGAGATACTGGTGCAGATAACGGGTATAATGGTGGTATCGCAAATTACCTCATAACGGCCGATCGGATCCAACCTTCATCTAATTGTTTACATTATATTTTCCCACGTTCGGCGCTGTGTAGCTGTTTAACATATTTAAACTGGATTAGCCGAGTTGGCGGTGGTGGGGGAGAGCAAACAGAGGATCCGAGCATAATTGGAGGGTAAACGCTGATCTTCCTCGCTTCCGGCTCCGGCGAAATTTATGGTGGGAAATAAAAGCGCAATCAGATCTTGTTTTGAGGTTTATGCATGTCCGATGGTCGAGGTAATTACGCCCGCTTTGACGAGTGTTTTTCATTTTAAATTAAAATCGCCTCATTCGGCGACTTTTATCGGCCGGTGATTGAGACTGGGGGCGGACTCGGGTGATGAACTAGTTACAAAACCGCCTTTTATGGTTTCTCAAAACACGGCGGAGGAGATGAAGGATGATGAGGTGTCAAGAGGTAATCGAACACGGTCGATAAAGGCGGGGGCAACACGTCGGGCTGGTAATAGACGGACCCCCGTCAAACTGCGGCTCCAACTGTTGGCTAATTAACTCGCCTGTTTAAACAAAATATCCCCTTTGAACTTCAAACATGAAAAATTCACCTTTAAATAATTTGTATTAGTTTATAGTAAATAATTTATGTAGTCATTTAACTTACAGTGACTTCAAAATTATAAAACTTGAAAGAAAGTCCCCTTGGATACTTTTATACTTTCCCAGATAGGTATTTTAAGCCAATGAATGATAATGTATGTATGTAATGATCCATGTAAGATTATTGTAGCGCTATATTGTGGACCTTTTACTTAATAAGGCTGACACGTTCTTTATAATCCTCAAGTGTGAGGGTATTAATCCATTGTAGGACCCCATTTGCTCCTGGAAAAATCTTAAAAAATATATTTAAGAGAAGCGTATGTTACTTCTTCAATGCAGATACGTGAGCACATATGCAGATTTCGTGAGCCCTTGACTCTGTATTACCAACACAAATGTGTATACAGCTCAATTCTGGAAAATAAAATATGTTTTAAAATGGGATTACAATATTTTAATGGCCGCTTTCTTAGAGTTAGGAAAATATGTGATCAACAAATAGTCAAAGTACACATAGAGTCTTAACTGAACGGATACTAAATTCTAGCTAACGATAAACGACACTCACTTTATCTTCCAGTTATTACTGAGTTTTGCCGTAAAGTATGCATACCTATTTTTTCGAATCTTTTCCCTCTTCCTGCACCATTGGTCATCTCTCCTTATTTTTATCAAATCCATTTGCTTCTAACAAATCCAATTTTTCCAATTAGTTTATGCCCTTGTCTCCTTCCCTCCGTCAACATTGACTACATCATCACAAAATGTTCATCTTGCATTATTGTCTGTGTGATCTTGCCCTTCCTTGACCCTTTGTTGAGCTGTCTTCAACGATTCCTTTTTAGGACAATAAAATCTTAATCATGGGTACAACCTAGTAGATTTATTCCTCTTTAATTTAAGATTCAAATTTAAGTAGTTCTGTTACATTTATGATCTAGTTATAAAATACCATACGATTTGTAGTTGAAATAGTTAGGTTTGTTTAAATACGTAACACGCTCTGCCCTTGAAGCTGTCGTCTCAAATTGGCTCTGACCGACTTCCAGTTTCCTCTTGGAGGTATCGTCGGTTAGGGTATGTATGGGATTAGATTAGATTATTGAAATGGAAACCATACTACAATGTAGGTATTTTAAGCCAAGTATGAATGAGGATTGAATGTAAGATGATTGTGGCGCGATCTTGTAGTCTTGTTACTGACTAAGGCTGACATGTTCCTTAGACAGGACTGTTAATTAATAGCCCAAAAGCCGATGGCAACTAATGGACCTACAGTTTAACGTGGAATCCGAACCACGGCCTCTGAATTACGAATTGGTCTAATTATGAGGATTGTCTTTGTGGATTAATGTGGTATTAATCTACACAAGAGAACAGTACACCCACCGACCATCTCTCACACCTATCCACAATTCGTGACCTCCAAGTAGCTGGATTACAGGACGTCATCACCGTGCCAGTCTAACAAATCTAACAACCAATTTAATTCTGATATCATTCGTGTGTTTTTTTTAGGTAAATCGATACTTCACAATAATTCTGATCCAGAAAGCAAGGCAGGGCCCTGTTTGAGCTGGCCGCCGACCAGGACCCTCATAAATCGACCCGCGCCAACATATCATTAGATCTCGATTTATCAGACTCACGCCAATTCCCCTTTTTACGATATTTCCTTACCTCAAATTGCAATCTTTAATCGAGTTTCGGTAACAATATCTCGATTCGGATGTGCGATTAAGAATGATGGAGAGGATTTTTTTCAGGAGGCGAAATCATAATTCATTTTGTTTCCTTTTAAAACTTTATCAAAAACCTTGTAGATTGCGTAAAAGCTTTTAGAAATAATTACATATACAATTTGTAACAGTATTCTGTTGAATTAAATACGTTGAATGAATATAAATATTGACAAATAGCAGTAAGCCCGTACTTTGTACTGGTTGCAGGGTTCAGTTTGAAGAAGAAAGATTATCATTTTAAAGTGTAAACCTGAAATCCTAAACAAATCTGTACAAAAAAATAAATACATACCTTGGTTATATTTTGGCATCACTTTACAATTAAATAGATTAGAACAGTTTTATACCACTATTAAAATTAGTTAAACGTTGAAATAACTTTTTAAGTTAGTATGATTTTAAAATGGGTTTAAAAAATCAATGAACAAAATAAACTATTATTAATTTTAATTTAAAAGCGGTTTATTTTTATTAAATCATTAAACTACAAAGACTGCTGAATTATTACCAGTAGGTGATTCATTGAAAACTGAAAGTAAAATGCGACTAATTTCGCGTAAAAAGTGGGGTTTTAAATGTTTTTATTTAGTTTGCAAGGGGCTGCGGACAATTTCAAGCATTGAAAACCTTCTCTGGAATGTAGAAAATACATGAAATAAGTTTCATTGTTACCACTTCTCCCGTTTTCGGAGAAGACGGCGTAAAATACCTCCTGGAGCGTCACAGACAAACAAACAGACACAAATTGAGATAAGACTTGTTTCAACTTCTCTAATGCACGAACGTAAAAACAACTAAAAAAGTTAATAACTTTGAGCAATGTACAAACAAAATTCCAATTGTATCTATATATAGATGTATTGCTATTTAAAGTACTGAGTTATAAAGACAACTTTTCAACAACTTTTTATATATCAATTTTGCATGAATGCATTAATAATTTCCATGAGTAAGTGATTTGTTACTGTATTTTTATTGAAAATTCAGTAACATTACTGAATCGGATGATTAAGACCTCCCTAAGGTTCTTACAGGGTATTTTATGATAATCATAAAATTGTTTTTCAACTAAGAATAACTTTTTAAAACTAGAACTACCTGCAATATATATTATTTTGGAGTGTCTAAAGATTTATAAGCTAGTTAATTAATAATTTAGCCTAAATGCATTCAATTTTATTGTGAAAAGTAGCCCGTGGTCTACTCAATGTAGACGGATTGAGGATTGAGACGCGTTACGTCATGGGTCATGGGAACTAGATGATCTTAGTCAGTGTTTATTTTAGAACCAAAAAAAGATTTTCCGCTTATATATACTACATTTTAAACATTGAGAACAAGTTGGAAGAAATTGAAACTGAAATTAGATTGAAACTTCGATGTTTGATGTTTGCTGAGCACTTTGTGTTCGTCGTGTTCTCCCCAGCCGTTGCGGTAACGGCGTGGTTTTATCTGTATCAATTACACCACCTTGACGACGTCAAGCAGAACAGCAGAACAGCAGAACAGCAGAGCAGCAGAGCAGCCTGTGAGCGCCGCCGCCGCCGCCGCCAGAGTCATGCGTGCCATCGTCATTGTTCTCTGCCCACATTATCTGCATTAGGCGCACTTGCTCTGAAATCACGGGCTGCGAGTGAATACTAAACCGTGTTACGGTTCTCGGAGGAAGAAAATTATATACTGTTATGCATGTAAACTTGTTACTTTTCACTAGACTAAATACTGTAGTGAAAAACGTACTATTGTTTGTCCGACGATGTATTCTTAGGCAAGAGTACCTACTATCGTGTCTATACAATTCACAAAATACGTTATGGGGTTTTGAGGCAAAACAAAGAACACTGTGATGTTCCCATCGCATTTTTATAATAGTATCATCATATTTGTAATCATATAAGTATCTCTTATAAAGATTTTTACCCCAGAAATACATATGAGGAAATAGTCATGAAGTTAGATAATGTAATTTTATGACGAGTGAAATCAAAACATTTGTTCTTGCGCTTGAGCAATTAAAGCTCTAGGTCATAAAGAGTAGCCTGAATTGTGACAGTGAAAAACAACAGGGTCCACCTTCGGAAAGGAGAGGTCATAAACAGAGTTGCGAGACACGGCGCGGCGGCGGCGGCCACGCTATTCGTGGATGACAAACCGTGGGTAATTGAGGCGAATTGCGAGCTAGTGCCTCATAAACCGCGAGAGACCCGGGCCACCCAAACTGGCCAGTGCCGCCGCGCCGACTACGTCACCTCCGCGCTATGTGCTACCGGACACAGTGAGCTACGATCATAGTTTCACTGTCTTTGCTCTCCTCCTGGATGTTTTATTACTGATCAGAATCTTGGTTTGATTAGTAATTTCAGTCTACCACTGATTGACATAATGTAGGTTCAGAATCATTCATTGAGAGCATTAATAAAGGTGTTATAAGTAATAGAATATTATGGCGAGGCTTGTAGGTTTTTATTCGTGAGTGTCTTTGATGTCATTTCAGTCCACAAGGAAATTTCCTGTGGGTGTACGCAAACTGAGGCTTATTGTGCTAACCAACAGAAGAAAAGTAAATAATAGCGATCACCAAGCCTTCAGATTGTGTTTGATTATAACAGTGAGGAATGTATAGTATGGACATAATCTGATTATCAATCTAATTACCAATTTTTCATTCATATATGGCTAAAAATACCTATTTAAATAGGCTTCTCAAAAAGTAATAGTAATGGTAATAACACTTTAAGCAATGGTTTAAAAATTCTTTTGGGATTTCGATATAAATTGTTTTTAACACGCCAGTTCCTGCTACCAGCTCATGTGTGGTACATCTCTAATTGTGCTACTGTTGATCGTTGTCGGGGTGCTATCCTATGAGTAAAGATCGTTGTTTGTGGGACCGACTGGCTCTTAAAATCTCCACGGAAAGTTATTCGATTCCTGGGATATTCGATTATAAGCAGAAGTTTCTTCGATCCGGTAGTGGAAGTAAGGAGACGTCAAGTAGATGGGCGACAGGGGAAAACTGCGAGCTCGTGTCCTGGGGACGGGCCACCCAAAATCACCCGCGCCGCTCTCAGCTGATTGGTGGCGGTCGTCTACATCGTTGATTACGTCGGGCGACAATATCCATCACGAGCGCTACCGGTAGCGGATAATGAGTGCCTCAGGACAGCCATTAGTCTAGAGCCGCGCGGCGTCCGCGTTGGCGGGGATCTTCTAATAAGCGGGATCACGCCTTACGAATGGCCCACCCCGGGCTGAGATCTCTGTTGTTGCTGCTGCCCCGAATTATCCTACCGACTTGTTTAAATTCTACGCCTTCCGAAATCTCCCATCTCACCCGGGGGCCCGGGTATCCGACAGTGGCAAAAAATGAGCTACGGTGGGCGTGGGTGTGTGATCCTGTCTGGATGCGGGGCCCTTTTGTTCCTTGTGCCAACGGATATGGATTAATCCTCATGTACCTGAGTTTAAATTGTATTTTAATACGTAATATTAATTAATTGATAATACGTATTTTATACTTCACCAATGTGGTAAATATACTACCTCAGTAAATTCATTTACTTAAAAATCAATAACAATACTTTTTTTAAATTTACTAAAATAACAAGTAAATGAAAACTATAGAATTTTTAATAAGTATACTTGTTTCTCATAGTGTAGTTAAATACAAAAACCCTGTCATAAAATAAAATAAAATATATGTTTAATAGACAAAAATACATGAAACGTTTCCGTTTAATTCTTTATTTCTCTAATAAATATACATTAAACCTATTTTTGTTCATAAAATTGTGTTTATTCAGGCATATACGCCTGAAGGGAAGCGATGTTATTTGCAGTGCTTGACTGTCGTGCGGTGAGTCGGCCCTGCATTGAAGGGGCTATGGTGTAGCACCCTTGCTCCGTGAAGTGACCTCTTGAAATTTCAACTGCCCTGTCGCTCACAATAGCAGTCACTTTGCATTTGTGCCTTATATTTAATAAAAGTTTTTACTTTATTACACTGGAAAGTGTAACATTAACAGCAACATTAATCGGTATTTATTTAACTTGGTCAGAATCTCGCCCTAGAATATTTATGAAAAAAAACTTCTAATAATCAAGGTTATATACAGGTAATCAAATATTCAAGTATGGAAGATATCCATAAAATAATCATTGGAATATATTTACTAAACATACTTATGTATCCAAATAAACGGATATATTGAAATATTACATAACTGAAGTATTGAATATTCCCTATTTCAATAATGCTATTGGAATCCCTATTTAAATAATTTTTATTCAGACTCAGACTAATCAGTTAAGACATAAAATCGAGTAAAGTATTATTTATGATTGTATAAATCAAATATTTACTAGCTTAATAGACTGTCCATCTGCAAATTTTGATAGTTAAAATACAGGAAATTTAAATGTAGGACCCTCATTAAATTCAAAATGAATACCATCTAGTCTCAGAATAGGTCTCAGAAGTTTGGGCTCACGCCCACAGCAAGAAGTGTTATCGTTACAAGCTTTTATGCGCTCGGCGAACCGCAGAATTGCGAGTCGTTTATGCGTATCGCACAGTTTCCGAACCGGCTGCTTTTGTGATTGCCGGGGCTATTCCCATACATCTTTTGGCACACGAGTACCAGGCAATTCATCGCCTGATATTTGAGAGGGACAGGACGGATGTCGCCTCCCGAAGAACGTGAACGCCTAGCTGAGACCTGGGAGTCTGAGTCGCGAGGTCGGTGGACCGCAAGGTTAACCCCGGCCGTTCGGCCATGGATCCACAGGAAGCATGGAGAGGTGGGGTGCTACGTGACCCAATTTCCTTCTGACCACGGATAAGTAAAGCTACTTGGAGGCTACGAATTGTGAATAGTTATGAGCGATGGTCGGTGGATGTAGTGTGGATTAACGTACTATTGAATACTACGTGCATCCGCAAAGACCATCGTCATAAACTAGACCAGTTCGTAATTCAGAGGCAGTGGTTTGGATCCCAAGTTAAACTGTTGGTCCCTTAGATTCCATTGGCTGTTGTGCTATTAATTACAGTCTAAGGAACACGTCAGTTTTAGTCAGTAGTAAGATCACGCCACTATCATCTTACACTCATGTCTCATTTATACTTTCAGTTATAAGTATAAAAGTATATAGTATTAAGTATAAGCATATAAGTATAAAGCTTTTTTACAATATCCTCCTATTAAGGATTGAGAATATCTGTCTTAGTTTCTATTATTGCATTATGGGTTTATATTTTCAAATATTTTCCGCCGGGTATAAAGCTCGCTCTAATTTCATTTCCCTCTATTTATATCTATTATATCTATATCTATTCTATTCTATCTATCTATCCATCTATCTATTCTATTATATCTATCTATTAATAACAAGTCATCAGAAGTAAATAGACAGTCAGGTAGCACAAATACATATTAAAAGAAAAATATATATGTAGCGAAGTACTGTGGTATTGGATCACATATTATATTTAAAGGTAGATAGAGAAAATGTTGCACAGATAACAGTATATCATTGAAATTTTATTGTTTATTTAAGTAAAATAATGAAAAGAGTCACACATTGTTGAATTGTAAATGACATTGTAACCTACACTTTTTGCGGCCCAAAAGTCCACTAGGGTCTACGAGGGGCTTTTTGAAAAACGAGCCCTAAATATAAGTAAGGAAAAGGAGAAATCATTCAAATGAAGTCAATGTAATTATTTAACATAATCTAGAACGACCCTTCACCCAAAATGTTTCAACACCTCGACTTTTGTTTTAGCAACATCAGACCCTTGATGTGTAGTGGTGACAATTAATCAAGAGTGACTCGGACGGTAACGGACGGCCCGGGACGGTTGGCGCCCCTTGGTCCTCCAAGGGTGTCCCGAAGGGGAAGCCGCGATAACTGCCGCGCCGTCCCGTGACCTTTCGCCGCGGCTAGTGCCCATCCTTTATGTCCACTAGTTTTATATCGCGTCTATTTCAAAAGAAACTACAATCCTTTCATTCCAGGTGGTCAATTTCGAAACGAGACTTGCTTAAGCAGCTGGTGATTTTCGTAACCGTCGCCTTAAAACTGTGACTAAAACTGATTGGTATAACAAATGAGCTTGATTGTGATGCAAAACTATTTAAAATACGATTATAAAATATAGGCTAAGTATAATGTATGATATATGTACAGTGTTTAATAGTGTGAACATTTGTATGGAGACAGTGCACGTCGTCATTATACCACACATATGAAGGCAGCCGGGACTATCATAAGAACACGTTTATACTTGTATACATTACGCTTACATCAAAATTGGATATACTTAAAACAGTATATTTTATAACCCTTAGACTAAAACTGTTACGATTTTAATTTGCATGTATTAAAGTTAATTCATTACCTCTCTATGAGATGCTGCAAAACCTTTTTCTGCTTGCTATTCACAGAGAGGAAACTCAATGGGAATGTTTCCATTTTATGTCTTAAGTATTAAGGATACGATGAGTGCCGTTAAAATTAATCTGAATTATCACCGATATGTCTTTACTATCACCTTCTCACTATCTAGTCTTGGTGGCAAATCTACCGTTACAAGTAGCTCAGACTACCACCGATATGTGTTATCACTGTGTAGTGGCAGTGGAGAGTCACAGAGGGCGAGAGTGAGCGTATAAGCGATGTAGGCGCGAAGACGATAACGTTAAAAGTAGCTCAGACTACCACCGATATGTGTTATCACTGTGTAGTGGCAGTCACAGAGGGCGAGAGTGAGCGTATAAGCGATGTAGGCGCGAAGACGGTACCGTTACAAGTAGCTCAGACTACCACCGATATGTGTTATCACTGTGTAGAGGCAGTGGAGAGTCACAGAGGGCGAGAGTGAGCGTATAAGCGATGTAGGCGCGAAGACGGTACCGTTACAAGTAGCTCAGACTACCACCGATATGTGTTATCACTGTGTAGTGGCAGTGGAGAGTCACAGAGGGCGAGAGTGAGCGTATAAGCGATGTAGGCGCGAAGACGGTACCGTTACAAGTAGCTCAGACTACCACCGATATGTGTTATCACTGTGTAGTGGCAGTGGAGAGTCACAGAGGGCGAGAGTGAGCGTATAAGCGATGTAGGCGCGAAGACGGTACCGTTACAAGTAGCCCAGACAAAGAGCGTCCCGAACAATACCGGCTCGCAATCAACCGCTAATATGGTTTTGCGTATCATTGTTAGCCAAGAGACAAAGGAATCACTGAGGCAATTAAAGCTTGAATGTCGGCTTCGGCTTCCCAGAGCGATTGGAATGAAGACATTCGCGGCGGAGACTTCCCACTAGAGGGTGCTCTGGAGAACTGGCTCTCGACATGACTCCGACTCTCGGCCGTCCAGAGCACTTCCTCCTTGACTTTCATGAACCATAACACAAAACGGTTTCGTAATTGTTTTGCTTTTCTTGACTACGAAAATTTCCTGGAGAGTTGTGAGTGGATCTTCACCTCTTTGTCTGTAGTAGATGTATCCTAATTTGTCTATTCCATAAAATTTAACGAACATCTAAAGTTTTTGTGAGTAATTTCCGCATCGCTTCGTCATTCTGTGCACATGTTTTATTAGAAAATAATTTACTTCTTTGAATAATATTACAGAATTAAAAAAAATCATGTATAAAGTCTATTTTTCTTTCACGACTACAATAACTAGTTTTAAATTTCTACGTATTCTAATATTCTACACTTCCCACAGGAAGCGTTCGCTAGTTTTCGCTAAAATAATAGAAACTTTTAGTACTTGTCCTTAGCTCTGATCTCTTAATAGAACCCTCCAGGTCTCTTGTATATCGATCTCCTTTACTCTTCTTACTTATTGTTGCTTAGAAATGTTGAACTAGCATTCAAATTACGTAGGACTAACTTTAATTGTAATTTACTCTTTTCAGCTTAAACCAAACCTATAGAAATTCAAGACAAATAGAAACTATTTATTTCCTTTTATATTGGCAGGAATTCCACAATATTATACTATGAACCTACTGTATTTTCTAGATAAAAATTTCTTACTGAAAGATGATCTATTACTTAATTTATAGCTAGCCAAGGGAAAATATGCAAACAGTGTACATAGTTAAATATTGGATGGTTTAAGATCGGTTTAACCCTTTGTTAGCCGGACGTGTCACGGTTGTGGTCGCGGCAGCGTGACGTGAGTACGTGGTCGCGTGCCGCCGCTGCCGCCGCGTATCTTCCCACCATATCACCTCATGTTATCTTAATTGTCCCCTCTGTTATCACGCAATTTGTCGGTAATACGAGGTTAGACGACTGCAAACAAGCCATTATCTCGTTGTATCTAAGCTAATTCAGAGACCTCATCTGTCCGGTGATGACAGTTATAATGGGCGTGTAATGTGGAGCGGGTGCTCCGTGCTCCGAACCGGCTCGGAATACAGCTCAAGTGAAAAATGTTTGTATTTACTTCCCTGTGGAAAATAGGTTAGATCATTGATATGTCTAAAGGGAATGTTTTCAGCTCAGCTAAGCAGTTGTTCTTATAACCAAGCTATGACATCACTGTTTCAAATTTCGGTGGCTCAAATTGCCAACATCCCCCCCCCACCAGAGCTAAGACATATCTATGTCAAAATATTATATATTAAAAATTCAATACAATAGCTCTAGTAGATTATATGGAAACCTGTTTCTAATTTTCATCTTACACATTTCCAACGCCACCCACCCGGGGCTAAGACACATCCATGTCAATGAAAATATAATAATTAAATCACTGAGTAGTGGAACGACATGACTGTTCTAAGGGTTAAAGAGAGTAAATTATGTTTTCATCATACTGTCCGGATTCCAGAAACAGCCGTTTTTAGTTCTTGAAAGCCGGATTTCACCAAAAACTGAAACGGTCATTAACGTAGCTTTAACTACAGTTAGTGCGTATCTGACGAAATCAGATTACATTACTCACCGTTAGAGCTAGTTTAAGAGCAATCTGTCCTTGGATGTGCCCAACTTTGACCGGTTGTAACCTGAAATCTCTGGCTAAGTAAGAAAAGAATAAGAATATCTGGTAGCGTTTTGTTTACTTTAGGAGTTGGTAGTCGTCAGCCGTACAGTTCGTCAGGTATCATCTGAGCCCTGAGTTTTGGATGTGCGGTAGACCACAACGCAAATATGGTGGTAGGGAGTAATGGCTGATGTCTTGTTTGCTTACCGGCTGACAAAGAAATAAAATAAATCTAAATATAAACATAAACCGAACTATAAACATAAACGGAACCCCACCATGGTTACTTTACCTCCTCTCTTGCGCATCTCAGGGCTCAGATGAAGCCGGACAAACTTTGATGTCAAATTATTCATTTGTGGTTTTAATTTGAATATAATTAATTACTAGATTTGATTGCAATTATAATATTTTTAATTTCATTTGAATTGTATTATAATTTATACTTTACTTTAAACTTTTAACTGAAATGTTGAGCTACCCAGGTAGGTATTTTAAGCCAAGTATGAATGAGGAATGAATGTAGGATGATTGTGGCGCGATCTTGTAGTCTTGTTACTGACTAAGGCTGACATGTTCCTTAGACAGGACTGTTAATTAATAGCCCAACAGCCGATGGCACCTAATGTACCTACAGTTTAACGTGGAATCCGAACCACGGCCTCTGAATTACGAATTGGTCTAATTATGATGATGGTCTTTGTGGATTATCGTAGTATTCAATAGTGCGGACGTTAATCCACACAAGAGAACACTACATCTACCGACCATCTCTCACAACTATCCACAATTCGTAACCTCCAAGTAGCTGGATTACAGGATGACGCCACCATCCCAGTCACATAACTAAAACACAATTAAAACCAAGTTAGTATTTCAAGTTAGTATGCAAAGGCCAAAGGCTAGAAGGAGAGAGAATTGTCATATGAAAGTGCCAGCGATGAAGATTATGTTGTTCGTCTACTAAATAGATAATAAGAAGAGTTATAGCTGTGAAAACTACTATTTGGAAAACAAAAAAATCAGCGGGAATATTACAAATTTGGAAAGTATTTAAAACGCCTATTTATTATTAAAATTGAGAATATTAATTTTCATTAGTTGATGCTGGCTATTATTAGTATAGGTTGGGTTATTTCATAAGGAATTCCTGGGGGTTTAGGGTATATGAACAAAAAAATACAAAAACATATTAATCAGCCACTTGATAGAGTTAACTTGAAAATATTTAACTTGAAATGAAATAATAAATTAAAGTTGTTCCTAAATTTATAATGCATGGCATTATTTCACTATTATAAGATGAGATGGCTAACCAGACTGACAGTCAGAGAAGTTTGGTTTCTATATTAACTTTTAAATAGAAATTTGTTATCATTATTTCAAATAATGTGATATGGTATAATTTGATTTATTAAATAGATCACTTACATTTCTTATTGGTTTTTTTTCTTTGAAGAAAATTATATTTGAAGTAAAATGAAATACTTATAATACATGAACAACATTGTCAGTACAGCTTATAAGGTAGGTTATTAAGGTAGGTAGCCGACGGTTCATCGGCCAAGTTAGTATATATGAGTACAGACTATAGTTTTGAAATATTTCATACTTTTCTAATCTTCAAGTTAACTTTTTTTATATTAAATATTTCACAAGGCATTTATTTAGATTTACTTATCCATTTAATAGGAAATTATTCTCCTTGGCAGTCAGTCACACACCACCTGACAGAGTGTTATGTTTGAGAATAATTATTTATGTTATTTAACTGAGTGTGAACGTGAATGTAAACTCTGGAATATTTGTCTTACTTTATTCGTGAGTTACCGATCCAGTCAGAGGAATATGTTAAGTTCAATTTGAGTGAAGAGTGGTTATGATAAATGTAAAGGATTTTATGGCATGGATATGTCTTAGCTGTGGGGTATATTGGTAATCCGTCAGACCAAAGATTTGTAACGGAAGCGCCGTCATATAAGAACAGATGTTTAGACGAACTGAAAACACCCCCTGATCTAAACTATTTCCCACAGGTAATTACAATAATTTTTACTGTGAAATATTATTATTTATTAATAGCATAGCACAATTAACAAAGGTGCAATACCGAAAAATTACAAAAATGTGTGAAAATTTTGCTTTATGAATTGTTACTATTTGTTAAGATAAAATAACAATAAGGTTTAATTATAAAAATAACTATGCAAATAATTTATACTAATTTGCATGTATCGGAAGTACAGATAGACTACTGTGATACTGAGATAACGGCAACTTCCTCGCAGGGAGCTTTCCTTCCCCCAGCTTAATCTTCATCTCCCTCCCAGGTCAGCTGTCTGTTACTCGATTTGTCTTCCTGGTGTTGTATAGACCTCGGTCCCCTCATCACTGTTGAGGAGGGTCATAGACAAAACACATGCCACCTGGCGATATCTAGGTAAATTTCGATTGTCCGGAATTGACCCAGTGACCCGTAGACCATCCGAATCATCCGACATGTGAAACCGACAACCATGAGAATTTATATAGTTTTGGAAATAAGTTTCGAAGAGTATAAAATATTTCAATTAGGTAAGGTAATCTTCGAGTATTAATTCTATCTGACCTTTTTAAGCTTACAATAAATCCAAATGGGAAAATTTTATAGTAGGAATTACTTTCATTCCTCCCTTAATATGATTTAAACATTAAGAGACAATAGAGGTTTCAAGATTTCTCATCTCGAGCATACATGTAGCAGTGTTCGAGATGAGAAATTTTGAAACCCCCTTACCTGGATAAGACCTTTATTAAAAATAAAAATGATTAACTTAAATAAATTATGATTACTGCCTGATAGGTCGACTGCGACTGGGATAGTAAGGTATATTTTGTCATTATAGCCAGGAAAGTGGCTAACGGTGTGCAATAGAATTGTAGTAATTGAAGATTAAAGAATAAAATTATATAAACTTCTAGCACTTTTGGATGAGCTATCGTCGTACCTTTCATCATACTACCGCAATAAATCATAATTTTTATGGACCACATTAATGTTTTTACTTGTTACAACTCTCAAACAGTAAACTTTCACATTGAAAAATGTAGGGTTTACTGTGATGTAGGGTTTACTGTGATGTGGGGTGAATGTGATGAAAAACTTTTAAACCTCATCCATTATCATGCCTAGTTCTTTTTTGCAATTCAACCCGAACTTTTACCCAACCCTTTTATTACTTATCGGCTTCTATCACAGCTGGCCAAAAACCAACCCATCACTGTAACGATTAATATAACAAGTCAGGTTTGGTTACTACTCGGTACATCACTTCCTTGCGTATTAATCGTCCACTATTATTTTTATCCTAAAGAATTTAGCATATTACTCAATTTCTTCTTTTTGGTTCATTAATTGATCCAGAAATATTAAATTTTTTGACACATTATAGTTGCACCAGATTTGTTTGGACATGCTTGAAGTTCATTATTCTTCCCCTTTTTGCTTGTGCGAACGTGCACATGTCAGGCTGTTTGTACTTCAATTTTGGTGATAGGTTCGTATATGTGTAACAGCATTTTTCCAGTGTGTCAAATAATAAACTGTGATTGCACGTTATAGTGAGGATGTGTTTTTGAAGTAAACAAGGTTTCTCTTTTTTTCTAATGTTTATTACTTTTATTCATGCAGTTTTGATATCTTAATTTTTACATCATTCTTAACTTAATTACGTAAAAGTGAGATTTATCTATTTTTAGACTTTCATGCAGTCGATCTGTATAGAAGATGACTTTTATAGGAGCACTCGCTTGCTTTACTTATTTTCTTCCTCATCGCAGTCTTGAAGAAAGGGGAGACGATGTCGTGTCTTGTAATCCAGCTACTTTGTAGTCACAAATTGTTCATAATAATGAATGGTGGTCGGTGGATGTGATATTCTCTAATTTGGATTAACATCCACACTATTTAATGTTAAATTCGTCCGCAAATACCATCCTCATAATTGTAATTCAGAGGTAAAAGTGGTTCAGATTTCACGTTAAACTGTAGGTCCCTGAGATGACATCTGTTGTTTAATATTTAACAGTACTGTTAAGGAACATGTCAACAATACTACAAGATCGCTCAACAATCATATTACACTCATTTCTCATTCATACTTGGCTTGAATGTATAACTGGGTAGGTGGCCATTTCTAAAGGTAATAGTAATATTAATTGGTATGAATGTTGCAACAACGGGTCGCCGTTGAGGTGTGGGTCCGGACCCGCCTCCGCCGCAGCTGCGGTTCCCATGCGAGGCGCGGGACGACTCGCGGGTCCCGTATCCAGATACGGGCCGAGGGTGCCACCCCGTGAGAAACACCTCCCCTGTAACGTCTAACGTCCCATCAGCGTCGCTTCTTCTACGGAGATTATCACGGCACCAGCTGCTCCCTCATTAGCGGGCCGTGAGGCAACACCGAGGGAGTCACCTAGACCCGTCATTGTTTGACAGGAGGCGGCAAGGGGTTGGGTGTGAAATTACGGGAAACTTTGGAAAACATAACGGTCGCTCGGGGGAGAGGGAGTTGTCTTGGGGTATTCATTCAGAGACAAGACACAGATAACGTGTAAGCATAAGGGGTTAAAAGGGCGAACGTACTTATTTATTCGCAAAATGTGTTCATACGGTACTTGCAGTACAATATTTATACAATATTAAAGGGGTATAGTAATCTCAGGATATCATACAATCCATTCCACTGCCAATGTAACGCATAAAAAATACACCACAGTGGTAGTTGAATGGTTGGAATTATATCCTGCAGTTATTAAGTTAAAGATTTACAATTACGATCGTTTTTTTTAAATTGCTGTCCATATACAATACAAATAATAATTATAACCAAACAATAATAACTAGCTATATCCAATTTTATTGTTAACCTTCATAAACCCATTGTAGTAATATGTAATCCAGTTGGTTTAAATTTTAAATTAAATGAATGTATTAAAATACTCTTTATTTTGTATTTAGTCACATGACCCAATACATTTAAATTATAAGACTTGTAGTCAAATGTATTACATAGCTCCATTCTGTACTTAAGGTATTTTTGGATACATTAAATCTTTTAATTAATAGTTTATTAACATACTGTTCAGTGTTCAGATTATGCGATGTTCGTAACTAAGAGGCCCTAATTAGTTTAAGTAAATAATGAAATAATGTATGTAATGGAGAGGTAATTATGGAGCATTCTGGGGTAATATTTGCTTGTTAGCCCTGAACAATAATACCTCCACCAAGCTATAAGACGTCATCATTTGAAAATAAGTCATATTCAGTAGAGTATAAGACATATTACATGAATATTCGACAAACGCCGTTTGAAGAGTAGGTTATATGTTTTTGTTTAAAATTGACGTGTTGGTATGATGTTGGTATAATATGTTCTTTTATTAAAATTATTGAGCTTATCCAATAGTTAGTCAATAGTAATGATAAATTTGTTATACAATCTTACAAAAATTTGTAAAATTAAATCAATTTACAACACAAGCCTGTTTATATTGTTTCAATGAGTTAATGATACATCCTATGCGTTTTGGGTTTTGGGGCGTTTGAATTTTTAAAATTATTTATTACTCATTCTTTGACTTTACTCTTGAAAGGAAATTTTCGTATTGTATACCTGTTCAAATGTCAAATGTATCAAATTCTGGAAAATATATGCATGAAAAACTTTATATCATTTAAATACCTCAGGTTCACAAAAATGTAGTTAAATGTATTAATTATTAACCTTATATTTCAAGTATAGAAACAAAATAAAATTCATCTTGTGGAACAGTAGAAATATTAAAAATATTCTAATAAAATATTTACAGTGTTTTAATTATTTTTATGTTTTAGTCAAACAAACCTCCTATTAATAAAATTAATGATGTTTAGAATTAAAAACTGTGTTAAAGAAATTAAATCTTCACCCAACAAAATATAGCTGACTATTGTTTATTGATAAGTGTAAGAACAATAGTGGAAACATTTGTGTAAACAATAAAACACGAACAATAGCAGAATCACAACGCCTATTACCGTACTTTAACACTGAAACTAAGAGTTGAGCCAAATATTCACGAGTCGCACATGCTCTGGGTCATAACAATAAGTGAAAGGCCGGTCGTGATGGTAAGGAGTATAAACAAGTAGTGAGGTAATTGAAGTGCGAAAATAGTCGGACCTGACCCGGGTATTTCTGGCCAGCGACACAGCGACAGGCTGTCTGGCCGTGAACCTGCAGAGAGCTGAGCCGTGGCCACTGGCCAAGTCGCTGGAATACCCAGTTTTTTCACTGTCTGGGTCTTCTGAAAATTAGGCGTCTCAAAATTAATGGTCCGTTATAATTTGCGAAGTCGGGATATTTTTGTGTGAAGCTTTAGCGCATGTGTTTCAGTGCCATGTACTCGTGCTCATTTCAATCAAAATTCAATATGATGAGACCTGAAAAATGACATGATTCAATATGATGAGTCTTGATTAGACCTGAATCACATGATTCAATATGATGATACCTTAAACACACAATTCAATTTGATGAGATCTGAAACATTTTATTCAATATGATGATACCTTAAACACACGATTCAATATGATGAGATCTGAAACACATGATTCAATATGATGATACCTTAAACACACGATTCAATATGATGAGATCTGAAACACATGATTCAATATGATGATACCTTAAACACACGATTCAATATGATGAGATCTGAAACACATGATTCGATATAAAAATCCCAATAAAGTGTGCAATAAAGAGCTCCGTCCACTCTCGCACAAGTAACATTACACACACAAAATTTATATATTTCACTTAAAATATTTGTTCCTCGTTCAATTTCAGTTTGTAATGGCAGGTCATTACCACATTTTGAGCAAAATATTTAATTGTTTTATTATGATGTGATATTTTTATTTAATCACTTTCGCTATTTAAAATCACAGTTATTCAGGGCGTTTTTTAACTTGCCTGCTCGGGATGTGACAAACTATGCGTTTGAAAATAAAAATGAAATTGAATGCTTTCCCCTGTTTTAAAGACGTTTGAAAACCTATAGAAATACAACTAGAGTTTTGTCTGTACATTTCTTGGAATTATGTTTTTTGTCATTTATACGATTTATAACCCCGAAAAGCAGTATTAGGCATATTTTTCAGAACAATTTCTTAGACCATACCATCTATGTACGCAATTTCATAGAAATAAATAACTAACAGCTGTCAAATTAAAATCAGTATTTGTTAATTTACATTTACTATTGATTTTAAGGCTTCTTCAAAATTATACTACATTAAATGTTACAATCCTAACGTATAACTTGAATAATGATACATTTTTCAAATTTGTCATTTGTCATATTATAATATAATGCTAAGTAATTGTGCTGAGAATTGATTTTTTTGCATTTATTAGTATAAGTATTATACTATTTTCAGGTTAATATTTTATCATGACATTTATCATGACATGGATTTAACAGAAAGAAATAACTAACAGCTGTCAAATTAAAATCAGTATTAGTTTGTTTGCATTTGTTAAACCCATTTTAAAATTGTATTATACTAAAATGTTACCGTGACGTATAAGGAATTTCAACAATGGTAGAAATTTAATCTAATTTATCGAATTATAAACTATGTAAACTAGTAAACTAACATGTAAACTAACGAAACTGAGAATTATTTATTTAGGATTTTAGGTTTATGCAAAATAAGCATAAAAAGTTTTATGGGGGCATGTTCTAAAATGCATACGTTGCCAGATAACAGCAATTTTGTATTTTTACAAAATATTTTACATGTCAGTAATTTTTTAATCGATTATTTGGAACCTCTTTCTGTGGTAAGGAACCAATTTGGACAAAAATTCAATGCGATGAAATGTAATTCAAAATGGTAGCCATTTAAAATTTTTAAATTAAAATAACATTAAAAGGATTGATTTTTAAAAATTATTAAGATATAAGTACAACGTTATCAACTGCAACAACGGTCCCTCGGCCGCCCATTTAATCTATTGCAAGTATTTGCTAAGTGATTAAACTGATTTTACTTGTATTTATTTGTGTAATATATCAGGTTTATCGTTTATCATGATAATAAGGATATTTTCTCTTAACACAGAATCCTAAACCCCGTACATAGGACGGGCTTACCGCTAGTAACTGTTTGTAAATAGCCAATTGTAAATGTCCGCCATTTTAAAATATGGCGGTCAACTTCATTTTTTCTTATATAATATTTATATTTTATGGGTTTTTTAATAGTGTATATAATTTAAGACTTTTCTATTATGAGTATTTTAAGGGTATTTTCGGCCAGATGTTTTCCGGCCACGAAGCGGTCCTTCTTTATCAAACCTTCCCAATATCCGTCCAAATTCTAGGAAACTATCTATACTATCCATCTCAACAGATTCTGGTGTAACGTAGTTGGGAACAAAAACAATAAATAAAATATAATAGGCCTATATCCAAATGTTTACAAGAAACACAGAGATCATGTCCACATACTATTCTCATGTTTTTGACATCCTGATTCTGGTTAACATATACTTTTCTTGACGACACTGCCTTGGATTGTGAATTTGAATGTATATACGTAAACAGCTTGTTGTTGCAACAAATGAGGTAGGTAATAACAAAAACGTGAAATGTTTGAACAAAAATCCAGTTATATCCCTCAATAATTATTTTGGAGTTTATTTTATGGAAAAACTTATTTGAGTGCTTTTGGAGTGTATGTTTTTATTTTTACTTATCCCATGTTTATTTAAATCCACATTCGATTAATCTGTATGGGTTTATTTTTTAACATTCTTGAAGGTTTACTTTAAAAAACATCAAAGTCAGCAAACCCCCAGTAAATTACATAGTAACAATGCAAAATACCTCAAATTTATAATTTTGACTTTGATTAGTTATTAAAATTTATTTGAAGACCATGATTCAAATTTTAAGGTTAGTTTGTGATAAATATTTCTCATTTTCATTAAGAACAGAAGAACGTAGTTTCTATTATTTAGTCCTCGCTGATCTAACATTTACGACAAAGTCATTATGATTAATATCGTAATTTCATTAGGGACACAATATTTCCGGGTATTTTAAACCGAGTAAGATGATTTTCGTTATCTAAAATGATTATGTAGTTTTTTCTGATAAGACCAGAGTTGTCAGAATAAACAATTTACCAGCACAGTTGCTCAGAGGTAACACTGGCCCAGTAATTCAAAGGTTGCTGGATCAAAACCAGTATCCGGTGACTCCTGTCAGATAATGAATGATTACCTCTGCTGGCTATGTGACTCACGCCGCTACAGTAGTTTGCACACAGGCCCTAGGCCTCTGAGCCTAAACGGTGATGGGCAGTTGAGGTTAGGAAAAAAATTGAAGTCCAGGATTAAACCGGTAGCCTTCAGATTATGACCGCTCAGTCAACCAGCCACAAAATAAATCAAGCGAAAGAATCCCAGAAGACGAGGCGCGAGTCGCGCTCCACTTATTAATGTTCTACTAAATACTTACATCGCGGACCGGGCGTCACGTAAGTCACGTGACAGCGTCACGCCGTGGAATGTGACGTTGCACTTTGATCACTTGTGTGCAACGCGACAGCGATTCGTTACTTGTGAAATACTACTGGCAAAAAGAACAAGTGGAGAAGATCCTATCAACTCGCATTTGCTGCACTTCCTCGTAAATAACTCAATGTTCGCGAATAAATGAGTAGCGCAGAAATGCAGAAAATGCCGTGTATCCGGCCCAATTTATTCTGGGAGCCGCTCCGTAATGTATGCGCGGACGTGATTGCTTCGTACTCCGTTCGGCCCAGAATTGGATCATCGCTCTGCTCCACGTTCGCGTTTATTACTTTGATTCAGACTTTTGAAATGAGTTCAAAACCTGACCACGGTTGCAGAGATTACTTTGTAATTAGATGCAGAGTATGAATTATTTTGGTAGTTTTAACTGATGGAAAATGTTTAGACGATGATCATTACCGGGATGGTGGCGACATCCTGTAATCCAGCTACTTGGAGGTCACGAATTGTGGATAGTTGTGAGCGATGGTCGGTGGATGTGGTGTTCTCTTGTGTGGATTAACGTCCGCACTATCGGATACTATGTTAATCTGCAAAGACCATTCACATAATTAGACCAATTCGTAATTCAGAGGTTCGGATTCCACGTTAAACTGTAGGTCCCTTAGTTGCCATCGGCTGTTGGGCTATTATTTGACAGTCCTGTCTAAGGAACATGTCAGCCTTAGTCAGTAACAAGACTACAAGATTGCGCCACAATCATCTTACACTCAATTCTCATTCATACTTGGCTTAAAATACCTACCTTGTAGCATGGTGGCCATTTCAATAATCTAATCTAATCTACGTGTTCATCAAAATATGCTAGGCCAAGATGTGGTGTACCCCAATGCAAAAACCACCGCTGCTCACAGCGTTGCTGAGGCTACGAGGTTATAATAGAATTTAGAGGTCACAAATTTATATTGTGTTAATTATTGTAGAAATTGCACATTTAAGCTAGAAGGAGTTCAATAAATACTAGAAAAACTCTTGTGCTGGAATTCATAGCTAGACAAATCTTAAAATGGTCAGCTTCGACAGATTTTTTTAAATCCATATTTTCTTCCCGTGAAAAATAGTAATCTGTTACCCGCCTAGTAAAAAATTATCGAAAGACTTATTATTTAGAAATAATTAATAGAACATAATCATCTTTCATACAGTATTAAATTTTAACGAGAACCAACCCTGACATTTAAACAAAGTCCTGGTTGAAAAGTCGTTTACAAATAGCCACTGAACGAGAGTGATTTACCAATGCTTGCGTTCTTTGAGATTTTTTGCTTCGGTGAATATAAATAGACGAGACAAAATAATGGCTGTTCTCTAATTTACAAAGTTATACATCTTGTTTACAAAGTCGATTGGCCCGTCTTCATCCTAAACAGTTATTTTTGTTGCTACTGGAAAAAGTAAACAAGATCACACTAAACCGGTACTGAGAGATTTCTAAAGACAAACATAGGGTAATTATTTTGTATATTTATTTATATTACACAATAAGACCCTTAGGTCGCAAATCCAGAAGGGTCTAAAATAGATGTATAAGTTACGTACATCGAAGAATTATTTGAAGTTATATGACAATTACTGTGGTTAATATATAATTCATGGCAGTGAAATGGGCAGAAATATTTCCTAGAAGTATTATGTCGAAAAATTTTACAAGAATGGAAACCAATCATTTTTCTCGTATAATTAAAGTTATTGTTGATCACTACATCGTCGTGGTATTGATATTATTTGATGATGACAGTTTATCTCAACATGTAGCTTGATTTAACTTTAAACTACTGTATTCTTTAACTAATACAGCTAATTTATAATCACAACATTAATTCCTTAGTGATATAACAGATTAAAACCACATGCGAGCAACGACACCAATGACTCGGTAGTTTCCCAGGCCGTAATTCCAATCAGACTGTGTTCCCAGGCCATTGGGCAATACAGGGTGTCCCGATAGTGTATCGGTTCGCCACAATATATGGGCCCAGTGCGAGATCTGGGCTGTGTACTGTGTATGACACACTCGCCCGCATGGTCCTCGGCACGCCGCCAGCTCACTCATTATCGACTATCGATACACTTAACTATCGATATATTCGATTATTCTTATATACTATCGATAGTGAAGTTAATTGATTTTTTTGTAGTATTCATGATTATTTTGAAAAGGATGTGTCTTAGCTCTGGGGGTGGGATTATTGGCAATCCGTCAGACCAAAATTGGAAACGGAAGTGACAGCATATGGTTGGTGACGTCATGTGATTATAAGGACAGCTGTTTAGATAAACTGAAAACATTCTCTTTAGACCTACCCATTATCTAAGCTATTTCCCAAAGGGGAATAAAATAAATTTTTCAGTCCATAAACTATTACAATTTCGTTCCTAATATTGGATGGAATATAATAATTCTTAATCGATGTCGAACTATTTAGCGTCGTTCGACTTGATATACTTTTGCGTAGTTGATTCAATGAGAGTTTTTTTGATGACGAATTTCCTTGCGATGAAAATTCAACTTTTCCCATCCAACAATAGGACAGACTAAGCCGCCGTAGTTTATCTACTGAAAAAGGATCGACTCAGAGTAAAAGAAATTATCTAAGTGATCCATAAGTTAAAAACAGTCTTAATTTTCACCACTTAATCAGTTTAAAAATCGATAGTTCAACAATCGAAAGGGTATCGATTATGGAGAACTATCGCAAGCGTAATCACTACGTGCTTGGCAAGGCGCCAGGCCAGTACACGCTCCCACCGAGCTTGTAACGTCTCAAAAATACCGTTCGTGAGCATATTTCGCGCCCCAACGACAGCGAACTCTTCCCCCGGCCCGGATAATTTTCATTTACATATTTCGTGATAATAAACCGGAACCCTGACAACGCCGCGGGCGCCTTATCAAACACCGGCCGACATTTTATTATAATCAATTAGCGCAAGATTGCATCGGAATTCGTTATTCTGTAAACATTGTAAATTAGAGTTTCTCCAGCTTTTTTATCTGTGGGATTTGAGATCAGCTAGGATAAACTCTTGTGGGGAAACACACGTTTAATTTTAAATTGATTCCGAAATAAAATTGCTTAAAATAAACTGTGTAGTGATTACACTTCCTTAGCAT
Organism: Nephotettix cincticeps; assembly: GCA_023375725.1. Taxonomy (NCBI): domain Eukaryota; kingdom Metazoa; phylum Arthropoda; class Insecta; order Hemiptera; family Cicadellidae; genus Nephotettix; species Nephotettix cincticeps. The sequence continues at coordinate 27,284,943 of CM041785.1, forward strand.
TACGTGCAATGCTTTAAATTTAAGTAGACTCAAAAGAATGCTGTTTTTGACGTTCTAACAATTACTCTAAGAATTTTACTATTTGTTAATTACAATACAATTTTAATATTTACTATTTACATATAATTTTTACTATAAAATCAAATATTTATTATTCGATAAGAAATAGCTACACTGAAACGTTCTTTGAGAGTTTGGGTTTCCTATACCTTTCACCTGATCGGAAATCCTTGTGTAAGCAACGGACGGAGTGTTCTCTCATGCTTAGCTACACAAAGGTCTGTTCTGCATTGTAGTTCTGGTTCAGGAAGTACGGTAGTATCTTCCTGTTTATCATGCATCTATGTTTTTTCCATAAGAAAATATAAATTTACAGGAGTTTGAAAATATTGGCAAAACTCAATAGCTTTGCATACCACGAAAATAACTCAGACTTAAAAATTTAATTTCACATTTTTGTCGTAGTTCGTATTTGATGTCAGATTGTATTTTTTGAATATAAGAAACAAAAAGAAAGAAACACAAGAAAGTGAACAAATTAAATTCAACAAACTAAAGCAATATTTCTTATGAGAATATCATACGGTAAACTAAGCTGCGGAATATTATTAATTGACAATTTTGATTGCAGTTCCAGTTATGAATAATGTATATGTGTAATAATTTGCACAACGGTCACGAAAATAGCTCTTCAGAATTTTTTCATATTTTAGAACTAATTAATTTCTGAGTAAAAAATTATATTGTTGGTTCCTGATAGAACGGGATATTACGGGGGGTTCACAGAATAATGTGATGATCATCCCATGGATTTGTGCTACTAGAACACAAACTGCATTGAGTGATTACTGCAATTTATTGAATTTTCTGTTGTGTACAAAATAAAATCGAAGATAAAAAATTTAAAGTTTAGAAATTTTACAATAAATAAAGTAATATCGAAACAGTTGTTAATAACCAACAATGGTTTTCTGGAAAAATAATGCAAGAGAAAGCACACATTTTTTAATCTAAAATGCGATTTAAAGAGTTCATTAAGGTTTTCGTCAACTGTTTTAGTGAAATTTTTATTTAACAAGTGCTCTATAAAAATTTGTATTTCGTCAAAATATACTCAGTCAGCTGATACTAACTATACAAGCACGAATTAAATCGAAATATAACATATGAATCAATTCAAGTTATCGCCCAAATACTGGAGCGTCATTTCATGCGCTACGATTGGCCAACGCTTCGTCGCAACGTCGCCGCGGGCCTCGGAGGTGGCGTATCAATAGGTTATAATTACTCGGCCAGCGACAATCGGCGCGCAGCGGGGCGAGCGGCACCTGGCGACAGCCTGACAAACTACTGTCCCCCGCTGCATTAATAATACGCCGGACATGCGCATAAATACGTGCCACGCTGCTGCATTGCTCTCGGACAAACTGTTTTGCATAAAGATGCACCGCTGCGCTTCCCGCGCCACTGTCGCGCGTCAGCTGTTCCGGTGGCCGGTCAGCTGTACAGGTACACTGTCCTCTGGACTGCGGACGCGTCATCCGACGGTAACAGGTTGAGAAACGGCTCTCGTTATGCGGCATCAGCACTTTTGATGAAGTTCCTTCACGCCGTGTGCAGGACACTATTTGAGATGACAGAAGTTGGAACTTCTACAACTTTTGGAAAATATTTCAACCATTTACAAATCAACGAGTTGTATTATTAGTTGTATAGTTATGGGCGAAATCTATAACTTTTTTACAGTAGTACTCTGTTTGTACATTTCGATGCAACTAAATGAGTTCATAATAAAATTTAGTAAATGTGAAAATGTTTTCATAGCTCATAGTTTTAATTAATGAAAAGCTTATCTACATTTTTATGAGAAGTTTCCCTTATGTAGTATATGTTGAGCATGCTCAAGATTTTTTATTTTATTTGGAAATTGTCAAAAGTTCATTAGCTCGAAACTAAGGACCGTGTGGTGCAACTAAAGATAGAGAGATGCCTACATAGTCGGTCATACTCACTTTTCATAATATGGGAGGAGTTGAACTACTAGGTATGTAATAAAGTCCAGTAAAATCCAAATAAGAAAAGTGCATAATCAAGTGTAACAAATTTGACTTCTCTTGGTCTGTAGTTTAATTACTGGACAAGACGTTACCTCGAGCTTCCACGTTGTTAGTAATTCAAATTTTAAAATAAAGAAGTTAGAAAACATATTATTAGCTATTTTTTGATGTGTAAAATCCCCGCCACAACAAACTCGGTAAACATCCATTTCCTACGTCTGTCCCTTGCCACACTTTTTTATCTTCACTATAACCAACATTATACGTTATCTACTTTTTGAAAAGTTACAAAATATTTTTATATTTAAAGCAGTATGAATACATTATACATCTAAGGAGAAAATATTAAACATGTTCCACCACAATCGTAGTAAATAATTTTATGTCGATATGGTTTTCGAAATTTCTCTCTGTGTGAGTGGTCCTAAATCGTTAAAACTGTTAAACAATGTGTTTATCTCCAAATGAACATAACTTTGCTTTTAATAAATACTTAGAACATTATTTGCATTGAAATACTTGGTGCAATAATTAATTGACAAGACCTTCGAGCCGGTGCCAAACGGCTTCACCAGGCTAGGATGCTCCAAGGCTTGCAGCTCTCAAGACGTGCGTCCTCGCCGCCTTGTACGGTTAGATTATTGCATGCTACTCAGAGGATGGAGGTTACTGCAACGAAGTGTCTATTCGCACGTCAAAATGTAAATACTGATACTCGGCTTAGGTTGGGCTCTTTGTATAATTATAAAATATACCATTAACCATTTCGGCAAACGATGAGCCTATACTGTTCCTGCATACTAGATTAAATATTGACGTCATGTGTAACGGACGTGTACGGTAACGGCACACGTCTGACGTGTGAATAGCCTCTGCCTTACTTTAACATGTTTTCATGTGTACATAAATTCCAAAATCAATTATTTGACTTTGGAATTTATGGAATGGAAACCGTTGGTCATTCTGTTTGAGTGGCAATATTGTGATTACTTTGTAATACGAAAGCTCAAAAATCATGGACCCAGTCATTTTTGTGACAAGAAAATGTCTAAGCTCTGGGGAGGGGTTGGAAGATTTCGAGGCGCAAAAAGTGCAACGGATGTGACATCAATAATTAAGTATTAGAACTACTTATATAACTGGTTAGAGGAGTTGAAAACGTTCTTTTCAGACATATCCATGATCTAAGCTATTTCCCACAGGGAATTAAATACAATTTTATTTTGTTGTGTATTTCCTACGTTTAGTTAGGGAACTATAGACTACAAACCCTGAAGTGATCCTTTGTGATATAGGTGATTAATCAATAACCCAAAAGCAAATGACGGTTAGTTTAGGAATATTCATTTAATTGCTTGTTTTATTTAATTACCTAACCATAAGGTTTGAGTACGGTTACAAGAGTTTAGATTGGTTAGTTTGTCTGCTAAATGTTTTTAAAATGGCTATAGCGAGATAATAGGCTACATGGCACGATTAATAAGCCGCCATGGGAACATTGGTTTAGGTAATAAATTTTACATTGACTTGAAGTAAAGAAGATTCAGCCAAAGCAGTATCCAAAATTATAACTGACATTAGTTGGTGTTTTAACACACCAAACGATGAAGAGGTATAGTATTTTAATAAAAAAACATAAACTCTTGTACATAAGTACTGAAAACCACTCTGACTCAATCAAACGATATTTTAAGATGATTGTGAAAATTGACCAGCTCTAAGGGCATTCCAATGGGGCCTACGCATAAAATACTGTGATTCAGTTAAAGTTAATCTTGGATATTTAGAAATATCGCAGACCAGTAGTCGACTAATGAGACGAAATACGACCTAACTTGTTTGGGGGCGGGGAGGAATGTCACTGGGCCCAAATAAATGATCCTGGCATCAAACAGACCTTCAGGTCGAATCAGAGGCGGGATTTGATAAGACGAAACGGGCAGAATTACAAAGACGCGACCGCAGCTCCACTCTGAATCAAAACAGACGGAAAAATGGGTTTATTTTTGTTATTTAGATTTTAATTGCGGACATTTTACATCACGATTAGTGAAAACAAATTTTACCTCTCACTTATTTTATGGGTATAACTAGTAGATATAACTAGTAGAAACGCCTAAAATAGTTTTCTTCTCTAAAAACAAAACATCACCATCAGCCTTCAGTGTGGAATCGAAGTACCTACCGTAGTGGTGTCAGTCACTTACCAGAGGATACCGTTCATGATCTCCTAATACTGATTTCGATCCAGGCACATTGCCTGTGACCTCATTCATATTAATTAACGCGTTAATTACTTCAAGCCTTTTTAAAAATAGCTGATTATATAGACCATTTATAAACTTACCTAATAAATTTATTACAAACTCATTTTAAATTTAAGAATATATTTTTCTAGCTACATTAAATTAGGTTTATTAGTATAGAAACACTATCATGATTTTTTTTAATTATTAATATTTTTTCGTTTTTATATATCCCTTTATATACGCTCATGTAACCCTTTTAGTTGTTGTTAGAAATCAATAAAATATTGTTATTATTGGAAAATGTATAGTTACAAATCATATTCGCAAACATCATATTTCATATTTCTAAACCTTTTTCTTTAAAAAGTATATAACCTTTTATATGTTTTATGATACAAAAAATAAATATAAAAACCCAGTTTATCGTGTTTAAAAAATCTAGTTGGGTTTTGTAATGAAATCAGCCAGTGGTCAAACCAATGAAAAAGTTGGTAAACTAGTTAGTCCCAGTAGTGTGCTCCAAAAATAATTTTTTTAGGTCATTTAAATCTCTTGGACTCTTTGACATGACGGACCGTTCTGTACAGCTGATCGATGCACAATACTGAGAGAAGTGTTGAAAGTGACATCCTCAGTCTCCAGATTGACAGGAGATTTATCGTCCTCGGTCACCGCCGGAGGTGGGGCTCCGTTATTTGCACAAGGTCACACCATTAATTATACATTTCTCCGTGTGTGTCCACGCATTTCCATACAATGTCGCGAGGGCTGCCTCGGTTTCGGAAACCGGACGAGGACCTTTCGATAAGTTATTTCGGCAAATTAATTCGTTAGCTGGCGGATGCAAATTCTGACAGCTTTACCAAGAGTCTCCGGCGTCGTTCGCCGCTGAGATATGCGCCCGGTAATGAAGGGGACACCAAAAAGAGTCGGTAAACATTAAAATGTAAATGCGGCAATACCATTATTCTACTGTTTCAGGCTGTGTTCTAAGTAATGGCCGGGCAGGCCCCACACTGTACCGTCACACCTACGCTGCCTCTGCCCCTCTAGACTTATAGACTAGTTTCCAAATCTCCACTTGGTATATCATTTATTTATAAATCTTCCTCCATTCTGTTTGATGTGTAGGTGGTTGAAAACATTTCTTCCCCGTTAGGTTCAAACTATTTTACATTCTTGTTCATGTTTAATATCCTTTGTTTGTGTTTGTTTCAGTGCTATTTTAACACAATTTTTAAATGTATGCATTGACCTCTTCTTATCTCCAATATCCCTCGCATATTTTGATAGATTAGATTAGATTACCATTAGAAATGGTGACCTACCCAGGTAGGTATTTTAAGCCAAGTATGAATGAGAAATGATTGTGGGATGATTGTGGCGCGATCTTGTAGTCTTGTTACTGACTAAGGCTGACATGTTCCTTAGACAGGACTGTTAATTAATAGCCCAACAGCCGATGGCAACTAAGGAACCTACAGTTTAACGTGGAATCCGAACCACGGCCTCTGAATTACGAACTGGTCTAATTATGATGATGGTATTTCGGATTAACGTAGTATTCAATAGAGCGGACGTTAATCCACACAAGAGAACACTACATCCACCGACCATCGCTCATAACTATCCACAATTGGTGACCTGCAACTAGCTGGATTACAGGACGTCGCCACCGTCCCAGTCATAGCTTAGCAAGGTTAGCTCTGTCCCAGTCCCAGTAAGTCAAAGGTTGTTGTATCGAAACCAGAGACCGACGACTCCTCTCAGATCACGAGCGGTAACCTCTAGCTAACCTATGTGACGCACGCTTCTACGTACCTGGGTGTCTTAAATTCATCGCACTAGCCATAGACCGACAGTAATACACGTTTAAGGTTGAAAATACTACCAATTATGGTAATATGAACCTGGAAGAGTGGCGAAATATTTCGTTTAAGCCCTTAAGAACAAAACAAACGTTGTGACATCATTTATGGTTACACGATTGTCATAACAAGATGGTTGGTGTTTTAAATTGAAGGTAAACTAATTATATAAAGAATAACAATATTAATATATTTTTTAAATATAATTACAATGAAATTATATCTCATAGTTAACAAAAAGTATTGTCTTTATGATAGACGAATTTAAAATATAGAAAATGTAATTGCATGTTTTGACGACAATCGAAAGATTTGAAACCGTACTGTCTTAAAATTATCATTGCTCCTAAGGGACTACAGTCAAAGATGGTGGAGATACTGCAGACTATTAAACGAAAAGTTTGTTGATATCAAACTTTTTTTAAATCCATCCATCCATGATACATTATCCATGATATTTTGGTATATTACGGTTATATAACGTTTCGCTCTCTTTTAAACGAGGGTTTCAGACCAGGTGAGCTTAAAGAGAGCAGGTAAAGGGCATTAATTGCACTTAACTGTGGTTAACAACGTCCTCTTGCTCAAGGGGCCTTGCGCTCCATGGCCTTGGGCTCAACTCCGCTTCCACCTACACCACGATAAACACCTTTATGACCAATTACAATTACCGCTTACCTCATTAAACTGGTCTCGCCAAGGAACGTTTGACTTGTCACGTGATAGCAACCACTTGGCGTAAATCAGTGGGTTTTATTTTTGAGCTTGATTATAAAACATAGTTATAGCATTGATTAGAGAGAGCGAGAATTGATAGAACAGGAAATGTTAATTAATCCATCCAGAGGCAACGATAGTATTTGAAGAGTAATTAAAAGTTCAGCGCTTTTTTATTGTTTTTCTTATATTTGATATCCCAGCAGGAATATTAAAGTCACTTTCAAACTCAAAAACAGTTTTATTCCAAAGAAAGTATTATGAAAAAATAATTAACTAACAGTTTTAAAATTATAAATATTGAAATAAATTTAACAAAATAATTCATATGTAAATGATGTTTTTTATCGATAGTATTTTTTTTCAAGGTAAAAAATAGGAAACTACCTACATGGCCATAAAATGGCCTGTTTATGTGCCCGAGACTTTATTTTTTCTTGAAAATATGGAAAATATATATATTTGAAATTATTTTTAGAGAAAAAAACGGAGCTAGCCTTCCACAGTGAAATATACATATTTAAATAGGAAAGAAAACTCGTGATAGAAAATAGAATTTTTTGATAAAAAATAATCTACAGTGGTGATGCTACATCGATAACCGGTTTGAACTGCATGAAGGGGAATGGTGGTCAGTTTTGTTTCTTTTCAGCCTATTTCATAGTTCCCTGATATCATTTATAAAACAACCTCCTGTTTCTTAAAGCTTAAAATTTCTGGACTCATAATGTTGTAGAAGGTCCAAACAATAATCATACAGTACTATAAAATGAAAAATGTTACCACTGAATTGCTTTGTGATAACCATGTAGTAATAAAATAAAAACCCTAAAAAATAAAATAGTGAATAGTACTCGTAAAGGATATAATCTGGAGATATAGGATAGCACTAACAACGGATTACACAAAATCCGTTTTAATCTGTGAATTCAAAACCGAGGATTAAGTTGTTGACGCGTCAGTTTGGCTCAGCTTCTGGCTTTGGCCGTCGATGGCGCTGGACGCGGTTTGGGGTCCCATACTACTGTACATCTAGGAGATTTTTTTTGTTAATATTCCCGTGTATACAAACAGATTATTACTGATGACCTAAGAGGATATCACTACTGAATTTTAATCATAGTATAAATATATCACACACTACATCATTATGGTAAATATTACACAGAATAATACAATTTACTAATGAGGTTTGTACTATAAAATTACCATTTAAGACAACTAGTGCCTAATGATAGTTTTTTTTGTAAAATTTAATTTCGTTGAACACTTGAAAGAGTTCTTGTATTCCCAACTTATTTCATAACAATCTTTGACCTTGTGTACCGTTAAATAGATATTTCTGTTACTTTGACAGCATAAAAACTGAACGTCACTTATTCATGTTATACAAAACATGATACGCGAAATCAGCACGTCTATGAGACACTCCGCTAATTTAAAATTGTCAGGCAAACTTTGTACATTACTTACGATTTTAAATGGCACAAATTCAAGGTGCGTTGCATTTATTTAATAATAATGTCTTCAGTAAAGTAGAAACATAAACTGTCTTGTTAACCCATCATTAATTTTGAAAATGGGCCTTACTAAATATAAAAAATAATTACATACAAAACTGAGACATGAAAAAAATTAATAAAAAGAAAGAGTCATTTTAGGTCTAAGTAAAGCTCTCAGTTGGCTCTGACTGAAGAAGTGACGTCGGGTAGCAAAATACCTTAATATTTTCATTTCAATTTTTTAATTGTATTATTATCATAGATCTATTTTACATTAAATTTGAATCTTTCTTACATTTGAATTAAGCTACGTAATTTTATCAACGTGTGAGATACTACTACAGTATAAATTACTTAAGTTCGTCTCTAAATTCATTTCCTCACAAGTTAATAATGGTATGGAGCCATCGATATAATATAATCAGAACCATTCGCCCCGAAATGGAGCCATCGGACGTAAAATCGTCTCGCCCAATAATTCATCAGCGCGTGTCAGACGGGAGTGATAAATTCATCTGGACCGCGCGGCGGACTGGTAACTCGTAAACCACGCCGGGCCCTGTAGTGCAGGTGTTCGCCACCAGATAGCGATCGGATCAGTCCGGTAGCCGAGATATTGTTGAAATGCGGGTTCGCACCTCGCAAGTACATGACAGGACAGCCTCCTCGTCACCGACTACTCGTCCAACCGATAACTCTACCGGTTGTTCTTTCCTAGATTCATCTCGATAGCTAGATTTAAATGGACGACAATCGCGTATACTTCAGGTTAAGTTACTACAGTTTAGGTTTATTGTTACCGGATGTTTTACAGACTGTGTTATTCGCCCTTGTTTACGGTAAATTAAAATCATTCGAAACATTTAATACTCTAGCACCCTATCATTGTCAACAAACTAAACGATTTTATGTCGGTTTTTGGCTGTAATAAGCCAGTTCATTAGTTTACAATATTTTTGACTCTTCGTGAAGTTAAGAGTATGTTATACAAAAAAATCTTCGTCTTAGACTAGCTGTATCCTACATTTCGTTTTTGGAAAGGTATACAGCTGGTCAAATGAATTTTGTCTGTTGGATTCACTATATATGTTCCATGCTCTAAAACATTAAACCGAACATACTACTGTACAATCAATCGGCGATACTTTCGTCACATCAACCGTAGCATTAACTTCCTAATTTTAGGTTAACATTGATATTCCTGATAAGCTGAGAGGAGTAAAGGTTTATTCTACGTATTGAGTTTTTTCATTCTTAAAAAATGTTTTTAAAAAAGTATGAAATGGTCGTTAGTATATCCTATTAATAGAAATGTCATAAAGAATCAATATAAGTTTACTGGAGTAACTCTCTCCAATACGAAAAACGCCGGAGAATCAGCTAAATGTATTAGGAAACGGTTTCCATTTACAGCGGTTCCGAAATGGACATTGTCGCAAAGTAGCTTTAGAGCTCAGAATACATTTGCGCTGCAACATTACATTATTTATTGCTCAACAAGGAGCACAACATGCCTTCGTACATTCGACTCCAGATGCTGTAAGAATGCCAAGTTACCTAAGTGCACAACCTTTTTGAGCGCTGTTAAAAAATGTAGCTTCGTCGTCCGGCGGATTCTTGCGATTCCGGCGTCGGCGTGGCTTACTTTATGTGGTGTTTTGGGCGGCTGTGCTCACAGTAAACTTGCCAATTGACGTATTATGTCGGGTGTTAACCCAGTTCAACAGATACTGGGCCCACACAGTGTCTCGTTCCCGGACCACATTAACCTTTCACAGTTACGTATTACACATGTTTCACCGATCAAACACACTTGTCGACAGTTATACTGCGTCGACGACGTAGAAATATAAATTAAATAATTCTCGATATGATTTGTACTTGTGACAATAAATCACTTCGATTCCAAACCACATAAAACCCATGAAATTTCCCCATTTGTTGAACTATAAACATTAAAGACCCATAACTATAATTAATCAGTGACCGACATGATAGCTCAGTGATACCACGCTGATCCTGGTTTTATTTAACTTACGATTAATGCAAATCTGTCGTTTAAACTCTTGTTATTGCTTCGGAGCGGATAGGACGAGTGTAGTCCAAGCGTGTCGAGCGTGTCTGGTTCGAAACTACTAGCGAGCGACTTGTGTCAGATCGTGAACATTCATCTCACTAGCCTATGTGATGGACAGTTAAAGTAAAGAAAATTAGATCTCGGTGGGCTGAGAGCCCACTGAAAAGGGCCCACCGCGGCTGTTATAGGACTATGTCCTCTTCAGCCAAGAACCTTTTCAGCCAAATCAAACTATGAATACTTTTATTTATTAAAGCAATAAAAAGTGTGGTGTGAACATTTAAAAATATTTATTGTTACCTATTACAAAATAATATAGTTTATTTCAATAATATTGTGTTCAACATTAACGTTAGGTGATTTTACTAATAGTAAACTAACTAAAGAATAATAACCTAACTATAGAAATATATATTTAGAAACTTACTGCTTTGATTAAAATAAATAATGAACAAAATATCTTTGATATTTCTACATAAATGTGTGTGATTTCTTTAGTCTTTATACTCAATTCTTTTACAACATTTGAACTGTTGTACACTTATAGACTTTTTAAAGACAAAACTAACAAAAGCCTGCGACAATTTTAATACTCAAAACCAACATAAGTACTTGTCGTGTTTTTAAACTATGCTCTGATAGTTTATAAGATATTTTGAAATCGTGGCCAAACGTCGTAGTTCCCTTCAATCGCTGTGTTGACGGACAACAGCTGGTTTAATTTAACACCTCGTCGCTTCTGCTGTGCCCATGGGGCATCAGAGAGTGGTAAAAACATGTGTGAATAACGTGGGTGTATACCAGTGGAAATATACGGTAGCCTAATTAATATTTTTACTACTAAAAATATTTAAAAATATAAAAATAAAATAGGAAACCATTTCTCAAGACATTTTGCTAGTAAGTCATTTGAACCATATTCTAAAAATACAATTACAGATTTTACCCTTTACTATTGTGTATTATCCTTACAGATTATATTCTGTTCGTTCATGTAATATTTGGCAACAAAAGTGACTCAATATTGTGAACGCAATATTCACAATGTTCTTCTCAATAGGAGAAGGATAAAATATTTTAGCCAAAATCATTAAACCCTTATTATAACCATTTAACTGAACGTCATACCGAGTCACAAAGACTTACCAGCAGCAACCAAAACAAATATACTATGGAGTAGATGTAAACTAGCAACGAGTGCTCAGAATTGAAGTCAAACTATGAATACTTTTATTTATTAAAGCAATAAAGTGTGGTGTGAACATTTAAAAATATTTATTGTTACCTATTACAAAATAATATAGTTTATTTCAATAATATTGTGTTCAACATTAACGTTAGGTGATTTTACTAATAGTAAACCAACTAAAGAATAATAACCTAACTATAGAAATATATATTTAGAAACTTACTGCTTTGATTAAAATAAATAATGAACAAAATATCTTTGATATTTCTACATAAATGTGTGTGATTTCTTTAGTCGTTATACTCAATTCTTTTACAAGATTTGAACTGTTGTACACTTATAGACTTTTTAAAGACAAAACTAACAAAAGCCTGCGACAATTTTAATACTCAAAACCAACATAAGTACTTGTCATGTTTTTAAACTATGCTCTGATAGTTTATAAGATATTTTGAAATCGTGGCCAAACGTCGTAGTTCCCTTCAATCGCTGTGTTGACGGACAACAGCTGGTTTAATTTAACACCTCGTCGCTTCTGCTGTGCCCATGGGGCATCAGAGAGTGGTAAAAACATGTGTGAATAACGTGGGTGTATACCAGTGGAAATATACGGTAGCCTAATTAATATTTTTACTACTAAAAATATTTAAAATAAAAAAATAAAATAGGAAACCATTTCTCAAGACATTTTGCTAGTAAGTCATTTGAATAATATTCTAAAAATACAATTACAGATTTTACCCTTTACTATTGTGTATTATCCTTACAGATTATATACTGTTCGTTCATGTAATATTTGGCAGCAAAAGTGACTCAATATTGTGAACGCAATATTCACAATGTCCTTCTCAATAAGGGAAGGATAAAATCTTTTAGCCAAAATCATTAAACCCTTATTATAACCATTTAACTGAACGTCATACCGAGTCACAAAGACTTACCAGCAGCAACCAAAACAAATATACTATGGAGTAGATGTAAACTAGCAACGAGTGCTCAGAATTGACACTTTTTTCCCATAAGAATAACATGATTAGCAATTTTTGGATATTTCGTCTTGCTCAGTTAAAATTGATCCTTATTCATATCTAATCTACTGCTTACTATTATATAACATAATTTTATGAAAAAACCCCAAAAATTGTTTGAAGAAAACTTGGAGACCTCACCTCACCGCCACGCGATCGTCACAGGACTATCTCACTACATCACTCATATCCACGATTTTATTGGAAATCCCAACCATTTAACATACAACCTATCTCCTTTCCGTTTAATTACTTTCTCGACTAAATAAAATATCCTTATATTTCGTCTTTAATAATTCCTCCTTAAAAAGGTCACCTCTTATTATCCTCTATTATTATCCTTATTACCTCTATAATCCGTAATAGGCTTTGTCTTCTTTACTTCTGCACTCGTTCTGCAGAAGTACAAAATTCCCATTTTAAATTGGAAGTTTTGACATGGATATGTCTTAGCTCTGGGGTGGTGTTGGTGATTTTTAAGATGAAAAATATGTAACAGGTTTATATGAACACTTTAGAACAATTCAATTGATTTTAAATAATAAAATTTATTTAAGTTAAAACTTTTAATGAACAAGTCATTCATTAGACATATCCATGCGCTTACAACAGTTTTTATTAGAATAAAATTTAAAATTATTATATTTTATAATTCCATAAATATAACTTTTAAACACTTTCAATGAAGTCAAAATATTATAAAAGTGAAAATCACACCTGAGAGGACATTTTTAGTAAATGGTAGGGATCCCTACCATTACGGCATACACCAAGGGACGCATTAATAAAAACTAACAATAATACTATTTTAAAAATTTAAATGAAATTTTATATTTTATAATTTAAAAATAATTTTAAAAACAGCTTATTATGTGCAATATAATTAATTTATAAATGTACGTTCATGATCATTTATGAATTACACGCAGAGCGGATCAGGAAAATACTTTAGGTTGAGTAATAATCTACATATACTAATTATAACAAAGTAACTATGTTGCTATAGTTGAGCACGGCCAATGAATAAAGATTTTCCTTTTTAGCATAATATCCTCATTTGAACATTAAATTAACTCCAATAGAGGAATGAATGGAAACATTATGAATCCAATATCATGAATGTAATGAAATTTCAAAGACAGCTAATCAATCACTCCGCGGCCGATGATTGCTGCCAACTATTTCAATTTATCTTCAGAGGTTATTATTCAGTTCCGCTGTCTCATGCTCAGATGCTCAGGTGACATTTGCTCATGTTTCGGACGTGAATGTTAGCTAAATAGCCCGCTTTAACGTTCATGTCATGCTGACGTTGACATTCAGCTTCTTAATTTCAATAAATCCCAGAAGAATGTACTTTAAAAGTGACATAAATAATTGTAAAATGTTTAATAATAGAAAGTACTGTATGCGTTTTGTTTCTGCATAAATTATGTAAAAAATTATAAAAGCTTAAAAAAACATATGACATTTCTCAGCAATACTAACCTCTTCTACCTTTTTTCGAGAAGCAGTTGGCTAGTTTAAGACCCTCGCATTAGCTAATAAACAGTCCATATAGATTATATTACTTTCTTAAAACTAATAATTTTAATAAATATTTCGAGCAAAATTAGGTTGTATAAACATATTGTGAAACTATCCACCCTTCAACAAGTTTAATACATTTTATAGTTTCATGTTTTTAAAATTTATTTCAATAGGTTTTATCAACGTGTTTCACAATTTCGCAGCCACTTTTATGTTATTATGACTTATACAATTTGTACAAAATACATGGGAACATTTGACAGCATATTATCTTGAGTATTTTTTTAAATCTATCAAAATATTCACGGCAAAAATGTCAACCCTGCCTTAGTATTTATTTTTTAGTTTATTACTCAACGAGTTACAAGACAGGTTTAGTAACGAGGCCAGTGTACGTTTCTTAGCTATAATTAAAAGCGATGTGTATTAATTTTATCGTTAAATATAACATATAACATCTTGTTGTGTGATTTACTAAAGGTTGATATTTTATATGACAAGGTGTAAAAAATATAAATCTGAAATAGATCGTGAACATAAACACAAAGAAAAAGAAATTCTCAGCTTAGTTAATTAGTACAGTATTAATTCACAATTAGATTAATTTCTATGATTGTTGAAATTGCTTATACGTCAAGGTAACATTTAAATACTAAAATGATTCATTATAAAATAGGTTTAAAATGAAAGATCAATGTTAAGTAAACAGATACTGATTAATTTAATTTGACAACTGTTGGTTATTTATTTCTATGAAGTCATTTATCGAGATAAAACTAGCAGTGAGCCCGTCCTTTGTACAGGTTGTAGGATTTAGTTAAAAGAAGAAAGATTATCATACCAAAACGTAAACCTGAAATCCAAATCAAATCAACACAAAAAAATCAAATACGCAGCTGTATTATTGAGCATTACTTTACAATTCAATAGATTAGAACATTTATACCATTATTATAATTAGTTATACGTTATACGCATGAAAAAAGATTCATTGTTATCGGTTATCCCGTTTTTTTCGGAGAAGGCTGCGTAAAATGCCTGTTGTAACGTCACAGAAAAATGACTGACAGACTCAAATTGAGACAAGACATGTTTCGGCTTCTCTAACGCACGTAACGTAAAAATAACTAATTTTATTTATATAGATGTCTGAAAAACTTTTCACTTTTAATTATCACAGTGCTTGGGTTTGTTTAGAAACATAAACCTTCTCCAAAAGGTATATAATAAGGAAAATAAGTTTCATAGCTGTGTGTGCTCATTTTTTCACAAAGACGAACACAAATGCCTTGTTTAGCGAACCAGTAAGACAGACAGAGACAATAATTGAAATAAGACCCGGCTTTTCTGGGTTATGAAACGTAAAAATAACCAAGAATATTATAACTCCAAGCAATGTACGGACACAACTTTAGTTTAATTTATAAATAACATTTAATAAAGTTACCGAAAGAATCTTTGTCAATTATGTAAATTACAGTTTTTAGTGAAAACTGACGAAATCCGTGGTGAAAAATTGTTCACCTTAATATAAGGTTCTACACTACACATGCAGTTAGAAATATTATATTGGCAAGATTGTTAGGTGGGCATTTATAAACCAATTAGTGAAATGGGAAACAACGCAATTTAGCTGTTAGTTTTATGCCTGCTCACTTAGTGTTCAGTACCTCTTTTCCCTGGTATTGTGTGTGTAACGTTTATTGCTGTTCCAACCGCAGATAACGTGTCTCCAATGAACTACGCGATCAATAAACATTTGTTGTCTTTTTTACACATGTTTAAAAGCATTTATGTATAATCAACCACAGTTAAATTTTGTGAAAAAGTTTAGAAAATGATTATATGCAATATAATACTGTTCTTAATCTTTATTCAAGGACGTTACTAACAGAATAATAAAACTCACTGTTTTATAACAACGTCTATCTCATTTAAGAAAGAGACACACCGTAGCCCGACATGCCTGCCAGTTGAAACAAGACATTTTTCACAGCGAGGTTCCTCCAAATTAGCCACGGCGAGGGCGGTGATACACTTGTCACGGTGCAGCGGACCCTGGGACTCGTACACCCGCCGCTTTACTGCCCGGTAGCCGGTGGGCGCGGAATGTCTTTGTCCGCCCCGCCGCGGGATCGACTTATTTTTACAAAATCGGAACAAAGCCGATAATGCGAGATCGATTTTGGACGAGCGCCACAGTTTAGAGTCTAGCGGCGACCTTTGCTCGAGATGCCTCCTGGATTTACGGCACTGCGGGGTCGCCGGGGCCGATTTGTGGGCGCCGCCCGACAGTTGGCTCATGTACGCGGCTAATTTAGATTGACCGTGTTGGCTTTGTTCATATCTGAACGTTTTTAGAATGCTAGTTAACATTTATGTTTTTAAAATCGGGAATTTTCATATGGGTATTGGCTGGATGCTTCGGTGGTCAAAGTACCTAAAGTACCCCACTCATCTCTAGTTCTTGAGTATTAGATTCAATTCTCTGAGCATATAAACCCGGTAACGATATTGTTATTCCAAAACATTTATTTGTACAAGGTGCACATTTCTAAACCAAATCGTTTGCATTTTAAATATTTCATGCTATGAGTTACGTAGACCTACAACTATAATAAGGTTAAACGAGGTTTACATTTAAAATTTAATCGGTGTGTTGGCTGGGTGCTACGAAAGTCAAAGCATCCTCTTTAAAAGCTGAAGTTATCGGTTCTATCCTTTGCAAAATCTTTACTTAATATGTTTCCTTTTTTTAGCTTATTTATTATAGGAAGGAAGGTATTACCGTAGGTCTCAAGGCAAGATCTAAGTCCGGGACCATGATACTTTTTCTTCTTGAGGTCCCTCGAGACCTAAAACAATCGACGTTAAAATGTTATATGTATAGGTATACTCCTTTATTTATGGACAGATATTGATAAAATTTGTCATTTGTTATTAATGTTATTGATTTGTAAATTCGCTGAATACATAGGTTTTCTGCGACTGGGGTATTTTACATTGATAATTATAAGCTCTAGGATGGAGTTGTTAGCAATTTGTAAGACGCAAAATCGAAACGGAAGTGACGTTGTTGATCATGTGACCGGATATTTTTTCATGATGTTTCATATTTTGTAAGGAAACTTCTGAAATCAGACATATCCATGGCCTAAACTACTTCCAACGGGGTAGTAGTTGCGTTTTTAAGAGAGTTCAGCTTTTTTTACAATACTGCCCACCCATATAGACTACAGATCTGTGTGTGGGACGTATCAAGCAAAGATAGGGGTGAACCGACACAGTTCAGGTAGAGAGTACTGAAAAAATGTTTACATATACTTCTCTGTGGGAAATAGGTTAGAACATGGATATGTCTAAGGAAAATGTTTAAAGATCATCTTAACGACTGTTCTTATAACCTAACTATGATGTCGCTAACCAAACGACGTCACTGTTTCAATTTTTTGTCGCGCAAATTGCTAACCCCCCCACCTCCGCCCGAGCTAAGACATAAAAACTCAAAACTGGTTCATTTTTTGGTTCTCAATTAGGGCCATCGTTGTCTGAGGTTCGGAGTCATCACGGGTCAAACTACGTAATTGACTCATATTGTGATGGTTATTGATGGTATATTGTGATGGATGGAATGGAAATTTAGACAAACAATATAGCTACAACATAGCTGGCTGATTGTGTCGAGCGTTTATACTGTAATGCCATAAGAAAATCAAAAGCGATCTCTTGTAATTTATTCTCAGACAGAGCTTAAAAATTACGCATTTATTAATAAATTTTTATTGATTAAAATTAATTACTCGTCAAACATGCTCGTTACACGTCAAGTGATGAACAGTAATCGAGCTGGGAACAGAGCGAGTTTTACGCAGGAAGGTGATTGAACCTTGGACGCGTATTTATCATCGCCCTTATATCGGCTCCGCGTGTATTAAGTAACGACTGAAATATGACAAGTACTTCCATTCAATGTTAATACAATGGCCAATTATTGAGTAATGGTAATACCGAGTGCAGGAAGCGGCAGGATGTAGATAATAGACTCCATTCTGCTTATAAACTGTATTGGTGCCCCAGTTGAAAGGTGGCGCGCCGCAGCGGCAGGTACGGGAACTACTGTGACAAGGCAACGAGCACGTGTACCACTATTCATCGTATACAAAAACGCACCACTTTGCATACACGCGCAACTGGTTACCGACACTATTCTGAAATTGCGTGAGAAACTTGGATAAGCGTGCTTTGGAAATAATAAACATCTCTTGTCCTGGTAATATTTGTTATAAAATAAATACAAATTAATTATAAAAAAATAATATTAGACCATTAGTTTGGAAATTAAAAATATGTTGGAATCTGGTAAAAATTTGTTTTAAAAATTCCAAAAAATTATCGTCAATGTCTTTTTATTAGGTTTTTCATCGCTCATTCATTCCAAAATACAGTCGATTTTTTCATTTCAAAATTATGTATATTTTTTATTATTTAGTTTTTAGCCACACGAGTTTCTGCATACGATATCAGACTTAATTTTTACATGCTTTCTGCCTGACAGCTCCAAAAGTATATAGTTAGGAGTTAAACACCATCGTCAGTTTGAAATATGTGTTATAAATTATGATCAGCTAGAGACATCTTCAAGGATAAATGATATAATACAGTAAGGATACATTAAATTATTAAAATATTTACAAACAGGCTTGTTATGACGAAATTTGTTTTTACAAACACAAAGTTATAGTTAATCATTTAAAAGGAAATTTAATGTCTATACACTACAAGCAATACTTATTTTTTGTTTGCCTAAATCCGCCTACTCGTCCTTTACTTCTACTAAGAAGTGAGACAAAATTATAAATTCTTGGTTGCAAACTAAGCTAAATGTTGCCAGACGCGTTACCCAGACTCAGTGTTTTAGTTACGATCGCGAGGTGAAATAGAGCCGCAGTAATAAAATACGCCATTAAATACCAGCTTTAATAACTAATTAGTAATTAATTACAACAGAAACGCAAGACAGGCTGTGGAAGCGCAGGCTGGCCTCCTTCGCGGCAAATGTCAGCTGATAATTAATCATCAGCTGTTATCTGATCTGTTGTCAGCTGTTTGGCACGGCGCGACACCCACAACTCTCCTAGGCCAAATGATAACACCGTGTTTACATTATAACCACTTGTTCCCACGTTAATCTTCAGATTTGAACACAGATGAACGATTGTTTTAAAGATCACTTAACTTTTTAGAGTGTTCTTTCTTGCTTGTTTACTTTGAGGCTTTTACAGATGATGCCATTACTGTAGTCTGTGCTCGTGGCGTTTGAATAATAATATTATAAATAAATATATAAATATAAATATTTACTTTCTCAGTTAGGTGACTTAATTTGTTTATTACAGCTGAAACTCTTGCAGACGAGCATAATGCAGTGAGCGAACCCAAATTTTATAGACCACCTAGTAGTGTCAGAGCCGCGCGCACAGTCTAATGATACTGTCTGTACATCACGAATCAAAATAAAAATCGAATAAAAATGCAATTTGTCTTCCCTTCAACTTTTTCACCTCCTTCGTATGGTTGTTAATATGATTTTATATGTTTTCATATTGTTTTTAAACGAAGATCAGACGATATATTTGGGAGTTACACGCATGTATTTGTATATATATTTAACCAGTTGAAATTTATGATACGTATTTTAAAACTCTAATTCGTCAGTTTAACTTTATCGACTACCAACGTTTTTATAAAAGTTTTACTTGTTGCTAGGGAATTGTCAAATATGAACCTATCTACATTGAATCGAAGCGCATATTTTCTGTAAGAGTGACGATTATTTAAATTATTTATATCAATCTCTCGGAGATGCACTGCATTAAGTTTCTTAATTTTGTTTAGATTACGATATTACAAAACGGATTGAATTATAGAATTTTTTTATGATTGTGGCGCGCTCTTGTAGTCTTGTTACTGACTAAGGCTGACATGTTCCTTAGACAGGACTCTTAACTAATGACCCAACAGCCGACTAAGCAACTAAGGAACCTACAGTTTAACGTGGAATCCGAACCACGGCCTCTGAATTACGAATTGGTCTAATTATGTGGATGGTCTTTGCGGATTAACTCAGTATTCAATAGTGCGGACGTTAATCCACACAAGAGAACACTACACCCACCGACCATCGCTCACAACTATCCACAATTCGTGACCTCCAAGTAGCTGGATTACAGGACGTCGCCACCGTCCCAGTCAATAGACACTCAATAGGCAGTCAATAGGTATCATATTGATTATCATATCAGTCTTATCCCATTTGGTCTTAGAACCATATAAGATAAAATGGATAAACAGAAATAGATTTGAACTTTATTTGGTTCAATAAATATTAGAATACAAAGGTAAATAAATAAGTGCGTAGAAGTACGGCGTATCAGTGGTTGAGGCCTGGGTCATCATAATTGCACGGCCAGCGCCGGGTGAGGCCTTCCAGCACCTTGCTCTGCTCGGACCCTTGACACGAAGGGTTCAGCTTCCACCAGCAAGGCGGCTCCATCATGTACGGTGGCACGAAGTCTATGTTCTCGGAGAACGAAGGGTACTTATACTTGAGCCTGCACGGCACGCAGTAGTAGCCCTCGGAGCCCTTGACGCAGGTCTGGAAGCCCCCCGGCGTGGACCCCGGGAGGCACGGCGGCCGGATCAGGTGGGAGGGGAACTCCGCGCGCGGCGGCGGCGGAGGGATGATCACTTCTATCTTCCACGGAGGGATCCCACAGGAGTGCTCCTTGGGCCCGACCGCTCCCTGGAACTTGGGGTCGGTGCTGTCGCGCCGCACCCACACCAGGCCCAATGGATTGTTATTCTTCGTTACTATTCTCTTGAACATTTTTAATTTTACTTGAAATACTAGAATTTTGAAAAATGTAGATGAATAGTTGACGTCTAATTTTGATTGATTGGCCAAAACTGTGATGGTTGTCTAGGTAATTATTTTTATTATTGAAAAACCATAAACTAAAGTGGGTGATCTTAAATAATGATTTAGATTACATTGTTTTCTAGATTGTTAGATTTTTGTTTTCGGCAGAGCTCTTGCATTTTATAGTTCAATAATATTTGACCATTTTAGCCACCTTAAATACCTGAAGTATTTATCAGGGAATACTATAATATTTATCAGAGAAACTGTAGTGTAAAAAAGTTTATTAAATTTGTGGTATGTTTTTAACATCATAAAATACCTCTCTATGTGCCTCCTTTAATAATTATAGCCCCGTTGTGAGTTTGATGAAGTACTTAGCGTTATACCATTACCATTAACATTTGAAATGGCGACCTACCCAGGTAGGTATTTTAAGCCAAGTATGAATGAGAAATGATTGTGGGATGATTGTGTCGCGATCTTGTCATTTAGTTCCTTGTGTTAATTAATAGCCCAACAGCCTCACAAATAAAAAAATTGCAAACTATTTTATATTTTTTAACGATACTAATTGATTACCACACACGAGAACTATACCACGCGCTCAACCAAAACAATTGAAAACTACAAATACATTTTATTTATAAAACTGTACGTTTTTTATATTTTATATATTTTATAATTGTATTGTGAAAAATATTGTCTATTTTCCATATCTTTAACGATTTTCTATCAAGCTTTCGAAACTATCTTGAGTCCAAACAACTAATGAACGGTGAAAATTTGTATGTTGACGTTTTATACTTGTATGGGTTGGTTACGTATTGTATTGTGATTTATTGTCGTATTGTATCAGGCGGGGTGACTGCTTTCCCCCAACCATGACCCTTGCCTCCAAATCATACATCCAATAGTGATTTGTATTTGATTAACATTGTAATGGGCTGAACGATTTGTCACGGTTACTTAAGTGAAAACAGGTACAAATAGCACTAATTTGAATAATCGACCAATTGTTGAAACATTTAACGTTTGTAATATGATCGAACTATGAAACAGCATCTAAAAAATATTACACTTTTCGTTTCAGATCCGAATTGTTTTTCGCCCGCATTTGTTTGACAGGAAAATAAAAACAACTCGGGTAGAAAGCGCTTTGTAAGGTAAACAACCATAAAACGGGAAATGACACAATGTTTACTTTGAAGTATCCTTAGGAGAGATTTTATGAAAGGAAACCTAAATGGCTGTGGATGAATTTAACGCTCGAGTAAAGGTCAAGAGAGTAATCAAGAGGATGCTGTAAGGGCTCCACCAGTGGGGGTGGTGGTGGGTGGCTGCGGGGGGGGAGTAAGTGGCTGGGTGAGAGCACTCTAATTTCACTCATTTAAAGCTCGGTATTTCTACCACCCATTTAAATTAAAACGAGAAGTGGGCTCATTGTTGTCGAGTTTTACAAAAGTAACCTGTGTGAAACTTTGCTCTTTTGTTTTATACTTTTACTTTTTTAACAAAAGGCAAATTAAGTTATTGTTATGTGTTCATATTTATAACGTTCACAATACGTTTATCTTGGTACAAAACGAACTATTATGAGTTTTTATTAACACTAGAATTTCTACACCATAAAATTTGTTTCCTTTGTTGCAGCTTAGAAATGTGTTTTTTAGAATTTATTGTACTATAATGATAACCCCTTTATTAGTTCATCTAAACATTTTAACATGTAATATATACATTATCTTAGTAGAGAAGTCTACCTAAATTCCATTTCACCATTGTTGGTATTGATTGATAACTGCAAGGTGGAAAAGGAAGCTTTTCGCCATCTCAGGAAGGTTCTCACATCGCTCTACTTCCTGGTCCTTCTAGATTCTCACTTTATTTCAATCCCCCTTAAACTAATTACTTTCTATCAAGTAGTTTCAATTTTAAAATTCGTTGAACCAGCTTAAGTAATTTCCAATCGTATATTAAATTTTCTTTAATTCTTCCTCTTTGTCATTTTGAAGAGTATTCATAAAAAAGGTCAAAACAAAACTTATCTTTATCTATTAATTTATTGCACAACTTAAGTTGCATGATGGAAGTTTACTTTGAGTTACATTGAATAGTATGCCATTTCCCAACGTGTTTTAAATTTACACTATTTCAAAACGCGCTTAAACGGTCGGTAAACAATAGCGCGGAGGTTTTGGAGCCAAAGTATGTGGGTAATGCCAGAGCGATAATATATCGATAGGAAGGTCGTACATCAGTGTGACAACCACAATAGAAAGAATCGCCTCGTAAATCTCGCCCCCGAATCAATGGGAGCTGTGAGACTATAAGTGGAACACGCCGTAGTGGCACGGGACTTTAGGGTCGGAGGAGGGGGGAGGATCTGTGGGGATTGGGGAGATTGCATTGCACCAGCAGCCCGTGGGAATCTTATGATTGTATATTATCTAAACCTATATTCGTGATAGCATATTCAGGTAGGTAAAAACACATAATGGAGTTATCTTTATAATTCGGTTAAATTGCATTTTAAATTTGTAACACTTTCACAAATACACCGTCATGAAAAAGACATTAAGGTAGACTACATTCATTAAAGATTACTCCACGGCATTTTTATCAATTCTTATGATCATTATTATCCTTTACGTCTTGTTCAAATATGTTTTCAAAAAAGGTGGCCTAGTGAACGCTTTACTTTAATTTCTTACTTTATTGATTTTATAGCTTTAAAAATAAACGGGTAAATTTTTAAAAGGCCTAAATACGAAAAGATAAAACACCGCAAGCCTTCAAGTTTATTAATTTTTCAGTTTAGTATTGAGTTTAAGAAAACAAGATTAAACACATTATGTATGTTATGTTGCCACAACTGTGTCATTCAAAAGCTTCTAACACTGTCTAAGAAATCGTTGAAGGCGATACGTATTCAGATTTAGGGAAACCCTCTTGACTTGGGTCACTCTACTAAAATAACGTTTAAGTAATATTTGTAACAATTTACCCTGGAAAGTCCTTGGAGGCCATATAGGAGAGTCTTACTACCTTGAATTGACCGTAGTCAGTAGGTGCAAGAACAACAGCATCGATAGCAGCGACACCTATAGTGTTAGCGTTAGACGCCGCGATTAGTTTACGACGTGGCACACCAGATGGCGGCGATGTAGGCGCACAGGTGAGAGTGTGAGGGAGGTGGTGGGTGTAGCCCCACGCACCTCCTCTCCCTGACACCTGATAACACCTGATAACTGACGCATTGTGACCTTGAGTTACGGTACACCACTGACACTTATACTGTACCACTTAAATGTAGGGTTTCACTTTTTTAGCATTTTTTATCCGCTCCTGTAAAGACATTAATACGTAAATTAACTGAACCATTGACTACGTCACATCTCACACGTTATAACTTAGCCGAGAATTTGGACAACAATTGTTGGATTTGGATGTTTATGGGGTTCCTCAGAAATCCACACGTTGAAAATTCAAAATGTAGGTTTTTAGACCTATTGTTTTTATCCTGGACACCTAGTATGAGTTCATAAGATGGGTAGGGTCATAATGCAGGATATTCTAATGCTTCCTGAGTGTTCTATCGTTACTTCAGTAAGAGTTATGCTAGAACTTTTACATTTTCTCAATGTTACAACTTACAAGTTCAATTCGTAAGTTTTAATTGTAGAGGTTAGCAAGAATAAACGTTGTCAATTATTTCAACTTATTTGCGTATGGTTAAAAACTTGTACTTATTTGAACTCATTCTTAAGATAATTCCACCAGAGAGTGAAATAAAAACGGTAGCACACCAAATATCTAACTGTTGAACACAATAACTCTAACGAAGCAAAGAAAACATAACAATGCCACTGACGATCAAAACCTGGAGGAATTGTGAAAACTCTCTGATACTCGTTTTTTCTTCGTTGTATGGGACGTACCAAGCGAACATAGGGTACAGGGTGGACAGTACTGTAGTGTAAAAACTGATTAGCGACTCCGGGCCATCGCTGAATCGGAGTCCGTCACGCTACTTTTCTGCTTTTAACTTAAATGGCGACCTACCCAGGTAGGTATTTTAAGTCAAGTATGAATGAGATATGAAAGCAAGATGATTGTGGAGTGATATTGTAGTCTTGTTACTGACTAAAACTGACATGATCCTTAGACGGAACTGTTAATTAATAGCCCAACAGTCAATGGCATGTCTAAGGGACCTACAGTTTAACGTGGAGTCCGAACCACTCCCTCTGAATTACTAACTGGTCTAATTATGAGGATGATCTTGGTGGATTAGCGTAGTAATGAGTAGTGCAGACGTTAATCCACACAAGAGAACACTACACCCACCGACCATCGCTCACAGATATCCACAATCCATGACCTGCAAGTGGCTGGACACGCTGCGGTACCAACTACACCACTGACTTACGTGAAGGTGTTTTCATTTAAGTTGTTTAAATACACAACTTTCTTTATAATCTTTTACCTGAAATTGCGACCTACTGAGGTAGGTATTTTTCGCCAAATATGAATTAGAGTGTATGATGATTGAGGCACGATCTTGTAGTCTTGTTACTGACTAAGCGTGACATGTCCTTTAGACAGGACTGTTAATAGCCCAACAGCCAGTGGTATCTAAAGGACCTACAGTTTAACGTGGGATCCGAACATCAATTTTGTCTCTGAATTACGAACTAATAATGAGGATAGCAAATGTGACAAACGTGACGGGACTAGCTGAGCATGACGAGCTGTGAGTGTGGTTTAGGCCAGGCTGTATCACATCCTCAGCCCCGTGGCGATGAAGTCTTCCTCCGGTTGTAAATCATGCGAGAAATCACAAGACGAGGCGTATATCACGTGACCTATAAGGCGAGGCGATTCCAGCACTCCAGCAGCTGCTCAGCCAAAGCCTGGATGTTCACATATAGTCTAAAATTATTGCATTGAGAGGTAACTTTAAATTTTCAATATAATTTTTATTTCATAATTTATATAGTTAAACACATTTTTACCATTATTTAACTTTGGACTTCTCATCGGCTTTTTTGGCTTTTAAGTCGATTTACCATTTTGGAAAAAATAATGGATGATTAAACTAAATTAATCTGTGATCATCTACCGTGCACAGAAAAGTAGAATGAAAAATACCGTAAATGAACCATTTCGGACTTGAATAACATAACTGCTTTCAAGTATGCCGGCCTAAAAAAGACGTGGTCAATTTGTTAAAGCAAATTAAATTTGTCATTAGGTATAACTGGCTGGAGTCCTTCAGGAAATGTCAGGCAAGTAGAGGATTAATCACCTGGGGATATCTGATCTGTTGCCAGCTGATCTGGAGGCGAGCACCCACACCAGCTGACCCACACACCTCATCTTCTTCTCCTTCTCACCAGATGTCGGTCTATTTCGGCAATATTTTTGTACTGTACGATGCTGAATTCGTTGCTTTTAGTTAAATGTACAATAGAATAGAATGTAAAACCGCTTTATTGCTGGAAAGTACACACGTAAAAACCATATATCAAGTTTATTACAATGACTACAAGTACCATAGTTAAAACATACTAATACAACCAACATACTAAAAATAGTACTAAAATATAATCAACAAAAACCTGCAAAAGATAGGCCTTACAGGTAAGTAGCCCAGTTACTATGCTAATTTCTGCCTCCCCGGCAAAAAAATTTGAGAATTTTAATAATTCTCAGAAGTCAATATTAAAATGATAATTTAATTTAATATATGTAAGGTTTAGATAATTATGATCTGTTTTCTATATTTTTATATCCATAAGCAGAATCAAAAATTAAAAAGATCTCGGAAACATTAAAGGTGTAAAAAGTAACATTGATTTATAATCTGAGCTATGAAATAGATTGATATTAACAAGCAATATAAAATTCTAAATTACATTATGTGACACGATTTTAAAGCATAGAATTTATTTAAACTGACCAATTTTGTATAAGTTATCATACCCACGGACAAGAGCTATATATATGATTGTATGTACGTACAGTTTCAGACGAATTGTGTTTTCTCATCCCAAAAACGAAAATGAATTGGTCCCTGGCCAAAGTCTTACCTATATTACGGAACTAAATAGTATATATTTAGTGTATTTTGTGTATCGTGTATATATTAAATAAAAATATATGAAATATGAAAAAACTATTTCTGGTCTCCTTTTCTAAAGTAATAAAGTAAAATAACCCACGTAGCAACAAATTGTGAAGGCAACTAAATTTACAATTAAAATAATCTAATCAACAAGTTTGTACACAAAAACCAATCGCTTATAGTCAACGTAGTTGGAGCTTTCCAATAGCTGCCTTGCCGATCGTAATTGTACAATCGTTTTACTAGCGGCAAGGCCGGCAGTTAGCGTAGTAGTGAAGTAGCAATGGTAGTGTGAGATCAACTACGTGTTTGATGTTATCAGCCGAGGTCAGGGGTCAGTGAGATACGCCTACACCTGCGATCGTGATACGGATCTGACCCCTGACAACAATACCCCGCCGCCGCCGCCGCCGCCGCCGCGCAACGCTTGCCCCGGTCGTGTCCACTTAGCAAGACGAAATGTTTGAAAGCTTCCCAGATATGTTTTAATAAACCTTTGATAATTTCACATGTTATCAAAATTCAATCTTCTGCCTCGTCACAGCAAACTAGCACCCTCGATGAATTTCCATTATTTTTATTATAAAGCAACATAGCACTTTTTACTATACCATTTATTGGAAAGTTAAAGGTTTTCTGCCTCCATTTAATAATAAAATTGCGTATGTTCATAATGTAGGTGTTTTTCAACAATGGTAATATATTATAGGGTTTGTAGCACATGTGGACAATAAATTTAAAATTGTTATCAATGCGTGTTTATAAATAACTAAATGTTATGAATCTTGAATATTTCTCAGGTATAGTTTAGTTGCTCAAAAATATGTATGGTAATAAGTGAGATCATGAATACATACAGTACGGTACCGGAGAACCATACAGTTTTTACTTTTACAGATTTACTTTAAAAAAATCCAGACACAATACCAATTTTAAACTTACATAAAACACTCATAATTTCATGTCTTGTTTTCGTGTAAAACTGATATAATCAAATATTGTATAGCTATTGGAAATGTCTTAGTCATGGTTGGGCGTTAAATCTGTGTACGGTACGGGAAAATCAAAGTCAGGTAAATCATAATCCCTGAACACGCGGGACGTTTATATTTGGTTTTGCGAAACGTCTAACAGTGACTGGATCGTTTTGTGTATTTTTGTTGTGTCGTATTTGATTGTGTAATACTATTTACGTAATACAGTCAGAACAGAAAGTGAGTTGGACCCAATTTGACAGAAAATGTGTAAACGCATAATTTCTGCTCAGGAATATGTAAATTTGGAAAAACGACACGTCCCATTGTTTATGTATTAATTTTACTGACAATTATTAACTGAAAATATCAAACTCATTGTAATCTTTACCAACAGTGAATTAACGCCCGTATTACTGAATACTACGTTCATCCGCATTGAATGTTATGTAAGTAGACCAGTTTAAAATTCATAGGCAAGATTTTGGTTCGTATCCCGCGCTACGTCTTTATAATCCCATTGGCTGTTGTTCTATTAATTTACAGTCATGTCTACGTAACATGAAGCCTTTGTCCTTATAAAGACAATAAGGTCGTCTTACACTTATTTCTCATGCATAACTTGGCTTAAAATATCTGGACATGTTACGATTTCAAAAAAGTAGGGGTAATACAAGGTAACATAAAAACTCCCTATAAAATAGTGTTAAAGATAATTCGTATAAAAAGATCTTAATCTATAATATTATAAAGAAGAGGTGGTATGTTTGTGGGTTTTGTTGTGCAAGTAAACGCGAAAACTACAACCGGTTTGAAATTTTACACAAAGGTAGATCTTAAACTCATGCAACTCATTGGAATAATCATTCCATTAAAATCCCCTCGGGCTACGCCCCGTGAATGCCGCAAGTTTCAATGTTTACATTTTCAAAGAATGAAAACATAAAATTACTTGAATTTCAACAGCTGTGAACACTAATATTTGACAGTTCGGGAAGAAGATGAAAGAAAGTTAATTTACAGATAAACTGCTGGTTCCATTTTGGTGAACGAATCATTGGTTTGAAATTGTGAAATGGTAGATTTAAAGTTTTCTCCCAACGCCTGCCTCTATTACGTTAGTCCTTATCCTCTCCCAATATTTGAAGATGTCACTTTATCATGTTGTAGACACTCGGGTTTTGTCATTTTGTAAACAATGAAAAATAAACTAACAATAATTTAAATGTATCAGTACACCTTTCAGTCTTTTTACGCATGCCGTGGGTACTGTTATTGTGAGTTAGAAAATATATTTGTGTAAAATAAAATGTTTTGTATTATACTTTTTTATTCATTTTATGATTACATAAAACTAAATAGTTGAAAGATATTGAAGGTACTTTGGCTAGTAGGTGTATAAAACAGGATTTAATTAGTTATGAGTTATTTAAGATTGTTCGTAACAGGTGAGAGGAGGGTCGGCATCGGTCGCTGTGGGGAGCGTCTAATGGCGGTTATCCCAGGACACCTCGTACCGGGAGGTTACTTACTGGCTGTTGTGGAATACAACGCCCAAAACCGTAAACCACGCTCTCAGCTTGACATTTCCACCAACAGAATGCGCCTTTTCGCCGTCTGTTAATGTTTCCTGAAACAAATTTCTTCGCCACGGGAATTTTTGAAAATCTTTCCTTAAAGCAATGAAATTCTTTATCCTCTCCTTAACGTTCCTTCGTTAGTTAATGTTTTATATTTTCTAGTTTTTTCGTGTCTTAAAGTTTATGAATGATATTAACGCGGCTGTATTTTAGTCAGCTGCCGCGCCGTTCGCGTCTGTGTTCTCACGTCGTCGCTTTTTCCCTTGAATATACTTCATGGCTGTCCTGAGAAATATATTATGATAATAATTATTAAATAAAGCTGAATATAATATAAACGTGAGTCTCACAAGTCCTAAGGTCATTAGTAATTAACCGTTTGTCTGGATATTTTCACACAAGTAGCCATATCTTAACCCTTCTATCAATACCATTGTTACCATCTGAGACCTCTTAAGAGTATTCATTAACAAAAAATTTAAATGTTGTTGCTGCATCTTCATTTTTTTTGTTTATTGAACGCATTTGTTCATGACCGTCCTTCATGCGTCACGTTTAAAATTTAATCTGAAGGCGTTAAATGAGACAAATTTTACATTACATTATTGAAATGGCGACCATACTACAAGGTAGGTATTTTAAGCCAAGTATGAATGAGGATTGAGTGTAAGATGATTGTGGCGCGTTCTTGTAGTCTTGTTACTGACTAAGGCTGACATGTTCCTTAGACAGGACTGTTAATTAATAGCCCAACAGCCGATGGCAACTAAGGGACCTACAGTTTAACGTGGAATCCGAACCACGGCCTCTGAATTACGAATTGGTCTAATTATGAGGATGGTCGTTGCGGATTAACGTAGTATTCAATAGTGCGGACGTTAATCCACACAAGAGAACACTACACCCACCGACCATCGCTCACAACTATCCACAATTCGTGACCTCCAAGTAGCTGGATTACAGGATGACGCCACCATTTTACGTTAGTAAACGACAAAACCTGCGATTGTCAAAACCAGCCACCGTCATACTGAGACGCTTTTCATTTTGTAGGGCCGACGTCACCCCAGGATTGAGCTGAAGCCGTCTCAGCTATCATACACGTATGTGACGTAATTATGACGTGTACGTATACCGTGGGACTTTTTTACTTTGTGCAGAGGCTTCAAACCTAAACGAAGACAACACTAAAAATCAGTACCAGTTTGACGGCAGTAGGTTTTGTCGTCGTCTAGTGTTGATGTGGCCTCATAATCAATGAATGAATATTAATGTGCGGTATACGAAAAGTTTGAGTTCACCCACGCTTATACCAAATAATGTCTTTTAAAAAACAATTCAGCAAGAACGGTTTACGGGTTGATTCCTGAATCATGGAAGTACTAATTCACCAACATTGTTGCCAAAACAAGCCCTTAGCATTCTGAAGTATCTCTGAGGATATGACAACAATGAATCATGCTGGCTGCTAAGTGAATACCATTGGCCACAGTCCGTCGTTAACCCAACCCCATCAATTCACATCATCAGGCTATTAACCGCGAGCGTACGCCTAATGCGTCGCCCAGAGCCACGGAATCAAATTATGCATCTGCTAACGATTCGTATTTTATTAGACCGATAATGGCGGCGGACAGTTGTGTTATTATGGTTGTAATTTGCCGCGACCCCCGCGACGAGTTGCTTCACAACTCGAATATTTATATTTCCCTCGATTTTGAGTCGCGTAATTTATTTCGAAGGAGAAAGTTTGGGAAGAACTTGTTTTTGGTTAGAATGTTGTTGGTGATTCAAAGAAACATATGAACGTTATTTGCCGTAACAGTTACTACTTGTAGTTTTGTTGTATTTTTGTGTGTTGACACCAGAGATACTTTTTAACGTTTTGATACGGAACGTTGTTACATAATTTTAGTACCTAGCTTGATTAATCAATAAAGGTTCCTTAAATTTTGCAGATTATATTCTTTATTTTGTAGTGATTTTAATAATAACAACTATGTAGGTATTTTTACAAACGTATTTGCTATCAATTTTTAGTTTATGAGAAATTTCATAGAGGTGTATTAACATCTTCACGGGTTTAAACTGAAAACTTATTGAAATATAAAGTTTTCAATGAGTTTGATATTTTGTTAAAATATATATAGAAGTACTAATATCATATTTCAAAGTTTAGTTAGTTTATATAAAGTTCAAAACTGCACCTTTGCGCCTTGTTTATTTTAGCGAATTTCCCATAGGGAAGAAGCTATTTCGTAGGTCTTATGGCAAGACTTAAGCCCGGGACCATGTTATTTTTTCGTCTTAAGGTGCCTAGAGGCGAAAAACAATAGTCGTTAAAATATATATTTATATATATACTTGTGTGTGTGTGTGTTCCTTCATTTGCTCGGACGAGTTCGTAAACCAGACAAATCGGTCTGATTGGGGGATATTTGTAGTCTAATGTATATGTTTATTTTTTGTTACGAAGAGTATACAGCTTATGCTTCGGTTGGAAGCTCCCCAATCATTAATGACTGTGTAAAATGACCTTTGAAATCATTTTATTTTATAGTTAAATTGACAAATTTTAAGTTTTGACCAAACAAAAAAAATCTGTAATAATTCAAGTACTGTAATAATGGAAATAATAATAGTAATAAAATCTGTGGTAATACTGCTATTTCATTAAATGTTTAAATTATTCTTTATACAACATCTGTATCTGTATCTGGACTGATTTGCAACTCGTTCCCCACCCACTTCAGTCCATATGGGGAGCTACAGGTAGAACCCCTCTAATCCGACCTTGGTTAGTCCGACTTGCGAGCATATGCCGACTTGTCACTGACGGGACAGCTGACGAGTCGTTGATTTCGGTTTGGTATCGCTTGCTTGCTTCCGCTCTTCATTCTCGTTCGGTGTATAACGTACAATAGTACGTAAATATTATTCCGGGTAGACAGAATAAAATGAATATCATAACTGAGAGATAAAAACAAAACTCTCCGTTTGATCTCGCCGACACGGAACGTGTTTGATCGAACGAAAGTGTTGAAGCAGATGACAAAATTACTATAACCTAGAATTCATAACCTATTGGAATATAAGAACGTCATTAGTCGGTACAAGGAGTCGGTATGATTATTTGATTTGTCAACTACGTATCCCAGTAACCGATAAAGTCCAGCAAGATTTTGCATTTTAAAATACAAAGCATATCATCATTGAACGTTTCACCGAGTATCAGAATGCGGTTATTATTCAGTATAAACTGCGATTTCGGCAACGACAAATATTGAGATATTTATCTGATATTTATTATCAAAGCTCAATAATCATAATAACTCATTTTGCAACGATATTTGCAGAAAAAGACTCCTAATACGATTCTTCATTTTGATTATCTACCTTTGGTTTAGTTACTTATGACATACCGGACTATTTTCCGTTATCACATTTACAAATATGCCGCATTCACATAATTTGTTTTCCTATTAATATTAGATTTTTCGTATGATCTAACCTTTTTTCGTTCCGACCTTTGTCACGGTTCCGAAGGTGACAGATTAGAGGGGTTCTATCTGTAACTACAAATGTTTTATTATTTCATTCTACTTATTTTTACCTCCTTCAACCTCGTTTTTTGTAACCAGTTATTTATCTATTTATAATTCAAACATTTGTTCTTTTATACTTCATAACCATGCTCTTAATATATCTGACCTGTGCTAGTTTTTTTATTGTCTTTTGATAAAAGACTGATTTAATTACAAAATTATGAGAATAACCAATTAAATGTTTAAATCCAAAGTTTCTTTGGGATTTTAATATAAATCGAGAGAAAACAGTTGACACTAACGGTACAAGCCGGTATCATCGAATGGGCTTCTCATATTTCGTAAACGACCGACGCCGACACGAGTGTAAACGAGCGACAACAAGGCCTGTCCGGAGACAAGACGACATAGATCTAGCAGTCGCGGTCCACACACGGAGATTTACGATCCCAAGATGTTATCACCGCACCGATCTCGGCCCAACGGCTCTAATGAGATCATTCTCTCGAATTATGTATCTCGTTGCCAAACTCTGTAATGAGTGGACAAAAGACCGGGTTGTGGGTGGCAACAAAGAGGCTATTTCTGTGCGCGGCCGCGAGGGTCGCGCGTGTCGCACGCCTTGAGATGATTAAACAGCTCGGTAATTCGGACGGTGGGCGGCGAGAGTGAGCCGTAACTCCCGCGTTACTCCGCCAGGGTGCGCTCACATGTGCAATAACGCGACAGCCTCGTAATGCTGCGGCTCTGCTCAAATTTACTATTACGCTTTGTTTCTATTCCTGCATTTACTAGTCAGGTTGTTTTCAGGCCAGTTTCTATTTCTACCGACATTAACGTCATGAGTAACATACTCAGTCAGTCATATTACTTAGCAATTTTTTCAGTAATTATTTCGTACAGTTTAATTGATGAAAATAAACGTCCAAATCTTAAATTCGCATGTTTTAACGCACGTACAATACAGCTCGTATTGTACATAGTTCTTGGCAGTGTCTACGTCAGCTCGTATTGTACGTAGCACATTCGGCAGTGGCTATGTCAGCTCATGTTGTACGTAGTTCTTGGCCTACGTCAGCTCGTGTTGTACATAGCACACTCAGCAGTGTCTACGTCAGCTCGTGTTGTACGTAGTTATTGGCAGGGTCTATGCCAGCTCGTGTTGTACGTAGTTCTCGGCAGTGTCCATATCAGCTTGTGTTGTACGTAGCTCACTCGGCATTGTCTATGTCAGCTCATGTTATACGTAGTTCTCGGCAGTGCCTATGCCAGCTCGTGTTGTACATAGCACACTCGGCAGTGTCTATGCCAGCTCGTGTTGTACGTAGCACACTCGGCAGTGTCTATGCCAGCTCGTGTTGTACATAGCACACTCGGCAGTATCTACGTCAGCTCGTGGTGTACGGAACTCTCGTCAGTCTCTATTCCCGCACGTGTTGTAGGTGGCGGCCTCGAGTCGCCCTCACATTCCTGTCACCTCAGCCTCGAGTGCCTCATCGTCCGCCTCTCCCACACTCTTGACTCATGGCTATTGTCACCGCGCCGTGTCTTCAATCGCCTCTCTCCAAAACAACCGTCCACTCTTCCCCTGGGGAAGTGTGGTTACAAGCAAATAAATCCTCACAGTATCCTTTTACATTTTCCCGATTTGGAAGACTTTAGTTATGATAGGTTGGAACGTTTTGGACCTATTGTGTTTCTTCCAGACACAATCGATACTTGGCTTAGTGTTTATGATGTCCATTCATGGTATTTTAAGTTGTTTCTTGGACTCAATAGATTAAGGAACGAAGTAAACCTTCTGAAACGTGTATTCGCTATGATTTATTTTTATATGTTATTAAAGTATTCCTATTTTTCATGTACATGCTGAAAACAAATTTGTAATTTTTTTGTTTTTCAGTTTCTACATTTCAGAAAAATAATATCCATACGAGCTCAAATGTCAAATGCCTGTATGATTCACCAACTGCTTTTTATTAACTCAGAACATACGAGTATTGCATGTGGCCCACCATGAGTTTAACATTGTGAAGTAAAATAGTTTCCGCAATAATGTGAGCAGTCAGAGGTTTTAAACTCATGCTTTACAAATTTCGAAATCCATATGGTACAAAAACATTGCTTTATAGTTTCTCTTGCATCAATGTAAATGAATGTAACTGTTTAACAGTAAACTATTTAATGGTAACTACAGTACCTGACATTGATCTCCTGTCAGAATTTCGTGTTTAAGCTTGAAAATTCTTGGCAAAAGATTCCAAAATATCGCTAGGTATTTCTTTAGGGGTAACGCGTATTTACGAAAGGGTTAACGCGTGAATTTGTTTACATGTATGTTATATGTCCAACATTTTCAGAACTGATATTTATACCGGTTAGAGACTTATTTAATATCAAATTCTAAAAATTTCGTAGAATAAGCTTAACAGTTATGCGTAACTTAATAAATATTTTTCATCAGCATCGTTATGAAATTTATTCAACCACTTTTCATTGTTCAGAGTTTAGATCCTAACATTTCTACGATGGATTTGCATTTCAATATCCAAATGTTTTTTTTATTTGAAACATAACAAGTTATTACTGTATCGATTTTAACGTTACTATTATAGCATCTTCTGACCCCTGGAATTCCGGCACGAAGACTGAGGTAGAATGCACCACTAATGAATAGCCAAATGACATCTGTATCCTGTTTGGTGCCTACTTAATTTCCCCAGACATTGACACAGGCTGAGATAAACGCGAAATACACCACCAGAGGACCTTGGGGGAGAGATAGTGAAGCCATAAATGTGAAAAACAAATGCGGCGGAGGAGGTGCGAGGGCCCACGCGAGCCACGCCCGGGATTGTTCTGGAGTTGACGGTTCTAATGATTGGGAGGATTCATTCATACATTCTTCATGGAGCATTCATAAACTGTGGCGACGACCTACACCTTCCTGACACAGACATCACGGTGTCACAAGGTACAGTCGCTGCCACATCGACATGGAACCATTACCAGGTACAGTCTCGTGTCATAGATCTAACATAATGGTTTAATGATTGGGAGGATTCATTCATACATTCTTCATGGAGCATTCATAAACTGTGGCGACGACCTACACCTTCCTGACACAGACATCACGGTGTCACAAGGTACAGTCGCTGCCACATCGACATGGAACCATTACCAGGTACAGTCTCGTGTCATAGATCTAACATAATGGTTTAATGATTGAGAAGATTCATTCATACATTCCTCATGGAGCATTCATAAACTGTAGTGACGACCTACACCTTCCTGACACAGACATCACGGTGTCACAAGGTACAGTCGCTGCCACATCGACATGGAACCATTACCAGGTACAGTCTCGTGTCATAGATCTAACATAATGGTTTAATGATTGAGAAGATTCATTCATACATTCCTCATGGAGCATTCATAAACTGTAGTGACGACCTACACCTTCCTGACACAGACATCACGGTGTCACAAGGTACAGTCGCTGCCACATCGACATGGAACCATTACCAGGTACAGTCTCGTGTCATAGATCTAACATAATGGTTTAATGATTGAGAAGATTCATTCATACATTCCTCATGGAGCATTCATAAACTGTGGCGACGACCTACACCTTCCTGACACAGACATCACGGTGTCACAAGGTACAGTCGCTGCCACATCGACATGGAACCATTACCAGGTACAGTCTCGTGTCATAGATCTAACATAATGGTTTAATGATTGAGAAGATTCATTCATACATTCCTCATGGAGCATTCATAAACTGT
Organism: Nephotettix cincticeps; assembly: GCA_023375725.1. Lineage (NCBI taxonomy): Eukaryota > Metazoa > Arthropoda > Insecta > Hemiptera > Cicadellidae > Nephotettix > Nephotettix cincticeps. The sequence goes on from CM041785.1 coordinate 27,322,096, forward strand.
GGCGACGACCTACACCTTCCTGACACAGACATCACGGTGTCACAAGGTACAGTCGCTGCCACATCGACATGGAACCATTACCAGGTACAGTCTCGTGTCATAGATCTAACATAATGGTTTAATGATTGGGAGGATTCATTCATACATTCCTCATGGAGCATTCATAAACTGTGGCGACGACCTACACCTTCCTGACACAGACATCACGGTGTCACAATGTACAGTCGCTGCCACATCGACATGGAACCATTACCTGGTACAGTCTCGTGTCATAGATCTAACATAATGGTTTAATGATTGGGAGGATTCATTCATACATTCCTCATGGAGCATTCATAAACTGTGGCGACGACCTACACCTTCCTGACACAGACATCACGGTGTCAAATGTACAGTCGCTGCCACATCGACATGGAGCCATTACCTGGTACAGTCTCGTGTCATAGATCTAACATAATGGTTTAATGATTGGGAGGATTCATTCATACATTCCTCATGGAGCATTCATAAACTGTAGCGGCGACCTACACCTACACAAGGTACAGTTCATAGATGCCAACATTTTAATTACTTCGAACATAATAAACGACGAATTTTAACAATTTATTAGGCAGAAACATTTAAGCAATGCCAGCAATTCTCCTTATAATTTTTCATTTCATTGTTTGGAATACAATCGTTTTCAATATCAAATCATTTTATATAATTTATCGGTGGTTCAGTCGGAAGTGTGACGGACATCGAACCTGAGTCATCGATGACCCAAACTCAGTCCCCACAGATGCCAATCAGTTTTTACTTTCTCGTCCTATATGATAAGGAGAAAGTATTTTTTTCGTCAGAATTCTAGCATTTGAGTTTCTGGGGGATATAGCCATTTTAGTGGCCCCTGAATCAAAGAAGTGGTTTTTAGAGTGATGTCTGTCTGTGTGTGGAAGGGATGTGCAGAAGCATAGAAACGAGACTATTGGTCCGATTTTCATGAAATTCGATAAGTAGGTAACAATACACGAAATCTTGGACAATATTTTAAATTTTTAATTGTCAAGGATATTTTGCCCCTAAAACGCACAAAAACACGTAAATTGAAAATTTCTAAACGAAAAACTAACGATTTTGAAAAAATGTTATGATTTATGAGATAATCATAATATAAACAAAACTTTTCTTTATTTTTTCAGTGAAAACTTAAAGGTAAAGTATAATTGGACTGCCATTATTGAAACAAGCTTAAAAAACTAAACAAATTAGTATTTTGAATTATTTGTTTACGAGAAACAGTTACAGAAAAAAGTTAAATTTACTGTCCATGATTAACGCAGTACGTTGTCTGAAAGTGCGCAGTTTCATTCTTATGGAGATGATTAAAAAACAATTTATTCCTTATTTTCCAACAGTTTTCAATAAAATTTGACATGCAACGCAGCATAAGTTCATATCACCCAACAAGCCCCGCTCAAAAAACTTGATATTTCCGGGGGGAGGTGGGCTCCCCTATAAAATTCTAACAATTAATTTAACCTTGAAATTGGAATAAATAAAAAAATAAAAATTAGACTATAAATCTTTAAATGATATTTAGATAAAATTTAAAGAAAATGTTTGTTTTTACTTCCCTGTGTGAAATAGGTTAGATCATGGATATGTATAAAGGGAATGTTTTCAGTTCAACTACACAGCTGTTCTTGTAACCAAAATTTAAATACAGGAGCTCTGGATGTTTCTATGGAAACGGGATCCAAACACTCCCGCTGCACTATTTGCGTTACACAAATCTGCTAACACCCCCCAGAGCTTAGACACATCCATGTCAATATGATAGTTTTACAGTATTACAGATTGTTATTTTTAAATTTTGTTAAGGGAGAAAATAAGATAGTAAGGGTTTGAATAAGATGGTAGGCTAATGCCTACCATCTTATTCAAACAAATCAGGAATTTCAATTCCACTTCGTGGAAAGGTACTAGTTACCGATTAAGTCTCAGGACAATTTCAAAACTAGTTTATACAATGTACAAGATTATATTGTGTTGACTAGTGAAATTGACATGTTAAGTATTTTGACTGCTTAATTTGACGATTATCCCTTTTACCTTATTGCATTCGTATTCCAAGAAAGTGTTGGATGAAATAGAGCTAAGAGACGGATATTGCTTGGGTCTAGGCTGTTTTGTCCTGAAAATAAACTTTCTTGTGAGCATGACTCACGTAAAAGCACAGAGAGCTAATTTGGGTAACCAAACTGTCCAGTATCCATCCCAATGTTTTTGTAAACGTTTTATAAGACGTAAACGTTTTTCTTTGCATGCGAAATAAGAGTATTCGAGGTATTTTTGGCCAAGAACTTTAGGTCTAAACAGAAAAAATCTACAAAGATAAAAAAACAAAAACTATATAAGTTCGAGGAAATTCAACATTAAATTAGAACATCGATTATAAAGACTCTAGTTTCTGATAAGTATGATGTAGAGATTGTTTTTCAGATGAAATACCACATCTTGCACTAAAGAGAATTATTGTGAAAGGTTGAAGTGAGGCTACAAAATGAATTGGCACAAAGTTTGGATTCAATCGGAAACGGTCCAAATAATTGGGGGAAATAGCCAAATGAATGATGCTGTAATCATTGAAACTCGTGCTTATAAATTCTACTTTTGAATCTTTCCAACATCTGACTCTAGACAATAAAACCATAATAGTTAAAATCTTCTTGGTAAAAAATGTATTACCTGTAAATAAACATTAATCCCAGTTTTAATAACATTGACTTTTAACAGTCTCTGACTCATGCAAACACTAAGAAAACGAGTGAGTAAATCCAATTTAGAATTAAATTAAGTGGCCGGTTGGCTAGCGTACGTTGACACGGACGATGACGAATGTAAGTTACTCTGGAAGGCGATTTATCGGACCAAGAGTGCCAACTCATAAGCCGTGTTAACTACCGGAGTCAAACGTCTAAATACCAGGCTCAAGTGTGCCTCCAAACTATCAAACGTCACAGACCACTGGACGCTCTCCAATAAATTTGTTTCTACGTCCGCCGTTCTCACCACTCTAGTGGCTCTAATGTTTGAGAATGTTGTTTTGACGATTCAAGCCTATTACATCTCTTCATGTTGGTTTACGACTTGAGAATATCTACTCAACTATGTCAAAACCACCTCAAGATTACGTACTTTGACGAAAAACCAGTTATCCCATGATATTTATCCCAAGTTATCTTTGTACCAGAAGATTTAGTGAACATAATTAGTTACTACTTACTTTACTAGTATGTACATATGATTTTAAGATTTTATTATATAAACGTATTCAACGAAAAGTACTCTTATTTTTCTTGGCACTTTCCTTTCGATTTGAAATTGTAATGGCTATTCATTTTATGCAATGTTTTGCAAGTACAACTACAATATCTTTCGTACGAACTCGTCCTGAAGCAGATGCCCTCCCCCAATCCATATTGTTCAGGACCGATGAGCCCTACACATTAAAAGGCCAGAGAGATGTTTCTTTATGCAGTCAGCAGTTAGTTTGAAATTTCAATGCACAATCAGTATATTCTAGTCTGGTCTAGCTACCTGCTGTGATGGTGTAGATTGGTAACAACTGGCTCTGCATAGAGCGAGTTTCACCCAACTCCGTTGGTGGTAGTCAATTGCCCAGAAATTATATTGGAAATACCACAGTATGATTGGCGACCAAAGAAGGAAGACGACACTACTCTAATGTTCGCCAAAAGGGCCTTTTGACCCACAGGCCTTCTGTGGCATCGCCATGGACAATAATTGAAAACTACTAGAAGGACACTACTAGTCCATTGGTCCATTGGTCCTTTGGTTACCTTGGTGACAACTGCTAGTTTTGTCAGGGTTACGAACCACCATTGGACACAAACCTAATATTTAAGATTCAGAAAAGTGTGTGAAAAGATATCTGTTTTAAGTTAGGAAATGCTACGGTATCTCAGTAATACTTGTAGTATTATTTTCGGTATTATATTTTTAATAACTGGAGATAACATGTTTGGTTTAATTCTAAGAATTTACTGAAGTTTAATTAAATGTATGTAATCAAACGAGAGTCGACTCTGGGCTAACTTGGCGAAGATTGAAATGGAGCAAAACAGATCACATAAAATACAAACCTAGATAATAACAAGCTATGTGCAGACATGTAGCTGTGCCCGGTCTCGATGTACAAGTCCACTGGTTTATTTTATTATTCGATGCATATTCTTGACCTGGCCCGATGTCTCCAGGTTTTCAATCTGCAACCGACCACCCAAACCGCCAGGGACAGAGTCGTTTGTCATGCTTCTACAAACGTCTGCTAGGATACTCTCTGCAACGGTCGACAACTAACTAATTCGTTTAATACAAACCAATCTTTCGGCTCTTGTAAGTGCACGAATAAATTAAGCTTTCCATTTACAAATAAATCTCCTGTACGTCTCCGTTAATTGCTCTCGGACCGAGTCACGCGGACCAAGGACCTCCACCTGGGAAAGACGATCCGACACTTCAATAAAGCTTAGCGATGGAGGGAGATATAGGGATTAATACGATCGAGGCGCGGGCGGCGTGGGTGTCGAATATCGGACAAATCCCGCATTAGCCTGCATAGCTCATTGTCCAACTTTCCAGCCGCGTGGGTGTCCAGAAACAACAAGGACAATGCTGCTGTCGCCACACCAGATACATTATTCACAAGTGATGAAATACATGTCGGTAATTATGCAAATACCTGTGAATAAAAGACGCGCATTATCAAATTGTCGCCACGACCCACGCCACCCTGTTGCCAAAGTCGCGGTGGTGGTCCAGGGTCCATGGACGTGACGGAGGAGGTGACAGCTTTAGACATTAACAGTCAACACCACCCTGTTGTCAAAGTCGCGGTGGTGGTCCAGTGTCCATGGACGTGACGGATGAGGTGACAACTTTAGACATTAACAGTCAACACCAACCTGTTGTCAAAGTCGCGGTGGTGGTCCAGGGTCCATGGACGTGACGGAGGAGGTGACAGCTTTAGACATTAACAGTCAACACCACCCTGTTGTCAAAGTCGCGGTGGTGGTCCAGGGTCCATGGACGTGACGGAGGAGGTGACAGCTTTAGACATTAACAGTCAACACCACCCTGTTGTCAAAGTCGCGGTGGTGGTCCAGGGTCCATGGACGTGACGGATGAGGTGACAACTTTAGACATTAACAGTCAACACCACCCTGTTGTCAAAGTCGCGGTGGTGGTCCAGGGTCCATGGACGTGACGGAGGAGGTGACAGCTTTAGACATTAACAGTCAACACCACCCTGTTGTCAAAGTCGCGGTGGTGGTCCAGGGTCCATGGACGTGACGGAGGAGGTGACAGCTTTAGACATTAACAGTCAACACCACCCTGTTGTCAAAGTCGCGGTGGTGGTCCAGGGTCCATGGACGTGACGGAGGAGGTGACAGCTTTAGACATTAACAGTCAACACCAACCTGTTGTCAAAGTCGCGGTGGTGGTCCAGGGTCCATGGACGCGACGGGGGAGGTGACAGCTTTAGACATTAACAGTCAACACCACCCTGTTGTCAAAGTCGCGGTGGTGGTCCAGGGACCATGGATGTGACGGATGAGGTGACAACTTTAGACATTAACAGTCTACACCAACCTGTTGTCAAAGTCGCGGTGGTGGTCCAAGATCCATGGACGTGATGGATGAGGTGACAACTTTAGACAAATGCTTCCAAAGTAGTCTCGGAGACATCAGAAAGTGCGCTGAATATGGTTAATATTAAATATTTGTTATCGTTACTCACTGAATAACCACTTTGTGATGCCATACACAAGCTTGCGCAATGGATCGGATTATCTTACGATGTGGCGGGGTTCGTTAAATATTTAAATATTTTATTATAGCCGCAAGGTAAATCCAATATTTGTACTTGCCTAGTAGATTTTATTTTGTCTAGAAATCTGTCGCACCTCAAAAAGGACATGGCATGCTAGAACACAACTCTTCGTAATATTAAATCCTAGTTTTGACATTTGACAATAAAACTCAGTTCTGATATGTATTTTTGAGTTTTCATTATATTGCACATATTTATCACTTCAGAAAATAAATAGATTAGACATTCAAATGTGTGGAGCGCATTGATATTGTCCTGAGTTTTACTTTAAAGGATTTCCAGCAAAGTACTCTTACTTATTCCTTTTAGAATAAATTAGTACCAATTAGAATATTTGATTCAAATTCGCATAAGAAATATAAAAATATTTTTATATCATAACTCAGACTGGACAGGTAACGTCAAAACTAAGGGGCCGGTGTTGGTGAAATATTTTAAAGCCAACCCATTAGGGTTTGTATCGTAATTGGGCGGGTGAGTGGGCAGGGTGTGGACGGAATATTATGTTTACCAGCTGATGGAAAGGTTAGAGCCGTCACCACTCATTAGCCGTCTGACAGCGGTAATCAGCTGATCCGCAGCTGACTAATTGTCGACACAGAGTATCGCTCCGCGCACCAATCACTCTCCACCAGTATCACTCATAACTCCGCTCCTAAACTAATTACAAGAGTCCTTCGAATCCAGTATTTCCATTTCGTCCGAGATGGAATCTCTTATTCGCCCGATAGCCGCTCGTTCCGGTAGAGAGGTCTTAATAGTTTTCTGAAGTCCTAGTATTTTAATCACTTGTAAATTCGGCGGTGGCCCGAGTCTCGTTATTATTGTAAAGATCGCCATCGCGTGCCTCTCCCGCGCCTTTCCGAACAAGAATTATTACACCGAAGATTTATTTTCCAGAAACACTTTTAATATTTATCGCGCGGAATGATTTAATAGGTTTTTTATCCCTCCTGCGCTCCGCGGTTTTATATAGATGTTGCGTTTATGCAAATGGCGAGAAATGTGTGCCGGCCGAGGCTATTATGACACCACGCCGTTTGGAAATTTCGATACTGGTCTGCGGTCCTCCTCCACAGGTCTGCGACAACGTGAGGTAAATGTATTCTAGAGTTGAGAGGTATCCGTTAAAAAGTTACCTTTTAGCGAATTTCCCATAGGGAAGAAGCTATTACCGTAGGTCTCATGGCAAGACTTAAGCCCGGAACCATGTTATTTCTTCGTTTTAGGTGCCCAGAGACCAAAAACAATAGTCGTTAAAATTTATATTTATATATGGGTCTGCGAACACGATAACTCTTGTAAAAATGGTCTGATCGAGACCAAATTTGGTAGTGACGTGTATTCCTACATTTGCTCGGACGAGTTCGTAATCCAGACATATCGGTCAATGGGAACGGGTAGTTTGAGGGGGGTTTCACTCAAAAATTGGGGTTTTTACTTTTTTCATACATAATTTGAAAAGTTTTTAAATTTGATCTTCAACCATAAATATTAGCTTAAAAAACTACACAAATTAGTTCCTTAAAGTTTTTCTCTCTCTCCAATGGTTACCGAGATATTAAAAAGTCTAAAACACAGTACGTTGTATTTTGGGGCTCCAATGTTAATGTTGTGGAGGATAAAGAAAAATTATTATTTCATTTATCAATCAATATTTTTGGATTAAACCTGGTATTTACTTTCATGTGGTTGAGATCTTATGCTTCAAATGCTTAAAAATCATAGTTTATGTGTTTATCATGGCAGCTAACCTACATACTCTTTTTCCATGTTAATCATACAGAGAATAGGCAAACTCCTTTCTTTATGGACATATGTTTATGAAACTTGGTATAAATGGTCAAAGTTAACATTTTTATGCTAGAGATTTTTATGCTTTCAATTTTCCTCACAACAGCAAACCTGCACTCTCTTTTCTATGTTAATCTTATGGAGAATAGTCAAACAACTCATATTTATCAACAGATATTGATCAAACTTGTAATAGTATCATTAATATTCTCGGCTATTGGTGTGGTGGATCTTGGCATTAATATTGTGGCCATTGGTGGCAATTTTCTCTGTATCTACTGAGATAATTACCGTTTAAGCCCCCACAAATTGCATATAAGTTAAAAAATTCATTCGAGACCCATAAGAATTAATTTTTAAAAAATTGACAATGTGATGCCCTAGAGTATTATTCGACATAAAGTATTATCGACATTCTATAATAATTGAAAAACCATGCTGTTGTGTTTCCTAATATTGTTATAAAACTTCGGAAACCGTTCACTTGGGTTATCTTCGACATCATAAGGATGGATCCAGCACGCTCTCCTGGTGGGTCGTCGAAGTAAACCCTCGGCTTCCAAAGCGGAAACAAATTTTACTTTAGATAGCATCTTACATCAACTGTTTCCCACAAACCTGATGACCGCCAAAAATAAAAACGCACATTTAAGCTGTAGATCTGCCTAATGTGAGCACAACACTAGTCTTGCCGAAAATACGCAGCCGAAATACGCATCTGTCGAATACGCATAGTGTAGACCCGGCCTTACAGGACAATTCATTTTTCTTATATTTTTAATGATGATAGCTACTGACACTTCTTGGAATGCTAAATGGAAATTTTGATTAAACAAAATTACAAATATAAAATACTAAAAAAATTTCCAAAATGTCTTGCACATTTTATTTTAGTTGATCACTGATGAACTATGATGGTTGATGAAATGGTCCTTTATGAAATAAACAAAATGACACCACCCGCATTTCTCAAAACATCGGTGTTTTAAGAGTCAAAAAATGATTTTTTTTATTTTTCCTTTTCCTTTTTTTATTAAATGATATTTAGATAAACTATAAAGAATATGAAAATTGTATTACAGATTGTCGTTTTTTAAGTGACTTAAGGAAGAAAGTATGCGTCAGTCAACTGATACAGTTTATCTCTTTCTGTTTTTATAGCTCTTTTATTAGAACCGTGCATGAGCTATTGATGGTTCAAATTCGTAACAATTAATAATTACAATCGATAATGATAATCTAAAATAAACTGCCATAATATATATTAAATCATTTACTACGTTTACTAATACAGTATTACGTGAAAATGAACAGCTGATAAATTCAATCAGCTGATTCTTTTTCTTCCTACGGTGTCACACCATTTTAACTACACAACGTATGTAAAAAAAATCCACTTGTCGTGTAATATGGTGAAAAACACTCTTATAGCTTTTAATGTCGGGTAAAGTGAAAGGTCGCGGTTTCTCAAAGTGTTATTGTGGTAATTGAAGGTTGGGTTAGTTACGGGCGGCATTATTTTAAAGAGAGACCAGAGATCCGAGCCGGTACGATCTACTAGACCGGTCTGTTGTCTAATTGCGCTTGTACGACCTCTTGCAACACTGGCAATAACGCTTCTGCGGGTTTAACAAAAGCCGATTGAATTCCTGAGCGTTGCGCAGCAATTAGGCGCGGGTCTGAGTTCATCGGCGCGTTGGCAATCGAAATAGTAACACGTGACAATTTATAGACGTGCAAAGAATGAGATCCAATTGAATGTGTTATAATTTGAGCGCAACAGCATAAAGGCGGAGCTGGTTGGGTGGGGTGTTTGCTGAGAGCGGGACTTTTAGAAAGTACCATTGTCCGTGGGGCTTTATAACACCACCGTGTGCCGATTCTATATGAATTATCGGCTCTTTATATGTTTTAAAAATTAAATTATAATCGGAATTTGCTACGAGTAGCGATAAAGGTGGATATAAACGTTTTGGAAATTCGATATTCGGTTTTGTAATTTTACTCACGTATCATTTGTTTTGCAAATTGAATTTGTTTATTTATAAGGTCTGGAGATCGTTTCGTCTCAATCTAAGTGGGTCGAGAGAAGTGTTTTATGAGAACATGTACCAATCCTAACCGGATTACAGGTCTGGTTGGAATATATTGTTTATTTTACTAAAGTTGTACACAATTCATTTCAATTTATGGGAATCGTAGTTTGGATAAATTTTATATTATCATTACTGCAGTGGTTTTGTAATGAATGGATCAATGACATATGGCTAATTAAGTAAATAAACAATGCATGCACAGACATAATTGCATATAAACATTACAAGAACACTTCCTAATAGCTTTGTGATTTCATGCCCCAATGTATATTTAACAATATACTCAAGATATATATTCTGAAACGTCGTCAAAGATCACTAATCATCGCCCCCTATATTTACAATCTCAAAGACAATGTCAGTGTCGCTTCAGCAATAGTGTCATTTTCTACTCTAACCATAGATTCCCTTCGGCGCAATGATCCTTGAAAAATTTCTATAGAGATTTTCTAAAGGTATCTTATCAAATGCAGCGCTTTTTAAACTAATAGCAGCAATCGTACTCAGCGATTTCTTATCAATAATAAATAAAATATATTGCAATTTTAAAAAAACTGTCCATAAACATGAGCAATTATTTGCCTATTCTCCATCGTTCATGAGTGTGCATTTTGCTGTGTGAGGCACTGATTTACATGTAATAAATAATTTTTTTTTTAAAAATATACCATTTCTACATTGTATAAAATAAAGATTGGCTATTTATATGGTTATGTTTTTTTAAAAGAGATCGGTTTTTGATGCGATGATAAACACATAAACACGTTTTTAACATAAATGGATAGATACCACCTGAAGCTAAATCAAGTTTTATCCAAAAATATGTTAATATGGGATATTAAATTTTTTTATCCATTAAGATTAACATTGTGGAAATAAACGTACTGTTTTGTATTATACTCGGTAGTTTATAGAGAAAAATTAAGGAATTAATTTTATTTTTTTAAGTGATCATGGTAAAAATTAAAATTGAAATATTTAATTAAGTAAAAACGTCAAAAAAACATTATTAACAACAAACATATTAATAGCTGTTTCAATGTAATGTAAAATAATTTAACAAATTTCTCAAGACCATTTTTATACGAATATCGTCAAGAACACATATATATATATACATATAAACAATATCATATATACTTTATATATAATATAAAAATTTTAACATATTGTTACTCTACCTAGAAGAAATTTCTCTAATCTCTAAAAATAGCTTTTTTAAATTCTAAAAAGCACAGTATTTCTCTTATAACTTATATGTGCATTGCTAAAATCTCCGGTTTATTAAAGACCATCCCCTCTTAAGTTGCCATGTAACGTTAAAATTAAATCACAATCTCCATACTTCCCTCCTCCAACACGTCCTCACACAGACTTTGATTCATTGACAGCCATTGATGATCGTTCTACGGCGTTGTCTTTCAAGCACAATCTACACACATCCCATATATTAAATTACATTTACGACTATTTTAATATCTTACAACTGCACTACAGCTTTGTCCTTAAAAGCGTAATATGCATACATCCCCTACACTCCCTTACAGTTACGTCTTCGTCAGTCTCTTACGACCGCGGTACAGCGCCGTCCTCCAAGCACACTTCTCCGACGGACGCTGCGGAGCGTGGGCGACTGAGGTTGTAAATAAGCCACGGGCTCTGCCCACCATAAATTGTAAAATACTGTAGTTATGTCTTTATTTAAGTCAGTGATGCAGCCAGCAATGGGTATCAAGCTCCCGTAGTTTATAGTCTTCGCTAAGGGTGAAGGATAAATCCTGCGCCCCGCCCACGAGCTCGCCCGGCCATCTCCGTACCTCCGTTGCTCGGCTACGGGCGGGCGATCAAATATTCACGGTGGTCAATTACTCTTTTCCTTTATTCTTCATACAGAATCGTAAGTAGCTAGAGGTAATCACCTGAAATAATGTCAATCAATTATTTATTTTTATTTTGGCATGCTAATAAGTACTACTTACTAGCACTCCGCCATAAAAAATATTCATAACAAGTTTTTTTATAGTATCATAGGTTAATAAGTTTAACTTAATTTACAATTTTAGTTTAGGCAAACTATGAACAATTCTTAGTAATGCCCCTTTACCTTAAAATATCTTAACTTTTTTCAACCTACAAAACAATAAAGGCTTTCCTTAAATACAGTATTATTCAATACCTTTTTTTAGTGACTTAAATTGGAGAAAATTCTATATAAATTAAGATTTTAAAAATTTTTTTTTACAAAATAAAAACACGAATTCAACTTTTCAAAGTACATATGTCAAATATTAAGGATACAGTAATTATTGCTAGATACAACTGAAAAGAAATTAATTACACGTATTTATAACGAAGATTTCGATCCAGCAATCGAAAAAATCAATTTATTTCTTCTTCTTAATGTCAAAATATAGTGAAAAGAGATTGTTGTCAATTAGAAAATGTAAACATTGAAACCTAGGACGGTTGGCAGCTTTTTCTTTTTCTCCTTCTTGAACAGTCAAATTTTAGTGTTCACAGCGTTGACATTCAAGTAATTTTATGTTTTCATTCTCTAAAAATGTAAACATTGAAACTAGATACAGGGCGTAAGATTTTAAGATGAGATGCCTATGTGTTGCATGAGTTTAAGATTATTTGTGAAAATATCAAACCTTAGTATGGTCACATTACTGAAGAAACCCCACCCAAAAAAAAAATAAAACAAACATACAGAAACCACCTCTTCTTTATAATATTATAGATTATTCAATACCTTTTTTAGTGACTTAAATTGGAGAAAATTCTATATTTTTGAATATCAAAGAAAGATTTATAAAACTACCTTTTTTCAAAATTTAAATACTTGAATCAAGGCTTATAGAGTTTACTTGATAGCCGTGAATGTGTTCATTACACGTAATTATTGCTATTGAGCCTACACTTATCTGAAGACTTAATTCACGTGCAAAACGAAGAGGTATCCGTGTCACAACAAAACTGGACGGTGGAAACCTGAACTGTCAGGCGGAGGATATTAGCGTTTCTCCAAACTAACTGCTTCGCGAGCGAGCGAATAATTACCATTGATGTGAAAGTGATAATCGATTTCCGGAAGGGGAGGAAATGAGGCGAAGAAAGTGGCACGGATTCACCTGACAGCGAGAACTTGCTACAAGACACTCGAGGTGGTGTGGCACGAGTCCTACTGGTTGTGAGAAGACTTGTTACAGTGCGAGTGAGATTGAGTCACATTACTTATGAGAACTTGCTACAAGGCGTTTGTGTTGGGATGGTACTAGTCACATTACTTTCGGGAACTTGCTACCAGACGGTTGATTTCGGATGGTACATTACTAGTGACGTTACTTTCGATGGATTGCTACAAGATGCTTGAGTTGGTATGGTACTGGTCACATTAATTTCGAGAAATAGCTACAAGACCCTTGAGTTGGGATGGTACTGGTCACATTACTGAAGAGAACTTGCTACACGGCTTTGAAAAATGAGGGGTATTCGTAATTATACGAATACCCCTCATAATTATTCGTAATATATTAAGAGTTAGAGTTCGATCGTATTAGTATTAAAATAATAGGTTGACTAAGGATACAATAATTATTGAAACTCATATTAAAAATCGTTAAAATACGTCGGAAATAGAATCCCAAATATTTTAAAATGTCACCATTTGATTTCTCCGGCCAGGAGAAAACTTTTCAACCTAATGAAACGAATTCCAAGACGGGAATAAACTCATTAGTTCTAACTTATTCGCAGCGTTAAGTGTCAACGAAGTTAATCTTCGTGTCCATTCATAAATAAATACCTGGAGACTAGTTTGATCTCGTCTTTATCGATCAAAGCTGCGACAAGGATCTAGCCGGGAATGCTAGAGACTACGGTGACTGATGACGCGAGCGGGCGACCCCGGCGGGCTGAAAATTACTTTTTGGACAAATGTTAGCGACAATGAAGGAATGTCCGTGGTGAGTCATGAGCCTCCATCCATGATTTATCCACTGCCGAATTATCTTCGGTTCTCAAAAGTCCGTGCCGGACGAGCCTAACCGGAACCTCGGAAGAGGCTCGACTCATGAGCAATCTCTCAAAATTGTCAATAGGCGTTTCAAAATCATTAGTGTTTTAATATGTACTCATTCTTACACATTTGAATTGTGCGTAATTATTAGTGTTGTAGTGTTAAAATACAAAATTCATACTCATAATGTTCTTTAGTTCTTTTATTTCGCACTTAATCCTTTCTTATGATACACATTACAACAGTGAAGGAAATATTGTATCAGTAAATTCTATGGATCCGGTGTCCTCTAAAATACTAAGTAAAAAGTCAAAGTGAATAGATATAATCTTCTATAGTTAATTAATCGTAAAAAATAGATAATAGTGGGGCCAAGTATTCCACTCCTTGGAATTCTTAAACATTTTACCTCTGTAAGAGTAGAAGTGGATGCTTTACGTACATGCTCAAGGTTGCAACCTCCGAGAAACGGAAATACACTTTAATCCGTGTTATGAACTATATTTTCCACCATACTGATGCGAAAATTACTGTTTTCAATGTTTGCTTTGCTAGACGGCATTAATCCTTTCCCACCCTATGTAGAGACAGAGCCCGCTTTGACGATGACATTAGCTAGCAATTCATTATTACAATGTAGAGTAGATGCAAATACCTGTATGTCAATGGTAATTTATCTACTCGTATAATATCGAACGCAATATTATTATTATTATTAATTTAGTACTGACACACAATCAGTGAATTGTTTACAATTATTAAAACAAGATGAAAACAAATCCTTATTCTGTTCATGCATTCATAAACTCAGAATTATTTCATTCATAAAGGTTATTTAGCCTTTCACATAGTGCATTTGCATTATGTGATGTTAATGTTAATTATTTCACGACGATTTCATTGAACATTTCTTGAGTCTTGAGCGAACAAATGCAAACACGTTGTTCAAATTTTATTGAACTTCCCATAAGGAAGAAGGTATTACCGTAGTTGTTATAGCAAGACTTAAGCCTGGGACCATGTTTTTTTAGGTGCCCAGAGGCCAAAAACAATAGTCGTATATATGTGTGTCTGTGATCAAGATAACTCTCGTAAAAATGGTCCGGTCAAGACAAAACTTGGTAGAGATGTCTATTCCTACATTTACTCGGACGAGTTCGTAATCCAGACATATCGGTCAATCAAAACGGGTATTTTGGGCGTTTTTACTGTAGTTGAAAGTTTTAAAATTTATGATTAACCATTAGAATTAGCTTAAAAGCTACACAATTAAGTTCCTTCAAATTTTTCTCTAACTACAACGGTTACCGAGATATTAAAAAATCAAAACACAGTACGTTGTATTTCGGGGCTCCAATGTTAATCTTATGGAGGGTAAGGAAAAAATAATATTTCACTTATCAATCAATATTTTTTTATTAAACTTGGTATTTACCTTCATGTGGTTGACATCTATCCATTTTTGCCTAAACATCATAGTTTATTTCTTTATCACGGCAGTTAACCTGCATAATCTTTTCCCATGTTAATCATATAGAGAACTCTCATATTTATCGCCAGATATTAATAAAACTTGTCATATATTATTATATTATTGGTTTGGAAATTCGCCGAGTACGCAGGTCTGCTGCGACGGGGGTATTATTTAATCTAGTGTAACTATTTTTATAAAATACACAGAGCTGGCAATAATACACGGGGTTATATAATTACAACGCTGGTCCGTGGTCCGTAATGACGGCCGGGTAACGCTAGAGGTAGTTGGTAACGTAAGCGGCGTTTCCACGTAATTGACGCTACCGGCCACGAGGGGCGCTGTTCGCCCATAGCGCCGCCGGTCCACAGTTATGTGGGAGTCCAACTGCCAATTTCGGTGATTGATTTTTTAATAGAATAACTCTGCCGAGAGAGCTAGTCCTCGAGTGGCAGTTGTGGGAGATTGCACCTTTCATTTTGCAATTTCCAAATTTAATCAAAGAAATTATCCCGGTTTATGTGCAGTATGTGTTGAGAACCAGCAATTTTTGGTATGAGGCTCGGTATCCTACAGTCATTCAGTATATTGGACTTTCGCTTTGAGTCTCCCGGGCTACTGGTCGAGTGAGCAGGACCACGTTGATACCATCTACGAGAGGCTAACTAATGACATTTCCCTAGTTTTAACACTTTTTACTTGTATACATTTTTATGTTATTGCAGAACAAGTAAGACGTTTTGATAGGAAACCCAACCCAACCCCTTGCTTTATTTAAGTCATTAGGTAAGTTATTAATTACTAACCCTGCACCAGAGTACTTTTTGTTATTTTGTTTTTTAACAAGTGGAGTCCCTCATAGATGGCTATTTATTAATGTTTAAAACATCCAGATTTATATATGCACAATCAAATTTTAACATGCATATGGTCTAAGCTCTTGGGTTAGGTTTTAGCAATTCAGGTAACGCGAAATTGCAACGGAAGTGATGCTATATACGAATAGGTATTTAGAGGAATTGAAAAGCTATTTTCCAAAGCGAAGTAAATACATTATATTACATATAAACTTTTTCAAAACTATTATTTCCAAGTTCAATGAGAGTTTCACATACGGTAGCACCAGCTGATTGTAGTTGTTATCAGCTGATTGCTGCAGCCGCGTCGTGAGTGCGGCTGCGTGGCCGTGCACTTACTCCTCTGTTCGCTTATTGTTTAAACTGACGCCATTACCGCACCATTGATCCTCGTGTTGCCGGCCATTACTTTATCCGCTTCATTTTCACACCTTGTTATCCGTAATAGGGCCCGGGAGCACGGCGCTAATACCCGGGAGAGTCGAGAGCAGCTGGTGATGGCTACGGCCATGACGATGGCGTCCACGTCCTTGAACCAGCGACGGTGTGGTTAACAGAGTGGACCGTGCGCATAATACAACACATTTACAGTTTATTTCGCTATTTATTTTCAATTGAAAGTCAACTCGTCCAATTTAACCTAATACTATATTATTTAAGTTATTGTACTTGAAGCTAACTCATAAATCTGACACTAGTGACACTCATCGGTTTGTGAGATGTTTTATAATATAGACATAACATCCCTAATTACCCTAAACACAGCATCTCTCTCAATTGACAATACTCCATCTGCGATCTATTAACACACTTGCCAATTACAAAAGTGATACACACTCCACATCAACCATTCATTGAAGAAATTCACTGCCACCTTTTTCTCTGTTGTTTCAGTACCGTCTTATATTACAAATAACCACAGATATACTTCAATGTATAGGATTAGAGAGACCAATAATAAGGTAGCGTACACTATACATCTGCATTGTTATAAATATTACCTGTTAAAATAACGACCTACCCTGGTAGGTATTTTAAGCCTAATATGAATGAGAAACGAGTGTAAGATTAATTGTGGTGTGATCTTCTAGTCTTGCTACTGACTAAGGCTGACATGATCCTTTGACATGACTGTTAATTAATTGCCCAACAGCTGATGACACCTAAGGGACCTTCAGTTTAACGTGGCATCAGAACAACTTTCCCCTCTGTATTACGAACTGGTCTAATTATGAGGATGGTATTTGCGGATGAACGTAGTATTTAGTAGTGCGGAAGTTTATCCTGACCTGGGAAGATCACATCCACCGACCACCGCTCAAAACTATCCACAATTCGTGGCCTCCAATGTGTATTACTGGACACACCAACCCACAACATAGTCGGACAAGAGTGTAGGAGATAAGAGGGCTGACCATCTGATAACACACCTTCCACACGGTCCATCCCTCATCGCAATTAAAACACGGCGCCATCTCCCGAAATCCCGCACGAAATTGCAATTTACTGCGCGGCCCGAACACAACTCAAGCGCTGCTTATCGGCGACTACAAACAAAATTAGCCCCTCGCTCGGCACAGGTGCCGATGTCGCTCTTTCAATTAGCGACCGGGCTGGCCCGCTAAATCACAGGGTAATAACTAATCAATATTCAGGGGCATAAATACTCAGCGAGGCTATAAAGTCTTGCTTTAACATTCGTCAGGAGACAATGAGGGGTGCACCCCGGGGAAGGCTACGGCCCGGCCCGTTACAGGGCTGGCGGATGCGTGACGCGCGTTGTTTATGGGCGGTAGAGGTGTGGGAGGTGTGGATGTGGAGATGAGGAGATGTGGAGATGCCCGGTCAAGGCCGGTGTCTCGCTCCGATGTGACGCAATACGACCGGTACTCGGTCATAGAACAGATAATGCTAGACTACTTTCATGGCAATAAAGATTAAAAAGTTTAAAATAAAATAAAATTCTTGATACTACTTAATCGATAACACACTTCTCTTAGTTAAATATTATAGTACAGTATTTTCGAAGAGGTTTTCTGTATGCAACAACAAATAAGTAATAGGTAATAGTGCTTAACAATTAATTTTATATGATATATCTTTAATTGATTATAATGCTGAAGGGTTGTCTTATGCCTTAAATTTAGTACACATATTAATTAGTTATTAAAGTACAGTGATAAATATTTAAACAAGCTGGAAACAACTTGTTTGAAAAAAAATTGTGGTACCCCACTCTCCTTACGATACCTAATTTGTTTAGATTAAAATTCTAGAATTTAGAATCTATTGCAGTCGTATTTGATTAACAACTTCTGATAATAATAACTTTATGACAAGGTATATCCTTAAAAATATTTATTCAACCTGGAAAATAAAAGATTGTCTGTATATTATATGAATTTATAATTGTTTTCTACGGTATTATATAATTTATATAATTTGAGACCTGTTAAAAGGATTAAATTTAGTGAAAAACTACTAAACTGAAAAAAATATCAGCAAAACGAAAAAATCCAAGTGGGCAAAAATGATCTAACTTAAATTCGTCAAGTAACCCCAATTCCAAATACTTGTGGGTGGGTGAGGTTGACAAGCTACTAGTGATGTTGGTAGAGCGGATTCTTGTAAAATAATAAAGTGTTTATTTTAACTTGATAGTAACGTACAGAAATTTAGTTTGAAAATATCCCAACTTTATATTTTTATACTTATAAATGCACGTGCAAAGCATAAATATCGTTTAATAATTTGTTATCCATATCTTGGACTTGGAGGATATGCAAGCTGGCATTGGATAGGAATAAGATAGACATGGAAGTGCTGCGTTTTACAGGCCAAAACTGTTGACTTAAAACGATTCCCTGGTGCTATAACGAATAAGACTGAAATACCTGCGTGGTTCATATATTTCTAGAAATTATATTATGTAGTATTTGATTACCTTATCCAGGAGTTCACTTAAATGTTGCTGTAGGCAAGTTGCATCACTAGTGATCATGTGGCCGGGGGACTTCCTGCAGGACATGACTCCTCCACGTCCGTCAGAGCGCGGGAGGAAGGAAACTCCCCCACAGCCCCCCAGACAAAGCCAAGGGGGCAGACGCCCAAAACGTCATTGTGTTGTCCTCCTTCGCGGCACCCACGCCGGGTAATTACAACGTCAGCAAATTTACTAATAGTGTCACCTCGGCTGGTATATGGCGTCCTCTGCGGCGGAGCCCACGTCGATGTTGTCGGATGCCTGCCACCAACCGACTCATTACTAACATTAACTCTTACTGTGTATAACATTATGTTTTTGACGTTTAACATATATACGTCAATAACTGACTCGTAAACATTTGATCCATATGCTTTTGCAAACTGTCAAAGTGGTAGAGATTGACGCTCTTATCTGGCCCGACTACATCGGGCACAGCCTTTGATCCCTAACCTTCTTCTCACTTTAGAGTCTTTTCTTTCACATTTTTAACCTATCCTCAATATCATTTTGAAGTAAAATTGTGGTCGTCGTTGTCGCCGTCGAAGGTTGAAAAGTGTATCAAAACTTTAGTACCCAAACACTATACAACACATTATATTTCAGTTGTAAAAAAAAGAATAGTTAATTTTATTACTATACAAATAAATTAATATTACTCAAGTTTATTGTTTTATTTTTTCTCCCTTCATTTTCATTCTCCAATCATAATCTGATAGCCACTCGATAGACATCTGCTATGTGAACTTATACTTTTTCTCACTGAATTTTGGCAGAATCCGTTATTATTATTTTAGTGCCATTTTTTATTTTTGGACAATAGAAAAATATTAATATTCCAATTAATTTTATTTTCATTCCCAACTTGAGTAAGATTAAGAAAGCCTTTATTTTCCTATATACTAAAGGGATTCAAAAAAATGAAATTGCACAGGCCCACTGTTTGTTTTGAATTAAGAATAAACTTACGAACTTCGGTTTCTTCTGGGTAAAGACTTAAGAAACATGCATCAAACTTTATCAAAATGATACCTATGCGTCTTAGGCATTTATTCAACACTATACATTATTATGATCATACGGAACCGAATATAGTGACGAACTAGTATAAATTGTTGGTCTGTAGACGAGCCATTTACGATGATTTTGGTGACAATATTGCCTAAGTAAAAGTCTTGTTTCAGTGATTTTAAAACCAGATAGCACATACCTAGGCTACTTTCAGCCTCGACTGAAGAGGTTTACTAATTTCTAAAAGTCTTAAACGATGAACGCAACGTTAGACGTTAAATGAAAGGGCAAACAGTCGTCCTACAACAAAATTTGAATGAACCCTGGAACAGACCGTCCTCTGAGGTCCCATGAAAGACACGTTGTTGGAAGCCGCGAGCCGCGAGCCCGGTAGGACCTACAGTTACGCATTTGGGCGGCATTCTAAACAGCTGTTTGCGTGGCCATCTCCCGAACAAGCGCGTTGTATTTACTCTAAGCCGCCTAAGTAGTTGGTATTTTCTCGAGTAGAGTGCGCCCACGTGTTATTTACTCAAAGCGTTACCGGGGCCCTGGAAACGCATTCCTTTTGTGGGACCCTCAAGATAAATTTTTGGGTACCAAACGGTTCTATACTTCCTCCTTCAAGAATGCACGCCCTATAAATATTACACATCCAACTATTCCTATAGTTGGAATAGTTTCCTATTCCAATAGTATATTTCATTTTTAGTTTTCATAATATATCTCAAAAATATTTATAGATATTAATTAAATTAGTTAAGATATTATTATGAATAGTAATTCAACTAATTATTTAAAATTAAAATAACAAACTCGAAGGGTTTCAAATTAGTCCAGGGATATCGTTGGGCGATTTTGACGCATTTCTGCGATATGAAGACAGTCTGATCTAAACGATGACCGGCTTCGTAGTTGTCTAGGTTCGACGACGTCCAGTTTCTTTCTTCTTGAATTTGTCGTCCCATTAGAAATTCATATAAAAGAAAATTTCTCCCGATGTGTATTAAAGAAACTTATACTTGCTTAAGACGAGAGGCCCACCGGGACCTGTTGAAATGTGATTGAGTTGAGGTCGCTAAACTATCTTCAGACACACATTATATAAAAACCAGAAGCAGGAGTGAGTTGATATTAAAAAATGAGACTAATGATGGCTTGAAAATGTTTAAGTACATTGTAAACCAAAACCATTACTGTATCTTAAATCCTTACTAAAATTTTCCTCATGCGTCAAAATAAATGTGTTGGTGGAGAGCCATCTGGTCAACCTAACGGCTACGCGGTAGACTTGAGTTGAAGACGTCCCAGTTCCAACCTGCATGTTATAGGCATATATTCATGGGTTAGTAGTATAAACTTAGTATGGTATGGAGTCAGTGTTTGTGTTTTTCATTTGAACCTTTCGTCTTAGTGAAGGTAACAATTAGTTACAATAGAGATCTGGTGAGAGGATTCCATGAATGGTGGGTAGCGACTAGCGGGCGGGGCGCAGGTGGAGGTGACCTTGACGCGCGGAGTAGGCCTTCCTCGTCACGACTCCAGCGAGCCGTGCGGCTAATTTATTCTATTGTGATATTAGCCGGTGTTTAATTGTGACAGGTGGACAGGTAGCGGACAGACTACCGTGTGGCCGTGAACCCTATCACAGCACCACGTTACATCGTACCACCGTTACACCACGTCATCGTTACACCGCGTCATCGTTACACCGCACCACTGTTACACCACGTCGTCGCTACACCGCACCATCGTTACACCTCGTCATCGTTACACCTCGCCATCGTTACAACGCGCCATCTTTACATCTCGCTATCGTTACCACGCGCTATTGTTACACCTCGCCATCGTTACCACGCGCTATCGTTACACCTCGCCATCGTTACCACGCGCTATCGTTACACCACCCCACCGTGACACCGTTACACCACGATACTGTTACACCGCACCACCGTTACACCGTGACACCGTTACACCGCACCACTGCTACACCGCACCACTGCTACACCGCACAATCGCTCACACCGCTGTTGATAATAATTTTCGTTATCTAAATCAAATGCACTTTCATACTACAGTAAATACTCATAATATTACGAACGGTAAATTGAATCAGTTTCATTGGGACCCTGTCATCTTCTAACAAATTAACTTTTAATAAATGTCATATTACGCATGTAACTTGTGTGGTTATTTTGTAAATGCGCTTACGTAAATAAACCTAATGATAACTTACGTAATTTATTGCAAAGATGAAAATTCTCAATGGAAATTTGGCTTATTGCTTGATTATGATTTCCCAGTAAACTAAGCAGTTTAATTATTATGAACCTGTAAAAATCTTACTTCGTATTTTTTCATCCAACCATTTATCGCTCTATAAACTAATGCCAAGCTCGTATATGATATATAATGAATAATTATATATAATAATAATATCAACTAGGACCGTGGCGTATCCTGTAAGCCAGTTGCTTGAAGGTCACGAATTATGGATGGTTGTGAGCGATGGTCGGTGGATGTAGTGTTTGTTCTCTTGTGTGGATTAACGTCCACATTCTCACCAAGTACATAAATAATTGAATAATTTTCATTTACTAAGTTAATCCGCAAAGACCATCCTCACAATTAGACCAGTTTGTAATTCAGAGGCAGTGGTTCGGACTCAATGTTAAACTGTAGGTCCCTTAGATAAACCATTGACAATCATATTTAGTTATGATGAGCGAATGCAAGCGATGAACCTATCTACAATCCAACACCGCACAATCTGTACCGTGCAGTGAATGTATCTAATCTCCGAAACAGTTTCCCCATCCCCAACGACTTTCAATCATGAGACGCGCACTCTCGCGGCGGGATCAGATGAAACGACGGGGGAGTCTGAACCAGTTCTGCGCCGATACCATCTCGCTACCGCAATAATTACTTCTATTTACTTTGAGGACATTGAATAATTATGAGTTAGATTACAATATTCCGGTTAGGGTCCCGAATATTGAATTCTCCCTTCTTATCGGGGTATCTCGCATCCTGGGGTTTCTGATGGAAATTGTTTCGCTGCACGGGTCGGTTTAATTTGATCGCATCGTCCGCCACGCCGGTGTTGAGCAACGCTACATTTGCGAAGGTTTCCTCGATCCGCCTACAAAATCGTGTTTGTTCACCTAATGTGCAGGTTGATCAACGCTGATTGCGCTTCAGCGCCTGTTTTGGGTAAGTTTTTCTGACGATTAGGCGGGTAGATTGTTCCAAAACACGGCTCAGAATGGTTATACATAAATTTTACAAGACGATTAGTGAAAATGTGGCCTGTACACACACAGTAAGTGTAAACGTCTTTCGCACTTTTTTAAACTACGTGATTCAGTGTTAGTTAAAATATATAAATTACTCTGATATTGTAAAAACGAAAATTAAACGAAAGCGTATTTACTATACATCTGGAAATAGCTTAGCTCGTGGATACGTCTAAATGGAATAGTTCCAGTTCCTCTAAACAGCTGTTTTTTTAACCACATGACCTCACAAAAAAGTCAGACAATCAGATATTATGTACATAGATCAGATTTAGTGCAACTTAAGTGAACATAAAGAGGAAACTTCGATTGATCATTTGACAAAAACATCCTAGAATAACAAGTTTTCGAGAATGGAGACATTTCCGTTTCACACGTAGCCTACGCAGGCAGTATATCTGGCAGCTGCCTCCTAGACCAGACCGGCTGGTGACGAGCTGCGAGCCGCGAGCTGCGAGCTGCGGATCTGACGACGGGTTTGTCATAGCTCAGTGTTAATCCCATGTTATTCCCGTTCCAGCCTCGATAACACACTATACCAGCCTGTCGGCGAGAAAAAAATACTTAATCTACTCGTATCAAGCCTTTTCGAAAATATTACTGACTTATAAATTACTATAAGTGCATATATTGAAGATATATAGTTCCCAAGGGTTGGAATATTGTATTGTGGAGTACAATTAAATTAATAATTAAATAACAAAATATATTGCATGTTAAAATTGTTAATACATATAGAAATTATTTTTTCGTGTAGCAGTAATCCACGAAATTACATAAGTTCTCCGTCTCTCTTTTCTTTTTTTGAAAAAAATATTGAAAAAATCTAATAAAAACAATTATTACTTCAACACTAATAAGAAATTACTATTTCACTATACAATTAAATATACAGGAAAACAATTCCCAAAACGATTCGTCGTCCATGGGTGGGAAAGTGTCTTTCATAATTAATTATACAGATGTCCATAACAATACAAAATACTCATAGATATAATAATCTGAAGTAAGCTACAATGCTACAAGACTATAACGCAGTAAATATATACACAGATAATTTATTGACATAACAAATTAGCATGTACATAATCATTAATCTAAAAATAAAACGAATTTCTTTAAATGACACATGGTAGTAAAAATATAAACAAAATATAATAAACTAGCTTTAGCTTTGTGACGTACCAAAACAATGACGCAGCCTTATCATAACTAAATTAAACTCATTCAGCTTCTAGTACATTGCAATGCAATAAATTTGTAATTTTAGATATAAACAATGTTGGTCATACATTTAATGAATTTTCTAATGATTTTTTTAGGTTAAAGAAATGTTATATGTTTGGATCATAGAGTATACTGTAATCCAGCTACTCAGAGGTCACGAATTGTGGATAGTTGTGAGCGATGGTCGGTGAGTGTAATTTTCTCTTGTGTGGACTGTGGATTACTCCGCACTATTGAATACTATGTTAATCCACAAAGACCATCCTCATATTTAGACCAATTCGTAATTTAAAGGTCGTGGTTCGTATTCCACGTTAAACTGTAGGTCCCTTAGTTGCCATCGGCTGTTGGGCTATTAATTAACAGTCCTGTCTAAGGAACATGTCAGCCTTAGTCAGTAACAAGACTACAAGATCTCGCCACAATCTCCTTACACTCATTCCTCATTCATACCTACATTACATACTTACATTCATAGTGGTAGAGAGGACTTGTTAGTCCTAACTTCGCCTCTCAAATAAAGACATTTTTCATTTCATTTTCATTTCATACTTGGCTTAAAATACCTACCTCGTGGTATGGTCGCCATTTCAATAATCTAATCTAATCTTTTGTTAAACAGGTATTTTGAATATCACATGTTAAATTGAAAGTAATACACATTTTTAGTTCAATAAAATACTTTTCGCATGGGATGGTGAGTGACCGGCGGAACTCAGAAGGGGCAAACCGTAACTCAAGACGCCCTTTAATCGCCATCGGGCGGCGGGACTAGAGAACTCCCTCTGGTACAGGTTCCCGGAAATGCAGTAGTTGATATGTTTAGTACCCAGGCAGCGCGACGATCGCTGCGGTATGGGTATTAGCACACAACTAGGATCTATGATCCAGCAATCACCG
This sequence comes from Nephotettix cincticeps, assembly GCA_023375725.1. NCBI lineage: Eukaryota > Metazoa > Arthropoda > Insecta > Hemiptera > Cicadellidae > Nephotettix > Nephotettix cincticeps. The sequence goes on from CM041785.1 coordinate 27,347,657, forward strand.
CGACCAACGGCAAATACTGGAACTACAACCGATTCGACGCACCCCGCCATCCACAGCCACCTACACATCCAATTTATTATTTTGGATCCATAATAAATCCACACGAATTTTACATGATTATTGAATGAATTAGTAAAGTAAATTTTTAGTAGCCATAACTTTATTTATTTTTATTATATGGTTTGTGAATAGGAAAGGGTTTAAAGTTTTTTTAAGAAAGGAAGAGGGAACGAAGAGAGAAAGGAAGTTTCAACACGCCCGAAAACTTTGCGCAGTTTAAAACAATACACGTAGGAGAAACTTTAATAAGTTAATAGTGGTATGAACTGGTGACATTATGTTTTCCTTAAATGTATAAATTAAATATCTCTAATTTGAAACCTATTTTACAATTTGGTAGCCATGTTTACGATTTCATCTTCAAACAAAACGGTACTTAGAGCTAAAGTTGATAAACACTATATTTTCCTCCATCCATTATTTAAAGCCGCACTTTACTCTCTGGGATAGAGCAGGCACACGTAAGTAGTAATTTTAGTACAGTACTACTTCACCCGAGGGAGAAAAGTATGTAGACTCCCAAGGATGTAATCCCATAAGGATAACATGGGAGAAATCTGGCACATCTTTTACTGAACAATCAGAAATAATATCAGCTGACAGTATTGATTAATTCTTTAACGGTCAGCTGATAGGATACATCGATTGCTTTGAGGTTGTGTTAGCCAATTTAGAAAATTATAGTAATTCAGGTTAGTTAGTAGTGGTAAATGTTTAACTTGTGTTACTTATATAAATATGGAGGAAAAATGCTGTGTGTATCCATGGTATTTAAGTCAATTTTCTCCCTTTTTGTGTTTGTTATTAAATAATAATAATAACACATTTTCATGTGATAACAGTTTCCTCCGCGGTCAAAAATTTAACTTTAACCCCTTGTTTCACAAATAGCTATTTTTTACACCTAAAAACCTATAGCCGTACTTAACTTTCTGGAATAGAGTACTAAAGTTATACTTTAAGTGAATTTTTTTAATGAGCAATAATGATATTTCAGCATAGTAACTGTTACAGAATTCTTAATTAAACCGTTTATTGAACTTAAATCCCATTCAGAAAATAAATAGTTTTGAAGGAAGCAATTTCTGAATTTTTGATACTTCACCCTGAATAACGGCTAAATATTCGACGATCCCATCATGATACTAGCAATAGTGTAATTGATAATGCTGAGAGCTCTTTTTGTTCCTGTTTATGCGTCTAAATAACAGCTCCACGTACTAGTCTTAAAATGCCATTATTGATATTACGGAAACTGTTATTACCGATGGTTAAGAGGTAATTTTATCGCTTATTTTTGCATCTCCGTTGCAGAACCAGTCTCTAGATCTAGATTAAACTACTATTAACGAATATTGGTTAATCTTTCGAATTTATAGTTCATTTACTCAGTTCACTCTTATGTTCTTTCATTACTTCGTTACGGACAACTAACTAATTTGCAGGTTAACAACCTATTCATGAGTTAGGGTTGTATTTCCTGGAACTGACTGAGATATTTCAGTAAGTATTAGAAATAATTCCGTGTCAATTTTCATACCAAATAACAGTAAATGATAATAAACGTAATATTTTATTATGTATTAACTAGCGGTACAGACAAATGTGACGGTGAAACTAGTTTATTCGCCCAACGAATATCGTTCTTTATTTACAAACTCATATCCAAACCAAAACAGACTATTTAATAAGCGTGAATTTAATCTTCATCTGCTCTCATATATTTAAGAAATTATTTTCCTCTTAACTCTTACCAGTTTAATTGTATAAATTAATAGTGTTTGTAAAAGGTGTATTAATATTTTGTCCTTATCGTAACACATGCATCATTCTTTTCCACTTGTATATGTAGAAAATTGGTGTTACAGTTTCTACAATTGGTGTTATAAATGCATACTATGAATCCAATTTTTCTTAAATTAATTTAGGTTTTGACATGGGTATGTCTTAGTGTTGGTGATTTGTAAGATGTAACAGGTTTCGATAGAAACCACCAGAGCTAATTATATTGAATTTTCATACAAAAGAATAAAACAGCTGTTTAGAAGAACTGAAACCATTCCCTTTAGACATATCCATGATCTAACCTATTTCCCAAAGGGAAGTAAATACAAACATTTTTTATTACAGTATTATGTATTTTTGGGCAAATTTAACTAACTACCCTTTTCAATAAAACGAAAGAGTATGTTTAATATACATATATTTAGGTAGACTAGACAGCAAAGCAAATTTTGATTATTAGTTCCAGTTTTCGGATTCAATCGTACATTTGCTACTTGGAATAATATACTGTGCTAGCTGGTCAAATTACCTTTGTTAGCTGTACGAACCGTCAGTGCTGGTTTCAAGATTCATCCGTGAAACTTGTTCGAATCATTTAAGCCAGTTGGCCGAATCACTTGTGTCAGTAGGCCGAATCACCTGTATCAGCTCACCTGTGTCGTGTAGACGAATCGTCTATCCTAGTTAAAATATTCACCTTTGCTAGTTAGCCAAATCTCATGTGTCAGTTGGCCGAATCGCCTTACGAAGCAGCGCCCAGCGCCCAGCGTTCACCAGTCAACAGGTCATGGTCGTGATCAACTTCCCCGCCAATCATTTCGATGGATTTCGGCGGTCAGCTAGCGACCAGTTCGAGCCCATCTTCCTCTCTCTTCTCAATCGTCCGGAGAAATCGTACCTCATTTCATCGGCCACATCACTAAAAGTGTTTGAGCTGTTCTCTCGAAAATTGCCACCCATTCACCTTGATAGCCTTTGTACATTCACGTTTGAAAAAGCCTTGCCCAAAATAAATAAACATTGTTTATCTTCAATAGAAGTGTTTAAATTTCCAATTTTTTAAAACTAACCGTATCATATTAATTATACAAGTATTAATCATTATTTTTTTACCCACAAAAACTACCAACCTTTCTTAATCAATAGTGTAAGAACATTTCTTGTGGTGAAATTATGTTACTTTATTTTTTATTTTTATTTACTTATGATTAATGATCGCTTAGCGATCATGAATTTAATTTTTACGTATAGATTAAAACAAAATCAATTACAGTTAAAAAAATTAAAAGATTACAAAAAATACAGATTAATCAATCTTAATATTACATTACGATTCATTTAAAGCTTTGCAATTTAAAAGCATATTACACATAGCAGTAGTCTTTATCTTAATTTTTCTAAGAAAATAACTTCTAGTTCCACTTATACTAACTGCAAAAAATAAATGACAGTAATAAATTTACAAAACCACAAAATACAACAATTCCATGTTACAACAATGTTTCATTTAGATTTAGTCATACATTTTCAACGAAGAATTTGTTTGCTTATTAATATTGAAACACGATGCTCCATTAAGTTTTCATTAACAGTTTTATATTGCAATGTCCAATAACTAAAATTAATGATTTTTTTTAGTAAATTATGATTTTAAAGGATGAAATACTCTACTAATTATTTAATACACCAGATCTGCATATTCCTGTCAAAAACTCCATGACATATTCGTATAAATGGACTACACGACATTAACTTAACGTGTACATTGTGCAGTGGCCAAGAACAAGAAACTAATTACATCAGAATTCATACTAAAGGATATTGGAAAGATAAAATTCATTTTAATTAAACTAATTACCTTCTACAACTCTTATGTTATCTTAAATAATTGAGTACAACTTAGTGTTTTAGATTATTTTAATAATCCGGTACTCAAACAATTAATTATTCTTCAACCTATTCCCATGAACATTAATTATCCGTTCAACAAATGAGAAGCGGCGTACGGTATTAAAAAGCAAATATTTGGTGTAATTCAATACACATTAAAATAACGCAAGGTCCTTGCAGACAGTAACGTCAAATTAGCCAGTTAATGGTCCTCCGAGGTGGATCCCGACGAAGGTTTAACGCTCATAAACGCCCCGCCCGAGCGCCTTATGAATGAGCGTACGTGTGAAGATGTTAACCAGCGGATCCTCGAACATCCGAGTATCCCAGAACTAGCAATATACAGTGATTTACAACGCGGCCACTATTAGGGGAATTTACATTTGAATATGCTAGACTGTCAAATATTTTCTCTGGATTTCTCTCAGTTCTAAATCACCACCTCCAATTTACGTGCTTGTCCGCGGCGCCGTTGGCTGTCGACCTACAGCGTGCGAGCGATCTCGTACGCGCGTAGGTGGTACTTCGCGATAGCTGTCGACCTACAGCGTGCGAGCGATCTCGTACACGCGTAGGTGGTACTTCGCGATAGCTGTCGACTTAGAGCGTGCGAGCGATCGCGTACGCGCGTAGGTGGTACTTCGCGATAGCTGTCGACCTACAGCGTGCGAGCGATCTCGTACGCGCGTAGGTGGTACTTCGCGATAGCTGTCGACCTACAGCGTGCGAGCGATTTCGTACGCGCGTAGGTGGTACTTCGCGATAGCTGTCGACCTACAGCGAGCGAGAGATCTCGTACGCACGTAGGTGGTACTTCGCGATAGCTGTCGACCTACAGCGAGCGAGAGATCTCGTACGCACGTAGGTGGTACTTCGCGATAGCTGTCGACCTACAGCGTGCGAGCGATCTCGTACGCACGTAGGTGGTACTTCGCGATAGCTGTCGACCTACAGCGAGCGAGAGATCTCGTACGCACGTAGGTGGTACTTCGCGATAGCTGTCGACCTACAGCGTGCGAGCGATCGCGTACGCGGGTAGGTAGCAATCCTCGCTGGCTATTATACCTAAATTTACAACACACTGTAGTACAGAAATAACTTTAAACGTAGATCTAATCTAATGAGGGCGAGAAAATGTAGAAAAAACTGTTTAAACATTTAAAAAAACTGTAGATAGACTGAGTATTTGTAACGTAAATCAAGACGAGTTGCCTGACAACCAGTGACATCTGACCGACGCTCGAGGAAGTAGATATTTTATACTCGTGTAGTGATAGAATTAATGTTGGTCGGTTCCTGTCCGTCGCATTCCTGTCGAGGATCTACAAGCCTGTGAACAGTTAACACCTGATCGGTGATAAGGCCGTCACTGTTCTGTCGGTCCGGTCGCTTAGTTTATACACATGCAAATTTTGACATGAAACGGTCTAGCCCTGAAACTGTTAATGACCAATACACCATGATAAGCAGGGTTTTCGGGAAGTAACGGATGTTTTTCAATTGTTTATGAAAAACTGCATGTATTAGGGAATAGTACTTGACAACAAATGAAATAATTTTAGAAAATTAGTTAATTTTTTGGAAATAAGTCTCTTTTAACTGAAAGTTTAAGATAAGTACAATGATTTAAAATATTTTTAGTTTCGATTGATCGTTGTATGAATTGTATTTTCAGTTACGTTGTTGAAATAATTGTTTTCCTATCAATGTAATTTCTCTGATATATATTTTTCAAATTGTAAAAAGGAAAATATTATACACTACATGCTGTTTTCAAATGAACTCATTATTTTTGAATTACGGGACGTCTGTTATGGGAGGCACCCTACTGTAAAACCAAGTGATTCTTTGTACACGGCAATTGTGATAGCATATATGAAAACTCTTCTTTGCTACCAATTTTCTTATTACCAAAAACCTCCACAATCCAGCGGTGGTGATGGAGATGAATCTACCACATCGATTTACCTGGCGATGATTCGATCTCTCAAAGAGGTAAAACTTGAAATTGGTAGGTTTCGAACAACACTGCAGCACGCTCTAGGCGTATAAATCCATCGAGTTAGCTCAAATCAAAGACGGGCGGAGTTAGAGGTCACAAGTTGTGTGGCACGGAGTTAATTTCCTAGTCTTTGTCCTAATTTAGCCAGCAATTGAGAAAAAGAAACATTTACTTAAAACAGATATAAAACCACATAAAAATTCATCAAAATATCTGTGTATGATAAAACAATTATGATATAACTTTTAAGATTGGTAATAATAATTCAAACACTTTTTAGAGGTCTGTGGGGTATAGCCCCCATGCTCCCTTAACTCCGTCCGTGCAGCAGTTGCCCAATAAATCGTTAATCTATTTAATACTATATGTTAACATCGCGTCGTAGCTTGTAAATGCAAGAATACAAATGCATTAGGTATGTTTCTGGAGATTTGATTCCAAAGTCCTAATATTTATTGGTACCTATATTCTACGAAAAAGTATCAATCATTTAGAACAAACCTATAACATATCTTAACTAATCGTATTTGTATAATATATGGAACTAACAAAAAATATTAAATTAGAAGATATCAATTGTAATTCTGGTCTTTCATACAATGTTGAAAGAAAGAGATTTAAAGTCCAAGATGAGTTATAGAATTTGAATTTTAGGTACGTAAATTACATTATTATTGATGAACAATTACAAGTAATACTGCTAATCCCATCAACTAATGTTTATAACCAATAGTGATCGTATACATCGAAGTATAAATTGTAAAAACGCTTAAATTTAAGTAAAATATCCTAACTTGGAGATGGACTGATTCCTCTAGCTCCCGTAACCTCTGGCACCGAATTCTCGAGCGAAGGTGTGCATCGCGCTGTGTGATACACCGGTCAGTCGCTGAGATGCACGTCCCGGCGCAGCTCCACATACCCACGTAAGCACGTAGCACGTAGCACGTCCCGATCGCCCTCACGTGCCGATGTCGCTTATTTATCGCCTCGGATACAGTATATTCCAGTGACACATTACACCCTCCAATCAGAGGCCTCGTGCGGGTCAGTCCATCATGTTTATGTTCCTCCCACGCTCGAACTCCGCTCCAGGTGACGTTCAGGCAGGTGCCTTTTACTGCCTTTCTTCATATAACATTAAACCCGCTTGCTCATTGGCCTAGAAAGAACTTGAACGTAAATTACTTTTTATAAGGGTATAAAGCCGAGCGGTGCTGTGCGGGTTATCGGACGCTCGCAGATTTACCGACTACGAGATGGGTAATTAACGTTTTTCGCTGATTGTTTTTTACTACTTGAGTGCTATTCGGTGAAATAAACTTTATGCATAAGAAAAAACAGATAATGGAAATTTTTAAGATATTGTTGCGTGAATCTTATCCATAAAAGACCACAGAGCTTGGACCCTATCGCGTTATATGCTTTGTACAATATACTGTGCAAAAAGAAAGGCGCTGGTCTGTTCACCCGATAAATAGTGTAAATAATGAAAACTCCATAACAGGTTTCTCATCAACATCTGCATAGAATACTCTGCATATAGCATCCTATTCTTCTTTCGTCTTGTACCTATTCTCTACTCCACATGGCTGGGATCCCATGTTACATTTCAAGACTTCACATAATCAATTAACAGTTCAACGGCCAACTATCGATTCCTAAGGCTAGCTTCTGCCTTTTTATTCCGTACACCTCACAGGTTGAAAGAGTAACATAAATCCATTCGGTTGTAAACAATAGCCAAAACAACCCCTATCTCTAGACCCTAGAGGGGCACCTGTCGAAAAGCGAGCTGTCGCTATCGCCGAACTCCGTGCTTAAACTGCTTCATTTGACACAATGTATTTAGAGGACTCAGGAGACAGTTTTTACTGCCCCATTTCCTAACTCTGTCGCTGGACTTAAGGAAACGCGTCGTTTCACCGGCGACGGCGCGACAGTGTGCTCCCATTGCTCCCATTTAGCTCAATAGAACTAGAAGATTTGGGTGACACGACCTTGATACTGCCTGTCGCTGTCGCCCGTGCATAAAACCGGCCTCAGGATCATTCTGTTTACATAGTAAAGAGGATCACTGGGTACTTGCATTTAAAATCTGCGATATAGATGTTAAACTCATCAGACCTTTTTCAGGTCTGTTTTTTCAGGTTTTTACATGGACATGCTCTGGGGAGGTGTTAGCAGATATGTGGAACATAAAAAGTGCAGCGGAAGTATTTAACGGATGTGCTGTCATATGGTTATAAGAACAGCTGTTTAGAAGAACTAAAAACATTACTTTTAGACGTATCCATATTCTAACCTATTTCCCACAGTGAAGTAAATACAATCATAATTTCAGACTTGAATCTCAAAAGCTGTGTGTGGGCTTTTTTCCAACGTTACTGAAGACGTACTTTACAGTAACTTTTTTTTATTGTGTTAAAGCTATATTGCTCCTTTAAGATAGAGGTTCTCCTACAAAATACTGAAGTAGGGGGTATTACCAACATTCACTCAACTGTTCAAAAGCTAAAATAGAATGCCTAACCAGTCACTTGCATGTCCCAAAGCTGCATTAGAGGACTCTACCAACATTCACTCGTCTGTTCCAAAGCTGTAGTTGATGGTCTTACTAGTCATTTTTATGTTCCAAAGCTTCAGTAGAAGGTCTTGTCAACATCCATTTGCTTGTTCCAAAGCTGCAATAAAGGGTGTTACCAATATTCACTCACCTATTGCAAAGCTATGTTAGAAGGTTTTACCAGTCCCTTGCATGTTCCAAAGCAGCAGTAGAGGGTCCTACCAACATTCGCTGGCATGTTCCAAAGCTGCAGTGTAGGAGGTTGCAGTGCCGCCCCCGCCGCCGAGGGCTGTATCTCGCAAGCTGTCGTTTGACCGCTCCTAGGCACTTATTGCCCCTTATCAACTGATTAGCCTAGTTCCCGTCCCGCCAATGCATTATTCAAACGACGCCCACTACGGCAGGTAAACAAATCATCCTATCCACTTTACCTGTCTTTCCCGGCCAGATTTTTCAATTGCCTTTACTCGTTTGGCTGCTGTTCCTGTAACTCAGTCGTTTCATAAATATTATAATTCCCGTTGAAAAAATTGTTTCTTTACTAAACCGTAATTTAATGGCGTTGTGTTTTGAATTAATCTTTGTTGAATGTATTAAATTATGATATATAATGAGCATTTTTATTTCACAGGTTTTCCTGTTCATGCGTTTCTTGTGCAACCGTAAGATCACTCTTTAGATGGTAGTATTATGTGTTGATCAATTTTCTCAGTCTGAATGAGTTTTCCACGTCATAAAAAATCATCAAATCCAGTGAACCACAAAAATATCATAAATCTTGTCATTTCCGTTAATATTCGTACTAGTTTTTAATCAGATAAAAGTGTTTATGAAGTTTTTAAGAAACAAAACGTAAGTAAACCCGAGTACGTATCACTTATCATAATAACAACATCCGATAATTTCTCCATTACCTTTATGATCCATTAGGTCTGATTATGAGAGATATAATTACTCTTCATGTTCCAAATACCGCGGCTGGAGTGGTCGGGTCGGCGCATGTGTAGTGGACGATATCTCGCGCATTCCTCCGACGGCCGCTGGCGGCGCCACTGTGCCCCCATACTGGGTACCTACTAGCCTCCGCAACTGCCACCTGATGCCTGACACAAACACTGCGCTTTACTCATTTTACTGCAAACTTGTTTTAATATGGACATGTCTAAGCTCTGAGGGGAGTGTTAAAAATTATGCACGCAAAAGTGTAACGGAAGTGATGTCATATATTATGAGAACATCTGTTTAGTTGAACTGAAAACATTACCTTATACATATCCATGACCTAACCTATTTCCCACAGATAAGTGTTTGTTATCAAGTTTTAAAAATTCTTTTTCTTTAAATTATTTAGTTCTCAATGGACCAGCAGATGGTGATACTTGAAATAAAAATGGGAATTTGCGATCGTAGAATGCCCATTTGTGTGCCCATCCCAGTGTATCCTTGATCCTATCAGGATACTATCAACACCCACATAATGGTATGTCTTTGTCACGCATATATGTGATACTGATAGGACGACGGTTGTGTATTTAGGTGGTACAGTATATTACAAACTTCTTTTAATGTAGCACAGAGGAAAAATCATGCTAGGTACGTAAAGAAAATCTAGTTGTAAATCAATTAGGTAGTCGAATCAACTTGTCGGTGAGCATGAGGCCGGTGAGCGGCGCGGCGCGGCGGCGGCGGCGGACAGCGCCAAGGGCCAGTAGCCGGGCGATTACCCGCAATCCATCCATAATGATAACCTGTGGCTTGGCGCTGGTGCCCAATTCCCGGGACCACTCCCACGCCAGCGTTCCTCACGTCCCGCACCACGGCAACGGGCTGCGGGTTGTGGTGGAGGGCAGGGGGTCAACCCTCTGTTGACGTCATACAGAAGGGAAGCGGTACATGGTGACGTTATAAGGAAAGGATACCGCGTGACCTCATAAGAGAAGTGCTACCGCGTGACGTTATATGGGAAAGATACAGGGTGACCTCATAAGAGAAGCGGTACCATGGTGACGTTACAAAGAAAGAATACCATGTAACCTCATAAGAGAAGTGCTACCGGGTGACGTTATAAGGGAAAGATACAGGATGACCTCATAAGAGAAGCGGTACCATGGTGACGTTATAAGGAAAGGATACCATGTAACCTCATAAGAGAAGTGCTACCGGGTGACGTTATAAGGGAAAGGAATTCTATATACGGATTAGTAACCTTAAGACATAAAGAGTAGTGTTATATTCGAAATAGAAGGTTACTCAATTGACATGGGATACCAATGTGCTGTTACTTATAGTAAAGAATTATTGAAGTATAAAACATATAAAGGCCTCATGAATTAAGAAATACACTATGTTGATTAATAAGAAATATTACCCGTAAATTACATAAGAACTATTCACCGGTTTTCTACTACAAGTATACAAATCAACAATTTATTTATTATTCGATTTTAATTTTTTTATTATTTTTCAATTAAAATGTTTTACTATAGTGTTTTTTTGTTTGTTGAAGTAACTCATAATAATTGTATGCGTAATGGTGGTATAATTGTTGAAGTATCTTTTGTTAAATAATTAAATATATTTTTATTTATTAAATTACGCCGTTAAATTACTAGCATTGAACTAATTCTATTCGGTTCTCGGTAGCGGTACAATTTTTGTTCCTTTAACTACGTCTTCATCCAAGTATCTTGGAGGCTCTCTAATTGCTGTTTACAACAACAAATCATTATTTTCCTCCGACACAGTTATGACTCTATATCTAGGAAAATACAATGTGTTCCGATCGGATGAAGCGATAAGAGACGCGAGGCAATAAAATTAACACCTGCCGGACAAATTGGCCCCTAGTGTCTCATTGATATTCACACTGCGACTATAATTACTCTTCAATGGCATCAGTATGCAAATCCGAATTATTAAATTAGCGGCCGATTTCTTTCCTGCACAAATCACCGAAAATTTAATATCGTAGCGGTGTGATTTGTTGGGACAAAGGCGAGGTGGAGCGAGAGAGTAATCAATTGGTCGGATGGTGAATGGTTTACTGCCGCAGATAAATCAACGGCGATGTCAATAAATAGTCAAACCATGTAAGAGGCCTGCGGTCGCAAATCAGCTGAGCGGGTTACGTCACTGGGCCGAATCAGGTGTGTACTAATCAGCTCCGAGCTACCTGCTACTGTGCGCTGTGCTCCCGATATGAGGCTGGTCCTCTTGGGAGAAGTACAGAGGAGAACTTACATACAATTCATTCATTCTGATCGCTATTAATTTTTTTTCTTAGGTTATTAACGTAAAGTAGACGAACCTTCCGAAGAAAATAACGTTTGACGTCAAAAAGGAAGAACTTCTTCGTGCATGGATATTTAAAACTATTAATCATATAGAAATGTTTCTTTAAATTAAATTTGGGTTTTAAACTGAATATAATATATCGAGTTACATAATTACACATTACATCGTGCTCTTTAGTTTTTTTATTCTCAAGTTTTTGCGTGGATATGTCTAAACTATGGGGGGTGACATCATACGTATGTAACAAAATAAAATAAAGTCACATATCTTTCAGTCATAGTTTCTAAAAATAGCAGTTAATTTAACCTACATTTTTTGAGTTTTTATTAATTTATCATCAGATAAAAATGAAATAAAAATAAAAATCAAATATCAAGAATAATCTTTTACAATATAAAACTATCGTTATTATACAAACCTTTTTATCTTATTTTCACAGTACAAGATAAAAATTAAGTAAAGTGGCATGATGTATAAGTACAAAAGTCTACAAAGATATGAAAAATATTGAGCCAATAGAGGTAGCTACAAACATCCTTCACTTACTCTGTCAGACACTCTAACTATCTACAGACATCCTTCACTCATTATGTAAGACACTTGAGACGCTACAGACCTACGACATCCTACAATCTGTCAGACACTTGAACTAGGTACAGACATCCTTCACTCATTACGTCAGACACTTGAGACGCTACAGACCTACAGACATCCTACACTCTGTCAGACACTTGAACTAGCTACAGACATCCTTCACTCATTACATCAGACATTTGAGACGCTACAGACCTACAGACATCCTACAATCTGTCAGGCACTTGAACTAGCTACAGACATCCTTCACTCACAGTTACTTGAGCTATCAACTGGGTCCCTCCACCTAAACTGTCGGACTCTTAAGCTAGCCAGAGTTCTAATCAAGAGGATCAACGACCAACAGATTCCCGTCTGGACCAAAACCTACATTTACTTTTTTGCTGCGCCTCACCTCTGAGCCATCACTGAAGTATAACGGCGCGATGGAACATTATCGTACATTGGGCCACGAACCTGTCTGTATTGCCTCGGCGAATGAAGCGGTAACTCTCAAAACTGGTGGCCGATAAGTGCGAAATCCACACAGCATTGAATATCTAATGAACCATTAGAACCCGGGGCTCTGGCATTACCACGCCATTACCGGGGGCTACGCCTCCTGCGCGGTCGCCGTCGGCCCAGGAACGTGATAACACCAGCGGTGAGGACGGAGGAACTGATGCGGTGAGCTGGGATTGCTAGCGGGTGTCTAAGTAGTTGGTGTGGATATTGATTACTATTACCAGCATATGTTTGCTCTGTACGTACATGTTACATATCAAATATGTGGTTTCAGAAAAATAGGTTAGATCATGGGGTATGATTGACGGGAGTGTTTTCAGTTACTATAAACAGCTGTTCTCATAACCAAGTGACGTCACTTCCGTCACTCCTTTTGCGTCTCGTAAATTACTAACAACCACAGCCTAGAGCTTAGACATATCCATGTCATAAGGTTTACCTTTAGAATAATTATCCGTTACATCCAGTAATACCTCAGATATTCTACATACTCACCTTTTTTTGTCTACTTAATCCAATGTACTAATTTGCAAAACCTGCGTGCAAAATTGTAGTAATAAAAAATTTGCTCGAGAAAAATTTGACTTTCTCTTGAACTTTGTTCTTATCAAGGAATCAATCTCATCAGAAGTGTTGACGCAATCCTAGTGCACATACGAATTCCTTAGGCGAGCCTTTTTAAGATATAAGTTTCCGATTGTTTCATTATATAAATAAATGCACTGATTAGTATGTTCTTTGCAAATTTATATCACGGGCCCTTAAAGGTTCCTCATAAACATTCAGGGATAATTGGTTCATTACAACACGGTTTTACGGCGTCGAAGAGGTGGAACTCCGCCAAGGCAGTTTCTCTCTTAACCGCGAGTGGAACATAATTGATTATCGCGAGGTAATTTATCACGTGAAATTGTATTGAGTAATCAGGTATGATCAGAGTTGAAAAAAGTCAGATAAGATTTACTTTGAAAAACTCCTTTACTCTGAATGGTCATGTAAACCACCGACAAAATTAAAATACCACCCATTGAATTTAAACCGTAGGCCTAAACATTAGACGAATTGTGTGAAACGAGTTAGAAAACAGTACATTAAAAACTGAAAATGTATTGATTTTGTAATAAAAAAGTCATACAATATTAACTAACGAAAAAATATTCAAAGCATAGTAGGGAGTTAAAAAACAAGCTGGACTATTAATCATCCTTTAAGGCAATCTCAGGCTATTATATGGTAGAATTTGGACAACACTTGGAACTATGGGTTTTTACTGATAAATCTACTCATTGATAGAAACGAGTAGACGGGTAGTTTGGGGGGGTTTGTACTCAAAAATCAGTTTTTTTGCGTTTTTCATATGTAATTAAAAAAATTGAGATTTTATCTTTCATCATTAGAATCAGCTTAAAAACTACACGATTTAGTTCCTTAAAGTTTTTCTCCATCTCCAACGGTTACCGAGATATAAAAAAATCTAAACACAGTACGTTGTATTTTGAGGCTCCAATGTTAATCTTATGGAGGATAAGGACAAATTATTATTTCACTTATCAACCAATATTTTGGATAAAACTTTATATTTAGCTTCATGTGGTTGAGGTTCATCCACTTATGCTTAAAAATCATTGTTTATGTGTTTATGATGGCAGCTTACCTGCATACTCATTTCCCATGTTAATCATATGGAGAATAGGCAAACTCCTTTATTTATGGACAGATGTTGATGACAGTTGGTATAAATGTAAAAAATAAAAATATTTGATGTTATAAATGCCACTTTCATTGTTCCTCACAACAGCAAACCTGCACCCTCTATCCCATGTTAATCTTATGGAGAATAGGCAAATAATTCTCATGTTTATGGACAGATTTTGACCAAACTTGTAATATATTATTATTATTATTATATTATTGATTTGGAAATTCACTGAGTGCGCAGGTCTGCTGTGACGGGGGTATTTTTATTTCAAAATGGAGGTTACATTGTGGACGACCCTCGTAATAAAATGTCTGTATTTACTTCCCTGTGGAAAAAAGGTTAGATCATAGAAATGTCTAAAGGGGATGTTTCCAGTTCAGTAAGAACATCCATTCTTATCCTTGTATCTTAAAAATTCAATACAATAGCTCTGGTAGTTTCTACGGAAACCTGTTTCAAATTTTCATCTTACAAAATCCCAACCCCCCCAGAGCTAAGACATATCCAAAATCCATGTCAAAACCCCATGGTTCGGTCTGTTTTCATTCAGATTCGAAAAACTAAATATATATTTAACAATAATGTTGTAATATGAATTATACCCATTGATTTCATTTATTCATATTCTAATTAAAGTATGGTGTAGTAAGCCTATTTTAATGAATTTATACGGTTTTGTCTCACCTGTCGTCCGGTGTAGCTGTAAAATGTAGCTCGGACTGCCTATAAAGTTGTATAATAGTAGTTTGGTTGTAAAATATTTTCGTTAGTAGGACATGAGAGTTTATACAAACGGTGCTTGCATTCGGTTTACACTATGCTCCTATACACCTACCTTTGCAAAGGGAACTTCCTTAAAGTCACTGGAATGTTCAGCCGATGCGGAATGTCGCATTGAAACAGACGAGTCTTGGGATATTAAGAGAAGCGGTCAGTGTTAAATATGATGAGCTTTTTGAAGAAACAAATGAGTTACATTAAAAATAAAGATAAGAGAACAAAAGGTCTTGTTGGTAAGGAAATTAAATATAAAGAAGATTAGAACTAGGAGGATTAAGACCATGTGAACGATTATAACTCAAAATTTATGATATAACTATATCAATGCGTAGGCTCACGACCAAACACTCTCGTCACTTGGAAGTAAAAAATATCAAATAGTAGTTGTCTGCAAGCCACAAGTTTAACACAAAAAATACAATTAAAGCTTAAGTTAAAGTTGTTAGTTGTGTTAGTATTTTTTATCAAAACACATATTATTTGCAAAACCAACAAATGAATGCAAGTCCCCCTTGCATATTAAACTTTCGTGCACTTTAGTTTTCACATTCATATATCTAAGCTCCGTGGAGGGGGTGAAATCATATGGTTAAGACGACAGCTGTTCAGAGGAACTGAGGATATATCCATGATCCCAGTATTTCCAAAGGGAAGTAAATACATTTATTTTGCAGATCAAATGCAAGTAAAAGTTAAGCAAGCGCCACAAGCTAGTGTAGGTCTAAGCCAGCTGATTCCACCGATCAGCATGGA
This sequence comes from Nephotettix cincticeps, assembly GCA_023375725.1. Classification (NCBI taxonomy): domain Eukaryota; kingdom Metazoa; phylum Arthropoda; class Insecta; order Hemiptera; family Cicadellidae; genus Nephotettix; species Nephotettix cincticeps. The sequence continues at coordinate 27,363,584 of CM041785.1, forward strand.
TATGGATGGACACCGGTCTCACTCGCCGACCCCGCTCACTCCTCGGTTCTCCGAAGCGTTTACATCGGATTAATTGCGCCGGTCCGCATTGCGCGGCTGTGCCGCCCCGGCACACGACGGGACGCGACGCGACGCCCCACTTCACTTTCACTCTTGTATTTCACCTCACAATGAACCTGTTGCCCGTGGTTTTTTCGCCCGTAAACCTCTTGCAGCGTTTACTGTTCACAATCAACGTCGTCCGTGGGCGTTCCTCCCCGCATGGCCTGCCCCCGATCCCGACTCTTTTTGCGACCAAACCCACTTTTCACTTTTATTCGGCTATAACTTTCGTTTGTTTGTCGAGTCTACGTTTATGGTTACCGTTCGTAATTAGGAATGCTGCCGGTAGCGTTTCCTCTGGGGTGCAGGTACGAGTATTGCGGTTTTCTTGCATTATGGCGTCCACAAGGTTCTTTGCTACCAACAACAATCACTTTGAACGCTGTTAAGGTCTATTGACGTTATAAAGTTAATTAAATCACCTTTGTAGTACTAAACTGTCACTTACACAGTTCACAGTGCAAGCACTTTAACTTTAAGTACGGATCAGATTATGTCAGATGTCCGTGATAGTTCCCAAAATAATACATCCGAGAACTACAAAAATGTCGATTGCCATAGGAAAGGTTTTGAATGATTATTTTTGTTATTGATTGTGACCTGGGCTCGTTATGAAATTATATTTTTGATAACAGTGTTCTATACATACTTCATATACATATAATATACGCAATGAAAATAAATATAGTGGTTCAAAAAACGTTCTAACTATCTTTGACATGGTCTTAGCTCTAGGGAGGTATTGGAAATCCGTCAGACCAAAAAACTTTAAATGGTGACGTCATATGGTTAGTAACAAAGTCAAATCAAATTCCGCCAATCACCAATGGTTTTTCGCTATGTGATAATTCCGCAACCCACACAGGAGTGCGCATAAAGCCGCTACGGCTGAAGTGCCTTGGGAGTAATCCGCCCCTTCCAATAAAAAAAATGGTTTGTAACGTCGCATGGTTATAGGGACAGCTGGTTAGAAGAACTGAAAACATTCCCTTTATATATGATATAAGTTATTTCCAAAAGGAAAATATATACGTTACATTTTAGTTAATCATTTATTTTGCTGTTGGGACTGCTCATCACTCTATTTGCAGTATATAGAGCGTATTATTAAAAATACGCAAACAATCTCCAAGTGATTGAGTGTTGGTTTATATTTTACGATTTGTTATTGATGTTGAATGCGATCAAATATATTATTCTACTTAACTTCTCCAAAGCATGTTTTACCTATCTTAAAACAATGTTATGCCTGTCCTTATGATAAAATCTGTCGTATTTGAGTATGCCTACGTGTTACTTATTATTCTCTTATTCGTGTTTTTAATCTGTATGTCTTATATAAAGCAAGTATATCCTTATATGCCTGATTAATAAATAAATTATTAAAAAAATTGGAGTTTGGAATTGGAAAATTGGATTTTGATCCAAGCTCAAAATCCAAAATGGCGGCCATTTAAATTTTTCAAACTAAAATACTTTGTTACGGGAAAATTTAATGTTTGTTGTAAATAAAAATATTTTGTGAAAAATACAAAATGGCGGATACCTGAGAAAATAAGCGTTTTAGTCCATGCCTTCATTGGAACATTTTTTTTCTCTTTTTATGTACTCAATCACTCAGCGAAGTCCTGAAACGTTTTTTAAGGACATCCTGTATATTCATTAAATTTCGTGATACGTTTATTTTACTCGCTTTACTAAAAAAATAGTATGAAGAGATACAGAAAACATTTTTGGACAAAATAAGCACGTGGAGTAAAAATAATAAGCTTCGTTCAAAGCTTTATCGAATTCCATCGTCTGATCTGAGGCTTCTTTTACACAAACCGAAGTGGAGAGGGATTTGTAGGAACTCAGGACTTGTTCAATCTTCTCCTATAATACCATCAAAAACCTCAACAGAGAGAAATGCATTCCCCTTTGTTGTCACATTTGCTTGGTAAACACTATATTTAAGGTATGTTCGTTTGCGAAGGTTTTTATATTTTATAAAAGAATATTTTGGTTCATTAACGACCATTTTACTTCTTTAAATAACAAAACAATAGTCGTTAAATTATATTTTATATATATATTTAAAAATAAATTTATAAATTAAATAAATATATATAAATATATAAAAAAATTATGGAACTAAAATTTATTTCCAGATCTCGTGTTGTTTTCAAAGGCCAAAAAAATTTTAAAAAAAATGTTAGCCCAAAATGTCAAAAATTCCCGAAAAATTAGGAATTGTATCTGTAACGACATTATTAAAATTATTTAACATTTCAAGAGTAAGTTTGTATAAAAGTTTATTATAGTTAATCAACTGTGAAACACAAGTGATTTTCTATCATGTAAACATTGTCCAAAGTTTTTTAAACATCAATTCACTTGTTAGATGTCTATTGTTGTGGTATGAAGTCAAAAAAACTATTTATAACTCTTTAAAACCAAAAAACTGATTAATTAAAGCCCTTACAAAAATTAAAACCACTCAAAATGCAAAAAGTCAACTAGTTAAAATTATAATGACACCTTCTAAAAATCAAAATAATGTGAAATAAATTTAAAAAATTTGAAAAGAACGATTAATCATTGAAATTCATTTTTTATGTATAAATCAATTTATTTTAAAATGCAACAAAAAATATGTGAGATATTAAATTTACGTTAAACAACAAAACTGTTTAATTTTTTTGCTCAGTTTAGCTCATCTCAAATGCTTGAAAACGATATTTATTCGAAAATGCAAATTTTCATTTATCATCTATAAACGTTATAATTATAATTTATATAAAATATAAATATATGTATATATGTAATAAGGATATAATATGTGTTTACAGAATCAAAAATGGTCGATCAAGACAATTTAAGTGACGTCTATAATGCTGACGAGTTGTAAACAACACCAATAGTGTAGTTTGTTTTGTACCCCAAAATGGGGTCATTTTTCATATGTAATTTAAAAAAATTATTTTTAATTGGACAGCTTAAAAAATACACAATTAAGTTCAAATTTTTTCCAAGGTTACCGAGATATTAAAAATACCGATTGTATTGTGCGCTTAATACTATAGGAAAAAATTATTATTTCCAAATCAGGAAACGTGAGCCGTGGTTGAGGTTTATATTTTTTTAAAAATCATGTTTTGTTTTTCAGTGAAACAATACTCTTTTCCCGTATAGGGGCAAAACATGGACAGATGTGAGAGTGGAATATATAATGATGTTATAAATTCCTACTCCAGTGCTTCTTAGCAGCAAACCTTCTCTTTCCCATGTTAATTTATGGAGAAACAATATTCTCGGTATTATGCAGATTTTGACAAACGCAAAAAAAAATAGATTTGGAAATTCGCTGAGTAGAAGTTTGCGGCTATTTATATTTTATAACGATCACGATGGTGGTATGGCGTTCATTATATGAGAATACCATCAATACATTTAAATTACCAAAATAGTTTCCAAATTTGAGATCCTTTGGGTCCCTATTATATGCCGGTAGCACTAATCTACCGGCATTTAGACAATCATTCAATACATTAAAACACACTTATAAACCGTCATAATTTTCTCTTTTTGACCAGACTAACTATACGTCTAAATCTTCCAAGATGCCTCTTTATGGCTTATTAACTTAGACATATATACAAACATTTTAACTAAAAATGTACCTGTGGGCCTACCAAAATATGTCAAACTGAATAACACAATGAACATTTGAAAAATTAAATTTCGAGTTCATTAAATATATCTGTTAACGTTTGCACACGTACAACCTGATAGAATTTTATCTTTATTTCAACATTGTCGTAATTTTTATATTTAGAAGAACGTTTCTTTCAGTTTAAAGGCGTCTATTCTCTGTAAATTTGGATGACTTTCTTTGGATTGATCGGCTCTTTAACAGAAGTCCAAACATCAGGCTAATGAGAATTTAAGTGCACATTTTACTTCGTGCCTTGCATTAATGACATTTATTACAAAAAACTATCAATTAGCAACTCTGACCAGCAAACAAAAAAACCGTCCATACGTACCAGATACACCAGAAATAAGTATAGACTATATTGAAGGAACAGAGCTAAAATAGAAAAAAATAATGAAACCCCTTTCTACAAATAAACCGCGAAAGGTAGTGTGAAAATAACGATCAGCACAGTGAAGAGTAGTTTGGCTAGTGCCGCCGAGGAATGAAAAAGAAGCCAACTACAATAGACCATTCCGCAAATCGACGTGAAAAGGAAGTGGGCAAAAAGTGATTAGGTGTTTGGTGGAGTTTGGCTTGCCGCGCGGCGACGGTGGCGCTGGCGGTGGCAGCGACGGGACATTAATGAGCGCCGTGATGGACACCTCCGGATCGAGCAAGTGCGGGGTTAAAGGTGTGCCGATTTATAGCTACTAGCGTGTGAGCCTACTCGAAATCCCGACAACAGGAATAGCGCTCGTATTGCTGCCAACGGCGGTGACCTTTTACTCCTGCGCGCTGCGATACACGGCTCGCGGCTCACCCTCGGCCGACGGTGACGCTATAATTAGCGACATTGTACCCAACGTGACGTCACCGAAGCTCGTCCTGACGTCCTTGCTGCGATCGGCATCTGTAAAATACCGTCAAAGACGAGCTGATTAACTTGTCAAACTCGTTAATTATTAATGACTCGGATATGCGATAAGTCAGAAAAGGTAGTACAAAAGGTAATACGTATACAAAAAAACAGGTATTAAAAAGATTGATCTCAAGATAGTATACATGAGTGCAGGTGTAGTTGAAACGCAGCAAGGTGGAGGCGGATTGAGCCGTCCTCGATGATAGATGTGGAACAATACCCGGCGCGTATTAAGTGCAGGTGTAGTTGAAACGCAGCAAGGTGGAGGCGGATTGAGCCGTCCTCGATGATAGATGTGGAACAATACCCGGCGCGTATTGAGTGCAGGTGTAGTTGAAACGCAGCAAGGTGGAGGCGGATTGAGCCGTCCTCGATGATAGATGTGGAACAATACCCGGCGCGTATTGAGTGCAGGTATAGATGAAACGCAGCAAGGTGGAGGCGGATTGAGCCGTCCTCGATGATAGATGTGGAACAATACCCGGCGCGTATTGAGTGCAAGTATAGATGAAACGCAGCAAGGTGGAGGCGGATTGAGCCGTCCTCGATGATAGATGTGGAACAATACCCGGCGCGTATTGAGTGCAGGTATAGATGAAACGCAGCAAGGTGAAGGCGGATTGAGTCGTCCTCGATGATAGATGTGGAACAATACCCGGCGCGTATTAAGTGCAGGTATAGTTGAAACGCAGCAAGGTGAAGGCGGATTGAGTCGTCCTCGATGATAGATGTGGAACAATACCCGGCGCGTATTGAGTGCAGGTGTAGTTGAAACGCAGCAAGGTGGAGGCGGATTGAGCCGTCCTCGATGATAGATGTGGAACAATACCCGGCGCGTATTGAGTGCAGGTGTAGTTGAAACGCAGCAAGGTGGAGGCGGATTGAGCCGTCCTCGATGATAGATGTGGAACAATACCCGGCGCGTATTGAGTGCAGGTGTAGTTGAAGCAGCAAGGTGGAGGCGGATTGAGCCGTCCTCGATGATAGATGTGGAACAATACCCGGCGCGTATTGAGTGCAGGTGTAGTTGAAACGCAGCAAGGTGGAGGTGGATTGAGCCGTCCTCGATGATAGATGTGGAACAATACCCGGCGCGTATTGAGTGCAGGTGTAGTTGAAACGCAGCAAGGTGGAGGCGGATTGAGCCGTCCTCGATGATAGATGTGGAACAATACCCGGCGCGGCCGATTCCATCTCAATGCTTCCATTCCAATACACATTTATTGTACATCGGCCACGACGCAGCCCGCGGCGACTGTGAGCCTATATTTATAATGGCCGCCCATATGTGGCAGGCCCGTCGCCCCGGTAGCCCATAGCGCACTCTCACGCGCCCCCGCGGCGGCGTTACAGCGTTACACCCCTGCGTGTGCGTTATGTTCACCTAAACATACGTCTGGCCCGCATACCGCTTCGTCTTCCCATAACCGTCTTTTTATTACGGCTTTGATTAAGGGCCTTGTTCCAATTCTCGTGTTCCTGTTTCGTTACTGTTTCTGGTGGGACGTGATGAGCGTCTGTTTTGTTGGGTATGTAGTTTAAGTGTTCAAGTATTCGTTTCCGACTACTTATTCGTAATTTACATGGATTCACTGTAGATTATGGTGATTTTCTGACTGAGTCGAGATTTATTAAGATTGTCGCTTAGTTTTAAAATCTTCCTTTATGAACAGAATAAAATAATATATTTATACCTCCTAAACTGTTGTCCTTGTAACAAAATTACGTCACCAATCATATGATGTCACCAACCATATGACGCCACTAACTGTATGACCTTACTATTTCAGATGAAAATGAACATCACCCCAGGCGACATGTCCATGTCTAAATCTAAATCAATAATCCAAAATGAAAGGTGGAGGTTTGATAGCCTCTCTGATTAGATAAAAAAATACCGAAAAATTTGTAATACAAACGAATCTAGGTATATATAGACACAGAGTGCAAGAGGATAAATTGTACATTCATAATATACATTACTAATTAATTGATTAAGCGTTAGTTTACCTTTCATAATTTTGCTTGGATATTTTAGGGAAACCACCTATAGTTTTACTGTGCGTTTAGTTCATCGGTGTTTGGCGGTTTGAGCGTACCTTATCACTATTATTTATCAATATAATACGCATCTATTCGTTATTAATATAAACAAATGATTACTAAAGCTAATGAGCGAATTCCCAAGCGAGAGTTGTTACTTTGCAAAGGGGTTTCTGAAGTGAATGCTCAGTGTGTATCAAGAAGTCGGCAACACTAGAATCACCACCAGCAAATTACAGTATATTAAAATACCTTTTGTTCTGTTATGGTAATTGTTATAACTGAGGGCAATTGCATTGGAATCACCTCTCAGACTCCGTGCGCGGGAGAAGAATCCACCATTTCATCACAGAACAATGTTTAACTTTATGTAATCGTTCTTTGTTAGGGATTGCCTGTAATGGCTGGTATGTTTGCGAGGGCCCTTGGCGCGCCCGAGGCTTCTCAATTACGCAAGCTCGCGTGTGCGTGCGTATGCGTGTGTGTCTGTATGTGTGTGTGTGTGTGTGTGTGTGTGTGTGCACGCTGCCAGCACTATGCTAATGCGTGCTTTATGCTGTTGGACTTAACGGAGCATGACAGCAAATTATACATCTCCCGTACTCTTCTAATCAGAAGCAATCATAATTGGCCGCTGAGGCGACACGTGATTTGTGGACAAAAAGTCCTCTATGATATGTAACTACCTTAATCTCCTGGGGCAAACCACTTCTAGCCATGTAGATATTTGATGGTTATTGCAAGCCGTCTCCTCCGCTATTTGTTGTTACTTTTCTCTGATTCTAGCCATGTAGATTTGAGGGCTGACGTTTTGTTTAGCCTTTTGAAATATCTATGATCCTAAAATTTTAATCTCCTGCATTCTACTGTAGATTTGAGGGCTGACGTTTACCTTGTCAGGTCTTTATAAATTCTAGTTTTAAAATCCTCCTTTATGTTTCTGAATAGATTTATGACGTCATTGTTCAAAGCTCTCTTGTAAATAAATTAGATCCTGAAAATTTTTATTATATGTAACACTTTTGTTTATTTATGACGTTATTGTCACAAAGCTCTCTTTGCTAAATAACTCATGATCCTGTAAACTATTATCCATATCTTTTGATGTATTTGAGAGCTGACGTCTTGTTAAGTTTTTAATAATTATGATAAAACTATTATTTTATATTCTAGTGTAGATTTGAGGGCTGACGTATTGTTCACAAGATTTTCCGCTAAATAAATTCCATGATCCTGTAAATTTTTTATTGGGGGAATTCTAGATGTGATTTAACGTCTTGTTAGATTTAAATAACTCTCCATGATTATAAACTATATATTCAAACCACTTCTAGCTTAATTTGAGGGCTGATTACCTTGTTCACCAAGTCTCTCCTCCGCTAAATTCTCCATGATCCTGTAAACTACCTTACTTTGCAAACCACTTCTAGCCATGTAGATTTGACTGACGTTACCTTGTTCACCAAGCCCGTCTCTCTCCGCTAAATAACTCTCCATGATCCTGTAAACTACCTTATTCCTGGGTAAACCTTCTAGCCATGTAGATTTGAGGGCTGACGTCACCTTGTTCACCAAGCCCGTCTCTCCTCCGCTAAATAACTCTAAGATCCTGAAAAAACTACCTCCTCCACTCTCCTAAACCACTTCTAGCCATGGATTTGGGCTGACGTTACCTTGTTCAAAGCCCGTCTCTCCTCCGCTAAATAACTCTCCATGATCCTGTAAACTACCTCTCCACTCTCCTGGGGTAAACCACTCTAGCCATGTATTTGAGGCTGACGTCTTTTGTTCACCAAGCCCGTCTCTCCGCTAAATACCTCCATGATCCTGAAACTACCTCCTCCACTCTCCTGGGGCAAACCACTTCTAGCCATGTAGATTTGAGGGCTGACGTCACCTTGTTCACCAAGCCCGTCTCTCCTCCGCTAAATAACTCTCATGATCCTGTAAACTACCTCCTACTCTCCTGGGCAAACCACTTCTAGCCATGTAGATTTGAGGGCTGACGTCACTTTGTTCACCAAGCCCGTCTCTCCTCCGCTAAATAACTCTCCATGATCCTGAAAACTACCTCCTCCACTCTCCTGGGGCAAACCACTTCTAGCCATGTAGATTTGAGGGCTGACGTTACCTTGTTCACCAAGCCCGTCTCTCCTCCGCTAAATAACTCTCCATGATCCTGTAAACTACCTCCTCCACTCTCCTGGGGCAAACCACTTCTAGCCATGTAGATTTGAGGGCTGACGTCACCTTGTTCACCAAGCCCGTCTCTCCTCCGCTAAATAACTCTCCAAGATCCTGAAAAATTACCTCCTCCACTCTCCTGGGGTAAACCACTCCTAGCCATGTAGATTTGAGGGCTGACGTCACCTTGTTCACCAAGCCCGTCTCTCCTCCGCTAAATAACTCTCCATGATCCTGTAAACTACCTCCTCCACTCTCCTGGGGCAAACCACTTCTAGCCATGTAGATTTGAGGGCTGACGTCACCTTGTTCACCAAGCCCGTCTCTCCTCCGCTAAATAACTCTCCATGATCCTGTAAACTACCTCCTCCACTCTCCTGGGGCAAACCACTTCTAGCCATGTAGATTTGAGGGCTGACGTCACCTTGTTCACCAAGCCCGTCTCTCCTCCGCTAAATAACTCTCCATGATCCTGAAAACTACCTCCTCCACTCTCCTGGGGTAAACCACTCCTAGCCATGTGGATTTGAGGGCTGACGTCACCTTGTTCACCAAGCCCGTCTCTCTTCCGCTAAATAACTCTTCATGGTCCTGAAAACTACCTCCTCTACTGTCCTGGGGCAAAAACACTTCTATTCATGTAGATTTAAGAGTCTGGATCTAATAGTATTTTGTTTTCCTAATGCTTGTGGTACCGATGATAACATCAGGCACTGTATGTTGTATTCTCTTATAAAATAAATAGGTTAGCAGTGTCTGTATACCTTACAACCACGTAAATTCACAAAATGTTTCCTAAGTCTAAGGGGTTGGAAAATAGTTGATACTTATGCCGATTCCAGATATTCCTCGCTGCTTGACTCTTGGATAATCTAAACCTTGACTGTACAGTGGCAGATATTTGTCGTTCACTTAGACTTAGATTACGTCACCAGCTCAAGACCGGATCCGGGATTTGTCAATCGAAAGAAGCAACTCGCCAGGTAAACAAATACACGCAGATGCGTGCGCAGTGTTCCGAGCGGTGGCGGCCGTGTATCCACTATCCACGGCTACCGGAGGTCACCCGACACCTCGAGCCCGACTGATCAGCTGTTGCGGTGAGAACTTGAAATTAATCTGCGATTTGATTTTACGAGTGCGGTCTGAGTCCTGCTGCTTACGTCTAATGAAGACGTGGAGAGAGGCGTTGCGGCTTGTCTGCTCGATCTGAGGTCCCGTTAGTGACGGTTCTGTTTTGGGTCGTAGTTTCCCATTGGGTTTCCAAAAACATATGAAATTACATACACATATGTAATTATGAAATTACAATTATTACGTATAGTACTGAAGAAGGATGGAAATGTTTCAGCTGAGTCAAAAAATTAGGAGGCTGAATAAGTCGGTAGCTCAGTCGGTAGCTCAGTCGTAGCTTAGTCGGTAGCGGTATATAGTCGGTAGCGGTATATAGTCGGTAGCGGTATATAGTCGGTAGCGGTATATAGTCGGTAGCGGTATATAGTCGGTAGCGGTATATAGTCGGTAGCGGTATATAGTCGGTAGCGGTATATAGTCGGTAGCGGTATATAGTCGGTAGCGGTATATAGTCGGTAGCGGTATATAGTCGGTAGCGGTATATAGTCGGTAGCGGTATATAGTCGGTAGCGGTATATAGTCGGTAGCGGTATATGGTCGAATTACGTGCTCACCTCGTAATCCGAGGCTTCCTTTTCCGGTCCCAGTTGTAATTTGTAATTTAGGCTATTAATTACCTATCCAGCCAAATTTTGACATTAGATAGTTTCAAAATTTGTCATTGAATTGCTATAAGCATTCTATTTCCAAATTATTACCTCTTAATACCCTTTCCCCTCGTTCCATGCTCTTCTACTATGGCTTAATATTCTGAATGAGAGTATCCGGTTAGACAAGTCACAAATCCATCTAGGCACATTATACTTGTAGGTCTATACAGGGTTAGAGCCAGACAATGTGTAGGTACCGCCTCCAGCCCCCTGTACAAGGGACTCTACAGATGTGAAGTATCTGCGGCCACAACTCACCGCCACAGATCCGCTACTTTCCTCCATTTTTTGATTTCTTTATGAGAAAGATTATAGAATTAAATAATTCTAGTCTTTAAGTATATTACTTGTACTTGACAAACGTACCAATTAATGGATTAAACTAATTTGAAATTATTTTTTACTTTTAGTATTTTGTATTTTTATACATGACTTTTTTCACTTTGTGTGGCTCCTTTGGAAACTATTAAAACATTTATAACTATGATATAATTATTGATTTGTTACAATATTTTACTTTTACGTGACGATGTTACATTATTCTGCATCAAGTTCATTTAAAATATTATTGAAAATAATCTACTATGCATACAACATTACGCTTTGAGGAAAATAAATTGTTCCTTGGAGGAAAATGGATATGTCTTTAATCTGGGGAGGGGATATTGGCAATCCATCAAACCAACATTTGAAACGAAAGTGAAGTCATATAATAAGATAAGATGTTTAGAGGAACTGAAAGAATTCCCTTTACGCATATCTACGAATGAAGCTGTTTCCCAAAGGGAAATCGATACGAAATTGATAATGATAAAATCGTTTAATTGATTTACACGCGATTGTTTATCGAATACATATAACTTTTGAAATACCTACGATTATATATTAAACATCCGTCGTATTCTCCGATATGCTCAGTTTTATAAACCCATTACAGTTTACTCGCAGCGCAGCGGTATGGCACTGGTTTATCGAAGCGACTACACGTTAGATGTATCGATATATTTGCAACCGATTGCGGCACCGGTGTCAATGGGGCCAAGCGTATGGTAAAGCATTCAACAAGACACACGCCGCCCGCTTGGAGTGTTTATTCAACAAATCCGCGCTCATTGTTTGTAAAGGAACTCGCCCCATTGTTGGCGATTTGTTTTATACGCTGGGTGGAAAAGAACTCAGTCGCGATATTACAATCGGTCAACGTTCGGAAATTATGGATGAAAATTATGTCGTTGGTATATTTCTTCGTGTTTCACTAGATCTTAGCGTTGGAAATTTGTAACTGTGGGATTATTCAAATTTTTAATAGTATCCTAATCTTAGCTTTTATTTTAATATGCTAAAGCTTACAGTATACTGTATACAGCTTATTACTATGCTTAGTCACAATTAATTACCATTTCATTACCGAGAAGACTTTCAGTACTTAACGATTTTCTTTACCTTGGCTCCATTCTTAGGCCTATTTACTCAACAAAGAGTTAATCCTCCAAGTCATGTTGGCTTGGTAAATTATCAACCCAAAATAGATCCAAACTTTTATTTTAGTAAAACCACGTAATTAATTTCCTTTACACGAACTGCATCACAGCTTTACAGCTTCTACCTAATTTAGTAAAGACAGTCGGAGATTCCTGGTTAAGTTAGACTTCGAGCTTGAATTTTCCGCCTCCCTCGATGAGTGTTGACTAAAAAATCGACATCGACCTTTTAGTCAAACACGCATACTTCTTCTATAATTTTGGAGCTCCGGAGATAAAATAATTCATAATAGCACATTTAGGCCACGACGTTTTACTTGTTCATGGTTATGTCTGTTTGTGTTAGGTTATGCTAAACCACAGAGAAAAATGTTTACATTTACTTCCCTGTGGACAATAAATCATAAAGGGAATGATTCCAGTTCACCTAAACAGGTGTTCTTATGTTTCAAATTTTCGTCTTACAAATTGCTAACATCCCCCCCTAGAGCTAAGACATTTCCATATCAAAATAAATCTATTTATTATCTACACGTAATTCCTGGCTATCCAGTGTGACGGATTTGTGTGTCATGTGTGCTATAATCATGGACCTTCCTACCTTGGAAGGTGTCCTGCAAGAAGGATGTTTGCTTTATATCCAACATCGGTTGGAGGAAGTGTACTGTTCTTGGGCTTGTACCCTCAATTAAAACGATGAGGACTCCTTGTGGCATATCCTTTCCTGGTTTGAGAGACGCGGGTCTTGTTAAATACAAGCATGGATCCTCTTAGGCCCGAGCCCGTGTCTGGTTTTTGGAGGTTCTTTTTACTTCTTTTCTTTTCTTCCCGGTGGATGTACAATATTCAAGAGGAAGAAGTTCCAGCCAGGAGACTGTCCTGCACCAACTTCCACCCTCGTCCCCCAGGTAGCACCTCGAGGCACGGGCGGGTCACCAACCATGGCTAATGCGGCCCGTGATCCATGACCGCTTATGGCGACTTATCACAGTGTTTAGTGTGGCCAATCAGAGCGCGACCTGGCACGAGCCTCCAAGGTTGTTCTCACAATCGCAGGTCCGCAGGCACGATATTTGGAGTTGTGTGTCATTCTAGTTGCGTCACCCTTCACGGGTTATGATCCACGGGTAATAATGAAATAATCGCTCATTTTCCGATAGTTCAGTACCGATATTTTGTTTTGTTTTGAGTCTTTCTACGCCTTTCAGCATGTTTAACGTTTTAAAGGAGAACTGTCTAAACACCGGCCTTGTTACTACCTAACGTCGACCTGTTGTTAGGAAGCATCATTAAGTAACAGCCCAGTGCCAAATGACAACTGGGTTAGATTTGACCCTTGCGGCATTCGACTTTGTGTTTTGAAGGGGGGCTCTGTAACCACTCTATCACCCAGCCAAATTATAGTATGTATTTTTATGGGATTTCCATTAGTTTACTACCAGTCGGAATATATCATAGAGAAAGGCCCTCCTGCAAAAAAAATGAATTCTCTAATCCAAGAATTTGTTACTTGTAATATATATAAATGACTGTTAACGATTCACTTAATTTTTTTGAAGGGCTTTTACTTATTTCATTTCTTTTTTATTTTATACTTGGTTGAAAGACATTTATGGATTTTGCAATTCGTTATTAATTCCTTCCAATAAAAATTACTTCATTGTACGTTTTGGTTTAAAGGTGCATTAAAATATTATGAAACAAAACTATATTTAATCTAAATAATTTTGTTCAAAATTAACGAAAAAGCGGCAAACAATCTGATGTGACCTCTATAAAAATTATGAGTGGTTCAAATTGGTTAGGTTGTTAATTTATTGTTCTTCAGCGTCCGTGAATTCATTGGTTAGAGCTACTACTAAGAAAATTTATACGGACCATAATTTCTTGGCATTATTTTATACATATTAGTAATAACAACAGTACGGTACAACATAACCGAATCAAATAAATATTTGTCAATATGACAAACAGAGGATGTAAAAATTCTCAGTAAAGAAAGTAAAAAATCAATAAGTGTTTACAAATTGATGTAAGTGACCTTGACAGCGACTGGCTTACTACCATTTGACCTTGACCTCCACACCTGCTCTTATCAGCTTCTGATACTGATAACAAGTTTGTCCGATGTTTTTTACTGCTCACTACTTTTGCCACCGATGCGTAACCGTCTTCTCTGCCGTGAAATATTAATGGACGATAAAAAATTACTTAACTCAATTGCCACATAAAAATCTGTTCTTCAATCGTAGAAGAACAGAATCGTGATTTTTTTCCATTATATTATCCGACCACTCTTTATCTAGCTCCTTAAGGTGTTTTATTACACCAGAACAAATGTAATTTTTTCAAGAAAAATAACCAAATAATCGCTTGCTATCGTCAATTTTCATTATTGTATAATAACTGGAGTTTGTACAGCTTTAAAATACAATTTTTATTTTTCAGTTAAAAAACATTTTATAATTTAGCTTTGTGCATTATTCAATATAGAATTATAAAATTTAATGTAGGTCTGGCATTAAATCCTTTGACAAACATTGATCGGTAGAAGACTGGGTTTAACAGTTGATCAAAAATTATCCAATAATAGGATTATTTTAGAAAAGCAATATAACCCACTTATGGTTTTATATAGTTTATCATTAGAATGTTACTGCATTTACTTGTAAATATGATTTCTTTCAATAGGACTAAGGTACCGTAACTTCATTCTTATTGTACTAAGTTTGTGTTATTTTACCATTTTCCACGTCTTTCAACATTTTGATAGATGCGGAAACAGTCCAAAACCTATTTTAGATTGATAGTCCACATCTCAAAATTTTTGAAGGTATGGAGATATAGTTCAATTTGAATTTCCAGTACAAACGTTGTAGTTGGACTTCATAGTTATTTGTTGTTAGTTTGTGTTTTTAGTTTGTGTTTTCTACGCCTTTCCTCATTTTTTAACATTTATATAGGGAACGGTCTAAACACAGGTTTTTACTACCTGATGTTGCTGTAATGAAAACTGGGTTCAGATTCGACATCCGGCTATATCCAGGTTTAAAGGCGGGTACTATAAGTGAAGTGTGATAGGTAGTGAAGTAGGTTCTACCGCTATCTCTTTGGAAGGTTGCGTTACTTACTTGTTTTCATTGTGTTACTTACCCGGCACACTCCACACTCCACCCATCGCAGCTCGAAGCCGGTGTGCGTCAATGCAGTCCGCCGCTGTTAAGTTTTATGGAGGAAGCTGATTGCCGTAAAATGGTGATAGACCGGCCGTTACCGTGGAGGAGACCGATTTCCGGCTGCCGGCTGCGGGGACCACACTATGCGCCATCAACGTCCGCATTGCGACCTCGTACAGGACGCTGGCTCATGGCTCGTGGCTCATGGCGCGGGACGGTAATGAGCCACGGACTACTGCGTCCGGTCCGGAGACGCTACCAGGCTGCATCCTCGTGCACTAGGACCGTCTAGACGTGTCCTGTAATCCATCGACTTGTGGATACTCGTAGTTATGAGCGGTGGTCGGTGGATGTGATACTCCCTGGTGTGGATTAACGTCTGCTACGTTCATCCGGAAAGACCATCGGTTCGTAATTCAGAAGCAAAAGGGGTTCGTATCCCGCGTTAAATTGTAGGTCCCTTAGATGCTATCGGTTGTTGGGCTATTAGTTATTAGTTCCGTCTAAGGAAATGTCAGCCTTAGTCAGTAACAAAACAATTCGTTCTTAAACTGGATTGAATTCGTGGTTTAAAATACTTACCTGGATAGGTCGCCATTTCGATTACCTTTCGAGTAGGATCTAATAGTAATGATTCTTTGTTTGAAATTCATTATTGGTGATGATCCTATTCATTCAGTTGACTTTGAGCCTTTGTGGCGAGTGGACGTGTTATGTTTCTTATGTGCGTAATTATTGTTAGCGTATGGTTTGTTTGTAAGTTTTTTGACTGCTTTGAACGTTTTGGTTTCCAGCTTTATGCCAGATTAGTCCGGATTATGCATTAATTGTGTTATGTTTTAAATATTAGTTCGCCTGAGGACGGGATCAGATTCCAGATTTAGAAACGTTGTGAAACTTAGTTTCACTTAAAATCGTGATGGAAAATGTCCGAAATAAAAATATAAATAATATAAATAGTAATGATAGTGGGTTGCGACATTATCATACAGCGAAAATCATTTGGTGGATTTAGAACCCGGGACCTCTTCCCCTAGATTAGTGCGTCTTCACTACAAAAGGTCAACAATATAAAAGAAGATCGGCTGAAATATAAACGTTGACTTCATGAAAAGCGATAAATTAATAGAAATCATAATGTGGTCAGAGCAATGATTAATAGTGGCAGTAAGGGGTTTCTAGCAACAAGCACATTTATCTATTGTTCTCAAGCTTAGACTTTTTGACCCACAATGTCCCTATTTTAGGAGCATACACAAATCTAGTTGTTTTAGTCCCTTGAAAAGTTATAAAACTTATAGAAAAAGTTATAAGACTGGGACGGTGGCGACGTCCTGTAATCCAGCTACTTGGAGGTCACGAATTGTGGATAGTTGTGAGAGGTGGTCGGTGGATGTAGTGTTCTCTTGTGTGGATTAACGTCCGCACTATTGAATACTACGTTAATCCACAAAGACCATCCTCATAATTAGACCAATTTGTAATTCAGAGGCCGTGGTTCGGATTCCACGTTAAACTGTAGGTCCATTAGTTGCCATCGGCTGTTGGGCTATTAATTAACAGTCCTGTCTAAGGAACATGTCAGCCTTAGTCAGTAACAAGACTACAAGATCGCGCCACAATCATCTTACATTCATTACTCATTCATACTTGGCTTAACCTGGGTAGGTCGCCACTTCAGTTAAAAGTATAAAAAAGTATATTTTTTATATTTGTTAAGATAGCGGTTCAAATTTTGATGTTTGAATATAGTTTACACTGTCGTTAAATAGACAATCCCTAAAGAGACTTTGAAGGTCACTGAATAGCATACGGGTTACCCCGAGCCTGGGGCATAGAAGAATTTTGAGGCAGATCACTCAACTCTGTCTATCAGAATATCTCTCCATGGAAAGCCATGCGTAGTGCCAGGTTACTCTCTGGAAGCTGAACGAAATTTCGAAGAAGTAAGTAAAACGTTTGTTTAGGTCCCCAAACATTAACATTTGTTATTATACCGGTTGTCTCACCTAAAGTGAACCAATTACCTTTTACACTATGAGTATGACAGCAAACTTCTTATGGGGAACTCCCCTTTATTTTTTGAAGAATTTTAAAATTAGTTTTAATCCGAAAAATAAGGCCGACAACTTGAACATTTCTTATGAAACACCTCATTTTTATGATGTTTTTTGATAGGTTAGGCAATTTTAAGAAGTTTTCTTTCATATGTATAGTATAAAAGTAAAAGCTAATTAGTGACAATGTACGCAAATTGAACGCAAATTACTAATTAAAGGGATATTTTATTAGGTCGTGAATGTACTTCAACACTTACATTAGGGGTCATATTGCAAATTTAGTGGTTATAGTAGTAATTATTCGTTAGAGAACACGTGAATAAACGACTAAACACCTCTCAGTTGGCAAACCCTACACGACTTCACTTGTCATTACGGTGTACGTAAACATTAGTAGCCAGCTAGCTTGCTTGGTTAAATGTTCATTTATGTTTTCTCCCAGGTCCAGTATGTTTATTTATTCCATTTAATCGGGTATTCTTGTTTTGCTCTGAAAGACTTGCAAGTGTATGCATTAACAAAAAAATAATAGACTGCTTTTGTCTTTAGAACTTAATTTTATTTATATTAGTAAATAATAGTTTGGGACATCATTTATATTTATTTTCGTAGTTTTTTCTTTTGGATTCGTTTTTTAAGTTGGAAATAAAACTGTAATATAATTTCCTTATTTATATGCATTTATTATGCAATTCTTTGTGAATGAATCGTAGAACTTTAGAAAACTCAATTTGTTTCTAATACTTGAGAGAAGTATCATTTGGTCCTATCGATAGGTAATAAGAGATAATAAAAATGTTTTCTATTAAGCTATCAAGTTTTACATTTTAGATATCTTTTTTTTAACTAATTCAAATAAAATTTATATTTCAGAGTAAACTTTTTACATGCAGTATGTAAAATGTTCTCTTTAAATGCTTGAGAAATAATTAAAGAAATTAATTAATAACTAAAGAAACACTTAGAATACTTAATGTTATTCCTTTATTCTTTTTGCAGCTCATCACAACCTGTTATCGCCACTTACAGCCAGAATGAGGTGCGTATATATGTTTTAGGGAGCCGCCTTAGCCACCATTCACAACCAGTTTTCACCAGTCAGGTGACGCTCTGAGCGCGCTCGCCTCTCGTGGGCGGTGTCACCTGTTTCACTGACCTTACCTTTGCCCCCCGGGTTTATTACCCTGTTTCCAACCTGCCCAATATGAATAGCCCCCATTTATTGCCAGTTACCTGTTCACTGCTTACATGCGGCTCTTTCTCCACTCCCACGCTCTCTCCTTCCCGCGGAGTTCTTGTCGTTTGTAATCTTTCTTAATTCTATATGAATAAGGCAGATTTATCTGTCCATGTTAGGGGAATTTTCCCACCTCCTAGGGTGTCAGTCGTTATTCTTCTAGAATAATCAACAGCGATTTTGGAAAAGCAGTTGCTAGTTACTGAGATGAGGTTAAATTTCTCAGTTGTAAAATATGAATCATGCCATAATGAAGATTTTCTTCTAAGAATTTTTATGAAAGTGTTGAATTATGTATTCTGGATTTGAAATAAATTGGCTCGGGTATTTTCACCGTAAGCTAAAATTTCCCTGATATATTTTGCCAACACTCCCTCAAGAAGATTCTGGGTATGGGGAATTTTTAAATTTATTTAAATCAATAAATCATGTCGTTCTAATACATTAATCTTGATTTTTTATGAATTAGAATAGTAAATGAACTTAACATTCATGATTCGTCTTCATTAACCTGATCGGTTTGTTTAGAAATTTTCTCTATTGATGTATTGTTTGATGAGTTTGTTTTTCGTGTGGCTTAATGAGCTCAAATTTACTCATCTTTCTTATCTTTTCTACGCAGATGAGTGAACCCGAGAAAAGGATTCTCTCATCTTTCAAGAGCTGAAGACAATGTTAATCATTATGTCTTCACATGACATTATTAAATTTTCCGAAAATGATTTAATTCATAGTTTTTTTTATAATCAACATGTCTTATTTCAATTATACATTTTAAAGAAGACATAATGAGACATAAATGTAAAGAAATTAGTTGTATTAAGACTAAAACCCATTGCACAACTTTCAAAATAGGTTTACCAAAGAGCAACTTTATTCAAAGTCATATAAAGTTTCTGGTGTAATTTTTAAAGTCAAAACATCCTTTGTAGATACACTATTATGTACGTATATTTTGATTAAAGAAGGAATTGCGAATTTTTAACAACCAACTGTGGCGAAATTTAAAGAAATTAGTTATAGTTTGATAAAGGATAGTTGCTCAATATTGATTCAAGTCTTGATTTTTCTTATTTGTTCAGTTTTTTATTACCATTTATGTACTTATGTTAATAATATGTTTATTCCTTTAATCCAGACACATTTGCTGAAATAAAATAAATACCTGTAACTAGGCCTACGTTATCTCATTGTCCAGTGTGTGTGACAAACGTTTAATAAAAGTTAGCAAATTCACTTTTGGCTACAGTAATTATTGTTATATAATAAACAGAAAATACGGTTTCATTTATTGCAACAGTATACTGTAGAAATTCAGGACTTGCGCTATTGACCTGTTATAGACAAACATGAAAAGGGACAGGATATAGGATAAAATATAAGACATGTATTTGGACAAATATTGTTTATTCAAAATATTTTCCGATGCTGTAAAGATCTTGCAGTTAGGATTATTTCATGAGATGAATATTGAGCACTCGACATGGGAAAAATAACTTAATGTATTAATGATCAATAAATATGAAAAGAAAGCTTAAAGGTGTCAGTGCTGTCCAAGGGGGTTGCAATTGTCCCAGAGTGGCTGACCATGTGAAGTGAAGGATAAACAACTTCTAAAAATATATCTGGTCCAATTACTAGATTTCGTGTATTAATAGGAACAAAGGAAAAGAATAAGTTGGTTGTGTTGTTTTGAGTATAAGTAATAAGTTGTTGTCTGGGACGATGCAACCCGCTTGCACTGATCTGAACTATAGTAACGGGCTACCGACTTAGTATTAACATCACAATAAATTAACAAATAACGATACATACATTCATTTGCCTCGTTTATTTCAACAACAATAAATGCCATCAAACGAAATATTCTCAAAATTAACTAATAAAATATATTCAAAACTAAACAGAACTGAAACGATGGAATGGAATAAACAAGGCAAATTGTTAAAGGATACACAACTATATCTCCATTCATATCAACATTACAATATTACAAAATAATTTATATAGTACAAAAATGGCTTCAACATTTACACGACTCGTATAAATACAAAGAGAATATCAAAATAACTTACCCCTAGACTACCTGTGGCACATAGATGAGTCGGATAGAGCAGTAATGCCCAACAAAGAGGGGGAAAGCGAAAACGAAGCATAAGCGAGGAAAGAAGGAAATGAAACGTGTCGCTTCTATCAGTGGATTTATTTATTGGATCTTTTGATTTAGACTTTACACGATTCAATCGTTAACCGATATGACAACCATGCGAAATTCTTATCATTACCTATTTCTTGTTGTTCAGGTTTGTTTTTAAATATTCAAAGGTATACTCTCAAATAATAGGAATTCGTCATTAAAAAACTAAATTTTTACTATTTTTTGTTATTTTGTTTTGGTTGAAACAAAAGGGCGGATTAATAAGAAATGAAATGGCGTGTTTGTAGAGAGCTTAACTTGCCGCGGTGGAACTTCTGCAGTAACCGGTTGTCTGTCTATCATTAAATCAAGTATGTTTACTAATTAATTACTTTATTTTTCTATTTGTAAAATGCCCGTTCTACTCAAATCTAAAAGTAAAGCTGATATGTTCTAACAGCTGTACTTCTCACTAATATCACAATTTCTTAAGACTTTCCCTTCAGCTTTCCCTTGAAATCAGGAGAGTAAATGTGTTAATCTATACTTAATGTACGCGTTAATTATCTTATATTACATTAACAATGATCTGAGTAGGCCTCGATTTATTAGTTGTTCTACATTTGATTACTTTATATAGATTACTCGAGCATAGCTGTCCACTACGTATTCATTTTATAAAATACAATGCTATTTCACAACCATCCTGAGTATTTCTGGACATCCGATACAAAAATAACATTTCAGACATTTTATGTAATTAATAATTAGCAGTAACAATAATTAAAGATTGGTTGGACCTTCCAATGTATTAATACGTAACAATAATAGCAAATCTAATAACATCGACAATATCCTTGTGAAATAATTATCCATTGCTGATTTCAAATACAAATACAAAACATCTATCTAGTCTACTTCCATATGTATAGCACAGCACACATCAGACTGACACAGACCCTGGTTTCATTTCAACGTTGAGATTTCACAGACGTATTAGGCCAAAAAGCTAACCTACTTAATAAAGCATAACGAAAATACAACTGCTGTTTAAACGGTAAATCTAACGCGAAAACAAGTATAAAATGTATAAAAAGAATGTAACAGAGTGCACGCGTACACGGAGTACAAAACATAGATAACAATCATCACTAACAACAGTCCCGGGATTCTATAATGTATATAAAATATGTCATCTGTGATTCAACATGAAAAGCGATATAACACCAACATAGCAACATGAACAAGTTGAGCATATAACAACCGAATCGGCTACTGATCCCACTGACAGCTACAGGGTCGCCTGCGCGTGGACGTGGAAGATCGGAGGCGCTGAATGTCACTGGGAGGGGTAATTACTGAACACTTCGGTGTGAGACAACCTTCAATAGAGGGATTGCTTTTTATCACTACTCTCATGGTTCCATTTCGCTCTCTTCTTATTATTTTAGTATTTTATTAACTTTTTGTTAAGATTATGTTCAATCTGAGCAACTACATTAACTTATTGTATGATATATTTTCATTTGCAAAAACTATGTTCCATTATTCTTTGACAAGTGTATTTTTAATATGTTTCATCACCTCGAGCGTTAAAGCCCAGAATTTTCCAAATATTTAAGAATCAAAGTCTAGTTACAGGATACAATTGTGAAGATAACTTTGAATATTCGCATAGATACTACGAGGCACAGGTGAAGGCTTCGAGGGCCAAACATCGGCACTTGCAGAACGGCCAGCGCCCATTTCATAGAAAGCTAAGAATTTAATATATTAGTTTTATAGATAAATCTCTC
Organism: Nephotettix cincticeps; assembly: GCA_023375725.1. Lineage (NCBI taxonomy): Eukaryota > Metazoa > Arthropoda > Insecta > Hemiptera > Cicadellidae > Nephotettix > Nephotettix cincticeps. Next base: position 27,386,182 of record CM041785.1, read on the forward strand.
TCTACAATATACCACCAACCGTCCGGCAGCTGATGTCTGACGAGAACATCACGTAGGACGAATAGGTTACAGGTTCCAGGGCATGGCACAACAGCTGGAAGATCGCTTGAAGAATATACACGAAGGGGAAGTGCGAACTCTTTGGTTTACTTGACGAAGACTTGTCGTCTTGCTCAGTCCAGGTCGCCGACGGTCTCCATGGGCGAGATGGGCGTCGGCGAGGGCTCCTCCGGGTCGGGCGTGGACCCTGGCTCGTAGCGCGCGTGCGTACGCATATGCCTGGTGATCATGTCGCGCCGACACGCCGCGTACGGGCACTGCGGACACTTGTACGGTTTCTCGCCGGTGTGCGTACGCTGGTGCGTTGACAAGTGGTCCGACCTGGAGAAAACTTGACCGCACACTCGGCAAGTGTACGGCTTGACGCCGGTGTGCAGCCTCATGTGCCTGGTGAGCATGTCGCTCCTGGCGAACGATCTCTTGCACACCTCACACAAGTACGCCTTGGACGAGGAGTCACTGCTCTGGGTCCTGCTCTTGTGCCTGGAGGCCATGTGTTTGGCGAGGCGGTCGTGTAGGCTGAACATCTGGCCGCAGACGGGGCAGACGTAGGCGACGTCCGAGCCGGGCGGCATCTCTTCGACCACCGGGTAGACCTCGAGGTTGTAGCGCACAGCTACCGACTCCTTGGTTGTGGGGGACGCCACGTCGCCTTTGACTACAGGTACTGAGACGGCACCCCATGGAGGTAGCACGCCGTAGGGAAGCAGGTGGGGTGGCAAGAGGAAGCTGGGTTCGCTGACGGGAGAATCCGTACTCGTGGAACTGCTGAGACTTTTCATCGAGAGATCCAGTGGAGAGTCTTGCGGTGTCGAACGATCGGACTCCAGCGACCCGTAGAGATGAGTTAGAGTTAGAGGATGAGGAATCGACTTCCCGTGTTGCCGCAGAACTGTTCCTCTCTCCGGCGTCCCCTTTTCCTTGTCCGTTCGTTCCGTCTTCGCCTCGAACCAAAGAGGAAGATCGGAGTCGGAGTGACTTCTCCGTCTAAAATAATCAGGCAGGTACTTAGAATGCAGATATCGTTCGAAACTGTACACAGGGGCAGCCACTGGGGAGACAGGGGTCAGGGGAGACACAGGGGACACGGAGTAAAATCTGTCGTGTGGAAGCGGTGGCATCCCGACTCCCGAGGAGCAATGCGCACAGGAACAACCCGGGTATCTCGACTGAGGACTGACGTGAGAAATCTCTTCGTCAGTATGCAGTTCGTGAAACTGTTTCACTTGTATTCTAGGAGGAGGAGGGGTACACGCACTACCACTTTCCGCCTCCTCGTCTATACTACTGTCCTTGAGTCTCAAAGGGCTAAAACTAATTTTGGGTGAGTCGGTGTTAGAACTATGGGGACTCCTGTTGGACGACGACGCGGGACTGAAGACGTCCTCGACCTCATCCTCGCCCTCGGACAGCCTGGTCTGGCCGTCGAACCGGAAGATGGCGGGATCTCCCGCCTGCGGAGCCATTTGCTTTGGCGTCTTAAGCGCCGGGGCCTCGACGCACTCCTGCTTCACCTTGATCTCCGTGTTGTTGTTGTTGTGGTGTGGGCTGTTGTTGTTGACGGTCACTTGGTTGGCCAGTTTTCCCACTACTTCGTTGAGTCTCTTCCTCTTGCGCTGCTTGAAAGAGATGAACGGCAGGTTGTTGTTGTTGTTAACATGGTGGGGGTGTGTGACGGGGACGTGGGCCTCTGCCATAGCCATCAGCAGTACGCAGCGCATGGACGCTGCCTCCCTCCTCCTCTCCGACTCGGCACCTCGCTGGTCTCCCCTCTCACCATCTCGGGGCACCGCACGCTGCCATCGGATCACCAAGCGACTCTGTCACTAGCCTCTCACAGTCTCTGATACAGGGGGAGGTGCTTGTTGAGCAAATCTAGGACGATCTTCACCTGTGAACATTAATGAAACTATTCAAATCCACTATACAGGACTATTAATCTTTACAAAGTAATTATACCTATAAGTCATCAAAGCATGTAAAACGAAAGAAATCTGTTATAAAACATTTATCCTAAAATGTAAAATCTATAAGCAATGAATAATTAATTTCAATGCATATTGTAATTTTAATTTATTTATAGTCAGCAAATTATAAAATACGATATTTTTGTCAGTGTCAGACCTATTACTTTAATTGGGTTCGCTTCTAATCTTCGTAGACATTTACTATTAAAAACACAACTTTGTTAATATCAGCCTAATCGTGGGTCTTACACAGTTCTTATCAGACATTATCACTGAGATGAGCTAAAGGTCAATTTTTATTAGGCCTATCACGGTTGCGAAAGACTTCTTTTCTTTATCGCGCTCGCTGGTCAAGTTTGCAAAGATCACATTCAACCGTCTCATAATGAATCAACTTTCAATTAAATAAAGCAGGTCAAAAAATGTACAGGTCTGGTTCGACACCATTGCAAACAAGTTAGATACGTCTTATTAGGGGGAAAAATAAGTGGAGAAGGAAGTGCCTTTGTGAACAGTTTCCAGTAACGGGAATAACTGCCATAACTTTGGCTTACGACCCGCTTTGTTGGCTTCTTACTTAGAGGTACTGGCATGAGCGGTCACGTGCCAGGCCATGAACCCCATAAACCCTGTCCTACCCTCCGGTGCCCAGGGAGTGGACTAAGATTTACACCGATGCACCTGCTCATCTTACTTCTAAATTCATAAGCCGTCTAGTGTTTCCTGGAGTAATCCATTGCAAAAGTCATTGTTTCGTAAACTGAATCGCACGCTTGATAACGTTTATGTATAAAATGTAAAATGATTATTAACATACAGTCCAGAAATAGTCCAAACATTTTACATTTATGGAAAGTAAATGGTACTAGAAATTACACCGTATTGAGATATGATTTGATTCCAAGAATGAATATGAAAGCTATTAACCCTAATTATTAAATTATAATATCTTCCGATGGATATGGCGATCCGGTATTGTGCACAGTGACTCTGTTTGATTCACCTTAAGTGAATGTAGGTTCGGAGGTGTTGGAATCATGTCCCCAGAAGGATTGTACGAGAGGTCTAGTTGGGTCACCTCCCACGACTACACTGTGCATTACCGATGGTAGTGACTACTATGATCCGTCATCCCACACTTCATAACATCGGAAATCAAAACGCATAACTACAGAGCAATCGACGGGCCGTTCAATGCTAAACACCTGTCAGAAATCGATGGATGCCATCACCGGAGAAGATCTGTGTTCGGAGAACGGGTTACTGGTACTTGTAATTGATACAGTCGGGCTCTAAACCGCCCGCTCTCTACAATTACTAGAACACAACGTGGTTTATAGTAGTGGAGGCCAGTTGTAACCACGGTGTTTCTGGTAATGGAGCCCAGGAGGCCGGGAGCTATCTAGCAAGGTCACCTTCAGCACAGCTTAAGCTTCTAACTATCTGGACATGAATCGAATGTGAACATCCCAAAATATTTCCATGTGCATCCTTTGAAGTAAAACAAACGGTTCGAATATTCACCGTTCCAAACAGGATACGTTCTTTAGTTTTCGTGGGGAATATCTGAATTCCAAAATATTTTTCAGCAGGATTTCCCATATGATTTTTAAACCCCCCAATTGAGCAACATTTGTTGACTAACACTTGAGTAGTTTATATATAGATTAGATTCGCACTTATTTAAAATAAGTCATTTTATTTAAAATATTCTGCATCTTTATGAGATTTTTAAAGATATAGGGCACACAATTTATAAGTTGATGTACGTGCAAAAAGAAGTGTAAACAATTTACAAAGGAGAAATGGTCGAAAAAGTCTACAGAAAGATTTCATTTTGGTCGATCGAAGGTAGGCGTAGGTGTAGAAGACGAAAAGTGAAATTAATTTTCGTTATCGAGAAATATACCATTTAATCTGTATACTTCATCATTCCGATTCCACGACTGTTGGAAGTGTCAAACTATTGAAGGTTCTGTATTATTTAGTAGAAGACAATATCACTGCCAGTCATGTTTCAACAAAGACCATTGTGATAATTTGATAATGACTACAGTAACTGACCATCGCGGGTATCGCCTTCGCACACCTTCCCGCTTGCGCCGCCAGGTAGCGCAGTCAGTTACTCGCCGCGGGCTCTCCCTCTACTCTGCAATTATTTGATTTGCTGAATTCCTCCAGGTTTCGTTCCACAGATTCTCCACGGATGTTTCGAACGGTGAAACGCAGATGTTTGCTTCTGCACCACGTGTATGCTGGTGAGTATCAGTCGGTGCTGCGAGGACACTTGCCAACAATGTCTGATAGTGAAGATGTGAGAGCGATCAGTCGCTGATCGGTGTGGCATTAGCGGCGGTTGGACTACAAACCAGTTCAATATATTCTGTTCTGTATAGCCTTAAGATGCAGTAAAATATGAGTTGAGTGGAAACCATGGAAGTATGCGGGCGGGAGAAAGTGCGCGAAGCTCCTACAACATGTAGTTTATCTGCCCGCTCCGTACTAACACTCACTCATGACCGCGTAATGGAGACTTATCGATGAATTCCTTCATTGTTTACAGGTGACATCGTTGTTGTAATGCGGTATATTTAATAGCTTTAACTTTCAAAAGCTAAACCGGTCCTCGTTTAAAAAGCACGAATATATTTTCGTGAGTTCTGACAAAATGTTGTAATTGAACACATCCGAGATATTGTAATAGCGACCGGTATAAAACACCAAAATCTGTTCAAACAAGCTCCACGGGACTTGAAAAGTTATTTCAATCATCAACTTATTTTACGACCTCATTAACAAACCCCTAATTCTCACTAGTCCCCATTTCCAGAAACGTCCAAAAAAGTGGGAATTTCTCAGAAACCGGTCAATTTGTGAGGAGGACGCGGCAAAAGAACACACGCTTACGAGGCGGCGACCGCGTATATCTGAGGAGGTGGTGTTTAGTTTTAATTACGGGCATATTCCATTAGAGAAGTGGCACTGAGTGTCGAGGCGACGGTGGCGCGGTGGGTGGCGACACGTCTAACCACGCCACCTGCTCGGAACTCGCTCTCCTCCTCCGCTCCGCTCCGCACTTCCGCATTATCATAATTCCGTATTTTGTTTTATGCAAATTCAACTTGTCAAGCCGCTCATATGTTTGCAAAATAATTGATGCAGAGTCATTAAACGCGCTTGGGCGGCTGGAATACGAACTATTTGGATGGACCTGAAGGATTACAGAGTTTCCGCAGAGCGAGGGAACGTGTAAGGGCTTGTGCTCCTTAGTTTAAAGTGTAAACTGTACTTTCTATTGGATCTCGTACCTGATCAATGAAAAGTAAATCTTAAGACTCGAAGTCTTTTACAACAATATTTTACTTTACATTGTAGTGTTCTGTTTAAGCAAGTATGTCCACCTTTCTCTATTTTCAAAGCAAGTGTAGTCTATAAGTGTATTCAAAGCAATTAACTTAATATATCCCTAAGTGTAGCAAACCCATTATGCAGTATTATGATGCATTCGTATACCATCAAATACTTTTAGACTTAATAAACTAATTTATAAATAAATAATCTTAACACTTATGATTATAGTTATTATTTATTTTTATTTTGTATAGTGAACATTTGACGCATGTTGTCTGGCAATGGAATTTTTTTAAACAAAACATCTTACTGACAGATAACCCATGATAAAAACAAGTTTTGCGATGGCTGATAAAACGTTTGAATTATAAAACTGCATATTTAATACGACGTATAAACTCTTTAAGTTTGCTAAAAAAGGTGAGTTAACCGTTAATTTCAATAATTATATTGTTGTAACTATATTTTATCCATTTCTACTAACCATTTTAACCAACAAAGAAATGAAGTTTTGTGCACAGTATTAATTAACAGGAATGTTTTGATTATTTTTTTAGTTGAGTAACGATAGGTGACAATTAACGATGAAGAACATTTACACTTGAAGGATTGAAATTTGGCACAAGTGAGGTAACGAGAAAGATCGGTGTATTTGGGGGTTGAGGGTTGGGTGGGGGTGGTATTGATCAGGGCCATAGCGACGAGTGGAGTGGTGTCCCCAGCTTACTGCCTACTGCACTGCGGTGCACCGATGCATCTTTGTAGGGCCATAGCGACGAGTGGAGTGGTGTCCCCAGCTCACTGCCTACTGCACTGCGGTGCACCGATGCATCTTTGTAGGGCCATAGCGACGAGTGGAGTGGTGTCCCCAGCTCACTGCCTACTGCACTGCGGTGCACCGATGCATCTTTGTAGGGCCATAGCGACGAGTGGAGTGGTGTCCCCAGCTCACTGCCTACTGCACTGCGGTGCACCGATGCATCTTTGTAGGGCCATAGCGACGAGTGGAGTGGTGTCCCCAGCTCACTGCCTACTGCACTGCGGTGCACCGATGCATCTTTGTAGGGCCATAGCGACGAGTGGAGTGGTGTCCCCAGCTCACTGCCTACTGCACTGCGGTGCACCGATGCATCTTTGTAGGGCCATAGCGACGAGTGGAGTGGTGTCCCCAGCTTACTGCCTACTGCACTGCGGTGCACCGATGCATCTTTGTAGGACCAGAGCTAAGAGTGGAGTGGTGTCCCCAGCTTACTGCCTACTGCACTGCGGTGCACCGATGCATCTTTGTAGGACCAGAGCGACGAGTGGAGTGGTGTCCCCAGCTTACTGCCTACTGCACTGCGGTGCACCAATGCATCTTTGTAGGGCCATAGCGACGAGTGGAGTGGTGTCCCCAGCTTACTGCCTACTGCACTGCGGTGCACCGATGCATCTTTGTAGGACCAGAGCTAAGAGTGGATTTTTCCGTGTGTTTAGTGGTGGGCGTATTATACGAGTATATGATGACAGATCAAGGCAGACAATGTTAAGATCCCGAAACGACGATCACTATAAAATTTAAAAAAATACTACTAAGGAACAAATTTAACCTTAAAAATTTACCCACTAATACCACAATGAAAAGTGAATGTTCGCTGTCGTTCAAAACTATAACGGTAATTAAAAAACGATTTTTAAATTCCCATTGGATTTCCGTCCAAAAAAATCTGAGGCCAAACCTTTATTACTTTATCACTAAACCATACAGAGTAATTTTCTTTATTTTTAATAATAATCTATACCGCCACGTGACGATGATTCGCTGTATTAACCGTGCGCAATAATCCTATGACTAAAATTTGATCATCCGACTATTCGTTTGTTATCACTCCAATATTAGATAGTATAATTGAATTTTTTAACTTCACTAGTTCTTGAATTCCTTCTGAATTAGTTTACCGTGTGAAAGTTGAAGTAAAAACAAAACTGTGATTTTGACAGGATGTTCTCATGAAGTATCAGCAAGGTGCCGCGGTGAGGAAGACGCGGCTGATAAGAGAGAGGAAGCGGTTGTGGCAGAGAACGGACCACGAACAACAATACTGTATCACAAGTTTATCTGTGTTGTGTCAAAGCCCATTTGTGACGTCTCAATATGTTTCTATTTAATACATAAATCGTATTTTTGCCCCTATTAAATTTCTAATATATTTAAGTAGTAAAAAACTACAAAATAGTTTATGATGTAAAACTAATCACTGAATAGGTCTCATACTATAATGAACCAACTGTACATTATGTGACAGTTTTTATTTTTTTATTATCTATTTTAAGAACGGGTAATTTGTATTTAAAGTTCGTATAAGTAGACGGCAACTTAGGCTAAACGGCATCTATTTATTTCTTTGAATTTAGTTATTGGTATTGTTTATTTATTTCAAGATTATTCACATGTTATTAGATTAGATATTAGATTATTGAAATGACGACCAAGGTAGGTAATGATTGAGGCCAAGCCAAGTATGATGATTGTGGCGCGATTTTGTAGTCTTGTTACTGATTAAGGCTTACACGTTCCTTAGGCAGGATTGATAATTTAGCCCAACAACCGATGGCAACTAAGGGACCTACAGTTTAACGTGGAATCCGAACCACTGCCTGTGAATTACGAATTGGTCTAATTATGAGGATGGAAAATCTTTGCGAATTTACGTAGTATTCAATAGTGCGGACGTTAATCCAAACAAAAGAACACTACACCCACCGACCATCGCTCACAACTATCCACAAGTCGTGACCTCCAAGTAGCTGGGTTACAGGATGACGCCACTATCCCAGTCATAACCAGATAGGGTTTCATAACATTTTTGTGTTCACTAATGACGTGCAAAAACAGAATCCGATCCGGTGTATCGTATAAGAATGACTTGTATTAACACAAATTACGTAACGTTGTCAGTCTGATACATTAACTAATGTTTTTTTAAGTTATTGAAATATGTCACATTGGCCAAATCGTTTAAAATAAAGGTATTAAATTTTTACATAAGTTACGTAGACTTTTAAGGATCTAGTGAGAAACTGAAGTAGCCATTCAGTTTCTTAACGATGATAATATTACAATAGAAAAATAGGTCGTGAAATAGGCAGAGAAAAAAGCTATCTGAAACAAAATAGGAATCCTGTTGATTTAGGCTTGGACTTTAAATCCAAAAACGGCGGGAACGGGAGCAGGAGCGGCGGAGAATGCGGCGCTAGAGGACAGGTTGCCGGTAAATACAACTGGAGGACTGGAGGTGCTTTTTGTGACGCATGGAGCGGGTCAGTGAACCAACTGCGGCAGGTTGGCCTCTCCGTCAACCTTCACACACTTCACACACTTACCTCACACTCCCCCATCCTTTATATCGACCAATGAAGCTTCCAGATTAAGCTTCGAACCTCCTCCAGGTTGAAACCCCCTTCTTAGGGACTACCCAAAACAAGTATGGTGACCGGTTGATTTGCGTGACGACGTATACGACTATGAATCAAACAATCTAAAGAGTTTACCAAGAAAATAACACCATCAATCTTTTATATAATAAAATTTGTTGGAGTTTTGTATCTCCATTTCTTGGAATTATGATATATTTGGTTATTTCTATGATTTCTAACCCCGAAAAGCATAATTGGATCTTGTTATTTGTCATTTGCAGCGCTAAACAAGACATAAGTGTTCGTCGTAAAAGCGAGAGCACCCAAAGTTATGAACATGATCTTTCTTATTCTACACCTTTTGGATAGGGGTATTGTTTACTTTACACTGGCCTCACGCATTATGAAAATAAAATAATAAGCTCTCAAAAACATTTTAGTTTACGTAACGTGAGATCTATATAAGTGATTTAATAGAATGAAAAACAAACAGCAAACAAATCAAAATCTATATTAGTTTGTTCACATTGATCATTGATTTTAAACCCATTATATGTTTTCTAATTCATCTAATTGTCAATAAATACTAAATAATTAATTCTGTTGATTTGTTTATGATTTCAGGTATATAATTTCTCACAATAATCTTTCTTCTTTAAAATTGTATTTTAACGCCCGTTCTAATGGACGGACTTACTGCTCGTGTTTAAACAAAATGCATGACTTAATTTTCACTACATAAAATAATAGTTATTCAAACAACATATTACACAATTGAAATACATTAAATTATTATTAATGTTTAAATGATTTTTGGGGGAAAAGGTATTTTATGAATCTGTCAGGGGTGGTAAAGTAAACAACAGGGTGATACGGAGTCAGAGGTTATTGACCTATTGACGATGTTAAAAGCTTACTACGCAATACGTTACGGCATACGTAACCAAGGCGACGCTCCCAACCACCCCCAACTCCCAACCCCCAACACAAACCACCCTACCCCAATAGAAAGTGCCTTCTGTCCGCTGGTAATTACTAAACCCTCTCTACATTCTGTTGGTTTAAAGCAACGACAGATTGAATGTTCTATTCAATTTGTCAATTTAATGTATACTACTCGTTGATACTTGAACGCGACGTTAAAATAATTTGTTATCAACATAAAAATTCTATTGATTGTTTAGTGACACAACAAAACAAATAAACAAAACCTTCCTTCATATGAACCTCTGGACGACATGTCATACTTTGCGCTCTAGTTACAAAAATAGCTATTCTGATTATAATTTATTTAATTTCCTCTTCAGGTGGAATAAAATTTGAATAAGATAATACAGTTAACACTTTATGAAGTGTAAATCAAGAAAGTTGTATCTATCAATTAAATTAACCTTCATGACAGTGAAACGCCATAAATTCTCCCAAGAATGAAGGACACCAGGAGGGTGGGGAGGGGATACGGTGTATTTGTATTTAATTATTGACATCAAAGCGGGCGCGGCGCGGATATCCCTAAATCAAACAGCCGTTAGCCCGTGAGGAACTCACATAATTTTGGCGGTTGTTGGTAAAACACTTGTCAAGATGGCGGCTAGCCTCGCGCCTGGGAGCCCCGTAAACCTCGGTCCGAACGGATTACTTTGATAGCTTTACTTCGGTTGCCGAACGCCAATTATATTTATTGAGTCGATCTCCGGCTCAGTTCCGGGGCCCGGGGATTATTTGAGGCGAACGAACGAATCAACACTCGTAAATAGTGTTTTAGGGTTTTACTAAATTTGCAAATCTTCGTCTTTGTTAAATCCTTTGAATAACGATTCAGTTGTTTACTAATCGGTCCATAAATTTGGATAGGGACTTCATTTGGGATTGTTGAACAATTTTATTTAATATATTATAGGTTCTTCAACCTGTTTCGTATCATTTGAATTACTTTGGGAATTGGATATACTGTTCTGTCTCTTTCCGCTTAAAAATTAAAGTAAAGAGTGAATGAAAATAGCGGTCTACTAACTGTAGTATAATTTATGATTTTTTATTCAAATTGATTACGAATCAATTTTTACCTTTGTGGCGATGGCATAATTTATGACTAAAATTAGATGAGAATTTAATTGGAATTGATTTTATAGTAAGAATTAATTTTATCTCAGCTAGATCTTAGCCTAGCAGTGATAACGTTTGGCGGTGAAATAATTCGACTGTCGATCGACAACAGTAGAGTTTATATAAACGTTCCATCACCCCGGGAACATCCGAGCAAACTTTCAGAGATGAAACAATTAAGTAGATTCATCCGGTTGGTCGAACAAGTAGAATAATCTCGTAATCTCGATTGTCCACAGCGATAGCGATTGTCGCGGCCGACTACATGTGGCCAATTATCACCCGTCGCATTGTTACCATCAAAAGAAAAATAATTCCATCTATAAAATTTCTAATCACGTCTTCACACGAAATACTTTTACCACCCCTTTCATTTTTAAAAAATCCAAAAACAACTTTTATTTAAAAGTTTTGGTAACCACGTGATCATTACAGAACAAAGAAATAAAAAATAAATAGCAGTAAAATAAAAATATAAAAAAGGCGACTCCAATTTTGTAGTTGTGAACTACACTGGATTTTAAACTCACAATTTATTTATAGTGAACTTAAAACCTTTTACATCAGTATAATAGAAATATTATTCCCAAATATGGTTTTAAATTTAACTGACCTAGGTTAAATTAGTGACTTAGGTTGACTTAGGTTGGATGACTTAGGTTAGTTAAAACTCTTATATATCAATTTAAAATTAGCTTAGTAGCTCAGCTGTAATGACTCTAATAATAATAATAAACTCTTTTATGTAGACAATACAAATATTGCATAGCATGCGTCAGATAATAATTAAAAGAACTCTCTAAATTTGAATTTTATAAAACATAATTAACAATAGAAATACACAATAGATCAATTAAAGATAGGCACAACCAGGTAACAGTAAAATTTCAATTGACATTAAATTTTAGTGGCATTAAAACTGAAAACTCAAGCCCTTGATGTGTAATCCATGAACTCTCGATCTACTCTACTTGGCAATCCGAAGGATGCTGGTTTTAATCCGGACTTTGAACATTCGGTTATTTATAAATTACTAATACCTAATATTAGCTAACAATACCAACGCTCCCTGCATTGAAAATACAACGTAATCCTTTTGGTAATTTCGAGTATTCCTACAGGAAAATCGTACAACATTTATATAAATTTAATGTATCTGTTAGGCCTAAAACACATGGAAGTTGTGCAAGCTCTTGTCCACAGGAGGATTTGTGTCTGGAGATACACATACTCCTCATGGACCACGACCGCGATAGACGGTCGTCGGGTGACGGGTGGGGGTGGAAGTGGGGTGAAGGACGTACGGCACGTGTGACCTTCACCCTCCAAGGGTGTAACCTAGAGCGCCCGGGCGGGTCGATACAGCCCAACACGCGATACATTGGGCTACACGTGGGAAAATCACCCCATACCCACAATCCTCCACCTTCCACCCGGAAAACACGCCGTATACGTTACCACTTTTATCACATACTATAGTATGCTTGCGCATGTTAAATATGTACTTTATCTGCCATATTTTATTGATTATTTATCTATTTTAAACATCATACAAAAAGGCCCTTGGTTAGGTCTTAAAAGGAACTAAAATAAATACATTTAGTTAAAAACAATTAATAGGCTATATACTTTAAAGAGTAAAATAAGTATCAGTTGATTAGGAAGAACTACTGTACATATTCAAACCAAAAGTAAAGTATTATAAATTAATTTTTAACATTGGTTTTTTTAAATATTATAAATTATTTACATAGGTAAAGTGAGTTTTAGAGATAACTATGTAATAAACAGGAGATAATTTTTTATTTCTGTATTTTTATATGTTTTAGTTTCATCCGAGACTTGGTTCGACCAAAACAACAACAAAAAATTGGATGTTACTTATTCATTTTAGAATCTTTGTTAAGGCCGTGAATTCATGTGCATACAGTTAGTCTTTTTCTTATAATAATTAATTAATACATGAAGCCTAACCATGTTTACGGAAAATTATAATTTATATATTTTTTTGAAATTTTTTGTTTTACATTGCTTAGGATAACAATATTTATGATTATTTTAAAATTTTACACCCCAGAAAAACTGAAATGTGTCTTATTTAAATTTATGTCTGCGTGTCTATCTATATTTGTGTGTGTATTCTCCGTGAAAGTAAAATTGCAAACACGTCTTGATGGTGAAATGTTTTTCATTATTTATTTTAGGTTAGTAATAATGTACCAGAAGGGTTTCCGAGACCTTTGTGCGGTATGACCCAGTAATAAAAAGGACTACATCTCAAACCTTGAAAAAACTATACCTAAAATATTACTCACTTACCTATGTATTTAGCTCATTACTATGAGAAACAAATTACAAGCCAAATTGTGTGTAGAAAAATTTTAAATGATACTATTTTTATTCGTTACTTAAATTCATTCTAGTTTAGTTATTGGTAAACTTTATTTTGTTAACAACTTAATACAATGCAATTTTTGAAATTACAATTTGTCAAGAAAATTTAAACATCCATCAATATAATACAACAATTTTAAAAATAACTTACTATGGCACCTGATTTATTTTTAAAATCAATAAATAGTAGTAAATTCACATCAAGGGGTCGTATCTAAAATGGATTTAGTTACCTTCTTACATTTCAAAGATACTCGAACAGTTTAAAGCGTAGAAAATCCTCCTCCAAAAAGAACATAATAATTAAAAGTAATAAAATAGTAATTTAATAGGAACTACAGTTTGTTAATTATAGGAAAAAATGAACACATAAGCCTTCTTTTATTTCTATAACCGGACATTAGTTTAAATAGTAACCATTTCTGCTTGTCTGTTGTATAAAATGTCTAAATAACTTAGGCCAATATATGTACTAACAAATCGTTAAACGTATTTACATAGATGTATATTGAGTTCAAAAGTATTTGTGTTTCAAACTATTTAAATTAGATGAAAACAGTAAATCATATTGATATCGATCTAAGAGCTTTTTAAACGCCCACGCAGCATCTTTGGAATCCCTCAGGCTTGACTCCGAGATGGAGCGATACGGGAGTCAGGCAAAGAGACAAAGAGAGGTCTCCCGTGTCATAGTTTGTCTTGATAAACAAGATAATTAGGGGCCGGGTATCAGCGATTGAGATCTGTCGAGCCAGCGACAGCGGCAGGACAAAGTGGGAATCTGGCGGGACATCCAGAGGAATCCTGCCCGGCTCTGACTCCCACGCCACGAGGGCCCACATAAATCCGCCATCAAATTACGAATAGCCCCTAACATCGGTTTACGGCCGTATTCGAGAGTATTTCTCACTACTGATTATGGATCGATTAGCGTCAATTTAGAAATATTTATTCGTGTTATACATTTAGCTTCTTTCGTGTATTAGACATTTCGTTTTATATTATGGAGAATATCTTGAAATTGAGAAAATTATAATTAGCAAGGATAATCTGGTTCTAAAATCAATAAATAGTATAAATTCATGTAAATTAATTTTTCTTACATTTTAAAAATTATTCAAGAAAGACATAATAATAAAAAAAAAATAATAAATAATAAATTTACAGTTTGTTAATTATAAAAAAAATAACATCATATTTTTTTTTTTGGTGTTTTATTATATTGTATTCAAATTTTTATTAAACAGTGCATATCGATTTTTGGTAACAGAAAAGAAGCAAATTTGAAAAAAAGCCAAAGAAAATATGTTCTGTTGTTGCTCTAGATACCTTAAATACCTCCTCGCAGCGAGGACTGTTTATACGTGACGTCGCGTAATCGTAGGCGTCGTAGTACGCGCTGTGCGGCGCGGCGCGGCGCGGCGTCGGTAGTCGATAGCAACAGGTGCGGATGCGCGCGTCACCGCCACCGCCACTGCCACCCCTACAACTGTTGCATCAAGGTCGCCCCTTGCGACGTCACTGACCCCGCGCAATCAATACAGTCTCCATCTGCGTCTCCATGCCACTTTCACTGCCCGAGCCCGACCTGCGCTAATTGGTGGTGGCTTCTGTTGCTAAGCGTCCAAACCGATAACGATTTTGGGAATCTTATAGACCGTATTGACCAAAAGCGCTCTCTATAAGCCAACAGTCGTTTTAGGTTCAATTAAGCATACACCTTGGCGGTACTGAATCAGAAAGTGCTCTAAACCACGCGATATCCATTCTAGTTCCAACCGAGCGTGTTTCGTTCTCTCGTTAGCAAGTATTCTAGAACCCTAGAGGTGGTAATACTTACACAAACCCTGATAGACCAGTCAGTCGCAATCGAAGGTCGTCAGAGAATGTATTGTAGGTGGCAATGATAGAAACGTACATCAATCTCCAGGTAGCCATTCTGAGGGTAATAGGAGGCCTTATGAGGCGGTACTGACATAGGAAGTTCTCCCGACCAGCCAGTCGCATAAGGGTGTGTTGTATACGGTACTGATACAAGAAGTGCTCTACGCCACGGTCATCAGGCCCGAGCGTGTACTGTAGGCGTATACAATAAGTCTCCCGACCAGCCAGTCACATCCCAGAGCTAACCAAGTGTGTGTTGTAGGCGGTACTGATACAAGAAGTGCTCTACGCCACCTGATAGTCATCCTAGGTCCAACCGAGCGTGTATTGTAGGCGATACTGACACACTGAGTGCTCCCGACCAGCCAGTCACATCCCAGAGCTAACCAAGTGTGTGTTGTAGGCGGTACTGATACAAGAAGTGCTCTACGCCACCTGATAGCCATCCTAGGTCCAACCGAGCGTGTATTTTAGGCGGTACACAGGAAGTGCTCCCGACCAGCCAGTCGCGTGTATCCTAGGGCTATCCGAGCGTGTATTGTAGGCGGTACTGACACAGGAAGTGCTCCCGACCAGCCAGTCGCATCCTAGGGCTATCCGAGCGTGTATTGTAGGCGGTACTGACACAGGAAGTGCTCCCGACCAGCCAGTCGCATAAGGGTGTGTTGTAGGCGGTACTGATACAAGAAGTGCTCTACGCCACCTGATAGCCATCCTAGGTCCAACCGAGCGTGTATTTTAGGCGGTACTAACACAGGAAGTGCTCCCGACCAGCCAGTCGCATCCTAGAGCTATCCGAGCGTGTATTGTAGGCGGTACTGACACAAGAAGTACTCTACACCACCTGATAGCCATCCTAGGGCTATCCAAGCGTGTATTGTAGGCGGTGCTCACACAGGAAGTGCTCCCGACCAGCCAGTCGCATCCTAGAGCTATCCGAGCGTGTATTGTAGGCGGTACTGACACAAGAAGTACTCTACACCACCTGATAGCCATCCTAGGGCTATCCGAGCGTGTATTGTAGGCGGTGCTCACACAGGAAGTGCTCCCGACCAGCCAGTCGCATCCTAGAGCTATCCGAGCGTGTATTGTAGGCGGTACTGACACAAGAAGTACTCTACACCACCTGATAGCCATCCTAGCGTGTATTGTAGGCGGTACTGACACAAGAAGTACTCTACGCCACCTGATAGCCATCCAAGCGTGTATTGTAGGCGGTACTGACACAGGAAGTGCTCCCGACCAGCCAGTCGCATCCTAGGGCTATCCGAGCGTGTATTGTAGGCGGTACTGACACAAGAAGTACTCTACACCACCTGATAGCCATCCTAGGTACAACAGAGCGTGTATTGTAGGCGGTGCTCACACAGGAAGTGCTCCCGACCAGCCAGTCGCATCCTAGGGCTATCCGAGCGTGTATTGTAGGCGGTACTGACACAGGAAGTGCTCCCGACCAGCCAGTCACGGTCAAACACTCGGCTTTACAGATTGGGCTCCTCATCGCCCACTGCGAGCGCCAATATTGACGCCTTCATCGCGCTGCCTGCAAACACTCTCGCCACTTATCCTTGGGAACCACGGGACCGGCCGACGGCGTGGGAGTTTGGGAAAATCGCGCAAGTTCAAATCTCTTTATTTTTCGAGTAAGTCTGTTTAATATTCGTTGATCATTTATTTATATTGCAGATCCGTTTTTTCATCCTACTCTACCATACAAAACCATTCTATGCTACTAGAAGGGATTAACAGGTCTTTCAGTAAAAATACTGGTATTTCTTATGTCAATCTTCTAGAAATTACACAATAATCTAAATATAATAATCAGGTATATTGAAATTTAGTCTAAAGATTTTTACAATTTCAGACACTGTTTATGAAATACAATGTTTTTGAGAGAGGGTGCGTGCATCAACCTGTATATTACCGCCCTCTACCAGAGCCTGTCGCCGCGGGCCTTATCACAGCGAGGAGACTGTGAAACGCGATCCTGGTAGGCGTGAGTGGGAGGGAACCGCTATCTGTTATCACTGCTCATTTGTGTCCAAACGTTATCGATACTATTTAGAGACTAGGTTCCAATGGAATTCAACAAGCTAAATGTACTGTATTTTAAAAAGTTATTGCGAGATATAATTTACAAATTAGTATTGTTTGTTACAATACTAATCAGATGTCTTGGTTGTTGTGAGATTTGCGAAATCATTTAAAACGTTCAAACAAAACTTCCAGTAGCACTCAGCAGTACTGGCAATATATGTGAAAATATAATATCTGATAATGCTATGAAAAAGTTTTCAAGCCGTTTAGGGAATTTTTGATACGAATTTTAATATTTAATATTGTTAATATTGTAATATTGTGTTTTAATATAAGTCACAAGTTATAGATTTTACGATAGTAACATTTTTGTAAAAATATGTTTATTCAAGGGGGGAAATTAAAATTCTATAGTTTTAGGGTTATGTAGTATATACTTGTATATTTAAAACGTACACTGCAGTGTATCGTAAAATACAAATAACATCTCTGGATTTCTTATTATGTTGAATTGACAAAAATGTTAACCAAATGACTATTTTCAATATTTATTTGCGTGATGTGGTTTGTTTAAGTTTATGAAACGTAATATGTGTGCTTTAGTAACCGATGTTAACCGTACACATC
The DNA here is from genome assembly GCA_023375725.1 of Nephotettix cincticeps. NCBI lineage: Eukaryota > Metazoa > Arthropoda > Insecta > Hemiptera > Cicadellidae > Nephotettix > Nephotettix cincticeps. Next base: position 27,404,004 of record CM041785.1, read on the forward strand.
ACACAACACATAATATTAATCTCAGATATAACCACGTTTAAGCTTGTGGCAAAACTCTACTCACCATGTCGAACACATCGCGGACCTGAGTTTCCCAAAGCACCCGCCAGATCGCGACTGCGTCCCCACCACGGTGTTTCCATGTTATCAGGGAAAGCCGCCCATTGGCCGTGCAAGCCCCTCCCCTCCCCCTTCCACCACCCGCGCTCACTCATTAGCTAATTACCGGTCCTAGGGTCGTGTCGGTTGCTATTGCGTGCAATAGCGGCGCACTTGCGTAGCGCCGCGCCGCGCCGCCCTTGCGGTTTACGCAAGTGTACCTGGAACCGGTCGCGCGATCAGCAATTACCTGTTGTTTGTTTGGGGAGAGTTCGGTCAGAGACCAGAGTGGAACCGGTCGCGCGATTGTTAACGGAGTCGCCGTCATTAGTGGGCTGATGGCTGATGAGGACGTCGTATTCAGGAGTCAACGTCACTAAATTCTTTTAACGGATAATTTTGAGCTGATCATACAAAACACTACATCAACGTCGTTCGGAACAATAATTTTCCAATAACACAAACAATGCTAAAAAAATGTATTTGTTATAAATAGGTGGTAATCCTCATGTATATTATTCTGTGGCCTTCTATATTATTTTCTGTCGACGTAGACTAAAGGTCTGTGCGTAGCTCGTATATACTAGATTGGAGGGGCCAACAACAGTACTCAACAAACTAAATAGCAACTCCAGAATCTGGAAATTTTGTAATTAATTATTATTAATAAATTATAATTTTTATTTGATCGACATGTTTTTACATGATAAAAATATATTGATTCCGCATGACTAATTCTTCTGACAATGTCACGTAATCTTTCAGAGTTTACAACCTCTACGAGAAGGCCTGTAGGGTTCTAAAGTCACATAGTTTAGAGCGGATCAATTAATCTTACAAACTAAGTATCAAAAAAGATTTAAAACATAATAGAGATAGAAGTAGATAGATAGAAACATAATAAATTTAATTAATAGAGAAGATAATAATAATTGCAAAAATATATAACATTTTACAGTTAGTTTTGAGTATAATTCACACTATCGATAGCTAACTTTTTACGTTAAAGCCAGATCTCTCAATTTGTACTGAAAGTTTTTTTGAGAACTCGTCTGATCATGATGTGTTCTGAGATAAAAAAAACGTTTGGATATCTGATGTTGGCGGTGGTATTATGATTAAGTTAATTTAAAAAATAAGTTTCAATGGTGCAGCCTAAATATTCGTTTTAAATAAATACCATGTTTTTTGACTCCAATTGAACAGCTATAATTTTATAATTCATGGTTTCTAACAATCCTTACACTCAGACGTATAGTCTTGTGAGGATTTTCCAATTTAATAATAATGTGTTTGTTATGACGAAATTGTATTACTTTATTATGTAAATAGACATCTTGAATTTAAAAAAATGACATAATTCGTTTTGTCGCTTCATTGCGTTGTAGGTACATTTCTACTGAATGTGATTCAGCGAGGCAGCTGTAGTTGTAAGCTCTAGTTGGTAGCTTGACGTCGTAAGCCCTCGAAGGACACGGGTGACATCGCCTCTTCCAAGGACTTCGGTTGACGCTTCAGTGTTTCAGTGGAAACAGTCGTTCGTGCACACGACCTCATCTGTATAATTGTAGGGTAGCTCGCCAGAGCGCGTTACTAGCACGCCAAGTCGCGCATGCATGGTCGTTGGTGTTGAGAAGAAAAATTATCACTTCAAAATCACAAAAATCTCGACAAATTACCGGAACAGCGGGATTCAACCGGAAGTCAGGACGAAAAAACATATTATAACAAAGCAATTTCCACTATACTTCTAAAAACTGAAGCTAATTGAATGGCAAAACTAAAGATTATCACTAAATTATGAAAGTATTATTTAAAATTGTAAATATAGCGGGCAATTTTGTATAGGCCTACAGACTTGGCTGGCATTACAACGGGCAAGTTTGTGTACACGAGTATTTGGTGTTAAAACTGGATTGACTTTATAATTTAACAGTCTACCTTTACTATAGTAACTGTCAAAAAATTAAATAAATTATGACGTAACCTATTTTTGTCTTAACGAAGTAAGAAAGAACACAATAATAACTATGATGGCTAAATAAGTGTTGTTTAATAATTTATTCACTCAGTACGTTCAATTATTATGGAACAAAATTTTATCCACGATCGGCATACAACAACTTTGAACAAGTCTACGAGATCGTTAAAAAAATTCCGAAATATAGTTTGTATAATTTTATAATAATTTACAACTCGATTTATGTTTACACCAAAATTCTAAATATACTATTTACTTTAAGAACAAAAATGTTTTTCACAGTTTTATCCCATAATTTCCTTATCCTAATATTACACCACAACTATGGGTATTTTAGGGCAACCTTCTGTGTTAAAAAAATAATAAAACTATAATCTAAATGATAAAAATCCTACACAATAATAGCTGAGTACGTTAAAGCCCTCAATCAATACCGAAGACTATCGCGGTATTTAATATAGCATACGATAAAAAAATTAGACTATATTTTAAACATGAATATGTATATTTAAAAAATAATTATTTTTCAACGTAAATTGTGTGGAACACATTTCAAACGTACATATTATCAATTTAGCCTACAAATTTTTTAAAATCCGTAAATATAGGCCTACACATTTTATTGCAATACACATTTCTATTTCGGGTACATATTGTTTATAAATCTTTAACGTACATTCTGGGTCTTAAACAAGGAATGTGAAAAGGAAAACTAATAAAGAACAATTTTAACTGGGTAAATAAGTAAAAATAAAGTAAAATATAAAATATAAATACGTTATTAGTTAGATAAAATTATATTACAAAATTATCAATTTTTATACAGTTGCTACTTTAACAGTGTTTTAACCTGCATTACAAATGTTAACTAAAATTTATTCGAACTACACAATTATGGGAAAATATTCGAAAAAATTGAATTATAGTTGACGGTTATATAAATTTAAGGTATTTTTTTAATAGAAACCAAAAATTTATATCTTATAACTCGCTTTGTAAAGACTAAATAAGATGTGTTTATATTTATAAGCACAAACGATGCAATTTATGCATATGTAATCAATTTAGTTTTACCTTCAAATCGAGCTTTGGACGTATTACCTATGTATTTTTTTGTATATTGTCACTGTAGACGTTCGACATATAGCCTACCTACGATGATGTATCGGATTCAGATACTCCCGGGCACGCGCAATAATTTCACTGTCATCCTCAGAGTTCACTACTGCGACACTTTTATATGTTGAAAAACAAACAATCCTGACATTGCGTTGTTGTTGGTATTTTTGCTCCACGTAAACATTCGTATTCACAACTAGACTTGAACTCGCGTAAGATTTAATTATAAATATAATCTACTAGACATATTTCTAATATTCGTCTATTTACAGATTCAAGATAATTTCCTCAGAATTATACTGTAAGATTTATAAATTATTTCCAATCAATTATAACGGTAAACTGAACACTAACTAATCAGACTGTTTTACATTTTACCGATTGTAACTACGAGTATATATTTTTTGTATCTAATTAAAGATTGATTCCCCAAACAATTTCAAATATGTGTAAAGCGTTCTTTGGATGCATGTAACTGAAAAAATTAGAAAAATTACAATTCATAATGTTTCCGTTATGAACTAGACCGGTAATTTAGTTCTAGTTTTTTAGGATTAAGTTTACAGTAAATCATTCAATGTTTAACCATACCACGTACCCATTGTGTTTATTGTGTTTGTGTTTCTTTCATATTATTGCTATTCAAAGAAAAATATCATGATTTACCAAATGAAGCTCGCAACCTGAAGATAAATGAAGTGGTGGCTGTACAAACAATGAAAACATTTTAGTTTAGTTACAATATTTTCTTCTATTGTAGTTTTACTTAGGAAATTGTGTACGCGTTTCCACCACCACGGTGTATGACATATTCCATTCTATTCTATTGTGAATCACTTCAATGTTTTCGTAGTAAACATTCAAACACGGATAAAAATATTTAAATCACAAACCACAGTACTTACGTTGGACACAAAGACACGAGTAGGTACACACAGACACTGTTATCCACACAAGCCGCACAGATCGCGAGCAACACACGTGCGCGACGAACACTTCATAGCTGGGGCTCCGCACGCAAAGAGCTCCCGACCGCGAATGTGAGGTTGTGCGCCGCCGTGGCCGCGCTCGCCCCCTCCCCGTCGCCCCCCACGGAGCCCCCTGCCCACCCCCTCAGTCAGCTGACCGGGCTAATTAAATCGGCTCTGATAATACCTGATAACCGGCATTCCGCTACCTGCTGCCAGCTGGTGGATCCGCTAATTGTGGCGCAGGATTCCGCCCCGAGATTCTCACGTGACACGACGTTCATCGGAATAAACTCGAGTGCGTTTGTTTGTGACGTTCACTACGAACTACAAAAACACTGAAACACTCAGAACACAACTGAGTTGAGATAAAGCGGTTCGTGCTGTGAAGTGACAAAATGCGTTGGTGAAAGACGTGTTTACTTTTCATAATCACGTTAGAAACGATAAAAAAGCACAATCAAACATCAATTGGGCAATGAAGTCCGATCCTTTTGTTTAACATGTTAAGGAGAGCTCCTGTTCTCCACGTTAAACTGGATAATAGTTCCAAGTTAGGCAAAATCAGTAATTTACGGTGGTCACATAAGCGGTTAATATAATAGATTAGTTACCATTTTACTCAACAACAATAGAATACAATTTTATTCTGTGTTCTAGGGAACGGATTCCCAAGATAAACAAATAATTGGAATACACATTAAGGCTCCACAGGAGACAATGTTTTTGCTCCTCCATAGCAAATTTGTACTGTTATTATTTTATTATGAAATTGATTTTTAAAAACATTATACTTTGATTCCTCGATAAATTTAAAATATATAGGAAATGTATTCAACCTAAATATACATTGATGTTCACTATTATTCATCGCCAATATTACGAAAAATGTTTAACCTCGAACACATTCCCCCCAGCCTCATTTCTTTACACATTTCATTTGACGGTGTGGTATTGTGTAACGGATCACCACCATGTCCTAGTCGGAATACAAGGCTAATAAAATAATAACAGGTATTTGGGTCGACCGGAGCGGGACTGCGGGAGGACCCTGCCATCAAGTTTTACGAAACCGCCGGAATTCCGCTAACGGGCAAAATTACAAGCCCTGCCGCTACACCCACAAGCGTCCAAAGTGATTTTTAAACCAAATTGCCCGTTTATGTGAGCGCGCGGACCCAGTTTTGAGTCAATACAATAATTAGCGGTCCCCATTAGGTCCCTGCCTCGCCTCCGGCCGCTGGCCTGGGCGCCGTGTCCCATCTCCGGCAAAGATATATAGCACACTTCGATTCGCCTATTATCACTTCTTTAGGGCAAAACCACAAAATGAAGTCCCTTTGTCGGCTTTTTGTCCCTTTGGCGACCACAAAGCTAGAAAAAGGCACAACCGATTGTTGACTTGGAGCCTTGAGAAATATTGTCTAGGCGTATTAGGTCTAATGCGAACAATTTAGGTACAACAAATTAAGATATTTAATGATATATAACTGTAAATATTTTAGTCGAACTGTCAGAAACTTAAGATAAGTAAGCAACGAGTTGAATAATTTTTTACGATGTTTCTAAAAAGATTATTTTGTGACTTTATTGGTCATTGTTATACTCATAATGTACTCATTGTTATAAGTATATGTTTAAAATGTAAAGTTAATCTAAGCATGACTTATTACGATATCCACGGAACAAAAATATTATTTGGTAACTTCCCAAAACCAAGCCGTCAGGCCTGCAATAAAATAGTTTTATATACTAGTAAATAAACTGTTCGTAAATCAATTGCTGAAGCTAAAGGTCAAAATACTTTATAGGGTCAAACACATAGATCATACAATTTTAGACCACAACGACATCGTTTACTATGAAACGGATCCAGGAAGCATTCAGACACAGTGAAAGGTCATCTCCCAGCACAAAAGGGCGATGTGATGCACAATCCCGAAATAGCCGTAGGCCGTTGCATCCGCGGAAGACCTCAACCTCCGGCGGCCGTGGTCCAGATATCGCTGCGAGCCGCGCCAACAAATGCATCTTGTCACCAGAGTGCGCTGGTGCGCTGTGCGACCTCGCTAAGTGGACAGTCGTGATGCATTCGCGCGTTTCAGAACCCTTAAATCATCGTGCGGAACTATCGGCGGCCTCGATGACGCTTGACCGCGCAAACAACTGCGCAGTGACGCGTGATGCGATCATCGGTAAATATATCGATATGGGATTCGATAATCCCTATTGCATTAAAATATATTTTATGACTCACATTTTCAAGAGGTTGGTAACTTACTTTACCTGTATTTCGCCCACCCATATAGACGAGATCTGTGTATATGACGTATAAAGCAATGGCAAGGGTGACACAGTACTAGGTGGACAGCACTGATTCAACCCATGGTCATCGCTAACTCTAGGACGGACTCTGTCACGCTACCAACTGAACCACTGACTCATAAATTCATTTAGGGAAGTTCAGAAAATGTCTGAAAATCAAATTTTCATGAATATATCTTGGTCTTTGTCATTCACATTTAGCTTGCACCAACAAATAATTAGACCAGTTCGTAATTCAGAGGTAGTGGTTCGGAATCCGCGTTATACTGTAGGTACCTTAGATATGCCATTGGCTGTTGAGCTATTAATTAACAGTTTGTCTAAGGAACATGCCAGCCTTAGTCAGTAACAAGACTACAAGATCGCTGTACAATAATCTTTCACTCATTATTCATTCAGTACCTGGTGACCGAGCTTTGCTCGGATAGAATAAGACATGTTTTTACAAGTAATTAGCAAAATTAAAACAAATTTACTGCCCAATGAAAACATTTATGTGGTTGAAATAAAACCGAAAAAATAAAAGCCGTGTTGAGGCCGACACGCTACAACTCGGCTACGACGTTAGTCAATTGAGCGATGCCGTCGTCTTTTAGCCAAAGCCGATCATTTACTGTCTAATTATCCATACCGTTATTATTAGCCTGTGATCAACTGATTTTGTTATAAACGGAATGAGGATTGAAAAGCAAAAGAGAAATTTAATTTACATAAATTAATTGGTTTGTTACAGTGGTTTCAAGCAATACAACGAATACGTTTTCTATCAAAACACGGAAGATTTTGGAAATACTTTTTTCTGCTTTTATTTCGCACAGCTATCCTTAAGTTCCTTAAACCCTTAAGTTTTTACAAATTGTTTAGTAACCTGATAATTTTGCATTTATTTCATTCATAAAATAAATATTAATGCATAACCTCTATATTGTTCCCCGCAGTCTTCAATCAAGAACTGTCAAACGGTTATAAACAGCTGTTTTGGTTTGTATTGTTTACATTTTATTCTCCATAAGCGTAATGTTAAATTTTTAGATTTTAAACTTAATATTACAAGAAAACACGAATTTTCCTGGACATTAGACCTATCTAGAACTTTTTTTCTACTCGGAAATTAGTTATTTCCAAAATTTAAAGAAATTCCTCGGTGCCGTTTTCGAGATCCGTGTGCAAATATATATATATATATATACACAAACCTTGTAGTATAGTATTGGATATTTGGCATAAAATACCTGCCTGGGTAGGTCGCCATTTCACTATCCAACTAAAAGTAGAAGTATAAGATTATTCAATAGTTCGCATTGCAAAACGACCGATCAATAGGACTTTAGGGTGTACAAAATAGAAATTTTGATCTATTCAAAAGTATAAAATACGTGTTCCGCCATTAGTTCAATCGTAGACGGTGATGAGACATGTTTCATCTTTGAGGCATTTTAAAGTGAATTTTTACAAAAACTAAATATTTATTGTACATTATTTTATAAAATTAAAACAATTTAAGGCATGTAAATCGATTACATGTAATAAGCCTATAGAATCTATTTTTTCTGTAAAACTATGTTCGCTGTCTGTAATTACGGGGTTTCATGTTTATATTTAATCTAATTAATGCATTCTATTCTGTGTTTGCTACAAAAATGTCAAAAATTATGAGTTAATCAGTAGTTATCTTGAAATGAGCTTTACTAATCTGCCTTTCCGGGTGTTTTGGTTAAAAATTTCTGCTTACCAGGAGGTGAAGAGTTGTGCTGTTCTAAGTTGGTGGGGCTCATGAAAATCCTTCAGAGTGGGTACTCTGGTTTGATCTGAAAAAAGAGAGCAAAGTGTAACTTATCAAAATGTTAGATGTAGACCGAACAGTATCTAGGTAATAAAACGCAGCATTTTTGGTTAGAGGACTACCACGAAACAGAACAGGAAAAAGGCTACACAGCTAAGCAGCAAGAAAGGATATAAAAGGCCACGACTGGGATGATGGCGACGTCCTGTAATCCAGCCACTTGGAGGTCACGAATTGTGGATAGTTGTGAGTGATGGTCGGTGGATGTAGTGTTCTCTTGTGTGAATTAACGTCCGCCCCTTTGAATACTACGTTAATCCGCAAAGATCATCCTCATGATTAGACCAATTCGTAATTCAGAGGCCGTGGTTCGGATTCCACGTTAAACTATAGGTCCCTTAGTTGCCATCGGCTGTTGGGCTATTAATCCCTGCTATTAGTTCTGTCTAAGGAACATGTCAGCCTTAGTCAGTAACAAGACAACAATCATCTTACACTCAATCCTCATTCATACTTGACTTAAAATACCTACCATGGTCGCCATTTCAATAATCTAATATAATGTAATCTATTCCTCTACATATTAACTCAATCACTGAGGTATTTCCTCAGCAACAAGGTGGTGGACCCACCACAGGAAGGCGGCGAGAGTGGGTGGACGTTCCTTCTACATATTAACTCAATGTCTGTGGTATTTCCTTAGCAACAAGGTGGTGGACCCACCACAGGAAGGCGGCGAGAGTGGGTGGACGTTCCTTCTACATATTAATTCAATCACTGAGGTATTTCCTCAGCAACAAGGTGGTGGCCCACCACAGGAAGGCGGCGAGAGTGGGTGGACGTTCCTTCTACATATTAACTCAATGTCTGTGGTATTTCCTTAGCAACAAGGTGGTGGACCCACCACAGGAAGGCGAGAGTGGGTGGACGTTCCTTCTACATATTAACTCAATCTCTGTGGTATTTCCTTAGCAACAAGGTGGTGGACCCACCACAGGAAGGCGGCGAGAGTGGGTGGACGTTCCTTCTACATATTAACTCAATCTCTGTGGTATTTCCTTAGCAACAAGGTGGTGGACCCACCACAGGAAGGCGGCGAGAGTGGGTGGACGTTCCTTCTACATATTAACTCAATCTCTGTGGTATTTCCTTAGCAACAAGGTGGTGGACCCACCACAGGAAGGCGGCGAGAGTGGGTGGACGTTTTTCTCTCATCGACATGTAATTTACAAGACCTAATACGCTGTCTGTATGCCGGAGATTAATCAAGGGTGCTGTGGCGCCGCCTCCATTTCATTCCATTCCTGCCTGGCGTATTCATCAGAGTCTTCTTCTCACGTAGTAATGGAGTTAATATATATTCTTATTAGACAGACTTGTCAGCTACTGAACTCATGTAGCTTGGACTATATGAAATTCAAGATTTTAACTTACTAAAACATTCCTTACCGAAGTGTTTTGTCGAAATTATATTACACAGATTTGGTTCTACTTTTAAAACTAAAGATCCTTATTCATCTATACAGAAATAATTCTAACAAAATATATTTTATGATTTAAAAAAATGTAAGATAAATTTTATTGCGAATTGAACGAAACTTGAGAAAGATAATCTATATATAGTGCTAATCCGTTGTTATAATCTTAGCTATTATATTACATTAGCTGTAGTATATGCTTTTGTTTGTTCAGTTATTGACCTTTTTTAATTTTAGATTTATTGTGAAGGTATAATTGGTTCCTTTAAACCAAACTTCATAATAATTTACTAAAAGCTAAAACATACCTTCCGATTACGATCTTCTTAGCGTATTTTCAAATTTCTGGCTGGCAGTTATTCAAGTCTTATATTCTGAAAAAAAGAAAAAGTATTTTTTTTACTAAACTAGTCCCATCGTCATCAATTAACTCATGAACTACTCCAAACACATTAGTGTGTTAGTTTATTTGACGTGATATTTCCTAGAGGTAACCACTATTTAGATACCTACGAGGGAACTTAATTTACGTATATCAAATCAGATGATTTACCTGGTCAGGGCACACCATTGTAACCAATAATAGTCAGCTGTTCCACTTCACTTATCCAGTGCTGCATGTAACAGTCAGATAGTTTAAAAGTTTATTCCATTCCACCAGAGCCCTCGCTTCTCCTTTCTACCTAGCAGTCAGTTGATTTAGAAGGTCGATTCCTTTTTCCAGTTCTACCAGCATCAGCTAGCTTATTCAGCTTCCTCCAGTTCTACAGTGCTACCAGCAGAAATCAGCTGATTCGGCAGGTTACTCCAGTTCGCCAGTGCTACCAGCAGGAATCAGCTGATTCGGCAGGAGGATGAGCACCTGTGGGTGAACCCGGGGAACCGGTTGTCAGGCACGCGATCTCGTGGACTAACTTTCGACCTTCAACTTCGGTTAAATTTACAATGTGACTGTTTACATGGTCGGCACTTGTTTTAATTAAAATATATCAACGCGAGCTGAACAGAATTTGGTATGTCATAAAAAATAAACCGCACAAAACCGAAGAAATAACGGTTAAAGTAGTAACTTGATTCGTATTTTTGAATGAATAAAGATAAATGAGATGAAATTATAACTTTCATTAGTAAATGGCAGTGAAAATAAATGAAGGGTTTAATAATAACAATAATTTAATAATAATTATAATGTGTAACTGCTGAATATGTCGTTAGAAAATAGAGGTTGATTTTACATTTATTATACTGGGGAATACAAAAGTTTTTCCATACATTAAAAATTACCCTTTATTGAAGTACGTGACTAATGAAGTCGTCACGAATTTCATTGCACGAAAAACGACTTAAATATTTTTTCACACTTTTCACAACTCATTTAAAAACTATGGTTCTCATAGCGCACTAATAGATTTTCTACAAAGCTTTAAGGTAATGTAATTTTGAATATTAATTATTTCTTAAGGTTAAAATCCACTACAATTTTAATATATAACTCTGAAAACTATATAAATATGTTAAAAAATATAATATTCTCAATAATCTTGTGATATTTTCAATACAATTTCTGTTTCTATCCAAAATGTTTGTTATGTTTTATTTTTTTAAATTTCTTATCCCCATTTAATCCAAGTGTAATGTTTCCTTAATTGCTTTCCGTTTTCCTTTGTATGTGGCTTTACGAGCTCGGCCCCGCACGCAGATTTCTCTTTATTGGACTTTTTCCAATATATTGTATTAGATTAAATAAATATAGTACAAGATATTGTATGCATATTGTAAATGAATTTTGAAACGGAGATTTAAAATTTCAGATTCTCATTTCGTTACATTATATAAATTTAACCAAAACAGTATTCATGTATTTAATAGCCTGGATCATATAAATCCAGGTTATTTGATGAGAACACAAATTAATTAAAGCGGCTCCTTCCCAATGGTACTTAAAAGTAATGTTTACCGCAAACCAATTATGGCTTAGATTTTGGAAGAGCAGAAAATTGAGTTTGTATCGCTTGCTCACGACGTAGTAAATCATGAGTTGTTCCCAACGGTTTTGTAAACCTTACTTATCTGTATATCGCTAATTCGATCTTTCAACAACCTATTTACTTCTGCGATCTGATTTTGTGCCTCGTTGATTTTGTGGAAAATAAAAACTGACAGAAAGAACTGATTGGGTTTTTCAAAAGACCTTTCGTCTTTAGTACGACTTGTTTTAGAGTATCGATTTCTGTAATGGATGTATCTTAATAATATAACTGATTACAAAATTTGATTACCAATATAATTTCCTATTCGGCTGGAAAACACAACTTATCATAGTAATTGGTTAGTTGATGCATTTTTTAAGTCCGAGTCTGGCAGCTGTTAATGTATGTCGCAGTTACAGTTTTATTTCAACTATACTCTTAATCATCGCGTTGAGTAGAAAAAATTAACTGCAACCCTTAATTTGTACAGTTAAAAACACTATAATTTTATTTTCGTGCCTTCGTATATGAGATTATAAAAGAGTGTGTAAAAGAAACTGTATGGTTATTGGTTAGGTAAAATACGATACATTGTTTAAATTTCCATTTCAGTAGACGAATAAATCTTCTGAAGTATACTGTAGTATGAAAATATAAGCAATATCTGTTTTTCTTTGAAAACAGTATTTACTAAGACAATTAATTAAAGTAGTATATTTTGTAAAACCTAGCAAAACAATGCCCGTTTCAGTTCTTTTAAATTAATATTTGAGATATATCAACAATTGTCTCATTTTGGACACCGTTCTTTATTTTGGGGGTCACATTAGTCATATTATTAGGAGCATATTAGTTTAGTTTGTATTTACTTTAATACTCTCACTTCTGTCAAGACAACTATACCGGAAGACCTCACCCCAAACATCTTAGCTTAGGAATAATCCGACAACAAAACACAACTTAGCTGAACAAAGCACGGGAGGGATAGGACAGCTGCATCTCCACATCTCCACCTCCTGGGCAGATGTACGCGTGGTCTGTTCTCATGATTTATCAGTTGTAATCTTTGTGTGTTGACCGGAGTCCACTGGGCGTGACCCGAGTGTCCCCCAAGATGTTCACGTCAAAGGAAGCAGAGGTGTGAGCGAGAGATACGGAGGTTCATGGCTGAATTAAGACTATATATTTATTTAATTAGCCTTGCAGGGACATTTGTTTCAGTTTCACAGTTCACTGTAGATACTTAACGAAATATGTGAGATTCCAGATTGTTAAGATTAGGAGGCCTCAGCATAGCTTAGGAACGTGTTACTGTGGACGATAACAAATACAGCAACCGGGAAGAAGGGATTCATAATGAAGGAAAAGATACGACATGGATGATCTCTCAGAGAAGAAACAGAACCACCAATCCAATACAGAACCGGGCTGGGGCCATCAAGACCCAAAAATGATTTATACTGCGTCTCAAGTGTACCATCAAATTTTCATTTCAGGGTACATACCCTAGAACAGTACCTCTAATAGATCATGTCAAGTAGGAGTCCTTACTTTTCATAAAACTTTTACTTTTAAAACATTTAGATACTACTCTTTATTTTTTGCATTAATTTGTTTTAATCGACTTAATTATTGTATTTTCTATGCGTGTTTGATACTAATTTCAACCTTATATATTTGATTATTTCACTAAAAGATAAAATTAATAAATAGTACAGTAGTTGTATTTCTTAATTAGTGTTTAGTGTTTTCAATAAGAATTAAGGTAAATTTAAAACTACTTTCGCAAGTTCTATATCAGTATATTTCGATTCGTTATCAAAACTACGTCGTTGTCAAAAAACTATTTGATTCAGTCAAGTACAAATATTATGGTGAACTGTAAAAAATTTAAATAGAAATATAATAGAGCCGTGAGAGTATCGGCGCGCCGCGCCTGAAGGAGCACGGCAGCCGCAGGGCGGCATCTTAGATCCCATCTTCTTTGTGCGGCACGCGTGTCTCGGCACGCGCTGGTGTGGGTGTCATCCATTGTCAGCCACTTTCTTACGTCCCCCTCGCCCTATTCATCCGGCTCCCTCTCAGATTTCTTAACGGCATTAATTTTTGTGTTGATTTTACATGGCGGGCGGCCAACGGTCGCTAGGAGGCGTGAAATTATACGTTCCCGGTCAATACAGCTGTTCACTGTTCAGCCGCGTGGACCGTCGGACCCGGATCAGCGTGATGGGACTAAGAAGTCAAAATCATCTCAATATTAGTTTTAGTCGAAGTAAAGTGGTTATGTTACATTCATAATCAATCATAAGAAAAAAGACATATTTCATTGTACAATCGTATAATACATTCCTGGTAATATGTTTTTGTCGGAAATAAATTACTTTTACAAAATAATTACGCATTAAACATTTTTTATCTGATTTTATGTTACGTTTACACTAAACTTTATAAATGACGTATCGATGAACTCTTGTTAATTGACTCAGTAATATATCACTTATCAATGGAAAATTTATTTTGTAAACGTGATAATGTACTGCTGTTACATGTGGTTTTTATCAGGAGAAAGATCGTAACGAGTTGCATAATCTGTTATGATTTCAAATGGTGTTTTTGGTGGTTCTTCGTCCACGGTAGGGGAGCGACGGCGGCGGCGGTGAGGGAGCACTGGCCCGCCGCCCGTCGATGACCCCCCAATCACATGCGCAAGTCTAAGCGGACCCACGTTTGCCCCAGTTTCTGATTCAGATACGAAGAAAACTATATTTACAGCCAATGTTTTATTTAAGGTTTCGTAACGCACCCTCTTTCTGTTAGTGGACCGACGAACTGCACAGGTTCATGTGAGGTCGTCCACATGTAAACGGGTACAGATGTAAACATTCTTAAAATAAGACAAACAAATTTAATGGGAGACGACTGACGTTGGAAAGTCTGAAAGATTATTTATGAAACTCAAACATAAAAAAAATAATAAGAACGTGAAAGAGACCTTGAGACTTAGGATTCAATTTTACATCTCATTTCCATTCGGATCAATTATTTATTTTTTAAATTACAACCCATATTTATTTTAATTAAATTCCCTGTGGGAAATAGGTTAGATCATGGATATGTCGAAAGGGAATGTTTTCATTTTATCTAAACAGCTGTTGCTATGACGTCACTTAACCATATGACGTCACTGTTTAATATTTTAGTGGCGAAAATTGCCAACAAAGCAAATATAAACAAACTGTTATATAAAAGACCCCTTTGCACTAGATAGCCGCGCCTGCATCTTCTCCCACAAAGAGCTGTTGAACCCGTCCGTAAATGATGCATGTTCTACCGCCGAGCAAAAACACACGCACTCATTCCAGGACTCAATAAAATCCCGGCTAGCTGAAGCGAATACGGTAAAAACTGTAGGAAACGTAGCGCGTCTCTCCTTTCGCGGGGGTTCGTAGGCTTCACCTACACCGGCATAAGCCTTCCTCGCTCTGCGACGGGGAAAAATGCGGTCCGCGGGACTGCGATTCGCGACACGTCCCGTTAACAGGGGGAAAAAGTCGTCCTTCCAAGGATGGAGGATCCGCCTGCGGAGACGTCCATCACCCCTTGTGGGGCTGGAGATGTACTGTCGCTAAATACTGGCTGTAATTAACTGAGATGAACAGCGGAACCGCGCCGAGAGGGCTGGGTGGTCACGTCTTGCGGCGAATACGAGTAGAGAAAATTACATGTTAGAAGTGGATCAACTCAACACCTTCGCTATAAGCACCAACCATTGTGATAAAACCGGTAAATGTCAACATATTAAATTTCGTGTTAGTTTAATTTTTCAAATTCTTACATTAAACCTTGCCTCTTCCTGACATCTTTTTTCTCTTACACCTTAAGAGAACTCATATTACGTTGATAGCAATACTAATTAGTTTTAAAAACTTTACAGAATACACTTAGTTGTGACTTTGACTCTCTTACAATGTTTTCAATATATATGTATGGAACTTATAGTTTTAACAATTTAGATAAAATGAATTGTTATTTTATATTTTTGACGTCAAAATTTGTAATGACTGTTTGTTACAAGGAGGTTGTCATGTTATCTAAAGTGGAGAAACTGTTTTCGTCTGCCTCGCCATCGCAACGACGGTCCAGATCGCGGAGGGTTGCGTTGTAGGTGTTGTCGTGTATTATCTTTCATCTACTTGTTTATTCTTTAACTTTCACTTTCCCTTTGATAGCACAACGTTGCCTGACGTGATCAACTGAGAGTGGATTCCCCGCATCAAGATCATCAAGTTGTGGGAAAATAAGAATCGGCTTTAGAAATCATGGATTTGATGTTCTCCCTCATACACACGTAAATATTTCATTATATGTTTTTAGGGTGATAAAGAAAAATACCACTGCATTACTAATTATTAATAATAACTACTTTTTGGACGTTATTGGAATTATATTTCCAATTTCTCCTGTGGAACTTTTAATATCTATTTAATGAAGCATCTCAAGAACGTACATGCAAAATCCAGTGGATTAAACCTTTGTCGACGGATTTGTTACATGACAAAAAATTAAGGTTTTTAGATATTCCCAGCCTATAAGAAAACTGATGAAAGTTATATGTCGTTACTCTTACACAAAAACACATTTTTTACAATGTACAGTGTTTCCCGCGTCGACCTGAGACAGTTTAAGGGAACATTTCACTCCCCTGATGTGAACTCAAGCTGAGATTGAAATCTTGTAGAGCGGTCAAACAGCTCTGGCTTATTATGACAATTGGATTGCACAAAACGCAGCGGTAACAGGGGGAGGAGGAGGGGGAGGGGGCCAGGTGGGGAGGGGACTTTCGCAACGTGGGGTGGCTTTGGGGAGTTGGGCAACAAGACTTTGGCAATTTAAACAGGGTCAGTCTTAGAACGTCTCCCTTCGCAAGGGACGTGAGAGACTTGGCACTTTGTAAGAGGGGTAAACTCACTCGTCTAACAATGTGCACCGTGCGTTTAAAGCTATTCATATGCGTTCGAATATTGAAGACAATGATTCTGAATATACATAACATGTAATTCTGTTTTTAACATTGTTAAAACTGTTTTGATAAGAATAGTCTTCTTTTTGTTGAACACTGACGTAACTACGTCCACTGTAATCCTACAGTCATAGCTTAAACGTATTTCCGAAACATTAACGTTTTGTTAGTTTTCTCAGTCAATTGGCCTTGAAAACTAATATATTTACATCATTAGAACTATAAGAAAGTAACTGGTTTTGTAAGAAAATATCTCTAATACGATCACTGTACCATTAAATACTTCAGGACACGTATTAGAAGCACATTGCTATCTTGAGCGGAGATATTTTATAATCATAGAAAAATCAATGATTATCGATTTTTTACGTATATTATTCAAGTTGTGAGGAATAACTGTATAAAATACATGCAAGAAAAATAAATACTCGATTATGATTGTGCTAGAATTTGTCAGAAAATAACTCGTTGATAACGTATTATTTTAAGTCAGGGTCTGAATTCCTATAAAAACTGATCCTAACCATTTCTTATTGATATTTTTAATGAAATATTAAATAAATATTTATAATTTTTTTCAAAATCAAGTATCTGCAGCAAGCCATTTTTAAAGTAGGTCTTCACTTGTATACATGTTAAACCAAAATATTTTTAAAATATCAATATTAAAAGTATATCTAAAAAGTATTTTGAAATAGTTTGGGTATCTTATCATCAAACTGTTTTTGAGTATTTAATATTATTCAGCAGAATATTGTTAAAATTACAAAAAATGTCTGAATTCCCTTGTTGAACAATAACCTTTAAATAACTAATCAACATTACTTCGTTATAACTAAGATTTTGTTTGCTTGAAGTGGACTAGGACTTAAAGTATTTAATGCTAGATTCTAGATTCACGTTGTACAACAAGAACACCCCAAGGTAAAAAATAACCCCATATAAAGCACAACAGTAAAATAAATAAGCCTCCCACCTGTAGATACAAATGGTTACCTGGCTTTCCATTCATAAATCAGAGATTACAAAAACTGCTGTGGAACAATAAGAGATATGTGTAGGTGCTTTGTAATGGCCGGCTTGCGTGCCGAGCTCGAATTAAAACAAACACCAATGTTACGCCTGCCTGATTCAGTGGGCCGCGGATACAGTGATATACTGTAGGTGGCTGTGGCGGTGGCAGTGGCTGTGGCTGTCCACAGCTGCACTATACCAACGGTGACGTAATCAAGTCTACTGTTTTGCTATTTAGTTTATTATTGTACATTTGTTTCTACTTCTAAAACCACTGTGTTTCTATGACTTTCACTGACATCCGTTAATTTTATTTAAACTACTATGTATTTCTGTATCTATGAATTTCATTTTACATTTTTTTCACTTCTTTTCTAAAGATTCGTATCGTCTATTTGTTTCCATTAGTTTGTTAAACTAAGCTAATTCTGCTAAAACTCAACTATTTTTTCTCCAAATTGCATTCCTTTACTTTTTATTAATAATCTACTGAGGTTTTACTAATCTAATTTGCCTAATTAATTTGTATCTACGTCTAAATGTTCGTATTGTTGTACATATGTTTCTATACTTAAAACTATGGTATACCTATGTATACCATTGCTGTATACGCGCTTCAGTACTTTGTTTGTTTGAATTATTCACGACTAACACTAATTTAGAATAATTATTTTTTATGATTTTAGATAAAAAGTTCTATTCAGTCATAAAAAGCTATACATAAGTGGTAAATGTACTTAAGATAATATTTTGTTGATATAATATAGTAGAATATAATGTATGTTAATCTGACGAATAATTTAGTAAAATATAATGTATAGATATAAATATTTTGAAATATATCACACTAAATAAACGAATTCTGTTAAAAATCTCAATTTATAAATACAATAACTACAAAAGTATATTCTTTTAAATTCGTTATACTTTTCTTTCTTGAATAGTAATAGTAATGACAAAAACTATTCTTGTCAGCTAAGTTTTTGTCTGAATTACTTCATCTAGAGGCCTTATGATGTAATTTGTTTTAATTTGGTTTATTTATAAAGATATATTGTCGTCAAACATATATATTGTCATCTAATAATACATGTCATTACATAATAATGCATAAGACGATTTCATTTCAAAATGTTCCTTCATGGGCAACTAACTGTATTTGATTAAATTAATTTATTAGAATATTTTTACAGATGTAGGCCTACTATGTTAAAATATGTGACACCAAATACTTTTTTCAATATCCCAACAGAAATATTATGATGTACAGATAAACCTACTTTATTCATTTTAAACATGCATAGTGATAGTTTTACTGTTGTTTAAAAGCAACAGCTATGCTATGCTAATATTGCAACAGTGTAATATGTTTACATCGTTCAATTTAAAATTAATTTTTGTATCATTCATTTAAAGTAGGCCTAAATCATGAGGAAAAAGGGAAAAGTTATTAATTTATGATGTGTAATAAAATACTGTAAGCCTATTATTTAAAATTTGTTGTACATAAGAAAATCAGATTATATTGATAACGTGGAAATATGTTTGTAGAAGCCAGATTTATCTCATACTTTCTTTCGGCTAGATTCAATTATTTTTATGAAACATTAGGCTACGGACAAAAATATTACTATCGATTCCATAAAACAACGTTAAAATGATTCGTATTAAAAGTAATAATTTTGATGTTTACAATTAAATAAACTCAACATCAATTTGTTTTATCAATTCTTAATTAATTTGTTTATTTTTAGCATAGTAGGCATAACTATGTTAACTTGGTAACTAACTTTATATTAATAACTACTAAAATTACGACATTCATCACCGAAAGAGAATATCTCAAATTGGTGAAACCTACAAGCACCCGCCTAAGTGAAGAGATATGGTTATGGCTACATGACTCACCGCAATACTGTAGATGTTTTATCACAATCACTAGCGGCACTGACTCACTCACTGATCACTCTACCTCGTACTCACAGCGGTCGGCGTACAACTGACTACTGAGCTATAGGACTTGTTACTTGCAGGGGTGCGTGTAGGGGAGTCACCCCACAGGTACACCCCTACCTACCCCCACCCTGCATACACTGTACTACTGTACCACTGTACTCGCACCCACCACTTGCACGGAGCTCATGACAAGGCAGATTATGTAATCAGGTCCAACCTCTACGTTGTAAAACAAGTTGACCATCTTGGTGGTTTTCTCAGCCACCGTAGATATGTTAGTAATTGATATGTTTAAGTAACGATCTTGATTAAATAGAGATCATATGTCGACCTTATTTAGTTCAAAAATTATTCTAAATCCTTAGCTTTTCTGTACCAATTTTACTTTGTCCAGTTTTTATATTACTGTAAAAAATCTATGCATTTTTTAAGTAGAGGAGTCTCAGAGTCACGAAATGACGGATCGATCTATCCTTGGATGGATACTTCCTTGGACAGATACATCTTTGGTAGGCTCCTCCATGGAGAGGTACAATCTAGGTGTATTCAGTGAAAATGTTCTGCTCTCGTAGTTGACGGACTGAGATGTTGAAATCCCCGTACTTTGTAAATTTTAAATCCTAACCACTGGAATTTTCAGCGAATTTCTAGCCAAAGATTCTCTGATTATCATCATACATCCGCCTTATTCATTCATGAAAAGAATCATTTATATGGGAGACCTAGCCGCCCTGTGATTGAGGGTTTTGTCAATTCGAAAAAATGGTTCGGTTAACTGATTATAACTAACTGACGATGGCGTGTCTTGTCATCCAGCTACTAGGACATCATAACTTGTGGATAGTCCTGATGTCGATTAACGTCCGCACTATTGAATGTACTACTGCACTACGTTCATCAGCTATAACATTTCTCATAATTAGACCAGTTCATAATTCAGAATCAACATTGTGGTACGTAGGCCCCTTAGATGCCATTGGCTGTTGGGATATTAATTAACAGTTTGGTCTAGCTGACTGTGTGACTGTTTCACACAATATCCCGCACAGTAGCCATGCTCTGTAAGAACCACTGTTTGTCAGCCACATAGTAGCCATGCTCGGTATGGACTATTGTTTAACAGGCGCACAGTAGCCACGATCTGTAAGGACCATTGTTTATCTGCCATACAGTAGTCATGCTCTTTAGGGATCATTGTTTATTACCCTCACAGTAGCCATGCTCTGTAAGAACCATTGTTTATCTGCGTTACAGTAGCCATGCTTATTAGGGACCATTGTTTATTACCCACACAGTAGCTACGCTCTATAAGTATTGCACAACTGATCATCACCCGCACAGTAGCCATGCTCGGCGTGGGCGGTCTAGCAGTAACCGCCGTAGGAAGCCGAGAGGCAGGAAGGGTGAATGAGGGGGTGTGGCCAATACACTCACCTCCAAACTAGTTTGGTTTTTTGTAATCCCAGCTACGTATCAATTAAGAATAAATTATTCTGAATGCTATAGCCTTCGTTTATATGAATATTGAAGCAACAATAGGACCGAGATACCATTTATATTAGGTGTTGAAATTATGGCTTAAGGCATTTTAATGTACATATACAATGTACAAACCTTCAGTGCAGCTATTCTTAAGAATAAGTAATTGTCATAAAAATATCATGAGGCTTAAATAATTTAATTCATTACTAGAAATTTCTTCAAAATATCTTATTCCTTGATATTTTGAGAAAGTATAGTATCGGAGTAAGGTCTTTATTGTTACTCACAAACACACACATGCACACACAAACACCTAATGACGAGTAAACTTAATTGACTTATAATGAATTTAAGAATATTTATTTTTGGTGCCACCTATTATAATAATGGTTTTGTGTTATGAACTGTATTTAAAAATTAACAATGCTTATTAATTTTTTTCACGAAAAACTCTGTTACCGTACCACCGAAGTAACAACGTAATCTGCCAGAAGGTGTGAGCCGGTAGGTGTTATCAGTGGGCGTTATCAGGTGCGCGGATGCGTGCGAGCCGACATGCCATTGGCTGAGCGACGGCGTCGGCGGCGGCGTCCCATCGCTGCCAACCTCCAGCCACGCGGGCGTCTCAGTCGTACCAACCTCCCAGCGTCACCTCGCTCTCTCCCGTGGCACAGCCTGTTATTAACCATTGTTAGGCTAATACTGATCACCAATTGAACAATCCATCAAGGTGAAACGGTGCTCAGATCTTAATAGACCTTGAATAATCAATCTGCGTTTAATAGCTCGACATTAACGATCGATACCGGGTATTCATCACAGCGAGTGTGTGGTAATTTATTGTTCACGTGTCTGACGCCTTCACATCCCGACGACGGATGTTTGAATAGGATTGTGCTCATGAGCAAATAGGAAACTTTAATTTTCTGTCTCTAACAAACCTTATAAGATTTGGTGTAAATATAGCTGGAATTCATAATTTGTACTTGTTTATTCAAAATTCCACAAAGAAATGTAGCTTATTATTCATATATATTTATGAACATTCATTAATTTTTATAAAATAAAATTGCTTAGTCTCACTAAATAAATGTTTTTGCTTAAAAAAATTGAATTTTATTCAAATATTTCAGACAAATCGTATATAGACAACAACGTTTGGGTTAAATGCCCAATAATGATTACTGAAAGTTACTAACCTTTTTTGTAAACTATTTTACATGGTAATTCGATTTACGTATGTTAAAAATAAAAATGCTACAATGTAATTGGATTAAATTGCCTTGTTTGAACGACGTAATCTTTAAAGAAATGTACTGGTATTTTGTAATAATCATAATGCGTTGATAAGAATCTATCAATTTGACGTTTCATTTCATAGTAGTGATCATATTTTTGTGGTGTGAAATTTGTAAAAATGTTTGTATTTACTTCCCGTGGGAAATAGATTAGATCATGGGTCTAAAGAAAATGTTTCCAGTTCATATAAACAGCTGTTCTTATTCTTATATATTAAAATTGCAATACATACAATTAAAAGCTCTGATGGTTTCTATGGACTTCCGCTGCACTGATTTGCGTTGACGCTAACACGCCCCTAGGGCTTAGACATATCCGTGTCAAAACTAAGTGCACAAGAATTGTATAAATGAAATATCGTGTCCCGCCGGATATATGCATTTATTGAAAGAATCTATTTATACTTTTTCTTGTCGTGGGAATAAATATCAGACCGGATCTCATGAATTAAAAAATTCAAAAATGGACGAAAGTAGCGTTTATTTTTTACATAGATGTGTCTAAGCTATGGGAGAGGGGGCGTACACCACATTGTTATAAGAACAGCTGTTTACCGGAACTGAAATGATTCTCTTTAGACATACTCACGATCTAAGCTATTTTCCAAAGGGAAGTAGAGAAAATACGTTTATGTAACATTCATAGTTCCTTCCTTCTTTCTTCATAATAACACCGTCTGACTAATGGGACTATTAAGGTGGGAGAGTTTAATGATATTTGAGAAAATTTAATTAACAAATTCAAGCTGATTAATTTTCCAAGTTCATTATTGAGTTGCACAAAGAGAAAAAATAATTGGGTCTATTACCGAACCATTAATAATTTTTTAAAGATCTTATATTTTTACAATAATAATTATAATACTGTATCACTCATGTATAGTGAAAACAAAAGTTACGTTACATTTGCTATTTTTAAAATATTATTTCTATGAAAAATCACGTAAAACAAGATTTTTAATGCAGACAAGTTTAAAAAATGACATGATGTCTAAAATGCAGTAAATATGCACCATGAGACAATGCAATGATTAGTTTCTTTTTGTTTTTCAAGAAACCACCGCCCAAAATAGGCGAAGACGCGTACGGGTATGTAAGATGTTTGATGAAATTGAACCATGATCATCCGTATGCCGCGTTTGACCAAATATCTAAACCCAATTTGTCGAGGAAATGGTGGTAACGACGCCAGTGGGCCAAAGAAATTGCAAAACAAAATTTGACAACAAAGACGTCAAGGATGAGCTATTGGCGTACGTCTGTTTATTATTTATATAAGTTGTTTTGAGAACTCTCTCATCAGGCGTATCTGAAAATAGCCAAATGTGATGAAGGTTGTGCGCAATTCTGTTATCAGTGTTTGTGTAGGAGTATGGGGCGTGGGGAGAAGGTGTTATCACTGTTATCAGGATGACGCTGGCCACTGTGACGTCACCAGTCATATGATTGATAACAGTCTCGTGTTGGATATAAATAGCATTGTTTGGGGTTTATAACACTGTTTTACAATAAATGATCATATTTTATGGTAACTTTATTTTATGGTTACTTATGGTAATTTTCCGTTTTTTGCTCATTTCGTATTGTACTACCACGGAAAAAACTATCTATATAATTTAGGGTTACTTTGCTCCGGAAACGTGGATAAGTGGGTGGCATGTTAAGCAAACCACTTTTGGTTAATTATGTTTGTAAGTAACATTATTTATAATACAAATTAATTTACCTTTTAATAATAGCCTACATTAATTTTTACTGAATAAAATACCACCTCCATAAAATAAACACAATAACGTACAGTTTCAGCAAGTTTCTCGTATTTTAGTTACTCGCATTCTAGTAGTAATATTTACCAATCATAATTAATTATTGCAACGTGTGGTTATAGCTATCCGAACTATCAAAACCAATTCATGAATATAACTTACTATTACAACTTTTCATGTTAAATTGTATTCAAAAGTATATACATTAACAGATATTTAATTCTGTTTTTAATGTTTGTTTTGTTTAATAACAACTATTATAATTAACGTGTCAAATAATTTACAGTTTGAACACGTTCTCTTTGTCTAGAAAACACTACAGCCAAGCGTTGCGACACGGTTGATTCAAAATGTGAATCAGCTGTGTGAATAACACTTGTAGACTAATCCGCTGCAACACTCGCGAACGACAAAGAGAGCGGAAACGGAAGCGAGCCAGAAGTGACCAAAGAGTAAGCACCTGCGGATCAAAGCGACACTCGGTCGCAATATAATAAATAACCGCGGAGTACCCGGTCAGCGTTGCGACAGCCAGGATGTCCAGTGGCCCGCGGCTGCCTCGTGACCACGCTCGCTCTCCGCTCAGTTGCTTTTCCGATCGCTCATTTGTTTTGCCCAGTGGGTCACTTTCGTTTGTGGGTCATAGGTTGGGTTTCCGTTTGAGGGTATTCACCTTATCGGAGTTTATTTCCGCCGTGGGATTGCATTGATTAATAATACCTTTCTGAAATGGCGCCTACCCGGTAGGTATTTTATGCTAAGTATGAAAAAAATAAAGAGTGTAAGATGATTGTGACACGATCTTTTAGTCTTGTTATTATCAAGGCTGACATGTTTCTTTGGCAGAACTGTTAATTAATAGCCCGACAAGCAATGCCATCTAAGGGACCTAGAGTTTAATGTGGAATCCGAACCACTGCCTCTAAATTACGAACTGATCTAATTAAGAGGATGGTCTTTGCGGGTGGACTTAGTATTCAATAGTACAGACCTTAATCCATACCAGGGAATATTTGAAGAAGTTAAGTAAGTTATTATAAGTTTTAAGAAAATGCCTAGCTCTGTTTGGACTGCAACAATGCCAATCATTTTATGTCCGATTTATGTTTAAGATACTGTACTGTATACAAACTAGTACAAATTCATGACGAAAGTGTTGAGTGTAGGCCTAATGGATTCAATGGAGTAGCTTTGTTTCAGAATATTACTGAAACACTTAAACACAGTGACATAATACCGTCCTAAATCACTTACCCGAGACACGCGCTTCCTTAACGTTTCACTCGCCTCGTGGGCCGAGGGCGTCTCCTCCACAGACCGAAATAAAAATGGCCGAAAACTAATGATCGTCCTTTGTTTTGTCAATGGTTGACAATGGGTCGTGGTGACGACGACGACGACGGCGGTGCGCGCCTCCCACGCCGCGACGCGCAGGGAATTAATCACATAATCAACACATTCGCCTCAACACCTCGCCTAATTGCTATGTACTCTGTCACCAAATTACATGGTATTATTTCTATTAGGCTGGGAGTTGGTCCCGGCCCACTCGGGTCATGCGTCAAATTAATACAAGCCCACGAACCATATTTATTAGCCCGTCGAGCCTTCACTTGGTCGTTCTGCGATGCTTCTTCTCGAATCACAGTTGCACGAATTCTAGTTGAAAAGTTAGTGCTATTTCGCAATTGTTATCTAATTTTTTGCTTGTTTTCTGACTTTTTGGACCGAGTACAACAATAAAGAAATAAATAAAAAATATTTCATTTACACTATTTTGACAGGAGCACGTTTTGAGCTTGAATTCAAATTTTTTGGGTTCCGATTGACTTGTCAGAACTTTGACGCGTTTCTTATATTTCTACGGCGATGATTTACGTTTACATTTAATTAATGGAATTGAGAATTTCTTGCCATCTATCATCATACTTTTTTTAAACAGCTACTAAAACTGAATTGTTGGGTCTAATATTGTAGACCGGCATTGAAATTTGTTAGTTTTTATCTTACTTACGGTACGAAATCCCATAACGGGTTGTTCTTAATTCGGACTGACCTAACGTAATAATTTGTGTATAAAGAAGAGTACAGTATGATTCATCGATAAAATTTCTTTGAAATCGGGTAAAAACTGCTTTTGCTTCGTACAAATTAAAAAAATGCAATTTTCGTTCTGGACCAGCAAAGTGACGAGACGCCGGCGCAAGGTAGTTCTGTCACCGCAGCAATATTAAAAGCAACATTTACACAGCTATAAAATAAGCAGCTCATGGGTGTTAGAAAGTTATCACGCTGTAGACTAGATTTACAGCGGCGCGAGTGTCGATGTGACACGCCTACGAGGGTACAACGCTACAACTACAGCGGTACAGCTACAGCTCTACAGCTCTACAGCTCCAGCACCCCGTAGTGATAAGAGGCTCAGCGGGTAAATCAGCGATGTTTAGGACGACTGGAATTAGCTATTAGCGCGACCAGGCAGTAAATACCATAAACACATTATAGTTTCAATTACACCTGTGGCGGGCGCACTCACCGATGTCGATGTGTAGTGGCCGCTACCACTAATTAATTGTAATGTGCAATTCGATTGGTTTTGGCATATCACCCGGCAGGTCGCGCCAGATGGACGAGTATTGCCACCACGGCTACGGCCGTATACACGATTTGTCCCGCGTTGCGGGTCCTCGCTCTTTGTTCTTCGCTGATGTGGTAATAGGCTTCTAAGAAGCCGCCTCCCACCATAACTCTGATTTAGTGGCGGTATCTAACGGCGTTCTTGCGCTACGAGATTGATAACTCGCCTCGGTAATACGGCGTGGTGTGAAGAGGAATGCGGTCGGTGCCATGTGAAAATACATCTGGCGCAGCACCAGTCGATACATGTACGAGGTGTATATACGAGTATATTGACATTACACGGAATATAATACTGTCGAGGGAAGGTAAACGTACCGTAGTTGGCTCAAACCCACCAAAAGTTCACTTGTTGTTACTTATTGATCAGAAACCCAATCATAAATGATGATCATGTCCGGATTACCAGACGAACACCTTGCCAAAAATTGTTGCTGTGCAAGCAAACAAGGTTCGGTTTGAGATTATTATTGGTAGATAACACCTGAGATCTAAAGTCAGTCCAGTATCTTATTTGTCCTGTCTCGGATCGAGTTTGAATAACGAATAAAAAGAATGAACAAATATTATGTCGTCAGAATAAAAACCTACCAAGTCAAATTTTAAAGATTTCAAACAAGAATTATATTTGACAATAAAATCAGTAAGTACGTTCGAAAATACCGGAAGCCGCAAATCAAAAAAAAACAAGAGTTAACCATGTTGAAACCAAGTAATTTGTTTTGAAAACAGTAATTATAAATCACTATGACAGTGTATTAATTATTAGTCGGTTATCTATCGTACGTTCAACAGTATCTTATCACAACTAGAGGTTTTTCGAACAATAAGCTATCTGCTATATAAATAACTCCAACGCAAAACCAAGGCTGGTATTTTTTTCCAATCTACCCACACTATTACAATTGCGATAAGAGTAAATTAAAATAACAAACTGTTTGCGTACGGAGCGGATTGACGCACATAGCTGTGGGAGGTTATCTGCGCGGAAAATGTCGACAGATGCTTCGCTAATGTGGGCTACATGGGCCGAGAAAATGGAGAAAACACACTTATTCTCTAATAGAGTATTGCCATTTTATATGAAAGCGATTAGAATAAATCTCCTATCGGACAAAATTGATGACTTAAGATTTGAGGTTAAAGAATCTGAGTTTATATGATCTTTATTTCGAAGTGAGGTACACAATATTAATGTATACACTATTATTTTATACAACATAAAGCTCCTAGCAGACAGAAATGTTGTCGTAAGATTTTAGGTTAAAGAATCTGAAGTTATATATAATCTTAAGTTCCAAGAGAGTTACAATATTTTGAGATAGATATGTATTAGCTCTATATGGACAGCTGTTTAGAGGAATGGAAACATTCCCTTTAGACATGCCATGATCCAACCTATTTCCTACAGGGAAGTTCGTGCATTCATTTTTTAGGTTGGAATATTTTATTTTACATTTTTAATGTTCATGTGTTGGTTATGCCTTGTAATAATTCGGCTTGCTTTCTTAAGAGAACGTGTTGTAAACTAGTGTGCAGTAAAACTAAACAAATCATTTTTGCTTTTCCCGTTGTCTTGAACTATATATAGAGTAATTTACCGAACTACCGTGTTCAATAGTAGGCAGCGGTTCACTGCGAATAATAGAATTTTGCAAAGGGGACTGGCTTACCAGATGATGCGTATGTCGACTACGTGAGTGTTACGAGAGAATTTGGACGTATTTTGCTAATGAATTACACTTGTATATGTTACTCGCAATTTTCTGTACCCGATGCCACGATTTCAACTCCGTAACTGGTAGCCGCTTGAAGTATTCCTATAACCATGTCCTATGCCGATGATCTATAAATTTAAAATATAGACTTTGCAAGTAAAATGGGCTAAAAATTTGAAATTCTCCACATCGGTTTCGGCTGGCGACACAGTTTCAGTAGAGCGGCTTTCACCTCCTCCCTGGGTGACAGAGGAACATTTCGGAATGTGCGATTGCGAGATGACCCACCCACAAGGTTGACTCTATTGATCTCTGTGAATGACGGCTAATAATAGCAATCAGTGTATTGACGTCAGTGTTGCCATTTGACCTGAGAGGCGAGAGGCGCCGCCTGTGCCGACCGTCACCAACACATCCCTGCTTGTCCACCGAAGTAAACGTACCTCCCCAACACCAATGTTTAACTAACTCGGACTTGTGAAAAAGATTGTTTTAGTAAATTACCTATTTAATTATTTACTTAATTTACATTGCATCGCCACTGTTTTGGACATGCATGGACTATTAATCCATCGTAAATGTGTTGTAGTGTTCATGAACGTATTATATGGGTGTTTTAAGTCTCTCAAATGATTTGACACTTTAGACCAAATGTTATTGAGTCATTGAGACTTAAAACTATATCACTAGTATATGGGTGCTATAATACTCTTGGTATTGTGTGGTGAAATACTCAATTTCAAAGTACAGTAGTTCAAACGGTTCAGTATCAATATTTTACTGAACTCGTTTCACATAACTCGACACATCTAAACGTATTATTTAGCTCATAAAGTTAATGTTTCATTCAACTCTTCCAGCATACATATTTAACTCAACTCGTCTATCATCAACGTTTCACTCAAAACATCCAGTATCAGCGATTCGCTCAACTCGATCAGTATTATTTTGCTCATAAAGTTAATGTTTTATTAAACTAGTTCAGTGCACATTTCACACAGCTCGGTCTACACCACGTCTGAATATGTCCGTCAAACCTTAGAATCTTTCATAACTCGTTCAGAACGTCGCACTCAATTCATTAAGTATGAATGTTTCTTCCGATCACCGTTGTTACTCAAGTAATGATGTAGAGTTTCACTCAAGTGCTCGGCACGTTCCGGCCAGTAACCGAGCCCGGGTCAACTTATAATGATCGGGACCGGACAAATGATTGCTTTACAAACGTAGACAAAGCCGCGGCCGCCGCGCGGTAAACAGAGCCGCCGCCGCGTCGCATTACTGGCGATGATTCGCGGTTTCCGACCCGCTCCGCCCGCCATTACGAGTTAACATTAATTAAACTCGCCGATATTACATCTATATGCATATGCAGAGCGGTCTGGTTGCCGGGTCATTACGGCACTCCTACGCTCGCCGCTTCCCGGCTCATCGCCACTAGAATTGCTTCAACCGTTTTTATTTCAGTTAGATTATGATCAAATTTTTAAGTTTGCTTTGGCAAACATTCATGTGATAACCTATTGACATTAAAATCTGGGACCTAACGTCTCCACGTAAAACTACTATTCGTGAAAACCATTTTGAGATCGAAATCGTTCTTGTCGGTCAAAGTAATAAAAGTAATAAGTAACCTATTAACTATGGGCACTTTCGGGTTACCTCTTCGATTCCTCCAAATTGAAATGAACGTTTTAAAACAAATGGTTACTTTTAAGTAATGTAATTTCTGAAATCACAAGACTTCGAATCGGTATATGCATCATATTGGTTACTACGTTAACATACTATGAAAATGAATCGTTAATCTCGCGGGAACTCGAAACAGAGGAGTAGAAAAATGCAATGTCTTTTGGTTCAGGTCACTAAAGTAAAGTTAAAATCCAAAATCAAGAACCATCAAAATATAAACGAAATCTTACACGTAATTACAATGCAAAACGAATGAAATACTGTACAGTAAGTAAATTATTAGCTATGCACATTTTTGGGTTAGCACGTCAATTCCACTAAATTAAACCATATAGTTACGTTTTAATAGTTTCTGTAATGGCTAGGAGACTTCTAATCGGAACATGCATCATATACGTTAAAATACTATGAATTATATGTTAAAGGTACTAGATAGGAGTGTTGTGATGCGAGTCAGTGAGTCAGTGTCGGATGGCTCCGGTTGATTCACACGTGCCGGCCGTTGGCCCCGGTAACCTGACAGGCTGGGAGGCGACGCTGATGCTGCTGCAGATGAGCCTTCGCCGCCTCAGCACTCAGCAGTGTGCGTGTACTACCATTCATACCTTCCGGAGGCCACCTTGCACGAGGTATCACCCAGACGCCAAGTGATCGTCTAGGGTTTCATCGAGCATCCGTTCACAGATGCCTCAAGCCCGTTGAACCCTCTCGTTTGAACATTTATATCTCACCACATATGTTCAAGTAATCTCAGAACAATGCTTAAAATATACAGTGAAACCTCAATAAGGAGAATCTCATGCAATCGGGAAAAATTCTTCTTATGGAGGTATTTGTCGAAAAGAGGTTCTTTTTATCGACGTTTTTTACCACCACTATCGGACTTTTCTCGGAGTTTTCTCGTGTCGGAACACGCGTTTGGATCACTGTTTGTTTTGAAAACTACTTGCTATTAAGGTTGACCATGGGGGGATTACGACTCATAGAGGTTAAATATGTATTGTAAACAAAGGATATTGATTCGCTGTATAGAAGCCCGGTAACCTAGGTTCCACTGAATTCATCTCTAGGTTGTTCCTTAATAAGGAACTGATTGCATTTATGACTGGTCAGTATAAGTTCAGAATTTGACGTGTTCCCTAGCAAATACACCTTTATGATATTTAATCCCTTTCGTGTAGGTTATTTCTTACTTTCTTCCTTGAATATCTAAAGGCTAACATTGGTCTCATAAAGTAGGCCTCTTGTCTATTTTACATCTATTTGAGACTTTCCCCATCTTGTCTAAACTAATAGATAGAGTTGAAATTTTTAATAATTATAAACCTTAAACTGGCTCCCTAAAGTGGGAGTGATTAGAAGCTGGATTTACTCTCACCTTCAACTACAGTAGAATTCTACCAAAGTTAGTCTATGGTAGAATTTCGGAAATATTATAGCAATACCGTAATAATTGGCATCTTAATATCGAAAACTTTTATAACACCATGAAGAACCTTGAGTTTATAATTATTACTATATATGAATGGTTTAAAAATACCTAGGAATTAAGAAACTACTCAAAATTGTTAAGTTGTAGATAAAAAAAGTAAACTTATCCATTGAACAATAACGTTTGTTTGAAAGGGTGGTTGTTGAATGGAAGATGATATTGAGATATATGCGGATAACGGCCCGATCGTCTTCAGCGTTACACAAGGTGGCGCATTATTCAACGTATCCATAAGTTAGGACGGAGACCTAGCGGTGCGGGTTGGACGTATTTATAAAACAATCCTTGGAGGTCCTTGAACCGTCTGTGGATACGATGCCCCCTGACGTGGACCCAACATTTGGAAATTTCTCTGCCCTTCTAGAAAAACACGTTACCTATGGTGGGACCGTGAAGGTGACAAACAGGATTATTTTAAATTCTGTAATATTAGTCCCTGAACTGATATATCAGACATTTTACGTACCCAGTGCCTTGTTACGTTTATAGCACACATATAAGGCACATTGGTACGTTTGTTCAAATCTGGTGGAATATTGATAACGTGACTGAATTTGCTAAAGTTGAATGTGAATGTGGCAACCTATTTTACCTATACTTTCCTCTCCCACGTAGACTCAAGATCTGTACGTGCGACGTATTAAGTGACTAATTGGCAACTTAAAATCCGAACCTGAGACATCACTAACATAGATTACGAGGTCATCGTGCTACCAACTGATCCCCTGACTTGCCATCCACCGATTCTCTTGTAATAATTGCTGTAATACTTATTGTAATTATGTAAGATTTTCTTGTTAAAAGTTTTTCGTTATTTTTAAAATATTGTCCCAATTGAGGTATTATTTTGACAACTTCCTCCCAACGGCGTTAGTTTTACCCTTTTCCCTCAAACCTTAGACGTTCCTGTGTCATTTTCATGAAGTTTATTTAAATGCAAGACATATTACAATCTTATTTTAATTCATGAAAACATTATTTTCACAATTTTATTTTTACAGGCCCCTAATAAAATTTTTTTGTACAAGACAAAGATTTTTTGTTATATTAAACCCCCCTCAAAAATAAACCAAATAAATAACGAAACATTTACACAGATTTACGACATAAACGCTTTGACAGCGAGGTTATTGAAACGAGAGTGGCCTATTGACATTCACAGATTTGGTTGTTTTACTGAACCAAAAACTATATGTGCATTTGGCAAAATAACCTGTGCTTGGATATAAATAAGTGAATACTACCATGTACTTTATTATGGACAAGTTTTCCCCAGTAATATCCTAAATAACACCTCTTCAATAAGCTATTTACTTGAATCTCTTCAAACATGATAAGATCAGTGCTCAAACTCCCACAATTCCTTGTTCTAAATATAGCTGTCAATGCCTGAAGCGTAGGCTTGTTCAGTAACGACTAGGCGGTATCTTCTTGTATGCTGATGTTTATGATAACGGTATCTTAATAGAGCCAACGATTTCCCATGGTGATAACTTCGGACTTGTCTTGTAGAATTGAAAGTTAACAAACAAATTCTAAACAACACGTCTTCAGTTGGAACTTATTCACTTCTGTGTCTAATTAAAGGTCTTGAGAAGTTATTTTTATGAATGAATTGAAGAAGAAAAAGCGCCAATCACGTTAAAAAAATAGCTCAGTGACAAATTAGTTAAACTTGTGAGAAATGCGTTCTCTTCAAAATAGCAGACAACGCACCATCAACCAAAATATAGTACTAGATATAATTCAACTTTTTTGATAAATTTAGTATCATCAAACATATTGTGTGATCGATCTGATTATTGAATTAGGAAAACAAATAAACATAGATTACTTCAGCCAACCACAACAATCAAGTATTAGCGACTGCGTGTAACAAATGACTGGGCATAAATAAAGAGCTATCAAAGAAACGACTCCACATCGAAGAGAGGCGGTAGCCAGCCAGCACTGCATCGCAGCTGGCGGGCCTCTGTTGCTGTTTTAATATCAAACTGGTCGTTGGGACACTGAAATACGCAGACGCCGGTCCCAATCTGGTGACGATTGTCATGAGAACAACAATTTGTTGGTGTCATTACCTAGAAATTATGCAGATATTCATATTTTGAATTTCGTGTGGATATTTTTTTTCGAGGTATAACATATTCGTTCCAAATCTGCATTTGGATAAAGTACATGTAAGTTATAGTTCCAAAAATTCATGGACAAATCTTTAACAAGGATTTTTGGATGTAGAATGTAATAGAAACAAATATTACTGTAGAAGCCACATAGAAAGTTGAAGATATTCTCATAATAAAACCATTATACTTATAAGGCAAGGTTCTTTACATAAAATTTGCTACATACTTCAATTAATTGTCTGAAGACCGTAGTTCAATTTATTTAAGTAATAAATGTTTTATTGCATTGGTGTCGACTCTCTACATTTTAAGATTATCATACAAATTCAGTGACTTGAGTGGGCTGAGTACAGTAATAGGATTCGATAATAAACAAACTTATTCTACTTTTCTAATACGTTTAAGACCATTTTAATTTTAATTAAAATAGTTTCAAAAGTTAGATTTGCCATTTTATTCTTCTGAACAAGACACTGTTTTGTTGCGGCCTGTGCCCGGTGGGCCAGGTAGGCCTACGTTTTACTGGGGCATTGTAAGTGGGAGCGTCTGCAAGTTTAAACCCACAACGACGACACTTCAATTTAATACCTCCTCCAACGCCGTTTTAATTTCGTGTTAATGTATTCATAAGGGCCAATAAATTAAAAAATCGACGTCGTTACTTTGATGTCAGAATAATACTGGGATAAATCAGCAAGGTGACGCAATGCAGGAACCTACGTGAAATTTAAATGAACTTCCCCGCTCGTTTTGGGAGTGCGGCAATTTGAGCCCGTGTTAAACATTATTTAATGTGTCGTGGGTTTCTCGGTTGCCACGAATGTTCGGATGGTTTACAACCAGATTTGAATATTCCTAATATTAAATCGAGGCTATCCTCTATATTATGCTGTATTCAAGTTATATTTTATCTTGTCAAAAATACTAAATAAAAACTCCCAACTGAAATGTACCGTATTCTACAATTAAATTAAATTAAATGAAGTTTGCCCAAAAATTACATCTATATTTATTTATTTTTAACATAAACAAACTGCCATATGCATCTTTCAACCCATCTTTGTTAAATTAATAAATGTGAAATGTATAAGACAAATTCTCGTTTAACTGAAACCTTACCGTCTCTGTCCCTAAGATTACATGAGCTAAACGGGCCACCCAAAAATATACATTGTAATTTATTCTGCAGAATGTCTGATTCTAACACTCTGGAATCGGCCGGAGCGTGTGAACTCCCGGAAGAAGCTCCGATGTGGGAAACACCTTACAATGAATCGCCCCGATAAATCTCCCACTAGAGTCGCGCCGCCAAAGACTGACAGGGGGTATTGAAAGGTACGCAACTCCTAGCGGATCATTATTTATCTAGCGTACGCTCGAGGGCTTTTTAAGACATTGACATTAAAGGGAAGGAGGGGCGGGGGACCCGGAACAAGGAAGTGGTCCAGGTGGCGGTCGGAAGTAAACCCCCTCGTATCACTAAACCTCCCCCCGACGCTTTGTCTGACTCTTGAGCAATTGGAACCATTGTCCTCCCATCGTGTGAACCGACTCCGGGTCTCCTGGTCTCCCGCTACAGGACGCCCTCGGTGCGCGGGACGTAATGAAATGTTTGGCAACTCTAATGAGTGTTCACTGACTTTGTACAATATCGGCCCGAGGAACAGGAGCGGTGCGAGGCTACGCCCTTGCGACACTCTGGCTAATGTGAAACTGGCCGCAAGTGTAAACAACGCTTATCCTCGCCTGAATAAGCCTGTATTAGTGTTCACTGAATACGAATGAATCAGTTTATGTCGCGGGATTCGATTATACTTGTGTTAGCGGCGCTCATGTAGCGCTTTTTATAGTTGGGGTTAAATGTTCAATGCGTTTAAGGAAAATAAGCTTCTAATTTGTGTATCGACAGGATACATTTTGCTCATAAAATAAAATATAACTGTTCCTTATTTCTAACTACGTATCCTTGAATAAATCGATAGAATACAAAAGTATAGCCAATCGTTTTCATAACTATAGAGTATGTAAAATATTTATTCTATTAGTCCATGACTATAATGGTTCATCATGATTTTTATGTACATTTTTCACAAAACTATAAGCTAAACAATAGCTATTGGTAGGGCGTGTATCGTGCCGTATTACATTTATTTCTTTGCAACGTTATGATGTGTATTGAGGCAGTTTGTATTAATACAATTTTACTGTCATAAACACTCAACCTTACAATAGAGATTCATACTGCCGATTTTTAATTTAAATTGTGCA
Organism: Nephotettix cincticeps; assembly: GCA_023375725.1. Classification (NCBI taxonomy): domain Eukaryota; kingdom Metazoa; phylum Arthropoda; class Insecta; order Hemiptera; family Cicadellidae; genus Nephotettix; species Nephotettix cincticeps. Next base: position 27,440,196 of record CM041785.1, read on the forward strand.
ACAGTTTCTATACATATAAGGAGTCCTATTACTACATATTGATTGACATACCGGTAGTGATAATTGCGAAACATAAACACCTGAGATATGTTTTCTCATTTTCTTCCATGTGTAGCTTGTTTCCTATTGGAACATGTAGTAGAAACGCCCTGTTAAGCATAGCTTACCCATAAAATGGTCCAATTTACATTCACTGCAGCATTATGATTATTCGTAAGCTTAGGATAATGACTTACAGCATGTAGTAAAATACGGTAAAGTAGACATCACAAATGAGATTGAGATTGCCACAATCATCGTTGCTGATCCGGCCTTCGATTCGAAGATAATATTGATAATGAGATAAAGCAATAACAGTTATTCCTTGTAATTACAACAGTCAATCGAGCAATAAACTTCAAACCACACCTGGTAATACCATACGAATGTCGGCCAGCGTGATGGTAATCTCTCTCTTCAAACCAAGAACTGAGTCTGGCTTGAATAAATATATCTCACCCAGAAATAGGTTTTACCCCGATCCAAGGTTTGAACAGAAGTTGGTTTTAAGAGTATTGACATATTTATTTATACAACCATAGGAGTTGTCCTCAAAATGAATTTATGAATTTGACCTTCAATTGGTTTTTGTCCTTTGACGGCAGATGCCATTTCAATAGGCGTTGGATCAGACCTTTCAAAAATGCACTAGTATATTAGATAAGATCATTGAAGTGATGACCGCACCACAAAAGGTAGTTATTTTAAGCCAAGTATCAATGAGAAACGAAAATCTTAAAACTGTAGACAAAGGTTGTTTACGAATTCAATGAGATTTTGAAACAGGGTAGACATTCTCTGGTAGGTTAAGACTTAATCGTATTGTTTGGAATTCAGTTTTTGTTTTTTGTGAGATACACAAGTATCGATATATCTGGAAACAGGATACCAAACAAATACTCCAGTTTTATTTTAATTTATTAGCGAATTTCCCATAGGGAAGAAGGATATTACCGTAGGTTGCCATGGCAAGAGTTAGCCCGAGAATGTTATTTTTTCTGATTTTAGCGTGCCCAGAGACCAAAAACAATAGTCGTTAAAATTTTTATATAAATATGTATATATATTATATGTGTCTGATTAGCACGATTAATCTCGTAAAATGATTAAATCAAGACCAAATTTGGTAGAGAGGTGTATTCCTACAACTGCTCGGACGAGTTCGTAAACCAGACATATCGGTCAATGGGAACGGGTACTTTGGGGGGGGTTTGTACCCCAAAATGGGGTTTTTTGCGTTTTTCACATGTAATTTTTTAAAAATTTATAATTTTATATTTCACCATTGGAATCAGCTTAAAAAACTACACAATTAAGTTCCTTAAAGTTTTTCTCTATCTTCAACGGTTACCGAGATATAAAAAAATCTAAACACAGTACATTGTATTTTAAGGCTCCAATGTTAATCTTATGGAGGATTAGGAAAAATTAATATTTCCCATATTAATGAATATTTTTGGATAAAACTTGATATTTAGGTTCATGTGGTTGAGATCTACCCATTTATGCTTAAAAATCATAGTTTATGTGTTTATCATGGCAGCAAACCTGCATACTCTTTTCCCATAATTATCATATAGGGAATAGGCAAACTCCTTTATTTATGGACAGATTTTGATGAAAGTTGGTATAAATGTTTAGATAAAAATTATTTATGGTAGAAATGTCTAATTTCAGTGTTCCTCACAGAGCAAACCTGAAAATCTTTGAAACATGTTAATCGAATTCAATGGAGATAGGCAAATAATTCTCGTGTTTATGGAATTCAGTTTTTGTTTTTTGTGAGATACACAAGTATCGATATATCTGGAAACAGGATACCAAACAAATACTCCAGTTTTATTTTAATTTATTTTTTATATACCTTCCAGTCAGACAAAAAGGATATTGACCTCACCTTGCCACTCAGTACTAGTATAAAATATAAAATTGGAAATTTATGCATTTCACTGATTTTTACGCGTCCGTTTTATAACTCAAAAGGGGGTTTGGTTTAATTTTATTAATATGATTAAATTATCAATGACATATGCAAATATGAATAAATAAGATTAAATTAAATAATCATAAATATGATTAAATAATGATTATATTATATGATTAAATTTATTGATTGAATACAGAGGGAAAGGTAACAAATACACGGAGTCCAAACGAAGGGAGTAATTCGCCAATTTATAGCGGGGCCGTCTCCAACATATACGCCACTAACACCCATAAAACTTATATAACTTGATAACTTGTATGATAATGGAATGGTGTGCAGTAGACATGGAGACTTAATGTTACTAGTGGAACCTTATAAGGGATGTAATCTTGTGTTTAACATAAAATATTTCTAAATCGGCTAATCAGCTTTTAATTCTAGCTTTAAACGTGAATAGCTTTGATTTGTTTCTATAATGGTTCTTGTTCCAAATATATAGCACGTCTTGACTGCACTTATTTTCTGCAAACGTAGAACATTTATGACGTAGTTTAGAGAGGAACCGCAAGTAATCAAGTGAAGCTATTATCACGGGAGCCGCCGGATCCGTCATAACAAATGACACTCGATATTTCAACCGCGCCGTCGCGATGTTTAGATTAATCGATCGTTTAACGATTGACACCTCTCTCCTCGACCACTCCCAATTACCGCTGTAATTGTATTAATTGGGTCCAATTTGTAGTGCATTTCATGTCGACCAAGATTCCACCGGTGGGACGATTACCTTTCCAATCACCGTTCATTCCTCTTGCAATCCTTCAAAGGAAATTCTGCGTGCTGAACACATGTCGTATGCTTCCCAGGTCGTTCGTGCTTCGTGGGTGGTTTTTCGCTATCTATGGTTAATTGATTGGTCAGTTGTTTCGAGAAGGAAACCCGATCGAGTCTATTAGTGTTTTATTGTTGTGTTTTGTTCATAACTGTTATAACACGTGTCTATTTAGTTTTTGTATGACAAGTTTGTATATACAATTTTAAATAAACCATGAGTGTAAATTTGTATTCTACCATAAAATACGCCAAGCCCATAACATTTCTTGTGTCTTAAGTTTGTAATAAACCTACTGCTAAACTTCAGATGGTAAATATTTATGAAATAATATCCTTGAGTAAAGAATAACACTTATGACATGGCATACCTTAAGCAGCTACAATAAAAATAACAGTAGTAGGAACAGTATAGGAAGGAAAGAATACAATGTAAGGATATATTCATTTAACAGTATTCATATGTTAAAATCTGAGTTTTATTTTCACCGTATTAATGATACTGATCTAACGTAAGGTTAAGGGCAGAGAACGGTTATTCCCAGGGCCGACTCCCGCGACGATACTCACGCTTCCCACTACGAAACAGTACGCCCAAATTCCGAGTCTAGGCAGTAGGGGAGGAGACAATAGTGGAATGTATTCTTTGTGTGGGTAATATATGTTAAATGACGAGGTGCGAGTCCCACGCCGCGGGACCGGGTTTCCGTTAAGGGACGTTCCCAGGGGGATGAAACAGTGTCGGGGGTCGCGGCACCTTGCGTCGGATCGCGGACTGCGCGACGCGGGGTGATAGTGGCGGCTCCACCAGTGACGTCACCAGGTTCCCACCACCGCACCCCCCTCATCATACCAACAGCTCCTAGGAATTGTGTTGCGGGATAGCGTCGGATCGCGCGGGAAGGAACACGGACTGCGCGGCGCGGGGTAATAGTGGTGGCTCCACCAGTGACGTCACCAGGTTCCCACCACCGCACCCCCTTCCATCATTCCAATAGCTTCTAGATATTGTGTTGCGGTATCGCGTTGCGGCACTTTACGTCGGATCGCGCGGGAAGGAACACGGAAGGCGAAGTACAATACGGCGGCAGCGGCTACGCCAGTGACGTCGCCAGGATCCCACCATGGCACCCCCGCCACCCTTCCAACAGCTCCTAGGAACTGTGTTGCGGGGTCGCGTCGCGGCACCTTGCGTCTGATCGCGCGGGAAGGAACGCGGAAGGCGTAGTAAGACACGGCGGTAGCGGTTCTGCCATTGACGTCACTAGGTTCCCACCGTCGCACCCCCTCACCCCCTCACCGTCGTCTCACCCCAGCGTGGGAGCCGGAGTCACCCCCACGATACAACAGGTTGTCCGGCGAGTCTCCCACTCACAAGGAGAGCAATTCGGAACACTCGCAATAAATTATGTAAATGCGATCGCTGCAGCGGCGATAGAGCTCGGCCCCCGCTTGATGATCTTCGAACACACTTTCTTCTCTAATTAGAAAGTCTAATACGCCCCCTACATTACGAGAGCAGTCCGCAGTACACGGCCGTGTGATGGACGGCGAGCTACTCCCACGACCGCGTTCCTCTGCCTCTACACCGGTCCACCACCGCTTATACCTTAGGCTCTTCTGGATCTATTTTGTGTGTCTTCGTTTTTGTTTTTCTCTTATTCCTCATACTTCTATCTTTTTTTATTTTAACACTTACCTAATCATCTGAAATGTATCGAAGATATATTTTTCAGATATTTAATTCTTATAAGCCAGCAGTGTCTCCCTTTTATATACTTAGGAATATAAAAATTATTGTTATAGTAGGTTAAATTGTTAGAAAAGTAATTATATTTCTTTGCTAGAGATTTCATTTTATCATTTTTATGAAACTGATATTTTATGACCCCTACTATTTGTAGTGTAGATGTATTAGATTAATCGTCTGAAATAACGTTGCAAATAGGATATTTAGCACCAGCTATGAAATAAAGGTGATCCTAATGTAGGTGAACACAATATTCCAGGTACGTATTATAAGCCAAGTATGAATGAGAAATAAATGGAAGATAATTAATTGTGGTGCGATCTTGAAGTCTTGTTACTGACTAAGGCTGACTGGTATGTTCCTCAGACAGAACTGTTAATTAATAGTCCAACAGCCGATGACATCTAAGAGACCTACAGTTCAATGTGAAATCCGAACCACTTTCGCCCCTAAATGACAAACTGGTCTTATTATGAGAATTATGAGGTTTTTGCGGGTGAATAGTCATCCACAAATTGTCGCTCAGCTATCCACAATTTGTGACCTCCAAGTATCTTGATTATAGGACACGCCACCGTCTCAGTCTAGTAAGTAAATCAATCATAAATCAACCGATCGATACTAACATAATACGGCCAGTAGGCTCATGGTGGCGGATCTGAGGTGGTCGTGGCACTGGTTCCAATATCAGTGTCGCCAATATGCTTTTATCCATACTGTTATACTCATACTGCTCATCCTATCTGGCCGGACCCTAACTTGGATAGTCCCACCCACAGATCTAGAGTCTAGGTGAGGAGGCAAAGTATAATACGAATAGGTACTAAAGCACAAGACTTCCATCTTAAAAAATATAAATTTTCAAAAGTTAAATGTTTCTAACAGTCAAGTGAACTTTATAGTTTAATTAAAATTATAAACAATTCATTTACATAATGGTTAAGACGCTTTGATTGTATATTTACTGTTCAGATGAAAATAGGTATCTATACTATATTTCAACAATGTATTTTTCATATTTCATAGTTTATTTTAACGGTCTGTGAAACAAGACAGGTTCAACTGAAGTTCGACTTAACTAACTCGTCAACATCTAGCATAGTAGGCTGTCAGTTTAGTATGACTTTTACATGAGTTCTGACCAGGGTGAAAGTGGCGACCTTGGCGGCCGATGTCCGCGACACAGCAGTGGTTGCGCCAGCGGCCACAACCGGGCTAAACAATACGCAACATTAATCTCCGATACCAACATATGTAATGGCGTCATTTAAAAGGCAAAACCGCGAACGATTTAAACAGCAGGGCTGTACAAATAGACGGACAACACGGACGGGGACACACACAGGGCTGTCAGGCTGACTGGGTACTGCAGGGAGGCTGTGTTGTTGAACTGCAATGACAACTGGAGACAACTCCAATGGAGGCGGCGTAGCGGTGTAGTCCAACTCTACAGTAGGAATGCTGTGCTGTTTAGTGTCGGAGTCGAATACTGCTGACAACTGGACATTTGTAAGAGGTAGAGTTCGTGCTCCATGGGAAAGTGAAGGATTTCATCAGCAAGACTGACGCACTGCCTAGTGGCGGAGTTGGTTACTGATGGTATCTCTTGCAACATCCCTTGCAAATGTCTTCATGCAGATGAAACAGGTAGTATAACATGATGATGATTATTGAACTCCCACTGTCCTAATGGCAATGTTGCTCTCTAAATATCAACCGCAGAACAGGCCAGTTGTCAACTAGAAACATCTGAGAGAAAAAAAACTTTCTGATATTAATGAGTAAAATTATGTCAAATAAATTTTATGTCCAGGAAAGGGTATTTCATACAACTCTATTAAGACATGTGAGTAGGGTATAGTTTGTACAGTTTTATTTCATTACTGAAAAATTAGTATTCCGTATCCATCTCGTTAACTGTAGGCCCAATTCTTCGCCACAGCAACTTGATGGCGTTTTGGTGGATGTCAACTACCATATCTGAAAGTAAATGAAAGTATTTTTAAATTATTCTTTGGAAAAAATTAGTATTGCTTTGGTTTCATCTCTATAATAAAAGATATAAACAATTACTGATACAAGAAATAATATACAGGGTGTCCAAGAAAAACGTTTCAAGACTTCGGCGAGTGATTAGGTATACGTTAAGAGGAAGAAAAAAGTTCCATTGGGGGTATGGCCTAAAACGCTTATTTTCTCAGATATCCGCCATTTTGTATTTTTCACAGAATATTTTTTATTTCAAACATTTTTAACGGATTATTTTAAAATTTGGTATGTGTTTTACACTAGTAGATTAGTATTATTAAAAAATAACTAGCATGATCCAAGCTTAAAATCCCAAATGGTAGCCATTTTAATTTTACGGTTAGCAAAGTATTTTAGTTTTAAAATATTAAATGGCCGCCATTTTGGGTTTTGAGCTTGGATCATTCATGTTATTTTTTTATAATACTAGTGTAAAACACATGCCAAATTTTAAAATAATCTGTTATAAAGTGTTTGAAATAAAAAATATTTTGTGAAAAATCCAAAATGGCGGTTATCTGAGAAAATAAGCGTTTTAGGCCATACCTCCATTGAAAATTTTTTCCTCCTTTTAATGTACCCAATCACTCATCGAAGTCCTGAGACGTTTTTCAAGGACACTCTGTATAAGTTAAATTGTTGAAATCTCTGTACGCACCAAAAAGAAATTTTACGTTGTTCGTAAATATGCAGTTGGTCACTTTTTACACAGCGAATAGAGAATTTCTGTTTCATAAAAAAACAATAAAACTATTAGTCTACAGTACCAACTTTTAAATGAAACAAAAATCCCTATACTTAAAGACGTCAGCGAGGAGCTTGCGAATTGCCCTCCCCATTGCAAATCTTCCCCTCTTTGCGCGAACTGGAGAAAGTAAAATTAATATTAAAAGCGAATCCGCTTAAGCGTGAAATGTAAGCTCGGATCCGGTAGCGATCGATTACTCACGGAGTTATAAATACACGCAATAAGCGCATTATATAAAAACACGAGTACAAAGGGCGGCACAAAACATCCAACGTCTGTATTACAATAGAGCTGCACTTCCACACTTTAATATGCACTCGAGTCCGAGAACAAGCCTGAGAACGAGACCGGGGCAAAAAACCGGCATTAAAACAGACCTCCATTGTGCCGGGTGCATTTTAATGCATCCTCTTGCAGCGACCAAATTATCTTGACAAAAGTATCAGTTTTTTGGGTCGAGTAGGAAGTGACTCGTGTATTTCGCATTAGGTATGCAGAGGAGGGTGCGTGGTGCGTACCGGTCTGGTCTTCCGTAATACCATTCTCACGGTGGGGTGTACGAGTGTAGGAGTAGGCATTGTGACACTCCCACCGTACGAGTACTACAGTAGGCTGGTGCTCCACATAGTCACCCTACGTCTAGCATGGTCTAGGTCTAGTTATTCACCTGCTGTCTCTACTAGCAACGCGCCAAACTCTGGTTTCGTGGGAGGGTAAACGTACCGGAGGGGTGGATGTTTTGAACTTGATTTAAAGCTTCAATTATTGAACATGAACACGAATAGATTTAGTGCCGGGGGTCGAAGTGGTATAAGCAATTTAATATTAAAACAATGTTTGATTAATCTTTATATACAAAAATGAATGAATGTATGTATGCGTGTATGTCCTTTATGCGTTGCCAAACTACTCATCCGATCACCATGAAATTTTCAGAAGTTGCTCTATGTGTCCGCGAAGGTTTTCCATTTTATGGCGTTTTAAATTTCCAATGTTAACCTTATGGGGAATAATTTTGTCACAAATTTTCTACACTAAAAACATTTGATTTCTAAAGCTACAGCTGTTGGTTTACTTTCCATTAGCAATGTGTTTTGCTATTCAATGCCCTCTGTATCTATCGTCAATTTAAAATCATAAATTAAATAAATACTGTACAAAATGAACAGTTTTACTTGCCACGTTGATACTTGACAGTTTTGGTGTGTTTATGTACTTATTTTTTTATTTCGTGACTAATTAAGTGTCATAAATGTTAGTGTTAGTAATTGTCATAATATATAAATCTTCTGTGTGCTTTTATTGAAACTATTCTTAACAGCCGTACCGATTCCGATGGCATTTTGTGTGTATTCAAGTGTGTTTAGGGGTTTAGATTTGCTATTCGATGCACTCCGTCACTTTTTGACGGAGTGCATAATCGTTTACAAATTAGCGGCCCAAAAAGATATTTAAAGTAGCAAAAACCATTCATATAATTCTTCATATACGTTATTTTTTATTTATTCATTCTATTTTACTGCCCCCTGAACTGGTTTTTTAGAGTAATTTAAGTTTTACCTTATCCGTCCAAACAGTTTGTTATTGCTCATGCGAATATGCGTTTTTGAAGTTAAAAACTTCCACATCGGGCCATATGTCAAATTTTCGTCACGAGAAAACGTCAAAACCACTTAAAACACAAAAACATAAAGTTCACTCAAGACAATTACACATGTTTAAATAAGTTACTACTGAACTATTGTCAATGGAGTAACATCAAAAGCTTAATCTCAAAATGGAGTTTTTGAGTTTTTCATATTATGTAACTTCTCCCCTTATATGATAATACTGAGGAAGTATTGTTTTCGAAAAAATATTTGAATTTATGTTTAAAGTGCATATATCTGTTTTGGGTTCCCCTGGATCAAAAAGGTGGGTTTCGACGTGATGTCTATCCGTCCGTGTGTCTGTTTCTCTGTGTGTGTGTCTGGATGTGTACAGAGCCACATCCTACCCCTTTGTTCTGATTTAGATGAAATTTGTTATGTTGTTATGTATGTATATATTCACCGCATTACCAGACATTTTTTCATTTTTTTGAATTTTTGATTTTTAAGGGTCTCTAAAACCTAGAAAAAACTTAAAACAAAGGATGGTTCATTACAACCATTAAAAATTATTGGTAACTGGAAAAAACAAACATTTTCCTCGGAATCAATCCTTCGAATGATAAAATGATGATAAAAGATGCAATACATGTAGTAAAATTTAACTCAATCTAAAATATTGCCAAGGTTATATTTAATAGCTCGTGTGGCAATATTTACCTATAATGACATTTTCTAAGCCTTTAATTGTGAGGAATAGTTAATAAGTTACGACTTAAAGCTGACGTAACGTTCATTACATTAATATCATCTGGCTGCAGAAAGTGACGTAAGTGAGGCTGCACAAACTGAAGTCATTGTGGTGGAAGAAACTAACATCATCCTGAATGTAGAACTTACTTCAGCAGAACGTGTTACGTGCAGAAGACGTACGGACTTAATGGTCTGCAGTACTTTATGCCTTTTTTAGCAACTTTCCATGTGAAAATTTTTAAATTCAGACAATCATTGAGATGTTGTTTTGTACCAGAAAGCCTTTACTTGGTTTAATTAAAAAACAAAACAAAAGTATCTTTTCCACATTCAGTGGATACTTGGTAACTAGTGCTAAAAAATCAGCTCCAATAATATTATTGACATCGCACAAAGATTAATTAGCAATTTAGCTACATAGTTCGTTAATAAATCTATATGATAAACTTAGTTTGATCTCAAAATACTTTGATGAATCTTATAATTTTAAAATTCATGTTTCAGAGTATTTAACATTGCTTTTACAGGTGTAAACTCTTAAGTTCAATCGAAGTTGAACCTGAAGGTTCTTCAGTATTTCAACTGAAGATGGTGGCTTATCTAAACAACTGATTCATTCCGGCAACATGAGAACGCGTTCTAGAGTTAATATAGTTAATTACTTTGTATGCAATAAATTATTTTCCAGCCAACGCCAATTTACAGTCTATAAACTGCACTATAAAACGTCTGACCTCACAATACCCTAGAAAGTCCGTTGTGAAACACATTACCCAATATATAACTAAACTAAGTAGCCGGATGGTAGATTGCTCTGGACAATGCGGCAAATACTTTCATTACCGAGCGGTTTCTATCAGATGGAGTGGCCAGCTGATGTGTATCAATTAAAGACAGTAATTCATGCGAGCGGTGCTGAATCAGCTGGTGCTGATAGCTGGGAGCTGCTGCTGATTGCCGTGGTGGCTGCTGATTGCCCTCCGGCGCATATGCCTTACCTTGCCTTACACGTTGCTTACCCGATAATACCGGTATTGACGCTCGATAATGTCAATGCGATTTATGTGTCAAGGGAATTTGATTTATTTGTTGTGTTTATTTTCAGTTCAGTGCTTTTGGAATTGGTTCAAAGGTTATTATTAATGGTCTCCTGCGTTTTATAATTGACTATTTTAAACTTACTTCGTAAGGAATTCGTACTTAAAAAAACTATTAAAAGTTCGTAAAAACTATTAAAGTAAACTTGATTTTAACTTTTGGTTTGTGAACATGGTTCAATGATAAACAATAATTTTCAACTCAACACAGTTTAAATGTACGCATAGTATTTTATCGTCCGAAGCACGTTACTGAACTTTAGTTCAGAGTTAATATTGACAATTCTTCTACGGAATTTCTACGGAACGTCTCATGAACATTAGACGTTGAACGTCGAATAGACGTAGATTATTCCGTAAGGATCTCTCAATTATGTAATCGTAAATTCCTAACTGTTTTTCATGAAAATGCAGTAAAAAATTAAAAGTATTTGTGTCTAATGTTGTTCCAAACCGATTATTCTCCAACCCTTCGTTTGATAGCAAACGAATCGGTAAGGGTTTTATGTATATTTTAAAAATACATAAAACAGTTTTTAGTGTAAAATATCATTCCATAATTTCCTGAATAACATATTTAATCAAGTCTAACAATCAGTAATATTGTATTCATTCAAGATTTCAGTAAGAAAATATTTTTCTTTTAGGTATATTAACTAATATTTAAGAGAATTAAGATTACTTTTTAACTTGTAAAATAATTATTTAAAATTTAATTTATAGTAGGGCCTACCATGCCGAACCGATTTACAAATGTTTGTTATTACACACTAAAGCTAGTTTCCACGTCATTGACTCCACAGTTAGGCTTCCTAAAGTTATTTTATCCCCGTAAAAATGCAAACCCCCTAGCAATTGACATTTTCGAGAAGCCAGAACCTCATTATCTCCCGGGGCATTAATCATTCATTAGCTTATAATTGATAGTTTGTACCCGTCGTGGATAAGATAGCGATCTTCCGATAAACAAATACCCGGGAAAAATGGCGATAGTTGTGATCGAGGCGGCATTCCGAGATACGGTTATCGCACAAAGGCGGTCGGTGACGGACGGACAATTACCGGCCCGGCCGCGGCCGTATATCCGTCACCGGCGCCGTGCAAATAAATCGGCCGATTTCGCGACTACCCTGTGATGCATCGCGGACCCGTGTACGCTAATCTGAGGTGGACAGTGAGGCCGCGGCAGGAAGCCGTGCGTCATACTGACGTGCGGTATGGGACGGCTTGTCACCGGCTCACCTGCGCGACGACCAGGCGACTTGTGGAAACGGAAAAAGACACACTGTACCTTATAGATATCCGGTTAGTTGATTGGAGGGTACATGGAAACTGGTTAGAATATGATTGACAACCATACCCAATTGACTTCAGAGTTGAGGAGCTGGACCCCTCTAACATCGCTAGCATAAAATCGAATAATCGTGTTTCAAAACGCTTTTGCTATATTCGCAACAATTAGCATTGAGAAAAAATCTTACTCATGCTGGTTGTATTGATCTTATGTTTGTGACGAAATATTTTAAAATACTCGGTTTCAGTTAACCAGGAAGAATGTATTTACAGCATTTGAACTAGGCATAACTATACCTATGTTGAAACGGGATTTATTAGCTTGAGTACATTTATTTGTTTTTTCTTCTGTCAAATTCTGGTTTCAGCTAACATAACGCGACCAAACCTGGATTATTTTTACTTCTTCAACACTTGTTTTCCCTATTTCAGTAATGATATTTCGTAGTCCTGAGGCAAGAGATGGAACACCACCTGAGTCGTTTTTCAAGTTAAGCCGTTTCCTCCAATCTAAGCAAACAAGGAGTAGCTGCAGCATGGATTAATATTCTGAACCAGACTGAGTGTCAAAGGCCAATCCGTGTAATCACAGAGACGGGGATATTATTGGACTAGCCAAAACTTTAGAAGCATTTTCTGCAACCTGAAATCTTATCATGAACACACAAATACATTTTAATTTTTTGTAGCCAAAAATCTACCACGTGTTTCCAAATGTAAGTTTTAGCCTGGTTAAATCTGTGAAATGAATGTATGAATCATAAATTGCTTTATGATGTTTTTCGTAATATATACTTGTATTTTTCTTATTACTGTATTAAAAATTAACATTTATCAAGTATGTAGTCCTAGTTCACCTTGATAGAATGTTTGTGCACTTTGCTTTTGGTGAGTTTTTTTTAAAGAGGATTTATTAGTTCTAGGCTACCTAGCCTTCTAGAGTGTAGAAGGGATGTAGTATATAACCCGACGAAATTTGTAAAAAGGTGGTATAATGCATTTCGCATCGCTACTATAAACGCATCGCTTTATGTGGTTTGTAAAGAATCAACGTATATAGATTCATTTTATACTTAAGACCCTAAGGAAACGCAAAAGTAAATAACAACCAGGATGAGCTAAATCACGAAGTAAGCGGAGCGCGCTGAACAGTTCAAGTACAAAGTCACTAATAAACTCGTACACAACTACAAGCCGTAACCGGTTCGCAACAAATCTCCGCAAACTGAACATGTCATGTCGAAGCTAATTTTTAATCCCGAGGATATTTGCAGACTCAACAGGTTTCATGAATAATCGGCGGGAACATTGTGCATCGCGGTTACTGTTGTAGTAAAACGGCGGCGAGCTGCTTCAAAGAGGCGGTAAACTGCGGAGCGGCAAAAACGGCGAAACGCCGCTCTGACACCGACCCACGCGCTATCTCCATACTCGACCATATAAATTAAATATATCTCGGGCCGGCTGGCCTAGATTCAATAAGTGTTTGCTGGGACGAGTCAAGACTGGTTGAGTGGGCGAGGACGCTAGCGCGCTCTCGCGGGCTCTTGAGGGAACTCCGCGAACACCCGAGTATGTGCTCGTGTAAAGTACATATCGTTGTTGCCGGGAGTCGGACACCGGGTTCTTGTCCTAAACCATAGGAAATTATCCTGCGGTTTATGCCAAATAGGTGATTACTGTGTTTGCTGTCAAAAGAAAAGCCAGACTCTTTATCACCATGCCTCCAGTGCGCGTGCGATAATAGAAGTGAGAGAGAAAGAAAACGATAATGCATACAAAGAAAACAATATAATTCCACTGTAGGTTTTATCTGTCAAAGTCGTGACAACTTCACCACTGGGGGTCGGCACGTTGTAGAAAAACTAATATTTACTAATTTTGTGGAAGCAGCCACAATATTTTTCGTGTCTGTTACTAATAATTAACTACAGCATCAACCAATCACAATTGTGCTGAGCCATCTTTATAAAAGTGATGTGTTTGTCTCATACTTTTTCTTTAATAACGTCAAATCGCTTACGAGGGCTCAACAGTTTTGTTAGTTTTAGTACTGTGAGTCTAAATATAAAGATACAATTTAAAGTTAGTGTTGGGCTATAATTTTGTTCATATGCGCAGGAAAATTTTTTTTTGATGTCCATGCTTTAAAAAAGATTCTATAAGAAGTCAAGGTTTTTGTTAAGAAAAGTCTTAATATTAGTAATTTGAGAAATCTTCTTTAATAAAATAGTATCTATAGCTGTAGAAGAATAAATCATTTTGAATAATGAATAGTGGAGAGAAAACACAATTACAAGATCTTACTCTCAACAAACACAGCGTATCTTATTTAATGTGTTTTTATACGATTTCTCCCATTCCGTTAAGTTATATTTTCCTCAATAAACAAAACGTGGTCACAAATTCCAATGTTTTCGGAGACTAATATTTAGTCAGAGGTGTTGGATGCGTAACTAAATTTACTTATATATATCTAATAATTTTTCATTAGAAGACCCAGTCACTGGTTTTGATTATGCGATTAATCGACTTCTCACGGTCGTATCATCGTGGGAGGAGGATATACAGCCAGATGGTTGGACGTCTTATACAGGGATGCGCCAGGTGACAAAACTGGGCTGTCAGACAGAGGTAAAACCTTTGACTACACATTATGGATAGTCAAAGGTAATACCGTAACGCAGCAGTATTTAAGCCATTCGATGGTTTTGATTATTCGAATTATCGACTACTCTCACTGTTGTATCACCGTGGGATGAGGGTATGTGCAGCTAGAAGATGAGACACTTCCGTCAAACGGAGGTAATTCCGAAACGAGTAGTAGTCGAACCATTCGATGGTTTTCATTACTCGATTCGACTACTCTAACGGCCTTATCGCCGTGGGAGGAAGAGGTTCAGCAAGAAGACGAAACTCTACCAGACGGAGGTAATGCCGATAGGCCTCTAAGTAGCAGTATTTAAGCTAGTCGATAGTTTTAATTATTCGATTATTCGACTACTCTCACTGTCGTATCGCCGTGGGAGAAGGATGTACAGCCAGATGATGAAACACTACCGTCAGAGAGGTATTTGTGATACGAGCAGTATTCGTGCCAGTCGATAGTTTTGATAATTCGATTAATTGACTACTCTCACAGTCCTATCGCCGTGGGAGGAGGATGTACAGCCAGATGATGAAACACTACCGTCAGAGAGGTATTTGTGATACGAGCAGTATTCGTGCCAGTCGATAGTTTTGATAATTCGATTAATCGGCTACTCTCACTGTCGTATCGCCGTGGGAGAAGGATGCACAGCCAGACGACGAAACACTACCGTCAGAGAGGTATTTGTGATACGAGCAGTATTCGTGCCAGTCAATGGTTTTGATAATTCGACTAATCGACTACTCTCACAGTCGTACCTCCGTGGGAGGAGGATGTACAGCCAGATGATGAAACACTACCGTCAGATGAGGTATTTGTGATACGAGCAGTATTCGTGCCAGTCGATAGTTTTGATAATTCGATTAATCGACTACTCTCACTGTCGTATTGCCGTGGGAGGAGGATGTACAGCCGGATGACGAAACACTCCCGTCAGAGGTAATGCTGATACGCAGCACATGTGTCCATGGGCGTAGGCCGTCTCCTCAATAGCCATTGTCTCTACCTCTCCTCACCAATTAAGCTACGGCAGGGGTGGTTTTAATTGCTTACCTTACCGGTTATTCTTTACGACGGAAACTCATAAGGTGCGTGCGTGCATTTTGCATTGTATACGGTTATGAACGGAACTGAAATTTTAGATTATAACATTTACTTCGATTTATCACTTTTTTGTGGATACTTTACAATATTGTGTTGTTATAAAATAAATAAATCCTTTTACTTACCGCTATCTGCTATCAATATACACAGCTTTTTAAATCTACATATGAGTTTAATCAGGAATCTAGAAAAAACAAAACATTTAAATTCATCTCAAATTGTCAATTCATTGTCTCTTCTGAGTTCAAAGGTACGGTTTTTGATCATGCAGCCTATACGTTAATTGAGTTTTAATCCTATGGATTACTAGTTTGACGATTGGTCAATACGTACTACATGCTAATATAACTATTCTCCATAGATAATTAATAAAAATCTCTAACAGTGCAGAAGCTGTTATTCCCGCACTCGGTGGCGGCGGAGCCGGTAGTTTGTGAGTCAACAACCGCCAGATCTATTAGACAAGACGGTCTCTTTAAAAGATCAGCTGTTTGGACCGTTACGACGACAATGGCGGTCCTTTTAAACTCTGTTTACGTTAGCACAATGGCTCCGTTTTTTGTCGCGGGCACGTGCGAAGACGTTAGGCTCCGGCGCGCAGCCTCCTTCGCCTGCTGCCCGCGCTCCTACTTCCTGCCATTCAATGGTGTGGGCTGTAGGCATATACAACCCCTACTAGATGTGGAGAATCAACGAATCAAAGAATTATCAATTACAATGTTTTAATACTGGGACGGTAGCGACGTCCTATAATCCAGCTACTTAGAGGTCTCGACTTGTGGATAGTGTTGTGAGCGATGGTCGTGAATAGTGTTATCTTGTGTGGATTAACGTCCACACTATTGAATACTACGATAATACACAAAGACAATTCTTATAATTAGACCAATTCGTAATTCAGTGGCCGTGGTTTGGATTCCACGTTAAACTGTAGGTCTGTTTTGCCATCGGCTGTTGGGCTGTTAATTAACAAATCTATCTAAGAAACATGTCAGCCTTAGTCAGTAACAAGTCTACAAGATCGCACCACAATCATCTTATACTCAATCTTTATTCATACTTGGCTTAAAATACCTACCTCGTGGTAAGATCGCCATTTCGATAATCTAATCTAATCAGTTTTTCAGTAGTATTATAGTAACCATGAATCAAGAACACTAAAAATGAATATGGTGTACTATCTGAAACTTAACTGAGTAGGCTAAATTGTAACAAAACTAAACCTCAAATTAAATTAATCTTACTGAATATAGTAAATGTAGGTATGTGTGCAACCTTCCCCCCCTCTTAACATTACTTTTACGGTTAATTATCCAGAAAGTAAACTTGATTTACCTTCAAATTGATTACCGTCGTAAATTACGACAGTCGTCACCACTTGTGAAGTGATAGCGTCGCAATTTACGACGGTCATATTTTGAACGCTGTAGCGCCGTACCGGTTTAACTAATATTAAAATATATTGTACCAATCGATTCCTCAGTTAATTCACGTACAAAAATATCAACTTATATATATATATATATATATATATATATATATATATATATATATAATTATTATTATTATTACTTGTTATAGTATAAGCTTACGGATGCAAAAAATCCAAAAGCTAAATAAGCAGCTGGCGCCACCGTTGCTATACAACAACTGCGTCTCTTTTTATCTTTTTTACCATACATTTTTTAGTATATTTGTATATAGTATTTGAAATTTGTTATTAAGGATACAACTGTGGACATTTTTTACGTTTAAGCTTTCAGTGATTTCCAAGTAGTTTTAGATTGGCAGACTGTCAAAATGGAAAAATAGTTTTTTTATGTTTCAACTAGTTTATTATTACTCCAACCAAAGATATGTAAAGATATCTATATGGTTAACATATGTAAAGATATCAAATATGTCTTATTTTATTTTTGCATGCTTTTCAGAATAAAATAAAATATACTTTTTTTTATTTTCGAATTAATGTATACCCTATCTCATTTGTATATAAACAGTACCTTAAACACGAGAATATTCTGCAGTAAAAATAATAGTAAACTAAAAATAAGTGATAACGTAATAAAATTATTACAAATTTTATACATATTACGTTTATTATAGGAATCAGCTTTTTTATATGTTTATATTTTCTTTCAATCTGAAATTTAAACTATGTTGATATTGTGCAATTCTAACAAATATTTGATTTTATGTGCGCTCTCGCGCGTGTTTATTTACCAGGCTATAATGATCTAAGATACCCTGTTATCAAATAATATACTCATATTTTTCATATATGTTTTTAAGTTAGACGTCCACATGAATACACTCATTTCTTATACATAATTTGGCTTAGAATACCTGGATAGACCACCATTTCAGAAAGGTAATAATAATAGTGATTAATTATGTTTCATATTTACCAACGAATTTAAACCTAATCACTTTGTTTTGTATATCGCAGCAACCTACGACGGGTAACGGTATGTTTAAATAATATCCAAACATCCTATTTCTATAATACCCAAATGCACTAATTCTGTAACAGAAACTCTTATATCCTCATGAGCTCCTATATCCTCATAATTTGATTGATTAATATACTTCCAATTAGATACAGACAATTAAGAAACTAACAAGATGTGGATACTTTTGGATCTAATCAATAAAATGTCGATTTTAACGGGTTTTTTCAAATGAATGAAATGAAATTATTTTTATTTAATTAGCATTTTTCTTGACTTATCACATTGATCTATGTTGCTTTAAGCAAGTGTGGATCTGAAAGTTATTTACAATTTACATTTTTAATTTGTCAGCAGTCTTTTCTACTATCACTTTTGTTATTAACTACTAAACTACCATTATATAGATCTATAACAACAAATATGTACATAAATAATACGTAACACATTCACTAACAATATATAAAAATAAATAAATAACTTTTCATTATCAACTGTTTTACAGATTACTTAAAAGGTTTATTGTTCTGTTTAAAATTAATAAATTTACTAGACTTACTGGTTAAAAATTGTGATTGATCTTAAATGGTTTCATTTTAGGTTCCTACTAGTTTGTTTGAAAATATGAGGGATATTTAATTACATTTTATCTGAAATTCTTGTGATTCTATTTTTTGTACTTTAATTAAAAAAGGAAAAAATATTTTAAAAAATGAAACATAGCAATTAAAATTCTGAAATTGTCATTAAGGTTCATTAAGGTTTTAAATAAATGCTCTTTTGACGAATCTTTATTGACTACCAGCAAATTTTAATGATTTTTCTTAGTTTTATATTCATATAATCTAACTTATATAGATATAAGTAAGTGGCATTCATACGCCATCAAAGTCCTATCTCGATTATATGTTTTACGTTCTTGCAACATATTTATGAAAGGAAAACAACAATATCTACGTATATTTTTAATTTTGTATTCAGAATCTGCCATAATGAGGGTATTTGTTTGTAAATTAGCGATAACTTTTAAAACACAGAAATTCAATTTTTTGTTTAAATGTTTGAGTATACCACCTAATTAGAATATTAATTAATTAAGTACAAATTATAATTAAAAATTTTAAATCATACTGGTTTCTTAGTATTACTATTACTTTGCTAGAAAAGTTAAAAAATATTTTAATAAAAATATGAGCTAAGTATTTTAGGGGAACATTAACTTTTGTGATTAGTGAAAATATTCGATTAATTTTTCGTAGGAGATTTTTTATAATTTGTAATAAAATACTGTATGCGTAAAAATAAAAACGGTGATAGAGTGCCTTCATTTCCGGCTACGCAATACAGATACAGAGGGGGCTTGGATTGCTGTGCGGGTTGCTTTTTAGCCTTCTTGAAAAACAATGCCGATCGTACTACTCTAGATAATTATATCCGATTTATATTCCTTCATTGATGTAAGAAAAATTTAGAATAATGTGTTTCAGTATAAATTCAGTGAGAATATGTGTTTCAGTTACCATTCCTACAAATATTTTTATAAACTACCTCAACACAAGTTTCGTATTTTCTGGTTTCCTAGTAATATTTTTATTTGTACAGATGCAAAGATGGACTAAGAATTTAAAACGTTTCTTCTGTTACAATAATTCTATATGATGGATTATTATCAATTCTTATTTTTAATACTAATACAATTACATTGTTTGAAATTCATTGTTGGTAGTGGTAGGAGTCTTAAAGTAACTTAAAGTAAATACTTCAGGTGTATTAATATCAGCGAGGGGGTGTAGGTGGTTGGTAGTAAAACGTGAAGATATATCGCCACACATTTACGAGTACAGTCGACCAGGCAGCTGTTGTAATGACAAGCCGGCCACCTCGACACCGCTGTGGGAGTACGCCGACCGCCAAGGCCGATAGGAAGCCATTCTTCTTCCATCTGGAAAAATTCCTGACTAAACAGATGCGTATGAATAAGAAGGGCGGCAGCGGTGGCGGCAGTGGGGGCGGGGAGGAGGCGGAGGGGGCGGCAAGGCCGAGAGACGCCCTTGTAATTGCGCAAGCTTAGACATGCGACTGTGTGCGAGGAAACGCGCACATTAATCCTCTCCACCCATAACAAGTGGGATCGAAAATTATCTTTGTAATATGTTTTTAAGTGATAGTTAATTTTTTGATGTCTCGCTAAATAACCTTAGACTTCGATGCATGGGTTCTAGCCCTGGATATCTATGTTGGTGCCATCCTAAGAAGCGTTGTAATGCCAATTAAGTGAAATTATTGTAACAATACCTCTAGTGCTGATAGCCTACTCTAAAAAGTATATAATATCACGTTATAAACATTTATATACTTTTACACTAAGTTACAGCACATCACAATCGGTAGGACTTCGTCCCTCTTGAGATTCTCATATGACCCGAATGGTCAAGATGAAATAATTTTCATATATTATTTGAGCGCACTTCCGCACGGGATCTCAATATTATTCAGTTAATATTATGGAGGTTCTGCTAATTTTACTATGTTAAAAATATATATTAAATAATTGGTTGGACCAATCCACAGGATTCTCAGTTGTTACGGGTATGTAACATTTACCAGGGATGTTGCAGTTATTGCTTTAATTTCGCTTATCTTTCCCTAATGAAACTGCTCATAACACCAACAGATGTTTTAGGGTGTGCTCATATAGCTTATTCTACAGATAATTTCTCATAATGTTAAATCGTTTGTTGTTCCAATTTTGTTATTATTGTTTCTGAAACCTTTATAGAGCACTGGGATAATTAAATTCCAGTGAATAGATCCATTCCTTTATAGTAATCCATGTTCTATGATCTCCCCACTCTCAGTGCTCACAAATAACATATGGATCATGATTAGTGCATTGGTTTCTAATGTTTGTAGTGACGTCGACTTATTCTGTTTTGATATGAAAGTGGGAAGATAGTCTCCCAATGCGCTTCTAGAGACCCTGACTTTCAACAGATTCTGAGTAGCAACAACAAATTGTGATCAGATGATTATTTTTCTAAACGTTTGAGATAAGTTTTAACAAGTAAAAACTACATAGATTATGATCACACATAGTTTCAGCTCGATACAAAAACAGCTGTCATCATCTTGTTAAAACCCCCCAAAGGACTTGCATGTAAACTATTGAGAGGTTATGAAACAACACTTTTTGATTTTATTCATTTTCATTTAATTCATGAAATTAAACAATTAGCCTAAAAAGACTATATGACATCATGTTAAGTAGCTATTTGCCTATCTGTAAATGTTATTTGTTGGATTCTTCATCTGGCTGTCATAATATTTATACGTATGTTCCAACTTGTGCCCTCGGGAATGCATTCCAAGTTCTCTAATGACTCTTGCTTGTGTAAGCTGGGGCTACGTAGGCATATTATTCATGCAATAGATTAAATAATAACCATTATTTGTGAGTTTATTAGTCTGATAAAATAGCAACAGTAGCTTTCTGTGATCTTGGAGAGGGGGTGCTGTAATGAAAGGTAACCTAAGCTATAAAATAATAATTATTTCACTAATACAATCTTACCTTACTTACTTTACCTCAAATTTTCATATTGCACATATTATTGACACACTTATATTTATTGAGTTGTTAATATAATATGGTACCGTTATAGGGAAATGGGATAGGATTTTCCATCCTATTATTCTATGAAAAATTGTATTTGAAAAATATTCAAAAGGTTTTAGGATGTTTATAAAGAACTTATGAATGAGTTTGTGAAAAAAATAAAGAGAAATTTAATGCTCTTCACTTCTACCCTATAATGGGTAGTATAATATTCATTGACACAGTACGATAAATTCATCATTTGCACTATATATTTTTGTATATTTCTTTTTTTTAATATTCATCGTACAAATATTAGTTTTATTTCAGGACGTAGATGACAAAAATAGTCCTACAAAATCGCAATTTTCATCACTTGTAGAATAAATCTAAATTATTCATTTATCTTTGAAAATTTATGTATTTACCACTCCCATTATTAATTAATCCTCTATAAGTATTGAGAATTTCATATTATTCCATAGAATGCATTAAACACGTCGGAAACATTTACAACAATTAAAACAAAAAACACTTCCCAGCAAATGACAAAAACACACTCATTTAACAGCTTAATAATTCTCGGAAACGTAGATACTAGGACAGTAACAAACAACTGGTTGCATCATTGATTATCGTCGTGCCGATCTAGCAGGCTGCATTCCGTACACTGGTTACAGCGGTGCCGCCATAAACCACGGACGTGGCGCGCATGGCAGGAGCGAGCGCTTATCGTCGTGATAGCGGTCAAGGTCATGGTTGCGACGCGTGTCCGAGGTGACACACTGCGGCACGTGACGACGCACCGCTGAGCAGTTCTGGAACAATTGCACTTTATTGCAGTTGTTAGTGTAATTTATATTTTATATTGGTCACCTAATATAATTAAATAAAGACAGACCTATAGATTACCACACCCCAAATCCATGATCATGACCTTTTACTTGGATTAAATCTTGAAAAAAAGTTTTGATGTTAAAACATAATTTTTCAGAGATAAATAAAATATGTAGATTGTCCACATTTTTCCCCCGTCCTTATAAATCCGGACACCTCTCCAAAAGTCCTGGGTACCCCATTGCTTCTTTCATTGGCTACGTAAAAATCCACTGGAAGACATCTCTAGTTGCTTTTGTTGGCCTAAATAGACTTCGGGGCCTAAATTGCGTAAAGATTCTTAGAAAAGTAAAGCCGGTCGGTTGACGAAGGAAGCTTGTTCCCACAAATTAACAACACACGTGGTCCTGGCGTGCGTTGTGCGGTGCGCCGCGCGTAGTAGTGGCTTAATTGGGACATTGTGCGCGCAGGTGGTCGCGCTCTCATGTTTGAGGACAAATTGCGGACTTTTATTGCCGAACCGTTCCCTTTGTCCCCGCAGCCAGTGTCTCCGCGGCCATTACACGCGGTTATGCGGACATACGGTAACAAGTTCTGCCTAGTTGTAAGTTACAGTTTTGTCCCGGAGTTAACTACCGACCCAGTCCCACTGAAGTCATCGGCCGTGGTGAAATCCCCACGCATTTTTGTGTTCTGACAAAGAATTTAGATTAACATACCGCACTCTTTACATAAGATTAAGAAGGCCTTGGAGTCAATGAGATGTAGCCATGAACATCAGTAGTCTATCACTTACCAGGTACAAAAAGATTGTGTCATTCGAAGGGAAAATATGAATTAGTTTAGTGAGATTAATTCATTCATTGTTCATTGAGATGTTTTTCAGTCCATCTAGTGAAGTTTCAATTCTACTATATAATAAAATACCATATAATAAACATTATTTTAGCACAAAACTAATAAAGTTTATTATTTATTTTTGGTTTTTATGAACAGATAGGAAATGCCTAAAATCAAGACTATACAGTGACGGATTTTCCTAATACAGTAATAAAATAGTGAAATGTTATAAATGATGCCTTTCTCTTTCGATATGAAGCGTTTTGCTGACCGGACGATGGTATCATTTTCTAATCCCAGATCTAAGTTGAATCTTCTTAATGATCAAAAATTATCGTGCCAATTTGCAACCATCACTAGGACCCGAAAATCTACCAATTTCAGCATTCCCACTGTTCAAACAAATCCCGTCTAGCAGGAACATTTTATGTTTCATAATTGTGTGATTTGAAACGGGTTGAATAAGGTAGTATTAAGTTTACAGCGGTAATAACTCCACAACTGTGTTCGGATGAGCCACGAGCGACCTTTGTTCGCGATGACTGATGTTACACGGATTAGCTTTTCTGGAATGTTTCGTATATATCTCAGAACTGTTTCACAAAGGAACTTTTTCTTTAACTACCTAAAAGTACTTAGATAATTTTAATGATAAATTTATATTAATTTTCCTTTCTAGTTTGTTTAACACATATAGAAGGGAAACATGAAAAGGTGTACCGTAATTCAATACACCATAGTTAATTTTACCCTCAACAAATAACTCAAGCTGTTTCAAGTTGTCAAGTTGTTGTAACTCAAGAAGTTGTTATTGGCACTATTTAGAGGTTATTAAGCATATCTTTTGAGTCTATTCTATAGTTACTTACAACTTGATAGGACAACAGCGTCTAACCACCATATTACTAAATAATAGGACATATGTAATCATATTTCAATATGACAAACCTGTTTTATAACGCGCTGCCTGCACCGGTAAAACAAATCTTTCTGACTCAGTTCCAAGACGTAAGGTAACCTTGTTAATAGTAAAATAAAAAAACAATAATTAGGAAAAACTCCTGGATATTCCCAAAAACGCTCTTGTACCGAATTTCATAAATATCCGACCTTACATTTGATCCCGGGTTGGATACATTGACAAGCATTAGTTTGAAAACCATTATGGAATCAGGGATTCTCATAATTGATGTTTGCACTAAGCACGAGTTTTAATATGTTAAATAAAACAACATCACGATAAAGGCATAGTCTCAATAACTAATGATGATAAAAAAACTACATAAACGTAGAAAACGGTACTTTAGTCTAAACATTAAATTAAATTGTGTCTTTTAATTTATTTTTCACATGGATATGTCTGTGTTCTGGGGGGGAGATGGGTTATAAGTAATCTGTCAGAAATTTGAAACGGTGACGTCATATAGTTGTAAGGTTAGCTGTTTATAGGATTTTAAAACATTTCCTTTAGAAATATCCATGATCTAAGCTATTTCCCAAAGTGAATTCAATAAAATTTACATGGATATGTGTTAGCTCTCGGGGTGGGTGGGGGTTTGGGAATTTGCGAGACCAAAATTTAAAACAGTGGCGTCATTTGGTTAGTGACGTCATAAGGTAATATGGACAGTTGTTTAGAGGAGTTAAAACATTTCCTTTAGACATGTCCATCTATACTATTTCTCACAGGGATTTAAATATAATAATTTATCAAAAGAGATCTGCATGCCATATCGAACATTTCATTCGAAAAGTGTCATACGAACTACTGAATTGATCAACAATCGATATTAATCGGTGAACCGACTCCTCCAGCAATCCTGGAATCCATTCCAGCACAGGTGATTGCCAGTAATTATCAATTCCCTGGAACAGCGCGCATACGCGGACAGCTACGTCGCAGGCGATGTGTAGCTGTTTTCGCAACCATCCTCCGGCCACCTGCTCTAGGCGTGGGGAAATCGCTGAGCCTACACGTCAGATGGCCTGAGCACAACAGTCACAATGTTGCCTACCCTGTTGTTGTATAGACTGCTTATAATCTCATTTAATATTTAATATTTTTAAATTAAATAATAAATAATTTGTAGTACTAACCAACAAAATTCAGGTTAGTTAAATTATTATATTTGAACGATAGATTTCGTCAAACACTAATATTTGTTATATGCGACTCCTTCGTACACCCTCTTCTGTCTCCAGTCGACTGAGGTGATTCCCCACCTTTAAGCTTTTTTACATGGGACATTTCATATATTTAAAATCAGTTTAGAACCTTTATTTGGAGGTTATTTGGAGGTTAAAAAATATATCCCCTTAATGTTTTTTATGTCTGACTAGTTTTTTGCATTTTTACTTGTAATTTTTAAAAATTTCTAATTTTATATTTCATCATTGGAATCAGCTTAAAAAACTACACAATTAAGTTCCTTAAAGTTTTTCTCTATCTCCAACGGTTACCAAGCTATTAAAAAATCTAAACACAGTACGTTGTATTGTGGGGCTCAAATGTTAATCTTATGGAGGATAGGAAAAAATTAATATTTCCCATATTAATCAATATTTTTGGATAAAACTTGATATTTAGCTTCATGTGGTTAAGGTCTATCTATTTATGCTTAAAAATCATAGTTTATGTGTTTATCATGGCAGCAAACCTGTATACTCTTTTCCGATATTAATCATATAGGGAATAGGCAAACTCCTTTATTTATGGACAGATGTTCATGAAAGTTGGTATAAATGTTAAGATAAATATTATTTATGGTATAAATGACTACTTTCAGTGTTCCTCACAGCAGCTAACCTGCACACTCTTTCCCATGTTAATCTTATGGAGAATAGGCAAATAATTCTCATGTTTATGGACAGACTTTTATAAAACTTGTCATATATTATTATTATTATGTTATTGATTTGGAAATTCGCTGAGTATGCAGATCTGCTGCGACGGGGGTATTTTATTTTATGGTATTAGACTGATCAACTGGTGAGGCGGCTGAATACACCTTTTATATATTAAATCTTTGTTTGGAGTAGGCCTATATATTATTTTACGGTCAAATATTCTTTAAAAGATTCTCCTATCGGAAGATGTAAAAGAACACGACACACGAATTAATTTAAAGTGATTACACGAAGAGATCCCTGGGAAAATTTCAATAATTTTAAAAACGAGTATTGGCAACACTGACCACCAGCTGATTCTACGCTAGTCACTTCTTTTGCGTAATCCCACCTGTGTCCCGCGTCGTAATATATGAGGCAATTGAAACCTTTGTCCCGTAACGCGTCGTGTCTCGGTCGCGCACGTATTAAATCATAACATCTTTCGCTCTACCTCTGTTACACCTTTAATTGTCAATATTTCATCGTGTCCGCTACAATTTGTTCTTTTTCTCACCGCTATACCAGGTATTAATGTTTTTCCGTCGGAGGAGCTTTGATATTACTCGCCGCCTTGTCACGAATGATGGGAAGGGTGTTCAATAAGGAGTAATAAATATGGGATTTCAGTTGATGATCCAGTATTGTTGAGGACTAAGGAGAAACACTAGTTATCCACTTTTTGCAAACAAAGACCAACTATAATAATCACATCATATGTTACAGTTAAACCTAACAAAGCTTCTAAAGCATTACAGTACAGCTATAATATATCATTTTACGTAGTAATTGGAGGTATCAAAAGTTCAATAGTTTATAAATTAGTTGAAATGTTATCTCAATTTTTAACTAACTAATATAGGTTTTTTACCTCAATCGCTCATCACTATGGGCCTAGGGCCTGCGCAATAAAATAAAGACAGCGAGGTAGCATAGGCTAGCCCAGAGGTGACTCCTTAAGATCTGATATGAGATGCCGGCCGCTGGTTTCGATCAAGCAACCTTTGACTTACTGGGCGAGCGCGTAAGGCCTGAGCGGGGTTTAATTTATGTAGTCTTAATTTTGTAGATTAATGTTCTTCACTTAGTCTCTCCTTCCTATACATGGTATATGTAGAAAGTAAAATTTCCGTAAAAATGTCCGAATTCGAGTGTCGTGTGAAAATATCCATCTTGAGATTCCCTGAGCCCAAATGTCGTTTTTTGATTGATGTAGCCTATTTATGCCTTTTTTATCCGTCTGAATTTGTATCGACCTCGACACTAAATGGGTGGGCCAATTTTCATGTAATTTCGTATAAGGTTTGGAAATATCTCTAGATTTTTTAAGGGTACCAAATAATTACACCATCCGCAATTTTAAGGTGGGTCATAGACATGGCGATAAATTCTATGGGACTAATAAATGTAAATAAATACTATTATTATTTATCCAACAAAACAAAAAATACCTTTAAAACCAGATCAAAAACAAACAATAGTATTTTATTAAGTCCTCATCAAACGGTTTGATAGAGAAGTCAAATTTGCGTTCACACGTTAATCATAGAACCTTAACTGAGGGCGCCCAAAATCATTCTTGGGGGAGTACAGAAAAACAATTATTGAATCCTCATTTCCAACTACGTTTCATGAAACTTGGTGTGCGGTTGCATCACCTAATAAATCGCACCTAACAACGTTTGTTAGCACCTCGTGAGTGGATGTGTGAGTTTGTTTAAACGATTTATTCGTTACATTTCATTTTAATAAGTTTTATATGTGATATTTTATTATTATGTGAAATTTTTAAAGTTTACTTTTATGGGGAGATAAATGTGTATTAGTTCACTGATGTCCTTTTATTATGACAGATATTTCTAAACCTTTGGAGGAGGCTGTTAGCAATTTGTTATACACAAAAAGTGTAACGGAAGTGACGTCAAATGGTCGTAAGTACAGTTGTTTAGAGGGACTGAATACATTGCCTTTACATTCCGTGTACATTCATATAGACATATTCATGATCTAAGCTATTTCCCAAAGGCAAGGTTTTTTATGTAAGCATCATGGATCACAATGCAATTAACAATATTGTTTAGGTTATGTGAGTGAAAATGCAAATGTGTTGTATGCAGTACCCACCGACCGATGCGTCGTAAACTAGAGAATGCACTACAGCATTACACCATTGAAGAGTACAACGTGTAGCGTCCCGCTGCGCTGGATGCTCTCTGGCGGCGGACTCCGGCACCACAGATATTAATGTGCAACCCTCGACATCATTAATTACCTATCGCTAATAACCCGACCATGAGAACCGCATGCAAATAAATATCGAAGCAATAACTATCGCGGTTTCATCGCGCTGACGTACGACAATGAGAAAATCCGAGTGATTAGTTAATAAATTAGTTAACAAGGCGCCGCGACCTGGACGGCGATGAGTTATCCGCGAGCGTCCCATCTCGCTCATCCGACAAGCCCTCCCAGTTGTGGCTCGACCATAAAGTAAACCTGAGACATTCATCACTTTGGATACTTTAGCTGTACTCAGGAATCTAAACTTCTAAATATAAATAAGATCGTTGAAATAGCAACCATACTACAATGTAGGTATTTTGAGTGTAAGATGATTGTGGCGTGATCTTGTAGTCTTGTTACTGACTAAGGCTTACATGTTCCTTAGAAAGGACTTTTAATTAATAGACCAACAGCTGATGACAACTAATGGACCTACAGTTTAACGTGGAATCCGAACCACGGCCTCTGAATTACGAATTGGTCTAATTATGAGGATGGTCTTTGCGGATTAACGTAGTATTCAATAGTGCGGACGTTAATCAACACAAGAGAACACTACATCCACCGACCATCGCTCACAACTATCCACAATTCGTGACCTCCAAGTAGCTGGATTACAGAACGTTGCAACCGTCAGGATATAGATTTTTATTAAAAGTACTACTATTCGTTTTAATCCATCAACCACCATCGATCAACTAATATTGAATTCATTAGTCTTTTATTTCAAATTAAGTACGAGTGATAAAACATTCCCATGCCATCTGACATTCCTAGAAAATAGATTTTTAATGTTACCATATTGTCATCAAAGGTCGATATTTAAGATTTCAATTCATGTACCTATGCCTTAAATATAATTTTACTCGGAATAATTTTTAATTTTTTGTATTCGTTTTTTACCCTTGTAACTGAACAATTATAATTGACATGATTTAAAAGAATGACTATAACTTCATCATTGGAAAGTGGATAAGTATAATACGGTATATTGTTGCTGATATTTAGACAAAAGGAATTATTAGTATTAAACTGTTATTTCTGCGATCAAGTTTCAAAAAGCGTGAGATATTCTCAGTGGATAGGCAGTGCTTCTCAACCCTTAATCCGGTGGGATTGAACATGTTTCGGGTATAAATACAACCGTCGCAGCAGACCTGCGTACTCAGCGAATTTCCAGACCAATAATATAATAATAGTGATGATGATATCTGACAAGTTTTATCAATATCTGTCGATAAATTAAGAGTTACTTGCCTATTCTCCATAAGATTAACATGGGATAGAGTATGCAGGTTTGCTGATGTGAGGAACATTGAAAGTAGACGTTTCTAGCGCAAACAATTTTTATTTTGACAACTTCTACCAAGTTTCATCAACATAGTCCAGAAATAAAGGAGTTTGCCTATTCTCTATATGATTAACATGGGAAAAGAGTATGCAGGTTAGCTGCCATGATAAACACATGAGCTACGATTTTTAAGCATAAATGGGTGGATATCATCCACATGAAGTTAAAACCAAGTTTCACCCAAAAATATATATTGATATGTCAAATATTAATTTTTTTCTTATCCTCCATAAGATTAACATTGGGGGCCCAAAATACAACGTACTGTGTTTTGTTTAATATCTGGGTAACCGTTGGAGATAGAGAAAAAATTTAATGAATTAAATTATGTAGTTTTTTAAGCTGATTGTAATGGTGAAATATAAAATTTAAAATTGTTTAAATTACTTATGAAAAACGCAAAAAAACAATTTTTTAGTACAAACTCCCCCCCAACTACCCGTTCCGATTGACTGATATGTCTGGTTTACGAACTCATCAGGGTAAATGTAAGAATACACGTCTATAACAAATTTAGACTCGATCGGACTATTTTTACGAGATTTATCGTGTTCCCAGACACAACTATAAAATAACACGGTCCCAGGTTTAAGCCTTGCCAGAAAACCTACGGCAATAGATTCTTTTCTATGGGAAATTCGCTAAAATAACTCTGAATTGCTATTTTTTATAGAGCATGGATGTAATATTTTTAAATTCTTAGTTCAGTATTTTTTTACACTTAGTGGTAGAGTTTGAATGAAAGATGATGAAAGATACTTTCCACTGTTTCTCGAGTTGTTTCGGAATCTCTTTATCTGCTAATGCGTTTTGTAGGAAATGTAATTGGACAATTCATAACCGAGACCGTGACAGATGCAGATGCGGCGATACCTCCGCGACAACCGGTTGAGTTGATTAGGCGATAAATTAGTTAGCGAGTTCTCTGGTTCATGTCGATACCACAGTCAGATCTGACAGGGCAGACGACGCGCCGCCGCGCAGCCCGCGCACTCTTATCAGCTGATCTGCTGATCAGCTGATCGGTGTTTATCGATACAAGTTCCCTCCACACGTCTTTTTCCTGTCCGCGGAGATGCTAAATGTCAGCGGGTCCACCGCCACCGGGTTGCTTTCGTGGATAACAGACTACGCTCAGGAAGAATGCAACGCTCTACGTAGCTCAAAATACTAGAACTTTGACTGTGGCACTAGTATAATAAATTAATTGGAGCTGTATTATTAATGGTTGTAGCTCTTATAACTCGTTATAATTTTACCTATTATAAGTTCAAACTGTTAAATACCTTTATGTAATTTGCAGTTACTGTCATTAAAATTGGTAATATTTAACTTGATAAGTGGTGTAGTATACGTGTTTGTAGAATGATCCAATAGCTTATATTACAGCTCCTTGTTTTAAAAAATCACATATTCAGGTCAAACTCCTATTAATACTAATTGTGGTAATTGATCCCTGGCGGGTTTGCCAAAAAGATTTATTTTCACATCAAAAATTGAAAAACACAACGTGGCATTCCAGGTATGTCTAAATACAGTACAATAACGAGACTGATATTTTAAAATGGTTTCATTCAAATAGTTTTATAGTTACAGCAGTGCTATTACTGACACTGGAGAAGTCTTCGTAACTCAGTTACAGCTGTTTGCGTGGTTTTGATTATCCCAAATGTCTCTTGAGGTGTTTTCCCACCGATGGGAAAGGACATAAGGCTCGAGTAAGGCGGAAAGGAGGTTTGAGAGCCAAACAAATGCTTTACTGGCCAAAACTCGTTTATTGGAATTATTGCTGCGTCACAAGTAGCAATAGTGGTGCAACAGCCAGTTGTTCAATTGTTCTGACTGGCAACCAACGATCTGAACATCCAAAATTTTGTGGAAACTTTAATTGGTGTTTAAGATGAAACCTGTCCACTTCGTGGTTCATCCTCAATCGACTCTCTCCCTTCTGAAAATGCTGTTAACCACCAAAACCCTTGTCTAGACAAATCAAATCAAATAATTTATTTCAGAAACTTTAACAAGCATTGAATCAGTCATTGTATACAATTATCAACTTAAACTATCAAACTAACGACATGTATTTAAATTAACAGTAATTATACTTAATACACCTCTTAAACGTTTTTTAAAAAATTTACCACACTATCACACATGTACTCATCAATACTATAATAAGCTTTTTTTACAAGTGCACTCTTTAAATTGCGTTTAAAAATCGTAATGTTGGGTTCTGTTTGTAGTTGAGATGGAAGATGGTTGAACAAAGAGATTGCTGAGTAATGAGTGTGTTTTTTGAAAAATGTGGTTTTGTGAACTGGAATTTTTAAAGCAAACTTCTGTCTTGTGTTATACTGGTGAACTTGTTTGAAGCGATCAAAATATGACGGATTTTGTTTGTAAAAAACGAGAGTATTGAGAAGGTAGATAGATGGGAAAGTTAAAATATTGTTGTTCGTGAATGAAGGACGGCAAGTTTGTTGTTTTTGTTTGACCTAAGGACAAAACACTATCTCCTTAGGTCTGCTGAGGTTTAGCACAAAACTTAGCAGCTAAGTTTTATATACAGCTGTTGTATAAAAACTTTCATCACAATATCTCTCTCTCTATATATAAACCCCCGTCGCAGCAGACCTGCGTACTCAATGAATATCCAAATCAATAACATAATAATAATAATAATATATGACAAGTTTAATCATTGTCTGTCAATAAATATGACAGTTATTTACCTCTTCTCTATAAGATTAACATGTGAAAGAGTATGCAGGTTTGCTGCTGTGAGGTACACACTGCAAGTAGGTGCAACACTGCAAGTAGGTGTTTATAGCGTAAACAATTTTTATTTTGACCATTTATACCAAGTTTCATCAGCTCACATCAGCAAACTCTTTTATTTGAGGTCATATCCTCAAATAAGAGTTGACTTTTCTCTATATGATTAACATGGCCAGTCTCTGTTTGGACCTGACTATGTCCAGTGTGACTATATATAATTACAATATAAGTGTAGATATATATTAAGTAGTGTTGGAGGATGTGAGTTTTTACTTCATTCTATAGCTGAAATAAATGGTATTAGTGGACTGACCCATACTTTCTCCCTTAAGAAATTAAAAAAGGCGTTGTATCATCAATGTTACATTAACAAAAATTTTATAAAAGTACAAAAGATTATATAAAATTGAATAATAATGAAGAACAAAATTAAAAAAATATATAGACCAATTCGTAATTCAGAGGCCGTGGTTCGGATCCCACGTTAAACTTTAGGTCCCTCAGTGGCCATTGCCTGTTGGGCTATTAATGCCATAAAGAAAATTTAAATTGTTAAAGCACATATCAACTTTAGTCAGCAACAAGACTACAAGTTCGCGCCACAATTATCGTATACCCAATCCTCATTCATACTTGGCTTAGAATACCTCTCTAGTGGTATGGTAGCCATTTCAATAATTTAATGTAATCTAATCAATTTTAATAATTTTACCTTAAGATTAACATCGAGCTTCAAAAGACAATGTACTGTGTTTATGAATTTCTACATTTTAGTAAAGATTAAAAATAATTATTTTCGTTTACTCTTAAGTAATTTTTGAAGAGTACGAATTTTATGTGTGCGTTTCTTCAAATTCTCTAGGCATTTTTAAAATACGCTTCACCGTTTTGGTTTTGCTATATCTCTAAAAAATTACAATATAACTAATTAATGTAAAAAGGTGAAAAGAGATCAATAGGGGATTTTGGGAATCTTTTAAAAGAAGTGTCAGGATGTTTAGCATGTAGACTAAGAGTTGGCCCACTCACGATACAACAACCGTTCATCTGTCACATAAAGCAGCATCAGACGGCGAGATGTGTATCGGACATGTACCGCACTAGAGCGCCACCTTCGCTCCGAGGATCGCCGCATAAAATAAACGCAGATGAAGCGATATCGAGTTGTTTATCGTATCGACCTAATCCCAGTTTTATGTGGAACACTCCCACTCAGCCGAACTGTAACGTGCAGGGGCGTCCACGGTCCACCCTACGGTCTCACGGCCCGACTCGATCTTGGACATTTTTCAAATTTGATGTCAGTCGTCGAGCGGCTCAAAGTGGGAGGACGGATTTATCGGGATGTAAAATGTTTACGAGGATACTATGATGTGAGAGGTTTGATGACGGGTCTGTTAATGAAGGGCGGTGTGCGTGTCGGACACAGGTTGTGATGAGTCTAGACGTGTAACTCACATGTACTATGATGAGAGTGATTTGATGATAGGTAATTTATTGAAATGCGGTTTTCGAGTCCTTAATTTGTTTCTACAATGTCCCTTAAAGTTTTAGTTACATTGTTTCCCCAATTTCCATGTATTTCATAAATATAAGTGCCCGTGAAACGAGTTTTGCTCGGTTGGAATAAGAAATGTGTTATGTAGGTTAATTAGCTAAAATAAAACACATTTATTTTGTAGCTTATAGACCTTGCTCGTATTGGATACATTGTTGTCTATACTATCGTTAAATTTCAATTTTTATTTTAAGGCTCCCTAAGTCCAAAAATGGGTTCCGGATTGGTTTTTCTTTAGAATTTTTCGTCCACCTGCGAAACCCCAGAGCACCTTCAACTGTTTTTTTTCCACTGCTTTGTCCCATATACATATAGGCACTTTTTCAATTTTTCAGGTAGATGTATTACTCATTAGTAGTTCTTTAACCTGATATCTATGATCAATATTTATTTGGTTTGATCATTTATTTCCACTGTTTTATTTATACTTATTTCAAAAT
The DNA here is from genome assembly GCA_023375725.1 of Nephotettix cincticeps. Taxonomy (NCBI): domain Eukaryota; kingdom Metazoa; phylum Arthropoda; class Insecta; order Hemiptera; family Cicadellidae; genus Nephotettix; species Nephotettix cincticeps. Next base: position 27,475,023 of record CM041785.1, read on the forward strand.
CAAAATCTCATTTCTTAAATAAAAAAATTGGGAAAACCTTGAAAACTGTGATTTTTTCGTGAATATAGTTAGACTTTAAAGGATCTGTGATGATTCAGTATATAGGCGGTTTCAATATAGATGTATAATTAGAGATATTTTATTTCTACTAAGGTTATCCCCGTGAGATCGGTGAGTACGCAGGTCTGCTGCGGAGGGCGGCTCATCTCGTGACACTGTCCTATATCTCTCGGGACATCCTCACTTCCCTAGTTAAACTGACCGCCTATTTATGACCGAGGCGGTGCGTGATGCAGAATTAAACAAGCCGACATATTTTGTTGTACTTTACTACGAAGCCGGAACTTCCTCCTCCTCACGTTCGTTTACTTTAACAACCGTTATGCGAATAAGCCTGTATTAAAAATAATTGAGCATCGCTAGGCATAGTTCATACTGTTTTTATCTTACACAGTGTTATGTTTTCTCTTTAATTGATTGCATATAAAAATTTAATCAATGCTAAATTTTAGAACTAGTGGATGAAACAAAATTATTATTTTCAATTAAATTTATTTCGTAAGCTACAGTTTGAAAATGATTGTATTTACTTCCCTGTGGGAAATTAGCTAGATCATGGATATCTAGAGGAAACGTTTTCAGTTTCTATAAACTTATAACATATAACGGCACTTGCATTACAAATTTTTTCTGACGAATTGCCAATATATAAGATTAGTTATATATTTGTGTTTCAAAAATGTACTCTCGTTCTTTTTTAATAAAAATATTTTTAAATGTTAAATATAAACATATGTCAAATATAAAAATGAATTTAATAGCATAAAAAAAAAATAATGACAAAGATATGTCTAAGATTACATAAATAATAAAATAAATAAAAACACAACAGATCTGGAGTTTCTTATAAAAACAAAACAAAAAAGTAGATACATTACAATATAAAATAATAAAATAAAATATAAATAGTCATTCAATCTAACTGGATTAAATTTAAATATCTACAAACTGTACAAAGTAGAATACCACATGTATATGTGGCACTAATCTGACAAGTTGTACCTAAAAATGTTTATATAATCCTGCGAAATAGGTTAGATCATGGATATGTCTAAACGGGATGTTTTCAGTTCACCTAAATAGCCTTTCTTATTCTTTTATATAAAAATAAATACAATAGCTCTGGTAGTTTCTATAGAAACCCATTACATATTTTCCATCTTACAAATCATCAACACCCCCTCCCCCTGAGCTAAGACATATCCATGTCAAACACTGTTTCTGGATAAAGTTAGTCTCTTCAATGGCCGGAACTGGTATTTTTACAACCTAACTGTATCCAGTAGTGACAACCAAATTGAGTTCAGAAATTATAACCAAACTGTATGAAGTAAAACACTATATCCAGAAGTGACCGCTATACCCAGCAGATACCACCATGTCTTAGCCTGTAGCGCAAATTGACCAGTAGTCCTCGGTTTGGTGAAAGCAGATGGGAGGTTCTCTTCCCTGAACACGGCTATTGCCATAACCGCTGAGCCGCGTTTGGGCAGGACGGTTTGGCGGGGGCGTGGCTGGTGTCGCAATATCTCCGACCGGGACGTCTCCCCCACAACACCGACCTGTCGCAGACCCAGACCCAAATACACCCATTTGGCAACCTACCTGGGTATAAGTAAAAGCGACTGGATATTTCATTAATTATTCATAATAATTATCGCGAAGATAAACAGTATTGCAAGTATGAAATGAGTGATTTCAATTTTTTACCTCGACAGCAGTATCACATTCATTCGATTATTGAAATTAAGATAATTTATTATACTTAACTATCTTTTAAATGTGATATCCATGAGACAAAACATATTTTATGAGTAGTTGGGACTGAGATATAACCTAAAAGCTCACGGCATTCAGGTCAAATGTAAAAAAAAGATTATTCAGTTTTATATATTCTCAATAAATTATCAAAAAATCGCAAAATCACGGAAGGATAAGTCTACAGAAACTAGATAATTAGTCTAAAAAAGTAACTATAGTTCATTAAAAGTTGTTTTGGGATATTCTTTCCTGTACATAGACACACTAATGAAGTAAGTGGTCAACGTACGCGTTTTTTGATCATATTGCATCTCAGGAAGGGCTTATATATAGTTGCAAAACAAGAGGTTGCTTAATAGAGAGAGAGAACTTAATAACTTAAATAAATCCAAGATCAGTCTTTATTCGTTTATTACATGATGATCCATCCACCATATCATAGCTTTCACATTTCTTCATTAAGCATGGTTCGGTTTGAATATTTAAGAACAGTTGTCTCATTTTTGGCAATTTTACAATAGCTTGTAATTAATTTTATGAATAATTAATGAAGAGATCATTTTTTAAAGGAAACCATTGTTTGGACGTATTTTGAAAATAACTTGGAAGAATGGCCATAAAACAAATCCTAAAAGTTGTAAATATTACAAGGGACCTCATTATAATTTCAAAACTCTTTTGTCCAAAACGGGTTTGAAAGTTTACACAAATATGAGAGTTATAAAGATCAATTTTCTACGCCAAGAAACGCTTGGCTGTAGATCAGGCCTTTGTTCCCCGGCCGTTTCTCCGGGTTTGATGTAAACTATGCAGGGGTCAAAATATAAAATGTTCGGACCTGATATAACGAACGCAGCGCAGCGCAGCGGTGGCCGGCGTAATGTCTAATCAGGAACCGGCGGCGAGTGTGACGCGTCCGGAGATTGCGATTTACCACGTGTGACTCAATTCTCTCAACATTTTAATGCCCAAGCTGTGCGAATTAGAATTCCGTGGAACTGAATACAAAATTCTTGAATATTTTCAACACACATTAGTTTTATTTACTCGTAAGTTTATCTCCGTGACAGTCACTCGTATAATAGCAGTTTGTAACGTTTTCTGAAAATTTAAAATTCAAACTTTGTGCTTAAATGATACTTCTTGTGGTGTTGAGACAGATTATATTTATGGCTTTTCCTAAAAAATCACGAATAAAAAGAAATGTTTTAAAAATTCTACGTCTAAAATTATATGTAGTACAAAAACAATGTTAATATCGTAAATATGGTAAAAAAATCGTGGTTACAATTATCTAAAATTTTCTTGAAAGAAGGAACTTTTTGTACTGACTTGTATTAAATCATGAAAACATCCAGTAACAAAAAATTACTAACAGCCACAAAACATCAAGAAAGGCCATAAATGAAGACGAGTAAAAAGTAATTAATTAAGGAATGTTTGATTAATTTCTCATGAACTGGTAAACCCTTGTTTTTTCTATATTTACGAGTACAACCCCAAGTTGAAAATTACCAGACGAAAGACAGCACTTAAAGTAATCATGACATATTTATAACTTCTTGATTAGATACGTGTTGGTTTTACCATAGGAAAAAGTAAAAACTCACGTCTTCCAACACTATTTAATATATTTACACTTATATTGTATATATTATATACACTTATATTATATACAACGATAAATGTATACAAAAGCTGTTAAATTGACGATCGATTTCGTCCAGTTACACTAAACATCAACAGGCCCAAATGGAGACTGAAAGAAACAAGATGGCGTCCCTGCTTAAATACTACTGGCTACCGGAAGTTCCTGTCATGGCATCATAGGTAACATTTATTGGCATTTATTACTAGAAAAAAGACATAACCTAACAACAGTCGATGAAGACCTCAAGATTATCAAAACTTGTAAAAAAGGAAATGGAATGAATGCATGGGAAGAGTTATTTATTTATAAAGAAAAATGTAAAGATAAAACAAAATTAATAAATGAACAAATAAATTTTGATTCTGCAATAACGTATGAGAATCTATTTCCGGAACTCAGCCAGCCAATAAATGCTACCTACGACGCCATGACAGAAACTTCCGGTAGCCAGTAGTATTTAAGCAGAGACGCCATCTTGTTTATTTCAGTCTCCATTTAGACATGTTGATTTACGGTGTAACTGGACGAAATCGATCGCCAATTTAACAACTTTTGTATATATTTTTTTTACTTTATCCTATGACATATTTACACCTACTTTTAAAGCTATTTTATAACTAATATCGTACAAAGATTACTGATCAGTATCTACAGTATTTAAAGTACTAGGATAATACAGCAGTTATTTTTTTATTAAGGTAAAAAATTATAAATCTTTACCAACTCTTAGCCATCAATTGAATAATGTGTTTCTGTAATAAAGGATCCATAATCTACCTCGTATACTACATATTTTAGGTGCCTAAAACGTGGAATAATATCTTTAATATTTTGGTAATATTTTTAAACACGAGTAATTGGTGTGTATTTAATGGCATATAAGATAAGCTGATAGTTTTAGTTGCTGTGTTTTGTTTTGTAAAACTTCTTTCTTTCATTCATCTGTTAGTAATACACAGAAGTAACTTGCGTTATTTCCAAACGTATGTCATAAAAAAACGCTTCCAAATTCAGAAATTATAACGTAATTGACCTACCTTAATGACATTGTTCATATAGGAAATGAAACGGCGGTTGGCAATTAACATGAGAATGAACATTTAGTGTCATTTAGCCGACCGGTCCCGTGATATAGGCCGCCAAATGGCCTAATCTCGCCACCACTTTATTGCTATTTATATTTATGGGATCACACCACTTTCGAGGTTTTATTACTGATTCGTAGCCTCCTAATTGGATTTTCTTATGAGGTGTATAAATCCATTATTTAAGTCATGTTTAGCATTCACGTGGTAAGGACGCGGTTTTGAACCGATATTTTATTCCGGTCGTTACAGTTGTTATACTGAGAATGAAGTGGTTGATCATTTATAGCTAAAGATTCGTTTGAATTTCATTGAATTTGCACAAATTATCGATATCATGTATTCCAATATGTTAAAAGAGTAAAATTACTCTACTTTTAGAAACATGTTAATCATTGTTTTTTATTGTGGTCGAAAGTCTTGCGATATTTCTGTTAAATAAAACCAACACTGCTCAGTCATTTACACCGGTTATGGAATAAAACCCCATACCCATTACATTTTAATTTGTATTTTTTTGTAATTTGACATCTCCAAACATTACCTGTTAAGGAGTTGACGCGCTTTAGCTTGAGGTTTATAAATATATAATACTTGTATTGGGCAGAGGCGAAATATAAACATTAATAAATAATATAATATAATAATATAATAATACAATGTGCCACCACGGCTCTCCCAGATATATTACCTTCACCAAAAAAATGTGTTGGCCGCCAGTGCCAAGTAACGAGGCACGTGACAAAGCCTATAAAACGTAGAGAATTAGAGCCGTTTAGGGTTGATGGCAACTAACTTGCATAATATTAGAGTTTCCATGTTTAATATCAACTACATTTAAAAAAAATGTACATCATGATGGTTCAGTAAACTGGTTCGGCGCAGATCTTGGTTCTGCGTAATACATCCTTCCCTTTCTAGCATAGCTACCATTCTTAATAATTCCACTCTATAAGTCTTAATATCCTTTCATTTTGTCCAACGCATTAGTTACATTAAGTAAATACAGGCCCCACTTCAGCTTAATCGTTCATTGGCGAAATTCCGGTAGTTGACCATCTCAAGGTAGTACCTACTCACACTACATCACAGTTATATCCCATCACCATGTCACCCCAAATTACAAATTCACTATATGTATGATTTTTTTTTATCGTGAAAATTGTATTGTACATGTTTTACAATAGAGTAGCTTAAAACATCAATCAATCTCAAATGTACACGTGTACAATCATTTACCTCACTCGCCTCCCAAAAGTACTTCTCCTTGCACGACCTCCTTTGTACACATGACTCACACCTAAGGTATGTCTGAAGAAAAACCTGTCCGTGGAAGGTACCGAGGATCGAGGGCGGAAGAGCGATCATCGCTCACGCAACTACGACGTAATGACCGCCACCGCCACCACGTGTCGCCTACCTCTAGCTAGGACATTAAATAGGTATATAAGATATATTATTTTGTATTTTGTGTATTTCCTACACCATCAACATTCTTTTACATTTTTAACTGAAACAGTCCAAATCCCGGTCTCCTCGACGTTCACCTTTTGTTAGATAAATTCCCAACGCAATTACAAAATACGTTTGGGTCAAGTAAATAAACTAGACGACCCAACAGACGTATCTTGTCTTTTATGTGAGTGTTCAATGTGGAATGGAATAAATAACAGTAAATATACTGTTATTTATTCCATTCCACATTACTTTTGTTTAAAAAATATAGACTTTGGACTTTGGATATACTAGGCTTTGGTTGGGTGGATTAAAAATGCTCTTTCGTACAAACCTTCTCCTGGCATTAAGGAAAACAATAACAAAAAATTGTCCAATTTGTGCACTCGTTATCGAGTTAGGGAGTAATGTCAAAAAATGGATTGTGATTTGTTTATATAGATGTCAACAACATTGATATATTTAATAGATACAGTCCCATGAGTGAGCTTATTACATTAGTATAATTTTATGTTATTTTCAAACATTGCGTCCAAATATAATTTTCGTGGCTTCTTTTATTTGTTTAAGCGATTTATTCAGTTCCCTAATAGTTTTTAGTCCAACAGATAAAAAAATCAAACAACACTGAAAAATATTTTCAACAAAAATGAACAACCATTCTAAAAGAATACTACCGAACTAATTTTTTTTTACTTTAACTACTTAGAATCATAATCTTAAAAGCTTGAAAATGTTCAAGAGTTAGAATAAAAGTTGTATCAACGGCGGTATTTTGAATATTTTGGTGGGGGATGGGGGAAGTATCTTAAATGCTTAACAACTTACCTAATTTATTAGTTTACAAATTGTCCAAAAAATCGAACACACACAACAATCGAACAACATGTAACAATCTAACAATCAAACGTCGGTTGTTTGCTGCAGTTGCTTCGGTCTCCACGATGATGTACTCCACTCCTCTAACTTTCCCATACTCACGTGGCAAAGCTTGTGATTGATTTCTTACCCGGCTGTCATCTGTACTGGTTACAAAGTTTTGAGCTGAGACGTCGGGAACTAGTCGCTAGGTGGCGTGGAATTGATTTGGCACGCATCGCCGCAGAGAACTCACCGTTCAATTTGTGAAATGCATACGTAATTATTGCGTGGGAGGCACCCATGTATTTGAATTTTACTGTTTATCGTGCTTATAAGGGTCGTGGATTGATGAAGCGTTACAGTGGATTATCTCCGAGAAGGATGTTGGGTCCGTGGGAGTCGAAGAAACGTACGAGTAGTAAGCCTATTGTTTAGAAACAGCTTGCATTTTTATTTTTGTAACATTTCAGGTTCACACAAGATGTGAAGTAATTTTTTTACACTCACTCTCGTTTCCAGACTATTCTTATATTCTATTCGGAACTCATAATCTTTGTAATGAGAATGTCTCTAAATTTTGTCAAGAGTGTTTTTGTCAACACAATGAGTCATTTCAACTACACACTATTTTCATACTATACTCAAATGCAATATTTCAATTATAAATCCTGCAACATGAAAATGTTAGCAGAGTTAAAAATAAAATACATGTTTTAATGTACAATTTTAGGGGAGAATGGTGTAATGGAAGTCATATAATGGAAATTTCTGTAAACCCCGATAGTTTCTTTTTAATTCAAACTGAGCCATGTTTATAACATAAAAGTGCAAAATCATTTCTTCATTAGATCTAACAAGTCTCTATTTGAATGTACATAAGGTTCGAGGCAGGGGTCACTTAGAATATCACTGATGATTAGCATTTCACAGAAACAATCTGCGTTAACTACATTGATAATATCGTAGGTGACCATCATTACGCAATGACTGTCATTCCACAGCCTCCTCTAATACATGTAATATACAGCTCTATACATTTTTTCACACTAAGTTTCATTTGTATTCTTTTATCCTTAAATTGAATATTTTGAGAATGTTACAGTTTGCGCTTATCTGGAAATTATTGTATTGAGAATAGTTAGATCATTAAATACCCACACCAATTAGTCTGGTTTAATTAAGTTTGGTCCTTAAAAGTACAATGTATTCTGCTATGAGTTATTACTTTATGCAGATCAGATCTCAAGCACTTCATTCAAATGAAGTGTTGTTGAAGGTGAAATGAAAAGATAAGGTTAAAAAATGTTAAATGAATATCTCTATTGGAGTTAGAGGACAGCGACAGGCTCTGGGGAGGCTGCTGGAGCCTCTGGCCGGATCCAATATCTTCACAGAAGCACAAAGAAACACGCCTGATCCTGGCGTTTCCTTTTATAGGAGCACATCTCCTTCCCGTCCGCTCGCTCAAATTCTCGATCCCGTTCTTCTTTGTAGGAGGAGCTACCGTTTGTCACCGACCTTGATAAGTGAACGTGATTCGCAATAGATTTATACCCGTTTAGAAGTTACTAGGGCTCTTCTCACCGATTATTCTTTCGGTTTTGAGGTGCTTCAGCGTAATTCAAGTTTTATCCGTTAATAAACATTACATTAAATATTCGAAAAATAAGTTATGTTCTATATTAGGTCATAATTTGAATTTGTACTCAAACTTAGTTCTTTATGCAATATTCCCTGATAAAATATTCATATTTTCAATTATCGTCATGATAAAAGAGTCTAAGTCGTAGTTAGGGTTTAATACTTGCTAGCAATTAAATAACATTTAAATAAGGAACGATGTTTTTACTAAAAATAAGAATCAAACAACATTTTACTAGATATAGATATATGATTATTACCAAAGACGTCATGATGAATAGTTACATGGTTGTGTTAGAACAGACAATACAAATCCTAAAGACATTTACCCTTCCATTCTTTTCCTAGGCACTTCTTTTTCTCTCTCTTCACACTAGGAGCCTTTTCCTTGAAGCACTCTAAACCAGGATCGTCGTAGGCTTCACAGTGGCAAGTGAATGGCTTGGGTGTCCTGCAGCACACGTCCTTCCTCGGGATCTCGGCGCAGCTCGCGGCAGGAGGAGGGTCGTGGCACTCACAAGGGTCGTCGTACGGATTCACCTCCAACTTTTTGAAGTCGAGGTCACAAGTTTTAACTTCTTCCATAATCTCCTCCTCTTCCTCTTCGCACGACTCCTCCTCCTCTTCGCAGAAGCAGCCGTACTGACGGACGGAGCGGCAACACACCTCCTTGGGTCTCCCTACATCGGAGCACCCGGCTGCGGGTGGTGGATCTTGGCAGTCACAAGGGGGGTCGAAGGGATTCACCTCGAGCTTTCTAAAGTCGAAGTCGCATTCTGGCAGCTTCTCCTCCTCCTCCTTGCACTCCTCGTCCTCCTCGGGCCAAGGGTGGCGGGCGCAGGCACAGCCCACCGTAGGCCGCTTCTTGCACTCCTTCCTCTTGTGTGCCGGGGCGGAGAACCCTCTGGCCAGGGGGAGCAGGTTGTAGCTCTTCAATGTGGAGGCCATCGTAGGAGTGGCAGGGCGTCCGACGGCGGCCAACGCCAGCTTACTGCATTGTCGGAGAAGTTGCTGAAACAAGCGAAATGAGTAACATAAAAATTATCAAAGAAATATTTTATAAGGATATGAGACATTTTTGTTTATTCACCATCTATCTGAAGCTCGCCATGTACCTAACGTAAGGGGAAACAACCCCTATTCTTGTGCTATTTGTAACCTTTTTGATTGGTCAACAACCCTTTTGTCTATATAAACCATAGAGTTACATTTCCAATAAACTGAAAACTCTAATAAACCTTTATCACTTTTACTCCGTTTATTCCATATCAAACCAGCTAAACATTTCAAAATGCATTTTAGATAATATAACTACATTAAATACGTAATACTACTCACCGACATCGTGAAGACTTTTACTTGAAATGTGTAACTGGAAATTTAGTACGTGAATGTGAGTGTTAACATCAAAATTTTGAATTAATATAAGAAATTTTGAAACTGTATCTATGGCAACATTTTTAACTGGTTTGTTTTTTACTTTAAAATGTAATGCATGAGAATATTGTCACTAAGCTAAACATATTACAGCAATAACCCAGCATTATTAATATTACCGGTTGAATTTATTTTAAACCAGTTCAAAAAGTATAAAAATTTAAATACAAAATAAAGTAATGTACTGCTCATTCTGTAAGTTTGTGAAATATTGTTTTTATAGCTCTGAGCCTAATTAAAAAAATAGCCTGAGAATAATTAAACTGTCGATAAATATATAAATTTAAATTATAACTTCATTGATAATATCAAAGTCAAATGAATAGCTAAATTATAGCTTATCCCAAATTTAAAGTATTTTTGGTAAACGAAGTCATTAAAAGTCACCTAAATATTACTTTATTATTGTATATAGACTAATATTTATAAATTTAATCTGACCTTTACGATTCAATTTTGACGTTTTCGTTTTCGTTAACATTTACGTTTCAGGTCAACGTTTTCTCTGTGTAGGCCCATAACGATGACTTGATGGTTCTATTATACTGTCACAGGTTCAGCTACCGAGCAGAGTATTGTAGTGAGCCTATATTGTCGCAACGAAATTTCTATGTGAGTTATATCATTGAATTTACATACGTTTGTTACGTAGTATACGCATATTACGTAGTATACGCATGTTACGTAGTACACGAATGTTACGTAGTACACGTATGTTACGTAGAATATAGAATCAATGGTTATATGCTACTAATCTTTACGAAAATAATATATTCACTAAATTAACAAAAACTCTATGACATCGTACTGAAAAAGAGTCAATTTGAAATACATTGCAATTCTTGGAGCAAAATCTCATTACATAATATAGCACAAAATAATTTCGTTTGATAAAAATAAGATACCTATAATATCAACGAATATCATGAAATAACGTAAATACTGCATTGTAATCTAAAATATTATTTTTATAAAAATATTAAACTAATAAAATTTTAAAAATTAGGTTTTATATATAAACTTGGTGATAAATACTCGATACTCGAAACTGTGACGGTTTACCATCATTTTTATTAATTTGTAGAAGTGCTCCAGAGGTTGTTCATATATGACGAATCGATATATCATAAGTACAGTATTCAATTCACGACAGTAACGCGGTTTAAAATATCGATATACTCTATGTAACAAAATAATAAAATCGATACCATCGATACATCGATATCATCGCCACGTGGGAGGAGGTCTGACGGGACGCGCAACACGATTACGACGCAAGTCTCATAATCAGGTTTTTATTGCGGCTCGAGCGGATCCAATAAATCGCAAGCGAAAAAACCGGCGGCGACAAAAACCGGGACTGTGGTGTCTGAGCCGGATCATAGTGCTTTATATCATAGACTAACAAACCGGGCGCGCCGGACTGGCGTTGCCTTTGTCGTCGTGTGCGGATGTTCCGTACCGGATAGGACGTAGACGTCGGAGGTATCCGGTATAGCACACGTCAACTCTCCAACTTGACTCGATAGTTGCCAAGTATCCGGTTACTTAATGTTACTGAGTATTTCTACACCATTCCAGGGTATTTCTATGAGTGTGGTGATAGCATATTGCTTTGTTACTAGCCAAGACTAGCATTATAACACAAGGCAGTACCACTCACGCAATCCAGGGTTATAACCAATCAGCCACAAATAATAATCTTTATCATTAGTTTTATAAATATTTTTAAACCGTTATTATCTTTGTAAGGTAATTTGAAAGTGAAGAACCAATGGAAAAATTTTCCCAGTGGGAAATAGTCACAATCATTAATTGTCTTTTTATACCCAATTATAAATTATAAGTGTACAACACACATAATTTATAATTGCGTTACTGTACTTAAAACTCGAATAGTCTCTGGATTATTTTCTCCCCGTAAAGATCTTATCTATTTTTATAACCAACCGTAGATAGAAACAAGCAAGTTATTTTTATCTTCAGAGTTTTTCTCTTTCTTGTTACATTCTCTTTTGACTTGCATGTCTCCCTTGGCCGACCACTGCGTCAAAATCCTTGGCCCCCGGCCTATCCGCCACCGTGTCACCTGCCTTCCTACTTGCCGAGCCATGCTTGTTTTCTTTCTGTCGTATTGTATTCTGTGTCTGTCCTTTTGTCGTAACTTGTCTGTAAACTCGCCGATCATGTTACTCTCGTTTCTGGCGTTTCCTGCTGTCCCTTCTCTTCCCAGTCTACTTCTTCTTCTCTCAAAGTCTGCCTTCTCGCCGTTTTTCCCTCTCTTATATTCTCACTCTGTTTTCTGCGTAAAAGTTCTACGAGTGTTCTTTTTCTTTGCTTTAAAATTACATAAACCAGTCGACACTTAGTGATGCTCCTGCCTTTTTAGTAATGTTCGAAGGCAAACGGGCCCCTTATTTTCTTTTTCAAGCATATTTTTTTTCATATTTACCCACCAACTTACATATTTTGTGATGCAACTTCATCCTTTTTTCTCTCTCTTCTTTATTTTTCGTTTAATGTAATATGTTCTATTTTTTCTTTCTTTAATACAGGCTTTTTTCCAGAAAATATTTTCTTCTCAACACTGTTCTTTCTCATTTTTTTTTGCCTGTACTATAAAAATATATATCACGTCTTAGTTGATTACTTTTCTCTAATTCACGTGTTTTTGATAATGAGATCTTATCTATTTTTATAACCAACCGTAGATAGAAACAAGCAAGTTATTTTTATCTTCAGAGTGAAAAATAGCGATGTTTGCTTGTCGGAAAATACATTAAAAAGGTAAACAGAGCGAGATTTGACTTGCATGAAGGTTCCTTGGCCGACCCTGCAAGCGCGACAGGTCGTGTCACCCCGGCCTATCCGAGCCACTTGTCACCGGCCTGATAATACTTGCTGATTGAAATGTATGCTGGGATGCGAAATCAAACTTTTGTAACGAGATCTTGTCTGTAAACCGCCAAAGTCAGTATACTGTAATGCGAGTGTGTACGAATCAGTGGCGTAGTTGGTAGCGCGACGGACTCTGAGGTTCAGTCAGTGTCTCTGGTTCGGATGCCGGAGTTCTAAATTATATTTATTAGTAATGTGTCGCCTCGCCCTTACCTCTTATACGTATCTCAACTGTTACAGCTTATTTGTTCACAAAAAATTGAATATTTGACTACCTTAAACAAAAAATATCCAAGTGAACTATTACGTCACTTCCGTTACACCTTTTGCGTCTCTAAAATTGCTGAGACCTGCATCCTCAGAGCTTAGACATATCCGTGCCAATAGGCTTCCTCTAAAAAAATGATCCACTCATTTTGCATATGAAAACTATTGATTTAACCAAATGAATGGACACTAGGTAGAGCATTTCGATATATATTTAGTTTGAATCAAAATTATATGAGGATCTATAGAGAACAAATCAGACAACTAATTCTTGCTCTTTGAGTGCAGAGATTACAGTTGTTCATCAATATTTCATTAAGGTAAAAGAAAGAATAAGATTGCTTTAATATCTGTTACTGATAATCCACTTATACTTGATGCAATCATTTTTATGCCAACGAGGCAATATCATCAGGTAAGACAAGGATGCAGTTGTATCACTTCACATGAAGATCGTCAAACACGTCGAAAAGACGTGACACCACGGGCATTGGTTTGAGTTATGACTGAGAAAAAACTAAAGATAGTTTATGTTGGCAAAAAATCCGTCTTACTAAAATAAAATTGAGTATTTTTTTCTCAGAATTCTTTTTCAAAAATCTATGGCTTGCTCAAATGTTATTCATGTAGAAGGCAGTCATTATTATATATACAACAAATTAGGAAGATCTACTATATTTCGACCAGCTATTACGAGGGCATTGAACCACAACACGATCGGCATCCAATAGGTAAATTGGCCGTATTCGGAACTTTTAATAATCCATTGATCGCGCAATAAGGATGTGGTCCTGCAGGAAGGATTCGACTTACTAGTGGGTAAGCCATAATGTTCCTTCCGGTCGTCATGGAGTTGTGACATACAGAAAATTATAACTTCATGAAAATTAAATAAAATTATTTATTCGTCAGTTTAATCTATATTTATGTGAGCTACACAAATGAAAATATCAATCTTGTAATTAAAAATTATATTTATGTGAAGTAATCAATTTATTTCCTAAAATATAAATAAATTCAATAAGGACATATAGTAAAAAATCATTTGAATTTTTTTAACTGTCATTTGTTCCTAAGATATTATTTTAATGGGTAGGTGATTGAAAATTTTCTTTCCCATTGACAGTGGAGCTTTTCAAAATAGTTTTTTCTATGAAGAGGATAGTGAAGGGAATCTTTTTGCCAAGTATTTATACATGGGTGCTCATGATTTTCCACCAAGAAATTATTTCATTTTTTTGACAAAGGTAAACAGTTGTTAAATATAAACAACATTGATTGGCAACAGCATCAGCTTTATGACAAGTATGGAGCGAGGTCTAACATTTGCAAAGACTAGAGTTGCCAGAGTGTTATTTATTTTATTTTAATAGCAACGTTTAGTTCCTTGGGTGTAATTGCTTCTTATTCCAAGAGAATTGCTTGAAGCTAAAATTTACCTGTGAAAACAAAGTATCCAGGCCCGTAATTATATGTAACATTTCAAACGATCAAAATAAATTTTGTTCGTTGAAAATACCGAAGGAAATTTCTTACCAGAATGATTACTTCCATAAAGCGAAGAGGAATTCGTAATTTTACCAGAGATAAGCTAAAGGAAGGAGGACCCGTTTTTCCCGATTTGGTCAACGTTTAAAAGCAGGAAGAAATTACTTAAGAGGAGTGTGTATTTCGCGGGCCGCGGCGTGGACAGGTGAAACATTAACATACCAGTGTGGGCGACGCGTGGTTCTTTGACTCGCCGCGAGGTAGCGCGACACGCGCTCATTGTTGGCGATCACTGCCGATAAGTCACAGGCGACGGCGATTTTGTAGTTGTCGTGTAGGTGATATAAAAGGTACAACCTTGTCGGTGATAAAACACGTTGGCCAAAGAGCCAAAGCGTGTTTGTCCAATAAAACAACTTTATAATTTCTCCGGTGAAAAAGTACATCGTCTTGAGAGGACCCTGAAAGGGGCAAAGTTCGACCGAAAATTGTTCTGTTAATGGAGCGGTGACTCGGAGGCGGGATGCTTTTGATGATCGAGGTTGGTTTTTACCGCTGTTGATTTTTAGACTACTTTCCCGTCGTTTTTAGTGCCCTGTTGGTATTCTGCTTTGAAATTCGACCTAGATCTTTTTTATATAAAGATGGTTGAATAAACGCTTTACATCTGTATTAATTTTCAGTATTTTTGGACTTTGTTTTCCTAATCCTTATGTAGACTAAGTAAGGGAATGTAAAAAAATCAGGAGTTTAATAATTTAAATTAATCAGTCATCCTATAATTATAACTGGGGGGGCTCAAGCTCTGAAACATGTCATAAAAGACATAAAGAATATTAATAATTAATGAATCAACCCTCAGCTGATTTAATCATACAATTTTAATTTTTTTGGTATACCCGTATACTCTCTTAAAATAAAAGTGACTATAAACTCAGATTTGGGCTCATGAATTAATAAACATGTTGAAATAAATGGTAAGGTATGTTAACCGAGGTTGTTAAATTGTTCTCTCACATTATGAAAAATACTGTAAATATAAAAGGGAACATTAAGAAAATTACCATAATATAATCTAAATTTACAGCTCATAAATTTTGCTACATTTGGAGAACTTTCTCTTTTCATGTAGCGTTCTTGACTCATAGACAACGACCTCCCCTGTAGGTATTTTAAAGTGGAGTGTGATTGTAAAGAATGTAATTAATTTTATGACAACTAGCTTTGTCAGTAGTACCGCAGTAGAAAAGCTGATCCATAATTATTTTCTTACGATAACATATTGAATGGTTAGATAGTGCGGTGGTTAAAGGACTTATTGATCATCATCTAAATATCATCAGTTCGATCCTAGTCTAAATTTTAACACAATTCCACGAGGATTTGATGCTTTTGATGTAGTTGACTTTGTTGATTTTTCCTTCACCACACCCATCTTAACAGTTTCCAGTCCTTGCGCATGTTTTACTTACTTCCCTTAAGAAAAGTAATAAATAAAAAAGTCGGCATAACTTTATTCTGTACTAAATACTTTGTACTTATTGTCATTTTATATGGTATTTTAATACCCAGTAATCTATCTGATTAGAGTTTAAATGTACTTCTACAAAAAGACTTTCTTCGAAAAATTTGTTATTTACACATTCAAAAAAGTTTATCAACTTTTCAATCAGAAATATCACTGATAATTATCCTTAAGATTAAAACTTTTCATTAAAGCGACTATATTTCTTTTCATTTAGCGAAGTTCTAGTTTTGAACATTGCTCTTATGGGACTAATAAACCCAGCATGGTGGAGTTAAAGACCCTTAAAATACCCATCGAAAAACAATACAATAATTTATAGACAATTGACATGCACATCTTAAAACTAAGCTTTAAAATTATTGATGACTTACGCAAATGTATGTTATTAATTTTTATAAAACCATACTTATTAGTCACTAACCTTAGAAAATTTTAAACAATTACCCTTGAGGATTTTATTCTCTTGTGCTTATTAAAATTTGTTTCTAGACTTTTCAAAAGTACATTTCTATGTACAGTTGTACAATCAGTAGACCTTACATACTTCCAAAGGATAATGTCGTGTATACTATCAAAAGATCTAAAAGTAAATGCGCCAAGAGCGGTGAGGAGGTTGACATTTCTGGTTCAGAGGCGCGTAAACGAGCCGCGAGAGGTTTTTGCAGTATTAGTTGAGGATATTTATCAGTACTTGAGACCTCTACGGTGGCTCGCGCACTTCCACGGGAGAAAGTCCCGCATTCCCGCAGATCCTGTGATAATATCAACAAAATGTCAACGATTTTTTGCCAGCCTCCGCGTTGTGACATGTCGAACTCTTCGCAGTGGAAGAATTCACGGAACTATTACCGGTCTCCTATCTCTAGACTCGAGACCATCGGATCCACTAGTTGAGAAAGCCTCGTGAAGCTGAATGAAACAATGAAACGAGGACAGTTCTGTTGGTTGATAAATTTATTAACAAGTATCATTATTTTGATACATCAATTGAGTACACATTATCGTATTTGGAATAGTAATACTCTTCATTTTGATTTGTGACTTGATGACTTATGTTTTGACCTCTTACTAAAACAAATTGAGGTATGAATTGTATAGAATAAAGGCATTAAAACTAGATTACAGAGATATCCTAAAGATCAAAATTTTGATGAAGAAAACGTACGTCAGATTAGTTAAAATAATGATAATTTGTGTTGCATTATCGTTTGAAGTAATATCAGTTGCATAGATATCGATTATCTATGCAACTGATATTACTTTTTATTGTACGTTACGTTGTATTACGTTTATTGTACAATTAATTGTATAAGAGATGGTTCTTGTCTATAAACGACTCCATCACTTATATCAGATTGCTGGAAAGTACGAAAATCCAAATAATTTCTTGTTTGTTTTGAAACATTGTTATTCGCACAAACTAAAAAAACATGGTAGTGGGTTTAAGTAAGCATTTTTCAATAAAACACTGGAAATACCGTAATGTTAATGCCTGTACCAGTGACTAAGAATATTCGGAAACATAAAAATCGTATTTCATATAAAGCCAGCTAATGTATTCCTCCCTTACTTCCTGTGAGTCCGGTATAATAAAGACACAAATCCGAATTATACATTCCAGCCATATATCTGAAACCGCAGTCTCTAATTGAATCTAAACAACCGTGTAAATAGGGAATAAAGATAGCATCGATAGTAACTGTTATGCAAAATATAACCGCGCGATTCACGATTCGTCGAATGGATATGAAATTAAGCTATCAACATCAGAAGGGATTTACTGCCGCCATCTGTCACTGGGTACAAATTAAGCTATATTGAAATGACTGTGATATTTTAGTGTTTTAGGTCACATTTGATTTATGTGGGTCCATGAAACAGAGCAAGGAAGAAGGAATCCGAAATGTCGGGGGCTATCATCAAACGACTTCTTCAGCTGCGAGATTGTTATCTCTGTTTTATCGGTGGCTCAGGCTCTTTTAATGAAGTCATCGTAGCGGTACTTCAAATAAAAATAATTAGTATTGGAAATGGGGTTTTAGCATAGGGTTAGTGGCGGATGAATAAATCTGTTCTAAATTAAAAGTTAATTAGGTCCATCCGTCTTTAAAATTGTATCAAACAACACCTTTGCTCTTTATCTCGTCAGTTTACATTTTAGTATCTGAGATTAGCTAGATACCAGTAGACTGATAACAATTGATACTTCTACCACTCCAACCGTTAGAAAAAAAAGTTAATACTGAACGCTTGAATCCAATTAAACAATAATACCTTAAGGTGATTTATAAATATGCTAAAATGTATACATACATTAATACATACATATATTATTATTATTAGTATATATTTTTAAAGCAGATGGTTGAAAAATTATACAGAAGTAAAGTGCCTTAAAAGGTGGGTTCGAATATTTATTAATATTCGATATTTTTTGCAATGTCACTTATCTGACTACACTTGCAGCCTTGACGGCAAGTTTGACGGATTTGGTTATTATTTGAAGCACTGGCGCAATTTCCACCAGCAATTCAAAATTCGTCCCAAGTTAAATTTATATTTATAGTACAGCCCTACCTCAAGCTACACGTGGTAACGTTTTACAAATTGGACATCAAATCATTTTTGTTTCTATGAGGTGATAAAAAGCGTATAAAGCACGCACATACGGGACAGAAAACATCTGCACGTATTACTGGGTGAGATATAACCACATTGAAATTTTACTACACTCCCACTATATCATGAAAATATAGTACACTCTAGGTAGTTTCCGTCCTTTCCCTATATCGTAACAAACCTTTCACCACCTGAACATGAAATCACTAAGTATAAACAGCAATCTGCTAGGTACCGCACGGCCGGCTGATGGCTGATGGCCGGCGGCGGATTCAATCAGCAGGTGATGACTGATGACTGATAGACACCGCGGCTGCGAGTTTGCATACTCCTGAGTTGTTTATCACCGGTTGTCCGAGTTATGACCGGGCGGGACGATCGGAAAGTTGCCTGAGATTTAAGACACATTGTATTTAGGCATCAGTCATGTAAATTTGGCTGATGTATGTGTGCGAGGCCCGCCATTAGGAAGATATTAGGGAGGCGGTCGCTGTGCGGGAGCTCGTGGCGCGACCTGCCGGTCAAATATACAAACGGGTAAGTCGGTGTTTCGGTTGGAAGCGTGATGGATTCCTTGACCTGAGGAAGCAGTATTTCTGGTTTGGATCCTGGAGTTGCCCGTCAGTTTTTATCAGTAGTGCCCACATAGTATAATGTGTCATCCCTAGTAGAGGTAAAAGAGCCAGTCACTATATTTTTGAAAGAAAACTTAATATTTAAAAAAAATGAAACTGATTATCTTATGATATTTTGCCAATCTATAAGGTACATTGGTTTTTATCTTATAGTCTTTTGTAAATGCCAAAAATAATTTATTAATTGAAAAATGTTGTGATAAATCTTTATTACGTACAAGTTATTCAAACAAATAAACTCTCTAAATTGGAAGAATTGAACAAATTCTTTTTATAGTAAGTATACTGGCAAAATTCTCGTAAATCTCTTAAATTGGATAGTTATTATTGTTGTGAAATACCGTTTATTAAGAAAAATACAACATTTAGATGATAGTACCGCTGTATCTTTACGGATTTCCGTGCTAAGAACACACATGTAGTATGGGTAGTATGTGTAGCTATGAGGTCACACTGTGATTCGCTATGCCACTCAATTGTTTCGTTTAGTTTTAAATTTTTCTAAAACAACTGTGAACAGTGAACAGCGAGTAGCGAACAGTAAACATACTGTTACATAGAGTAATCAGAATGATTGAGTGCTAACTGGAAGACATAATTTGCTGATTTCACTTTCCCCTTGATTGTAGAGCGGAGAAGTTGGCGGGAAACGCTGCGGGGGATGAGTCCCGCGAAACTATCACACTTGACCGCTCTGTTTGTTGCGATTTTTTTATATTTGATTCAGCTCCTATAATGGCATCGGTACGGTATATTGGATTTATCAAATGGATTGAAATGAGGTTTTCTGCATAATTCCATTCTAGTTATTTTGGGAACAGTATACACGCTATGATACCATACGATAATTACATCTATAATATGAATAAAATTAAATTTGTTTGAGGATAATATGATGTTGAAGGGGTGTTCATTATCATTCATAGGATTATCGAAAAGTTTGTTTTGTAAAAACTGATAGGGATATAAAAAAATATGTATTATGCATTGCTTATCAATATTAGATTACTAGTGATGTTTTTTATTGTCATGGATATGTCTTAGCTCTGGGGAGGGAGGGGTGGCAATTTGTAAGATGAAATTTTGAAACAGGTTTCCATAGAAACTTCGAGAGCTATTGTATTGAATTCATAGTATATAAGAATAAGAACAGCTGTTAATATTCCCTGAACTGAAAACATTCCGATTAGACGTATCCATGACTTCCTGAACCTATTTCTCACAGGGAAGTAAATACAAACATTTTGTGTCTATATAATTCCTTCGTAATTACTTATGACCAAATCTAGGGAAATGTAAGAGCAACGCGATTACAGTGGGAGTATTAGAGTTTACAGTACTCGTAAAAAGTGTAAAATATAAATTGTAAAATGTATGTATTTAACTGTTACCTATGTAAACGCACAGTTGTGGCGCGAGTTCGTACCTCGACCAAAGTGCCAACTAGTCAGTTTTCTTGGCGACACCCCCACATCGGTCATTTACGACCCGCGGTTTATTTACGACGCCGGCAGAGAGCGTTGCGGCTTTTCCATTGCGGTTTACAACTGCTAAAAGCGAGAAAGGCCCGGCACGCCACGAGGTTCCCATTCATTGAGAACCTGTTGCCGCCGCCGCTCATCTTATATTTAATTATTAACCAGGACCCCAGGAATGCGTGACTGTAATGGAGCTGTCACTGGACACCTCGACGTTCGGCGTTCATTAGGGGGTTGGGGTCATGCATGTGAGGGCCTCCTCAGTGGGCTTTTAAACATCGGAAGAGATGTTGAAAACACGTCCATGACAATTCGAAGCATCACCGATTTAAAAAGTTTTCACTCTATTAGTAAGAACCCACAGTGGATTTAATTCATCTATAATACTTACTTTATGTAGAAATTCGATTCATAACTGGGCCTTGACTACTATTAGCCTTTTCCATTGCTTTTGAAGAAAGATATTTTTTGTGGTATATTTTGGAAATAAATTGGTTTCTATGGCTTGGGTACCTTCTTACTCCGTCCTTGTGAGCTACATTTACTCCTTCTCTTTACCTCTCTATAATACGGTTCCCTAGTCCAGATAGGGAACCATTAAATAGCCCCAGGAGAGCTTGTTGGTGGACTATGTAATTTTTATATTGAATCAACTTTCAAGACCTCGGCTTTCAGTGATTGATGAGACAGTTAAATTCTCCTTAGTAGTAAACTGTTTGTTACATTTCCTAACAGTTTTAATGGAAAATTCATACACAGGTTAACTAAATTTAGATAAAGTCTTTAAAGAGGATTTTCAAAGAACCTATTTTTAAAGGCGTAATAAATGCAGAAATTGAAACATAAACACTTGACATTAGCCATGGTAATAAACAATTTTAAAATTAAGTGGACTGAATTAATATATTTAGTAAAGTAAAACTACAAGAACAGTTTAAAGGTCCATTGTTTTAGAGGCTATTATACGTACACTTTACATTAATGATTACATGAAAGTCAAAACTATTAAAAAAACAGGAATAACATTTTTGAATTAAAAGTCTTAGTAATTTTCACACTTCTCAGTTTGTTTAACTTTATTCTAAAATATAAACAAATGAGTATAAACATATTTATGAGGGGATTGTATTCAAACCTTTATCAAAGAGTAAGATTAAATTATTTTATTACTTCCGTGTAGGAAATAGGTTAGATAATGGATGTTCAAAAGAATGTCTTCAGTTCCTCTTAACAGCTGTTCTTATACTCATAATACGGCACTTCCGTTACAAATTTTGGTCTGACGGTTTGCTAACCCCCCCCACTACAGACCACAACCACAGAGCTAAGGCTTATGCGTTTCAAAAGTTTGCAACCAATCACAAAACATACCTTTGCTATTAGTACGGCTAAAAAATTACTTACAATTAGATTAAATGTTATGGTAAAAATGCCTAAATTAATATTGTCAACTACTAAATATTTCATTTGGATAAAAAAACTCAAGTGAAAGCTCGATCTAGATGTTTAAGTAAAACGAGGTCGAAATAGAAATTAGGGATTTTTATATCGCAATAACTCCTTCTCAAAAATGAGGAATGTGAACGATGAGAGGGAATTACCTCTGGATGGTTAAGGATCTCCAGGACCGCAGGACTGGAAGCCGTAAAGGATGCAGGATCTGGATATCCTGACCGGTTTCCTTATTGCACCCTGTGACACTTACAACTCCCACTTCCCTTCACTTGTAATTTGTGCTTATGTTGAATCAATCCGCGGCAGTGCTCTATTTTTTCCATTGAGAGCTTCCGCCGACGGCCATTACACCGCTCAGGCCAGCTTGTTAGGGGCAAATTAAGCCATTCTGCTTGTCCTCGCTGCATGCTCTCGTTTACGGCCACTTTAGGCGCAGAAAGGGGTTAGCCGTCCTTCCTAGCACACGCGGGATTGAATTCAGATTACTTTTATTTTAGTATGGATGGAAAGGTTTCCGTGAAATTTTAATCGTACAGTGAATATTTTCTTAGAGAAATATCTTGTTAAGGCCTTAAAATAAAAAACTTTTACATGGAAAGACATAAATCAGCCTACAACTACTTTTTTTATTTAAGGAGCCTCAAAACGGAGTTATCTGTTTCAGGTCAAATTCAAGGATTTTGATAGAAAAGTAGTTTCTCCATACATACTAAATAAAGGGGGGGGAAGTAAAAATAAAATGAATAGTGTAATATGTTTGGATTTGTTCCCAACAAAGACTAAATATTAATTCGTGCCCAACGTACTTCATTTACCACAAACAGTAAATTCATTTTCTCTAGAACCGTATTCGTAAATTAATAGTAAAATATAATAATTTGTTAAGCTTTTGGCTGGTTTTAATACTACAGTTTTAATTTTCTTTTACTCGGTTTTTAACCAACTAATAATTAATTTCAATAATTAATTAATAAACTAATAATTCGTGATATGTTAATCAAATTCACTAGTGCCGATTTTGGTAAATTTGGATTTTTTAAGTTTTTAGGGGTGAACCACCCAAAAAAAACTAAAAGAAAATTTCCTAAAGATATAAGTGCACCATCCTCCCAAATTTCATAGAAATTAACCATCAGTGTAGTCTCGAGGTTTGTACACAGGTAAACAGACGGAGAGACATAAGTCCAAAAACCACTTTTTGGATAAAGAAGCGTCATAATGAATATACCCACTCTCAACTCAAATTCGAAAATGTTGACGAAAACAATACTTTTTCTATATGAGTACAGGAGCAGAAAGTAAATAATGATTGTATTTATTCCTTGTGGGAATTAGGTCCGCTGCACTTTTTTCGTTCCACAAATGTGCTAACACCCCCCTGAACTTAGACATATCCATGTCAAAATGTAAGTCAATTTTCTCTAAAATGGTTAGTTGCAAATTAATTGTTTACACATAGATTTAGATTAAGATTTTAAGCGTTTGTAAGTTGAATAAATCCATAAATTCACAAAATATTTAAAATACTTATATTCTCTCTAGTTCAAACGTTCTTAGCTGGATCATATTTTTAATTTTACCCAAGGTAACCTTAATTTAAGCATTGTATGTTCTATTTTAGTTTTGGAAATTACATTATTTCAATTTACTATTCTATCCTAGGATACATTTACAAGTGGACCTTTATTTAATGAACTAAGAATAGTAAATTCCTAACCCTACCTCGATTACACATGTTTTCATATTCATTTTCCAAATTATGAAATCTAACCTATTTATTCTAGTGTGCATACTGTACTAACAAAATAAGTTAATTTTTTACATTCGAAATACCCAGTCGGAGGTGGGTGGTACTGTGCTTGATATATATCATAGGGAGGAAAGAGCGTGTCGGCCTTGTTAACAAGAGCAGTGCCGCCAACTCTCCCATTAATGCAGAATTACAATTAAATTGCCACATCATCCTACTCCTTCCCTGTTCCACGACATCTAGTTACAAATTTCACACCGCATTCCAGCGAAACAGGTTAAATCGATTGATAAGTTCAACATGTCACTGTGATATTCACGCGTGAAATTCCTTTTATTATCATGCAAATTACAACTGGTATTATAGGCCGAGCTCCTAAAATTGTGAAATGAATGATAATCTACTTTTACTGAAGGTTTGTAATAAAGTATAGAATGCGATGAGATAAAATCCCACCAAACAATAAATATGGCCGATGTTTTGACATCAGAAAGTAACACAAAAACGTTATAGTGTTTTAAAATGCATTTTTTAAACTTTTCTTTTGATGTCTTAATTTATATTTTATTGTCATGAGTTCTAGTTTGTATACTACTAACTTGATGGAAGTTTATTAAAAACAATTTCTTTCTGTGATAAAATCAAAACTGAACAATTTTGATCATGTCTAGACGTTGTAGTGTTTCTATACTAAGTTTGATATGGGTTTCATCGTTATTTTTAAATATCTATATTATTATAGAAAGACTATAATAACACCGCATTGCATAACACTACCCAAACCATTCCACGTGGCACACATTAAATACTTACACTACTGAAACTGCACCTGAGAAGGATTGTCCTTTTTCCCAATTTCACTAGTCCATTTCCTAACTATTTACAATAGTTGTTTATTATTCCAACTGTAGACTACCTTACCACCCACAATAAATGTATATTTAGTCCATTTACCCATATTTTCACCACTAACGAAAATGATGGGTGATATGGCGATGTGGTGAAGAAGATTGTGTTGAGTTACTTCGAAGTAACTCACAAAGATTGATACAATCACCCGACTGACGAAACTATACCACCGATCTCAGCGCCGTTTCGTAACGGATCGCGTGGAAGAAAATCGAAATCGTGCCAATGAAGGAATTTGCATAACGACATTGCGTGAAAGATTTTGGTAGCCTCGTTCGGGGTCCGAAAACAGCACGAATTGAATTAGCAGTGTTTGAGCGGCTGGAGGGCCGCCCCCGGCCACCACGCCCGCCCGATAGTAGGCCCAATCAATAGATAAGTCTTATTACTACCTCTTTAATTACAAGATAAACATATTTGTGGGCAATAGGAAAAGCACAGCTGATGTAACGGCGGTGGTTAACGGCCGTTCCTTGGTGGGCGCAGTAACTTACATCTGTGATGGAGACTACCGTACTTCATCTGATATCATATCTCAACGACTTCATCTAATTTAACAATTATTCTTAGGATTTTTGCCGATGACTAATATTTGGCCTACATTTAGTTTTTGTGATGAATTATTATAACTTGTACTTAAGAGTATGTGATACATGTAATACCTGTTTAAAACTCCTAAACTTTTATTTTGTTGTATTTCCAAGAAGAAATTGTTGAGTTACAATACCAATTCAGATATATACTCTGAAATATCTGAAGAATAAAAAACACATATTCTTAAAATATAAAACAATGTATACAGAATGTCCATGAAAAACGTTTCAGGAGTTTCGTGAGTGATTGGGTAAATTAAAAGGAAGAAAAAGTTCCAATGGAGGTATGGCCTAAAACGCTCATTTCCTCAGATTTCCTCCATTTTGTTTTTTCACAAAATATTTTTTATTTCAAACATTTCTTAACAGATTATTTAAAAATTTGGTATGTGTTTTACACTAGTAGATTAGTATTATTAAAACTATAACTAGCACGATCCAAGCTCAAAATCCAAAGTGACAGCCATTTTAAATTTTACCGTTAACAAGGTATTTTAGTTTTCAAATTTTAAATGGCCGCCATTTTGGATTTTGAGCTTAAATCATACTAGTTATTTTTTTAACAATAGTAGTTTACTAGGTCAAAACACATACCAAATTTGAAAATAATCCGTTAAAAAATGTTTGAAAGAAGAAATATTTTGAGAAAAATACAAAATGGCGGATATCTGAGAAAATAAGCGTTTTAGGCCATGCCTCCATTGAAACGTTTTTCTTCCGTTTCATGTACCTAATCACTCACCGAAGTCCTGAAACGTTTTTCTAGAACACCCTGTATGTCCCTAATGTTGGTGGGTATCCTTAGAAGGTGCACAATGTTTTATTTTTAGTTCGATCATAATACTATTCATAATACAATAAATTAAATACAGTAAAATACTACGGTAAAATACTTAAGTGATAGAATTCCGACTTTTGGTGGTCGTGCGACGTTGCCAATTCGAACGGTCGGTAATCGTCCACCCCACACGTGGTCGACCGGTCCCTTGTTAGGACTGCACTAGCAACTAGCAACTAGCAACTAGCAACTAGAGGCCAGCAGACGACTCATGGGGTTTATGGATCGTGAAGCATTGCCATCGGTTACTCGGAGAAATCCAATGTGATTGTGACACTGAGATATACTCGTCGTGCCTCACCTAGACTTTTATGGACATTTCTGTTTGTTCAGTCTGCTGAATCAATTGGGTGTTTTTTTAATCCTTGAGGATAAAATGAAAAATAACTGACTACCAATCATTTCACAGGGAGAAACAATGATGACTACCCCATGACCTAATTAAATACCCTGTCGCAATAGATCCATTTACAAATAAATTTCAAACAATATACAAAAAAATAAAAAAATTACAAAATAAAAGCCCACCAATTAAAGAAAACAAAGAGAATGTTTTCTAGAATTTTAATTCAATCATATTTTATAACATCAATGAACATAAAGAAGCATAAACTATATAAAAACAAGAAGTATAGAATACTTAAAAACACTAAAACTATTTTTAAGAATGTGATATAACATAAAAAAGAATATTATTTCCATACACAACAAGTTACCATTTCAAATACAATGAACTAATATACAAGCACTTTGGACATTAATATCTCGGTAACCGCTGGAGATAGAGGAAAACTTGAAAGAACTAAATTATTGTGTAGTTTTGTGAGCTTATTCTAATTGTAAAAGATAAATTTTGAAAGGTTTAAAAACTACGTGGTAAAAATCCGTGTAAAAAACTAAGTTTTTTACTACTTATAAATTATTTTACTCCTTACTGCTTATTACTACTTATAAGGAAATGTACCTACTAAAATATTATAAGGAAAAAATTAACATTTAGCTATGAACTGTGCACCCCTCCCCCGAGGTCAGTGGAGTGAGGAGCAGGAGTGGGAGCGGGAGGTCGCAACCCGCAGGAAGTAAGGCCGATTTTACACCACATTAGCAGCACTTAGCGCTGCCGGCCAGCTACCGATGACCGGACTAGTAATTAAAGATGGACGTGATTAGCGAATGCCACCGAACGTTTAATTAATAAGCGGCAGTGCGGTGATTTACGGCGTTGTTTTGGCGGGAACGGTCGTGACCGGGCTACCGCTAATGTCCGGTAATAACAGCTGACTTCCCATTCAGCTGTTCATTCACTAACCCGGTCACGACCTGTAATCGAGCCTCCTACTCAAACAGATCATCTGCAGGGAACTCCACGAGTCTCGGTCACTGCGAGAGGAGCTGCATGTAGACAGATATTTGATCAAAGTTATTGTTTTTGACTTAGATATGTCTTGGAGGTGGGGGTGTTGTGAAATTTGAAAATAAAGAAAACCTTATAATAATTTAAAGAAAAAGATTATCCAAACACATCTACCTCCTGTAGCAACATACAATCAGACATATTAAAAACATAGAACCCACAGTGCATTAATAGAAACTTTTTTATACGTAAATAAAAAAACAGCAGACACTTTTATATTAGGAAGCCCATTATTCCATAATATTTAAAGATTTTTTTACTATTTGATCAATTAAAATAATAACATTTACCATTAAGCTGTTCAAAATTAATTACCATAAACTTACTAAAGAAAACTAAAAACCAAACCTATTAAAGAGCTACCATTAAACAGTAATTTATAAACAATGTAAAAACTTAAACTAATTACTATTTAAAACAAATCCTACACATTAATTTATTAATTTATCATACAAGACTAAGACAAATAAATGCAATAAAATTCCAAAATCTGAACCAAAGTAAATCAAACAAACAAATTTATCATAAGTCTAAAAAACACTTAACAATTGTATGAACAACAGTGAAAACAATGTGATAATAAAATATTCTAGCATTCAAAAGACAAAATTACCGTCTAAAATTAATATTTGTATGAAAGTAAGTAAAAAATCAAGATAAACATTATAAATAGAATAATACTATGTAAAATTATTAACTTCATTTATAAAATCTAAAATACTATATGTACAACTAAAAAATCCTCCTATTCTAAAGACATGCCAATTGCTTTCAAAAAAGTATAAAAAGGAATTATGCGTGATAAAAGTAATAACTTTACAATTCGGATCTTAAATCAGCTAAGTTAATTCAGCTAAAGGTTTTTATCGGCTTAATGATTACTCGAGTGACGTCCACGCTGTATAACTTTGTATAACGTTGTTTAGTATACAACTAACAATTCACCTAGCAAACAATGCCTGTTGTGCTCATAAATAAGCATTTCACAGGATAAAACAAATTAATTGTTTATTGTTAGGGCAAAAGTCCCATCGAGGTCTAATCTATGCTTGTTTAATAAACAAGAATCTTAAATAAATAAAATAATAAAAATATTTTGTTCAATTAGATAACCCATTCAGTTAAACAACGCAAACAAACATAAATTATTAAAATATAAACCATAGTTTGCTAACAACCATTATTTACTTTTATTAAAAAATCAAAGATACAAAACTCCTTAAATGACAAAAATAACTTTAACTTAGTTTTTTTAAAAAAATGGAAGATACAAGAGCATTAACAAAAAATCATTTTTGCCCACGAGAAACATTGGATTTTGACTCAATGTAATAAGAATTGAAGATCTTTGAACATTTCAACAATGCTATTGGATTCGTCCGTTATTTCAGCAACTTTTACAAACATGTTAATCATTACAATTAATAAACACATTTGGGTACATAAGCTAATCTACAAAGAAAGTTCGTAGTGCAGATACATGAATGTCAAAAAATTCTTTCCAGGAGTACAGAGGATATGTTAAAATTAAGCGTTTGGCATTTTTTAAGTAGGAAAAGCCTGATTACGAGCTGCAACTTGAGTTTTATTAAAAAAATCTTAAACTGAGTGCGTCACCCTGGACCTGAGACTTACTGAGCCTTCTGAAAGGTACATCAATTATGTTAAAAAAACATTGTGTCATGACTGTGAACATTACGCCTTAACCTAATAGAATTTAACTCATCTTTAATTTTAAGTACGCAAACAAACACAAATAAACTAAAAACAGTCATTAAACCGTCACCTACGGTTTACAGTGATCAGTGAATGCAACATTGAGCTACGCACAGCTCTGTGAGTACTAGTTTTACCTCAGGAGCACTACCCCATTATCCAAAAACTTAAATCACAAAAATACATCTTAAAAACTTACAATTTCATAGATTAAACATATTTTCTTTCATTTTAATTAATATACACTCAGATAATGCATGCTTGACAAAGTCTATGATTGAAGTGAGATCTTAATCAGTATTATCAAAAACTATACCAAGCATTTTGACCCAATTATTTTAATTTTTCATTTCAAGTTTGCCAAAGTGAGAAAATAATGGACTAAGTTTTATGTAAATTAATTAAAAAGAAATTCGATCTTAACCAGGATGAAACATGTTCCAATGATTGTAGCCTTGCAGCTATCAAGTGCCATATGTCCCTTTTTGTAAGAACTAAGGATGTATCATCAGCATAACTAATGACCTCTGCACTGACACTACACGGTATGTCATTAAATGTAATAAGAAAAAGCAGAGAGCCCAGAACGGACCCCTGCGGAACTCCATGTGTCACTTCCCTGAGTGAGGAACTACGTCCATTTACATGAACAATCTGCTGACAAACTTTTGTATTTTGTGTTTCAATTTGTGACGAGTCCTTAATGGATAGTGAAGAATCCTGCATCGTCACTTGAAAATGGCATCCAGGCGAAACATGGACAGAATTTATAGGTAGTGGATAACGATGAACTGTGTAGAAGTCATTATAATATAGATAAAAATAGTCATAGTTTTAGTATGATAATATGAATAGAATTTAACTTGAAAAGCTATTTTCTCTTACTCGAAGTATTCTCTTCATTATAATAACTATAGATATAAAACATTACTTTCTCCAGATTAAAAATATAAAGTATTTGGGGTTTAAATTAACGACAAAGTATCGTATCAAGATTTTTTACGCCAAACTAGTTCTTCAGACTTGACATATCTATGTACTACTTATGTAGCCGGGACCAACAGCGTAAGAGAACCTAGCAAGAGATAAAAAAATTATTTTTTTTATTTTTTATTTTGTAGATCGTTATTTTCGAACAAAGGATTTTTGACTATGAGGACTATGAGCCTTAGTTTTTTAAAGTAGTTTAAGAAAAATATAACATAAAAACCTTACTTTAAAAAACAAAACCTTAGAAAAATCTAAATGTAAAAACCCTGTGTTAAAGTGTGTTTCAGCAACCACAGAAAAAGCTGCTAAAATTGCATTAAATTATCTTTATTGGTGTCTGAAATAAATGTACACAAAATTAGCAAATTTAGCATTCGCGTTATAGGACTTACCAGATTCCCGTTAAAAGGCCACCAAAAACACTGTGGCAGTCTGATATAGGTATTATTTCATTCATACAAAGACCGAGAATCGTATGCGGGTCTATCGGATGGTATGGACAATACTCTTTTCACTCGGGTAGGACCGCCTCTGTATATTCTAAAAGTTGTAACCAGTAATTGGCGTTTTTATATTATAATATTTTCAATATATTTCTGGTAAACGGATAGTTTAAGTAGTGAAAATAGTTTGTCGGCACAGTAAGTTACGATGAGCACAGCAGCCTTGGGCGCGTAGTGCGTAATACGGACCAAAGATGGCTCGCCAATCCGTCCTCCTGGCCATATATTATCATTACTGTGCAGTGTGCGTCATTATGCGGTAATTAGGACCGATAGAGGTCGTCTCCCGCGTTGCGAGGTCACCCTCGTTACCGTGACCTCTTGCGGGGGAGGCGCGGGATTGATGGAGTGATTTAATGTTGCAATAATAGGGCTGTTAAAGCCAATGTAACGAGATGGATGCGTACTTTGTAAACAATCAAATTACAAAATAGAACAATACAATTGGAATAAGAAAATTTGAAGGCTAGTATAAATTTATTAAATTATTTAAGGTACAATTAAGTTTACATATATTCGTCTAAAATTCATTGATCACTTAGGGTTTACACAATTTACAAACAATTTGATACATTTTAAATTTTAATTGGTTCTGGAAGAGCATTCTATTTTCGGCAACCTAACAACATAACAAACAGTCCTGTTGTGTGGTATCGAAAGTTTTGAATCTCCTTCTCTAGAATATCTTTCACTAATGCCATATATAAAGATGAAATTTTTGGCCAAATACGTGGAGTAAATAAATTACATTATGAATTTAATGTTAACAATTTATATGTCCTAGATTTATTCAGTTTCAACCACTTTAGACGATGATAAGAATACATAATGTGGTCATCAGATATTAAATTAGGATGACTCTGACGCAATAATTTAATGTCTTTGTAGGTGAATCCTAAGTTCAATATACATGATTATAAACGTCTCAGCAATAATTGAAAATTGGGAACTCCTTTACCAATGTTGATTTTATCGATTGAGAAATAACTTAAGTTAATACATTTAATTTTAAGTTTTGGTTAATAAGTTAATTTTAAGTTAATACATTTTAAAAACAATCTGCAGCAATTCAAACCTTTTTGATCCATGCTTATCCACGATCTAGTCCATTTCAGCGTATTATTAATTAATTGTAGGTCCAATATTTTACGGATGGGTAATAAGATATAATCGTCTTGTCAAGGTTGATGGAATTCCTTCGATTAGCCCCCAACTTGTGTTGAGAATGTCCCCATTGTCAACACTAAGATGCAATTTAGTTTTTAATTTTGTGTAACCAATAACTATAGGCTGAGTATTGTTTTTCTTAAGATTGAATTCATTTTCAATATACTAGTTTGCTATGCCAACGTTGATATTTATATAGTGCAGTTTGTCAACAAAGTCATTTATAAGAACGAAAAACAAAAGAAGAGCCCAAAATAGAACCCTAGTGATCTCTAGAGGTAACAGATCCAATTGTGGATTGAGTATCCTGGAAATAACCGTCTCTGCTCAACCATTAAGGTATGATATAAACGTAGACCAATTGAATGCATCAGCAGATAAACAGATAAGGAGGAAGAGGGAGGTGAGTGATGGAAAAGAATGAGAAAGTGAAGGATCCCAGTTAGAATAAGACAAAAGTAGAGATGTGTGTTTGTGAGTGAAGGTGAAATAGAAATTAAAAGGAAATAATCTATTGACTGTATTGTACCAGAAAATCTTTTACTAGGTATCATTTAAAAGAGCATTGTAATTTCTAAAGATCTAATAAATTATAGTTATAATCTTCTCCTTAACTCAATGGACACATGGGTAAGCTATATCTAAAAACGTTCCAAAAATAACCTAGACAAAAAATGTTTATTAATATTTTCATCAGATAGATGGACGATAATATATTTAAGATAAACATAGTTTAATTTCAAATTAATCCAACGAGTCTTCATTTTACTTTCTACCCTTATATACAGTATACGGAGAAAGTATTGTTTCCGTCAAAATTTTCGAGTTGAGAGTGGATATATCCATTTTTGTGTCCCCTGAATCCAAAAGTGGGTTTCGATGTGATGTCTGTCCGTACGTGTGTGTATTCGTATCACACATCCAAACGAATGTGTTCAGAGCCACTCACAGCCTACCCCATTGGTCCGATTCAGATGAAATTTGGCATGTATGTATATTCACCGTATCTCCAGGTGTTTTTCCTTTTTATGAATTCAATTTTTTGGGTAATTCGCCCCTAAAACCCCTAAAAATTCTAACTATTAATTTAACATTGTTTCTCTTGCTATTTTCAGAAATTGTATGATTATTTTTGAAACCATACATCATTAAATGATATTTAGGTAAACTTAAAAGAATATGTTAGTTTAATTGCTGATTGTCGATTTTAATTTTATTTAAGGGAGGAAGTATGTGTCAGTCCACTGAAACTGTTTATTTAAATTCTCGTTTGAAGAGAGCCATGTTTCAGACACGTTTTTAACATTGATCTTACAGGGGTGACATATCGAAGGTACTGCAGACCCTTAGGAGGTCATAGGAAGAGTAAAGGTAGTATAGGTGGCGGTGGTAAAAGTGTGGATTATATAAATCTTCGGGGCGGGATATAGAAAGCCACGGGGATAGATGCGTGCTTCTTCTCCGAGTGGGCGGACGCAGCCAGCTACCAACGGATGTGTAATTTTCTCCCATCACCGGCGAAACGATTTTACATAACTGTAATTTAGGTGTGAAACACAAAGATTTCAACTACTTTGCATAAATTAGCAGTCGGCCAGCTTAGACCTTTTACTCACAGACGGACCCTTCACTTGAGCTATTACGGTTTATGGTTCGAACACGTGACTGATTAATGTCGTTTGCATTTGTGATATTAGAGAAGGATAAGACATGGTAAGCTTGAGGGTTCACGGTTTTTGTAGACAATTTTAAATTACAATGGATACTTTCAACTTGAAAGCTTTTAATTTTCTAGCTTTTATTCACGGAGTTTCAGCAAAACAAATAGTATAGGCTGACTAAGAAACGAAACCTTTCCTCAACACTCGAATCACCTGCAAAAGAGTTAAATTAAACCATATTTACTGTCTCAGTGATCCGTAGGCTAGGACTCTAAAACTATTGTTATCTATCGTTGCGTAACGCTTACATTCGAGCGATAACAGAATCTGCCCAAATTACCGGTCAATTACTGAAATTTTTGCCATTTGTGAGGACAAATAACTAAAAGAAGAACACCAGTTGTGAATTTCGATTAATTACTTTTAACATAAATTTTAGGACTCACAATTTTAATTTTATTTTTTACCAAATTTGTAACTCATCTATACTACACTCTTATGGAAACAACCATAAAGATCTCTATTAATTGACAGGTGATTGTTATTGGTGCACAGGACAATGACGACATCTAGAACCTCCTCCTCCACAGACAATAATGGAGAGAGGAAACCGTCAAATGGACATAAAAGGAGGACAAGTCTCTCTTCCCACTCGGGTAAAAAGGCGATGTATGAATAAATCTGAATTGTTCACAAGACGTGATAGTTGTACAAGAGACATAGATTAGCAAGCCGACCCAATACGTCCTAATGGGTACGTGAGCAAAGTGGCAAGCGGAGACTCCAACGGTCGGGCTGAAGGATTGATCTCGATCTTTAATTAAAACCGTCATGTTTTATGTACCAGGTGAAGTGAGAATGCAGCCCGATATTGTTCTTCTTCAGTCTATTTGGTTTTTTCAAATACCGAATGCGCTCATGCCCAGCGTGTTGTAGCGATACATCAGGTAGGTTTATTTAAATTTCTATCTAGATTTAAAACAAATAGTTTCAGTTCATTTAATTTATATTCACATAATAAACACATCAGGTTAAATAAAAATGAAGCTGTTTTAATTAATTATAGTTTAATAATTTATCATTATTTTTTAGAGCTCTATCAGTTAGCTTATTTAGAGATGTAAAACTTTTCTAAAAATTGTCTCAGTTTGTATGTTTACCTACTATTTATAAATGTATACATTTTCCAGGAATATTTTTTACATCCACCCAGTTATTACGCCAATATACAAGTACAATTCATTTTCTTGTAGTATCAATAAACCTCACTGATAAGCGCTATAAGCTTTGGAAAAATATCTTCTAAGTTGAACATTTGTATGTGGACATGACTTTCCAATATTACTTTTTTATGACAGCACTAATACTACGTAATCAATATCAAATTGATACTATATAGTAGGGTAGAGTGGGGGGATATAAATATATACAAGAATTTGTGAATTTAAGGTGTTTATGCATTTCATGTATGAACAACTTTCAGCTACTTTGAACTTTTTTATGGTTGAATCACGTCTCTAAGTTAAGCGTCTCTTATAAACGAAGATTAATCAACATAGTAAACTAGCCCAATCACCGTCTCTTGGACGCGTGTCTTCTAATTGACAGCCCCTGGACAAATGTGACAGCTGCTAAGAGGGTCGTCGCACATCCACACCTTCTGGGGAGATCAACAGTCACCCGAGCCATAAAGAAGCGGAGAAACTATCCCAGGAGTGCCTCAGATCCGTTGCCATCGCCTAATAAACGCAGCGACGGTAGCTTCTCGTTTGGGTAATCTTCTAAAACCACTCGTTCACCGAGATGAACTGCCCGCTAAATGCAGCCGGTTGCCGGTATATGAGGTTTCCTTTTAAACACCAAGAACGTGCTTTGAGAATCGGGTTTGATTGGAACTAGTTGATCAGGACGTTCCCTTGGTTTTTAGATATTTAAACAACTATTATCATTGCGATAAAAATGAATTGTTGGCTAATTAGGAGCCTATTTTGAATACTACCCGTATCTCTTCTAAGAAGAAATTATGCTTGTCAATGCCTCGGTATACGACGCCCACTCCATCCCACCCCTCCGTGCCTTCCTCCATCACCTCAACACAAAGTACCTCGACCGAGCCCGAACCTCTGACATCCTACAACCCTTCTTCGATCCTTATTTCACCGACCGTCCTAGCCTCACCATCCACCACCTAGCCAACCTCCCACCATAGCTTAATGTGCCCTTCTTGTGGTGAATTTTAATTCCACCAGCCCAAGGTCCTCATCTTATTTAATTGTTTATTTATTTATCTATAAACATATCCACCCTAAACCCTATTCCACCTAACACAACAACCAAAGCCAGACATTCGTTCGGTCGAGCGCAACCTGCCCTCGGCTAAGCTCTGGTCTTTGTTTGTTCCTAAACCGAAACCATCCATTCACTGACCATAACCACAGTACCCGCAACAAAACCTCACTCAACCCGCAACCAAAACCTAACCTTAAAACCTATCCTTGGCTGAAGAGGACGTAGTCCTATAACAGCCGCAGTGGGCCTTCAGCCCACTGAAACCTCACAATCCATCCATCCAAGAAATTATGAGCTTAGAAAACACTAATAGACCGTTTGAAACCCTTGATAGTAATATTATGTTTTTAACTAATAGAATTTGGAGATACCGTTTTGCACATCTCTTTAGTACGAGAGACTTGTAGCTAGAAGAAAGAGCTCTTCAGAGCCTCTGAAGAACATTAATCTAAATTCCCTGATATTGTTTACGCACAACAAGAGGCTCCGCTAGGTCTCAGGTTTCTAAGGAAAGCAATATTAGAGCACAATAAGTCAGCAGGCTGACGTGCGAAGGTCCTGACACTTATTTTACTTTCCAACTAAAGTGGCAATCTACTTAGGTATGTGTTTTAGGCCAGGTTTGAATGAGAAATAAGTGTAGGATGATTGTGGCGCGATCCTATAGCCTTGTTATTGACTTTAGGCTGACATTTTCCTTCGACAGGTCCAACATTCAATGGTATATTTAAGGAACCTGTAGTATTGCGTGGAGTCCAAACCACTGCCTCTGATATACGAATTGGTCTAATTAGGAGGTATTATTAATTAGGAAGATGATATTTGCGGATTAACACAGTATTCAATAGTTCGGACGTAAATCCACACAAGAGAACACTACACCCACCAACCATTGCTCACAATTATCCACAAATCGTGACCTCCAAGTTAATGGATTACCAGACACACCACGGTCCCAGTCTTATGTATGGGGACCGCAGCTCCCTGGCAAATCAACAACTTTAGTCTTTTAGATATATGTCTTCTATAATATATAAAAATCTCTAATAAAAAAATATCATCGAAAAGAGATCATCAGTTTGGTAGAGAATGCAGACAAAAATGCTTTCATTACGTTACTAGTGTAAAAACTAATATATGATCGATTTTCTTAGTGTAAAAAACGTAAAAATAACCAAAAGTGTCATAATTTCAAAAATTGTATAGATAAAACTATAATTTTATTTGATTTAAAAACTAATGTTGAGATGGTTGCCGAAGGCTGTAGCTGATGACGCAGGTGTATCGGAGAGAAAGCAGGTTGCGCGTGGATACATTGCGCGCGGTGGCTGTCATTACGCGGCTGTAAACGCATTGCGCGCTCGGCCTGACCAATTGATAACCCACTAGTTAAGTGTAACAATATTGTGACGGTGCCACACAAGGCGCTCGTGGGCAGAGCTGCTTACTATGCCGTGCGCATGCGCATGCACTCTGTGTCAAATGGCTGAGGAATGCGCGAGATGGTATTAATAACTGGCAAGTTAATCATTTGCTAATTTCATGTTTGGACTGCGCATTATGATTAATAAGTTGATTAAATCGTTGGGTAAATTCAATGGAAAATAAATCTAAACAAACTTTTGAATCTCGTATCACCAGCAATTACATCTCTTACCATATTTCACACATATAACTTTTTTTAAAGGGTACCATATGATATTCCTCATTGTCTCGCCCTCTGATATAAAAAAATGTTTGTATTTACTTCCCAAATATAGCCAATATAAAAATTAAACGTTAAAAAATGCGGAACATGGTTAAAACTTTACACAGAAGCACATTATGGAACAAGTGGGTCCTAACTATGAGCATGTGTATTTTTTCAATATCGTCTATAAAAAATGTTTATATTTACTTACCTATGAGAAATAGGTTGGATCGTGGATATGTCTAAAGGGAATGTTTTCATATTTCTAAACAGCTGTTCTTATTCTTATATATTAAAAATTTACTAGCTCTAGTAGCTTCCATGGAAACCTGTTAAAAATTGCGATCTTACAAATTCCCAACACCCCCCACCCAGAGCTAAGACGTATCCATGTCAAAAATAGATAAGTTCTGGGAGACATTTTCGTCGTGTCTTGTGACGAATTATATTTACATTCTGTAAACTATTTCAACTCATACTGTCATGATATAAATAAATTATTTGGAGTAAGATTATGTATTATTGTATGAGACTAGTACAACTTTATTGTAATAAATTCAATTTTTAATCCAGTGTATCGGCTTTATATTCTGGATAAACATTATCTGGAAGATTCCATTCAAGTATTTTAATATTTTTTGATAAATATTATAAATAAGGATAGCCTTGTTAATAATCAAATTTTAATTGTAAAATATATATACATACCCACGTTGCTACAATATTTATCATTCAGTTATTATTTTAAAAATGGATTCGTAATTTGTAATTGGAGTTTAAAACTCAAGATGTACAATATTTATTCTTAAAATTTGACTAGTAAAATACATTTTCAGTTCGTTAACACAATTTAATACTTTCTCCGGCGTTACGAGCGCTGTATTGTAATTGACAGCGTGCGGCGAATAACAAAGCGTGTTTCTCATACCGGGACGATTCCATCAAATGCAGTTACTGTGGGTCCACAGTCCACAGCGTTGCCGATATCGGCTATCTTAACGATCGCATCTAAATGAATGGAATAAATAATATCGACGAGGTATGGACCACACAGGCTGATCGGGCCGGCGATTGGGCGCTCCCTAGCGGCGTACCGCTGCAACTACAGGACACATAGGCTACACATTCAGTAAATTCAGTAATATGGCTAGACTATGAAACAAATAAGTAAAAATTATAGCCTATCGTCTGGTAAAATACATTTTACACAACTATTAATTTGTCATTAATTCAAAAATAAGCCACAAGTTAAAGTATATCAAAAATGTTCAAATTGTTAACATGGATATTGGATATATCTTAGCTCTGGGAGGGGTGTTTTTTTATTTCAACAATCACACAATAATATTTAAATTTGAAACAAATTTTTCTGATGATAACAATGTGGAATCTCTATAGCAAAAGTTAAAAAAGCTTCACTAAGACCAGAATGTTTAGCGAAATTCCCATAATGATGAAGCTATCAGTGCAGGTGGCAGTCTTGGGCCTTGATACGAGAAAATGATAATTTTTCGTTTTTATGTCCCTGGACTCCTAATAAATTATTGTTCAAAATTTCATACATTTTACGATAAAACAAGAATGTGGTGCGCGCGTGTGTGCGTGTGTGTGTCTGTACACATGATAAATCTCGTAAGAATGGCGCGATTGAGACCAAATTTCCAAGGGTAGAGATACAGATCGTAATCCTGCATATACTCGAAAATCAGGAAACACTGTATACATTTTCCTCCATATGATTGATTAAAAAATTAAATTTTTATTACCACAAATGGAATAAGCTGAAGAAAAATACAATTTTGTATTTTGAATCTTCAACTACGACAATCGGTTAATAAGATAAGAATTTTAATTTTTGAGTTGAAATTGATATCTCGATTAGTATTTAAAATATTATGATGAAACTTGGTATAGGACTACAGCTTCACACAGTCAAATTAGTATATATTGAGAAATTTAAAAATAAACTTCCCTTTTAGTATCATGACACGTGATTCCTAAATCAATCTAAATTCGCATCAATAAATCATTCATTGAAATATCTAATTATGAAGACATTATTTGTGTTGTATTCATTATGTGGCAATAAGTGTCAAGCGCAGTAAAAACCATTTGGCTTAACGATTACTTTATAATCTCTCAGTTTTTACGCTGATTCACACGCCTTGCATAATAAAGTTAACTTTCAGTAACAAATTTTTACTATCTGTACCAATTAATTGATAATGGGTAATTAATAAGTAAGTAAATTATTACATAATGTTATATTTTAAACAATTTCATGAGGTCTGCTGTTAAGATTAGTTTTCTGGAAGAGCGTTGAAGATCTATAATAGTATATTCATTTCACATTAAAATAATTAATTTTAAAGATGACATGTGAGTTGATTGATTCACAGTTTTCTAATCCAACCTAAAGCCAAGCTAAACTTAACTGTAATACGACTTTTATAGGAAATATTAAATTTTCTGAATCTCGTAATTTTTTATAATATTACTCGCGTAATCTGTCCAGCCGTTCTCGAGTTATAAATGGTCTAACCTACACGACTTGGTTTTGTGTATTTAGATATACAACAGCTGATATTTATAATAAACATTATAATTATTTTTATTTGTCCAGCATATAAACACGTGACTTTTAATCACGCTACCAACTGAACCACCGGCCATCTTCTAACTTTTAATGTATTTGTTTAAAGTACTTCCTAATTGATGTTATCTGTAAAAATGAAATTCCTCGAAAACGAAAACCTGGGATTCGGGCGCCACTAATGGGATGCTCCGATGAAGCGAGATGTTGTCTTTTCAAAAGAAGTGGCGGAGCGAATTACGAACTGGCGGAACCTCCTACTGCTACGTTCAAACAAAGAGCTCAATACGATAAAACCATCGACATCCCGACCGATAAACCGACTTAATATTTCGGGAGTCGTGCCGCTAAACCGCGTTATCACCTACTAACCGAGCGCGAAACGCGCGCAACACATTCCAATTAATACGCGGCGCGATAACATTGTGCGGCGGCTGCAGCGCAGATAGCGACGCGTTTAGCAGTTACACTATCGGACTTTTATTATTAAAATATACACAACCAGTTTCAGTTCACGCTCCACTTAGCGCTAAATTAAAAATGTTGAGCAACCAGATCTTAACAGTATTATAAAAATAAATAACGGACTAAGCCGATAGGAATCGTGAGATCAGATAGAGCTACTGTGGGTTGCGTCCACCCGGCCGGTGCCAGTCGATTGACTGATAACGTACCGGCAAGGCTGTTGGACCAAGGACGTTGGACGTGTTTTGTAAACGTATCTTGCCCAACAGGGCGTGGCTGGTGGCGGGCTCCGGAAGTGTGTACAGAGGAAACGTGTCGCGGTACTCGGTCTGACCGATAAGTTCAATTGTTACAATTGGTTTTGAAACTATAAATGATATTAGAGTGTAAATAAAGTCAATGCAGTGCCAACAGTACTATCAGTTTGTCTTGCGGCTTAGGCTAAGCGCACACCCATTGAAATCACCCATATTTTTACTTTCAGCCACTGCCTACCCCGTTGGTCCGATTTAGATGAAATTTGGGTTTGTATATATTCACCATATCTCCAGGTGTTTCTTATATTTTTTTATTTTTTTATGGTAGTTCACCCCTAAAACCCCTTAAAATACGTAAAAAATCCAAATTTCTCAATAACGGCCCTAACTATTTTGATTATAATTTGATAATTTATAGGGCATAGAGTACTAAATAAAATGGCACCACCCGCATGTAAAAATTACAGTTTGATAATATTTTAAAGGTTTAAAAAATTTAAGTTTTCCGTGAAAACAATAAAGGTAAAGTATAATTAATTTGACTATCACCATTAAAACCAGCTTAAAAAGTAAACAAATTAGTATTTTGAATTATTTGTCTACTACTAACGGTTACAAAGAAAAGCTAAATTTACTGTCCATGATAAACGCAGTACGTTGTCTGAGAGCACCCAATGTTACTCTTATGGAGAATAATAAAAATTAAATTCCTCCCTTATTTTCCAAACGTTTTTCATGAAACTTGGAATGAAGCGTAGGCTTAAGGTCAAATCACCTTAACTCCTGCACTCTGGAATAGAAATTCATTATACTACTTAGAAGTCATCACTCAGTGATGACGATTTTCAAATTCGAAATCTGTTAACATGGACAAACAATGAACACACAGAGTGATAAGTATTACTTCAACACAGCGATGAATTAGGGTATCTTGTTGGTGACGGTACTAGAGGTCACTGGTTCAAATCCTGAAGTGCCCATTTGGATTGGACCACTTTCCCAATAAGCGTTTGAGTGCAACTACACTGTTACTGTGTTGAGATTTCTCTGGATTTTAAATAACAAAAAAGATTGTTCCAGTAAATATTAGACAAAACTTAAATACAATTTTTTATGTAAATAACCTTACAGTTGTGTCACAGAAGACATCATTTACATGTTATTAGGCTGTAGATAATGCATATGAAGTTTCTAATTTGACTATATCAGAGATGTAAAGAATAGTAATAGCTACTATTCCATACTGTCTATGAACTATTGATCATAACGGCAATACGCTTATATAGCTTTTGTAGCGCTATCAAATCTAATAGGGTGTGTGTTAGATGAATGTGGTAGTAAATATCAATTATTGCTATTTTATGAATTGAAATCAACTTATCCATCATATTTAAAC
This sequence comes from Nephotettix cincticeps, assembly GCA_023375725.1. NCBI lineage: Eukaryota > Metazoa > Arthropoda > Insecta > Hemiptera > Cicadellidae > Nephotettix > Nephotettix cincticeps. The sequence goes on from CM041785.1 coordinate 27,517,573, forward strand.
ATTGAACAGCATTTACTTTGATTTCGCTTCAAATAATTTCCTCTCATTGAGTTTGTTTTCAATAGCAATTTCAATCAGTCAGTTTGTATACCGGTTCATCCCTGTACTGTGACTGCTCACCCCTATTTGCTTGTTACATTTTAGATCGGTAATCTATGGGTCGGGTAAAGTAGGCTATATGTAAGGAAGGTTGCCACCCTCTCAAAAAATTATGTACAACATATTTTTTAGATAATATTAACCCAAACTGCAGGTAGATATAAGAAGTGCTTCAATAACAAGTTAATTGCTGTAAGTAAATTGTTATTGTATATATTTAGGCTTATTGTAAGCCCTTACAATAAGTAAGGCCTTTTTACGTTCTACATTCAACAACATAATAACATGAATTATATAAAATTTATATCAGTGATCCCTTTCTCCCTTTATCCCTTTCTTATTAATCGAAAGAAAATAATTTAAGGAGGAAAGTTCAAGCATTCCAGTCACAACCACTCAGAATTATCACTGGTACCTAGCTTATGTCCAAACCTGTGTTTTGTTGATAACATAAGCTAGTGTGTTGACAAATCGTCTACATCTTCGTCGTGATTTAAACGATTTGTCAAAACACTAGCTAAAAAATTTATAATGGATATTCCACGACGAAATGTGTCACCACATGAGCCCACTGATACGGGAACTATCAATACAACATAACGTCACGCGAATATGGCTCCGCCAGTGGCGCATCGAAGTCAACGCGAATAAAAGTAATGCTATTTGTTTCAGGAAGAGGCGAAAAATGCCGAGAGCATTTCCACCCGAGATTCAGCTAGATGTAGTGGGAATAACATGAAAGACGTCCGTGAAGTATTTGGGTGTTGTGTACTCTGGTCTCTGGGCACCTAAAGAAGAAAAAATAACATGGTCCCGGGCTTAAGTCTCGCCATGAGACCTACGGTAAAAGCTTCTACCCTATGGGAAATTCGCTAAAAATAATAATCACGTGACTCTTGAAGAAGCTTAAGTACAATGTAAAAAACAAAAAATTTAATTTTAAGTAAACTTACTTACTTACTTTTCTTATTTTAACGGGAATTAAAATAAACACAAAAAACATCATCTCAAGATTTCATCTCTTAGATTTGATCTAAGTCAAATCTTACCTTTTAGAGATGAAATATTTAAATATGACTTTTTTAGTAGCTGAATTTAAGATTCGTCTTTAAAATGCCTATGGATGATTTATACAAATTAAATATGAATCTGCTGAACCTCTACCATCTTCGATTTTTACTCCCTCAGGAGCAATGCTAAAAGCTCTGAAACATACCTAGCTTTAAATAGAAATTTCAAAGTAAATACATATTGTTTGTAAATACATATTAGTTTGAACTCAGAACGTAACTTAATAATTTTGAAGATATCAATACGATTAAAATCTCGATAAACCATTTTGGAATTTGTCAATAAAATTTTTGAAAAGATATTTTTAGATATAGTGCATTATGTATCCACTGAATCAAAGAAGAAATCGAAATTCTAATCAGATATATCGCTACACATTAAATGCCCTCTAAAACTAAAAATACGTGTTTAATGGTAGAAAACACAGTTTTAACTTTGTTCTTAAGGGATGTGAGTGAAAAGGTACTGTAGACTCTTTAAAGTATTTAGGTCCAAAATATAGTATTTTTAGGAATACTTGGTGAAGTACTCATTTTCTTCAAACTGCTAAACCAAGTTTAGCCTTATTAGAAAAATCAGTACGGTACTCAAACGAGACCCACAATAAAAGTATTGACAACGTTTAAAAACGGGTTAGATCACTCCATCTACTAAAGGTAATCTTAATCTTTTTAATAAATTTGAAAAATGAGCCTTGTTGGTTGTAAGATTATTAATGTCCGTTTAAGTACAAGCTTTTACACAAATACTGAAAACCGAGAGTTTAATTTCGAGATAGATTTGAACTTGGGTTAAATCATCGTTGACCCGTCAACAGTGACACAGGGCGCAGGGCGCAGGGGTTCACTAGAGCACTAGAGGATTAATGACACCATTATAAATTCACCTGTGTTGAACGTCGTCAGCAGATAATCTATCCTGTATACATCGGCACAGTTGCGGCGGCGGCGGCGGTGTCACATTGACATTCAACTCTTAAATCACGCCTTGCGGAGGCGTAATTACCTCCTCGCCCCCTCGCAACCCCCCGGGCTCCCCCCTGCAGCCCCCCTGGACCCCCACACCGCTGCCACGTGCGATAGTTAACATTCACTGATTATCATATCAGCTCAATCAACAAGCAGAGGCTCGTGCTGGCTATTCATAACTATCAAGTAATAGAAGACTGTAGTTTGTCTGTTTTGAAAAATCTTTAGGTTGTCCACGTAGCGGTGTCTATGATTTAGATTAAATCTTCAGGATTTTTTCGTGAAAGCTGATTTTTCGCTACATTATAATGAATAAGGTTTTCCACAAACTATATCTATTTTTAGGGTACAATAGCTTCAGATACGTATTCGAAAAATGTAACATTTTAATTTTACTATATTCCATAATTTCAATTTGAAACAGCTGGAGTAGAATAAAAATAACCAAAAAAGTTATTTAGGTTCTTTTTTTACACTTATTTAACTATTTTGGTGAGGTACCCTATGTGGTTTTGTATATTTATTTTAATTTAATGTAATACGAGTAGCAAAGTAATATAATTATAAAAATTAATATATTACACATTATTTGTTATTGAAATTAGTTTCGTTGGACCATTGTTCAGATATATAATCTGGTAAAATTGTGGTGCATTCTCATTTTGCTAGTTTAGTTCGAAAACTTTGCATATCGGTCAATCCAAAGGGGGTTCTGTACCCCAAAATATGTGTTTGAGAGTTTTTCAAATAATCTAGTTAAAAAATAAATTTCAGTTTTAAGTGAATGATAAAGGGCTTTCCCTTTTACGCGTATTAAACATACATGTCTTATACAATATAACGATTTAAACACTAAAACATAAATATAGTTTAAAAATACTGTTAACGCTTATTAAACTTGCTTATGATCAGGTCAGTGTCAGTCGATCAGCTGATTGTTGCGATTGTTGAACAGCTGACTTGTAATGGCATCTGATTGGCTACGTTTAGACGCTACCGTGGGCGCGCCTGTAACAAGCTAGATGACAGCGTTTCACAATCGCACTATATCAGTGCAGACATCGTGGGAGCCTGGCTATATGGGCCATTGCCGTGGCTTATGGCCTACGGTGTGATTGCCCGACATGTGTTTTATATGCACAACATGCAACCTGAACCCGAGGGGAAATGTTGGTCGCCAATATTGATTGTAACTTATGATTGGCTCCCTCAAAAACTAGTATTGCGTAGCCTATATTTACCCTGCAACAATGTGGCTACACTTTATTGAACTGGTTTTCAACAAATTAATCTGCAAGCAATCAGGAGGTTTTTTACTTTCACAAATACGTTTGAGTCACTTAAGCTTTTAATTTAGATAGCAATTTGAATCGGAAATTCAATAAAATATTTCGAGTAAAAAGTTATTTTTTTATTTTACAAGTTCTGGAGAATGTTGCATGATTTTTTGTTAAGTTTCGTGTGTACTATTCTATAATATGGTTGACAATGCATATTTATACTGTACTGGTACTTTTCTGTACTGCACTTGCAATAAATGTCTGATTTACATATATGTATGTGCTTGGTGCTTTAAGTGCTTGGTGGTTTCCCTATACTTTATCCATATTTAATAGTCATAATACAAGATACTGACCCTATCTTTCGAACTCCCAGAAAGAGTTTTCGAGAAAAAACAAGTCCTCAAACATGTCAGATAAAGTATGACGAAAGTGGAACACACCCGGAACCTCACCCTCGCACATCCGTAAGTGACATAAGACGAATGTTTACGTAATGATAGCGATTCCACCGCCTCCTGCCGGCGGGCCGGGGCACTAATACCCACATCTGGGAGTAATGTCTGACCAAGGTGTCGTGCACGTGTGCTGCGGTTCGATTACTCATTACACCTGCTAACTGCGCCAAACCACCGCTGGGGGCGCCGCTGAGCTATATCAACCGCAGGGCGAGGCGATTGCCGCCTGCGTCTCTGACGTCGACCGGTATTATAGGTTAGGTTTGTTGGTTCATTTGAATGATCACGCTCAGATCGAGGGTATAGTATTATGCTTGACATGTTAGAAAACTGAAGGGAGAACTGTATGGAGTAAGAAACATTCTATTTACTTCCCTGTGGGAAATAGCTTACATCATAGATATGACTGAATGGAATGATTTTAGCTCATCTAAACAGCTGTTCTCATAACAATATGACGTCACTTCTGTTACACTTTTTGTATCTTGCAAATTGCTAACCTCCTCTCCCAGAACTTATCCATGTCAATTAGTTATGTCCGAGAAAAAGCTAATGATGGGTTTATATAATGGTCTTGTACGATATCGACCATGAGCAATCCCAATTTGGCTTGCAAATGTGTGGTATAGTGGAGTGGAGGGCCCACTTTAAATAAACGGTGACCGACTTGGGTGGAAGTTGACGGCATTTGTAGGCTTGATTGGGATTGCAGTGGACACCTACTTTGCTTTTATGGTTCGTGGTTGTGGTTTTGGTGTATGCTTGGTATTTTATGAAGAGTTGCATAAAAATAACAAAATTTAAATAGTCATAGCACTTGGATGGTTAATTCGAAGAAAACTCGTTTTCTCTTGAATTTCTAGTTTGGTATATTCCAAACAAGTCTCTTCCCCCTAGCGAGGTTCGACTGCATTTGCCTTCTTAACACCGACTCATAGTTTATATTATAAGTTTAACGATCACTTCCTTGTCCGTTAAGGATCGACTCGGCGGAGGCGAGGTCCGAGTAGTCTCTGGGCGCCGCGCCGCGCCGCGTCGTCCCTCATCCATGCGATACCATCGGTGGAATACAGTCGTCGGAGAAAGTAGCCGTAATTGACACAAATTGGCAACAATATCAGCAGATTAAACAATCGACTAAATCACCCCCATCGCGATAAAACTGGTTCCACTCAGTTCTAGTTTGAAAACAGCCTTGTTTATTTATCAATAAAACTAGTGGCGTAACTTCGATATTTCACTATCGTGTACTTAAACATATCGATTTAATATCGATAAATCGAATCAATATTGTGAATTAGATGAGAATTCTGACAACCAATGTAAATCGAATTGATAGTGAATACAAAGGCTGTTGCTAAATACAGTAATGGAATCAGTGATTTTATGCTGATAGTATTCTTGCGAATATTAACGACTATTTGAAAAAAATAATGGTATATAAGAATTTCGTTCAATACATCTGCCTATGATTAGCGTCCTCAAATTCTATTTAATTATTTCCTGTAGGTTATGAGTCGCCTTTCCTTAGATTTGTTTGTTTCTCCTCTATGAAAATCAAATTATAATAACATAGGTTCGAGAAAAACCGAAATAAATTCAAGATAAATTCAATGTGTAACTGGCAAGATAGTTTAGACATACTGTGCTTGGCCAGAGGGTAAAAATTTGCTGGATCGAAACCAGTGGACACCTACACAAGAAAACAAACAAGTCCACTCGTCACAAAGACAACTAAACGATGGATGGATAACTCTCTAAAAATGTCGAAATATTGAAATGTCTAAATAGTGGTATTAAACGAAACAAAACAGGTTTTAAATTCGTCCAGAACACCTGTGGGCCCACAGATATTAACAATGGCTACCTTATAAACTCCGTGGCAAATTAAAACCAATGAACCTCCCCCGCCCGCAGCGGATCGTGACGTCGCGGCCCGGGCCCGACACAACTCCACACTCCTTCGCCAACCGACCGTTTGTTTTTATTTATCGGTCCTTTGGCCTTCCACAAACCAAATCAAAGGATTTGAAAATATTAGACAATTCCTGAAATAAGCTGTTTTATTTTCCATCGAAGCGGATTTGTGAATTATACAGTTTTATTAAAAACAACGAACAACCGGATTCAACTGTAATCACATCGACCAATAACCGATCATAGTTAATCATCTTTACTCTCCAGTTTAGGTTCGTAAGGAAACAAAACATAAACACAAAACCCTTAGTAACCATTGACTGTTGGGCTATTAATTAACAGTCCTGTTTAAGGAAAGTGTCAGCCTTAGTCGGTAATAAGACCACAATCGCACCACAATCATCTTACACTCCTCATTCATACATGCCTTAAAATACCTACCTGGGTAGGTTGTCATTTCAAGCGGCAATCTAATCTAATCTATTTAATAATTATTATGTAAACTCCACTCATGATTATTGAAAAACTATTTGAAAACTAACCAAAATTAATCAACCTTTTCCTCATCCCAATTCTACAAGTCATTTCCTTCTTGGAACTTTAGTTATCTCATTTATTTATTTATCATCTTGTAACTTTATAAATCATTCATCTCACCAAAATAAAACTGGTTCAGTAAACGCACAATAATACCTTTGGATGGGACGGAGCAACGGGCGGAGACGTAGGCACAGAATAGCACGTTATACAAACACCGCGGCTGTAAACTAGCCCACCAGCCGGTTTTTGTAAATCAAGAGATCGCTTGTGTATTGTGGGCCACTTGCCACCGATACGGTGGAGGTATCAATACGGGTCCTATTAGCCACAATGGACCGTAGATCGTCGGGTAATAATGAATAGCCCGGTAGTCCTGGGTAAGCCCGAGATTCACGTGGACGAGGTCCATAAGTCACGTGATATAGGTTGGACGCTACGTGGGAGACGCCACCGCCACCGCCACCGCTCAACTACAAAACATTCAACAAAACCTCTCGGACTCGAGTTGCTGACGGTAGCTATAGAATATTAACGTGCTCTGTCCGTCATCGTATACCTAGACCCTGTTCCAGGAGTCTCCACCATTGTTTTCTTTCTGGAGTAGCGCTTTATCCCTGAGCTGCTGCATCGGTAACAGATTCTGATACATTCATGCTATATAGTGATCTAATTTTCATCGCATGGTATTCATACTCATATATCTAAGACACTTAGTTGATACTTTAAGGTGAATAAGAGTAATGAGTGTAATAAATTTCAAAACCAGTAGGCTTTGTTACTGACTAAGACCAACTGGTTCATTACAGTATTCTCATCAAAAATCTATATATTAAACACAATAAACTCACCCATCATTCATTTTCACCTTTGCATATCCACCAAAATGGGTCGGTGTCTTAAATAAGTAACAAGATTATCCTGGGTGAGTAACTGTTTTGATATCTGAAGAGATAGTCTTGACCATTGTCGGAGCTGTGCCCAGTACAGTTATCGTTATCACCCCTACACTGAACACTCAACAGTAGCACTCGACTCCCTGGGCGTTGCACAAGCCTGACAGACACCACCGGCTGCCAGCTATGGTCGGCTGCATTTCTTTATCAAATCGAGCAATATACATATATTTAGGTTACTGAGCTCACATTCTCGAGTGGGGCGGGGTCGGTATGTGGTGCTGTGCCGTCAATATCGGTATTAGTATCGGTGCCTTCAGTACTGATGTCGGTATCGCAGTTGTAGGTAATGCAGTACCACCTGACACCCGTCAAAGCGACACGGTTGGCTCTTGTTACCGGCGGAAATGGATGCAACGAGTTATCCGCTCGCTACACGACAGTCTATTCGGACATGGACATGTCCTTTTAACAAACCCATAGCAAAAACCAACAGCTAATAGCGTGAGAAACATTTAATTTTCCTTTAAACGACCGCAGATACCGACACTAAAAATAAAACCTTCATACTTGGCTGCAACTCGATTCATTATCGTACGATATGACCCTCTTTAACATGTCGATTTGAAATACTGTATCGATAACATTTTGATCTCAGACTGACGTGTGGAAGGCACGTTGAAAATTGGTCTCGGCTACGTGAGTAGTCGATTTTCGTATGTGTTTAGTTTAATTTTAAACATGACCAAGACACGTCTGATAGGATTTTAATTAAATTCACTGTCCGTAAGATGTATTTATATAACAACGTGATGATGATGATGACAGTGGTTTTCCAATATAATGACGACAGACTTCCCTTTAATACAATTTCTATTGTTTATGTATCAGAATATGATTTTAATGGTACGTCCTGATATCTATAGTATTATATTTGATACTGATAAAGATTTCTTTTGATCATTGGGCATTTGGTCATGGATCTTAGTAACTAAATCAGCATGGCTTTGTCAGTACAAATATACATGTCATCAAGTCAATCACACCCCTTCTCACTCGATACTTAGTTGTCGGTTTATATGCATATTTATGAAATCGGAGTGAGAAGTAATATTTTGAAGTTATATGGTCACGATCCACACTCCACTGTCAAATGTTACAGCTAGCAGCTGACTTTCAGTTGCCCAAACAGTGACTCAGGTTGCCGACGGCTCCCTCGTGCCCGACTTGTAAATCAATCAGCGGCCACCTGACCGGCTTATTAGCACCAGCGGCCGATTACGCGTGTGCTTGGTTGTTCGGTTGGCCAACGATTATTGATTTGTTAACGGTTAACAGTCGCTCTCGCAACCTCGCGGTAATGTTGATAGATAGCGTGGTAAGTGGTAATGGGCGACCCGTGCTTGGGAATGTTTGGCAGTTGGACGTCTGGACTTCTGGACGTGTGAAAGCTGCCTGGGGCTCAGTGGCCGTGCAAATCGTGGTGGATACCTTAACGATGTCATATTTTAAAATTTTTAAAATAACACAAGACAAAATTTACCTTTTTATTACCTCTGACTGGGACGGTGGCGACGTCCTGTAATCCAGCAACTTGGAGGTCACGAATTGTGGATAGTTGTGAGAGATGGTCGGTGGCTATAGTGTTCTCTTGTGTGAAATAACGTCCGCACTATTGAATACTACGTTAATCCGCCAAGACCATCCTCATAGACCAGTTCGTAATTCGGAGGCCGTGGTTCGGATTCCACGTTAAACTGTAGTTCCCCCCATTCACTATTGGGCTATTAATTAAAAGTTCTGTCTAAGGAACATGCCAGCCTCAGTCAGTAACAAGACTACAAGATCTTGCCACACTCACTTTCACTAATTTTTCATTCATACTTGGTTTAAAATACCTACCTGCGTAGGTTGCCATGTCAGTTAAAAGTATAATAGTAAGTAAAAGTAAGTACCTTATAACCTTCCTGAAATGGTGATCTACCCAGATATGCATTTTAAACCAAGTGTGAATGAAAAATTAGTGCAAGTGATTGTAACAAGATCTTGTGGTCTTGTTACTGACAAAGGCTGACATTTTCCTTAGCCAGGACTGTTAATTAATAGCCCAACAGCCAATGGCATCTAAGGAGCCTACAGATTAACGTGGGATCCGAACTACAATTTGCCTCTGAATTACGAACTGGTCTAATTATGAGGATGCTGACTTTGCGGATGAGCACGGTACGCAGAGCGTGTATATATAATATAAAGCAAAATGAGTTTTGACGCTGAATTAGTCAAATAAATCAACCAATCGATGTTAAGTAAATGAAGTAAAATGAACGTTTTTCTGTTATTTCTTTGCGAATTACATTTTAATTCATGGCGGTGGTTTATCCCACGGCAAAATCCGCGTTGGTGCCACCAAAAATCAAATAAGGAAAATCGGATTTTGCAGGACAAAAATTATGTTTGCAATGTATAGTAAACGGGATTGAATGGAGTACAGAAACTTTTACTCACGCCTCGTTTATGTGCAGTAATTCATTGCAAAATGTGGGGAAAATGTTGATAGCGTAAACTGATAAAAAACTGTATAGAATTACAAATGGAGAACGTCTGTTTACGTTGTATAGCATGTAATCTTAAATATATTTAAATTGATAAGATAATAATGATGATAACCTGTGTCATTAAAACACCAATGACACAAATACGCAAGATTGGAACGTATTTAAAAAGCCTAAAAATGTCTAGGACATAAAAACAACAGTACATTATGAAAAACTATGTAGTATCGTAAACCTTGAGTGACATATTCTGTCCATCTTGTCAAAGTCAGGTAGTTATGAGATCAAGAAGGGGGCCGTTTCCTATCACTCCTTAAAAATGCTACTTATATGTTACCGGCTACTTTAAGTGGTAGGCTGGCCCAGTCAGAACCTGTCTGGTTAAAAGGCAGTGGTGCGTGACTCCTGTCAGACCATGAGTGGTCACCTCAGCTAAAACACGTAACGATACTGTGTAAACCACAATATCTTTCACACACTCAAAACTTGAACGGGATACGTTACGTTGACCCCCCTCCCTCATTCCCTCGGGCAACAAACACAACGAGCAACCACGTATTTACGGTTAAAGAGGAAGTCGAGACGAGAAGCATAATAACAGTGGCAGACGCAGGTAATGGCGAACACCGCGCCACCCGCTACGCAATCTGTATAATGACGGCGGCCGTGATCTAAATAAACATTACTTACCGGTGAATCCGGAGTAATTGGCCGATTCGATTTAGGTTACAAAACGCAGCCGGTCGGTGCTCGGTGGTAATGGGCGTCTCACGTCGCCCGTAATGACGGGGCGCCGCGCCGATATTTTGTGGACAGACGCAGAAATGACGGGTTTTATCCCGGGTCGGTGCCATTACGTATCGGCAGCGCACCGACTCGACGGCGTGATGCTCATAAATAATGTTAATGAAGCGGTCCAAGCGTTAACTCCCTTCATGTCAACTGAAATCTACTACTGTTCTTAACCTGTTTTAACTTATGTTTTTCTGTTATTTCATAAAAAAACATGTTTTAAAAATGTTAATTTAATATTGTTTTGTAAAATATCTGTTGCACAGAGGTGGTCATTAAATCAAATCAATGTTTTCTGTTATATACAATAGTATGCTAGTTAATAAAATTATAAATTTGCATGTGCTTATACTAATGGATTTGTCCTTTGTCCTGGATTTGTGATGGTCACTAATGAGCACCGCAGTTATCCAGCTTCTTCAGCTTGGGCGCCTCCTTGATCTCGCAGAAGGTCTCAGGGTGTCTCGCACATGTCAGACACACAATCAGAGGTCTTGAGGTATGGTACGAGTTAATAATTCAGTTTTCAGTTGAAAATATTTATATGTTGTGGCTCTGGATGGTAATTTATATTCAGTATCTTTAGTACATATTGAAAAATATTTATATTTAGTATCTACTTTTTAAATTATGATTAAGTGTTATTTCACTCACTAAGAGTTAACCTAGTACATTACGGAGTTGTTAAATAAATTCCACTTAGAAGTTTAGAAACATTCGAATTATAAATCACAAGTTTGTGTTATGAATTGTGTTATGTTACGTGGCGAGATGGTGAAGTGGTGTAGTGGCGAGATGGCGATGAGGTGTGGTGGCGAGATGGCGATGTGGTACGGTGGCGATATGGTGAAGTGGTGTGGTTGCGAGATGGCGATGTGGTGTGATGGCGATATGGTGAAGTGGTATGGTGGCGAGATGGAGATGTGGTATGGTGGCGAGATGGCGAGATGGCGAGGTGGTGTGGTTGCGAGGTGGCGATGAGGTGTGGTGGCGAGATGGCGATGTGGTACGGTGGCGATATGGTGAAGTGGTGTGGTGTTGAGATGGCGATATGGTGAAGTGGTATGGTGGTGAGATGGAGATGCGGTATGGTGGCGAGATGGCAATGTGGTATGGTGGCGATATGGTGAAGTGGTGTGGTTGCGAGGTGGCGATATGATGAAGTGGTGTGGTGGTGAGATGGCGATGTGGTATGGTGGCGATATGGTGAAGTGGTATGGTGGTGAGATGGAGATGCGGTATGGTGGCGAGATGGCAATGTGGTATGGTGGCGATATGGTGAAGTGGTGTGGTGGCGATATGGTGAAGTGGTATGGTGGCGATATGGTGAAGTGGTGTGGTGGTGATATGGCGATGTCGTATGGTGGCGAGATGGCGAGTTGGTGTGGTGGCGATATGGTGAAGTGGTGTGGTGACGAGATGGCGATGTGGTGTGGTGGCGAGATGGCGAGGTGGTGAAGTAGCACGGTGGACAACAGCATTACCTAAACTACGCACCGCTCATATTGGTTTTCATACTTTTTACTCCTGCTCGGGCACAAAATCAGGTGAGAAAACAAACGAAAAATAAGTTGATTTGCTACTTTCCGAGTGAAATGTGACTCGTTTTGAAAGATTACAGTTGATTTAAGTGGGACCTGTCTTGCTCAGATTATTTTACCAAAGATTCAAAGCGTATTAATTTTTATTGGAGGAAAATTAATTTTGAATTCTGGTAATCTTGAACTGGTAAAGGCATGAGGCATGTAATATCTCCGAAAGGGAAATCTTCAAGGCATTTCGTGTTCGTTTATTAAAGTGGTATGGCAGATATCTTATTTTAAAAATATTTTGAAAGGAAGCCGTCCAAACCCACCAACAAACAAACGAACAATTTGTTTTTACCGATTTTCTGTGAAAATATAGACAAAATAAAGAGGTTGATTAGTCCTCTAATTATGTAATTTTATCAAACGACTATGGACTTACGTCATACGGAAAGAACATTGACATAGAGTAGCTAGGCTGACTGCTCATTAAGTGCCAGGAGTCGCCCTCACTGGATTACGCGAGAAACTCTATTATTCCACATTCCACTTCACCAGTTTATGATTAAGAAGCATAATTTACTTGATCTGTAAGAGTGGTGAAAGCTATATCCTTCACGGTGCTGAGATAATAATTAAATATACAAAAACCAATAGTTAAGGCATCTTGACTTATTTACAAATACAAAATATTCTCATGTAATTTACATAATAAACCACTTTTTAAAATCACATGATTACATCCAAATAAGTTAGGCTTCGTCATGTAACACAACATCGAAAGCGAATTCGTGATAATTTAGACTCAAGAGAAGTCTAATCTAAACAGCATTAACCCAATTCATTTTCCTGGGAGTGGAAGGTGGGGTTACGCAAACATGCAGCTTCGGTGATAATTGTAGCCTCGTGCAGTCCAGGCGTCCAGCCCGTGAAATATATCGGATAAATTACATGTAATCGGTGACGAACGTTTCGAAACAGACGGGGATCAAGTTGGAAACAGAGGCGGCTCCGGGTGTGATCTAAATACTGGGAATAATAGATTAAACAGCGCGGATAAAGTAGCACTGTAGCAGTTGGACAAGGGCCTATTAGGTGAAGACAAGGTGGTAACGCGGGTGAAAATGCCTTCCACCATCTTGGGGGCCTCTAATAGATTAGACGTAATGACGAGAAACTAAATCTAGGACAAATGATTGGGAATGTCTTGCCGTATACACTTACCATTTTCTAGTTTAATTTTTGAAGAATTTCGCCGAAACCCATCTTTCTTAATACAGGATCTATAGGTGGAGTTTGCGCAAAAATATTGTTTATAGTTCACTATATAATATGCATATTTAAAATTACTCTTGCACCTAAAAGGTAGGGGGTATTGTAAAGCCATATTTTAAAGGTATAGCGCGGGTGGTGAATTGGAAAGCACATTCTTCTACACCAATGACAAGCATCAAATTATAATGAACATTAGTTGTAAGTAGCCGGTAAATATTATTTTTTCACTTAATAAAAACAATTTTTTAATTTTTTCCTATTGTTTTCGTAAAAATTTTAGAATTTGAGCTGAGAGAGGAAACATCCGTTTTGAGGCTCCCTGTATCCAAGAAAATAGTTTTAAAACTGCTGCTTGTCCGTCCGTTGGTCTGTCTGTGTAACGACCCCAGGACCTCAATAATTTGTTCAAGAACATGAAAAAAGAACATGATCAACACAGAAAAAACAAGCAAGAGACTTCCATGAAATTTAATACAAGGGTCACTTTGGCAATAGCCTGGGACTTTTTTCAATTTTTTAATCCATCCCTAAAAACATTCAGAAACCATTACTCATTAGAACTAATTATTGTTTATAAACTGCGTTTATTTCAGAATTTGTGACATCTATACACTATTCTCTCCCCTATTTTGTGGTGTTATTATCCTAGCTTCCTTTCCATACAAAATGTTAAAATTACATCTCAAAGCGCTGTCAAATATGGCAGCGAAGGAGTTCAGCGAGGAACGGAAAGGCCACATCCAGGCCAATCAGTGATCCACATTTCCCCGACAGACAGGTTCCCTCACCATCAATCTTACTGATGACTTCCTCGGCAAAAAATACACAAATATATTGTAATGCCGGCGCAGCGCGGGAAAGGTCGTTTATCTTGCGGTGGCAGAAGGGTTAACGAGGCTACGGCTTGATTAAACATGGAGTTGCATCGCCACCGACTGTATTTATGGTGCAATTTATTCGCTTCATATTAGCGTCCGTGGGGCTATAAGGGTCTTGGTCACGTCTGACTGCCACACGCCACATCGCATACTAGGTGGCGCTGGTGCGCACGTGTCCTTCCAACCCGTGACATTGTGTAAACTATAAACACAAGAATAGAGACACAGTGGCAAGAGTGGATGAAGAGAAGGATTGAAGGAAGAGAATAAATGAAGAAAACAGTGAACGATGTGAAAACTTTCGTCTGGACGAAGTGAGAGCATGAAAAAAATTAGAAGAGAAGTAGTTTTAAATCCGAACTGACTCTCAACACTGAAAGATATTATTGTTGGATCTGCAGTCCCAGTAAAATTTAAGAGTATACACAAGGCAAGAGCCACCAGATCAATATGGAAGGAGGTATAAATTTAATTAGAATTTACTTTTCCCACCTATAATATAGGATAATATATTATAGGTATATTATAGGATAATATAGGAGGATATTATTGTTTTATAGCTGGCGTTGCTAAAATGTTTAGACAATGTTTTTTTATGTTATATTAGGACCAGAGTTTAGAAGAAACCCTGTTTACCCGCACCTGCTTATAGATACGCACCTCGGGTTCACCAAGGAGGCGTTGGAGAAAGAAATAATCCCAATCCTCCTTAGAGCTGAGACTATTCATTCGTTTTTATAAAGTTAGTTCAAATGACCCTTTAACAACCTACCGCAGAATAATCTACTATCAGCACCACTGATGGAATGCTTTTTATCCTCGTCATTTGGCCGTGTTTATTTAAATAGTTGTCTATAATTTTAATGTTATAACTTTTAAAATGCTTGACGAATCCTAGATGCATACCAGAAGGAGGTAGATCAGCGCGTGCGTCCGAGCGCGAAGAGCCACCCACAACCGACAACAATGCGCAGCGCATTCCCACTCTTCTGCTCTGCGGCTTTTTGTTCGGCGCCATAAAAACCAGAAATCCAATTATAATAATTAAAGTGAAAAGGATCTAAATGCCGAGGATGATTTAGGCAAAGAAACGTCTCTGGTATTGCGTCGGAGTCTTGGTGGCAGGGGCTTTCATCTTACCCACGACGGTAATCTGATACGCTCGCCGAGTTATGGTCCCAGATAACAGAAGATGCTAATATTTCTTGTTAGCCAACGTACTTAAGTAATATTCTGCCCATATTCTGTTTGTTATTGCGTATCTTAAGAGACACGGACGCGCATTGTATGGTTTCTTATGACTACGAGTCGACCAAGATTGAATTTATGGGTTTCTCGTGGTTTTAGGGATGGAATTAAATACCTATATTTACTTACAAAATTCTTAATCGGTTTATTTTGTATCATACAGTTAAACTAATTTTTAATTAAAAGTTTTCAGTCAAAAATCTGGTTCTTGTATACTTATCAGATATGCCCACACCTCTTCCGGCATAAGAGTCTGACACCTAAATGATAACTTAGCCAATTTTCAACCCGAATGTGTTTAATATTTTACTTGAAACTTTTATCGAACTTAAATTTGTCGGAAGATTATAGGAAGGAAATACTGCAGTTCATCCTAATCTAGCTTTGAAAGAAAGTCTTAATGGGCTATTTAATTTAATGTGTTTAGTTTCATTAGACCTCAAAATATAAATTATAAACAATACGCTTTATACCATTTCATCCAAGTTGTTATAAAAAACCCAGTCGTCAAAAGTAAAAATGTGATTTAAGAGTGAGACATATTTTTAATATTCTTTTCCTACTCCAGTTTTTCTATTTATTTTGTACAACGACAAAATACTTTTCTATGCACTCTTATGGTTCTGTCATAGTTACCCAAGATGTAAGGATATCTGACATCCTATCACTGCATTAGCATCCCAATCAACAAGGGTTCAGTTAAAACCTTCGAAGACCAGAGCCATTTTATAGTTTTTTTTATATACGTCTGATTTTTTTAAATGCCATGAGTCGGTTTGCTATGCAAAAAAGACTGTGTGAAATCAGCATTTTTGTAATGGTTTACGAAAAGGTTTGGGGCCTATTTTTAAGATATTTTAACGATTTTTGTACTAAAATGTATGTAATTAGTTACCCTAGCAACCAATAATGATATATCTATGTTAGATATTAAAATGCACACATCTGAACTGTAAATAATATAATAATTGACATGGATTTCATATTTTTTATTTAACCGTCCACGGATTACAAATAAAGAATAATTTTACCGTAGGAAACACATTTAAATTACTAATAACGTTATAGAAGGAATGTGTACAGATTTTCATGGGATTTTGACCAAAAATAAAAACCCATATTTTAGAAAATGTGTTGTTTTTGTTCACAACACTAACCAAAAAGACGGTCAAACAAATGTATGATTTATTTCTGGCTGTAGCCACAACAACAAAAACCATCAAGACAGTAAAATATGAAACCAAAGACATTTAAAATGAAATGAGTTAGATTAAAATGTGAGATACTATATGAAAAACTACTAGCTAACGATATTTCGTCAGCGGAGCTTTCCACAGAACTAGCTACTGACGATATATCATCAGTGGGGTTTTTTCGACAGTAAAATGTTTTGTCAATATATGGTCATCGGTCCTCAAAGGGTTAAGAGCCCCCATACAAAATTTGAAATAATCCTCTCACACTAAAATTGCTTCACTGTCGATTACTTCCGTTTGTATGCAACCGAACAAAACTGTGCGTTAAAAAATTGAATAATAAAGAAATTTTTCATAGTTTGTTTGGAAGATAAATACATTTATTTAGCTCAGAATAATTAGTTTCAAAGATGAAAAAGGTAACCAGAAAGTTTTAAAGTTGTTTTGCAAGGATCTCGTTAGGACCCGAGTCACCAGGAAGTGGTCGATCTGTAGCTAAACTCTACAGGGTAGCCGGTCCTAAGCGGACGTTCTATCAGCGTTATGCATATGCAAATGTTACTGCCACTAATAATCGTCCAGTGGCAGAGATGAGACAGAGACTCCCTCGTGACACTTTATGACGCATTAATGGTCCTCATCAGCTGTTCTGACATCGAGATGCACGACCGCCCAGCTGATTGATCTGTGAAACGATCAGCTAATTTCATGTTTACTCTCTTTTAGCTTCAATTTTTAACTTTATTGAGTTTATCAGCTGAAGATATGTTTGTGATATAACTTTCTTTCACTTTCTCCCACCTATTCTTAAGTATAAGGATAAAGTATGGTTATCGTAAACATTTTTGAAGTTAAGATTTTAGTGGATATATTCGTCAACCTTATGTTCGTGTATGTGATTCACCCAAAAGCTTTATAACTAGAAATTAGATTTGATTTAGATAAAATTTGGCATATATATATCCTCTGTATATCCAAGAATTTTCAATTTTTAAATTTTCGATTTTATGGGTAGGTATTTTGACCATAAAGCAAGTTTCACCAACATCTGTTCGTAAGTAAAGGAGTTTGCTTATTCTTTATAAATGTTTAATATGGTGTTAATATTGGAAAAGAGTATGCCAAAATATAATTTTTAAGCATAAATGGACAGATACGAACAACATGAAGCTAGATACCAAGTTTCCCCAATAATATTGGTCAATAAGCGAAATATTAAATTTTGTTAGGTCTTCCCATGAGAGGAAGCTAGGGCAATTTGCATTGTTTGTGTTATTTCTTTGCGTTTTAAAGTTATAAAGTCGTCCTGATACCTAATTGTCATTTTTTCATTTCATAAATAGTGACTGTACAGTTGTGGAAGAACCAAATTATATATATTTAACGCACCCTTCCCATGAGAGGAAGCTAGGGCAATTTGCATTGTTTGTGTTATTTCTTTGCGTTTTAAAGTTATAAAGTCGTCCTGATACCTAATTGTCATTTTTTTCATTTCATAAATAGTGACTGTACAGTTGTGGAAGAACCAAATTATATATATTTACGCACCCTTAAATATATACGCATTAATTTTCCAAGCTCTTCCTACAGTCGTTAAAATATCGACTTAAACATTCTATATGATCTACGATGATCCAAATAGCTGTGCAGTAATTCCTCTGGTTAGGCCTAATTCGTTAACAGTCCGCCGCACGGGTCTCTCTGCCTCAGCATCAGTTGGGCGGCTGTGCGGCTTAATACGGGCTGTCGACTAATGTAAATTAGCTGTTCATGGAAAGGTCACCAGCTGCCAGTATCCTTGCAATGCTCATGTTTTAATTTATTACACACTTATTCTACTCTCTTTCTATGGCAGTAAATAGTTCAGATGCAATTATATCCGCGGGAACGCTATAAGCAGGTAGTATCAAGGGTTTTTTATGATTTGTAAACAACACGCTCTACGTCGCCCAAGAAGTTAAAGAAACGGAAGGGCTTAAAGTGCTAGGAATTTCTCTTCTGTTTGCTGAGCGCTATAATCATGAACAAACTCCAAATTTATAAAAAATATTAGTCATCATGGTAAAACGTAAAACGAGACCACAACCATATGAAAGTGGAATCTAATTAGTGTTTTTCAATGGAACTGTTAAATTTTTAATTAATTGTGTATTTTAATGCTTAAATTAAGTGAAATTATTCCTGGACATTATTTGTATAGCTTCACCATTACATTCAATACACTTTTACACATACAATACACTTTTCTTGGATATTTATCACACGACTTAGAATCAGCTGTTTTTTTACATTTTCATTCCTTACCTCTTTTAGAAATTAATAATCTTTATAGTTTCAATTATTCTAGCGTTAAAACATTTAATTGCAGTATATTATCTTAAACATTTATTTAACTTCACATAATATAGGTCATAAAATAATGTATAGCTCTGTAAGAAATCATAAATCAAAACATATTAAAAGTGTAATCTTTTATTCATTCTCATTGATGTAAATCACGTAATTACAATAACTTTTAAAGTGTTACTAGTTAGTTATATTGTATAAGGCTGTATGCTCATATATAGGTAGTATAAATATGAGAGCAAAACAAATTGTAGAGCAATAAAAATGTTGGATAGCACTCTGTATAACAAACTCCCTTCAATCTTACGTGGTGTTATTTATTAAAAGATTTAGTAATCGATGCGTGTGATTATGCATACAAGTGTTTAATTATATAACAAAAACAAAGGATAATAACAGTCATGTTGGCCAACCTTTGATTTATGTACTTAGCCATTGCGTGTAGTCAGTAATGTTTTTATGATCCATGTTCAAGGTCGACAACGTGATATTTACAACGGAAAGACATATTTCCACTTTTTACGGCTCCCACTCCCTCCCACACCGCCGATCCCCTGGCCGGGTGGCCGCCCACGCGCCATGGGACAAGGACGCCGGTGCGAAACCGATCCGTCTTTCTTGAATCAACGCCTGGATTCGTCTAGTTCACTAATATCTTTGGTAGTATAGAGTTCAGCAGACATTAAGGATTCCAAAATCTTACCATGTCAGTGCTTATCATACCGGATGACCTTTCACGTTGGTTCTACAGTGCTCATTTGGTAAAGCCAACTGAATCTTCAAGAGATTCAATCTCGATTTTTAGACTCAAGAAAGTGGTGTACGTGGGAAAGGTGGGTGAAGCAAACGATACAACAAAATCCGATCTCCCACTGGTCAGTTACGCTTTTACGTCCAATGGTTGATCTCTAAACATAATGAAAAATTTCACTGAGATAATGACTTATCATTCTGGGAAGATTGAAGAACAATAACTTCAGCTAAATCTCGTTGTGTGTTGATTCAAAGATTTCCCAAGAATTATTCTTGATCACAGTCTGAAGCATCATAGATTCGGGATTGATTTGAAATATGAAAACTTATTTTTTTTATCAATCTATATATATTCTACCTTTCTCATTATTGTCAAGGTACTATTTCTTGATTTTTTCGTCAAATTAGATGCCCTTAATCGTCAATAATGTGACTTTCTTGTGCATAGTAACTATTTTTTTAGAGATTGACAACCAATTGAGCTTTACTAACATTCAGTCTAAATTAGAGACAAGCCATTATTTGAATATCATATTGTACCTTACACTACATAGGACTCATCAAAGAAAGGTATGCACTTAGATTGACCCAGGCGGGTTCAGTAGGTCAAGAACACGGTTCGAACACATCCCAATTCGTGTACTCACCCAATGTCAAGAATAATTATTGTATTGGTTTGATAAAGCTGATATATAATGAAGGAGATAGACCGTGCATATTCTTCAAAGTTTCTAGTGCTTTACCCAAAACATATTGTCCTAGATCCTAATATTATGGGAAATAATTCATTTCACTTTGAATATAATATCCTAAAACAATCTTTGACATTCACTTTTATGCTGTTCAAGTACACTACTAGTTTACAAGTTTATTACTATCCCAGACATCCTTCGCCGTGTGTCGTAACCTTTGTGTGTCATGTGTCTAGTTTTCCTCGGACCCCTTATAATCTGAACGTAATATTTTGACTTTATTCAATCATGTACCAAAACATTCTCACACCATCTGTTATTTACACTCACGCTATTTAAAGTGACACTAGTCAAAATGATATTCACATTTAGTGGACTCACCCTAAATGAAAACTGAAATCTGAAATGAAAAATGTACTTACTTCCCTTTGGGAAATAGCTTAGATCATGGATATATCTAAAGGGAATGAGTAGATATACATTCCTCAGGCTGGAGGAAGGATTCGCCATCGACTTGGTTTAGAAGTTTTCCAGCTTGCATCTTGGTCGACCTAGCAGCGTCGGCAGCGTCGTTGAGTTTCTTACTCAGGCTGGAGGAAGGATTGAATCCTTCCTTAAAAAGTTGGTCTAAAAGTTTCTAGCTCACTAGGAGTAGTGTCGTTAGCGTCATTGGCTTACCTCGAGGTTAGATCTCCGTTGACGCTTGCGTCCCACTAGTAAAGAGGTAAGAGTAAAAAACTAAAAGATAAGGTAGAGCAATAATTTCATTTTGGTAAGCAGGAACTATGATTTGACCTTGTGCTAATTGCTCAATTTTATTCTGCAACATGAGCTCTATCTTCACGCGAAACCGCAACTCTTGATCTGCTCCCAAGTCAACCCACCTCCACTGGTACATAAAATTGAACAATGGGTTGATTGTCAAACCCTTTTTCAGTTCCTCTAAATAGCTGTCCTTATAACCGTATTATATGGTTATTATTACCACTAGCCATATGACGTCACTAACTATATGACGTTACTTCCGTTTCAAATTTTGGTCTGACGGATTGCCAATATCTACTAAGACTTGTAAAAAAACTGTATCCATTCCGCTCGGGGTGTAAAGTGTAAAGCTTGCCAAATTGTAAGACAGTATTTAATTAGTCTTTACACTTATTTATATTTAATTGTTATAACTCAAATTCAAAAGTGTTTCCGGTTGACTTAAAAATATATAAATTCGAAAAATATTTTTGAATGTATAACCCCGTTTAACATCGCATGGCAACATTGAATTGCAGTTTATGCAATAACTAACGAGTGCGCCGTGGGGTGACACAGAGTCCGAACCAGCTGGCACTTGCCACTCCCACCCATCGCACCACACACGGCCTTGCTACTTCCGGCCGCCCAGTCACACTTCCTCTCTGCATATTTATAAACTAACTAGACTCTAATATATTGTAATACAATCTGCAACACTATTTATCTAGTGGTAACAACGAGAAGTAGGCAAAAAGAGCAGAGGAACCTACGCGCAGAGCACCAGCGTGGGGCGGTCACCAGAGGAGATGGATAATCAGATGTTGATTTTATCTGGAGCGTGTTGTGGTCTTCAACTCTTGACTCGTGTTATGAAAATTGAATTAGTAAAATATAAATTATAATTCATTCTTAACATATCCTTAACATTCCATGAAATATACTTCATGGCTAAGTTACTTTTTATAACGAAAAAATAGGTTTTGTCAATTTTTACTGTTTTATTATTTCGGATAGTTTCGAGCTTGTGACATCGTTATAAAGATTTATCATACTTTTATAATATATTTTAGACTACATTATCAACAATACCCTGTAACAAGAAAAATTATATTGTGATATTCATTTTCTGTATTAGGCCTACCAATGAGGGTATAATTTTTATGTTAGGCATCTACCCGATCCTTGATTTTTGTTTCCCATGCAAAATTTGAAATAAATAATAATTACTTAAAATTAGGATGTTACGTGAAGGAGCACATTAAAACACATATCCTGGATCATTATTTTTCATATTGTGAGAACCTTAAAAAACGTAGATTGGCTTGTACCTAACAAAGAGATCTTTAGTGAGCATTCGAAATTAATTCAACCATGAATTAAATATAAAAAAGCTTCGACAGAAAACTAAACTTAGTCTAAATCAAAGTAAAATACATTGAATATTTATATTAAACCAGATGAAAGAGAAAAACCAGTTCTATATTAATGAAATATTTGCAAAATAATTGTTTACAGTCTGTTTCATTAGTTAGCAAAACAAAACTTTAAGTAAAAATGTATAAGCTAATATTGAAAAAATGAAAACTGAATGTTAATATGTAATATGAGATAAAATTGGTTATATGACGAGAACTAAACACACCTTTGTCAGCTTAACTGGTATGCGCCGAGATATATCTCGTCGTAGTCACGAAATGTAAATAAAGAGAGGCTGCTGAATAACCAGCAGGGGAAATAAATAAGATATAAAGTATAATAGACACAGAGAGACCGACAACAAGTCCTCGGCAAACCTCGGCAATCCTCGTTATTGAAGACGAACATAAACCACCCGATAGCTGATAACGGTTGGCTAACGAACGCCCAAGTCCCCCGCACTGACGAGGTGTCTGTCACAGGGCTTTATAGCCCCACCTCCTGGGACACCGACACGAACTATGGCCATCTCCGCCACCCCGCACTGACGAGGTGACTATCACAGGGCTTTATAACCCCACCTCCTGGGACACCGACACGAACTATGGCCATCTCCGACACCCCGCACTGACGAGGTAACTGTCACAAGGCTATATAGGGCCACCTCCTCGACACCGACACGAACTATGGCCATCTACGCCACCCAGTACTGACGAGGTGACTATCACAGGGCTTTATAGGCCCATCTTCTCGGACACCGACACGAACTATGGCCATCTCCGCCACCCCGCACTGACGAGGTGACTATCACAGGGCTTTATAACCCCACCTCCTGGGACAGCGACACGAACTATGGCCATCTCCGCCACCCCGCACTGACGAGATGACTATCACAGGGCTTTATAACCCCACCTCCTGGGACACCGACACGAACTATGGCCATCTCCGCCACCCCGCACTGACGAGGTGACTGTCACAGGGCTTTATAGGCCCATCTTCTCGGACACCGACACGAACTATGGCCATCTCCGCCACCCCGCACTGACGAGGTGACTATCACAGGGCTTTATAACCCCACCTCCTGGGACACCGACACGAACTATGGCCATCTCCGCCACCCCGCACTGACGAGGTGACTATCACAGGGCTTTATAACCCCACCTCCTGGGACACCGACACGAACTATGGCCATCTCCGCCACCCCGCACTGACGAGGTGACTATCACAGGGCTTTATAACCCCACCTCCTGGGACACCGACACGAACTATGGCCATCTCCGCCACCCCGCACTGACGAGGTGACTGTCACAGGGCTTTATAGGCCCATCTTCTCGGACACCGACACGAACTATGGCCATCTCCGACACCCCGCACTGACGAGGTGACTGTCACAGGGCTTTATAGGCCCATCTTCTCGGACACCGACACGAAAATGGCCATCTCCACCACCCCACACTGACGAGGTGTCTGTCACAGGGTTTTCTAGCCCCACATCTGAATCGACGGACACCAAAACGAATCAGACCTTTGTTTATTAGTTTATTATAATTTCAGGCCTTTATCTAATAGCAATGTTATATCCCTTGATTATTATTCCAATGTACTGTACAATATAAAATTTTAGTATAAATTTTAAGTTTTACATTTGTTTGTTTAATCTTACAAACTTTAGTCACCAGATTGTTTTATATAACCTAATACATTGTTAATGAAGTGGAATTAATTGATTAAAGTATCAACTACCTTTGTAATAGGTTGAATGTAATGTAAGTTAATGCTTCGCAGTTCCACGCTCCTGTCGTACTAGAATTATGTTATCATGTCGATTGGAGGTTTCCACTAACACATTACCACTTGCACCATTGAACACCAAGCCTATTTGCAATGTGCAATAGATCGATTACCGCAAGAAGAATGTCCGCGATAGACACAAGAAGGCGTGTTGGTGGTTGGCTGATAGACCCGTCTCCGCTACACGCTCCGGTAACTGATATACGCCGTAGCCACAGCATTGTGGCCTAGATCACGCCGAACTTTCAATCGCCTGCTCACCCGACTGGAAACCATTCATTAATACGTATTTACTGAAGTAGCACTGCGGTACAAAATGGTAATCAGCCATGCAACTACTCTTTGTTCTATGCTACGTTTAAAAGCTATCTCGCCGACGTCCTTCTGACTCCACTTTCCATTCTGAGAGCTGTACTTTACTGGTTCATTGTTGGCTTTAGGTATAATCAATATGTTTTGGTTTATCGCAAAAACGTACGGTTTATAACATTGGTTTTAGCGATTCGTTGTTAGCGAAAGCGTAACCGACTTCGATCTAACCGAACGTTAACGTCTCCAAGCGTTATCTATGTTTTCTAATGCATAAGACAAAACATTACAACCGTTTTATCGAAAACTATATTTTGGTTTAAGTACAGTTTAATTTAAACACAATCAGTATTCATGACCAGGTATTTTTCGCCGAGTTTAAATGTTAACGGCTTAAAGCACTCAACCTGGTTGAATGATCATTTTTTAACATCTGAAAATCGTCGTAGTTTTCTTTTACATGGCATAAAACTTAGTTATGTTTAAGTTTAACTTCTAATAAGCTTTGTTTTAAAATTATTGAAACATAGTTTACCACGTCATGCATAGATTCTTTTGAGACATTTTGTCGTATAATTTTACGAGGAAAGGAGATTATTGAATATCAATATATTTTAAACGCATTTTTGACAGAAGCAAATATTTACAATTCAATCAGATTCTGAGTGTTGTTTTCCCTTCGAATTTATAAATTTTATTTTCTAATAAATTTACTAACTTGCTCAACCTTTTTCCACTAGAAAATCTATTTAACATAAATTAATTTTTCCTTGCATAAAAATTTTATTATTCAGAAACAAAATATTGGTTTACTGATATCCTTTACCCTTTTTTTATATCCGGTATAAGGCGTATTTCTATTTCGACCCTCCAGAGTGAGGTGCCCTTCGGTCCTCAGGACGAATCGCGTGCGAGGACCCACCGGTGTGGGACGCCTTTCTAGCCGCGATCTGGAATTACCTGTTTGACTGTCCGTCTGTTTCATAAATGCTTGCCTAGAAGGTTAGGACTTGAATGTGGTTTACTTTCGAACATTTTGGCACGTGTATTTTTTAGTTAACAAACAAGGACGTTCTGGTTCCAAGTATCCTTATTTTAATCTTTCATTTAAATTAAATTGTATTTTGAAAATTACACTTTTGTTGTAATTGTTCATTGTTGTTTTAACTTCTCAAAACAATATTATTTAGAGCTTGAAAGTTCGTGTTTAAAAATCTAATGATTATAATGATCTCATATAAAAGCTATTTTTAAAATCGCGTCAGTTAAAAAATAAAAAATAGGATTAATACGCCAAGTATTTATAGAATATTTAATTGGTATTTTTTTTTAAATCACAACATTTCACAATAGATATATTTTTTCAATTAAATTAGGCTAGTGTATATTGAAATTGCAGAATTGTCGATTTTCAACATGTAGCTGTTTTTATAAGAAATTTTGAATAAAATGGTTTGCTGATATATTACTTTTTCAAATACAATTCTGTTGTGAAAGGTCATTGGAAATGTATTAATTAAGTAAAAAATATTTTTTATTAAGTTTAGCCTAATAATTTATCATTGTAATTGTTGCTCAGTTACATTAAATATTTTCTGCCGTTGTAATTTAACTTCACTTTATGTTTCTCAACATCACCTTCTATGGATATGAGAGTCGTATTTTAAGTTAGTAGTTTTGGTAAACGTATTTCGTTTTCTTACTTATATTATAATTTTAATAATCATTAAGGTTTATGGGGGTCCTTATGTCTAAAAGTAAAAAATCTATACTCTTGAGTGACCTTTGACTCGACGGATCAAAAATCTGGTAGGACAGTTCATACGTCCATGAAACAATGTCAAAGTGAAACAGTGTATCATAAAATAAGGTTAAGAAGTATTAAAATAATATTCCAACGAGTTCTGCCTCTGACCTCTCGTGTCACTAGAGCGTATTTGAGTGTTTTTGTTTATGTTCCAGAGAAGTAGTGCAATATAATTATTGACTAAATATGGAGAACCAGAACACATTAGATCTAGCAGTATAACACAATTGATTAAACCTTTACTATGAAGAGGTAATTAACTAAGGCCTTGTTACATAATGGAATAAAAACTATTAAATATGGGACTATAAATATAAAGTTATTTGTTATAAATTATAGAATAAATTGTCATCGTAAATATTAAACAATATAAAATTAATTGATTACAATTAATTGTAATGACCTACGTTGTTGGGGACACAACTGACTTCTGAGCTAGCGTTTTTTTCACATGCATGTTATGAATTGTCAAAATGTATTGTTGTAAGGGGTGTTGCCTTTGACCTTTACGTTATAACAATGAGCTGGGTAGTTACAGCCAACCGATGTCATTAATAAAAAGGGTGTTAGAAGCGATTCACTCTTAACATAGAGAGTCTTTCAGTGTTACTGTAGGAAAACATTATTTTTTGTCCTTATTCTGTCTGTTCTGTTTAGAGTGAAAATAGCAGATTTTTGCATTCAGAAGTTTTTATTAATTTCGAGTCTTTGATCAAGTTTCATTACTTTATATGTTGAAACCTTTAATATTAGGTACTATTATAAGTGAACTTAAATAGCCTTAAGGGAATCTATAACTAGAATGATTAAACGTAGTCCAAGGAGATGATAATGCAATTTAGATAAACTATATAAACAATATTTAAGATCTTGAATTGGATTTTATCTGTTATATATACCGTTGCTAAACCTACCTTTAAATAGATAGAAAATTGACGAGGTTCAAAGAATTACAAATGACTTATTATTTAAAAACTACTATCAACTCAGGGTTCACTATATAATATCAACAATAAACCTTTAAACGAGGACATGGATTTTCAATTTTGGAGCATTTTGCATTCAAATTCTCACTAAGTCAGAGGCCACTGGATAAAACCAGCGGAGGACAACTGTCTGATCAGGAGCGGTCCTGTGGCTAGTCTATGTGACTATCGCCACTACAGTATCTCAGATTCTTTGACCCCCCTTCCCTGTGGGAAATGTACTCATATCATGGATATGTTTTAACTGAATGTTTTCAGTTCATCTGAACAGCTGTTCTTATAACCAAATTATGACGTCACTAACCAAATGACGTCACTCTTTCAAATTTTGGCCTTGCAGATTACTAATACCCCTCCCACCAGAGCTAAGACAGAAAGAAAATTGGTTGACTGTGATCAATAAAGTATATAGAACTGTAAAGGAACTCCAGTTTCAGAAGACACAGTGTGGCACTTTAGTAATTTTGAAAAGCTATCTGTTTATATTATAAAAATTGACTAATTCTAAAGATTAATACAATTTTTACCCTACTCCTTACTGTAGGCTTACCTCTCTCACAATAAAAAAAAAACTTTTTTATACAAACATATACAATTTTATTAGTATTTTGGTTTAACATTTTACATTAAATTAAATCATGATAATGTATAGTAAATTGTTATATAAAAGTTAAAGCCTATTGTGTATATTAATAAAATAATATGTTTGTTGTTGCTTTTTCAGGAACAAGTTATATTTACAGTTATTTTACTGCAACTGTCAATTATCGTAGTTATATTTTGTAAAATAGCAACCGTAGTTTAAAATAGCTAATTTTAAACTACGATTTCACTAGTTAAGCACAATTAATTAATTTACGTGCAACCTCTTGATCGGTTTTATGAAACTTTGGTCTAAAAAACTACAAACTTTACCTTTCAAGGACCAGATAAAAAAAGTAATTTCCAAAACAACTTTCGGCTGGCAGCACGCAATACAGAGAGTATAATGGAAATTGGAACATGCTCGGTGGCCGTGGCGATTATGGCCAGCACGCAAGCTGTGCAAGCCACCTCTGCGCTCCGGGCCAAACGATACCAGAGGTCACGGGTTCTATTCCAGGGGTTCGGGCAGCATTTCAAAAAGCGTTTCGGACCTTAACTGTATCTAAACTGATAAGAATAAGGGATTAGAGTGTGCAACGGTATGTAATCTTGAAACGTTATGCATAATATAGTATTATTATATTAATGAAATATTCTTAGGCGAATATTTTCCATCCCTATCTTGCCTGTAGATCTCAAATTTTGTTTAGTTCCCCATTTACATTTCTCCAGTGAGTGTGGCATCATAAAAGAGTAAAAATTTCAATGTAAATAAATACTATTAAAATAATTTACGTTCACAATTCCATATGTCCACATTATTTACATAAAAAATGATGTAGTTGTATTGTAAACTTTCTTGATTAATATGTTGCAGCTTACTTGATTTTTTACTATTGATTTGAATTGGGTATCGTATAAAATAGCTAAATATTCTGGACTTTTTATTTGGTGAGTTTTTTGTCGTCAAGTTGTTTCACTACTAGTTTCTTGGGATTTTTGTGGTGGTCGGTATTGTTTTTTAGTAAACGAGTGGAGAAATGTACATCAGGATACAAACAATATTTGAAATCCACGGGCAAGATTAAGGTAAATAAATTTTACTACATATATAGAAAGTTCTCGAAAACTGAGTAACATAGAATATTTTTCATCCACTCTGGTCCGGTGCAATAAATCTTATTTTACCATCTTTATATCTTATTATTGTTCTTTTTTTGGAAAACCCAATTGATTATTGGGTTCCATTGTAACGTTATATTGTGAATTACGTGTGTAGTTCTATCAAAACCTCGGGTCAGTTAGGCCAGTTAAAATAACTGGAAATAGGACTATGCAATACGAGGATCTAAAATGGGGTTTATTCGTATGTATTAAGTTCCCAATCATCTTTGATCTAGGTCGAAAGTTAGTCTCATTAATCTTCATCAAGTTTAAGCCCACGCAGAAAACGTTTAATTTATTTTTTGTTTCAGAAATTAATTACCTCCTTAAAGTAACCTAACCAACCTCAATGGGAATCTTCTATGTTAGATAATAAAAAAAGAAGGGGAACAGATTTGATTTTGTTTTATTCTAACTCTTTGTCTCTGTGTTCAATGTTAAGTTGCTTAGTGCAGTTTGCTTAGGGGCTATATGCTAGGCAAAAGCATTTACTGCTCCATTATTTAAAAATACTATATTTTAAATCACCGTTATCATGTTTGTTTATATTCAAAAGTCTTTGTTTGAAAGATTTATACAAGGTCCATTTAACAAACAATTTATAATCTACTGAGTTGAGAATCTAGGCAATTTAGAATAATTCTCAATGTTAATGTAATCACTGAAGGGATTCCTACATGGTAAACGTGCATAACTGTATGAATTAACAATTTGTTTGAAAAACCTCAGAATTATTTTGCATAGTTGGCATGACTTCAAATCATTATTCCCTTTTAGCTTACCTTTTCCATTTCCGTATCTTTCCTTAGTACAGTATTTAATTTGCTATTTTTTACATTTTATTTATACAATACAATTTATACAATGCGGCACTATATTCAAGAGGAAAGACATTGTCATTTGTCAAACCTTCTAGTCCTAGCCTACAAGTTTCTCGTAAATTATTTCGAAGTTTACTACATTCATATTTGGCTTAAAATACCTACCTTGTAGTATGGTTGTAATTGACATTATTAAACACCTCCCTTATACCTATATAACGGCACTACATATTTAGTTGTATTTGTAGTTGTAAGTTTAGTTGTAATTCCATCGTGGATTCCTCTATAAACTAGATACTTGATACTTATAAAATGTAATTATATATTTACATATGGCAAAGAACATTAATTAAAATTATAAAATTCTTCAGTGAAATAGTTAAATTACTATCGTCTATGTCATGAAAATAAAATCAAACAATATATCAATGAAATATTACTTTTTATTCGTAACTTAATTAAATTTATATTATTATTACTCACAGAATATCAAAACATTTGACAAATTAGGACTAGTCATGTAAGGAATTGGACAATATCAAATGCCAAGGATTAAAAACCTTTATAAAATACGATAATTAACATTAATTCCTGAAATAGGTCTGTGGAATAAATCAAACTAGGTTTGAAATATGAGTGTACCTCTTTAAATGTGTTAGTGTATTTTCTGTTGTTTGTTTTTAGGCTATTCGGTATAGTAACTCGTATAATACAGTCTTATACATTGTGGGCCCATATTAAGTTTTAAATATTGCTGCGGATTTAAATGTCCTTGGAAACAGAATTTGATTCCTCCAAAATGTAGTAAATTTTGCGTTTCAATAAATTGCTTCTTTTTAACAAACGAATTGCTACGTTTAAAATTTTTAAAATTAAAACAAACCCAGTGGAATACTTACGGAGCGGAGTGTTGGCCAATTGCGGCACCCGAAGCCTACCTGCAACGTCTCGCCATTAGGGAAGCTATATCTCAAGTTCGGTTTCACAACGGGGTGTGAGTGTGTGTAGCAAGCGGCGGCGGCGGCGGCGGCGGCGTGCGAGTGTGCGCAAGTCAAGTGTGCGCGCTTGCGCAACTCGGCGCGCCGGGGGTGAGTCCGCGACCCTGCCTGGAATGCGGCCTTCAGCCAGCAGTCACGCTCAGCCTTGTTACGTCACCGGTCAGCTGATCGTGCCAACTGTTCGTCACTCATTCTTATCTTATCGGCCAGCTGATCGGTCGTGTTCCTATCCTTTATACACTAATGCGAGCGGGCGCCGTGTGAGACTGGTGGTGTTATCGCACGGTAAACTACGCGAATCACTACACGCTCGGGTAATGTGTTTACTGTTTTACTCTAGATTAGTGTATTATCTCAACACCGGTTGGTATCCAGTCCACTCGACCGGTTTAGACTGATATTAATATTTTTACTTTACATTGAAGTGTATCTTAGTCAATGAATCGTGTACATTCTTCGGGCATCACATGTGGTTTTACGCTTTTGTGGAATTGTTATACAATTACCAACTGAATTTTTAATTTTATTTTGAATAATTAAGTTTAAGTTCATTCATCGTGGCAGCAAATCCACTTACTCATTCCCTATGCTGTCTAAATGAGAATAAGCAAATTGATGTAACATTATTATTTAAAATATTGAGATGGAACTTGGTAAAATACTTTGATCTACTCGTAGTTGAGGAATACTACTGTACGTAAAAAATCTAAATACTTTTATTCCTCATCGGGTCAATCCTACTTACTATTTTCCCATGATATACATAATAAGTCAATTTATTCAAGTTCCTTATTTAACCCACGATTAAGCTTAGTTTTAATATTCGGAATTAATTCCTAAATCATGTAAAGTCATGTAAACTACGCATATGTATGTGGTTAACTATTACGTATATAGGTCTGCTCCAACAGGGGTGTTCTTTTGAAATTTTCTGGCAAATGATTCTGTAATTTTTAACATGTCAACGATATGTTTTATGACTAGATTAACTAGCCAAATACAATATGAACACATTATTATGGGGCTGAAGTTCTTATGTTATTACCTAAGGGCAGCCCCGTTTAAGAGCTTTCCTCCGGATGGACCCTCCTAGCCTAGCGAACCACACGGCTACCGGACCAATTTGCGACCGACACTCGCGCCCCTGGTGTCAATCTCGCCAACTGCCCGTGCCAATCGCTATCTCCCTCCCACACAAGGCAGTGCATTAGGATAATGTCGCCGTGTCTGTCACCGCTACATTGCGCAACTTAGTTTTCTCACTCGAGAAAAACATTATCTACCGCTCCAATTGCGTTCACTCTCTGTAATGTTTCTTGCTCTCGCTTGGCAGTACAGGGGCATTCGTTATCTCGGTTAAAAGTGGATTGAATTAGCGGAGAAAAAAACTGAAAGGATTTTCGTCACGAAAAGTTCGTTTCACCTCTTAAGCTGTGAAATGTACGAGGTGATCGTGTGAATGTATGGGTCTCCGTTCGCTAATTTGGCCCAGCTCGGGTGGGGTGTAATTGGACCTTTCGTGCAAAATCAGTTGAAATTAAGGAAAAAGTCAAATGTAAAGAAGATATATATGGAGTATTTCCAAAGTGAGAAAGACCTTAACGTTTCACACTTTATCTTTTCGTATTCTAGCCTATTATTGACGAGTTCAACGTCCTACACAACTAGCTACATTAATACCATACTAGTAAACTACTCAATAACGCATTCTTTAAATAGAAATTCTTACTTAATGATTCTATTTATATGATAAGAAGAAACGAATTACAAACCTAGGAATATTATAATTTATAACAATACCCTCGTAGCAGAAAACTCCCTTACTAAGTGATTTTTCATTTATTTTGGTTGTTCAAACTAAAATTAAATAAAGAAATTATATCAATTTACTTATTCCACTACAGAATAACGTCGGAACAAAATAAATAGGTTTTCTGCTACAAGAAAAAATTATATTTATAGCATGCATTATTAAAACTTAACTATATGAAGCAATGAATGAAATTTACCACAAAATTTTAAATAGTAAGTGAGATATAAATTTTAACATTTTTCCCATAAGATTAACATTGTAGTATCTTTTACATTAACGACTATTATTTTTGACTTGGATATATGACTTAATTAGCTTTAAGATGGAAAACATGTAACACGTTTCCATATAAACTACTAGAACTATTGTATTGAATTTTAAATATAAAAGAATAAGAACAGCTGTTTAGATGAACTGAAAGCGTTCACTCTAGACATATCCATGATCAAGGATTTGTTCAGGGACTATTTCCCACAGAGAAGTAAATACAAAAATGTTTCTGTAGGGACCTCAAAACAAAAAAATATCATCGTCCCAGATTTAAGTCTTCCATGCCACCTACAGTAATACCTTCTTTCCCATTAACTATTCACCAATAAATTACTGTTGTTGCAAAATACATTTCCAACAAATATTAATAATCATGAGTCAAACTTAAGCAAATTGAATCTCATTAACCCTATAGGAGTGGTAAAGTCGTAATTCACGACATTTAAAAATTCAATGAGAAGTGGCAGGTGGAGGCATCTGTCGTCAATTTTAGTGAACTTATCACCTTTGTGACCGTGTTGCCCTCTGGGGGCAAGCAACCGAACCTGCGAACCTGACGAAGTGCACTAGACTGTCACCGGACACGTCTTATTCCATAATTGCCATTCGGAATTGCTAGGGTTCGAATCCCGACCATGAACAATCCCAATTTAGCTTCCAAATATGTGGTATACCGGAGACGGTGGCCGGCTTGTCCTGAGTCCTAAAAGGTATGTAACTCCTACGCGGAGCAGGGGAACTGTTCCAATTTAAACCAGACTGTAGTTGGGTAGATGGAAAATAAATTACTTATGAATGAATGAAGAGAGCTACTCCTTCTAGATAAACATAGAACGTACTATTTAATTTTATTACAACCTCCACGCTCGTGACGGCAGCAAAATGTCGATTTTCGTATTTGCCCCGGGTCAATTTACATAAAGTTTGTCAAAGAACCGTACTATTTATTGTTTTAGTTTCTCTTTGTATCGAAGAAACCCGATTAAGCGCACGACGTAGCGGACGAGTTAAATGAATATTCACTTGAACATTACTTATGACAGTTGTCATGGTAATATCATCGAACAAAATATGTTCACCTAGCGATGTAGCATCAACAAAGATTTCTGAGGCTGATTGATAATATTGTGGGAGAAAAATATGGCAAAATGGAATCTTTCCTAAGATGGGAACGATCATGAAGGTTTCACTTTTACTTTGAGATTAAACATGTTTATCAGTACTATAGCAATATCTCGTTAGTTCTACCTGTAGCAAAATGACAAATCAAATATTTTTATCATTAAATTTTAATAACACCTTTACCAAAAACACCAATTAACAACACTGGAAAAAGTAAACAAAAGCAATACAGTAAAACATCAAATCAGTTGAGTATATCACAGCTGAATAAATTACAACCACACTAGGTAGTGTGGTTGTGATTATATAAGGTTATATATAACGTCTTTGTTAAACAGTTTAATCAAAAAATATACAATCTTATTTTAAAATGCTAAACATCCTGTCGCGCTCCGCATCCTGCGGCTCCGTCCAGATGCGATCGAGCTCTTAACAGTTTATTTTCAAACACAATCAAAATGGAATCAGCGGGCACTTTCGCCTCTATCTGGCATCTCCAATCAGCGCGTCGTGGGAGGGGGGGTGGGGGGCGCGATATCGCCAATATATAGATCACCAGGGTGGGTGGGACAGCTACAAGGCCGATCACTCTCCCATCCCGAATAAAACTTATCAGGCCGTCTATAACCCGGCCGCCCGCGCACCGGCAATAATAATAAACCAGTGCGCTCCCCAGTATGCTAATTCCCGGTATTAAAAACCCTTTGACAGGCCATTAACGACAAAATTGGCCGTTTTGTAGACGCCCGCTTCCTAGTTAAAAGTGATGGATGGGTGGCAACAGGTTGACCGGGATACGGACCGTTGTGGTTTGGAACACCCTGGGCGTGAGGTGACGGGAACGACTAAAAACCAGAAAGAGTGTAATCATTATTTTTTGTAAATTAATTCATGACTATATGTTAAGTACATACACAGAGAATAATCGGAGGTAACTTTAATGTTGTGATAAATTGTGTCTTGAAGCAGTCTCTGTGGTTAATATTCAGTCGAGCCCCTTCCTTATACATTTTAGGCGCCACTGTCATAACGTCATCACCTGTGTTTCATTCTATAACTATTAATCCTTGAATACCTATAACTAACCTCCATTGAAACTATTTATTTATCGGCAATATTTTCTCGAATTTCTTTTTCTTTAATGTAAACTGTACTAAGTAACTATATAATTTTACTACAATTAAAATTTGTTTAGCATAATTAGAAACTCAAAACAGTTTACGATAACTTAATCTTAATTTCCTAAAGTCTATATATATACTGGAAATAGAAAATCATGTATTCTGAAATTAGTAAACCAAGTACAGTGTCTTGCCTATGCCTCGGTTTTTGAGCTTCAGGAAATATAAGCATAAGTGACCAAAGCAATCCCTTTATTGGCCCATATTTCAATTGGCATCTCTTCACATTATATCGATTTATTTTATAGCTGTTCATCCCCATTATATATATTTTCACAACATTTATGGCACCACAGCAGCTTCTCGACGTAATCAGACCACTCAAAATAGATTAGGTCTAGTTCGAAAAAGATATCAAATTTACATAGTCAGATGTTCTGGAAGAGCCACTGAATATTGGTTCATTTCACGCCCGGTATCGGAGAAAATGCAAACATATCTTTAACATTAGTTAAACTGCAACAGGATTACCCTGATAGTGATGGGTTAGCAGAGTATTATCCTTGGTCGACATTTTCCCTTGTTCTCGATCGCAAAGGAAGTGGACAAGGAAGGTGAGTACAGATTCTTAGTGATGGTCTAATCTATCGTGCGACGTGTTCATTAATGCAGTACATCGCCGGCCGCCCCTGGTACTCCCACAGCCCAGACGCATGCCTACATGCCTTACCTCCGACCACCTCAATTACAGGCCTATGTCACTTTTATGTGCGTTTTCAAACATTTAATAAATTTAGCCCAATTCATAATATTTAACTGATTTATATACAGCGAATTTAATGTAATTTAAGGTACACTTTATTAATTTATTGTTTAAAAAAAGTATTAGCAATAATTGTTATACCCCATTTAGAGTGCAAATAGTTAAAATAAGGTGACTTAAATATTGGAGGGAGAGGTGATATTATTTTCCTTAATATAAGTTAGTACTTTTCAGTCGCCATATGTTAATTTCAATTTGGATTTTATTGCATGCGTTAAATTGTAAAAAATAAGCGAGAAAATGATTGTATTTAATTCCCTGAGAGAAATAGAGTATGTTCAAAGTGAATGTTTCAGTTCCTCAAAACAGCTGTCCTTAAAACCATATGACGTCACCGCTTCAAATTTTGGTCGGACGGATTACCAATCCCCTCGGAGCTAAGACATATCCATGTCAAAAAGTAAAATAGACTTTATGAGGTACTTTTAAGCATACAGTAGAGTACAGTAGTATATTTCGATTCTACAAACCTTAAAATTGTCTAAGTACAAATATAAATTTCTTCTAAATGCCACAATAGGTTTTGGAGCACCGTGTTTTACTTTTACATATAGTCCAATGTTAAATGCTTTTGGATCTAAAAATGATCTTTGGAATAAAATATCTTTTTTAAGATTAAATTTTGTAATTAAATTAACCCATTCTAAACACTAAACACTTTCATTTATTAGAGGTTAACCATCGGTTAAGGTAAAACGCTCAGACCAAACCAGTATAATTGTTGAAAGCCATCTCAAATCAGCCTCAACTTTGACTAATTGTCGGTAATCAATCTCTACATTTGACTAACAAATTCATTCATAAGATCCGCCCACGGTATAATCTAGCGAGATTGACCACTTTCATCCTACAGTGCGCTGTGTTAAAATGCTAATAGTAACAAGACCTGTAACCCTAATAATCAAATCTAGCATTACATTAATCTTCACTATTTCCACCACTGAGTAAAAACCATCTTTAAAACTAATAATAATTCATAGAGGAGTCAGAGTCAATTTTCATCCTATGTTACTTCGGAGTTCGTTTACTATTCGTAGGTGGAAATTATACGTGTTGACGTGATTTCTTTTTCTAAATATGAAGCTGGTGAGCGCTAAAATGAAACGTAATTCTGATATTGTTCTTATACTGTATAATCATGCCTGGTTGCACTGCACTGATTGTTTTCTGTCAGGGTAAATAAGATGTTTATATCTTGATTGATATTTTACGTTTTCTGGGATATAAATAAAACTTTAAGATATAATTTATTCTGTAAAGTTTCATGATCTGTTTATATATTTTTATTCCAACTATTGTTAAATTTCAAGATTACAACTTCTGAATATTGACACCGGTTAACAATATAATGATTACTGAATATCCACAGGTTTCTTAGAGGTGTAAATTTCTTAAAAAATTTTGTCCTCTATTCAAATTCATTTTATTTACACAAAGAGTTACAACACTATACTAAAATTAATTTATTATTCTGTGAAAAGTAATTTTAAGTGCAGGGACTGAGCCGCAAACTCGTCATATGAGAGTAAAATATTCTATGAATATGGTAACTCAAAAAACAAAACAAAAGTCACCCCTTGAAAAATGGACTAAAATACAATAACTAGTGCGTGCATTTACATATGAATAATTGAAGACACATTTCCTATTATGCCGAGACAATTATAATGATTGTCAAATGAATTACAAACAATCATTATCAAGGTTCGTTCCATCGCTCGTTAGTCTAGACAGGGTGGTCGGGTGGTGGGGGTAGTTACTGCTCACATATTCCAATTTACGAGGTAGACCGACAATTTACGCGGGAGTTTAGGGGTTAACCAACCCCTAGACGGATGTCAGTGGCAGTTCTTCCTCTCCTCCTCCGTCTAAACAGCTTTGTTATAATGGTTATTCGAAAATTGCACTACTGTAATTATTTTGCAGTATTGTTACCACGGAAGCCTTTGTATAATATGAATTTATATGATCGATTAGCCTCTAGACCATAAGTTAAAATTAAATAATTAGAGAACTTTGCTTATACATATGTGTTGAAATTAGTTTTAATATTTCAAAATTACAGATAAAAATAAGTAAGTAATATGAATGAAACTAAGGTAAATCGCTTGACTTGTTATATTTTCTTTTGGCATGATTTAAACAAATTCGAATAGCTATTAGTTTAAAGTAAACGTGGAATTATTTTGCAAAACTTTAACAATAAAGCACACATTTGTCTTTTAAGTCCAAAATTAAAAACCGATTAAATTTTAGCTTGTTGTGAAGCACTAAGATTCAAATAATAATATTTCATCTAATTTGTTCTGAAAAAATATTTTTATTTTTAAAATATGCATGCAGACACAAGAAAGAAGACACACATAATAATAGAAAGTTAATGTCAGGCTGTTCAGTAATGACACACAGAAATATAGCGTTGTGCTGTACAATTTATGGTTTAAATTATACGATTATTTTTCTGTTAATTTAGTTTTGACCAGATATAAGTGAGAAGCCTTAAGTATCATGACATATTCATCGCCACTGTGTTATAAATTCAAAAAAGAAATATCGCTTACCAACTTTATGATCTAACATTTAAAACATATACCTAATACGGATAATATACATATACCTAACATAAAAATATATACCTAATATGTAAAATCAAGTTTCTAATCTGAAATTTTCATTTTAGTTTGAGTGATATAGAAAAGGGAATCCAGTTTATCTTAGATAAATCTTCAGAGGTTACTCTATATAATCGATACCATATTTCAACAATACAATGCAATGAATGAGCCACTGAAATTATTTGAAATTTGAGTAGAAATCGAGGTCCCCGAGAGGGATTCGATTTCCAACTAACGAGATTGTTGCAGCCAATCATCGGATTGGAAACAACAGTTGCACTCCGGTTTACATGGTCCCAGGAGTTGACAGACTTGCATTACGTGATTACACCGGAAGCGGTCCAGGCTGTGCATATCAATCAGCTGGTGTGATGAAGTTGTTAACAGGGTGGCCAACCTCACGTGTACTGTATGTTGCACTCAGATTACCAAAGTAAAATGAGGATCGCAACTTGTACATTGCTTCTGCATGAACTGAAAATTACTTGCCGACTGGTGATAACACATTCAAATAAGTAAGTTACTTTTCCCGAATAGTATCTGTAGATATTATGAGGTGAAGTAATTTATTTATTAACTTACGCCTGACAAGGTTTTACTTAAAACCGTTTATATATGGAAATTTATACATTTAAAATGTTTTGTATTGACTATCCTGTGTGAAATGGGTTCGTGGGATCGTGGATATGAGTGAAGAGAATGTTATGATCCGGGTTTATTATGTTTGACTTGGTCAGATAAACCTTATGGGAATTATTTCGTTTTCTTAATATCGTCTGATCAGAAAAAGATATTACACATCAATATTTTTAAGATTCCTTAAATTAAAAGGTAACTAAAGTTTTTTTAATAAAATGGAAGAAAGATAATGATGCACAAAAGTGGAGGAGCGAAGTCATGCATTTTTTCGTTCGTTTGTCACAAATTATTTTAAAAGTCTAATATGCACTACCATATAGTGTACTTAATGTTTTAAAAAAATCGCTCATAGGTCTATAATAGATTTTGATTTTCTCAGTTTCTTTTTAAACCCCTCAATAAATAACGCAGACGCAAAGTCATTAAAATGGTTATATTCGACTAGATAACAGTGTTTTGTAGTTTCCTTTAAAAAACCAATCCAACTAGCCGTTTCTTCTCCACTTCGCCGACCGGACTACTCGTATAATCGACAAGGAGTCGTTCCTCAGACTGACTTCTCTGTCCAAACTTTTGGCAGCGACTGATTTTAATATTAAATCGCATAGAATAGAACGGACAGCCCGTCATCCGGCGAGATCCCTGTAGCGATATTCCAGCCCACTTTATTAGTGAGGTTCCAGTTATAATCAACCTTCCAGTCGACCCGCCGCCCGCATCGACCTGCATTTCTGAAATCACAAACTATATTTCAATAAAGAAAAGAAATATAGTTGTATTCCTCTTCTCAGATTTAAGTTGAAGATAATAAACATGTGTAAAATTTAGGATACCATCCAGTACTATAATATGTTAAGGTTTCAAAATTTCCACGGCTCATAGAAAACATCACTTCACAATTCTTGAAATTAAAAAAATACTGAATTCTGAGTGAAAAATAAGCTCTACTTCTGGATAAGTCTTACATCATGGAAATCTTAAGATGTTTCGTAGAACTTGTTTTAAATTAAACTAATGAAAATTGGGCTTATGGGGTGTTTAAATAAAATATAGATTGTACGCATATAGCTGATGATTGATGTAACGTCTTTAGTAACAGGTTGATTGGGAGTGGTATACAAGTATAATGTGTTCATGTAAAATACGGATGAAAGTCAATGAAAGTGTCAAATAGATTGTTTGTTAAGTATGTGTCATACATTTTCTAAGATGAAACTATGAAGACATTTAATTTATTTTGTTGTAGACTGTTAATTGTATTGTCTTGTACCGAATAATCTGGACAGTCCGTAAGGTTTAAAACTGATAATTTGTTTATCTTGACTACATTACCAAGATCATGTTCTTAGTTCAAACACATTTCTTGAGGCTACCAGTTTCATACGGATATTACAACGAATGACTTTAGTTTTGCAATATTTTATATGGAACTGAAGGCAGGCATTAGTATTATAATATTGTGTTAGAGTAACTAGGGGTAAAAACATCTGTTACTAGAATTTCATTGACTTCTCGTCAGGTTCACCCTTGGTCAAGTCTTTCCACCACCTACTTCACATATCCACACTTTTTACCTTATCTGAGCGTAATATACATTGAGCGAAGTATACATTAAAATCAAGTAAGGAAGAAATGCTCCATTAATTCTTGGAAGCACATATTAAAAGGTATACGTGTTGTAAGTGATAGCTCAAACGCTCCTTAATCCTAAGAATAAACCAGAAAAACTCAAAGCACTATTTGAAAAAAATGTAATCACTACATAAAGATTTTAATAAATCTAAATTAAAATTGATATTCTATTTAAGTATATAACTCTACGATTGGTTGGTATTAAAAATATTTCGAAATAATATATTTAACTATGTACAGTTTAACTAGTGGAAAATGGCGTGTAGATCACAACAACTAATCTCAGCTCATTTTCATCTCTCAACACACTGGCGCACTCTGTTGATTTATATATTGCACTAAATAGAGTTTAACTGGCGGAAGTTAACGTATGGCCCGGAAGCGTGCACAGTAGCCGAGCTGGTGTCTATGACAATAGCTCCTACACTGACCTCTGTCGTAGATCACAACAACTAATCTCCGCTCATTTGCATCTCCCGACACACTGGCGCACTCTGGTGAATTATATCCTTCAATAATATCCTATAATAACCTAATATAACAATCCTATAATCCTATAACAATAACAATCCAATCCTATAACAATCCTATAATATCCTATATGTATAACAAGTAGTTTTGAAAAAAACCTTCATTCAACTGTTTAACATTTTATTAACAGAAATACATGGATATAAAAAGACTGAAAATTAAAAAATATATTTTGTTCCCGTAGCCTTTCAACCGATATTTTTATTTTCATTAAGATATAAATATTTATAAATTTCTGCAAAACGACATTTTACGATCAATACGAGTGTGTGACAACACAATGGTCACATAGTCTGTATACAGTAACTTGGCTAATGGACCGGCCATAAATGTCCTACTCCCTCGCGCAGCTGTGTCTGCAATGAGTCACATATCGGTGATACCACAACATTAATACACCTTTAAAACGACTCGCTATTTAAATACTGTTTATACTGAAATATTTGTATACTGTGTATGTATAATTTATAGTTAAGTAATTTAGAGGCCACTATCATGTTTGATATCATTTTTCTTATTTTAATTTGAACTTTTCGGAAATGTAAACAAATAAAATTCCGAGTCGGTTAAAAAGTTTATTAATGGTGACTCAGTACAGACACAGTTGCGAGGGAGGAGGAGAGTATTTTACGGCCGACCCGCAGGTAGCAGATGGTCCATCGGCCAAGTTACTGTATACACACTATAA
The DNA here is from genome assembly GCA_023375725.1 of Nephotettix cincticeps. Taxonomy (NCBI): domain Eukaryota; kingdom Metazoa; phylum Arthropoda; class Insecta; order Hemiptera; family Cicadellidae; genus Nephotettix; species Nephotettix cincticeps. Next base: position 27,559,935 of record CM041785.1, read on the forward strand.
GTGTACAAAAAACCAAAAACCAAGGTAGCGATTATTGTAGATAGTTGGTTGAAAACAATTTACAGACATTTTAACAATAATACTATACTTGCGTAGTGTTGAATAAACATAGTTTTTTTTTACTTAATAAATAGTGGTTTTGGAAAACAAACTATTTGGTTTTCGTTAGTGACAAAACTTTGTTTTTAAATCCATCATACAAATCCATCCATCCATCTCCATAAAAATATTGAAATTAAATCCGATGATTTACACAACCAGTGTTACTTACTAAGTTACCCCTTCGTATAATTTACCATCCGACTGAACTGAAACGAGGATTCGATTATTTCCAGTTACTCAAATGAAATTCGGATAGTAATTAATTCTGATGAATCTGAGAGTATGAATTTTAAACCGAATCACATGGTTATTAATCACACCCACAAATCAAAATGGTCCAGCTCGGATTCGCACTGAGATAAACATCTCAAACGTGTCCGAATTGAATAAATCATAAGTAAATTATTGGTTTACGGAAGAAATTACGCCTAATAAGCTATAATTCGTTTCGGGCCGCTTTTGATATCAAAAAGAAATCTTAATTCCGCGGTCGAAAGTGAGGGGGCGTGCCAGTCAGATAGACCGCGTCAATTAATGCTCTATGTCCAATCTCTGCTACCGATTCTGCCTCTTTGATTGCTAATTTCATGTGTTTACCGGCGGTAACTTCCTGTCTAATGAGCGCATTACTGCGGTGGCCGACAGAATCCTGTTTCCGATTTGATTGCTTTAATTGCGGATCGATTTCGTAAGAATTTAGATGGCAGTTTACGATGCGTCTGCTGTTAATGCGACGGAAATGCGATTTGGGCCCAGGACTACAGGGATTGCATCGTTTCAAATAGGTTTTATAATGGATCAATTTGTTCAAAGGCCGATTTGCCCAAATCTAGTTTAACTTTGTCGTTAGTTTAAACTATCTAGTTAGATTGTGACCGGACGTAATGACAAACGTTGACGCTTCACGTAGACGTACGGATAGTACTCATCGATAAGATTAATTTGTATTAGGACGAATAATGCGTAAGTAAGTAAAATATTCAACTGACGACTATTATAACCTCTCAATTTAATAGACCCAAAAGCTCTCCAAACTGAAGTAGATGAGTTAACTGTTCTCCCATGCCTACAACGAAGCGAGGACGCCTCTCGGCTATCTATATTTTTAATTAACCTAGTCTGTAATATGGATACGATAATATTCGTATGCTGTAATATGGTTAACACAACCAACGGTAGTGAACCCCAACGCGACTAAATCATGAGCGGTTGCCTCTTATCAGTCTAGGTGTAATGATATGTTTGAATAAATATATCGTAGCCACCAGGTTTTTCTATTGTCGCTTATCAATAGCAGCCTCTCAATTGATCCCCTGTGTGCAAAAGCTCTAACCTAAAATACCCTCTCTATACGAAACGAATTTTCATAAATCAATATGGATTAATTGTGAATATCTGAACTAAACTCATATCAATTTACGTATTACTTATAAGATTAACGTAGGGAAAGAGTTAGTACGTTCACCACCGCGAGGAACAAAAGAATTTAGATTTTTTGGACGTTTGGATAGACTGATATGCCTGGATTCATTAAACTCATTAACATAAATGTAAGACTAAACAAATCAGCCAAATTTGCCTCAATCGGACCAGTTTTACGCCAGTTATCGTGTTTACAAACACACACACACACACACACACACACACACACACACACACACACACACACACACACACACACACACACATGTATATATAAATTTTAACGACTATTATTTTCAGTCCCTGAAGAACCTCAAAACGAAAAATTATCGACTTAGATCTGACCATGCCACGATAACATATTTTCCCTATTTCGCTAAAACATAATTAAAAATAAAACAGTGTCTAAATTCAACAATCGTTTCTCGTCAACTTTTACGAATGGAAATGTTACGGCACACAATCAAGATCTGAATCAGTTGTCAAAATGGTCCGCACAAATGCTACAACCGCGACATAACTTGACGGTTGCAAAACGTTCGACTTTCCCAGCCTCCCCCACTCGGGCCACAGCCACAGCCACATTCCTCGGGTAACGTACGACGCGCCGGGGACGGGGTGAAGGCTTCGGAGGACCGCGGGCTCTGTAAGGAAAGGCATTCCCGTCAAGCATTCTCGCCCGACACCGGCCAAATATATTTTGACATTTGATACCCGCTGATGGAAGATGGCCAGAATAATGTGGTATTACTTAAGCGGTTGCCTCCTTTTAAATTAAGGCTCCTAAATGGGCATGTCCCCTCACGAGTTTGATTATGCCTTGATAATTCGTTGGAGTTACTGGGTGGCGGAGTGGTTGGCGTGCTCAAATTTAGCTGTCGGGATCGAAACATGATTAGATTAGATTATATTATTGAAATGGTGACCATGGTTGAATGGTTGAAATGATGATTGAGTATAAGACGATTATGGTGCGATCTTGTAGACTAACTAAGGATGACATGTTCCTTAAACAGGACTGTTAATTAATAGCCCATGGCAACTGAGGGACCTACAGTTTAACGTTGAAACCGAATCACTGTCTCTTAATTAAGAACTGGTCTAATTATGAGGATGGACTTTGTGAATTAAAGTAATATACTGTAGTGCGGGCGTTCATCCATACACGAGAACACTAAACCCACCGACCATCCCTCACAACTATCCACAATTCGTGACCTCCAAGTAGCTGGATTACAGGATGAGGACGTCACCGTCAAGTACCTTCTAACCCAGCTGACTCTGGCAGTGTATTTACATTCATCATACAACGCCTATGAGATTCAACCTCAACAGCAAGTAATGGAAAAATAGTTATTGTAGCCTACTGTTATATATTTAGTGTTTACCTTAAAAAATATTATAAAAATGCATGAATGTATAGGCCTATTAAAAATTTCTCTTTACTAACTTTTAGAAAACAAAGATATTGCCTGACTAAATGCAGTTATGAATAACTTACAGATTACCCTCGTTGTAACATTCCTGCTTAATAAGCGGAATTTCCATTGATATTGGAATTTATTGTTGTTATTTAAACTAAGTTTTATCTAGGTTAAAGAAGGAAGGATATGCATTTGTCCCGATTTCCCGGTGAAGCGTTACATGAATATAGGCAGAGAAATTGAGCTTCGACCCAGTTTACCTTTCCTTGGGTATGGGTATAAATCCCATCAAAAGTCAAGTAATGTACAGACAAAGCTCTAATTAATTATAGTGAAGTGTTCAATGATTCATGATATTTTATCAATTATCAAGGTCAATTAGGGTAAACGTTCAGCCAGTTCGTCAAGTCGTTATAACTTGTCGACGGGCCTACACCATGTGCCCTTTGCCTGTACCCACGCTGCCGGCTAGACGGGTAGGCGGCGTCTTATCCCAGGACAGGAAATACTAACTCATTACCTGTCCGAGGGCGGGGGAAGATTTTATTTGGATCTGTTACATTTACGGTGGGGAGGTGGCGTGGATGTCAATATATCAAACGTATAAGACACGAATGGATCCGTGAAATTATCGGTGAGTCAGTCGACGTATAGTGACGACGTATAATACACCAACTACCTGAATAATTTACCAAATACTTCCTGACGAATACTTTCTTTGTTCTAATCGTCTCTGAAAATGTTACAAAAAAAGTAGTAAAGAAATAATTATAATATTTTATATTGTTGTGAGTTTTGTACTTTTATGTTTTGAGTGAAATCACAGACACTATATAAGCTGAGATAACCTTCAATGTTGTGGAAATTAAGTGTCAACCTATCTTAAATGTGGGTTTGAATCATTACTATGACCACAGGAATGCTGTATTACTTGAACACTGGAACATTATTTAATAACTTTAATTACTGTGGTACGAATTGGGAGTATTGAACGGTTCAGGTGTAAGTCACTAGTATACGAAGACAAGACTTGTATACGGTGACAAGAGGTGACATCGGTCGAATCTGCAACAATTATAATTTATTTCGAGATATTAAAAGGTTGCTTTTCATCATCTTATAAAAACGTATCATAGATTGACCCCATATAGAAAAACGACACGTTTCTATGGCCTCTCTGTTGTACTGGTTTAGCTACGGCTAAATGCAGGGTAAACCGCACCCTGGTCACTATAGTGTATTGTTTAAAAGTTCATAGTATCTCGTAGTTTAAATGTTTTGTTACTCAGGATATTATTTATTAAGTTATTTTCCATAATCATGGTCATAAAAAATTCGTAACGAGAATAGACCTACCTCTAACTATACCTGTATTTAAACTGCACAGATACATTTGTTATCTTATATTAATCATTTAGTTTGCATACAGAAATGAATGGGCAGCTGGAGGGTTATCAATTTTGATTAAAAATTGATAGTTTATAGTGCACAAAGTACTAAGTAATGTGACACCACCCGCATGTCTGTAAAAATCACGGTTCAAAAGTTATGGGCTTTTAAATGTCAAAAAAATCAATTTTTTAGATTTTCAGCAAAAACAATAAAAGTAAAGTTTAACTTGACTGGTACCATTGAAACCAGCTTAAAAAAGTAAACAAATTAGTATTTTGAATTATTTGTCTACGACTAACGGTTCCAGAAAAAATTTAAATTTACTGTCCATGATAAACCCAGTACGTTGTTTGAAAGCGCCAAATGTTATTCTTATGGAGAATATAAAAAATCAATTTCCTCCTTATTTTCCAACCGTTTTCCATGAAATTTGGTAGGAAGCGTAAGGTCAAATCACCCTACAAAACCAACTCAAAAAAGCTTGGTATTACCGGTAGGGGGGTGTTTCCCCATACAATTCGAAGAATTAATTTTGTCTCTCTTGTTTTTATTTTCAGAAATGCGATTATTATTTTTGAAACAATAAATTATTAAATGATATTTAGATAAACTTTGAATAACATGATAGTTTTATTGCAGATTGTCTTTTTTTAAATTACTCAAGGGAGAAAGTTTATGTTACCGTTTATTTCATGGAAGTATTATACACAAAAGAGTTATCACATACACAGACCTTGTTGAGGAATCAGACAGTTGAACACCAGCGCCAGACGGGAGACAGGGTAACCGATTTACAACTTTGCCGACGTCATTAACATTTGCAAATTGCTTTGTTGTAACAACTCTCTCTCTCTCTCTCTCTCTCCTCAGGTGATGTTCACTTACATTATTGCCACTTCAATCCCTCGTTTGTTCAGTAAACAACTCCAATCTCGTGGGCTTATTAGAGGTTTTCAACTGATTTAATTTGCGTTATACAAATAATATTAGAATGTAAAAATATCAAACGAGATCGCACGCAGCAAACTGGCGTGAGTAGAGCGAATTTCATAGAGCTCATATTATTCTCATCATAATAACCAAATAGTACTGAGTATACAGGTTTGCTGAAACGAGGGTTGTTTTACATGGTAATTTGCTTATATTAAGGCTGTTCACTAAGTAAAAATACATACAACATATTGTGAAATTATTTCAATAACTGTGCGAGTTATACAAATTTATTTGTTCTCCGTAAGAATTACAATGAATACATAGGTTTGCTGCCATAAGCAATATAAAATTTGAGGTTTATGGCTGTATTGATAAAACTTTGCTATAGGGACTTGCACACCAAATTTTAAAAGAATATTCAAGTAAATAAGTGAGTTATTGATTTTTAGCTATTCTCCATAAGATTAACATTAGACAATGTACTGTGTTTACCATTTTAAATATCTCATTAGCCAATTGACTTAGAGTCATGATTGAAAATTCGATATTGATTGTTTTTAGCCAAATCCAATGATAAAATTAAAAATTTGAATTTTTTAAAGAGTATACATAAAAAATTGAAAACCCCATTTTTGGGGTACAAACCCCCACCCCAAAAGTGTAGTTAATGTAGTCAGATCACGTTACCCAACAAACTCATCCAAGATATTACAGATAAATCTCGACCGAATATATATAAATAAAATTTTGAATTACCCCCCAAAACGTGTTCAGAGGGTTATGAACTTCTATCATGGTCCTGGGCTTAACTGTCACCATGCGGGTCATGCGAATAGCTCACTTTTCCATAGGAAATTCGCTAAAAACACAAATATACGGAATATTAATACGTATACTCATATAAGTAGGTACGTATATTTTTAATTATTTTTTTATATTAAAAATTCAATACAATAGCTCTGGTAGTTGCTATGGAAACCTGTTACATATTTTCAAAATAACGATTGGCATGGATATGTCTAATTTCTGGGGGGAGGGGGTGTTAGCAGATTTGTGGATCGCAAAAAGTGCAGCAGAAGTGTTTAGATCCCGTTTTCATAGAAACTACCAGAGCTATTAGTTTTGAATTAATATATAAGAATAAGAACAGCTGTTTAGATGAACTGAAAACATTCCCTTTAGACATATTGCTGATCTAACCTATTTCTCAATGTGAAGTAAATACAAATTTAAACTGTTTATGGTTGGCTGTTTAAATACTTTATTGGTCTTATATTAGACAAACATTCTGGTTAGTTTCATTGCCTCAAGTCCGGTTCGATTTCGGACCTTTATGAGCCATGATGTTTAAAAAGCAAACCTAGATTAGCCTTAAAACTGTCCATCAAGCTTTTATGTTCAAAATTTAAGTATAAAGCAAGTTTTAACGTTTTTCTGAACTAGTTTAGCGCTTAAAAATAAAACAAAAAGCGCTGTCTTTGTTCAATTTCGTAGGTGGGGTTTCCGGTGAAGCCTGAGGCGAGGCCTCCCCTCGACAGGTCGAGAAGGGGGTGTGTAATTATAAATGGAGCAATTAGCGCAATTATGCCATTACAATAGTTCCCTCGGCGGCGCCGGCGCAATTATCATCGGAAAAAATGGATGCACAAAAAGGTAAAGCGGATTAATTACAGAGAGTCCGAGGAGTAAATCAGAGTCGGTGTTGGGCTAATTGGGGGCCGAAATTTGGCCAGGGAGAGCGCACCCGGTGGTTACGGGCGGCCTTTGTCCCGGGGCACCCACGCCGATGGGGCACACCCGCCCGCGTCCTTCCGCTCAGGGGATATCAAGGGTGAGTGTAGTGGATAACTAGTAAATCCAATCAGACTAAAAAAAGTAAGAATGAATGCTTTATTCTGAATCTTTTATAACTGAACTGTAAACAAAAACAATAATCATATGTACAACATAAACAGGATTTTGACAATCGTATGACCTAAGCTAAGTTGTAGATTTATTAGCAAGGGCCTAAATAATTTCCTAAGCCACAAAACAATTATTATTGTATTATTGTAGAACACATTGTAAAGTAATGGCAATGGACGAGGCAGAATTTTATCTTAAAGTTTTAACCATATTAGAAAACTTTCATATAGTATGATATTTTGAATAGAGATCAAGCATTTTTGTTTAATTAATAATAAAAGATAAAAATAATATATTAGAGTTAATTATAAAACAACTTAGAGAGACTTAAGGAAATATGTTATAGACAAACATTCTGGTTAGTTTCATTGCCTCAAGTGGTTCGATTTCGGACCTTTATGAGCCATGATGTTTAAAAAGCAAACCTAGATTAGCCTTAAAACTGTCCATCAAGCTTTTATGTTCAAAATTTAAGTATAAAGCAAGTTTTAACGTTTTTCTGAACTAGTTTAGCGCTTAAAAATAAAACAAAAAGCGCTGTCTTTGTTCAATTTCGTAGGTGGGGTTTCCGGTGAAGCCTGAGGCGAGGCCTCCCCTCAGACAGGTCGAGAAGGGGGTGTGTAATTATAAATGGAGCAATTAGCGCAATTATGCCATTACAATAGTTCCCTCGGCGGCGCCGGCGCAATTATCATCGGAAAAAATGGATGCACAAAAAGGTAAAGCGGATTAATTACAGAGAGTCCGAGGAGTAAATCAGAGTCGGTGTTGGGCTAATTGGGGGCCGAAATTTGGCCAGGGAGAGCGCACCCGGTGGTTACAGGCGGCCTTTGTCCCGGGGCACCCACGCCGATGGAACACACCCGCCCGCGTCCTTCCGCTCAGGGGATATCAAGGGTGAGTGTAATGGATAACTAGTAAATCCAATCAGACTAAAAAAAGTAAGAATTAATGCTTTATTCTGAATCTTTAATAACTGAACTGTAAACCAAAACAATAATCATATGTACAACATAAACAGGATTTTGACAATCGTATGACCTAAGCTAAGTTGTAGATTTATTAGCAAGGGCCTAAATAATTTCCTAAGCCACAAAACAATTATTATTGTATTATTGTAAAACACATTGTAAAGTAATGGCAATGGACGAGGCAGAATTTTATCTTAAAGTTTTAACCATGTTAGAAAACTTTCATATAGTATGATATTTTGAATAGAGATCAAGCATTTTTGTTTAATTAATAATAAAAGATAAAAATAATATATTAGAGTTAATTATAAAACAACTTGGGGAACTTTTTAGGGACTTAAGGAAATATGTTATAGAAACGTAGATTCAAGAATCATACTATAATAATTGTATCTAGAGATCTTGAAGTAATTTTTAATGTCACGTTATACCCATCGAACTAAAATTAGAGTTCAATTGTTTATAATACAGCATAAAAAAAGTTATTTCTAAAATCGGCATTAATTTTTACATTGGAATAATCGATCATATTTTAAAATATAAATTTATTTTTCACACTAACTCTTATTTGCTATTTTTGGAGCCAGCATGCAATTTTGCATAAGAATATGTGATTTAAATTCAATTTTGAAAAAAAAAATTTCGACCTAAACACTTAAAGAATAAATTGACAAAAAATTAATTTTTTAAATATTGTTTATAATACACATTTGTTTTTATCTACATACATCCAAAAAGTTATTCTTTTTTCTAAGGGAATACGATTGGACACGTCAAGCTGCAGGAAGATCCAAATTGATGTATAAAATCAGTAGCTAATTCAAGATTATCAATGATTGACTTTTATTTAGTTATTTAATTTACTATTATTACTATTTATTTATTAATTAATTATATTGTTATTTATTTAGACTTTCCAACAATTGTGAACAAATAAAAAAACTGAACTGATGTGACAACTGATAAATGTTTATGCTATTACAGACAAGTAAATGGAGTGTTCCTTCGTGTTAACGCCTGAATAATTGTTGATGAACCTTTCCACACACGAACGTTGGGATGTAGCCGCTAAGCTGCTGCAGGCGCTACAAAAATACAGCTCTTGACAGCATTTTCCACGAAAAATTAATTTTTATATTAACTTCCTAGATTATTTGGTGATATAAAGGAATTATTAAGAGAACTTTCTCGTATAGAAATATAATTTCGTTTACTTTAACTGAAAGATGCAGACAATCAACATAAAACATGTTGTGTTATTTACAAAAAAAAACTGTAGCTTTCTCTCAGTCCAAATGTTGTCTCTGTCCAAATGTTGTGTTGTGGAAAACACACTGGAAACAACAATTAAATAGTTTTTTTAGTAAATCACTACTCCCAAACCAAACTAGATTAAAGTTTATTTACAGTTTAAACAGGGTTTTCACAAAAGTGTTATTTATAGTGTTATACTATTACATGTTATTTTCATGAATAACGCACATTTACTAGTTTAAGGAAGAAGGCCAATAATATTTCATAATATATTTTTGCACTAACTAAAATATATAAATACCAATATATTTTAAAATAAATAAAATTTACAATTTTTTAAAAATATTTTATGTGTTTTGCTGCCTGTAATCGATTCAGGGCATCAATGTTAGGATCTAATAATTAATTACAGGGAAACGCCTCATTTGTAATTTATCTGAATGTTGGTTTCAGAAAAACACTAATTTAAATTTTAGTATTTGTTATTATATTATGATATAGAGATGCATTTATATTTTATTCATTGGTCATCATGAGCATTCAAAGTAGGAGGTGGGTAATTTTACGCTGTTATGTTGTCGTATTTGGTGTCACCTGATTATTGTTAGTGGCATACTGTAGGTTACACCACGCAAGATGCACGCATCGTCTGCACGATCTGTACATATAAAATGAATGTATGTATTTCTGTATGTAGGCCCTATGTATGTTTGTGCCTTACCAAACTACTCATCCGACTGCCATGAAATTTTAGGAAGTTGCTCTATATGTATCCGGGAAGGTTTTAAGGAAAAACAATTTTCGAAAACTCCATAAATTTCCATTTTATCGCGTTTTAAATTTCTAATGTTAACCTTATGGGGACTAAGCTACAGCTGTTGGTTTACTTTACATTAGCAATATGCTTTACTATCCAATGCCATCTGAACTATGAAGTAAACATGTGCTGTAAAAATGAATAGCTTTATTCGCCACGTTAAGGGAAGTAGGATGACCCTATCCTTAAATGTGAATTTTCTATTAATACAATTCCTTTTTGTTAATAACTAAAGGACATAGATTAAATCAGTTTTTACCATTTGTTCCAGCGTGCTTCTGGAAACACTTTAACACGGGGTTTTAAATTTATATCAAAATAAAATTTTGTATGATTTTAAAATGAATTTTTCTAAAATATTTAAATAAAACTGTACAAAAATTACATTTTTCATATTTTTGGAAATCCCTTCGTTAAAATATTCTCTACAGCTTGCAAACAAACAAAAAAAGTTTATTGCTATATGCCTTATCGTTTCTGAAAAAAGGAGTTTTTATGTAGCTTGGAGTACACCAATATCAGCTGTCCGTTAGAACTTAACGTCGACCCGTAGTAAGGAAGCATCATTAATTATTAGCCCAGTTACGAAGGCAGACACTACTCAGCCACCAAGCCTTATGTGCCAAGACAAAATGGCGGCTGCCTTCGTTGATTATGCGAGTTAAGCATCACGCATTTGTGCATTACAATAAATGGTTCTATCCGCGCTACGGACAACCTAGAGTCGTGCAACACAAAGTTCCGTATGGTAGAATAAGAAAAATGTGCCTTATCCAGTTACACTTGACGAATTAAGTCTTACTGTTAAGACTAGTCTAAAAATCACATATTTTGTGGGACAAAGGGTTGAACTATATCTATTATGTTCTGCAGCAGCAATAGAAGAACAGTACACTATACCATAATCAGTAGTCAGTGGGATCAGTAGTCCATTATTTTAGTCAGGAATCTGAGACCAAAGCTGGGAAATTTCCTGAACGATAAGATGACGGATGTGGTTCCGCGGTGATGTATCTGTAAAATCTTCGAGCTTCTAGGTCAGTCCATCAATAAAGGCTATAATAGTTGGGACGCTGGTCGAAGTCCTTATTACAGTATTCCTCACAAACCAGAGAGACACCGTTGCCCGCCGGAGAGATCTGCTTTGGCAGCAAGCAACTTCTTTCTGGTAGTCTTACAGGGGCACAGCATACATGATCACTGGTCGGAGGAGGGCCGTATAAAACCTGACCTTTGTACCAGTTGTTAATTTTGTTGATCGAAGGAGGGGCCCATGCTGCCAAGACCCTTCAAACCCAGACTTCACAGACGATCAACTTAGGGTGTAAGTGTCATGTGTTTGCCAAGAACAACCCCCAGATACCTGACCTTGGGTTTCCACGGGATGCCTTATCCATTCACTATCAAACGGTAGTTGTCAGCTTGTGTTTTCGTCCTAGTGAAGATGACGTCTTCACACTTGTCATTGTTGACTTTTATGCACACCTTACTCAGTCATTGTTGGAGCATTATGTTTTCATTGATGAAAACGAGTGAAAGATACAATACAATAAAGATATGCTTTAGCTATCCAGAGGTGTTAGAAACATTTTAAGCAAATTGTCGACAGAATCAGAAATAAGATAATACATTTTCTAATAACCACCTATACTGCCATGATAATAACCTTTATATATATTTAAACTTATACTTGACAACGTTAAAAAATCTCTCACCCACCAACTTCCCGAATTCATAAATAGTTATAAAAACCTAGGATTGTTTTAATAACTATACACATCCCCATTGTCACTGACAAGAGTCTGTTTAACTACGTTAAAGTACCTCACTCCCTAAGTGGTAATCTCACAATCTTTTTCAGATTGTTATTTCCTATTGTCTGTTAACTATACATTAACATGTTTGTCCCTTTCCAAACAGAAAATGTCTCATATACTCGTATGTAGCTGATCGTCAACTTGAGCAATTTTAGTTCAAAAGTTTGTTATAACAATGATTGTTTGAATTAAGTAAAATAAAACCTCAAATTACATTTTAAAATATTTATTTTAACCATGTAACATAGTTACATACTTTATTCTCATACATGTAAAATTTTAAGATATACATTTTATGAGATCTATAATAATTTGGAGTAATAATTTTGTGAATATACAAGAATAAATGAGAAAAATGTTTTCTTTGGTACCAATTTGAAAATACGCCTAAGAACTACATTCTAGGCGTTAGAACACAAGAGAAGGGTGCAGGGGCCAGGATGGCTCCGTCCACAGGAGCGTAGGACGGCAAGGCAGCTCCAGGGGGCAGAGAGACTCGGAAGTGAAACAAGAGAGAGGTCAGGAACAGGAACAGCATGGGACGAGCCAGGGTCTCTCCCAGGCACCTTCTCCTTCCTGGGAAGTAAATATTAAACTATTACAGTATTAATCTTCATCACACTGATAATGCATTTTATGACAAAATGAAAAATTATGTGTACCAGTAATTAACAATTCAATTTACTCAAAGGTTTTATGATTTTGAATGACTTCAAAGATTAAAATAATTGACTCACTCATAGTCATTGATATACTAACACTCCTTAGTGGGTTTATGAGAGTAAATATTTAAACATGATTGATCTTATGACAAATGTAGTTGAGTTACTAACAAATACCAGTTGAATTGTTTGCCAGGATTTTTTAAAAACTTCATTGCTTCTCTCCATAGTATAGTACACAATACTTACCAAGGCCGAAGGGTATGAGCCAGTCATCAGGCCTGACATTGCCTTGGTCGTCCAGGAACCTCTCTGGCCTAAAGGTATGAGGATCGCCCCAGTGGTCCGCGTCCATGTGCACACTGTACAAGCTCACGAGCATCGTCACATCCTGCGGAACATACATCAGCTTTGTAGAGTTTAGGAAGCTCCAACATAATACAGGAAAATATTCTTGAGTGATCCTGAAGGTGTGATTATCGCCCCAGTGGTCCACATCCATGTGCACACTGTACAAGCTCACGAGCATTGTCACATCCTGCGGAAAATACATCAGCTTTGTAGAGATTAGGAAGCTCCAACATAATACACGAACATATTCCTGAGTGATCCTGAAGGTGTGAGGATTGCCCCAGTGGTCAGTGCCCATGTGCACACTGTACAAGCTCAGGAGCATCATCACATCCTGCGGAAAATACAATCAGCTTTGTAGAGAGTAGGAAGCTCCAACATAACACACAAACATCTTCCTGAGTGATCCAAGAATGTAAGAATTCAATCAACATTAATTCTATGTCCAGATTACTGCCATGTTATATTATGCCAGATTATGTTATATTTATGTTATATAAGGTACTGTTAGTACTGACCTTAGGTATAATATATGAGTCAAGAAGGGTCTCTCGCTTAACCCTGTGCGGGACAGTGACGGTTGCAATGTTTGTAAACCTGAGTACCTCCATTAGCACGGCCTCTGTGTATGGCATACTGAAAAATACATTATTTTTGAAGATTATCAACTTTATTCCATTTTTCGTTATTTGTTTTAAATCGCCTTATTTACCGAAATGGAAGCTACTATGATACAAATGTTATTATTAACTCTATATACACAACTCATGACAACTTTGCTGTGAGGGACAGATCCAAACGCTAGTGTTGAGCTGATAACAGGAGTGACATAATGATCTTATCCTGCAACAATGCTTTGAAGAAATTACATTATCCAATCAGCCTCACTCAATCTACCTAATATTTATGTAACATGACAATACTCAAGAATTTTAAATAATATTAGTACCCAAAGCTACAACCAATTTTTGTTCTAGGACATGCAATACTGAAACATGTAAAAGTATTTTTAACACAAATAGACCAAAGGAATTGATTTCTTAAATTCCATGGATTATATATAGTGTAAATAGAAATAACATCAATGTAGAGCATACTTGGGCTTGTCCTGCAGTGAGGGTGGTCGGCTGGTACCGACGACTCTTTCCATTTCTTGGAGGAGGCGGTCGTGGACCCGTGGGAAGTGCAGGAGGTAGAGGATGGTGAAACTGAGTGTATTACTGGTGGAGTCGGACCCGGCCATGAACAGATCCATCAGCAACACCAACAGCTGATCCTCTATAACCAAACGTCACAAGGTGGATACATGAAATTTTATATTATATAAGGTACCAGTGTCATTCTCCTGTCACATTTAATTTTCCAAACCATATGGTTTGAACCTAACTGCCTTAAAAAGCTAAAATATTTTACCACGTCTAGACAATCAACTGGGACCAATGCATGATAAATCACAGATGTCCCTTGTGATTAAAAAAAGTCAATTTTCCTTCGCTATTGCATTTCAACCCACCGTTCATTAGTACAAAGCCATAATTTTCACACATTTCTAAAATTATCTTCCCTTTGTTGCTTATCACTTAGTCTTTCGACATTCGATATTTTAACGATAGAATTATCACTACTAATATCAGACTGATCTAGAATAATTTGTATATTAGAAGCTCTTGCATTTAAAATCAAATCAGTGAGAGCACATAATATAGTTTGAATAAAAATTACATTTTAGTGAAAAATACAAGATTCATGATTATTTCGTTATTATGTAATATTTTTTTTAAACCATAATTTTTCTGTACATTCCCTTTTATTAAAACTGTACTATAAAACTTTAACCATAAATTATTGACCAAAATCAATTTTCTTATTTTAAATTCTACCCATTAAATATACATAATACATTTGACTAATTTTTGTTTATATTATAACTTTTTTGTGTTTTTTTGACTATAGAAGATTATCATAAAAATAACAAAATTTAAAATAGAAGCACTTATTAAATTACCTATCAAAATCAAGTTTTTATGCATATTTTCTGTAGATAAACAGTTTAATTTCTAAAAATCATCTTCCCAGACATTGTAGTTTAAATACAGTGGGATTATTGATAATTCTTTAACATTATGCATATTATTAACCTTAATAATATCATAATCATTTAAACATGAATAGTTAAAGCTCTTTAAAAATTTGCTCTTTAAATTAATTCCAAGTACTACTCCTCCTGTTGCTCTACCAAAATAAAAATGCTCTTTGAGCTAATTGATTTAACTTTGAAACCACTAAATACCTAATAAAATATTCTTAATTGTTTTTAGTGATAAGGCTAAAGGTCTCTAACAAAATGAAAATATCACACTTCACTTAATTCACTTGATAAATAAACCACTGCTAACCTCAAAAATAAAATAATATATGTTTGTACTTGAGTTTCTACAATCCGAATTTTTCTATGGTTTGAAACCTTATCATTAAATCTCAAAGTTAACCTCAGCAAAGTGAAGTACAAATCTGCGATACCGGATTTTCAGTAAACTATCAGACCTCTGTAATTCAAATTATACACATTCATCTCTATAATTTATGCCTCTATTTTTCAAAATTTCTGAAATAATTTCTGTCAGTTTCTAATTGAGGTTCTACTATAATTATTATTCAATATTTTGTTGCAATAATAAGTTAATTTCTTGTTGCAATTTTATTTTGAATATAAAGGTTCATTTATTCCTGATTCAAAACATGTATTAAAGTAAGTAGTTCTGAGATTGTAAGTTCTCTCTCAATTCTGCGCGACACGATGGATTGTTCCTCAAATTGCTAGATATTGTGCTATACAGAGCACTGAGTAGATATGTATTGATTATATTAATTATCACTTAATAGATCACATACCTATAAGCATGGAACAAAATAAACAATATTGTAAAACTATCAGTATTACAGTATTTCTATCAGTATTGTAGTATTGTAATATTATCAGGCTCGACCCCTATTACCATACGACATCAATCTTGGCAGCATTGAATGCTAGCTTTACTTGTTTATTTCCTAAGCACATATTTACTTTAACTTAGTTGGCTTAAGTTCCAAAATTAATTGTAAATTACACAGTGAAGCTTTAAATAATATTTATTTAGATATCAGAATAATTATAAATAATTAATAATATTCCAATGTTTAGTTGTTTCAATGAAAGTATACTCACCAGTAAATGTTGAGTCTTTATTATTTTCATTCTTTTTTATTTCAACCAAAAATGCATCTATGAAATCTCGAGTTTTGTCTGGATTTAATGTGTTCTTGTGCTCTTCAATCATTTCCTGAAAAAGTCTGAATTAGAAAAAATCCAATAATTTCAAGATACTTTATGACGGTAACCAATCGTCACTTCACTTTATTTGTGTAAAATTTTTTAGACATTTTTCAGTTGTTCCAAGATTCCCAACATTTAGCTTTTGTTGGCCTGATGACTTAAGAGATTAAAGAAAGAACAATTTTTATGAGGTTTCCTCAGTAATCAGGTACCAAATGTACCACAGAATTTTCCTCCTTGGTATTGTTAAATTTTGAAATCGCTGTTTTATTGTCTTTTGTTTTTTTTCTGGCCAGAAAAGAAGAAATTTGTTAGAAGGTAAAGGTTGAAATTAGTGTTGTTTGAGCCAACCCCAGAACCCTTCTCCACGGGAATTCTATCTGATCTTTCTCAGTCTAGATTCTAGTAAAGGGTGCAGCTTTTGTCAATTTCAGAGACAGTCATATACTCTATATTTCTATTATATTATATGTTCCTACTACAAATACTACAATCCTACAGTCCACTTGTGGGTACAAGATGAGGTTCACTTGTAATTCCACTGGCAGTAAAAGTTAGTGCGGGAGTACAAGGTTTGTGTGGGTTTTGGCTCGAGGGCTAGCTGAAGACCCCAGATTTCCTAGACTCAGGAGGCCGGGCATACCCCTTTTCTGAGCTCATCCTCATCCACCTAACATCCGATTATTTTCATCCTACTTCACTCATATTACCATACATTCTGTGGATGCATAGTGATACTTGTAGTGTTCTCTTTCTTTTCAGGAGCTAGACAATAAACCCCCAGGACCTGTTGACACGCTTAAGCGCTTGATAAGCAGGTAGGCATAAAAGAATTACGAGTACTGTAACAAAATTTTACTTACTGAGAGGAACGCATAAAAGTTGGTCAATATCTCAAGGTTCTTGTTGTAAGTGGAGCGCTCAGGTGCAATATGGCGGATGAACGGCATCTGGTTGAGGAGTCCGCCAGACATGTCCTGCAGGCTGAAGCTCTGGTGGATGTAGTCGAGGAGTTGTGAGAGTCTCTGGTCGTGGATGGAGAACCGCTTGCCTGCCAGCATTCCCCACAGGTTGTTGAGAATACACACATTCACCACGCTTTTAATGTTCACCGGACCCTCCTGTTAGGAAAAAATCACATATTATGGAGTATTGGGTGTACTGTCTTGTAGGGTGTACCCTTAACTAAAAAGGCTCCCTGGAGTAGACAGTTTCCATGGACAGTGGATTGGGAGGGAATTTTTTAATGTGAGTATGAGTCCTCTCAGAGTGTTCTGCAGTCCGATGACGGATTTAAAATGGAGGTTTGCTGGAGGTTTCTTAGGGATTTCTTTACCATTCCTCCCTGGCTAACTCCAACGGCACTCCAAGTAAGCGTACTTCCAAAAAGCCAATAAGGCGATACATCTCTCTCCGAGAATACTGGTCAACTGGATGTTCACGCTCAGCCGAGTGTCAATCAAACCTCAGAAGATACAAAAAGAAAACAAGTTGATAGGGAAGCCCATCGCACTGGGTATCCGAACTGAACTTGCCTTCAATGTGATACCTTTTTATTGTACCTAGTTTTAATCTCTAAACTAACAAAACCCAATTCGAGAGCTGACTACGTCTATTTATCCCGCCCCTTATGTATCCTGTTTATTCGGCTTAGCCTGGTGAAACCTGCCTTGCATATCTCTCTCAGATGCACGATGAACTGATTGGTTTCGTTGATGATGCGGTCCTGCATGGAACTGCGCCCCAATCCCAGCTCCCGCAGGTGTTTCAGGATGAACCTCCGCTGCTCTTGGCCGAACTCGTCGTCCGTGAACACCACACCTACAACAGAACACAGATCCGAATGATGAATGTGGAAAAGAATCTTACTATAAAAAATTCTTAGCTGAGGAACATCACCTTATTCAGATTTTTATTCCATCAGTATAATTACAAAAATAGTTAGCCTACATTATACAGGATAGGTTTGTTAAAAATTACTTGCAACTTCACATTATCCAGTAGCTATATTAGGATTTAATATTTTTGAATCAATTTTTGAGATCCATAGTTAGTTTATTCTGACTCCGCTTTAAACTCTAAATTCTGATTATGATTCTGAAATTACACTTTCCGATACAAAATCAAAGATTACAAATTGTTGGATAGCCAAGAGGTAATATACTCACCTTACGTCACCGGTCACATTAAACATCGGACCCAGTCACTATTGAATCTCACAAACTAACAATACGTCGCCGTTAGGTACCAAGGTTGGGTGTGTTTCTTGGAAAAACATTAAAAAGTGCCACTGAGTAATAGAAAATAACATTTTGTATGGAGCATTTTATGCTCCAGAGTTTGAAGAACACCTTACCCCGTCTCTTTCCAAAAGCTCTTAGTCTGAAGAGGAAGCCATCCGGACGACCTTCAAACTCCTCCCTCTGCAGAGTCTCCTTGACCAAGGGGTAGCCAGAGACGAGAACTATACAGTCCCGGCCGAGACGCAGTCCCACGAGGGGTCCGTACATGGTGGACAACCGCTGCCAAGCGAGGTGCGTGTACTTGAGCTGACGCAGCAGGAAGTGGAAGGCCCAGAAGCTGCCGAACAGAGGGAGCCATGTTGGACCTGCAAACATACGAGTAGTGCTGGCCACATTCTTCAAACTTTTATATTTATTGTATTTTCTGTCACTGAGACGTATTGTGGCACTCTAACGTGTTCAAAACCAATTACATTTTGGTTCAGGGAAACCATCACATCACATCCCGACTTAGTTTTTTTAACTAACCCATGAATTTTGAGTTATAGGATGATATTTTAAAGTGTAATCGCTACGGGTGTGCTAAAATATCCACAGACATTTCAAACGAACTCAGAAAATACTTTTTTTAATTTATTCTATTTTAACAAATCATTATCAATTAAATTATTATACTAAACATAACAAATAAGCTTTTCTTAACGTACGAATAGAAACTATCTTAATAGTAAGTATAGTAATCTTAATTGGCTTAACTATCTCAAAGCCAATATGGTAAGTAACATCCGATTCTCATAAGCAGGAGATAACGTTGATTTTACAAATTGAAAACATTAGATATGGATGATATACATATTTTTTCGAACTCACTCAAATATTTCACTCATTTTTCAGAATGTGGTCTCATTTTTAATCTTCATCTTTGGGGGTAACGTTTATGGATACCTATATGTACATTTACAGTGTTCGTAGAACCTAAAAAGCTATGTTCCTACACGCGTTTCATCTTGTTTTTCCTACAACTGTTGTCAAAAGTGTAAGTTTATGCTCTACATTGCAATCGTAAAACAGCTGTTTATAGGTGAGCAAACGAGAAATAAATGACTTTTCAAAACGTCATTTACTTTTCACACGGCTATTAAAGTCATTTATTTTTCGTACTCCAGTGTTTACAAAGTATAAAACAGTACGAATTTTAATAGCCATGAGGTGTAATTTATCATACATTTTAGTTGGTCATAATGTTTATTCAGGAATACCAATTCAAATTGGATAACAATACTAATAACTGCATAGCAGTCTATTAAATCTAACGTAAAATGGAAATTTATGTTAGTAAAACTGACAATATAAGTTACAAACATCTGTTTCAGCTATTCTGTAATGGATGAGAGAATTTATTCTCTTTAAATCGAAATTTTTACTTGCTGAACATGCATTTTAAAAAATACAGTTGTCCCAGACATTAACAACTCTGCTTACCGTATCAATTAAGAGAAACAATGTAACATTAACACTATTTTTATTGGTATATAACAACTGCAACTTCTCTATCAATGTTTTATGTAATGTTTTATTTGCCTTGCGAAATAGAGTGTCACCTATGCCAAAATAAAAACATTATTTACTTATGTGATAAGTATAATGTATGTGGTAACATATTTTTATTATTTGAATGGATGATTAATCTATAATATTATAAAGAAGAGGTGGTTTCTGTATGTTTGTTTGTGGGTTTGTGTGTTTGTGGGTTTTTTGTGGCAAGTAAATGCGAAAAATACTGAACCGACCGGTTTGAAATTTTACACAAAGGTAGATCTTAAACTCATGCAACACATAGGCATACTCATTTCCTTAAAATCCTCTCGGGCTACGCCCTGTGAACGTCCTAAGTTTCAATGTTTACATTTTTAGAGAATGAAAACATAAAATTACTTGAATGTCAACAGCTGTGAATACTAAAATTTGACAGTTCGAGAAGAAGGAGAAGAAGAAGAAAGAGCTGCCGTGACCGGCCTAGGTTTCAATGTTTACATTTTCTAATGACAACATCCGTTTGCACTATATTTTGACAGTTCGGGAAGAAGAAGAAATAAAGTTGATTTTTCAGATAAACTGCTGGATCGAAATTAGTGAATTATTTGAAATACAGTAGCGGAATGGTAGATTTTAAGTTTTTTTCCGACGACTGTCTCTATTACATTAATCCTTATCCTCTCCCAATATTTGACATATGTTACTTTGAAATGTTGTAGACACTCCTGTTTTGTCATTTTGTAAACAATGAAGAATTAATTAACAATATCTTAAATGTATCAGTAGAGCCTACACCTTTCAGCCTTTTTAGCCCGTGCGAAGAACGGGTACTTTGGCTAGTTAATAATAAACGTTAATTGTCTCCCTAATTCCGTGTTATTTAGGTAATCAAATTTGGACCCCTAAATTTTGTATACTTAAGTACTCTGGTATATTATAATATGTCTACATGCTATATAGATTAATTCTTTTTTGAAACTTGCACATTGCAGGTGTAGCAGTAACGAACAATTTCAAAACAAAAAATACCTATAAATCGACTAATTTATAATTTCATCTAATGATTGCGTCAATAATAATAAACCATCCTATTTTAACTTGTTTTATTTATTTGAACTATCATACACATTAATAAACTAATTTTCTTCCAAATAAACGTTATCAGTGGACTAAAAAATACTTTCTCCCTTAAGTAAATTTAAAAACAACAATCTGTAATAAAACTATGATATTCCATAAAGTTTATCTAAATATAATTTAATAATTTATTCTTCCAAAAATAATCATCCAATTTTTGAAAATAACAACACCAGAAAAATAATTAAATTAATTGTTGTAATCTAATTGTATGTGGGGAACCCCCCTCCCCCGGTAATATCTAGCTTTTTGAATGGGTTTTGTTGGGCGATTTGACCTTACGCTTCATACCAAGTTTCATGGAAAACGATTGGAAAATTGGAGGAAATTGATTTTTTAATATTCTCCACAAGAATATTATCAGGTGCTCTCAGACAACGAACTGCGTGTTTCACGGACAGTAAATTTAACTTTTCTCTGGAATCGTTAGTCGCAAACAAATAATTCAAAATAATAATTTGTTTACTTTTTTAAGCTGGTTTTAATGGTGACAGTAGTTAATTATACTTTACCTTTATTGTGTTCGCGGAAAACTTTTAACATTTAAAATATTATGCACTATAAACTATCAAATTTTAATCAAAATATTTAGGGCCTTTTTTGAGAAATTTGGATTTTTACGTTACATTAAAAATTACATTTATGGTATATTCATACACGAGTTTAGTTCTGACAGTAATAAAATTATAATATTAGGAAGATTGTTGTGTGAACGCATCTATATCTAAGCTACGTTACCTGGAGGGAACTTGCGCGGCTTGCGGATGTCCCTGAGGACCAACAGCACCAACAGGGAGCCAAGTAGTGCCCCAACTAGCAGCAGGCCTTCCATCTGGTCCTGTCGCAGTGGTCCCCAACAATGTCCATCAGCTGCTATATACCCCCCACCCCACCCCGCTCTACCATACTCTCTCCCACATTCCCTAAAGTCTTTCAGTCTAAAGCTTATTGTATGTGTATTTAGAAAATAGTTCAGTTTATTTCATCTTTAAAAAATAATAAATAATAGGCCCACCAAAAAACTTCAAAAGTAAAAAATGTACTTAAATTCAAGGTACCGCACTATTGAATGCTAAATTCATCCACAAAGACCGTCCTCGTAATAGACCAGTTCGTGATTTGGAGAGAAAATTGGTTCGGAACCCAAGTTCAACTATAAGTTCCTTAGACACCATTGGCTATCTGGCTAATAATTAACAGTCCTATCTAAGGAACATGTCAGCCTTAGTCAGTAACAAGACTACAAGATCGCGCCACAATAATCTTACACTCATTTGTCATTCATACTTGGTTTAAAACAAATTCCTGGGCAGATAATTAATTCAGAAGGTAATCTAATGTAATCAAACCTAATTACTTTATATTTACGATTACTTTACCTATAAGGTTATTTACTAATAACATGTCTAGTTTTCTTAGATTTTTAACATTAAAATCTCTTCTACACCTTTATAAATAATATAGCTAAATAATTTTTGTAAAATCCAAATTTTATACTATCATTATAAAAAACATTATATTTAATTTTACTTATTTTTTATTTTAAAAAAGTTCTCAAATTTCAAGAAATTTGAAGATTATTAGTGAAACAATAATTTTTTAATGTATGTAAATAAAAGCGTAATAATTTGATACTTAATTAAGTATATATAATGTTATAAGTCTATTTAAAGGGGAAAGTATGTGTCGGTGCACTGATACCCTACCACTTATTTGTTCAGAAATTATTTTAAAACAAATAACATTAGTTAACTATAATTTTACAGTAATGAGACTGTAACATCTATCCCTTAATACTCATCTAAATCCCCAGGTTATTGTTAAAGAGTACGAATCAGATGTAGACCTAGTAACTTATGAAAAAACGAAGATTTGTATTGTATACATAATATCGATGCGTGTATTGGAAAAATTATAGATATACAAATTGTCAAATAATTATTTATTAAAATAAATTTGCATGATGTATTATTGGACTTAAGATTCCGCACAACAACCAACATACAAGATATAGCTGGAATATGATTACATTTTCACTTCACTGTGAATTAAAATCTTGAACACAATTCCACATACGTATACCTATTTTACAGTCCATGTTATTTATTTATGGCTATGCTTATGTCTATGTCTATGCTTATGTATAGACATAAGCATAGACAAGCATAAGCATAGGAATAAATACGAGTAACCGTCTGGCAGTAAAACGACCCAAATTACATTATTGGTAAATAGATTAGATTATTGAAATGGCGACCGTACCACGAGGTACTTTAAGCCAAGTACGAATGAGAAACGAGTGTAAAATGATTGTGGCGCGATATTGTAGTCTTGTTACTGGTTAAGGCTGGCATTTTCCTTAGGCAGAACTATTAATTAATGGCCCAACAGTCAATGGCATATCTAAAGGGCCTACAGTTTAACGTGGATTCCGAACCACTACCTCTGAACTACGAACTGGACTAACTATGAGAATGGTCTTTGCGGATTAACGTAGTATTCAATAGTGCGGACCTTGATCTATACTAGAGAACACACCCACCGACTATCGCTCACAACTATCCACAATTCGTGACCTCCAAGTATCAGGATTACAGGACGACGCCACCGTCAGTCTATATATCTGATATATCTTATACGATTAGAATGCCACATTTTTAAAAAGTGACGCCAGTGAGTGACGTAATCACTTGCGTCTCCGTCCCACAGGAAAGCGAGTATTCTGGGTCTACAGTTACGCAACCGTGATTTACAAGATAATGAAAACCTCTCATTGTGCTCGGGCGGTGGCAAAACGCAGTTCCTGACTGGGCGGAAATGTATGCGGATATTTCGGGACACCCAGCACTGAGACTTGTAGTGGTGATTACAGAGAAGACCCAGTTTCAAACTTACTTCTCGAAAACGCCTAAACCATTCAAAAACACGCGCCCACCATACACTTCCTTCTATTAATATTAGGTTTCGAAATGGTTTTCTAAGTTTGACTTTGATTTTTCTAAACTTTAACAACTCGTTCTCTAGTGTTACGTTCTAAATTTTTCCGGTAAAACATAATAACAATACTAATTGAAATAAAGGTTATGACTGGACGGTGTTGGTTACACAAACAAAACTAATGAATTAATTGCATTCTAAAGAGAACGATTCACAGTAAACAACTGTCGATCAATGGTAGTTGGTGCGTGTGTAATATTGTTCCCTCGAAGCGTCAATCTCGTTATTTACACACACTTCATACATCCACTGTATTTCCAGGCGTTTTGACATGGATATGTCTTAGTTCTGGGGAGGGGGTGTTGGCAATTTGCTCGACCGAAATTTGAAACAATGACGTCAATTGATTAGTGACATCACATGGTTAGTGACATCATACCTTGGGAATAAGAACATCTATTTAGATAAACTGAAAACATTCCCTTTAGACATATCCATGATCTAATATATTTTCTACAAAGAAGTAAATACAAACATTTTTAAAATGGATATGTCTGTTCGAAATTTGTGAGACCAAAATTTAAAACAGTGACGTCATATGGCTATAACGACGGCTGTTTGGAGGAACTGAAAACATCCCCTTTGACATATCCATTATCTAACCTATTTCCCACAAGGAAGTAAATACAATCATGTTTAGGGTACCGTAGTTCATCATTAAAATCCGTAAAAATAAAAATCCAAATTTGTTTCAATAATATTGCTAACGATTTTGATTTAAATTTCATAATTATGGCGATTTGTGTCGCAAATAATACCACACCAACCAAATGCCTGTAAAATGACGGTTCAAAAGTTGTTAACTTAAAAACTTTTTAATAAGATTTATTCAATTTTTTGGCAAAACTTTATGAAACCTTAAATGAAAAATTTGACCAACGCCACTGAAATTAACTTTACAACTGAAATTAACAACTATATAAATGAGTATTTTGAATCATCAGTAAGAGTCTATAAATGTATCTAAAAAGGGTGATTTTAATATTTCTCATAGCAACAAACTTACTCACACACCATATTTCTTATGGAGTATTCATAAATTGATATATTTTCCTTATTTACTGCATACACTATAGTGTGTTACATTTAGTATGTGGCTTAATCTATGATGAAGCTTAATTTCTATCGACTTTGATAGTTAATAAATTAATAATATTTTGCTGAGTCCGCTCTGCTGCTACGGTGGTATTCAATTTATTCAAGGGAGAAAGTATTTTCCGCTTCACTAATACAGTTTATTATTTTTTGTAACGCTATATTGATGTAGGGCATATGCCGTACCTGAGATGTACTGTATAAAAAACTAAAATGTCTACTTAATGAAATAAAAACATTTATTTTTCAGATTGATCTACACAAACTTAAGTGTAACATGTTTCAAAATAAACTGAGTTTATTTGTATAGAATTTCCTATAGGAAAATAAGCTGTTTCTGTGGTCTTAATGAAGACATATATCTGAGACCAAATATTTCGATTAGAGTTCCCTGAACATGCCAAAAATACAGGGTGTTCATTAAAGTTGGGGACAAACTTCAAGAGGTGATAGTACTCATCAAAATAAACAAAAAATTTCTAGTAAACACATGTCGAAAAATCCTTCGTTTAGCCGCTAGCCGCCATTTTGTATTTTATACAAAAAACGTTATATATAAATAATTATTTAAGATACAGCAACCAAACTTCGCACACATATTTAATGGCTAAAGAAAAAAATATTCTCAAATTATTATTAAGTTTGCTTTTATATTTTCAAAATTACGGCGGTTAAAAATATTTTAATTTAAATAACAAAAAAACATTAACTTTAAGAACCGCCGCCATTTTGAAAATATAAGAGCAAACTTAATGATACTTTGAGAATAATTTTCTCTTTAGCCAATAAATATGTGTGCAAGGTTTGGTTTCTGTATCTTAAATAGTTCTTTATATATAAAGTTTTTTGTATAAAATACAAATTGGCGGCTAGCGGCTAAACGAAGGATTTTTCGACATATGTTTATAGGAAATTTTTGGTTTATTTTGATGAGTACTATCACCCCTCGAAGTTTGTCCCCAACTTTAATGAACACCCTGTATAATTCGTTCAAGGCTGTGTAGTTTATGTAAGAAGGTTGTAAGGTGTTTTCGTTTAGGTAGATACTAGTTTGAACGTATCCATCTGATTCCTCTGACATATTTCGGGTTATTTTAATTTGTGCTCGGAAAATCTGCTTACAACTATAAAGCTTTCGTAAATATGGCGACGATTCGCATGCATAAAAAAGGGGAATTGAGAGGATTTCGTAAGGTAAATAAAGAGTTATTTATATTGCAAAAGCTTTTATTTTATTATGTTAGTTATGAGGTTCAGCATATACAGCTACTAGTATTCATGCGGAATATTTCACAGCACGAGAAAGAGGGGGTTAAAATGTGACAGGTATGACGTTGACAGTCCACGTAATTATTAGAAAAGTAAAAAGAAATTAAAATCCAATAATATCCTGGTTCGGGCCCCTACATTGAGGATTTATGATCCAACCGCCTGGTCCACACACCAAGTAAGCATCCTTCTTAAAGGTGCAGCCTCCAAGGTAGGCAGTAAGGAAATATACCAAATTAAAATAATTATTTAAAAAAACTTAACTGTCCATCACCATGGACCTATGGTACTGTAGAGACATGTGTCACATATAGGCCAGCCAGAGGTAAACTTCTCATGACCTGGCAACTGGTTTCTATCTAGAAACCTTTGACTTACCTCTGACTAACGTGCCGGCACCACTTACACAAGTATATCTGGTCAGGCTATTAGAGATTAAAGCCAGCAAGGAATAAAGGCTCTAGGAGGGTTAAGAAGGTACCAAGGTGATGGGGAATCCCTTGATACTGGACATGCAATTAGCTTAACAGTGATGTGACAGATTGTATTTAGTATACCCAGTGTTGATCTCTGAACTTCTCTGTCAAAAACTCACTAGATTGTGACTTAATTTACTAAAATATTATTATAATTCAGCTGAAAAAGGTATAAAAATCCAGAATATCACAAAGTGATTATTTCTCATACAATATACACGAAGTATTGTCAAAACATCAATATAAGCTTACATCGCAACAAAACAAAATGTAAAAGAACCCAGAAACAGTCTAGAGATTTCTTTCCGTACCACCTGGAACTTTCACTCTACAATAGACAAGATAAACGTTACAAATATTCCATTAGCATATGAGATGCGTACATCAGTGGACAGGTCAGCAGGGCCGAGGTAGAAAGTGAAGCATTGGGCCTAACCTGCCCCAAGACCACGTCTGTTGGTCACATGTTGGTCCGCGCTGTATGCCCGGAGTTTAGGAATTATGTCTGTTGCAGATTTCCTATCACGTGCCGCTTAATAGTGTGATCGGACCGCCCTCCTCCGTCATTAGACCCGTAAATAAATTTTATAATCAACAGCAGTTTGAGACACTGTTTAGACGCAGTCTTAGTTCTGCAGTGCCGCTACGGCGTCTCGCTGCATTGCAAGAGTCTGCACGTTGCAAGACCTCCGCCACCTTACATTTTTAGTCCCGTAAAAGAAATTTTAATAATTCTAAAACATGTACTAAATACATGACTTTTAAAACGAGATCGTACGCAGCATGCTGGCGTGAGTAGAGCGAATTTCACAGAACTTAACATTATTCCCATCATAGTAACCTAATAGCACTGAGTATGCAGATTTGCTGAAATAAGAGTTTTTTACATGGTAGAGTGCTTATATTAAGGCTGTCCAATAAGTAAAAACACAACATTTATCAAATTACATGTCAATAACTAAGCGAGTTGTACCTATTTTTCTATTCTCCGTAAGAATTACTTGGAAAATGAATATGTAGGTTTGCTGCTGTAAGAAACATTAAATTTGGGATTTTATGGATTAATTGATAACTTATCTAGATGGACTTGCACACCAATTTTGGAAGAATATAAGTAAATGAGTTATTGATTATTAGCTATTCTCCATAAAATTAACATTCACAATGTATTGTGTTTACCATTTTGAATATCTCGGTAACCAATTGACCTAGAGTGATGATTAAAAATACTACATTGTGTCTTTTAGCTGAATCCAATGGTAAAATTAAAAATTATGTGTTTTTAAAAATTATACATAAATAAATTTGAAAACCAATATTTGGGATACAAACGCCCCTCCCCCAAAGTGTAGTTAATGTAGCCTGATTGCGTTGACCAACGAACTCATCCAAGATGTTACAGAAAGGAAACTCCACCGAATTTTATAATAATCAGAAAATAATTGTGACCGTTATCGTGACGACACATAATATGCTACTATATTAAACATACAAGTAGCTAGCTAGCTACATGTCACCACTGTCACCATGCGGGTCATGTGAATAGCTCTCTTTCCCATGGGAAATCTATATAAATAAAATTAGAGTTTTGTCTGTACATTGCTCAGAATTATTCATTTTTTAATTATTCTTACTTTTCGTGCGTTAAAGAAGCCGAAACCGGTCTTATCTAAATTTTTGTCTGTCTATGACGCTCCAGGAGGCATTTTACGCCGTCTTCTCCGAAAAAACGGGTGAACTGATTACAATGAAACTTATTTCATGTATTCTCTACATTCCAGAGAAGGTTTATAAATGCTTTAAATCGCCCGCCGCCCTTTGAAAAGTAAATAACGAGCATTTAAAAACGCACTTTTACGCGATATTGCTCGCATTTTGATCCAGTTTGTAATGAATAACCTACTGCTAATAATCAGCTGTCTTTGTAGTTTAAACATTTAATAGAAATAAAAACAAACAGCTGTCAAAACAATATTAGTTAGTTTATATTGGTCATTGATTTTAAACCCATTTCGAAATCATATTATATTAAAAAGTTATTTAACGTATAACTAATTATAATAGTGGTATAAATGTTCTTAACTATTTAATTGTAAAGTAATGCTAAATAATAAAGCTGGGTGTTGATTTATTTTCTTTGTATTGATTTGTTTAGAATTTCAGGTTTACATTTTGGTATGATAATCTTTCTTCTTTAAACTGAATCCTACAACCCGTACAAAGGACGGGCTTACTGCTAGTTTGCTAATAAAACACATCGGATTATTTTGAAATCAGAATTTTATGTTTATCAAAAAGGACATTTACGAATAAAAAAGTAGTCAGCCTTTTTAGGATACGTCAATATAGTTTCTACTGTTGATCTGTAGTATAAGTTCATAATGTATCGATTGAGTCGATTGAGTAAATACAAATAAAAAGATTCTGGTACAAAAGATCACATCGATTGCTTGAATTAAACATTGCTCTTATGAGGAATGAGTTAAAGAAGGCATCGGTGTAGTACACTCTCACCACACCGTAGGTTACATGCCGAAGGCCCATTTAAATAGGTTGCTGAGGATTTAATTAAAAAATAAACGGTATCAGTGAACCGACGCATACTTTTCTCCTTTAAAGTCAATCAAAATTACACTTTTAACAACACTGCCGTGGTCCATTTCTTTTAAAAACAATTCAAACATTGATTTTTCCTAAAAAAATACTCAAATGTCTTTGACACACGCTCTCTATTAAAAGTTTAAAGATTTAAAAAGGAATGCTCTACTTCCCCTGATAAAAAAACTTTTTGTGAGTTTTATTGAGTGGTGGAACCATAGGCTGCGTACAAAGTTTCATGTAAAACCTTTGAAAAATAACAAAGCCTTTTGCTTTACCTCAAACCTTTTTCTCGCAGACTAATATAATTCAAAATAATAACTTTTTAATTTTTTTAGTCGGCTTCAATATTCACAATTTTTTTAGACCCTAACCACACCACCACCTGGCTGGGTGGTGTAATGGTTATAATATCCGCCGTCAAAACTGAAGAGTCGAATATGGACCCAGTCGCCATTTGTCTTTGGACTAATTATTTATGATGCTTCCTAAAACAGGTCGACGCTAGGTAGTAACAAGACCGGGGTTGTGACCGTTCCCCATCAAAACGTTAAAAATGCCTCTGGTGTAGAAATACACAATATAATCACAATTAACCAATAAATTTTATTCAGAATCATTAGAAGAATATTTTGAGTGATTTGGATTTTTTATAGTTTAAATAGGTTTTAGATGTAAACTTCCCTTAAAAATGCAACAAAAATACCGTAAAAACATCAATGTATTTATAAAGTGTACTAGTACTGTAATACTGTACTGTAATAATAGTTCTCACTTGGGTTACGATAAGGTACAATGGGCACGATAAAGATAGTACTGTAATAATACCACAATTCATATCTGACCTTTCAGAAACTGGAAAAGTTTTATCTAGAGGTCTAAATATAGATGCACAATGTGACGAAAAATATTTTTTTGGATTCAATGAGCCTCAAAACGGTTATTTCCACACTCAGGAAAAAATGTTTACGAAAATAATATTTTCTCCATATGCTATCGTATTACCAACATTAAGATGAACTGACGGAACTAAATATTTTTCAATCCGTGCTAAATGTCTTTCAATTTAAATAACTCTTAAAGGATTGTATGACCAATAAATGGATCTTTGAGTCTAGTGCATTAGTATAACGGATGCAAAGAGAACAAAAATAACAAAGAAAGTCAAAGGTCTTTGTACTATTTTAGAAACAGGATAGGAAGCATCGGTCCCCGGTTTTGTTATCCAGTTTACATAGAGATGTTGCTGCAAGTGGCTGTTTCCGTTTTGTTAGTTTCTTTATTAGCTTTTCTACTTCATGACATCTGCAAACCTTCAAACTATCCGCCAGGTAGGCCTAAGTTAGTAACTACAGTAGTTCCTTTACAAGATTACGAGAGAGTTTCATTCTACCCAATCGTACGTTACGAATGCTTAATTCGATAGTTGCATGTTTTGTATTAGATACGAGATACTATTGTTTTTTATTTTACGGGTTTAAATTTAAAATTATGGTTCAAAATATATATTATATTTTATATCTTTAAAAGTAATTTTGCGTGATTTAACTACCTTTATGAGTACTTTCTCATTTCTTCTTCCTCTTGCATTTACGTACTTTATAGGTAATCAAAAACAATAAAAGGATATAGATTACGACCCCATTGAAATTTACGGCGTTGCAATTTTTTTCTTATTGGAATTATATTTTAGCAGCCAACAACCGGTACTCTTAACAGCTTGTCGTCCGGTAACAACCCCTTCATGCGAAGTTGATGCGCGTCCACGAAGCGACAGGCCTCTTAGGACCAACGTCCCGTTCCGCGGAGATGGAGACACAGCTCACAGGCTCGGAGTCTGTCGTAAATGTAGACTTCTGGCTCGAACGAATACTTACAAGGTGGAAACCAGATCGAAACATCCAATCCAGGTCTGATTTCATCCATCATTTGCGCAAACCTATTTCCTCCAAAGAAAAGCCTAAGGTTGGACAGCACACTCGTGACTCTTGGAAGAAAATGTGTTTTCCAAACACTCCTCTAGACAATGCAAAATACAGATAGAACGGTATATTTTCAAAGTTAACACTTTTCACCAGTAAAGGTAAAGTAGATTTTAAATATGATCCGATCTTTATCATGCACATCCTGTTATCAGTTAATTCCTTCCACTTCCGGCATACCAATCGGTAACTCGTCAGCTTACTCCACGGCACTGGACAAAGGTGCCGCTGAGGACTTCCGTTGAGAGAAACACTCCACGTAAACCCAGTTCACTCACAAATAATTTGTTCTGACGGTCCTTTCCTTCAGAGTCATCGATGCACTGAATTAAAATTTCACTAGACATTATACAACACTAAGAAAATACTTATCTCAAAAATTGAAAAATCTAGCTGTTTATTTAAAATATCTACTGTTTTATTTATAAACATTTTTGAATTTCCGTTTTTCAAAAACTGTTGAACTGGAGTTTTCCTCTAAAACCCAAATTCAATTATGGGATATTTTAAGGTATAAGGTTATGAATGAAACTAATTAGGGAAAAGGAAAAGACAGGTATGTTTAGAAATATTAAAATACAAAAAATTAAAATAGTTTGATAATTTTGAAAAATTGTTGCAGTAATTGAAAACATTTAAATTTTTATATACGAAATTAATGAACATGAAGTGAAATTAAATATAAAATAAACGGTATCAGTGGACTGATTGATGTCTGTGTGGGGATTTGCAGAGGTCTAGAGACGAATTGCTCAGATTTTTATGAAATTCGATATTAGATAATAATCCACGGTATTTTACATTTTTTGAACAGTCATTACATGTTTAAGAGTATTTTAATCCTAAAACCTCCCCCAAAAAATGAAAATTTCTCGAAAACGGCTCTAACAATTTTGATGAAAATTAGTCCTTTATGAGATAAACAAGACACCACACCCATTTCCTAAAAAAAGCTATGGTCTTTTAAAAGTACAAAAATCTTTCTTTTTAATTTTTCCGCAAAAACAATAAAGGTAAAGTATAATTTGACTATCACCATTAAAACCAGCAAAATAACTAAACAAATTAGTATTTTGAATAATTAGTCAAAAATTCAGGAAAGATTTTTACTATGTTGTTACTAGCCAGCAACCGGCTTTCCAGCTGGTATATATTATATATTAAATATGATTATTGGAACAGATGCACAACGTACTTAACCTGACTGCTAAATCTCTGTACATAAGCTATACTTATCTCCAGAACCGTTAGTCCATAACGGTTATGGACTAAAGGTTCTGGAGATAAGTTAAATTTAGTGTCCAAGGTAAACTCATTGTACATTGTCTGGGAGGGCCCAATGTTATTTTTATGGAGAATATTAAAAAATCAATTTCTCTCTTATTTCCCATGAAACTTGGAATGTCTCATTGTTTCAATATTGTTACTTTATCATGCCGCAAGCCAGAATACCTAATTTTTCACAGCAGAGTCGTAATACTAATAGACTTCAGAACATGGCCAGTATTAAAGTTAACACGCATTTGCGGATTACTTACTGAATGGGGTATTGATTTAACTGAGTAAAGAAAAAATATTTACTTTTTTACTGCAATAGCAGTTCATGAGAGATCTCACTTCTATCAAGTAAAGGGACTAGTGTGAAAAGTTGTGGAAAGAGAATAGAAAACAGGTTCCTCCTACTTGACATGAAATGTTCATAACAATTCCTAATTTATAAACAATGGAGTTTAATAATAATCCTCATTTAAGCTAAAACATTGAACTAAATATAGATAATAAGTCTAGTATTAATGAAGTAACATTTTATAAATTCAAAAACTTATCACATATTATTCTATTTTTGATTTGGAAATTTTATTATTGCTATTTCTGTCTCAGTGATGGTCATTAATCCACTGCATGTGTCCTGAATTGCCTTTAATTGAGTGGGAAAATATATTTGCAAAGGTCACTGCAGTGATACATGTTAGATAACGAAACACTATATAAAATGTTGCTATGAAGTGGACTCAAACCCCAAAAAATCTGTAAATTTACAAAATATATACTTCTTAAGATAACATATTTTGCTTTGATATCCTCTTGTAAGTTAATAAATGTTATAGGCTCAAAAAATCTTTGAAACATCTTTAATATCCTATGTTTAAGTACCCACATTTAATAAATAGAATTGAGTAAAAAAAGACTTTCAAAGCGTACTAAATATAATAGGCGGAAAATTGCCGCCATGCGAGCAGATGAAGGTTAATGACCATAAGGTATTTCAAGCAGACACAAATTTATAAACGGCTAAACGAATACTTCCAATTTTTTTAACTCAGGATATAAGCTGTGACAAAGAACGTACATATAGAATTTCAAAAAAACCCTTGGAGCTATTCTTCCATTATTGTTACCTACTTAATATATACTCATACATTGAATTTCTAACACTACTGGGAACAGTTTTTTTGTTAATGTTATCATTTAGTGCCTAACAGGTAGTCACATCAGAGATTTGTGTTCAATTATGGAGACACCCTATGCAGTAATTACATGATATACACCACTCCCCCTCCTATTGTAGGGCCGCGATGGATGCCTGTTGTGGGAAACCTATTGCAGTTCATATCGCTTCGCAAGCGTCTTGGTTTCACCCACCTCGTCTGGTGCCAACTAGCAGAGCTCTACGGTCCAGTTGTAGGTCTACGACTCGGCCGCGACCTCCTAGTAATTGTCTCAGGATACGACCTTGTGAAACAAGCCTCTATCAGGGAAGACTTTGATGGGAGACCAGATGGTTTCTTTTTTAGACTTCGCTCATTTGGAGAAAGATTGGGTGAGTTCAGTCTAGAAATACATTTCTTTAACATTTTTGGGCGTGACACATTCGCTGTGATGTGTGGCCGAAACCCCCGTTCCTCGCGCGGAGCTACCTGAGTAGTTTAAAATCAACCTATAGGAAAATTCCAAGTGACCCATACAGAAATAGATACTGTGTTATAACAAAGCTGGTCATAGTTCTCTCAGATCACAACAGGTGGCAGCACAATCTACATCGCCAGATCCACCACCTTGATTTTAACCTAAATGTCACCACCTGGATCCGAGGGCCAGGACCAGTAACACTCGGATCCGAGTGGTCTGCAGCGAACGTATTAAAAGGTAAGGATTAACACGTAACTAATAAGTTTTACGTTAAGACTATAGTTATCTTTTCTCCTTATGTTTTTGTTGAAAAACCTATCTCCATCTGAAAAATCACTATTCACACATGCCTACTTGAGGCATGTGTGAATAGTGATTTTTGGGTTCAAAACGAACTGAATCGAATATTTATGTACTATTCCGAATATTGAATATTTCCGAATCAAATAGCAGAATAAGTGTTTATTTTCATGCATTTAGATGATCTTCAAAACTTTTGCGTGTAAACAGCCTAATTAAAAAATGTTGGTAGCAATTGCCTACTTGAGGCATGTGTGAATAGTGATTTTTGGGTTCAAAACGAACTGAATCGAATATTTATGTACTATTCCGAATATTGAATATTTCCGAATCGAATAGCAGAATAAGGGGTTATTTTCAATGCATTTAGATGATCTTCAAAACTTTTGCGTGTAAACAGCCTAATTAAAAAATGTTGGTAGTAATTGGTAGTGTGGGTAGTAATAGCAATTGGAATATAAATACTAATGTAAAAGTAATCATAAAAATTAAAATTTTGTATCATATCATAAATAAAATTAATAATGGAACAACTTTTATGCTGCTCAAAAAGGAAACGAAAGCTGTCAGTTTATAACAAAAATAAAACTATTGACCAACAATGATTTGTTTAAACTAGTTTTTTAACTTGGATTGCATTTTTCCTTGAATCTACTAACAAATAATATTATTAAAATTAGTTTCAATGTAGAACAAATGTAAATTGTAGAAGACGAAAAAAATGGCAAAGGCAAAGCTGTGGGGTTTCTGATATTCTTAATTAAATTTGATTTATTCTCAAAACTAACGAATTTTCAAAGAAATAATGTATTTGTTTGCCTTGTGACTGGTAGAGGCATTGACTTTAGTCAATTGAATCTTAATACCAATATCCAGCAATTGGTGGTATTGACAATTAATCGTTTATGTTCATATCTTTATCCGTCTGAAGTCATGTTACATTTAGTTTTCAACTGAATCAGCTGTATAATGGTATGCTATTTCTGTCGGACCAAATATTGCGATATTCGAAGTTTGAATATTTGCACACCCCTAATATCAAGTCTTATATAAAGACATTCCAAAATAAGAAACTCCTGGCATTTACTGAAAAAATGTATCTCCTTTCTAGTTTCCTTTTTCAATGCATGATTTAATATCCATATTTCCCATCATCGTGGAAACATTCCGTCATAATTGTCATCAATAAGACTGGCAAGTCTTCATTACAAGTAAGTAGTTATCGTCCAATTAGCCCTCTTCCAACCTTGTCTAATAACTAACAAACTATAAGGTGAGTAATTAGGGGTTTTTATAGGAATCTATTGAGTAATACTTAGTTTATTCAATTAATATACAGGAATCTAATCCAGAAACAGTAAGAAAAGGAAATATTAAACAAGCAAAATGTAAAATAAAGTTTAATGATAGAGAGAACATTAACACACTCTTAACGCTTTCTGCGAAGCTGGAGTGTGTTACGCCTCTTCCAGGCGGCGCGGCGGGAGCCTCCCTTGGTCTGGGAGAACCGGTGACCCTTGCCCAGGCCTCGGGACTTCCTTCCTGCTGAAGTTTTACCCCTCAGCTCTCGGTGTTTTTGAACTGCATTCACAATCCAGTTAACCTTAGCATCTCGTCGGATGGCCTGACAAGCAGAACTCCATATTAATTTGACTTATCTTATAAATACTAGAATATAAAAATAGCATTGCGAATTGAATGGAAGGGCACACAGAATTACATAATGGTTCTAATGTTAGGAGAAAATTTGGGAGAAATTTAAAGCACAGTTTATCAGACATCCAAGGAAGATATAAAAATCACAGAGTCTCAACTGATAAGTTGTACATCATCACAAAACCATGCTTCACAGTAAAAACTGATATACTTTTTTTATTATACTTGTATTCCTACTAACCTAAACTAAAATGCATCAAATTACTATAGTAAACCTGATTTTAGGAATAGCCGATACCAAAAAGGAAAGCAAAAAATATTTAAGAGCTCTTAAACCTAGATAAAAGAAGTCAATTAATTTTAGCAAAACCTTTATGCTGGAGGGGTTTAGGGAGGATCGAATATACATTAAAATAATCCTTAAAACCACTGACTTCAAGTTATAAATGAATACTTTTATTGTAAAACATGATTCATCAGACATCCAAGGAAGATATAAAATCACAGTGAATCAACTATGTTACACAAATCATCACAGAACCATGTTTTAGTGTTAATATAAATGGAAACAAATAAAACTAATGCTGTTTCTTTCCCTACTAAGTTATACTATAACTAAAGAGTAACCTGGTTTGGGTCTAGAATTTTAGTTTATTTGTGAGATTTGAAATTACATTGTAACACTAATATTGTACTTTGTGGTTGTTTGTACTTCCCCTCACGAATTCCTCCTTTTCGCGAGAGGAATTATTTTTGAAATTAGGTGAAAGATTAACATCTTTTACCTAATTTCATTAATCATTTATCAATATTAGTAAATATAAATATTATAAAAAAAGTCAGAGGAACAAAATTATTTATTCCATTTCTCTGAATCGTTTCATGTCATGGAATATTACGACCCTCCAAACACGAAGTGACGTAACTGCAAAAATGCCGATTTTGAGATACGCCGGCCACAGGCACATTTTGATGTCCTCCATCACATTACGAAGTGTCGTAACTGAATTCCTACTCGTTGCTGAGATATGCTGACTTTTAATTTGGTCGTAAGTGTTTATAAAGGTTTTCAACAAAACGCGTACTGACGTAAGTTAACTTACGCCGATTTGCAGTTACCGCTATACTTTTTAACACGACACGAAACGGCGTAAGTGCCAGCCATATTATTTAACTCTTTTGTGATTGTTATTTTTTGTTTCGGATTGATTAATAATGCCTGAAAATACATTAATAGCCTAAAATGGATGTCTTAGTGAAATGGGAAGACACAACTCAAAATGTAGCTAGCGTGAATGAGCTAGTTTGGGTTGATAAAGATCCTCCTTTTAAATAAGGGGATAAAGTTAAAATGCTCTTTAAAAATAAGTGGTATGCAGGGACGATACTTTTAGTAGATGACGATGTGATAGAGGGTCTTTATCTTTAGATTATGAGCAGCCTTTAGCTGATTTATTGCCTGTGACTCGACATATTAAAAATGAAGTTAAGGATATTATCTTAGATTCTACATGTGAATTTGACGATTCTGATTTGGATCCTGATTTTCAAGAACCATGCGAAATTAAAAGATGCAAATATTGATCTTACATGTGTCTTCTTGTTTGTAAAACTCGTTGGTCAAAATAGAATTGTGACCACATCCTTGCTGATAGCAGTGGTGATGACAGCGTTGTAGCAAAGCATGAAAGGAAGAAGTTTGTTTAGTTTTTGATCTACAGCAAGTTATATTCTTGCCAAAAACAAATGAAAGTGTAGTCTTTTACAAAAGGCTGTTTTCAGTGTATGATTTCACAATACAGTAAAACCTCGTTAATCCAGACTAATTGGGGCTCCAAATCGTCCGGATTAACGAAAGTCCGGATTAAAACAAATAATCCTAAACGAAGAAAGACAGTGATTTTTGGGTACCCCTAGTATATAATGAAACACCTTTTGCAGATAAACTTAAATAGTATGTATATTCTGAATATAAAAATACATATTGTACAAACAGTAGTTGCATTTGAACAAAAATATAAACTTGGTATTTACGTCTCATACAAAAAATGAGACAGCGAAAATAGACAAAATTACATAGAACATGAGGGTTAAGGTTCGTCCTCAAGTGACTGAACTGGTTTGTAGAAGGAGTTGAACTTCATTTGCCTTTCTTTTGTGTTAATTTCACAATTAAACAACGCAACTAAATCGTGCAGTGCAATTGACCTCTGTGGAGCAACTGACGGCATGACACGAGCAGGAGAAACACAATTGTGTGACTGAGCTACTATTGGCTGACAGTAACCATGGTAACGGCACTTACGCCTTGCGCTGTGACCGCCCGCACTCGGCACACGCACACTCACTCACTCACATCGCCGGGCGCAGTCGTACAGTGACGATCGCATGCTAATAATCAGCGTTCTGCGCATTAAATCTGCGATCCAATGGCTGTCCGGATTAAGCGAAGTCCGTATTAATGGGGTCCGGATGAACGAGGTTTTACTGTATACGACCTGGCAACAAGAGATTGTCACTGTTTTACTTGGAACGAGTCAGTAAGTGGAAGAGGGTCATCTGAAATCGCATCATGCATTTTCAAAATACTCCAGATTGTTCACAAAAACCAGCCAGCTAATACAGTTTCCCTCTTCTCGGATGGATGTGCTGGCCAAAATAAAAACAGCACCCTTCCAGCTGTGTTTCTGTACTTTCTGGCTTAAAGTACTCATGTTTCAAAAATGAGTCTAAGATTCTTTGACCCTTACCATGGCCAGAATGAGGGGGACGCTGCACATAGTGCAATAGGTCGTGCAATCTCCCAGGCTAGAGACTTGTTCGTACCATCCCAACTAATACCCATAATGAAGGAGAAAGCAGCCGTATGTAGTGCACAAAATGGAATCAAGAGACTTTTTAACTTTAAACAGCGTTTAAAAGAGCATCCTCAACGTCCGGGAAGACAATGAAACATCCAGCCCGATCAACTGGCTAAACAGGGTTGAGTATACGGTCAAGAAGGAACATGACTCAACCGTGTTTTTTAAAACCAGTCACTTGGAAAACATATACAAATCCCTAACTTTGAAGAGAGACCTTAACAAGCGTCTAAAGAAACCTGTGGCACGACTCAACATTAGTGATTCGAGAAATATTTTGAAGGAGAAGTTCACGGACCTGTTATCACTTTGTGAGGGACCTGCACCTGTGATAAGAAATGCAGAGTACGTGAACTACTTGGATCCTGTGGATCCTTGCCACACAGGATTAATTTAGGAATGACTGGCAACAAAATGACATTAAATACCGAAAAGAGTGAATTTTTAACAGTTTAACTCCACTTTTTAACTTAATTTTTACTTTTATAATTTTTATCATAATGTTTTTACTTTTTAGCGAATTTCCCATAGGGAAGAAGCTATTACCGTAGGTCTCATGGCAAGACTTAAGCCCGGGACCATGTTATTTTTTCTTCTTTAGGTGCCCAGAGACCAAAAACAATAGTCGTTAAAATTTATATATATATATGTATATATGTATATATATATGTATATATATATGTGTCTGTTAACACGATAACTCTCGTAAAAATGGTCCAATCGAGACCAAATTTGGTAGGGACGTGTATTCCTACAAATGCTCGGACGAGTTCGTAAACCAGACATATCGGTCAATGGGAACGGGTAGTTTGGGGGGGTTTTGTACCCCAAAATGGGGTTTTTTGCGTTTTTCACATGTATTTTTTAAAAATTCCTAATTTTATATTTCACCATTGGAATCAGCTTAAAAAACTACACAATTAAGTTCCTTAAAGTTTTTCTCTATCTCCAACGGTTACCGAGATATTAAAAAATCTAAACACAGTACGTTGTATTGTGGGGCTCCAATGTTAATCAAATGGAAGATAGGGAAAAATTAATATTTCCCATATTAATCAATATTTTTGGATAAAACTTGATATTTAGCTTCATGTGGTTGAGATCTATCCATTTATGCTTAAAAATCATAGTTTATGTGTTCATCATGGCAGCAAACCTGCATACTCTTTTCCGATATTAATCATATAGGGAATAGGCAAACTCCTTTATTTATGGACAGATGTTGATGAAAGTTGGTATAAATGTTAAGATAAAAATTATTCATGGTAGAAATGACTTCTTTCAGTGTTCCTCACAGCAGCTAACCTGCACACTCTTTCCTATGTTAATCTTATGGAGAATAGGCAAATAATTCTCATGTTTATGGATATATTTTTATAAAACTTGTCATATATTATTATTATTGATTTGGAAATTCGCTGAGTACGCAGGTCTGCTGCGACGGGGGTATTTTAATTTTTATCTTAATTCTTAAATTTATAACTTATGTGAATTTTTATAAGTTATTATTATTATTATTAATATATTTTATATTATCTTTATTATTAAAAAAATTAATTATAAGATATGACATTGAAAAGCCTTACAAATTTAGATTTACTAAATTAAACTCGCCTTTTTAAATTTTCTCATACTCAATAAAGGGGTTTTTATATAAATAATAATCATATAACCTGTATAATTAAAGTTTATGTTCAGTTTATAACTTTTTTCCTTATTTTATTATTGATGTAACTGACAAAACTGACCAAGAACACAAAACACGAAGTGGCGTAACTGACCGAAGAAAAGTTTTTTTTTAAGCTACGTCATAATCTTGTACTTTATTATAATATGAATATATACCCTTTAAAGAAAGCCTCTTTAGGTAAAATATTCATAATGTTAAAGTTCATTTATAACAATCTGTTGGTAATTACTAAGGTTTATCCAACTACTATTTCTTTCTTTTCGCTCTCCTGAAAAGTTGGGTTTTTGCAGTTACGTCACTACGTGTTTGGAGGGTCGATTAATATTCATAGCGTTAATATGGATTTTATTAAGTATTCAATTTTTTTTAGTGTACAACCTAAACTATGAGTTTTTGGTGTGTCAAAAGTTAACCCATTGGTGATAAGTTTCAAATTTAAAAACTGGGACTGACTTTTATGCTCTAGGCCTAGCATACGGTTCAGGTCTTGTATCACCATCACTTTTCTCATCACTTACTTCAATTTCAATAAATTCTTCATTCCCTACATTTTCATTGACATTATCATCACTTT
The DNA here is from genome assembly GCA_023375725.1 of Nephotettix cincticeps. Classification (NCBI taxonomy): domain Eukaryota; kingdom Metazoa; phylum Arthropoda; class Insecta; order Hemiptera; family Cicadellidae; genus Nephotettix; species Nephotettix cincticeps. The sequence continues at coordinate 27,601,622 of CM041785.1, forward strand.
CACAGCCACTTTTCTTGACAATATTTCTCGTAATAAAATCATTCGTGATAAATGCTTCATCTCGTGCCGCTATCACAACATACCTGTATTTGTGTTGCATTTGACATAAAACATAAATGTATTTGTACAGACCGAAGGCAAATGATAAATTACGTTACAAACTAGTGGTGCTATCTATGGAGAAACAGTGAAACTACTAGTGCAAAAGAGTCAGTTTCAAGTTTGCTGTTATCTAGGAAGCAGCCTAACAGATAACAGTGAAACTGCTGAATGAGTACTGCCCGTCTTTAGTCCTTAATGCAACTCGCAATCTGAGACAGATAGTCCCGTCTTCAGTCCCAATGGGTTAAAGATTGAGAATCTTAGAGTATTAAAACATATGGTTAGACGTGTAAATTAATATATTTATATTACAAACTAATTCCACTAGACGTGATACGTGTTACAGTGATGTAGGTTGATTACTAACTTAATCATATATTTAAATGGCAAAACGTCACTAAACCATGATTATTCATATTACATTTTTTTAAATAGTTTTATGTCATTGAATATTAAATTTGTTTCATAATAAGTTTTGTTAGTATCTTTCAATTTTTCTGATTTTTTTTGTACAGCCTAAACTATGAGCTTTAGGTGAGTCGAAAGTTAGAAATTTAGACATGAAACACATTTTAGAACGCTCTGTTACAAAACAATATATTGCACCGTTCACAAAACATTCTCCAAAACACAGAAGAGTGACCAGAACACCAGATCCTACTCAACTTCAATCCGAAATCATTCGTTTATTGGTGGATTTAGGGGATCCAGTGCGACCGGGTGTGTATGATCAGTGTGTATTGATGACAGTAGCGTGACGTGCCTGTTTTCAGAAGTTTATAGAGACACATACTCTATTGAAATTCAAGCAAAGTAAGATCTCAAATAGAAAACATTTTTTCGGCAAACTTTGACTATATTTGAGGACGAATCAAAGGCTTTGGCGTTCCGAGATTCACCACCCCGGATCTCGGACCGCCGACGGATCTTACTGTGGCGTTGTGTAAACACACACACAGAGACTGCTCTCTAAAAACCAATGTTTTCAATTCAGGGGGCATTAAAATAGATTTTTGACGAAAACAATATTTTCTCCTTATACTATCGAATAGGGGAGAAGGTAAAAGAGCGCAAATATTCCTCTTTAACACCCCTTGAGTCGCAGACACCAAAGAGAAAAAAGTGGCTTTAGATAATCAACCAATTATTGTACTTGTTAACCTTATCATGATATTTAGTAAGTAAAGGCCATATGAGCAACTGAGCAACACAGGTTATTATTATGGTTCATCAGACATCCAAGGAAGATATAGACATCACAGGTGATCAAGAATGTTCATGGGTATCATCATTGAACCTTAATAACCTTATTCACTTGGTCATTTTCATTAAATTTAACAAAATAAATTTGTATAAAACTGTATTAAATGGGCCAAACACTAAACTTTGATTATTTCCGTGTTAACACACATGTACCAAAGTTGGTTTTGCGTTTCCAGTTTTAGAATGAACTGTAGTTGACAACGGATTTAGTCACTTTAGGGTATGGCTGCTCTGATCATGCATCCCGGGAAAACATTTGGAGGAAATTCATGCCCAGCTTCAGGAGCGAAACGAAGCAAAATGACAAGTTTTAAATGAAAAAGGTTCAAACGGAGCCTGAACCACAGGGAACTCTAACCACAACCATTACGAGGGAGGAGTTCCCAACTCTTCCTTCTCAAAATCAAGAGATATGACAATGAAGGAATTGCAAACATCTTCGATAGAAGGTCCCATCTATAGAGATCGCCGGTCAACATCAACCGGATGGCATCGTTGGCGAAACACCGTCCTCGTTCGTGGCTGTGCAACCTGCGGCTTCAAATCCCTCCTCAAAACAGTGTCAGAAAGACCACCGCCATAAAAAGCAGTCATAGAACTGGCTAGAGAGGAAGATAGTCTCCAGAAATATCTGGACACGATCAAGGTGATAAAGCCGCAGCAAAAAGACAAAAAAATATAGTCAGGACGTGAAGTACAGGATTTTATTCCTTGAAATCAACCTTCACATATTGCGTGTGAGGTTAAGTCAAGCTCGATTTAAGACTTCCCTCCAGTTCTACAGAAGCAGCCTTAGGCTCCCGCACCTAAGCGCCCAGCCTCAAACCCTGCAGTTGGAGGTAGAAAATAAGAAGGCAGAAAACCCTATAGCAACGGAACCGAGACTTAGTTGGGAGGAAGTGTAGGAAGAAACTTCCGCCCCAGCCACTGGAAGAGCAAGCTGGGAAAAAGGAGAAAGAAGCTTCCAAAGATGTTCTTTAAAAAGCGACTGCACACACTTCGTTCAGGACATCAGAAGATACATACTGTGCGCTTTATCACAAACACTACATTGAATCTCGATTAGGGGAAATCTTTGTATCACTTGAAGATGTTTCATGGTTAAATAATTTCAATTATTAGCAATATCAATATGTTTAAATACAGCAGTTTTCTGAATTCCCGTGTAAAACCGTATTAGTTAACAATTCCTGGCAAAATAACAATCCCGCCTATCCTGTAATTACCGGTCCCTGGACAGCCTGGTTCCAGATTTACCTCAAAGGCATCAGTAAATTGCCTAAATGGCCAGTTTAACAGACTAGAAAGTTCACAAAATTGACGACAGATGACACCACCTGTCTGTAATCTACCGAATGTTTGACCGTCACAAAAGCGACAGTCAACAGTTACAGAAAACACATCTTTATTTCACCTGTCTGGGGTAATTGACGTAAGTAATAGTCTTACATTATGACTAGTTGCTAATTTTACATTTACTTTAAAGCAGTGATTAATTTTTAATAATTCAAAACAAAGATTTTTTATGTACCTTTCAAATAGTTTTGGTACTCAAAATTTTAAATTTTAATTTCTTACAAATAAAGGATTTTGTATAAAAAATTAATGTTAAGGATATATTTTTCCAGTATATATATTATGGTATGTATTTATAATTATAGCTCTAACTAATCCATGCCAACAGTACTAAAAGAGCCGGCAATTATATAAATTTTCACGTATCAGATCTAGGGTTATAAGTATATAAGAAATACCTTATGAGCTGGGTCAACACAGATGACTTCGAAATACTTGTAGGTTGAGTCTTGTGCTACCCAGTAGGAGTTGAGAACTCTCAAACCCCCACATCGTCGACCAACTCGCTCCTAAAAGTATAGGCTTAATGTTACAAACTATTAATAATAAAATAAGTCACCTACTTACATTTTCATCATCAGTTGTATAAAAAACCATAATCATCACAATATTTGAATTATTTAATATCTTTTATTTGACTTTTCCAACGCGTCCAGGTTTTTAACGACACAATGTTTCTGGAGGTGGATGAAACTCCTCCAGTTTTTAAGTGATTGCCTAATAATTAACATTAAAAATTGCAAGTTTAGCCTATATCATGTTTACAATAATACTATACTTATCTGTCTTGCATTCATACACAATTCAAACACTATGTTTATAACACAACAAATAACCACAACACTCAGCCCCCAAGCTAGTGGGGCAACACAAGATAGCATGCATTCAGCATATGAGTTGGAGTACTTTTGCCCCCTCCGCCATCCCAGTGGGTGCCACCCAATGCATACCCGCTAGGGGCGCTAGTAGTATGAAGACATTGGTTACATCTGCCAACCTATCTTAAACAAAATATTACAAGAAAAGGAACCTGTAAGATAATAATATAATATGAATAAAGATGTTGTATATCCTGAAACAAAAAAACAAACAAAACAACTACTACCGTATAACATATGATGAATTACGAAATGACAAAACTCTCCGCCTCTAAGCTCGTACGATGGGAACATGGTGACAAACACATCACATGGAATTGAGAAGCAGTATGGCCCCTTCTCCATAAGTGTGGTCACTACTACTTCCATGGAACCATAGGGGCGCTTGCAGTGCTGCGTCTATAAGAAAAATTAAGTCACACCTAAGGCTGTTGCAATTAAAAATGAAAAATGGGGAAACAATAACATTACACTCTGCCTCCAAGCTAGTGTTAACATCATAGTGCAATGTCATTATTCCCGCATTTTAAATTTTTTATTTCCTGCTATTGGACTGGTTTGAAACTAGAAGTACTGTCCCAACTCGATACTCCTAAGCTACCATTCCAGTAATGTGGTTTTGGTTTTATTTAAACGCTAAAGTATTATATTTTCAATGGCAGTGTGCAGATGGGTGAATTTTAAATTAAGCACAAAAAAGTGGGGGTAGTAAAGATAATGAAGGTAGCTAAGAGGAAAACATACCTCGGCAACTGACTGGAGGTTGCGCACAGGCTTGAGCTGGTTCACTCCATGACTCTTAGGCTTGCCATAGGTGGCACCCTTGGGCACAGGGCGTTTGCGGCCTCCACGGCGAACACGGATGCGGAAAATACAGAAGCCTGAAAAATATAAACCTAGTAACTACAAAATTTGTCATAATGAAATATATTTTGGCCCTATACTGATTTTAAGTAAGAAGATTTTATTAAATAGGCCTTCATATAAACACATGATCAAGTTTATTAAGAATGGACTTAGTCCATGTCCATGATAAATATCTGTTAGTTCACTTGATTATTGCCTAAATTGATACCTAACTAACTATACTATTTAACTGTCGTGAAGTTACTATCAAACGTCACACATCAGTGTGGTGTTAGCGAATCTTCACAATTCTGTTAGCACTCTGTCAAAAACAAAACAAACAAGTTTTGTTTGTTTGAAAGGATGCTCTTCATTTTATGTACTTCTATGCATTCACTTAACAATCTATCCCAGACCTTAAATACTAAGTACCTCCATGTCTTATTAGTTAGAATGAATTTTAAACCACTACTAAATTTACAATTAGTACCTATTGCATTCATTGTTAACCCAATTCTTAAAAAATATAAATGATGTCTTGTTTATGTTGCAATAGCACTTTCCACATAAAATGACAGATGGTAATTTCAACTTTAATTTAAAATTAGTCAACCAGTCCTAGATCTGACCTTCTTCACCACTATTTACTAGAGAATAAACCATTGGTTACCAATTTAAATGTTTAACCTCAAATAATTCCATGAGTCAGGTTACTTATAGAAGCAGAAGTTTATTTTTGGGATTAGCAGAGAATTTCAACCTTGACCTTGAAATAATAATTTTTCAAATTAATTTCTTTTAGAAGAGGCTTTTTAGAGGTTAGAGGCTCCAGGCTCCAAAGTGTTAAAACACATTTAAGGAAGAAATGTTCATAAGCGGCATAATTAATATAGTAAAAGGCACTTGTGTTTCCATGAAATATGATTGAATGAATGGGGAGTATTACGTCAAGAGACTAGGTTCATTCTAATGTCTCATCTTTCTCGTTCTCTCCTCCTCCAAATAAAACAAAAAACTCATCTAATGAAACCCACTAAAACTAGTGTAAGCCAAACTGACCTTCTTTGTTCCTGTATCCCAGCCTCCTTGCTTTGTCTGGGCGGGTTGAGCGGGGAGCTCGATGCATTTTAGTCATCTGGCGATACTGCCATACACGGATGCGAAGCAGAAACCTCATAACATCACTCTGCTTCTTGCGGTACAACTCCTGTACATACTTGTAGGCACCCATTTTGATGCCTAATTCAAAATTAAAAAACAAGTTAGGCCTATCTTTGTCCCAGGTTTACTTTTAAAAGATCAAAATGAATAATCATTAATAAAGGACTTAGTTCAATATATAGATCTCATCCAAAATAAATATCCATTTAAATGTTTGGACAGAAGGCTTTCAGTACTTGGGCCTTCAGTAATTATTGTCTCTATAACCACAAAATAGAGAACTGCGAGGCTGCATGGTCTTTTGATACCTTATCCTAAAAGAAGAAGGAAAAAACAACCAATTAATTTAGATTTTAGAAAGTTAAAATCAAAATTTTAGTTTATTTCTTAACCTTACAGTAATTTATGTTTTAAAGACCTATAAAATTGTATGCATTAGATATCCCAAGATTAGTATCTGACCATGGTATCAGTACATTAGTATCGGGACAAGACCATGGTTATTACTGCCAAAAACACGGATATTGGGATGAGCAAATAAAACACATTCCCTGATAAAAAAGCAGTACAGTATTGTGATAAAACAGGGTATCCAGCAAATGGGCTTTCCTAAATTTGCGTACATTTCCTGCATATTTCACGAATTTGACTCACTTTTACCACACTTTTAACATTTAGCAAAGCAATAAATGAGTTCATTATTCATGGTGTTCACACTTAAATAGATAAAACATGTATTTACTGGTGGAAACGTCAGGGGCATCGATGCTATAGGGTCATTCAGATGCTGAGGCTATATTTTTATTCAGGAGCCTAAAATTTTAGGTGTGCCTAGGGAAGGAAGACTGAACTTGTTCCTGTTTCTGTTAGATTGAAATTCCCCGCATAACAGATAGTTTGGTACTTTCGTATTATACCGACCATATTCAAACATTGTATTGGTATATTCCAACATCAAGCGCTCTGCGCAGTTAAGTTAGGAGGGTTATTGATATTTTTATCCTATTAATAATATTTTACTAAAGAAACCCAACATACGTCAGCAAAACCTGAAGGTAAACAATTTCTATTTCGTAATTCTGTATTTTACTTTTTTTAAACCTTAACTGTCCATCACTGTAGGTCTAGGGCCTGTGCGGTGTATTAAGGACAGTGAGGTACCGTAGCAGCATTAGTCACATGTGCTGACCAGAGGTGACCCTCATTATACGACAGAAGTCACCAGCCACTGGTTTTGAACCAGCAGCCTTTGACTTACTAGGCCAGTGTGTACACCTGAGCTACCGTGCCGGAATCTCTGCGAAGTTAAGTTAGGTTGGTTATCGATGTAGTATACCATCAATAACCAACCTGATGTAACTCTGCAGAGTACTGATGAAGAAAAATACATATCCAAACACTTGAACTAGGCCTATCCATTATCAAAAATTATTTCAATATAAATACAAAATAAAATAATCGTTATAATGACCTAACCTAAACTTCACTAAAAACCTTGACGTATTACACAAATTATTATGATAAATGAAAATGAAAAACCTCTCAGAACTGATACATCAGAAAACAGTAATATTTTTTCTTATCATATTTACTAATCTTTACAACAAAAAAACTGCAATACACACAGTTAATTATTACTACCGGTGCCAAACTATTCATACACAAAGAAAACAAGGGCAGAAGCAAAAATAGGACTCGTTCAGTCTGGCATTACGTAGATGGTGAACAGCTGATTACAAGACAGACTCCTAGCATAGATATTTTTAGTCTCCGGAACTCGTAAAAATCGATAATAACCGATACAGATTAAACGTTTAACGCACTTCACATCAATATATATATAACTTTGACAACTTTCCAATATCAGATCGCAAGTCACAGCATACCACGTTGCAATTCATTCCCAGTTCAGTAATGGCGGACCTACACTGTACGTCGTGGACTGTTGCAGGGTTAAAAGTTGTTTTTTTACTGTATAAGACTAGTGCTTGTTTACTTTGATGAGTTTAGATTGATTGACTTAAAGTGATATATATTAGTATTTGACAAAACATATTTCTAAATTCATGCCGTATTATAGCCTTTATTATGATTTTGTATTATGTTAAAATATTGTTTATTTCTGTAATATTTTTGAAAATGGTTCATTTTGACTTAGGCCTGAGTCTGTAGAAAGTGTTTACTACGTTGTGGCTGGAGGTTGGACTGCAATAAATGTGGAAGTGTTGTTTGTAAGGGGCATGGGCATGAGTTGTTAGCTACCACTTCCGTTGTCTGACATGAATGCAAAGATCAAAGCCTGGAAGATTCTCAGTATGCTGCTAAATAAGCCTAAATTAGTTACAGAATATAGCGATAATCCTTACAATTCAATTATTTATTCAGTTACAGGTCTTAATAAGTTGTTATTTGCAGGTTCTATTTTGAGAACTATAATCATTAAATTAATGTTTTATTACATCTTAAATGTTAGTGTTTGCTGTTAAGTAAGTATAAGTACAAGTAAGTAAGTATAAGTATAAGTACATCAAATCAAATAATAAAGTCATTCTAGGCCTAATTCAAAATAGTTAGTTTTTAGAATAAATGTATAAAAAGGTCAAACATATAGCAAAATACCAAAATGTTTGATTTTACCTAACATGTAACCGTCAGCATAACTGTTAAGCATGATCGATAACAGGTTAAGAATGCTGTATGCATATCCTATTTGAGTAATTAACATATCACTGTGGTAACAAAACAAAATCCTATCCTAGTAACTATGTTACATCTAGGCCTACCCAGTAGCCAATAACCAATCATTTGATTGCTATTGTAGTAGATTTAAAATAAAATATGAGGATAGTGAAAAACTGGCACCAAGTCCATAAGAATAAGACATTTTACAATTGTAGGTTCAACTTCATGGCTTGTTTGAAAAGGCCTAAATGGTTTCAGACTCTATCTCTTTGTTTAAATTTTAAGAACTGAAAATAAATATGATTGAACGGATCTTGAAGTATTATAAAAATCGACAGGTAGGTCTTAACCCAAAATGTGATTTTTAATTGAGTAAATAGCTTATTATGATGTCTCCTCAAACATGTGCTTGTGCCACAGTTCCATGGACCATATTCTGATGACAAGAACCATTCAAAAATAAAATACCAGAACCTTAACCAGAGAAATTGGGTATGTATTTAGGTCTACCGATAAAATGAATTACGATAAATGTTAGTAAGGTGAACTAAAATATCCCTTTCTCTAATGAAACAATTAGTATAGAGTCTTACCTACGTCTCTAACCTAAACACCCCGATTCCTGCGCCGGAAAGAGTAATGGAAAGTAACGTGGAAGGAATATTGAGAAAAAAGATCATGGAACAGCATCAATCGTTTGAGCAAAGAGGAACAAATAAAAATATAATATATAATAATAAATAAAACAAGAGGTAAAAAATAATATGAATATATGTGTATATAAAGTAAGGAGTTAGAACAAAGTTGACTATGCAAGAAGGATTTATCTTGTTCATTTACTAAGTAAGATATATTTAAAAATTTTATTTGAGGGTAGCATTGAGGGTAGCTTCTCACAGGGGTTAGATTATTTAAATACACACACACACACACACACACACACACACACATATATATATATATATATATATATATATATTGCCATGAATATATATCCTAGACTAGTCATTGTAAAATTAATGTAGTTAAGGTTTTTTATTGAATTGATATTTCATGGTTAAATTTTATTATCTAACTTTTACAATGTCATAGGAATAGCTTTTGTCGATGGCTCGTTCTATCAAGAACAGAAGCGTTTCATCCTCCGTCATCTCAAAGAACTTGGATATGGAGGAAAATCAATGGAGTATCATATAAATGAGGACAAAAATCAACTGATAGACTGGTTGCAACATCAGGTTGTTATATCAAAAAAATCCTCATGCTTGTTTTGGTAAATTATAATAAATATTCAGTCAGTGTTAATGCCACATTTTCTGCCCCAAAATAGGAAAGAGATAAATGTATAGATTTAACAAAACCATGTCCCCGCCATCACTTGAATGAGGAAATAAAGTAAAGAGTGAAATTAATGGGAAATAAAGTAATAATTATTGTATTTTGAGATAAAACAAATCATTACATTTTATAAATAGGTTTTCAGCTATAAGTTTGGCTTCAGAGTGAATAAGGATTCAGGAACAAGGAATAACACTGTCTAATATTGATCTTATAGAGAAAAATCAATAACTCACTTATTTACTTAAATGTCCTTCAAAATTTTGTACACAAGCCCATAGGTAAGTTATAAAATTAAAACCATAAAACCCCCAAATTAATGTTTCTTATGGCATCAAATCTATGTTCTCATTGCCAATGTAATTCTTATGGAGACTAGGTAAATTGGTATAACTCGCTTAATTATTGGCGTATGATTTAAAAAAATTGTGTTTTCTTTAGTTAACAGCCTTTATATATACCATGTAAAACAACCCTTATTGCAACAAACCTGTGTACTCAGTACTATTTCATTACTATGATAGGAATACTGTAATAAGTTTTATGAAATCCGCTCTACTCACACCAGCGTGCTGCCTGCAATCTCATTTACATTTGAATTTCCATAAGCTCAACCTTAATTTTTTAGATTTTATTACAAGAAACACGGGATTTTACTGGACATTGGACCTATCTAGAACTTATTTTACTCAGATATAAGTTATTTCCAAAATTTAATTAAACTCTGAAGAACCAGTTTTGAGATCCTTCTGCAAATATACAAACCTTGCTTGTATTTAGTATTGGATAAAATATAATAATTTAATGTGGTCTTAATATACACACAGACAGGCCCTGTGGACATTCAGGAGATATTTGATGTGTCAGTGGTAAACAGTTTATGGACAATGATGGCTGGTCGGCGGTTTGCACTGGATGACTGTCGCCTGAAATATCTGCTGTCCCTTCTGAGAGAAACTTTCCGACAATTAGATATGTCAGGGGGCTTGCTCAACCAGGTTCCTGCAATAAGACACATTTGTCCTACACTCTCCGGCTACAACCAGATAGTTCATCTCATCAATAGTATTAATACACTGCTAAAGGTGAGAGATATTATGGTTTTATTTTTTAATGGTTTTTTAATGAACATACTGTAGACTTATTGAACTATGTCAACTTTGAATTATTGTATAGTAATGTGGTAGGTCAGGGGCAATATGTTGTACCAGCAAGTTAACCCTTCTGTACCAGCTCTATGTTGGCTGAAGATACTTTGTTTTCTCTGATCGGGTGGGCCACAATTATTGTGGCCGCTGCTACTTTCACAGTCAGGTCGGAGCAACTTTAGTTTATTTGGTGTCTTGAGGTCGGGTGGGCTACTTTAGTGACCAGTAGTCCTTTCTCTACACAGTTGATTAGGCCGCTTTGATGGCCCTTTAATCCTAGAAGTGAAATAATTACTAATATCTTCTTGAAATATTAATTATAAAAAAATAAAAACATAAAACATGCCCCCCCTTATAACCACAAAAGAAAAACAGGTGATTCATGTGTCTACCACTGGTACGGTACCTTAATGTCTTTAATTCACTGCAAAAGCCCTAAACCTATGGTGATTGGCAGTTCAGGTTATTTCATAGAAAAACCCCTGAAATAAATATTTCTAAATATATGTAAAATATTCAGGGCCAAAATATTCTGGCTACCGTACCATAATCGGTTTAGTCAGCTGCCTGAAAATTAAGTTTAGGGTTTCTTAACATTGTGCTATGTACATATAGGTTACGTAAATCCTTTGACAAATTACATGAAAACCTGACAGTAATTGTCACATGATAATGTCTTTCCACGTACCTCCATATTTAGTTTGGCCCATAATCAAGGATGGCTCTGGGATTTTGATATTGGTTAGGCATCGGTGGTTAGGGGGGTTCCCCCCAAGAAAAGAGGGGCCCTTGCATGGAAATTGTTTTTAAATTGAACCGCAAAACAGTGAGTTTTAAGGCCATTTTCCCTCATTCACGGCTTATGTATGTAAAAATATGAAATGAAGGGTTATTTATGGGATATTTAATAAATTTTTCCTGAAAGTTGATTATTTTCCTAAAAACTGGTAACCCTTACTTATTATAATGTATCATTACAATAACTATAATGTTAATTTATTTATCAAAATAGACGGAAAATAGGCAAATAATGAACAAGTCTCATAAATCTAAATTTTTAATGCACAATTTTTATTTATTTTAATACAAATGTCAAAAATGTCATTAAATATCTCATTGCATAACATTTAGTAGAAATTACTTACAGTCAAATGTATGAATGAGAGTGATAATTCTATTATTTTACCACAAAATAATTGAAGAATATAAATATTTATTTCATTGTGGAATGAAATGAACCTTATTGGTTCATTTCATAGAAGATTTATTATCTTCTATTAAAACTTGTATGGTAATAAAGTTCTCTTTGATAAGAATTGCAACCTTAAGCATTTTTCAGCAGCAACGAGAATACATAACACAGTAGATTGTAGCAGTTTAAGAAATTAAGAAGTTGTACCATAATTGTTGGTCTATACAGTAGTTCATAATAAGCCTCATTGAAGTTAAACTTCTTTCGCCCTTCACTTCTGGTTTCTTTAACTTCACGATAAATCTGTCCATCTCAGAGGGAACCGACCACTTTAATCACATCACCACATATCTCACTGTATAAATTACATGACACAGGAAACATAGTAACTATGCACATACGTGTGCAGCCGACAACGGACTGATGATGTTATCCCACAAGACAGACAAGTTATGATCCGATGCAGCAGGTGTTGGGGAAGCCACGCACTGCATTGTTGTTATATTTCAACCACCATTTTGACAATGTGTCCGAACCACAGAGCTCAATACTTAATACTGGAGTCACTAGTCCTGTTTAGATATTCTATAAAACAAAAACACCCTCAATCCAAATGGTTATAAACAAAAATATCTGGAATATATTTTCCAAATTTTTGCGTAGGTAGCTGTCTACCCGCTAAAGCCACCCATAAAGATGGATAATTTCACTCTAGATCTACTCCAATTCTCACAAGATCATCACATACAAAGGAGGTTCTATTGATAGTTCAACTTAGTACTAAATAAGTACTGTATAGTAATAGAGCAGAAATGTAGTTCCAAAAATAATAATGATAACCAGATAAAAAAAATACAAAATACTCAATGGCTTTTTTGTATGCTAAATCTTATTTTCTAACTAATGCTAACTTAATTTTCAGGAAGTAATAGACGAACATAAACATACTCTGAAGCCAGGGGTTGTCAGAGACTTAGTGGATGCTTTCCTCCATGAAATGATTAAGCAACGCAATAAACCACATTCCTCATTCTCAGGTAACAACTTGCATAACTCTCAGGTAACTTTAATGCTCAGGTACAACTATAGCTTGACTACTGTTCACTTTATTATTTAAATCTTCTCCACCACAATGAAAAAACTTCACAGTGAAGTCTAAATTCAATTTATAGTAAATGGTTAAGAAGAGTAAAAAATGTTTTCATGGAAAATAAATATAGGTTTATTCCATGGAAGGAGATTTGAAAGGTTGAAACTCGATAAAATGGAAAATCTTTGTCAGGAAGGTCTTGGAATACTTTGATTTAACCAAGGTTGTAGGCCAGAATGGGTTAATTAAAAATATTTTAAATTTGAAGATACCGGTATGTCAATATTTTTTTGTTCTTAACCTGCTATGTTTAAAAGGAAGTGATGTGTCTTTTGCAAAATATTCATATTCATAAAGTTATTGTGCATATTATTTTATCAATATTATTTACACTTTTTTTAGAAATAACATTAATGTGTTTTTCATTTAAGAAAATCAGCTAATGATGCTGCTACTGGACATGTTTATGGCGGGTTCGGAAACCACCAGTAATACATTGGCTTTCGCAATTTTCTTCCTACTGAAGAATCCAAATGTTCAGGAACTTGCCAGAAAAGAACTTGCATCTGTTTTGGAACCAGGAAAATTACCTTCACTAAACGACAGGTCAAGGTAATGTTAACAGCAATCTTACCCTTCTTAAGCCTCTGGTACTGTGTCTTGTATTTAAGGTATGTTTATCCACAGTAAAAAATTGGAGGGGCACATTCAAATTAATGTGTTTAGTTATAAACTTAAAAGAAACATTGTGTAAATTATTTATGTCTGTGAATTTAGAATTCATTTTTAGAATGTACTCAAAAATATATATAATTATTGCCTTATTATATTATATATAAAATAATTGAATAGCTTACATTATATTTTATGATATGAATTGTCATATAACTTTTCTCTACGACCATCTCAAAATGTATCAGTAAAGATACTGAAAGTAACATCATTAAAAGGCTCATTATTATACAGAAATTGAAAACCGTTGCATTATGAGTTCATAACGACACAGATTTTTCATAATGATACAGGTTCTAGACCAATCAGAGCTCAGCATTTTATGATAGTCATTATGGATACAATGAAATGCAAAATTTGATTGAAAATTTGGATTGATTTATCCATAAAGATGCACTTTAATGGCTAACCTCAAATGTGGATTTTGAACCATTCATAAAATGAGTAATTTAAGCAGTGAGGAGTTCAATTTAACTCCAGAAGAGATAAATGCAAAAGATAATGTTGTAATTAACAACCTACTACCTGAACAATTTAAACCTGCATAGTAAAAAACATATAACCCGTTTTTAAGTGGAAAAGTGAAAATAATGTGTTTTATTTTCGGAAAATATTTTAATAATGTATTTTGATGAATAGTTGATTTTAAAAGTATAAATGTTGTTGATTGTAGATAAAATAGTGTATGCAACGATTGTATTATGTCTTAAAGCCACTCGTGAGATATTAACATCGCTAACTTTCATCTCACTCGTGACTTTAAGGCATTCATAATACATTCGTTGGATAAACTATTCAAATCCAATGGAGGTTTATCTAGGTAAGTCTTAATGGCTTTCTTTAAACCATATTCCATGTAAAGCTTAATATTTCTAAATTCCTGTACAAACACGACTTTTTAGCTTTAACAGTCAATATTTTTACCATTTTTTTTAGGGAGAGGCGGAAGAAATGCTTTATGCACGCAGGTGGCCAGCTTGTAGTGTGGAACTCCCCTAAGAAGCGGGGTTAACCACTAAAAAAACCTCTACTCTTTAGGTTTCTAACCTGGAACTATTTGTCACATTACAACAGGCTAGGCCTAAATTTGGCTTACGCCTTTGGGGCTCACTCCACGTCCAGGCATTTTTTCTAGGTGATCTGGGCCTCTTTGCGATCCAGATCGCTTTTCTTCTCTAGAAGGACGCCCTGGACAAACTGTGACAAACAATCCCAGTTTCCCTCGTCCTCACTGATCTTGTGGCATACTGTGTCCACCGTGAAAGCACCAAGTTTTCGTGCATCCTCCAGACGGGGCCTTTCCCAACGGGGGCAGCGGAAGAAAGTATTTAATATTTTTATCATAAGGATTAAATAACAGTTAACAATACAAATTGGTTAACACTTTCATATTGTCTTTTAGCCTTACCTATATTGAAGCAATAGTTATGGAGACACAGAGACTGGGGAATATAGCACCAATCACACCTCCACATCGTGCGAAAAAGGATACACTTTTAAATGGATTTTTTATTCCTAAGGTGCGATAAATGCTAGAAGTTTCCAATCATTAGAAGACTATCATACTTATGTTTTAGTATAATCAATTTTTATATTTGTAGTTTTACAAAACTACACAGTATTTAAACCAAAATAATTTTTTATACATTTGAATAGAAATGGAAGATTCATATATCAACACAAATAAAAAGCTTAGAATAGACATAAATAGAGAGAGGCTACACTAACCATTGGCGGATCCAGAAGAGGGGCTGCAGCCCCCTTTGGCCTAATCTGTATATATGGACAAATAACCATGAAATAATAAAATAAAAAGGTTTTTCCTTGGAAACGTACAAACGTGTTCCTCTTACTAAAATATGCACATTTAAACCTTGTGTTTTTTAACTTATATTAAAAAAAAACAACATCAAACCATTGCAACAAGTTTGCTGGTTGGTGTAAATCAAAGTGGTTGATGTTAACAGTACGACGGCCGGCGAACGAATGTTACTAATGCTAGTAATGGCTGGGGAAGATTATGGTAGGACTACTAGTTTCCTTAAATGAAGTGACTATTCCCACGTCCAAGTGTAGATACCGATACTCGGGTTAGGTTAGGTTCTTTGTATTGTTATAAAAAATATCATCAACCATTTCGGCAAACGAATAATCTGTACTGTCCCTTGATACTAGTGTTTCTAAGAAAAATAAGAACTGGAACATACTTTGACATTATGTGGAACTGACCTGTACGGTTAGGACGCACATCTGATGTGCGAATAGCTTCTGCCTTCTATACACTTTGGTAGATTTGGAACATCTTGGTTTACATTTCAATCTCATTTTTGTATTATAGGCTATCTGTTTATGTTGTTTTGAATTTGATAACCATTTGTTTACGGATTGAATTTGCAAACTGTTACTATTGAATTACACGTTGACGTTTTTTATTACGTGATATTTTTAACTTTAAGTTAATTAGGAAAATTTAGTTTCATTTTTACATCCCCATTGTGTATTACATTGAAATTGAAATGTTTTGGTAAATAATTGGTTCCTGAGTTCCTCAAGTGTTACCTATGCAGTCTATCACGTAACAAATGAAATGGATTTCTGTGCAGCTACACCAAATATGTGTAGAATCGTATATACATCTATAACATTATTCAACTAGACCTCAGAGCAGACCCCCTTCCTGGATCCGGCTATGACACTAACGTGCTTTGTTTAATGACAGCACAATGCTTATATAGTGAAACCAGAAATCCCTCAAGCCTATACTTCGTTTACTGCATGTGTGAAGTGAAGCCCTGCTAAAATATGTCCTCTCTTGTTGTGCAATTTTTGAGACAGTGAGTTGTGAAGTTTTCTGCCGATGCAGAATGGTTTACTTTCATACAGCATTACAGTAGGTGGTTTGCTGGTAGCACCTAGAGCTCATAATTTCTGCTGTTGTGATGGTGAGTCTTTATTTTTCTGTTCTATTCACATCGACTTCATGAGTCTACATAGAGACTATTGTTATGATTTTCTGTGCTCTGAAAAAGCCCTGCGGCTATCCAGGTGGTGTATAAAAAGCACCTTAAAAAATATATGTGGAGCTTCATTTTACACTCGAAAAGAACAGTGAACACATTTGGAGAGAAATTGCAACCCATTACATACAATCAGTTGTGTCTAATTAATATTCTATCAAAAAAGGAGCTTTTAGAGCCCACTAATTCCATTTGCATGGTAAAAAACTGTTTTACTGTTTTAATTACAGTAATTTTTTATGCAAATAGGACACTTCAGTGATGGTAAACATATTTAGTGTGCACATGGATCCCTCACACTGGGAGAATCCACACCTTTTCAAACCAGAACGATTCTTGGACAAAAAAGGCAAGATAATTCAGCATGAATATTTCATCCCTTTTGGCTTAGGTAAGAATGTAACATCATCTCAATAACTGATATAACGTAGCTATATTTTTATGGCATACTAGCTGAACCGGCGAACTTTGTAACGCCTAACAGTAAATACATCTTAACTTTAAGACTGGCAATGTTCTGGAGTCGAATAGTATTACGGCTTCGTTGTAAAAGATTAGATATTCTGGGTGGCGGCATAGTAATAATAATAATAATAATAATAATAATAGTTAATAATAATAATAATATAATAATAATAATAATATAATAATAATATATAATAATAATAATATATAATAATAATAATAGTTAATAACAATACTGAAAAGATAAAGATTAGATTAGATTATTTGAAATGGCGACCATACCACAAGGTAGGTATTTTAAGCCAAGTATGAATGAGGATTGAATGTAAGATGATTGTGGCGCGATCTTGTAGTCTTGTTACTGACTAAGGCTGACATGTTCCTTAGACAGGACTGTTAATTAATAGCCCAACAGCCGAGGGCAACTAAGGGACCTACAGTTTAACGTGGAATCCGAACCACGCCCTCTGAATTACGAATTGGTCTAATTATGAGGATAGTCTTTTGTGAATTAACCTAGTATTCAATAGTGCGGACGTTAATCCACACAAGAGAACACTACTCCCACCGACCATCGCTCACAAGTATCCACAATTCGTGACCTCCAAGTAGCTGGATTACAGGATGTCGCCACCATATAACATTCCCACAATAAATAAATGCATCCAATAAATGCATCTGAGTGAATTGATTCACAATTTTCAAATTCAATGTAAACTCAAACCAAACCTAACTGTAATACGGCTTTTATAGGAAAGATTAAATTTTCCGGAATTTTTTGTTCTTATTTAACATCTGGAAGCTTTATTCCCCTATCATATCCGGATTTTTTGCTATCTGGTTCAGCCATCGACACATTAGTCAGGATATGAGAGATTTTATTGTACTTTTATGCACTAAAATAAAAAATATTTATAGCGATTCAATAACAACGTGTTCACATCGTCTGCTGTGAACATATGTTTACACATATGTCTCAGAGCTGTCAAAACTTTGAAATACCAAGTGACTGATATCAGAAGAAAGATCAGAATCTGCCGTTAACACCAATTTTAATCTAATTACTATAATTAATCAACTAGGGCGAGTTGATTGGCAGTCACGGCGGTGGACGCATAGACTCGGCCGAGCCAATTGGCAGTTGGAGGGTTAATGGGTACGGTAGCTCAGGAGTAAAGCCTAGCCCAGTAAGTCAAAGGTTGCTGTATCGAAACCAGTGGCTGGACATTCTTGTCAGATCTTGACCTCTGGCTAGCTATGTGATGATTAATGCCGCTACAGTACCTAGCTATCTATAATTCACCACACATGCCAGCTAGGCCCATGGTAATGGGCAGTTGAGGTTTATTCAATAAAATGAATACTAAAAAAAATATTACTAGTTTAAGTATGTATTATGAATTCAGCAATTTCATTGATGTTTTCAATGAAAACATCAATAATTCTTACTTATTTCAGTAGGAATTATTGCTCAATGAATCATTATTTTTACAGATTTTGGGATCATAAAATATAAGTTTAAAAAAGTATTGTTTATAAGTAAATCATTTGTATTTTCAACAATATTATTTTTCAGGCCGCAGACGTTGTTTGGGAGAAGCCTTGACAAAACCGAGTCTTTTCTTATTTTTGGCATCCTTGTTACACCGCTTCAATCTGACACTGCCCCCGGGGGAAGTGCTACCGAACACAACAGCTATTGATGGTGCTACTCTCTCCCCACCACATTTCAAATGCTTATTAATTCCTCGGATAGTGCCTAAGCCTAAATCTTAGTTTTAGGTATTGTAATACTGCAACATAACAGAATAGCATTATGTACTCTGAGGGTTGTTCAAATAAATTGCTCCCTTGAAGTTGTTCAATCATTTATAATTAATGAATAAATGAGTCTTTAGTAATGAATGAGATTTCGATTCCTTTTCCACGGATTTATCCAAAGGTTGATTAACTTAAATGGTATTGTTTGGAAGTTATTGCAGGGATGGAGTTATTCCATAATATAGTTATTTCCATTAATATTTATGAGCATGGACGGATCCAGTCAGATCAAAAGGGGGGCTGCTCCGGGGGGTCTGGTTGAATAGCCCTAGTCGAAAAGGGGCTCTCCACCGGACAAATTTTAGGTTATTTTAATAAGAAGAGTGAATAAGAATAATTGTTAGTAACTTTAAGTATCTAAATACTACTTGAACAGATATGAAAATTAAGGTTCCATTCATATATCTTTTACCTAGGAGTTGTTATATTCATTACGAATAAAATTATAAATATTTGATACAGTTCTTTGTTTGAAATTCATTATTGGTGATTGGTGGATTTATGATATTTAGATTTTT
The DNA here is from genome assembly GCA_023375725.1 of Nephotettix cincticeps. Taxonomy (NCBI): domain Eukaryota; kingdom Metazoa; phylum Arthropoda; class Insecta; order Hemiptera; family Cicadellidae; genus Nephotettix; species Nephotettix cincticeps. The sequence goes on from CM041785.1 coordinate 27,621,231, forward strand.
AATGCGGACATTTTTCATCACGATTTTAAAACAAAGTTTCACGACGTTTCGGGATCTGGAATCTGATCCCGTCCTCAGGTCAACTAATATCTAAAATATAACAAAATTAACACATAAACCAGACTAAGCCGGTATAAAACTGAAAATATAAAAGTATAAAGCAGTCAAAAAAACTTCGAACAAACAATTCACTAACCATTACACCCTTAAGAAACAAAACACGTCCACTTGCATAGAGACTCAAAGACAACTGAATAGGAGTGGGCGTGTCCCACCGGAGCCGGAAACAAAATGGCCAAGGCAAAAACCTGAAATCCAGACAAAAAATGTCTAACAGATTTATTTATTTATTTTATTATCATTAGTAAATTTTTTATTAATACAGTATACAAATTCATCCTAATGTACATTACAAATATTACAATACAACATAATCTGCTTGCTGTGTATAAAGTTAATTTAAATAAGCATAAAGTTAATTTTGTTGTTAAAATTTACTGTAAAATAATTTTTTTTGCAACTTAGGAATTACAGTCGACTCTCTCTAATCCGGCGGTTTTTAAATATATAATTTACAGCCTGTATTAGCGTACAGTATCTACATAAATCACATTTTAAGACGATTTTAAAGCATACTTTCTCAAACATTACAGGTTTTTGTTTCCAACTCACTGGATCGTAGTTTTTTGTAACGTTGATAAATTAAATGTGTCACCATAAATAAGGAATGAACATGAAATTTTAAAGCACTGCAAATTGACCCTCTACAAATCTATTTCACAGTGTGAAAAAAACAGAACTTTCACTTTATATTAATAAGATTATCTCAAACGTATTTACTTTAACCTAAGAATAATAAAATTTTTGGCTTTACAATACTGAACATATTATTAGAAATCTATCATTTACTTCTGCATTTTCGCTTTGACTGTTTTCTTTAATGCATCATCGCGCCATTTCCTCATAAACATTACAACCACAGCTGATCTGTTGCTTGACATAGAGCAATTACCTGCAACTGCATAGACGCAGTGCAAAACTAGAGCTTGTGTAGCACCCCGATCCTCTGTCTATATTTAACGACATAAAAATATAAAAAAAAACCTAATTTAATTCCGCAGAGTGCTGTATGTCGGCAATATTGGTAAAAAAAAAAATATTGGTTATAGATATATATTGGTTATATCAACATAACCAACAAACACTCAACCGCACATGCGCTGACAAAGGGTCGGGGTGCTCCGCAACGTCTAGTTGGAGCAACTGGCAATGTAGTTCCAGTGCTGCCCTCCCATCTCCACGAGCCAAAATTCCTACACCGACTTGCCATTTCCCGCTTCACTGAAGATCTGCATCGAACGTAATTGTAAACTAAACTGATGTGCGTGATGTTATTTATTTATATTTAGACCAGAAATAAACAGAAACATCCAAACCTGTCAATTTATGCCATTAGAAACGCACTGACGACTCATTTTCAAGAAGTAGTCCAGACTATCCGTCCTCTGAACCATCCGATTCCGGACTAGAGGGAGTCGACTGTATTATTCTCTTACTCTTACCGGTAATTAATATTTACTTTACAAGGTATAAGGCCTAAAATCATGTGGTTCTTAGCGACAGTGAAAGAGGAAAAATATGTAATTATTAACAAAACAAACAATAACAATTTTGAAGGTTATTATTTACAGATATAAGAAAAAGATAAAATAAATTAAAACTACCCAACAATACTTATAAATTGCTAATTACAAATCTTAACTTCACTCTTGTCTGGGTGTTAATGTAACATGATACGGCTTCGGTGACAAAGTGATTCCTGGAATAAAATCAAATTTGGGAGGATCCGTTCCGTTTTTTACTCCCACGCAAAAGTTCCTTAAGATTCCAGTAAAAAATAAGAAGATAAAATTTTTTGCAAGAGCTTCACCAAGACATCTTCTTTTACCTGTAAAAGTTACCTGTATTAAAATTCTGAAAAACAAAATCCACAATAAAAAAGATTCACTGTAAAAATAAATTTTATTCAATAGCCTAAATTCAATATTCTATTTGGTTCTTTTTAACACTCAAAATAATTTATTATTGAAAAATTCAGAACCAAAATGATTTAAAATATAGATTAAATTAAAAGTCTAAAACAAAATAAAATATCATATTTTACTATAGGCTATCTCTATGTTGATTTCAACTACCGAGGGTTGTAAATATTATGTTAATTTGTTAAAGATATTAAAAAGGGTAGCAGCCTCTCTAACCTATACTATTCCTACCCACGTAGAGTTGAGATTTGTGCGTGGTAAGTATCAAATAAATATATGAGGGTAAGTGACGTAGTACTGATTTTAAATAATTTTTTCTACGTACCAATATTTATTTATTGTATTATAATATTTGAAAAATATATTTTTTGGTCTAAATTATGTGTTTTATAACGAAACGCTAGAGTTCGATTCCCGACCATGAGCAATCCCAATTTGGCTTGCAAATGTGTGGTATTGCGGAGTGGGCGGCCCACCTTAAATAAACGATGGCTGGCTTGGGTGGAAGTTGACTGCATTTGTAGGCTTAGTTGGGATTGCAGTGGACACCTGTTTTGCTTTTGTGGTTAATGGTTATAAGAGGGGGTATGTTTTGTGTTTTTGTTTTTTTTATACTTGATACTTTAAGAAGATACAAGTAATTATTTTTATGTTACAGTTAAAAGTAAAAAGCTTACCACTTCTAGGGTTAAACATATCCATGATCTAACCTATTTCCCACAGGGAAGTATGTATTTCCAATAAATTTCCAACACAAAAATAAAGAGGTTTATAGAAATATGTGTATAGATAAATTATTTATAAATGTTTAATTTGAACAATGTAATAATTATGTAAAGTTACCGCCTACTGTCTTCTAGACTGGAAAACAACCCAGCTATTATTTATTGAAAATCGCCAATTTTCGCCATTTGAGATGTGTGCTTGGAATTAACCTAGCGTGAAATTTTCATCCACTTGATCAGTAAATTATATTGATCCATCAGTGCTATAACTATTTAGTTGTAAAAAATTAATTAAAGTTTATAATCTTGGCTTTCAGTTAACATAACAATTATTCAATTTCAGGATCATTTTCAACTGTTTATTAGTGATTGATAATGGCTTTTCAAAATGAGACTATTATAGCCACTACCACTGTAGATAATACAAACCGGCACTATTATAATCGCTGTGCCATTTTTTTAAAACACTGTCATATTTTCCACAACATCTATCAAGAAACTATATTTATATTTCACTCAGTTCAATTTCTCTCTCACTCGTTTGTTAAGATAAGCGCCTTGTTAGACATAACATTCTCGTTCTCACCTAATCCAAATTGGTACATTTCATCCATAAGTTTCCTATTGGCATTAACCATGAAGCGATCAGGATTGAACTTGTTCGGATCCTCCCAAATAGACTCATCGTGGTGGACTGAATGCAAACTGAGGAGAATTGTTGAGTCCTGTCGACAAATTTAATGTGAATCAGGTAATCCACCATACATTGATATTTTATTAATAGCATAAGCCAACTACACATTTAGAACAAAAAATAACTGAATAGAGTGGGTGTTGTGTGACTTACATCGTCATATAATTCAAAATCCATTCCTTATAAAAATATAGTTAGTTTTGTTAAGATTCACTTTGAAACATTTGTGCAATGTTATATTAAACTTATAAATTTATGCTTATAAATTATATAGTTTTCATTTTCATAATATATGATTTGAAGAATTTGAGCAATAGTGAAAAATATAATAACATTGATTTACTTTTTAACACTTTGAGCACTGACTCAGAAATATTGAGCTGTTCATAAAATGCTGGCCATTTTTGCCTTTTTCAAAAATCATAAATTAAAAACTAACAGAGCTGTAAAAAATACTTACATTGTTGATTTGATACTTTTTCCTTTATCATATGATATTATAATTCACTAAATTTTCTAAATATTTTAAGTCATAAAAACACATATTTCCGTAATTACTTTTGAGAAACAAATCAGACCAAGAAAGAGAGGTCTACAATAAAATACCTTGTTACCTCCAATGTGTGTCCTGTAGACCTAATTGGTATAGGACCAGTCATCATATTCCGAGATTCTTCAATTTGTTTGCTCCAGCACATCTCGTCGAGTGGTTTCTTAGGGTATAGGGAGTGGCTGGGTAGGATAGGTTGTGAGTAAAAATGTTTGTATTTACTTCCCTGTGGGAAATAGGTTAGATCATGGATATGTCTAAAGGGAATATATTCAGTTCATCTAAACAGCTGTTCTTATTCTTTTGTATTAAAAATTCAATACAATAGCTTTAGTTTTTTCTATGGAAACCTGTTACATATGTTTCATCTTAAAAATCAGCAACACCCCCCCACCCACAGAGCTAGACATATCCATGTCAAAATCAGATAGACTCAAGTTATGTGGGAAGACCATAATAACATTTATCCAATAAATGGTCTTTAAGTTTTTTTTTAATATTTTAAGTCTTCCAAATCCCTGATTGACAAAGGAAGCTTTGAGAAATACTTAGCCCCAATATAACCAGGTTTTGTTTCTGAGAGTTTTAAGTTATGTTGTAAAGAAGGGTTCTAATTGCGGTTTCTGGTGAAGTAAGAATGACGATAAGCCTGTATCAATTTATTTTCTTTGGCATATATGATGACTTCGAACATGAAAATTCATGGCGCGGTTAAAATCTGCAGCTATCTAAATTTTTCCCTGCATAAGTCCATGGGCCTTTGCCCACACATGGATCTGATAGCTTCTTTTTGAATGATGAAAATTCTGTTTAAATAGCATTTACTTGACAAGCCCCAAAACACTATTGAATACCTCAGTTGACTCTCTATCAAACTAAAATAGGCTAATTTACACAGAGAAATATTATTTAAGGAAACTAAGTATCTAATGAAAAAACATTTGATGATAAAAAAGAGGCTAACCTGTCCATGTGGTCAGACCACCTCAGACCATCGTCTAATCTCACCCCAAATAGTCAACACAATCAGAACCATCAAGAATATCTTCATTCAAAAGAACTAATGGAGGCTGTAAGCCCTCCCTCACATGACTTCTTTTATTTCTGACACGTTTTTATGAAAAAGATGATTGGTTTTCTTAGAATTGATGTTTAAATTAATCCCAGAAAAATAATGACAGAGCACCAAGCTGGCAGCGTCATAGTCATATGAAAATTGCACAAATGAATATTGAATATATAGCCTACAAATCCTTATACATCCAAACAAACTTTTACCGTCCCAAAAAGCATAATAACTTAATAAATTAGCGATTCCATCATAATCTAGCCCAGATGAGCCCATGTCAACGAAACATGAACATTTTGAACAATGGGCAGACGTCAGTTGTAAGACGTCCGAGTTTTGTTTGCAGAGTAATATAGCGCAAGCTATCTATCGGTATAATATTGAAACTGTTGTGACTATTAGCACTCCAAGCAAATAACTACGTAACTAAGACAAGCAGAAACCATCATGAGAATGTTATCCACAATATTATTGCTGGTACACAACTTACTAACCTTAAAACAGCTACTCCGTAAAATTATGTGATCCACATTCTTGGCAAGTTTCAGCGGTCTGAAAAATATGTGGGTAGCACTCAAGGTGTTAAGAAATTTACCCACTTCTTGCTTAGTACTTGCCAACTTTACATCGACAGGCAATATTTGTATGTTTACAGATGCAATTCAGTTTTCCCTGGAAATTGATAGGACTTTTGTGATTTTTGAAGTAATAAACTACTGTCAGAAAAGAACTCAATAGAGTTACCTTGGGTATTTTATAGTCCTCGAGTTCTGTGTCACATAACACCCGTCGAGGGCCTGCCACTGGCACGACATGCAAGAACCTCTGTGACTCCGTCAACACTGCCTCCACAAAAGGTAAACTGGAAGAATCAATGACAAAATAAGATCAAACTACAATCGACTCTGAAATTAATATATTTAAAACAAAAAGTTGAGTATAAACATGAAAACAACCCAAGGTAAATCAGTTCTATAAAAATAATGACGAAAGTTCAAATGAAGTTGTATTAAAACAGTGTCTTTTTTGTTACAATGTACATTTGGTAAGTGGCTTAACCTATGATCGAGCTTAGTTTCTACCAATGCAGATATTCATAAATGAATGGAAATTCACTGAGTATGCAGGTCAGCCGTTATTTATTCTGGGGTATTTAATATTCAGGGGTATTGTTGTGTCTTTATAATGTCACAAAAACATAAAAGACTCAGGTGATGATTTGCATATTTTCAAGGGCCAAAAAAGCTTTAAATGAAACTATCAGACTCACTGAAAAAATAGAAAGCTATTCAATTCAATAGGTTCGGATTGATTATATTGATTTTCAGTTCCTACTAGTAGTTTATTTCTTGTACATTATTTATATTCAGTTTATACTGTGGATTTAATGTAAAGTGTACCTGATTTTGTCTTCAAGAGATGGATACTTTCTGTCTCCCAAGACATCTTTAATTTCCAAGTAAACTCTCTCTTGTATATCTTGGTTTAGAACCATATGTAGGAAAGCAAATGCCAACGTATTACTGGTTGTTTGTGAACCAGCAATGAAGAAGTCAAGACAAACCATTATCAACTGTTCTTCTGGAAAGTGTATATTTTTACTATTAGGCTACTTATTCCTACACACAATGTAATGTAAAAAAAATACCAGTGCAGAACATCCAATACTATAATACGAGCAAGGTTTGTATATATATATATATATATATATATATATATATATATATATATTTGCACACGGATCTCGAAAACGGCACCGAGGATTTTCTTTAAATTTTGGAAATAACTAATTTCCGAGTAGAAAATAAGTTCTAGATAGGTCTAATGTCCAGGAAAATTCGTGTTTTCTTGTAATATTAAGTTTAAAATCTAAAAATTTAACATTACGCTTATGGAGAATAAAATGTAAACAATACAAACCAAAACAGCTGTTTATAACCGTTTGACAGTTCTTGATTGAAGACTGCGGGGAACAATATAGAGGTTATGCATTAATATTTATTTTATAAATTAAATAAATGCAAAATTATCAGGTTACTAAAGAAATTGGAAAAACTTAAGGATAGCTGTGCGAAATAAAAGCAGAAAAAAGTATTTCCAAAATCTTCCGTGTTTTGATAGAAAACGTATTCGTTGTATTGCTTGAAGCCACTGTAACAAACCAATTAATTTATGTAAATTAAATTTCTCTTTTGCTTTTCAATCCTCATTCCGTTTATAACAAAATCAGTTGATCACAGGCTAATAATAACGGTATGGATAATTAGACAGTAAATGATCGGCTTTGGCTAAAAGACGTTAAACGGCATCGCTCAATTGACTAACGTCGTAGCCGAGTTGTAGCGTGTCGGCCTCAAGAACTATAGGCCGCGAGTTCCATTCCCACCAGGGGCGATACTTTTTCTTCAGTGCTATATTAATCATGGTGTATTAAATCGGTTTTATTTCAACCACATAAATGTTTTCATTGGGCAGTAAATTTGTTTTAATTTTGCTAATTAACTTGTAAAAACATGTCTTATTCTATCCGAGCAAAGCTCGGTTACCAGGTACTAATATACTAACGGTTACTCCTGTAACTGCTTGTAAGTAGGCTGTAAATTTGTAAAAATTTTTCAATCTATTGGTTACTGAATTAAGTTTTTTTCATGGATTACCTGGTTATTTTAATGAAACAATTTTATCTGTTAAACAAATTTTACTTGAATATCTTTAACAAACAATGGTCGAATTCATATGTAAATTTCCGAAAAAGATAAAAATTATATTTCAATAGAACTTTTTAGGTTCAATGGTTGAGCATGTACGCCCAGAGTTGAAATGAAAGTTGAAACTCCATCTAGGATGAAAGTGTTCTGTATAACGCTTGTATTAACTTGGGTGTCATAGTAAAACAATTTTTGGAGGGGTGAGAAATGTACAAGAATTGTACACCAAACTGTTACAATCTTCAAATTAACATCTGAGACATGCAAAGCTTTTGGAATATCAGTCTTATATAGTTTACAGTAGCTGTATTTTATGGCAAAATTTTCACTAAAATTTTGTTCCGTAGTAAAAAAGTTCAACGTAAAAGATCAACACAATTTCACAAAACACACTAAACAACAATGTCGGTATAATGTTTGTAGGCACATTATCACATTACGACATCCTAATTGGCTTTTCACAAAAAATATGTTTATTTATGTGTATAAAATAAAAGTACTTTCTACAATACCTGTAAAGGAGGTTGAATGACCATTTGATGTTCCTATTTCATTCAGATACGCGTCAATAAAATCTCTTGTTTTTGAATTGTCAAAGCTCTGTTTGTGCTCATTGATTGTTTTCTAAAGCATAAACCAAATTTAATTTTAATATACAAGGCTATTTACATAATTCAACATATTCATAAATTGATAATATAATTATGAAAATAAAAATATCAAAAAAATTATGTTTATTTTTTTATTAGAACAACTATTTTATAAAGAAAAGCTTTTTTCTTCAAAGTTTGTATTAATTATTTGACCAAAAACCTAAATACCCATTCCATTATTTATGCTGATGACTTGGAACTTAACTTTCCGATCATGAAAACTTGATTTATTAACAAGAAATTTCCCAACAAGCTAAGACAATGGCTCTAGATTGGTTCTCAACAAATATACTATATGGTAATTTGGAAAAGACACTGTGTATAACATTGAGTTTAAAAAGAGAAGTCAATATGGAATCGGTCAAGCTTTTAGGAAAAAATATTTATTCAGAATTGAACTGGTCTGTTCACATCAAATTTGGTTGTAGCAAAATTTCGTTTTGATAGTCTTAATTATTTGAGATTAACATATTTTGGCCCCTTTCAGGCACATATAATATATGGATTGCTTGCATAGTGCATAGGGTCACTCACCACATATTAGTGACATCCTATTGCTTCAAAAAAAAGCTACTCTAATATTGCAGGAGCTGATCATTTGGCACACTGTAAGCCACTTTTTACAGAATACAAAATCTCTACAGTAATTAATCTGTATATCTTTCAAGTTCAGGTTTTTGCTAAAAATAACTTAAATATGCCTTGTACTAGGCAAAATATTCATGATCACGATACCAGGGGGGGAGGAAACTTGGAAATTATACTGCATAGCCGCATACCGCTCAACAAAACTTAGTTTAAATATTTCTTTTAAACTAAATGCCATTTACTTTTTTAATAAGCTGCCTGAGAAAGCAAGAGAAGTTAGTCTGAATAGTTTTAAGTCCGTGTTGTACAGCTGTCTATTAGAAAATCCTTTTAGCAAATTTCCCATAGGGAAGAAGCTATTTATAAATTAGATGAATTCTTGGGAGCACGAATCTGTATTTATTTTTAATACATTGATGTTTCATTTTATTGAACATATACTGTATTACTTTGACTTGTCCTATTTCTGTATGAACAGGTCAACAGAAATAAAATATTCATATTCTTAATCTTCAAGAGGGGAAATGTAACAGCCAAATAAATTCATTATTTAGATAGATGGGGATTTTCTCAATTTGTTTGTTTGTATGAACTTATATTTTACATAAACCTAGTAATCTCAATAAATTTAATTTCAGGAATTCATATATGCACAATCTCACCTCAAGGAGAGTTTTTAACTCATTATTCAATGAACAGATCAGGTTGTATCCAGACCACTCAGGGGCGATGTAAGCTAAGAATGGGAACTGGCTGAGAACTCCACCCGACATGTCAAATGCTTTACTCCTCCTCGCCATCAGCTCCAACAGTCTGGTCAACTGCGGGTCGGATGGTAGGAAGCGGTGACCGGCTGTCAGTGCCCAGAGAACGTTCAGCACACAGGGCGCCAAGTGATCGCTCAGAGAAACGTCTGGTCCTTTGGTCCTTAATGTATCTAACAAATCCTGAAATGACAACACTGAAGTTAGGCGATTTGTTTGATTCACAGTAATATTTAACTGTGTGAAAATAATGTGAAAGTATCCTGTTTCAGTTATATACAAGGTTCATTTTGAAAGAAAATTTTGTCTCCAATATTGGTAGTTCCACACATAAGAGACAGTTGGACATCAAACATCAACACCTTGTTTTCTGAATTCAAGAAATGTTTAAACAATTAACGAGCTGTTCTTTATCTGTATCAAAGCCAGTGTAATTTATTTGATGACTATGAAATAAATTACACTCATAACACTCGGATCATCACACAGGTCTAGGCCTGTTACAGAGCCCAACAACTGTGTCACCCAGCTCCTTACTACTTTTGGGTCTAGAAAGACTCGTGTCCACTTAGCTGACTTTGTGCCGGGCAGTCGAGCCAGGATGGGTAGCCGACTCAACGTCCTCCTCCCAGAGTTTGCAGGAGTCCGTCTATGTGAGTCCGATAATCTTGAGATGTTCCTCAGTGGGCCATGTCTTGTCAGAAGCCTCACCAATAGGCTGATGTCCCGTTTGGAGAGCTTTGCAGCTCTCCTTTATGAACGGTTCAATCAGCATCTTTGACTGCTGTTTTTCCAGATGCTATTTGATGTGACAAATTGAATAAAACAGGTCCCAAAACTATAAGTCAAGTAGTTTTTTTTATAAAACCAGTGTACAATGCATGAAATTAGAGTAAAAACACATTTTTTACACTTGGCCACAATAGCTTTATTATTTTACCAATAAACAGATCAAAATTCAAAATAAAAGTTGTAGAGAATTTATTTCTGAACAAAATAGTACAATAAAAGTATAGAGAAGGTGAATAAATGATAGATTAAAATAATGTTTATTCAGTACAAAACTACAAAAGTTTGTAGTTTTGCAGGCATTGTAGGCCTAATGTAAAACAGGATACTGAGATGTTTCCATTCTGACTCGTTCGACGAATTTGCATTCCCATCCTGACTCGCCGTTAGCCATTCTGACTCGCCGTTAGCCATTCTGACTCGCTGCTGCTCATTCTAACTCGCCGCTACCCATTCTGACTCTATGTTAAATAATATTACATCTCTACTGACAATTGCTGAGTTTGACTAATTTAAAATAGGATTGTATTTTTGTCGTAACAATAATGTAATACTGTATTTAAATTTTTACTTTAAAAAATTAAATTAATTTCTAATAATAAAACATTACAGTACAACTTTAACCAAAAATGTTTTGTTTATGTATCCAAAAATGAATAATGTATGTTATGTAATTTTCTTTTTTTAAATTTGTCAAAATGTTTAAATTTGAGTTGAGATTTTTTGATTAATACAAATCTAGTAAAAATCATTACCAAAAAACAGATGTACACAGATCGTTTTCTTAAACACCACTGGTCACTAGTCGGGCTACAGGGGTAGTGTATAACACCCCCGTCCCCATTTTATGCTAGTTTTAGATGCAAAACCAGGCCGTATCGATGATATGCATTCATCTTGGAAAGTAGAAAGACATACACTGTCGCTACAACTGCCTGGGTGGGATTTGTTACCAACCAGTATACAGGGACATATAAGAAATACGATTAAAGGAACTACTAAGATATTCATTGAACTGTCTGCGGGGGGAGGGACCTTCTTTACCTAACAGATAAAATTAATATAATGTATCTTGGTAAGTATTAAGACATACACTGTCACTACAACTGCCTGGGGGGGGGGATTTGTCATCGACCAATAAAACGTATACAGGGCCGTACTAAGAAATGAGACAAAAGGAACTACTAAGTTCAATTACAAGTCTATATGCTTAAAAAACTCTTACGTTTAGGTGAAAAACTATCGTTCGAATTTCACACCTTTGGCAATGATTTCTTTTGGACTCCCATTTTAAAATTAACATTACAAATTGTTTAGAATTAATAATGAATTCAAAGTAATGAAATGTTGATCTACCAACAAAAATACTTCAAAGAAAACTCATTTCTCAAACAACCCTTTTATTTCCAGTTAATTTACTATGTAGTCAAATACTTTATGTTTCTTGCCTTTATGATCATCTTCTATCTACTTTAACATTACAGCTGTTTTATAATGGTACTTATGACCATAAGTACTCATAAAAGAATAATATGGATTAGCAAGATCACACACAGATTAGAGCCCCCTACTATGAATACTGGCACCAATGACAGTTGGGAAAGCTTCATCTACTCAAGCTCCCGCCACACAAATATGCCATTATAACTTTTTCTGCCTATTGCCGTGCCATCTGATTTGGTGTTATTAGAGTAATGTGTTTTATTTTAATAAGGTACCGGTATTAATTTATAAGTTTAATAATAATGCCATATTTTTTGGCATACAGCTGAAATAATATCAGCTGTCAGTTCATAAATATAATGATAAATATAAGTTTTAGTCCATCTACCTAAAAAAGGTTCAAATAAGCTGTACCTTTTTATGTCATACTAATGGTGAAGTCATTATGCCATATTACTAGATCCAAGAGCCAGATAAAATAAAACAAAATTTTGTAAGGCGAATCAGTGATTGACTGATTAGTGTAGTGACCTTCACAACTGCAAAAGTTTTCCGTGATTTCTGTGCACCTACTTGTTATTAGTTCTTCTTCTCTTTAACTTAGATGGCTCATATTTGGCTGTTTGTTATACAAGCTAGGTTCCCGAGTTGATACAAGCCAATATTGCTGAGATTAAATACTACAACCATCATTAAAAAATATTACAATATATTAGAACTTATGATTTTTAATTTACAGTTTTACCTTCAGCTCTTCAATAATCAGAGATTCCATATGAGATTTACCAAAACCAAGACTGCGTAAATGTTTCACTGCAAAACTTCTTTGCTCTTGCCAAAAACTTCCATCAGTCATTGTTATTCCTAAAAAATAACAACAAATTGTTTGACTTCTCCAATACTGTAACAAAGTACCTAAATAAATGAAATAGTTTTTTAAATATACCAACTTAATCAAGGTTTTGCTTTACAGAGTAGATACACAGCTTACATTGTTATGGATTAAGAGAAAATGTTTCATATTATGCTTGATTACTATAATGCAGCATATTAGCCCTCCCTAATATTTTGAAACATATCATCAGAATAATTGGAGAATCTAAATATAGGTATAAATTGATTTTTGAGAATTTTTAATTATAGTATTTAATACAGTACCTAGTAATAAAATGATTCTTATCAATTGTGTTTTATATATTTGAAAGATAAAAAATTGGTGTGGACTGATGCCTCTAGGTGTCAAATGAGGCTACTCAACCTTACATAAACCGGTACTCTCATATTATACCGACCACATTCAAACAATATATTGTATATTCTGACATTTAGCGTTCTGCGGAGTCAAGTTTGGTGAGTTATTGATATTTTTATCCTATTAATATTATTTTACTAAAGAAACCCAACATATGTCGGCAAAATCGGTTGCATCACTGTATTTTCCACCGGGTCGTCTTTTTTTGTTTAATATCTTGGGAATGTCAAGGTCGTGAGCTTCCTAACTTCTATACCTTCAAATAGACTTGTACACTGGCCACTTGACTATACTTCACCTCTTTCCTGTATGTCAGTATTTGACTGGAGTCTGTTTACGGCCTATACCTGTGGATTCTACCGTACGTGCCTCATGACGTTTGTGTGATTTTATCCAGCGATATTCAAGTGCTTTAATGACTTTTACATGCTGATGTACATCTCAGAGAGGAGAAAAACCGCCCATCACAATAGGTCTAGGGCCTGTGTCTGGACAGCAAGGTACCTTAGCGGTATTAGCTAACCAGAGCTGACCAGAGGTCAACCCATGTGCTTATGATGGCACAAGATGCCGGCTGCTGGTTTCGATCCAGCAACTTACTAGGCTAGAGCATACACCTCAGCTACTGTACCGGTTCTCTATGGAGTTAAGTTAGGTTGCTTACTATGAATATATGTATACTATCAATAACCAACCTGACGTTTCTTATATTAGCATCTAAAACAGAGTACAATTCATATTTTTAAAACAAGATAAACACTGTTTTTGTTGTTACCTTTTCTACTACCCATCGTCCTAAGTCTAATGAAATAGCTATCCGGTCTGGCTTGAAAATCCTCTCGAGTAAAAATTTGCTTCACCAAATCTTTTGAAAAGACAACAACAAATAATTCACCTCCTAACTTTAGACCAAGAATAGGAGTTTTGTATGAATTGGCAAGATTATTGAGGGCATTGTGAAAACCACCATAACGAATACTTAATTGCTTTATTAGAGATGAATTTCCAACAACTGGTAGCCAGGCTGGACCTGAAATAATAAAAATATGTATAATAATTGTTTATATTTGTATATTTACACATATATAAAGCTATTAAAAATTGTAATAAATTAAGTATAACAAACTATATTTTATAACTTTAGAAAATAGCTTCAGTTCCACATCAAATGTGTAACTAAAGTCTTATGTAATGGAATAACTTTATCAATAATTAACTTAAAAAATAAACTGACCTGGTGGAAATCTTGAAGGTCGTCTTATTTTAGTCAATATTACATGTAGCAGAACTAATAAGAATGAAATTATGCTTAATAAAATCGATGCATCAAACATTATCAGCAAAATGATTCGTGAAGTAGTTTTATAATTTTAAAAATATTGAAAGCTAAGAGATACAGTGCAACTGATAAATAGTGGACCGGAAACCGAATCAGCAGACAATAGCAGACAATAGTGAGGCGTTAAAAAGCAAAAGCAAAAGTACTAACAGAGTAAAATAGCAACAGAGTTTAAAAAATATTCTGTTCAATTTGACATTATTAAAGAGCACATGATTTTCATTTGATTATTACAGCTTATTACCGCCGTAATTTCAAATACATTTATATTCTTTAGAATATTGTATATTTTAGCTTGAGTGATATGATTTCAAAATTTCAATAGACAAATTTAATGGGATTACCCTATTTATTTACACACATCTAGCAGATGGGTTACAATAATTTTACAATAACAAATTTTGCTGAAAGAAAAGCAGAGCGTTTGAACTTGGACGTACAACCATAGAGCACAAATTATATATTACTTTCCTGTGGGAAATAGGTTAGGTCATGGATATTTCAAACAAAGGGAATGTTTTCCGTTCCTCTAAACAGCTGTCGTTAAACCACCCCCCACAACACTAAGACTTATCTTATACTTTTACTTTATCCATGTAAATTAAAAATACTGTTATTACATTATAACTAAACACTTGTACTTTTATTTTATACAAAATCCATTAATGAACGTCTTCCAGTTCATGCGAAGTATTTAAATCATTATTTAACTTTAATATTATTTTTAACCGCAACTAGTACACCACCTCCCCTATTCATACCTAAAACGCTTTCATCCCTATACTTTCTATACACAACAAAATCATCAGAGAACAACTCTGAATAAAATATAGATGAGTTTAACTATGTCTCAGTTAATGCAATAATTTCGTTGGAGTAAACAAGTGAATTTAAACGAAGATGGTTTGTTTTGGATTTCAGAACACCAACATTTTTATGATAAATATTACTTATAGAGTTTACTGACATGCTCTTCACTTAAATAATATAATAATAACAATATTAAATAGTAATAGTAAAAATGATACTAGTAAGCGATAACAATAAATAAATAGCCAACAACAATAAATAAATAATACGAAAATTGTAATGACTATGAACATGCTGAAATACCTCAGCCATAAACAGTTCATCGACGATCCAGTGCCGCAACCTCTGTGATGTGGATAGCTCTTGTACCTTGGCCCTTCCTCACAAACACTTTCCCAGCGCTCGTGATCCAGGCAAACTTGTAGTTAGAAATAATAAAGTGGTAGGGTTGGTGTTAACAAAAAAAGTGTAAAAATAAAAAGTATATCAACAATATAAAATCAAAATCCACGTATTTGAGCAATTCAAAATAACAAATCACGAGAAAGTATCAAACAGCAGCGAGATACCAAAATAAAAAATAAGAGTTTCAATAAATTAGAAAAACTATTTATGTTTTATTTAGGAAAAGCTACATTGTAAATAAATAAAAATGTTAATGATTCTGACTTGTAAAAAGTGTGAATATTGTGAAAAACACAATTTCTCATTCATACTTGGCTTAAAATACCTACCTGATTAGGTTGCCATTTCAGTAATCTAATCTAATCAAAAGTAATAAATGTCTGAATGGTTTACAATATAGAGACGATGCATTATAGATGATAAAAGAACACTATTTTAACTTAATCTATGTTTTTATGGAGTAATAGTACTTACTCCATGCTAAAACATATGTTGTACTAAGTGGAATTGAAATAAAACAAAGTAGCTGAAAGAGTGATTTTGATTGTTTTCATTATGTGATTTCCGTCTGCATCCGAACCGAAAAAAGTTTGAGGTTAAGTCATGTGCATTGCAGTGTGTTGGCGGTGTAAATGAATATGTATTTTACATTTAAATCGACATTATTAATATCAAGTATATTATTTTTAACTCGACTTTGAAACTTATTCCAACAATAGATCTTGACGTAAAACTGTTTTTCTGTAACAACTAACTAATTTCTATTAACATGAAAAATAAACCTCAACGTCATAAAGAATCCAACACTTTTAAGGTAAGTTTTAATTTTTTTTGAATTATTAAATGTTGTCAACACTCCGTATTTACAAGTCAGATATGAAATCGATTAAAATATTTAATAATGGATCAATAATTATTTGGATAAGTTTATTAAATGTTTTCAGCAAATTTACCATAGTGAAGAAGCTAGGCTATTACCGTAGGTCTCGTGGCAAGACCTAAGCCCGGGACCATGCTACTTTTTCGTTTTAACCCTCCAGCTGCCCATCATTCTGGAATGCCACCTCATTTTTGGCCATTTTTCAGGTTTTGTTCAAAAATATTGCCGGATTCCGGCGAATGGCAGTCTAGGGGGTGTAAAAATTCGCCAGCAGGTTCGCCAAAAATGGCAGCTGGAGGGTTAAGGTGCTTAGAGACAAAAAATAGTCTTTGATGTATAGGTATGTCTGAACAATATAACACTTATGAAAATAGTCAAATCAAGACCAAATTTGGTAGAGATGTGTATTCCTATATTTCCTTGGACGAGTTCGTAGTCAAGATATATAGTAGTCCGTAGCAGCAAACTTGCATACTCAATACTTTGATAATCTTATGCAGAACAGGACAAAATCTCTAATTTATTATCATATTGGTTAAACTTGTCGTATATTATTATTGATTTGTACATCCACTTAGTACACAAGTCTGCTGCGACTAGGGTATACATTTAAATACAGGCCTAAAGCCCATATCAATTTTTAAAATTTTGGTTGTTTGGGAACCAGTCAGTAGGCTACCAAAGATTTTCACTGCAGTATGATGGATACACCAGAGTCCCGTTAATACGAACTAATTGGGACCGATTCCTGTTTGGATAACTACGTCGTCCGGATAATCTGGAAAGGCAGTGTAAAGTTGCATTTAAAGTTCTATAAAAATCCATTAGTTTGGAGTCAAACTGTGTAGGCCCTATTAAGAAAAAATAACTTCAAATCAAATCAAATCAAAAATTTTTATTATCGCAAAAAAAATATACATATACAGTTTTTACAAAAAGTAATCTTAACCTACTGTACAAATAAGAAAGAAAAAGAAAGAAAAATAAACCACAAAAACTGCATACAAAAAAGATAGTAGGTTAAAAAAACAAAAACGTACGCGAAATTAATTTCCACATAGGAAAATCCCGTGTGTGGAAATGAGTCGTATTTATCACCGAAGAGGAAAAAAATGCAAACTAGATAAAGTGTTGACATGGCTAGGCAGAGACTAGCGAACCGCAAAGAGGACGAATATACCCACTCCACCATCATCCCCTCCTACCCTACCCTCCACGCTGGACTACCTTTTAGGACCTACAGCCCTTCATTCGACACTCACACAACACCACAACATCCATGCACACAATCACACAGCTCTCACACACCGGACCCTTGATCCCAGATAGCGATGCTTCCGGGATCGACGCTACCTCGCACCGAGACCATCAGGCGGCTGGTAGCCCTGCTAAACAGGGCCGTCGAAGCTCTGTCCCTGCATGGCCCAGCAACGAGACGTCCTTAGCCAGTCGGACATTTGGAAACCAACGTCGACTGACCGTATAACACACTCATCACCAAAACATGCTCGCACACTGTGTCAGCTAGTTCGGTCTGTAAGTCGAATGTAAAACTGTATAGACACCGTCTCGTCCAATCACCCTAAACCACTGTAAGAGAAGCTTTTTGTATAATTCCAGGGATATGTCAAAATTTCGTAGATTTTGCGGCAGATTATTGTATAAAGTGTGGGCCTTGTGTTGGAAGTGTGGGACTTGTACGTTTTATAACAGTTATAGGTTATAGGTTTTTCCACTACACGTTTTGCCTGAACCGCACCAAGTGTTCCTGCAGGGACGTTCTATCCGTTATAGACTCGCCAATAGAAATATAAAATAAAACACACACATTGAAACATACAAAAGAACAGTGATAAAATAGTGCTGCTGTAGGTGTACTTTTTTCGATCATAGTCATTACTGCTAGAGGTGAACTCACATGCACGGAGAGTAGTTTGCCGAAAAGTGATGGTAAAGAGTTGGACTTTGATAATGGAGTCTATTGTGATGTAGGCCTACTGTGAGTGTAGATAACATCGTCCAACGTTATGTCGAACAACAGTGTACTGCTGCATCTGCTTAGGCCTACTTAATGTTTATTAGATGATGGCGCAACTTTGCATTAGTTAACAGGATTTATTTGTCTTGTCAAAAGACAATAACTGAATTCTTATGTTTCTAAAAGTACGTTATTGTTTTTAATCATCATTGTGTATACTAATGTATAAGTAAGTATAAAGTAAAGTAAGTACTAGTATTACTAGTTATAATTCAGATTATATTGCTTCATTTTTAATATAAACTCAGTAAGTTTTTTCCCATCAGGTAGTTTGAATTAGCTGGACCATTGGTTTACCGAGACTCTGGTGGTCAGTATCAGATAAAAAAAACTGGACGTGCCATAGAGTCTAATCAGGGATCCTTGGATTGTAAACCGAACATGTCAGTTACTGTAAAAATCTTCCTTACGAACCTATGGTTAAGAGGGACATGTTTTCATTTATTTTTGTTTATACTTAGCATTTTAAGAGTTGCACATTTCAAAGTATAAAACTAAAGGATAAAAAGTAAGTTCAAAAGATCCGCCTCTCGGAGGGTTAATCCTATTACAAATGGCGTCAGGATGTATTTAATCAAACTGATTACACCTATTTGTGCAGACTCAGATGTTACACACATTAGCATAATTACATTTTTAGCTGTGTTACCTAAAAATTTGGGCTTATCTCTTAGTTCAAAAGACATCCTATTTTCTTGATGATACTGAAACTAGCCTACCTTTATAACAAACGATTTAAATAACATAAATGTAACACATCAAGTGTCATTTTGGGAAGGCCTATAGAACATTGAATTTCAAGTATTTCCTGTCTAAGAGGATTTTACCAACAATTTTACGAATCTAATCTGTTTTGTTTCTTTAGTTTCAGCTTTTTTCTGAACGGATCGCCAATATTGACGTAGATGTTTTTCATCGTGTCAGCCATTTCAATGAAAATGAAGAAGATAGCGTAACATATTTCTATCAAACATTACAAAAATGCAATGATCTCAACCTAGCAAGAAGCTATGAAAGTTTAAAGAAGAAAATTGGTAATGATGTGCAAACTTTGCCTCAATTACTGGCACAGAAAGAGAGAATAGTGGCAGTTCTATCAGAATCATTGGATGAAGCTGATAAATTTTCCTTACAACCTTGTCTGGAGTAAGTGAATTTTACTTGTTTAACCCTTACCGGGCGGCTAAGTTAGCGCCTTTAGATGCAACACAGTAGGGACGCACAATGCGGCTAACGACTTTAGACGCAACCGATCATTTAGACACATTTATTGTGCTGTAGTTCGCGAAACAACCGATAGAGTACATGGTGATGTAGCTTTTTCCTCAATGCACTCATAAAACTAATATGGCGGCTTTGTTGGAATATTTAGTGACTGAAATCAGTTGTTAGGCGACTTTGGTATTTGTGCTACCTGATTTTTACGCTTATAAAAATGTGAGTCATCACAGCCAGCTGTTTTCACTTTCCCAAGGCTTGGTAATGACATACATCCCTTTTTAATTTATTTACAGGTGCTCTGACTGTATTCATATTTAGAATTAGTCCTTTTGCATTTATTCAACCATTTTTGTAATACAAGTTTTTCAACCAAGCGCTTTGTATTTTTTGTTGTTGCAAAAATCGAAGCGAACGATGTTTGTAGCCGGCTATTAGCTCTATGGTAGCCGAATTCAAAGGCTGAAGCCATGTGGACAACAGTAATGTTCAAAAGCGTAGTGGGGGAACGATGAGTCACCCTAGTCCCAAGCTCTTGAGCTCTACTCTCTGTAATCTGTGCTATCTGGTGCAAGGTCACTGACTCACTAAACAATAAACCTACCCACCCCACCTTTCCCTAACCACCCCAATAGCCAACGCATCGGGTATACTGTAGTGACAACACCCGCATCAGTGGTCAGTGTCGGTTTCGTTTTGCTTGAGTACCTAGTCTTTCTTGCAACGGTTCGTTTTAGTTCGGGTAGGAAGAGGTGAATAAGTTATTATGGCCGGAAAAAGAAAAAAAGCTTGTCATTGGAATGGAGGAAAAACTTTACGTATTGAAACGTTTGCAAGTGGGTAAAAGTTTGATTTCATTTATTTATTTTTAAAGAAGTAGGCTAAAATTGTATTACTCTACGTCCTGTACCGCTTTGTACTGTATTACGTATTTTTTGAGTTTTGATGTTAAGTGTTAGTATAAGCCTACAACCAGAGTTATGTTTTTTTATTTAATATATGGATGCTTTATTCCCCTCTCATATTCAGATCTATCCGGATCGGCCGGCCGTCGCCAAATTAGTCCGGATAAGAGAGAGTTTACTGTAGGCTAAATGAGCAGAGTGTGATTTTCAGTAGCGCTTTAAGGGGTAAGATTTATATACAGTTATCTAAATTTTTTTAGAATGTGTTTTAATAAAATTTAAACACACTAAGTCCAAATATAAGTTTAACACTAAGTCAACTCTTCATATTGTGTTTTAGGTTGGTTGTTGCTTTGGCACAGGATTTGAGACAAGAATTTTATCCTTTTTACTCAGATTTGTTGATCAAAATTTTGAATCTATTGAATACAAAAGATACTGATCAACTGGAATGGGCATTCACATGTCTTGCGTATTTGTTCAAATACCTGTGGAGGTTTCTGGTACGAGACTTACATGTTGTTTTTGAGCGACTTTTACCACTTTTGAGCTCTTCCAGACCCCAATACATCAACAACTTTGCAGCTGAAAGTTTTGCATTTCTTGCAAGGAAGGTCAAGGATAAAAGGAACTTCTTGAAATTGATTTTGAAATCAGTCAAAAAAACAAATGATGTAAGTATTTTGGTTGTAAATAATAAATAAAATTGTCTTATTTAGAACGGTTGTCATCATGCAATACAATGAACAGTCAAAAACAATGAAATATACAAAAAAACTTTTAAATACCTTATAAAATAAAACTGTGCCTTTGGTAATCATATTAATAGCAGGTTTTACCTATCTTTCACTCACAGCGATAAAGGAGAAATCATTTTTAACATGTTCAGAGTAATTTTTGAGATAAAACTCGTATTGGACTGTTTTTTTACCGATGTGAATGTCTACGAAATGTTTGTTTACGAAAAGGTAATCTTTTAGTGTTTCACATTATGAAACCTACCAATCAGTAAAGGTTAATAAGAGCTTATTTAGCTCTTATGGTCGTTTTTAACTATTTCCTGTCTATTTTAGGTTAGGTTTGCTTTAACCGCGATATCGCTCAGCCCCCTCTATGACGGATAATCGGGAGTCTACTGTAATTACTCCTACTGAAGTATTTATGATAACAAAAACAAATATAACTGCTACAGCACACTGTTTAAGAGTGACCTCCCGCTAATACACATGTACCAAAATTTCTTACAGGTTTTTTATACAATTTTGAAGATTTTGGGAAAAAATCCCACTCCCCTCCTCCACCCAAAGATACTAAAAATTTTCAGAAAAAAATTTTTTGAAAAAATTTAAAAAGGGAGCTTTACAATGGATGTTTATATTATTCTCAAATTTGAAGGTTTTGACAAAAACGATACTTCTTTCTTAGGCGTAGAAGCTATAATATCTAAAGGGGAAGAAGTAATAATTATATGAGCAAAAGTATTATTATGTTTAGTCTTTTAAAAAATATGTCTAGAAAATATTGTAGAATTACCGTGTTATCTTTGTGCAAAAATTTGACTTGCTAATGGGAAAACACTACCGTATACTACTTAAGTCCTTAACAGTAATTTTTTACCTTAACTGTCCCAAAAGTGCATATTTGTTATTCAATATTCTTACTGTAGGCCCTATGTGTTAAGAGAATTAGATTAAAGAGAAAAAAAATATTTATTAATACTGTTTCAAGGAGTTATAACTCATTTGAGTCAAAGTTACATCACTAAACAAACACGATGATAATGAACCTTGTTGATTGCGAGATGAAAACAAACAATCGGACAGTCAGCTGTTTCGGTTTTGAGTCGTCTATAATGTCACTTACTAATACAAAGCCATAAGGAAACAGTACAGTTTATAAATGAATGCTATCTATGCACATGAATGCTAATACATAGCAGGAAACTGATGAACTACAGCAATATATCGCGACAAATAACAAAGAACAACAACAAAGACATTAACAACAGATTTACAACAGTTTAACAACAAAGAACACTGTTTTGCTGAGAATAATATATCACATCAGTGCCTCACCTCATCTTGATGTTTTTTTCAGGGTGTGGCCGGTTGTGGAAGGCTTCTGTTTGAAGTTGTTAAGGGAGTCCAGGGGCAATTCCATACTTGTGCTCAATCCTGGCTGCAATTTTTGGTGGAATCCATTATGGATGATGGGTAAGTATTGTTTCATTCAACTTTAGTCATTTTGGTTGATGGTTCCTAGTTTTTTAGTAGGCTAGTTAAATATCACATACTGTCATTAGTCAGTTCTGTAGCACCAAAACATTTACCTATGGAAATGTTATTAAGTCCAGCTATGTAGAGTTTTAATCAAGAGTAGATACCAATCTGAGAAATGGACTGGTTCTCAACATTTGTGGTAGTTTTTTTGCATACCTAAAACCTTAAACAATTTTAAAATGTCCAACATAGAGCTAACATGTTAATTGATAAAACATACTCAAATGTTTATCACTGGCTGCAATATTGTTTACTTTTCCTATTTTAATTGTGAGCTATCTTTGGTGTAGTTCCAAATGTGAATTTCATATTTATCCAGTAAAATTTTATTTCTTGAGTAATATTTATGAAGTTTGTAATGCTTGTCAACATTTTAAACTGGGTTTTAATAGGTTGCCATCTCAACTCTTGGTTGAAATACTGGCTCCAATGTTCTCTTGCATCTCATCTGGAATATTCACCAAGCATAGCAACATCTTTTGGGATATTACACAGGTAAGACATGATATGTTATTAGTGTATTAAATGAATTATTTTATTTTTATTAAAACCTGTCTGTTTGTCTGTAACGCTCCAGGAGGCATTTTACGCCGTCTTCTCCGAAAAAACGGGAGAACTGATAACAATGAAACTTATTTCATACATTTTCTACAATCCAGAGAAGGTTTTTATAGGCTTAAAATTGTCCGCCGACCCCTGACAAGTAAATAACGAGCATTTAAAAACCCAATTTTTACTCGAGTTTTTATGATGAAACCATTCATTTCTCTGTGACAGTACACCAGTGTCAGCTCCTGGGTTAAATGAAGGATAAATATCTCCATATGACCACAATTAACTTACATTGCTGGAATAATAGCTTTTATGATGTAGAAATTATTTTTAGTTTTTCTGTCATTTTCTGGATGTTGACTATAAATTGAAGCGAAAGAGATAAGATGGCGCAGAGAATATGGTGGGTAGTCCATAAATTTTGTCGGGATCTGCATATGCTTCAGTTAATTAAGCTTAAATTATAAATTGAAAAAAACATATGTAAAAGTAACTAAAATGACTTTGACAAAATTACATTTATTCAAACTAGCAAAACCTTACATCAGAAAGTTATATTTTTATGAATAAAACCTAAAATATTTTAGGCAGCTTTAAATAGTGGGAATATAACAACACATCAACAAAAACATGTTCTGATTTATTAATTAAACCTAACCCTGGAATTGTTTAAAATCAATAGTTGAAATAAAAATGTTTGTATTTACTTCCCTGTTTGAAATAGGTTAGATCATGGATATGTCTAAAGGGAATGCTTTCAGTTCATCTAAACATCTGTTCTTATTCTTTTATAATTTAAAATCACAATACAATAGTTCTAGTAGTTTCAATGGAAACCTGTTACTTGTTTTCCATCTTAAAAATCACTTACACCCCCCCCACAGCTATATCCATGTCAAAAAGGAAATGGAAAATTGAAAAATTCTTTATTTTAACAGGCAAAGTTAGGGCCACTTGTCTCTTTCTTACGCTTAACCTGCCTCTAAACATAAACATGATCATGAACATAAACATATTTTTTGACAAATGATTGTAAACAATATATACATAATACAATACAATAAAAAATAAATAGATTGTTTTTATTACAAACTCACACTCAAGCACATACACCCACATCAGCAATTGTGGCACCACAGAAGCCCTAGGATGCGCCAGCCGAAACCATCCACTACAAAAACTTACTTTTCAGTGCATCCACAAACTGTGTACATTTTTCAATGGATCTTTTTCGTAGGGGTAGATTATAGGTTGAAAAAAGTAATGACAGAATTTTGATAATAATTGTTCACCTTTATGTGTTGTTACGGCAACCAGATATCACGTTGTCGTGGTCTAGTGGATATTGTGTGCGGAAACCATGCTGCCGGACTGGGTTAGAATTCGCATTGGAAATTTTTTATATTGATTTTGGTTTGCTGATGTGCAATGTGAACAGCTATTGAACACGGTGAGGGGTTTTCTGAGTTAATCCATCTCATTACATGAATAATTAAGCATTCTACTAGTGTAATATTATTATCTAGTTACAGCTTTGAGTATTTTCTTTAATATTTCACTTTTTATGAGAACTTCTTTTAAACAAATTTTTTGTTAATCCAAATTTTTAACTGAACTCTTGAGATTTGAGCTATCCAAGTTCTACTATATAACAGCATCCTTTATACAGTTTAGTTTATAAGTAATGCTATGTCATAGTGGAAAACAGTATATGTCATCTACATGTTACAATCATTAAACTTAGTTAAATTTTTTTTGCTTTCAGGAAAGTATGAAGAGGCAGTTATCAAAGTGGTCGGAAGAGAAAAACAAAAAATACTCTGATAATATGATGAATTTGCTACACCTCATGCTTGTCATTTTGAGCCATAAAAATTGTGCTTTTCTTTTAAATTCTATTGAGTTTGTGAAGACGATATCTATGATAATTGCAGAAGGTAACTGGCCGTCCGAGGTCATGTTGAAATTGGTGGAAATTTCAAGGACAATACTGTTGTCGCCCAGAGTTAGCTTGCCTCAAGACCTGACCGTTGGGTTCATTCAGAAGGTAAATCTCACTTTAAAATTGTGTTACTTATTACCAGAATGACCTTTGGTTTTGTTCCTAGATTTTCTGGATTTGGTGATAATCTTGAGAATCTGGTTAGGCTGTAAACATAAGTATTTCAGTAATTATCTGGTAAACCGAGCTTTGCTCTAATAGAATAAGACATGTATTTTACAGGTTAACTAGCAAAATTAAAACACTTTTATTACTCAATAAAAACATTTATGAGGTTTAAATTAAACCAATTTAATACACCATAGTTATATAGCATAAATAGAAAAAAACATCAGGATTATTTAAAATCTACAATATATATAGAGCCGTGTAGGACCGCTTTCAGGGAACTAGGCATCCTGACCCTCTACTCCCTTTATGTACTGGAGACAACTGTATATTGCCGCGGTAATGCAATACACAGTTACAACACTAGAGCAAGGGATGGCTTACGTGTTAGCCAGCACAGAACCACGACATTTGAACGCCTCCCTTCTCACGTGGGGGGCAAGTTATTTAACAGTCCCTGAAAGGCTCAAAACCTTGAAAATTCAATTCAATTCAAAAAGAGATTAAAGCGTGAATTATTAAATTCTGTTTTTTACACAGAGGAGGAGTTTATGGCCCACCACTGGGGGTAATTAGGACTAAATTCAATCCCCAGGGGTACCTAGGTTAAAATATTCATTGTGAAACTGTTATTTCTTGATTTGTTATTGTTTTTAGTTAATTTTTATTGATGTTTGCTACACAATTTGTACAATAGTATTACTGCAATAAAACATATTCTATTCTAACACTGAACAAAAAGTATAATCCCCAATTGGGGATCGAACTCGCAACTTCCGTTTCACAAAGCCAACGCGCTACCACTGAGCTGTGGTGTCTGTCAATCCACTGGCGTCGTTTAAGGTCTTTTAGCCAACCTTAATTGCTTTAGCCGATCATTTACTGTTATTAATTAATTACCCATACAGTTATTATTAGCCAGTGTTCAACTGATTTTGTTAGAAACAGAATGAGAATTGAAAAGCAAAAGAGAAATTTAATTTACACCAAATAATTAGTTTGTTACAGTGACTTCAAGCAATATAAGTTTTATTTTCAACAAGATTACTTCAATATTGTTAATACCTAACATCAACAAAAACTGTGTGGAACCAGGCAGTGACAGTAGCACAAGACAGAAGGTTGAGAGCTGGAGGTGGTGGTTTCCACTTGATTTGGCGCATGCGTAGAATGCTCTGACTGTCCGCGACTGTCAACGAAATGAAATGTTTGACTGTTCCGTTCTTTTACTATAATGCTCCGTAAGCTACAATACAAACTTTGACGCAAGACGCTTAAGTCAAAATGTCTTACCTCGCCTGTTGTGTGGCTGGCCTAAGGAGAAACAAAATTTCAAGAAGCATGATTGTTACTAATTCACTGGAGATATCATGGATATCACGGCACTTACTAGCTAAAGTTAAATGCTCCAGACTTTTTTGACATGGTTGTTTAGTTGTTACTTATCTGTGTGAAATAAACAAAATTACTTAATGTGAATGTGATTTGTAACTTTAAAAAATAAAATACTGATGTAATTCACTTTTTACATCTTATTTTTACTTTCAGATCATGACATCAGGGAGTTGGGAAGCCATAAAAGATTTCACTAGTGGGATGCTTACTTACTCTGGATTCGATTCCCTCATCCTTCCTCCCTTCCTCAAACTCTGCCAGGACCAACCTTTTGATGAAGTCATTCTGGAGTTAACTAGGATTCTTTTAAATAAAACTCCTCCGTCCAAGTCATTTGGGGAACTAAAAAATGTTTCCCACTACCCTCTTCCTTGTTCATTGAAATGGTAAGTCTCATCATATCTCATTTGGCTTATTTTATCTTCAATGTTTTTAATTCTGAACATAGTAACATTAACGTAGTTATGGATCTTTTTCAGTCTATTCATCATAATTAATTAGGTGTTTAAAAAGATGTTTTATGTTGTTAAAGATTTATTTGTTATTTATAGGAGAGAAAGTATTACTGAAGAGTTAACAAACATTTTAAAATGTCAAACTACAGAAGATATTATGGGGAAAATGGAGAGGATAATTCAAGCTCTTACAATTCTGCCGAACTTGGCTATGGATAACATGACAGCATCGGCAGAAGTTGTGAAATCAGCAACGGACTTAATAAAACTACTGGTTCTAGCATTTAGGTCTCATAATTGTATTTCTCAAATTCTATTTACATTGCATCAGGCTTTCAGTGCCATTTTCCTCTTATCTGGCAAGAAATGTGATTTAGATTTGGATTTTGGGAGTGTTCTGGATGTTTTTCTTCAATTCCTTGAGACAAATCTATTGGGCTCCAGTGTCTTGGCCATTCAGACATTTGAAATTTATATTAATATCGTGAAAACTGAGGTGTATAAGAAGAATCTAGATGAAATTAAGACTAAACTTACTCAAACCCTCTCCTCCCCTTTTCACCAGGTAAAGTTTAAATTGTTTAATTTTATTGCCATAGTGTTGCTAGTATTAAAAAATATTAATCTAATTTTAAATAGTCATATTTTTTTATAACGTTTTAATGAATTAATGTCAGCTACAATTCCCAATATATTTACAATCAAGAACACAATTATTTAAGACAACTTCAGTCAAAACAATAACATAACAGGAATCCTAAATTAATGATAACAAGTTGTAAAACAATTTTATCCTGTAGAACAATAATTGGCGTTTCTAATTTAAGTAAGCTTATCTTGAACTTGAAGTATGTTTTAGTAGGAATGGCAGTACTTTAGTATTGCAGTGTTATCGTATAGTTAAAATCTAAAAATATTTTTAATTTTATTTATATATAGAATTTTAGTACCTAATAAAATGTTAATTAAATTTAAATTTAATAGTTACTATGGACTTTCTTCCAGATAAGATCGCTGAGTGCCAGTACACTTTTGTACCTGGAACAGGCAGATAAAGAAAGTGAAGTGTACAAAGTTCTATCCATCATCTTATCAGCAGAGAATATTGGAGCGACAGTGCATGAGTATCGTGACAAACTGCGACAACTTCAGTTGCTGGAGTGCTCCAACGATAAAGAACGTCAAGTTGTCTTCAAGATACCACTTAATTATCTGTTTGGCAATCTCTACATTAATTTTAAGTTGTTGTGGGAACCTGTGTCAAAGTTGATTGTATCCTATGCAAAAATGATTCCAACGGCCGAATTTTGGCCGATCATGAATCATCAATTGAACTTGGCTGTTACTCAAGTGAGGTGTGGCCTCTCTACTGGGGATAATCATGATTATAAATGTGAGTCAACAGTATTATGTTTGCTAAATATTTATCACATTAATCTGGATTTTATTTTTTACTTGTGTTAAGTAGTAATCTTCATTTAGTATTTTAAGTTGCCAGTAGTGAAACCCTTTACAAAATATATTACAGCCATCCACTATGCAATATTAATCAAGTTTTTGGTGCCTAAACCAAGTGCTGCATGCCATTGGTTTTCAGTGGAAAGTTAAGATGAGCGAAAGCGTTGAAAAATCTCTCTCTTAGAACAAAAATTTCTTCAAAATTCTCTAATTAATGTAACTATATCACCCAATGTTTGATGTGTATGAAAAGGAATGATATGGCCATATAAGTTATTGTTAGAGGCTTTTTTCATGTCGTGGACCCCAGTTTTAGGCCTTATCTTATAACAAACATTGATATATTCATTAATGGTCACAAATATTAGTTCAGCCATTTTCAATACCAATTCATCTTTGTTTACTTTTTCTATTAACAATTAATTCCTGTACAACTACAACACTTTGACATAATTTCTGATATTACAGGTAATCTCTTGGTAGAAGCAAGCAAGGCGCTAGCTTTGGTCGATGAACGTCCTGATGTGTTCAACAGACGCATCCTACTTTGGCAGTTAATGACCAATTTCGCAGAAGTATGTGAGGAGAAAAACCGAGATCTTGTGGTTTTATTTTTGGATTTTCTTAAGTAAGTGGATCATGATATATTTATGTAGATAGTTGATTTTCCCGTGTTCTTAAAAGCATGTAACACTTCATATAAAAAATGTTCTTTGGTATAGATTTTTACTAGATCATAGACTGAAATTACAAGTCAAATCATATCAGATTACATAGCAAATTTAATTATTTTCTTTTCTTCTGTTTTTCTTCTTTCTTTAAATATGTTAAAAATAGTTTTCAAAAAGACCAACCATTTACACACACACACACAGGCATATCACATATTTAATTTTTTGGTCTTCCGTTATTATTAGACTTATACCCTTTATTTCCCCCAAATATAAGAATTCTTCCCTTTGAACCGGATTTTTATGTTATTACAGACATGAATACTTCCGCATCTCCCCAGAGGAGGCAATATCCTGGAATATAAAACAGAATAAAAGAAAAACAAATGGAGACAATAAAGATGATGATGAGTCAAAAAACGAGGAAAGCATGGAAGTTGAAAACATTGATGAAGACTTGAACGACACTCAAGACTACGATGATGAGGAAGAAGATAACAATGAATCAATCACTCCTGGCAGGACTGCCTCCAAGTGTGTACCAATTATTACCTTGATTCTATATTGGTCTTTGTTGTATAGTAGTCTGAATATACAACTTTGTTACAATAAGTAAAATTATTTCTTGCAAGCTCTTGGGAATTTTAGTAAGCTCTCCAAAATTGTATGATTTTAATGAAATGTGATTTTCAGGAATTTTATAGATGGATCATTAGGTGATGATATTATATTATTTTGTTGATGTGTTTTTTATGTTGTTGATAGTTTTATGTCCTAAGTCTAATGTCTTACTAACATAATGTTTTTGGATGAAATGGGATTATGGTTTAGTAATTTGACTTTACTTCACTTCAGTCCAAGTACTTTGATAAGTTAAAATCCAAATATAGACATATTGTATTAAGTATTTCACTCTAGTCACATTGTACACTGATAGAAGTATTTTATTTTTAAGGAAATATTCATAAAACATGTTATTAGTTCTTGGTTTAATCAGTAGTAATTATTAGACTAATTTATTTAGAAGTAATTATTAGACGAACGAATATGACCTTGTGCTTTATCATGTCATTCTTTGTTTATATTAATGCATTTACCCTCTCATGTTATGCTGCCATGTGATGTGTAATCAGACAAAGTAAAGCTTTATAAAAGCCAAATAAATAAATGAGGAATGCTAAAAAGCAAGAAAGTAGCACATAGCATACAAGTAATAGTTTTTTAATAGTCAATGAATCAAATTATAATGTATCTCAGCAGAATATAAGTGTAAGATAAGTGATTTATACTAAGCATCAACTAAGTGAAAAATCTATATATAAACCTTTTTTAGGAGTTTGTTGTGTCATCTGACCGTATTCAGCAAGTTGCGGAATCCTAGGTCAATGTTCAGCGAGCCAGAGCTCTACAAAAACTACCTTGACTTCTTGTGTCACAAAAATCCAGATATTCAGAAGGCAGCATTGGATTGTCTTATGACATATAAGTTCAAATATCTAGTCCCTTACAAGTAAGTTTAGAGATAAAAAAAACTAATTTTCTTAAAATTACTATAAATCTATATAAATAAAATTAGAATTTTGTCTGTACATTGCTTAGAATTATTAACTTTTTTGTTATTTTTACTTTTCGTGCGTTAGAGAAGCCGAAACCGGTCTTATCTCAATTTTTGTCTGTTTGTCTGTGACGCTCCAGGAGGCATTTTACGCCGTCTTCTCCGAAAAAAGGGAGAACTGATTACAATGAAACTTATTTCATGTATTCTCTAAATTCCAGAGAAGGTTTATAAATGCTTGAAATCGCCCGCCGCCTCTTGAAAAGTAAATAACGAGCATTTAAAAACCCACTTTTACGCGATATTACTCACATTTTGATTCAGTTTTCAATGAATAACCTACTGATAATAACCAGCTGTCTTTGTAGTTTGAAGATTTAATAGAAATAAAAACAATCAGCTGTCAAATCAATATTAGTTAGTTTATATTGGTCATTGATTTTAAACCCATTTCGAAATCATACTATATTAAAACGTTATTTTAACGTATAACTAATTATAATAATTTTATAAATGTTCTAATCTATTTAATTGTAAAGTAATGCTAAATAATAAAGCTGGGTATCGATTTATTTTCTTTGTATTGATTTGTTTAGGATTTCAGGTTTACATTTTGGTATGATTATCTTTCTTCATTAAACTGAATCCTACAACCCGTACAAAGGACAGGCTTACTGCTAGTATCTAATATCTACTTATGATAAATCTATTTTGATAATTAATTTGTCTGTCTTACAAGTTCTTTCTTTTCCTCGTAATTGAACGTAATACATCGAAAAAAAAGAAAGGAACTCCTATGGTTTAATATATCTTTTATCATTGAGAGCTCCCAGCGCCAAAGTGAGAAACATCACAAATTTTTAAAAAGAGCAGTAATTGCGCTGTGGCTGTACCCTTTGTGAAAGCCAGACTGAAATCAGGGAATAATATTTTCCCACTCAATGAACTCCACAAACTGAGCGGTTACTAATTTTTCAAGCATCTTCAATAGAACGAGCAATATAGATATAGACCGCAGTTCAGCCACAGAGGAGGGGTTCGCCACCTTTGGCAATGGAATAACTATAGATTCCTTCCATGCCTGAGGAAAAATCCTACAAAAAACAAATTATGTTGCTAGCTTACAATAGAACCAGACTTATAAAAGTTACTTACAATACTTTAAGCAAAGTATTGCAAGCATAGTTTATAACTTAAAAAAAGTAATGAAAGGAAAATAAAGTAAGGAAAAAAGTAATGCATCAGGTGTCAGTCATGCAATAAAAAGTCCCATGTGGAAGGGTTAAATAGGACTGGAGACAGAGCTGAGCAACTGATTTCCCCGTTTACATATTCACGATGTTCTTGTTAATTTCATCAAGATCTTCTAGGAAGGCTGGGGCTTTGATGTCTTGAGCTCTATAAATACCAGTGGATTGAATTTTTTCCCAGATATGAGCTGAGTTTTTACACTCTTTCAGCTTGTATTGGAAATATTTTTGCTTAGCAGCTCTAGTACTGTATTTTAATTTATTTCTAGCTCTACAGTAAGCGTTCGTTTAACTGTTGATATAGTCTCAACATTTTTCTTTTCCTGTAATTTTTTCCTTTCTCAGGCTCTTGATTAGTTCTGTTCTTCTTGATGCTTATGTGACCTTTTTCATAACCAGAGGTTCAATCTCACCAAATAATTGTATTATAGCACTATTTAAGAATTCCAGCCTATCCTCTACATGCCTGATCTTATCCACATCCTCCTATCAAACTATGGTTGCAGTTTTTATTGCATTTTCAGCTCTGAAAGTGGAAAAATCTCTATGCTTGATGAACTTTACAGGTTTTTTGGCTTCTTCACACCAATATCGCAATATATCAACATATGGTCGGATACCCCAATACCTCTGTAGTTGTATATTGCAGACATATCAACAACATCACAACCCATAAACCTTCAGACCTTCTATACATAATAATGTGGTCAATCAGTGTAAAAGATGTTTCAGTGATACATAGATTTATGTTTAGGACCATAACCCCAATTGGTTATCCCATTTTTGGGGACCATTTCCCCAAAACCTGTCTACCACCTTGGCCAAGTACTAAAACTACTATATCAAGTTTTTATTTAATATGTATACACTAGATATATATGAGTACTGATTCAAACCTTCTACCTCTTTTAGCATTGCTCTTAATTTTGTCATAGCTCTCAGTGATTTGGTGTCTGAAATGAATTATTTCAATAATCATTATTTCACTTTGGAAAATATATTGATTTTCATATTTAAAAAAATGTAATAAAACATATCAATTTAAAAGGAGAAATACTGAATATTTGTGTAATGTTTCTCCTAAGATTTGGGTATTTGTGTGATTAAAAAACTTGAGAAAATCTTTTAAATAAATTAGTTTATTATTGTTGCAGGGATCATTTGTATGGTTTGATTGATGACAAGTCCTTCAAAGAAGAAGTCACACTTTTCAGAATCGATACTGAAAATGAAATCATTAGGCCAGAGCACAGAGCAGAATTAATCCCTATTGTAATGAGGTACTGTTTCAGCTGTGGTTAACTTAATTTAGCATTTGAGGTGAATAAGATAAGGAGTACCAAGATGACTGCCAGTGCTGGAATTATCTTTGTGACACTTTCAAGTAGGGTATTCAATTCAATTTCAGCATTCTAGGTAATCTGAAAGATGAATAAGAGCTGAGGGCTGAGGAGTGGTGGTTTTGTTTTAATGGTGCATGTTAAATTTATAGCATGGTCTACTATCTGATCAAGTTTTACTAAGAGAAATAAAGCTACTTTAAATAAAATAGACAGTAAGTTTAAGTTATAAGTGCAATACATTCTGTATCCATTCAAACATAGTACTTTTCCAAATATTAAAAAATTCTAATTGGGTAATTATCTATTGTGAGCAATAATTGAGTTAGCATTGTTAACACAAATCTTCAGGAACAAGCAGAATTGGTTATATGATAATAAAACCCAATTTCTAAATCATTACAAAGTCGACACGTATGCTTTTTTTCACCCGCACGAAGCGCTTGTATGAGTTGCAGTTGGTATAGTTGTAAGGCCAAACGCCGCCTTAACACGCGCCACACAGTAGTATGAGCTACTTCAAGTTCTCGTCTTGCACGCCGAGTTGATGTTAGCAGGCTCAGTTGAAACTTCTCCCGAATTTGTGGCACTGTCTCTTCAGATGTTCATGGTCGACCGGCACTTTTCCCCTTGCACAAACACCCAGTATCTAAAAACTGTTTATACCACCGTCGAATGTTCTTTGGTAGAGATGGTTCAGCACCAAAACAAATCCGATACGCTTGTTGAACGGTTATAACTGATACAGTTTTGCTAAACTGAAGAACGCAGAAAGCCTTTCGTTGAGCAGACGCCATATTGGATTATACTGACAATGCTCAAGGTTAGTGCTCGGGGAGACATCTAGTGGCATTTTTTCGAAACTCTAGACCACTCCAGTTGTCGGTGGTGGTAATTTTTTGAAACGCCCGGTGCATATTCCCACTGGGTGTGGCATCATCACAGGGTAAGCATTTCAATGTCAATAAACTCCTAAAATAATTTACTATTTATAATTTCATATTTGCACAATAATTACATTTATTGTGTGGTTGTATTTTAATTTGCGTTGTAAAATTGAATTTAGATAGTCTTCTGTCTTGTTTAATAAAGTGTTGTTGCTAAAACTTAGATGATACCTGTGATGGTGGTATCATCACTCAGTGGCAAAATTACATTGGGACAAACAAGATTTTAGATCTACAGGCAATAAAGGTAAAGAAATTATACTATATGTAAAGGTCTAAAAAAACTGGATATCAAAATATTAAAAGATGGTATTTTAATATGAATATGAAATTATACATCTTAAAAGGATTGACAAAGGAGATCTGGGTAGAGGAAGATGAGGACTGAAATACATCATCGTAATCAAGAGATATTTCTTTAACTCCACATAGTTTTAAATTTCAAAACATCGACATACCTGAAGTTCTCTAAGTTTCAAACTATTGAATTTGGCTATATTTTTACCTTATGAAGCTACATTGTTATGTTATTTAACTTGAATTTTAATAAAACATAAAACAAGTTAATAATGTATTCAGAAATTTCAATAGTTTTAAACTGTTTTTTTTTGTTTCAGAATCGTATACAGTAAAATGCTTAACCGAAGTGGTGTCAGAACTGGGAGTAAATCCGCCAAACAAGTACGGAGATCTATCGTTTTCCGTTTCTTAGCAGGATGTAAACATGAAGAGCTTTTATTCTACTTGCGCATGGCATTCAGATTGTTCACTCCATCAGTGCAAGGTTGGTACTCATATGTCTTGCAGTCCTACTTAAATTAATTTTTTTTTTGAGAGGTGTAAAAATTTGCATACAGATTGATACCTTACAGGGTCCTCACTGCAGGGTTGTGTAGGGATTACCTCATTCGTTGGCTGTTATCCAGGCCATAAATACTGTCAACTGTTTACAATCAATCCAGTCAAAAGCTTTCATAAATTCAAAAAAGCCCTCTGCTTTACAATTTTTATCCAACGCAGGAACAACAGCCGTAACGAAATCAATCATGGGACCAATTTTACTCTTCCCCTAAAAAATTCATACTGTCCCTTGCAAACAATTTTGTTATGAAACAAAAAGTCCAATAAAACTGAATTTTTGCAAAAAATTTGTATATTTAAAAAAAAGTTTAAACATTTGCAAAGGACGCCAGCTGTTCGGCAGGCTAGCATTCCACCTTTAGCGTCTTTCCTTTGTTGTTTTAATTTGGTGCATAGTGTCATAAAATCAATGAAATACCACACGGAGAAGCATCTGAATACTGTACGTGTAACATTTGTCCAGATGATGCAATAGCCATGGTAGAGGCAGTGCAGTCCAAGCTAGACGTATCTGCCATGGTGCCTCCCAAGCGTCTGCTGTCCACTGCTAACCTCCTGTCCGTCGTACTTTCACAGTGTGGCTCGCTACTCTCCGAAGAAGCTCTGCGGTAAGTTGTTAGCTCAGAGTAAACTGGTAGGTCATTGCAACTGTATCCAACAAATTTTGAATGTTTGAATAATTTTGTCTGATGATACAAACTAAAATTGATCATTAAATCATTGAAAAGCTATTTTTTTATATTTATCCCTCCTAGCAGTTTCGTATTACATTATTTTTTATGAGTACTTTTGTGTTGGAAACTGAAATATCATTTGAATTTTAAAATCTGTATAACTGACTCATAACTTTGAAACTGGTTATAGCTAAGGAAGTTTTTATTAAATATATATGATCTGTTGACTATCCTCTTTGACCTCCTACCATTTCTGCTTTTTACTTTCCCTCTCATCGACTTAAAAAAATTTGCTGTCTCGGAAGTACGAGTGTTGGCCCCCAGCAGTAAGCAGACGGCAGTATCAGTGTTACACAGTAGCAGTTGGCTGACTGAACTGTCCCTTTCTTACCCTTTAATTTTCTTCAATATCCTGCTCTTCCAGGAGCTCTCTACAGCTAATAATATGCTAAGTACTAACATGCTAAATGCTAACATGGTAGTTTGGGGAAAACTGTGAAGTGACTAAAGCTGTCATCTCCTAACTCAATTAAAAAGATTTCATTGATATTTTCTTATCAATTGTGAAAAAGCTATCAGAACGGACAAACCAGACAAACCTATAAAAAAGGGTTCACATCCATTTTTATACCAAATTCCCATCACCATGGAATTAAGGGCTATACGGGTTTCAATCCCAGCAACATTTGACTTATGGTGCCAGTACTTTACTCCTTTACTCCTGAGCCATTACAGTTGTTTCCTATTACAATTTATATTGGATTTGAAAGACTTAATGGATGCCTGCTAGGATATTATTATGTTGCTATTACTATCATGATGATGATTGAAAAATGGGTCGGAAAAATTATTATAATATTGAAAAACCATAGAACTGGTTAGTGAACCACTTTTGTCTAATTTTTTTATCTTTTGTAACTATATAATTTCTCACAAGACCCTAAAGCTTGGTAATATGAAACACTAAACATTAGCTATTTAACTGTTCAGTTTCCTTCTGCGAGTCCTGCTGTGTGTGGGAGCGACCGTGTCGGCTTCTCTGGCTCAGCGTGACGTCATTCACTCGGGATACCTCAACATACTGAAGAACATACGCGTGGCAGCATTCAATGTCCTGGTGAAATTCTTCACTGCCTTTCAGACTTTCCCGTGGTCGGAGCAGGAGATTGACGTTGTGTTTCATGTGAGTATCAAGAAATCAATGAGTGTATGCAAAATCTAGTAATTTTGTTAATTAAATATTAATAAATGTAAATTTATTTCTTGCAAGTCTTTAATACGGAATACGGTCTTTAATACGGTTATTTTTTTACTATAGTAGTTACATATTTTTCACATGTTAATATGTTGTTTTTTACCTCTCAAACCCTTAAAAGCTGTTTGATTGCATCATTCATCATATTGCCAAATTGTCAAGTGCTATTGAAATGTATTAAAAATTCCTCTGGATATTATGAAAACGGCTTTATATGTGTACCTTTACTCAAGCTATGTACATATTTCTGTACTGTCTGCATATTTACAACATTTGGCATTATGTATTTGGGAAAATATTTTCATATACAAAGTTGTTACATTGCAAATATGTTTATTACCTATTACCTATTGCCAATATTACAGTAATAATAATAGAGTAATCTTTATCTTGTTACTTTATGATGTATTACCCTACATGACAAACCGTATCTGAATCATTATTAAATTAAATACAGATCATTAACAGGAACATCATAAAAGCGAACTATATTATAGTTCCCTTTTATTTTTGAAAATGTTAAAGTAGACCAAAAGATAATTATTTGTATAAACTAAACTCATTTTGTGATTGAGGTTAATGGTATTGTAATGATGCAGTAATTAAGGTACCAAGAAAATATATTTTTTAATTTTGTTTTTATTGTTAGGTTAGATTATAAATTAAATTGTTTGTTTCAGGTGTTTGTCTGGCCCTATATGACAAAGCTGCCGGTAGAGGGTATTCACAGCCCCACACCTCTTCTGAAGCTTTTTATGTCATGGTCTCAACTCCCCAGGTATGCCTACAGTTTTCATTTTCCCTATTTACACTTGTTGTATACATAG
This sequence comes from Nephotettix cincticeps, assembly GCA_023375725.1. Taxonomy (NCBI): domain Eukaryota; kingdom Metazoa; phylum Arthropoda; class Insecta; order Hemiptera; family Cicadellidae; genus Nephotettix; species Nephotettix cincticeps. Next base: position 27,659,732 of record CM041785.1, read on the forward strand.
GAAATATTTAGAACTTTTTTTAGAATTTTTTTTATTCGAACAGTGTTATTATGAACTCCCTTTTTTACCTTACCTAAACTTATTCTCATCGACAAGATGTGCCCATAAAGGAAAAGGAAATTTGACTGGTCCCATGCCTGGAAAGGTCAACCGGGACGATGCGGGATATGTATGTATGTATGTATTTCATTTAAACTTTAATGTATCAAAATCATCTTCAACTTAGTTCAAAATTTAATTTTGATCAACACTTATTTATCTCACTGCCTGTCTACTGCAGTGAGATGTCTTTTGTCTTTTTTTAAAAGAATGTGGCAGCCTCTTTCCCCAATCCTTAACTTATTCTCACAGAAATTCAAATTGTGTGTTAGGGCACATCAGGCAAAGCCAAGGATTAAATTATCAATTTATATTGGATCCCGACCAACTTTATACCATTACAGTTTTAAGGGCTTTGTACCTAATGAAGCTGTTTCAGTGACAATCCATTAATTCAGTCATATAAATATAATTATTCCTCATTAATTTTTCTGCAGAAAAACAATATTTTACCAATGCAGTAGCTTAGGGTAAACAAGGTAACTTAGGATTGATCCAAGAATCTACCGAATCGGTGCCTTTTATCAGTGGAAATAATTTCACTCTTCAGTTTTAACTGTTAGGCTCATGGTAAATAGACATCTAGCAATCTTTATACGCTAGAATAAAATTGCCAGAAGAAATAACTAGACGTCACTTTCTTATGGTAGGGGCATGGGCTAAACATTGTCAAACAATTTGGACCTCAGAGAAATCTAATTCTAAAGAATCTATTCTGTTCTAAAGAAACACTTGAACCACAAACAGATCCCCTTGATATTTCTGACCTCTGCAGATAATTCACCTGTGAAGCAGCCCTAGCTTATCTAAAATGTAAAAGACAATCTACTTACATTCTTGGAGTTTACAGAACACCTGGTGAAAACCTGACGTCCTGTATAAACATCCTGTCACATATCCTTGACTATATCCAAGCACACAAAAACCAAGTAGTATTAATAGGAGACATTAGAAGACTGCCATTGCTAGCAACTCGCATCATCTTTGAAATGGCTTCATCAATCAACTGCATCTGCACTGATGCATCAGCGAATGACACAAATGCCATCATTGTCCAGACTGGACTATCTGACCACACAAATCTAACAAACAAAACTTTAAAATATCTAACATCCAAAGGTCAGTTACAACTTCCCAAAAAGTAAAAAAGCCCAATGAAAGACCTCAAAACCAGGCATAATTAGAGACTTAATCTCTGTATTAACCCTGAAGTACAGGTTCTAAAGAGCGAATACATCAGGGCACTCAACGGATTTGAAAAAACTGGAAACATGCTGACAGAAAACAATGACAACTCAGAAGAAGTTATATGACAAGAAGCTAAGAGCACTACGCCAAAACTTCAATGCTATCTCTATTTGGGAAGCACACAACAAAATAAAAGCGGTATAAAATAGCAGAAAGCTTTAATACCTTCTTTGCGCAGCTGCCAGAAAAAATCTTGAAGCAAAACGGAATGCTACAAAACACTCAACCAACCCACACAGGCGAACCGAACTGTCTGCATTCTCTAACACTAATCCCCACTGACCCTAAAGAAGTTCTAGATACAATAAACTCTTTCAAAACTAAAACTTCAAGCAGAGTGGATGGCTACAACTCAAAAGCAGTCAAATAATGCGCAGAAGAACTGACACCTCCCTTAGTATCCATCATAAACAAGTCCTTCTCTGATAGACACTTTCCCACAGCATTTAAACTCTCCAAAGTTTACCCGAAAAACAAAGAGGTTCAACTTCAAATTTTGAAAATTACTGAACAATCTCACTAATCTCAACATTTTCCAAAGTGAGAAAATTGTACTTCAGTTCAGAGACTACTAAATTTCCTCATTGAAAATAACCTTCCCACCCCAAAATCAACATAGATTCCAAAATGAGCAAAAAATTCCTAAATTGACAAAGAGCAACTGCTCATTATCAATTTGGGCTTTTCTTGGACAACAGGAAAGCATTTGACTGTCTTAACCACACCACCACTTCCAGGTGGTGTGTTTGTCAACCAATAATGTGAGGCGTCCCTGAGGGGTCTGTCCTTGGACCGATCTTTTTTATTCTCTTTCTTTATAAATGACTTTCCCGACTACATCCAAAACTAAAACACTAACTGTATCATAGAGATGTATATAAGAGACAATGTGGTTGATAATATTCAGGATATTGTAACAACATGATTGAATTTGGCTTTGCACTACTGTAAAATGAATGATCTTGTAATGAACCCAGACAAAACAACTAAAATCAATTTTAGTACAATACATGACCCCACTCCTGACATCCCAAACATACAAGAACAAGTTAGCTCTGAGTTTCTCAGCATCACTCTGGACTAGAATCTCACATGGAACGAACATGTTAATAATGTATCTAAGAAGATGAGTACTGGGGCATATGTGGTGAGGTGCAAAAATGGGCTAACAATCTAGAGGCTGCCAAGATTGCTTACTATGCAGTTGGTTCTCACATGAGATATCGGATTGCGACATGAGGCGGATCATCAGCTGGAAACCTTAATAAAGTCCTCATTACTCAAAAAAGGCTATTAAGGGCTCTTAGCTGACTTGCAACAAGAAAAAAGCTGCAGGCAGGCATTAAAAACACTGTGCATTCTGACAGTCACTGACCTATACATCCTCCAAGTAGTACTGCATGTGGACAACCTGAAGCTTGAAACAAACAAGGATTTCTTTCTACACTTATAACACAAGGCACGCTGCAAAATACATCCTACCACAACACCGTACAGCCCTACTGGAGAAAACTCCATACATTGGGCGTAAGCTGATGAGTCTGCTACCTACCAGTCTTCAAGGTTTAAAAGGAAGAGCCCTGAAGAAAAAACTTAAAACTTACCTACAGGACAACCCAGACTACACCTTGGATGAATTCTTGAATATATAAACTTTCTTCAATTATATAATAAGTTACATTCCATGTTTGTACTGATGCCATTACTGTTCTTAATGTTCATGTAAAAAAAGAGTATTGAATTTTAAATAATGTTCACAAAAGACAATAAGTGCAAGATTGAAAGTTATCTCAGTTTTTCACTTGAGGTGTAATCCTAGCTTACAAAACGCAAGTACTATACTTACAAAAAATACTCGAGGATATATTGGTGCATATCACTCTGTAAACCAGAGAAACATGATGTTACAGATACTTCCTTCTTTTCGTGAAACATCAGAAGACGTCCCCGGAAGTGACTCCTCTACCATTTATAATGACTCTCCTGGTGTCTCCCAAGACCCATGGCTCGGTCGTCAATGCTATCATGGACATGGTGGAGAAGCTGCTGAGCTGGGACGAAGAAGTCATGGAGGAGGAAACTCCTTCTCCCCCTACTCTGCCTCTTAAGGTGAATGACCTATTGCAAGTGGACAGCTACTGTATTCAAGGTAATTGTGTTATTATGAATTAACCACTAATTTTAAAGATACAGGCCACAAATGAAATCTTCTACTAAAGTTTCATGGTCGGGCTTATAATGATTGTAAATTACTCACAATTATGTTGTGGAAGCTTTCATAGTACTTTCACTACCCGCTAATACCACAGCAAAACATATTTGAAATCGTAAGAGGTAAAAAAACTGTCATACCAGTTGTGTTCCAAAACCATAAGAACAATGCGTATGTTACAACCTATGTGTATGAGTCATGTGTGATTAATAATAGTTTCGGTGTTAATGATTGGCGGAATCGGTAACTGTTACTTGAATGCCATTCCCTGTGTAAGATTGGTTAATTGAACTGGTGTCAATTGAACTAATAAACCAACTGTTGGTGAAATCTGGCCTCAGTATAGTTTATGGATTGTATATATTATTATAAAGATGGTCTTGTTCTTACACACAGATATAAAATATACATGAACTTATAAAATTTTCCTTTCGAGGACCTTAACTTAATTCATATAATATTACTTTCTGTTAATAAAACGTCCATCCCATACATAATTCATGTTCTTATTTGTTTTCAGGAAATGTTAACTTTGGCAGCAGAATTCTTTTTCCTCATATCCCGGCAATTCTGGAAAGAATGAAACGGAAACTCAACAAACCAAAGGCATCTCTGGGCCACCGAGACTTGACAATCCTCTCTCATGTTACAAGTTTGGTCCATGACTCTGAGACAAGTGAAACATTACTGTCACTGATGTTGCCAATCGTTGGGCGCAAAGCGGGGGCGGGAGAACACATAATTTGTCCTCTGATAACCACTGTTACCAACCTGATAACTAATGTCACTCACCCTCGAAGCTACATCCGCAGTTTGGCACCACTGTTTGGCTCTGTAGTGGGAGCCGAACCACGCCGTATGCTGTCAGCTTTGGTGAAGAGTATTGATGGGTATGTTTTGGTTATTATCATTTATAATGAGTAAGTTGTAAAGAGAAAGCTGAATTGTCATGGTGAGACCCTCCACCTCAGTGTAGTAGTTTTGCTCAGTATGCACCTAATTTTAACAAGATTCTATTCATGTGTAGCTTCTATTCTCTATACGCTATATGTTTAAAATGTGTGCTTCATCCAAGATTGTTCTGTTGAACTACTTTACAAAACTCAACACCGTAGTATTGAGTGAAATAGAAAATGGCTATTCCTTCATAAATAACCTTTAAATGTTGTTTATATACTTGTTCTTTGTTGCAGTGAAGAGAATGGGTTAAATGCCCAACTTTTAGAAGATCTTAATTCATGGAATGCTAAATGGCTTGACCAACCTGACTTTGAACGGCGCTTGGATGCTTTCAAGGCTATTAATCAGTTGAACGCTGATGGTAAAATTACTGTTGAACAGGGTGTGATAATAATATACACTTGCTTCCACTTCATACGAACTGTAAGTATAATTAAATATTAATTATTAATGTATTAACAGGAATTTTAAAAATAGTAACAATTATTGAAATAATGTTAGTAAAATTATTATTTTTTAGGTTGGTATTTATTTAAAATATTTATTAAGTTAAGGTCTCGGTTACTCATATACAGGATGTTTCAGAAGCAGCAGGGCTATCAAATTGCCATAATCAGTCTATGTTTCATAAATTTAACTGAAACTAGATTACCTTTTCATGTGGTTACTTTCACATAGTTCACTGTTCATCATTATATAAATATTTTTTAAATATTCCAGGAGAAAGATATATCTCTGAAGGATTGTGCTAGCCAATGCCTTCACAAGCTCTGCCCGAGCCTGTGCCAGCAATACCCATCAGAACAGGAATTCCTGGTCAACAAGACTATACTGGGCATCATGGCCGCTGGGCTGCGTGACAAGAAGAGTGATTCAGTGCAACAAGAGTCCATCACACTGCTGGGCTACATGGTCAGTCACATTCCAACCTTCATGTTGATCTCTATAACAACACAGTAATTGTCCTCTTTGAGTAAATTATCGAACTTACTGCTGTGGTCCATTGATTCCATAAATAATACTTGATAGCCTCCACCATCCAATTGCTGCTGCACTGTGTTGTGTTATTCCAAGTTTTCTTAGGTCTCTTTTTTAGTCCCACCATCTCATGTACACTTTATAAAAAAACTAAGACCCATACAAGAATAATATAACCCGACTGGTCTAACCTTACCGGTGACCCCAGCTCGAGTAGGTTATAGTTGTAAGATGTTAGGTTTAACAACCTAAACACATATATTTTTGGAAACAGAAACAAACCCCCTTGATAGAAACATAAAATACTTGTCATTTGTAAAATATTCGTAATTTTGACATATTTATAAAAATTAAGGAAAAATTTATGAAAAAATAGCTACGGAGGTTCATATGTACATTATGAGCCTTTGTATGATATATCTTATAACGTTTAAGGACACGTAGTGCAAGAGAAAGAATAGAAAGAACTCCCCCGTAAGAAACATGAGATACTTGTTATTTGTGACAAATCTGTAATCTTGACATACCATGTAAATAAATACCCCCGTTGCAGCAGACCTGCATACTCAGCGAATTTCCAAATATAATAATAAATAATAATTTATGACAAGTTTTATAGATATCTGTCTTTATAAACATCGTTTGAAAAATATATAATTTTTTGTAAATACACGACAGACTAAAAGAAAAACAAAGACATTTAAAGATGAATGACTGAAGAATATGTTACAAGTACAAAAACCCGATTATATGCCAAACATTTGTTGCTATAGAATTAAATAAGGCCGCCCGATTTAGGGTCGGGTGTTGGTTTCAAAGTGTTAACCGTTCAACTCCATTCGACGCACTGTGCACACCCACCACCGGTTGCCGTGTTCTACAAGGATGTTTTTTGTCAGTACTGCATTTTGCTGCTACCTTACAGGATTTTTAAAACTATTTGGAGCTTCTCAATATTGCAGAACACTGTCTGCTTTTCTGCTAAGGAGGAAAACTAAAAAATCTCATCTGGAAGAGCAGACAATAACCACTTGGTCTGATGTAATGTGGAAATACAATGTTTTTGTAGTAGTTTGACAGTGTTATGAACTAAAATATAATTAGTTATTATCTCTACAAGTGTTTAATGTTTTGTTAGCAAAGTGTAGTGTCTTAAAAGTAAACATGAAATGGAAAATTAGTTAAAAATTTGAAACAGAAAGAAGACATTTTATGGTAAAGTAATTGTGAGTACTGCCTGGAACTAGGTTATTTTTTGACGTTTTCAATAAAAATATTAGTTTGTAATAGACTTAGACGATAACTTTGCATTGTGGTTAGATGAACGATTATCAGTTACAGCTCAGGTTTGCTGGTAGTAGGTGGTCCCAATCCCAAAATAATGCCGTCCGGGCGTTTTGGAGGGTTATTAAAATTCTGGGATTGAAAAGTTAAAGGAAACATTATGACAAATGAAACATCCTCTCTAAAAAAAACTTCCCAAAACAAAATCTTCTCCATGCTTGGATCTAACTGTGTTTACGATAATATATAAGTCATTGCACTGATAATTACCAAAGGTTTCTCTATTATACTTAAAGATGCTACTCATATATATTTCAGGCTAGAGAATGTCCAAAACTCCACCCTGTACTTCGTGACCTGTCATTGTTGGGAAATAAGATTGATATTGAAGTAGACTTTTTTGAGAATTTACAACATCTACAACTTCATCGTAAAGTTCGAGCTTTGCTAAAGTAAGTTTATTTCATTGACTTACGTAATCTATTGGTTTAAAACAGTTCTGTATAAGAAATACCTAACCACCACCCCTCTTCTTGACTGTTATTCTGTTATTCTTGCAATATTTATTTTTATTGTTTTCTATAGAAAAAAATGTAAATAGATAAGCCTGCAAGGCACTACTTACTTTTTAATCTAAGATTCATTCCAGAGTTTGATAACAGAATAATGGTAATTTTTTTAAAAATTTGAACCAACAGTAGCTTAAGTGTTTTGTTAGTCACATTGGTGTAGTGATTTTAAAAAAATGTAAAAAGACATAATAAAATGTTGTATTTAAAAATTTTTAGAATAATTTTTTCTTTATAGTAATAGAAAAGGCCAGGAAGATTATATTCTTTTGTAGCATTAGATACAGATTAAAAAAATACTTAGTTAATATAGATTGAACAAAATAATCTCATATCTGTTTGCTGTATAACTGTGTAATAAAAATAATGTTAGTTACCTCAATAAGTTATAATAATTAATATTTATTATAAAGTTTCTAAAAAACAAATACAAAGAAAATCCCTCAAAAATAAAACCACTCCACATTTTTTGCAGAATATCTAAAACTTCATTGGGTAAACTGCAAGCGCAAATTTAATGACTTCATTATTTTTAACTAGGAATGTCCAAAACTCCACCTGTACTGTTTTCGTGACCTGTCATTTTTGAAAAAACTATAGTAATGACATTTTTGAATTACAAAAAAACTTCATTGTTTCGATTTAACTTATTTCTGACTATCTAATTATTGGTTTAAAACAGTTTTTGTATAGAAAATCCGGACAAATCGATCATACAACTATATCATTTTATATTTTCTACGCTCTATGTAGAAAAAAAATTAATTTAGCTTTCAAGTTTCTTGCAACTCAGTTTTTTTACTTTTTTTCAGATTCTGTAGTAGAGACATTAGTGAACTTGAACACAAGAATATATTCATTTTGTATCATTTCACATTGCGAAAGATATCAGAATAAAAAAATAGTGGAGAGAGAGAAGATCAAATTATTTAAATATTTTTGTATAGTTTTTTTATTTTTATAACCTTTTTTTTATAGTAATAATAATAATTATATTTTTTAGGATTTTTAGATCACAGATTAAAAAATTTTTAACATAAATATCTATACACAAAAATATATCAGATCTATATTGGTTTATTTTTTTGGGATAATTTAATTTTTTTCTTTTATCCACAAGATACTAAAATAAATTATACATAACTAAATAATGTGTTTTTATACATTATATACAGTAAGAAAATTAGACGTCAAAAATCAATACATGAAACAGTGTTTGTTACATTTGTGTTAAAATTTAACTCGAGAACAACTGGCGATTTTAAATATTTGATTTTTTTGTCTCTGTCATACATAGGAATTTGTTTTTTTTATTTTTCAAAATGCCATAAATTTTGTATACGTAAGTACATTATTTTCATTTAAAAATTTCATAAATTTAATTTTTTAATAGTTTGATTTTGTGTTCTATTTTCACCAGTCGACATTAACATATGATCTTTTCAGCGAATTTGTGATTTTCTGAAAAAATTAATAGCTTTCATTCTGTTTGCCCGTGTTATTACTGTATTTGTTTTTTTTTGAAGATACAAAATTGGAAAGAACTGATATTAAAAAGCCCAACACAAGAATTACTCAGTTTTTTGCCTATCATTTTATATTATTTGTTCTGAAAGATATTGAAAAAAAAACTTTGTATAGAGGTATTTTAAGATGCTGGATTATTAAACAACATGTATATATTTTTTTTTTTTAAAATTTTTTTTATTTTTTTAATTATTTTAGAAATATTTAATTTTATATTTACAAATACTTAATAAATTATTTAATTTTTTTATCTAACTAGAATGAAAAAAAAAATAAATTACAATCTAATGGGAACCAGACTGTTAATTTTATATAACAAAAAATTAATTTTTATATTTAATACATGAAACAAACTTGTAGTTACATTTGTGTGTACCATTATAACTCGAGAAAAATTAAATATTTATATTTTTTGGGCTGCTCCTCAGTAACAGTAGGCATATTTTTATGTAAATTTTAGTAAATGTAAAAATAATTTTTTGTTAGATTTTATTTTCACAGAATTATTTCATTTAATTTACATGGGTGCTTTATTTTTACAGTTGAAAAAATTAATTTTTTGATTGTTTGTGTGATATTATTTGTTTTTTTTGTGAGAGTGTAATTAATGAATGTTAGATTACTATAAACAATGCCGTAATTCAGAGAATTAAGATTTAATCTTTCCTAAAAAGCCAATTGTATTTAGGTTTGATTTGCGTTAGGTTAGGTCGGAACATTGTGAATCAATCCACTTAGATTTGTTTGTTTTGTGGGAGTGTCATTCATACCTATATCTCATTGTACAGTATTGTTATTAACAATACCGTGACCCAGAAGATCTAATCTTTCACAACAAAGTCGTAATGCTATTTGATTTTGTAACTTTGCGAAACAATCCACTTAGGAAGAACAAGGAATCGTACAAAAACAGTCTTATATAATCTAGTCTAATCTAATCTACTCGAACAAAGAGAAGCAGCCAGAGAACATTACTAATATCTAATTAAGTTAATCTAAAAGGTAACAAACAAGACATACATTACTGTTAGGCGGTACGAAGTTCGCCGGATCAGCTAGTGATTACCATAAAACTATTCATTTTTGCATACCGTTTAAAACAATTTATTTTGCTTTGGTGTAAAAATGTACAAAATTAATGGTGTAATTTTTCAGGTCCTGGGAACAGTTTGTAAAATGCTACCTTGGCATCAGTACGAGCTAGTTTTTCGGTTCTACCTTGGCAAGCTGAAAAGTTCAATTGAATTCCAAAAGCAACTTGTTAGGATAATTGTAGTAATATTGAATGGGTTCCATTTTGACCTGAGTAATGCTGACCTTAACCAAACACACAGCAATGTTATTGAAGATGTTGTTGATGATTCTAAATCAAAAACCGATGGAAAAAGTTTGGAAGAAAAGGAAGACGATGAAGGCGATTTTAAAGAAGAAAACGAAGGAAAAACAAAAGATGAAGAAGATTTGGGTGAAGTGTTGGATGAAGGAACTGATGCGGTTCAGAATGAAACTTCAGAGGCGATGGATGTGCCTGAAGACATTTTCTCTGTTATTGATAAACAGGTTCTACTGAACAAATCACTAGCAACAAGAGTTATCTACACAATAAGGACAATCTTGCTGCCCCAACTGCACCGAACCATCACGGCTCGCACACAGAGCGACGCGATGCACAAGGTAAACCGCAAGATGGTAGGCCCTGACAGGGACGAGGAGGATGTGTTGCGGGTGCCGATTGCGCTGGCCATGGTCAAGTTGCTGCAGAGGCTGCCACAGGAGGTGCTGCAGCAGAACATTGGCGGGTGAGTGAAATCATATCTGTCATTGGTTATTACCATTTGAAATGGCGACCTATCCAGGTAGGTATTTTAAGCCAAATAAGAATGAGAAAAATAAATGAGTATAAGATGATTGTGGCGTGATCTTGTAGTCTTGTTATTGACTAAGGCTGATGAGTTCCTTAGACAGGACAGTTAATTAATAGCTCAACGGCCGGTAGCATCTAAGGAACCTACAGTTTAACATGGGATCCGAACCACTTTTACCTCTGAATTACGAACTGGTCTAATTATGAGGATGAACTTTGTACTCAGTAGTGCGGACGTTAATCCACACCAAAGAATAACACATCCACCAAAAACTGCTTAAAACTATACACAATTCGTATCTTCCAAGTAGCTGGATTATATGACATGCACCGTGTCAGTCTTCTACATCCTTTGCTATGCAGTGAGTTCTATTTGTCTCGTCAAGGATTTAACTCCAAGCTAAGGTTGGATTTCATAAACAATTGTTTGAATGATAAATATCACTTACAATCTGTTTTATAAACTAGTGCTCATAAGGAAACAGACTAGTTTTGTACACTTAAAATATATTTACATGCTATCGGTGTATTAATGTAAAAGTTGTTAAGTTTACATAAATGGTGTTTAACCCTTTGAGTGCCAAGCGTCTCCATCCAAGACACGCTGTTACTGTAGCTTGAGTGCCGAGCGTCTCGGATCGAGATGGTCATGCTCAGGTAATAAATGCCAGAGTCTCGCTCCGAGACTCAGAAAATCACTGTTTATAGTATCTAGCAGGTATTTTAACTGGCTTAAATTACACCAAAAGCTTCAGAAAGAAATGGACCTTATTTTTATGCATCTTACTCGATGGCGGGATGCTTTCTGAGATCGTGATCAATCGAAAACAATCCCGCGACAGCTGCGACGATCAATAATAAAAGGCGGCTCATTTGTATTGCGAAATTTTAACATTTTAATGTTTATTATTAATTTATCGTCATTTCTAACACCTTATAAAACAGTGCCTATTGTAAAGACTAATTATTATAATCTATACTTTACAATGGACATGGTTGCTATGTAATGCTAAAAACTGCCAAAAATGCAATTTTTGTCAGTTTTGCTTATTTGCTAATTTTTTTCTTAGTTAAAAAATGAATAAGAATATGTTTTATACATGATTTCTTCTCAATTTTTATTGCTATTGCTCTTTAAGATTTTGCAGCCATGAAGCAAATGTTAGTTTAAAAAAATGTTTTATTAAAATTTGTATTTTTTTAAAATATATTCAATAAAAAGTTAACACTATTTTTCTTTTTTTTACATCAAATTATTGTACTTATATACTTTGTTTGATGCACAATTTAATCCTAAGTGAAACAAAAAAAAACAACATAGAAATGTTAATAAATAAAATTTTTATAATGGTTTTAATTAACGCTTATGTTTTTCAAGAAAAATTGCTGGCATTTTTAGCAGACCCACTGTATCTAGGGCTGGCAGTTTTAGTGCACCTCTGATTGAGACGCTTGGTAATCAAAGGGTTAACCCCTAGACTGCAGCATAAGTTGGCGCAGTGTTTAACCCTAGAACTGTGAATGTTACAGTTCTAAATTATGTATGTCTTCTTAAAATATTAAGTATAAATAAAAGTGTAAAACATGCTCCCCTTCCCTTATAACCACTAACCACAAAAGCACCTGTTTTGCTTTTGTGGTCCACTGCAATCCCAATTAAGCCTACAAATGCTGTCAATTTCCACCCAAGCTGGCCACCATTTATTTAAGGTGGGCCCCCAACTCATCTATACCACACATTTGCAAGCCAAATCGGGATTGCTCATGGTCGGGATTCGAACCCTAGCACTTCCAAATGGCTAGAATATTACACTCGTCAATGTATTGCTTTAACCAATTCAGCTACCAGTGCATAAGAGGAGAGGACTCCTTACTTACTTGGCTATAGGACATACCCTGGTGGCAGTTTAGTGAACTATGTGAGCCAGTTCATATATCAGCTCCCAGAAGGCAACACAGTCACGAAGGCGCTGGTGTCTAACAAGTTCATTAAATTGACGACATATGCTTCCACCGGCCACTTTTTGTGTGGTTGCAACAATGTGACATAAACAACCAGTTGGGACTTTGATACTGCAGAGCCCGTGGCATGAACGTAGTTTCAGAAAGATTCACTAGTTTGCAGTACAAAATGGTCTGTCACTTCTCTCGGTCAATGATTCAGTCATAGCTTGGAAAAAAACTAGCAGATGTCTTGTATTAACAAAATCAAATCTGTCTAAACTCAGGTGTCGCGGTTAAGGCAACAAGTTCGTTGCATATGATATTCTGTGAGTCGCCATAGCGAGTACAGAATACTACAACTGAATAACTCTTGTGTTGCTGCCAAGACGTTTATGGTCTAAAAGTCTATGTATTGTCATATCCAGACTCTTGTCAAAGGTGATCATTTGTTGGCAGCATACTGATGAAGCTGTGCACATACCTCAAGTCTCGGCTGGACAGCGTTCGCCGTATCACCCGCGAGACGCTGCAGAAAGTGGTGGTAACGCTGGGTCCCAAGTACCTGCTGCAGCTGGCCCAGGAGATGTCCTCCATCCTCACCCATGGCTTCCACGTCCACGTCATGGTGTACTCGCTACACAGCGTGCTGGTGGCGGTGAAAGGGCAGCTGCAGCCAGGCGACATTGACCCTTGCGTTCCCCTCGTCCTTCAGGTACAACACATTGTTATCTATTCTAACATTAAATTTACTGAAAAAATCATATTTTAAGTACATAAACTTAACTCGCTTTCCATAATCCCACAAACTTTTATATATTTATATTTCCCAAAATAAGAATATGAGATCTCTAATAAATAGAACTCTGAAATTTTTAAATAAATTATTCTAGAACTAATGCACATTTTTTGTTAAGAAAATACGAGTAGAAGAAAGCATATAATTATAGATGAACCTACGTGTTCATTAAAAATGTGGGAAAAGATGAATTTAAAATTCAAGCTAAACGTGAAGTGTTTTAATTATTAGTGAGTTGTAATAGGTTTCTTCTCTGTGTTACATCAATTGTTTTCCAATCAGGCCTGTAGATCAGATCTGTTCGGGAAAACAGCAGAGGAAAAAGAAGTGAAACAAATAGCTGGGAACTTGATGGAGGCCCGATCGAACAGGAGCTACGACATGTATCACATCCTGGCTGAGTACATCACACAGAAGTCTCTTGTCGACCTGATGGTTCCCTTGAAGGAGGTCAGTCACAGTACAGGATTTTAAAAATCTTTATTTCAATTTTCATAAAAAAATCAAATGTTCATGTCAAAATATTCATAAAAAAATCTACAAAAAAACCAACAATAATTAAACAATAACCACTAAGGTTGAAAAACCTGATCTTGTGGCTTTAACATAGTGTAGTAACATTTAACTTTACACAACAACTTATACAAATTAACAATGGTTAGCGATAGATTTTAATTAAAATAAAAAACTTCTTTTAAAAATTAGATAACTGTTGGTTGGGTACAAGTGGATAAAAAATATTTTTCGATATCACTCATTTATTGAGGCAAATTCAGTGTTCATGCTTGTTTCAGTGAGATGTTGTTACTTAGAGGTGTGAAACATGAATAGGCCTACCATTAGTAGACCTCTCAATGTTAGTATTGAACTACCACAAAAAATTATTTTGAAATAAAAAGCCTGATCAAGGATGACTTATGGTGAATACAATTTTTTATTAAACTTTGTAAGCTATAACCTTGAACTACTTCCTATCATTAACTAATTTAAATAGGGTAATTTTATCACTTTGAACTGTTAGCAGTTTAATCCTATTTAATAATTTGGTTCACATACAGGAAGTCGGGCACACACTCTCCCACAAGGTGGTCAACAAGGCGAGGGAGTGCTTGCGGCACATTGTTCTCGGACTGGTGGACAACAAGTTCCTAACTGTTGAATCACTCTTAATTTTTGCTTATGGAACATCTTCAGAGAGTGTTCCAGCTCTGATTTCCAACCTGAAGAAGAATCAGAAAAACGACAATCCAAAAAAAGTGCTTTTGGAAGAAAGAGTAGATAGTTTTTTAATACCAACTGGTGAGTAGAGGCTACATAAAAATGATTCATACTTGCTGATTATAATTTTCAAGCGCAATGGATAATTTAATTTATTGTTATTTAACACTTAAACTATTCAACCAGTCAAAAAAACTATTTACAAAATAATTTATCTTCAAGAAATGGCATACTTTTTCTACTAGCATCTTGAAAGCCCTCTCATGTTATTCTAGTTGTGTTGTAAGGCAAATAAACTGAGATCCACCATAATTTTCAAAGCTATCAAGAGCTAATTTAATTTCTCCTGTACGTTTGATAGCATCTAAAAATCCAGCGTAGTTAGAATTAGAAATGGAATGTGCTCCTTGGAGAAAAAAGATGGTCCAATGTGATTTCCAAAAAATATAAACATGGCATATAGTTGGAATGTGTATCATCTGCTCAATGACTAAGCTGTATTGTTTGTATAGGTTGATGATTTTTGTTTTTCCATGTTACACAATATAAATATGCTTGTGATGAAATCTAAGGGATCAAATTGATGACTGTTCAAATACTTTACCTCTATCTAGCTACAAAAAAATTATAAATTTGGTTTGGTTTTAATGTGGTTAGTTATAGAAAAAATGTTGTATAAATTCAGTCACAGTATGCAAAACTTTCAAAAAGAAAAATTACAGTGGAATTGTTTAAAAGTTTTAGAAGTTTTATCCTCTGTTTTAAAATTTATTTAATGATGGTGTTAATGGTTGTTTTCAGAGCCTAAACGCAGACCAAGTGCCCAGATGAAGCTGTGTGCCAGCACCAATGCTCACATCTTCGTTGAGTTTGGATTGATGCTGTATTACTTTCTACTGAAACGAGAGAAGATTAAAGGAGCTGACTTCCGGCCGCATCTGGATCCTCTAGTGAATGTTTTGTCGGATTGTCTCAAATCTGAACATGTGAAGGTAGTTTGTCACAAGTAACAAAGATTCTCGAAAAACCAAAATCTTAATTAAATCTTTGAATGTGTGAAATGTTTAGAGGGTGGCCGGCTCTTTTATCTTTATTCATCCGTAGAAAATATAGAGCTCTGTGTGAGATGTATCAACCAAATTGAAGGGTGAGGTGATCTAAAGTAATACTAGGTAATCAGAACTGATATATAACATCAGAGTTGAAACCACTGACATCACTGTGTCAGGATCACAATACAAACTGAGTCACTAAATTTCCGAAGAGCTGAACCTTTGACTCTCTGACTCATTTCACTATCATTAAAGTATGTTTTTACCCTCGTTAACACTTAAAACGAAACATCGGTCAAATAGACCGATCGGTAATTTTACTACAATTTACTGCTTACCTTGACGGCTGTCAAAGTACCTTCCCCCCAAATCTCCGTAATAGTAGTAAAAGTTGGCCGGATGATGTTCATATTGACGAGTGATTACGGTCTCAGTTTAGCAGTGTTTTTAGGCTGGCAATCGTCGGTAATATACCTTGTATAAGCGGTAAAAGGCTGTAGTAAAACGCAACAAACAAAAAACACCTGCTAGAAGTAAAATAACAGCTATATTACCCACTATAAGACCACAAATATGGCCTTGAACAATCCTTTGTTTTTCCTGAGGCCAGAGCTGGTCGTCTGAAGCGTGAATGATTTCATTTTTTTCTGTCACATGATCTTTGTGTAATAAATATGAATTGTCATAAAATGTTGTAAAACATCATTTGTTACTCATGTGATTGCCAAATGATACATTAAAACAATAATAAACACACTAAACACCAATAAAGCACAGTGACGGTCAAATTGACCGTATGTTTCTCTTAACGTTTTAAAAATTATGTTTCGTTATAAGTGTTAATTTTGAAACAATGATTTTGCATCAATAAATAAAATAGCATCAATTTTTACAACTTTTTTACGCTTGTCTTAGTTAAGTTCTCTTCCCCTCCAGTCCAGGATCTCTAGTATATGGTAAAATAATGGCCGGATGATGAGCCATTTTGACAGAGGTCTCTTTAGTTTCTTCCCATGCAGTGTTTTTATGGTTCTTGGCATAAGGTTAAAAAGTAAACCATATAAGATGGTTTCTTTACATATAAAGATTTGAATGACATTGACACCAGCTCACATTTTGCTGATTACACAACTTTGTTCAATGCTGGCGCAGATGCTATCACAGTGAATGAAGCTTCAAAATATACTCTTAATATTCTGCCTAACTGGTTTAGTTTTAACGGATTTCTTCTTAATCTGGACAAAACCCAAATTATTGTTTTCAGTCAAAAGAATAAGAATATTAAGGTAAGCCCAAATGAAGTTACTAAAAAGAGTATGGTTAATGTCAAAATGTTAGGCAAGATCTTTGATAGGAAACTTACATGGTAGTATCACAATGATTATGTTTCTAAGAAACTCTCTATAGTTGTTTATTTATTAAGATCATTAGACAGACATGTTCCTAAAGCTTACCTTGAATTAGCCTACAACAGCTTCTTTCAAAGTACAATACTATTCAGAATTTATTTGTGGTGCAATTCTGCTGGTGTAAAAGATTTACTGATGATACAAAAATAAACTGTTAGAATTATTACCACAGAGATCATCGTCAGACATTGTTCCGTGAAAGTATTTTAACTGTGTATGCTGTAGCTTATTTGTTTTAAATGATCTCCTAGTTTTAAGGAATGAATCTGACAGCCTGTTAGCAAGGGCTAATATTCATTACTACAATACTAGCTATAGTGGTTTTATAATACCTTTTTATCATCCCAGTTCTAGATGGGTTGTTAAAATTACAAGCATGGTTTCAGTGCTGCTTGCGCCATGATCACGTAGATCGCCAAGGATAAAATCATAACCGTTATATAAAAAGGAACAGTCTCTTGGACGTCGTCATGGATGAAACACGAAACACAAACGACACAAAACTAACATTAAAAACACAAAAATGGGGCTTGAGACAGGCCTGTATTTATAATTTATTTAGTTTGGGTCGTCGCGAGAACCGGCTGGACACTGAGATGGACGGATGTAGTGATGAGTTGAACTTTGTACCTTAGGAGGTGGGCTCTTTTGGTAGAGATTATCACTCTCAATTACTTTTTTAAAACTAAATGGAAACTGTAATTCAGTTTATCTTTTAAAACAGCATCAGTCTCTAGTTTTAGGGCCTTAAACAATCCATCTATAACTGGGACGATAAAAAGGTATTATAATACCACTATAATTTGTTTTACCAGTTCAGGGGCATACCACAATAATAAGCACAATATTAGGTCTAAACACAATATTGATGTTCCTTTTTGTTGATTATTCAAAGTAGATAACAGATTCAAGTAAATTGTTACTAAACAATTCAATAAACTGATAGGATAAGAAATGTATATATATATATATAACATATGTATATGTATAACATTTTTAATGACTGATTTTTGGCCTCTAGGCACCTCAACGAAAAAGTAAAAAGTAGCATGGTCCACGGCTTAGGTCTTGCCATGAGACCTACGGTAATAGCTTCTTCCCTATGGGAAATTAGCTAAAATAGATCTCAGTACAAACTTTTTTAGAGAAACATTACGAAAATGTGTGCGCTAATTAGTGTTCAACTGATCTTCTATCTGTTACGTTATCCTAGTGATTTTTGTTGTCGTTTAATTATTGACTCCTTCGTAATGGCCAATAATGATTTGATTACCGCTATACCCGCATTATTGTTTTGAAATATATCACACCCAAAACACGTTCTAAGAGATCTAAGTAGTATGAAAGACATCCAAATAGGTTTAAAATATGCTTTTTATCCATTTATCGTAGTAATAAAATAAATATATTCAAAGAAATCCATAATTTTTTCTTACTCCCGGGGGGTACTTTTTATGGCAATACACCTACTCTACGTAGCCCTGATATTAGTCACGTCACATGACGTGCGTACTCATCAACTGGTTAAAAATAAAATAGTTAAACATTTTACTATCATGGCAAATATGTTTTATGTTTTAGATAACATCAATATCCCTGCAGTGTCTATGTTGGGTGCTGAAGTTTGACCTGCCCTCGTTGCAATCTAAGATGGAGGACATTACTGACAGTGTTTTCAAACTCTTACACAAATATGCAGCTGCTGGTCTCAGTAAAGGGGACAACTTCGATCTCGTCATGGCTGCTTTCAAGGTAAGGCTTATAGAAATTCATTAACCCTAGAACTGGCAAAGTCGTAAGACAATAATCAGACCAGTTCTCCTGTATGGTTCAGAAAATTGGATACTAAGCAAGAAGTCAGAAAGGAAAACTATTGTATTTGAGAACAAGATTTTGAGGAAAGCATACGGACCGATTTTTGAGGATGGGCAATGGAGATTGAGACATAATTGGGAACTAAGAGAATTATTTAAGGATCCGGATATTGTCGCTGAAATACGGAGCAGAAGGTTGAGATGGACAGGGCACATTCTAAGGAAAGACGACAACTCCCTATCGAAGAACGTCTTAAAGAACAACCCAGAAGGTAGAAGACCCCTTGGAAGACCGAAACTTAGATGGTTCGACCAAGTGGAGAAAGACCTAAGGAAGCTAGGGAGAAGGAAGGAAGATTTGAGAAGCAGAGATCTATGGAGGCAGTGTGTTGGAGAGGCCAAGTACCATCTAGGGTACCAGTGGCCACAGCAGTAAGTAAGCAAATAATGAATATCCTGAGAGTGAAATAAAAAAGGCATTGAAGAAAACACAAGAAAATAAGAGAAATTACAACCGACCAGAGGAAAACCCACAAACCTCTTCCACTCTATTTACAGTTTCTATTCCATACGTTAATGGAAAAATCAGAAAAAAATAATAAGAATATATAAAAAATTTGGCATCAGGACAGCATTGACTTAAAACATTACTTTAAGAAGTAATCTTACTGGAGAAAAACCAAAAAACATTGACCATGACACGAATAACGTATTTTATAAAATATGTGGTAAAAATTACTTTGGCCAAACGTCCAGACCAATAAAAAATAAACGGTATCAGTGGGTTGACGCGTACTTTCTCCCTTAAGTAAATTTAAAAAAGACAATCTGTTATAAAACTATCATGTTTTTCAAAGTTTATCTAAATATCATGTAGTAATTTATTGTTTCAAAAATAATTATCCCATTTCTGAATATAAAAACAAGAAAGACAAAGTTAAATTAATTCTTTGAATTATATGGGGGAAACCCCCCCCACCCAGTAATACCAAGCTTTTTTGAGTTGGTTTTGTTGGGTGATTTGACATACACTTAAAGTGAAGAAGAAATAATATAAAAAAAATTAATAATGCAAATCTTCTTTCCACTTATTTTTTAAAATTTTAATAATTATATTATGTTCTTTTACAACTTAAATATTTTGTTAGATGTTTTATCAGTTTTATACCATATGTATGTTATTTATATGTTTATATTCATGTAACCTATTAGGCTGAAGATGATGCTAGATCAAGGATCGATTTATACCTTTTTCATTATAAAAATATGAAAAACTTAATGTTATTCACGTGTAGCCAATTATTTATAATTTTAATTAACACCGTCATGACTTATTCCTACTGAGAAGAAAAAAATACAAGTTTGGTCTTAATCTAATAAGTCAAAATACATTTTATTTTCTCATGAAAAGACAAAGGTCTTTGAGGCTCGCCAGTTCATTATATAATGCTGGACCGAAATAAGCAAACTCCTTCGTGATTTCTATCGGAAAATGGAGGAGCCTGTCCTGCCGGGTGCCACACAAAGCAACATCACGCTGAACAGAGAGTTTCTCACAGAGTTACTTAGAGAATTAACTGGATGGAGTTCTTTTCATCAAGTTTATTCTAAATGTCTCAATAGAAGTTATTTTTTATGATAACGCCTTGAAACAAAAGAAAGTGCATAAACTACATGAAGATGTTTTTCTGAATTGTAGCAGATGAGTGTATTCACTTCACTCGCTTGAGGCTTCATCCCCAGGCCTTCGTTGCTGATATCATGTAATTTTGTTGGGTGATTTGACATACACTTAAAGTGAAGAAGAAATAATATAAAAAAATTAATAATGCAAATCTTCTTTCCACTTATTTTTTAAAATTTTAATAATTATATTAAGTTCTTTTACAACTTAAATATTTTGTTAGATGTTTTATCAGTTTATACCATATGTATGTTATTTATATGTTTATATTCATGTAACCTATTAGGCTAAGATGATGCTAGATCAAGGATCGATTTATACCTTTTTTCATTATAAAAATATGAAAAACTTAATGTTATTCACGTAGCCAATTATTTATAATTTTAATTAACACCGTCATGACTTATTCCTACTGAGAAGAAAAAAATACAAGTTTGGTCTTAATCTAATAAGTCAAAATACATTTTATTTTCTCATGAAAAGACAAAGGTCTTTGAGGCTCCCAGTTCATTATATAATGCTGGACCGAAATAAGCAAACTCCTTCGTGATTTCTATCGGAAAATGGAGGAGCCTGTCCTGCCGGGTGCCACACAAAGCAACATCACGCTGAACAGAGAGTTTCTCACAGAGTTACTTAGAGAATTAACTGGATGGAGTTCTTTTCATCAAGTTTATTCTAAATGTCTCAATAGAAGTTATTTTTTATGATAACGCCTTGAAACAAAAGAAAGTGCATAAACTACATGAAGATGTTTTTCTGAATTGTAGCAGATGAGTGTATTCACTTCACTCGCTTGAGGCTTCATCCCCAGGCCTTCGTTGCTGATATCATGTATGATTATTTCAGGTAGTAGCAGTTCTAGTTCGAGATGTGAAGCATTATCAGCTATCAAAACAGCAACAAAGAACGCTGGTCCTGTACTGCGAACAAGACATTCACGATTACTCTCGACAAGCGATCGCCTTTTCCCTTCTCAAAGCTATTGTGGGGCGAAAGCTTCGTATACCGGAACTGAACGCAGTCATGGAAAAAGTTGCCAAAATTAGCATAACAGCTGATATTGAACATGTCCGTCTACAAGCTAGACAGGTAAATATAAAGGTTCTAAGTATCTTATCTTTCGAGAACAAAATCAAGAAATTATAACTCTTAAACTGCTTCTATACTGTTTCTTTAATTAATTTTGACTAATTCTCTAAATAATTAAATCAAAATATAAATAAATACAGCTGTTTTATAAATTCAAGTAGTAAAATGAAAAAATAATTAAGTCTTCATTTCAAACAGAGTAATTTTAAAAAGGTAGTTTAAAATACTTCCTCTACACACGGGACAATTCGATGTTTCACATAAATGTGTACAAATTTAACTGTCACATTCACATCAATGTGTCAGTTCGGCCTGTCGTCTCCACAAGTTAAAATCCTCCTTGAACGCGCTTAGTGAGTTTATTACGTTATTATGTAGTTGTGTGTAGACCACTTTATGTTCGGTCATGCAAAATTTGTATGATTAATTTATTATAAGTGAATTCCCCATAGACAAGAAGCTATTACCGTAGGTCTCATGGCAAGACTTAAGCCTGGGATCGTGTTATTTTTTCTGTTTTAGATGCCCAGAGGCCAAAACAATAGTCGTTAAAAGTTGTATATATATATATATATACTATATATATGTGTGTGTGTGTGTGTGTCTGAGAACACGATAACTCTCGTAAAAATGGTCCGATCAAGACAAAATTTGGTAGAGACGTGTATTCCTACATTTGCTCGGACTAGTTCGTAATCCAGACATGTTGGTTAATCGTAACGGGTAGTTCCAGTAGGGCGTGTTGTGGGGGGGGGGTTTGTACTAAAAAATTGGGCTTTTTCTGTTTTTCACATGTAGTTTTAAAATATTTTAAATTTTATTTTTCACTATTAGAATCAGGTCAAAAAACTACAAAATTTAGTTCCATCAATTTTTGCTCTATCTCCAACAGTTTTCTAAGATATAAAAAATCTAAACACAGTATATTGTATTTTGGGGCTCCAATGTTAATCTTATGGAGGATAAGGAAAAATTAATATTTCACTAATCAATCTATATTTTTGGATGACCTGATATTTAGCTTCATGTGGTTGAGATTCATCTATTTATGCTTAAAAATTATAGTTTATGTGTTTATCATGGCAGCTAACCTGCATACTCTTTACTAGGGATGGGTCAATTCCAATTTTTTTCGATTCTGATTCTTTAAAATCGATTCCTGATACCAATTCCAACGATTCCAGGTATTGATTTGACCTCTGCCAACAAATATAACGCTTTAACCCTAGTGTCCAATATATTTTTTTCAGTGTCACCAGGTTTATAGGGATTTATATATAATTTTGTTCAGTACTAAAATAAAGAATTAAGAAATGTTAAAAAGTATGTAATTTATAAATATAAATATTTAGTATTTACATGAACGAATAAATAAGTACACGTATGAAAATCTTTTTTGTTTATGTTTACGGTTGTGTACTTTATATATACACCACATACATGAAAAAAATTAAAAAAGCTAATTTGCTTAAAATTTAATGGTGAAACCAAAAATATATACTTATGTATAGTTAATTTGAACAAAATTAAAATAAACCGTCGCTAGTAGTAAAATCATGAAAATTGAGAAAATCACAAAAACTCATATTTGAGTGCAAGCAAATCCCTTATATCACTGTTTCGAAAATAATCCCCTATTTTGATAAAAAAACAATAAATAATAACTAACTAATGCATTTCTCCATTAAAAACTATTTAGAACACAAATTTAAATTGTGTAAACAAATGTGTTGCACAAGAATAACAGTCAACAGCGCGATGACAGCGGACAGACTACGCCATTTAAAAAAATATATATTGCAATCCATCATCCTTCAATGATCCGTATTTTGATGACAACACAATAAATAAAATAATGTATTTCACCTCTGAAACTTTGTTGCACAGTAAAAACAGACGACAAAGACAAAGAATTAATTACGAATCCATGATCAGACGGCGGCAGACAACATGGATAACAAAAGTGTTTTTGCGATACAATTATACCAGCAAAATGATTGTGCCGGCTTTTAGAGTAAATTGATATAATCATATTATTATAACTTGCTGATCAGAGAACACGCTTTTTATCAAACTATCAACGTTTAAAAACTCCCACAAAATTAGCATCATGTTAGAAAATTCATCAACAGATAGACGAAAATGACACGATGTCACCAAGCATACAAAGTAGCCTACACGGTTTCTCGATACCCTTGGTGTATTATCGTAGTTTGTGAATCTGATTCAGAAAAATTGTCTGTTATATCGAAATATTGTAACCAATTATTTTTATGATAACAGAAGCATTAAATGGGCTTATTATTTTCACATCTAATCCGGTTAATAATTATCATGGAAAATTAATATTCTTGTTTTGTTGCTGAAAAGTTCATTTCACGGAGTAATATGATTTACAGTATTCTGATAATCGGCATCGATGACGTCATTCAATATTGAGATTCAATATTGTATTGAATTTTATCAGTAACTGAAATAAGAATAATTACGAGGTATGTTGCAACCTTGAACAGACCAATGACGTTCTTGCATTATTTTAAAAAGGATACGAATTTACGTCATTTGTTGTCTGCACTTTTGTGTTCGAGCAAAGATATTAATGCTCATTTTTTATATGGTTTGTAAGTAATTTAGGATATTTATTGAATTGTACTGAGTACTTGTTACTTTTGTTTCGGAGCCGAATATCCGATTATTTCTTTCGCTGGTCGGCGGCAGCGGAACAATGATCGCTTGGAATCGAAGAATCGTAATTGACTTTGCATCAAAAAGAGTATGCAGGTTTGCTGCTGTGAGGAACACTGAAAGTGGGTGTTTCTAGGGTAAACAATTTTTATTTGGACCATTTATACCATGTTTCATCAACATCCGTCCATAAATAAAAGAGTTTGTCTCTCCTCTATAAGATTAACATGGGTAAAGAGTAGGGTTGGGTCGATTCCAAACATTGATTCTCAATTCCACCGATTCTCATGGTTGGAATGAAAAATCAATCATTTTCCATTGATTTGGAAATTTGGAGTACACAGGTCTTCTGCAATGGGGTATTATTAAACAAATTTTAATATTTAAATTACAAAAAAATAATTTGCAAAGTGTTACGTTTCTAGCTAATTGTGAGTAGCTTTTGTAGGCAATTTAAAGTCAGACTTCCACACGCTACAACCAATTACAGATACTGGCAAAATTTCAATATTCAAACGGTCTCTGTGTGCATACGCAGATGACTGATGTGACCAACTAAAGTGAGTAATAGTACACACGCTCAAATCAGAATGCTGTCAGTTCAATTTGTCATACCGAAATGACAAAATCGTCTTCCATCAGTTCAATTTTTTGGTGTGAGCTCATAACGATGTTGTTCAGTTTGGTGTGTCGGTTCGGTGTGAACACATCGAATTGACCATGTTTTTGGCACTTAATAAACAACAATTTTGTCTATGTTGATTTAGTAGATGATCTGATCCCTTATGTGTAAGATATTTTCTTCCTTGGTTTTGTCAATCAGAACAGAATACATAAACACACTCATGAAACTATAGAGTAAAAATTTTTATGTATTACAGAGGAACATAATATAAAACTAAGTAACTTAATAATTTCTATGTTAAGGTTAGCCGGGATGTTTTTATTAGCCAAGATTTTTTTATTAAATCAATTATAAGAAATTAATACATTTTATCATAGATGTTTCTATAAGCCATATCCCAATGTACTAAAGGTTCAATTCCATTTTAAGTTGTAAAAATATTTCAGGTTTTCCATCAGTATCTTATGGACTATGCTCTTGGTAAAAAGTTTGAGAAACATCTTACATGGTACCTTCAACAGTTGGAGTATGAACTTCAACCAGGAAGAGAGAGTGCCCTTGAAATGATCAAGACTCTCATTAATACATTGCCAGTCGTAAGTATAAAAATTATACTCCAAAAATTTTATGGAACTAAAAATGTACCTCTTTAATTTGGTTTTGGGATGAGGTTGCCTAAATCCTATTCCATGTTCTTGACTATTTGTAATTCTTGGCGTACAACTGGATACTGATCCAAGAAAGATGTTGCTATTGTAAACTTCAAACTGTACCGTGAAGTCAAGAGGACAGTCCAAAGATTGTTCTCTTGTTTTTATTAATTACATGTTTTATTTAATTATGTGGAGTACGAACTACATGAGATTTAACAACTTTTAGTGAATTTAAACAATAGTTCATAAAATATCTTGAAAATAATTTTCATACGTTTAACACTAAGAAGCTTAATGAAGATATTTTAATTCTAATAACTTATTTTACAGAATATTTTAAAAGAACAGAGTGGGTTCATTTTTGTAACTGTGGCGGCAAGGCTAGTCAATGACGATGTCCCGGCATGTCGCAAGATGGCCGCTGAAATTCTTACTCTACTCTTGGAGAAGGTAAACAACAATGTTAAAGAGACCTTGTTCAACATTGTACTTCTGTGGTTGCAGGATAAGAAGGTATGGTCATATTCAAATATTTATTTATTTTATTACCTTTTTTATTATTGATCTATTTCCAATGCATGGATACAGATAAATATGCATGGCACTATTTCCAATAGTACTGATAGGGGACTAAGTGTTACTTGATGAAATATGTTTAAAAAAATAACTTAGACATTTAAGAATTAAAGTCAAAAACAGGAATGTTATAAAATACACAAACAATTTTCCATCTTGCAACAAAACTAGTTTCAATAAAATTTCAGTTGGCAACAACACCAATGTACAATACTCGTTTGGTAGAACAGCATAACTGTGTTTTCAAAAGAAAAGCCATCTTTGTAGAATATAAGTTTTTTGATGTCCTTCTACAATATATTAAATTAGAGAAATACAAAAATTGCCTGAGATTACTTAAAACATTTTTCACGTTATCATCTTTTACTCTCTTCAAGATTTTCTCTCATAAACTGGATTAACAGCTACTTTCTTTTTCTTGCTCTCATTTCTCTCTCTTTCTCTCTCTCTCTCTCTCTCTCTCTCTCTCTCTCTCTCTCTCTCTCTCTCTCTCTCTCTCCTTCTCCCTTTCTTCATTCTTGTATTTTTTCTCTCAAAATATTTTCATGTAAAAAGTCACAATTTTTGTTTCCTAATTTTAACATAAAAATGTTAAAATTTTAAATCAAGTTTCCTAATTTGTTAAAAATTTATAATTTGTTTGTACCAATCTTAGCAGTTTTTTATTTGACACTTATAATGTGATGATTTTTTACTGTGGTAAATGTTTCTTTTTCTCTATTTTTAGACTATATTATAACAAAAACTAGGAAATAACTCTGTGCCCCCCCAACGTGTAACCTCTAACTACGCCCATGCGCTTTGGTAAGTTACTGGACTCACCAAAAAGTTTCTCAGTGATTCCAGTAATTAACCAAAGTGGAAAGTAATTGTTGGTTATTCAGTGGATTCACATTTAACCTTATGTTACTGATTGGTGCTTACATTGAGTATAGCTGAATAACACAATTATATACTATCTGCAATAAACCTATTAAAACAGCTTTTTAGATTAATATACCTCATGAACACATGTGCCATATTCACTCAATGTGTTTTTGATATTCAAAGAGAATCCCTTTTAATTTAGATGATGATTTTCTTTATTTTTAGCTTCTCCATCGCAGACTCGCAGTCCAACTTATTGGAATCTTCGCCTCCCATGAAAAGAATGGATTTGACCAGCGCATTGGGAATATCCTCCCTCTTATTGTTGACCAAATGAAACTAGAAATTAAAGAGTTCAAGCCCCACATGCATGTAGATGTAGACAAAATCAACATCATGGACCAGCTGAGAGACCACCATCTGTACCAGCTGTTACATGTGATCGTCAAGCTGAGTTCCTTGTGTCCATCCATATTGGTGCATCAGGACCACAAGAAAAACATGCAGATTTTAACAGGTAATATAGTAAAACGTATGGTTCTAAATATTCATTAACACGTTCACTGTGGCATGAACCACCGCTGACTCATCCGAGCTTTCTCCGTAGTGTGGCGGACCTTCCACTGCAGCCAGCACTCCTTGCGGCAAGTATTTTTTAATGAACAACACAATTTGAAAGACAAATTTTATATGAGCCACCAGTGTCTCAAATTTCACATGCACATGACTTATAATGAGGATATTTCTTCACTGTGGCATGAGTCACTTTCATCACTTGAGTCACTTTCGATGTATTTATGGAGGTTGAACTAGCAGGAAATATACTGTACCACAAAATAAAGCTAAGTTATCAAGTTCAAAATTCAAATTCTTTATTGTGACAAAAACGTTACATAACAGATGCTACAATAGCAGTAACTGGTATCTTGTATGTAGTCCATCTTAAAATCTAATATATATCTTTAACACTTATAACGAAATATAATTTTTAAAACGCTAAGATAAACATAAGGTCAATTTGACCGTCACTGTGTTTTATTGCTGTTTTGTGTGATTATTATTGTTTTTATATATCACTATGAACACATGTGCCATGTTCACTCAATGTGTTTTTGATATTCAAAGAGAATCCCTTTTAATTTAGATGATGATTTTCTTTATTTTTAGCTTCTCCATCGCAGACTCGCAGTCCAACTTATTGGAATCTTCGCCTCCCATGAAAAGAATGGATTTGACCAGCGCATTGGGAATATCCTCCCTCTTATTGTTGACCAAATGAAACTAGAAATTAAAGAGTTCAAGCCCCACATGCATGTAGATGTAGACAAAATCAACATCATGGACCAGCTGAGAGACCACCATCTGTACCAGCTGTTACATGTGATCGTCAAGCTGAGTTCCTTGTGTCCATCCATATTGGTGCATCAGGACCACAAGAAAAACATGCAGATTTTAACAGGTAATATAGTAAAACGTATGGTTCTAAATATTCATTAACACGTTCACTGTGGCATGAACCACCGCTGACTCATCCGAGCTTTCTCCGTAGTGTGGCGGACCTTCCACTGCAGCCAGCACTCCTTGCGGCAAGTATTTTTTAATGAACAACACAATTTGAAAGACAAATTTTATATGAGCCACCAGTGTCTCAAATTTCACATGCACATGACTTATAATGAGGATATTTCTTCACTGTGGCATGAGTCACTTTCATCACTTGAGTCACTTTCGATGTATTTATGGAGGTTGAACTAGCAGGAAATATACTGTACCACAAAATAAAGCTAAGTTATCAAGTTCAAAATTCAAATTCTTTATTGTGACAAAAACGTTACATAACAGATGCTACAATAGCAGTAACTGGTATCTTGTATGTAGTCCATCTTAAAATCTAATATATATCTTTAACACTTATAACGAAATATAATTTTTAAAACGCTAAGATAAACATAAGGTCAATTTGACCGTCACTGTGTTTTATTGCTGTTTTGTGTGATTATTATTGTTTTTATATATCACTTGGCACTCACAGGAGTAACAAATGATTTTTAAATTTTAACAACATTTTATGACAAATCATATTCATTACGCAAAAATCATTTGACAGAAACAAATGAAACCCCAAACTTCACGCTCCAAGACAACCAGCTCTGGCCTTGGGAAAAAAATCTGAATAGTATTGTTGCCCAAGGCCAGAGCTGGTGGTCTCATAGCGGGTAATCTAGTTGTTACTATATTTCCGGCAGATGTTCATGTGTTTGTTACGTGCGGTTTGATTTTCTATGTGTTTGGAGGTCCAATTCCTTTCTTCCCTAAACATTCCAAAAAATACTCAAGAAGATCAACACCTTCAGCAACTGCATTCATTATATTCCCTGCATTATTTTCAATACCGAGTAGGTCAGCATCGTCCTCATCTTCTGGTAAACTGTAAATTTGACGACCTTCATCGTGAGACAAAACATAGTCCAGATCGGCATCAGAATCATCAACTTCAATGAAGTCACAATAATTTTCACTGTCATCTGTCATCAATCTACGTAGGCTATCACTAAAATCTGAGTCATCAGTTCGTATGCCCTGCCTAGGGCCACCACTAGCCATATTGAGTCACTAGGTGTTAAGTTCCGTACAAGAATAGCAAATCACAACACGTTTCACCACAACCTTTACTGAAAATCAAGGTATATTTGACCGATGATTGCCAGCCGGTAAGTGAAATATGCGGTAAATCTGACAGACTGTATTCACCCAATTCGTCTAATACGTACGACAATTTCGCGCCAACAACTAATTGGAAATGGCCAAATATTACGGAGAGGGGTTTGGGGGGAAGGTACTGGGGGTGACAACCATCAAGGTCAAGCAGTTTAGCCACTAAACTTATTACATAGTAAAATAACCGCTCAGTCGATTTGACCGATGTTTTGTTTTAAGAGTTAAATAATCAGGGAAAGAGTTATTCCCTTTTTAATATCTCAAATTATATTGTAGTATTTAGTGAATATTCTGGTAGATAAAAGCTTCTTTATAAGTTTTGCGGAATGTTGACAGAGAATGCGCAAACACTGCTGGCATACCCTCACGAGTGGGTGAGATTGGCTGCGTCCCAGCTGATTGGCAGAGTGTTGAGTGTCATGACACCGGTGCAGGTGGCGGAACTGGCTAACTCAGCAGAGCTGCAAGACAAGAAGACAACCAGCTCTGGCCTTGGGAAAAAAATCTGAATGGGATTGTTGCCCAAGGCCAGAGCTGGTGGTCTCATAGCGGGTAATCTAGTTGTTACTATATTTCCGGCAGATGTTCATGTGTTTGTTACGTGCGGTTTGATTTTCTATGTGTTTGGAGGTCCAATTCCTTTCTTCCCTAAACATTCCAAAAAATACTCAAGAAGATCAACACCTTCAGCAACTGCATTCATTATATTCCCTGCATTATTTTCAATACCGAGTAGGTCAGCATCGTCCTCATCTTCTGGTAAACTGTAAATTTGACGACCTTCATCGTGAGACAAAACATAGTCCAGATCGGCATCAGAATCATCAACTTCAATGAAGTCACAATAATTTTCACTGTCATCTGTCATCAATCTACGTAGGCTATCACTAAAATCTGAGTCATCAGTTCGTATGCCCTGCCTAGGGCCACCACTAGCCATATTGAGTCACTAGGTGTTAAGTTCCGTACAAGAATAGCAAATCACAACACGTTTCACCACAACCTTTACTGAAAATCAAGGTATATTTGACCGATGATTGCCAGCCGGTAAGTGAAATATGCGGTAAATCTGACAGACTGTATTCACCCAATTCGTCTAATACGTACGACAATTTCGCGCCAACAACTAATTGGAAATGGCCAAATATTACGGAGAGGGGTTTGGGGGGAAGGTACTGGGGGTGACAACCGTCAAGGTCAAGCAGTTTAGCCACTAAACTTATTACATAGTAAAATAACCGCTCAGTCGATTTGACCGATGTTTTGTTTTAAGAGTTAAATAATCAGGGAAAGAGTTATTCCCTTTTTAATATCTCAAATTATATTGTAGTATTTAGTGAATATTCTGGTAGATAAAAGCTTCTTTATAAGTTTTGCGGAATGTTGACAGAGAATGCGCAAACACTGCTGGCATACCCTCACGAGTGGGTGAGATTGGCTGCGTCCCAGCTGATTGGCAGAGTGTTGAGTGTCATGACACCGGTGCAGGTGGCGGAACTGGCTAACTCAGCAGAGCTGCAAGACAAGAGTGAGTTTGGGTACCTTCACTGTGACACCCGGCACACTCTCAAGACTCTGATACTGGATCTGTGCTCCCAACTCACTCCCGGCATTGAGCTCAACGAGAAACTGCTCATGCAGGCAAGTTTCTAATTTATCAATATCTATTGTTTGAAGTTAATACTAGGGCTGTTTTTTTTTCAACCTCCGATTGGCTGTATATAAAAGTTAAATGCATAAAAAATATAATTTGATTACCAAAAGTATGGTAACAAACCTTAACTTAATTTTCTACATAATCACCAAAACGATTGAGGCACATGACATACCGTGCCACAAGCTTTTTGATGCCTTCCGTAAAGAATGTTGCTGCCAGTGACAACAGATAAGTCTTGACGGTGCCCTAAAGTTCTTCGTTAGTAGCAAAGCGCTATCCAATTTACCATGACTTCAGTTCTCGGAACAAGTAATTATCACTTGATGTTAGGTCAGGGCTGTACTTTGGATGTTCAACACTTCCCATTCAAACTTTTTGAAGAGGTCTTTTGTCATGTTGGCACTGTGTGGTCGGGTGTTGTTTGGATCAAAACACACCCGACAAAAGAATTCCTCTGCGTTTGTTTTGAATGGCTCCTTTTTGTATAGATTGTGAATTTGTCCACCTTCATCATGGACGTCTGTTCCTTCTTTAAATTTCGACACCATCCCCGAACACTACATCACTCATAATGTTGGAACCATACACGTTGCTCATTCTGTAATGGATTTCCGCAGCACTATACCCTTCTGCTTGCAGAAAACAGATAACTCACATTTGGCATGAGCATCAAGCGTAGCGGCCCATGTTTACACGGACGTAGCTCAGCTACGACTGACACACTAAATCTGAAAACGGCAGAGGTTGTGGTTTTGGGAGCTGCAAAAACGCATGATGGGAAAATCCGGCCCCTCTCTACCTCTTATTCGCTTAGATAGACAATCAGAGGTTGAAAAAAAACAGCCATAAGATTTAAATTTTTAAATATATTTGATTATTTCAGTGGAACGACTGGGCTCCCCACGTGGATCAGTCGGCTCCATTTATTGATCGGGTGTTACAATTTTTTGTTAGAACTGAATGGATAACCGACCGTGAACCAGACCTTTTATCACAGCCAGCATGAGATTTTCAGTATCCATAACTTAATTTTTAAATACTCGATTTTAAAAATTAGCTCGTGAACAAGTCAAGAGCTACTCTTGCGGTTACACACATAATTGCTAATCCTAATCACACTAAAGTAATGTTCAAATCCCTACATATATTCTAATAATGTCTAGTCTATCCCCTTCTGAGGTGGGGTTTGCTGACAAAGTATTATACGGTGATACATTGTGTGACGTCACTCTGTGACACGGGCGTCACATCAGTGGATGTTTGAACTGTAAGTCAAGTATAACAGCATCAACATTTTGTAAGCCTGCAACAATACTAGGATTCTCATTATTAATATGCACTTACTTTTGGTTCTCTAGACGATGAAGAACCTGATTTTCCTGGCAGAAGTTCTCCAAAATGTGCGTAACGAGGAAAGTGACCAGCCCTTGACGTTGCAGTGGTTGGTACGGAGGATCCGGAAGATTATCCATGCTGAAATAGTTCAGGCGCCTAACTCAACTATTCTGGTGAGATCAAAATAAACACTTATTAGATAGCCAATCTCTCATTTACCAAAAATTGTTTTAAGTCATAAAATATGCTTTATTAAATAATTCTCTGTGGTGGGTCATTTGAACAGGTCTAACCTGTCACACCTTGTAACTTTTTCATAGTTTTTTTAGTAGTTTTGATACCAATTTTAAGCTTGAAAAGGTTTTAAGAGGATAATTTAAGTGTTTCTGATTAAAATGGCACCAAATACTTGTGGCAAGTTTGGTGATGTGGTGAAAAGCTACCTGACAGACAATGGTAACTATGCAACATGCAGCACATGTCATGATAGCCTCCATTTGGATAAATGTAGTGTCAAGACTAAATCATGGAATGCATTGGGGCCTAACCAAGGTTATTGGGTTTGAGCTGCTTGTTGGGTTGGTGCAGTTCTACTCAAGGGCGACACGGGACCTGATGCAGGGAAGGAAGGCTCGACTACAAGGTATCTTCTTCACTGAGAATCTACGCAGACAATATAGACAATTGTTTCAAGAAAATAAAGCTAGATGTAGGATATACAATTACAAGTTTATCTGGGTTAAGGGTGGGTGCATTATGGTGCGTAGGAATGACGGAGACAGCAATGTAATAATAGGACTAATCTAAAAAAGATAAAGTAAATCTTGCAGTTTCAATATACAGGAAAATATAAAGTATCTTAGCAAGGATTACAATTTTGTTTGTTTTTTTTGGGTCCAGTTCCTCAGTACCTTTGAAGGTTATTACATTAGACCTTTGGTCAGTTTTGCATTGAACCTGGAATACCACCCATCTACCTAGTGGAATTTCTGTGTTTCAGGCCATGAATGAATTTGACATGTCTTTACAGGCTATGAGTCAAAGTAAAAATTTAGTCCTATTGGGGGATTTTAATATAAACTGAAACGATCATCATGATATTAATGTACTGAGATATGAAGGTACTCATGCAAAATGGGGTCTAGAGAGAGACATATGGGATAATACAAGGGAGGAGGTTATGTTAGGCGTCATAACAGCAGCTTGTATTGATCACATGTATTATAGTTTAGATTGGCCGATAGAAACAGTTTTTACTGGAATTATTAAAACAAAAATATCTGTCCTATTTGCAGTTTGTTGGAACTAGAAGGCTATAGGTCTAATGGAGATAATGCTAATAGAGAAGGTTGTAGGGTCTGGTTGGATAACACACTGCTAAGAAATAAACTGAAGGAGTAAGACTGGGTAGTCTGTTATATGATTCTTGCTCTAAAATTGAATCGACCTCTCTGAGAGGAGCTAACAATCACAAGAAATGCAATATATGCAAAAGGGAATGGATGACAAGTGACATACTAAATATGGTAAGAGAAAAAACAGAATTTTTTTGATTATGGAAGGGTGATTCTGCCAATAAAAGGTGTAGGGATTTATATAAGCAGCTGAGAAAAAAAATGTTCAACCTAATAAGGAAGAGGAAGGAGGTGTTCTATAAAAACTTCTTTTATCAAAATAAGAAGAATACTAAGAAACTTTGGGGCTGTGTAAACAGCATGCTAGACAGGGGTCCACGAAATAATCTTGATGATATTATAATGACCGCCATGTCCAAGGACAAAGGTAGCGAGGAAATTGTAGAGGGATTTGCATATTATTTTATTAGTAGTGTTGAAGTAATAAAACATACTTGTTTATTTAAACAATATGATATTGGTACTATAACCCTTGACAGATTAATACAAAGATCTAATGACATCCCCCCTCCCCCCTCCTTGCCTCTAGTTCTATGTTCCTAGACTTACACCTGAGAGGGTTAAGCAGCTCATACAGGAATTAGATAATAATAAATCAGCAGGGTATGATCACATTAGGTCTAACTATTTAAAGTTAGTACTCTATTTCATTGGCAGCATTAGTCTTTAATCCAAGGAATTTTTCTAAATGTCTAAAAAAATCTGTCATTAGGCCTATTTACAAGGATAAAAGTCAAAAGGAATTAAAGAATTACCACCCATTGCAATTTTGCCTTCAACATAAAAAAAAATATTAGAGAAACATGTCTCATTCTACCTGGAGAGAGTAATATATTATCAGAGAAACATTTCGGCTTTAGAAAAGGGAGGCACGAAAAGCACCTTACTTTGCTTTAATTATAAGGCTAATGGATTGCTTGATAACAGATGCCATGGGTTAGCCTTATTTATAGATTTTTCTAAGGCTTTTGACACCTGAACATTGTGAACATTGAACATTGTGCGCTTGTACCAACTCTGTACAGTATTGGTGTTGGGGGGGGGTCCCGAAACACTTCTAGAGTGGTTCTAGGCTAATTTAGAGAATTGTACGTTTAATGTTTAACGTTGTAAGGTTAATAATAGTTTTAGTGAGGAGAGGATTTTACAGTATGGAGTTCCACCGGTTCCATCCCTTTTTAATATATACCTAAATGAGACACTGGAAAGTATAGATGGTTGTGAGGTATCGGCATTTACTGATGATGTCAGGTCACAAAAATATTAGAATTGCTGAAAGTAGGTTGGACAGGTAGTTTTGTATTTTAGGAATTTAGGTATTACAGTATTTTAGGTAGTTTTGTTGGTGGACACATGGCAAATGGGTTATAATTGCCCAGAAAACTTGTTGCTTGCATATAAGACCTAAGAATATGAGGGTGTTTGCATAAAAGACCTAAGAATATGAGGGTTCAACAAACAATATCCATAAGGTGCCACAATTGTGACTGTCTTAATAGGCCTACAGTGGGGGGGTGTTTATGTGAAAAAGTACAAGTTGTGAGAAAAACCAAGTATTTAGGTGTAATTTTGGATGATAGCCTGCTATGCAACGAGCGTATAAAACATGTACAAAAGAAATTAAACCCATGTATATCTATGATGTTTAACTTGAGAAGCAAGGTGACTTATAATAAGGTCAAATTGATAATATTTAGAGCACTTTTTGAGTCTACATTAAGATATGGCATTATGTGTTGGGGCTCTGCCAGTGAAAGCAACTTAAAAATCATAAGCAATATGCAAAGGCAGTCCTTGAATACTCTGGAGTTAACTGGGGCGAGGATATTGCACAGGCACAGGGAAGATCTAGGTTAGTATTTTAGAGCAACTGGCGCCAAAAAGATGGTTCATGTTCAGCAATCTTATAAAGTATCACAACACTAATGAATTAAAGAAACGGAAGCAGAGGCAGGATAATATGAAAAATTTGGGCATAAGGTGATATTTATTTACAGTAACAACCATTTACCATTTTTTTTATTTATTTAATTTAATATGAAGTACCGATTCCCAATACATCTTATGGTTATAGATTACCAGAATATCTGATTCCCCATCTCACTAATAGGCTGCCTGCTGATTGGGATGAACTGATTAACACTGTAGCCTATAAAAATTGCCCATTGAATACCTGAGAAGCAATCCTCACTGAGAAAGGCGTGTATTATCCTCACTTATTATTGTGTTGGACCCAGTATGTTTGGCTGAAAGAGCTATCAAATGAGTAATATAAATTATTGTTGTTAAATATCTATCGCTATGTGAAGGTAAATTAGTATCTTTTGTTTTTAGCGCACAATGTGCTACAATTGGATGGCTGCACTGATCGTAAAACTGAATGCAGCAACATGGAAACCACTTCTGCCGCTGATAATGACACCCATCGTTCGAGAACTCAACATTCCCGATGAAGAAGGTAAAAAGTCACTGAAAGATTCAGCAAGGGAGACAGCTAACATTGTAAAGAAGAAAATTGGCTCTGAAGAGTATAGTAGACTTCTGAACTCATTGACTACCAAACTACAAGTCCACAAGGCAGAGAGAAAGAAGGAAAGAGCTCAACTGGTAATGTTATTTTATTTGCATTACAAAATTAATTCAAGTAAAGGTAAATTAATGATATTTTTCAATTCTTTATATATGCAACCCTGCATGGAATTTAAAGATTATAAAAAAGTTTATTTGGAGTCCAAAAATAAAGATAGGTTCCTGTTGTGATTACATGAATACAGTGTTAAGGTACTGTCTGGATGGATAGAGCCCAATTCAAAATATGAATAACACCGGTTCAAATTTTGGACTGGGTTCAGCCGCCCTGATCATTGGGCTAATAGTACAGTTAATTAATTAATAATTAGAGTAAAACGCACGAAAATGGTCCGACGAGTCAGTTCGGTGATGCTAAATCGCCATTTTCTATTATAGCACATGGTTACATCTACACTGCTTGTCAAGAGAGGGTGAGGGGGGAAACAGCTGTCCAAGACCTCATCGGACCATTTTCGTGCATTTGTCCTTACAAATTAAATACTAATCGTTATCAGTAACAAACCATAATAATATTTCACTTTCATAATCTTCACAATCATCCCTCAAATATACTCAGGTTAAAGTGCCCTGCAATATAGAGTTCCTGTCTCAAAAATTTATAACAATGAACAAGAAATTACTTGAGCAATGTATAAAACTGTTTTAGGCTGTGCGGGATCCTGAGAAAGCAGCGAAACGTAAAATCAGTAAACAACTGAAGAAAAAAGTACAGAAAAAGCGAAAAATTGAAGGAGCTAAAACAGGGAAAGTTAAACGGAAGCTGAAACGTAAAACAAATGGGTTTGATAGTCCCTAACATAGATTTAGTGTATACAGTAGGCCTACATGTAAATTATTTACTATATGTATTTTATGTAAATATTTTATTAAAGTGAAATTTGTTATACATTTTTTATTAAATTTTAATATATTTTATTGGAACCCTTTTCCTATTAGAACAATCAAACTAATAATTTGCTGAAACTCCTGGGAATATTCACAAAAAGGTTTCACAGTAAACTTTGGTATCAAAAGTATATTTTTTGTAAATATTACAAAAGTATAACACAAAAAACTTATAGTTAACTAACACTTAAGTTGAAGTTAGTAAAATTGATTTAAATCAATAAAATGTAATAAAAAAATGCATGCATGTCAAGTTGCATGTTTCTCCATTTACTTTCTCTTTGTTTGTGAGAAATAAATGCAATCATGCATGCTCCTCATTGGTGCAAAATGAAATTAAAATTCATAATACTGTACTAAATTTGACAATCTATTGAATGTATTGTCACCATTTTAAGAATAAATTTGTCAAATTCCTTGAGTGTTAATTCACATTGTATTTCATGACTCTGGGGTTTTTAATGTAAATGTTACAAATTACGATTATGTTGATGTTCATTAAAATACCATAACCAATGCGTGCAAATTTTAAATTATGGAACTGTTAAGTTTCGCTGTTTTAATTTATTTAAATCCAGGAAAATATGAAACTCAAGGGTGAAATCACAATGTTTTACAGTTATGTTTAAATGTTAGAACACTACAATGTACAAACCCAATCTTATTTGAAAGAACTACTCAAAAAAATATAAACATGAATACTAATTGAAAACTAAGAGAAATAGGATTAATAGGCAAAAAAGTAAAAAAAATACTAACATGAAATAATATTGAGCCAGACTTGTTAATTTTAAAAAAATGTCTGAAAAGGTAATAACTCAACACTAAGCATCTCCTTAACTTTTTGTTCCTTCTTTCCCAAAACATTAAAAATCATCTGTTTAGTGGTAAACCTGTTTGTCCCACAAAAATTACAGGTCTATACTAGTGCCATTTCTCAAATAGCACCTAAAAATTGATATGGGGTTCTATCAGAGATAAAGCAAA
This sequence comes from Nephotettix cincticeps, assembly GCA_023375725.1. NCBI lineage: Eukaryota > Metazoa > Arthropoda > Insecta > Hemiptera > Cicadellidae > Nephotettix > Nephotettix cincticeps. Next base: position 27,698,477 of record CM041785.1, read on the forward strand.
GGCACTGTACTGTATTAAGTGTTCAGTTCATCTGTTTTAAATACTCAACTATAATATCTAGTTATTTGTACATTTCATGGCATAAATTATTAAAAACTAAAAATTGACTTTCAATTTAGCTTAGCTTGTAATAGATGTCACAGTGGCAATAATACTTCAAATCAGAATTTACTATTAACCTGCGGATGGTCGAGGGGGGAGTGCAGTGCTCACTTTTCATTTAAATTTTCTGAAAAACATGGAGTTTGTTATATCTTGGCCTAAAACTCGGAATAGATTTTGTTTGGAGTGGCAGGGCAGGGCAGGTTCAGTCTGACTCGCACCTTTGTTTTGTGACGAGTTACAGTGCATTGCTTACTACACTTGCACAACTAAAAGGACATTTTATTTAGTAATCCATTATGTATTTTGTACTTTTTTTGTTATAATAGTACAATGAGTATCAGCAAAATGTCTTTAATTACGTCCTGTGTTTTAAATGATTAATTGAGAAGTGTTAAATTAATTTATAAAAAAGTTTATAATTTGACTTTAAATTTTTTTATTGTAAAATTAGTTATTTTTAGTTTGTAATATAATAATGGTTAGGAAAATAGGTAAACAAAAGTGATAAAATATAATTTGTTTGAAATTCATGAAATATAACTTGTTTTCAAGGCATTTAAAAAAGTGAGCTCACCCCTCGACCATCAATGTAACATGTGTGACCTCTACCAATGGCGGGTTAACTATGGAAATCTCAATAAGTTATTTATCATCAGGAACATGATAAAATTAATTGCATGATAAGAAAAAACTTCCATTTCTCTGAGAGTAAATAAATACACAGCCGGAAGCTATAGCTACCTTCACTACTCCCTGCTATTAGTTCATTTTTTTTCAAACCAATGGCACTTGATACAAAAGAAGACTGTGTTTCATATGACAACAATTTAAAATTGGTCATATTTTCCAATCATGATTTACTTTATTTATTATTTATTTTGATTTACAATGACAAATAACACGTGCTGTAGTGCACACATAAGAACATTGAATTGTGATGTAATGAAATTATTCAAAATAATGTTATTTGTGAAAGGAACCAAAAATTAAATTTATAAAGTCCTCGTTGTATACAGCACAAAATTTCTTTTTACTAAATTCCCTTACAAGCGTGCACACTTGAATGGGACTCACATTAACCACTTTACCGTACTTACTATGCAGACCACTTTGTTGATCAATAGATTGACTGATATACACTCCAGTTGTGTAAATGGAGTAGCCTACTCTTATACACATACAACAAACAAAAAAATACTATTACTAAGTTATATTTCAGATTAAATTAGTATAGTTTAAATTAATAAGTTACACAACTTAAAAATTCTTTCTTATACATATTATTACAGGTACAATGATTATTTGTTCGTGTTGTCAATAAATTCAGTCAATTGTCAGGCAGTTCTAAAGACATCACGGACATGATCTAGCTACCACTATTTTCGGCTTGTTTGAGTTTCAAAGCCACTGGTTGAGACCTCTTTGAAGGGTATCCTCGCTTTTTATATTCAAGCCATAGTGTTCTGTTGTTTAAACCATACAATTTGGCAGCCTTACAAAATCCCAACTGTCCTGTGCGCACTGCTTCTAATGCAAGATGGAAATTTTCACTCTGCTGTACTTTGGTATTTCTTCTTCTCCCAGGACCTGTGGGGGCAAATAAATTTTTAAAAATAGAAAATTTATTGGACCTGTCGAATTCTTGGCTTCTTTAGTTAACCATCAAACTTTAACTAATCAGACATTAACTTCCTGTATTGGTACGGCCTAATGATTGGTAAATCATTAGGCCTAGTTAAAACAACAAATTCAAATACAAAATACAGTGCAACTCGGTTATTGCGGCATTGGCCATAACGTCAACTCGGATATAACGTCATTTATTTTTAGGTCCCGCCAAACTATGTGTATTTACATAGGAAAAAACCTCAGATATATCGTCAGTAAATTCTCAAACCTCGTATATAACGTCAAGAAAATCGGGCCGAGATGTAGGCAACATATAGCTAAATGGAGTAAGTTCGGTCAGTGGTGCAACGTGAGGGCTGCGGTTATTGTTTAGCTACATTCTATTTTTAGAAACAGCATTTTATTGCTGTCTTACTGCTAACCACCCCAACCCCCTCCCCTACCCTATATCCGCTGTCGCCGGTCATCAAGGTCAGTGTCAGTGACTCACGTCGCATCAAAGCACTGTGATGCCGTTCGTACATACCTACAGTTTGTGTAGATATCTTTAGTTCAGTGAATGTCTTTTACAGTTTGTTTTTCGTTATTTTAATTTACGAATACAGTATTGAAAAATAATGGCAAGTCTTAAGAGAAAGGTTTTTCTGAAGAAAAGGTGTGAGTTATAAGAGCGTGTGAGGAGGGACGTAAGATAGCAGACGTGTGTTCGGGCTAGTTTTTAAAAATCGAACCAACAGTTGAATTCACCAAGCCGAACTTCATTGCAATATTTTCAAATTTGATTTTTTATATAGTAGAGTAGTCAGTCAGTCTTAAACATAAACTTACGGTGTATTTCAAATTACCTTCATTAAATGTCGTAATTTCATGTAAAAAATGTGTTTCCCTATTTTTCCTCGGTTTTAAATTAAAATTATGTAACCTCTTTTATAGCGTCACTCTGATATAGCGTCATTAATTGTGTGGTCCCTTCAATGACGTTATAACCAAGTTCCACTGTATTTACAAAAACCAATCCAACCATCCTAAATCTACAATGCTGACAGCAGAAAATCTGCTTCTTAATTCTTAATTTTGTATTTAAAATTAGAACACTCGAGCTTATTTTGTTACAGCTTTAGTGTTCAAGGCTTACTAAGTTTGGATCATCGCAGATAACTATATGCATTATCTTTTATCTTTTTTAATGATCTTGATGAGTACTTGAACCACTGTCATTGTTAATTCTTTAAACACAAAATATTAAAGTTTCTTTTAAATAATCCATATTATTCTTAATTAAGTTTCTTAATTAATTGTAATGTAAATATTGTCACCGAGATCTCAAAACCGGAAAGTTTTGTTTTTATCTTTCAGTTATGTTCATTTTATACTGGCTATCAGGTATTCATCAGATACTGATACTTATTCTGAAAACAAGTAATACCAAAGCGAAAACAATGGCTCGACAGATGTCGCGTCAGTGACAAGTCGGCACGGGCTCGCGAACCTGAGCATGGTCGAACTAACTGGATCGACAAACCATCCAAGGTCGGATTAGAGGGGTTCTACTGTATAGTGTTTCGGTGTCCAGTATTTTGAACTTGTTTGCTTCTATAAATCGTCTGATCCCTCAGAAAATTATCTTTGAAATTTTGACATTATATTTGTAAAGTTAAATTGATGTTTGTATTGATTGATGTGACAATGCCTGTTTCATCTTTATACATGTGACCAATGGCAATAAATGATTTGATTTGAATTATGTAACCTGGTGCTACAAACAATTTTGAATGGAAATTCGCTAGTATGCAGGTCTACTGAGGATTTGATTATTTATATTTTTAAGCACCTCTTAACTCTAAATAAGACAAATATTTCTGTTTTATTGGATATGATTGAACTTACTTGGATGAGGTGATGGTGCAGAGGGCATGTCCACAAAATGGCTACTTTGTAAGGTTCGACTTGACTCTCCAAAGTAACACTGAAATTACCACGTACATAAACTAAAACTATCTATATCATAATGAATAGCTGTTATTTCTAGATAATTTTAGTGCACAATCAGTAAAACCACAAGGGCAATTTTTTACTATGAAAAAATATTCATAATTTATACATTATCCTGAAAAAAGCTAAAAAGTAAAGAGAAACCGTCTACAAAACAGACTCCCCCTTAAGGAAAAACGTGAAATAACACTGAATGAACTCCACAAAAAAATCTTTGAGTGATTTTTTACTTTCTGTATAGCCTTCATCCTATAAAAATAGCCAAAATACCCCCAAACATTACAAGATGACATTTTTACAATTACTTCGACTTTGAACAATTGTAATTAGAGTGAAAATTATTTTTGATGACATACGGAACCAAATATAGATAAAGAGTGATAACGAATAATGTATGCCAAGACTAATTGGTACCTATTATAGTTCTATAGCTATATAGCCATTATAGTCTAAATTTAAACTAATTTGAGGGAGATCATTTATAACTGACCACATTTGGCGTGAGTATTGATCCTTGAACTGGTGATAGGTACGAACTGTTGAATTCATTTTCGTTGCCTTGATCAGACATCCACGCTTCAAACGAAGGACCTGCTTTTGGGCTGGTTATCTTTTCATCACAGTTATCTTCAACTTTCTGATCTGTCACATCCATCCGGGTCAACTCACTTCCAAGAGATGCTTCATTTTTCTTTTTCATTGTTGCAGAGCCTTGAAATTTTTTATTTGGGTCAAAAAGACCTCTGACTTGTAACGCTTCTGCAACCTGGAATTTTTTTCATCAGAAAAATTTAATATATGAATAACAAAAATATTTAAAGTAATCATAGGGTACAATCTTTGACTATTCATTATTAATAAACGTGTCATTCATGGTTAAATGTTGTCGCCAACAAAACTTTGGAAGGCCCGGTCCAGTGCTGACAGTGTAGTGCCGCTTCCTAGTGGCGACGGCTGTAGGTTCACTTGGCCCACCCTCAGAAGTGCGTGCGCACTCGTAGTAACTTTGGGGAGTGAATGAGTTGACGTGGCGACTCGCACGGCGCACCCTCACATACCAAGTGTGGTGGGAGTGCTCTGGCTATTTGGGAATGATTTTACCTGGCTACGCAAATTTTTATTATGAGATTTTTAATTTAAATTGAATTGAGCTCATCTCTTACCACCCGATTAAAAAGGCATTAGAGATATTCTTATTCACAGCAATTGTTTAACACATATTATTACAGTAATTACAGTCAAATCGTGGACAATTTATAAATTAATTCTGACTTATGAATTCTCATTTTTCCTGATGGACAGTAGTTTAAACCCATCTAAGGACTAACTTATCTGTTAGATTAATTTTATTTTTTCCTATTTAAGGCTGTGTGCTTCTCGACTGTTTATGCTTTGTGTATCAAAAATTATTTTGTTCATAAATAAATATTACAAATTGTAAAATCTGTTAAACTATCGGTAATAGGAGACTAAAACTCAACTCGCTTCTGCATAGTGCTACAAAACCTTATATTGCTACAATTTTCACAATAACTAACTTAGTTACCATCTACTATAGTTAGTTAAAAAATACAAACTTTAAAAGAAATAGAAAACTCTAAATTATTTTCAAAGGGGAATGTAGTCAAATAATTGACAACAATGGGAGCACCTAACGTGCTGTAGAATAAATTGTATGGATTAACCCACAGCACGTTGAGCGCTCCTTCCAATGAGCGTTTGATGGACGATAAAAGACAGAAATTCATAATAATATACAATGAGCGCTTATCAGGCGATGAATGTAAATTCATGTAGAGTATAAATAATTTAAAGGAAATGTATTGTACCTAATGTACTGTAATGGAATGTATGTATTGTATGCATATGTACTGACAAACCACGTCTCGGTTTCATACCGAAATTGGCAAAAAAGCTGCAGTGCAGTTTGGAAATTATGAATGGCTGGGGGGAGTGGGGAAGTGGGGTAGCAGACGGCAACGCTCCTGTACGGAGAGCCACGCACTAACTCGTCAAGCCGATTAGAAAACCACTCAAGCCACTACAGCTTGCTCATAAGAATGAAACGTCTATTAATAATGGATTGTCAAAAGTATAATCCCTATGAAAATGAAGAGTAATTTGTACTTTAGCCCTACTATTTTAAAATTATACTTCTTAAAATGTCACTGGAGTGGGTGTTTTGACAATTGCAGAGGTATTGATTTGCTTTGATTTCTCAGCACCAGCTTTGCAGTGGGTTAAATTTGAAAAAGAAAAAGCAGACACTAAACAATTGTTGCTAGCATTTATAAGCTACTTCTGCAATCATCGCAACAGCCACATCAGTGACAATGGGGCTTAACTACTCCAAGAACAACTGTGTTTTCATTCATATTATCAGATTCCCTCTTGAGGGATTCCTCAAGAGGGATACTGATAACAGGAATCTAAGTTTTTAAAGTTGAAACTTAGAAAATTTAGAATTTAATATTTCAGGATTATGGAGTATCATGTTGCATATATTTTTTTGTCCCACCTTCTCATCCTAGGATTTTTTTAACTAAGCCATCGCCCGGAACTATTTTGCACATCACTTCAGGCTAGACCTAATGGGATTGCGACATTATCACATAGCGAAAAGCCATCGGTGACTGACGGGATTTGAACCCGGAACCTTGGGCACCAAAGTCCTGCGCACTACCCTTAGACAAGAGTTAAGACATTATATTACAGAAGGTGTATCTTTTGTGTGCAACATGTTAAAGATTTTAGGCGTAGAGAATGACTTCAGAATATTGGGTTTTGCGTGTCATATTAATAGCTCTTTATTTTTAGATGTTTGTAAGACTATCAGATTATAAGGTAGTTGAGGTTATTTCCACTACTTCTTGTTGTTTACTATAAATTCTATAAAATAAAACTCACTAATATGATGTAAATTTGACCTACCTCTAGGATATCTGGTAACTGTTCATCGGTTATGACTATTTCTCCATAATACATGAACTCAATTATTGTCTTCAAATCCGTAAATTTGATATCACTCAAGATGACTACTGGATGTTTGCAAGGATTTGATGAGAACATTGCCTGAAACATAGATATTATATGAATTTCTGGTTAAGAGTACAGTATACCACTTATGATTAACAGGAATCATGCTGCGAAGTACAAAGTTAAATAGAAAGTCTTATTTGGCTAATAAACATATCAGGAATAGGGACAGGAAAGATGAGATATAATCTACTGGTATTATATCTCCCCAGTATTATTGTGGCAATTTTAAGCCTTTCTGAAGCATAATTTTAGCTTAAAGCAAGATACACTTTTTAGTTTTATTTCACTTAAGAATTTGACATAGCAGCTAATATCTTTGTTGTTAACTGAAAGGCAGAAATAATTTATCGAGAGATGGATGGATGATGATTAATGGCGAAGTCAAAACCACTCTGATTCCGATGGGTTGGGAATAAGAGTATTTGGCTAACACACATAGTTTCTTATTTTAACTATTTAGGCAACTCAGCACAAAGATAAAACAGTTGGGTAGCTCAATGGCAATATGTATACCTTGTAATTTCAGTGTTGATGGTTCAACTTGAAGTGTTTGTTTATAACTGTGATGTTGTCAACAGTAGGTTGATGTTAATTAGAAACAGTATTTAGACCATTCACATTTAAAATGTCACACTGCCATTGATAACATAAAAAATCCTGTGGCATTCTCACTCCTTACAGAGATTTTACTTCTAGCTTTTTGTTGTACCTTGTAGTTAGCTACGATAAGTGGCATGTGATCAATCAGCATAGCACGTTCTTCACCATGTTAAGGTGTTGATGTTACAAAATACTAAATAAATTAGAGGTCTACAATTGAAAAGTGTAGGCCTATATTATAATAATTAACATTTTGAGCTTTAAAAAAATAGGCTCACAAGAAGCAATACAAACCTTGAAATATGGACTGCAAGCAGATAGGATCACTTTATGAGCTTTAATTTTTTGTCCATCAACTGAAATTGTTACATCCACTAATTCTTCATCCTCCAAAAGGTTCTTGAAAATGGAAATGAAATTCGGATGATGGTTGTTCCACCGTAAACACATCTGAGGACTGGTCATCTGGAAAAGTGATTTTTAACTTGTGAAAATTTAGCTAAATAACTATTTAACCCATAATTATCTAACTTGTAACTTATTTTTTATCTTATGTGTAACCTAATAACCATAAACATTATTCTTATGACCATCATAAGTTCAGCAGCTCCAGTCTCCCGGATGTGCTGACAAGTCTCTTTCATCCTTTTCTGTCTCTCTGTACAGCTCTTCTTTCTCTACTTGCTGGAGCGCACCAGGACCAGTACCACTGGAATGCAAGTGATCCGCAGCGAACGTGTTAACTATCCAGTTATAACTAAGCTGTTCTCTAATAATTAGGTTCCTGATTCTGTCTTGTATTTTTATTTGTCTGTATGTTCCTTGGAATTACAACTCAGCTGCTTGTATTATGCTTAATTTAGATGTAGATGTGTCTTAGCTCTGGGGGATGGGGTTAGCAATTTGAACGACCAAAATTTGAAACATGAGAACAGCTGCTTAGATAAACTGAAAACATTCCCTTTAGACATATCCATGATTTAACCTTTTTTCCGCAGAGATTATTAATATAACTATTTTTTGTAAATACAAACATTTATATTTTAGTATATGGTCTATAGGTTTCTAAGCTATAATTTAGGATTGGTAAGAAATAATTGTCGTATAATCTTAATTTTGCTTTCATAGGAATTTGATCATTCCACAACAGACTTCTTACATGAAGGTAGAATACTGTTTAATTTAACCTAGTGGTGAATTTTAGTTTATGCAAGGAAAATTCTTCTTTTAACCCTGAATTTCTCAGAATTAAATAATTCGGGGAAACTTTGATAAAATGATAACTACACTATATACGATGAAATTGCAGTTACAAATTCGATATTTAAAAAAAAAGTAGACCTATGAAGTTAAATCAAAAAGTGTATATTTTCTTTGTGTATAGGTAGACTTATGTGAGGCTATAGAATGTTTAAGCCATATTATGGTACTTTCGTATTATACTGACCACATTCATACAATGCATTGTATATGCAACATCGCGCTCTGCAGAGTTAAGTTAGGTTGGTTTTCATTAGTAAAATTAATAATATTAATAGGTTAAAATATCAATAACCCACTTTACTTTGGTAACTCTGCCGAGTGCTGGATGCATGTCAGAATATACAATACAGTGTAATGTGATCAGTATAATACGAAAGTACCCATATTATATACTAAACTCTTATGATAAGTCATTGTATTGTTATGTGGATATTAATTCCCAAAACGTTAATTGATAACAATTATTCGGTAATAATTTAGTCCCCCTAAAGTTTATGAAAACAAGGGTAATGTAAGGGTTTACCCTTACCACGCCAATGACCTGCATTACTAAATTAGAACTACGCTACAGCTCTGACATTTACTATCCAAGATAGTTGCACATACTATTATTTGTTTTTGTCAACTACTATACTATCAATTCTAAAGACCCTATGTATTTAAAAAGTCAAATTTGGGTTTCTTCCTTGGATAGGGTGTTTTGTCTATTTCAGCACACTGTATTGTCAATAACGTGATTCATGGATATATGTACTGTACAGTATGATGTCCTGCCGAAGCAAGTTAAATATAACTTAAATAAATATACATATATTTATTTATTTAAAAAAATAATATATAAAATGTGAAACCTGGAGAAAAATAGTCTATTATTTGTTCACAATAAGTGTGACAAAAAAGGGAAACTTAATCATGAATCAGTATTAAAATGTTTGACTTCAAATACTAAAGTTATAGGCCTACAGTTATAAAAATTAAAAATTAAGCAAAAACATTATACATTTCAATGTTATTGTTTATGAGTGTTTTAATATTAAGTCTTTTAAAAAGCTTGTCTTTAACACAAAGTAAACAACTCTTAAACAAAAATGTCCTTGTTGCGTAGGCTTGATTGTGTCACGTCTTTTAACAATTTAAATGAGCTTATAACTTAAAAAAAACAATTTTGTTTATCATGAATATAATATATAATCGTGAGTACATGAGTTATGAGTCTAGTAAATCGACAACTAAGAATTAGGTCTAATTTTAGTAAAAAATAGATTTTTGTGATTTATGCAATGCACTCCCCTGGCCAGCAATAATGCAGGCAAGTGGAATGTTAGGGCTAGTCTTTAATAATGTCTTTTGAGTAGTAAGGGGTAACTTAAGCAATGATATAAAGTTGCAATTTCCTCCACAAGTAATCTTAAAATGATGTTGCTTTATTTAGATATAAGACACTCGAAAAACAAAAATTCTTGTCCTCTCTTAACTTTAGATTGAAAGTAATAATACAGTATAGCTAAGTTGAAAGTATAGGTTCTTTACTTTAAACTAAAATAGCCTATTTACTGGTAACTATATTCTATTAAAATTTATAACTTTAATATAAAACGTTCAAACATAGAATTAACTTTTAATTCGATTTAATTCATAATTAATCTAATAATATTAAAAGTTACCTCCGGGACAGGTCACATACGATTATTATTACAAATTACAAATATAAACAACGTGAAGAAAGTGGGAACCGAATAAAGCTTCAGCAATCAGATTCAGAATCAGCCCGGTCGAAGAACATGCTCCGATTTTTTTTTGTTTTCGGAGCAGACAAGATATTTTATAAGCATGCAGTTGCGAAGTACACTAAAAACTAAACCTTTTTCAAAACTAAAACTAAAGTTTAAAAACATAATAATTACAAAAAAATAATTATATGTTTATGATACATTGAATATTCGTCTCCCTATAGTTAGCCTATGTAAACTAAAGTTAATACCACTCATAATACGGCCAGCTATGACTAACCAGCAGATGATTATAAATATATATGTTTTTGCGTCTTTTGACATGTACTCTGGAGCGGAGGGTGTTGGCGATTTGTAAGACGAAAATTCGAAACAAGAACAGCTGTTTAGATGAACTGAAAACATTTTTTTTAGACATTCCATGATGAAGCCTATTTCCTATGGGGAAGTAAATACAAATATTTTTGCCTTTTTTTATTTATTTATTTGACGGTTAAACCCATTTTTTACAATGAAATAGGCCATTTTGTTTATATCTAGTTCTATTGTGGTGTCAAGCGAACAGTTCAACAGATCTGGTACGAGAGGTATATACGAAAGTCGACACATTCCAGAATTGCAGGGCAGTCAATGAAACCGTTAAAGATCTTAAATAGGAAAATTACATCTTGTATGTCTCTTCATCTGGTCTCCAAGGAAGGAAGGCGTAGTTGAGCGCGGCCAACATGTCAACTGGGACTTTAAGAAAGCGGAAATTAAGACGTACGCCCACCATTCTGGGAAATCGAATCTGGATTCTGTCAATCATCTCCACAAGGTATCTTCGCTGGGGGCACCAAATTATGGTGGCATACTCAAGATGAGGACGAACGTGTATGATATATATATAGAGTTCTCAATGCAGCAGGCTGACGAATGAAGCGTGACACCCTGATAAGTCCAAGATTCCTGTTGGTCTCAGCGGAAGCCCGAGCAATATGAGGTGCAGGGTTGAGAGAAGGTGATAAAATTACACCCAAGTCATTGACCTCGTTCACCCTCACAATTTCAGTCCCGTTGAGTTTATATCTTTTCACGCCTTTCGGAATTTTTGACGTTTTGATGGGAAACTCTGGACTTGTCATCATACCATAATCCCGTCTATTAAGATGCAATTATAACCAGTGGTGTAGTGGAGCCGGAGCGGTCCGGAGCGCCGCTCCGGCATAGCTTTTAGAGCCGGAGCGGCGCTCCTGCACAGCTCGTGCAGCCGAAACTCAGATTTGTATACTTGTACTTTGCCTTTTTATAGAGCGTGGTATGTAAGCGAGTGGCTCGCATCATTTCATTATCAACACGCAATATCGAGGCAATTTTGGGCGTTTTACATTAACCCTAACCTAAAAACATCGTAACACCAGAATCAGACACAAGGGCTTACTTGAAGACCATATATCTTTTTATAGTATAGTATCTAGTTATTTTATTTAAAAATATACTTTTTACAACAAACTTGAGACTGGTTAAGAACTGTTGAGATTATTTATATTTTCAGTCTTTAACCATTTAAATCCTATTCATTTTTAATCTCCAACTAAGATATTTATTTCAACAAACCCTCTTCCTACAGAACAGCCTTTAATTTCGATGAAGTTGCGGTGTTTTTTACAAAATACAATTTGAGGATTTTCCTCCGTATTATATGGTGGGTAAACTCATCTACAAATATGATCTTCTTCCTTGACCTGCACTCGCCAGTTCGGGTTGAAAAAGAAAGCGAACCCTTGCTAAAAATGGACCGTTTGCCTTCGACTGCAATACTTTGCATGAATACAACAGATACCCCAGGAACATCACTAGTCACTTTAGCAAAATTAAACTTCGGTTGATGTAATTGAGTGAATACAATGAATCTATTTAAATAAGAATTTAAATAGATTCATTGTACACAACTCCTCGCGTTTGACCACGCAATGACCTTCCTGAGGAACTTGCAGACTTTGACTACCCATTACCCCCCCCCCCAAAGAGTAACGGCCTTCCTGGGAAGGATCGCTCCGGCACAGTTTTTTTTAGCACTACACTACTAATTATAACCATAGCGAATAATACTTCTCAAATGTAAAAAGCAATTAATTAGATATGTTCTAAGCTTAATCTGAAATCTGAAAATTATCTCTCCTTATGACCCTATGCACACTTAGCTTTTCCTATCTTTTCTTTCACTGTAAGAACATATCAAAACATTAGAAATTTGAAAACTGATATAGAAGTAAGTTTAGAACCTCACTGTAAATCTTTACTAACAGCCTAACCTAACCCTACACATGTTACCCTATAACCATAGATGATAGAAGAACTTATATTTATAAACAATGCTATAACCAAAGATGAACGGATATCTGTTCCTCTTAACTATAACTAACTATTTACAAAATTAACACTTGAGGGAAGCAACCATGAAAAAATATTGAAATCTGAAATTGCATGGTAAAAAATATCAAGCCTGCTAAAAGAAGTAAAACAAGAAAAAAAGCTAATTAATCTTATCACTATAGGTCAAAGATCTCCGTGAAGTTGTTTGTTGTTGTTTATCATCGTCAGACCTTTAACCTCTACAGTTGTCAGTAACCTTTTCAAATCAAAACGTAAAGATTTTATTCAGTAAGGTTAAATTTTCTATTTGCACGGGTATTATTTAAGTGTAGTATCACCAAAAGTGGTAAGATATTGTTAGGACAATTTTTAACAATGGAGATTGACTTTAAAAATAAAAGAGTTCTTGTAACTGGTGCTGGAAGGGGTAAGTACCTAATTATTTTGCTGTCAATACTTAACCCTAGAAGGGGCAAGCTTTTTAGCTTTAACTGTAACATAAAAATAATTATTTATATCTTCTTGAAATAAAAGTAGGTATAAACAAAAAAAAGCATCAAACATGACCCCCTTAAACCACTAACCAAAAAAGCAAAACAGGTGTACACTGCAATCCCAACTAAGCCTACAAATGCCTTCAACTTCTACTCAAGCCACCTTTATTTAAAATGGGCCCCCATCTCTGTACCATACATTTGTAAGCCGAATCGGGATTGCTCATGGCCGGGATTCGAACCCTAGCACTTCCTAATGGCTAGAATTTACTCGTCAGCGTCTAACCAGTCAGCCACCGTGCCTGGTCGTAGAAAGCACTTACTTGGCTATAAGACATACCCTAATGGCAGTTTAGTGAACTGCATGAGCAGGTTCTGTTGCTTTGCCCTCAGAGGGCAACACGGTCACGAAGACGATGGTGTCTAACAAGTTCACTAAATTGACGACAGCTCCACCTGCCACTTCTAATTGAATTAGTAAATGTGTCGTGAATTACTACTTTAGCAGTTCTAGGGTTAAATATTAATTGACTTCCTATTCTCTCTAGCATAAATGCATTCTCATAGACTGAACCAACAGCATAACACACAGAGGAAAAGTATTATTTTTACTGAGATGGCGGGTATGGTACAATGTAGTTACAGTAGTCACGTTGTAATTTGAGAGTTGTTGATACAATCCTGAGCAAAATCCTATTAAAACTTTGTGATGTTTATACACCGCGGCTCAGCTGTCTATTTTAGTTGGGCTATTAATTATCCTACCAACATAGCAGCTGATCGATGTCAGTAATAAAGCAACATATTTCATCAAAATGTTTTTTTGGTTGTAAATGATAGGTTACATATTAGATTATGTTTATAGGTTATTTCAGCTTAAGTAATGCAGTGTAATATACACCCTGTTGTTATAATATTGAAAAAATCTTCCTACCTCTGCAGTTAGCAGCTAATCACACGCTCATTTTATTTCAGTGCAACCAGTTGTTGGTAATTGTTGCCACGACACAGTTAACTTAATCACGCAGTATGCTGTGCAATATACTGCAAAGGGGTAGGTAAATGCCCCTTAAAATTGGATCACCAAAATTAAATTTTGCTAAGAGCATTTAACAATGACAAAAGTTATAGCCTAAATTTTTCAAAATTCTTTCCAAAAGTGAAATTTTCTTCAACCTTGCTAGATGGAAGGAAATTAGCGTTACTGTAGTCAGTAATGCTATTACTAAATTCAAACGAAAAAATTTTGAGCACTATTAATTTTTTTTAATTATGTCATTAAGGTTTAAGTGTGTTATTATGTGATCTATAAAAGTTTTTTGTATGTTGTAAGTTCCTTCAATGTAACAAATATGCAAGTATAGTATGTTTTCAGCTAAAAAGGCCGAAATAAAGGAAGAAAATAAAACTAAATGAACAACGGTACACTCATCCTGCCTCCAAATGCACCTAATTGGACTGAAAATAGTCCAAAACTAGATTTTGCAATAACCAAATGTAAACCGGTTTCTAAATAAATAAACTTTGGAGCCCAAAATTACAAATGCTGACTGGATATGCTATGAAGCTTGCGACCCTTGGATTTTGAGGTAACAAACTTTTCCACCAGGCTACCCATTCAAAAGTGAAAGTCGGTTGGTACATCAGCTAAAATATACTTCGGAAAATATTTATGTTATAAAAGATTAAAAGTGTGATATTTTCAGGTATAGGACGTGAGCTTTGTAAGAAACTGGTTGCTTGTAAAGCTGAGGTATGTTCACACTTTTTTTTCTTGGTATTAAAAAACATGTAATATATTAGAGTAGAACCTCTCAAACTCGACACAATGTGGAATTAAAGGTTGTCGAGTTTTAGGGAACTTATGTAAAAATAGCCAATTGTTGAATAAAAGCGCTATTTAGGGTATTGAAACTTGTTCACTGCTAAAATTCATGCAATAGAGATTGTGGTATAGGCCTATGCTAAATTTTTGTTACGTTTTTACTTACCATTCGATGGACTACAGTGAAGAAATTCCATCCACAATGTTTACATAAACATTGATTTTCGTAGAAACATGTGAATCAAAAACTGACACCGCCATAAATGACCTCGCCACAAGCACAATAACAAACACTTGCACCAGAGAAGTGCTAGCAGCTCACTGATGTATTAAGCAATTATGGAATGGCAGCAGCGATCTTTGCCGCGCACACTTGGGAATAGGTAAGCGCAGCAGTGATCGTTGCCGCCCTTAGTGAACGTGTTAAAATGGTACATTTATTGATTTGTTATATAAAATTATACATTTATTGATTTTTCATGTAAAATTATACCTTTATATCAACATTTATTCTAAGCCGAACGCCAAGTGACGACAATGAAGTGAGGGTAGTTCATGACCTGCCTTGGAATCTCAGTTCAACGCAAGGCCCCACAATAATGAAAGTGGACCACATGAAAACCCAAACGTGTGTAAACAATAGCCCTCCATGTTAGGCAGGTAAAGGGTGCATTGAACGACTTTGGAAAACCCATAACCTAGTCTGGGTCTCTAGCACTCTCGGGTGGCCTATGTACTGCTTTAGGTTAAGGAATCGAGTTTGAGAGGTTCTACTGTATTAAGTACCCTATGCTGTTTGATATCATCATGTTCACTAATGGAAGACCTCAAATCTTCCTTCAAAATTTGGTTAATATTTGAAAAATGATTAAACTGGTAGTTTGGATGCTCTGATTGGGATTAAATTCCTCTGTGTGATGAATTTTAATAACTTAATCAGTTTAGTTTTATAGTGTATTTTTCTATTTTTTATGAATCATTTGTCTATTGTCTATTTTAAGCTGTACAGTAGTAAGTAGAATTTGATAACTCATCACATTAATTAAAAAGCCACATGGAAAGTTTTGTGCAATGACTTTTTAGTAAATTTCTTTAAAAGGGAATAAGCTGTCACAGTAGGGATGGCAAGAGTTAAGCCCAGGACTTTAGACTGGGACCGTTGAGTGTCCTGTAATCCAGCTACTTAGAGGTCTCTAGGAGAGTTATTAATAAAATATTAAGCTGTTCCAGGACTTTTCACCACCCCTGTATATTAAAAAAATTAAATAATATATAATTATTTAGTCAAATTCTATATAACATACACAGGTGACGTTGCGATGACCAATACATGTAAAATTTTACTATTAGCGTCTGTGCGTATATGCAGATGACTGATGTGAGCAACTGTACACTAGCTCACTTCGCACTGCCTTCAGTTCGATATGTCAAACTGAAATGATGAAATTTTTCTTCTATCAGTTCAATTTTTTTTGTGAGCTCATATCAATTTTGCATGCACACGGTCATTTTGGTGTGTAAGTTTGGAGTGTTTATACACCAAACTGACTGTGTGAAGGGCCGTTAAGAAGTGGATTGAGATAGAGAACCTGTCTACTATGTTTACATTTACCACATGTGTAATCAAAGTAGTGCAGGGTTTTCTCTGCTCTGGACTTTTATTTTACTGTGGTCTTTTTTATTTTCATTAATAGTAAGTTGACGTCATAATACTTTTAATTAATTTATTTCATTGCCTTTAGGTGGTTGCGATTTCCAAGTCAGAAGAACCTCTAATTTCTCTTGTGGCAGAACAACCTACTATCCAAGCCATTCAGTTAGACATAGGAGCTGATTGGCGTAAAACCTCTGAACTCATTGAGAAATTGGGGCCCTTTGACTGTCTGGTAAATAATGCTGCTGTAGCAATCTGTGCACCATTTTTAGAAGTCAAGCCAGAAGATATTGATGAGTATGTGTCAAAACAGGCCTACAATATCTGTGATAAGTTCGTTGATTCTGATCACTGAGATTTTTTTCATTTTTATTCCTCAAGTGTTAGTATTAAATTTGTGCGCAAAAAATGAGCTGGTACACCTGAAACTTCTGAATGTTTTTATACATAGCTATCCAATAAGTCAAGTCAGGGTGTTTGAAATTTCACTAACCATTAATTTTCATGAGCTCTTAGATACAAATTCAAGAAGTGTAGCTGAGTCATAATTTATTACATATATGTTGATGTATTGAGACAAGAAACAAACCGAAGACTGCTCGAACAATTTGTTATGGATAGATACAAGTTTATTTGGCTTGCTTGACCTTATTTTTCCTTATTTAAAAATCATGCTTAAAGTTATGAATGCTTGTTTGACTGAATTTTGTACAGCTTTTAAAACAATGTTAAAAATTATGAATCTAAACGTATAATAATTTGTGTTAGGTACACCATTTATAACTCAAGAACAGCCGGGCCAATTATAATGATCTTTCATTTTAGCGAATTTCCCATAGGGAAGAAGCTATTACCGTAGGTCTCATGGTAAGACTTAAGCCCGGGACCATGTTATTTTTTCGTCTTTAGGTGCCCAGAATCCAAAAACAATAGTCGATAAAATTTATATATATATATATATATTTCAAGTTATCACCACACACACAGTGAATGATTCCAAATTTATTGTTTATTATGTATAAAATTAATCTGGCTCACAAATGGAGTGGGTGATAAAGAAATGTAACGGTATAGAAACCTTTCCTCTTCAAGCCGAAATACCTTTTATTTATTACAACTCGTCTGCTGTTACAGGCTGTTCAACATTAATGTAAAAGCAGTGATCAATGTGACTCAGGCAGTAGCAAAAGGAATGATACAAGCAGGCAAAAAAGGCAGCATCGTTAATTTGTCATCTCAAGCTTCTAAGGTAATAAACACTTTTGTGCTTATCAATTATATAAAAGCTATACTAAGGGAGGGAGAGGGTTGAGAATTCCACATCTCTGTGATGGAAAAGTAGTGAGGTGGGAGAAGCAGGGTGATAGGACGAGGGGGGCAGGAAGCAGAGTAGCCAACCTATCTATTACAGTAACATGGAGTGGATCTACAGTAAAATTTGCTTTTTTTCAAAGTAATTTTAGCAACTTACAAAGGAAGTTTTTAAAGTCATAACCCTTGAAGGGTTATTAAGTCTTTTCTTTTTTTTAATGCATTCTTTTAAAATTTGTTCAGTAAATTTATTATTACGGACAAAGCTTAGGTAAGCCTAAGAGTTTATGCTAAATAAAATGTGAATAAGATTTACTCACTACCTTTTTGGGGTATAGAGAAATTATAAGAATACCCTAAATCAGCATCATGTAGTAAGAATATGAGTGATTTGTGTGAAAAATCATAAATACTTTGTTGGATTCAAACCTTGCTCCGAATGTAAAAAAAACCGTGTAAGGCAGCAGGAAACCCCTACTTGGGCCATCGGCAAGCGTAACTAAACCCCGCGCCACTGAACTGTGGCACCAACTTATGCTACGGTAAAGTAGAGCTTGCGGAGTCGCCCGAATTCAAGCGATTGACACTTGCCGGTCCAAATAGTCGTCTGAATTCGAGCGATTGGTACTTAGAGGGTTAATGTGATTTCTTAGGTAGTAATTTAATTAAATTCTTTACAATTTTTAATTTCATCATGGATTTTCATTAAGATAAATGCTTTTATAAGCAATGTTGTGAAAGTTATATTGAGCGTCTTACACTTGTTGGTGTACAGGCTAATGGGGAACAAAATTTCTGGAGAACCATTACTATATAAAATTTTGCTGAATTCATGAAATTATTTACAAAAATGCATTAACAGATAATTACAATCACATGTTTTTCTATTGTCATATTATACTGAAGTAAATTGGTTGTTTTGTTTTTACATTTTAGAATTGTGTAGCAATAAAGAATATTCTATTTTCTTTTTATTAAAATGTGATTTTAATTGTGAAAAGTTTAAACTAAGTGGCAATCATTTAACATATATTACTTTAAAACCACCACTGTTGGAACTACACTACATCAAAGCAGTTATTAACATTCCAGCTAAAATAATATCACATTTTAGTTATAATCAAATGTGAATAAAGCTGCTTCAGAAACTTATAATAGTTTTACTTTTAGTAGAAGTATAAGTATAGTATTAGTAGGACTTATATTAGTTAAACCAATAGCACAAATACTAGCACCAATACTAATAGTCAATAGTGTAACTAAGAAAAAGTGCAAGAAGACACTCATATAAACTTTGATGTTGTAAATTAATAGTCTAGCAACGAAATACAAAGATCTAAAAAAGTAATTCCTATAAATTAGTGAAATAATTATTGTTTATTATGAAGCAGCAAACTAATTATAATAGTTGTTTTTATAAACGTCTGATACACTATTAGAAAGGAGTAGAGATATTATGATTTTGAACACATTTGTTTAGGCTTTTTCAAAAGATTAAAGAGTTATTAATATTATTATAACTGTAGGCTGCTTTGAAGAACCACACAGTGTACTGTGGCACTAAAGGGGCTTTAGATGCGATATCCAGAGTGATAGCTCTAGAGCTGGGAGTGTACGGGATTCGTGTCAACTGTGTGAATCCTACTGTGGTGCTTACTGACATGGGCCGTGAACACTGGACGGGGGACAAGGCAAAGGAAATGCTCGATAAAATTCCTCTA
The DNA here is from genome assembly GCA_023375725.1 of Nephotettix cincticeps. Classification (NCBI taxonomy): domain Eukaryota; kingdom Metazoa; phylum Arthropoda; class Insecta; order Hemiptera; family Cicadellidae; genus Nephotettix; species Nephotettix cincticeps. Next base: position 27,718,195 of record CM041785.1, read on the forward strand.
CACAGGTTTGCAGGTATGACTTGTCATACTATACAGTTTAACTTACTGTTAAAAATAAACAGTATCAGTGGACTGACACATACTTTCTCCCTTAAGCAAAATATAAAGAAATACTACATTTAATAAAACTACACATGCTTTGTTGTTTATTTAAATATCCTTTATATATTCATTAATCCAAAAATAATCATCCAATTTCTTAAATTAACAACGGGAGAAAACAAGTTAAAATAATCGATAGAATTTTTTGGGGACAACCCCCCCTTCCACCCCAGGTGATACCAAACTTTGTGAGTGGGTTTTTTGGGTGATATGACTCTACGCTGCATACCAAGATTCATGGAAAACGGTTAAGAAAAAAGGAAAAAATTGATTTTTAATATTTACCATAAAAATAACATTGGGCACAATATTCTAATTAATTGTTTAATGAAGTACAGTAAAGCCCGGTTTTCCCGGATTAATGTGGCAGGGTTCAGACCCGGATAGCCGGAAATCCGGATGATCTGAAACTGTACGGAAAATACCATTATAGACATCCACGTTGCATAGACAATGAACGTGAATAGCGCCTTCGATGTTAGTGATGCAGACTGCATATATACTTTGTACAAAAGCATAGCCGCAAAATATCACAAGCGTTTAAGGTGTTAAAAATTTGTTTTTATTTTATTAAAAGTTAAAATGTTATTATTTGTTTTAGGTAGGAAATATAACAGACTTTTTTGAGGTTAAAAACAAGCTTCTTCTTTTTGCAACCACTCATGACCACAGATTCAGTATGCACTTTGACCGTAAAAATAATGCCGAAACAAACAATCACTGTACCTCTAACCTCAGTCACCTACACTTTGACATTTCAGTAATGAAATTTCAGAGCTTTTTCAGGCTGAAACTTTTTTATGAATGAAATGTCAAATAGTGATTATTCTTATTCGTTAATAATATTTGCCGCGTCCATCAAGGTTCCGTTTGAAGTTGGTTGGTTGCGTTTTAAAATTGGCGATTGCGTCTGACATTTTGACGAAATTTGAGAACTAATTCACATCTTAACTGTTATTTATATATTTTTTTCTAAATGATTTGGATCTGGATGAACCGAACTTTACTGTATTTATTTGTTTTGTTTTTTACTTCCTCTGTATTTTTTACATTGAAGGATATTTGAGAAAGTACTGGTAAAATTTTTGAAGAACACTTCGATAAACTTATGTATAACCTTTTAGGCGTATTACACCTTTTCAATTTTGCCTGTTTGAACTATTTTTGAGTGTGTATTCCAGAGGTGCCGGAGGTTGTAAACACGATCCTGTTCCTGCTGAGTGATGCTGCGCCAATGGTGAATGCTGTTACTCTCCCCATCGACGGAGGCTTCCTTGCTTGCTGAATATTTTCGTCTCTGAGCCAGGCCACATACTGGGGATGATCTTGCTATTATGTAAAGGCTCTTCAAAGCTCATTAAACCTGGGAGTTTGGATTGTGAGTTTGGTAGATGGTGTAAAAATAAATAAAATGAGATCTGAATAGTAGATAATGTTGCTCAATTATTCAATTTTTCATGGCTTTGAATAGTTTTGTTCCACCTAGTCTCTCCTTTTGTGAATTAATTGAAAATAATAATTTAATTTTATGCAATATTCTTCTGAAGGCTGACTTTTAATTTTGATATCAGAAATGTACACGAGAATCTGTGAGGAAAGTTATAACTGATTCTTACAACAAGTTAACAACTGATTCTTCAGTTTCATGAATTGGTATGTTAGTGTACAAATTCACTATGTCTAATGACGCCAGTGTATGTATTTTCCATTTTAATACCAATCAAGTGATCTACAAGATCTAAGTTATTCTTCAAACTGTGGTCATTTTCCAATTTAAAGGGATCTCTGAGTAATTTATCTAATGTTTTGGCAATTTTGTATGTTGGGGCTGAGGTAAAATTCACGAAGGGTCTTTTGGGAAGAGATCTTTATGGATCTTAGGTAATCCTTTTAATTACAGAAGGTGCACTGGGTTTAATCATTTTTAGAAACTTGCAATGGTCATCTTGCAAAATATGTTGTGTTTTATTCAAAGTATTTTTTATTTTAGTGTTGAAAGCGTCTTTAGGTATTTCTTTCATCGTATTAGGTATTTTAGGTCATCTGCGTCGTCAAGTGTTTAAATTTGTTGTATGTCGTCAGACAATTATTTGAAATTTTTAATTCATATGTTAAGTGTTTATTTTGAAAGTTTGTTATTTATTTACACAAAAAGACATGTTCTGAAATAACCTAAAGACTAATGTACAATTGATAATGGGAACATTTTGTTCCCGAAACTAATCGTGTTCAAAAGATTGAACGGCAGATTGGATTGAAAACGGCAGGTATTGTAACCTTATGATCTAGTCATTACTCAATCCGGAAGGCAAAATGTGTAAATCGTTTTTTCTTTAGCAGAGGCAAGTTGTCAAAATTCCATATTTTGATGATAACCACGATCTTAAGGTATGCTATTCACAACCAACCGCTGTGTCAAGTGGAGTCCCTCAAGGCTCTTTTTGTGGCCCATTTTTTAGTGTATATCAACGACATCTACATATGCCTTGGAGATCATCATCTGTGTCTGTTTGCCGATGATACATATCTTGTTGTATCTCCCCTGATCGTCAGCAACTCGAAATTAACACCCGGAAGTTAATTTTGAGTTGCCCGAGTTTGTACCCGGAAGTTCACTTTTACAGTTCTGTAGCTCCTTGTAAAATTCTTGTCAGTGACGCAGAATTGAGTTCATGTTAGGATGTAAATTATCTTGGTTTGACCATCGACTGTAAACTAAACTTTTCAATTCATATAGACAATATAGTAAAAAAGATAAGTTCTCATATTCCTACCGTATTCCTGCTAAGCCTATTTTTGTTCTGCAAAAGAAGGCTCACAGGATCATTCTGGGTATCAAAAGTAGAATCCTGTCAGTCACTCAACTTTAAATCCAACAATTTGCTGACTGTCCCTTGTATCTACATTCTGGAAAGCTCAATATTTTTAAAACGCAATAGCCATCTTTTACTCCCTTATACATTCTTGCCACAACTACAACTTACGCAATAGAAATAGAATACCTCCACTTCCCCACCATACCACTTTCTCCGAAAACAGATGCACCAATCCTGCATAAATCTTTTAATGTCATTACCTCTGAGCTTAAAAAAGAGGTAAGCATATCAAAATTTAAGCGTTGTTTAAAAAGGTTAAGTCAAACCTTTTTACTGTTGTAGGAATTTTACTCAGTAGGGATTACCTGATGCGTCATAAAAATTAAATGTGTTTTTGCAGAAAGGCTTTGATTTGTTTATTTTTTGTTAGTCTTAGTTTAGGTGTAAGTTTTATTAATGTATGTATTTTTACAATTGCCCATGAATTGTAAATAAATAAATACAAATTTTATTGTCATTAGGCCAATACATAGCAATAGACAAAGTCAAAAGTACAAGATACCATCAATAACAATACATATAGCAATAACGTACAATCTCAGTTACCACAGCAAAGCCTATAAGTTTTCTATCTACAATAATAATTAGACTCTTTTTAAAACAATTAAAACGTTAAACAATTAAAACTTACAAACAATTTAACAGATTAAAACAAACAGATAAATATATACTCTGTATGGCCTATATTACAAGATCACAGTCAAAGTATTCATCTAAGTTATAAAATGGATTACACGCAAGCCACTCATGCAATTTATTCTTAAAACCTTTTATGGCAAATAAAGAACTTTGAACTTTATTCCAAATCCATCTTCGTAACTGAACTATACAAAACAAACAAAACAATAATAATATGTAAAAATAAATAGGATTTTGACAATTACATGGCTCAATACTACACTTCTCCCCCTTCAGATAATGCTCCGCTTCTCGGGTATAGCTGGACTGCATTTTTCGATTTAGCACACTACCGGCCATGACTTGGTAAGACAGCTCCCCAGTTCTCGACTTTATAACCCCTGGAGTCCATCCAGCATCTATTTCTCTCTGTACCCACACTTCATCTCTTGGAGGCGGGGGCAGGTCTCCACGACGAGTAGAAGAATGTTGTCAATGTACGTGCGGAGATTGGGGGATCTGCGATTCCTTGTACGCGGAGCAGATATCGTCTTGAGACATGTCATCAAGCTCAGCTGCCAAGCTATGATTTTGTGGAACGGTTGATAAGAGATTACTTCCTTTTTCCACGCCCTGAGATAACAGCATGGCCTGCAGCTCCTCATGGGCTTTTTGCAAACCCCTGTGCTCCTGCCGCGAGCTCCCGGTGCCTTTGCTCTCCCTCCGCTGACCACTCCTCGGACCTCAGTTCCCGCAGTTGTTTCTCCAGCATCAGGACTCCGGACTGTACAATTGTCTGTTGATATTACAGTTGTTGCATTGTCCTGTTTGGCTCTCATTTACTGTTCGTCCGTGTTAGTCTAGTTATCCGCCAGCACACTCATCTGCTGCTTTAGTATCTGCACCTCCAAATCGTGGCACTCATGATCAATTTTCTTGACGAATCTTTGTCTACAGACCCTAGCAAAGTGACCCCGTTTATGGCATTTTCTACACTCTTGGTACTTTGCTGGACACTGCTCCTTAATAGAGTTGAATATTCCACACAACATTAAAATGAAAGAATGTTACAGCTTTTGTAGAGGTTCACTTCCCACTTAAGCCAGCAGTCAGTCTTTCCTTGCTTCCTGACTACGCTCATCTGAACCCCCTAATCCTTCTTCAACATACTCCTCTGGCGTGTACCTTCCCCCGTAAATCTTTCAAATATTGTGCCCAAGGTCCAGGGTTCAAATCCCGCCAATCACCAATGGCTTTTCGCTATCTGATAATGCCGCAATCCACACAGGGGTGTGCAAAAAGCCGCTACGGCTGAAGTGCCTTGGGAGTAACCCGCCCATTCCAATAAAAAAATAAAAATCTTTCAAATAAAAGCATCTCAATTTTCCTATTTAGGTCGGGCCCTCATGATTTTGCTTTCTTCTTGACACCTCGTCGTCGCCAGTAAAGTATTAGTTCCAACTAAAGAAAATCCAATATCAGACTCAAAGAAGAAATAATGCTTTATTTTAAATCTATCTTCATAACTGATCTGTAAACAAAGAACAAAACAATAGTCATATGTAAAACAGGAATAGGATTTTGATTATCACATGGCCCAATACTACAGATAGTAATAAAAAGTTAGTTATTGATGCACTTGAGGCTAAAATAAGATATGTGGGTATATCACAAGATGGGGATATTTTACTCATCCCTAATGGAGTTGGTAGTGGGTGGTTATTAATAAAATAAAAAATTGTTTGAATGAATGAATAATATTTGCCACAAAAAATTAAAATAGGACTGTACAGACTGTACGTATGTACGATCGATACTTCATCGTTTAGTTCCTGAAAAATTCTATAGTTGAGGATTAAATGGACTGGAGTTTCACGTGAATACAAAACATGTCCCGATCCCATAATCCAGGTAACATTCACCATCAGCAGGTCGGATTCATTGACTAGTTCGCCGGTGTTCTGATTGTCGCGGCAGGTGTTGACGACAGTTGCCACCAGATGGCAGTGTTATCAGTGACCTTGGGACCGGCCAGGTTATCACCGTTCACAGGTGTCAGTCTCAGTGCCAGTGCCAGTGCGGTGTCGTGAGTGCCAGTGCGTTCCGGACTCGTCATGAAGCCTACCAACACACAGGTAAAACATCGTAACCGATAACATTTACAAGTCCCTCCTGTAGGGTAAAGGTAATGGCAATGATTCAGAATTAGACTTTTAATCCACTACCAGCACGACGTATTTAACAGTAGAGAAACCCCTAGTCATAGGTCTATACAATTGAACAGGGAAAATGGAGATGCAATTTCTGTTACGTTATGTAAACAATCGAAATATAGCTATTTTTGGGACGATACACCAGTAATATTGTTTTAATTTCTACTTACTCATCATTACAATCCAATAATTATTCTTTTATTAATGGAATCACATTGTTTTAGCTTATCGGAATGAAATGTGGTGTGTACTTCAGATTTCGTTTTAAATCTAATTCAGATTTGCAGAACTTGTATTTGTTAATTTTAAAGTACTTTTACATGGTGAAATTATAATCAACATTTAACTTTGTTCCGCCAATGATTAATTCTTTACAATTAACTTTTTACGTTAATTTTGTGTTAAATTTGCGTCAATTTTATTGTTTTATCTTATAGTCAGATAAATATCTGAAGTATTATATCTATTTAAAATCATTTACAGTATTGAAGGGACTAATTTCGAACTGTACGTTTGTTTCATAGTTTTTCATAGGCCCACGTAGTTCTGCAGACTGCAAAAAGGTATCAAAAATATCATTGTTGTGTAGAAAACATACAGGAAGTAGTTTTCCAATTCCACAAAGAATGTCTTTTTTATTACTTCACTTAAATTAAACATAAATTTTCAGTAGTACACTGTGAAATTGCACAATCCCGTCGGTTCCCGTTCGTGTACTTTTTCCTTGTCACCCCCTTTGTTAATAACTAATTATTTTCCAATGTTAATGTTATAGGGATAAAATGGATTTGGAGCATGGTATACCCGGCAGAGAGTCATTTTGAAAATCTAAGAAACCTTATCCCAAAACTACTAAGACGACTTTGTTGACGCGAAATAGGATTATATAAGACGAGAAGTACAGTAGTAGTATTTCCAAATAATAACAAAAACTGTTTCGCGTACAACACGTAAGAATTCTTGTTATTGTTTTTCAGTAATTTTATTGTAGTTGACGAAAATGAAGAACAATGCTGGGTGAACCATACAACCGGTAAAAAGCTTTTGTTGATTTTTACATTATTCAAGCTGCTATCAAAAGTTAGAGTGTTTCAAATGAAAGAGGATGACATTATCTATAATATTGATAACTCATACACAAGGATTGATAACGAAACATTTTAATAGCAAATTGTTTAGAACGAAATTCATTAATTTTGGATAATCATTTAGGGTTAAAACCCTTTTTACTTTCTCCCTTTATAAATAGTAGAGAAAGTATTGTTTTCGTAAAAATTTTCGAATTTGATTTGAGAGTGGATATATCCGTTTTTGGATCCCCTGAATCCAAAAAAGTGGGTTTCGACGTGATGTCTGTCCGTCCGTGTGTCTGTGTGTGTACAGACAGAGGCACAGCCTACCCCGTTTGTCCGATTTTGATTAAATTTGGCATGTATGTATATATTCACCGTATCTCCAGGTGTTATTTTCAATTTTTGATTTTTAAGGGTAGTTCACCCCTAAAAACCCTTAAAAAACATAAAAAATCCAAATTTTCTCAAAAACCGCTCTAACGATTTTGGTTAAAACTTGATAGTGCATAGTGCACAGAGTAATAAATAATACTGTTTAAATAATAAATTGTTTTTACCAGTTTAATGTATCGATCAAAGATCAAATTGTCAGAACAGAACATTTTTACCTGTTTTACCACTGTTCACGGTTAAAATTATTGGTATAGATACTGTACGGGTTTTCCTAGGGGTAGGGGGCGCCATGTTTTAATAATAAAGTCTTCTACTAGCTCTAAATTTAGAGCCCATAATAACCATCCATGCGATATTCTTTACAGATCATTCTCTTTGTAGCAATGCTGTCTTAGCTCATATGATTTTACTGTACCTTTACTACATAAACAATCTTAATCTTCACAACAGATTTCTCATTCACCTTCCAGAATGTTTTCCTTGTTCAGTTTATTTGTGTCGTTCATCTCGGTTTCTTCTTCTCCCCAAGTGCACTAATGGGCTCAATGTTATAATTGCCTGTCTGGCCTTGGCTTGTCCGGATGCAATCAGGAGTTAAATAAGATTAAATAAACAAAGTGCTTATAAAGCACACATACAACATGCACATACACATAAAGCATACAAAGTGTGATTAGGCAAATAAGTACTGTATTAATCTTTTGCAAGTTTTATAGGAAAGTTGGCACGCCTTAAGAATAGCAGCGAGCACGATATCTTCCAAATATTTTTTAAGTCGCCAATCAACCCTAGCCCCCACTTGCACAAAAGATTCGAATAATTAAGATTGTTAGAACTCATTAACTGTGCAACCAATTCACAAAAAGACTATAGAATGTTGTAGGATAGAAACCTAAGCTCACGCCGTTATGTTAGGTTTTCAACTGATAAGGGATTTATATATTCTTGAATTACATAGTTTAATGTTGTTTTCTGTTGAATGGTCATTATGTGGTTGTCTTGACTGTAACTGGCTCGTGCTGTTGGAGCACATCTTCAGGTCTTCAGAACGTCAAACTATCTAACTCTAGATTAATATTTACAATAGGAATCGAAAACACTACGGACTATGGTGAAACAACACCATAAAACAGATATAGGGTGGTAAGAGCTACAAAAGGATCATTCAAAATAAAATAGGTGCATCAATCATTTATGTTTATTTTAAATGATCCAGAGGCTATCCAAAATTAAATTAAATATTCTTTTGTAACTAACAAAAAAGTGGTTTTTTAACTTTAATAACCATTGTAGTGGGCTTGATTCAAATATTTTAATGAAACGGGGCTCTGGTATTAATTTTATTTTATATCCTTTATCAAATAGCATTTTACTACGCAAACGCGCCAGCAATACGAGAGCATAAACCCCGGGCGTATACTTTTGAGCGGGCGACAACAATATTTTAGGTGGAAACTTATCGATATAGTTTTGTGTTCCTCAAGGTTTGTGTTAAGCGTTCGCCAGGAACGGACAGTAAATTTTAATCTTAGAGGAATAATTTAGGCCACCCTCGCCCGCCGAGCGTACCATTGTCTTCCTCACATCTATTATTCACTTAGTGGATCTGTCTCTCCACAGAATCCTCTTGCAAAAAAACTAAATACAGCTTAAATATTTTAAACTGAACCTTTCATTGACTATTATACCAAATTAAACTGCAATTAGTTTTACGATTTTTTTTAGATTTTCTGGATTTTTCTTAAAGGCCTATGTACGAAATATTTAAAGTTCTGAACGCTCGGCCATGATTTTTATCTCGACACCTAGTTGTACACGAAACACGGTCACGAGCCTTATCTGTTACTGACTCAGACTTGTTTCCTTGCATGTTTAGCTTTCTCAGCAAATACCTCAACAATTGTGACCACTCCTTACTTTAATAGTTCTTCGTCATGATTCTGGTATGGTCTCTTATCAGAGAATATTGTGGGGTGGGTGAAATATCCTGAAGAATGTCAGATTGTCTACGTTGTAGAAGAGTCAGGTTAAGTCTAGATTGAAGTTCTTAACAATTTATATTACAGGGCATACATAATTTTAAAGTACGACATTCCGAAACTTAGCCTACTTTGATACACAAACAATTACCTTACCTGTATAGGCCACACTTCATAAAAAAAACTAAAAAATCACATTTTTAACCATAACTATGAAACAAATGGGTTTAGAACCTATGTCAATATAACATTTTTTCCTTGTTTTAACCCAAGGAACAAATTCCTGAAGTTTGTCAGAGTTGCCGGGAAACACCCTGTATAAAAAGTTAGTTGTTCATAAAATAGTGAACCGACTTGCGGTTTCGGAACACCTTAAGTAGGAGTATCAGTTCGCACTTAAGCCTTTACCACCTTTACGCCTTGAAGCCGCGTCTCTACCAATCTAACACGTTCGTCGAACTTAAAAACGAACCAACAATACACATGAAGTTCATAAGAATTGTTCGACGAACATTTTCCAAAGCTCACGGGTAGACAAATAAATGATTTTTCTGGAAACTAAAATATGTTTGGATTAGCAGCGGATTAAATTATCGATAAGGTCTACACACCAAACCAACACCATACAATGTTAGGCGCGCTTCACAAATATGTTTGGCGAACATGTTCGTGTAGTGGAGACGCGGCTTTAAGGTGTTATATGGCTCTTCATAAATTATTTCACAAAAAGTTATTCATATTCTCCAAAACTACTATCTGCATACTTCTTACAGTACAATATGTAAAATCCATAAACTATTTTGCATTACATTCCATCAGCTCTGACTCGGCTCAGTACATCATCGGAATGTTGTTGTGAATCCGCATCATTGCACGAGGCTCTTCAATTAATTAGCTTACCGGTCGACCTTGAGGCATCGGTCACGACTATGATGACGTCACGAGGGTCAAGTCACCGAGCAGGTGAGATCACGGCCGTCGATGCCGATGACGGACTGTTTCCGCAGTTCCGGGGTTGAGGAAGAAGAGGCTACCTGGAGTGTCAGTTACAGAACATATTTTCAAACAATTTTCCCGTCAAGTGTAATAATCAAACCGTAATATCACTGTAACACACTCTTCAGTATAAACATAGGCGAAAATATAGGATTGGAAACAAAAAATAGTTTTGTTTATTTTATGTTGTAAAAGTATCAAAACTGTTTGTCGACAAATAAACCCACGTCCACAGACAGCTGGTCATCATTAATGGGGCAATAAAATCTCATATTTTTTGACATGGAAATGTCTAAGCTCTGGATGGGGAGGGGTGTTAGTGATTTCCGAGACGCAAAAAGTGTATGGCAATTTTAGTATTATCTCACGGTTAGAAATGCATTAGTGAAACTTAACTTTTTAAAGTTTAAACTTTGAGGGATCAACATAAAGGGTTTTCTCGTCATCAGGAAAGTTTAACTTTATGTGGGATTTTGTGGGGTTGTATTTTCCCTTGATTGTAACCTTAATTTCAAATAACAAAAAACGGGGAAAATCATTAACAAATTAAAATAATTTAGATAAAGTATTTTGTAATATTTTTTTGATTAGATAATTTTGTTCATTCATAAATTAGATCCCCTCTAAAGTTATTAAAATTTGTCACTTCAGAATATCAATTTAATGTAGTAGAATTTCGATAACAATTTAAATCAAATACTAGAATAAACACACTAATATTGATTGTTAGAAGTAACTTGCTATGCCAGCTGTTACTTGTGCAAATTTAGCTATCGCAAAAATCTGGATTTTTGAAAGTTTTAAACTTTCTTGCAATAGCTTGGATCCAACCTGTGAAGAATAATGAAGAAAATTTTATCATGGGTGCTACTTTTGCACAGAGAGAACGTACACAAATGCCTTTTCTGTTGTTTTGAGACTGACGTACACACAGAAATTCAGAATTTCTGTTATAGGAAATGTAGGAAAAATGTCATAATTCCAAAGAATATAAAACTCTCATTGTTGAATGGATTTTTTCCCTTACTACAGTACATTGGAACATTGGAACTAATTGGTCTATTATTACAGATAGGGGATAATAAACAATTAATTAAAAATCAATTGGCTAGTTTGTCAGTTGGCCACACTGCTTCTCGTGTTGATTCGTGCCTGGCGTAGGTCCTGGGAGGATGAGGATGACAAGACAGTGGGAAAACACAAGCCTTTCGTAACTACTACAGCTGTTTAATTAACGATGCCATTCGATGGTTGTGCTCTACAACAATTAATTAGGCTTTATCCTATTGAGACTACCATTGCGTTGTTGAGCGTTGCATGAAGTATCAGTGCTCAGAGAAATAATTAATTAATCATTTATGCTGTTATTTCAAGCAAGCTGTTTGTTCAAGTAAAATTTGTGTTAACACAGTACATATTATACAATTATTGAATTTTTTATTTAAAGTTTATATTTCTAATTTTTGAGGTTTGTTTTTATGCTCTTCTCAGTGTCAAAACTATTTGGAGCCTAAGCTCCTAGCACTGTAAGGTTTTTTTTGTATTTTAACTAGCCATTAAGTTACTGGCCACCGGCCGGTTGAATATCTTCTTTCAAACTTAAATAGTTTCTCGAACGAGAAAAATATATAGTCTGTGCAATACGGTTTCGTAATAATGCTAGTAATCTTTACGTTTTGATATTATGTTAGCAATCATGTGTTACAAATCAAATCTTTTTTCTTAGTTCGTATCCATCTCAATAGGTGAATATTTATTGGGACTTACTCCTAGACATTTATGTATCTAGGCTATATAAGTATATCCACAAGGTTGTTAACTATTGCTACTTCAATGGCATTTAACAATTTATATTATTGGTTATTTCATGCATTCTCAATAATTTAGAGATCTTGAAGTTTCACACACACTATCGATTATGAATCAGACGCATGCCTACGGTGTTAATAACAAGTGGCTCGTAACATGATTAACAATAATGAGCTTGACGTTTATTGACGATAACGCGTAAAGCGATAAACTGTCGCGGAAAGGAAAGGAATTTCGTTGAACCAGTGAAACTTCAGACTATCGCGATGACTAATGTTAAAACGATTGAGTGTATTAGACGCGATGAGTCGTAAAAGTGTGCTTGTGTTCGTTTCACTTTTACCTCAGTCGCGTGGCCAGGGAGGGATTGGCAGACACGCCACAATTCATCATCATGTCACATATTAAACTGCAAATTAACTACAATATAGGCTACACATAATATAAGATTGAGACGGTGTCCTGTAATCCAACTACTTGTAGGTCACGAATTGTGGATAGTTAAGAACGATGGTCGGTGGATACAATATTCCCAGGTGTGGATTAACGTCCGCAAAGACCATCTTCATAATTAGATCAGTTCATAATTCAGAGACAAAAATTATGGTTCGGATCATATGTTTAACTGTAGGTCCCTTAATGTAGGCCCCTTGTAGCCTAAATTAACGGCATTTACGAAACAACGCCGGAAGGGAAGGACGACCCAAGTTGTGTAGGCTTTAATCGGACGTCAGGTGACGCGACACACTCGTCCACCACGTCGTGGCGCGGGTGTAACGGACCACGGTGGGAACCCTGGTGTCCACTGGGGCAAGAACTGCCGCGCTTGACAAGCTCGGCCAAGGACACCTGCAAGGCCCGCGCCCACCGCAAACGATTTACTAAAAAGTTTTAGCACACTTTCCTTAAAATGTATTAACTTATAAATCCGGCCTATTTAACCTCTGGGAATGGTCTCTCTACGGGCATACAAAATCCTATTACTACGACCAAGAGTTTTAACTATTTGAATACACAATCTGAACCAATATTCAATCTTCTAATAACATCGAGGAACGTATGTCACACCCTCTATTCAAACTTGAGCTAGATTTTCTTATAAATTAATAATGTACCCAATGATATCTCCAATTATCCAGAGCTTAAGACTGTTTAGGAGCTAATCATGAACTTGAACCGTAGCCTACAGCCAATATTTTATAAGAAAATCTATTTTTAAAGTTCACATATCACGGATAAGATAAATAATATTTCTCTTTGTTAAGTACATTTATCTACACGTATATTATTCTTGTGTTTGCTCACCTGATGACGCAACAGCCTTAACCCAGTACGGCGCGCGGCACGCGGCGCGGCGTAGGCGCATGACAAGCATAGAAATATCGCATCCTCGTCGCCGCTGGGTACCGAGCAGTTGCGGCGGCGCGGCGCGGCGGTAAATTATGTCATTGTCATACACATACAGGACTCGCCATAACCACGGACAGAGACCACTGAAGGCGTGACATCTGACTCGAGGAAAAGTATTATTGTTACAGTAGTAATTTCCAGCCATGCATGGTTCGATGAAGAACCATTTCTCATGTGAATTTAAGACTAAGATTCACCAAATGAGCGTTGCAGAGGTTAAGGTGGCGGTATGCCTTACGGAAAAATCCGCCTCGGCGATACGATAGTAAAATTGCTAAGATATGAAAAATGAACGTCAGTGCAAAGACTTAGGATACTCCTTTTTTATTGGAAGAGGCGGATAATTCCCAAGGCACTTCAGCCTTTTTTGCGCACCCCTGTGTGGGTTGCGGCATTATCACACAGCGGAAAGCCATTGGTGATTGACGGGATTTGAACCCTGGACCTTGGGCACAATATTTGAAAGATTTTAGGGGGAAGTTACACGCCAGAGGAGTAAGTTGAACAAGGATTAGGGGGTTCAGATAAGCGTAGTCGGGAAGCAAGGAAAGACTGACTGCTGGCTTAAGTGGGAAGTGAACCTCTACAAAAGTTGCAACACTCTTTCATTCAAAAGTCATTGGATTCGTGTTCCTATGAAGAGGTTAAATCTGTTTTTTAACATCTACAGTCCGAACAAAACAATATTTTCTACCCCTAAGACCAGCGCGCTCCCCTAAAGGATACTCCTTTTTTGACCGCAATAATTATTTTTGAAATACGCGGTAAACTGTTACAGAGGACTGTTAAAATATTACAGAGGACATTAAATTTGACTCACCCTTTCGTCAATTTCAAATAAGTATATTAAAATGTTTCGTAATAATATCAGAACCAAGTACAATCCAACCATTATATTGTGTTTGATTGGAACGTAACATATCAGCACGTGTACAACTTTTTGTCTTAACTCTCATAAAAAGTTGTTTATTGAGCATCGCTTTGCTACAATTAACGCGTTCTAAAATTAATTATTCATAAACCTTGTTTAAACTAGCGCAACTAAGAAAACCCGGCCTCTTAATTATATTCAGTTGTTTGTAAATATTAGCGTAGACAAATTAATGAATAGTCTGTGGTATTAGATTCGTTGTAAGATACACCAAAAGTTGGATATCGATTGACTGTAAGTACAATTTTAGACACTTGAAATCCAAATGATAATAAAAACTTAATCAAACACTTGAGTAGCTGCAGATTGGAGAAGGGCTCATGGAATATTGAACACAGCTGCAGAGGCTGTGGTGGACCGGACGAGTGGAGATCGGTCGACGTATGTTTATATGTCACTTACTCAGGAACACAATTGGACCACACAATATATTGGTCTTTAGGGACATATTAAAGCTTTCAGAAAATTTCTTTTTCTCATTAGTGAATAGGCTTAAGGAGGAGTAGGTTAGGGACAAGGAGTTTGACTATTTAATTCAGAATGTAATACTGTAGTTTAAATAAAAAAAATTTATAACTCACAAAGAGTTTCAATTATTTGAAAGTCCTTTTAAGATGACCGAGACGTAAACGTAAAGTTTTTTTTAAAACAAAAACGACACATTCATATTATACCTACGACATTCATACAATTTTTCGTACATATGTCCAGCGCTCTACGCACTTAATTTAGGTTGGTTTTCTCCCGATATAGTTTGCTTTTTAGGTGTAATTGAAGAAACAATTAACGTATTCAATTCAAAAATTGAGGGCTAATTTTAACTCGAACTTTTAAATATTACATAAACAAAATAAAAATATTGAAAAGTAAGGCAAACAATCCCGCTAAATGGCTAAGTTTAACGCCAACTTTTAAATGTGAAATGAGCAAAAAAATATTAAAAGTAAACGAAAACAAATCTTTTACAAAATATCATCAGAGTAAAAACCTTGTATACATTTTAGATAACGAAAGGAAAATATAAAAGCTATATATATGTATATATGTATATATACTTATGGAGGATAGGGAAAAATTAATATTTCACTTATCAATGTATATTTTTTGATGAAACTTCATATTTAGCTTCATGTGGTTGAGGTTCATCTATTTATGCTTAAAAATCATAGTTTATGTGTTTATCATGGCAGCAAACCTGCATACTCTTTTCCCATGTTAATCATATAGGGAATAGGCAAAGTCCTTTATTTATGGACAGATGTTGATGAAAGTTAGTATAATGTAAGAAAGAATATTTTTTTATTGGATAAATGACTACTTTCAGTGTTCCTCAAAACCACCAAAAACTCTTTCCATGTAAAATAGCTATTGTGGTGAAATAGGCAAATAATTTCATTTTGTATTGACATTTTTACTTTATAGTTTTACAACATATACAATTTTTTATACATAATTGGAAATGCTCTCAGCCTGAACCGGGATTAGTCCCTCACTCCGGGATCTCTGACTTTGGCGGGAACTAGCTACTTATTGATAGTTTGCTTTTTAGGTGTAATTGAAGAAACAATTAACGTATTCAATTCAAAAATTGAGGGCTAATTTTAACTCGAACTTTTAAATATTACATAAACAAAATAAAAATATTGAAAAGTAAGGCAAACAATCCCGCTAAATGGCTAAGTTTAACGCCAACTTTTAAATGTGAAATGAGCAAAAAAATATTAAAAGTAAACGAAAACAAATCTTTTACAAAATATCATCAGAGTAAAAACCTTGTATACATTTTAGATAACGAAAGGAAAATATAAAAGCTATATATATATATGTATATATATATAATAAACGTAATATGATGTAATTATTTTTGAGATGGTTTTATGGCTTAGCTCTGGGGGGGTGTTAGAAATTTGTGAGACCAAAATTTGAAACAGTGACGTTTTTTGGTCAGTGACGTCATATGGTTAAATATGGCAGCTGTTTAGAGGAATTGAAAACATTTCCTTTAGATATGATATATCCATGATCTAACCTATTTCCCACAGGAAAGTAAGTAAATACAATATTTTTTTATTTGGCCACTATGTAAATAATCAGACTAAAAATAGGCTATAAATACAAAACCACCAAAATCTGTAAAATAGTATTGTGGTGAATAAAACTGTTCATTTTGTACTGTACATATTTACTTTATAGTTTTACAACAAATAAACAATTTTTTTACAAATTGGATAGAATGCTCCTCCAGCCTGAACCGGGATTAGTCCCCCTCACTCCGGGATCCCATCTGACTTTGGCGGGAACCTAGCTACTCATGTTGCTGGTGGTGGTGGATTATAACCACGAAATTGAAAAAAAACTTTTCGATTTCCCTTCCCTTATGAACACAATTACCACCAATGAGTAGAAGATACACACGCCTTTTGAGAAAACCAGAGCTCTCATCGGGGCGGATGCCCTGACAAGCAGAATAAAACTGTCTGCCAACATATTTCCGGCAAACAGAAAAAAACTCAGCGACATCAACACAGAACAACACATGACATTGCACTAACATTTGAACAAATAAGACGTGACTCCGTGCGGCGGACTTGTCACGGCTTACTTTAGAAATTAAATCTTTTGATTGTAGGAAATTTGTAAACAAACTTACTCCCTGTCAGTTTAACATTAGAACTTCTAAACTCCTTTAAATGGAAACCTACTGCACAAATTTTATTTCGCTAAAACCTCCCCGAGAATATGTAGAACAACTTACTAATTTCTTACTTACCCGTACTTAATTTCATGGCGATCGGGTGAATGGTTAGCAAAGCAAAAGGACATATGGACATACGTTCAGTTTTATATAGAGATAAATCTCTCTGTGAGGTTACCTCATGTTTTCCTTCCTATTAACGATTAGAATTGTTATTAAAGTTTCAGATCTGTCTACTGCTAGATGTTTATACCTAATCAGGCGACATTTCAAGACTAATTTCGTTTGTGAGTGGAGGTTACATCACTATATTATTATACTCCTTTTCCTCGCTCCACAATGTTATTCTTATGAGGACTACTTAAATTTGTTTCTTATTTCTCAACATTTATTCGTGAAAATTTGTAAGCAGCGTAGATCACGTACACTACCAAATAAAACCCAAGCAAAATTGCTGTATTCCCTCAGGGGGTTATTTTGATCAACATTTTTCCAACTTGTTGTAGGCTTAAGATGGTATAAAAGAAATGTATGGACCATTTGAGTCGTAAAATGTTTATGCGATTTTTAGACAGGCGTGAAATAGTATGATAGTTAAATGTGTGTATGATTTAGTTCACTTTATAGCGAGAAAGTATGTCAGTTCCTTCGTATCGTTTATATTAAATTTCTCATCGTAAATTTTATTTGCTTATCTTAGCAGTATTACTTCGTAGATCGCCGGTACCTCGATGGCTACACGCAGCGCGCCAGGCGGCCAACCCCTGAACCTAGTATCATGCTCATCCTAATTACAGCCTGATTATCCCCGTTCAACGCTCAACGCACATCATTAGTCCGACCAGTTGGCAGTTGGGGTTGTAAATGGTTTCCACGTGAAAGAGTCACTGACTCCAGTTTTCCCCTCCTGTCAAAATCAATACCGCAGCATCCCCTGTTCCCACCGTAACTTAGACCCTATATCTGTCCTACCTTCGTTCTCTGCTACCAACTCGCCTCTTTACACTACTTTTATCTGTACTATTGAACTGTTATATGAGTGCCTTTAATAGTTTTTCAAAAACTATTCAAAAACATTTATTTACATATTGATAATATGTATTATATACTACAGTTTACAGTACTCGATATGTATAAAAATATAAAGAAGGCTTTATTTGTTTTCATTACTGTATACCTTTTATTAAAAAGAGTAATATTGGTTAGTGTAGTGTTAGCTTCATACGAAATGCTAGGTGTAAAAGTTTAGAGTAGGTACCGCGTAGTTAACGGGGTGGGTGGGGGATGTCAAAATGTGCCTTATTAGAAAATAGATCGGGTGGTTTACAAGAATTAATGAGAGTTCCCACACTTAAATTTTAGAAATTAAGCACTGCCATCACGCAAATATATTATAAGCTGCTGCCTTCGTATTGTATTTGCGTTTCTTGCAAGAAGAAACGTTGGACGTAAATGCCAACCCACCAAATACAAATGGCCTACAAGCATTACTTAGTTAGTTCTCCCCAAAGTTCCTGGAATTTAGACGGCTTACACGTATTAATGGGCTTTTCTGCTCAAACTTGCTCCATTAATCCCACAGTAATGTTTACACTTCAAATATATTGATGTATCTTAAATTTATCTCATATTCAGAAAGAAAAATTTAGACTGAATTGACTTTTCACACGAAAACAAAAATGTTAAAAAACGTAACGCACGAATAAAGAGATTTTTTAAGTGAATGTGATTGAAGGGTGAGTGTGATCAGTGTAATTGAGTATATTAAATTTAGCTTCAATTCTGACAAAGATCTGCTGATTCATTTCCCAAGATAATTTTATTCAAGAGATGAATTCAACATCACAAAAATCGTATATTCTCAGGATGCAGCCAACTACGTTCATATTTAGTGCTTATAGATTATATTATGAAGTGGCTACTAAACCATTGCATCATCCAACTCAAATGCAGTTGATAAATATCTACTATGCATTGGAACGATATTCGAGAGATATCTAGACTGTATAAATTTGGAAATGAGATTCACATGAAAGAATATTATCGATGAGTCGTATATATTCGATGAGAAGAATATCACGCAGAAGGGGTTTTACCGAACAGGAGGTTGCCATACAGAAGCGGTATTACCGATGAGGTAATCATCAAACACCAGGAGTATTATCTATGAGGAGATAATACTCGTATTTTAGAAGACACGAAGACTGGCCGATATTTTGAGTTTATCAATAAGTATCCTATATTTTCTCAATCAGTGAGCAATTTAGATTTTTAATAGTAAAACGTTATATAGTACTACTGTAAATTTTAAATTTTGTTTCAGGCTTCATACGACTCTATAGAAGAGATCTCGTTGTCAGGGTCGCCTGTCGGCGGGAAGGCGCCGGGTGGCGACGGTGGCGCTGGGGGCGCCGGGGCGGAGGATGAGATCAGCGGCGTGTTCCGTTTCCTGTGCGACTATCGACTGAGCGGTGGCGGAGCGCAGTCCGCGTGCGACTGTGGCGACGGCAGCACCAGTGTGAGCGCGAGTGTAGGCAGCAGTGTCAGCAGAGCCACGGGGGCGAGCATGGTCACAAGCCGGGGGGTCGGAGCCCCCCCTCACACGCCCATGGGCTCCACCACCAAGCTCATCGCCGACTCTAGGCCTCCCAACAAGGTAACAACAACTACACATTGTTTACATGACCAGATGTTCATCATAACATTCTCCTAACCTCCACAAGAAGAATATCAAGATCGGGAAAAATTCTTCCTCTGGTGGTATTTGTGGTAAGGAGGGTCTTTTATCGAGGTTCTTACCGTATTATAGAGGTTTCGCATATCTGAACACGCATCTGAGTTATTATTTGTTTTTAAAACTACTTGCTATGGAGGTCGACCGTGTGGGAACTGCGTCTTATCTTCGCGTATGTGGTCTTATAGAGGTTAAGTACGTCTTGTAGAGGTTTTAAGCAAAGGATATTCGCTATACAGATGCTTTATAAGTCACAAACCACAAAAAATACCGGTTATCGAGGGGGGTTTCCAGAAATTATACCTAATATAGAGGTATTTTTAGCATTGGAAGTACTGAAGGTGTCAAGGGATTTTAAAAATTCGTCTGTTAGAGGTTCCACTGTAGATTCATGAAAGTTTGGTTCCTAACTTTTGCAAAAGTATGCGTTCTTTATAAACCATTTTAAAACCCTTGTCACAACCTAAGAAGTAGTAACACGCAATATGTTGCAGTAGGACATATCCGACCAATCACATCAGGAGCGGTTGCTGAGGATTCTTAAATACTGTCAATTTGTATAAACTATTTGTATAAATTCGGTCGATTGACAAATCGACCGAGTCGTGTGAAATAAAAGAAACGCTTATTTGATACACATCCTACTGCACTCAGTGCTGCATTCCCAAAATAATTACAAATACAAATGAATAATTTATTACAAATACATAAAATAAATGCTGTTAAAAAAATTTACCATCGTTTTCGATTTATTTCTATTAATAGTGTTTTATTTTTTATGCAAATTTTTCATACTTAACACACTATCCTTCGCTTTTCCGCCTCAATTTTGGTCCTCCTACTAGACCTACTAGTTAAGGCCAACGCACACAGCAAAAGACGCACGTACGTCTGGAGACAGTCGGAGGAAAAATTAGCTCCCCATGCAACGCATACAGACGTCCGTATATCTACCGACGTCTGCATGCAGATGTTTACATTTAATCACATGGTGAGCGAATTTTCCTCCGTCTGTCTACATACGTGCGTCTGTTGCTGTGTGCGTTGGCCTTTAAAATACAAATAAATTACCACTTTTTCGTTAATTGCAACAGATTATCTTAAAATATTTAGTATAAAATATTACGACATAGTATAACGAGATCAATTTTCTATTCCCTCTTAATCCCTGTTTGCTGTGGATCGTTTACAGGCTACAACTATCGCAGTTGAGGTATTTTACCTATTGTCTATTTTTGTGCTCCGGTTTGTAGCGGTCTGGTTACGTTTGTGCATGTGTTATTTATAGGCAATGGATTGATTGTTGCACAATACAGTTGTACGTTGAGCTCATTAGTCATCAGGTAATGTCTGTTGTTGCGACTAGTGGCTGAAGGCTCACGGTACAGCTTACAGATAGACAGGTAAGGCTCGGTGGGGCGTAAGCGAGGGTGTGTCTCTACGTTGCATGACTGTTAGAACCGCCGGACACCCATGGGGCGAAGCCCGGTGGAAGTGCCTCTACTCCTTTGGTAGTACAAGTATTCATCATGCTGCCATACTGCCTCTCACTCGATGGTAATAAAATTACGGGACTTTAATTTATTAACGAAAATTTATTCTAGTTAATTCGAATTAGAAAAGTTTATGCAAGTGGTTGAAATAAACAATCAAACATCATGTTTTAACATTGTACATTAAAAAAGTTAGGTTAATGAAGATATTATTGATTAAAAATCCTAATTTTTAAATGTCAATAATGTGTTTGGAAAGATCCCGAAACTAACTATTACAAACTTTTTCAAATCCCTTCTCTACCTCCTTGATCGCCGATATTTATTCTTGCAACGTCAGAGATTTGTAGGTTCGCTTTGCCATCATACACACGACGTGTTAATATGAAAGCAGACGACGAATATCGGAACAAACCACCACCGATAATACACACAGATGTCAATGTTGTGATTTATGAGCAGTGGTCTAGCTAAAAATAGTCTGAGGACAGGAAGCCCGAACGTCGTTTCCTGGAAAATCGCACACAATGACTTGTTCACTTATACACACACTATAGATTTCCGCTGTAAAAACTTCGAATTATCCAAAATATTATTCGAATTAACCAAGATATTTTAACATTGTTTTTATATAAAATTCTAGGGACCAGGACAAAATTTCGAAATAAAGAAGTTTTCGAATTACAGAAATATCTATCCGGTTACATCACTAAACTGCACAGTCTCACTCGAAAGTAATTCCTTCAAAAAGTTAGGGGCACTCTTATTAAGCAACATAAATGTTTATTAAAGAAGATTTGGTTTTTCGAGAAATTGTTATCTGTGAATAGGATATACCAAAAGATTATTTATGTATTTGATAAGGGATAATTACATTATAAGAGATATGACGATTGTAAATTTTTAAAAAAGCAATACAAGAATATACACACACATAAATTATATTTTATTGACCATCGTGTGGACAAGATCTATATTGTTTTCATTGGAATTTAAAGCTAAAAATCTGATTTCTGGCGGAAGGAGTGCGGGAGGTTCGCTGAACTGTTTTTTTGGGCTTGGGGACGTCTGTTTGTCGTGAATCTGCATAAATCCGTCCATCATGTACTATCATGTACTTACCAGCTTTGCGATTATCGTCGTGTTTCTAGAACACTGCGACAAATTTTAGAAACGCACGTCATTTCAAAGACGGACAGTGCATAAGTGCGTCCATTTGATTCGATGTACAGTACTAAGAAAGTCCGGTATTTATTGCCTGTTTGAAACCTCATAAGAAGGGACTTAAATGAGCTCCTAACAGTAGCATGCTCCCAAGACCATCAGGATCGAGGTATGTATTGTTCATTGTCCAACAACTGATAGTGAGATAATTTTTATTTCAGAAGGGTTTTGATCCCAGGATCGATCCTCCATTACCAAAAGCATTAGACTTTCGAAAGCTGACCTTTAGTTATATCGGATCATCTCATCTGCAACAGACAGTTGAAGATCGGCGAAAGTCATTTGGCTTGTCAGATTCTCGCTTTCTTCATTGCCGCCAATCAGGATCACTTCCTACTGTCTTCGCCATGATCGTTGATATTTGACAATCAAACTCAAAAACATGTAATTATCACTATCTACATTTATTTTTAGTTTTTGATCACTTCAGTTTTTAGACGGTGTGTCATTAAGAAGAGCGAAAAACTGTTACACAAACAGAAAAATCACGAACATTAGAGTGCCTGTAGCAATGGAGTTCCTCGGGAACCTGTAATGGGCTCAGAAAGTATTACATGAGTAATTTGAAGTTAACCTCTAAAATTTGAAGTCGGTTCCCATAATCATGTGAAATTAGAAGTAAATAAAAAACAAGCCTACCGAAACGTGAACCTGGAGGAATTGCGTTATTATACTTGGTGATTTTTATTCGCAATGTTTTTTCTCTCTCAAATTTATTCTCACTAACCTATACGAGCTCAAACTTCCGAATTGAACCTCTACAATTCGAATTTTAATAATGCTAATCTCTATAGTTCAAACTTCCTTTCATTCGAAGTAAATAAGCATTCCTTGAATTTTGAACTAGCGAGGTTCGACTATATATTTATTTATTTCTTTTGAAGGTCAAGTTTAGGGGTACAAAGCCTTAAAACGACACCACCCATATGACGACCGTATGACACCACCCGGTTCAAATGTTATGGATATTTTAACGGCATAAATATAGCTATATTTTTATTTTCCTTCTAAACAATAAATATATAAAATAATATGACTACCACTATTAAACCAGATGAAAAACGAAATAATTTAGTATTTTTAATCATTATTCTACGACAACGCTCCCAGAGAAAAGTTAAATTTTTGCAGTAAGGTTGTCCAAGAGCGCTCAATGTTATTCTTATAGAAATTACTAAATAATCTATGTCTTCATTGTTCCTCAACGTTTTTTATAAACATTGGTTTGAAGCTTAAGAACACATCTCCAAAACCTTAAATTTCAAAAATTTAAAGGGAGAAAGTATGTGTTCACTCACTGATACCGTTTATTTTAGATTTTATATAGTTTCTTTGCAAATAAAATCTTCTTCCAATACTTAAAATTTGTTTAATCTAATTTAATGAATGGGTTTCCTTTCATTACTCAAACATCTAATTGCCACGGGCTTGCGTCTACCAGCGTAACGCGTCTGCGTATGCTTGCTCACAGCTGATGTTGGCAACACCCGCGGTCTCACAGCTGATTACGTGGTCCATGTAACCAGCTGTTGCTGTGCTGTGAGCGCGTCACCGTCGCCGACGATAGACGATGTGTGCTGTGTGCTGTGTGACCCACTGGGTTATCCCACTTCCACCTCTCAAACATGTTTCTCTCCCGGCATCCTCGGTATTCAGTTCCTCCTCTGGCAACTATGTTGGGAGTCCTATTAAATATGGGCAGATTTAGAAAGCGGGCGTCCTTTACAGGGTTGGTTAACTTTACCGGTGTGATCCCATAAAAGTTAGAAGTGACTGGTTATTTAGTAACTGGTAACCATGCGGGATCCACGACCACCCGTAAAAGTGGTTTTCAACTTCTGTGTTGGTTCCATAGCCTATTCAATTCAAAACTTGATATGAGAAATTTAGTCGTTCAACATTCTAAACCACGGTTATAGCTAGTTTACTTCCTTAAAACGTCTCTTATCTTATCATTAGAATTATTGCAAACAAATAAAGTACACCGATGCGAGCTTTGGTTATCCAAGCCTTTGTTCCATCCTAGCTTGGCGCGGAAGGGTAGATATGCAATTAAATATCGAATTAGTGGATAATTAAGTTTACTATGGTGGTTTTATTGGTCTAAGAGGAAGGAGTAAAACTAGTTTAAGAGCTAAACCATAGTAATTTACATTTTCAGTTTAAAAGCCTCTTTGTACTTTTTCTTTTTTATGAGTTTAAGAGATTTTTTATAAGTTACTATCGTATCCAGACGATTGGCGTAGTTGGGACTCTGTCCTGCCCCTTCTCTTCAGTTTCAGTGTTTGGAACGGTTTCATTTTTAAATACAAAATCTTTATCACTAAACTACTGTTAAATGTAGACTGCCGGTCTAGACGTTAATTAATTGTTCCAATATACAGGAATGTTTAATAAGACTATTGTATAGGTATTGAGTTATATAGGCTAATTAGCTTGTCCAATTGAAGAATTTTGGCATCAAAAGATAGGACACTACTCTTTATCTGCAAGGAAACTCTTCGTTATGAAATGAGCTCTAAATTGAAGTGACCCGCGACTGTAACGTAACCGAACGACAAACGCGATTTATGTAATTTGATCAGCCCGAGTAGTATCAGGGTTCCCATCGTTATCGGCGCCCTAATTAGGATTGGCCACATGTCCTACGTGTTGGCAACATCCCGGGCAACTGTAACAACACGCCACTGAAAGGCACTACCGCTAACAAACACTACCACACACTGATATCAAAACCCGCCACACACATATATCACCAAACTCACCTTTCGCACCTCTAACCTCTAACACTACCAGTCACAACACTAAGATCCTTTCGCACTACCCACACCACTAACATTACCTTTAGCACCACTTAACACCACTAACATCACCATTCGCACTACCCACACCACTAAAACTACCTTTCGCACCACTTAACACCTCTAACATCACCATTCGCATCCTATATTACTACGACTAACATCACTATTCGACCTATTCACACCACTAACATCACTATTCGCCCTATTCACACCACTAACATCACTATTCGCCCTATTCACACCACTAACATCACTATTCGCCCTATTCACACCACTAACATCACTATTCGCCCTATTCACACCACTAGCATCACTATTCGCCCTATTCACACCACTAACATCACTATTCGCCCTATTCACACCACTAACATCACTATTCGCCCTATTCACACCACTAACATCACTATTCGCACTATTCACACCACTAACATCACTATTCGCTCTATTCACACCACTAACATCACTATTCGCCCTATTCACACCACTAACATCACTATTCGCTCTATTCACACCACTAACATCACTATTCGCCCTATTCACACCACTAACATCACCATTCGCATCCTATATTACTACGACTAACATCACTATTCGACCTATTCACACCACTAACATCACTATTCGCCCTATTCACACAGTATTGCATTTTGTTTAAGCTTCAATATGATGTACAGACACCAAGTAAAAAATTGGAACAATTCAGGTAAACGTTTCTAACAACCAACTAAAATTTGAGAATAATTTATAACAACGTAGTCTAATACAACCAAGTTATGGCAACTATAACATCCTTATCTTTAATCTTTATAGATGTTTTCGTCGTCAATAATAAGGATTCGTACACTAATAACAACATTAATCCTTTCCATATTACAACCATATTTAAACCAGTTCAAAGTTACAAACATTATCCACAGGCGTTTTAACAATATAAAACAATTTAACAAGTACATGGCAATCCTGGGTTCGCCCATAATTGGAATCAGCCAGTAACGAACAATTCTGTCCTGATTGTATCGTTGTCATACGTTAGCTCATATATTTCCTTAGGATTTTCCCATTCCGTCATTGAGAAGACAGGAGAACCCCGTCCAGTACTTGAGCTGTCAACCAACTATTTCAAACATTATTTTGACTGGGACGGTGCGACGTCCTGTAATCAAGCTACTTGGACGTCACGAATTGTGGATAGTTGTGAGCGATGGTTGGAGGGTGTAGTGTTCTCTTGTGTGGATTAATTAGTGTCTGCACTATTGTGTACTGCGTTAATCCGCAAATACTATCCTCATAACTAGAGCAATTCGTAATTCGTGGTTTGGATTCCACGTTAAACTGTAGGTCCCTTAGTTGCCATCGGCTGTTGGGATATTAATTAACGGTCCTGTCTAAGGAACATGTCAGCCTTAGTCAGTAACAAGATTACAAGATCGCGCCACAATCATCTTACACTCAATCCTCATTCATACTTGGCTCAAAATACCTACCTTGTGGTATGGTTGGCATTTAATAATCTAATCTTTCAAAATTGTAAGAACCTTACCGAAAATAGAAAACGAATTTACGGATACGAATAATGTTCTACATTTAAAGATCGTTAGAAAAGTTTATTTGCAGACCCGAGGCAGTCTCAAAATGTAAAATATAAAATTACTAGACGTGAATTTCCAGACATATGAGTTAGAAAACTTCTTGCGTGAAACTTGGTTATACTCTAGCAACCCCAACAAACCTCGATTTAGAATAACTACTGACGCAAGCCACATTCCAAGTAATATTAACCAACAGGTAATGTATTTATGTAACTTCAAACGAGTTTTAGACAGTAATTTTGATGAACACCATCGGACGGTAAGCCGCGAGACGGAGACCGGCGCGAGGGTGTTTGTCGGTGTTTTGACACATGGCCAGTGCCCGCGAGCTGATAGGCAGAATAGAAAGCGTCCGCCCTGGGCGTGATGACGGTCGACATTCCCGCGATGGTCCCCCGTCTTGGCGGAGCCCTACTAGTAGCACGGCTAGCTGTGACCATCGACTCCTATAATCCTCAACCTTAAACCAACTGTCATCATATTAAACATTCTTCGCATATCAAACGGATCGATTCAACGAGATTTTATTCCACACTCGAAAATACACAAAATATTAACAAAGAAGTTATACACTTAATTAAACTGCTTAGCTATAATTAACTTCCCTCATAACAATTGTGACCTCTTGAACCATCGAACTACAATATACAGCATCACTAAACGCGTTCCTCATCTTAAAAAATAAACTATATTTTTGCTCAGTTGATGGACGCCTGGTGTTGGCTAAATTTATTTGGTTGGTTTATTTTCAACAATCAATTTTTATATTTTGCAACATTAACTATACAAAACTATTCGTTAGGGATCATAAACAAAAACAAATGACTTCAGCGAATCGAATGTTAATAACCCATCCTATAACATGTGATTTTGATTCAATTAACTATCAAACATTATATTTACAACATGTTTTACATTCGATTCACTGACCACGTTTATTTGTTTTTGTTTGTGACTTCTACCGCTTTTCTTCTAGTAACAGTGCCCCAATACTATGTCACGTTTATGCGGCTTTTTAGGTGCGCGTTCCAGTGTTTGTTTAATTTTAAAATTGTATTAACATTAATTAGTAAAATTAAAAAGATAATATAACTAGCTAGAAAGATTTAATGACAAAATAAACCTAACGTAAAAATTAATAGTGACAAAAATAAACCAGGTTCAACCTCTCATACATATCATAAAAATTAAAAATCAAATTTTTTTCATAGTTTGTAAAAAATCCATAGTCATACACTTAGATTGTGTTCGTTAATTGACGGATTAGTTAAATCTTAGATTTTTATCACTCATTCCTTATAGGTGATATCATAATAATAAAATTAAAAACAAAAATCAGGTAAATATTACAAGATAATAAGGAATAAGGTTAAACACTATTAGTGCACAAAAAGCTAAATTTATAATAATTAATACTTAAATAATTAAAAAGTTTGGTATAAAATTTGAAATTCTGTCGTCCATAATATAAATATGGCGATCGAATTCTGCTTTAACAATACCCGTCCTCCAGGGCTATTTAGCCAACACCCCCTCCCCCATCCCTTATTGTCTTCGTAAAGCCTCATTTGGCTCAAGAGCTCCCCGACAAGGAAAAGTGAAAATCTGCTTTCATATTTTGTTCCAAAATCTGTTCACAGCGAGTTTATTTGAACAAGGGCGCTGATTTAGAATGACAATCTCCCTTGAGGATTGATTGCATCCCTCTTGACAAAATACGTGACGCTTCTGTTCAATTATATAAATGATAATATGGCATTTCATATTTGTATTTACTCTATGGTAAATACCTTTAAAGAAACTCCTAATTTTGATAATTTCCTTGCCCAGCCGCAATGTAGGTCTCATGAGAGCCGTTGCTGTTGAGTGTGGGAGGTAGAGGTGGAGTCCGGGCGAAGACATCTGCAGTCCTCGCCTCAAGCCACATGAAGATGAAAGTAAACAGGGGGTAGTGATGGGAGGGGTGGAGGGGGACGTCATTACTTTGATAATTGCAGCCGCGCACAAAATAACGACCGAGCCGGCTTTGAGTTGTCCGCGTCTCTGAGCTCGACGCTCGCAGAGCTTCGCTCTTTATTCTATTGGGATTTAGTGATCAGCGTCGCTGTTAAATATCCTGTGGCGTCACTAGCGTATCCAGGTGCCAGTTGCGACTACGAGGCCCCGAACTACAAAACTATAAAATTTTGTTGACTTTCAGCGGAAATCGTTGTGGGGAGTACCTCTCTACTTTAAAAATTTCAAATTCGCATTAAGTAATAACACATTATTTACAGCTCAAGTTTTATACGGCGGAGATCCAACCCCTTTAGTAGCCTTTTTTAGTCTAAACTATGGTACACATTAGTGGCACATTTTTTACTAAATCAAAGAATAACCTTTCTAATTCGTTGAATCAAGTTTGTCTTTTAATTCTGTAAATTGAATTGAATACATTGGCATGGTTGTCAAGGCCGACGCGTCTGATTACGTTCTCCATGCCTGAGTGAAGGATGTGTGTCACTCACGTCAATAAATCTTGACGCACATAAAAACCCCACTATATTTAAAAATATTTTCCTATAAATATGTTGATTTATGAACTTTAAAATAGTAAATCTCATCTTGACAAACCGTGATGAAAATAGGAGAGCATGTCAGTATTTAACGGAACTAGTAATCGAATAAAAATTAAAACCATTTCGGCCAACTCTTCCTTATAGTTGATGTTTGGATAGTTGCGAAACCCTCGAGGAGGATGGCCTCAACAGAGCCAGTCTTGGGCAGATCAACACCAGGTGTGCTGCATTAGAGCTAGCTCTACACCACACAGTCCTCCGTCTGTCTGGAGTCATCAGCATGCTGGGTCACACACGATAGTCGAGGTTAATTATAATTAGCCAAAGGTCACTTGTGTCGCACCACTCCCCATTTTGGAGGTAATGCATCTGTTTGATGGAACTCCACTTTTACAAAACGTATAATTGATTAATTGGTTTTACTAATTATTTACTTTATAATGTTTTAGCTGGTCGCCCTACATTCAAAAGCTGTTTTAAACTTAGTGGCTTCCTTGATTACCTTGAAAATACCAGAAAAAAGAACGATAATTAGCAGACCTTTTTCATATAAAAACTTATTTTATTTTCATTTACATCGTAGTTCACTCTC
This sequence comes from Nephotettix cincticeps, assembly GCA_023375725.1. NCBI lineage: Eukaryota > Metazoa > Arthropoda > Insecta > Hemiptera > Cicadellidae > Nephotettix > Nephotettix cincticeps. Next base: position 27,748,284 of record CM041785.1, read on the forward strand.
TCATGGGTTTTCCTTTCAGTTGTAAATAAAAGATAAAATTCATTCAAAATTTTAGAATAATAATTAATACATATTCCAGCCGTACAATTACGTATATATGAAAGATTTACCTTTGTTTCCACTACAATTTAGATGCCCTCTTCAAGTATAATCAGAATACTATTGTATGATTTATTTTTAACAATCAATAAGTAATCAAAGTTAATTTAAAGGTATTCTAAAAGTAGTCAGAATTATTCTAAATAACGATAAATACTGATAATGATAAATGACGTGGTAGAGAAATTATTCAAGAAAGATTTTAAAGAGCCAACTATCGGCTGAGTAGCAACGCGTGGACTACCATGATTAATGTTACAATACTCAATAGTCATGGTGGCGACCATGCCGCGAAGAGGAAGGAAGATCGGCAATGTCCTTGGACAAAATTACTGTCTTGCATAATGGTCAAGGTCGGGACGACCTCAGTGTTTGGCCGAGCCGCGTGCCGAGAGGTCCACTTGTAGGTCCTAAGTCCTAGGTCCTAGGTTCACCTATAGATCCTGTAGGATGGGTAGACCGTTCGTCACTGCGGACTCCAAGCCCTCCAACACCGTCGTGGACTCCTCGCTTCACCCCGTGAGTTCACAGACTTGTTCGTCAATATTGTTACCTAATATTTCACCTTAAATTTCGGACAAACGGACAATTTATAAGCAAACCTATCTTTAAGTGTAACCTGGACTTTTTCGTAACTTAAAGTTTTGTGAATAGTTTCCCAGTATACACATTATTGTTACTAATTGATTGTATGAGTGTCTATTGACACACATATTATTATTACTGAAATAATGTTTTAGGTTTCTTCAATATTAATCCAGAAACTTGTAAATATTTCTATAAAATTTAAATTTCTACACGAAACAGACCAAAATCAATTCTAATCACGATTAAATCACCTTTTGGTATTTCTGTATTAAGTTCTGTACTCAGTAGGCGAGTTCATGTTGGTCCGCTGGGTAATCATTATAGGTGTTATCACGACTAAAATTTAGGCAATGGTGAATAGTGTCAAAGAAAGTGTAAGTGAGAAGGGTTGTATAGTTAAAACAATAATTATTAAACTATTTGTATTATATTTATTCCTTTAAAATTGTCTTATTCTATGCGAGCAAAACACGGTCTTCAGGTACTTGTAATTTTAAGTGACATTAGTTGTTGTCAATATTATTAGTTTACTCACGATTATTTTAAAATGTTCAATATTTCTGAACAATGAAACATGAAAAATTCATTACAATTATCTATTGTTTTAAAAAGTTTAATTTAAATTTTACAATAAAATACTAATTCTAATAATTAATTGATTGACTGGATTTGAATACTCGTACAGGTCGTAATGGCAGAGGGTGAAAGGAGGGTTGGCGGCGGTTTGCGGGGACTCCACGTTGTGTTAATAAACCTCACAAAAGCTTTACAATACAGACCTCGTCGGTCGGAAAGCGATGCAACTTTCATAATCAAAGGGTGGCATTACTCCATACATTTGCTTGAAAGGAAGAAACGGTGGCAATTACGGAAACAAGCGTTCGGGACCGTTCTCACAGAATCAACAGGCAGCAGCCTTTAATGACTTGATTTAAATATTTGTCGGGAGACCGAGCGGGGTTGAGGGTGGTGGAGGGTTGAGAGGCTAGGGGGGGTGCCGCGACGTCATTAACACCCCATTGAAAATACCGATAGAAATATTCTCTGGGGCGGTTATGTCAACTCTACCAAAAGGGACGCATGGAGGGCACTCGTAATTACGATAAAACATTGAAAACAGTCGTGCATTTTACAGTTATATAAACCCATTCCTTGTGGAAACAAAACACTGCCAATAACTGTAGATGTAGACCAACAACTTCATGAAGTATCTAGTTTACGTGTCTGCATTTTAGCTGTGATGTTGTAAGGTCACGATATTATTATTTATGCATATTGGCTGTACACAAGTAGATGTATAAAAGTTACTCGTTCTACCTTAACAATTAAACCTAAGTATTGAACATGAATAAATGATGGAAACTACTTGTTTAATAAGGCATTTCGCTTCTGCGTCATCTTAACAATATTCTGATAAATGATGTTAAACCCTCGAAAATAGCTTGTTTCTCGTTTCAGAAGTTCGATGGTGTTCCCTTATCAGAAGTGGGAAAACATTGGGTCTGTGATAAAGTTTCTGATCCAATCATACTATCCGAATGTTTTTAATTTAGTCAGCTAATCTGTATTAGTATAACATTAAGGTACTATTACAAATATTTATCAATAATTGCATTTTGTTTACATTTAAACAATCAATTAATCAAAAGTCAATTAAAATTGTCTCTATTTAAAATAATTATCGCTATATCCAAATGTATTCCTACTTTAGTATTTATGTATATCATACAGAATAGTAAGTGCAGTAGTTACTTATTGGAAAACTGCTCTATGATAAAATTTGGAACATATTATGAGAATATAAATGCAATTAAATTTAAATCGAGTCTTCACTTGAGCCCTGAAGGTTCATGCTATTGAAAAATGTATGTCACTCGCAAAAAGGAGCAGTATTGCTCGACGGTTCTGACAACGACGAATCAGAGGCAGAGATCTCCGGGTAGAGGATGATCGACAATCGCTAATCCTCCACGGGCAGACACTGGAAAATTACGGCCCAAATGCGCCCAACCCCCCCCCCTTCTACCCCTACGTCACCCCAGGCTTCGTACACGATCCGTCGCATGCAGTGTTGAACCGGCAAATGGAAGCTGGAATCCATTTATATCGTTCAAAAAGCGGCTTTGCATGACTATTTCAGATAGTGGATGTTCTTTGAGTGGTTGAAGCGCGAAATAAAAATAAAATATTAACCCAGATAGCACGTAAGCTTAATTTCAGCTGTAGCTTTAGGCCTAACTGTTTTTTTAGTTGTGCAATCAAGCTATTTATTTCCCGTCGGAATCCTGCTGTAAATAGGTTGTAAGCTGTAAGTTTAAGCTTTTTATTTAAAGTAACAATTCTAGCCGAATTCATGCTTGATACAGTACAGTAATTCCAGCTTGATTTAAGCTGGAAGTTTTAAATTTGAATCCAGATGGCAAAGGCAGTACGAAGTTTAAATTACGGTTTCTGAGTGCCAACTTCCCAGCCAAATTCTAGCTATAATCCAGCCAATAATGGAAAAACACATATATGCAAAAAAACAGGAATTTTCTAGCTTTATGAATTTAAAAATCAAACTGGAATCCAGTATGAAAAAGCTTAATGTGTTTTCCGGGGATTTTAGTTTTATAATATGTTGACGGGAGTATACAATAACTCCCGTTATTCTGCACAAAAAAACTAACTTTATCAAAAAAATACCTCAACTTATTTACACTCATTGAGTTTACTCATTAATATGTCTTCATTATGATGAAAATCCCCACACGATTGAGGATAATACAACTTTCATTTGGATTTTATGAACGTACAGAACGTACGTTGAACGCTCGGATGTATCACATCTTCGTGCTGTAACGAGATACGAGACACCCTCCGTCCAATCATGGGCAGGAATCCGTCATGGTGTCAGCTGCAGTGACGCCACATCCCTCTTGAGCGAGTGCAAAAGTCTCGGGTTGAAATAAATCCTTCCAACAGGAATATTATGTTTCAGATCTAAATTTATTAATTTTATGAAACAGGCCCATATTGGTGTTGTATTTATTGTGTGTATTCATGGCCCCTATTTGTTCTAAAAACACCGTTCGGATAATGTATAGGCAAAACGATAGTAACGGATTCTCGTTTCACACCAATCGTAATCGTAAAGTCTATTCGATCTTTTAGTCGCTCGACGTACTACGGTTTCAAATAGGGGCAATTTAAAGTAACAGTTAGTTCTTTCCGCAACGCTGTTAAATGTCCTGTTACGTCGTAAAACCATCCACCATGGCGCATGTTTTATACTGTACCACCAGGTACTAGGGACTTACTATCCACCGTAAAATGTGTAAAAAACATAACGTATGTACACACATCATGACGGTGAGGTGCCTCCCCACACCCGAGTATCGCCAAGAGTTCTGCTCCATCACCACGTCAGGACGTGCTAGTATGGGTGACGTCGCGACGGTGAGGTGCCTCCCCACACCCGAGTATCGCCAAGAGTTCTGCTCCATCACCACGTCAGGACGTGCTAGTATGGGTGACGTCGCGACGGTGAGGTGCCTCCCCATAACCGAGTATCGCCAAGAGTTCTGCTCCATCACCACGTCAGGACGTGCTAGTATGGGTGACGTCGCGACGGTGAGGTGCCTCCCCACACCCGAGTATCGCCAAGAGTTCTGCTCCATCACCACGTCAGGACGTGCTAGTATGGGTGACGTCGCGACGGTGAGGTGCCTCCCCACACCCGAGTATCGCCAAGAGTTCTGCTCCATCACCACGTCAGGACGTGCTAGTATGGGTGACGTCGCGACGGTGAGGTGCCTCCCCACACCCGAGTATCGCCAAGAGTTCTGCTCCATCACCACGTCAGGACGTGCTAGTATGGGTGACGTCGCGACGGTGATGTGCCTCCCCACACCCGAGTATCGCCAAGAGTTCTGCTCCATCACCACGTCAGGACGTGCTAGTATGGGTGACGTCGCGACGGTGAGGTGCCTCCCCACACCCGAGTATCGCCAAGAGTTCTGCTCCATCACCACGTCAGGACGTGCTGGTATGGGTGACGTCGCGACGGTGAGGTGCCTCCCCACACCCGAGTATCGCCAAGAGTTCTGCTCCATCACCACGTCAGGACGTGCTGGTATGGGTGACGACGCAACGGTAACCGTATTTTTCGGTGATACGTCACGGCGTGGAGCACTTCCTGTTGACATTGTCCGAGAAAATTCTCTTTCTCGCGGCCCTTCGGTTATGATGCGACGGTTCAGCTTGTCCTCTATTGTTGGGACATTATGATTATTTTGTTTACATAATGTTGAAAATTTGTTTTACATCATTCGTTCTGATAATCAAGTTTGATTTTGACATAAATTGTTTGAATTGGCCACTTAAAATTACAACTACGACTAGGAGAGTTGTTATTGACACTTTAGGTTTATTGTTTTTTTGAAATGGCTCGTTTAGCGTTGCACTTGCATATTCGTGACCAAAGGTTTTATTAAGCACTGGCCAAAGTACCCGTTCTTCACACGGATAAAAAAGGCTGAGAGGTGTACTGATACATTTAAATTGTTAATTAATTTTTTATTGTTTACAAAATTACAAAACACGAGTACAGTATCCACAATATCACATAGTAACATATTTTAAGTATTATTGTGAAAGAATAAGGATTAACGTAATAGAGGCGGGCATCGGGGAAAACTTAAAATCTAACATTCCACTATTTTGATCTAATAATTCGATCCAGCAGTTTAGTTGTCATAAGCGAGTATCAGTGGACTGACACATACTTTCTTCTTAAGTCAATTTAAACGAAATTCTAACCAAAAATAAAACCATTATATTCCTTAAAGTTTATCTAAATATCATTTAATAATATGAATTTTAACACTTTTTTGTTTCAAAAATGACTATCCAATTTCTGAAAATAACAAGAGAAACAAAATTAAATTAATTGTTAGAATTTCATGTAGGGACCCCTCCGTCGTAGCTATTACCAATTTCCATGGAAAACGGTTGGGAAATAAGGAAGAAATTGATTTTTAACATTCTCCATAATATTCTCCATAATATTCATAATAATTCTCCACAATATTCTCCATTGGGCGCTCTCAGACAAATCACTGAGTTTATCACGGACATTAAATTTGACTTTTCTCTGGAACCGTTAGTCGTAGACTAATGATTCAAAATAGTAATTTGTTTAGTTTTTAAGCTGGTTTTAATGGTGGTAGTCAAATTATACTTTTTCTCTATTGTTGTCGCAGAAAAACAAAAAAAGATTTTTTGACATTTAAAAGCCCATAACTTTTAAGACCCGATGTTTTGAGAAATGTGGATGGTTTCATTTTTGTTTATCCCATAAATGACTATGAACCATATAATTTTAATCCAAATCGTTTGAGCCGTTTTTGATAAATTTCATTTTACGTGTTTTTGGTGGTTTTAGGGGTAAAATACCCTTAAAATCAAAACTTAAAAAAATAAAAGTCCCGAGATCCCGTGGATTATTACCTACATGCCAAATTTCATGAAAATCGGACCAATAGTCTCGTCTCTAGGCCTCATTACATCCCCACAGATATCACTTTCTGATTCAGGGAGCACTAATATCTAGGCTACTGAACATCCTCACACACACATACACAGACACAAGGACAGACATCACATAAACCACTTTTTTTATTGAAGGGTATTTTTATTTTTGATAAAGGATGTATCCACCAGAAACTCAAATTCGAAAATTCTGACGAAACAATACTTTCTCCTTATACTATCGAATAGGGGGAGAAAGTAAAAAAAGTTTTTGTATTTACTTCCCTGTGGGAAATAGATTATATCATGGATATGTCTAAAGGGAATAGTCTCAGTTAATCTAAACAGCTGTTCTTATTCTTTTATATTGAAAATTCAAAACAATAGCTCTGGTAGTTTCTATGGAAACCTGTTACATGTTTTCCATCTTAAAAATCACCAACATCCCCCAGAGCTAAGACATATCCATGTCAAAAAATACTTTCTTTCTTCTTCTTCCCAAACTGTCAAAATGTAGTGTAAACAGATGTTGACATTAGAAAATGTAAACATTGAAACCTAAGGACGGTCACGGCAGCTCGTTCTTCTTCTTCCCGAACTGTTAAATTTTAGTGTTCACAGCTGTTGACCTTCAAGTATTTTATGTTAATATCCTTTAAATTGTAAATATTGAAACATAGGACGTTAATGGGGCGCAATCTTAGGGGATTTTAAGAAAATGAATATTCCTACGAGTTGCAAGAGTTTAAGATATATACCCTTGTGTAAAATTTCAAACTGGTCGGTTCAGTATTTTTCGCGTTTACTTCCCACAACAAACAACAAACAAACAACCATACAGAAACCACCTCCTCTTTATAATATTATAGGTTTTAGACTACACTTTTGAAAAATGAGGTACTAACTGAAAAATAATTTGTCTGTGGGTGGTAAAGCCACAGCCATATAAAACATCACCAATATAATTTTATAAATTAGCTTTAATTTCCTATGATTGCAGTACTGTAAATGTACTGTACTGTGTATGTACTACTGTAGTAGTATTGCAGATAATGAGCCACGACTTGAATTTACACAAGTATTTTCGAGTCTTTTCTACTCCATTCTTATCACCGACAATAATGCATTCTTATCTTTCAATATTCGACTCAATGTCTACATGAAGGGTATGGCAATACACCTAATCTTGCGTCTTTCCATATATTGACGGGATATTAATAACCATTCCTTCTTTCAAGGCTATTAGTTACAGGAGCCTCTACTAGACAAATGTCAATCTGAATATCTCATGTGATTACCAAAGTGATTTCACGAATAGATTACCAATGGTTTGAACCTCGCAGGTTCATTATCAAGTCTTAATACGAGTATATCAAGCTAACTTTGTTCTTATCCAGAGGTAATTTTTTACCTTATTTTGATAAATTATATGATTCGAAGGCTTCTTAGTCATCTAATTTTTTAGTGAATTGCGTCAATACATTGGTGCTATTACGTCAACAAATTTCTCGAGTCCTTCGATTGGGATTATCTGTTAATTTAAAATGCAAAATCGTGAGGATGAGGAAAAGTCAGAACTCTCCGTCGTCATGTACAATGGTAGGCCTTGAGAACTCGTTGCTTCACATGAACACACACTAACGTTTTATAAGGAATAAGAATTGATTTTATTTTCTAGACAAATATAATATAAACACATATAAAACAAATTAAGTCTTGCGAGGGCAGACCAAATAAACCTTAAAAAACTTTTAAAAATCTACAGAGTACAAAAAATGTTTAAAAAAGATTGTATTTACTTCCCTGTGTAAATACTTTTCATTCTGTTTCGTTATAAAGCATTCCTCATGATTTTAATTGATACAATTTCATAAAAAATATGAATTTATAATTTTTGCTTCAACTTCACAACTTTCTGCTACGTAGTACGTACTGTTTTTACGATAATTTGAAGCTGATCAGATGCATGACCAAAAACTCGTTGGCCTACTCTAAAACAATTTAAATTTTAATAAATCTTCAGGAGAGAGATTCGATTATGAGGGATGTTGGTCGGTTACTGAATGTCACCAACGACTCCTGAAATCGACATTTCTAATTCCGTCGTTCATCCCTGGTCGCGAGACCTTGAACCTTCGAACCGCCGTGTCGCCGTGGCAGGCACTACTGATTCCTGAATCACATTTTATCTTCAAGTGTCTGCAGTACCTGTATCTTTTTGACATGGACATGTCTTAACTCTGGGGTTAGGGGTTATCCGTTAGACCAAAATTTGAAACGGTAACGTCACATGCTTAGTGATGTCATATGATTATTTATAAGGACAGCTTTTCGGAGGAACTAAAAAAAATTCTCGTTAGACATATCCATGATATAACTTAATTCCCACAGGTAAGTAAATTCAGTCATTTTAGCGAATTTCCCATAGGGAAGAAGCTACTACCGTAGGTCTCATGGCAAGATATAAGCCAGGGACCATGTTATTTTTTGTTATCAATCAATATTTTTGGATTAAACTTGGTATTTACCTTCATTTGGTTGAAATCTTATGCTTCAAATTTTTAAAAATCATTGTTTGTGTTTATCATGGCAGCTATCCTGCATACGTCTTTCACATGTTAATCATGTAGAGAACTCTTTTATTTATGGACAGATGTTCATGAAACTTGGTAAAAATAAAAATATTTTATGCTATAAATGCCTACTTTCACTGTTCCTCACAGCAGCAAACCTGCATACTCTTTCCCATGCTAATCTTATGAAGAATTTGCAAATAACTCTCATATTTATCGACAGATATTGATAAAACTTGTCCAATAATATTATTATCTTCGAAATTCGCTGAGTACGCAGGTCTGCTGTGACGGGGTGTTCCACCTATTACAGTACCTTGAGAACAATGTTAAATTCAAACAATCGTCATTACGTTGTTTTCTACCAGAAAAACTTGAACTAGGTATCTTTTATAAAAAACACATTATTTCTATTGAGCCAGAGATCAATATTAAACTAAAAACTGAGACATTTGAAAAGTACAGTAGCAACAAAAAACCCCTCAGAACTTTTTAATAAATAATTTATCTAGATACGAGATTCGTCAATTTCGAACCTCGTACGATTCTCCAATGTAGGGAGTGAATAATAAAATCGACTCATCGAAATTCCCATAACTCCAGGAGAAGGATTTAACAAATCGCAATTAGAGACATGGGAAATGATCGGTAAACGAGTGAGGACAGGTTGTGACTATAGTCCTACAGGGTACAGGGTTCACTGTAGCGGTACAGTACCGCAGCATAGTGCGGTGGTGGTGGTCCGGTCGACATGTATTGACGAGAGGCCGTTTGGCCGCGGTCCAACCCCCTAACCCCGCTTTGGAATTGACATAAAAACCGCATAAGTTGGTAAAAACAAAGTCAATGGGATGTTCCTATCCTTTGATTGGTTAGGGCTGTCTATGGTAAAACATTAACATAGGAAGTTTAATCAGCATATCCAATCATCTCTAATATAGTTACATATAGCTTCAAGAAATAATCCAGGGGAGATTCAAGCCATATTTCAACCAATTCTAATGGTGGAAATTATCTATGAGGTAAACAATAAACTACATAATGTTTGAGAATCATTGTGATTGCAAAGTTTCAACGTTATTCTCAATCAGCATTATACTTTTTAAACTCCTATAATGTTTATCTTAAATTAATAAAACATGTATATTAACAATTGGTGGAAAATCATTTAATGTACGGTAATTGATATTAGAGATGAAGACAGTTAATTTAGCTCTGTAAAAGTATTGGTTTAGTAAATATGGTAATTTTGTTTTTGGTTTTATGAATTTGGAATGGCGATGAGTTGTTTGGAAATGAAATCAAATTTTTATATTTTTGCCCTAACAAAAATGAGTGTGTGTGTGGTAAAAACTTGAAATCCATAGACCCACCATGAGTTTTAGAATAATTTACCTTTTTTTAGTTTCAGGAATATATGTTTCTTTAAACATCCACTTTTTTCTTCTAGGGAGAGAGACACACTTGAATAAGGGATTAAATTTTGGGTTTCAAAAATATACACAAACAATACTCTTGTTATTGATTCATCCTAAAAATAGCAATTTAAAAGATTTTATTAAAATATTTACGTTATACAAAATCTTCTTTTACAATTTTGTTTAAATATTACTCTTTCTGGATACAAACTGTTAATATTACAACAAATTAATTGTTGTGAAAAGATAAAACACAAAGTTTTCTTAACAATGGCTATGAAGAAGTTTTTGTTACACGTTGTTTTTCCGACAGATAAGTCGAGCCAAGTTGAGAGTCTTGTAACAAACAAATTGGAGCCGACCCAGACGTAAATCAGCTGTCCCTCGCGTTGCTGCAGGGAGGGCAAGGGCGAGGAACGCCGGACCATAAACCACAACCACACGAGGCGTCTGGACTCGGGACAGTTGAATTACACCTCCTTCAGGATTCCATATTCCACGCCGTCACGCATCTGAGAGATCCATTATGTACTTCCTCTCGGGCCGGAAACGCATTGTTCCACCTGTTGTAGCCTTGAACTTGAACAGTACAAGAAGCATGTTTTATATGTTTCCGTTTCCAATAAACCGTTACGAAACGCCTGTAAATTCCGTGATGATAAAAACCTGAGTTGACGTGGAGTAAAAATATGGTGTTATTACATTACACCTACATTTTAGCAATGAAAAATACTTTTTATCGTTTTAACTGAAATGGCAACCTATCCAGGTAGGTAATTAAAGCCAAGCCAAGTACATATGAATGAGAAATGAGTGTAGGATGATTGTAGCGCGATCTTATAGTCTTGTTATTGACTAAGGAGGATAAGTTCCTTAGACAGGACTGTTAATTAATAGCCCAACAGTCAATGGTATATCTAAGAAACCTACAGTTTAACGTGGAGTCGAAACCACTGTCTCTGAACTACGAACTGGTCTAATTATGAGAATGGTCCTAGCGAATTAACGTAGTATTCAATATTGCGGACGTTAATCCAAACAAGAGACCACTACACCCACCAACCATCGCTCACAACTATCCACAATGCTTGACCTCCAAGTAGCTGGATTACATGACACGCCACGGTCCCAGTCCTGGTATAATATAACAGTATAAATCTATGTCTACTCTTGTCAAAATATAACTAATAAAGGAATTAGTATTTTTAAAGAATTTCCTATAGGAAATAACTATTGCCGTGGCTGTCGTACAAGACCTAAGGCCCTGTTCTTTAAAAAAAGTTATTTTTCGTTTTGAGATTCCCAGATGCCAAAACACGATAACTCCCATAAAAAGTTCCAATCTTGATGAAATTAGGTTAATATATTTATTATTCAATAAAGTTCGCCAATATTCCAGTCAAATTGGTCTATCTGAAAGGGGCTTTAAGGAGTTTGTATTCCAAATTGGGGGTTTAGGAGGTACTTAAAATAAATATATTAAAAAACTAAGCTTTTATTAGCATCGTTGGAATCGGATAAAAAATATAATTTTGAATTCTCGCTCTATTTCAAGCGGTTATTGAGACATAGAAACTGATTGTAAACACAGTACATCTCACAGACAGTGTATCACCGTGTTCTGAGACAGTGACTCTCACTGTCTCAGAACACGGTGATGATTCACTTCTATCTAGAGTCTTGTCGCGAGGTGGTTACTACTGACTCTCCATCTGTCTTGGTACATGGAGGTGATTCACATATGTGTAGAGCCTTGCCGTGAGGTGGTGTCTCCTGATTCTTCTCCTTCTGCCTCGGTACGCGGAGGTTATTTACCTAGAACCTTGGTGGTTGGTTAACTTTCACGGAGGATCTATCAATGTCCAAGATAGACGCATTTCAGGGAAGCTTGGCAAATCAATTTTGTTCCAACAATCTCCGTGGTTATTCGAAAAAGGCAGTATTGAAGAATTCACAATTTCTATATATTTTTGAAATGAATCACTGAAATTTAATCAGCGTTGGTGTATGTGTTTTATATGATTAAGAGAGGTTTTTGGGGTTTAAAATAAATATATACAATTGTAATATATGTAAAGCATAACTGTGATATTTGTTCCTACGTCATTGAAGAATATATTGTGATAGTTTGATTATAAACAATATAAATATAAGAACTACTGCAATTTGTACATAGTATCGTTTTAACGTGAGATGTGTATTCTCATGTGGTTCTGATAACAAAGCAGAAATTCAATCCACGACTGTGATTGTAATCAAATAAAGGAAGGTCACAAAACGGACATTTTACAGCTGCAACCTGATTTGGTGCTTCGTCAGTGTCTGGGGATGAAAGGAAAATAAAGGGCGTTTTATGTACCAAATGTATTATTGATTCCCTCAAGCCTGTTACATAAATAATTTTACCAATTACTTACTCGCTAGCCGCCCGATATAGCTGAAGTATGAATAGACCTTTGTAGCACCCCGTCCCACTCCGTGTTCAAGACTGCATTTTGTTGATTGCCTCCATTCGCATTTCCATTTCTACAAGCACGAGCCGGCGCGATATTAAAACACGCTCGCCTCTGTCGAAACATTGGACTTCAGACAAAGAATGCATTTACAGCTACAACTTTCTTTGAATGGTACTTTTTTTATTTCATCGGACTCAAGTCAAAGCCTAGGTATCCGGCCTTAGAGGTTTTGTTGTAAAACAACGAAGTGTTATTTTATATTTGGAACTATATTTGACTCTGGAATGTAGTATGTAGAACCATTTCCATATTTTAGATTGGTTTCGTAAGCTAAAATACCGACCCAATACTGTACGTATGAAATCAACACATTAGTTTTGATGTATGAATATTAAACTTTCACTTAGGGAAACTGATTTTCGGCAACCGCCCAGCCCCCACCGAGGGTCGGGACCCTAATTAGCCCTCGACCCCTCGACCTTTTGGCAACCTCGGTTTCATCCCTAAAATTCTCCCTTTCCTCCCTGAAAATCTCTGCCTCATTGTTTAATCCTACAAATTATCACTCTTATCCCTTAAAGTCCCGCCCTCGCCCTGGAATCACCGAAATCAGGAGATGTAAGAGTGAAACTTATGACAAAGAGGTTTGTGACCTCATTGATAATTTCTAAATAATAATACAATGAAATTTATATATAAAGCCTAAATTCGTAAATGTCTCATAACAATTGTATTTGTAACAAATAAAACAAAGTGTATGACAGTATATTTCGTTTAATTGATTCTGCACATTCTGAATATCTTTATTTTGGCTATAAAATCATTACAGTATTATAAATTGAAAGTTACAAGTCTTTCTGATTTCAAAGAAATTAATTGTTAATAATTTCCTCAAGAAGGTATGTATGGGTTTAAAAATAAGACCGATACAATTTATAATATTGTACCTCTAAACATAGTTGAAACTAGACAACAGATAGTTCTTAGACGGTTAGCAATCTCACACTTGAAATGAATTGGGTATCTTGCGTTGTGCTTTGTTATTCTTCCTTTGTCTTCGCCCGTCGCCCTTCTCTAGCGCGCTTTCTCCCTCGCCCTCAACCCAGCCCCGCACGAATGAAATCCCTGAAATTCCCACCAGGGAGGACAGCAGTTGCCATAAGTTCGGACCACCGGTTTTGACACTTTTATAGCCCCCTGCGATGACGAATGGGATTGGCGAGGTTGCCAAAAGTCCTAGACTCTTTCACTAAGGATACTACGGCGGCTTTTAGTGTCATCACCGCACCAACAAGGCAATTTAATTGAAAACCCCTACAAAATACCCTAAAAGGTTCTCTTGCACATATTTCATATTTTCCATTCATAGCAACATCTGATTGTGTTTTCATATTTTTAACTTCATAACAGCTTACCGGATACACACTATACTATGAGAAAAACTCGCACATATACTTGCTTATCTCACAAATTAGCGCACCAGAAACTGTAAAGATTCTGTAAGTTGTCAACACAAATGACAGTTGTTAATGTCGGGAACGGGTCTGTGTACCTGTTACGTTGTGGTTACAAGTAGGTAACGGCTCGGGCAGTAACGAGTATTTAATCAGTACCCATGCTGCTGAGCTGACCCTGGTCCGCTGCAACTAGAGCATGTTGGACGCGCATCCCGGCCACACTTTCATCCACCACCTACTCCTAAATTGATTATATTAATTAATAGCAAGATAAAACTAGAATTTCGATTGATAATTTTAGTGCCTAACAAGCTCGATACATGTAAATAAGAAATATTACGAGTAAGAGTGGAACCTGAAAATATTTGTTAATATTAATTTTATTCAAAAACTTTCTTACTGAAACGATTCTAGGGTGTTTGGTAGAATATTTACCCATATATTAAATTCCTACATATGGATTGCAATACTGTTAGTTGCAAGTAAAGCAAAGGCTGAACCCATACTTATTGGTAGTGCCCGTTCAACATTTGATGCTATTTAAAAGCTCTATAAATAGATAAACCCTTAACTGATAATCACCGTGGACCTAGGGTATGAGCGGTGAATTAAAGACTGTGAGGTACTATAGAGGCATGAATCACTAAGGCTAGCCAGAGGTGACCGCTCATGATCTGTCAGGAGTCGCCCGCCACTGCGTTCGATGCAGGAACATACTGAATCAGTTCTCTATCCTTGAGCCACCGCGTCGGGTCGATGAATGGTTGAAGTCACATTGTTTGATTAAATTATTTTCAAGCTTCCAGTTTTAGGTTTTTAGGTGATTCGGCATTAGACCCAGGTGTCATTAAAAGTTGTAATTAATTATTCTGATAAATCAATCAGGGAGTGCTTGACCATAGGGGTGGGATATTTAGGTATCCCTAGCGAAATTTCTCACGAGCAATTTCCTACGTGTAGTTGACAAGCGATATCCTACATGTAGCTCATGTACTATAACGTGCAACGTGTAACTAGCTCACCAGCAATGCACTGCACCGGCTGAGTGCAGCGTCTAAGTCGCGAGAGCGAGAAACTGAACTGTTTCCTTATGCGCCGGCACACAGGTGCTTCCTGATCACAATTAGCGAATACCTAAATACCAACTGGCCAGAACGGGGACGCGACAAGGAGAGCCAGACGCCGAGACGCAGAAGCACGGCTGTTGTTACTCTTCTGCCTGCGAGTAAATCGTCACATGGAAATCCTTCGGTAGTTACGTTTACATTGATTTATTTACATGTTTCACAGCAGGTTTTAGCCTAATAACAATGAAACAGTTCTTAAATTTTAACCAAATGAAACGAGTCTGTCTTTATCATCACTTGAATAGCAAATCTTCCTTATCTTGAGTGAACACATTTGCTACACTTAACAAACAATAAATATATAATTCAACAATATCCATTAAAACTTTACATTGAAAGTGATCCGAAAAATATAGTCTAAAAATAAATAACGCACGATCAACAATGATAACTATACATAAAAAATAATGTTAACAACAAATGAATACGAATAATAAATATTTATGAAATCTACTGTTGTTTGAATCCCTCGATACAATGTTTAAAAAATGAATGAGTTAGAAAAAATGTCTATTTCGTCAACTAGAGAAACAATGATATTACATTGGCCCCTCCATCAGGAAAATAGGCGAGCCGACATGTGACGCAGTGCGAAAGTATTGCAAAGAAATAACAGCCACTTACTCCTGCTTCAAGTTTGGTACACGGTAACAAAGGGAAGCCAGGCTTAGAGGGTCATCAACCATACTATGTAAAACTTTGTGTAAAAACATTAGCTCATGCAATCTTCTCTTCCAACCTAGACTCCCGAATTCAAACATGTCCAGCGAATTTTTTTAAGAGAATAAGATTCATCTTATTCTCATCTAATTCTTATCTTATTCTATTAACGCTTTAGAGGATTTGATGCAAGTACTTGTACCGTTAGAATAGAAACAAATTAGGCCCGAGATTTTAACCCTGAGGTACCCCAGACTGAACGTCAAAGATGGAAGAGTTCTATCCATTATAAAAAACAGGCTGCCTTCTAATAGGAGGAGAAAAACTTTAAAATCGTCCGAAACTCAATAACACAGCACACTCTCAGTTTTCTTAGCAGAATAGAATTCACCTTGTGCCTTAAGCCAGGTCGAGGGAAATCGCATCCGTCTGAATTCCTAAGTCGAGACTGAAGCAGATGTATCTCACAAAAACGTTTGTATTTACCGAACGACCTCTAGTGAAACCATGGATTATAGCTGAAATATATTTCTGAAAGCGAGAAAATGAGAAGGATTGATAAATAATCATTTCAAACATTTTGCCGGCACGGATAGTATCACCAATGACCTATGATTAGCTATCTGATTTTGTTTCCCACTTTTAAAAATTGGCGTTATTTTTGTGGTCTTCCTGGAATGTGGAAAAGTACTTAAGACTCATTAGTTTAAACTTAAATTGTATATAAAAGTAAGAGGTTTTGGCAAACAGATCAACACAATCTTTAAATAAATATTGCGGTTGCATATTCAGTGGTTCGTTTGGGGTTTCATTTCTTTATGGCTTGGTGCACTCATAAATATTGTGAATGTGAAAAATACTCACGCCCGACAAAGACGGCTCAGTCGTGGGTGACCTCCACCGCCACCGGCACAATAATTGCGAATTTGTCATAAATAGGCCAAAATATTCTTTAAATACATCCGCTATCCAAAATTGTTAACTCCATTATATTCCATAATTGAAGATATGTTGTTTTGAACTCGTTTCTTTTTAATGAATTGTCAAAATTTATTTGAGTCGAAATTAATTAATTATTGAATCCTCAATGTTTCTAGTATTGCAATATGGTAATGATATCTCTCTTTTAACTAAAGAACTTAAAGCTTTAAATCTGTCATAATCATGCTGTTTTCCAAATGTCTTAAATTTTCTATGAATCTTTTAAACTTTTTGTTTTGTATCACCTCTTTTGTGAACCAGAAAAGATATATGGATGTTTTATAATGTGTTTTGGTCAGGCAAATGTGTTCCAAAGGTAGAAAAACATAGGCGACAGACAAAGAATGATAGTTAGATTGAGTATTGTGTTTTGAATTGAGGGTAATGTCGATAACACATTAGAAAACTCTGAGAAAAGCCTGGAGGAAGAGGAAATCAATTTAATACTTTAGAAGATTCTAAAGAGTTGTGGACAGTTGAATTACTTATGATCATCGCTTCACAATCTTTAAGTTATATGGGATTGTCGAACTCGTTCTAGATATACAATAAGGTCAACGCTTGTGTTCTACCTCACCATGCCTGATAACAAACATTATTTGCTTCATTTAACATTATTTGCAAATAATCTTTTCAAATTTACATAAAAAGTGTTAATGAACTCGATTCACAACGACCCTCAAATTGGAGAAAACAAGCAGGGATTAGCTGAGTTTAACAATAGACAGTGGGCCGACCCCACATGGCCACATGGACGTGGTCGTCGGTCCACACAATTCACCACAGAGGGCAAGGATATCGCTAGTGTGCATGGGTTTATAGTTTTAAAATAAGTAAATCAAATACTATGGTTCAAACAATAGGTCTGTCCATTGAAAACATGTTTGTATTCACTTCCCTGTGAGAAATAGGTTAGATCATGGATAAGACTAAAGGGAATGTTTCCAGTTTCATCTAAACAGCTGTTCTTATAACCAAACTATGACGTCACTAACCAAATGACTGTTAAATTTTGGTCACGCAAATTGCTTACCCCACCCCCGAGCTAAGACATGTCCTTGTCAAAACTCTTGTATTTACTTCTTTTTGGGAAATAGGTTATATCATGGATATGTCTACAGTTAATGTTTCCAGTTCATCTAAACAGCATAAAATTCTAACATATTAAACATTTAATACAATAGCTCTGGTGGTTTCTATGAAAATCTGCTAGATATTTTCCATTTAAAAAATCACCAACAACCCCCCAGAGCTAAGACATATCTATGTCAAAACCAGAAAGGTTACACTAAGTTTCTAAAACAATAACTAGGTATACTAAAACTCTTTCTGTTTTTTTCATTGAAAGCAATATTAAAGTATATAAAATCAGCTGAAATTTGTCACGGAACTAAGTATGTCCGAAAATAAGTCTGGCTAACACTAACACTAATAGTAACACATAAATTGTTTGTAATAAATTCATTAATCACACGTAAGACCACGTTATGTTCCAATAGACCCCATTAAACTCCATTTGGTATGCAGCGAATAAAGAACGGATCAAATTTACCGAATTGTCCGATTATCATCACCATATTCGGGTACGGTAACTAAAACTTCATCAGGGACGCGACTTCCGAACGATGGTTGTATCGCCATATTATACAGAAATGTCCGATTATCATCACCATATTCGGGTACGGTAACTAAAACTTCATCAGGGACGCGACTTCCGAACGATGGTTGTATCGCCATATTATACAGAAATGTCCGATTATCATCACCATATTCGGGTACGGTAACTAAAACTTCATCAGGGACGCGACTTCCGAACGATGGTTGTATCGCCATATTATACAGAAATGTCCGATTATCAACATCATATTTGGACACCTAATACTGGAAATGACGCGTTTGCTCAACGACCAAGTTTGGCAAATCCATCCATGCCCAAGAGGCGTTGTTTGTGTCTGAGGTGGGAATCGCGTTACTCAACTCATCGTGTTGCGTCCGAGGTATTGTTATTGATGCTTGGGAAGCAACCGCGCGCAGGCACGATCACAGCTGTAGTTTCATGGATCATAGCGTGTATTCCCTAAATAAAAATTAAATCATCAAATATGTAAATATGATTACTTTAGCACGACTAAAGTAATCATTTCAGAAAAGCAGGTATCTAATTTTCTTCTGAAATAAGTTTTAATTACGTATCTGAAATCATTTTTTATAAAAATTATAGTTAATACTATGAAATTTTAATTGCGGAAAGGTTCTGAATAATAGTTCCAGGGTGCAGACACCTCTGGTTGGATTACAATACAGAAACGTGTTTGAACCTCTCTCAGCATTGATTAGTGCTTAAAGCAACGCATTACGTTAGCCAAGAACAATTAAAATTAATTGCTTTTCCTTTCTGAATCAAACTCAAACTTGCTTATTCCAAAAATTAAATAAAAACTATAACAATGAAAATAAAATATTTCGACAAACAAACTATATTATTACAAATTATTTTCTACTTACACAATTTATTTAATAAAAAGAAAACCCTTTTCCCCATGTAACCCTTGAAACACAATTAGACTAAAAAAATTTAAATCTAGCATGGTTAAAATTTTCATGGAAATTATTGTACACTTAAAAAATGATCCTTAGAAATATATTGTAAATAAAAATTCTCAGGATCAAATTTGAACAACCAACGTCTTTTTAGAGAATGACAGGGAATCCTTAGTTATATTGTAAAAAAATCTTGAAACCTATATTGGAAATTCAAAAAGATCTATCTTGGAAGGACCTATTTAGGAAGTATTCAACAAACTTTTGTACTGTTTTTATCCGACTTCACTTTACATTTTAAAGAACAATCTGCAACACCATTAACTATTGAAGCAGAGGCTTTTAAGACTTCACCAAGACTTTAGCTGGGCAGGTTTCTCTTACATTATTTTTTAAACTTCACTTTCACTTGAAAGGTTTGTAGCCATAGAGATTCTCTTTGATGTCACATAATGTAAGCTTAGCCCCTTGAATGTCATGGAAATAATGCTCCATGCAGTTGAATGTTGAGTTCCTTAGATTTATATAATACATATAATAAACAGATATTAAAGGGAAATAATTAGTGATCCTTTTCTCTTGAAGCTATTAAAAAGTGATTCTTTATTCACCAAGGAACATCAAATTTGGTTACATTTTTTACTTTCTCCCCTTATACATAGTATATAGAGAAAGTATTGTTTTCGTCAAAATTTTCGAATTTGAGTTGAGGGTGGATATATCCGTTTTGGGGTCCCCTGAATCAAAAAAAGTGGGTTTTGGCGTGATGTCTGTCCGTCCGTGTGTCTGTCTGTGTGTGTGTGTCTGGATGTGTACAGTGCCACAGCCTACCCCGTTTGTCCGATTTAGATGAAATTTGGCATGTATATATATCGGCACCGTATCTCCAGGCGTTTTTTTCATTTTTTTGAATACACCCCTAAAAACCCTTAAAAACGCGAAAAATCCAATTTTCTCAAAAATGGCTCTAACGATTTTGATTAAAATTTGATAGTTTATAGTGCACAGAGCACTAAATAATTTGACACCACCCGCATGTCTGTAAAAATGACGGTTCAAAAGTTATGGGCTTTTAAATGTCAAATAAATCAAATTTTTAAATTTTCAGCGAAAACAATAAAAGTAAAGTATAACTTGACTGCTACCATTGAAACCAGCTTAAAAAACTAAACAAATTAGTATTTTGAATTATTTGTCTACGACTAACGGTTCCAGAGAAAAGTTAAATTTACTGTCCACGATAAACGCAGTACGTTGTCTAAAGCGCCCAATGTTATTCTTATGGAAAATATAAAAAAATAAATTTCTTCCTTACTTTCCACCCGTTTTCCATGAAACTTGGTATGAAGTGTAAGGTCAAATCACCGAACAAAACCAGCTCAAAAAAGCTTGGTATTACGGGGGGGGGGGGGGTTCCCCCCATACAATTTGAACAATCAATTATTAAATGATATTTAGAATTACTTTGTAGAACATGATAGTTTTATTACAGATTGTCTTTTTTAAATTTACTTAAGGGAGAAAGTATGTGTCAGTCCACTGGTACCGTTTATTTTCTTTATTGCCTTACACAATAGTATAATGAGAAAGAACAGATTTTGTAAACATTTTTGGAATTTAAATTACCTGTATATCAGTTATGGTTGTCATTTTAAACCAAACTGTGTATGTCATAGTGTTGGAAGGAAGTGTACAGAGCTAGAGATTAGGCCTACACTATTTAGTCAAAGTTCTACATGCATGGTAAACATAACCATAATTTTTCTCAACAGTTTTATCATTTATCCTTATAATATAATACTGTGAATAAGGGGAATCAATTAGTATATCCTTATTAATTGTTTTGGTACTTGTAGCGATGATACAATTTAATAAATTTGATCAAGTACCAGGTATATAAAATAGTGTATACCTAGGATTTAAAAATATACATTTTTAATAAATAGCTGTTTTATATAGTTTTTCTGTAGTTTCAAAGTATTCAAAATGTTAGTTTTTGTTTTTACAGTTTTAAATATGATTATATAAAAGCGTAATTTCCCTGGACCTACTGTACACTGCCACATGCTTTTATATCCAAATTAATTACACATTAAAACTCCACAAGGCATTCCACTCAATTTCAATGTACAGGTTATTTCATTCATATTTATCTATGAATACACATGAATACTATGAATACATGAATAATCTGCCATTAATGATTTAGTAAATGAATAAATTAAGAAACCTATATGAACAGATTACAAATATAATTTAATCAATATATTGATTGATACATATTGATATATATTTTGATTCAATGAATGGATGTTAATTACTAAGATGTATCAACATATTGAGGATTTAAAGACATAGGATTTGATTTAATTAATTTAAATTATAAAACTCCTATCATGACTTTGTTACAAGTTTTTTGCTTCATGATTTGATATAGAAACAAATTCTGTGGTATGTTTCTATGTTTTTTTTCATATTAGTAAACACTAAGAAGTTTTTAAAATAAAGTAAACACATTGGCTGGCTGCTAAAAAATAAAATATATGCATTCTTGACAGTATATTGTATATTTTTAATAATTTCTGCTAACCTTTAAATATAGAATGATCAAATATGAATCCAAAATGACATAAGAAGCCAAAATCGCATCACAGCGACCATTTTGAAACTGTGGCAGAGAACCCAGCCTCATGCACCCAGGGACAGTCATCTGCTGCACTCTCTCGAGTTCTTGTGTCCTTTGAATTACTTGCATAATATTGCTAATATGTTTTCGGCTATATATAACTGTTTTAATATAACTGTATATAACTGTTACAAAAGCACACAACAAGAAATTATTTTAATAAAATTATGCCACTGATGAGAGTTGGTGTTTTAGTCAGGTTCTTCAGCCCCTGACTCGTCTGTGTTCAAGGCAAGGTCATCAAAGGCCACGCCTGGGCTGTCTGACTCATCGTCATCGTCTGGCGAGTGAATAGTCTCTTATCAAGGAGTGTTTGGACGGGAATTAGATTAGGGAATTATGTTTCAATCCATTGCCGAAAACATTATTTCACAATAATGCACAAGAATATCAAAGTGCTAAGTACTAAAAATTAAGGGAGACAAAAACGAACACAACACTGAGATATGTCCTGAGGAGCGGTATAGCAACATGGCCGACTTTGCTAAAGTGCTGAAAGCACACTGAGGCTATATAAAGACAATATAGGGCAGGCAGGGATCCCTGCCACGCGAACCCAAAGTTTTAAAGTATGGAGGAGCTTAGTATTAAATAGATAGTATGATTTTAGTAATAAAGAGGGACTAACATGAACTAAGATCTCAAATATATATCATCATATTATAATTTGTTTTACTTTTACAGGAGTGGAGATGTCTGCCGGGGTTTGGATCTGTAATGGTAGCACTCTCCTTTGCTACCAGTCTTGCCAACATAATCAGGCTTCCTACAATGGTGTTTCTACATGGAGGAGGTTTGTTTGATATTTATTTTGTTATGTTTTTAATAGAAGTCTTAAAAATATCATTTATTAAATGTGTCAGTACCATAAATTTCAAGACTAATCTTTCTTGAACATGAATAAGTTACAGTAGTAAATAATTTTCCTTTGTGGCTCTAAATTTCTATTATCTTAAGAGTACTACCACCAGACATTAATAACATCTCTTTTAAGAACGATTGTGTGTGAATAGAAGAACCGTTTTATATTAATCAAATAAATGATATAATTTACATGGTCAATTTAAATGGTCATTTACAGGAACAGGTTTGTTTTACTGTACCATATGTCATACTGTCCTACTGTGTCATAAGATTAATGTTTTTCTTGTAATAGGATCATTCCTGGCCATATACATCGCCCTTGCCATTGTATTTGGCATTCCCTTGGTGTTCCTTGAAGTTCTACTCGGTCAGTTTTCACAAGAGGGGACCACAAAATTGTGGAGAGCAGTTCCCTTACTGAAAGGTAGCTACTGTGAGCAATAATAAGTATATTATGTTTATAATTTTGATTTTCTTCTAGAATCAAAGTATTCTTGATAATTTGTGTTGTTTACATAATATTTCTACTGAGTTTAACTTGTAGAGAACCCCATAACTTGAATAGTCTTCTTATTGATGTTTTATTCTGGTTCAGGTTACAAATAGTATTTATTATATTATTTTTTTAGGGTTTTCTCCCTTTACTAGTAAAAATTCACAATAGTTATTGACACGTTTTATTCTCATTAGTATTTATTATTCTCATCATATCATTTTTCTATTTAAAAACAATTTACTGTAGGTATCAAAAGTACATTCTAATTTTCTTTCACATGTACACTTTAAAAAAGTAAAGAAATATAAAAATGTCTGTTCCTCAACCAAGCTGAGGAGTGTGCGGTTCTCTGAATGAAGAGAATTTATCAAACATGAAAAAGTAAATGAATGAAACATAATATGTAAACTCAATCAAGTAGGGTGATTAAATATAATACGATACTTAGTTACAAACACACTGACATTAATTCATTTTAAAAAGGAAGAAATATATTTTACTTCATTTTTAAGTTAGACTGAAAAACATGTCAATAGAACTTAGTACCGTATATAACAAATTTAATGTATGTGAATGTAAATATTTAGCTATGTATATACTTCTTTAAGATAGATACTTTTAGGTTTTCCTGGTGTGTCATTTATTTACCTGTTTTAACTCAATGTAAATTTATGTGATAAATAGGCTAATTTCACTATCAGAAGGTTGGGAAATATGTACCTTTTATTATGTAGATTATAATTTTTAAATGATATAAATCCTATATATAAGATTATACCTCATTTATAAGTCACTTAAATCAAGTTCCAACTTTGTGGTGTCACGGGTAGCAACTGTCGCTGAGGCGAGTGCTCATTAGACCTCCTCATCTCACAATACGCCCTACACCCTCCGACCTCCGCCCTCGTAACTGTGGGCGAGTCACTTTTGTTCTCCTCTCTAGTGCTAGGGACTGAGCCACTTCACTACAAATTAACAAACATCGTTAGTTTTGAGTTGTCAGCCACTATCTGGATTTACCTAAATTCTTTTTTATTTCTTATAAAAACATTCATTAACAGAAATATTGGAACAAATACACAAAAATGTAATGCAAATTTCTAAACTAGTCCTTTGTTAAATAAATTTTTACATGGTTTATTTGATAAAAGATCTTATTAAAACCATTGTTTTTTTCAATAGAATCAGAAAATTTACATTCTACATCACACTATTATAAAGTTAGACTCATTAGATTAAACTTTAAAAAAGTTTAAAAAAAGAGGAAAAAAGTTACAGGAGACTGTTATGATAGCCCATCTACTTAAAAATGATTAGACAATTTTTAAAACAGCTATATGATTGCTACCCTATGTTTGCATATAGAAAAATGTTTTTAAAATGCACATTTAAAAAGCATAGCACTGAGAAATGTTAGTTTTAAAGGTGAACTTGTTCACAGGTATAGGGTTCTTGAAGGTGTTGGCATGCGTATTATCGGCTATTTACTACCCAGTGTTCATTGCCATTGCACTGTTCTACATAGTCTGGAGTGCCAAAGGACCTTTGCCTCTGCCAGAGTGTAAATATTTACCCTACCAATCACAGGTAAGTGTTTACAACGCTTCATTGCATTAGAATCTAAAACAACTAGTAAAACTTTGGTGATTTAGTATTTTTGACACTTTACGCGAGACAGGGAAACTTCAATGGATAAAACTTAAAAAATTATCGTATTCCTTCATATGTTGATGTTTACTTTCATCCCTTGAACATATTCCCTGTATTACCAGTGTTATTTTCACCTCTAATTAAAAAAAATTTTGAAAGCTTGATATATATTTATTTTTTATAATCAACCACACCACAATAAATACACAGTACTTCAATAAAGTATTAATCTATCACTCAAATTACAGCAGTTTTATTATTTAGTAAATAATCATTAATAATTAATGATCAACTCTTTTCAGGGAGGAATACTGAAACGCACCTTTGGAGAGTCTTGTCTGGAGTGAGTACCTTGACTTTTTGGAGAAATATTTAACTTATATTTTAAAATTTATATTTTTCCAGAGTGGCCAGAAGTCAGCCATGGAGCTGATGATGGTGATATTTATTTTTTTATCTTAATCTTGTCTGTAGATCTCAAATCTTGTTTAGTATCTCAAACAACAAGATACTAAACAAGATTTTAGATCTACAGGCAAGATTAAGATAAATAAATGTTACTACTGTATATAAAAAGGTCTCAAAAACTGGATAACATAGAATATTAATGATGGTAGTGGTAAGTTACCATACACTGCCTTGAGACTAACTTATACTTATAAGCATTTCTAATCTATTAATATTTTAGTTAAAATTTTTGCATGTTTGCAGTTCACTGTTTGAAATTTGTTTATAATTCAAATTTGAATTTATTCCTGAATGTTAGATTTGGAAGTTTTCCATAAGAAAGGAAGTTTATTGTTAATTTACATTCTTCCCCTATATTAAAGGAGTGTCTTAGTTTAAGGAGAAAGTATTGTTTTCGTCAGGATTTTTGAATTTGAGTTTCTGATGGATATATCCATTTTAGTGCCCCCTGAATCGAAAAAAATGGTTTTTAGAGTGGTGTGTGTGTAAGTGCGGGGATGTGCAGAAGTCTAGAGACGAGACTATTGGTCCGATTTTCATGAAACTTTGTTTGTGTGTAATAATCAACAATATCTCAGATTTTTTTATTTTTAGGGGAATTTTCCCCCGAAAATCCCCCAAAAAACACGTAAAATGAAAATTTATCAAAAGCGGCTCTAACGAATTTGATGAAAATTATATGATTTTTATAGTCCTTAAGTGATAGACAAAATGACACCACTCAAATTTCTCAAAACATCGGGGTTTAAAATTTATGGACTTTTAAATGTCAAAAAATCTTTTTTTTATTTTTTCGCAAAAACAATAAATGTAACGTATAATTTGACCACTACCATTGAAACCAGCTTAAAAAACTAAACAAATTAGCTTTTTTAATTATTCATCTACGACTAACGATTCCACAGTAAATTTAAATTTACTTTCCATGATTAAAGCAGTTGGCCTATGTTGACGATAGCATGCAGTGTTATTCTTATGGAGAATATTAATAATAATTAATTCTCAGAAACACTTTTCAGAAACTGGATGATTATTTTTTTAAACAATAAACTATTAAATGATGATATTGAGACAAAGTTTAAAGAGTAAGTGTAAAGAGTAAAGAGAGTAAAGAGTAAGTTTAAAAAGTTTTATTAAAGATTGTCGTTTTTAAATTTACTTAAGGGAAAAAGTGTGTGTCAGTCCACTGACACTGTTTATTTTATTTATCCAGCCATATTTTTACTCTTCCCCTGAATATTTCAGACATACACTACTGACGCCTCCCGATCAAGACCCTACGTGGTTCGGAGTCAACATTGCCTTGTTGTTTGTCACTTGGGTCCTGGTCATGTTGTGGTGAGTTGAAAACATTCTTATTTACAATTAGCCAATTTATAAACACATTTAATTTGACACAACACTTCTGACATTATCTATAAAAATAGTTGTAGATTTATTGAAAACATTTCTTGTACATCAACATAAAATAAGTAAGACCGGGGCAGTTTATCACACTTTTTTATACATTTGTTGAATTTTTTTTTCTAGTATACATCCCAATTTTTTCTATTAGCTATAGCATCCCAAGATGCTCCTTATCATAGTCTCCAGTATAATCTTGGCTATAATTAGGAATTTTTTTCTGTTGAAAAATTAACTATTTTGATTAAAAACAAAAAAATCAAACAATGTCTAGTGAGAAAACATACCCCGTCCCCAGGGAAAGTTTTTGCACATTATATCACACTGGAGCAAGTTTTCATATTTATTTAAGGACGGTTTCAAAAAGATAGAAGACAATAAAGTATATACACAGTGGAATATTAAATGAAAATCATACCATTTTGTCACATTACACTTATTCTACAGTTACTTTTACTCCTTCAAGTATTATTCAGCATCATCTTCGCTATATCAGTTGACGCATATAGAAACATTGGATAAACTACAAATAATCAATATTTAATAAGAATAATTCCAAATGAATGAGTAATTTTAGTATAAAATAGGTTTTACAAAAGCCGGCTATATACTGAAACTGAAAGTTTTCGCTAGCAAAAACGTGCACCAGCCAGTATTCAAAAACTTGCTTTTTCACTAATTTTTTTATTCAAATTGACCAAAAACAGCCGCTAAAAATACTTCGTTGTATCCATGATGTATATAATCAGATGGAGTAGAATACACTTTATCTAAATATAACAATAATGTAATGTCTTATAAAAAGCTTGAAAATCCAAAAAAAATATGGAAATAAGATTTCATTTCCCTTTAGTACTCGTATTAATTATTTTTTAATGTATCATCTATTTGTGTGATATATTGTTTGATGTCCAATTAACAACAAGTAATTAAGCTCCTATTGTCCACTTAATATAATAAGTATAATCTGCATAGAAAAAATTTTTGTAGCCTCTGTCGAGATGGCCGCTCGTACAGAGTGAGCGCTTTTTTTCTGCTCACTGCTGCGGTGGCAGCCCTGGTCGCTTTACTCACCGAACAACTTGGCATCAACATCAAGGGATTAGACAAACTGCTTAAGATTGACCTCAGCTCAATATTAAACTTTGATGTAAGTAGGTAGTTCTACTAATTGATTTTCATGTATGTATCAGTACCTATCTTATTCAGCTTCCAGAAAGCTAACAGTGACAGAAGGGATAACAGTTTTTAGAAACAAAAGTTTTAAAACTTTCTTACCGTACTGCCTATATAAATAAACATCTCAATTAATTATATACCACTATTCTCTGTTTCACAGTATCAAAGTAATTTCTCTGCGTCCTTGTCAAATTACAGATAAAATGTGTCAGATTGTCAAATGTTTACTGATTTTCTTTATTCTCGCAAAACATTTTACCACAAACTATTTTAATTTAGATTAGATCTAGTTTTTAAATGTTTTTTTAATTTTAATTTTATTTATCAGTTCATTAAGCCACCCGGTCTAATAAGGGCCTATGGAAAATAATTCCATTAGTATTAATAGTCTATAGAAATTCAGAACCTACAATAACCTTATAGTTTATTCAGGGCCAAGATTCATAATTATTTTTAGTAATTTACTATAGAGAATATTAATTCTGCCATTTTAATTTCAGACTTGG
Organism: Nephotettix cincticeps; assembly: GCA_023375725.1. NCBI lineage: Eukaryota > Metazoa > Arthropoda > Insecta > Hemiptera > Cicadellidae > Nephotettix > Nephotettix cincticeps. The sequence goes on from CM041785.1 coordinate 27,776,948, forward strand.
TATTTTGCTGTAGTCCAGCTTTTTCTCTCAACACATTTAGGCTTTGGAAATATTACAACTGTATCTGGAAGAATTTATGCCAAAAGCAATGCATTTTGGTAAGTAAATGAGGCTCACCATTTTTGTTTAACTGAAATGATTATTTAATCAAGGTCATGTGCATTGTAGAATAGTATACTGTATTGGGTTATTAGTTCGGGAAATAGATGTTTACCAGAGGAATGGTTGTTTCTGTGTGAGACAAAGTAAAGTGAGGGATTATCATGCAAGTACGGTAAACAAATTTCAGATCAGTAATGTCACCTATTTTACACCTTTTTTTAAGGTTAAGATAGTATGGGGTAAATAGGACATGTCACTCGTCCAAAATGTGTTTGTTTAATTTAACAACTTTCCATTCAATTTAACATTATCCTTCTCAAAATTTGGAAACAAACTTTCATGAACGCACAAATCAAATCAATCTTTATTCATTAAGTACATGCATTTTTGTTCACTGAATGGTGTGACATAAATATATTTCCCTAGAAATGTACATAAAAGAGCAACTACTACAAATCTACTATAAAAAAACTCCAGGAACCTATGAGGGCACAGGAATATCACAGAAATTTCAGAATAAAATTCACATAGCTGATAGTGAAAAAACTAATCACAATCATCATTTCCAGGATAACACTGGTGTACATGACCTGTAATCTGGTCGTCGGAGTAGGTTTCACCTGTCTTGTTTACATGTGGATCGCCCGACTCGAGGACCAAGGCATCACCGTTGTCCCTCCCAGGGTGCCTGAACTCTTTGTTCTCACGTTTATGTACGATGTTATCTCACGATGCTTCACTTACGATGTCCAGCTCTGGGCCATCATTGCTTTTCTGACAGTTCTGTTTGCTGGCCTCACGAGCATGGTGTGTATCTTCTAAGAGTATTTTCATCCTAGAACTTTTTTAGTTATCAGAAAAAATTGAGGCAGTCCTATTCCTTATGAAACTCACAAAAGGCAAAAATCACAACAATAAGCTACACTTGTGACCATATGTTTAAAGTTTGTTAATGCTCATTTTAGCGAATTTCCCATAGGGAAGAAGCTATTACCGTAGGTCTCATGGCGAGACTTAAGCCCGGGACCATGTTATTTTTTCTTCTTTAGGTGCCCAGAGACCAAAAACAATAGTCGTTAAAATTTTTATATATATATATATATGTCTGTGAACACGATAACTCTCGTAGAAATGGTCCGATCGAGACCAAATTTGGTAGTAACATGTATTCCTACAATTGCTCGGACGAGTTCGTAATCCAGACATCGGTCAATTGGAAGGGGTAGTTTAGGGGGTTTTGTACCCATGTAATTTTTAAAAATTTCAAATTTTATCTTTCACCATTAGAATCACCTTAAAAAACTACACAATTTAGTTCCTTAAAGTTTTTCTCTATCTCCAACGGTTACCGAGATATAAAAAAATCTAAACACAGTACGTTGTATTTTGAGGCTCCAATGTTAATCTTATGGAGGATAAGGAAAAATTAATTTTTCACTTATTAACCAATATTTATGGATAAACCTTTATATTTAGCTTTACGTGGTAGGACCCATACGTTTATGCCAAAAAATCACAGTTTATGTGTTTATCATGGCAGCAAACCTGCATACTCTTTTCCCATGTTAATCATATGGAGAATAGGCAAACTCCTTTATTTATGGACAGATGTTGATGAAAGTTGGTATAAATGTTCAAAATAAAATTTTTTGATGGTATAAATGCCTACTCTCAGTGTTCCTCATAGCAGCAAACCTGCTCACTCTTTCCAAGGTTAATCTTATAGAGAATAGGCAAACGATTCCCATGTTTATCGACAGATTTTGACCAAACTTGTCATATATTATTGATTTGGAAATTCGCTGAGTACGCAGGTCTGCTGCGACGGGGGTATTATCCATCTTATCACCACGATAATTAATGTTCCTTAATTTCAAGTTTTATTGGGAATTTTGGATTAAAAGATTATAAAATCCAAAGTTTAAAATAGGTCTCTTAGAATACATTCATCAACATTGTAGACCAATTTTATGACTATACTGTAATGTGTAATTAAATGATTATTCAATTGGAAATTGTTTGTAAAGCAAAAGGGTTGGGCAATGAAATTGAAGTAAAATTTTCTCAGTACAAATGTAAAATAAAAATGACATTACAGCCATTATGTAATTTATTGGAAATGGCTGGCTTGGCAAATTGTTTAACAGTTATATTTTTGAGTAAACATACAATCTTTATCAAACCATTTACCCTATAATTATTTTACAATTTTAATTGCAATATATTTATTTTTTAATATTTTATAAAGATTAACATTTAAATGGTTTAAAAAAACTTCAAGCTCAACTTTTACGGTAATTTTTGTTGTTATACATACCAGAGTTGATTTATTTTCAAGGACGATGTATTTCCATCAGCACATCTTTGATCATTGATAATGATTATTCCAACACAATTGTGTAATTACTCAACAATTTGTTTGACAGATGGCACTGGTGTTCACCGTTACCACAACGGTCATTGTGGAGTCGAAGGAGAGATGGAAGCAGTGGATCATCACAGCTGGCTTCTGCTGCATCTGTTTTCTTGCTGGGATCATTTGTTTACTTCCGGTAATCCAACAAGTCTGATTCTGTACAGAGGTATAAGCCGTATTTTCTGAAACAGTAGCTGTACTGTTCAGATGTTGAGTTAGATGGTTCAATTTGTATTTGTGTTTCTATGAACACTATAAACTATGTCAAGAACATCAACTCTATGCCATGTAACAAATTACATGTTTATACATGTCGTAGGACTATTGGAATATTGAGCATTTAATAATTTGATATAGAGTAATGTGCTCCACCTACCACTGTAACATATACCTTCCCTTGTTCTTAATTTATTTTAAGGAGTAACTTGTGGATCTAAAAGAAAGTGATAGATTTACAACCATTGAAATCCAAGCAATATTTAAGTTATATTTGCTTTCCAAATAATTGTTTTCACTAACGTTTAAATATTACTATAGTTGCTAATGAATGGTGCTCTTAATTATTGTTTGGATACTAACCTTTGTGCTTTTCTATAAGGACATGTTTCTGTTTGTTACTGTTTTAGATTTAAGGTAAATTTTTCCATCTACTCTATTTCTATCTTATACCCTCAATATATTAACGCTAAAACGGTGTCTTAACTCAGAATATTCAACATTCAAGCAGTATCAATATTCTTGTAACAAAAATTCAATTTGAAAGTGAATAGATAGTATAAAACTGGAAAAATTGGCTATAATGCTGATAAAGATTTGAATGTGTACTCGTGTATTTATATAATATGCGTGCAGTTTTGATATATTCAAACATTGTAAAAAAGTAGTATTAAAAGTTTAAAAAAATAAAGAAACAAGATCATGCATGAATTTTCTTGCAAATTTGTTTGAATTTGTGTGTAAAATTTATATGTTTTTTCCAGAACAAGTTGGAACTGGTTCACATGCTAGAGCATTATGTTGTGACCCGAATCGTAGTGATAACAACAGCAGTTGAACTTATCGGCTTCGTTTGGATATATGGAAGTCATCATATGTACACTGACTTTGAGTTTGTTCTGGGATATAAACTTAATTTCTTATGGAACATCATCTGGTTCATAACACCATTGTTAATTATTGTAAGTATACTGAAATTATTGTATTCCAAAATTGTGTTGCTTTAGTAAATGTTTTGATGATAATAATTGGACTAAATGGTAAATTGAAGAAAACTGAATTCCCTATTCAAATTGTACGTTGTGAAAGTTTCCTGATCATATTTTCAAAGAAGCTTACCAACTTTAGCCAAGTAAAAAAGAAATTTTAGTTCTAGAGAGCTTTTTAGTGGCACATAGAAGAATTGTATGAAAAAAGCATTGATAATCAAGTAAATGCAACATAACAAGTAATAATATTTGCACTCACAGAATAGGTAATAATTGTTGCCAATTCCACAAAACGCCTGGGAATTATGCCATGGATTTCTACTTTGCAGTGGTGTGTATATTGGTATGATTTTTTCATTCAAAAGATACTTTCCAGAGAATCTATGACCCATCTAGAAATGTGTTTCAAAGTACCAAACGTCAAGACAATTAACCCTTGAGAGGGCGCTTGCGGAGTTTTCATCCACACTTGTAGTTTTTGTTCAAATAAACACGCATATCGGGTGTCGGCAGACGTGACAGGCTCTGTACTTCACGCGCCTCATTCCAGGAATCCCCCGAAACTATTTACAACCTCACACTCCTTTTGTTTCCTAGTGAGTTGCAATGCAATGAAGCGATGTCAGTTTGCGTAAGCTTTCTCTGCGTGCGCCCTATCATGAAAGTGGTTAATGCGAAGTTCAGTTCCTCGTGCACCCTCCGTGTTAGAGATATCTTACTATTTTAGTTGTGACTGTCTTCAAGTATATGAGTATTTTGTGTTTGCATTTTATATTACACTGATTCCACCATGGATTTATTACAAGATGAGAGATTACGTTAAATGAAATATTTCTAAACGGAATAAACATATGAGCGTGTATGCTAACCAAAATATATTTTTCCTTTTATTTAATTAACTAGCAGTAAGCCCGTCCTTTGTACGGTTTATAGGATTCAGTTTGAAGAAGAAAGATCATCATACCAAATATATTTGGTTGGCATTGATGGTCAATTTTATTATTGTGGAAGGAAACTCCACATGAGCCCTCTCCTGTAACACCAGCAGTGATACCATTCTTATACTAGAAAATTACTAACTATGTTAATTTATATTATTACTCAAATTTAGTAATTAACTAATTAAATTAATGATTGAACCTTGAACTTTATCAATTTATTTGACATTTAAATACAATACTATGTTATGAAAACAAGTAAGATGGGTTTAATTTGTGCTATTTAGTGTTGCGGAATAAAACTTCGCATGCCCCCTCTCCTGTTATAATGTTAAAGCCCCCGTTCAAGTGTTAAGCTCCAAAGCTGAATCGTCTATAATTAAAAATGAATAATTAAAAATACACATTGACATGAGGATAATGTATTTTCAAATTATATTTTAAAGTAATCTGATGCACCAATGTGGAAGCTCAGGGTAATACTCTCTTCCATCTAATTTGATCTAATTTGTAATTTGGAATGTATGGAATACACCCCAGAGTAGAGGAGGGTGCGTGGATTCTCACTCGTAAAAGATTGAAGAATTGTAAGGCCTGAAAATGTGGTTCTAGACTACACCTAACATTGTAATAGAGAAATCCATTATCATGAAGGAATTTATATACATTTATATATCACGTCAAAACCCACTTGTTTTTATTCAGGGGACCCAAAAATATATCCACTCTCAACTCAAATTCAAAAATTTTGACGAAAACAATACTTTCTCCTTATACTATGTGTAGTTCAATATATACATAGTACATATACACATTTTTTATTGTATAAATAAAATAAAAAATTGTAAAAATATAATTTAGTTTTGTATTTTTTCTTGGCTTTAGGTACTCCAGGTATGGTCATTATTCGCGTTATCTCTCAAAGGGAACCCTGGTGTGATAGATCCGGAGTGGCTATACATTACCGGATGGTCAATATTTGGAGCTTCATGGATGTTTTTCCTGATAGTAGCAATTTGGCAAATTGCAATTCAAGTGGATTATAACATTTGTCAGGTAACATTCAAGAATGTTGTAGTAAAATAGAGTAAACCTTTTGAAGTTTGAAATCGGATATTTCAACAGGGGATAAGCAAAGGAAACAAATCAGGGCCGATAGTCATGAAAATATGCCTGGTGACTGCCACTCCGAACAAGTCACAAACTATTTTTAGGGGCCTTTCCAGCCTCGCCCTATTCCTTACTGTTTTTTTATTTAAAAATATTTTTAAAAAAGTCAGTGGTACTTCAGTGTGTGGTTGTTGTAGAACTAAAATATAAAGGGGTATGTTATGTTAGTCATGAAATAATTTTTTTTATTTTTTTAAACTGATCTTATTTCATTGACAAAGGATCTGATTGACAAAAATGAGAATAAAGTCTGACCAGAACTTATGTTGATCGACGTAATTAGGTGAAAGAATAGTAAACTTCTAATACTCAATCCTCTGAAATAAATATACTCTTAACTAATAAAAATGTTACATGAATAATACCATTTAGTTTACATACTAGTAGTATCTAAACCAAGGCCATTATTAGAGGAGATGGCAAGGCCATGTCTCCAGCGATGAAACAGGCTACTAAGCTTGTCGTGGGGTATTAATTCATATGGATATTATTACACAAAGGTGACCAGCGACCAACTGGCCACTGAATCCTGTTGCCTCAATACTGGCAACGCTGTGTTGTATAATATTGAGCTTATTACACTAGGTCGCCTGGCCACCTTGTCTAATACTCTGTATTGTTCAAGATTTCAATAGATCGACAGTACTGTGCAAGTACCTGTATTAGACTAAGTATTAAACTAAGACACTCTAATGCTATCTTCCATTATTATTTTTTTACTGAAAATTCCCTTCTACTATGATACCAATTTATTGGAATTGGAATCTAACTGTGAAATTTATTACAAACAAAACAAATTATATGTTTCTATAAGAACATAACTACCACACTAAGGAATAATGATTAATTTGAAAATTTATTATTTTATGGTGGTTTGATGGTAATTATTATTACGGTAAATACACTATTTATTAAAATATTACTGATCTAAAAGTATTCTCAGAATTTATTGATGGTAAATTAAGCAAAAAGTGAGAAAAGGGAAGCAAAGAGAGAGAATACTGCCTAGACAATGTCTCACACTTAGGCTCTATTACATTCAAAAGATATTTAAAAGGTTTTTATAAATAGTGTTATACATTTTTATCTTTATGTAATGTTTTTCAAAATAATAATAATTTTCATCATAAATACTAAATTTGATTAATAATATACTTTTCAGAAATTTGTATCATCTCTAAAGCCATCACGCAACTGGGGTCCAGTAGACCCTATCCAGAGACACGGGTGGGTGGTGTGGCGGGAACAGTGCACGCTCAGCGGCGAAAGGGATTTTACACTCAAGCGGCGCGGCACACGAGACTACACTCACTCCGTGCGACACGCTCCGAGCGAGTCTCAGGGCAACCGATATTACCCAACGTACTCAAAAAACCAAGACAAATCTGCTGTAAATGAGTCAATGAATGGTAATTTCAGCATAAACTCGATGCCTAACTACAACGCGACACAGACTACTGACGTAAACATGCGCGGTGTTGGAGCGCCTTACACTGTTCAACTGCCAGGCATCGACCACGTGTGCTGGCGGAAGGACGCAACCACAAGGAGCCGACCCTCATGACAACAATGTTACACAGAGCCCCTGGAGCTCCGCACTAGGCTCTGAGAGTCTAACGTCAATGTTACCTGAATCCCAACAGTTCATAGTCAGTAGATTCTGCTAGTTATTTAAAATAAGTTGTAGTATTTTATTGCCACCAGATATTTTTAGGGACTGATTGTACAATATGCTCATAAAGATTTTTTATTCAGGACTTTTAATATGGTAAGGAACTTTTCTATGATATTTAGAGATTATAAAAGTCTTTCTGATTTTCAAGAATTGTTTTCCATATTTTACTAGAACATTTTTATAACGAATTTAAGGTAAGGATGTGTAAAAGATATTGTCTTAGTTTTGTGAGCAGTACCGGTACCTCACAAGATGTTTTAGGAGATTAAATTTTGTTCTTGTTTTCACTAATGAAAAAAATCTAAATTAAAAATATAGCCTACTTGTTAAATACTTGGCTATTTAACATTAACCATGATATATATATCATGATATCTCATTATTCTACTTGACAACCAACAATGACCATTCAATACATTATAAGCAGATTGCTATAAGGTCAAAGTAAAAAAATTGTAACTATAGATTAGCTACTTTAATCTAGAGCATAGAGAATTATTAATGCAAAGATTATAGTCGACTGTCAAGTGAAAACACGTTAGGACTTCACGCAAGTGTGAAATCTTTCGTAGGTTATTAAAATAAAAAGATTGTTTTAAACTCAATACTCTATGCTGATAAATAATATTTATCAGATAAGAGAAGGACATATATTATGTCCTTATTAGGACATATCCTTACTAGGACGTATTATGTCCTAGTTAAAGTACCTACTAAGTTAAACTAGATTTGGAAAAAGAAGCTCTTAATATTAAATCTTCAATGTGTGGAAAAAATAATTTTCTCTCATATAAATACATTATAATGTGTATTTGACATTCACATTGTCAAATCAAAAATGTCTTACTGCTATGAACAAATGTATGCATTAATTAATTACAAAATACCTTTTATAGTCTTGAACATCAAGTCTTACAATTATTGTTAATGGTTAGATCATCAGCAATTATTGAGGATAAAAACGGTCATTTTTGTAAATCTTAAGAACATTTTTTTGTGGTTCGGATAGTGTGTTGTGCATATTAGGCGTTAGGCGTACATCACAGCCATAAGAGAGTCACCTCTGGTTATAGGTATCTATTATCTGAGACTACACCAAGAGTACCAATTTATTGTGTTGTATTGAACATGATTTTGTATAATATTGATTTGTATGTTTGTAAATATGGTTTATAGTATATTAAGATTCGTACAGGCCCCACCTGTTGTGATGTAATCTAGGTCTTAGTCATGATGAAATTGTATGTATAAGAATCAAATATGTAAAGAATTTTAATATATTACCTATAGGATTGTTATATTGCTCATTAAATAAACTTTTTCTCAGCAATGTTCCTGTGAGTAGTTTGTGTATATTTTCCTTACATCACATGATTTTATGTGGAGTGGATGAATATTCTTTATAGAAATGAACATGTCCGTCTATCACAGAGGATGCACCAATGTGTGTACATAATGTTAGTGTTGAACTTAAAAAGTCTACAAGTTAAATACCTCCGTCGCAGCAGACCTGCGTACTCAGTGAATTTCCACCAAATCAATAATATAATAATAATAATAACTAGCGTACCTGGCGCACGAGATCGTGCGCTGTCAAGGAGACAATCTGTCCACCAATGCGTGTAGGCACTCAATCTTAAGTGTTGCTATTTAAAAAAAATCAAGTCAATTTAACTATGATAAAAATTATTTTATTAATAAACCTTATAAAATTTCTCTATAAACAATATTCCGAGCATAAATACGGTTGTCTAGACGAAGTCGGCCTTGGTGTTCTCCATCTTTTATATAGACATTTGAGTCCATCAAATGATCGGGCTCTACTTGCTGCGACATACAGTTGGCCGTGACCAAACACCGATTCTGGGAGAACTACTCCAACCTTACCCAAATATTGGCCCTGAGATTTGTTATTGGTCATAGCAAATACCACAATAATCAGGAACTGTGTGTGCTGGAGACTGAACGGTAACAGGGTATCGCCTTCCAGTCTCCATTATGTCGAACGTTTAGCTTTTTTTCATAGGTCACCAACGTGTGTTCTTTGAAAAACTGTTACTTCCGTTGTGTCGAGCTGTAAACATCAACTCACGCAATGTTTGTCTCCGAGTGTTTCTATTTACTCATCAACTGCACAATATATAACTACATTATAATAACTATACTTAGAAACCAAGTTTAGATTTTCCCAACAGATTTTCATTTTGGTTATGTTTTGGTTTTATGCAAATAAAAACTGGTGTTTTATTGCCAGCTGTACGATGATGTCTTCATTAAACGAAAAATAAAGAACCATGTTTAACTGTCAGATTTAATTTGTTTATTTAACCACTTCCTTAAATAAACAGCTGATTTCTCGATCGTCGGTATTTACTTCTATATTAAGTTTATGGAGAAAATCACGACTTTGACCCCATTATTTTCCATGTCCACGGTGAATTTTCAAAATTTTTTTAATTGATGGCAAAACTACATGCTAAGACCTTTATAACGACACCTTGGACATGGTGATTGGAAGCCCCACCGCTCCAAAACAATTATCACAAAAATAGGCCTAGTGTATTAAATATAAAAGATATATGACAAGTTTGGTCAAAATCTGTCAATAAATAAGAATAATCTCCTATGTTTAGGCAAATAAATCTCATATTTATCGACAGATAATGATAAAACTTGTCATATATATATATATATGTTATTGATTTGGAAATTCGCTGAGTACGCGGGTCTGCTGCGACGGGGGTATTTTATTTTATAGCTGGTTTATGTTTTATTATTGATGAAGTCCTAGATATTTACATTTACATTTACAAGTGTTCCAGCACATAATAGGGTTGAATCTGACATTTGGGATTTTACAGTTTTTTTGACTTGTGCATTATAATTTTAACTAATACAGTTGAAATGCTTACATATGAAGGTTTTAAAAGGGAAAAACAAACATTTTAAAATAAAATTATGTTATTATTTAAAAAAAGTTATAACAAACAACTAATAGCAATGTTATATATAGCAAAATAATATATTAAATAAATGTTTTTACAGTGTTTATCTTCATGTTTGGGCTCGGTCCTGCAGCTAAACTGAAATTAACAAACCCCTCCCGTCTAAAGCAAAAAGTTTTTTGCACAATAACAATAGTGGCCCAAATATAATGACCTTGGAGCATTATTGGTGCCACTAAGTTTCTGCCGATAAATACAAGATTTATACGGAAATTACTGAAAATGTTAGGTACAACCTAACGGCGGGACCGATAATAGGTTAATAGATAGTATATTTTATACACGTCAGGTTCTATGTCATACTAGCTAATAATTAGTAAATATATATTTTCTTAAACCTTCGTAGAAGATTATTTGTATACACTTGAGGGAGGAATATCTAAATTATGACAGAAAGATTCACCCTAGTTTTTGGCGAATTTCCCATAGAGAAGAAGCTATTACCATAGGTCTCATGGCAAGACTTAAGCCTGGAACCATGTTGTTTTTTCTTCTAATAGTCGTTAAAATTTATATATATATATATATGTCTGTGAACACGATAACTCTCGTAAAAATGGTCTGATCGAGACCAAATTTGGTAGAGGTATTCCTACGTTTTCTCGGACGAGTTCGTACACCAGACACATCGGTCAATGGGAACGGGTAGATTGGGGGGGTTTTGTACCCCAAAAATGGGGTTTTTGTGTTTTTCCCATGTAATTTTTAAAAATTTCAAATTTTATCTTTAAATTCAAACTAAATGAATTAATCAATTGTACTTTCAAAACTAGCTGGGTAATCGTAACAAAAGCCATGTCACCATTATGATCAGCTTAAAAAACTGCACATTATAGTTCCTTAAAGTTTTTCTCTATCTCCAACAGTTACCGAGATATTAAAAAATCTAAACATAGTGCGTTGTATTTTGGGGCTCCAATGTTAATCTTATGGAGAATAGGGAAAAATTAATATTTCCCATATTAATCAATATTTTTGGATTAAACTTGGTATTTACCTTCATGTAGTTGAGATCCATACATTTATGCTTAAAAATCATAGTTTATGTGTTTATCATGGCAGCAAACCTGCATATTCTTTTCCCATGTTAATCATATAAGGAATAGGCAAACTCTTTTATTTATGGACAGATGTTGATGAAAGTTGGTATAAATGTTAAAAATAAAAATTATTTATGGTAGAAATGCCTACTCTCCATGTTCCTCACAGCAGCTAATCTGCACATTCTTTCCCATGTTAATCTTATGGAGAATAGGCAAATAATTCTTATGTTTATAGACAGATTTTTATAAAACTTGTCAAACATTATTATTATTATATTATTGATTTGTAAATTTTCTGAGTACGCAGGTCTGCTGCGACGGGGGTATCATTTTTGTTATCCATACAATCATAACTAAACTTTACGAGTTATCTATGATTACAAGAAAGAACTTATATTTTTCCTGTTTATGTGTTTATTTTTATGAGTGGTATTTGTAAGTATATACATATTATTTAATTATTTATTATTTAGTGTAATATACTATTTTTTTGGATTCAAAGGTGAAAACAGAAGAAGAACTAACAAGAATATGTTTAATGAACTAACAAACTACCTATATTTTAAACAATAATCATTAAATCTAAATAAATAATAAATTTTGGACCCGATTTGTACAAACATTCTCCCAACAATACAAATCAAGCAACCTCTTTCAAACATTTAAAACTATAACTCTAAAGTAAAAACACCGCTTTATCATACTTTGGAAGAGGACTCAAACATAGTTCTCTTAACAGAATTATAGTACTGAGGTATTTGAACACTGAGTGACACGTAGGTTTCTTCGAGCCATATCCATAGTATGTGCCAGCCACTCTTGACTCCCTCTAAGTACTGTTGAACCGTCTCGCTACTGCTGACAGCGGCGGCTAGCTCCTGTGACTTGTGGAAGTAATGGACACTAATAGCAATCACTTGGCTCGACACATTCTCTATCACTCTGCGAGATCTCAACAGCCAATACTCCCACTGCTTCAAGTGATGTTTGGGAACATTGGCTTCAACTGTTTGGATCACTTTGTGGCGTAAAGACATGTACAACTGCTCGTCCAACAAGTTCAGCATGAAGCCGATGAACACACCCAGCATAATAGTTGTGATCAGGACTGTCACTGATGTTTTAACAAAACTTCCCACTGAAACAACATTAATAACTAAAAACCACATAGGCTATTCCAATTTTTTAGTATATGTAAGATTCTTGAGTAAGATATATGAACATAACATCATGTTTTTTACCCTAATCTAATGGCCAAAAAGTAGCTCATGTCAAGGGTTATTACTAAATTTACTTTTGATTACTCAAAAATAATTCAAGATATAGTTCTGAAATCTGATCGAAAAATACAATAAAGGAAGAGTAAAATAAAATAACGAAACTAAATTAATTATTCAATTGTACTTTCAAAACTAGCTGGGTACTGGTAACAAAAGCCATGTCACCTGATAAAACTAATTATTCATAAGTCTGAGTTTCTTCAACAAAGCAACTGTATTAAAAATGGTCTGAAGTTAATTTAGTATCAGTAGTACGAATTTGCAACAAAATATTTAAATTTTTATAATGTACTACGGAATTTTCTTTTTCTGAGCAACATTGAAACCAGCTCAAAAAACAAACATGAATTTTAATTTTTCCCTAAATTTCAATTGGTTATTGAGATGATGTAGCTTGTAAAAACAGCAAGTTATTTTACTGAGTCCAAAAAGTAAAAATTAGTATATCACATACCTTTTAAATATTATAATAAAAATTAGTACAGCTCGAGAGTTATAGCATGGTGGGCCTAGGATGCACAGTGGCTACGGAGTGGATTCAAGTGGAGGGGGAGCCATAGGCTCAGTACTGTGCTGCCATTTGATCTCGTATTTTGAAACTAACTTGTTTATTTAACCACCCCAATGGATCGTAGTCTAAAAAGTGAAGTAGCAGGAAAGTAATTTACAGTCAAACCAGAGAAGTAATTGCAGATGTTTATTGGTTTATGAAATGTGAAGCAGAGAAGCAAGTGCTCCTATAAAACAGGTTCGGCAGTGAGTTATTAAAGTCACTAGACTCTTCAAGAGGAAATTATTAAAACATGAGAAATTATGTAATGAATCAGGTACTTTTTTAGCTTTCCTACCGTAAAAGGCATAAAAAAAGGTTAAAAGTGACCTGGATAATTACGATTTGGGCGCAAGCAGGAGAAAATAAAATGATTTCCACCAACAGCCTAATAGCCTTTTTATCTCTTTAAAAAGTATATTTATAATTTAATAAAATAGTGTAACTTGAATTTCGTAAACGAGCAAATAATTAAATGCGTAAACATGTTTTACTATACTATTTTACAAGTATTTAACTAATGTTTTATCATAAATTATGTACCAAAAAAATATCTTATGTACAAACTAATCAGCGATAGTGTGATGTAAAACGTTATGCAGTAGAATATTTGATTGTCTTATTATATAGTTCCCTAATTTAAGTGAATTTTACAATATAAACTACACAACAGACGCTGGTTAAACCACTCTGGCGCAGCTCCCGTAGTGTGAATGCGGCTGACAAATGCACGTTTAGCCGTAAGCATTCAAAGAGGCTAGTATGTGGCAGCCCTTACCCTCTGCTGAGCTGCGTCCCCGCCACATAATTCTTGCTCTCCCTCTCGCGCCTACCACCAGTTATAGACCTCCCGATTTGTACACAGCTTTATTTTGAAAAAATCTAATAATATATGTTAGAAAATGCAAAGTTGGTTATTTTGTACAAACTTGCATGGTTACTCATAACATATTACACTCACACTCACTAACTTTTCACTCATATCCAACTTAAAATAACAACTGTAATTTGTTGTTAATTCTTCATGGAATATGAATGATATCTAAATGAAGAAAAAATATCCACTTTTTCCACAAATACTTGAGAATATGTTTAACCTTGCTATGAATCAGGGTGCAATACCATTTTGACATGGAGATAGTTTACGCAAGTAAATAAAAGCTGAAAGACACCTTATCGCAATAGAACTTTGCCTTTTTAGTATTTAAAAAATTTGTGAAGATCCAATGCCATGAGGACGCCTCCTCCACTTCTACTAGTCACTAACTACTTGAACGTGGTCATAATCGGATGCTTGCAACCGCTTTGCTCCATTATGGACCTGTTATATTTATTGTTAAATGTGTCAATCAGTTTTGTAATAATAATATCAATTTTTATCTGAGCTGTGTGTTCTTTGCCCTCTGTTGCTCACTTGCCTTTACATCTTTGATAGGTACTGCTTATCTCCTCCCTAGTAAACGCATCAAACACCACCCCATCCCCCCCTGTGGAGCTACAACCGACTGGATCTCAAGACATCCGACTGAGGTAGCTTCCTAAGTTTGTGTTTTCTGTATGGTTTTCTCGGTAACACTAAGCATTTTCTATAATCAGAGTACAGTACAGAGTATTTAAAAATACTCTATAAAATGCTCAGCAAAAATAATTATCAAACCACTGAAAATTCAGTGATACAGTACTTACATTTGACAAATAATCCTGTTTTGTTTACTGACTTGTTGGCAGGCACTTTGGGTAAGTTTTGAGTTGTTCCTTTTTGAATATTTTTATCTCCACTTTCACCATTAAAATTGTTTTGGCCATTAGCATGATTAGTGGTACCACTGTTTGTAGTTTGACTCCCTTTCTTTTTCTTTTTCTTGGACTGTTGGTTTTCTTTATTTTGATTTTTCATGTTGTCATCTACGAGTCCTTCTTCCTCTGAAAAATTCAATTTGTAATCAAATATATGGAGTTTTAGTAATAGTCAATATTTCAGGTCAATGCTTAAATAATATTGTTAGAAATAACTTTAAAAACCTAGGCTAACCTTGTAAGCACTGTGACAGAAAAGGAGTGAGGAGTCAAATATTTGGCTCAATAAGTAGACTACTATTATTGGGACTCTAATTGGGACAGGTAGCATACCTTTATACTTTATACTTTTTCAACTGAAATGGCGACCTACCCAGGTAGGTATTTTAAGATAAGTATGAATGAGAAATGAAAGTAGGATGATTGTGGCGCGATCTTGAAGTCTTGTTACTGACTAAGGCTGACATGTTCCTTAGACAGGACTGTTAATTAATAGCCCAACAGCCGATGGCAACTCATGGACCTACAGTTTAACGTGGAATCCGAACCACGGCGTCTGAATTACGAATTGGTCTAATTATGAGGATGGTCTTTGCAGATTAATGCAGTATTCAATAGTGCGGACGTTAATCCACACAAGAGAAAACTACATCCACCGACCATCTCTCACAACTATCCACAATTCGTGACCTCCAAGTAGCTGGATTACAGAACGTCGCCACCGTCCCAGTCAATTACCTGTCCCAATTACTCAATTAGGCTATTCAAAATATTTCCTGACAGTTTACATTAAAGAATAAATGTAAAAAAATCACTCTCCCCTGTCCAAAGAAATGTTAATGAAAATTTTCATTAAAAACAGAAAACCTATAGCCTACATTACAAATTTTAGAGAACAAAGACTTTTATTGAATTACTTAGGCTACCATTAGTAATTTTACTATTCTACTGATTAAAATATTGAAGCAGAAGTATGTAGAGTGACTTTTAGAAAAACTGACCGGTTTTTAGTCGTCAAGCGATTAATCTGGAATAAATCAACTTACTAGTTGATTTTAGTAGGCCTAAAACATTTTTTGTACCTAACTAATCAATTTCAATCATATGTAAAACCTTTCTTTTTCTGCTGTTCCTCCTTCCTGCGGTTGATTTCAGCTGTAACTTGCTCCTGTGTAGCCTTCAAAGCTGCCACAACGTTGCGAGCAGCAGCATGACACTGTTGTGCATCCAGGCACTGTCCAGCAATCTGTGCCAACTTCGGCATGAGTGGGTTTCGCTTTAAGTCCAGCCATCGTAGAGATTTAAGGTTTCCAAAGCTTAGAGGCAAAGATTCTAACTTATTGTTATCTAGGTCTAAATGCTTCAAGTTAACCAGCAGTCCAAAGTTGTCTGGAAGAGCAGTCAACTGGTTTTGACTGAGATCTAGCTTCACTAGCTGAGTGAGAGAGCTCGCAAATGATTTCTGAAAACCCATTAGCTTTGTTAGAGAAAAATTTCTGAAATATAATTATTAATTAAAGGTAGGCCTACCGTACTATAACATTCCTAAAACTAAAGGTACTATATCATTCTTGAAACTTGTATACTATACTCTCATTCATTCCTTTTAGCAAATGAGTTTTTTACAGCTCTCCCTATGACATCTATATGATCTGGCAGAATTTCAGCAGTTATTTATTTGAACATCATAAAGTGAATCTTTCTTCCCCAATTTTTATGAAAATATATACCAGAGGCATTTCAAGTTAGATCCGAAGAGAGGTATCACAAAAACTCTTAGGGAAAGTACACATGGACCAAAATAACTCATAATTTTAAATTAAAATGAGAAAATGTGTCACCTTAAATTTCTAAACTTATCTAGTTTTAACTGATGCAAGACTGATATATGTATAATATTGAACTTACTGGCAATGATACAATTATGTTGCATGACAGATCCAGACTCGAAACTTTAGGTATTGCTGCCTGAAAAATTTAAAACATATTTTGAAGTTAATAGTGAAAACGAGAGAGAGGTAATTATAAACCTAAGCTACCATAGTCCATAAAATAGTTTAAAATAAGATCTCTATTTAAGAAAGGTAAAAACCACTTGAAGCAATTGCAAAATCGTAATGAGATTTTAGTGTAAAGTAGATTTAGGCCTTCTAGATAGTAGATAGTAGATTTGAAATGTCACTCCTTCTATTTAGTTGTAATTGCAGAGTTTTTAACTGCATACATTTTCACAAACAGCAATCTGCCATGGCTTATACTCTGTGATATATGTTAAATGCATCTTGAATAGAAGGTGATGAGGAGTAGTAAGATCTGAGTCGTATCAGTCTACCCAGACTTGGAATTATTACCTACCCAACTGGATTTCTTCAATGAATCTCTGGCATCTTTCTGGACTGATGTCCTGATATGGATATGACCATTGTTCCAAACGCTGACTACTCATCATTATACATTTTATTTTCGACTGTTTTCTTGTTGTTTGGCTTTGTTGATATATAATCAATTGTACTTACTTATCTTATTTATTTGTTGAATTCATAATTTATTCTTGTAATCAAGTAAATATCAGTTTATTACTTTCAGGTTTATGCATAGATGTTTATGTATGGGTTTATGGCCCAAGGTGACAAATTTAACAACTGTATTTCAATGAGATGGTTTCATTATTTTAAAATTCTAGTTCCTTATCTGGTAAAATAAGTTTATGGACGTCAAAAACCCTTTTACAGAGTAAAAGCAGGTTAGCCTGTAATGAATAAGAATATACCTTTTTAATTTTTATAACCTTTTGCAAGGCCTAGTGAGCTTGATAAGCGTAACGTATTATTACTTACAATATCTTTCATAGGAACATCTTGAATTCCAGATAAACTCAAGTCTAAATTTCCATCGTCAAAATGTTCCATGAGGTTCTTCTTTGGAGCCATGTTTTAAGTTGCTACACAAGTTAATAGTAAGATATAAAATTCAATAAATTTATACTCTCTAATTGCTTATGACTTTGAGTTTAGAGCTATAATCACTCTTCGAAAAGTATTTAAGAAATTAATACAACAGAACTTTTCTTCTGAATCGTTGACATGCCACATTCCCTTATTGCCCTGCTTTTCTTTTATTTAGCCGACTTGACATGTCACTAATGTCAAAGTCATATGTTTCTTGTTCAAGTGTTCATTACAATATAATTAGGTATTTGAAAACCAGTAGAATAATTGCCTAAATCATACTATATCCTTAATTTATACGATATTTTATGAATTATTCACTGTGTGTTTGTAGCCCATATTAGAACCTTCAATTATAATAAACATACGCGTGGTGTCATTCTTTTTTGGGAATCTTAATACTGTACTATGAAACCATGAAATTTTAATACATATCGTTGGAGCTATTTTGGAGCTGTCTTTGGTCAGGCATCGGTACAAAAAAAAACATTTTTGGATTCAAGAAACCTCAAAACGGATATTTTCACTTTCAATCTTTCAGTTCATACTGGAAAATTTAGACGTAAATAAAGTTTTGACATGGATATGTCTTAGCTCTGTGATTAAGTAGCTTGTGGCAGTCATAGCTGAGTGGGTAGAATACTGGCCTACCACCCAACAAACCCGGGTTCAATTTCCGGTCATGACACATGAAATTTAATTTCTCAGACTGCCACCGTGCTTCGGAAGGCACGTTAAGCCGTTGGTCCCGGCTACATAAGTAGTCGTTAGGTTACGTTAGAGGCAGTAGTGCGACCTGAAAACTCTAACATTAGACCTTGGCCAGAAGACACGGAACTTTACTTTTACTAGCTCTGGGAGGGGGGGATGTTGGTGATTTTTTTAAGATAAAAAATATGTAACAGATTTCCATAGAAACTACCACAGCTATTTTATTGAATCTCTATATATAAAATTGAATGTATGTCTGTCTGTCTGTATGTATGTATGTATGTCCTTTATGCGTTGCCAAACTACTCATCCGATCGCCATGAAATTTTAGGAAGTTGCTCTATATGTGTCCGGGAAGGTTTTAGTGAAAAAATATTTTCGAAAACCCCATAAGTTTCCATTTTATGGCGTTTTAAATTTCTAATGTTAACCTTATGGAGAGTAAGTTTGTTTACAAATTGTCTACAATGATAACATTTGATTTCTTAGCTACAGCTGATTGGTTTACTTTCCATTAGCAATACCGTATGCTTTACTATCCAATGCCATCTGAATCATTCATTAATGTTAAAATATGAAGTAAATGTGTACTGTAAAAAATGAACAGCTTTATTCACCACGTTAATAGTTTACGGTTTTGGGGGATTATGTATTTATATTTTCTGTCTGATTAAAGTCACGTGTTTATGTGATAATTACAATGTTTATATTATTACGTTTATTATATAATCAGCTGTTGTATATCTTTCCTATAAAAGCCGTATTACAGTTAGGTTTCGTTTGGGTTTGGATTGGATTTGAAAATTGTGAATTAATCCACTCAGATTTATTTGTTTTATGTGAATGATATTAATATGTTTTATCGTTTCAGTATTGTTATTCACTATGCAGCGACCCAGAATATATAACCTTTCACATTGAAGCCGTATTGCTATTCGACTTCAGAACATGGCCAATCTTAAAGTTAACATGTGTTTACTGTGAGGCGTTACGAAGTTCGCCGGGTCAGCTAGTTATTAATATAAAAGAATAAGAACAGCTGTTTAAATGAACTGAAAATGAATTTAGACATGTCCACGATCTATCCTATTTCCCACAGAGAAGTAAATAAAACACTTTTCTTCATATACTATATAGATAGAAGAAAAAAGTAGACATGAATGGAAACTAGAACGTGAAACTAAACTTATGGTGTAATACCTTTTTTAATAAGTTGTTTAACTCTTTCACACTAGTTTCTGCTTATGAGGAGCATTTACTGCTTTTATGAGGGCCTAGCATTATGAGGTAGCTAGAGCCTATTTAAATGTACAGAACACTATAGTCAGTAGTTGATGTCAGAAAGACCAGTAGTGCAACAGCATCAGTCAGGATCTGAGGTTGAAGTTGGGAAGTTTTCTTTGGCAATGATAACAAATGTGGTCTCGCAGAAATGTTTCTGCAGAATCTTCTACCTTCTCAGTCAGTCTTACAAAAACGGCTCTAATGGTTGGTATGCCGAAGTCCTTGTTACGTTAATTCCGCAAAAACCAAATTGTCTGTTAGAGATTTGCTTTGGACACAGCAAACATCTTCTTTCTGACAGTCTTACAGGTAAGGTGGTACAATGCGGAGGTGGCATTAGTAATCACTGGTAGGAGAGCTGTGTTTCTTTGTACCAGTTGTCAATGTTGTAGACCCAAGAAGGGGGCCAATGATGCCAAGCCCCTTCAAAGCCAGGTTGCACAGGCAATCAATGTGGAGCGTTTTGAGTGTCATACATTTCTCAGAAGTAGACTTTAGGTTTCCATGGGAAGCCATCCTCATTCAGTATTAAACTGGTTTTCATGAGGGCCTAGCAACCATCACGAAGTAGCTAGAGCTTGTGTAGGCCTAAATGTACAGTACACTAGCGGCACAAGAGATCATACTGAAACTAACAGATAGTGCCGGAATCCCTCCCATATACCCCATGTCCCATCAGCATTTATCCTCGCAGTTTTTGAGTCCACCTTCCTTGGTACCCTTAATTTGATTCAAAATGGTTGAAATCAGTTAAATTTAGCTCTGAGACGGAAGAAAGGATTAATGCCCACATGAATCAAAAAGTATTCTGGGGTTAATTAAGAAGAGATTAATTAGAATCATTCTTTATTACCTCACAATCTGTACATTCTCCATTAACTTGCTGTAAACCATGGGTACCAACCATCCTATGCTGGACGAATCAACATATTTTAAATACTAATTTACACCTTAAAAACACTTAAAATTGCAGTAAAAAGTAAACTAGAGTTTCTAGAAATTTGTGCTTTTTTGTACATTGTTTCTCATAATGAGAAAACAATTGAAATTACGACAGGTTTCTAAAACACATCCAGACACTGTACATTTTAAGAGAACTATAAATATAATAAGCCTACATTAATAAGCTCTTTTTGATTTATCACAAATATCCAAATTGTAATGTACACTTTGTCACCGAATGTTCCATCAAATAACACAACTTTCATCTTCACCTAAATTACATGTACAACTCATAAGTAGGAAGAAATTGTTATGTAAATAGTCTTTATTAAACTAAAATGAAGCAGTTTCAGGTATAAAGAGGAAATAAATATAACATAAAAATTCAAAAAATGAGAATTCAAAATTAGAATTTTAAGGTTTGAGTATGAGGGGCGTAAGTATAAATTAAATAATAAGAATGATTTAACAATATATTAATTATGACACAAGTTCATTAGAAAACCATTACATATTTGTAAGACGTAAAATTGTTTGCAAGCATTAAAAAATTATGAATAATAAAT
The DNA here is from genome assembly GCA_023375725.1 of Nephotettix cincticeps. NCBI lineage: Eukaryota > Metazoa > Arthropoda > Insecta > Hemiptera > Cicadellidae > Nephotettix > Nephotettix cincticeps. The sequence continues at coordinate 27,798,580 of CM041785.1, forward strand.
TTTAAAATATCAGAAGTAACTTGTAATCCAATTTCAAACAAATTTAAAAAGCTCATATTCAGTCCAAAAATATGATTGCAGACATTTTTTTTTAAATATGCTTCAATCAAATGGAAGTTTTGTTTTATAATTTTATAAAGTATTACATTACAGTAAAGTCCGGTTTATCCGGATCCGAATCATCCGGATTGGGTTAAAAAAAACTATATCTAGAACAGTTAAAATGTGAAATGTTTCTCAAGCTTCTTCAAAATTTCAGACACAAACGCCAATTTTAAAATACAACTAACCGATTTCAGACAGAACCTTGCCGGACGCGGCAAGTGATAACGAATAAGAATAAGTTACTATTTGACATTTAAATGTACAGTGGTGGTTTCAAAATTATTTAACGGTCAAGTGCTTACTGAATCTGTGGTTGTAAAAAGAAGAGAAGGTTGTTAACATCATTAAGAGTGTTTTATTTCATACCTAAAACTAATAATAACTTTTTAACTTGTAATAAAATAAAAAAAATTTTAACACATTAAACTCCTGCCAGATTTTGCGCTATGTTGTTGTACATAGTTTATATGTAGTCTGAGCCACTAATATTACAGGCACTATTCATGATCGTTGTTGATGCAATGTAAATGTCTATAATGTTATACAGTAGAACTTCGAAAAAAATTCGAATTATCCAAAAATTCGAATTAGAAAAGTTTTTGCAAGTGGTTGAAATAAACAATCAAACATCATGTTTTAACATTGTATATTAAAAAAAGGTTAATGAAGATATTATTGATTAAAAATCCTAATTTTTGTCGATAATGTGTTTTAGGGACCCCGAAACTTTAGCTATTTCAAACTTTTTCTTAAATTCCTTCTCTACCTCCTTGATCGCCGCTATTTATTCTTGCAATGTCAGAAATTTGTAGGTTTGCTTTAGCGAAGCCATCATAGGCACAACGTGTTAAAATGAACGCAGACAAAGTCACAAATGCCAACACGAAACAAAGACGACGAATATCGGAACAAACCATCATCAATGATACACACGCTACTGAACTGCGCCGGCGCCGTGTAGTGACAGAATAGAGATGTCAATGTTGTCATTTATTGCAGTAGAGGACTGGTGAGGGGGAGGGGTATCATGACCAGTCAACAGCAGTTGTACATGCTGTGAGAAGGGTTGGCGGGGGGTGTGCGCGATGATCTAACTAAAAATAGTCTGAGGATAGGAAACCCGAACATCGTTTCCTGGAAAATCGCACACAATGACTTTTTCATTTTATAGATTTACGCTGTAAAAACGTCGAATTATCCAAGTAATTATTCGAATCAACCAGGATATTTTAACATTGTTTTTATATAAAATTCTAGGAACCAAGTCAAAATTTTGAATTAAAGAAGTTTTCGAATTACAGAAGTTCGAATTATCCACGTTCCACTGTATTTTCAGGATAGTTTCAAATCATCCTGATTTTTGGATATCAGAATCGGGACCCTGCTACATTAATCTGGATAAACCAGACTTTACTGAATTTTGTTTTCCTTTTTGAATAATTATAACTTGCAAATCAACAAATCAAATTGACAGAACAAAATCTATAACACCACAAAATATATATTTTTCAAATCAACACCTGTTTATGAAAGGATGGTAAAATTAAACTTAACAAAACTAATCAATTTTTATTAATAGAAACTAATAGAATTAAATTTCAAGCACAAAAAAGGAAAGATTCTTGATTAATTTTACTTAAAACTGTTAGTAAGTGAAATGGAAGTATTTAGAATTCTTTATATAGCTTAAAATATCTATTCCACACATGGTAAAAGGTTTTCCATTCAGGTTAACACAATTTATCGCCCACTGCTAAAACAGTCTGTGAAATGAAAAATACAGAATGTGTTTACAGACATTAGTATGTTTTACACACTAACACTGGCTTTAAAACTAAGAAATTGCTGTTTACATTCTGAAAACTAATATAGATGTTGAATCTGTCATAAAACCTGTGACCATTAGGTCATGTTGGTTGTCAAATTTCTGGCGAAACTAAATAAATTCACAGCAGTTTAAAATAATTATGACTTTCAATTTCTAATTATAACAATCAAAGCTATAATCCAGTAGCTAGTGTTATCAACTTTCAGAGAATGGAAAAATGACTATACTGAATGCTAAAACCAACTTTACAAACCAAAACATGCTAATTATTTATAGGTTATGGTTAACTTAATACTTCTAAATTAAGTATGTAAATAAAATACAATAAAGTACAATATATACAATTTAAATAAATATAATTCTACAAAACAAAGTTATATGAAAATCACATTTATGACTTTGGTATACAAATGAGTGATAAGTACTTAAAACAAGTTAACAAACTATAATAATATAACTTAGGTTCTATTACTTAGTACTTAACAATATTTAATAGAACATATGTAAGCATAACAACTACAATATGCCTCCAATAAAACAGAAATATCGGAAACAAGACTGAAATGTAAAATTTATCATACAAATTATTGCACTCAAATCAAATGAGTTTAAGCATGAATTATGGTTTAATTTTATCTTGACTACATTGCAACGCAAAGCAAAGGTGTTCAAAAAATTCATATTCTGATTTCTTTATTCGTTTGGTACATTGAATAGTGTCAAAATAATAAACTAAAAATTAAAAATACATTGCTGGATTCCCCAGTGCCTAAAAATTCATAAAACAAAATAATACAAATTAATCCATAATGGATGTATTATCAAATAGATATTTCCTTTACAATCAATACAGTTAATTACTAATTTACTTCTAATTTTTGCACCAATCGCTTTAGCTCGTAAAAATTGTAAATTGTTAATTCCAGCAAATATTTTTTAAATTTGTTTCTAAATTTTTGCGGTCGGTTTCACGCCTCATAATATCCGGAATAGTGTTCAAAAACCAGTTGCCAACATACATAGTTTTTTTCTTAAATAATTCCAACCTATAATTCCAAAATAATACGATGGGGCTATGTCTTTGCTAGTACTATTGCAACGAAACGTGTATTATGCATCATGTTTTACCTAGTAGCCTTAACATTTTCGGATCATAACAACTAATGTTTCCAATCATATGAAGGAACCTTAGTCCCAATTAATTTGAAAAATCTACTATATCAATTACGAATTACATATAGATTAAATTAAACTTAGTCTGCAATTATTTTATATTTAAATCAATAAGATAAAACCAATAAACGTTTATATGTAAGCCACTTTAATTGCTTTTGAGGGTTTTTAAAATTTTCTAAAAAACACTAATTTGACTGTCAAAAGACTTAGTTTCAGATTGTCAGTTTTCATCTGAGCAGTGACACTAGCACAGCCTGAATACAACTCCAATCCTAACTGAATACTAAACCTTAAATGCAGACACAGAATATACAGCCTGACCTGAGTTAAGGATATCTTAATAAAATGAGACACCAATGGCAAAACTTGGAGAAAAATAAATTTTAGAGATATTTAATCAAGTGCTTTTAAGTAAAGATGAACTCAAATAATTATAAAATAAATTACAGAAACAACAAACATACAGGCTTTGATATATAAATATAGTTGTCTACAGTATATACAGAATACAGTAGTATCCCCACGCTCATACCAGCTCTCAGATGAAACCTCACATTGAATTATACTGTTAAACTTAAAACATCTCTATATTTTAATGTAAAATAGTAGAAATTTCAATTGTAATGAAATGTTTTATTTTGTTAGTATAGTTTTAATCAAGATATTTTTTCTCTCAGTTGGTCCCTGACAGTATAAGTATTACGGTATAAAATATATAGTCACTCCTTATTGGGTGTGTTGATTTAAAAAAATAAAAGGGTGCACACAGAAGTTACCTCCAGGTATGGTAAAACATAATATACATAATATAGAAGGAAGCCAGAGGGAAAGCCTGGACTGTTCATTCAGGATGCCGACAAGCTAAGGAAATGCTCGGAGTGCATAATATAAGAAGGTCTGAGACCATGATCAGGCTTAAGAAAAACGATCTAAGGATACTGACGGGATTTCTAACCGGACACTGTAGGCTCAGGGGTCATCTGAGCAAGATGGGCATTGTCCAAGAGGGTGAATGCCGCTTCTGCCAATCTGGGGAGGAAACACATAGACACCTATTGGCTGAGTGTGACGCGATAGGTCAGAAGAGAGCCAGAAGCTTGGGAACACACCAGGTGGCGGTGGAGGATTTTCCAAAGTTAGAACCCCTCGTTATACTAAACTTTATTAAGGCATTAGGACTAGAGGGGGTTCTCTAGGCAAGAACTAGAGACTAGTCTGGGGGGCACAATAGATCTCAGGTCGCAGTGCAATCTTTCCCCTAGATTTTATCAAGTATCAAGTATGGTAAAACATAATCATGTATGGTTTTAAAATCGAATAATTAAAATAAAATCAACAAAAGACGAGTAAATAAATTTTAATAACATTGATATTAAAGATTTATTACTTTTATAACCAAAATATGTATCTAAAAGGTAACATAAAAGTATTATTTAGAAATTATAACGAACTGTAACAAAAAGATTTTTAAATGAATTGTGCCTTTAGCATTACATTTGCTAGGTCTTTTTTATTACATTATTGTTAGGCTCCTGATCAAATACATTTCACTAATTTTATTTTAAAAAGAATTTGAGGGTTATAGATGTTCAATATTGATTCTAGGAAAGACACCAATCACCAGCACTGGGGGTCAATGCTCCTGGACACCAAATAAGATATTTAAAATGCAAAAACTGATGAGGTAACTTCCACATTGTACCCGACCGAGGATTAAGGGTAGAATAAATTAAAACAGAAGTAACAGAAATAAAACTTAAAATTAAGTCGACTTTGTTATTTTAAATCCATAACAATTGCAAGTTATGGTTTTTAAAATTTGTTTGTATGAAACCTGATCTTGTAATTATAAAGTTTGAAAAGAAGTGTTTAAACAGATCAGGAAGTTGGAGAAGTGAATGATTTTTTAACTTTAGAAGTGTCCATAGGCAATATTATCGCCGACGACGTCGTTTCTACAGCATCACAGCTGAAATGTTTGCTGACTGCCGCTCACTAGTTTTGGCTATTGTATTATAACAAAACTAAGGCAAATAAATGCAATACATATATCATTGGAAGGCCAAGACTCTAAGCTATTGAATTATGGGCCTTTGAGTTTATCAATGTCTGTTTGCAGACAACTTTGATGCAAAATTATATTTTCCCAAAAGACGTAGTCTATCGTAGAGCTGTCGTCTGCTATTGTTGTGCAACAAGTTTGTTTTAAGTGTTTATCTTTGTGTTTTATTGTTGTTACTAAAGCGTGTCGTGTACCCGATGGGGTACACGACACGCTTAGCCGGAATAGCCATTTTAATAGCCTTTAAAGGTAAATAAAGGCTTTAAAAAGAAAGATAAAAGAAAGAAAAATAAAGGCTTTAAAGGCAATAGCCTTTTTAAAGGTACAATTTTATGGAGTAAGACTGATATAGATACATCATATAGTAAAGAGGGCTGTTTACATAAAAACTGTGAATGTGTTAAATCAAGAAAGAATTGTTGAATGTTTAAACTTATTGTTGTTTGAATACATTAGTGACTACCCTAAAACTTTCAATACCATAAAATCATGGTGACATTGAAGGAAATATGGTGGACACTTCTAGGATTATGGTAAGTTTGTGACATTCTTACAAAGTAAACAAAAATTATTCTATCAGCAGATTTAAAGTTTTGTTTGCAATTTGCACAATCATGTGATTGGGATTAGACTTAAGACTTAAATTTAAATTGAGATTTGGATTAATATTAAACAGAAACAGCAAAGTTTCTTATAGTAGACAACACGTTTGTTATGTCAATCTAAAATCCCTACTCGATCTGTATTGATGAATTAAAATATCAAACCACCATATAAGTCAAAATAAGATACAGTGTGAAATGAGTTGAATTGTTTTTTCAATCATTGTATCGTCAATCAATTTGATTATTGTATACCTATTTTTTAATAATGCAGTGGACTCTCGCTCATCCGGATCGGCCTTGTCCGGACACCCACTAGTCCGCATCGACAATCGCACCAGAGCAGTAAAACAACGAGCCAAGACGGTAAAGCAGGCCACGACCAAAGACTTTTTTCAAAACATATGACTTAATGCACTTTAAGTTACGTCAGTTTTAAAATACGTTATAATGTCTACAGTTATTTCCTACTTACGTCCAGTTTGTAACGTTTAAATTTCACAATTGTAATTTTTTATTTTTTATGACAGTTAACTTCCTGAAAGTATGTAACTAAATTTTCATGTGTTGTGTTTACTTTATTTAAAATTCAAACTTCTTTTATTGTACTGAATTTAGTACTGTACATTATATTTTTTGTTGCAATAACAATTTAATGTTCATTTCGTGAACTTAATTATTTTACTCCTGTGATGTTTATTCATTGCTGTACTATACTGTAAATACTTTATATTTACAGTATGGTAAATCACTTAATTTTTTACGGTTCCCGCAATAGGCTACATTATTATCAATATTGTACAGTAGTGCTGAAAACAGGACAGTAGCCGACTTTTATTTTATTACTATGAGTTTTAACTTGTTTTAGACACTCCTGTTTCTGTTAGGGTTCATATTAATAAAAGAGTATAAAAAAAGTAATGCATATTTTGACAAAACCGCTCGCTGTAGTGGAAAAATTTACGAATATTTGTTCGACTCTCGATAGTCCAGGTTTTTCGTATCTGGACCGGATGTCTGCCACATTAGTCCTGAGGCGAGAGTCTGCTGTATTTTTTATATAATTATTTTAAAAGTCGATAATAGATCATACTAAAGGTAATATTTATTTATATTTAATATAAGTTTACAACATATGAAGAAAACCATTATTGACACAAATTTGGATGTGCTTCAATTTCATGTTAATCTTTCTTACAATATAATTTATTTAATAATATAAGAAAAAATAAACTGACTATATAACAAATACAGACTTGATTTGAAATCAATCATAAATAGTATTAATGTACAAACATTGAATTTAATCTATTTTTTTCCTTTCGTGTCTTAATATTTCCAAGACTAAAAAGGTTATGTAAGAGCACATGCTTGGAGGGACTTCAGAACCATTTCTTTTAATGGTTTATTTATTCACTTCGCAACACTTTACATACATTTAAATACCCACTATCAAAATCAATTTAATTTTGTTATCGCAAAACTCTTGTATTACAACTTTATAAAATTTATGCTGAAAATTTAGAGTTTATGTATACTACAAAAGGTCTTAAATTTAAAACCTACTTTGTTCTTTCAAAACGCTTTAATCTGTATTTTATTAAAAATGAAGATGTCGTTTTAGTTCCAACTCAATTTTTTAGAAATAATTAAATTTTCGGCCAAAATTAGGCCGGAGGCAAACAACAAAATCAAAACTGTTTAAAAATTACAGCTAAATCTTCCAAATTTTTCTCACCGTAATTACAATTCCTAATAATAAAGCACACAAAGAGTCAGACTTAGAAGAATTGAGCGTGGCTTTGCCCTCGAACTGTCCTCTATTGCTCTTCAGGGCAGTAAACCACCATCAGGCCTAAAACATGGCACGACTATGTGTATTAAACAGAAGAACATATCTATTCACCCATAATTTTTTTATTGCTATTCTTCAAAAGTTTTAACTAAAACCAATTTTTTACTCATCTGCCAAATAAGCCACCATATACCAGCCAGAGGTGACCAATAAAATATACAGAATGTAAGTACTTTTCAGGTCTTCATAAGAACAATTACACTTAAAAACTTTCAAAATCTTATGTAAATCGAAAAAAATAAAACTGAATACCAGTAAAGTAAAACTGTAAAGATGGCTGATTGCCCTTGCACACCTACTGTATGTAGTTTTGATGTTTTTTTGTGATACGTTAGTTATGTCATGGGACTGTGTCTTTCTGGATAATGCTTACAGACAGTGACACATTACATCAGCCCTTCATTTACAAACAGCAGGTATAAGTGGACAGTTTCACAAAAAACTTTGTACTAGTGCTACCGGTCAGCCTCATGTAGAAGTTTCATTTTTATTGACTGCATCTCAAGATACATTATGCGAAAACATTGGCAATACTCACCTCAGGAATGTGAATGTGGGGGAACAAATGAAAACACATGTAACGAGGGTGAAGCTGTGGTTCTATCATCTTCTATCAGATTCTCTGAGTAATAGTGGGGGGAGCTAAGATAGTCGATGATCCGACGGGGAAGAGGCAGAGCGGGGATCAGATCTCTGCGAACCATCTTCAGGATGACAAATCTACAAGAACAAACAACATTTATACATTCAAATCATTTCTGGTTCAAAGATATGTCAATTGGAGTGAAGCCTTAACACGATCATTGCCGCCATTTTGATGACGGGCATAAGTGAAATTAACATCAGGGTAGGTTGTAAATAGTATATTTTTATGTTAGTGTTGTATTTTTATAATTTAAAATCAAATAAATGTGTTTTTAACTTATAACACTGAGTTTTTTAAAAATATACACCCAGTTTAGGGGGGGGGACATAAAATTCCCCCCCCTAAAAACATAAAATTCACTAATTATAACATACTTGCAGCAGATAAACAAACTAAATCAAAACAATCACTTTTCACATATTTTGGCACAAATTATTTTGCTGACACTAAACTAGATAAGTAAATCGATTGTCTACAGTAGAAAAATGAATTATTAAGGTTACTTGTACAAAAATACTTTGTCCAGTTTTTTACCTGCACATGTGCTGGAGACTCTGCACCTGTTTGAAGCGTGACACCGGGTGTAACAGCTGGACCCTCATCGGCCCTAGCACTGGCCGACGATGCAGGAAGAACAGATATCGGCCACTGCGAGAGTGCTCTACCGCATTCTCAATAAACTCCACGATTGTGTGGCTCTTGAACTTGGTACAGCTTCCAAAACTGAAGTTGCCTGGATAAAGATATTCACAGTATCAACAAGTAAAACCATCATTGTAAAGTGTTGTGTTCATATAATTTTATATACATCTCTTATGTATATGTGGATTTATAGAATTTCTTTCATTCAAATTATTATAGGCCCCTTGAGGTCCTGACACCATTGTTCAAGGATACTAAGTTGTTGAAAATATCCAGTTGAGTGTATATTTTACAAATGGTTTTGAAATTAACCCTTTAAAGAGTACTTATTTTGCGTCAAAATAGGATTGACGTTTTAAAACGTCTTTTTAATGGTTACGCAAAAAAAAGTAGCAACGTTTTAAAACGTCATTTGACGAAATTTGTTAAAAAACATATAGATACATATAACCTGACATAGATTGATTATTCGCTATAAATCGATAATTAAAGACACGTTGATACACTGAACATGTACTTATGTGTTTTGGGTAGGTTGTGGGTAATCTGCGGAGGGTTTTTTAGGCGGGGTGGTCGTGGCGGGAAGTTTCGGCGGAAAAAGTGATGGTATTAGCACTGAATAAAAGTGAAAGCGTTCTACACTCCTCTATTATTGATGCCTGTATCTCTGGAGCTGAGAGTTATTCGTTTGTTGAACATCACTCGGTGCTTTCTTTAGTTAATTTATTTAAAATTTGAAAAAATTGATTGAAAAAGATCTAAAATGTTTCTTTTAGGGGGCATTTCGAACCTAAAACTCGATTCTTAATATATTTACTCCATGTAGGAATGTATTTTAGTGAAAATAAAAAAAATTTACTCTTTTGAGGTGTGTTTTGAGTTTTCACCCTTACTTCTTAACAGCTCTCAAATAATGACGTTTTAAAATGTCGTTACTCCTTAAAGGGTTAAAGTAATATATAGTAACGTATAATAAAAGTAACGTATAAGTAATATTTCAAAACAAATTTAAAGATGGTAGAGACTTTATAAGTACCTTGGTCATGTTCAATCCTGACATGTCTAACACAGCCATTTAATTTAAAGGTTAAGGAAAATATGTAATGATCATCGCTACTGTCTCGGACGATAAATGATCCATCTGGTTCGTTAGACAAGATCTTCTCTGCAGCTTCACCAGATATAGGTCCCCAATACCACCCGTACTGCAAGAGAACATACTGTGATTAGGAAAGGCACATAAATCCATAAAAAAGCCATTTTAATGAATCCTAGATTTGTTGACTCAATAACATGTTACCAAAGAACCAAAGTTTTACTGTCATTTTAGTTAATTTTTTAAAATTAACTTATAAGATGATGTTGATTCATATTATTTACTATATATATGTACATACTTAAATGTTTTGTATATACATACACAAATTTAACCCATTCCTGTCTGGCAGAACGGTCGACGCCTGTGGCCACCCGGGCTGAACGAAAATCGAGCCTCGTTCACTACGACCGCGCGTCACTATTAGCGTGAAAGAATTAATAGTAACTTCATGAATTATATGTTTTGATTTCCTTGCTCTGTTCCTTATACTCTTTAACAGCATATACAATCACTTTTAGCAAGAAAAAAAATTATTACTGTACTTTTTCACCAGTTCCAAGCTGTAGACTTAGAAACAAGTAGGTATTTTTGTTTCGTCAAATTTTACTTTATTTTCAAAAGATTCCTTTATTTTACTTGGCAGATCTACTTCTAGTTACCTGCAGTAATAAATAGTTAATGATAAATCTTTAAATAACAACCATTATAACTGTATTATCATCAATAAATACAATCACTAAACGAATTGTGCGAACGAGAAAATAATTTACTGTCAATACGGAACATTTGACACTCAATAAGATGATAAAAGAGGAAGCCAACACCATCTATCGGATGAGAAATGAACTAGAACCCCTAACGGCGGAAAAAAGAACTACGTCGAAATATAAGCAGGCAACGTACATTGTTTGCTCATAACCACCCCGCGGCCCGCACATCATTAGACATCTGTCTAGCGAAATACGCTGACGTACAATGTACGTCATTAGACGGGAATGGGTTAACAGGTAAATAAATTACTTACAAAGTCTAATTTTGTCCATATTCTTATTCTAATAAGAGAACATTTTCAGAACTTAGAATCTGCTTAAAAACACTGTATAATCTAATTTTCCAGGATATACGATAAGGGGTGTGCGAGTATTCGAGTTTCGAGTAATTACCCAAGTAGGTGGCAATAATTGAAAACGAGTCGAGTAGTTAAAATTACTCGTGTGTTTGAGTTGAGTAGTTACGTCACGTCACAATGGTCACTTGAGGTTATCTTTTGCGGTACCAACACGAGCAATGGAAAGTTTTATAAAGCGACCACATTAACTATATACTTATTTAGTGTGTGTGTGTGTGTCTGGATGTGTACAGAGCTACAGCCTACCCCTTTTGTCCGATTTGGATGAAATTTGGCAGGTATGTATCTCCATGTATTTACCGTATCTCCAGGTGTTTTTTGAAATTTTTTATTTCTGAGGGTAGTTCATCCCCAAAAACCCTATAACGTGAAAAATCCAAATTTCTCAAAACTGGCTCTAACGGATTTGATTAAAATTTGAAAGTTTATTGTGCACAGAGTACTAAATAATATGGCACCACCCGCATGTCTTTAAACATGACGGTTCAAAAGTTATGGCCTTTTAAATGTCAAAAATATATATTTTTTAAATTTTCAGCAAAAACATTAAAGGTAAAGTATAATTTGACTATCACCATTGAAACCAGCTTAAAAAACTAAACAAATTGGTGTTTTGAATTATTTGTCTACGACTAACAGGTCCAGAGAAAAGTTAATTTTAGCGAATTTCCCATAGGGAAGAAGCTATTACCGTAGGTCTCATAGTAAGACTTAAGCCCGATAACTCTCGTAAAAATGGTCAGATCAAGACCAAATTTGGTAGAGACGTGTATTCCTACAAATGCTCGGACGAGTTCGTAAACCAGACATATCGGTCAATGGGAACGGGTAGTTTGGGGGGGTTTTGTACCCCAAAATGAGCTTTTTTGCGTTTTTCACATGTAATTTTTAAAAATTTCTAATTTTATATTTCACCATTGGAATCAGCTTAAAAAACTACACAATTAAGCTCCTTAAAGTTTTTAGCGAATTTCCCATAGGGAAGAAGCTATTACCGTAGGTCTCATGGTGAGACTTAAGCCCGGGACCATGTTATTTTTTCTTCTTTAGGTGCCCAGAGTCCAAAAACAATAGTCGTTAAAATTTATATATATATATATATATATATATATATGTATGTGTCTGTTAACACGATAACTCTCGTAAAAATGGTCCGATCGAGACAAAATTTGGTAGAGACGTGTATTCCTACACATGCTCGGACGAGTTTGTTAACCAGACATATCGGTCAATGGGAACGGGTAGTTTGGGGGGGTTTTGTACCCCAAAATGGGTTTTTTTGCGTTTTTCACATGTAGTTTTTGAAAATTTCTAATTTTATATTTCACCATTAGAATCAGCTTAAAAAACTACACAATTAAGTTCCTTAAAGTTTTTCTCTATCTCCAACGGTTACCGAGATATTAAAAAATCTAAACACAGTACGTTGTATTGTGGGGCTCCAATGTAATCTTATGGAGGATAGGGAAAAATTAATATTTCCCATATTAATGAATATTTTTGGATAAAACTTGATATTTAGCTTCATGTGGTTGAGATCTATCCATTTATGCTCAAAAATCATAGTTTATGTGTTTATCATGGCAGCAAACCTGCATACTCTTTTCCCATAATAATCATAAAGGGAATAGGCAAACTCCTTTATTTATGGACAGATGTTGATGAAAGTTGGTATAAATGTTAAGATAAAAATTATTTATGGTAGAAATGCCTAATTTTAGTGTTCCTCATAGCAGCAAACCTGCACACTCTTTGCCATATTAATCTTATGGAGAATAAGCAAATAATTCCCATGTTTATGGACAGATGTTTATAAAACTTGCCATATATTATTATTATTATTATTATTATATTATTGATTTGGAAATTCGCTGAGTACGCAGGTCTGCTGCGACGGGGGTATTCTCTATCTCCAACGGTTACCGAGATATTAAAAAATCTAAACACAGTACGTTGTATTGTGGGGTTCCAATGTTAATCTTATGGAAGATAGGGAAAAATTAATATTTCCCATATTAATCAATATTTTTTGATGAAACTTGATATTTAGCTTCATGTGGTTGAGATCTATCCTTTTATGCTTAAAAATCATAGTTTATGTGTTTATCATGGCAGAAAACCTGCATACTCTTTTCCCATATTAATCATATAGGGAATAGGCAAACTCCTTATTTATGGACAGATGTTGATGAAACTTGGTATAATTAGTTAAAATAAAAATTATTTATGGTAGAAATGACTACTTTCAGTGTTCCTCACAGCAGCTAACCTGCACACTCTTTCCCATGTTAATCTTATGGAGAATAGGCAAATAATTCTCATGTTTATGGACAGATTTTTATAAAACTTGTCATATTTTATTATTATTATATTATTGATTTGGAAATTCGCTGAGTACGCAGATCTGCTGCGACGGGGGTATTAGTATCCATGATAAATGCAGTACGTTGTCTGAGAGCCCCCAATGTTATTTTTAAGGAGGATATTAAAAAATCAATTTCTTCCTTATTTTCCAACAGTTTTTCATTAGCGTAAGGTCAAATTACCCAACAAAAAGCTTAGTATTACCGGGGAGGGGGGATTCTTTCAAAAAATCTAACAATCAATTTAACTTCTCTCTTGTTATTTTCAGAAATTGGATGATTTTTGAAACAATAAATTTTCAAATGATATTTAGAAACTTAAAAGAATATGATCGTTTATTACAGATTGTCGTTTTTAAATTTACTTAAGGGAGAAAGTATATGTCAGTCCACTGATACCATTTATTTTAATTACCTACTTAAATACTTACCATTTATTTATTTTTTTCGATTCTAAGAAAAGGAGTCAGGTTTATAACTTAAGACAAATTAAATTTAGGTTTATATAGGCCTACATACCATTCTTGTACACTTTTTATTTCTTTTTGCTGTTAAAGTTGTTTATTTTGGTTCTTTATAATCTTATTTTACTTAAGCTATTTTTCAGCTACACATGTTAAAGGTTATAATTTATTTCAATTTTTATAATACCGTACCGTACTGAAATACAGCAATTTTTTATTACCGTCCTTTCTTTCAACTCCTTTCCACCAAATATTATTTTACAGTATTATTTTACTTTCCTTCATTAAAAGCAATTTGTTCATAATTATTAACCCGTTGGTGACCAAAGACGGATATAGTCCGTCCTCATCAAATAGATTCGTTATGATTCGTTTGGAATCCGATTATTTCTTGATATTGTGCAGAGAAAATGTAACATAAGTGTGTAAAATGATAAAACTATTAGTTTATGAGTATTTTCTCTATACACTAAAACCTCATGTATATGGTTTTAAAAGGACCAGGAACATTTCGGATAAGCGAATTTTCGGATAAACTGTTTTACCTATTTTTGAAATAAAAAAACTAAACAAACGCTTCAGTATGGTTGCGTTTCTTCGATTACAGTGTTCAAACACAGTTGACTTTTTTCGACCGACAGTATTGCGAATGGTCGGCAGAAAACGCCACGTAGTACTGACCGAAAAAGCTGTGCAGTGCTCGACAAAAATGCGGTGCATTACCGGCCGAAAACGCCGTGCAGAGCCGGCCGAATACAGTCCGCGCCATTTAGGTTGTCGCAAATCGTGCTAAACTTTTTCAGCAACATTTTTTATTTTTTCCTTGGAAATATTTCGGACAAACGAGATTTTAGTGTTCTATGTATTATTATAATAACTGAAAAAGTCTACCTGGACCAAACCTTGATCCTGACATGAATGAATAGCACTCATAATTGTGTCAAAGTAAAACAAATTGATTTATAAGGTGATTCAGTAATGAATAACCCTACTTAGACTAATATTAAAATAAATATTAATCTAAACAAATATCTCAAATCTATCCATCCTAAATAATAATCTAACAGAACTTCACGTCATAAATGTATTTTTTTAAATTATTTTTGTTTTAACCATGTATAAAAATTAGCATGTTAAGCCTATAAAGCTGCTTGAATATTCTCAAAATAACGCTTCTCAAAATAAATCGGCCCCAGGGAGTACATTTTGACTTTCAACAAAATTGGACCTCAATAGGTTAATAAACTGAGATCTATAAGATTTCAGACATTTGTAAGATGAATATACAATCTCAATTATTTTAAATTAGCTTTACTCGTATCATGCCATTTGTACAAATTTTAAATATAGAATGTATTAATATAAGATTAAAACTTAAATTTATTTTGGTAATATTCAGATTCATCTCAGTTTTTATGTAACCACAATTCTTAATTTAGTCCGAAACATGAAATTAAAAAATATATAAATAAGATTCAAAACTTACGTCTTTAACTTTTTCTATACTAGAAGCAAAATCCATATTGGTTTCTTCAGTCTCTTGAAGTAGATGCAGTGAGTCAACACTGGGGGAGGTCTGGTTGCTGACGGGGAGGGGAGGGAGTGCTCGTTTGCTGAAAGGGGGAGGATGAGGAACACCAAGCACTATCATCGTATCCGGCGGTGGCTCCGGTCTACGGAACCTGAATAGATTACACAGCGTCTGTTTTAACGTACATGAGAAACTAGTCTTTCCCTGTGGTTTTTTCTTTTCGATGCGTTCACCACCCTGACCACCCTCCACATCTGTTCCAGTCTCTTTGTTCTTGCGGTTCTTTATGTTGATGGTGAATGTGTTCTTCTTGTGTTTGCGGTTTGTCTGCGGCGGGTGGTCTGAGGAGTCGCTGGCAGACGAATACAAGCTGTGCAGAAACTGTCGTACCTCTTGCAGTGTCATGTGTATCGGCTCGCACGTCTGTCCTGAGGTTCCAGGTACGCTGTGCCGCTTGGGCTCACCATTCGCTGTCACGTCTCCACCGATCACTGGTCCCGTGTCTGGTGTCACCAGTTCACTCTGCGGCTGGTACCTCCTACGTTTCCGGTAGTGTCTGTAACAATAATAATATTAATAGCCCTGATCAATTGGGTTCGGTCTTATACAGAAAACCGTTTTCAAGTTACAAAAATTAACAATGAAATGTCGGAAAGTCTCCAAAAGAGCCAAGGTGTCCCTCAGGGAAGTTGTCTTGGGCCAATATTGTATATTTACACAGCTGATGTAACGAATACCGTGAAACATTAATACTATACATTTATACTTTAATGAGGTTCACAAACTCAAAATAAATGTTATTAAAAGAAAATAAAAAATTTTATGCTCACAATCTACATACTCATTTTCACATGTATATTTAGAATAGGCAAATTTTATAACATTTATTTTGGACAGATATTGAAAATTTGTTTTCAATGTAAAAAAGAATTTTTGGGTTTCCCTGACAGTAAAATTTCCTGAAGAGACACATGTCTTAATGCAGTTTTAAATTCCCTGATTTATCTGTTTTTTTGCTAAGCAGCATTTTCCCTGTTAAATAAAATAGCAAATCTCTTCATTACAAATATTGCTCAACCATTATATATTATTATAATTTTCGCTGATATGCAACGTCTTCAACATTTTAACATTAATGTACAATTGTAACAATATTTTGAGGTTAGTAGTGCTAGTTGTTTTATAACATGGCAGTTTCAATAATTCTTTTACCTCAGGCTGCAGCTGACCCTTAGTACAGGACAGCTTAAAATTTACAATATACAGTAAAACCTCGTTAATTGAATCCGGAAATAATAGCAATTTTTCCGGCACCTGATCGTATGTTAATGCACAAACTGATTAAGTAGCAAAGATTTTTAGACTGCGCCCGGCGATGTGTGAGTGTCTTTCTGTGTTATGGGGAACGCAAGGGTACTCCTTCACTGTCAGCCAATAGTATTTATATTGTCTCATGTATGGACTTTATACCAAGTGTATATTTTGTTCAAATTTAATCTGTTTGTACAAATGTATTTTTATATTCTAATATATACTGAATTTTACAAGGTATTTGGGGTATTCACTGTCTGTTTTAGGATTATTTGTTTTTATGGCTTTCAATAATCTGACTCTTAGTACAGGACAGCTTAAAATTTACAATATACTTTAATGTAATACCTATATTATTGTTGACATTTTAATAATTTTACTAATAACTGATGTCAGATTGTAGAACGTTACCTGTGACGTTTTGGGCGCTGAGGGCAAGGTCGCAATGAATCCACCGGCAGTGTATAGATGTCACTGTCGAATGGCACATTGTACATATCGGTGATGGTAGTGAGAACGTCGTGAGACATGGCCGATGTGATGAAGCTAGAATCGTCGGCTTTGTTGGCTGTGGGAACAGACAGCGAATTGTGGGAGGACGAGAGGCGTGAGGAAAGCGAATTACGAGAGGCAGGACGACGACTTAGAGTGTCAGGAGTGTAACAAAGACGAGGACCAGGCGGAGTGTCTTGAAACTCTAGTGGGGGCTCTATCGGGAACAGCCCGGGGTTCTTCTTCACCGTATTATATCCTTCTCCCAATGATACTGAGTCAAGTGACTTCTCCCCTTCACTCTCCAGCAGCTGTGGACAGTATGAGTGTGTTTATGAGCAATTCAACAATTTTACTAATCCAAGTGTCAGATTTTAAGGTGATTATAAGCACAGTAAGTGCTGTTAAAGAAAAATTATCAAATCTAAATCTAGTTAAATTTTGTTGGCAATAACAAGGGAAATATGTAATTTAGAATAGACGAGATTTTAAAATACAAGGAATTTGATTCAAACTTAGCAAATATGCTCCTATTTCTGAAATAATCTTATACATAGTATAGGTATTAGCCAACTTCAATCACAATTATTCGACCCAACATAGGAATATGTGTCATTGATGATTTTTCAACGATAAATACATCTTGCAAGAAAAACCAACTGACAAATTAAGCCTTTGAATGCCATAAGCGAGTTAACTCACTCACGTACTTAACGCCATGAGCGAGTATACTCCCATATTCCCATAAATGACATTTAGAGTCAAATTTAGTTATCCAAATCAACAATAGATTGCAGGGCAATCCACTTTTGTCCTTTGATAACTCATTTCATGACTTAGTTACAACATCCAGTCAGTAATTATTGGTTGCGAACAGACTTTTGTGTGCGTCACTGTTTACTGCGCAGTTGCCTAGCGTTAACAGTGAGTATACTTTCATATCAGCTGACTAATAGACGATATTTGTGTCGGGTGATCGTTTATAACCTAGTCTTTGTCTTTGGTGTTTATACTTAATAACTTTTATCTTTATAAGTTCGTCTTCATAATACTAGTGGATGTGTTTGTGTAAATATACTATATAGTAGTTTTGTGATGTGATACAATATGGCTAATCCTAATTATTGTCCTATTTATTGAATAATTGGCTAATAATAATTTTTTAGTCTATATTAATAGTTAGAGTAATAAGAAAATTGGCTTTAAAAAATTATTTCAATTTATTCACATAATTTGGCGCTAAGGGAGAGTCTTGCAAATGAAAACTTTAGCATTCAAAGGATTAAGTAAGAATCAATAATGATACAAACAAATTAAAAACAAGCTTAACATTTTGTAATCAACAAAACCATCTACAACTTTTAATTCAAGTGTGAAAACTTGGTGGATTATTTTCATTGAAATTAGTTCTAAACCTGACTCCACAGCAAATGTAATTATAATTTTCCATTTCAGTTCTTTTAGATAATGGGTATACACTTATCTCTTCCTTTTGATAAATCTGTTATGAAGTCATCCTCTTGATACATGTTTCCCATTACTGTGGATAAATGTATTTAATTTTAAAACAGAATTTCAGATTTTTATTACACAGATCAAAAAAAATATATATTTTGATTTTTAACTTTTCTATTACTAATTTATATCTAATTTAAACTATACAAGATACAATTTAAAGCTATTTCTATTGAAAACCAAGATAGGTAAAACAATGTTTTGTTGATCTTAGATTCTCGATCGTATAGAAGCTAAAATAAACACAATTAGAAAAATGTTCAATGTTAATTTTTAAAATAATCAATCCTTAACATAATCTTTTCAGTATAACTATAAGTATATAGGAAAACCTTAAACGTTTAAATATCAGTAGCAGGTAAAAATTAAAATAAAATGATGATAAAAATATAGATATGATTTTCATGATGCGAACAGCTTACAATAATAGCACTTATTTCAAATTAATAAAATAAATATATTATACCAGTAATGCCAAAGGATTATCAAGTATGAAACTCTATATGGTCCTACATGCACATACTTATCAATTTATAATAATTTTAATTTGTTTCAAACTTTAGTTAAGATTTGAGGCATCGTTATCACTGAATACACCGCACAAACTGCTGCATTAGCAGTATGCATTAGCAGCTGAATGTGACTGGTAATAAAATAAAATTTTATTTTTTAATGGCCTATTTATTTCAAATATTTTTAAGTTTTTTTCATTTGACTTGTTATTTAAATGACTTAAACAGTAATGACTTTAGTGATATGTACTATTCAAAGTGACCCTTTGTGTTTCACGGCGTTTTTCATGAAAACGTAATAGTTACCAAGAAAGGTCATAGAAAATTTAATTTTACATACATTAATGTAATCTTTTTTTTAAATTGTAGACAATTAAATTTCCCTTTTAGCCGTACTAAGTTACACTACAAAATATTATTTTTCTCACTCTCTTACAAAGTTAAAACTATAAAACTAAAATTTTTTTCGTTTTGTGTTTAGAGTTCAACATATTGTATAGAACAATATTTTACATGTTTTTCATTACTATAGTTAAAAAAGCAAGACATTTTAAATAAAATTCATGTATAATACATCACGATTCTTTGTAATTAAGACATCACAGAAATTAAAACAAAGTTTTGTACGTAGCCTTGGTTACATATGTACAGTTTTTGTCGTGTCTATTGAATACAGCACATTTTTACATTTTTTTAGGTGCATATAGTCCAGATGAAATTTTAGAATACTAACTTACTTTTTCATATAACTTTTTCATCCCTTCACGTTTAATTAATTATTACAAACTCAAATAAAAATGTTTGTATTGACTTCCCTGTGGGAAATAGGTTAGATCATGAATATGTCTAAAGGGAATAGTCTCAGTTCATCTAAACAGCTGTTCTTATTATTTTATATTAAAAATTCAATACAATAGCTCTGGTATTTTTATGGAAACCTGTTACATGTATTCCATCTTAAAAAATCACCAACACCCCCCAGAGCTAAGTCATATCCATGTCAAAAAAAATATTGTATGGATACTGTTGCATTCAGCAGTTTATGCAAATTACAAATATATAAGTTTAAATTGAGCTATATAGTTCCAGTGCTGTAAACTTCACTTTTTTACCTCCTTCACTCAGGCGGCAGACCACGAATCTGGCTCGTTTAGAATGTCAGAGCGCAATCTAGGAGTATAGATCGTTGACTAAAAAACTGTGACAGTGTGAAATATTAAAGACTGACTAGGTTAGATAATTAGCTGTAAGTAGTAAACTTTGTAAAATTAGATTAATTTAGGAATAATATATGTTTATACAATTAGTTAATTATTTTTGTAATTTCATTAGTAGAAGAGTAGGCCCAAAACAGTATATATATTCTCTATTGTATACCTCCATTGTGAACTGCCAGTTGCCACTACTGGTGGATATGGAGTCACTGGTGAGCAACAGACCGCTGTCTTCACTTGACTTGGCAGAACAAGACGGTGGCGATTCCATTCTCCCATCACACCAATAGCTTACACACACAACCCATCTGGAAAATCCACAATCACTTCAGCAGAGTAGGCTACTACAAGATTTTGAACAACTGTACAAAATCAAAGTTATTTAAACTTAATGTGGAAGGATGAAATACTTGGATACAAGTATCCCTTCTAGGCAAAATTAATTTAAATTGTCTTCATTCTTATTGTATTTCAACATAATACAGTGCAACTAAATTTTAATTTTGAAGATTCCCGTAAATATTGTTCAGCCAAATATTTCTGAAAAAGAGAACACATTCTAATGGCGATTTTTATGATAAAAACGCAGGATTAGAAAATAAGTGGCGTAGTCAGTTTTCCGTGAGATAGATGCTACTGCAAACCACGCAAAATAAAACAGTAAGAAATGTTGTTGACCCAAATCAGGTCAGCACCAATTCTTTTATATTAATTTTTATTTTGGTAAAAATTTTCAGTGACGACCCGATTCGTTCTAATTTTGTTCTTTTGATACATGGTAATCTTCATTTAGAATCTTTATTAACTAAGCTTAAAAACAAAAAATTCATTTGGGCTCTAATTGGGAAAAATAATTTTCATTTTACAGTCAAATATTATCTCAGCGTTTAAGAGGAAGCAAGTTGATGTACTTTACTTAGACTTCTCAAGTTTTTGACCGTGTCTGTCACTCTTTGCTGGTGAAGAAGTTAGTTGCGTTTGATATTCATGGCCAGCTCCTGCTTTGGTTCAGAAGCTACCTTCTGAACTGTCAGCTAATAGTCCAGTATGGATCTGAAACTTCAAAAGTCTTCACAGCTTCTTCTGGTGTACCTCAAGGCTCTCAACTTGGCCCTATTTTATGCAATATTTTTGTGAATGGCCTTTCAAGTGCATTAAAATCCTATCACATCTTCTTTGCTGATGATGTCAAATTGTATTCCACCATCTCATCTATAGAGGAATGTGCTTCACTACAATATGATCTATTGCTGGTGGAGTCTTGGTGTGATGCTAATGGTATGAGGCTGAACACGAATAAGTTCATGCCCATTACTTTCCACAAAATTATGTCACCTGTAATTTTTTCATACCAGCTCAATGGGACTGAAATTGTGAGGGTGAACAAAAGTCAATGATTTAGGTGTAATTTTGTTATCTTCGATCAACCATGCACCTCATATTGCACGGGCTTGTGCTAAGGCCAACAGGAATCTTGGACTTATTTTCAGAGTATCACGCTTCATTCGTCAGCCTTCTGCATTGAGAACTTTATATATATATATTTATTTATAATTTATATATAAAAAGTTCTCAATGCATATATATATATTTATATATATATATATATATCTCATACGTTCAACCTCATCTTAAGCATGCTTCTGTAATTTGGTATTTTCCGCAAAGATACCTTGTGAAGATGATTAACAGGATCCAGACTCGATTTCTCTGAATGGTGAGCATACGTCTTATTTTCCGCTTTCTTGAAATAACAGTTAACATGTTATCCGCTCAACTACGCCTTCCTTCCTTGGAGACCAGAAGAGACATAAAAGATGTAATTTTTCTATTCACGATCGTTGACAGATTCATTGACTGCCCTGCAATTCTGGAGCATGTTGACTTCCACATACCCTCCGGTACCAGATCTGTTGAACTGTTTGCTAAACACCATCATAGAACTAGATATGAATACAATGGCTTAATGTCTCGCATTCAGATGAAGGCTAATTTACTCCCTCCTGAAGTTGACCTCTTCTTATCTCCTGCTTCAACTATCAGAAGAAGTCCCCTGATTGCCAACACCAATGATTAAGATACTTTTTTGCCGTTATTTATCTGCAGATTTATTACCTTAATATTTATACATATTTATATATTTGCACTATTTATTTTTATATATACAGAATTTTATATTACCTGCATATATATATTTGTTAAACTATCTTTAATAGTTTATAGTTTATTGTTGTTATTATTTCTATATATTTATTTATTATTATTTGATGTTCATCTTTGCATTGTCTTAATTAATTATTAATTCACTGCTTTGTACATCACACTTTAGAGTTTATTGAACTCAAATAATATATATAAATCTTTCATTATTTCATTGTAAAAAGGGTTTTCTGTCAAATAAATAAATAAACAATAAGATTGTAACATACATTCAGTAATCAGGCCTGAAATAGGTGTGGCAGTAGGCCTAAATGGGTTAACCAAATCAAACCTTAATTCAACTAAAGTGGGTCTCCATATTGATAGTTTCTATGCCTCTATGTGTTAAGGAGTAATGTATAATTTTTGCTAGTTCGTTTATGTAATCAAACTTGAAATATTTTTAACATGCGGGCGATTCCATTGTCACGAGTGGGACAGTTGCAGTGTTTTTTTTTAATATTAAAGCTGTTTTATATTTAAATAAACTAAAGCTGTTTTATATTTAGATACTAAAGCTTTTACTTTCTCCCCTTATACGTAGTATATGGAGAAAGTATTGTTTTCGTCAAAATTTTCGAATTTGAGTTGAGGGTGGATATATCCGTTTTGGGGTCCCCTGAATCCAAAAAAGTGGGTTTGGAGGTGATGTCTGTCCGTCCGTGTGTCTGTCTGTGTGTGTGTGTGTGTGTGTGTGTGTGTGTCTGGATGTGTACAGTGCCACAGCCTACCCCGTTGGTCCGATTTAGATGAAATTTGGCATGTATGTATATATTCACGGTATCTCCAGGCATTTTTTCATTTTTTTGAATTTTTGATTTTTAAGGGTAGTTCACCCCTAAAAACTCTTAAAAAACGTGAAAAATCCAAATTTCTCAAAAACGGCTCTAACGATTTTGATTATAATTTCATAGTTTATAGTGCACAGAGTACTAAATAATTTGACACCACCCGCATGTCTGTAAAAATGACGGTTCAAAAGTTATGGGCTTTTAAATGTCAGAAAAATCAAATTTTTAAATTTTCAGCGAAAACAATAAAAGTAAAGTATAATTTGACTGTCACCATTAAAACCTGCTTAAAAAACTAAACAAATTAGTATTTTGAATTATTTGTCTACGACTAACGGTTCCAGAGAAAAGTTAAATTTACTGTCCATGATAAACACAGTACGTTGTCTGAAAGCATCCAACGTTATTCTTATGGAGAATATTAAAATATCAATTTCTTCCTTATTTTTTAACCGTTTTCCATGAAACTTGGTATGAAGTGTAAGGTCAAATCACCCAACAGAACCAACTCAAAAAAAGCTTGGTATTACCGGGGGGGGGGGGGTGTTTCCCCCCATACAGTTCGAACAATTAATTTAACTTTGCCTCTCTTGTTTTTATAATCAGAAACGGGATGATTATTTTTGAAACAATAAATTATTAAATGGTATTTATTTAGATGAACTTTGAAGAACATGATGGTTTATTACAGATTGTCTTTCTTGAACTTACTTAAGGGAGAAAGTATGTGTCAGTTCACTGGTACCGTTTATTTTATATTTAAATACTAAAGCTGTTTTATATTTAAATACTAAAGCTGTTTAATATTTAAATACTAAAGCTGTTTTATATTTAAATACTAAAGCTGTTTTATATTTAAATACTAAAGCTGTTTTATATTTAAATACTAAAGCTGTTTAATATTTCATATTTAAAAAGAAAAAGATGCAAATTTTATTGTTTATAAACAGAGGAGTGCTAGTGGTTTTACCCTCAATTTAAATGTGGATATTATAAGTTCAAAATTGTATCTGATATTAAGCCTTCAAATATCTGTCATGGGTACACAGAGTTCTGATATCACTCTGTACATGTAAGAACATTTTTTAAACTCTGTGAATTTAGCAATTTTATTTAAAAAGAAATATATATTTTACTTAGCTGAAATAGTATTGTAGGTACCTATGTGGTGTTAAATAATGACCAAGTAAATCCTCTCATGAAAAATATTTATTTTGCCCATCACAGGTGGGACGGGTGTGAACAACAAGCAGTTTTATTTGAGAAAAACATATTTCAATTGTCAATAGGCTCTATTTACATTAGTAGTAGACATACTTTAACCTTTCCTAATGTATTTATTTAACTTTTAGCTAAATTTACTGTGAAAGGACAAACATGACTGCAAATTCTTCAATAATTATTTTGTTCTGGACCTAAAAAACCTAAAACTAACTTGAAATATAAGTAATATCTTTTAACAGGCTGAGAATATAGTTTAGTTTAACAACTTGTAGTATGGTCGCCATTTCAATAATCTAATCTTCCTGATAAAAATATCTACATTTCCTGGAAATTTATAGAACAGCGTGTTTCTGATGTTTATAATGTTCGGTTCGGGAAGTATTGAGAGAACTTTCTCAAACTCAATACAAGAAACACAATTCTCATCCACTTTAAACTTTTTTCCCAAGTTACATATAAATTTCAAACACATTACCTGTACAACCGATCAGGTTTAGCAAGACCGGTGGCCTCGAGATGCGCAGTAGATGCGGAGTGGATTCGAGTGGTGGCAGAAGGGCGCGGCCGGCGCAGCTCAATCTGATGCCAGCTTATAACAGTTCTTTTCTCGTAGCAGTAAATAATTAATAAATAAATTACTTTTTTATTAGGCCTAATTACAGTGTATCTCACCGGTCATGCTATACCTGACTAGCTGTATATATCCATCTTCTTCAATAACAGAGCTCTAAGCAATTGCCACATATCTGTTCATTTACCTCTTTCTAGCTGTTTCGCCAAAAGATATGTTCCTGGTGAGATTTTGTTGGCAACTGGTTCTGAGCTTATGACTTGCCTCATTGTGTCGTTAGGGTTAGGAGAGTCATCACTCATTTCAGATTCTGATTCATAGATAGGCCTACACAAATTTTTTAGTTCATAAACTTGCACTAATCCTAATGTAGATTTGAGAAAGATTACCACACATTATGTGGTATTGAAACTATTAAGCAATACTTCAGATTCCCTTAATTTTTTAACAGATTTCCAACGTTTATCAAGAAGTTCTCTGTTTTCATCAATATGATGGTTTGTCAATAGAAGAAAATTGACTGAGGGAACAACCGTTCTTGCATTCTAAAAATTGTTCTCCATTATGAACCATGACTTTTCTTCCTTTGACTCGATTTCACACTGCTCTTTTAGCTATGCCCCCAATCTCGTCTAACTTACAGCTCCCTTGCTTTGGGAAGTAGCAACAAAAAAACGCTCATACTTGTCGTGAGATAATTCATCACTTATAATTTTTACTAATTGCGTGAGCAGGCCTACATTTAATCAAAATTGTTACTTACATATCCAGCGTCATCCTGGTTGACCCTGCTAGACTTAGGACCTGTCAAATTTCTTGGGGATTCTATTCTTCATTACTTTCCCTTATAGGCACATCTCATTGATGCTGTCATTCTGCCAGTATCAACAGCAGTAGGCAGAAAAGGGAAAACCCATGGACAATGATTAAGTTGGGTTATTTTAGGCTGAGCTATCGATTGTTTATGGTCTGGTTGAGAATCAGTCTAGGTAAGAAAGGTAAAAAGGGAGTTCTAGGATTTCTGCCTAAACTAGTACCATAAGTGAGATAATATTTAGATTATATAAAAAAAATAAAATATTAAAAAAACTTCAGAAGTATTCATTTTTAATATTGTAAATTTTACATAAGTTAGTACCTATGGTAACGTAGCATACATTTTTTAAACAGAAAAGGAATCCTGATTCCATGTTGATGGGAAAACCATACATTTTATCATAATAACTTATTACAAAACCCACAAGACTGAAATCACATCTACAAATATTGCATAAGTCTAAATTTAATAAAATTAATTTTATTTAATTACTTACCAAAATAGTGAATTTATTAGTTAAATAATGAATAGTGTGGTCTGATGACCTTTTTGAGTTAGGGCTAAGGCTTTCCAATGTTTTAATTTACACATTAATTACAATTATTATATGCTAAATGGGTATAAAACTAACTTAAAACTTGTACATGGTACCATCATGAACGTCTTGCATAAAGCAATACTTGTGTAACTGTTTGATTGTTAATTTCTTCATTTTAAGACAGCCAAGATTAAATAAGACCATCAGTATGATATCTATGTAATACATGTAGAGCTTAAAAAACTAGTCATAGTCATAACTGTTTACATATATTATTATGATGTAAATATATCGTCGAACAGGAACTAATGTAAAGCAAATATAGCTGACCTCAGAATTTTATCCAAGCCCGTTCATTTCCTCCACAACCCAAATCACAGATAACACACTTCAAAAATCATACAAACATGGTAAAAGCAATGGTTTTCTAAGAATAAAATATGAAATTTAAAAGTTCTTGAAAATTAATTAACAACAACATACTTCACAGGACTAAAATGACCACCATTTTCAATATATCTTTGAGATTTAGGTTATATTAACAATCCAAATAAAGACCCACTGACAAGTAAGTACTTCGGTCACGTTTAGACGGAAACATTAAGATACTATATGAAGTACTTAATACTGTGTTAATATGATATTATCATATTATATCGAATGTTTCCATAAAATAAATACAATAATGATTTTCCTTGACATATTTTAACTCCAATGATTTCAATATAGCATAAATGAAGTGTCATTAGATTTTAGCTAATTTCCCATAGGGAAGAAGCTATTACCATAGATGATAGAAGAACAACTATCTATTTATAATCAATGCTATTACCATCATGGCAAGACCAAGCCCGAGACCATGTTATTTTTTTGTCTTTTGATACCCAGATTCGAAAAACAATAGTCGTTAAAATCTCTCTCTCTCTCTCTCTCTATATATAAAATATATGTATACTAAATATATATATATATTACATATATATAGAATAATATATTATATATATACATATATATATATATATATATATATATATATATATATATATATATATATATATATATATATATGAAGGGCTCAGGGAAAGAAGGGGCTAAGTCACTCTTTACAAAATTTACAGGAGAGCATTTTTTAGGTTTAAAGAGTCAAAACCATTTCAAGCATGTTACTTAGATAGCTTTTATTGATTTTATCAATTAAACTAACTCATTAGGAATATATGTGGAGCTTCCCAATTAAAAGTTTTGGTGTTTTATTCTATAAATATTGAAACTTATAAAAAAGGTACCTAAAACCAGTTAAAAAGGGGGCTAAGTCAGCTGAATACAGGGAAAAAAGGAGGTAAGTCTGCACTGTATTAATATTAATCTACCCTATTCCTTAAGTGTTTGAATAGAAAAACAAGTTTCTTTATTTATACTCGTATTTATTTATCGAATACAAAAATACAAATGATAGTAACATAATCAGGTTTCCAGGTGAGGCAAAGACAACAAAAATTGTTTGGCATCTTCTTCGCAAAACTTGGAAAGATGTTTGATGTCGTCATACTTAGCCTTTGATATCGGAATTAAATCTGAAAAAACAACTAGTTGCAGATAAGGTGCTAGGAAAAATCCTTTTTCTAACAACATTGTAGGAATAATAATTTCAAAAAAACGGTATTTCCTCAAAATAATTTCCTCAAAACGGTAACCACTGTCTAGGCGGAATGACAAAATGGCGGCAGTCACGTGGATCACAGCTGACTTGCCCCCTTTGTTCCCTGTAGTGATCAGACTTAGCCCCTTCTTTCCCTGTACACTACATTTTCTTTTGCTTATTTGAAGGGGCTTGCCTCGTTTTTTCCCTGTTTCGTTTTAAATTAAAGATAGTACTCCTTTCAAGCTACCGAAAACAGTACTTAACTCAATTTTGATTTTTTTTTACTTAGCCCCTTCTTTCCCTGAGCCCTTCATATATATATGTGTGTGTGTGTGTGTGTGTGAACACGATAATTTTCGTGACACGAGACCAAATTTGGTAGAGACGTCTATTCCTACATTTGCTTGGACGAGTTCGTTAACCAGACATATCAGTCAATCGGAACAGGTAGTTTGGGGGAGTTCTGTATCCCAAAAATGGGGTTTTTTCATGTAATTTTTAAAATTTTATTTTTTACCATTAAAATCAGCTTAAAAACTACACAATTTAGCTCCTTATAGTTTTTCTCTATCTCCAACGGTTACCGAGATATTAAAAAATCTAAACACAGTACATTGTATTTTTGGGCGCCAATCTCTAATCTTATGGAGGATAAGGAAAAATTAATATTTCCCTTACTAATCAATGGTTTTGGATGAAACGTTGTATTAAGCTTCATGTGGTTGGGATCTATATGTTTATGCCAAAAAATCATAGTTTATATGTTCCTCACAGCTGCAAACCTGCATACTCTTTCCCATGTTAATTTTATGGAGAATAGGCAAACTCCTTTATTTATGTCCAGATAATGATATATGGTCAGATTAAAAATAGTTTATGGTAAAAATCTCTACTTTTACTGTTCCTCAGCAAACCTGCATACCCTTTCCCATGTTAATGTTACGGAGAATAGGCAAATACTCTAATTTATCAACAGGTATTGATTGATCAATCTTGTCACATACTTGTACTATTATTGTCATATTATTGATTTCGAAATATGTTGAGTACCCCGGCTCTTCTGTGACGGGGGTATTTAGTTTTATTGACTTATGCAAACACACTGCAAACCAAGTTTCAAGTAGAAAAAATTTAGGAGTAAAGTGATTTTTAATATATTCTTTATAAGAATAACACTTGGGTGCGCACGACACCTAATGAGTTTACCATGGACAGTAAAGTGTAACTTTTTTTCTTGGACCATTAGTCGTAGACTAATAATTCAAATCACTAAATTGTAAAATAATGTTTTGGTGATTTGAATGGTGATAGTCAAAATATTATTTAAGCTTACTGTTTTACCGGAAAATTAAGAACTATTCTATATTTTACATTTAAAATATAAGAAAAATATATATTTTAAGCTTTCAAATCAATATTAGTTAGTTTATATTGGTCATTGATTTTAAACCCATTTCGAAATCATACTTTATTATAAAGTTATTTTAGCGTATAACTAATTATAATAATGGTATGAATGTTCTAATGTATTTAATTGTAAAGTGTAAAATGCTAAATAATAAAGCTGGGTATTGATTTATTTTCTTTGAATTGATTTGTTTAGGATTTCAGGTTTACATTTTGGTATGATAATCTTCCTTCTTTAAACTGAATCCTACAACCCGTACAAAGGATGGGCTCACTACTAGTAGATATATAAAATTAAAAAAAAAAACTTGTACATGGCGAAATATGATGGAAAATGTATACATTTTCTAAAATCATAAAAACGTAATGATAAATATGACAAAATGTTTAGTCATGTTATATGGTATTTTTCCATTCCATAGGATATGATTAATATAAAAAAATAAAGATACTTATAAAAAACATATTATCATTAAAATTGAGAGAGTTGTTTTACAGCTAATTTCAGCTTATAACATAGTTCTACATTCATTGCAAACTTTTTTTGTTTACCCGAGGCAAACAGGTCTTATACATCAATAGCAAATGTAGGCAGTTTTTCTTATCTTCTTGGGATCACATGTATAGCATGTCTTTCTTTTATTCAGTCTATAACCAACAGTGTCAGGTTTAGGTTCTTCTACTCCTAGTACTTGACAGATGTATGCTCGAAAGTTCATAGATCAGCCTTGTGTTCTACTAAGATCCCTCCAATTATAATTTCACCATCCAATCAATAATTATGTAAAAATAATTAAATAACAATTTAATTATTGTTTCCACATAATCTTGGATTAATAAAAAACCCCTTTTTAATGATCCCCCACCAACCATACTGATAAAATCGCTCATAGTGAAACTGCAATTATAATTAAAACTTCTATTAAGCATTTTGAAAACCCTAAATACTAATTGGAATACTTACAGGGCACAAGTGTCACCGTAGATGACTGACAAGGTCCCTTACACTCTCCCTTACACCCTTACACTCCCCCCTGACACTCTTGGCCATAGAGTGTTTCAAAAAATTAAGATTAGATTAAATTAGGATAAAAAAAAGTAGCCAAACACTTTATCTGGTAGAGACTATAATGCCAAAAATCAAATGTGGGGCTCCAGAATAAATAATCCATGTGGGAGGCAGCTTTTGAGAACTATGGTGGGTCATATAACTTAAATCTCAGTTCCACCGGTAAGCCAACTGATCTCAAAAAATAATCCCTGACTTACTACATTTTATTCTTTTTAAAGGTATACCAAACAACTACCTACAAATTGATTCAAATCTCGATCTCTCATCTGATCATTCCCCTGTTATTTTAAGTGTAGGAACCTCCATAATCTTATAAGAACACCCTCCTACTTTGTCAATAAGTTTACCAATTGGGACTACTTTTGAAATCTCATTTCTGAAAATGTTGATAATAATACTCCCATTCACTTTTTGATAGGTTACATTTTAGTTGCAACAATTAATAATAGCCAGCCAGGAAACCTGCATATTAACAATTATGATACACAAATAATTTATTTCTTGAATTTACAGAACCGGTTCCGGTACAGTACAGTACAGCCTTGCAAAGTTTTTACAACGTCAACGAGGCCCATTTGTAACTAACAACATGCATTTATTAATATTACCATATTTTACAGTTTCACCTTAAGCAGTATAAGACAAGCACCTAATTTATACATGTTTACATGCAGAAATTTCTAGCTATAATCCTCTCCTTTTTTATAATGTTATACAATTTTTTATACTTTTGGAAAGGTTATTTTAGCAAGTAGCTGCGATAAATGTTACAAAGAAATAACAATGTGTATACTTAAAAGAAGAACTACAGTATATATTTATTTAGGATACAAAGAACCAAATAACGTTTTAAATTGTAACTTCAAACTTTACAACCCCATTTTTGAAAAATTAATATAAATTAAACCAATCCAAAATTTGAAACAACTATTCCAAAATTGTAATATGAAAAATGATGTATTTTACCGTGTATTATTAAAAAAATATAGTAATATAGTATAATATATAGTATAGTATAATATAGTAAGTTTAATATACTATTATCATTGTGTACGGGGTAATGTAAAATTAGTGTAATCGTACTGTAGATTAAAATGTAATAATTGAGATTACATTTCTTCGTTTTTAATTTAAATTCAGTAATCTTTTTCCCCATCAGGTTGTTCGGATTACCCGGACGTTCGGATTACCGAACTCTGGTGAATTAATAAAAGTAGCCCTCATTTGTGAATACTATAATGAATTCAAAATGACTAACAAGCATATATAAATTTCAACGGATCTAATTCTGGACATCTATGCACCCCAAAATGAAAAAGTAACATAGTCCCTGGCTTATCTCTTCCTACGCTGCCAACGATAATAACTTATGGGGAAATTCGCTAAAATAGAAAACTAGCCTATATTAACATTTTTAGTTTCTTCAAGAAGGCCAGGAGTCCCTGAAGTAGATTTGAGTTTTGACAAAAGAGGTTAAGCAGGCCAGGCACTTGCCAATAATGATACAAAAGCCAACAGAACTGTTCTCCCATCAATTAGCATTTCATGTAACGTTTACCCTTCTCTATGCCACCGGTAATACTATAACTGATGGTTTTTTAGTATAAAAAATGTATTTGGAATAAACATCACACCATCTACACTTATATATATATATATATATATATATTGTTTGGAATAGCTAAGCAAAGGGTTGATTACTTAATGGCTTTATACAACTAAATTAACCAGAGTAGTTAAATTAAAATTAACTTTAAATAGTCCAGAAATTAAAAAAACAATTCAAGATTCAACAATTTCAGCATTGTAATTTTACAATTCAAATCAAAATATTATTAAGAGTTGAAGGTGATAAAAACAATCGATTTATAGCTTAACTTATATAATATAACCAAAATGCTAGTACAAGAATTGAAAATTATTTACATGAAAATCATTCTGTTAGGGCAATCAGGGCATTGACAACATTTCCACAGTGTTCCCTTAACGTGCGCTCTGCTAAACTTTGAGAAATCAGTGTTTCTTTTACCTGAAATAAAAATTATAAATAATAATAAGCATTCAAGTGAAAATACATATTATAAATCTAGATTAACTTTTCATACTGGTATTCCTTAAATTTTTTTAAAATTAATATGTCTAATAGTTATTAATAATAACGCTTAGTAATATATATAAAATGAGTTTACCTATTATCTGTATGATTAACATGGGAAAAGAGTATGCAGGTTAGCTGCCATTATAAACACATAAACTATGATTTTTAAACATAAATGGATGGATCTCAACCAATGAGAGAGCTCTCTCATTTCTATTTTCTCAAATGCTTGAAAACGTTTATATATTTATTAAACAAAAATTCGCATAACTTTTCATTTTTCATTTATTCTATCAAACCAGTTGAATAATTGTATTATGTCATTTGACACATTTCTACATACATCAAGATATATATATATATTTACAAATTTTAATGACTATTGTTTTTAGCCTCTGGGCACCTAAAAACAAAAAAATAACATGGTCCCATGCTTAAGTCTTGCCATGAAAGCTACGGTAATGGCTTCTATGGGAAATTCTCTAAAAGTAGCAACTATTTTTAGTTTTGATTTAAAATGTACTATAGACTACTAACAATTAAATCTACATCTTCTTTCTTTATGGTGACTTTGAGCAGTTCCTTTTCTTTGGCCATTTTTTCTGCAATCTCCTTGTTCCTTTGATCCCCGATGATTGTCATAGCCTATGAACAAACATCATAAAAAAATAATTTGTTGGGACTATTCACGATCATGAGTACAAACAATATTGACAACAATAAACACATTAAGTTAACACAATCTTTGACATCTAATTTTTATTGAAAAAAGTTTGTTTTTAGATAGGTCATAGGTTTGTAGTAATGTGAACCTGGACACTTCATGCCTTGGTTAATCATTTCTGCATTCTAAACAAGTTATTATCACTTTAACACTATTACCTTTTGAAATTGTGACCTATTTAAATAGGTATTTTAAGCCAAGTATGTGACTGAGAAATGTGTGCAAGATGATTGTGGCGCAATCTTACTATTTTCCTTCTCACTGACTAAGTCTCCACTGACTAAGGCTGACATGTTTCTTAGACAGGACCGTAAATTAATAGCCCAACAGCTGATGGCATCTAAGAAACCTAAAAATTTTTACATAAGAGCCAAACCACTTTTGCCTCTGAATTACGAGCTGGTCTAATTATTTAAGGATGGTCTTTGGAAATAAACATAGTATTCAATAGTGCAGATGTTAATCCATACCAGGAAATATCACATCCACCGACCACCGCTCCACCTCCATTCGTGACTTCCATGTAACTGGATTACATATATTTAAACTGGAATATTAGTTTTTTAAAGTTTCTAGTTGAAATTATTAAATTATGTTACAATATGCTCTTATCAAACTGTTCAACCAATACTACAAATATTTTAAATTTAAGCTTATTTTACACTTATTTCTCATTAATACTTGACTTAAAACACCTAATTGGGTTGGTTGCCATTTCAGTTAAGTGTCAAAAGTAAGGTAAAGTCTCTACTAGTAAATATTTTCAGTAGAACAACAGTTATTAATTAAGCAATTAACAGAGCCTTTAATTTTCATATTTTTGATTTTCATCTCCGCCTAGGACTAAATGACTAACATCATCCGCAAATAACCAAACTTAACTGTGGATATTGAGTCAGGAATATCATTGACATAAAGTAAAAATATGACAGGCCCTAGATTTGATCCTTGTGGAACTCGTGTGTTATTTTAGGAGGCAAACTTGATCTGTAATGACGTATAAGTATTTTTTTTCTCTAAGAAAAATTCCTTCAGGTACTTCTGAGAAATGACCAAGAGTGACCCAAAGTCACCCCACCAATCGGGGTGATATTTGTAGCAGTGCTTATTTCATTACAGATCAATACCACCTCAATACTGGAGTGACTTTGGGGCATATCCTGAAAGTGTAGAATTGGTTGTATTTTGAGTAATTTTTTGACCTTTTTTCCTGAAGAATGTTATTCCGATTTTGAGTTTAAAAAAGACTTATTGCGGACAAGGTTATTGGAGATGATAAAAAAATGTATGAGTGTAAGGCTTACATTGAAAAATGACTATTTCTCGCCGATCTGGATTTAATTTTGCAGTCTATTTAGTGCACTACAGTACTCTATGGAAAACACTATAACTACACACACCCTTTTACTGGGTCTATTGTACGTTACTTTACTATTAACATATTTTCATGATCATCTGACAGCTGCTGCTGATTTTACTGTACATTGTATTCGTGCTTGAAAGAAACCGGAAACAGTAGCCAGCCTCTTGGGGTTAAGTTTGGCTCAGGTAACAACTTCACCACATAGCCCTGGTAAACTAAACTACACTCAGAGTCATGCCTGGTAAAGTATGGCATGTTACCTTTAAATTTGTCCTGCCTTTTTGAAAATTTTACCACTACATTGCCTGCTTCATCAACGCTTACATCTTGCCCAATCCAACGTTTTTCATGGTTTTTCATTTTCCTTCTACAAGCACCCACACACTGAGTTCAAATTACCTTTAACTATATCAGTTAATTCTTCTTCATCCTTTTTTCTGCCTCAAGCTCATTAAGAAATTGAACTTCACTGAAATTGTACTTTAAGACCCTTAACTTAGACCATTTTCTGTTTAGTTGATCTATGACCAAAAGCCTCCACAGGTATAACCCAAAGCCACCCCACATTTTCCCAAAGTCACCCCACTTTTTAAAAGCTGATTTTATTCAGCTTCTGTAAGAGCTATGACTACCAAATGCGTGGAATTTCTATTCCATAATCATAACATCCGTAACAGTAACCATTCATCTAGTTTTTAAAAATTTTTCTGGAGACTTGTTATTTTGAAGGTCTACATTTTCAGGTAACAACGTTTATATTTTTATTTTTTTAAGAGTGGTAGTATTATCCAATTAATTATTAAACTATAATGTTTCCTAAAACTACATTTCTTAAGGGGTTTTTTAGTATAATTGTTATCTCTTCAATGAAACCCAATATTATTTTGAGAGAGGTTGAATCTTTTTTCTCGAAAACACCCAAAGTCACCCCAACCTAAAGTGACCCCACCTTACTGTAACTGGGAATAATGATAATAACATAATAATGATAATAATAAAAACATACCACAAGTAAATCATATGCACATTTTATCACAGCCTACTGATTTTATCCTTTGAAGCCATTAGTATAAAATGTTTTAAGAAATTGCCCTTGATAGCACAGCATGTTCATGGACTGCTTAAAAGAGTTATTTATGCATGGATGGTTGGCAGAACACTTTAAAGTCTAAATGAATATTTTGTCATAGATCCATGAATCATTAAGTTTTATTTATTTCATTAATTACAGCTCAGCAGTAGTGGCTTACTCTGTATAAATGATTTTAGTTTTGCATATGGAGTGTAGTTTTGTCGTTTAATAGGATTGTAAAATAATATCTGAC
The DNA here is from genome assembly GCA_023375725.1 of Nephotettix cincticeps. Lineage (NCBI taxonomy): Eukaryota > Metazoa > Arthropoda > Insecta > Hemiptera > Cicadellidae > Nephotettix > Nephotettix cincticeps. Next base: position 27,834,897 of record CM041785.1, read on the forward strand.
TGTATAAATTATTTTAACTAGGCCTTGGTTATTATTTTATTTAAAGTCATAGAAAAGGTTAATTATTAATTTATTTGTATGATTCATATAGGCCTACGTTCATTATTTTCATATGATTGACTGAGATTTTATTTAACTGCACCCAATCTAATGCATGTTGTATTTAATTATTTATTATCTGTTTGATCTTGACCTATTTACAAATTTATCCTTTGTGACTTGTTCGTTAGTTAGTGGAATCGTGACATGCCCAGGAAGGTATTTTAAGCCAAATATGAATTATAAATGAATGTAAGATGATTATGGCGTGATTTTGTAGTCTTGCCGGGCCTACAGACATCTTCCTTAGGCAGAACTTTTAATATAGCCCAACAAGCAATGGCATACCGGTATCTAAGGGACCTACAGTTTAACATGGAGTTTGAATCACTGCCTCTTAATTACGAAGTGGTTTAATTATGAAGAGGTGGTCTTTCCGGATTAACGAAGTATTCAATATTGCAGACGTAAATCCACACAAGAGAAAAATTCACCCATGGACACTTCTCAACTATCCACATTTGTGATCTCCAAGTAGCTGGATTACATGACGTGTCACGTTCCTTGATAGTATTATGGACAAGATCTATTGCATGTAATAATTGGTTATGGATCAATAGGCCTAAATATCTTATCTTTTATTAAGAGCTATTTTTTAAATATCATTGCAATGATTTTTTGGAGTCAAAACATACTAATGGTAAAGCTACAGAAAGAACCATGCATCAGAAAAGGTCAATGTCGTTGAGAATACAATAAAAATAAAATGTTTCCCTATAACATTGAGAGGTTATACTTTATAACCTAACCTAACTTGTATTTTATACTTACACCTTTAAATTCATCAGTAGATATTATTTCCTTTTCTTCCGCATAGTCAGTAATCTTTTCTAAATCTCCGGCAGTAGCGTTATCAAACCGGGCGGCTTTCTTCTGAGCAGCTTCATCGTTATTCTGATTTGCTTCGTCCGAATCTCCATTAGCTTCATGTTCGTCGTCTGCCATTTTCGACGCACTTCGATTTTGTCTGTCACACTCGCACACACAAACACTGGGCGGACGGCGGGGCGGGCGCACGCTACCGAGACGGAACGGAACAGCAAATCAGCAGTTAATAGCAGTGTAGCAGCTTTTCGACGAACAACAGGCAGTAAATAAGGAACTCGGAATGAATTATTACTACAGCATACGGAGTAAGTGTTGTTAGAGAGGAACGGATTATAACTTTACTATCCGTTCATTTATGGTGTTATTTTCGTCAAAATGTTCGAATTTGAGTTGAGTGTGGATCCGTTTCGGGGTCCCCTGAATTCAAAAAGTGGGTTTCGACGAGATGTATGTCCGTCCGTGTGTGTTTGGCTATCAACAGCCTACCCCGTTGGTCTGATTTAGATTAAATTTGGCATGTATGAATATACTCACCATATCTCCGGTTTTTTCCATTTTTATTTATAAGGGTACACCCTTAACAACCCTAAAAATGCAAAATTATGGTTTAAAATACCTTTCTTTCAATGGATCCTAGCCCTAGGGTAGTTTTTCGACTACAGCCGTTTCGTGTTTCTTGAACACATCATCAGGTCTTGATTATTGCCGTCAACTGTTTACATTACACTAAAGCACTAAAATGCTACTATTTACAATAACACTAAACTTCGAGAACAGCTATTTACAAGAAGGGCGCGCGGTGCGCGGCGGCGGGGATAGTTGAGTCGGGAACAATGAAACTAAAAATGCAAATTTCTCAAAGATGGCTATAACCATTGTTTATAAATAGAAGTTCTTCTATCATCTATGCTATAACGATTTGGATTAAAAATGTTATTAGATTAGTGCATAGAGTACAAAAAATATGACACCACTTGCTTGTCTCTAAATATATGGCTGTCAAAAGTTATAGACTTTTAAACGTGAATAATAATTTTTTTGAATTTAGTATTTTGAACCATTATTTGCCTACTACTTAGGGATCCAGAAAAAAGTTAAATTTACCAAGGTAAATACAGTACGTTGTCTGCGAGCACCCAATGTAAGAAGAAATATGCCTAATGAAGAATATTAAAAAAATCAATGTCTTTCTTATTTCCAAACCGTTTTCCATGAGACTTGGCATGCAGTTTAAGGCCACATCACCCCACTGAAGAGCTTGGTAATACCGGGTGGGAGGGGCATTGTCTACTCCAATAGAATTCTAACATGCATTTGATTTAACTTGGTTTCTCTTGTTGTTATTAACAGAAATTGGATAGTTACTTTTGAAACAATAAATTCTACTCATAATAATGATGTTCTGATGATACTCAGATAAACTTTAAAGAAAATGATAGTTTTATTAAAGATTGTCATTTTTAAATCTTACAGAAGAACTTGAGTCCACTGATACCGTTTATTTAAGTTAACTATCACCCCAAGGTTAAGTGAACTAATCATGTATCTCTGTTTCCAACTTTTTATTATTTACAGTTTCAAGAAATTTTTTTCGTTCTAGTTAATTAGTACTTTTAGCTCTTTTCTTAGATGTGTTGTGATCTTAGTAGAATAAATTACACATGTATTCAGAGTTGTTAGTTCAAAACTGTAAACGCAACACATAGGCATTTAAATTGCAATTAATATTAAAATAGTTTTTTCCATACTAGCATTTGAATCTTTATCATTAGCATATTATACCATATACATTCTTAATCAAATTTGTTTAACTGTCCATCCACTCCTAAGACCATTTTAACTGCAGAGCCATAAAAACTGTACAGCCCCAACTTGTTGTCCTCTCAACTCCCTTGGCCACTTACATTTTGCTCGAACCCTTCCATGGCCACTGACATTTGCCTTGATTTTTTTAAATTATTTCCGATACATAATCAGATCATTTATTAATTTTAGCCAACTGTATAATAATTGTTCATCAATTTTGTATCAGTTTTAATTTTTAGAATATCAGTACAACCTTTCAAATGTGTATTTAAAGATAACATCTTCTGTTGGTTAAGTGATAGAAACAGATAATCCTTACCTACAGCTGATATGAAAAATGGGACATCACAAAATACTCAAGTGGGAAACAGGAAACACAAAATCTTGATATTCATTCCTGTTCAGGTTTGCTCTCATTTCTGTTCTGGTCAATGGGGTAGTTCCTCATGCAAGCAGAAGCTCAGTTAGTTTGCTCTTTAAATGCAATCCTTTTTTATACTGTTGTGTTTGGATTAGTGGTATTTTGCTATACTGTTAAATGTTTTAATTATTTGTAATAATTTTGTTTTTAATATGAATGATCTCAGGTCGGACGAAATAAGATCCTAAAAGATAGTAATAAGATATAATACAATTTTTAAATAATAAGATATAGGATTTTTAGTAATTTTTTCATTTTATAAATTAAAAAAAAATATTGATAAAAAATGTTTTTTAAAGTCATTTTATTACTCTCTCATAAATACAGGTAAACTATAAAAAGCTGTTTAAGAAAAGTAAAAATAGATTGATTGAAGAGTAAAAATAGATAACTGTAAATTTAAAAAGAAAATTTTTATATTTGAAACACCATTTAGTACAGCAAACATAACATCTGCATTTTATTGACCACAACACATTATCAAACAATCAAAACATTACATAAGCTAAACCCAGAGGTCAGTGATTAGTATATATGCACCCCCCCCTGCTAAAACTAACAACATTTTTGAAAATGGAAATTTATTACTTTTCCTCCTCTTTCAAAAGTAAGGAGATTCAGATGTCTTAAAATCCTTTTATTTTTCCTACTCATCCATTTTTCGAGAACACACAATATCTCAACAATATCTACACACCACCTGCAATAATCCTTAAGTGAGATATGCTTGTAGTCAGCTTACTTAATGCCATGGTATTCATGGAAGTGCGGAGAAAGAGCTTTTGCTAATGTACAGAAAATTATTTTGTCTTTAATAATAAAATATATGAGAACAAACTGTATAGACCTTTCCTCATTGTGAATTAAACCCAAATTTGAATACTAACAGTAGAGAGATGAGAAAGACATTTTCAAAACTGTAATGATCTATAGTTATTGTTCAGAGTTAGTATATAGTGTTTAGTGTAACAATGCAAACTTGAACAGTAATACTGTATTACTAATCTAATGCTGAGAATCATCCGTAATAACTTTTTGATATGTAGATCACATACATCTATTGTCTTTGAGCGCGGGCGAAGTATGGGTATAAAGCCTGTCACCCTCTTAAAAAGCAACTTTCAAATTAACTTTTAAATCTAAATCTATTAACAAAGAGTGTCCTGAGAGAGTCTAATGTCACATAGATTCTGTGATATCATTAATATAGTCTCCACCTTGTCCTTACCCTTTGCACTTCATTATTAATCAAAGGTAAATAATGCAATGTGCGTTATCATTTACTCTCCTAATGACATCCTAGTGGCTAATGACAAATACAAACCACAAAAATATGAAATTATGGTTTAAAATACCTTTCTGTCAATGAATCCTGGTGTAGTTTTTTGACTACGGCCATTTCGTGTTCCTTGAACACATCTCCAGTCCCGACTCAATTACCCCCTGCCGCGCACCGAGTGCCCTTCTTGTAAATAGCTGTTCTGGATGTGTGGTGTTATTGTAAATAGTAGTGTTTTAGTGCAATGTAAACAGTTGATGGCAATACTCCAAGACCTGAAGGTGTGATGTGTTCAAGCAAAACGAAACGGCCATAGTCAAAAAACTACACCAGGATCCATTGATAGAAAGGTATTTTAAACCATAATTTTGTTCTTCTAAGATCCAGAGGCTATCCACAATGAAAAAACATAAAAATATGGTTTCTTCATTCATATTTCTAACATGTTTTTGTAAGAAAAATTAAAATCCACAGCAAGTATTGATAAAACTTCTATATTTGTTATTGGAATTAAATACTTTTTAATTTGATTTGTATATTTAGGTAGTTTCAGAAGTTGTAAAAGTGATTTGAACAATACATAACCTAAGGATTGGATCAATTACCAAAAAAGTTCACTATTTCCCCTTAAAATTAACATTGGAAAATATTTTATTTGCCAGTTGTAGGGCAGCTGTGTAGAGAAAACAAAATATGTTATGGGCCCAATGTTCTCTAACACACTCCAATGCAAAATAGCTATAGACCTACAATTATTGATAGAATTGGGTGTACACCTGACTTGGTTTGAAGAGTTTTATTTGTTGCAAAATGTTAAAGTCAATTGATAGTTTAAAAAGAAGTGATCAATTACAGCTAATAGACCTTCATTATTTGCACTGTGAAATGTTATGTTTATTGAACCATTGGCCTAATATGTGTCCATACAGACATTATTTAAAACTAAGATAATAACTATCAAATTATTTTTGATATAATTTGATGGTTGTTATATTAAACACACATGGAGTTGATCATCAGCAAGAGCATAAGGCCATACTGTACATGAAAATTAATTATATAAAATTACGAGCAAGTGTATTTCCCAGAAGTTCAACTCAATTGAAATTATATTCTTTAACATTAACCAATTGGCTACGATAGACGGGCACTGCCCGTCACGGGATGGCGGTGCGTAACTAAGGATGACAGGTGGTTTCTGTCATCAATGTAACTATTGATTTATTCTTGTACTTAGCGGTATTTGACTCTCGATTGATATATTCAAAATATTGCATCGCTATATTTTGACTCTCGATTGTTTTTACATCTTTCTTTGTTTTCGAGTTTCCGGTTTGTTTGTTTACAGTATGCATTGTTTACAGTCGTACAGTATGCAGTTTGAAAACAATGGCCATTTCACAACAATACATTCCTTGTTTCTGAGGATTATTCTGATTTTTTTTAGACAGATTTTATGTGAAAGTAGTAATTCGGAAAGTAAATATAGTGATGAGGAGTGTTTCTAGCTGTGAAAGTGACGTAGAATATCCTAAAAGTCGGCCTAACCTTCAACAGTCAAACTAGATATCGAGTGATAACAGTTACAGAACAAAAAAGTTTTTTAGGCCTATATAGTGTAAATAGGCAGTGTAAAATTTAAATTTAAATAAATTAATTTAAATATGTGTAGTACCAAATTGGAAAACATTCAGCTGGATATATGGGGAGTAAATATTCATTTTCTGTGTGTTTATTGAGTATTAAGCATACACCCTGATAAATGCTCATATAATTCAGTACCGGCATGCTTCAAAAGTGTACATTTATTCAGTAGCCAATGGGTTAACAAAGCTATAATAATATTATCAAAATCATCATACTCATACTTCAATCATATTCAGGTTAAAATGTCTTAAAATCTTTCAGTGTATTTTGGGCCCTTTTCTTAAGTAATGTAATGATGGTAGTAATTACATTTTAGTGTACACGATAGTTGTTGGCAAATTGCATGACACGCATGCAACTCTCGGGAAAATGGTCTTATCAAAATTAAATGAGTTGAGGCTTTTACTTATATGTTAGGCTTTTTTGAAGACCAGGCACATTGGTCAATCCAAAGGAGGTTATAGAGTGGGGGAGTTCTGTACTCTGAAATTGGGTTTCATGATTTTTTTCATATAATTTGTTTAAAAACTACAGGTTAAAAAAACTATTACCATAGCATATTTAGAATATTCTATGGTAATTTAACAATTTAATCAAAGTAATAAACATGTTAATAGCACCAATGGAATGATTAAAAAATTCAAACAATTTAGTAATTTGGATATTTGCTCAATGTCGAATGGTTACTAAGATATACAGGGCTAGTCAAAAGTGCCCCTGAGGATGCAGGTATGCCGCGACAGGTGCATTATATTATGTGACTGGTGGCCAACAGAGCCGGGCAAGTCCTCTAGCTACTTCTATCAATAAACACCATATCATCATTATTATCATTTAATAACAATAATACTCCATATTAATAATACTATGACAAAATACTGCACTCAATTAACACATTTTTTCTAAGGTTAAACTATTAACTTGCGCAGTAATTAAAATGAGCTTATTAAAATAATACAGCGTAAAAATATTTAAATCCTTGTTAGGATAACATTGATTCTGATTCTAACTTATAGACATAATAAATAGGATAAATCAAAAATATACTTGAGTATCGGAATAAGCTGTCACTCTGCCAATGATGTTCTGACATTATCTTTTATTCCTTGATTTGACATTATTTTAGACATTTAAATATAAGCGATGATTGGTTGGATACATACACACAACTTACTCACTCTTACTTAATCACTCTCCACTCTTGGTAACACATCCCTTTTTTTAATAAAAATTCACTTCTTCACTCTGATCATGATAAAAAATGATTTACAAAAATATGAAAATATCTTACAAAATATATATTTACTAGCTAAAAAGGCAAAATTTACAATTAAGATACATTTTTACATCACAAAAATAATTGATAATTACACTAATGTAGCAACAAGACCAAAAAAGACTCACTCACGTTACAACAAAACAAAATAGGATTTTTTGTACACTACTTTTCTACTCCGAATCATATTACTATTTATCAGTTAACTTTCTCAAAGGAGGACGGAAACTCCTTTTAACACTGGTAGGAGTGGAAGCAGGCAGCACGGTAATAGGAGGCGGTTCTCCATATCTCTCCAACATTTCCAATCTCCGGATGGTTGGGGTGTCTGTATTTCCATTTACACTTAAGTTGGTGTCTCTAAAGAGTTTATCATTGCCATTTCCACTACATCCAACCAAACAGGTAGGTTCGGTCGTTCTTCCCAATGGGGTAGAATCCAGTTGCAACCCACCACTGTTTCGTTGAGCAACAAGAGATTGTATTCTTTCCTGACAGTTTTCAAGATATTTTGCTAAATCCTGAAAAAAACAATCAAAAATGATCGATTACTACAATACTGGACATTACTTGTATTTTATTTGTACTACATATTTTGTTTTTATTATAGTTTCATCATTATTGTTTTATTTTGTAAGGCAAGGATTTGAAACACTTCCTAAGTTTGTTTTTTTGTCTCAACAACTTTTACACAACTAAACTTGATTTCACGGACTAAGGTATTCTCTACTAACATTGTAACAATTCACCCACTGCATCATGGTTTTTGCAAGAGGCCAGGTTAGCCTGTTCTGCTATGCCCTGGGACAAGGCACCACTTGGGATGTATCGTTTGCCAACACCCACCACGGATAGCCGCTAGCGACTTCCGCCGCATCGTTATCTAGTAACCGACCCTGATGGCTTTCGATACCCCTCGACTAGCATTCTCACCACCTGCACCCCCCAGTTTACCGGTTACGAGAACCCGCTATCCGCCCGAGGGCAGCCTAGACACAAACTTTCCATCGGCAAACCTCACTCTGGAAGGGAACAGGGGCTCAACCAGTGCATTTCTGCAACAACCACTGCCACTGCTAGTAGAAATTGAGAGATCAGAGTAGCTGTTTTGATGTAGGCTATTTGCCAGTTACAGGGTTTGGGTATAACTACACTTCGCCAATCTAGCCTAGAGCCCTTGGATGGCGCTCCAAACATTACCTTGGCTTGCAGCTGAAGGCGCAGCTGTGCGAGTGCCTCCTGCAGGTGACTCTGCCGCGGGTGCTGACTGAAAGTGGACATCTCCGTAACATAAGCGGACGGCAACTTCCACGAGACCACATTACTCCTCCAGTGAAGGTTACTCACAGCCACAAGTGCTCCAGGTGTCAGAGTGTTGGCGTAGCCTGTGGTCTGCGACAAGTATCAAAATTTTCTATGAGAAGTAAGTTTGTCTACATACCCCTGTAGACAGACTTACTTCTCCGTGGATAAAAAGTTAAAACTTCACAACAGAAAAATCTGTGAATGATTACAGATGTAATAATTAATCAAACAAACAGTACACAAAATTATATTAGTAAATGTATACACTTTGATGCCCCATGAATATATAGAAAAATATAACAACAATCCTTCTACAAATCTTCTTTATGCTAGTGTTATCATAATGAGGTTTAACAATTTGATAAGAGAGTATATTTATGAAACTTTACCTTCAAATCTGTCCAAAATGAAATGCCTAACAAATTGTTGCTGGAATCAGCCAAGTAGACAAGGCTTGAAGACTTATCAAATTCTGACGATTGGACCACTAAACCAACAACATCTACTTCTGAAAACTGTGGTTTGAACTCTGAATTTTGCAATTCTGAGAGGGCTGTTATTCTTCGAGCAATGGAACAATGTTTCTGTAGACTATACTTCGTTTGTTTTCCAGCAGTTAACTGTAGATCTCCAAATCTAAAATAAAACATTGTAGGCCTAATGTTAACAATATTCATGGTATTTGCAACAGATTTGTATTTAATTTGCAAGATTTAATTTACAGATTTAATTCACAGAGTTAATTTAAATTATTTTTAGAAAGTATGCCACTTTTTAGGCTGTTAATACTTTGATTGGACATAGATATCTTAATCTGAATTTAGAAATTAGTAATAAATGTAAAGTATAAAAAATTACATACTGGTATTAGATTAGATTACCCTTAGTGACCTACCAAGGTAGGATTTAGGTCAAGTATGAATGAGCAATGAGTGGAAGATGATTATGGCGCTGTATTCGTTCATATTCCTATGTTATGTTTATTCTATCATTCATGACATTACTTGTATTACAAGTATATTTTGTTTTAATACAAGTTTATGATCCTAAAAGAATGTGTTTCAGTTTGGTGAAGTAGTTCTGAAAACAACATACCTCGAGAATCCTGAGGCTGAAATGTTGAAGAAAGTCAAACAATTTCCCTCAGATACACAACTGACAATGTCATCAGATGGGTTCCATATAGTCAGGAGAGCTGAGCAGCTGTCATCTTCATCGACCAGTCTTACCTGTTTGCAATAGACAAGTAGTTGATTCCTCCTTATAAATGGTATCGGCACATTGCACTTTTGAAAAAATAATTAAAAGTGATAAATAGTTAAAAAGAAGACAGTGCATTTTAGTTCCCAGCCTCAAGGGATTGACAAAGTTCCAAAAACATCCAGCGAAAATAATTACACTTAATTCTATTTTGACTTTTCAATGTTATGAATGACAGTCAGATATTATGAACAGTCAGTTAGCAAGTGTAGTATTCCATAATAGTACCTGGTGACTGAGCTTTGCTCGTATAGAATAAGACATGTATTATATGTATATGTATTATATTATATATGTATTACATGTAAGTTAAAACAATTAAAAAAAGTTAAAAAATTAAAACACATTTATTACTCAATGAAAACATTTATGTGGTTTAAATAAAACCGATTTAATACACCATAATTAATATAGCACTGATCAAAAAGTATCACCCCTGACGGGGATGGAACTCACGACCTTCAGTTCATAAGGCCAATATGCTACTACAGGGCTGTGGCGTCTGCCAAATGATCGAGGCTGTTTAAGGTCTTTTAGCCAACCTCTATTGTTTTAGCTGATCTTTTACTGTATTATCCATACAGTTATTATTAGCCTGAGATCAACTGATTTTGTTAGAAACGGAATGAGGATTGAAAAGCAAAAGAGAAATTTAATTTACACCAATTAATTGGTTTGTTACAGTGGCTTCAAGCAATACAATGAATACGTTTCCCATCAATACGCAGAAGATTTTGGAAATACTTTTTTCTGCTTTTATTTCGCAGTTATGTTACCCTTGATTTTTTACAAATTGTTTAGTAACCTGATAATTTTGCATTTATTACATATATAAAATAAATATTTATGAAAAATGTCTATTCACATATTGTTCCCTGCCGTCTTCAATCAAGAACTGTCAAACGGCTATAAACAGATGTTTTGGTTTGTATTATTTACATTTGATTCTCCATAAGCGTAATGTTAAATTTTTAGATTTTAAACTTAATATTACAAGAAAACCAGAATTGTTCTGGTCATTAGACCTATCTAGAACTTATTTTCTACTCAAAAATTAGTTATTTCCAAAATTTATAGAAATTCCTTAGAGCCGTTTTCGAGATCCGTGTGCAATCCGTGATCCGTGTTTGTATATATATATATATATACATATACAAACCTTGCTCGTATTATAGTCTTGGATAGAAAAATGTTTTATTCTGCTAATACATGATACAAATTCAAATTATAGAAAAAAATATGTACACGTATACATGATAAATATCAAAACTAATGAAGAATTTCCACATAGAAAACGCTCATGTGTAGAAATGAATCTTTATTAGATGATTAGAAAAAAAGATACATTAAAAAGAATTCCCTCAAAAAACCCCTGTCGCAGCAGACCTGCATACTCAGCGAATTTCCACCTCAATAACATGGCAATAATAATACAAGTGTATAACAAGAATTATCAATCAATACCTGTTGATAAACTACAGAACTGTACTTGCCGATTCTTCATAACATTAACATGGGAAAGAGTATGCAGGTTTACTGCTTTGAGGAACACTGAAAGTAGGCAGTTTTACCATAAACAATTTTTATAGTTTATGGGGTACTAAAAAGAAATGTAATTATATATAATAATATAATTTTACTCGTAGTCTAAATTAAACAGTCCATTTTAATTTATCGTCATTTAAAATATGTAACAATACTTTTGATATTTTTAGTTTCTATGGTTTCCTTTAGTTTGAATCCAAGTTAATGGATTTGCAGATCTCAATCTTCAACTTCCAGCATAATCTTCCTGACCAAGTCTCTTCAGGTATGTTATATTTTAAAATGATTATTGTACGCATAAATTTCGTGACTTTGGCCATTTATTAACTAAGTATAAATTATATTTTTCTACATATATTTCCAAGGTTTACTCTAGGCTTAGAATTCTCTAACTCGAAACAAACACAGAATATACAATGAAAGTCACTGATTATGTAAGAGCTCAATGACTTGATCAACACCTGATAACCCTTTTCCCGATCCTTCGATACTGAAATGAATTTCTCATATTGAATATGCATAGGATTTGTTTAAACTGGGGCTTATGTGTTGTCTTAGTTTGTACAAGTTGCAATCTATTTCTAGGCACGTTGGTCATATACCTGTACACTCGTTTAGGTTTAATTTTATTTGCATATTTATTTTATTTGACGTATCACCACTGTAAATAAAAATAACATGGGTTATTCTTACGTTGCTTTACGTATATAGTAAGTACTTTATATTATTATTCTCCAGAATCTGAAAAACCTTAAATTTAAACCAACCAATAATACAACATAATACAGAACTGCCGGCAACAACTATGGAAACTATGGCGGAGCCTCCAGTGAGTGAAGCGTGTACTTTATATATTGTCGTTTGGAATATATGAAATGAATTTATGAAACTAGGGTATATTTATTTTAAAAGACCTTTAAGGACCTACATACAGAAGAACATGAGCTAAGAAGTATAAGATTGAAGTTAATATGATAGCTATGAATATGAAAAATATTTTTCATTATACATACAATAGATTGTAGACGTACTACATTTAATTTATTTTTTGCTTATTTATAGAGTATATTAAATTTTTCAAGCAATAATTAGTAATTTGTAATTTTATTTAATACTTACGATTAATTTACAATAAAAATCTTTTTTTGTAAAAAAAAATGAATATAATGATTTCTACAAAATGAACCAATATTGAACATATAAAATTTGACAGTTAATTATTTTAATATTATTTATTTACACTCAAGATTTTACCCTGTGATGATGCTACACTAAGTAGTGAAATGTACATTGGTGGAAAAAAGAATATTTAGACCTACAGTAAAGGTAAATAAATTTTACTATAAATAAAAATCTAGTATATATTTAATGTTGTAAATACAGTATTGTTCTTTTTCAAATTGTATTTCTGGTTTATAATCACTTTGTATCTAAACTGGTCAAAACTAAACAACACCAGTACATTTGAAATATATCATAATCCACAGTTTCAGATTCGTTAGTGGGTTCATTTGAATCAATAAAATTTCATAATTACCTTGAGCATTCGTGTGACATTTCGAGGAGGAACTTTTTTGTTTAATTCTTCAACAAGTCTATCTTGAAGTTGCTGCTGCGTTTTCTTTGTTTCTTCTTCTTTTAATTGACGGATCTCATTAATCTGTTCTTTAGTTAAAATGTCCTAAAATTTAAAAATGCAATAATAAAATTTACATTTCTGTTGAAGACTAGTCAAGCCAGTAGTGAACAAAACAAGTTACTGCATTGGTATTTGCTTTTAATTTAAAGTTATTTACTAATATAAAATAGTAATTTAGTGTGCAAATGCATTGTGTTCATTTGTACAAAATACGATAAAATGTTTTTGGTTTGAATTTATTGATGATGGTTTACATGTGTGTTAAAAAGCACACAAGACATTATGGAAGTAACCATTACTTATTTTATTAGTTAAGTCTTACAAAATGCAAGTAATAATCTCTGAACAGTTACTAGATGTTATAAAAACTAAATTCACAGTAAAAGTGAAGGATTTACAATGAAATGTAATCTTTTTCAAGCAAGGATGGTTAATCCGGCTAACGAAAAGAGGATCTACTTGATAATATTCAAACCTGTAAAAAACTGATGTCTTCCACACCGTCTAAGAGAGAGTACAGTTGTTTGGTATTAGTAGCAGTTTTTACTGCAGTTCTGATATTGGGGTTCTTGTTGGTGGACTTGGACTTGTCCAGGTCCTGCTGTAGCTTAGCGTAGATAGTTTCTGCACACTGCTGACGCTTGGTCTGGTGCTCGTCTGCGGCCGCTTGCTCAGCACGGACCCCGCGGATCACTAGACAACATCATCAATACAATCATGTTATTAACATGGTTCCAGACAATTACTACACAGCTAACGAGTAAGTTATGAAATATTTTGTTATTATGATGTTTAAAGCTGAATTTATATTATGTATTTATGCGCTCAGTTTATGTTTGTGCAGGCATACTATGCTGGTTTTCAAATTGAGTCATACCCATTTCAGCCATTCAAATAGAGGTAAAATAAACATTTAAATTCAAGCATGAGCAAACATTAAATATAAACAAATTGAGTTACATATAACATATAAAAAACTACAAATTAAAAAAAATGAAATCATCATTTAAGAAAAAAAACTATTCACAACTAAAGTGATTTCTGAAAAATAAAAGAGCTGCCTACTATTGACCTGACATTTGAATTTAGTTTGTGAGAACACGTGACACTTGACACAAGTGAACAAACTATAATCTTAATGCAACTTATTAGAAAAATGCTAAACATCATTTTGCTATTTCTACATTGGAATATTGCATGATTTTATTTTAAGCAATACATATGACAAAACTTAAATTCACATTTTTTTCATTAGTGGAAGTGGCGTCTAGTACAGTACCTGTTCTTCCGTTGACTTTCTCAAGAAACAGGATCGGGTAGGTGCGAGCCACAAAGGCTGTCAGGGCAGGCAGTGCTCCCCCTCTACCCAGGACAGTGTTCAGTCTCGTTGGCCAAGGGCTTTTGCTGTGGAAGCCTAGTCGAGTATACCACCGAGCTCGACGGCAACTGTTGGTGGATATACGCAGTCGAACGTTTGCCGGTGTCTGTGCCAAAGGAAATTGGTCTTACAAAGAGTAACTTATACCAGAGATCACTTAACTATTGTGTCACAGATGTTACCCTATAGCACAGTGCTATTGAAGCTTAAGTTTGACAGGTCCTTCTGAAGTCATCTTAAACTCTAAAACAAGCACAGTCAGGGCAACATTTTTATGGGATTTATGATATTTTTGTGTAAAACAAGATATTTGGCCACGAAAAAACAACTGGAACAGGTCTCTAGGCTGGGATTGTAGCTGCAGTTAAGGCCAAAAATGCTGATTATTTTTAAGCAGGTTATTTTTAATTTTCATTGTAAAATTCTTAAACAGAGGATATTTTATTTCTAGGTTAGTTTGAAAGAAAGGTTTTATTGAGTAGTTGTATTTAGTGTATTTTAATTTTATAGAAAACATTATAAAAAATAGTTAAATTTAATTTTGGTTTATTTTTTACAAATGTTTTTAGTGCTACAAGTTTTTAAGAATAATTTTTAGCTTAGACCAAACATATTCTATATTACTAGTAAGTAATGAAGAAAGAATACAGTAAGGTACAAAGTCTTGGCCTTTATTTGCTTAATATCATCCAACTCAGTCAAAATTGAATCATCAAAAAAGTGAGTTTGTAATTTATTCCCTATATTGTAATGTGAAAACTAATAGAAATCTGCTGGATTGAAAAGCTGTAGCATGTTGTATGAATTTGTGTTCTAACCTACTTTGTTTCTTAATAATAAAACACCTGGCCTTACAACATCATTAAATGACCAAAGTAGCTTATAACAATACTTTGGGCATTTTTTTTGCATTGTACAAGCTTTAAAGGAAAGTACCGTAAGAACTTTCATTCTTGCACTAACCTTTCCCTTTTTTGCTAGGGGAAAATTTATTTTTATTTGAAGTAGAGTATATCTAACTGTGTCCTATTGTGACAATATTTTGACATTTCTGAAGTATTCAGAATTGACTAGACTGACAAAGGCCAGCTATAATCACTGCTGTAATTATATGATGGACCAGAAGGACACCATCACTATTTAAAAGTGTCTTGAGTTGGACCATAAAGTATGATTTGTGGTTAGTGATGAAGTATTTGTTAGAACTGAAATAAACAAACAGAAGAAGTTGAAGGAGTGAAACCACCAGTCATGCCCGCCCTTGTATGACTAACCTCAAGCGGGTGACAGCCTGCATCATTGTTGATCAGATCTGCACCTGTTATCATCAGTTTGGTTCCGACTTTGACCTTCTTACTTCTAATCAACGCCTCCATCTCATAGTCGATACTTGCTTTAACACTGTACCAACTGTCACTCAACTCTATTTCTTGTCTTCCCATTTGTTTCTCATTATCAGATTGATTCTCAGCCTAAAAGAATGTAATTCGGTTAAATTATAAATTATGGGTTGCAAAAACATAGTATTTTTAATAGTGCTAATCATCCAATATTACTAGTTACTAGATTTCATGGCATTGTCAAATACAATGGTAAAATTGTAAAAACTAATTGAACATTGTCTTTGACATGAAATGAAATTTGTACACTTGTACCACACATAAAACCGTGAAAACAGGGACACAAATAAATACAAATTGGCCATCCAACTAATTAAAAACATACTAATGGGTGCCAAAATCACACATAACCACCACTCAAGGTAAGTCACTGAAGTGCCCCACAACCTGAATGTTGCCACACGGCTATATAGCTTATTGCGCATCCTCTTTTACAGAACATCACTCAGTCAAATTCCAGGTCCTTGATGAACCCCATGATTCTCCTGACCTTGTTGTCCTGTCTGTGGTTCTTAGATAGGGCTGTTAATAATAGCTCAACTGCCAATGACATCTGAGGGATCTAAACTTTAACATAGGATCCAACCACAATTTTTGTCACTTACATGAAAAATATCAGCCACATACAACACCATAGTTTTTGCTGCAGTCTCATCCCGTTCTAGAATCTTCCTCAACGCCGGTCTCTGGTTTCTATCAATCTCTCTGTCATATCTGTATTTTAATTGAAGCATCAAGCTGTTTGGAGTCAAATATCTAAAAAATATATACTGATAGTTTATTTACATAACCTAAAATATGTTATTAATACTAGAAGTTTTTGTAAACATTATTTTTCCTTTATTTTTGACACTTACAGAATTAATGGTGCATAAGTGGCATCAACATCAATCCAAAGAATTTAATGCAGAGGGCATTTACAAATGGACAGGACGGGTGTATAAATGTTGTAAAGGACTATTCAGATTTCTTTATTCATTTTGTACAATCAGGCTGGTTGGATTAGCCCCCCAGTGCCTAAAAATTCATAAGACAAAATAATACAAGTTAATATAAATTGATTCTCAAAGGATGTACAGTAGAGCATCGATTATCCGGACACCTGGGAGTGAAATAATAATATTGAAAATATGTACGAGGAGTTAATGTTTTAAATTTCCCACACGGTACGTTCCTTACAGTGCGTTCCCTGCTTATTGTTTCAAGCCTAAGCCAATAGGAGCGCTTTATGCAGTTCTTTATGCAGGCTTTAGCCACTGAGCGTGTGTCATCTTTCACGTCCGTCAAAGTGGCTGGAGCGTCAAGCTAAATGTGACACAATTCAGCTCTTGTCATTAAAATGTCTAAGAGATTTAACCGCAAAAACCGTGTCAGTGGTCTCAAGCAGAAACCAATATCTGATTTATTTTGTCAGAATGCTTAATCTTGTAGTCCTTGTGCAGTACTGTACAGCTATAATTTACATAATGAAAGTTTTGTGTAAAATTTAATGGGTTTTAATTGCTTCCTCTGGTTGGTAATACTGTGCTGTTTTCTGCTATTGGCTGATTTGTGCTGCTGTCTGTCGGTGAATCGAGCTAGTCTACCTAACCTAATCTGTATTTCAATCGGTTAATTGTTCCGCCGCAATCAAGGTACAGTACGATATTTTTATGAAAAAAGGATTTGAGTACAAATTGAATTACACAACACAGTGTGTATTTTAACTACAATGTGAATGAATGATATGAAGTGTATACAAATCATATTACATTACTACTTAACTCTGAGGGTCTAAATTAAAAGTAATAATTACGTCTCCACTTTTGAACTAGGTAAAATTAAGTTTAAATCGGTAATCCGGATTATCAGTTATCCGGACACTGTCATGCATCAATTAGTCCGGATAATCAATGCTCTATTGTATTATCAAACACATAATCCCCTTACAATCAATACAGTTACTGATTTACTAATTACCAATTTACTTTTAATATACTTTAATTTTCCACCAATTGCGTTAGCTCGTCTAAAATGTAAATTGACTATGCCAATAAATGTGTTTTTAATTTGTTTCTAAATTTTTTGTCAGTTTATTATTTTTTACTATATTATTGTTGTAAAGTAACCAAACTTTTGTAATGATTGAATACATATTTTTTGAGTTGTAGTAATTTGTCTCATCTCTTCCAGAACTTCTCCTTTCTTTCGTTACTTCTTGAATAACCCTAGTAATTCTCTGCCTTGTTGAATACATAAAGCTATAATTTTACATTTTTGATTTATTACAAATAAAAATTGAGGAAGTACCTACACTCATGTATCATTACTGATCCCCTTAAAATTTACAAACAGTTAAAAAAATACACTGATCAATATTTACTGTAATAATTTGCTGGGAGGGGTTTAGTACATATTAAGTCGGGGTCAAAGAAGCTTTAAATTGTGTCACATATCATATTTATCATTTATAACATCAAATCATCATTTTTGCCTTTTTATGATAAGTACCTGGTGACCGAGCTTTGCTTGGATAGAATAAGACACGTATTATACAAATTAATTAGAAAAATTAAAACACATCTATTACTCAATGAAAACATTTATGTGGTTGAAATAAAACCGATGTAATACACCATAATAAATATAGCACTGATCAAAAAGTATCGCCCCTGGTGGGTATGGAACTCGCGGCCTATAGTTCTTGATGCCGACACGCTACAACTCGGCTACGACGTTAATCAATTGAGCGATGCCGTTTAACGTCTTTTAGCCAAAGCCGATCATTTACTGTTTAATTATTCATACAGTTATTATTAGCCTGTGATCAACTGATTTTGTTATAAACGGAATGAAGATTGAAAAGCAAAAGAATTTACACCAATTTAGTTTGTTACAAGTGGCTTCAAGCAATACAACGAATACGTTTTCTATCAAAACACGGAAGATTTTGGAAATAATTTTTTCTGCTTTTATTTCGTACAGCTATGTTATCCTTTAGTTTTTACAAATTATTTAGTAACCTGATAATTTTGCATTTATTTAATTCATAAAATAAATATTAATGCATAACCTCTATATTGTTCCCCGCAGTCTTCAATCAAGAACTGTCAAACGGTTATAAACAGCTGTTTTGGTTTGTATTGTTTACATTTTATTCTCCATAAGCGTAATGTTAAATTTTTAGATTTTAAACTTAATATTACAAGAAAACACGAATTTTCCTGGACATTAGACCTATCTAGAACTTATTTTCTACTCGGAAATTAGTTATTTCCAAAATTTAAAGAAATTCCTCGGCGCCGTTTTCGAGATCCGTGTGCAAATATATATATATATATATATATACAAACCTTGCTCGTATTATAGTATTGGATTATAACCCTGAAAATGGTCAAAATGGGGTTTTGGTGTACAGTATTCATTTGAATAACATATCATGAGGCATGGGAGTAGGATGTTAGGCTGGTGGTCTGTTAGGCCCCACAGAAAACCCTGCTTTGCAGTAAGATACTGTATAAAATTGCTAACAAATAGAAAACAAGTGTTGCAGAAGGTAAGGATATTTTTTTTGTAAATAAAATAAACAATTGGATAATAGATGATTAATTTTACTCATGCTAATATGTCCGCTTTCAAAAACTTGAGTAAGGCATTTAAGTTGAAATAATAACCACTATTTTGTTAATTACAACAGAATATTTCATCTATAATATCAGCAACATAACGTTACATACTAGCATTAGCACCATTAATCCAAATTCATTAATCACCTATCAACTCATGTTTACTCCACATTTATGAAAGAATAATTTTTTTCTAAAATAAAATAAGATTATTTTAAATCTTGTTTTAAAATAGTTCTGCCAGAACAGTGGGCAGGTGTACACTTTTATTTTTCTTGGATGCCAGACACTTTTCTTCAGTTTTAGACTATCATCAAATGAAATGAATACTTACCGACCCCCTAACTCACGGGGAAACATTTTTTCCATGGCGCTCATTTTTAGAACAATCCATTTAAAGTGATTTTCAATCCATTCTGCAGATATGAGAGATGGATCTACGGATGGACTAGCCAAGAATGCTCTTGCAATTTCCTTCACTCCAGCTTTCCCTTCTCCATCTAGGATTAAAAGGGCTCCATCTCCAATTGGGATACCATTTATGTTGGACGATACAATTTCTTTACTGAAATACATAATTTTTAATCATAAATACATTATATTTAATTATGAATACATACCACCAATGAATACTTTCAATAATGGTTGATTTTAAGTTTAGGTTGTAATAATGGTTGTAAATTCTCTTCAGTTTAAACAAGTTAAATGTATTTTATATATAAAAATACATTTTTAAAATGAAAAACACTTTTGTAAAGTCAAGTATTTTTTGGAAAGGGTTTTGATGAATATTAGCATTTAGGAAACAAAAAATTGATAACAATTCAATGTTAATAGGTTAGGTAACATAATAGATTAGGTTAAGTACACCATATTAAAGGTAGCACTTTATCTGAAAAATAATCCTTTTCAAAGTTCTGGCGTTTAAGGATAAGACTTTCTTCATTTAAAAAACACAATGGAGAGTAGACGATGAGGGAGGCCGAGGAAATGCTCGAAGGGTGATGTTAAAAAAGATAAGGCCAGGATGGAAGTGAACAATGTGGAAACAGCGTGTTGGTGAGGCCAAGTCCCAGTTAGGGTACATATGGCCATGGGAGTAAGAGTAAGTAAGTAATTAACACATTGAATGAACAATGAATACATCAAAGTCTTCTCATTAGAGTCAAGCTTACGAAACTAAATACAATTTTTGTTTATAAGCAAGAAATTCAATTAACAAAACAAAACAGGATAGTTTAGTGATTTTCGAACAGTTACATATATGGTATTTGTTTCTCACAAAGTACACATTTTGATATGATAAAAAATCAAACATAAACCATAATATAGTAGTTAGTTAGTATAGTGGTGTAGGCTAACTCGTGGTAAAATAGATTACTTTCTGTTATTTATGTTGGTTATAACATGTAAATTACTTTTCGATGTACTGTTAGTGTTATTATTCAAACCTTAAGTCACTCAAATCTCAGCCCTTTGAATACCGGTTTTACCTTAGGGAACAGATAGAAGTCACATGGTACAAGGTCTGGTAAGTTATGTAGATTTTTTAACACTGGCATGTTGTACTTGGCCAGGAACCTCATGACAGATAAAGAATTTTTGGCACCATTTTTCACTAATTTTTAGCATGTTCAAATTGCCTTTTAAAATTTTACTTACATTGATTGTACAAATACTTAATCTGAGGCCTGCCCTAATAAATCAGCCAAGTTTTTTTGTATTCCCAACCATTTCTGAAATTAAATGGCAACCTGACTGCCAATCATCTTCTACATCCACGTGACAATGACAATTTTCCAAGTTTGAAGAGAAATTTAACAATTGATTGATCTATTGTTCGACTAAATTTTTTCATCTCGCAGCACCAAACAACAATAATGGAAATTAAGGTTATGACTAGACAGTGATAGTTATGCAAATGAAACTACTGCATTCAACAGAGAAAGATTTATACTAAACAGCTGTCGGTCAATGGCGGTTAGTGTATGTGCGCTTGTTCTTATTATTTATTAATAGCTACACCTTTTATATTAACCCATCCCGATCACTTGACATATATATGCGCCAACGATGCTAATAACTTGCGAGTTTTTGCCGTATATATACACAAATTAATCTGGAGGTCACAAGAGTTTGACGTACATATACATAAAAAAATAAAATCATCATTTAGACATATTAAAATTTTTTCTTGGCTATCTACCTTAGGCCACAAATAATAATAATAATAATTATATTTTTTTCATTTCTTTTGGTTAATAATTTGGTGGGATGGCACACTGATCTCGAAACATCTACTCTACTGGCCAGCTGAGTCATTCTAGTGTTTCGATTATGTTTATATTATTTTTTTGAGCACTTAAGACAGTATTTTTTTACATATTGAGATAAAGGACTGTAATGTGATGTTCAGTGAAAATTATCTTTAGGTTGAATGATCCAAATTTTTAAGGAAATATAATAGAGCTGCTATATAGATGCCAAAACAAATATGATCAAAAAACATGTAAACAAATTATTTGATTGAAAAAAATTGTTCAACCATCAGATGAAAGTGGAAAAACATCAAAATATCAAATTCAATTTTTTTACCCCAACCAAAATATTTTTTGCGTAGTGAGTGCGGCCGCGTGTAGTGGGCACCGCTTAGTAAAGATTAAATAAACGGTATCAGTATACTGAGGTATACTTTCTCCTGAAAATAAATTTAAAAATGACAACCTTCAATAAACCTATACTACTCATTTAAGTTAATCTAAATATCATTTTAAAATGTATTTTTCCAAAAATAATCATCCAATTTCTGAAACTTCCAACAAGAGTAACCACGTTAAATTAATTGTTAGACACTTTTGGGGGGCATAACCCACCCTCCCCCCTTTAATGCCAAACATTTTTAATGAATTTAGATGGGTGATGTACATTGCATACCAAGTTTTCAGAAAAACAGTTGAGAAATAAGGAAGAAATTGATTTTATAATATACTCCATAAGAATAACATTGGGCGCTCTCAGACAACTTACTATGTTTACTGTGGACAGCAATTTAACTTTTCTCTGGAAATTTTTTTGGTTATTCGTAGACCATCAATTTAAAATACTAATTTGTTTAGATTTTAAGCTGGTTTTAATGGTGGTAGTCAAATTATACTTTACCTTTGTTTACTTTATTGTTTTTAAGGACAACTTGAAAAATAGCTTTTTTGACATATAACTGTTGAACCGCCATTTTTACAGACATGCGGGTGGTGTAATATTTTTTGATACTCTATGCACTACTAAATTTTAATAAAAATTGTTGGAGCCATTTTTGAGAAAAATGGAATTTTTTACATTTTTTAAAGATTTTTAGAGGAAAATAGCCCTTAAAAATAAAAAAATGTAAAAAAACAGGAGATACAGTGAATATATACATACATTACCAAATTTCATTTAAATCGGACCAACGGGGTAGGCTGTGGCTCTGTACACATCCAGACCCACACACACACACACACACACACACAGACGGACAGACATCACGTCAAAACCCACTTTTTTTGGATTCAGGGGAGCAAGTGGCAAGTGGGAGAAAGTAATAAAACTCACCTATAATAGTCTGATATCGCAAATTTGAAATAAGACACATTTCGAATAGATATATCCTGTACAGATTTCTTCACTCCATATTGATTCAGCTATATGAAACATAATATACACATAATTTAGAAATAATATAAAATATGCACCAATAATATATTTGTATAGGCCTACTTCAACAATATAGAAATTATAAATTTTTTCAGTTATAGATATAAAATCTACTAATGAATTTGTATAAGTAGGACAAGAATATGCCTGTATTCAAACCACTTTAAACAACACTGGAACAAAACTTTTAAACATATTTAAATTATTTTATACTCAAAACTTTTTATTTGTTCTAATTGCTCTTACAAACTTTCTGTAATTAGACGGTAAGTTACATTCCATTTGTATTGTCGACACTACTGTTCTTAATTTATAGGAAATATAAAGAGTTTTCAATTGAAATTTGAAAAAAATTAAGAAAGTAGGGCCAGTAGTCTCTATAATCCGGCTCTCTAATGTTTTGCCATGTCCAGCAATTTGGTGCTGTATTCATGCCAATATTCAGTCCGCACATATCTTTAATTAAGAATGGTTCAAATATAAGGCATATGAACTGAGAAGAAGTAAAAAATAAAAATATAAATAGATGTCATTTTATAAATTTTACTAAATTGTTTTTTCAATTTTTTTATTCATATCTACACTAATAACAGAAATATTCTCACCTGATGAGTAGAATACATTCTGAGAGGTCCATTTATAAGATCCCTCAGTATAAGAGATTTTTCAGTTTGCTTTCTCAGTAAGTAAGAACCCTGACAAGGTTTTTCCTTTCCTTTTAACTTCTCTTTCACATATTGCTCCTGTTTCAATGCAGCTTCTAATCTCAATGTAACAACATCCATAGTAGTTACATTTTCAGAGCTTTGATCTGTTTTCTGTCGTTTCTCTGCGTTTGAATACAAATTTGAAAATAGTAATTTTCGTTTAGACTGTAACTGGGATTCATTTGGAGTAGATGTAGAATAAGGAGGTTTGAAGCCAGAGGATTGTGTTTTATCAATATTACTTGCAAGTTTTCCAGGCGTAGAAATACCACCTATTGATTTATTTTTGAATAAACTATGTGAACCTAGAATAGGGCTCAGCGGTTTATTATTAAAGTGAATTTCATTCTCAAAGCAGTTGATTGAAGGAAGCCCAACGTGCCTGTCATTTATCATACTTGGAGAGGACACATATGGCTTTAAAGAAAATGGAGAATTTGAGGCTTCATCTTCCAAAAGAGCAGCCATACTTTCTGATATTTCTCTTGCAGTACTAGGAGACATTTTGAACGGGGTACAATTTTCTTTTATTAAGTTTTCATTCCCACTATGGTTAATCCTTGACTGATTCAGCAAACTCAAATCTGCTTCCGATATAACAGATGTACCAATGGGTTTAAAACTACCTCCTTCATCACAAACCAACCTGTGATCATTTATTTGATCAGTTTCAATAAATAATTTTCTTCTTTTCCTCCTAACATGACTGTTGGTTTTATCAAGATTCTTCAAAGATGGTTCATTCAGTTTTAATTTGTCGAAAGTACTTTCCTCTAGAACAGAATGATCTCGTTTGCGCTTTTGTTCTTTATAATAATAATCTGTTTTTCTATGTAGATCATATTTTTTTAAATTTGCTGAGTCATTATGTTCTGTATCGTTGTTCTCAATGATGTGAGTGGATATATTAGACTTTGTTTTATCAAGTCTTGACTTTTCAAAACTTTGTGAGGAAACAAACTGATTAGTTGAACTTAAGTTGTTTAAAGTGTACATGTTAGTTTTCATATATTTCGTTTCGTGTTGATTTAGTTCAGATGATTTATTTATTGACTTTTTAAATTCAGTCGGTTCATTTTCATTGAAGTCATCGTTGAAAAGATCTTTGGTTTTTCTTAATGTTTCCTCAGAGATATGAACATTTTTTCCACTAGCGGTTTGAAATGCTACTTTTGTTTTGGAACCTGAATGGTCTTGAACAATTACTGACTTTTTAGTTGGTTTTTCTGAAATATTTCTTTCTGTATGAAATTTTGTAAATCCTTTCAGGACATACTCTGCTTCATAACTTTCATTTAGCAAACGTTTTTCATTGCTAGATACTCTTTCTGTACTTTGATTACTAATCTTGAAATCTGTAAGTGTCTGACTAGGAGTTGATTCAAGACCTGTGAAATCAAGCAAAGACTTTGCCTTCTTTAATGCCTCTTCACATATTTTCACTGATTTTCCACTTGCAGTTTGGAAACCCTTAGGAAACAAACTTGTTTCATAGTTGGCAGAAAAATAATTCTTGGTAGACTTTGAACACTCATATGTAAATTCACTTAAATTTCCATCAATTCTGTAACCCTGAAGGGGAGCATCCGGTTCATAAGCGATGTTCTTCATCAGTGTTTCTGTTTTTTTAAATATTTCTTCTGGTGTTTTTACAGATTCTGCATGTACTGGTCTTAAGCCTCTACATGTAACTTTTGAATTCTGATTTGCTGTTTGGAATACATGCTGCATTGTGTTTGATTCATCGACAAGATATCTCCTGGCTCCTTCCAATGATTCATCTAAAATTTCAACAGATTTTCCACTTGCTGTAATAAAACCTTTATGTTCCAACAACTTTTCTGAATCTTTAACAGTTTTTTCAGTCAGTGACTCGAAGTCTCTTTGAACTATCTTTTGTTCATCATCAAACAATTCATTTGCCTTATTCATTGATCTGTCTGATATTTTAACTAATTTCTGATTTTCTGTTAGAAGACCATTAGGTATTAAATTTAGTTTACCATTCAAAACCAGCCTGGCTTGTTCCGATGGTTTCTCAGGTATATTTAATGACTTTTGGTTTATTATTTGATAACTATTCTGAACTGAATAGAACTCATCATCAAAAAATTGTTTAGCTTTAGCTAAAGAATCTTCTGAAATTTTAACTCGTTTCTCTTTTGCTGTTTGAAATCCTTTCTGTACTATATTGGACAGTTCATCACACATTTTTTTTGGCTGTTTGAATGACTTGTCTGAAACATCAATTGATTTTCTATTATCTTTTGATTCATCATCTAGCAATTTATTTGCTATCTTCAATGATTCCTCTGAAATTTGAACCAATTTTCCACTAGCTGTTAAAAACCCCTTATATTTTAAACTTGGTTGAACCTTGAATTGGGGACTGACTTGTCCAAGTGATTTTTTTGTTTCTTCGTCTAATTTTTGGTGTATTTTTTGTTGATCCCTCTGAAGAGAATTTGGTTCTTCGTAAAACAATTGCTCTGCTTGTTTCAATGATTTTTCTGAAATTTCAACTGTTTTACCGCTAGCTGTTTGGAAGCCTTTATGAGATATAATTCTTTCATTACCAAGCAAATTCCGGCCTCTTTCAAATGAATCAGCTGATATTTGTTCCGATTTCCCACTTTCTATGGTGCACAGTTGACTGCCAAAAGATTCTCTATTGTTTTTTGACGACTCTACTGAAAATTCAAGAGATTTTTCATTCACTGTAGGGAAGAATTCATGAATTGGTACATCATCAAGTAATTTCTTAGCTTTTTCCAATGATTCATCTGAAACTTTAATTGATTTCACACTAGATGTTGAAAACCCTTTACTTTTTATGTTTTGATGACCATCCAATAACTGTTCGATTTGTTCAAATGAATTCAATGCTTGTTCTTTTTGTAATTTCTGTTGATAGCTCTGAATTAAATTTGGTTCTTCACTAAACAATTGCTTTGCATGATTCAATGACTTTTCTGAAATTTTGACTGTTTTACCGCTGGCTGTTTGGAAGCCTTTATGAGATATAATTCTTTCATTATCAAGCAATTTCTGGCCTCTTTCAAATGAATCAGCTGATATTCGTTCCGATTTTCCACTTTCTATGATACACAGTTGACTGTCAAAAGATTCTTTATTGTTTTTTGACGACTCTACTGAAAATTCAAGAGATTTTTCATTCACTGTAGGGAAGAATTCATGAATTGGTACATCATCAAGTAATTTCTTAGCTTTTTCCAATGATTCATCTGAAACTTTAATTGATTTCACACTAGATGTTGAAAACCCTTTACTTTTTAAGTTTTGATGACCATCCAATAACTGTTCGATTTGTTCAAACGAATTCAATGCTTGTTCTTTTTGTAATTTCTGTTGATAGCTCTGAATTAAATTTGGTTCTTCACTAAACAATTGCTTTGCATGATTCAATGACTTTTCTGAAATTTTGACTGTTTTACCGCTGGCTGTTTGGAAGCCTTTATGAGGTATAATTCTTTCATTATCAAGCAATGTCTGGCCTCTTTCAAATGAATCAGCTGATATTTGTACCGCTTTCCCACTTTCTATGATACACAGTTGACTGTCAAAAGATTCTTTATTGTTTTTTGACGACTCTACTGAAAATTCAAGAGATTTTTCATTCACTGTAGGGAAGAATTCATGAATTGGTACATCATCAAGTAATTTCTTAGATTTTTCCAATGATTCATCTGAAACTTTAATTGATTTCACACTAGATGTTGAAAACCCTTTACTTTTTAAGTTTTGATGATCATCCAATAACTGTTCGATTTGTTCAAACGAATTCAATGCTTGTTCTTTTTGTAATTTCTGTTGATAGCTCTGAATTAAATTTGGTTCTTCACTAAACAATTGCTTTGCATGATTCAATGACTTTTCTGAAATTTTGACTGTTTTACCGCTGGCTGTTTGGAAGCCTTTATGAGATATAATTCTTTCATTATCAAACAATTTCTGGCCTCTTTCAATTGAATCAGCTGATATTTGTACCGATTTCCTACTTTCTATAATGCACAGTTGACTGTCAAAAGATTGTTTACTGTTTTTTGACGAATCTACTGAAAATTCATGAGATTTTTCATTTTCGGTAGGTAAGAATTCTTGAATAAAGTTAGGTACATCATCAAGTAATTTCTTAGCTTTTTCCAAAGTTACATCTGAAACTTTAATGGAATTCACACTAGTTGTTGAAAACCCTTTACATTTTAAGCTTGGTTGACCATCCAATATCTGATTGATTTGTTCAAATGAATTCATTACTTCTTCTTTGCTCTGAATTAAATTTGGTTCCTCGCTAAACAATTGCTTTGCATGTTTCAATGACTTTTCTGAAATTTCGACCGTTTTACCGCTGGCTGTTTGGAAGCCTTTATAAGATAAATGTAATTCATTGTCAAACACCTTTCTTGTTTTATCCAACGATTCTGATGATTTGTCACTTTCTGTGAGAAAACCTTTATGATTCACCTTTGATCTACCAATTGGCAGGTGTTTTGTTGTTTCTCTTGTCTCTTTTAACTTTATCGATTTCTGACAAGTAGTATCAAATTTGTTCTGTCTTATGGTTGGTTCAATATTATCTTTTTCTATTGACACATCTGATTTTTGAAATAATTTTTCCCTGGGAACAATAAACTCTTTGTGTATTAACTTTAAAGATTCATTTTTCAGTGAGTCTTCTGATATCTTTAAGTATTTTCCCTTTGCTGGTTGAAAACCTTTAAGAATAGGCTCAAATTCATGACTTGTATGAAATTCAATTTTAGTTGATTCTTCCACATCATTATTTTGTATGAGGTCTTTTTTGCTATGGATAAATGATGTGTCGTCTAAATTTTTACTGCCAATTTTAATTTTGTCATATTCAATAATTGGTTTTATATTTTGAATATGAATTATTTCTGGAGTTTTATCTGTTGGCAGGAATAAATTTTTTGTGTTCGACAGACTTTGTTCACAATCAGGTGATGATACGACTAATTTCTGAGCTATTTCAAAACATGTACTGTTGGATGAGTGGAAATCTTCAAAACCAGTAATGAATTCTGTACTATGTATTTCGTCACTCGACAACTTTTCAGTTTTTTTCAAAGATGAACTGTACAATTTAAGAGAACCACCTGACTGAGATTTATGTTTGGTGGAATAAGTATTAACATTACAACTTGTGTCTAGGTTGGATATAAGCTCTGCTGCTTCGATAGCTTCACAAAATTGAGTGTCCGTGATGCCAAGTGAATCATTTAAACTTTTGCTTTTATCTTCAAATTCACTTGAAGTTTGAATGCTGACAATATTCTTTAAAGGCTGAACATTTTCTTTTGGTTTAGAAATACCCAAGATTGGTGTCTCCTGACCTTTTAAAAACTGCAAATCTCCAGTTTTGAAATCTTTCTTGAATATCCTATTTGCTTCCTCTAGACATTTGACCTCTGAAAAAAGGTCACTTAAATTTACCAAACTTTGAACTCCAGATATAAAATTTTGATTTGAATAAATAAGCTTCCTGTTATGAAAAGTATCTGGGTAAATAGACCCTGTTTTAGCATCTTCAAAATTTGAAGTCATTTTTAGCGATGAATTCACATTTGACAAAACGCTTGCATTTTCCCCTTCTGGGGATTTATAATCTCCAGTGGACATCGTAACCTCATAATTGCTTATATTTTTCCTGTTATTTGAAATTGATTTTGGGTTGTCTACTACATTATTAGTTGCTTCACAAATAAGCTGGAGGCTAGTATCTGAAATATCATCAAACAAGTGGTTGTGTGTAACACTTAGATTATCTTTATCATTATCTTCTAAAGATTTATCTAAGGAATTACTGTTCATAGTATTTTTATGTTCATTTAATACAGATTTACTTAGTAGTGACGTATCGTTGGTACTACATAGCATTACTTTTTCTTTAATTGATGATTCAAGATGCCATTCTTCACTCGTTTCCATTGATATCGGTGAACATAACTGATCTAATACATTGAGAACGGATCGTTTAGACTTTGGTGTAGTCGGTTTAGCACAAGTACCAGCAGGGGTGGATGAAATAAACATTCTACTATAACTATTATTTCTACCAGTTGAGTCTAAAACAGTAAGTAGGTCAATTTCATCACTCAGACAGTCTCCTTCTTTAAACTTAGTAGGTGTCATGTCCATTTCCAGTTCTTTCGTTATTTGTTCACTCTCAAAACTTAATGGTTTTAGCATAGGCCTAATACATCTGCCTGTGTAAGTGGTTCCTGTCATGTCAAATGAAAAAAATTCCCTATAAGGTGCAATGCTATCAAAGTACGAACTTCTGTACCATTCATTAAGCTATAGAATCTGTAGATAATTTAATTTATTTTATCTAAACGACGTTTCAAAACTAATGTCAGCAAACAAATCTATCTCCGCTGTTAACAGCGTTGGAAGAATATAAATGTGTTGCATTGAAGTATCCCAAATAACTTTTAATCCATAAACCATCTGAGTGAAATTGTTTCTCCTCTTCACTAGATCGGGTATACGAGATCTACTTCATCAATTATAGTATTCTAGGATTATACCCATATAATATATAGAACTTCTACTGCATTTTGACGAGGTTTGATATATCTGCTTGTTGATTGGAATT
Organism: Nephotettix cincticeps; assembly: GCA_023375725.1. NCBI lineage: Eukaryota > Metazoa > Arthropoda > Insecta > Hemiptera > Cicadellidae > Nephotettix > Nephotettix cincticeps. The sequence continues at coordinate 27,865,425 of CM041785.1, forward strand.
GCCTAAAAAAAATTAAAACAAATCAATGAGACATTAAAGTAAATCTGACTAATCTAGTTTTTGCCAACTTGCAGTGCCCACACTTACCAACCCTACAAGAAAATTAACAAAACGGTTGTTAACCCTTCGCTAGTGTTTGACGGATATATCCATCCGCACTTGTTATTTTCACCAAGAGCGGCAAACGAACATATACGCCATTCCGTTGTTTGAGCTACAAAAGCAGCACATGGATGTATCTGCCATTTTAGCGAATTTCCCATAGGGAAGAAGCTATTACCGTAGGTCTCATGGCAAGACTTAAGCCCGGGACCATGTTATTTTTTCTTCTTTAGGTGCTTAGGGACCAAAAACAATAGTCGTTAAAATTTATATATATATGTGTGTCTGTGAACACGATAACTCTCGTAAAAATGGTCCGATCGAGACCAAATTTGGTATAGACTTGTATTCCTACAAATGCTCGGACGAGTTCGTAAACCAGACCTATCAGTCAATGGGAACGGGTGGTTTGGGGGGGTTTTGTACCCCAAAATGGGGTTTTTTGCGTTTTTCGTATGTAATTTAAAAAATTTTTAGATTTAATCTTTCACCATTAAAATCAGCTTAAAAAAACTACACAATTAAGTTCCTGAAAGTTTTTCTCTATATCCAACGGTTACCGAGATATAAAAAAATCTAAACACAGTACATTGTATTTTGAGGCTCCAATGTTAATCTTATGGAGGATAAGGAAAAATTAATATTTCACTTATTAACCAATATTTTTGGATAAAAATTTATATTTAGTTTTATGTGGTTGAGGTTCATCCATTTATGCTTAAAAATCATAGTTTATCTGTTTATCATGGCAGCAAACCTGCATACTCTTTTCCCTTGTTAATCATATGGAGAATAGGCAAACTCCTTTATTTATGGACAGATGTTGATGAAAGTTGGTATAAATGTTAAAAATAAATGTTTTTGAAGGTATAAATGCCTACTCTCAGTGTTCCTCACAGCAACAAACCTGTACACTCTTTCCCATGTTAATCTTATGGAGAATAGGCAAATAATTCTCTTGTTCATCGACAGATTTTGAACACTTGATTTGTCGTATATTATTATTATTATATTATTGATTTGGAAATTCGCTGAGTACGCAGGTCTGCTGCGACGGGGGTATTTATTCTTTGTTGTTTCTCTCTTGGTCTGCTCCCATTTCGACGTATCTCCACCCACACATCAGAGGGACATTCTGCACCCTTTCCTCCGTGCACTACAAACCCCAGACAAGGGGTAGAGTGATTTTTTTTTAATTTTAAAAATAAAAAAAATATTCAAACGAAAAGAAAAAGTGGGGATTTAAAGTGCAACTACACCATTTACAAACATGATGTAAAACAGAAAAAATCCCTATATTAAAATAATTGTGATTATGAGAATATTAAGGCCAGCGAAGGGTTAAATAGATAATTTATTAATATTCCAATTACAAATGGTGAAACTAGGCCTGGAATCAAACACAAACACTCATATTAAGTTAGAAGTAAGTACATTAACAATACTGTACTGGTATTTATAAACCCATTGGTAAAACCCCATAAAATAATAAATTAGTAAAATGGAAGACTTAAGCCCCGTTTCCATTACAACAAAACTCTCTGCAACTTGTGCCGGGCACATGTGCCCGGCACAAGTTGCAGAATGGAAACGGTCTGGCACAAGTCGCGGTACAAGTGCCCGGGACAAAAATGTCACAGCCGACTGCGCGACAAAACATGTGCCCGCGACTTGTGCCCGCAGAATGGAAACGGCCTGCGACTTGTGCCCGGAACTTGCGCATGCGCAGACCACTGTTTACATCCTCCTGACAGCAAAATCTAACCTCTCTGTCTCAGATTCCAACGTGTGTTTTGCATGTACATGTTACATGTACGTGTTACATGATTGAACTGTAGCTATCCCCTGTTGCCAAGTATCAAAGGGTGGTAGCCAACATTTCTCCCGGAGATATTGGAAGTCGACATGACCTAGTTTTGTTAATCTCAGGACCAATCAGATTTAATACAAACTCAAAATCTGCTGCCGTCATTCGAACAAAATTGTCAAACCCGCTTTGAAGACGTAAGTCTCTCATAAGGGAATTGTAGGCCCCTTCTGAATCACGTCTCGCTAAAAAACTTCTGATCCACCACCTTGGACGTTTACGCCTTTTTTTCTTGAGTTCACAGTATGCACCCGCGATAACCACAAAGGCGGAGGCAGCTACGACCTTTTCCATGTTTGTACCAACACAATAAACGCACCTGCTCAGCAAAGTGTCGAACAGGGACTGAGTATTTTTTCCCCCCAACATCTGTCTCAAGGAAATGGAAACAGTAAAACAAAACCGTGCGACATGTGCCGGGGACATGTGCCCGGCACAAGTCCCCGCGACTTGTAGGAATGGAAACGTACCTTTACTAACATTAATAAGACATAACAGCAAGTAGATCGAGCTTACAGTGTGTGGGTGTTAGAGTTGATAATCCAAAACAATAGGGAATTATGTTTGTTTGGCTAGCTTAAGGTCTTTTAGCCAATCTCAATTGTTTTAGCTGACAGTTATTATTAGCCTGTGATTAACTTATTTTGTTAGAAACAGAATGAGGATTGAAGAGCAAAATAGAAATTTAATTTCTATTTTGATGTTTTGATTTGTATGGTTTATATTTGATTCTCCATAAGCGTAATGTTATTTTTTTAGATTTTAAACTTAATATTATAAGAATACCGGAATTTTCCTGGACACTGGACCTGTCAAGAACTTATTTTTTTATTCTGAAATTAGTTATTTCCAAAATTTAAAGAGCCGTTTTTGAGATCTATGGGCAAATATATATATAAAAACCTTGCTTGTATTATAGTATGAGATACACACAAAAGATACAAATAACTCGTTATAAAGGTAAAAAAACATTCACAGCTTTAAAAAATCTAAAAGAAAATACCCCCGTCGCAGCAAACCTGCGTTCTCAGCAAATTTCCAAGTCAATAACATAATAATAATAATATATGACAAGTTTTATAAAAATCTGTCCATAAACATGAGAATTATTAGTCTATTCTCCATAAGATTGACATGGAAAAGAGTGAGCAGGTTTGCTGCTGTGAGGAACGCTGAAAGTAGGTGTTTCTACCATAAATAATTTTTATTTTTAACATTTATAGCAACTTTCATCAACATCTGTCCATAAATAAAGAAGTTTGCCTATTCTCCATATGATTAACATGGGAAAAGAGTATGCAGGTTTTCTGCCATGATAAACAGATAAACTATGATTTTTAAGCATAAACGGGTGGTTATCATCAACATGAAGGTAAATACCAAGTTTAATCCAAAAATATTGATTGATATAGGAAATATTAATTTTTTCTCATCCTCCATAAGATAAACATTGGAGCCCCAAAATACAACGTACTGTGTTTAGATTTTTTAATATCTCGGTAACCGTTGGAGATAAAGAAAAACTTTAAGGAACTTAATTGTGTAGTTTTTAAAGCTGATTCTAATGGTGAAAGATAAAATTAGAAATTTTTAAAAATTATATGGGGAAAATGCAAAAAACCCATTTTTGGGGTACAAAACCCCCCCAAACTACCCCTTCCGATTGACCGATATGTCTGGATTACGAACTCGTCTCAGCTATTGCAGGAATACACGTTTCTACCAAAATTGGTCTCGATCGGACCACTTTTACGAGAGTTATCGTGTTCACAGACGATATATATAAAAATATATATAAAAAATTTAACGACTATTGTTTTTGGTCTCAGGTCACCTAAAGAAGAAAAAATGACATGGTCCCGGGCTTATATCTCGTCATGAGACCTACGGTAATAGCTTCTTCCCTATGGGAGATTCGCTAAAAGCTAAAAATGTTTGTTGACCATCAATTGGGCACGCAAATGCGAGTTTAGTCATGACGGTAGTGGAGCCGCCGATGGTTAAACTTAAGTTTGGCGCATGGTTTCATTTTTCTTTGTTCGACTGTGTTTCGGTTAAACGGCGTTTTAGATAACCGGGCTTCGGATAATCTATGCTCTACTGTTTTCACAATGTGTAGGGTAGCAACTGTAGGGTTGCACAGTTTAGAATAGAATAAACTGTTCTTAGCCTAAAACTATAATAGGAACTATAGAAAGAATAAAAAGTTGGTTGGAGAGTATAAAGACCTCCTCCGATCTGTCAAGGTAATCTTGAGAATAGACAAACTGTTTCCCAAGGCAGAGCACTTAGATCCGAAGAGGGTCTTCGTGGGTCTGCAGAAACAGAACTCAGGTGTTATCACCAAAGACTGGCGAATCGTCAATAGGAGGCAGGAAGACGTATTCCAGACTCTTGTCCTCGTGATTGACGAGGCCAGCGCACTTGTGTTGAGCAAACAGGGGTGGAAGGCCTTCCTGGCTGCAACGAAGGTTTCCTTTAGGGTGCTTTCGGGGTCCAACTCTGGCTCAGCTCAAGACAATGACAAAGGTAATTCAGGTAAACCTCCAACACAGTAAGGCTGCCTCGGCAGTCTTCTGTGAACATTCAGTTAAACATGCTGTTAATTACGCCCTAATTCAGGAGCCTTGGGTAAGGGGCGACAAAATCTCAGGTTTGGGGTCCTCTAGGGGACAGTTATTCTCGGCCTGCACTAATACTCCGAGGGCTTGCGTCTGGGTCAAAAACGGACTCAGATGCGAGCCGCTGTGGGAATTCTGCTCTAGGGATCAGACGGTGGTGAGGACCAACTGCAGATCTACCGGCAGACCTCTGATCTTCGCGTCAGTCTACATGCCCGGGGAAACTCCGAGAGCTCCGCCCCACGAGCTTGCTCTTCTGGTGGAGTATGCGAGGGAATCCGGGTCGCAACTGGTGGTGGGATGCGACTCTAACGCTCACAACAGAGTCTGGGGGTGTAAGAAGACCAACACCAGAGGTGAGTCACTACTAGATTTTATTGTATCTAGTGGTCTCCTCATATCGAATGTTGGTTCAGAGCCAACGTTTGTAAGTCGCGTAGGTAGCTCTATTATTGATCTTACGCTATATTCAGAGGGGTTGGAGGGTAAGATTCTCAACTGGAGGGTCTCTACCGAACCCTCACTTTCTGATCACAGGCATATCCTCTTTGAAGTAGGGGACTTTCTGCCTGAAAAGGTTTCGTTTAGGAACCCGAGGCGAGCCAATTGGGACCTCTTCTCTGCTTCTCTTAGAGCTGGACTAGAAGGCTGGTCTCCTAGAGTTCGGGACTGCCAGGATCTTGATCATGTGGCGGTCCGTCTCGGGGAGACGATAGTCTCCGCCTTTGATGGGTGTTGTCCGCTCTCGGAGGGCAGGGGAGGGAGAGTGAATTGGTGGACCTCTGAACTGACCAACATGAGAAGGAAGGTCAGAGCAAACTTCAGCAAAGCTAAGCGTAGTAAAAATTGGGACCGCTATCATAGCTTGTTGACAGAATATAATCTCGCAGTCAGGAGAGCCAAGAGACTCTCCTGGAGAAACTTTTGCACCAATCTGGAAGGTGTTAAGGATACCTCTAGGTTGTTCAAACTCCTTGCTAAGGACAACTCCTCTTGCCTTGGAACTCTAGTGGAACCTGACGGTAAGACATTACACAACCCCCATGAAGTCTTGGATTTCATGGCCAGAACGCATTTTCCAGGGTGCGTTGTTCTCGACCAATCTGAGGGACTGGACACAACGAATGCTTCCCATCGCGCCTCTATTACCCGGTGGATGGAGGCGGGGCGCATCGTGACGTTCAGCAGGATCAGGTGGGCTATTAATTCACTCAGTCCGTTTAAGTCACCAGGCCCTGATGGCGTCAGACCTGTCTGTCTACAGAAAGGGATTGAGGAAATTCTGCCTTTGCTGTGTAAGCTCTTCAGAGCCAGTCTGGCTCTGGGCTGGGTGCCAGCGGTGTGGAGTCGCTCTAGAGTGGTTTTCATTCCGAAGCCCGGCAAGGCAAGGTACACGGATCCAAAGTCATTCCGTCCTATCTCTCTTCCTGTCTTCATTCCTGTTGAAGACTCTAGAGAAGTTGATCCTAAGGTACGTATGGGATGGTGCTCTCAGGCATCACCCACTACATAGGAACCAGCATGCCTACATTCCTGGTAAGTCATGTGAGTCTGCCCTCCATCACCTTGTAGGCAGGATAGAGAAGACACTGGAGGATGGAGAGATAGCACTGGGTGCTTTTCTGGACATCCAAGGGGCCTTCGACAACACCTCCATGAATGCGGTGGTGAATGCCGCTAGGGCCCATGGGCTTAGCGGAGTTATATGCGGCTGGACCGAGGCATTACTGAGCAACAGGAAAGTGGTTCTTTCACTTCAAGGTGAGGAATTAGTCGCTCTGACCACAAGAGGTTGCCCTCAGGGGGGGGTTCTCTCCCCCCTGCTGTGGAATCTCGTAGCTGATGATCTCATCAGGCGTCTCAATGATTCTGGTGTCCTAGCTTTGGGCTACGCTGATGACATTGCAATTCTGGTTATTGGTAAGTTCACCAACACGATCAGAGAACTTATGAACAGAGCACTGAACCTGGTGGGGGACTGGTGCAAGGAGGTGGGTCTTGCCATCAACCCCTCCAAGGTAGTGGCGGTGCCATTCACAAGAAGGAGGAACCTGCTCGGGCTGGGACCTTTGAATCTGCAGGGCACAGAGGTAAATCTGCAGAACGAGGTCAAGTACTTGGGTGTAGTACTTGATAAGGCACTGAGGTGGGAACCGCAGCTGCAAAGGGTGATTGATCGAGGTAAGTGGTCACTCATGACTTGCAGACGAATGGTTGGCACTACATGGGGACTGCATCCTAGGCTTTTGCACTGGCTGTATGTTGCTGTGGTGAGACCGGCCATGACCTATGGTTCACTAGTCTGGTGGCCAAAGACTAACTTCGGTGCATCAGTGCGGGGGCTTGCGGCGGTCCAGAGGTTGGCTTGCCTCATGATTTCTGGGGCCATGAGTTCCTGCCCTGGAGCATCCTTGGATTGTATGCTCAATATCCTGCCCATAGATGTCTACATCAGAACGGTTGCTAGGAAATGTGCATATCGCCTCCGATGTGAGAATCTCTGGATGACTTTCAATGTACCCTCGGTAGGTCACACCAGAATTGAGCAGGTAGTCAGAAGTGAGGCCCTTGACATGCCTTCTGACCACCTTCACACTAGATACGCCTTCGGTAAGTCATTTACAGTGGTGATTCCACCAAGGATTGACTGGCAAGATGGCGGCAGACCTCTTCATCCCTGCGAGTCAGAATGGTACACGGATGGCTCTAAGGGAAGTAAGGGAACTGGAGCTGGAATACTGGGGGTGCAAGATAAGATTAGATTAGATTAGATTAGATTATTTGAAATGGCGACCATACCACAAGGTAGGTATTTTAAGCCAAGTATGAATGAGGATTGAATGTAAGATGATTGTGGCGCGATCTTGTAGTCTTGTTACTGACTAAGGCTGACATGTTCCTTAGACAGGACTGTTAATTAATAGCCCAACAGCCGATGGCAACTAAGGGACCTACAGTTTAACGTGGAATCTGAACCACGCCCTCTGAATTACGAATTGGTCTAATTATGAGCATAGTCTTTTGTGGATTAACGTAGTATTCAATAGTGCGGACATGGCGTAGGGGTTGGCGATCCCACCGCCCAGTGGCGCTGTCACTGCAATCAGCCTCCCTGACTCTCTACTCTCCTCTTGAGCAGGGTCTTTTCTATCTACCCACGTTTCTTCTCCCCTCCAATGCGTGGATAGACTGTCTTCATCTATCTGTACAAACCCATTCTCTTCTTCTTCTCCCATCTTCTCCCCTGCTCTTCCGCTTTGTTTCAGGCCAACTCAAGGTGTCACGTGGACTGTGCCGAGGAGTGAATGGCACCAGGCCTTATATATGGTGTCTAGAACGGTGTACCTGCAGGATACCGGGCGACCTCCTGCAGTAAGTAGCCTTACCTGGACATGCGGGACTCTGTTCAGGCGGACGGATATTTCCCTGAAGTAGCAGACAAACTGGCTAGGGTAGGGGCAGCCACCCCCTTTGTTGGATTGGAGCCAGGTTGTGCACTGGAGGACTCCTTTTTCAAAAAGAAACTAAAGGAGGAAGAGAAGGAAGCCAGAGGGAAAGCCTGGACCGTTCATCCGGGATGCCGACAGGCTAAGGAAATGCTTGGAGTGCATAATATAAGAAGGTCTGAGACCATGATCAGGCTTAAGAAAAACAATCTAAGGATACTGACGGGATTTCTAACCGGACACTGTAGGCTCAGGGGTCATCTGAGCAAGATGGGCATTGTCCAAGAGGGTGAATGCCGCTTCTGCCAATCTGGGGAGGAAACACCTAGACACCTATTGGCTGAGTGTGACGCGATAGGTCAGAAGAGAGCCAGAAGCTTGGGAACACACCAGGTGGCGGTGGAGGATTTTCCAAAGTTAGAACCCCTCGTTATACTAAACCTTATTAAGGCATTAGGACTAGAGGGGGTTCTCTAGGCAAGAACTAGAGACTAGTCTGGGGGCACAATAGATCTCATAGGTCGCGGTGCAATCTTTCCCCTAGATTTTATCAAGTATCAAGTATCAAGTATAGTGCGGACGTTAATCCACACAAGAGAACACTACACCCACCGACCATCGCTCACAACTATCCACAATTCGTGACCTCCAAGTAGCTGGATTACAGGATGACGCCACCATCCCAGTCAAAGCTCTGCGTTCCCATGGGGGATCTCCCTACAGTGTTCCAGGCAGAAGTGGCAGCCATTATGGAATGTGCTCTGTTCAATCTCAACAGAGGTGTCAGGAACAAGAACATTACCATTTTCTCAGATAGTCAAGCCACCCTCAAGGCTCTGGACTCCTGTACCTTCGACTCCAAGTTAGTGTGGGAATGCCGCAACGCGGTGTCTTCTCTTGGCAGTCATAACAACGTTACCCTTTGCTGGGTCCCAGGACACTCAGGTATTATGGGCAATGAAATAGCGGATCGTCTGGCGAACGAGGGCGCTTTGATCCCATTCGTGGGTCCACAACCCTTCTGCGGCATCTCCAGGGCGCATGTGGATCGAGAGATCAACACGTGGGCACGTGAGTGTCACCGCAGGAGATGGGTGAGAGCTGCCCCTACTGAGAGTAAGTAAACTGTCTCTCAGCTCTCCCTCTTCAAGGATCGCTGAGGATCTTCTACAGTTAGGTAGGTCCGAACTCAGACTCATTGTAGGTCTCATCACGGGACATGGACATATGAGGAAACATCTTGCTCGAATGGGACTCTTCACCGGAGATCCAATCTGCAGGAAGTGTGGGCAGTCCGAGGAGACTGCTGATCATCTGCTGTATGACTGCACCGAGCTTGCCGGGGTGAGAGCCGCCACTCTCGGCATCATGGAGAGGGGGTTGTCACCTTCCCCGGGAGGAGCTAGTGGGGAGACTACGGCAGTTTGTCAGGTTTTTAATCCTGGAAGGTCCGTGAAACATTCAATCAACAGGGGTGCGCAAAAAGCCACATGGCTGACGTGCTATAGGAACTTTGTTCCGCCCCTTTGTGTAATGTAATGTAATGTAAGAATAAAAAGTAGGCATTAAACAAGTAAAAAAGAAAAAACAATTATTTAACACCTAAAAGGTCTTGTCAACATGAGATGTTAACAGTGACTTTCAACCAGACCCATAAATACCATTCTCATAATTAGACCAGTTCTACATTCAGAGACAAAATAGTTCAAATGCCATGTTAAACTGTAGATCACTTATATGCCATGGGCTATTGGCTATAGTCTTTCGAGCTTGAGAACTATTTTGTTTTAGTTATATCCTGACGCAGCCTATACAATTATGTATGTTTTGTAACAAACATGTTGTCATGGAATAAAGAAATTTGAATTTAGGTTGTTAAAAAGTCCTGTCTGTGGAACGTGTCAGGCTTAGTCAGTTAAAAGACCAAAAGATCATGCAGTGCAAGGTGAATATTTTGCACACATTCCTCAACCATACCTTGGTAAGTTGCCATTTCTATTACAATTATTATGTTAATAGCCTAGGCCTATAATAAGATACATACCAAAATGAATTAAATGTCTGGTTGGATTGTCAGTAAGTATAATGTACAATATAGAGTATATATGTATAACACAAAAGTGTCAGCAATCAGCATTTAAAACACAATAATAGAGTTGAAACTAAACTGACAAAATAGTAATCTCATGTGGCATTGCTTATTTGAGCTTTGTAACGTTTTCAAAATAAGGATGGCTTACATTATTATGGAGTTCTAACTTCATCACATAGTAATATAAATTGATCCACATATCACGAACATAAATTTAAATACATTAAATCATATGCGAATAATAATACAAAACAAATAACATTTGGACAAATTGACTTCAAAGTAAGGTTGTACACATTTAAAGACTAGCAAAGCCCTCCTGAATTCTGTTAAAATTTTTTTGACGATACGTCGACCCATCTGTCAAGTCAGCAGCACCACTCACTGGCAGCACATATGATAAGGAAGATTTTTTCCTGAGCAGCTAGCAGCTAGCTTATTTTCTAAAAATGTAAACATGAATTCCCATGATAACTGCTAATATGCCATATGTTTTAAAATAACATATTTATAAAATCAATGCTAAAACCACTACGCTATTAATGGCTCAATTTCGGTATTCAATTAGGACTTTATTATATTTATAAATTAAGCTTGTACAGTAACTTCATCATGGTTTTTTGATATTTATAAATATGATGGCTGGTTTACCGTGAGGATTAGTGGTTTTATTAAGCTGTGCTAACCGGTGGAACCGGTTGGTAAATACTAGTTTTATTTTTATTTTATTTTGTTTTGTGTATTTCTACGCCAGTGGCATTTTTAACGTTTTGATGGGGAACGGTCCAAACCCCGGTCTTTTTACTACCTTACGTCGATCTGTTGTTAGGAAGCATCATTAATTAGTAGCCCAATGACAAATGGCGACTGGGTCCAGATTCGACCCTTGCGGGATTTGATCCGGCGACCTTCAGTTTTGAAGGCGGGTATTATAACCACTACACCACCCAACCAGTTAATCAAATTAATTAATAACTAGTAGTAATCAAAATGTACTTTGCTATAACGTATTTTATGTAAAAAATCAGCCGCGTGACTCGACTCTTGTTAGCAAATTCCACATAGGGAAGAAGCCCTCATGGTAAGACTTAAGCCCAGAACAATGTTATTTTTTCGTCCTTTATTTTTTAGGTGCCTAGAGACGAAAAAAGTGTGTGTGTGTGTGTGTGTGTGTGTGTGTGTGTGTGTGGAGCCCCAAAATACAACGTATTGGGGTCCACACATCTTATGTTAATCAATTTACAATGTTAATCTTATGGAGCATAAAGAAAAATTAATATTCCACATATAAATCACTATTATTAGATTAATCTTGGTATTTACCTTCGTGTGGTTGAGATTTTATGCTCCTAATGCTTAAAAATCATAGTTTATGTTTTTATCCTGGCAGCAAACCTGAATACTCTTTTCCAATAGGGAATAGGCATACCCCTTTATTTATGCACAGATGTTGGTGAAAGTTGGTATAATTGTTAAAAATAAAAATGTTTGTATTTACTTCCCTGTGGGAAATAGGTTAGATCATGGATACGGGAATTTATTCAGTTCTTCTGAACAGCTGTTCTTATTGTTTTGTATTAAAAAATTAATACAATAGCCCCTGGTAGTTTCTATGGAAACTTGTTACATGTTTTCCATCTTAAAAATCACCAACATCCCCCCAGAGCTAAGACATGCACGTCCATATCAAAATTGTTTATGGTAGAAATGCCTACTTTCATTGTTCCTTTTAGCAGTAAACCTGGATACTCTTTCCCATATTAATCTTAAGGAGAATAGGCAAATAATTTTCATGTTTATCGACAGATTTTGATAAAATTTGTCATAAATTATTATTATTATACTAGCCAAAGTACCCGTTCTTCGCACGGGCTAAAAAGGCTGATAGGTGTAGGCTCTACAGATACATTTAAGTTATTGATAATTAATTCTTTATTGTTTACAAAATGACAAAACACTTGTCTAAGTATATATCTAAACATGACAAAGTAACATATGTCAAATATTGGGAGAGGATAAGCATTAACGTAATAGAGGCAGGCATCGGGAGAAAATTAAAAATCTACCATTCCACTATTTCGAACTAATAATTCACTTATTTCGATCCAGCAGTTTAAGTGTAAAAATTAACTTTATTTCTTTTTCTTCCCGAACTGTCAAAATGTAAAGTAAACGGATGTTGACATTAAAAACTGTAAACATTGAATCCCAGGGTATTTACAGCAACCATGTCTTCTGCTTCTCGAACTGTCAAATTTTAGTGTTCACAGCTGTTGACATTCAAGTAATTTTATGTTTCCATTTTCTAAAAATATAAACATTGAAACTTAGGACGTTCACAGGGCGTAGTCCGAGAGGATTTTAAGGAAATGAGTATGCCTATGTGTTGCATGAGTTTAAGATCTGTCTTTGTGTAAAACTGTTTGGTTCAATATTTTTTGCGTTCACTTGCCACAACAAACCCACAAACACACAAACCCACAAACAAACATACAGAAACCACCTCTTCTTTATAATATTATAGATTACTGATTTGGAAATTTGCTCGCAGGTCGTCTGTGACGGGGGTATTATGAAATATACTATCACATACCATGCCTTAAGTGCTAAATGATGAGTTAAAGTTGGATTAGCAAATATTCTGTTTAGTGAAAAAAACCACATTTATCAAACCAAAATACAAAATCTATGCAATATAGGCAATTAAAATTTGTTTAAACGAAAAATATTAACTTGTAGAGACACTTATAGAAAATACAGAACATAATTATACAACATAGATGAATTTAAAGAAGATATTGCTCGTTTTATATAATTATAATTTTAAAATAAATCAACAATTTTCAGCTAAAGATTTACGTGATTTCAATGAAAATTCATTTCCACATAAATTAATCATAATTAATTTATAAAAGGTAAATAACAGTATATGCTGGTTCAATGATTTTACATGAAATACAGTAACTAAAACAACTTTTTATTCAGAGGTACTTTGGTATAACAGTAGTGGAATTTTTTGGAATTGGAATGGAATAAAGGAAATGGACAAATGAATATTGAGTAATGGCGAAGTTATGGCAATCAGGGTAGGCTTAAGCCTTGCGTTCTTAGAGTTTGAAAGTGCTCGTTAGTAATTTACCCGTGAATTTGGGTAGTATTTGCCATAATATTTGTTTATTTTTAGCATAATGGAGTCTCAAGTTGAACAAAATAGTATAGAACTTAAATTTCAAGAGATAGACAAGAGCGGGGCATGGGCAGTTCTTTATCAGGCGAGTTCTTAGGCCTAAGATACATTATTTAGTTGTCTCATAATTTAAATTATTAATCATTTTAGCCTCTTTAAACTTAAGTTTTCCCATAACATTTTGGACAGATTAAACATCCCTATAACAGCTTTGGTTAGTTTTATATAATTTTTATATTTTACATAAATTAGGTGTCTGTCCAGTTGTTAGTAGGCCTAGATTTAATATTTTATCCTGGTTTCATACTATTTTCTCCATTATCAGTTCTGTTCATTTATATACGACTCTATGTATTTCCAAACCTCATGGTTTCTTCATCAGGTTGTCTAAAACCTTTATAAACAAATCTTGATTCATCTCATTCAATGATAAAACTTGAATGACCTGAAGATGAAACCAAAATGTGGTTTTGAAATACGTATCTTAGAAAAACACAGAAATTTTGAGGGAAACGAGGTATGCAATCTGGATAGTTCTTAAACAGTTCAGAAATTAATATAAAAAAAGAATAAATTAATTTTTCATTCTCACACAGTAAGTTACACGCTAGCTCTTCTATCTATCCCATATTAATAAAGTTTAGTTTATTCATGAAAATATATAGATTTTTATTTGTGAATACAGTCTAGACTATCGTACACTACACTGTTTTGTTAGCTGGGTTACAGTCCTCAGATGACAAGAGTCTTAACTTTCAGATAATTTCATTGAGGAATAATGATCTTGATAAATTGGACAATGATTAAACATATTTTATTTGGTCAGTATGAAATCCTTACCAATTGCCACAAAATCAATTAGGCCTATGGCTTAACATTAGTGCCAGGGCCATTTCCATGATGCTCGCCATAAACTATCGTTTAAATGTAACGTTTGCCAAGAAAGGTCACAGAAAATTTAATTTTACCATATTAATGAAATCTTTTTTACATTGTAGTGACGGTTAATTTTTTTTAAAGGTACCATGTTACACTACAAAAAAATTCTTTCATGTAGGCCTTTCCTTATGTATTGGCTAAGTTTATACTTAATTGTTTAGGTTATTCTTGTCATAGATTTACATTCCTTTTAATTTTCTGCCTGTAAATCTCTATAAGGAAAAATAAACTTATTTCATTTCATTTCACAAACACTTTGTAACATAACCGCAAATAAAACAGCTGGCGCAGACGACAACGAAACCATTACGGTAAAAACAAAGAGTACGAAAACTAAAAAACAGACGGAAGGAAAAGTAAATATCATAAATTAATTGCCGATGGTTTTTGGAACAGAGTCGCTGTGTGGCACTCAAATCTGGTTAAACAAGACATGTTAATTTTCATTTCAAGGATATTGTGTGAATTATGGTTACGCTATTGCATTACCGGTTTGTAATGGAAGCAATAACAAATAATTTTATTTTTGCTGCTATTTTCCCTTTTTGCTTATAGTTTTTATCTTAACAATAGTTTTTCTTAATAAATAAATGTAAAACTGGTTTAACATGCAATTACCAATTTGGTAGCCATTTAGAAACATACAGTTAGACTGCATGACTAGAACACGTTGAGATGCAGTAACTAAATTTTCATATGGAGTATAAGCTACAATGTTCATATCCATTATATTGAAACTATTAGCACACCTACTAATTACTATTACTTTTAAAATACCTAATAAGTTTATAGACTAATCTAGTGTGGTGATTTAATGAATATTTACATAGGCCCTACCTATATTTATTACATCCTAATATAGCTGTAGACTATAAATGGTTGTGATACTGATTATGTGTCGTCAATTGCCATTGCTTTTTACTAAAATTGTAGTTGATCTTAAACAGATTATTTATTGTCCTTTTAATTACTAAGGCTGGCATTTGTCGTTGTCTGTAACATTAAATATTTTTGGTTTTAAAGAAGAAGATAGCCAGTTTTTGCTTATTTCTCCTCCTGCTGTCAATCCATTTAAATCATTCAGGCAATTTTGTTCAGATTTTACAAATTTCCCATAGGGAAAAAGCTATTACCGTAGGTCTCATGGCAAGACCTAAGCCTGGGACCTTTTTACTTATCTTTTTTTGTTTTGAGGTGTCTTAGAGACCAAAAAAATAATTGTTAGGCCCTAACGTTATTATTATAAAATAAATAAATAAATATATATATATATATATAAATATAATATAATATAAATATAATAAATTTTATAAAATATAAAATTTATTTTATAAAATAAATTTTCAAAAGTAAAGTTTTTTTTAACAGTAAAGTTTCAAAATTGAACATATGATTTGGTAAATTTTAGAATTAATATAAAGGTTTATACATGTAATTTTCAATGTTATTTTCAATCGAGTTGAATTATTTTATACCATTTTATCTCAAGTTTAAACCGGATGGAAATTTTGATTTTAGAATCAACTGGTGTGCCAATTAAGAATTCCTAAAAATTAGTTGGTTGATTTTTGTATTTTGATGTGGTTTAATTTTCTGAAGGGCTTTAAGCTCATAGCAGCCTTCAAAATTTTGGATGTGGTGAGAAGTATGATTATAAGTAGGTTTCATTTGGTCTTCTTGTACCACATCAAAACGATGGCCAGTCATAAAGAATATATGAACTCAAAGTGAATTTGATGTTTGACCAATATAGTCTTATGGACAATGTTTACATGATAGTTGGTAAATCACATTGTGGGTTTCGCAAGTTGATTTTCCTACTATTGGGTAAACTTTGTCAGTCACGATGCCATTAAATTAAGTGGAATTACAACTTTTCTTTTACCATTAGAACCAGCTCAAAAAACTATATAATTTAGTTCAGTATTTTAACGTTTTGCTCTATCTCCAATGGTTACCAAAATATTAAAATAACTAAACACAGTACTTTAGTTGCATTTTGGGGCTCCAATGTTAATCTTATATAGAGTAAGAAAAAATTAATATTTCACTTAGTTACTTATATTTTTGGATTAAACTTGGTATATAGCTTCATGCGGTTGTGATCCATATATTTATGCTAAAAAATCATAAATGTGTTTAAAATAGCAGCTAACCTGCATACTCATTTTCCATGTTAATCATATAGAGAACAGACAAACTCCTTTATCTATGGACAGATGTTGATGAAACTTGGTATATGGTCATAATAATAATAGATTCTGTTAAAAATGCATACTTTCAGTATTCCTCACAGCAGAAAACCTGCACACTCTTTCCCTTGTCAATCTTATGGACAATGGGCAAACTCTCTTATTCATTATGGATCTTGATCAAACTTGTTATATATTATTATTGATTTGAAAATTTGCTGAGTATGCAGGTCTGCTGTGACGGGTATTTTTATTTGCCTGATTTTAGCGAATTTCCCATAGGGAAGAAGCTATTACGGTAGGTCTCATGGTAAGCCTTAAGCCCGGGACCATGTTATTTTTTCGTCTTTAGGTGCCTAGAGACCAAAAACAATAGTCGTTAAAATTTTTATATATACAGGGTGTTCATTAAAGTCGGGGACAAACTTCGAGGGGTGATAGTACTCAAAGAAGCCGTGTTGTGCCAGCTGAACTCTGCTTCTTAGCCACGTCCACTCCGCGGTGGCACGCGGGCCCTGTATTCTAACATTAAAAGTGCATTTTCTCGGTTATCCGTGGACGGATTTCGTTTCCCAAAGTACCGTTCGATTTGAAATTAAAATTGCAATATTTGTTGTATCTTGTAAAAATTTTACAAAGTTAATGGGTTTTTTGTTATTTTAATTTAAAGATTTTTAACCACCGCCATTTTGAAAATATAAAAGCAAATTAAATGATACTTTGAAAGTATTTTTCTCTTTGACCAATAAATACGTGTGCAAAGTTTGGTTTCTTTATCTTAAATAGTTCTTGATATATAACGTTTTTCGTAAAAAATACAAAATGGCGGCTAGCGGCTAAATGAAGCATTTTCCGACAAATGGTTATAGGTGATTTTTTGTTTATTTTGATGAGTACTATCACCCCTCGAAGTTTGTCCCCGACTTTAATGAACACACTGTACATATATATATATATATATATATATATATATATATATATATGTCTGTGAACACGATAACTCTCGTAAAAATGGTCCGATCGAGATTAAATTTGGTAGAGACGTGTATTCCTACGTTTGCTCGGACAAGTTGGTAAACCAGACATATCGGTCAATGGAAACGGGTAGTTTGGGGGGGTTTTGTACCCCAAAAATTGTTTTTTTGCGTTTTTCCTATGTAATTCTTAAAAATTTCAAATTTTATCTTCCACCATTAGAATCAGCAAATAATTAGAAGGCACCGTTAGAAGGCAAATAACTCTAATATTTATTGACAGATAATGATAAAACTTGTCACATATTATTATTATTATGTTATTTATTTGGAAATTCGCTGAGTACGCAGATTTGCTGCGACGGGGGTATTTTTATTATTAATTTCCTAAAGGTAGACAATTACCAAATACTATTTGAAAATTTTACAAGTCATAGTTTTTTTTGGCAGCTTTTTGTAAAATGGCGGTTGGGGGGGATTTTTATAAAAAACAAGGGCTGCAGAAAGTTAATCCTTCCCAGAGGGAATATATCTGCCAAAGACTTTGGCAATAAAGGACGGGTGACGGACATATCCACTTATGGCATTTGAGATTCCGGACGGGAAGCGGGTATATCCGCTTTCTCTTCAGACACACTGGTATGTGTTCGAGCAGTAACCAGATTTTTCACGCTGCCGAAATGCTACTTTCCCGTTCTTCCCGTGGCTGTGATGTACCAACGGACATGGTTAAGCATGAAATGGACTTCAAGTTATGATTATATTCATGTTAATGAAAGTCAGTCAAACTTGTTATGCAAAAACTGGCAGAAAATCATCAATCGTTACACTGTGAGACCTTAAGGACTCATGAAGGAAAATAGGCTCACCACTAATACTGATTTCTATTTTGAAATACGTAGGCTTTTAAGTGCTAATTTGACACCGCTCAAGCAAGAAAAACGGTGGCATTTTTAACTGAAATTCATTGATGTATATCTCCAAATGTGTTTGGGTCTCAGTCATAGTTTTGTGGGATATTACTATGTTATAAAGAAAATTCCATCAAATTTTCACTTGATTTCCTTCAGTTCTTTTTTAGTTACATACCCCAGAAAATTTATATTTAAGGGTGTTTGGCCATTTTTTAGGAGCTGTAGAAAAAAGGAGCTATTGTTTCTTTGGAAACATTACATTTTCGTGAAAAACATTTTGGCACTTCAATCATGCACAAGAATCATGGAAATGGCTGCAAAACTCAAATGGTTAATGTTGGTTCTATTAATTTTTTCAGGAGATCAGGAATAAAAGTTTAGAGTTTGATTATACACTAACTGAAGCTAAAAAACCTAAGAACAAAAATTTAAACCGTTATCGTGATGTTAGTCCTTATGATCACACAAGAATTGTATTATCAAAAGGATCCTGTGATTATATCAATGCAAGCTTGGTTAAGGTGAGTTTTTAATTTTATTTTCAACACATTTAAGAAATTTATGAATGGTCTGAACATGTTTAAACTTTTTTTGAAACTGAACATTAGAGTGTGTTATCATGTATTTTTATTTAATTTTAATCAATTACTTATTTATTTATTTATTTACAATCATCTGTTTTCGCCCTTACATGCAAATAAAATTGCTTGGGCATTAGATTTGTCAATTGATACAATAATACATTTCCTTAACCCTAGAAGTGGCAAGCTTTTTACTCTTAACTGTAACATAAAAATAATTACTAATATCTTCTTGAAATATCAAAGTTTAAACAAAAAAAAGCTTAAAACATGCCCCCCCCCTTAAAACCACTAACCACAAAAGCAAAACAGGTGTCCACTGCAATCCCAATTAAGCCTACAAATGCCGTCAACTTCCACCCAAGCCGGTCACCGTTTATTTAAGGTGGGCCCTCCACTCCGCTATACCGCACATTTGCAAGCCAAATTGGGATTGCTCATGGTCGGGATTCGAACCCTAGCACTTCCGAATGGCTAGAACGTTACGCTCGTCAACGTAGCGCGTTAGCCACCTCGGCCATCCAGTGCCTAGGAAAAGAAAGCGCTTACTTGGTTATAGACCTGCCCGGTGGCAGGCTCGTGTGCTACAAGAGCAGTTTCGGTTGTTGGCCCCCAGAGGGAAACACGGTCGCGTAGGCAATAGTGTCTAACAATTCCACAAAACTGACGACACCTGCCAATTCTTATTGAATATGTAAATGCGTCGTAAATTACGACTTTGCCATTTCTAGGGTTAAGCTAAGAGATACTTAAGATCATTGAGGAATAATTTTCTTTACAAATGATTGGGATTTTAGTTAAATACCATTTCAGTGAATTCCTAGGCAGAAAAGTGCTGTTCTCTGTCCTTTACACCCAGTTAACTGATTCAATACTCTTCCATACCTCAAATAGTTAGACACTTAGTCCCCTATTATATTTCATTGATTAATAAGGTATGTAGGTAATTAGGTACCAACCGATTGATACAATTTAGTTACATTTGGACCATTCCCATTCAAAACTTAAAATTCCACTGGGCTAATCAAAATAAAAAATCTAAGGGGTGAAGATAAAAAAAATCTTTTGATAAAGAGGAGTTCTCTTAGTTGCCGAAATCAGCTGTGAGATTACAAATGTAGTGTGTTTATTTTAGCATCTGGGTTTCTCGACAAGGGCGTTTTTGTAGAAGTGATTTTATTGATTGTGTAGTGTGATGTGCATCAGTTTTTAGTTGATAACTTTTTACATTAATAGTCAAAAATGTCTTAACTTATATAACTAAAAAATGAATACCTTAGGTGCCCTATTGTTTGCCCTATGTAGAATAGTTTGTTTACTAAAGAAACTGATTTTATTATTAGCTGTAAGTTTTGTTGTGTTTTTCAAACAGTTGATGACTTGTTAGACAAAACAAATTTAAAGTGGGTTTTCTTTTTACATGGCATCAGTTTATTTGGTAATGGCTTAAGTAATAAAAGAATTGAAGAATAATTGTAATAGAGTTATTAGAGTGATTTCACTAACAGTAAAAATGTCACTAATGCTATCTGATGTTTGAAATAGTTTAGGGGCCTATACAATTTAAGACTAAATTAATTGTTAATACGAGTACAAGAAGAAAAATTGTTTTCAATTATCCCAATCTAGTTCTACCATTTGCTTGTCCTCAGACGAGGACAATTAAGTGTGCTTTAACATCATCTCGCTTACAACTTTAACATCCGTTAATTCACTGCTACAAAACCTACTGAAGTAGCCCAGGAGTACGGTGTGGGACTGTATGCTTTCGAAGCAGTCACCGAAATCACAACCCACAGTGGGGTACAGTCCCTGCTGGATTTGGCAGTTAAAAAACGCCTAAAACTACTCTTGTGTATCGAGTTGTTACCAAAACGCACCCATATTTGCTAACCTGTTGTATTTGTAAACCTGTTTTAACAGACATAATTGCTCTTCATCACGACAACTGCATTTGCTCTACCTGTCAAGTAGTATTTCTGTAATCCACTTTCAAGTCAATTTCTTGTTGAGAATAAGATCATATGTGGAATGTTACTTATGTATGGTTTTGTTTAAATATTACAGATGAAGGAAGCTAATAGACAGTACATTTTGACCCAAGGACCCCTCCCTCACACTACATCACATTTCTGGCTGATGGTTTGGGAGCAGAATTGTAAAGCAGTTTTGATGTTGAACAAAATTGTGGAAAAAAGCCAGGTGTGTTTATAAGACTGAAAAATGATGTCATAGTCTTGAAGTTTATTTCGGAACAGACACAATTTTACAAAAATGTATACATCTGTTGCCAAAACAATAATATTTAATACAGAAACAAACAAATGACCATACAAATTAGATACACAAAAATTTCAAAATTATAAATAACAGATCAGTTTGTTCTATACCTGACTATACAACTACTCCACTTGCCGGTAACCCCACACACGTTGATTGTTCACATTTTTTCGATAGTGGTGCAGTACATACCAAGTGTGTCTTAATGCATACTGTAGATCGGTCCTGAATCAGTCAGGACAAAAAAATTACACTGTTTAGATATACTGTATTTTATTTTTAAGGTTAAATGATTACTGTGACCATGGGGTTATCCACAAAACATGCGTCAGAATTAAAAATATTTAAATAAAAGGGTAGTCTGGCATTATTCATTTCCTAATTATATTAGTAGCCCTAACAAGCCCGAACAATCAATAAATAAAATATATATATATATATTTATTTATTTATATTTGAAATATAATTAAACAGTAGAATATATCGTATTTTGAACATAGCAGCTGCATTATATAATATTTTTTCGATGTCATATACATTTATATGTAGGGAATTAAATTGCCTAAAAAAATTATATAATAGGTTTTCTACAAAAGATAGTTTGTAACCTTACAGAACCTTTACTTTTGAAATTTACGCTCACAATTTTGTTTTTTTTTACGTAACACAAATAAAAAATAGTAATTATTTTGCCATATTTATATTCCTCTATTCATTACAAACAAAATCAATACGTACATTATTAGGTTTACTCAATTTACTGATTTTATATAATTTTTTTAAAAACACTACATTTTCACCAAAAAAACCCGGACTGCAGGGAACACATGCCACTGAAAAACTCGGACTTTAAAGTTTTAACCCTTACCGGGCGGCTGACGAGTTTTCTCGCGGCACAGTAGGGTCCCACGGCGCGGAAACCGAGTTTTTTCACTTTCAGCCATTTCGTCACATTTACTGTGCTGTAGTTCGCGAAACAACCAATAGAGTGCATGGTAATGTTGCTTTAACCTCTATGAACTCACAAAACCAATATGGCGGCTTTGATGGAATTTCTAGTGACTGAAATTAGATGTTATGCAACTTTGGCCTGTATTCTAGCGCTCCCGTACTGCTTTTGACGAGAAAATTAACCCGCCACTATGACCAGCTGTATTCACTGTTCCAATCGTTGTTCGTTGACATCCATTGACGTGTGATTATTTGTGTTGTGTTTGAGAAGTAAACAGATAATGTAGTGTGAATGTTTGTGAATCTAAATAATAAAATAAAAAGTGAAACATGGCTCATCCAGACGATCTGGAATTTGATGAGTTCGTGAATGAACTTATGACTGTTTTGAGGCTTATCATATGATGCAAAACTATGTTTAGTGGTAATGTACATAATATCTTTTTACTTTATTGGCATGTTTCTTCTCACTGTTTTCATGTTTAGAATCAGTAATTTTTCATTTATGTAAGCCTACAAGTTTTATTTCAACCGCTCAGGATTTTTGGCAAAAATAACTTTTTTAGATACCTGAAAAATAGAGTTAAAATGTTCAATAAATAAAAATTAAGCATATTTCTGTTTTCTACTTTATTCAAGCTACCTAAATCCAAAAAGAACATTGGGAAAATATAATTTTGATTTTTTCAACCTAAATGAGCAGGGAGTGTGATTTTCAGTAGCGCTTTAAGGGTTAACTGTTTCATAAATCCCCACCCCCAATCCTTATTTGGATAGACCAATTTGCCTAGTTTTCAAACTCATATGAATAAATGTAGGATTAAAATCTTAGCCAAATTAAGCATCGATGGGACCTTTTTTACGTGAGTTATTGTTTTCACATATACAACTTATAATGCATACTTAGTTATCAGTAGATTTCATGGTTCACTACTGTTCTTTACATTTCTTTACTGTCTGGTTTTGGGCCCAATGATTCCCAATGGAGCTCTATGAGAATCTACGATTCCTATACATATATTTTCCCTAACTTTTGTTGATGAATGTTTTTAGGTGAAGTGCCATCAGTACTGGCCCATTGGATGTAAAAATGGAGGGGAAGACACAATAGAGTTTAAAGATGTAAATCTCAAAGTTGAATTAATATCTGAAACTGATGGACCATATTTTACAACCAGAGTTTTGAGGTATGCTATTATAGAGAAGCTGCTTTGTTCCCAATATAGCCTTTAGGTTGTTCTTTTAATGAAAGCTATTGTGATGATAATGAATAGTGATTGTAAAATTTTTAGAGGTGTGCGGATAGTGAATTTTTTTTCGGATCGGATAGCTCAAGTTCGGATCGGATAATTTTCGGATTCGGATACTTGTAATAACACAAAAGAATCACACTTATCTAAGAATAAATGAGAAAAAATTTATACAATGTTTCAAAGTTATTAGATTGGACATAAAAAAAATCATAGAACAACAAAACCAAAATTTTTTATTCACTGCATTGAAAAGTAACAAATTTTAATATATGCCATATTATTCACGGAATGAAATCAACAGAAACCTTATAATTCGCCAATAAATTACGTAAACAGTACTTAAAGTTAGTGATATAAAACTATGGATAGATTGATAAATAATAATTTTCAATTTTATTTCATGATTCAACTATTATATTTATTAAAATGACAAAAACAAATCGCCATAAACAAAGACCCAAGATTTGACAGACGACGTCGGCTCGTTGCCATCGGCTATCTGCGTATCGGTAGGGTATGCGATATTTTTGTACCGGTGACAAAGTCACCGTTATGGTTCTGTCACTGATATATCTGTGATAAGGAACTAGAAAAAGTAGTAACAGTGTTGCCGCTGCGCTGACTTGTCTGACTATTGGACAAAGGACTCTGCGCAGGAGCAGAGTTGGAGTATCGGGCAGAACAATATTTAAACCCGTGAAATTATGGTACCTTGTCGTAATCTAGTTAATTATTCATCTTAAAATTATCTAAAATGTTTCATTTAAAAACTAATGACGCGTAAAATCATTTAACAAAGAGAAAATGTAGAGTGAAAACGAGTGGAAGATTTGTTGGTTATGTAAACACTGAAATACAAAATAGGCCAAATGTAAATTTGACAACACTTTATCGTATTGCTCAAACCCGGAGAACTTAAGAATGCGATAACAAAAAATAGCCCATTATGTCAAAATATTTAAATTTTAATTCAATCAGACGATCAAATTACGTAGACGATCAAAATTAAATAGTATATATTTTTGCTGCAAATACCAGAGCTATTATGATGGTTGAACTTTGTTACCAAACATTAAATCACAATTCATGGTTTTTCGTAGCCGAAATCATATTTTATGCGAAATAATATCAAACCGCAATCTGATATTCGGTGCAACTATCGATGACGTTTTGCTTTGTATTTCAAAATGCAATATCGTGTTGAACTTAATGGGTAACTTTAATACGTAGTTGAAGAATTGAATAATCATACTGCATCCTCGGACTGCCCAAGGTCGTTCTTACATTCCAATCCAATACTATAATACGATCAAGGTTTGATATATATATATATATATATATATATATATTTGCACATGGATCTCGAAAACGGCACTAAGGAATTTCTTTAAATTTTGGAAATAACTAATTTCCGAGTAGAAAATAAGTTCTAGATAGTTCTAATGTCCAGGAAAATTTTTGTTTTCTTGTAATATTAAGTTTAAAATCTAAAAATTTAACATTACGCTTATGGAGAATAAAATGTAAACAATACAAACCAAAACAGCTGTTTATAACCGTTTGACAGTTCTTGATTGAAGACGGCGGGGAACAATATGTGAATAGAGGTTTTTCATAAATAATTATTTTATGTATGTAATAAATGTAAAATTATCAGGTTACTAGAGGTGTGCGGATATCCGAAAATTCGGTTCGGATTCGGATCGGATCGGATATCCGAAACCGATCCGAATGTATTTAAGATATCCGATCCGATCCGATAAATATCCGAATTTTCGGATAGACTGTATAATACAGCAATTTGAACAAAAACAACGAGATTTTCGTCGAGTTAATACGCGCGAAGCTGGAATAATTATTGCTTAAACCTTGATAAGACGACGAAATTACGTAGTCTTTCATCAAAACAATGTCGTTGACTGGTAGACGCGATAAACTTATAGCGATTCGAATGACGAATGACGACCGCAGATGACGAAATTACGCGATTCATATCCAATCGGAATGTAAGAACGTCATTGGGCGGTCCGAGGATGCGGTATGATTATTCGATTCTTCAACTACGTTTTAAGTAACCGTAAGTTCAACACGATATTGCATTTTGAAATACAAGCATAGCGTCATCGATAGTTGCACCGTATCAATCGGTTATATTTTGATACATCAAAAAAAGGCACAACATGAAAAAACTGGAATTGTTGATTTAATGTTACTGGTAACAAACCATCATAATAGCTCGTTTTGCGACGGAGTTTCCGGCAAAAATAATACTACTTCATTCTGATCGTCTACGTAGACGATCAATTGTTTAGTTATCGCATTCTCAACTACTCCGGGTTTGAGCAATACGATAACTGTTGCCCAATTACATTTGGCCTATTTCGTCGTTCAGTGTTCACATAACCAACAAATTTTCCACTTGTTTTCAATCTACATTTTATCTTTGTTAAATGAATTTAAGCGTTATTAGTTTTACATTTTTAGATAATTTTAAGATGATTAACTAACTAGATTACGACGAGGTACCATAATTTCACGGGTTTCAATATTGTTATACAGCCGATCGGGGTATTTTATCTGCCAAATATTCCAACTCTGCGCCTGCGCACAGGCCTTTGTTTGATAGCAGCTGCATTGTCACTGCCCCTGGCAATACGCAGATAGCCGATGGCATCGAGCGAACGACGTCGGTCGCAAAATCTTGATTCTTTGTTAATGGTGATTTGTTTTTATCATTGTAATAAATAAAATAATTGAATCGTGAAATAAAATTGAGAATTAGTTGATTATTAGTAGAATGAATTGATGAATTAGTAGAAAGTTGATGTCATTTAATGGCGAATTATATAATGAATAATTAATAATGAATAATAAGGTTAATGAATGAATTATAAGGATAATGTTAAGGTTTTCTGTTGATTTAATTTGTGAATTACGCCATATAAAAATTTGTTACTGGTAATTGTTATTTTGTAAATTTGTATTTATTGATGGAATAAACTTATTATTATTAATTTTAAATGCAGTGAAGTAAAAATTTTAGTTTTGTTGTTCATCCTATAAAGAATTTATGATTTTTTATGTACCATTTAATAATTTTGATAGGTAACATTTTATTGATTTTTTCCTAATTTATTCTTAGATAAGTCTGATTTCACTTTTTTATTGCGAGTATCCGAATCCGAAAACTATCCGATCCGAACCCTAACTATCCGATCCGGATCCGATCCGAATCTGAGCTATCCGATCCGAATCCGATCCGAAAAAATAATTCACTATCCGCACACCTCTACAGGTTACTAAACAATTTGTAAAAACTTAAGGGTAACATAACTGTGCGAAATAAAAGCAGAAAAAAGTATTTCCAAAATCTTCCGTGTTTTGATAGAAAACGTATTCGTTGTATTGCTTGAAGCCACTGTAACAAACCAATTAATAATTGATGTAAATTAAATTTCTCTTTTGCTTTTCAATCCTCATTCCGTTTCTAACAAAATCAGTTGATCACGGGCTAATAATAACTGTATGGATAATTAAACAGTAAATAATCGGCTAAAACAATTGAGGTTGGCTAAAAGACGTTAAACGGCGTCGCTCAATTGACTGACGCCGTAGCCGAGTGGTAGCGTGTCGGCCTCTAGAACTAGAGGTCGCGAGTTCCATCACCGCCAGGTCCGAAACTCAGTTCAGTGGTATATTAATTTAGGTGTATTAAATCGGTTTTATTTAAACCACATAAAAGTTTTCATTGAGTAATAAATGTGTTTTAATTTTTCTAAGTATTTTTATAATACATACCTTATTCTATCCGAGCAAAGCTCGGTCACCAGGTACTAGGTTATGAATTGCGTAATTTCGTTATCTGCTTAAACATTTCTGTTGTCCGTATCGCTGACGTATCTCAAACGGAAAGTTTAGCATTTATCTTTCAGTTTAACCTAATTTTATACAGTCTATCCGAAAGTTCGGATATTTATAGGACTTTTTCGGATACTTGTTTTGCATCCGAAACCGATCCGACTTTTCGGATATCCGCACACCTCTAAAAATTTTGTCATTTGCATTTTTATTGCAGACATTTTCAATCATGTTTAGTCCTTAGTAAAACAAAGTTTATAAGTTTCGGAATCTGAAATCTGAGCTGGAACCTAGAACATATCAAGATTAGTATATAATCCAGTGCAAATCCGATAGCAAAAATGTTTGAGGCAGTCAAATTTAACTCATGAAAATACCAAATAGAAAATGAGCACAAACGCAGCACAACTGTACACCATGGGAGTTCAGGCAGCACTGGTAGGGACAACACTAGCCTCAAGATGCTGATCTCAGATTTGGTTGAGCAATGTTGATGAACCAAATATTTTTTTAATGGCTAGTGATTATTGCAAGAAGTTATGAGATCTCTCAAAGTTTTATGTAATAGGCCCAACCGTTTTAGTAACCATTGGCCAGTGAATGGTCAAAGAGTGAACAGTTTGTCTATGATGCATATTTGCGAAGTATAACAGCAGCAAAAAAAGGATGAGTTTCTAAGTGAAACTCAAATCAATAGAAATGTAAACATGAAACTTATTCATTAAATGAGAAGAGTTTCCAAATCTTTTAATTTAATAAAAGTTATAAATAACAAAAAAACAAATAAGTAATGCTTATTTTTTAAATATCTTAATTTAATAAGTCGCTCTTGTGCTGTTCTCACATATGTTCATGGTGCAGACTAAGTGATGGGGACAGTGGAAGCAGCAGAGACATCTTGCACTTTCACTACACGACGTGGCCAGACTTTGGCGTCCCACAGAGCCCGACGGTGTTCTTACGGTTCCTCAACAAAGTGCGGCGCAGTGGTGCGCTAGACGAGAGCGTTGGGCCGCCCGTTGTACACTGCTCGGCCGGTATCGGCCGCTCTGGCACCTTCTGCCTTGTCGACACCTGTCTCATTCTGGTTAGTTGCCTGAGTTTGATGTTGAAAAGCATAATACTACATGTTGATGGAAGCTTATTTTTTGTCAGCTACTAGTCTATATCCAAATCATTAATGCTATTGACATATGCACATAGTGGTATATGCTTTAAGGAAAAGGGTCATAACCAGATAAGTTAATAAAAGTTTAGAATACCTATAACAAAATTCAGCTATATGAAAACAGAATAGAGACCAAAAACAGAACAGACAACATGTTTTATTGTGAACTACACACTCTAATATCTAAATTGATAAGAGAAAATGGTCTGCACATTGTCCTATTACTAGTTACAGTATGGTAGCCGGACCCCACGAAACTGTTGTTAGATATATGGTTGTAGAACATAATTAAATCTAGTTTTCAGATCAAATACTGGATATACGGTTCAAATCATTTGCCATGATTTTTAAGAAATGAAATGCCAAATCTCAAATATATAATGAGATTTGGATTTGCGGGGTTCTAGTGAAGTTTTTAGTTGTTGTAAAATCAGAACTCTTATTATGTTACCGTAATCTCCCCAAGCTATTACCAGTACCCCATAAGATTGATGGCGAACTTTATCGTGCTTGAAACCAGATTTTAATTTCTTGAGCCTAATTATTTCTTCACGCAAACGGATACATTAAGAAGGTACTGCAGAGTAAAAGACTTGTTGACCATCAGTGACCATTAACAAAAGTGACTGGCATGTTAGTATAGTGAACTAAATGGTTGGGGGTGGGATTACCATCTTAACTTTTCAAGAACCTTATTTAGTATCCTATTAGTTATTCTCTTGATGCGATCCTAATGGCAAAGCTTATACCGAAATTCAGGCTTAAAAACAAATTTATTTAATATCTGTGTTTTTTGCAATCCAATTTTCCTTTTTATTTTGTAATTTAAACTGATTTTAAATCCTTTCTCAAAATCAACAAACAAGTCAGCAAAGTTTTTAATCAAGACAAAAGCTTACAACGGTGAAGATTACAATTTTAATGGAAGTTCTTTATGATAAGGTATTCCTCCGCTGGACACAACAGAACATCATTACTAACAACAAATACTAACAACCTCAATCGAATTGTATTTAATTAAATCATAGTTTAGTTTTAATAATGGCTCCTTTTTCATTACAGTATCAATTAACAGCTTCCAATACCTTCCTTACACAGCAAAAATGTAGATCCATAGTTTAAAAAAATAATATTACTTCTAAATAAGAGTAATGACTGAATAGTTTTAAATAAATATTTTAACCACAACTAATTTAATTTTTAAAAGTTGTATATATTTTTTAATTTAAAAATATGAATTTGAAAGGATGATACAGAAACAATTTTTTTTTTAAATAACCATTTACTTCTGTTTTTATATATTCTATGTTATTACTTTTTGAATTTTTTATTTATAGTTTTGACCACAATACTAATCATATCCTCTAGAAATAGCTTTTATTTTTCTCATCTCCCAATTTTTAAAATATGTTATTTTTTAAACCTATACAAAAGAGGTTTGAGATTTTATCAAAATTTTAAAAATAGAGATATATTTGTTCTTGTCATATTAATTAAAACAGTTTGTTATTTACTTGAGTATTTTATAATACAGTGGAACTTGGTTATAACGTCATTGAAGGGACCACACAATTAATGACGCTACATCAGAGTGACACTATAAAAGAGGTTACATAATTTTAATTTAAAACTGAGGAAAAATAGAGAAACACATTTTTTACATGAAATTAAGACAATTAATGAAGGTAATTTGAAATACACATAAAAGTTTATGTTTATGACTGACTGAACTGCTCTATACTATATAAAAAATCGAATTTAAAAATATTGCAATGAAGTTTAGCATGGTGAATTTAACTGTTGGTTCGATTTAAAAAACATGCCCGAATATACTTCTGCTATCTTACATCCCTCCTCACACGCTCTTGTAACTCACACCTTTTCTTCGGCAAAACCTTCTTCCTAAGACTTGCCATTATTTTTCAAGACTGTATTCGTAAATTAAAATAACGAAAAACAAACTGTAAAAGACGTACACTGAACTAACGATAGCTGCACGAACTGTATGTACGTACGAACGGCATCACAGTGCTTTGACGCGACGTGAGTCACTGACACTGACTTTGATGACGGCGACAGCGGATATAGGTTTGGGGGAGGGGGTTGGGGTGGTTAGCGGTAAGACAGCAATAAAATACCGTTTCTAAAAATAGTTGCACCCTCACGTTGCACCACCGACCGAACTTTCTCTATTTAACTATATGTTGCCTTCATCTCGGTCCGATTTTCTTGACGTTATATATACGAGGTTTTAGAATTTACTGACAATATATCCGAGGTTTTACCTATGTAAATACCTATAGTTTGGCGGGACCGAAAAATAAATGACGTTATATCCGAGTTGACGTTAAAGCAGAGGTCGCAATAACCAAGTTGCACTGTAGCTATGTAATATATTTTTACTATTTTCAGTCCTACATTAATTTTTTTTAATAATTCTTGTTTTCATTTTAAGTCTTGTCAAGGATAGCTATACAAATTCTAAGTTATTAAAAATTTTGGTAAATCTTAGAAATCTATTTGCAAACTTTTCTTTATTGATATAATGTACATAGATAAAATGCCTTAACAAAAATCTTTGGAACTTGAAAATTATCAAACTAATCATGAACTGTACAATTTAGTGAATAGTCTAATAATATATTTTTGGCTTTAATTTCATGGTTTTTTATTATCATCTGTTATATGATTTCCGTTTTAGATAAAATCGTGTTGTGTGTTTGTGGTGTTGTATAGAATCTAATCGCATCGCATCGATTCGTACCGGAATTCTTAGAATCACGTCGTCGTATTGAATAAAAAATTTTTGCTGCATCGAACACCCCTACTGCCTTCTAAGCAAAACTGATTGGATTCACGTATTTTTCTGTACGGTTTACATTTATGCACCATGCCTAAATGTCTGCACTTGTCTTCTAATAAAAAACAAAAGACTGGACCACGTACAGAAAGTATTATTTAGTTGACATTTTGTTACACCCTATGATGTAGATTTTTTGCAGAAAACTTTGAAACTGCAGTCTATCAATAAAAAATAGTATTACAATTCTTGTCTCTAAATTTGTAAAACTTTCAGTTTTTTTGAAATTTGTTAAATAATTAAATGTTTTTTTAGATTAAAAATAATGGCTGTGATAAAGTAAAGGTGCTAGATGTCTTGCTGGATATGCGACAACAACGCATGGGACTGATACAGACTCCAGATCAACTGCGGTTTTCCTTTCTTGCTATCTTGGAAGGGATGAAAACTGATTGGGATAGCATAAATGACGTGAGTATCAGTTTATTATTATGCTTAGAAATTGATGTTTTAACTGAAGAAGCTTTTTAACATGTGTTAAAATTTAATATAATTGAGATGAAGTTTAATATTCATTGGGAAACTGATTTACCCTGGTGGGTGAAT
Organism: Nephotettix cincticeps; assembly: GCA_023375725.1. Taxonomy (NCBI): domain Eukaryota; kingdom Metazoa; phylum Arthropoda; class Insecta; order Hemiptera; family Cicadellidae; genus Nephotettix; species Nephotettix cincticeps. Next base: position 27,897,256 of record CM041785.1, read on the forward strand.
TAAGTTACCTGAATTAATGATGATCTGATCAGGCTGTACAGTGTTTTACCAATATGCCAATAGAGGTGCACTCCAAGTGGCGTTGTGGAAGTAAATCGACAAGGTACATGCCATGGCCTTGTAGATGGCGTTGCAATAGCTTTCTGATTAAAAATTTTATATATATATATACATATATATTTGATCTATATAGTTCGCTTGTAAGGAATACTGTTATATTAAGTAAAGTTAAAATAATTAACTGAGTAATTAAATGTAATGTATTAAAATAATGTTTATCAAGGATACTCAGTTAATTATTTTAACTTTACTTATATATATATATATATATAGATATTTATATACATGTGTGTGTGTGTGTGTCTGTCTGTCTGTGAACACGATAACTCTCGTTAAAAGGTCCGATCGGGCCAAAATTTGGTAGAGACGTGCATTTCTACATTTACTCGTACAATTTCGTAATCCTGACATATCGGTCAACCAGAACGGGTAGTTTGGGGGGGTTTTGTACTCAAAAATTGGGTTTTTTGCGATTTTCATATAAAATTTTAAAAATTTAATCTTTCACTCTTTAGATTCATATGGTTGAACCATAGTTTATGTGTTTGTCATGGCAGCTAACCTGCATACTCTTATTCCATATAGAGAATAATCAAACTCTTTTTATTTATGGACATATGTTAATGAAACTTTGTATGAATGGTCAAAATAAAATAGATTTTTGCTATTAATGCCCACTTTCAATGTTCCTCACAGTAGCAGACCTGCATACTCTTTCCCATGTTAATCTTATGAAGAATAGGCAAACTCTCTTATTCATTTTGAGAATGATGTGTTAATGTGCATAATGTGTTAGGCCTAATACAAGATCACTTAGTTGCGTGGGTTATATTGTATAGGGAAAATGTGAAAAATCACATTTGTAGCATTTTACTAAATGTTATATAAAAACGATACTTAGATAAATTAAAATTTTCTGTGTAAGGAATTGAATATTGTTCATGAAAATATACAAATAAAAGTTTTAAAGGGATTTATTAATAAAAAAATTAACACGCTTTTAAAAATTAAAATTGTATACATACATACACACACACACATATATATATATTGGGATAAAACACCATCAAAATCTTCATAAAGTGTATTGAATTGAAGTCTGTTTAAAATATATAAAACATTGCTTTTTGGTTAAATTTAATTGGATTCGTATTTAATTGCAGTCGACACATGTTTTTGTTTTTTTACCATCATGGTTAAGGAAGGGGTCATGTTTTGTGTTTTTTTTTGTTCATACTAATTATTTTAAGAAGAGCTGTATGATAATTATATTATTCAGTTAAGGGAAAAATTTGTGATTCTATAGTTAATTTCACTTTCAAATGAAATATATAAAATTAAGTGAATGATTGCATTGTTTCAGAATGACCCTTTGGAGGAGGAGGTGAATGCCAACCACGTTAGCCATGAGGAGGAGGAGCCACCACCACTACCTCCGCCACGGGGTGATAGCCTCAAGTGTTTCATCAACAATACTACAGTTGGTGACAATGACAACAGCCCGACGGCTCCAACACTGCCTCCACTGCCCTCGGAGCCGCCTCACAGCAGTAGCAGCAGCAGTAGTGAGGAGCCTAGCCCCCCGTCCAGCCCTGGCAACGGCACTGCCAATAGGTGAGCTCCTAAACCACAACATTATGTTACCAAAAAATTCCAAATAAATATAATCTCTATGTCTATTCTTTATCTATATCTATAAAAGAGAATGTTGTGTATATATTTGTATGTTTGAAGTTTATGCACTCGGACACCGTTGAACGATTTGCCAAGAAAAGTGGTACACTTATGTAAAATTTCAAATTCATGGAAAAGGTATAATCAATTTTGTTGTAGCTCAACCGGGTTTCTCGCTAGAAGCCTAAAAAGGAATCCAATACTATGAAATCAGAACTTTGTTTACGTTATAAATATTTTCTTTTTGACAGCTGATTGCTTTACTATATCTGTTAGTTGAAGATATACACCACAAATCAAAGCACTTGCATTTGTTTGTTTTTTATTTTTTTCACATTTTGGTTTTAGGGTTATGCGAGTTTACATTTTTTACTGTGATTTATTCTTGCACATTTTTCTATTGTGTTACATTATTTTGTTTCTAATGTTATGAAATTTCACACGCAAATTCCCTAACCGCAATTAACTGTATTCTAATTACTAAGGACTACCGACAACAACTACAGGGGCCTGGTGGACTGAAGCTAGTGTAATATATTCTTTAGTAATAGTATTACTAAATTTAGTATATTATGTAATATTAGTAACAGGTCACATGGTGGACATCTGTTGGCCAGTTCTTCCGTACAGTGGACAAGGCTTCTAAGGTGGTCTCTTACAATAGTAGGCTGATGGCCAATGTCGTGGTTCCTCGGTCGAGCAGAAGACGTCTCTTGATGTCCGCAGTCCAGTCGGTGCTCCTTTATGGGGCAGAGGTCTGATCAGACGCTCTCACCAAGGACATCTAACGGTTGCGACTCGCCCAGGTTCAGCGTCAAGCTGAACTGCAAAACGTAAAAAAAACTGCAACCGTAAAAAAGCGCTCCGGGTGTGTTCAGCGTATCGGACAGTATCCGAGCCTGCCGTCCTGGGTGTCGCTGGAGTCATTCCTGTCAAACCTTTGGCAGGGGAGGGGAAGGCTATTTATCGGAGCCAAGGCGTGATCGACAAGGATGCTGCAAGGTCTTAAGAGCGTTTCCGAACCTTCCAGCAGTGGCAACACAGCTGGGAGCACGACGCCCAAGGACGATGGACTGCGCGACTCATAGAGCAGGTCCAACCGTGGGTAGAACGGCGGCGTGGCGAGGTGGATTACTTCCTCACTCAGTTTCTGATAGGCCACAGCTATTTGAAGTCGTACCTGTATCGGATAGGCAAAACCGGTTCACCGGATTGCACTTACTGCTCGGGCGTTCCCGACGATGCGGAGCACACTTTCTCCGGCTGCCCGCGTTGGGAAAGGCCCCGTCTGGAGGCTGCACGAAAATTTGGTGTTTTCTCGGTGGACACAGTCTGCCACAAGATCATTGAAGACAAGGGAAACTGGGATTGTTTGTCACAGTTCGTCTGGGGCGTCCTTCTAATATTCCAATAGTCCTACGACATGTATAAACATGTAATTTGTTACATGGCATAGAGTTGATGTTTCTTGACATAGTTTAAGAAGAAAATAGCCTGGACATGAGTGAGCCCCAAGGGCGTAAGCCAAATTTGGGCCTAGCCTGTTGTAATGTGACAAACATTTCCAGGTTAGAGACCTAAAGAGTAGAGGAGGTTTTTTTAGTGGGTAACCCCTTAGGGGAGTCCCACATACAGGCTGGGCACCTGTGTGCATAAAGCATTTCTTCCGCCTCTCTCTAAAAAAAAAAGTAACAGGTCACTAGGACGTCCTTAATTCCTGTCCCAAGAAGTGCCGTATCCAATTTATAGGCTAAATATAGATTAATTAACATTTAATTCCTCATATATAGCTTCATAATTTAAATAGAGATGAGGAAATGTCGGAAAAGTTATGTTCTGGTTGCGTGTCAATTAGGGGTTGTGTACCGAAAAAATCGGTACGGTATGGTTCCAAGCCTTGTCCCGAACTTCGGTACGATACAAGAATTTTTTCGTTTTTCGATACAAGTTTGGTACGGTACAGATAAGTAGAAATTAAGTCACTATCCAGACTAGGTTCCCATCAAATATACCTATGGAACATCTGCCAAAAACATTGAATAAAACCCGACCGTTAAGAGCTTTATACTCTACAAGCAATATAGATTTACAACACTGCCCAGATGTATGGCAAATACTGAACGTAAGACTGACTGATAGCGTGTTGGTGAATCATTATTCAAAACAACCTCCCTGTCACCGTCACCAGGACTTCAGGAAAATCAGGCAACCAGCCGTCTCCCTGCCGGCTCAAAATTATAGTGCATTCACAGCTTATTATCGTATCCACGTATAGCAGCTTACGCGATCAGGGAACCGTTCCTCCTTTTGACGCAACAAAATAGTCGTACCAATATGAAGCTCGTATTTGTCGTGTTTCAAATAGTGATGGGAAACCTGTGATTTTCAATCACATCGTGATTCTTTCTTTTTCCTCTGACAGCCTGTTGACGATGCTATATGACCAATACAGAACTGTGATTTGCCGTAGTGATCTCCCTATTTCGGGATTTTCCCTCAAATAAAACAAAAAATCATAATGTTAAGGATATAACTGAATAATGGAAATAAATAAACAGTTTTATTTTTTTAACAAAATGTTCTGGATTTTCTCATTAGTGGAACCACTCAAATCTGAACTAATTGGGGCTGAAGCCTGTCTTCCCAGGAAATAATATTACACAATTATTTTGTCACTGTATTTTGCACTGTATGTAAGCGACGGGAGACGCAGTGATTGGGGTTAAACAGGCTCTGTGTGACTCAATCCAATACTATAATACGAGCAAGGTTTGTATATATATATATATATATATATATATTTGCACACGGATCTCGAAAACGGCGCCGAGGAATTTCTTTAAATTTTGGAAATAACTAATTTCCGAGTAGAAAATAAGTTCTAGATAGGTCTAATGTCCAGGAAAATTCGTGTTTTCTTGTAATATTAAGTTTAAAATCTAAAAATTTAACATTACGCTTATGGAGAATAAAATGTAAACAATAAAAACCAAAACAGCTGTTTATAACCGTTTGACAGTTCTTGATTGAAGACTGCGGGGAACAATATAGAGGTTATGCATTAATATTTATTTTATGAATTAAATAAATGCAAAATTATCAGGTTACTAAACAATTTGTAAAAACTTAAGGGTTTAAGGAACTTAAGGATAGCTGTGTGAAATAAAAGCAGAAAAAAGTATTTCCAAAATCTTCCGTGTTTTGATAGAAAACGCATTCGTTGTATTGCTTGAAGCCACTGTAACAAACCAATTAATTGATGTAAATTAAATTTCTCTTTTGCTTTTCAATCCTCATTCCGTTTATAACAAAATCAGTTGATCACAGGCTAGTAATAACGGTATGGATAATTAAACAGTAAATGATCGGCTTTGGCTAAAAGACGTTAAACGACATCGCTCAATTGACTAACGTCGTAGCCGAGTTGTAGCATATCGGCCTCAAGAACTATAGGCTGCGAGTTCCATTCACATAAATGTTTTCATTGAGTAATAAATTTGTATTAATTTTTCTAATTAATTTTTATAATAAATGTCTTATTCTATACGAGCAAAGCTCGGTCACCAGGTACTAAGTTCATAAGGGCAGTGACCTTGGCGGGTGGATATACGTCTCACGACATGCCATTGTTTCTAGTCCAGCCTGTGCTAAAAATAAAACTCTCCCCCCCTACCCCAACCCTTACTGGGATGCGTATCGCGTCTGTCTACTGTCTGTGTCAAGTTAAGTGAGCGTTTACCTGCTGGTAAGTGCGTATTGCTAACAACCGACGTGGCTTGGATTTACGTTCGTGTGAAGATTTTCTTCACTTCAAGAGTTAAAGACTTGAACCTTAAAACCTTAAAAAATAAGTTTATGTGATTAATTTTTTTAATTTTTCAGCTATTTCTTTTTTGATTTCCTGAGAATGTGTTCAGATTTGAAGGGTTCCACTGTAATGTTAAACTATTAACCACTTTATACTAAAATAACTATTTTAGTCTAAAGTGCCCTTTGACATTTTATGAAAGTGTTTGATTTAATTTGAACAATGATTGTGATTGGTTGAATTAAAAATAATAAACCAGGACAATATAAAACATAGGTCTAATGAACCCTTAGCTTAGGGTATTGACTCAATACATTTTCTGTATTTTTTTGTTCTGCAATAAAATACATTGTAGGTTTTTATTTTGTTTGTTCATCCTTAGTTTCATATAGACTTGAGAAGATTATTTCCCCTTATTAAATATAATTACAAATCTATTGACACCAAATTGTTTTAAATTAGACAAATACTAACTGAGATATGGTAGCTTTAGTGATAGGTGACCGCTAGAGCTTAGTTGCAGTGCATTTCAAGGAATGTGAATAAAGTCTGCAACAACAATTTTAATGACAGTAAGCAGGCGGAGACTGTTGCATTGTTGTGGCAGACTTAAGTCGCATGCCTTTACATGCTCTGCAACTAAGCTCTAGCGGTCACCTATCACTAAAGCTACCATATCTCAGTTAGTATTTGTCTAATTTAAAACAATTTGGTGTCAATAGATTTGTAATTACATTACCTAAAAACAGTTATTCTTGTAAATTTTCTTTTATATCAACGGTTCACGAGTTATTTGAGAAACAAAATTTTAAATGGCCGCCATTTTGTTTTATGAATTTGATAAATTGTCATAATTTTTTTGTGGCTTTGTCTATTTGCCATAAATGTTTGTGCAAAGTTTCAATTCCGTACATTTAACCATTATTCAGAAAAAATATTATAAGTGAAAAAAACAAAATGGAGGCTGTGTGAGTAACTAAGGACTTCCGGACAATTTAAATATGGTATTTAGATATGTTTCTTACCCAGGAACAATGTCCTAGAGTATTGGTAGGGAATTCTGAAACACCCTGTATATATATATATATATATATATATGTGTGTGTGTGTGTGTGTTGATATATGATTTATATGTTCTATTCCTGGACCCAGTCTTATGTATGTTACTTGTTTGCTCGGCAGTTCTGATGGAGTGAGGCATCGAAAACATGAGGAGCGTCTCACCGCCGTCAAGGAGAAGGTGCAGGAAATGAAGAGGAAGCAGCAACAATCGGAGAGTTGGAATAACTTTAAGAGGTCTCTACTCACCCCGATAAATATTAGCATAGGTGTAATTGTGGTCGGTGGTGGTATATTAATCTACTACCTCAACCGAGTATGAGGCGGAACAGTGGTGAGCTTCGGACATTGTCTGTGATATTATGCTCACACAGTTAACATAGCATTATTTTTATATATTTTGAAAGACCCGTGTTCACGTGGTATCATTGATGAACGACTTTTGCTGCATAAGATAAGTTTGTGTGATTAATATGTACAGTGGATTCTATGTAGGTTCAAAAGTAAGGTTAAGCACAGGTTTCAGTCGTCCTACCGTTATTTTGCTGATTATTAAACAACTGCAATATATCAATGTTGCTTATGATTAGTTTCGCATCATGGAGATACATATTTTGTTTCTTCCTGAAACTCATTGAGTGTGCATATACCTAATAACGTCATGGTTCGATTGTTCATACAGATAAATATACAAATATATTAATAAGGGTACACTTCTCAATTGAAAGTCTTGTTTTTAAGATCAACTTTTTATGTGAATAGGTTTGTATATAATTTATGTTAATAATTATGATTTTAGTTGATATTCAATATTTAAATTTCCATGAATATGCAGCATTAATTACCTAGGAATTAAATACTTAGATAATGGAAAATATGATAAAAATTTGGGCCTAATTAATAATTATAAGTCCAAATTTATTATAGCATAAAATGAACAAGACAAGCTTAAATAATTGTTTTTTCTGCTAAATCAAGAACTGACCATTGTAGTATTAAGTCAATAACAGTATACATAAAATCATGTTTAAATGTTATTTTAATATGCTTTTATTGTCACTATTACTTAATGCAAAAGTAAATGACAAGTTTACACAATTAAAGTTTATAATTCTTTTTCTCTTATGTAACTAATTCACTTCATCTTCACCAGTATTAAAAATCATTTATATTATTTTATGTCTCTCCCTTTGCTCAGTTAGATTTCATAACATCTCAGTAGCAATTCAGAGACATCTTGAAACACAGCTGATAATGTTGTATAAAATAGAGTCCTACTTATTCAGAAGCTCTTAACCCTTTGCGCTCAAAAAGGCCAGTAGTACTGGTTGTGTCACAGTTGCAGACAGCTAGTCTTTGTTCTACTGTCATTTGGGTTTGCTGCTCAAAAGACCAGTACAGCTGGCCGCGCTACTTCCTCTGACAGCACGGCAGCCATAATTTGATATATCCCCTCAGCTCGTAATAATTTTAAATGGAGTGGGTGTTATTTGAATACTCACAGTAAATTTATAAATAATAAGAAAAAGCTATTTTAAAAAGTAATTTTATTCACACTTAACAAAAACTACATTAAACATATGTTTTCAAGGAAAAAATGCTATATGGACATTAGTAACATAGATAACTAAATAAATGGTTACAATGTAGGAATTCAATAATTATATACTGTGACAAAAACACTTTCTTAGTCTTTTAATTTTTACATTACTGTATTTCAACAATATTTTACATTATTTACAAAATAATAATAACACTTTACAGTTGATAAACAAAATGAAATGTGGCACAAATAACATAAAATTTGACTCACTGAATCAATTGAAATAACATCACTGCCTGCACTTTGTTTGCCGCGAAAAATGATGAAAATACATATTTATTGAGTTCAAAAAGGGCACAATAGGTTTCATCACTCACCAGGCATTATTAGACAAATAAAATCATATGTGTGTTTAGTGGCCAGTGATACTGGCCATCCGAGCGATAGACGTATTTAATCATGGTACAGCTGGCCTTTCGAGATGTGAGGACATTATAGCAAAACCAAATATGACCGGAAACGCAAATGGTGGCAATTCAAGCTCCAAACAAAGCGCAAAGGGTTAGAAAATTATTGTTACAAGCTTTACAAAAGTTTTTCTTGCTAAAAATTACTGACTGTTATTTTGTATAGGTAAATGTGTGCAATAATAATTGTTGCTATTAAAATATTTTTATACTTATACAATTACAATTTATCATCATTTAATTTTAAAAAAATAATCTTTTTATCATAATTAATTGGATGGACAGAATGTTTACTTTTTATAGAAGTTAAAAAAGACAAAATTTATCTTTTGCATGTTTTACTAAACTTTAATTACTGTTCAAAATATTTACAAATCAAACAAATATTTAACTGAAGACTAGGTTTAAACAATTTATATTGAATGACAAGTTATCTTGAGTCTTTTCTATTTTAAAGTTCTTGTTCTTGGATTTCATATTCTCCCCCTATAAAAATAAATAAAAAAAACTCCATTCAATGATGTTTAAATATATTACGATTACAGTGCTTCTAATAACTGTTGTAGGATTAACGAATGGCGCCTAATTTATGGTCCAAATTGTAAGAAGTCTAGGATGGGTTATCTATCAAGCTCAACTGAGCCGAAAATATTTCAAAACATGTGAGAAAAGTATTGAGGAATCGGAAAGTATGTATTTATTGGTTCACATAATAACATTACTTGTTATTTCTAAGGGAAAAAGAAAACCCGTAAGGCAAAAGTATTGGTTTTTAGCTTAAATCCACATTTAATTCATTGAGATCATTAACATGATATTGATAAATTTATTAATGACAAAAAAGCCTCATTGAATGAGCAAATGGCCTCCATCGGTTGTTAATGTTTTTAATAATAATGTTATTCTAAAAGTTACTGAACATAATTTTTTTGGCACTGGACGAAATACTGATTTTTTGTAGGATTTATCTTTCTGCGTTATGCTTTACTGTAATAAAATTTCTCATACGAATATACAAAGAATCTTTTCAACAATAATTTACCACAGAAAAGTAAGGAAATTGAAAAAAATGTCAAGAAACCAATCCACATTTATAAACAACATTACAAAGTAAATAATTTTAAGAACATTATTATGTACATAATTTTTGATATTCTGACATAATAAATACATTTTGTTCTAAATAAATTTATTAATGTACTTCAGTTTTCATGTCTCAGTATTGCTGTTTGGTAAAAAAGGTTTTTTACCGAGCATGTGGTGGTTGTTGCATACAAATAGAAAATTTACACCCCAGCGGCCCATAATACGAATTCGAGTATGTAAAACCTTACTCTTTCAGGGTACGGGTTTAGGTTGAAACTTACTGTGATGAAGAAAACCTTCCAATTCTCTGAATAAATTTTTGTCAAACATGTGGAAAACCATTTATGACTAAAAAAATCTATAATTATTGTTCTCTTTTAGGTTTTTAACGTTTCAAAGACCCTTCTATGCCTTAGGTGTTTATTACATTATTTAAAATAATTATTGACCTTTACACTATATTAACTCTTTTATAGAGAATATTTTTTGATTGTCTTAAGTTAAAAAATATTTTTGTCAGAATTCTCACGTCACTGAGCATGTTTTATTTGCCCTGTTTGTGATATTTTCAAAAGAATATTTTAGAATTAGTTTTTACACAACTCATTTCAGCATTCTCTACAAAAAGTGTTTATATTAAAAACAAAAACTACAGCACAACCGTTCATTTTGGGACTAGGCCGTGGACGGACAGCCAAAAAGTCAGATATCAAGCATTTACCTATAACGCATCAATTGAAACATCAAGATATGTATGGTAACTGATAAATGACAGTATCTACTCGTAATTATTTGTCTCTACAAATAATGAATAATTTAATCTGCACCTTAACTGTTATAAAAATAATATGAGAATATAAAAAAAAGATAAATCTACAAATTTCTTACTCAAAGAATTTAGTGACGAGTTTTTGTTTCACTTTTACCATCTTGACTTTGCAGAAGTGTCCTTCCATTTTTAGGAACCTGGGAATTATAGGTAGATGGTCAGAAACTTTATCAGGTATTAGGAGGTTGAATAAGGGAGGTTCTACCGTAACTATTTTAATAAATAATAACATTTCTTAAAATATATTTTTATTTGATAAAGCATGAAAAACGCAATAGCCATTTATGTTAAGTTAGTTTGATCTAAACAGGCAAAAAAATTTAATACACTAATATTGTTTTTTTTATTTGATAGCAATACTAAGAAATTTTCAATCTTGTCCATAATCATTTTTTTATTACAGTTTAAATTACTAGCCTTGATATAATGATTACAACAATATATTTCACTCAATAGAAGTATCATCAACAATGGTTTTTGCGTCCTAGGGCTCAAAAAATCATCATAATAATAGGTTTAGTCTTGGGATGAAAAAGAACAAATTTTGCTCTTCAACACATGTATCAAAAACAGTTTTTTGAAACAGTATGACGGAAATAATATATTTCTACTAAAAAAATAATAATTCACTGTAAGTGATAAATATAACCTCAAACATAAATAAAAAAGTTCAGCTGATGTCAATATCAGCACAAGAAATTAGTTCAGATTTGCAGTTGCTTTATGCCTAATGGGTTGGTGGTATGACTGAAATCGTGACGTGTGACAATTCTAACCTTAAATAGGTTCATAGATATGACCAATGGAAATGTTTTCAGATTATCTAAACAGCTGTTCTTATGTTTCAAATTTTGGGCCCCCCCAGAGCTAAGACATATCCATGTCAATATCATAATTCTGCACTTAAATCATAGGACCTGAGGTGGAATTTTTTTGTAATTATCTTAATATTAATAAATCATGTGAATTATTTTTATTTCTCATCTGGAAATTGTGAAGCAATACATACTTATCACCTCGACTCAACCACACTCTTTATATGAATGTGGCATAATATAACTAATTTATTACAGAAGTATATGCGTCAATTTTGGAATTTCTTTTTTAATTTTTATTAGAAGAACAGGGAGTATTGATTACTGTAGCAATATGTGTAATCCGAATTTGACTGTATACCATAAAAACTACAAGATTTAAAGATGCAAATAATCACAAAAGGTGTGTAGATAGTGAAATCGTACTTAGTTCTAGCTAGCTGTTAGCCCGGCCTTCATACACTTTTCCTTGTTAACCTTATGGAGAATAGCCTATCTCGTATTTCGAGAGATATTGATCAAACTTATTGTCATATTACTGGGTTTGGAATTCGCTGATTACGCAGGTCCGCTGCGCCAGGGAATTATTTACATAGATGTGTTAATACTAAATTAGACTTTGGTATTGTTCAAACTAATAAGAGATTCCATATATCAATCTGCGTAAGGGAAATGTGTAGGTAAACGGATCTGCTTTTCTAAACTTTCACTTCTTCAACCTCTAAACTGATTTCAATATTTTAGCAAATTTCCCATAGGGAAGAAGGCTATACTGTAGGTCTCATGGCAACACTTAAACCGGGGACCATGTTATTTTTCGTGTTTAGATGCCCAGAGGCCAAAAACAATAGTTTTTAAAATTTATGTATGTATATATATATATATATATAAACTCTCGTAAAAATGGTCCGATCGAGACAAAATTTGGTAGAGACGTGTATTCTTACATTTGCCCGGAGGAGTTCGTAAACCAGACATATCGGAACGGGTAGTTTGGGGGGTTTTGTTCTCAAAAACTTCAATCCAAGAACTAGTGACCATCTTTTTGTGACGGTAAAATATCAGGCATATTGTGTCATCTGTCGTTAATTTTGTGAACTTTTTAGTACCTTGACTGTTTAGCCGACTCATTGCCGCCTGTGAACTAAAGCTGGAACTAAATCGTTCAGTTTACTGCTCTTCCAATAGAGGTAGTTTTATACCCACTTTTAATGCTTGTACAGACGGTGGTACTTATTGTAACCAGTTCGTACGTCTCTGACAAGCGAATCTTTGAAGTAAAACGGAAGTACACGGGTTCAAATCCCCACCAGGCGCAACCCCAATTTGGCTTGCAAATGTGTGGTACAGTGGAGGGAGGGCCCATCTAAAATGAGCAGTGACCAGCTTAGGTGGAAGTTGACGGCATTGAGGGAGGGGGGATGTGTTGTGTTTTTTGGTTTGAACTCATTATTAAAAGAAGAGTTGCATAATGATTTTTTTCATTCAGTTAAAGCTTAAAACACCCACCAGTTGTAGGGTTGATTATTTAGAAATAATTTTAAAAAATAATTTAGTTTTCCCCAATAGTATATGAACTTTGTAACAACATAATAACAAGAAAATTACATGTTTGAGAATGTTATAGCAAAGTCATCTTAACGCACAAAAAATATATTTTTTTCAATAATGTAAATATTACGCATGAATAATAATCGCAGTACAGTTCACAGATTTAGCATTTATTATTGATTGTATATAGCGGAGATGATTATGGTATTCTCAAATAAGGGCTACTTTTATTAATATTATTATTAAATAAATAAGGAACTTAGTACCCTTTTTAAAAAGTTTATGTTGTATTTTTAAGTTTTGAAACAAAAAACTTAAAAAAGGGTACTAAGTTCCTTATTTATTTAATAACGATATAGCGGATAATATCTTGACTCGTTACATTCTCTTTGATATTTTCAAATCTTTAAAAAAATTCTGTTGAATCTTCATTTCATCTAAACCCTATATTTTACCTTAATCTTCAACCTTTTACAATAGGTTCAAGTTTTATACCGAACTTTTGGTCTAAATACATATTATGAAGTTCAACATTTTTAGTTATCTACACACCTCCAGTTTTATTTGTGTAAATATTATATCTCTGAATTACAATATTCCTGGAATTTGTGAAATTAAAATGTTGAAGGCATATTATTCTTTTTGTAAGTTATTTGTGTTTTTATGTAATTTTATAGGTTGAATATTTGGAAATTGTTTATCTACTAGCATAGTATTTATATCTTCCTGATCATTTTGAAAGTGCTACAGGTATTAAAATGTAACAATTAGAATGTCATTTGTATTGACATATAATGATTATCTTGGACTACTTATACATTAATAATTTAGCGTAGTTCCTTAAAAAGATTGGAATGAAGAAGGTTTTAAATGTTGTGTGTTCTTTACTGTTTTATTATGTTTGGGAGCATGCTTTATTAGAAACAAGTAGACAATTGACTTGGAACTGTTGAGTAAGAATGGAATTTGTAAAATTTGTTTTGTGGTTCTTATTAGGATTAAAATGAGTGAACAGAAAATTGTTAATCACCTACTTAATAAGGACAGTTAATGTTAACTCAAATGGTATGCATTTATTTAGGCATTTACATAAAAATAAATAGGATACAATACTATTTTTCAAGAGAAACCTTTCATTATCAACTTATCCAATAATTTGGCTGTAGTGTACATTTTGCAACATTCGAAAGTACTGTATTTTTGTATCACCAAGTGAATACTGCAGATGGTATTCATAGTTGTTCCTAGCATCCTGTGTACATAATCATAAGGCACTCATTTTACAGGTTATGTGCTTATGATGGTTATTGAAATAAAACCGACTGCAAATGTACCAAACACTCTTCGAGCTCTGTCCACTTGACTAAACTTTTATATCCTTAATAAATGGAACATTTGATGTAAAATGAGACTGCATTTATTCCAGTTATTTACCTTACAGGGGCAGAAAAAAGCGGAGAAGAATAGAAGTCCCGGACCGAGCCAAACACTAGTAGGTTATAATATCCTTGGTATGTTAACAAATAAATCAATATTGTATAATAATTTTCCACGACTCATTAAATTCCCAAAATAAAAAAACTTCTATTATCTTTAGACAATAATTTAGGCTATGTTAATTCCATAAAAGCTTTCATTTGAAATCAAGATAAAAAATTCAAAATATACAAAAAAACTACTTGAAATTTAAAACTCCTTGGGAATACAAAAGTTACATTGTTCAAATAGTTTTAGAGATGTAATAAAATAATATATTCTGTCTTGTTAAGTTATATTACTGCATTTTAGCTGTCAAATTGTTTAATTTTTCAATAAAAAAATTGGCCTATCAGTGACTCTGATCTAAACTTTTACGATATCATCCTGAGTTATCTGTAGTCCCATTATAAAATAATATTAATTAAAAGTAATTCGAACAATTATTGGTAAACATAACAACAGCATTAATTTATAAAAACCACTTTATTTCATCTATTCAACATGTTTCAACTGTACAAAATTCTTTCAAACTGTCTAAACTTAAACTTAAAATCCAAACATTAAATTGGTTTTTACACACTGGAATAACAAATACTACATAGTTAATAATCAAATAGGGGACAGCAGATAGCATTTTCACCACAGCTTGACATTTTACAGGCAAACGGAAAATGAAAGTCTGTTCTGAAATTGGATGTGTCCCACATGCCAAATAAGTGTCAGGGGTTGATAGCAAAGGGGATGCTCTTTCGTCATATCTCCTCCCAAGGGCGAGTGACTAACCTCTACAGAAGGGTCTGTAGTTGTTTTTTTTTCAGGGTCTTCTGTTTGTAGTTGGTTTTTTCAGAACAAATAATTGGGACCTGGCCAAAAGATTTTTTGCCTGACAAATAGGAAATTCCTGTAATTACAGTAAGTAATGTTTCATTATTCTAACTGGGCGAATTCTCGGTCCTACTTCTAAATACACTTAATGTCGATATAGAACTAGTAGCCTATGTGTAAAGCTATTTTATAGATGGTTCATTGCACTTCTTAACTTTTAATCCATAAGAATCTTAATTACAAAGAACTTTTTAACCACAGTATTTTCATTGGTATGGGTTATATTGGTAGGTATGTTGTGTTGAAGAAACTGCACATATGGCTAACAGAAAACTGATAAATATGTTTACTAATTAAAAACACATTTAAAAATGAAATATTATTGAATGCAAATATCTCTAGTGACTTGAGATCATGTACACAAAATACTTAAAAATTTGGATCGATAAAACAAACTCCAGCCCATAAGGAGTATGAGTCAGATATAAAACATTTAGTAAAATAAAATCTGAAAAAAACCTAACTTTCATATTAATGAATTCCAGGTTTAGTACATTGCAGAACTATTTGCTTTATCGTGGTTATCGAGAATATCCCACTAAAATTAATGTAAATTATGGTTTACGACAATGGCATTACACATATTCCAAGCACGTTGTGGTTTTGATTTAACAATAAGAATTTTCAGAAATATTTTAACCCTACACATATGAATTAAATAAACTAAATGGATTTAACAATAATAATTTCCAGAAATATCTTAACCCTACATGTATAAATTAAATGGGACTCTTAAGGGGAGTGTTTTACAATTCCAAATATGGCTAAAAATCCTATATATACCGAAAATTCACTACGCCGAGGTGAGTACAGTCCGCTTTAGAAGTGACTGTTGGATATTAAAACAGTTTAAAGTAGCTTAAGTTGTTAGAATAATCATGTCATTGACATGGAATTGAGGTAGCGAATACCTTCAAAGCGCATGATACTGGCTCAGGCGGCTGACTAGCTTTTAGTGCAGACTCACTTCAAGAGCGGACCCTTACTCGGGGTTGTGAAAACTCAGTGTTGTGAAACCCACCCCTTTTAAGTACCAGCGTCTTTTGTTTTTAATCAGTTAGTGATACTTTTATATGAGATGAGGAACAACAAGGCTGATGATACAGCATGGGTTTAGTAATTCGGTCATAACACTTCAAACACAAATAGCTATTCCTTGGGTTTCTTTTTATGAGCACTATCATCAGAATCTGACTTCCGTTTCAGCCAGGAATCCATTATTCTATTTCTTTTCCTAGAAAAAAGAAATAAAGATTAATTTTAAGAATTAAAACAGTTCAGTCAGAGGCACTAATTCTAATTGTGTTTTGGTTCTGATAAGACTAACAACATACACGTGTCATATGTTCACCATAATATGATACAACACAGTACACTAACCTTCCATATAGCTTAATACCTTAATGGGAAATTGCAATTAGAAACAATTTTTTGGGGAGATTCAGAATCCGGGAAATTAAGGAACCCATAAGAACATTTCCCTGCAAGTGCACGTCAACTAAGGTGTATTGTGTTAGCCACCAGAAAGAAAGGGAGCACTCAATTGTCAGTTGGTCAACTGATAAAAACGTTCCACAATTTTTCCACACTCGTATCAATGTCATTGGGGATTGGCTCAGTTGGTAGCGTGACGAATCCCGAAACTAGGTCAGAGTTCTGATCCCAGAGTTGCAAATTTCTTATCAGTAATGTTCACCTTGCACTGTGATGGTATGGTTTACCAGTTCTTGATACGCCCCTTACACTGATCTTCAGTCTATGTGGGTGAGCAAAGAGGCTACCATCCTCGTAAGAAAAAGCCCTGCAGATAAAAGAAAAGTGTCTCCACAGAAAATTCAAAGCCGTGATGATTAAATACTAGTTTTTAAGGTTAGAATTATCCTTGCCTATTTTTTTGAGGTAGCGAATACCTTCAAAGCGCATGATACTGGCTCAGGCGGCTGACTAGCTTTTAGTGCAGACTCACTTCAAGAGCGGACCCTTACTCATTTTTTGTGAAACCCACCCCTTTTAAGTACCAGCGTCTTTTGTTTTTAATCAGTTAGTGATACTTTTATATGAGATGAGGAACAACAATGATGCTGATGATACAGCATGGGTTTAGTAATTTCGGTCATAACACTTCAAACACAAATAGCTATTCCTTGGGTTTCTTTTTATGAGCACTATCATCAGAATCTGACTTCCGTTTCAGCCAGGAATCCATTATTCTATTTCTTTTCCTAGAAAAAAGAAATAAAGATTAATTTTAAGAATTAAAACAGTCAGAGGCACTAATTCTAATTGTGTTTTGGTTCTGATAAGACTAACAACATACACGTGTCATATGTTCACCATAATATGATACAACACAGTACACTAACCTTCCATATAGCTTAATACCTTAATGGGAAATTGCAATTAGAAACAATTTTTTGGGGAGATTCAGAATCCGAGAAATTAAGGAACCCATAAGAACATTTCCCTGCAAGTGCACGTCTAACTACTAACTAAGGTGTATTGTGTTAGCCACCAGAAAGAAAGGGAGCACTCAATTGTCAGTTGGTCAACTGATAAAAACGTTCCACAATTTTTCCACACTCGTATCAATGTCATTGGGGATTGGCTCAGTTGGTAGCGTGACGAATCCCGAAACTAGGTCAGAGTTCTGATCCCAGAGTTGCAAATTTCTTATCAGTAATGTTCACCTTGCACTGTGATGGTATGGTTTACCAGTTCTTGATACGCCCCTTACACTGATCTTCAGTCTATGTGGGTGAGCAAAGAGGCTACCATCCTCGTAAGAAAAAGCCCTGCAGATAAAAGAAAAGTGTCTCCACAGAAAATTCAAAGCCGTGATGATTAAATACTAGTTTTTAAGGTTAGAATTACCCTTGCCTATTTTTTATTTAAACCACTCCTGTTTAACAATGTGCGCTGTCTGCTTATATTTCGAAGTAGTTCTTTTTTCCGGTGTTAGGTGTGCTTGTTCATTTCTCATCCGATAGATAGTGTTGGCTTCTCCTTTAAATCATGATATTAATAATTTTTCCTTAGTTTCCAATATTCCAGCACAGTTGCAGTGAACAGGCTTAATTTTAATTCAGACGGAGGGCCACAGGTGTCTGATGGAAATTAAGACAGGAAAGGGTTAATTTAAAGCTTAGCTAAGACAGTGGTAAATTTAAATAATTCAATGTGAATTGGAACATGAAGTTTCTTTGGTAAACACTAGTGAAAGGTACAATAAGAATGAAACTCACTGAAGGTCAACTGGTTTGTTACACTTAGGATCTTTGTTTCGAGCATTGTTAACATCAGTTGATACTGGGTGCCAGGACAGAACAGAGACCGGCTGTAGGAGTCTGACTGCAGCAGAGCCTGGTACTTCGGAAGAGTCCAGCCATTTCTACATAAAAGTAAAACAGTGTCAAGATAAAATAGTAGAATAAATAAAATGGAAGTGACTGAAGCTCAGGAAAGAAATGTGGCCCGAATAGTATTACCTTGTAATTGAAATAGTGGCTTGTGAACCTGGAACTACTAAATAAACCCAAAGTAAAAAAAATTAAGGAAATAGTTCTAACACGTATCAAAGAATCAACCAAAGCAATAACCAATATTAATGTAACATCAATAGTATTTAATAACTACTTAAAAACCACACCATAATTACTCATCTCTGGTACCACTCCAATTTCACCAAGATAACCAATTTTAGTGAATTTATTATTTATTATATCCTATTATATTTTCAGACTATACAGATTTTTGGCTATTTAGATTTGGTCTCTGCCACATTCATCCAGATAAACCAGATTTTACTGTACTGAGACGTAAAATGATTACCCGCCATTAACACACATTGTCTCGCATAACGTATAGAGTTGTAGACCAAGTAATAAGTACGGAACTCATCCCTTGGCACAATTCCTGTTCAACTGTTTCACTGTTGAAATAAGTAAAACTACTTCACAAAATCATCTCAGATTTGATTGGTTTATCGAAAGTGTATGCAAGATAGGCAATGAGGTAAAGTTTTAAGCCTACTCTCTAACCAAAGAATAATAATATGTTCAATGCAAAATATTGATTACAGTTAAAGATTGAGTTCTCCAAACAGCCATCATAGCATCATATAGGCCAATGAGGAGTCACCAGCATCTGGATTCAGATTTGACTGTTCTTTCATAACATGAAATCATGTGATTTCTTACATTACATTAGGATTCTTTGGATTGGTTTTCATAATTTTATTTTTAACTACCCTTTAGGTTTTACTTAAAGAGAGTTATTTTTTTTTGTCATGGAGTATTCATTTTCTCCATATAAAACATTAGTCAAAACTAAGTTAAAATATTTAGGATCAGCACTAATAGTAAAAATAGCAAATGGGAGGAAAGAAAAAAGTACTTACACTTATCAGATCTTCGTTATCTAAAATAGCAGGTATACGATGGTGAAGCCATGAAAATAATTCATTTGATTCCATAGTGATTATAGTAAAACTGAATATCTCTTCTCCCTGAAAAGTCAAAATAACTACAGTAATTACAATGAAAATGTTGTATCAACACAAAACCTAGTAAATAAAATGTTTATCAATATGGTGTAAGATCAGGTTAACTCTGAAAATGTCTTTTTCTATGAAGATCTGATAAAATATAAGGGGATATCTATCTCCTACAGCCAATTTAGGTGGCTTGTATACTAGCTTGGCTGTAAAAATTGAAGTCAAACCATAAAAAGAAGACACATAAAAATATTATGCTTATGGAATACATTCTAACCAAGATAATATGGATTATGAAGTTTTAACAAAACATTATCCATCACAGAAAACTGACCTGAGGAGACAGCCATGAGTCATAAAGACCAGCCATCATCAACAATTTCGGTCCATTCCATCCTGTCACTTCATCCCAATTTGCATTAATCCAACTATTTAATTCTTCTACGGGCCCGACCTGTTTAACAAATTTCATACTCTTAATATTATGGACTCAATAATATACACTTAAAATAGATAAAAAACTTGACTTGGAACTTGATGTGAATCAGTTGTTAGTATTCTTATTATCATACTAATTTACAACAGAAATTTTAAGTTGCGAAGGAATAGCACTTGATGACAAATTGAGAATAGAGGGTTCATGGAGTTGGGACAGGTGTTGTTGCTTCTTACTTCTCAAGGAAGAGCTAAATACTATGTTTTTTTTATCCTGAAGGTATGCACCGTCAGGGATTGATGTTTTCCCTGGTGAGTGGGACTCTCACCCACCAAAAACCTATCGGCCCACGAATTGTACTTCCCTCTGCACTATTCCAAGATGGTGCCTACTTCGCCCAGATGGTTATTACAACCACTTGATTCATCTACATCACTAACATATGTAAGCTGTTACGGAGCACTACAGCTGTTCTGCCCTCTTTTGTCTCAGCAATCTCCTGTAAAAAGCAGACATAGCATTCAAGGATCTGGGGATGGATGGACATCACTGCAACAATAGTGTTGGTGAAATGCTGCATCCAGCTCACTCCGCCCTGCCTCCCTCCGTCCACAAAAGAAGGTATGCAGTGCATCGTCATGTTTTCACCGTATTGGCATTCTGGGCTATCGGCCTCATTCTGTGGAGGTAGGCATCAACACAACCGTGTCCCGTGAGGAATTGGGTTAAAATTCATCTCACCAAACTCTCAATTCATCCCAGGTCCAATATCAATAATCAGTCCCGCTGTACAATGTCCCCATATCCTCTCTTAACTCCATCGCATCAGAATTGCCATTCTCCATAGTTTGCCTTTGAACTTGGGCACGAGTCAGTGTACCATTATCCTCAAAAATTAGTTTTTGTTCAATAGCAAGAAGATCGAGGAGAATTACCCCAGTCACCACAAGTACATCTGGTTCCGTCAGTGTGCGGTAGGTTGAAGAGATCTGAAAAGCACATCTTCTCTGTACAGTTGCAATCTTTCTCCTGTTATTATTTTTACAGAGGACTTCCACCCTTATCTCAAACCCATAGAGAAGGATGGATTAGACGACAGATAACATCACACGGCGCCTGGTTGATACAGGTCTGCCAATATTGACTATTAACTATCAAATTCGTCAAAATCTTTTCAGTCTTTTTTGGTGACAAATGCTATTTGCCACAGTGTCCGCATAACTGTCTACAAAGTTATCTCGAGGCATAACATATGAAGAATCCCATCAAAGGTGATGGTCCACTGGTCTGGACCAAGGATCGAACCTTGGGCCGCACCTGCTGTAACATCCTTATGTCTTGGCCCATATAGCGTGTTGTTCTATTCGGATGGCCTCTTTGACTTCTTCAACCGTGGTGAGACTATACAGGTCACGGATTTCTAGAATCGCTTTAGGCTTAAGGCTCTTCACAGTACCACCCTTCAACCCCCAGGGCTCCCTGTAACTCAATAGTGAGCTTTGCCTGTTTTTTTTCTCCAAGCTCTAACGCCAACAGTTTGATTTATATTTTCAAGCTATTCCCCTTCATCACTATTGGCGTCATACACTTGACGTCTCATGCAACCATATTAAGATTTTTCCACAGTTGGACTGCCAATTTCAGTTTCATTAAGCGATGATTTTCATTAATTTATTTTCCCCTTAAATTTTTGGTGAGATTTGGTGGAGACTGCAATTTTGTTTGACAGAAATGGGGGACTCCATTACTAACATCTTGACTAGCATCTTTAAGCTCCTAAAGCTGTAAGCTAAAATTACGTAGCTAGTACCATATTTTAGGAATCCTTCAAATAGAACTGATGATTTGGATTTCAATATTCTTAAAGAATTTACATTATCTTAGCAAAAAAGGGATTTGATTTATATTTCTTTTATAATTTTTAAAGCAAATATTTCAATGGTTGATACAAATCACAACAAACGAACAAAACACTGAGTCCTTTTAAAAAAAATTATATAAAGAATTACATGTTTTTAATTATAAAAAAAATGACTGTAAATATTCTACAACTGACTCAAAAAATTTTCTGATTTGGAATATGTTCAAATAAATGTTTGCGATGTCAAAAATTATATTAATATTTTAAAATTATTTACAATATCTTAATAGCTAAGAAAACAAGAGTAAGAACTACACATTATTCATATTAAGGAGACATGTTTTAGATACTGATAAATTTGTCTGATAATCACAACTGACTCTATTTCTCTAGAATAATAAATAAAGAATTGTCTTGTCTTGTAAATATATAAAATGTTTGGCAAGACAAAATATCTTGACCAAACATTTATTTCAAAACTTTTACACATTAATTCAAGATTAAGAGTGATTTCTACACCTAGTGTTATCATATTTTGGCTGATTGTAAACAGGATACTCTTTATATAATAAATTATTATATAAATATTATATTATTTGTATAATATAATTAATATATACATTTATTTTTTTCAATGCAGAAAAACAATTTTTATAAACTTTTTAGATTAGTCAGTAAAATATTTCTAATGTAAACTAAAATATTATAACCTATATAGTATTTTTTTATCAAAAATAAATAACTTTTTATCACTTTTGGATCAGTTAGGTAAATTTTTCATCAAACTTTTTCAACTTTAACTGTAAAGTACCCTAATAAATAAACTTTCTATGAAATAAATATCTATGAATGTTGGATTACTGTTGTCACAATTACCTATTAATATATCAACATTGTTAACACATATTTTAGCCCATGAACAAAGTAAGACTACATAATATTATTTTACTTGCTTGGCAAAAATAACATTATAGTTAAAAACTAAAGAAGCGGCCACAAATTAGGCAAGAGGGTAATTTTGTGATGATACATATTTAGTGACAAAAGATGTTTAACCCTTTGTAGTTAACCCTATTGGCAACATCCTAAGCACATTTTGTCACATGATCGTACAGTAAGATGAGAGATTTTCTAATAATCTTTACATTTTAAAACCCATATTTTACAGCAATGTAAAATCACCCAAACACCTCTTGGCTGCTACTTTAGTTAACCAGATGAATGGAAAACTAATGTTCCAGTTGTACAAGTAAAAATAGCAGTAATAATGACCATCAATGGTGAAGAAAATAAACATAATGTAATTAAATGACTGATATTACAAATAAAAGTAACTAACTGAAGTGTTTACATTTGATGGTTGGGACGCTTTAATAAAATAAGGTTGTTTTGTTGGTCCCTTGCCTTTAGTAGTTTGCCATTCGTAGAATCCTTGCACACCTATCACACATCTCAACCCTTTAATTAAAGGCTTGCTGTAGAGTTTTGATTCTAATAAGTTTTCAATTCGGCAATTATTAGTTGTAAGTCCAAACGATTTGTAAGAACCCTAAAACAAAAACATTTTTTTAAATTATTAGTTTTACCACTAACATCAAAATTGTTATTAGTTTTAACTTACAGGTTAGCTGTCATAATAAACATGTAAACTATGATTTTTAAGCATAAATGTATGGATCTCAACTATATGAAGCTAAATATGAAGTTTCATCAAAAAATATACATTGATAAGTGAAATATGAATTTTTCCTTATCCTCCAAAAGATTAACATTGGAACCCCAAAATACAATGTACCGTGTTTAGATTTTTAATATCTCAGTAACCGTTGGAGATAGAGAAAAACTTTAAGAGACTAAATTGTGTAGTTTTTAAGCTGATTCTAATGGTGAAAGATAAAATTTTTTAATTACATATGAAAAACTCAACAAATCTAATTTTTTAGTACAAAACCCCTCAACTACCCATTCTGGATTACGAACTCGTCTGAGCAAATGTAGAAATATACGTCTCTACAAAATCTGGTCTTGATGGGAGCATATTTACGAGTTATCGTTTTCACAGACACACACACACACACACACACACACATATATATATATATAAATTTAAATTTGAACGACTATTAGTTTTTATGACTGTTTTTAGGCTCTGGACACCTAAAGGCAAAAAAATAACAGAGTCCCGGGCTTAAATCTTACCATGAGACCAACAGTAATAGTTTCTTCCCTATGAGAAATTCGCTAAAAAGTAAAAACTGATACATTATGGTATTATAAGGGCAAATAAATAAATACAATATACGTATTAGATTTCTTTTTCTTCCAGAGTCCCGGTAATCCGAACTAATTGGGACCGAATCCTGTTCAGATTACCAAGTTGTTCGTATTATCTGTAGGTGCACTTTAATGATTAATTAAAGTACCAATAAAGTCCATTATTTTAGACCCAAACGGTGTATTTAGAGCTTTTAACTTACGTCTTATCACAGTTCACATATATGTTTGTCCACTACATGTTTTGTCTGAAGCAAGTGTTCCTGTAGGGACGTTCCATCCATTAAGTACTCCTCATTAGAAATATAAAACATGACACACACATTGACACATAAAAACTGACAATTATAAAACAGTGTTGTCTGTAGGCCTAGTTTTTATGCGATCAAGGGCATTGCTGATGATGAACTTGAATGTTCAAAAAGTAGTTTGCCGAAAAGTGATGATAAAGAGTCGGACCGTGAGAATTGAGTCTATTTTGATGTACTGTGAGTGTAGCTAGACATTGCTCTACGTTATCTCGAGCAACAGTGTACTGCTACATCCAAATGCTTGTTGTTTATGTTATGAGACGATGGTGCAAATTTGTAATGGCTAACAGGATTTCTTTGTTACAAAAGACAATAATTAAATTCTTATGTTCCAAAAAGTAAGTTATTGTATATTATTAGCATTGTGTACACAGTAATGTAAAACTAGTGTAACCATGATGTAGAATAAAATTTTATGAATGAGATTACATTTTTAACTTAACCCTTTAAAGAGTAATGAGGTTTTAAAATGTCACTATCTCAGAGCTGGTAAGGAGTACGGGTAAAAATCAAATCACACCTCAATGGAGTAAAATGTTTTTTCTCAATAAACTTAATATTGTAAATTGTAAATATAGCCTATTGTAAATATAGCAGAAAATGTGTATCAGGTTAAAAATACCCTAAAATGAACATTTTTTGTATGAAAGTCTTCAAAACATGGACACACGCATAACTCCATATTACACTCTCTGCGCTGAAAGGTTATGTATTTTTTTCCTCTTTGTGAAATATGCTCTCACAATTCACGCACAGAAAAAGTCATTCATACGCTGCCTTTCCGGCTGAAACTTCACGTTGCGAGCGCCACCTTTCCCGCCGCAGCCACCATCATATGATACCCCCTCCGTCATAGATTACCTACCAAATACACCAATACAAACATGCTGCATAACTCAATGTCTTTAATTGTTGATTTATGACTTATGAATCAATCTGTATCATGTTATTAATATATATATAAATGTATTTTTTTGTCAAATAACGTTTTAAAATGTCACTACCGGTACTTATTTTTTGCATAAACATAAAAAGACATTTTAAAACGTCAATACTAATTTGACTCAAAATATGGTACTCGTTAAAGGGTTAAACTCAATAACCTTTTTCCCCATTAGGATGTTCGGATAAGCCGGACATTCCGTTTACCAGGACTCTGGTGTAATAAAAAGTCAACTATCAGAAATTTACTTTATACTAACTTGCCTTGTGCCATGGAGGGATCATTCCCCACATCATAGGCTTTATTATTCGTTGAGATAAATAATTGGATTCTTCTTTTTTATTTGAAATTATAACAGGTAATATTTCAGATGGTGCTATATTTGTGGAGGGAGTATAGTCGAGGTCGCAATTTGGTACATCAATCCACTCTGGCTGTATAAATTTCTCTTGCATTTTGTCAAAGTAACTAGTTGCTTTCCTGTAATCTTGGCGACACATATGACTGTAACAAATTAGATAATTAGGTTAAAAAAATGTTGATGTTGAATAACTTGAGTAATATTTAAATAATTTAATTCAAAGAAAATTGTCTTTATAACAGGGCCACATCAAATGTGTAATACAAATGTGCATTAGTTTTTCAAAAATGAATAGAAAAAACAATGATGTAATTTAGGAAACTTATACGTATACTTTACTTTTAACTGAAATGGCGACCTACCCAGGTAGGTATTTTAAGCCAAGTATGAATGAGGAATGAATGTAGAATGATTGTGGCGCGATCTTGTAGTCTTGTTACTGACTAAGGCTGACAATTTCCTTAGACAGGACTGTTAATTAATAGCCCAACAGCATGTAGATTCCCATGCATGCAAGGTGCTTCCTCATGCGTCCATGTTCCATGATAAGACCTAAAATGAGTCCTGAGTTCCGAACAACCTAACCGTACAAGGTTATTTGCAACCCTCAATGAAGGGGTGGTGAGGGGCATTTTACTTACTCTCAGAAGGGAAAGCTCTGACCATATTCTGTGGTGACTCCCAGGGGCCCATGTCATGATTTCATGATATGCATATGCCCTAAAGACCCCACAGAATGGTTGGGGGATCCATATATGGGTCCAGTATGCTATCCCTTGCTGGACACTACTTCATTGCCCTATATAATATAGCTGTACAGCTGCAAAGCTGAGTGACTTGGAACCCTGCATTGTACTGTAACATTGTTTTGGCTTCCTAAAAGGAGAAATCTATCATTGGTATGGCTCTTAAATCATAAATAATTGGTGATATCAGACAATCAATATCAGCAATTTATCCTACTTCATAGAAGCGAAAACTATGTCAATTGTGATACGTGGACAGCCTACAACTCTGTCAAGCCTACTAGAAAATTTTTGTTCATAAAAATAACAATACTCCCATATCAACAGACCTGCACATTAAGTGAATTTCCATTGATTTGGGAATCAACTGTGATGATAAAAACTAAGCTTAGTCATAGGTTAAATAAGGAAGTTATATAAATTTACTCATCTTGCTTTAGAATAACATGAGAAAAGCAAGGTTTACTGGCACAAAGATTTTCCAGCATCCAGTATTAGATCTTCGGATTAATATTGAAAACTCCCAACACAATGTATGGTGTTTACCAGTTTTAAAACACACAAACTGCTCAGTAACTACTTGATCAATTCTGACGTAGAGCAAAGTTTCAAAATAATGAATTTGTTTTGAGCCAATTCCATTGGTGCTAATAAAAATTTAGCTTTCACCTTTTTGGACTAATACAAAATTACCCTTCAGAAATTCCAGTTTAGCTGGATTTAGAACTTGATCAAATAATAGCAAACTCGGGCCTACATGTATTTTTAAATTTGATCAAGATTCAGTTTTTATACACAAGTTATCGTGTTTACAGACACATACACAGTGTCAAACTAACATTTTTTAGGCATCTGGGGACGTCAAAACGAAAAAATTTGACCGTGGGTCTAGGTTCTTTCATAACCAGCTAATAAGCTAATAAGTAATAAGCTAATAAGTAGCTATTAGTAATAGCTATATTTCCTATGGGATATTGCCTAAAATTTTAACGAGTATTATTTATTAATTAATTTATTATTATTTATTTATTTAATTTTAACGAGTATATTGGTCTCTAGGAGCCTGAAAACGATAAGTTATCATAATCCTGTCCAACCATTCCATCATAAAAATAACAACCAACTTCTTTTTCGGAAATTCGCAAAATATTAATTGATGACATTTATTAAAAAATTTAAAGCACTTAAATTGAAACCTAAAAATTATCAAAATAACTTACCATGATATTCTTCCACACATTTTCACTATTTAGTCAACACTGTGACTGTTTAAATTTATTTGTATAACAATTGATTGTAACTCTACTCGTGTGCTCTGCGCTCTTTGTGCTCAAAGCTCAACACAAACACAAGGCCACGGCCAGAAGTCAGTAGTAGTTTTGACTGTCCATTATTAGCATAGATTATATAGGTAGTAGCATAGATTATAGAAGAACTTCTATATGAACAATGGTAGGAGCTCTAGTGTGGTAGCATAGATGATAGAAGAACATTCTTCAACTTCTATTCATAATCAATGGTGGTAGGTGGTAGTAATCAATCACACACATTCGACATTGTTTGTTTTGAATCCTCTTCTTCTGTTTGGTCATAGGCAGGCTCAGCTTAAGCTACGCAGCTTCAGAGTGCATAACTTTTTTCCCATCTAAAGTTTTTTACCATTCCGAGGATCAAACCCGTCATGTCTTACACCGAAGTCTCTAACCGTTAGCCTAGCAGATGTCCCTGAATCTTGACAGGACAGGATGTGAGGTTTCAGTGGGCTGAGGGTCCACTGTGGCTGTTATAGGACTATGAGTTATGTGTTATAGGAGGCTTCCGTACGGCGTACGCCGGATCCGGCGTTGGGCTATGGGAGTATATCAGTCCTTTCACACGACGTCCGGCGCGCGCCGTACGGCGTAGACGCCGGTCCGGCGCTGAGATTCCCGCCGGATCCCCCTACGCCGCACATGCGGCGGCCACGCCGGACGACTTGGTGAAGGGCTATTGGTTCTTATGGGTGTATTCACACGGTCCGGCGAGCGCCGCATGTTTCGTCAGTCTGCGAGCTGCCACTGGAGAGTGAAGAGCCCATGTCCTCATGTTAGTTTCTTGCTTTTTCAATTTATCTTTCAGTTTTTCATGAAGTTCATCAAATGTTTTAATCGTCATGCGGAAATAAGAAAAAAAATTTTCCTCACTTTCACGCAATGAGTTAAATAAAACTGAGAAGGACCCAGATGTTTGTCGATCTTGAGCCAGTGGATGAATCCAAAACCTCCTGTTCCTTCTTCTTTTCGCCGTCTCCACAGCAAGTACATCGCAACACTTTCTTCTCTCGTGAAGTTAACATCTCGATAGCTGATCCACAACTGGACAGACAATTAGTTTATTTCCTAGCAGATGTCCCTGAATCTTGACAGGACAGGATGTGAGGTTTCAGTGGGCTGAGGGTCCACTGTGGCTGTTATAGGACTATGAGTTATGTGTTATAGGAGGCTTCAGTCAATCTTCTTACCTAACCTGTGATTGGAATTACCAAAGAGTAGGCCCCTCTTGGAAGGACGTCCCGGGTATCCTCTATGGTATAGTATAGATGTAGGTGAATTTGCTTGATTCACATCCAATAATGTATTTACATGTTATTTGATATGACTCCGGATTGGCCCTGCCGCAGCTGACATGTTCCTTCTTTACCCTTATAATGTCTAACTTTAAAATTCATTTCATGTTTAATTTAATTTCATTTAATTTGGAACCGGTTATTGTGACTTCGAGTGTTCTGATGATTAATGCTTTTGTTCTGACGATTTATAATTTTATTCTGTTTATGATCTATTTTATTTCTCTTGTATTCCTTCCATTAATTTTATATAGTAGTACTGTATATCACAATTAGTTTATTTCCTCTGAGTGTTGCCGCTGATTTGTGGGACTCTATTAAGACATATTAGATGTTAGACTCTTCCTCACACACAGGCTCATCATGAGCCTATTAGATCACAAGACTATTATAGTCTTGTGAGGAAAAGATTTCCTTTACTTTCAAAAATACACCCAAATGTATTCTTTATGGAAATAAATGAATCTTGACTATATAAGAGATCTATTGCATGTCACAACTATTTATTTATTTGCAGTTAACTTTGGTTTATTTGCAATTTTATTTATTATGACTTGATATGATTCTGAACGAGAATTATTGCATGCAATTCTTTAAAGATCAACAAACATATTTTTTTCTTTAAAAATATCTTTGGACGCTTTGGCTGCAGATTCCATTAGCAAAATTCCAAAGATTCAGCTTTAAATGAATTATTACAATGACTACCAAGAACTAAAATCAAATTTGGCCTCATTGAAGAAAAATTGTTGTATTTACTTCCCTGTGGAAAATAGGTTAGATCATGGGTTTGTCTAAAGGGCATGTTTTCAATTGATCTAAACAGCTGTTCTTATTAAAAATTCAATACAATAGCTCTGGTAGTTTCTATGGAAACCTGTTTATTACATATTTTCCATCTTAAAAACACTAACCCCTCCCCCCAGAGCTAAGTCATATCCATGTAAAAATGTTTGGTTGGGAAATGGCTTGGATCACAGATACGTCTAAAGAGATTGTTATCAGTTCCTCTAAACAGCTGTCAATACAACCATATGACGTCTTCGTTTCAAATTTTGGTAGGCCAGTTTGCCAATCCCCCCTAGAGATAATCCATATTCGTGTCAAAAAAAGTCGATGTGATGTAGAACAGAACATAAATTAATAGTAACTTTACTTGTGGCGATATTTACAGAATAGGGGTGGTTTTAATTTTTTGGTCCCTGTCAATATTTTTTTATTTTGGGACCATGACTAAAAGATGTGAAACATCTGTATCTTTGAAGGATTAGATAATATAAACATAAGGTGTTCAGCTGACAGTCACTTTGGCTTCTGAAATTATTCTCAATTAATTCCACATTTTAGATGGCCTTGTTCAAACATTTTACGGGCTTAAATGCCTTGTGTAGAATTTGATTACAATTTTTACTTGATCAAAGATCACAGCCTGTGATCAGTGTGACAGTGGTTTAGCCTGAGCAAAACCACCCCAACAGAGTCAATCAATGTCTATGTTGACCAAACCATAAACTGCATGGATATTTTCAGTAATAAAACCACTCTGATCACAGCTCAATACATGAAAACAATTAAAATAGAAACATACTTAAGATTAATCTTACATTTTGTTGGGACTAAAGGTAAAAGTTGGTATTGAGGCAGTGACTTATCACTGCTTGGATTGGATGATGCTTAACTGGACCTCCAGCCATTACTTCGACTTATGGAAAATCACAAGGGCATAAAATAACATGTTAACTTGGCGACAAAAGTATCACCAATTGCTGGGATATTGTCGCCCATTGGCTATTGGTAGTGTTGGAAATGTATTTTTATACATTAAATGTACCAGGATTTAAAAAATTCTTGGCACCAGCAACTCATTCAAAATTAAGTACAGTTAAAGAACTGTACTTAATTTTGAATGAGTTGCTGGTGCCAAGAATTAAAAAAAAAGTAAAAGATAAGTCTTTTACATAGATTAAAATATTGTAATTGTGTTTCTTTCCCGCTGGTGTAAAGAATTCTTTAGAGCAAAAATACAAATTGAGGAACCATGAAGTAATATGAGCTTTTAAGATATATAATAATTTACTAACTTTTATAGAAAGTGTGTAGGGAGGTATTTCTTTCTTTCAGTAATCATGGTACTGATTAACACCCTATGAATAAATCCCTTAATTTCCATAATCAGTTAAGGGAAATGTATGCGGCTTTTATGTAATGAAAAGGCTTAAAAATATAGTTTTAGGCATCAGTATTTTGAAATTTCTCCCCAGACCCCCCGGATCATCCTTCCAACGTCTCCCAGTGAATATCCCTCAAAATATGCTCTGTTGGTCACCGTTTCTGCTGATGATGTGAAGAACACATCTATTTGGATGTCATTGGCTTCAGATTAGTCCTCTCGCCCGGATAGTCCAACAAGATTCCAAGCGGCTTCAGGTTTGTTATAAGCAGCCTATAGCCTAGCTTCACTTTATTTACGGTTTTTTTTTAAACGTCCTGCTCTGAATGTATGTCTGCCTAGATGGTTCAACTTCTGACCATATAAAGGGTTCTGATTGCCATAATAGTATTTTTTATATTCTAAAGGTTTGGTGAATACTTACATTTCACTGAGAACTTACTTCCCAATAATTTTTATTTTGTATACGAGCTTGTCAATGCACAAAAATTTATCAAAATTGTCGAACATTACTTAAAAAAGCATACAAATAACAAAAACATTGAGCTGATCACTCTCTGACTAAGCTCTAGCTAAGCACAATGCATGTATTTAGTCATATAGGCTATGAGTACAGTATAAGCTATTGGCTTAAACTTATGTTATTTGGCAGTAAACTCCTTCAGACATACACATACGAGGGGGTACCCAAAAGTAACCGGAATTAAGCTGGCGAAGGCGTGCCCTGTGTAGTACACATGTAGCGCAGCTCATCTAGAGTTCAGTGCCGCTAGTGCCGTCGCTGTAGGTTGACGTGTTCGTCTGCAGTGAGTTTTTTAAGGAACACTGTTTCGCCATTTCATAGTTTTTTTCGTTTTGGCGGACGTAACAGCGTGCAGCTCTGAATTTTGTTTCTTGTTTGGGAAGAGTGCTGCAGATACCATTGTTTTGTTGAAAACTACTTAACCTAAACCTAAACTGCACTTTACACATCCCCAAAAGAATAATTTTCACACGTCTCATGTCATCCTCCCTAAAAATGTTATGCGCCACCATGATTTTAGTTTTATTTTTTTCAGATTAGCGAGATCTTCCAGATTTTTAGCTCGAAGTGTAAAAACAAAAGACTTCTTTTATTTGAGTCTTTTGGCACAGTTTTAGTGTAAAAATTTGACAGTTATAAAGTATTTCAAATGTATTTAAAACATATCAAGCACTTTTTAGTTCTATCATTTAGTTTAAATACTAAGTAAGTAAATTAAATGGTTCTACAGTGCTCTACATAGTCTATTGCAATATGCTGCTCAGGCTGCTAAAAAAGGACTTGCTTGAGTTATTTATCACTTTGTTAACCAGTATTTCTCATTGCAAATTTATTCCTCCTTAATTTCTTATTCTGGTTAAAAGTTAATTCCAAAGAAGAATTCTTCTGGAATACAGGAAATTGGCAATAAACAAATTCCAGGGATACAATGAAAACAAATCGTTGAAAAGCAACAAAAGGTTTAATGGAAATGTAAATTACAGAGTTTTTACACATAAAGATAAATAAACATGGATAATCTTCAAGGGAATAGAATGAAAATAATCAACTACTGCTGCTGATTGAAGTACTTGGCAGTATTGGGATACTTGTCCGGGTTGGTAGTATAGTCCGAGTTGGAGGCTAGGTTCTGTCGCAGAGTGGTACGCACTTGCTCCCGATACGCAGTGCGCAGGTTGCGGTCCTGACCAGCACGCGCCGCAATCACATCAACCTCCGGACCCGAGGTCATTCCTGCTGCACCCAGCGCCACTGCCATGCTTTCTGTCAAAAAATTAATACACATCTCAATAAAAATAAACAAATACAAAATATAATTTTGATAAAACAGATCTGGTTTATTGGTTAAAATGAAAAATACCTTATTGCATTGGCTTATGCTTTTTTACACCTATCACATTTTTAAGTTAAGTGTAATTTACAGGTTCACAAAGGCTACAAATGAGTTAAATTTTCTTTTTAATTCATAGTATTTATATATAGTAGTAGTCAAATGACTCAGATCGACTTGTGGGTAAATCAACTCAAAAATCAACCTGGGACTTGGTGCTCTCTAGCGGTTGTTTTAGGAACTACTACAACCTATCCTGATGTCTAGCGTTTTTCTTGAGAACTATGTCAACTAGTAATAGCGATTACGGTACATTGTTTAGATTATTTTTATTTTTTGTGTTTACAAGTAGGTCATCATGAATAATGGCGGGATGCGATGCAGTTTACCACTAGATGAGATTAATCACAGACAAAATTAATACAAATTGTTACTAATATTAGTATTGTGGTTATAGGTAAAATATATAAAACAATTTAATAAAAACATCACTGTGCTTGAGTTACAGAGGCTACCAAGGCAAGTGTGCAGTCTGGCTGCTAGCCAATTTAATAGGTATGGAACTGCTGCGAGTGACACATGCTTAAGTGACCGGGAGAGGGATAATCTAACTTATAAGTAATCTGACATATTGTCAACAATAATACACAAACTTCACGGACAAGTCAAAATGTAAATATCCTCGTAGAAGGCCTAATACTGACCTGATATGACTTGTGAGAGGTTCCCTTGAGGTTTTGTGGAGGTGATGAGTTTGCGCCTCTTGGAAGGCATACCGGACAGGTAGGCGTCGCTGAATGGGCCTTGAGGGCTCTGCCGTCGCTGACGCTGTGAGTCCCTGCTGATGATAGGAACCCAGTCCTGTCAATATCACACTTGTTAAGACTCTTTCAAGACTCTTTCTTAAGTTGCATAATGTTGAATAGCTCTTTCAGAAATCAAACCTCTATAATGTCTCTTTAAAAATCATAAATTTAATAGCATACAAAGTGGATTTATTTCAAAAAGAGTAAGTCTATAAATAGGAAAATTAAATTTATAACTATAAATTTTAAAACATTATCCTTACACCCTATTATGATTAACAGTTCTATACTTGTCATGAACAACTTAACAGACAATTTTTTTATCTTTGAGACAGATATTTCAGCCATTTCCATTACAGTGCCACTTACAGAGGGCAGTGTGTTCTGCCAGCCGACGACTTGGTTCATGTGCTGGGTAGGTGGTACATCGGCCACAGGGGGTTGACGGATCAATGTTGGGGCCGAAGCTGCTTCCGCCATCGCTTCTTCAACTTCTTGCACGTCCATTGGCTAAACATAAATTGACATACACTTTTAATTTAAAAATATATCGATAAGACAAAAAACTATTTATCAGTCATTTTTTATACGTAAAAAAATGTTAAATGTGTTAAATTTTTACACATTAATTGTTGGGGGTGGTCCAATAGTGATTTTTGGATTCAAACACTTCATTCATTTTCATTTCATTCATTTTTGGGTTTGGCTGGATTTTGGGTTCAAACCAAATCAAATTAAATATTCATTTATCAAATATTAGCGTGACAGTTTTTTTTATTATGATAGGATAGTATTCAAAATCCAGGCTTTAAACATGAAAAAAGTATTATTTGCAAACTACAGTAAAACCTCGTTAATCCGGACCCCATTAATACGGACTTCGCTTAATCCGGACAGCCATTGGATCGCAGCTTTAATGCGCAGAACGCTGATTAGTAGCATGCGATCGTCACTGTACGACTGCGCCCGGCGATGTGAGATGTGAGTGTGGCGAGTGCGGGCGGTCACAGCGCAAGGCGTAAGCGCCGTTACCAAGGTTACTGTCAGCCAATAGTAGCTCAGTCACACGATTGTGTTTCTCCTGCTGGTGTCAGGCCGTCAGTTGCTCCACAGAGGTCAATTGCACTGCACATTTTAGTTGCGTTGTTTAATTGTGAAATTATCACAACAGAAAGGCAAATGAAGTTCAATTCCTTCTTCAAACCAGTTCAGTCACTTGAGGACGAACCTCAACCCTCATGTTCATAGTAATTTTGTCTATTTTCGTTGTCTCATTTTTTGTATGGACGTAAATACCAAGTTTATATTTTTGTTCAAATGTAGCTACTGTATGTACTGTTTGTACAATATGTGTTTTTATATTCAGAATATACATACTATTTAAGTTTATCTGCAAAAGGTGTTTCATTATATACAAGGGGTACCCAAAAATCACTGTCTTTCTTCGTTTAGGATTATTTGTTTTAATCCGGACTTTTGTTAATCCGGACGACTTGGAGCCCCAATTAGTCCGGATTAATGAGGTTTTACTGTATACTCTATCTTAAGGCTATAATTTGACAAAATTGATTTATTGATTACTTTGTTTAGTTATTCTTTCATCCTTGTAACAACCTCAGTACCATACTGAACTCAATTTGTCGGTCCACTATAGACCCCTCGTAAATTTTAACCAGTTTATTTTGAAACAGGCCAATTAATTTAAAAAATACACAAGTTTCATTAATCATTAATGGTCTTGATATTGCATGACTCATCAACAAGTGTTGTAAATACTGCAAACTCAATTGTCTTTAATCGCGAGACATCAGATGATAAAGGATTGGTTACATTTAGTTTCCAACCAAACTAGCTTCCTTATTGTACCCTGATTCCAACTTCTTAAATAGAAAACCAGTAGCTTTGACACTTTTATATAACAGTAACATATACATGTTATTTGTTGTATTTTCCTGTTCTCTCTCTTATGTGTGATCTGATTGAATTATTATTATTTATTTTGGCATTATTTTGGGATTTGGACCACCTACTACCAGCAAACCTGACCTGACCTGGAACAACTGATAACTGTTCATCTAACTACAATGCGATGTTATCGTCTTAAGTATATTACAAACTAATATTTTATAGAAAATGTCAAAAAATACCTAGTTCTAAGCAGTACTCAGAATGTCAGTATACCATAAAATGTCTTCTTGAAACTAAACATAAAACACTTGTAGAGATAATAACTAATTATTTTTCAGTTCAAAACACAGTCAAACAAACACAAAAACATTACTTTCCCAGATTACACTAGACAGCAGTAAACAAACGACAAACCAAGTGGTATTCGAATGCTTTTCCAGCTGAGATTTTTTTTAGTTTTTCTAGACAGCCTAGAATGACAAAAACAATTATGCAAGAAAGGCAGACAGTGTTCTCCAATATTAAGAAGCTCCAATCAGTTCTACGAAATCCCGTAAGGTAGCAGCAAAATGCAGTACTAACCAAAACCGCACCACCACACTGCCGGTCGCGTGTAGATCACGGCTGGGGCAACGTTGGCACCGCGTGAACAGAGTTGAAGGGTTGATCAGAATTAATGAGTGTATTATTTAATCCTAGTAATCAGAACTTGTCAGGGCTAAGAGACACTACTTTAACAAATGCCACTTTTAATTTGCCGGTCTTTAAATATTTAGTCAATAGTCAATAATACTTAATTCAAAATTGCATACAGGATGAACATGAATGGCGTCACACTTATCAACTAATTAAAATAAAATTACATTCTAAGTATTATGTTATTTTTGTAAGTAGAAAAAATACATAAATGTTGTTTGCAACATATGGACCAACAAAACCTACTGTACAGTATCAATTTATAAATATAAAAGATCAAACAAAATATTCACTAAATGAGTATATAGGTTTGTTCAACAGAAATTGTTTGAAATGCTTTTAAAATTTATCATAGTCACAAATTTGTATTATGCTTGGTAGCAGGTTATTGTAAATATTTTATTCGAACATCAAACTTTTTAGGATATCTCAAATCGAATATGAAGATTTTCAATTTGAAATGGTTCGGTTTTACAGTATTTTCACACCTCTAATTATAATGATTTAAATTGATGTGATTAAATGATTAAGCACCAATACGTAAAAAAACAGATTTGGTAATTTGAAATAAATTTGATTTTTCACTCAAAGAAGTCTACATGTTTGGATGATATTTTATGACCAGTAGTTGTTGCAGGATAAAAGGTTGAAGTGGTCAAATGAGAACCCATCGTGGGATATTTACCACATGAAGAAAATGTACCAATCTAATGGATTTGTTGAGCCCATTCAAAACATGTACTGTGTTTATATTATGAGCGAGTAAAGAACGTTTTGAACCTCAACTGATGGTGGCACAGGGGGTGGGGTGGCGGCTGGCTGGGGAGATGTGGCAGGGTTACCAACACGATAGACTAGGAAACGCTTCAAGTCCTCAGCAGGAACGTTGAGAGAGCTGACGAAAGTGCGGAAATTGACGACGGAGTGAGAAACAGTCCATTCTTGTAGGAACCCTGGTACTCCTGTAGTCATCTGATTCTGTGGCAAACACCAAGAACCTTCAGCTTTTTTAAGTTTTAAGAAAAGAAATACAGATACATGTTTTTAATCAGAGAAAAATACAGTGGTTCCACATTTTGGAATGCATCGACTAGGTATTATAAATAGCGCATTGCTTTTAGTTCACCTCAGAACAAATAGAACACCTTGGGCAAATAAAACACTTGTGCAATGACTCTCTTTGGTCGATTTTCTATAGTAGATTAACCAGTCATAATCGGGTTTTTTTCTAATATAACAAATTAACTGAATAAAAGAAATAGGAGAAATTGATCTGTTGGGCAGTTTTTAAATTTAAAAACTGAAATTCTTTAAGATAAAATTTATAAAATTAAGAACGCTAATTAATTAACAATGAAAATTAAAAAATAATTATCCATAAAACATTTTGAAAATTCATCCCTTCTCGATTTGAAGACAAATGTGTGTGTACAAGCTATGGTTAGGCCTGCTCATGATCTAATATCTTCATAAAGCCATGAGCTGAGGTGGTTTGTGACTTGCAAAGTTTTTTCTCTCGCAATTTGACTCACCACAAAAGAGCGAAGAATGGTTTCTAGACCTGAAGTCCCGTCAAGGCAGCAGTAGAGAAGAAGAGCGCACAACTGTCGCACGTAGAGGGAACACTTCCTCATCAGTGTTCTGTGGAAAGTGTTCTGACCTGAGGGCAAACCGAATAATATTTTATATGACATTAATGTAGATTTATAGGCTTATGCCTTCATAATACAACCGTCATGCCCATGTGGTCTGCCGAAATTTTATCTAATTAATGCTACTAAGAATAATTATTATAACACTTGCCTTCCTCCATTATAGTGTTCAGAATACTTGGTAGCATTGAATGGTTGTAAAGATTTATAGATGCTGGCAAATCAACATCCTCCCTTAGTCTTGCGTTATCCTGAAACATTTTTTTTTCATTTATATAATTTTTCAACAATATATGAAGGAACACATTAACCATCTTGAGCTTTAACAGTGTAAGAAGAAAAATAAAATAATTCACTGTCTGACAACCTAGCCAATAGATTATAGATATTTTAATTTACAGAAAACAACATTAAATGATAAAAGAAGAAAA
This sequence comes from Nephotettix cincticeps, assembly GCA_023375725.1. Lineage (NCBI taxonomy): Eukaryota > Metazoa > Arthropoda > Insecta > Hemiptera > Cicadellidae > Nephotettix > Nephotettix cincticeps. The sequence continues at coordinate 27,936,057 of CM041785.1, forward strand.
TTAATTCATTGAAGTAGCCAGTTCCTAGTTAGAAGAATCTTTCAACCTCACTAATTTTTAAGCATTAAACAAAATTTTTTAATTCCCTAAAATATAGAGGCTTTAACCCATTCCTGTACACACATTGCACATCCTTGTATTTCGCTAGACAAATGTCTTAAGACTTGCACTGTACGATCTATGCCAACAATGTGCTTTGCCTGCTTATATTTCAACGTAGTTCTTCTTACCCCTGTTAGGTCTGCTAGTTCATTTCTTATCCGATAGATAGTGTTGGATTCCTCTTTAAATCATTGTATTCAGTGTCCAATGTTCCATGTTGACAATTAAGTTTTCATTCAATATCTTTTATTTGACTTTTCCAATGCCTTTGTGTTTATATTAGCACTTGGTGTAGTTATAAATACAGACACATTGGAAAATAAAAAATATTGAATAATTAATAATTAATCAACGCCATTATGAACTTTAAAGATTCAATAAATTGTGGTCTCATTCGCACGGTTTGTTTAGCGATTGTACTTATTAATGAGAATACAGAAAATGATTCTATTTTAAAGATTTATCACTAACTATTTATTACTGCAGGTAACTAATAAAGGAATCATTTGAAAATAAAATAAGTCTTGTTGAACCAACAGTACCTACTTGTTTCTAAGCCTACCCCATGCAACAGGTGAAAAAGTACAGTAATAATTTTTTTCTTGCTAAAAGTGATTATATACACAGTTACAGGTTTAAAAGTTACAGGATAAAGAAATACCCCCCTCGCAGCAGACCTGCGTACTCAGCGAATTTCAAAATCAATAACATAATAATAATAATATATGACTAGTTTAATCATTATCTGTCAATAAATATGAGTATTATTTGCCTACTCTCCATAGATTAACATGGGAAAGAGTATGCAGGTTTGCTGCTGTGAGGAACGCTGAAAGTAGGTGTTTCTAGCGTAAACAATTAATTTTTTGAGCATTTATATCAACTTTCATCAACATCTGTCTATAAATAAAGGAATTTGCCTATTCACTATATGATTAATATGGGAAAAGAGTATACAGGTTTGCTGCCATGATAAACACATAAACTATGATTTTTAAGCATAAATGGATAGAACTCAACCACATGAAGCTAAATATTAAGTTTTATCCAAAAATATTGATTAATATGGGAAATATTAATTTTTCCCTATCCTCCATAAGATTAACATTGGAGCCCCACAATACAACGTACTGTGTTTAGATTTTTTAATATCTCGGTAACCTTTGGAGATAGAGAAAAACTTTAAGGAACTTAACTGTGTAGTTTTTTAAGCTGATTCCAATGGTGAAATATAAAATTAAAAATTTTTAAAAACTACATGTGAAAAATGCAAAAAACACCAATTTGGGGTACAAAACCCCCCCAAACTACCCGTTGCCATTGACCGATATGTCTGGTTTACGAACTCGTCCGAGCATTTGTAGGAATACACGTCTCTACCAAATTTGGTCTCGATCGGACCATTTTTACGAGAGTTATCGTGTTCACAGACACACACACACACACACATATATATATATATATACATATATATATAAAAATTTTAACGACTATTGTTTATGGACTCTGGGCACCTAAAAAAGAAAAAATAGCATGGTCCCGGGCTTAAGTCTCACCATGAGACCTACGGTATTAGCTTCTTCCCTATGGGAAATTCGCTAATAAAAACATATAATTCGTTAAGTTACTGTTAAATCTATCAAACTAATAGTGACACGCAGTCATAGTGAAAAAAAGCTCGATTTAAATTCAGACTGGAGGGCCTCAGGCGTCGGACGGAAATTCAGACAGGAATGGGTTAGTAAAATCAAAAAGTCTAAAAGATAACTTTAAGGAAGATCTAATTTTACAACTTACAAAGACAGAGTAGTAGGGGCGAAGCTCAGCGTTGAAGCGGTCAACAACCTGTGTGATGGCTGAGATGGTAAGTGGCTGGTTGTTTAGGAGACGCTGGGAGATGAGGTCACGCAACTGCGGTCGCGCACGCACCAGACACTCCGAGTTGCCCAGTCCAAGCTGAACCATGTCCAGGAACGACAAGCTCTGCGCCTTCACCAACATACCAACATCACTTAGACTGGGCAAATTTAAGAAGTTGAAGGAATATTTATTTCATCTAGGTATTTATTCTCTGGAAGATTTTTTAAAATTCCTCTAAAAATAGGTGGTCTCTAAGGATTGGCGATGTGTATAAAGAATTATAATTTGTAAAAAATCAATAAAAATGATCTGTCATTTAAAGTATGAAAATTTTGTTTTCATTTTATATTGTCACTGTTTTTTATTTGTCGGGTGCATGGAAAGTGAAAATAATTTTAAATTTAATTGGCCTGTTAAGATTATTTGACATAATTTGATTATTACAACATGAAAGTACTCAAAACTGTTATCAAAGGCCAGCTGTTTTTCCTACTTCCAACAATAATTTTTGCAGCTATTTTCCCACTGGAAGACATCTGCTCATGTTAGTATGTACCAGACTGTTATCGTACCATACTGCTAATTTTTTGAGCTCCTTATAATTGTTTATGCCAGGAGATTATGAACACACACCAGTACAGACATGAATTACATTTTGCGTTAATTTTGAAGTAGGGATTACTTTACTTTTAACTGAAATGGTGAGACCTACCCAGGTAAGTATTTTAAGCCAAGTATTACTCTTGTAAGATCACAGAATATGTTACTATTACACTTTGTGTCTTATTTTTTAAGTGCTTTAAGCTCTTGGGCTTAACATTGGGGTAATCCTGGGATGCCACTGTATTTTGTGGGTGTATTAAGCCATCTTATCTGTAAAACTTGTTAAAATATAAAGGTTGTTGTAAAGATATGACACAATTCTGCAGCAATAAATTTTTAAGATTTTCACTTTCACCATTCCTCTTAAGCCTACTAGATTTTAAATGAATGTTTTTCTGTTGTAAAGAGAAATCATCGTTACCAGAGTCATAAATATGTCAGTGAAGATGCTCTCCCCAGGTGTGTACGAGTATCCTGGGACATTCTGCAAAAGTTGGGCTAAGGTCGATGGGGTCTAGAACAAGGTGGAATAAATCAGACAACAGATAATACACTCACATACTACAAGTATTTTAAGACAAGTATTTTAGAAAGATCATAAACGATTATGCAACTAAAGCTTTCATAGGAAACTAAAAATGCTATAAGATGTATAAGCTTAGATAGTAATACATTGGCCCAATAAATGTTTAATTATTAGTCTATAATAAGTATATGAGGTGGTCCATTTTAAATTTATTTAAGTATTCTTGGGTGTCAATTTAGTTGTCTAATCCAGCAGAGGATGTCTACAGTCTAATCATTATTGGTCCCCATTAGCTGACCTTCCTTACTCAATGCCTCACAAGAACTTGGCACCTTTCGCTTACCCCAGGGGCCTGTGGCTTTTAGTGATGGGCAATCAAGGGTTTGTTAAAAGAGATATAAGTATATAAATAACTAATAACAATATAGCATAACAATAAACAGCTAACTCACATTGGGGTTCCGTATTGCCTGGTAGATGGCCTGAACTTCAGGAGGCATGTGAGGCGGTACTACAGCTCTGGGCACCTGGCGAGGGGTAGCTCCACCGGCCCCACCAGTGCCACTAGCCCCACCACTCCTGGCACCACTCTGCTCTGCGATCACATTCAGTACAGGCTCTGAAATAAAAAGATTAAAACTGCAATCAAGAATAGAGAAAATATCTTAATAATAGCTATTTATTATTATATATTGTGTTTGACATCACCAGAAAATTCAATGTAAGATGGGAGTTCACAGTATTCCAACATGAGATAAATTAAAAATAAGGATACAGGTGAAGAATAAATTAAGTAAAATACAAGTAACAATTTTCAGGAGTAGAGTTGAAAATAATTTCATAATTTTTTCAATACTTAAAATAAATTGATTTTATCCACTTCCGTTTGTAATTATGTTATTATACTGTGCCGTTACTTTGCATAGTCTAATGATATTAAGATACATTACCAATTAAACACCAAGTATTCCTTGAAACTGATGAAAGAATAACAATGAAGAAAGCAAACTTGACTTTCCCTCATGTTATTATGTATTTGAAATTCATCGTTGTTGATGGCAAGTTAGTGAGAGGGTCCAAATTAATCTGCCGAAAGACATGATTAAATATTAACTATTGACTATCTGTAAACTGTAACTATTAACTCCTAGACCAAATTAAGTCGTAAACAAAATTTCCAGACGTGGCATAAAGAAATGCCAGACTGTAGCGATGGACACATGTAGAGTACCTGCTCGCAACTGGATGGAAATGCCATTGGTGGCAGAGCTGGCACTGGGCTGGGGCTGTGTGCGCCGGGCGGTGCGACTCCCTCTCTGGCTGTGCAAATGGTGTGAGTTGCAAGGTAGAAACGGATCAAAGCTGCTGGCGCGCATAGCTGTTTAACACATTACACACAACAGTTATATCAACTACTGATATGGGACAGCTTCACTGAGCAGCATAGAGCATCAGAGTGTAGTGTAGTATTGTCGATGCCAAAATGACAGTGACTAAAGACCTAATATAAAAAATATGACATTAAACTGTTATCAACACTTTCTTTATCCCTTCACCTCTTTCTGCTCCTCGGAGTTAGAAAGTCAAAGAAAGAAAAACTGTAGTAAAAATTATAGGGTATTTTCAGCCTGTTTAAATACTCTTGACTACCTCTTATTCGATATTACAATGGAGCCCCTGCTAATCCGAAATAATTAGGACCAGGCCCAATTCGGATTAGCGAATATTGCGGATTAAGTGGACTTTTATTAAGTTAACGATAAATTATTAAGTACAACATGCAATTACACTGAATCATGTACATACTTTATAAAAAACAACCAACTTCATTATGCACGGCAATGCTCTGCAAGGCTAAATTTTTACTGATCAGCAAGTTGTAGATATGGTTTTGAGATATCCGCACAACACGCCCAAGCAGTAAAGGTGAGGCAGACGACGACAGCGAGCAGAGATTCCCATTCGGACGCCGCGGCTGTCTTTGATCTAGCGCTACGCTTTGTAGAACAATAGTCGCGACACCAGCTGACACTACGTTACTCCTGAGAGGCTGGTGCAATTATTATTCTTCGGAAGAGAGGTGTTAACCTCCAACAAAAAAATTATACAGACTTTTTAAAACCTATATGGGTTTTGTTCTTGAGGCACTGTTTTATTTTGTTTATTACATTTTCCAACGTAAAAACTTACTGTAATTTTTAGGAATAAACTTTAACTGATTTTGATTTCGGATTAAGCAGATTTTTGGATTTTAGATTTCGGATTAGCGGAGCTTCACTGTAAGAGGTTAAATTAAATACTATAACGTATTGTTATTTTATTGTATGCACCTGACGGTGTATCCTGGGTCATACAGAGAACAATTTTAATGTAATAATAAAAAAATTTGCCTTCAGGAATGAGTATTGACTAAATCATAAGGTTACAGTACCTACCGTCTTCAATCCAATAGTCTTTTGAACAAGAATAGTTTTGTGAACAAAATGTTGCCATTATCAAGCATACTACTTAGGTCACATCAGAACATGTCTTCACAATTCTCGTCTGAATAAATAACACATTTTCAGATTGATACGTAACAGATGAATTTAAAATAATTGGCTGGCAACGTACAAAAACTTTAATATCTTGACGATACAGATGACCAACGGCTCGACAAGCCGATATCTGGTTGGTTTTGACCTTGAGGTGGGAGAAACTGTTGATTGTGTTTATTTGGCATTCCACTAATAATACCTTCGATCCTGTCAAATAATATGTTGAGACAAAATGAGGAAACACAAACTAAAGTATGAATTTTATTTTATTTATACACTGCAATTGTAGAAGAATGGATTAAAATTAACATAATTAGGGAAAAAGTTTTGGCGGAAAAAGTGGCGACGCGGCATGATGTTTTATTAGACATGTTATTTATTATAACTGAATAAAAGTGAAAGCGTTCTACACTCTACACTCCCCTATTATTTACGACTGTATCTCTGTAGCTGAGAGTTATTCGTTTGTTAAACATCACTCGGTGCTTTCTTTAGTTACTTTATTGAAGATTTGAAAATTGAGAAATTGATTGTAACTAGTTCTAAAATGTTTATTTTAGGGCATTTTGAATCTAAAACACGTTTCTCTCTATATTTACTCCATGTTGGAATGTATTTTAGTGAAAATTAAAAAAAAGTTTTTACTCTTTTGAGGTGTGTTTTGAGTAGGGGTCTGCGGTACAGGAAATTATGAGGTCGGTACGGTACAAATTGTTGTACCTCGGTTCTCGGTACGGTACACGAGAATAATGCCGCTAGTAACATTGACTAATCTCATCCTTTTATTCATAAGTATTTTCCAGAACTTAATTAGTGAAAACATAGAGAAAAGAGTTTAAAAAAGATATACAATAGCAGAAGAAATATTTTACTGTACTAATTTTCAAACTGTAATATGATTTTTTAAATCCATTCTTTAAAAAACATATCACATTAAACGTATTAATAATTAAACATTATAATTTATGTTGTAACTAATTAATAAGGGGAAATAATCTTCTCGGGTATTACAAGTTAATATTTGAGTCGGGTTCGGGTATTGTAAGCCTAAAATTTAGGATGGCTTTGGATTTTATTAGTAAGCAATATATTAATTTAAATAAATTTTGATTGACCTACTTAGCATTATTGATGCAAGTCAGAAACCTGTCATTGCATTTACCAACTTATTTATTTCACATATAGGCCCTAAAGTCATTAAACACAATATATGTAACAGTTCTCTGTTTGGTATATTAACCCCAACAGTTTTATCCATTTAATTAACTATATCATTATAATTTATGTTGTAAATTATTAATAATAGGAAATAATTTTCTCAAGTCTATATGAAACTAAGGATGAACAAACAAAATAAAAAACTATAATGTATTTTATTGTAGAACAAAAAATACAAAAAAAATATTGAGTCAATACCCTTAGGTAAGGGTTCATTAAACCTATGTTTTCTATTGTCCTGGTATATTATTTTTAATTCAACCAATCACAATCATTGTTCAAATTAAATCAAACACTTTCATAAAATGTCAAAGGGCTCTTTAGACTAAAATAGTAATTTTAGTGGTTAATATTTTAATATTACATAGTGGAACCCCTCAAATCTTAACATGTTCTCGGGAAATCAAAAAAAGAAATAGCTGGAAATTAAGAAAAAATTTAATCACATAAACTTATTTTTCAAGGTTTAACAAAGTCAGGGTTTTTCGCTTAAAGTATGTTATCTTTAACTGTTGAAGTGAAGAAAATCTTCACTCGGGCGTAATTCCAAGCCACGTCGGTTGTTAGCGATACACACTTATCAACAGGTAAACGCTGACTAACCTAGACACAGACAGTAGACAGATGCGACATGCATCGCAGTATGGGCGGGGGTAGGGGGAGAGTGATTTATTTTTAGCGCAGGCTCGACTACTAGAAACAAACAATAGCATGTCATGGGACGTACCTCCACCCGCCAAGGTCACTACCCTTTTGAATTTATTGATTCACGCACAGCCTGTATAACCCCGTCACCACGTCCCTTACCGCGCGAATGCAGTGATGAAATAAGTGTGTAATATTTTATCCTGGGAAGAACAGGCTTCAGTCCCAATTAGGGATTTGAGGGGTTACATTAATGAGGAAATCCAGAACATACCTTAAAAAATTAAAAAAAAACTCTTTATTTATTTCATTTATTCAGTTATATCCTTAACATTATGATTTTTTATTTTATTTGAGTGAAAATCCCGAAAGAGCGAGATCAATACGGCAAATCACAGTTCTGTATTGGTCTTATAACATCGTCAACAGGCTGTCAGAGGAAAAAGAACAAATCAATTGAAAGAATCACGAATCACAGTTAAAAAGGTTTTCATTGTGATTGAAAAATCACAGGTATTCCCATCACTATTTGAAACACGACTAATACGAGCCTCATACTGGTATGACTATTTTGTTGCGTCAAAAGGAGGAACGGTTCCCTGATCGCGTAAGCTGCCATACGTGGATACGATAATAAGCCACGAATGCACAATAATTTAGAGCCGGCAGGGAGATGGCTGGTTGCCCGATTTTCCTGAAGTCCTGGTGAAATTGTTTTATTTTAAATGATCATTCACCAACACGCTATGAGTCAGTCTTACGTTCAGTATTTGCCGTACATCTGGGCAGTGTTGTAATTCTATATTACTTGTAGAGAATAAAGCCTTTAACGGTCGGGTTTTATTCAATGTTTTCGGCAGGAGATGTTCCATAGTTATATTTGATGGCAACCTAGATTGGATAGTGACTTAATTTTTCCTTATTTGTACCGTACCGAAAAAATTCTTGTACCGTACCGAGGTTCGGTACAAGGCTGGAACCGTACCGTACCGATTTTTTCGGTGCACCGCAGACCCCTAGTTTTGAGTTTTCACCCTTACTCCTTAACAGCTCTCAAATAATGATGTTTTAAAACGTCGTTACTCTTTAAAGGGTTAAGACTTAATGAATAAAGAGTGATAATGATGTTTAACCGAAGAGAGTCCCTAAAGGCAAGCCCTCACCAAGGGAGAGTCTGCTCAGTCCTCCTCCAGCCCTTCTGCATATGGGGTGGGGTGAGTAAAAAATGTGAAAGAGTAAAGGAGACTAATGGAATTCTCTAAAAGACAAGAAAAGACCTACTATTCAAACGAAAAGCAGTGATATCTTGACTGCAGGTGTGATTTTGTTTCAAGACAATGATGAAGAGGGAAAAATCCAAAAACTGGGATGGGACATATTTACACATCCCCCTACAGCCCAACTTGACGCATTAGTCATCCATCTGAATGGACCTCTTAAAGGTCTACGATGTAAACATTTTCAATCCGATCAAAAGGTCAAAAATAACATGCATAAGTCGCTTTGTGATCAAAGAAAAGATTTTTTGCCAAAGGAATCTACATACCTATTAGAAGAATTATGGGACTGTTGTCTACCTGATTCAAAGGGTAAAAACTAACAAAACTGTTGTACTGACCAAAAACAGTTTTTGAGCTATAGTAATTATTAGTCTTGTTACTAACTGAATGACCCTCATTTATAAATAAAGATTGAGTTTTTGTTCAATATCAGGTGTATAACTCACTGTGTATGGCGGGGGATAGGTGCACATGGGGCCGTGCTGTGGAGCGGGTCTGTGTAGCAGTGGTAGGATGTGTAGCTGTGTTGCCTCGTGCCTGGCTGTTCTGTGCCGCGGCAGGGGGTGGCCCTGCCGGTTGCTGACTGCTGCTAGAGCTGCTGGCTGGAGCTGAGCTGGTAGCAGCCTGTTGCTGCTGAGTCTGGTACTGCTGAAGTGTTGCTCCCATGAACTGGCCAGCCAGTGCGCTTATAAGGTTTTGAACAAACTCAGGCGGGTTTTGTGAAGCTGTCAAACAAAGAGAGGAGGTAAAACTAACTAACTTTACAGAACTAAAAATATATATGGAACCTTATAAATGACATAGAACTATATTTAAAAGTGTTGTCATTAACCTAGAGTTTTGGTGGTAACCTAGAAGTAAAATGAAAACTAGTTCAGCCCTCACCTCCGTATCAATACAAACAAAACACTACTCATGTATAACATATATTCCGGAACAAAAGGGTAAATGTTTGTGTAACTTTCTAGCCTAGGTCTATTGTCGTGAGTTTGCAGGGTGCTATAGAGCCTTCGACGCAAGGTGGCAGTTTGGGTACAAATTTCATTTGTTTCATGTGCAGGAATCAAACTCGATTCTATTGGGTGGTAGGCCAAAACACAACACATTCAGTTATAACTACCCCAAAAAATAAAAAATATTCCACACTGCAAAAATTAGCTGCAATGAGTGATATTTCAGTATGTATAAGAGATCAGCATAAATAACAAAAAAATTTGTTTTTTAATATTGTTCACAAACATTCTTAAAAAAAATTCGTGCAGCCTGACATGACTTTCTTGCCTCCCTAATTCTTTAAAACAAAAGGTTTGAAATCAGTAATTGAATCAAATGCATTATCCTGATCACAATCATAATATTTCAGAATATTTCAGAAGCACAAAAAGGGAATTAGTCGGTTAATTGCAACAAAATGTAAGGGGAAAACAATATCCCTAACTACAACAGTCAACTTGGAGAGAAATGGAAAGATGAATTAACATGAGAAGAATAAAGGAGAGAAAGAAGGAAAAGCAGAATATAATTGAAAAAGACAACATTAAATTAAAATAATTTACACATATTAGAATTAAGAAATAGAAGTTTAATTCAAAAGGATTAATGAGGTCCAAGGAGGATAAAATGTGGGAGATGGAAGACTGGAGAAGGGGAAGTAGGAATAGTGTCGGGGTTGGTAAAACTGAATGTTACTCACGATTGCCGTCTGCACCAGCAGAGGCTACACCAGAGGGGGCATTGGCAACCACATGGGCCTCCACTGAGTCAATTGTTATCGAACCTGAAGGAGCTACATCTAGGAAAAACTCTAGCCCAGGAGCCCCTGGCCCTAAAACCAACAAACTAATTGCAGAATACTTTTACAAGAAATACTTCACAACACAAGAATACATTTTAAACAAAATTTATTCCATAATTATTAATTATTTTAATATTTCAAATTGTTGCTTCTATCTCTATGCAGAAGGATTTTACATAGTTAACTCTTTACACATTAACTATGTAAAATGTAACTAGGTATGTTTAATGGGTATAGTGCTACGGTCTACACACATTTATAAAGAAATTTTATAAACAGCAACCAAAAATTATCTTTGGTAAAAGATTCCAACGCACCACGATAAAAAAGTAAGAAAAAAAAAAATAAACACTGTAGTATTTAATATATAATAAAGTTTAGCAGACCGCTATAACTGATCTCGAATGCGGGCAGTTATATAGCATAGCAACCATTATCCAACATTCGAAGAGCAACAACAAGAAAAAAATTAAAAACACAATATTTTCAGTAACAATACCACGCAAACAAAACACGTTAGACCCCAGGTCCTCATAGCCCCTCCCCCCCCACAAAACATACTATAATAATCACGGGCCAATAGAGAAAACATGTTCATTGTACTGCTAAAAGTTAAATTGATACCTGAAGAACATTTTTTGCCCCCCCCCCCCCGCCCCCATTCACAGCCCCCCCCCCCCCCCCCCCCCCCCCCCCCCCCCCCCCCCCCCCCCCCCCCCCCCCCCCCCCCCCCCCCCCCCCCCCCCCCCCCCCCCCCCCCCCCCCCCCCCCCCCCCCCCCCCCCCCCCCCCCACCCCACCCCCCCCCACCCCACCCCCCCCCCCCCCCCCCCCCCCCCCCCCCCCCCCCCCCCCCCCCCCCCCCCCCCCCCCCCCCCCCCCCCCCCCCCCCCCCCCCCCCCCCCCCCCCCCCCCCCCCCCCCCCCCCCCCCCTCCCCCCCCCCCCCCCCCCCCCCCCCCCCCCCCCCCCCCCCCCCCCCCCCCCCCCCCCCCTCCCCCCCCCCCCCCCCCCCCCCCCCCCCCCCCCCCCCCCCCCCCCCCCCCCCCCCCCCCCCCCCCCCCCCCCCCCCCCCACCCCCCCCCCCCCCCCCCCCCCCCCCCCCCCCCCCCCCCCCCCCCCCCCCCCCCCCCCCCCCCCCCCCCCCCCCCCCCCCCCCCCCCCCCCCCCCCCCCCCCCCCCCCCCCCCCCCCCCCCCCCCCCCCCCCCCCCCCCCCCCCCCCCCCCCCCCCCCCCCCCCCCCCCCACCCCCCCCCCCCCCCCCCCCCCCCCCCCCCCCCCCCCCCCCCCCCCCCCCCCCCCCCCCCCCCCCCCCCCCCCCACCCCCCCCCCCCCCCCCCCCCCCCCCCCCCCCCCCCCCCCCCCCCCCCCCCCCCCCCCCCCCCCCCCCCCCCCCCCCCCCCCCCCCCCCCCCCCCCCCCCCCCCCCCCCCCCCCCCCCCCCCCCCCCCCCCCCCCCCCCCCCCCCCCCCCCCCCCCCCCCCCCCCCCCCCCCCCCCCCCCCCCCCCCCCCCCCCCCCCCCCCCCCCCCCCCCCCCCCCCCCCCCCCCCCCCCCCCCCCCCCCCCCCCCCCCCCCCCCCCCCCCCCCCCCCCCCCCCCCCCCCCCCCACCCCCCCCCCCCCCCCCCCCCCCCCCCCCCCCCCCCCCCCCCCCCCCCCCCCCCCCCCCCCCCCCCCCCCCCCCCCCCCCCCCCCCCCCCCCCCCCCCCCCCCCCCCCCCCCCCCCCCCCCCCCCCCCCCCCCCCCCCCCCCCCCCCCCCCCCCCCCCCCCCCCCCCCCCCCCCCCCCCCCCCCCCCCCCCCCCCCCCCCCCCCCCCCCCCCCCCCCCCCCCCCCCCCCCCCCCCCCCCCCCCCCCCCCCCCCCCCCCCCCCCCCCCCCCCCCCCCCCCCCCCCCCCCCCCCCCCCCCCCCCCCCCCCCCCCCCCCCCCCCCCCCCCCCCCCCCCCCCCCCCCCCCCCCCCCCCCCCCCCCCCCCCCCCCCCCCCCCCCCCCCCCCCCCCCCCCCCCCCCCCCCCCCCCCCCCCCCCCCCCCCCCCCCCCCCCCCCCCCCCCCCCCCCCCCCCCCCCCCCCCCCCCCCCCCCCCCCCCCCCCCCCCCCCCCCCCACCCCCCCCCCCCCCCCCCCCCCCCCCCCCCCCCCCCCCCCCCCCCCCCCCCCCCCCCCCCCCCCCCCCCCCCCCCCCCCCCCCCCCCCCCCCCCCCCCCCCCCCCCCCCCCCCCCCCCCCCCCCCCCCCCCCCCCCCCCCACCCCCCCCCCCCCCCCCCCCCCCCCCCCCCCCCCCCCCCCCCCCCCCCCCCCCCCCCCCCCCCCCCCCCCACCCCCCCCCCCCCCCCCCCCCCCCCCCCCCCCCCCCCCCCCCCCCCCCCCCCCCCCCCCCCCCCCCCCCCCCCCCCCCCCCCCCCCCCCCCCCCCCCCCCCCCCCCCCCCCCCCCCCCCCCCCCCCCCCCCCCCCCCCCCCCCCCCCCCCCCCCCCCCCCCCCCCCCCCCCCCCCCCCCCCCCCCCCCCCACCCCCCCCCCCCCCCCACCCCCCCCCCCCCCCACTACCCCCCCTCCCCCCCCCCCCACCCCCCCCACCCCCCCCACCCCTCCCCCCCCCCCCCCCCCCCCCCCCCCCCCCCCCACCCCCCCCCCCCCCCCCCCCCCCACCCCCCACAACCCCCCCCCAAAACCCCCCCCCACCTCCCCAGCCACCACCCCCCACACCCCCCTATACCCCGCCACCCCCATAATGCACATAAAACTCATTATTGACCGTAAATATATAAACATAAATTTTTTTTTCCAATGAGAATATCAGCTGCTAAATAACAAAAAATACAGGTAATTATTAAGAAAATTAAATCATGACAGATAAAAAATACACCCCCTCTGGGACCTGTAGCCGCGAATGAAACATTTGCTCTAAAATAAAATAATTCGACAGATAAACAAAAATCACCATAATATTAACATAATTAACACGCTTAAAGATTCTTAGTGAGTTTAATGCTGCTGTGGAAATAAAATACATTTGCAAAAATTATATTTTAACATAAATAAAATTCAAACAAATAAAACAAAAAAAAATATGTTTAACATAAAAAGTAAGTGATTGCTGCCATGATAAAATAAATTTTAGACACATTGGATTACTGAATTATATACAGTTTCATTGTAAAAATTAAATGTGAAAAATTAATTTTCCTATTGCTTATAATTAAATTCATATTTTATTTTTCATTTAAGTGTGTTTATCTACTATTTAGTGATACCCAGAATATTTTCAGTAAAACTTTAATAATGTTAGTTTGTTTCAATCTAATTTTACGTTAGTATGAGTCATTATCACGTAAGAAATTAGAAAAACTTTTCATGAGAAAGTTGACAGTGAAAAACCTTTTTTTAAATAATAATTTTTTGCCAGTTTTGGACCCCGGTTAACCCACCCCCTATAATCGAGGTTTTACTGTAAAATGTTACACAGAACATTTTACTGTGTGCGGAAAAGCCGTTGATTGTTGAACAGTAATAATGGATTTTCATTACTTTAAAAAAAATTTAACAGCAAAAATGTGATGAGGCATGGTCCACTGTTTCATTACTACTAAAACTCCAAAATAACTAGAGAATAGAGTCCCTATTGCTACTACACTCCTATGACGCAGTCAATCCACCAAAAGTGGTCATAGACAAAGACATGGTATTCAGCGGTATTGCTCTCATTGCAACTATCCTATCGCACCTCAATCCATATGCCCTTTTTGCGTTATCCAGTATGCTTGGCAAAATTTTATTGAAACAATCACATCCCTGTTATATTTTTTTATCTATTTATCCTTTGATCTATTTCAACCTGATACATTTTGCATGAAAGAATATTAACACCACAAATATTTATAAACCACAGTAAAGTTTTGGCTGGTAGCTCACCAATGCGTGTAATACGAAGGGGTGAGGCAAACCCAGGTGATAAGTGGTCAAAAAAAACATTTCAGCGGTATTGCTCTCATTGCAACTATCCTATCGCACCTCAATCCATATGCCCTTTTTGCGTTATCCAGTATGCTTGGCAAAATTTTATTGAAACAATCACATCCCTGTTATATTTTTTAATCTATTTATCCTTTGATCTATTTCAACCTGATACATTTTGCATGAAAGAATATTAACACCACAAATATTTATAAACCACAGTAAAGTTTTGGCTGGTAGCTCACCAATGCGTGTAATACGAAGGGGTGAGGCAAACCCAGGTGTGTTGGAAGCGGGAGTGGTCGAGGGCTGGGGTGTGGCTGAAGGGGGTGAGGCGGAGGCGGATGCTGACGCTGGCTGTTCCTCCTGGGTCGTGGCTGTGGCTGTCGCATTTGACTGAGCTTGGCCTGTCCTCTCCTCCCTACCTGCTGCACTCCCATCACCTGAACTTTGAGTGCTGGAGGAAGTTGCTGCTCCTAAATTTGCTGATACCTAAAAAAGGAGAAAAAGTAGAATAGTGACAGTAGTGAAAGTATATTCACATAGGATGTATAAACAATCATATATAAACTTATTCTTTATATTTTAATCTGGCTTTAATAATTTGTTGCGATGCTAGATGCTGTGTGACTTACTCAGTTTGGTTACCTACCAACATTTTGTGATCCACAATTTGAACACTTATTTAAATAAATAAAATTTCTATCTCAGACTGCCGCCTTGCTTCGGAAGGGATGTTAAGCCGTTAGTCCTGGCAACATAAGTAGTTGTTAGGTCAGGTCAGAGGCACTAATACGACCTGCAAAACTCTTGATACTAGATCTTGGACAGGTTATAAGAACCTTTTTATGCTTATTTCACTAAATCTCTGGAATTTAATGATAATAATCTAGAAACATCATTATCTATAGACTAGAGGTATCACAATAAATTTTCTTTTGCAAATGGTTTTCAAATGAGGTATCACTCGATTGACTTAACATAGTAGTAAACACAAAAACCCCCTTTTCTCCTTTGGAGACAGGAACAAAATTATGATTCACAATACCCACATAATTTAGTTTTTGTCTAACCCTGACCTGTATTGGAATGTCCGTCTGAACAACAGCGGAGTGATGGATGAGAACAGGGCGGCACCGCAGGTGTCGAGGAGGCGGCTGCGTGAAGTCACACATGACGTCACTGAGAGCATGGTACGCATGTGAGAGAATGTGCATTGCCTCCGACACTCCATTGAAGAGCCTCTGGTTAGCTGTGGATTCCGCCTGAAAGTATGGTGAAATCTAGACTGGTTGAAGATGGGATATACCGATACCATAAATTAACCCTTCCCTGAAGACACCCTGATTGGGCGTAGACCTGATATAAAAATTAAAAAAAATTTTGTTTCTGTGTTTATAACACTTAGTTATTTGTAAATAGTTGAAATAAACTGTATTTATGCCATGAATAATTTTAAACAAACCCAAAAATTTGAATCTACATTAATAATGGTCGATACATATATGTACATACATATTTTTAACGATCTGTGGATATATCTGCCAACCATCTATTGGGCCAAAAAATTTAGCGGATTTTTCTGCCGACCGTCCGCTAGGCCCAAAAATTTAAGGGATATAAATGCCTGCAGTCCGGGAAGGGTTAATAATAGGCCTGGACCTTTTATAAAGTTAGAATAACACTAAAACTTTGATATAATTTAAAAATAAAAAAATCTGGAAATGCAGTCAATAGTAGGCCAAATAAATAAGAAAAATCATACTACTCTTATAAACATAAAATCTTTCTTAAGAAAACGACATTAAAAGTGGAAAAAGAATCCTTGTTTTGCTGTAAAAAGATAACAAGAATAGTGTAACATTTTCACTAAAGCTAAGGTGAGTGAAGTAGAAGTAACTAAAACCAACAAAAACTAAATAAATAGAAAAGTTAGATATAAGTAGGGAGACTTTAAGATGAATAATAAGAATAGAATAATTCTAATTGGCAGGAACTGACAGTTATATTGATAAACTGTATTTTTCTTTTACTCCCAATACAAGTTTAAAATGATGCTTCCTCCATACACTATTTATAGGGGGGAAAAGGTATAACTGGTTTACTTAGATGTGTGTTTTTAGCGAATTTCCCATAGGGAAGAAGCTATTACCGTAGGTCTCATGGTGAGACTTAAGCCCGGGACCATGTTATTTTTTCTTCTTTAGGTGCCCAGAATCCAAAAACAATAGTCATTAAAATTTATATATATATATATGTGTCTGTGAACACGATAACTCTCGTAAAAATGGTCCGATCGAGACCAAATTTGGTAGAGACGTATATTCCTAGAAGTGCTCGGACGAGTTCGTAAACCAGACATATCGGTCAATGGGAACGGGTATTTTGGGGGGGTTTTGTACCCCAAAATGGGGTTTTATGAGTTTTTCACATGTAATTTTTAAATATTTCTAATTTTATATTTCACCATTGGAATCAGCTTAAAAAAACCACACAATTAAGTTCCTTAAAGTTTTTCTCTATCTCCAACGGTTACCGAGATATTAAAAAATCTAAACACAGTACGTTGTATTGTGGGGCTCCAATGTTACTCTTATGGAGGATAGGCAAAAATTAATATTTCCCATATTAATGAATATTTTTGGATAAAACTTGATATTTAGCTTCATTTGGTTGAGATCTATCCATTTATGCTTAAAAATCATAGTTTATGTGTTTATCATGGCAGCAAACCTGCATACTCTTTTCCCATAATAATCATATAGGGAATAGGCAAACTCCTTTATTTATGGACAGATGTTAATGAAACTTGGTATCAATGTTAAGATAAAAATTCTTTATGGTAGAAATGCCTAATTTCAGTGTTCCTCACAGCAGCAAACCTGCACACTCTTTCCCATGTTAATCTTATGGAGAATAGGCAAATAATTCACATGTTTATGGACAGATTTTTATAAAACTTGTCATATATTATTATTAATATATTATTGATTTGGAAATTTGCTGAGTACACAGGTCTGCTGCGACGGGGGTATTTTATATTGTAACACACTATGATGATATTGGATAAGTCACAAAGTCAAGTGTGTTTTAGGTGTACTAACACAAACAACCAAGTTATCAAGTTATAGTGGGTAATTTACTAACCTCGCTGCTACAAACGGGATCATCCTGCATGAGCTGGCGGTACTGAGCTAAGAACGGCTGCATTCTGGTGTTGACATCGACAACCTGGTCCATCAGCTCTGCCAGGACCCGGGTCCTAGGTGTCTGAGTTGTGCCATTTGCTTCGTCTTCTGTCTCGGTCCTGCAATATTTTCAGAGCAAGAGTTAGTAGGAACTTTGTTAGAGATAAAAGACTCAAATTCAATTTACAGGGATTTATATCCGGTAATCTAGAAAATACATTTAATGTAAGATGATTTCAAATAATCCAAGCTACACTCGAGATGACTTACTGTGGAGCTTGTTGATCCCCACTTGAGGTGGATTGTATTGGTTCAGTGGCATTGGTTGTGGGGGTCGGCTCAGCCGTGGGCTCTGTCTGCACCTCCACACTGGGCCCCTCAACTCCTATCAACATCAAGAGCTGAGTAAAGGTACAGCTATTATCATCACTTTAATCTAAAAGTTCTGTTGTTGAAAACATAGCCTATGACCTCTTGCACTATTCTAAGACACTAACTACTAGATGAGCAAAAAACACAGACTAAAAATTCATAATATTCTAAATAAAAGGGCCTTTTTAATTGTCATGTACATTAACTGGGCATTTGGAGAAATCACCAGTCTAATGATTGACTTTTAATAATTTGTTATAAGTAGGTGGTGAAAGTTCTCATACAATGTTAATAGCCACTCATGATGTGGCAGAGTAAACTTGTTCATGTAATGGAGTCACTGATTAATTTATACTAGCTAAAAGTAGGCCTATAAATTATTTTTCAGTTACCTTTCCAGATTATAATCCACAGGTAATTAATCAAAAATGAGTAAAGTTAATACCCCCGTCGCAGCAAACCTGCGTACTCAGCGAATTTCCAAATCAATAATTTAATATATGACAAGTAAAATATGTCCATAAACATAAGAATTATTTGCCTATTCTCCATAAGATTAACATGGGAAAGAGTGTGCAGGTTTTCTGCTGTGAGGAACACTGAGAGTAGGTATTTATACCTTCAAAAACATTTATTTTTAACATTTATACCAACTTTCATCAACATGTGTCCATAAATAAAGGAGTTTGCCTATTCTCCATATGATTATTATGGGAAAAGAGTATGCAGGTTTGCTGCCATGATAAACACATAAACTATGATTTTTAAGCTTGAATGGATGAACCTTAACCACATAAAGCTAAATATAAATTTTTATCCAAAAATATTTGTTAATAAGTGAAATATTAATTTTTCCTTATCCTCCATAAGATTAACATTGGAGCCTCAAAATACAACGTACTGTGTTTAGATTTTTTTATATCTCGGTAACCGTTGGAGATAGAGAAAAACTTTAAGGAACTTAATTGTGTAGTTTTTAAGCTGATTCCAATGGTGAAATATAAAATTAGAAATATTTAAAAATTACATATGAAAAACTCATAAAACCCCATTTTGGGGTACAAAACCCCCCCAAAATACCCGTTCCCATTGACCGATATGTCTGGTTTACGAACTCGTCTGAGCATTTGTAGGAATACAAGTCTCTACCAAATTTGGTCTTAATCGGACCATTTTTACGCGAGTTATCGTGCTAACAGACACACATATATATATACATATATATAATTTTAACGACTATTGTTTTTGGTCTCTGGGCACTTAAAGAAGAAAAAATAACATGGTCCCGGGTTTAACTCTTGCCATGAGACCTACGGTAATAGCTACTTCCCTATGGGAAATTCGCTAAAAATGAATTAAAATTATTTAACTTTTGGTAGCCTAAGGTGTCAAACGATTATCTCCTGCGATAAACACCAGTTTGACACCTTAGGCTACCAAAAGGTGAATAATTTTAATTAGTTTATAGGTGTCGAGGCTAAAATCTACAAAAAAAATATGAATAACTAGGCTATTCATTAATGATGACTATTTTACTCATGCTGAACTTTGATGGGATCAGACTTAATTAATCATAATCAGTATGCAATTCTGAATAAACTATTTTTATATGGCAAACTACTGATCGAACTGAATACTTACCAGAGCCTTGATTGTCTATGACTGCGGCAATTTCAACCTGGATGGGAACGCTGGTAGTAGCAGCTGTTTCCTCCCCACTACCAGCTGCAGAGCCATTTCTGGAAATAAAACCAATAACAATTATTATAAGTACCTGGTGACCAAGCTTTGTTCGGATAGAATAAGACATTTATTTTACAAGTTAACTAGAAACATTAAAACACATTTATTACTAAATGAAAACATTTATTCTGTTTAAATAAAACTGATTTAATACACCTAAATTAATATAGCATAAACACTGAACAGAAATGTAGTGTCCCCAGATGGGGATCGATCTCATAACCTTCGGAACGGAATCCTTCGCGCTAGCACTGAGCTGCGGCGTCTGCCAAGTTTGAAACGTTGTTTAAGGTGTTTTAACCAACCTCAATTGTTTTAGCTGATCATATACTGGTTATTTAATGATCCATACAGTTATTATTAGCCTGTGATCAACTGATTTTGTTAGAAATGGAATAAGGATTGAAAAGCAAAAGAGAAATTTAATTTACACCAAATAATTGGTTTGTTACAGTGGCTTCAAGCAATACAATAAATACGTTTTTCATCAAAACACAAAATATTTTTGAAATACTTTTCTCTGCTTTTGTTTTGCAGTTATTTTTACCCTTTGGTTTTTACAAAATGTTTAGTAATTGATAATTTTTCATTTATTACATACATAAAATAAACATTCATGCAAAACCTCTATTCACATATTGTCCATCTTCAATCAACAACTGTCAAACGGTTATAAATAGATGTTTTGATTTGTATTGTTTAAATTTGTTTCCCCTAAGGGTAATGCTAATTTTTTTTAGATTTTAAACTTAATACAGTGGAACTTGGTTATAGCGTCATTGAAGGGACCACAAAATTAATGACGCTATATCTGAGTGACACTATAAAAGAGGTTTCATAATTTCAATTTAAACCCGAGGAAAAATAGAAAAACCCATTTTTTTTACATGAAATTAACACTTTTAATGAAGGTAATTTGAAATACACATAAAAGTTTATGTTTATTACTGACTGAACTACTCTATACTGTATAAAAAAACAAGTTTAAAAATATCGCAATGAAGTTTGGCTTGGTCGAACCAACAGTTGAATAACTGTTGGTTCGACTGTTGGTAACTGTTGGTAACCGTAGCTAAACAATAGCTACGGCTCTCACGTTGCACTACCGACCGAAATTTCTCTCTTTAGCTATACGTTGCCTTCATCTCGGCCCAATTTTCTTGACGTTAGATACGAGGTTCTAGAATTTACTGACGATACATCCGAGGTTTTACCTATGTAAATACTTATAGTTTGGCGGGACCTATATATATATATATATATATATATATATATATATATATACACATATGTAATGTTTATAAACATATCAAAATATAAGGGATAAAACCCCATTAAAAGCTTTGTAAAGTGTGTAGAATTTGTTTTTGTATAAAAAAATATATCATAACATTAATTAGTTTTATACCACGGTAACACTAATATAGTTGTTAAGATGAAACATTGTATTTTGGTGAAATTTAATTAGATCCGTGGAAGGCTGCTGGAAAAATTTAACTAAGTTGCCAATGGGTTAACTGTTTATGTCTTTCTATTTTTTTTTTATCAACGTAGGTAATAGTGGATTGATTTTAACAACTTGTTTCCCTTCACACAGACTTTGGTCCATGTGGGGAACTAATTCATATTTAGTTCCTCAATATTGTATATAATATTGAAATATTGTATAATAATATTGACTGGGAAGGTGGCGACGCCCTGTAATCCAGCTACTTGGAGGTCACGAATTGTGGATAATTGTGAGAGATGGTCGGTGGATGTAGTGTTCTCTTGTGTGGATTAACGTCCGCACTATTGAATACTACATTAATCCACAAAGGCCATCCTCATAATTAATCCAATTCGTAATTCAGAGGCTGTGGTTCGGATTCCACGTTAAACTGTAGGTCCTTAGTTGCCATCGGCTGTTGGGCTATTAATTAACAGTCCTGTCTAAGGAACATGTCAGCCTTAGTCAGTAACAAGACTACAAGATCGCGCCACAATCATCCTACATTCATTCCTCATTCATACTTGGCTTAAAATACCTACCTGGGTAGGTCGCCATTTCAGTTAAAAGTTAAAAGTATATAAGTATAAAGTATACCATGTAAAACATTTTTTAGGAAATGTTTTTCATTTCAATTAATAAGACAATAGACCTTGAGTCAATTCTTAAAATAACTAAGTATAAAAATAACAAAAAACTTCTTAATTCCATCTTGACTCACCCCTTTTCAAAAATTGCACCATAAACATTTATAAACCTATAGGAGTGAACTTTTCACTGGCTAAATAATATTTAACCTAAGAGAGGTTGAAATTAATTTATTATTTTCTTGTACATATAGTAGTATTAACTTTTTCTTCCAAACAAGTTTTAAACTCATATCCAATTGATACTCTTGGAAGGCCTATTGAAAGAAAGGCAGACCCACCCGTTGTCTGGCGATGTGTCAGACGAGTCCTGTAAAGGGGTCTCCAGTCTGGTCAACACAGTTGTGGCACGTTGTAGCATGTTACGGGTAACAGCCAGACGGCTTTGGGACAGGCACTGGCGTGGTTGCTGCATGGAAATACCTGCAGAAAGTACATTGCACTGCAACCTTCAATACTTAGCGACATAGTCCACTTTCCGCTAGCTATTTGAAATGCACTATACATTTTTATGTTAACTGCAGCATTCCATTCATACATCATTTAGTACTAAGTTGTTTCAATATTTTTAATTTTGTGCCTGTTGCTGAAAAACATTCAAGTCAGAACATAAAAATAAATAAATTATGTCATATATTATTATCCCCTTTTTGCCTACTTAATATATTTTTTTTGTTACATAAATATTATACAGGGTGGTTATAAAGTCCCTCCCCCTTATTATTTTTTTATTGTAAGAAAAAATAAATAACCTTTGGGAAACCATCCAAACTTAACCCAAAGTATCTTTTGAAGTTATAAAAAATGTTGAGTGTCCCCCATAAATGGGGGATTTTGGGGGCAACTCGAAATTTTCAAATGTAAAGCCCCATCGAGATGTATAGTTAAATATACGAGTATAGTTATTATAGTAAATCAGATTGAGCTTTAATTTAAATCAATTTCATAGCGTCACCCGCCATCTTGTCAAAAGGCCTACCTCACATTATTTGTGTGACACCATTGTGAGTCCTTTCAACAATCAAAAGAACATGTTATCTGAATAAATACTGTCATTAATAATTCAAGGTATTATTATTTGAGATATTAGTAAAAATAAGTAACAACACCCACTTGATATAAGTAAATATCCAATACAAACCGTGATCAATCATAAACAATTCCGTGACAGCTGTGACAACCAATAACAAAAGACACTCATTTGTATAACAACACTTTAATGTTTATTATTAATAATTTATTGTCATTTCTAACACCTTATAAAATAGAGCCTATTGTAAACACTAATTATAATCTATGGTTTACAATGGACATGGTAGCTATGTAACGCTAAAAACTGCCAAAAACATGATTTTTGTCAGTTTTGCTTATTTTCTAATTTTTTTCTTAGTTAAAAAAGGAACAAGAATATGTTTTATACATGATTTCAACACAATTTTTATTGCTCTTTAAAATTATAATGCAGCTAAGAAGAAAATATTAGTTAAAAAAAATGTTTTATTACTTTAACCCTAGAAATGGCAAAGTCGTAATTTACGACGCATTTACATATTCAATAAGAATTGGCAGGTGGAGGCATCTGTCGTCAGTTTTGTGGAATTGTTAGACACTATCGCCTACGCGACCGTGTTTCCCTCTGGGGGCCAACAACCGAAACTGCTCTTGTAGTACACGAGCCTGCCACCGGGCAGGTTTATAACCAAGTAAGCGCTTTCTTTTCCTAGGCACTGGATGGCCGAGGTGGCTAACGCGCTACGCTGACGAGCGTAACGTTCTAGCCATTCGGAAGTGCTAGGGTTCGAATCCCGACCATGAGCAATCCCAATTTGGCTTGTAAATGTGCGGTATAGCGGAGTGGAGGGCCCACCTTAAATAAACGGTGACCGGCTTGGGTGGAAGTTGACGGCATTTGTAGGCTTAATTGGGATTGCAGTGGACACCTGTTTTGCTTTTGTGGTTAGTGGTTATAAGGGGGGGGCATGTTTTAAGCTTTTTTTGTTTAAACTTTGATATTTCAAGAAGATATTAGTAATTATTTTTATGTTACAGTTAAGAGTAAAAAGCTTGCCACTTCTAGGGTTAACCCTAGAAATGGCAAAGTCGTAATTTACGACGCATTTACATATTCAATAAGAATTGGCAGGTGGAGGCATCTGTCGTGAGTTTAGTGTACTTGTTAGACACTATCGCCTACGAGATCGTGTTGCCCTCTGGGGGCTAACAACCGAAACTGCTCTCGTAGTACACGAGCCTGCCACCGGGCAGGTCTATAACGAAGTAAGCGCTTTCTATTCCTAGGCACTGATTGTCCGAGCCGGCTAACGCGCTACGCTGACGAGCGTAACGTTCTAGCCATTCGGAAGTGCTAGGGTTCGAATCCCGACCATGAGCAATCCCAATTTGGCTTGCAAATGTGTGGTAAAGCGGAGTGGGGGGCCCACCTTAAATAAACGGTGACCGGCTTGGGTGGAAGTTGACGGCATTTGTAGGCTTAATTGGGATTGCAGTGGACACCTGTTTTGCCAACTTTTGTTTAAACTTTGATATTTCAAGAAGATATTAGTAATTATTTTTATGTTACAGTTAAGAGTAAAAAGCTTGCCACTTCTAGGGTTAAACTCATATTTTTTAAAAATATGTTTATTAAAAAAAATTAACACTTTTTTATCTTTTTCTACTTCAAATTATTGTACTTATTTACGTTGTTTGATGCAAAATTTTATCATAAGTAAAACAATAAAACAGAACAATGAAATGTTAATAAATAAATTTGTTATAATTGTTTCACTAAATGCTTGCGTTTTTTCGGGTAAAAGGACCAGCAATTTTACAAGATCCACCGTAAATAGGGCCGGCAATTTTAGTATTTCTCGGATCGAAACGCTCGGCACTCAAAGGGTTAGTGACAAAAAAATTAAAATGGATCTCTTAAGATCATTAAAACCTATGGTTTGATCAAACAATTAATACTTTGTTTTAGAAGTTAACTTATTTATTTGCCTGAACTAAAAAAAAAACCTTATTGAATATTTTCTGTTGTGCAAGAGTATCTCTATCAAGAGAGATATCGTTGCCATCCACTCATTCATTATCCTAACAACAGTCTTGTTTGTATTTACCAGAAGCGTCCATGATCTCCGCAGGGAAGGCCATAGCCCCCACATACATTGCGTTGCCTGCATTTCCCCCCGGGCCGAATAGTGAGCGCCACTGCTGTGTACGCCGATTGCCACTGGTCCCATTACCAGCTCGTGTTGTAGAGGAGCCTCGGTCTGGCCCACTACCATTACTCACTGGTGGGGCTCTCTGGACCAGGTGGATTACCTTCCCGTTCACATCTTTAATGCAAGAAGTAAAAATTTAAACAAAGTTAACTAAATTTTTTGCTTAGTGTAACTGGAGGACTTTGGTGCATAGATAAAGAAAAACTGTCTATTTATAATAAGCTTAAACTTAATACTTATTACTGGGGGTTATAGCACCTAAATTGTTCAGGGATCTGGTTTACCCTTGCCGCACTGGTATAAAACAAGATTTTGAATAATATTGTTTCAAAATGCATTAATTTTATTAACAATGTGCAGTAAACAAAATTCATTAGAAAATATGAGCAAAGTGTTTTCTAAAACTATAGTAGTCAATTTGGACAGTATTTACAAATTTGAAGAAGGTACTCTAACCTTATTTTCCAATAATACAGTAACTACACTGGAAGCCCTCTTAACTAACCGGGGATCAACCACCCATCCGAGTCCCAGAAGAACAACTTCCGCAGCAGAAGCTGAAACTGTGATAGTGGTTTTAAAAAAAAACATTAATGTTAAAACAGGTTAATCATATGTTTCCGTAACAAGTCAGTTTCAGTTAGTTGCAGTTGCTTTCAATATTTATTGCGGGCAGTGTTTTCTTTTCAGATTGTGTTATCAAACGTTTTCATAGTTTTAACTAATTTTATAGTTTTTAATTTATGTAATATTGTAGCTTAATGAATTTCTTATAGAAGAAGAATTTGTCCAGAACATAATTAAAGAGCTGGATGAGGAAGAAACTCTGGAGAAGGCAGAAGAAAATGACGACGAAAACGAAAAAATTTCTCACACAGAAGCTGGAAATGCATTACAGTTGGCTGTCCTGTCCGCCCTGTCCCAGTTCGCGTCCTTTAGGTAGTCGCAAATCACGCTGTACTTTTGCAGCATTATTTTTCTCTTGGAATCGTTTTGGATAAAACGTAATTTCGGATAAGCGAGTACCGGATAAACGAGGTTTTAGTGTATATGAGAATAGGCAAACTCCTTTATTTATGGACAGATATTGATGAAACTTGGTATACATGGTCAAAATAAAAATTGTTTATGCCTGAAACACCCACTTTCAGTGTTCCTCACAGCAGCAAACCTGCACACTCTTTCCCATGTTAATCTTATGGAGAATTGGCAAATAACTCTCATATTTATCGACAGATATTGACAACCTATTAATATTATTATTATTGATTTGGAAATTCGCTGAATACGCAGGTCCGCTGTGACGGGGTGTTCCATTATCTCTGGTCTGGTCTCTTAGGGGTCAGTTAAGAGAGCTTCTACTGTATCACTTTCATCAGTAGACCTCAGTAGGTCTACTATGTCACATTCATTCTATGTCACAGTGGATTGATGCTCCTAAATGTCCTGAACATAGTATTCTTTAGCTACCAGCATTAAATAACTAATGTAAGAAAAATTATAATTTTGCAAGAAACTATATATACATTGGAAGTAATAAAATTAACCACAACTGACACACAACGACCAAATTGAATATTGACATAGATGTGTCTAAGCCCTGGGGGTGTTAGCACATTTTTATAATGCAAAAAGTGCAGCTGAAGTGTTTAGATCCTGTTTCCATAGAAACTACCAAAGCTATAACACTGAATTTCTAAACAGCTGTTTGGATGTACTGAAAACATTTCCTTTAGATGTATCCACAATTTAAGCTTATCCCACAGGGAAGTAAATACGAACATTTTTCCTTCCTAATGTACAACACACGTATGTACATAAAAATGTTCTAATAAACAAGGAAATGAACTCAAATCACCTGATAAGAGTAAAATATTCAACTACAACAAAATAAAAAAATATTAACAATAAAGTTTTGAAAAGTATTACGTACCATATTCACTGAGGTTCTTTTCATCTTGTAAAACTCTTCCACAGTAGATTAACCGTTGGGATTCAGCTGGAATGTTAACTGAATCAGCAATTCGATCTTTAAGCTGCTTAACTGTTGTCTGCAATACCATAAAAAAAATTATTCAAGGATAAATCTATGGGTTCATTATTGTTGGTTTTGATTATCATTTCCTAAAATGTAAAAATTAGAAAAAATTGTTTTTTGCTATGGATTTGCTGTTGAATATAATCACCACATCCTTGAAATTTCATCATTTCATTGGCCATCCCATACAGTATTTAATACCACTTCTTCATTTCTATTTTTAACCTATTATTCTTAACCTCTTTCAGTTTAGGTTGCAAATATTTAGAATGACAGGTTTGCCTATAAAATTACTGCTTTGATTGTGACTTACAACGTAAAATACTTACATCATCAGGAACAGAGAATGCATGATTCTTGGAGTCAAGTGTCTTCACAGTCAACTCAATCATTTTAGTGTCTGAAAACAGAAAGTAAAAATTAAGAGTGTAAAAAAGCAAAGTAAACTGAACCATAAAAGGCCTCTGCATCAACGGAAAGTTTATTTTCCCGACAACCTTGAATTTTTAAAAAAAAAAGATAAAATATTTTAGCGAATTTCCTATAGGAAATAGTTATGTTTTTCACCATCTCCTTCATGGCAAGACGTAGATCCATGAATAAGCTTTTTTTAGGCTCCTAGATACCAAAATGTTGCAGCAGACCTGCATATTAAGTGAATTTACATTTATTTAAGAATTTTGATTATTCAAATTAAGCTCAGTGATAAATAACCTAAGGTTAAAGAAGGGAGATAAATCAATTTGTTCATAATTGTTCATAAATCAATGTTGCATAAGAATAACATGGGATAAGACTAACTTACTTGCTATTACGAGGAGCAAAATTATTTAGATATTTCAAAAGGCAGTAGTAGACATGAGCAAGACGAAATTGGTATGAAAGTAGCTATTCGAGGGGGTACCCAAAAAAACCAGAATGACACTGCCGAAGGCGTGGCCTGTGTAGTACGTATGTCTGCCGCTATATGTATGTAGCGCAGCTCATCCGGAGTTCATTGCTGCTAGTGCTGTCGGAGTGGGTGGACGTTTTTGTCTGTAGTGAATTTTTTCGTGATCACTTTTACGCCATTTCATGGTTTTTTTTGTTTTGGTGGACGTAACAGCGTGCAGCTCTGAAGTTTTGTTTCTTGTTAGGGAAGAGTGCTGCAGATACCATTTTTATGTTGAAAACTGCTTACAAAGATGAAGCTTTAGGTAAAACTCAAGTATACGAGTGGTTTTCATGTTTTTCCATGTTTTGCATATTTTGGAAAAGGTCCAAACCCGATCTTAAAACTCGTTAACCTGTTCTTATTAATTAAATAGCACAATGACAAAATGCCAACCGGGTCCCCAGATTCAATCTTCAGTTTTGAAGGCGGGCACACAAACCACTCAGCCAGTTTAGCATGTTCTTGAATGTAAATGTCCAGTATAGTAGATGAAAATTGGCATTGAAAAACCACACAGAAGAACCTTTCTTATTCCTTACCTTCTCCTCATAACCCCGGTATCTGACCTAGTGCCCGACCCATGCTCCTGTTGTTTCTGAAGCTGTTTCAACGTGCAAGACTTTTCTATAATTATCTATAAATTTATAGATTAGATTAGATTAAATTATTGAAATGGCGACCATACTACAAGGTAGGTATTATGAGCCAAGTATGAATGAGGATTGAGTGTAAGATGATTGTGGCGCCATCTTGTAGTCTTGTTACTGACTAAGGCTGACATGTTCCTTAGACAAGTCTGTTAATGAATAGCCCAACAGCCGATGGCAACTAAGGGACCTACAGTTTAACGTGGATTTCGAACCACAGCCTCTGAATTACGAAGTGGTTTAATTATGAGGATGGCCTTTGTGGATTAACATAGTATTCAATAGTACGGACGTTAATCCACACAGCGGAACACCACACCCACCGACCATGGCTCACAACTAATCACAATTCGTGACCTCCAAGTAGCTGGATTACAGGATGACGCCACCATCCCTGTCATTTTAATTATTTAAATTTATTTATTATTATTTATTTATTCATTTATTAATTTTAATTAGGTATTTTTAATTATTTATAAATAAATAATTATAAATAATGTCACTTTTCAGTTATTATTCACATCTTTAAATTTCAATCAATGTATTAGAGGTACAATACGTTTTATTGCAATGCTGTATAATTAATTGTTTTCTACCTAGGAAATGCATTTTATTAGATTCTCCCGATATACAGGTAGCCCCCCCCTCCCGATACAGGAGGTGGGAGTTGGGGAGATATTACTGTATCCATTTCAACATCCTTACTAAGTTTTAAATAGAGCTCAATATATTGATGAAATCACCCTATATTAGTCTATTCAAATAAAAATAGACTAGCCTATCTCAATTTACGCTAGTTATTTTCTTCAGTCAGATGTCAGTTTAAATTATCTTGTTCGTCCTCTTGTGCAAGTCAGGGATGATTGTATTGGTTGTTAAGTGTTAATCAACACGTTCAGTGCATTGGGCGCCGAATGGTGTCCGAGCAGTGTACAGTCACACGTGCGGCGGACACAGATCGATGCCTTGTGCAATAATACATTTGGCGCTAAAATTACATCTGATCGTACATTTCATGTGTTTTCCTGCTATAGTGTGTTGTTGTTGATGAGTTTGGTGGTAATGGTTCGTAGTTTTGCATGTGTTCGTAATAGTAAAAGTTATGTTTTAAAATCCAGGACCTTAAAACAGTAAAAAAAACGGTAATGGTAGTTAAAAATAATGTTACTTTAAATTCAGTGCAATGTTTATTTTTAAGCTTCACCCAGGCTTAACATTTTTACTTCATGTTTCCTAACCATTGTTCTATTCAAAATAAGGCCTGAACACATGGAAATACTCGTATTTATGGTTTATTTTTATTGTACAATATATGCAATATATGCTTGTAGCCTAATCTTGCAGTGTGACATTTAATTTTAGTTTTTCCTAAATGCAGATGTTTAGATCACTATTCATTTGAAAATATATTTAGGCCTTTGTAGCAATTGATTCATGTAAGGACCCCTATAGGCTCCCGCATTATTCATCACCAAAAACTTTAAAATTTGTTGCTGGGGACTGTGGACACCCATACATAATTTTCATATATATTGACTATGGTACATATAACATAGAATAAAAGATGTAGCACAAATATACTTAATTTTAAATGCCTTTAAAAAAATAATGATGCACCTCCTGAGGAAAGGATCGCAAATTCATTCATAGTCCGGTAATGTGTTTAAGACTGTTTCTGGATAGGCTAAGTAAGTGTTCACACAGTAACTTAAGTTTTACACCATTTGTCCCTAGGCCTATAGGCTGACTTTAAAAGATCAAGTTAAGCTGGGGCTAAAGGTATGTGGTAAAGCTAAACGGGCCATGTCATTGTCATACAACCAATCAAAAGCCAAGCTTGGCCTAGGCCTTGTTTTGTTAAATTAGGTTGCAGCCAAAAGCTAACGCAAAACGTAGGCGATTTATTAACTTACTCTTTAATCAGACTTTTTATGTGTTATGTACATTATAGTTACAATACAAATTTTAAAAAGTGTTTACCTCCAATCTAAAAATAATGTGGATGAAAACTATTCGATCGTTGTATTTTGCATAAGGTTTCCTACGACTCCAAGTGTCAAACTACTGACATCACTCACATCAAGTTACACAATGAATTTCACAAACTATTTTGAGTATAGTGGAATAGATACTCTTCTTAAATGAAAAATAAGTTCATTGATGACATTATTTATACGAGTAAAACTAAGGAACAAATTTTTTATATTACTTTTCTCTATGAAAACTGAAAGTGTGTAACAAGAACAAGGCTCCGGACAGCGCAGCGAACAGTGTAGACAGCAGAAACAGTAGAGTAGGGGGTAGAGAGGGAGGGAGTTGGTGTAGGGACGGGAATGACGGTACAGGACAGGGATTTGGCTTATAGCATGCATAATAATGCTTCAATGTTGTAGATCTGTATATCTCTAGCTGTAGCTAGAGCTAGAGTTGGGAGCTTTAGCTGTAGTTACACGCAGTGTTGCCACGCAGTTGTTATTTTTACCTAAAATTTACCAAAAACGATTCTGAATTACCTTCTAAAATCTAGTGTTTTAAATTGTAATGTTATATTATTTTAGCACATATTAGATTTCATCTTGCTAACCATCAAGTGTTTTACGACTTAAAAATGTTAAATCAAGCTAATTGTGATGCATTAATGCATTAAACTAAATAAATTTAAAATTATAAATAATTTAATTTTGACCTATAATACTGGATTTTTCAAAGAAGTTTTTTTTAATTTTTTAAAAGAAATTTTAATTAATCTTACACATAATATAAATAGTATCGGCATATACTATATAATATATTGGCAGTACCCATAATACCCAACTACTTCCAGGACTACCCACAGCCAGGCTGAACCCTCATCTACTGAAGAAAAAGAAACAAGAGTGTAACAGCTGAAGTGTACTTTTGGTGCAGCATGGGAGATGTCAAGAGTTTGGCTAATTTCTGCTATGTTTGTTAGGTTGTGATATTTTGTGTGAAAAAATACAGTCCTATTGATATACGGTTTTTGGTCTATGTCTCCAACCAGTGTAGACCTCTGTTGCTCCTGAGAGAGTTATTGCTTATAGCACCTCCCCTACATGTAGCATAAGGCCTCATCTATGAGGACTCTTCTGTATGGCCTCATGTTAAATTACTCAGTTTTCTTGATTATAAAGGAGTGTATAGTGTAAAAATTGTCATTGACAATGTGAGAGTCACAGTTAGGGTATTTCATCTGAACTGCTTTCGGGGATGTCGGATGTCATTTGCGGCATATCCCTTGTTGGGAACAGTATAGCCCTTAAATAAGAAGGTAGTTTTTCCACATCCAGGGACTCCTTGTACCAGATCTAACTTTATTTCCTGGTTGTTCTCTACGTCTATGTTTTTATACTTTTAAAAAGTCTCAGGTCATTCATGACTAAGCAGGTGTCACTTAACACCAACAGAATAATATTGATTGGGCTGGTGTATGGTGCAGCCTTATTTCTCTTACTAGTTCCACAAGCTGGGTACCCTCAAATCCAAAATGGTGGGGTTTGCCTAAATCCTGTTGTAGAGTGTTGTAAAGTCTCCAGTCTTCAGATCTATAATGGAGTAACATCTTGAGGGTGTTACTTAAGTCAGGTGTAAGCTCTTTTAGTTTGTGTTCTTTGTATATTGTATTGAGTTTTTTTTATTAGATATAGTTCTTTGTCCCTCCAGATTTTTCTTCGCTCTTTTATCACTGTTCTTTCCATTTCAAATTTATTGTTTGTAGGTGGAATTGGTGGCTGGTTGAAAAGCTCGCTATCAGGGGATTGTGATCCTCCTCTTTTCCTGGCACTGTAGAAGCTCTTGTCATTACCAGGGGATATTTTATAAATTTTCTTTACAAACTTAAAGACGCAGTTGTCAATTATTGTTTTGTCTATATTTATTTTTGCTTTTACTTTCTCCCCTTATACGATGTATATATGGCATGCAAAGTATATTGTTTTCGTCAAAATTTCGAATTTGAGTTGAGGGTGGATATATCCGTTTTGGGGTCCCCTGAATCCAAAAAAGTGGGTTTTGACGTGATGTCTGTCCGTCCGTGTGTGTGTGTGTGTGTGTGTCTGGATGTGTACAGTGCCACAGCCTACCCCGTTTGTCCGATTTAGATGAAATTTGGCATGTATATATATAGTCACCGTATCTCCAGGCGTTTTTTTCATTTTTTTGAATTTTTGATTTTTAAGGGTAGTTCACCCCTAAAAACCCTTAAAAAACGTGAAAAATCCAAATTTCTCAAAAACGGCTCTAACGATTTTGATTAAAATTTGACAGTTTATAGTGCACAGAGTACTAAATAATTTGACACCACCCGCATATCTGTAAAAATGACGGTTCAAAAGTTATGGGCTTTTAAATGTCAAAAAAATCAAATTTTTAAATTTTCAGCGAAAACAATAAAAGTAAAGTATAACTTGACTGGTACCATTGAAACCAGCTTAAAAAACTAAACAAATTAGTATTTTGAATTATTTGTCTACGACTAACGGTTCCAGAGAAAAGTTAAATTTACTGTCCACGATAAACGCAGTACGTTGTCTGAAAGCGCCCAATGTTATTCTTATGGAAAATATAAAAAAAATCAATTTCTTCCTTACTTTCCACCCGTTTTCCATGAAACTTGGTATGAATTGGTGGCTGGTTGAAAAGCTCGCTATCAGGGGATTGTGATCCTCCTCTTTGCCTGGCACTGTAGAAGCTCTTGTCATTACCAGGGGATATTTTATAAATTTTCTTTACAAACTTAAAGATGCAGTTGTCAATTATTGTTTTGTCTATATTTATTTTTGCTTTTTAGTCATGGGTGTAAATTCGAAAACGATGCAAGTATGCATCGCATGCAAACTGTAGGAAACCTGTAGTAGTTCATGTTGGCTGCTTCCTCCAAAACCAAATGCAGTAAGAATCGTTTTCAGGTTCAATGCTATCAGTAGTGGGAATTTAATACAGTCATTGATGAGTTCCAAGAGTTTGAAGAGTTTGGTCTTCCAGTTGTTCTTTTTGAAAGAGTAGAAAATAACAATATTTGAATTTCCATTGTCGTGTCTAACTATCATGAAATTGTTATATGATAACTTGTCAGATGATAGTCGTTCAGTGATTTTTTTAATCTTAGGAGTACACAGTGGGAGGGAGCATGTTCCCTTTTCAGTGTCTTAGCACTCCAGGCCATAGGCTTCCAGCCAGTCGGCGTCTGTTCTTAGCTGTATTTATTTTTTATTATTTAAGATATTTGTAAGTGGCAGAGAAGAACTGGTGTATGTGCTTCAAAATAATTATCAATTATTAATGCAACAATGTAATTGGCCATAATCCTGTTTTGTAGCATTTACAATAATAAAAATAACACAGCTAAGTCATTCGCTGTTATTCATGTTGCTATATCTATTCTAAAGAAACGCCTGTACTACAAACAGATCCCCTTGATATTTCTGACCTCTACAGAGAATTCACCTGTGAAGAAAGCCCGTTAATAACCTGACGTCCTGTATAAACATTATGTCACACATCCTTGGCTCCATCCAAGCATACAACAACCAAGTAGCACTAATAGGAGACATAAACATAGACAGACTGAAAAACTACCCCGAAATTCTACTATATCCATCCAACAACCAAAGGTCAGCTACAACTTCTCAAAAAGTAAAAAAGAGACAAATTGTACAATTAGAAATCATACTAGAAATCTTACCCAACTAAAGATTCAAGTGAAGGACAGTAAGTGGCAGACTATTTCATACCTGACTAAGCGTTCAGTTGGTGAGGCTCTGAATTGCATGCCAAATGAAAGACCTCAAAACCAGGAATAATCAGAGATTTAATCTCTGTAATAACCCTGAAGTACGAATTCTAAAGAGTGAATACATCAGGGCACTCAACAGATTTAAAAGAACCGGAAACAATGCTGACAGAGAAACAATGATAACTAAGAAGAAGTTTTATGACAAGAAGCTAATAGTAGATACTACGGCATTTGATTGTCTAGGTAGGGATAACCTCATCTCAAGAAAACTTCAACTAGTGGGGGTCAAAGAAGCAGCACACAACTGGTTCATGAGCTACCTTGAAGGATGAGAAGAAGTGGTGGAGGTACAGCACACAACCGACAACCACACTACCACTTACAGGACAAGCCCTCAACCAATAACGCGAGACATCCCTCAGGGGTCTGTTCTTGGACTGATCCTTTTTATTCTCATGATAAATGACTTTCCCTATTACATCCAAAACCCAAATACTAACTGCATCATGTATGCTGACGTCACTACGCTAATGATAAGAGACCATGATACTATTCATGAAATTGCAACAACATACTTGAATTTGGCCATTTACTACTGTAAAATTAATGACCTTGTTATGAACCTAGACAAAACCACTAAAATTAACTTTAGTAGAAAACATGACCCCATTCCTGACATCCCAAACATACAAGAACAAATAAGCACTAAGTTCTTCGGTGTCACTCTGGACAAGAATCTCACATGGAATGAACATGTGAATAATGTATGTAAGAATATGAATACTGGGGCATATGTGGTGAGACGCATAAAAAGGGTTTGCAATCTAGAAGCTTCTTAGATTGCTTACTATGCGTAAGTTGATTTTCACATAAGATATGGGATTGCGGCTTGGAGTGCAATAGCTACAATATAGCTGACCTGCAACAAGGAGAAAGTTGCAGGCAGGCATTTAAAACACTCATAGTCACTTGACTATACCTTCTTTAAGTAATACTCCATGTGGACACCCTAAGCTTAAAACAAACAAAGATATCCACACTTATAATACAAGGCACGCTGCAAGATACATCCTACCTTGACACCGGACAGCCCTGTTCCAGAAAAATCTCCATTGCCCTTTGACGCATTAACATACTGGACTCGTTTAGAGGAAGATACTTCTAGTTTAACACAAATAAGCATACCCCGTTCTCTCAACTTATGCTAAACTGAAACTATCAAACTGCATGGTTTTTGTGATGCATAAGAACGAGGATATCCAGCAGCAATATACTTCAGGTGCAGTAATAATCAATCTACTACAACACAGTTCGTCATAGCAAAAAGTCGAATTGCTCCTTTAAAGAAGGTTACCGTACTATTCCTCATTTTGAATTATACGCAGCACATTTATTGGCAAAATTACGACTACAGCAACTTGTTCAATGCTACTAACATATTCTTGTGGAGTGATTCTACTATCGTTCTCACTTGGTTACAAACACCTCCATATCGTCTTAAAATGTATGTCACAAACCGTGTCACGCAAATTCAAGAACTAACACCACCCGAATGATGTCGTCACGTCTCACAGGATAACCCTGCAGATCACCCTGGGTATTCATTGCCGCAATTACCACAACACCCTTTATGGTGGAATGGTCCCAAATGGATATCCCAGTCATCATCAGAATGGCCAAATCACAAGTTTACCAACAAGGAATATGATGAGATAATGGAATTAAAGTCTGACCCATTACCAACCTTTGCAATTTCTTCAACATATGAATTACCTTTGTTAACAAAATATTTATACTAAACTACTACATGTCACTGTTTTGGTCATGAGGTTTATCTATAACTGCAAGACATCACATAAAGTTTTGGGTCCTATTACTGTGGCAGAAATCAACTCAGCACGCCTTAAAATATTTTATGCTGTCCAACAATCCACTTTGCAAAAGGAATTCAATGAACTCCTTAAAGGTAAATGTCCTCCCAATACTGCTCATTTAGCTCCATTTATCGATGCTCACCAATTGATTCGTGTCGGTGGTCGATTACGAAAATAACAACTTGCTTATGACATCAAACATCCAGCATTGCTACCTAAACATCATCACGTCGTACATCTACTCATTGACTACCATCACTTGAAACATCTACACGCAGGACCACAATTTGTCCAATCAGTTTTGAGTCAACATGTGTGGATTCTCAATGCACAGAGTGTCATCAGGTCGCAGTTGCACAAATGCATTACTTGTCATCGCCATCATAACACAACTCCTACTCCAATCATGGCAGACTTACCTGCTGTTCGAACAACTCCTGCCAAACCTTTCATATCTACTGGAGTAGATTACATGGATCCACTTCCATGCAAGATCATCAACTTGCGGTTTGTGAAAATTATAAAGGTCTACTTTGGCACATTCATCTGCATGGTGACAAAAGCTGCGCATATTGAAGTTATGACAGATATCACTACAGTTACATTTATTGCGGCTCTAACCCGATTCGACGAGGGATCAGCACTGATATTTATTCTGACTGTGGAACCAATTTGATAGGCGCCAATTCAGAATTGCGAAAAATAGTTCAGACATCAATTAAGAGTAGTCAGTCTGAAACCAAAATTCACAATTTTTCAGCTGCACATAGAATACGTTTCCATTTAAACCCCCCATCTCACACGCATAATGGAAACTTCAGTACTAACCTTGCCTGAACTGATGACGTTGACTACCGTACTCGAATTGAGGCTATACTTAATTCACGCCCATTGCATCCAATGTTGAGTGATCCTAATGATTGTGATGTCTTTTGACGCCAGGTCATTTTCTCACAGGCGATTCATTATCCATCATTCCGGAGCGAGATGTCACCACAATTCCATCCAACAGACTCAAACATTGGCAAGTTCAGAAATTTGCACAAAATCTATCGAAGCGCTGGAGTCTGGATTATATACATACGCTGCAAGAACGTACTAAATGGAAGAAAAACGCAACAAACATTAAAGTCTGATACTTAGTTTTACTCAAGACAGACAACAATCCATTATGTTGGCCAAGAGGTAGGGTGAGAGAAACTATTCCTGGATTAGATAATGTGCTAATTGTGAAAGCAAAACTAAAGATGGAAGCTATACATGACCAGTAACACAATTGTGTCTATTATCACTACCCGAAGAGTAAAGGTTGAAGACCTAAGGTTCTTCAGGGGGGCCGGTGTTGTTCTTTGTTTATATGAACATATGTTATTAATAAAATCAATTAGAATGTAAAAACAAACAATATGGAAGAAATGTTTTCTTTAATACATCATATATATATATCATAGTTATGTCTTTCATTTCATTTATTAGTGTAAAATCATGTACAACCACCTAAGTCAAACACCGAAAGGTCCTTCGCACATCCTAACATACCTACCTTTTGGTATGGTCGCAATTTCAATAATCTAATTTAATCATAATAAAGTTTTGTAGCTTGCTTTATGTAATTTTGATAATACCTATTTCATGTTCTGCACTTAATGAACGGCAATAAAACTTCTTGAACTTTTAATGTTGTGCAGATATTGTGTTTCAAGCAATGCTGTATATATGACCAGAGAAACAAGTACCATATTATAAAGGTTCTACGTGGATACTGTATCTATTTTACATTTCTTTTTTTTTGTTAAAGAATAGTGTAGAACCATAAGACCACACTACAACCATTATTGCTTTTTCTCTGTGATATACTCGTACCGAAAAGGGGGGAAAATAGCTTTATTGAAAGTAGATATAGATGACTTTTATAACCTGGATGATAAGAATTAAAGTCATATTACATTCAAAAATTTTTGTTATTAGTAGTAACAGAGATAAAATAGCCTTTGCACTTTTACATCTTGAAAATGCAAATGGACTTAACCTGCAGAGGAAGGAATTTTTAAAGACTTGACAAAATATCCCTGTACCTGTGCTTTATTACAAATCTTAATAATTTTTCCTGATCAAACATTTTATTGGGCTTAAAAGTTATTATCAGCAATGTTACTCATCCACACATCTACTATGACTTCTTTTTATAATTTGTTTCCAATGTATTTAGCAGTAAAAGTTGAATAAATACAAATAAAAATACCAAAATAAGGTGTTTATGTTTTATTTTTACAGTTGAATTGTATCAATAAAAAATATTTTAAATTAATGAAGTAGAAATTGTTTTGATTACAGTAACAAAAAAATGAATGTAAGGATTTAGGGTTTTGCTGTAGTGGAGTCACTCTTTTGGTCCCTAAAGACACGGAAGCCCTGCTCGAGGTGGGCGTACGTAAGCCCCCCTCTGGGATTGAGCCACACTCCAGTAATGTTTATTGCCTTCATGTCTTCCAGGTCCACTTTGTTGGTATCGTAGTACAATATATTTTCTAATGGAACTTTGGCTCGTTCACTAAGTCTGGAATGTGCATCAGTAATTGATTATTAGTTTTCACCATAAATTAGAAAAAACATATATATAATAACATATATAAATTAGAAGTTAAAACAAACATTATTCTAATCCAAATCATTTTTTAAACATGGATATTTAATTCTGTCTCATTATCAAGGTTATAGAGAAGAATGATCAAGTTGTTAAGTTTAAAAATTTAGAATAAATAACTACCGTAAGAGCTGTTCCGTTTTGTTGCCGGGCTTGGCTTCAAGTCCATTGAAAAACTTGTCAATATCGAAGAGGTCAGTGATCTCCTCGACACGGCGGATGTCAGAGTTGTCGCTGATGCCACCCAGCTTGTACCACTTACTATCCAATTCCTCCAAGATGTCATACACATTGGGGAACAAGTTGAACAGCCGGCCGACCTTGTCTTTTATCTGGTGTTTCACACTGTAACATGATACGAAAAATTGTTGTACAATGGTATTATGGTAATTTGATGTGTTTTATGTATTAATAATATCCATGATCTTATGTTCAATTAACGTTGAACTATATACAATTATACACTGAAACTGTTTAATACATGCAAAACACAAAATATAAGTTTGCGTAAACTTATCTGACCATAGTAGTAGGTGTAAAAGTTTTTGGCCACTTTAATGTTCCTACATAATCTATGGAATACTCATATAGCCAGAACCCAAGACTCCCAAAACAGGTGGTGGCAGTTTAAGACACATATTTCATATACGTGTTATGACTGGGAATCGAACCTGGAAAGTTATATTGTAATGAAGTTATGAACCAAGAATGAAGCGTTTTTCACCTATTAGTAAACATTGTATATAAGGTATTTTAACAAAATGCCATGCTAAAAACAACAGTTTTAAAATAATTGGGGTATTTATATGATGTGTGATACTTATTATTAACGATTGTGATGAGTTGTGTGTATTTAATTAATTAGTATGTTGATATTCTTTATGAAAAAGGCATTTTATTTTTCACTTTAGACACATGCTTCTCTCATAAAAATTTACATTCCCAAGAGGTGAATAGTCCACACAACCATTTTTTGCTAAGAATTAACTTGTGCATGAACTTCAAAACAACAGTAGTTGCAGTCGAATTAAGTGCAAGAAGAATACATGTGCATGTAACATATACACATGTTACAGAATACAATAAATAATATGTTTCATTTTAAATGTATTTTTCTTGACCTAAGAAATAACATCATGTTGTACATTTAGTTAGTCCACAGTGTTTTGCAGGATACCCTTCATAATAATAAAGTATCTTTACTGACTGATGTAAAATGATTCTCCTCATGCAAGGGTTGCTATTTATATTTTGGCCTAACAATGAAAAATACCCCCGTCGCAGCAGATTTACTCGGCGAATTTCCAAAGCAATAATATAATATGTGATAAGTTTTATCAAAATTTATCTGTCGATAAATATGAGAATTGTTTGCCTATTCTTCATATGATTAACATGGGAAAGAGTGTGCAGGTTTGCTGCTTTGAGGAACAATGAAAAGTTGCATTTCTACTATAAACAATTTTTATCTTGACCATTCATACCAAGTTTCATAAACATCTGCCCATAGATAAAGGAGTTTGCCTATTCTCCAAATGATCAACATGGGAAAAGAGTATGCAGGTTAACTGCCATGATAAACACATAAACTATGATTTTTTAAATTTGAAGCATAAGATCTCAACCACATGTAGGTAAATACCAAGTTTAATCCAAAAGGTAAGATTAACAGTGGAGCCCAAAATACAACATATACTGTGTTTAGATGTTTTAATATCTCGGTAACCGTTGGAGATAGAGAAAAACTTAAAGCAACTAAATTGTGTAGTTTTTTTAGCTAAATTGAATGGTGAAAGATAAAATTTAAATATTTTTTAAGTTACATAATTTAATGAAAATCGCAAAAACCCCAATTTTTGAGTACAAAACCCCTCTAAACCACCCGTTCCGAATGACCAACATGTCTGGATTACAAACTCGTCCGAGAAAATTTAGGAATACATGACTCTGGAAAATTTGGTCTCGATCAGTTCAAATTTTACGAGAGTTATCGTGTTCACAGACACACATATTTTATATATATAATAGCATATACTGTATAGAACAAATAACATTGTCCCGGGCTTAAGTCTTGCCATGAGACCTACAATAATAGCTTCTTCTCTATGGGAGATTCGCTAAAAAGCAAAACAGGTGTCCACTGCAATCCCAATTCAGTCTACAAATGCTGTCAACTTCCACCCAAGCTGGTCACCGTTTATTTAAGGTGGGCCCTCCCTTCATTGTACCAAACATTTGTAAGCCAAATTGGGATTGCTCATCATCGCGATTCGAACCGGAGCACTTCCGATTAGCATCCAGGCTTCACTCGTCAGCGAGCATTGTATGAAACCATGTTTTAAGGAAAAATAAAAGGCCAGTTTAACAATTCTGATGTCCATGGCAAAGCTGTGCTTCCAGTGGGAATTCTACAACAAGTTGTCATGTTTTATTGTTTTGTGATGAGTTCCAGTTTCCAAATAATTTAGAGATATGTTAGCCCAACTGAACACCCATATTAGTATTCCAAGGAAACACCTTTCTACTTACCTCATTTTTCATGCTGGTGCCTTCTACACTGGAGCTTGAAACTTTGCACTCGAGTAGTTTTTAGATATCAGTTGAGCATATTGAATTAAATATTCCTTGAAAACGTTATCACATGAGCAATATCTTAGTCATAATGCTGATCTCATGTAAATAATAAATGCCATTATGTACTAGTAAGACTTACCCAGTATGATTTAAAGGAGGCTGCATTATTTCCATTGTAAAGGGCCATAATGTGTGATCTGAAAGATTAATATTTTTGTGACTTTGTGAAAGGATATGTAGGAAATATAAACTTACTTTGTTTATATCTGGATTATTATAATTTCATTTCAAGAGGATACTTATACAAAAGATACCGATACAAAAGTATTAATGATACAAAAGTAACAACCTATCATACAAAGTGCCCCATCCCAGCAGACCTTAATAAGTGAATTTTCATTTACTTAAACATAATTATTTTTTGTAAAATATACAGTTTTATACTTCCCCCTTCACAATAATATTTTTAAAAACTCAGGGGTATAAATCTTGTAATAAACCTAAGCGGAATAAGTTCCTTCACCATTTAAAATTATTTCAATTATTTATATAGTTCAATATTGAACAATTTTTCAATCATGCTGTCAAAGATAGAGTATACATTTATTTATAAAACTTGATTTAGTTACCAAGATTGAAGATAATCATGGCCGGTAAAAAATGGTTATCTGCTTGTTTCCTCTCTACTTTACCCTTCTGATCTTCTGAAGCAGATGCATGATGCTTCTCGATGTTTAGGCTAAATGAAACTAACACTAAAAGTAGGGTCTTCCAAAGTAAACTTTGTTGGAAGGAAAACATGCAACAGGGAAAGCTACACATTTTTCACAAGTAAATGAATGAATACATCTAGATGCTATTGTTTATAAAACAAAAAATGACTGATATGTTGATATGATAAGATATGGTCAACAACAATTTGTTTGAGTCAGGTTCATTTATTTTTTTATGACTATAGTCACTGTCTTACATAATAATAATTGAATTAAATCAAAGAGTATGGTTTATTGAGTAAAATTGATAGTCATGCAGTTTATTCTAGAAACAATTTATTTCTAGATTATATCATTGAGTTGACTAACAAGGATGAGTCATATCCTAAATATATGATGAACACCATTATTGGTGTAAGCTTTCCTCATCAAAGAATTATGAATTGTCGTTATTAAAGGCATATAAAATTACTTGGGATGGCACAGTCATAAATTTCTTTATTAATTTGATATACTTGGAAGTATAGTTCCAAAGTTTAACAAAATTACTTCTAACACATATCCTGTTTGAAATCAATTCTTCTAATATTCATAAGAATAATATTTTCTTAATATGACAAAATAAAATTCACACTTTCTTAGATTAATGACGTAATTTTTTGGTTACGTAAAAATATAGCCCATCTTTGAGAACTTTCCACGTAAGACCACCAATGACTTGAACAGCTGGTACTCCAATTCTATTAGCAACTCGAATGCTTCTTATATCATCATCAAAGAATAACATGTCATCAAAATTCACTCCACTTCTGAAATGGAGCCTGAAAATGAAAGAAAAAGAATTTTTAGATTACAAATTTATAGTTTTTTTTATAGAATCACAAGATTGGGCAATGCAGAAGCAGTAAAGGATTATTATAAAAATATATATAGGATTAACATTATACTAATTTATTATTAAAACATAGATAAATGCCCCCGTTGCAGCAGACCTAAGTACTCAAGAAACTTCTAAATCAATAACATAAAAATAATAATATATGACAAGTTTTATTATTATCTGTCGATAAATATGAGAGTTATTATTTGCATATTCTCCATAAGACTAACATGGGAAAGAGTATGCAGGTTTTCTGCTGTGAGTAACACCGAAAGTACAGTAGGTGTTAAAAAAAAAATTTTATTTTTACCAATTTTACCAGGTTTTATCAACATCTGTCCATAAACAAAAGAGTTTGCCTCTTCTCTATATGATTAACATGGAAATAGAGTATGCAGGTTAGCTGCCATGATGAACACAACTATGATTTTTAAAGAGAATAGGACGAATCTCAACCAAATGAAGCTAAATATCAAGTTTTGTCCAAAAATATACATTAATAAGTGAAATATTAATTTTCCTTGACCTCCATAAGATTAAAATAGGAGCCCCAAAACACAAAAAACTGTGTTTAGATTTTTTTTTATTTCATTAACCGTTGGAGATAGCGAAACTTTAAGGAACTAAATTGTGTAGTTTTTTAAGCTGATTCTAATGGTGAAAGATAAAGTTAAAAAAAAGTTTAAACTACATATGAAAAACGCAAACCCCATTTTTTAGTACAAAACCCCCCCAAACTACCCATTCCGATTGACCAATTGCCTGGATTACGAACTCATCTGAGCAAATTTAGGAATACACGTCTCTACCAAATTTGGTCTTGATTTGACCATTAA
This sequence comes from Nephotettix cincticeps, assembly GCA_023375725.1. Lineage (NCBI taxonomy): Eukaryota > Metazoa > Arthropoda > Insecta > Hemiptera > Cicadellidae > Nephotettix > Nephotettix cincticeps. Next base: position 27,980,126 of record CM041785.1, read on the forward strand.
GAGAATTATCATATTCACAGACATATATATATATATATATAACAATTATTCATAACTGTATAATAGTAGCCCTCATTTACCAACCCAATTATATATATATAAAACAAAAAAATAACATCGGTCCGGGCTTAAGTCTTGCCATGAGACCTTTGGTAATAGCTTCTTTCATATGGGAAATTCACTAAAAAATATGCAATTTTTATTTTCAATTCATCTATACAATTTAAAAACTTAATTATTATTGACCAAACCTGGTTTAAATTTTCATAATGATTTTTATCAATTAATTTCTGTCACAGGTCTTAGACCGAGATGGACAGATGAGTTAAAGTGAAATCTTTTTATGATTGATTCTAATCACAAGCTGAACATTAATATTATACTGTACAACAATGCCATCTATTATAAAACTATCAATAGGAACTAGAGGATTGTTTTTCTCACCGGCGTAAATGTACAGCTTTACTACAAGGATATATTTCTTTGAGAGGCAAGAGTTGAGATATATTACAAAATTCCAACATTTGATAAGCACTTGGAATATCTTCTATGCGTGACGCAACTGCTAAAACACTTAGATTTGATACTTTAGCTAAAATATCCTTCACATCTGGGTACAATGAATAAATTCTTGATTCAGCTGCAATTGCAGACTCATTGCTGAAAACAAATCCATTCACTTTAATTTATAATGATTTTATGGTGTAAAAAATGATCTATAATTTGGTATAATTAAAATTACAGTACGGTACTACCCCGGTGATTCAAAACTTATAGTAATAGAGCAAATAATAACAAATATTTAGACTCCTTAAAAAAAATAATCCCAACATGATAAATAATAGTTACAAATACCTAGGGAGCAAAAGTTTATTAAAACTCATTAAATTTTATTTAATTTTTATTACATTTTATTTAAAATTTATTGTTTCAAAAATAATCATCCGATTTCTGAAAATACCTACAACAGAAACAAAGTTTAGTTAATTATTACAGATGCCAGTATGTGTACAGATGCCACAGTCTACCCCGTTGGTCTGATTTAGATGAAATTTGGTATGTATGTACATATTCATTGTATCTCCAGGCGTTTTTTCATTTTTTTGAACTGTTGATTTTAAGGGTAGTTCACCCCTAAAAACCCTTAAAAAACGTGAAGAATCCAAATTTATCAAAAACACCTCGAATGATTTTAATTAAAATTTCATATTTTATAGTGAACAAAGTACTAAATAATTTGACACCACCCTGCATGTCTGTAAACATGATGGTTCAAAAGTTATGGGCTTTTAAATGTCAAAAATTCAAATTTTTAAATTTTCAGCAAAAAAATTAAATTAAAGTGTAACTTGACTGGAACCATTGAAACCAGCTTAAAAAACTAAACAAATTAGTATTTTGAATTATTTGTCTACTACTAACGGTTCCAGAGAAAAGTTAAATTTACTGTCCATGATAAACACAGTTCGTTGTCTAAAAGCGCTTAATGTTATTCTTATGGAGAATATTACAAAATCAATTTTCTCCTTATTTTCCAACCGTTTTCCATGAAACCTGGTATGAAGTGTAAGGTCCAATTACCCAACAAAACCCACTCAAAAAGCTTGGTATTACTGGGGGGGGGGGGTTCCCGCCCATAAAAGTCGAAGAATTGATTTAACTTTGTCTCTCTTGTTTTTATTCTCAGAAATGGGATGATTATTTTTGAAACAATAAATTATGAAATAATATTTAGATACACTTTAAAGAAAATGATAGTTTTATTACAGATTGTCTTTTTTAAATTTACTTAAGGGAGAAAGTATGTGTCAGTCCACTGTTACCGTTTATTTGGATTCTGGGGACCCCAAAATGGATACATTCACTCTTAACTCAAACTCGAAAATTTTGACGAAAACAATACTTTCTCCATATAAGTTACTATGTATAAGGGGAGAAAGTAAAAAATTGGCAACATTACTCTAGACAACTACTTTTGACTGTCACACAAAACTCATGCAATTTAAGGGTAAATATTCAAGTATCATCATCTTCAAGTAATGGAAATTTCGGAAGAGCTCAAAACCTTTATAAAATGTTATTCCCTTATATCAGGAGTGCATACTAATACACACATACATAGACAAACATAGGTAAACATAAGTTATACAGTACATTTGGATTGAAGCAGGTCACTACTTTCTATACGCAAGATAAATATAACTATGAATTAATTAATCATAAAACTTTGAAAACTTGACAGTTAAATTTGAACTAATGATCCTCTATACTTACAGGTGCTCTCGTATTGGACCTTTCAATTTGTCCACTTGAAATGGCCACAGTGTGAAATCTAAGACACAATTAATCAAGTATTTTAGAGATAAACGAAAAATAGATCAAATTAGTTTACAAATAAATACATTAAGAAAATACCTATATTAACTAGTTAATTACTAAATTAGTCATTAATTGAAGGCACTTTTTCCCAAAGGAGCTAAGTGTCAAAATTGGTTGATTCGCAATTTCTACAGTAAGTGGTCCAAGTGTCATCGGGACTCCATTTCTTTAAGAGCTAAGTCTATATTCCTTATTTTGTAGTTTACAGAGTTGCTGAAAGATAGCGCTTGTTGTATGTTGGCAGGACTGTATATCCCATTGAAGCTATGTGACAGCTATCAAATCAGTTGCTATTACAAAGCTTGACGTTGTTAGTTAGGTAATGAAACATAAGGACACAGAATGAAAGCTTTTGAAATAAGAACTGAAATTGAATTAAAATGTAATTTAAGATTGAGAAAAAAAGATCGTACCATTGGTCAGCCTTATTTAGTTGGATCCAAGGAGAAGAGATACAAAGAGATGCCTGGCAAGGATTCAGAGTTTAGAAGACGCCAGGGAAGTTTCATCGATGCACCAACCAATGTTGAAAAAATATCGAAAGGAAAAAATCTGACATCAGGAGGATATTCCCATACATTTCTGAAGAGAACAGACCCTTTTTCGAGTGCTTACTGACATAAATGTCCTCTACCTATTTATATTTTATTAAGTTCATGTCATAGTAAACACGCATTTCAATTTAACTAGTTATATTAACGTTTTCAGAAGATTCCTACTTTGTTAAGTGTAACTAAAAGCCTTTTTACACCTTCGCCAAATTTAGCACTTAGCAGAATTTTAAAACGTGACACACTAAGCTCTTTTTGACATTTTTGAGATTTAAGATATTTTTGGGTCTTAATTTTTGTACATAAATGCACATTTTATAATGCTATTATGTAGGGCCTGAACTATCAACGATAATTTTTATGTAACCATAACCCATGTTTTATCAAGATCAGTCCATAAATAAAGGTGTTTGCCTATTCTCCATAAGATTAACATGGGAAAGAGTATGCAGGTTTGCTGATGTTATGAACGCATAAACTAAGATTTTTAGAAAAATGTATGGATCCCAACCAAGTGAAGCTAGGTGGAAGTTTGTGAATTCATGTCTCCGGAATTTCAGCAGAAGAGTGATATAGAGAAAAATAATATAGACAATGTTTGTATTTCTTGCAAATCATTCATTTTAGTATTAAACAATTTAAACCATTTTATCTACGACCATTGTAAAAGTACCATTAAAAACACTGAAAGTAATATCATTTAGAGGCCCATTATTAAACGGAAATTGAAAGCCGTTGCATTACGAGTTCATAACGATACAGATTTTTTATAGCAATACTGGTTCTAGACATATCAGAGCTCAGCATTTGACGTTAGAAATGTCATTACGGATATAAAGCTAGGTTTACACGAGGAAGAAAATTGCGCGAGTTTTCTGTCCAACAGTGAAAATTGCTCGTGTAAACATTTGTGCGAGCATTTTCGGAGCTACTCGTGCGCGAGCGGTGGTGCGAGCAGGCTTGCAAGTGTCCGACACTCGTAATTGCACGTCTAAAAAGAACGCATAAGCTCTAACAATTTCTCGCGCTCGCGCTGTCGCCCGATCGAACAGCGGAAGATATTTAGCGACACTTTTAGTGCGAGTTAGAGTGATTAACAGTGTTTGCGGGGTTCTACTGCATTTTGATACATCACGACTGCACTGTCGTAGGACAGTGCATGGCGTGTCCTGTACGCGAATGCCATACACATAATTAGACCAGTTTGAGAGGCCAAAGTTGTTTGGATTTTCCTCAACAAATTGTGTCCCTCATGTCATCCGATGATTGTTGGGCTATTAATTGACAGTTCTGTCTCAGGAACTTGCCAGCCTTAGTCAATAACAGATTACAATTAATATCTCGCCCAATCATATTACACTCATTTCTTAATCATAATTGGCTTAAAATACCTACCTGGATAGGTCGCCATTTCCAAAAGTTAATCTAATCGCTATGTAAACTATTGCTGACAGTGACGTTCCTGTTGAATCCTCTTCTGTTCCTGTGACCTAAACTAATGTCGTCACCGATGAAGTAAAAAATGGAATGATTTAGACAAATAAATTAAAAATTTTATGAAGAAAATTAAATTATTTTTGGTACGTCACATTGAATGGCTACAGGAACAGAAAATACTGCGGAAGCTTATAGGACAAAATTATATAATAATAATAATTTTAAAAATATATTAAACTTCCATATAAATATTTGTCATTTTCCATATGATTATAAAATATTCTTTAGGTAGAATAGGATTTATATAAAAATTTTTATTTTATAAATTTATAAATTTAAAAACATTTCCATAATTGATTTCCATTCCCCATATGATTAACAGGAAAATAATCATATTTGTGAGATAAACACATAATTTTTTTTTGCATAAATGGTAGATTCAAACAAATAAATAAATATCATTTCATAAATAATATTGATTAATAGGAAATTTAATTTTTATCCTCCATAGATTAAATTGGACCCTAAATAATACTGTTGTTGATTTTTTAATCTCTAAATTAAAGAGAAAAATTTAGGAAAATGTTATTTTTTAAACTGATTACCAGTATATAATTAAAATTTTTAATTAATGTAAAAAAAAAAAATCTTTGACAAAAAAATCGTTTATTGATTGTTACAAATGTGAGCATGTAAATACTTCATAATGTTGTGACCATAAAGTAATGTCAAGTCAATACAAAAAACAAAATATTTAATAAAAATTTTGAAATTTTTATGAAGACAACAAAATAAATGTTTAAGTCAACTTAGACCAATACTTTTACAGTAAGCAAAAATGTAACAGTGCGCGAAATGTCAGCGCAAAGCTTGACACCGTCGTGAGGACCATGAGTTTCATGAACTATAATAATATTCCCTCGATATGGATAACGTCTCGCGGGATTATTTGGGACAGTGTTTACGGACTACTCTCGATAATTTGAGAATAAAAAAATATGCACTAGAAACTAAGCTATACCTTAATGCAAATATACGCAATATAATTAATATAATAATATAATTATTGCACATATTAAAATATTTTTTCTTGATTTCCATAATTGGGTTTATGATTGTCGACATTCTCCCTGAATTTAGGTCGAATAGGAATTCTTTATAAAACATTTGTGGACCTTTTAATTAGTTTTATGAGGAGATTCAGGAGCATATTAGAATGTGTTATTGAAAATATAAAGCATGTGAAGTGTTCCATATTGCAGTGTCAGGTTTTATAATTTTAGTGTTTACAATTATAAGCTATGTGATGATATTTAATGAAAATTTATTTATTGGTTTAGTGTATATAACAAAGACACAATATGTTATTATAAGTATATCTTGCAATTATTAAAAAAACATTTAAGCTATAAATAGTGTCTTAAACTGCACTATTTCATTTCTAAACACACTGAAAACATGTTTCACACTTAACATTAAAATGTAACATTCAGTAAAATATCAAGCACCCTACCTAAAACCTAAAAAATATTCATAATTAAATACAGCTAAAAAAATTCATTAAATGCAACTACAGTAGTGTGAATTTATGTGGGGGGGTCTAAATGTGCCTATATTGTTAGTGTAGCTTCTTTTTCCTTGAGGAGGTTAAAATACTCTTTGAACTCCATTTACCATACACTAAGCCGTGTACCCTTTTATTTTTTCGACAGTCCTTAACCAACGATCAACGTTCACAAGTGTTTTTCATAATCAGCTATTCTTTGAATTCTGGTTGGAATGACTCGCAAGACCATTTGTGCGAGTCAAAATTACAAAAGAGAGCTCTTACGTGTAAATTGATATTAGACAACTGTCGTAAAATCCGCGATAGCAACTCGCGCGAGCTCTCGCGGACCAGCTCGCCGAAAAAAGCGTTTAGACTATGCCACAATTCTCGCGCAAATACTGTCGCGCAATTTTTCTTCCTCGTGTAAACCTAGAATAATAATAGGCAAAATCAGCTGATTTATACAGAAATATAGTGAGTTTTAGTGGCTAACCTCAAATTTGAGTTTTGAAAATAATAAGAACAACCACAGAAGAACAGATAGTAAAGCTTATAATCCGTTCCTCTCTGGAACAACGTAGTTCGCACATCGGCTGATACTCCTAGAATGAAATACACACATCAATTATTTTTTGATACCCAGTATATTGCAATGATCGTAGATAAATGAAATATACAACTCTTGTTTTTAAGTCTGAATATTGTTTGTCGTAGATCAAATAGTGTATGCAACGGTCATGCCTTCAAGCCATGAGTGTTCTAAATATCTCACGAGTATTATAAAGATAAATACTATACCACTGAAATTATATAATACGTTACATAGTATATATAACCAAAGATTATATTAACTGATAAGGATGACCTTCTGTCGTCTCAACGACGACAGACATTTTTGTAAAACGCGCGGTATGTGTAAAAGCGGCCTTAATATGCTATTCGGCCGGAAGGCTAGCCAATTGAACTACCACGCGTGTTGCTAGGAGGACAATTAATATTTATTATGCATAATTAACGACAAAAACGAATCATTATTCTATATTTTTTCATGTTCACTCATATAACAAGACCGGGGTTTGGACCGTTCCCCATCAAAACGTTAAAAATGCCACTGGCGTAAAAATACACAAAATAAAAAAAATAAAATTTATGATTAACGATTAAGAGGCTTCATATGCTGAAAACTGAGGCAAGCGCCCCGACGAGCGTAATCTAAGTTGGCGCGCTGTGTTTTAGATTACGCGCGCCAAGCAACCGTCACACGTCGGATATAAAAGCGGCCCTAAGAGTCTCCTTACTGGCGAAATATTTCGTTTTAGATCCATGTGAACAATGTTAATTTTGTGACACCAGCACAGGGTACACGATAGTCGTAAACAGGTTGATATTGAAGCAAAGAACATGGTTAAAAATTTACTTCCCTGTGGGAAATAGGTTAGATCATGTATGTGTCTAAAGGGAATTCTTATTCTTTTATACTCAAAATTCAATACAGTAACTCTGGTAGTTTCAATGGAAACATGTTACATATTTTCCATCTTAAAAATCACCAACAACCCCACCCCCAGAGCTAAGACATGTCCATGTCAAAACTTTCCATTCCATGTTCTTTGATTGAAGATTGAGGTTATCTTGAGTTGTTTTTTACACTATATTTTTGTTTTTATGTCTTAGATCTGGGGAAGGGGGTGTTGGTGATATTTGTAAGATGGAAAATTTGTCAGAGGTTTAGAAACTACCAGAGCTATTGTATTGAATTTTAATATAAAATAATAAGAACAGCTGTTTAGATGAATTCAAAACATTCCTTTTAGACACATCCATGATCTAACCTATTTCCCAAAGGGAAGTTCATTTACATTTTTTCATTTAAAAACATTTTTTCAGAAATATCCTAGGCGGTACATCCTCTGGAATAAGTTTTCACTCCGGGAGGGGAGGTTGGCAATCCGTCAGATCAAAATATGAAATGAAAACATTCCATTTAGATACAGTATATCCATGGTCTAGGCTGTTCCCCACAGGTAAGTAAATGCATTTTATATTAGATAATGAAAAACATTTTTATCACAAGCAATTTATTTATCCTCCATGCAGCCATGGCGTATAAAAGTGTGTTGTTACTATCATTGTTTATAAATAGAAGTCCTTCTATCATCTATGGTACTAGTAGTGTCAGTGTAGCCTTTTCTTCTGATGGGTCCCTGGCAAAGAAGATACCTTCCCATCCCTCCTCTACTTCCCAAGAACCTTAGAAATCCTTCATTTGAAACATTGGTAGGGAAATGTAAAAATGTAATGTAAATGTGTCACTAGTACTAACCAGCCAACTAATAAAATTCCGTAAATTGAATGTCAACATATGTATTCGTTGTGACTAACAAAACCATTAATAATTCCACATAAAATCAGTGAAAGCAACCAAGAAAAGTGTACTGCGAGGCTGCATGGTCTTCAAACCCTAGCATAAAAGAAGAAGAAGAAGATAATAAAAGAATAAATAAACAAAGAAATAGGTTATGTTTAACTTTTTTTAAATCGGTGTTTTGTCAATAAGGAGGTTAAGTTCCATTTTCATAATATAAGAAATGGCTCTTCCGAAGATTAAAGAGCTGCATCATCAGTTTATTCCAAGCTAAATGTAAGTTTTGACTCAAATAAAGTATAATATGTATACAAAGTTAGAATTTTGAAAATTATTTTCAATATTCCTTTTAAAAACCCTGGATAACTAATGTTTATTCATAAGTGGTTCTAAAATTCGTCATTTTGACGACTATTTATATTTTTTTATAAGTTATTTTTGTTTTTTTTTTTTTAACGAATGAAAATCATAGAGTTATTGATTTAGATAGTATTCTATTATATATTAATGATTTTTACTTCTGTAACAATACATTAAATGTCATTATTTGACTGATGTTTTTTAGTAAATCTTAAAATGCAATGTCTGAGGTAAAAGAAAAAAAAAATATAAAATTATTTTCTTTTATTTTACAAATACGTTACTTTGTACTACAATATGTAATTCAATGAAAAATATTCATAAAAATAAATATAAATACCAGATGATGTTTAGGTGGATCACTAAACTTTTAGTTTTCATCGCAATGAACGCAACACATTGCCCTGTGTTCGCACAGATGGCACTATGAAGTGACCGCAATAGTTTGTTGTCATCCTCCTTTTTGATGAGAAAAAAATTACAAATCTTTCGTGCCCCTATGTTTGGATTCCAAGATTTTCAGCAATCATTGCTTTATATTACGACGTAGTGAGGTCGTCTGCAAACGCATAATGTAATTCGGTCAGTTGAACACAAAGTTCTTTCATGAACTTTTGCGGTCTGGAGTTTTATTGTTCCGAAAACACACTAACACTAAATACTGACTCACAAAATGTATCTAAAATAATAGAACTTCAAAATTGAAGGACAACTAAAAAGTAACGTCATACTAAATCGTTCGTCGTGGTGACGAGCTCATTTTCATACGACAACTAGCATGCGCATTACTCGGTTGCTAAGCTGCATTGAGCGCTACAAGGTCAATAAAGGTATCAATATGTCGGGTACGTAACTTACGAGTTCTGAGAATATCAAAATTCATTACAATTTGAGTTTTACAAGCTTAAATGTTCATACCTAGAACAATCTCTGAAGTACAGGTCTTTTAGTCTTAGGTCATTGATTTTATTTGGTGTTAGGACCTCTAGAGACGATCATCAGTTTAAACTGAAGGCTCTAATCGCCTCTACACAGTCAGTCAGTTTTGATCAGACATCAGTACATTTTTACAAATTTGATCATTCCAGTTTTTTGGGCTAAACACATAGTCGATCGATCCGACAGTCCAGTAGGTACTGGACCTATGGAAGGTTGATCCAAATATGGACAGATAAAAGGCAAAATAGTCTTATGTCACAAAAACATACTTCTGTTTCTAAGAAATTTGATGTTTTGTGAATTATAGGCTACTAATAAAAATATTTTTGTATTATATTACCTTTTGTTACTGAGTTGGATTAACAACAAAATTCTTTGTTTTTAATCCTTGAGGGGTCGCGTGGCTGTCTTTTACACCGGATCGTTGGTTTTTGTTTAATATCTCTGAAATGTGAATTTTGCGAGCTTCCTCTACTCGTATACCTTTGAATAGACTCGACCACTTTTGACCCCCTCCTGCTTGCCAGGCCTTGTCTGGAGTATGTTGACTGTAGACCCGGTGGATTCCACCGTGCGTGACCCATGACGTTAGTGTAAATTTGATATGTTAGCCATTAATATTCGAGTGTTTTAGTGACTTTTGCGTGTTGGTATGGATCAGAGAGAGGAAGGAAACTTTCCAATTTAATAGACAGTGTTAACAAAGAAGTGAACTAATCAATCAAACTTACGAAATCCAGGAGCAATTAGAAGAGAACTTTTTGTTGACGAACATCCTTCGCTGCCTGTTGGAAGGGACTTTGGACACTGACAATGAAGAGGAAGATCATTTATCAGTGCGGAGAAGAAGATAGTGAGTCAGAACAATTAATTGGGAGAAGAGGTTTTCATACCTGCAGTTGTCAGACCACAATATACAGTTAAAGACAATGTAACTAAATGGGACATTCACTGTCCTCCAACTAATAGGTGAACCCCTGCATCCAACCTTGTTTATCGCCTACCTAGTGTGAGGAAAAACATTGTAGTAGAATCACCAGAATTGAAATTGAAGCATTTATAGGCATTCGTTCCATGGTTGGGGGTCCTTCGAGCCTTGCACTTGAATTTGTACGATCTGTGGGACACAGATGGTACTGGCGTTTAATTTTTTCGTAACACTATGAATGTGCAAAGATTTAAGTTCCTTATTAGGTTGTTACGATTTGATGACGCGGACACTAGAGGGGAGCGAAGAGCGATTGATAAGCTTGCACCAATCCAAAACTTGTTTGAAAGACTAATTGAAATGTGCAAAGAAAATTTTGCTGTTTCTGAGTATCTTACAATCGATGAAATGCTTGAATTTTTTCGTGGTCGATGTAGTTTTATTTTAGACAGTACGTAAAAATTAACAAAAAAATTAATTAATTGTTGATATGGACAACAGGGCCTCTTATTTTGGACCACTCTGGTCTTGCTGTAGTCTCAAGATTAGTTCGCCAGTTAGTGGGATGGGGCGTAATACAACAACAGACAATTGGTATACGTCTACACCATTAGCCCAAATTCTAAAAAGTTACCACAACCTCAAGAGCAAAGAAATCCCTTTGGATTTTCTAATGTGACTCAGCGCTCAGTAAACAGCAGTATGTTTGGATTCAAATATGGCCAAACACTGTTATCATATTGTCCTAAAAAGAAAAAGATTGTAGTACTGCTCTCTACTATGCACCACAGTGATGAGATCGACCCTGAGACTGTAGATGCTAAAAAACCGTATATTTTGACCTTTTACAATTCGACAAAAGTTGTGTTGATGTCGTAAACGAATACAAAGCAAGGTACTCCGTGGCACGAAGTAGTAACCGTTGGCCGCTCACTGTGTTTATTCTAAATACAATTGCACTTAACAGTTTCATTATTTCTAAACATAAAACAGGAGCATTTTTAAGTGTCCGAAAAGATTTTATGAAAGAACTGGTGAGATCCCTCTTCCACGAATATTCGATAACTCGACACGATGAACGGCTGCCCGGGTAGTTGAAGAGAAATATACAACAGATGCTTCACTTTACTTTACTTTTAACTGAAATGGCGACCTACCCAGGTAGGTATTTTAAGCCAAGTATGAATGAGGAATGAATGTAGGATGATTGTGGCGCGATCTTTTAGTCTTGTTACTGTCTAAGGCTGACATGTTCCTTAGACAGGACTGTTAATTAATAGCCCAACAGCCGATGGCAACTAATGGACCTACAGTTTAACGTGGAATCCGAACCACGACCTCTGAACTACGAATTGGTCTAATTATGAGGATGGCCTTTGTGGATTAACGTAGTATTCAATAGTGCGGACGTCAATCCACACAAGAGAACACCACATCCACCGACCATCTCTCACAACTATCCACAATTCGTGACCTCCAAGTAGCTGGATTACAGGACGTCGCCATAGTCCCAGTAATCTTGGGCTTCAAGATGAAGTAAGGCTAGTAAGGATATGCAGCAGCTGGAAAAAGAATAGAAAGGGTAAGACGACATGCAACACCTGCGATAGCTACATCTGCAGATAGCATACAGTATTCATTTGCGTGGCCTGTACATAAGATCAACCTCAAACTATTGAGGACGATGACGACCAAGAGACTTTGGTGATTAGAGATTTTGCTACTTTTCGACACAATTTTAGTATTAACTTATTTTTATTATTACCTATTTAATTGTATTTATTTTTCTATAATTTTGTAGTTTTGAAATTTACATAAATAGCAGGCTCGTAATTGGATCATTTTTTCTAACCATTTAAATATATACTAGACATAGAAACTAAGTTTAGATTTTCCCAACAGATTTTCATTTTGGTTATGTATTGGTTTTGTGTAAATAAAAACTGGTGTTTTATTGCCAGCTGTACGATAATGTCTTCATTAAACGAAAAAAGAAAGAACCACGTTTAACTGTCAAATTTGATTTGTTTATTTAATCACTTCCTTAAATAAACAGCTGATTTCTCGATCGTCGGTGTTTACCTCCATATTAAGTTTATGGAGAAAATCGCGACTTTGACCCCATTATTTTCCATGTCCACGGTGAATTTTCAAAATTTTTTTTAATTGATGGCAAAACTACATGCTAAGACCTTTATAACGACACCTTGGACATGGTGATTGGTAGCACCACCGCTCCAAAACAATTATCACAAAAATAGGCCTAGTGTATTAAATATATATAAGATATTAATTGGAGAAACTACACTATTCAAAATTTTTGTCCTGATAAAAAAAAACAATATAGATTAGGTTTTCAACTTTAATTGTCTGCTATAACTCATTTATGTGCTTATAGCGTAACATTTTTCTAATAGAATAATTTGCTTATAATACTTTTGTTAGTTTTTTCACGCCCAGTGGAATCCACCTTGCGCGACCTCTCACGTAACTTTTTTGACGTGACCCGTCACGGGTTAACATGCAACCAAAGGTTGTAACTTTAATATGTGACACACAGTTTTATAGCAAGACTTAAACCACTTTGCTTCTAAGAGATGTGTTGTGACTTAAAACGTGTTCCAAAATAATATATGGTGAGAAAGTGATCTAAGTCAGACTTAGCCAAACTTACCATAAAAATGACTTGGACCACTTTTGCTGTTATTCACCATATTTTTGTACTTTCTGGGAAACTGATCAAACAGTAATGAACATTTTACTCAGCATCATGTTTTATTGCATAAAAGAATATTACACGCTTTAAAAATAAACGGTACCAGTGGACTGACACATACTTTCTCCCTTAAGTAAATTTAAAAAAGACAATCTGTAATAAAACTATCATGTTCTACAAAGTAATTCTAAATATCATTTAATAATTTATTGTTCAAATTGTATGGGGGAACCCCCCCCCCCCCCCCCCGGTAATACCAAGCTTTTTTGAGCTGGTTTTGTTCGGTGATTTGACCTTACACTTCCTACCAGGTTTCATGGAAAACGGTTGGAAAGTAAGGAAGAAATTGATTTTTTTTTTATATTTTCCATAAGAATAACATTGGGCGCTTTCAGACAACGTACTGCGTTTATCGTGGACAGTAAATTTAACTTTTCTCTGGAACCGTTAGTCGTAGACAAATAATTCAAAATACTAATTTGTTTATTTTTTTAAGCTGGTTTCAATGGTACCAGTCAAGTTATACTTTACTTTTATTGTTTTCGCTGAAAATTTAAAAATTTGATTTTTTTGACATTTAAAAGCCCATAACTTTTGAACCGTCATTTTTACAGACATGCGGGTGGTGTCAAATTATTTAGTGCTCTGTGCACTATAAACTATCAAATTTTAATCAAAATCGTTAGAGCCGTTTTTGAGAAATTTGGATTTTTCACGTTTTTTAAGGGTTTTTAGGGGTGAACTACCCTTAAAAATCAAAAATTCAAAAAAATGAAAAAAACGCCTGGAGATACCGTGAATATATACATACATGCCAAATTTCATCTAAATCGGACCAACGGGGTAGGCTGTGGCACTGTACACATCCAGACACACACACACACACACACACACGGACGGACAGACATCACGTCAAAACCCACTTTTTTGGATTCAGGGGACCCCAAAACGGATATATCCACCCTCAACTCAAATTCGAAAATTTTGACGAAAACAATACTTTCTCCATATACTACGTATAAGGGGAGAAAGTAAAAATCAATTTAGCTAAGCTTGTAAAAAAGTACAAAATAAATCAAAAGAAAATAAAACGAAAAGGTCAAATCTGTGGTTTCTTCAAACATTGTCTTCATTTTCTTCGAGAACATACTCAAAAAACCAAATACCTTCAAAGTTACTAGGCCATCATAAAAGCTGTGAAAAACTGGTGGGATAAATTCTAACAGGTCCAATCCAGGACTTGGAGCACTATATATATGCCGAAATACTTGGTTCACTAATGTCTGAGCCTTCTTCACCTTCCATTTCTGGATTAATAACCAATTTAACAGTAAACAAAATAGTAGCCAACTAACTGGTAACTAATTGGCAGATAATAAGTCTCATAAACAAAGCACACTAATAAACAGAATAGTTTCTGCTAGAGTAGTCTATTAGACCACAACGGTATATTATAAAAATATGAGTCTCACTTGCAGTATATGCCTTACAATGTAATTATCTGATTTTAGTCAGGCACAGTAAACTGCTGCAATCTGTCAGCACTATATCGAACTATGATCTAGCTCTCTTTGCCTTAAAATTAACCATTATAAAAGGCATTCATTTATTGACTTAGTTAAATTTCAGCAAAATTTTAACTTAGATCACTTTGCCTTTCACACGTCCATATAATATAACACACCCGTCCATATAATATAACAGTGAGAGCTACTGCATTGCAGCTAAGGGTTAATGGACAAATCGTTAACAGAACATGAGTGTTAGCGCTTCTTAGAGAATAAGTAAGCTTAGGAAATTTTATTGTGTAGACTATGGAATGATGGATGCCGTACGATGTGTATGAAGGGCAACTCCTATGTCTATCTTATGCTATATTTTGTATTTATATTCATAATTCATATACATAAAACACCAACCCACTCTGGTGGGTATCTTAAGGTAAATATTGTTTGACCACAAAATAGAAATAGAATTAATTAACTTATAGACTATCCAAGTGTAGAGTGATGTATGTGTATATTACTGACACAAGAAAGTGACAGAAGTGTTAGAAAGTTATTTAAGTGTTATATATGTCAGAAAAGAAAAGAACCTAATAACACTAAATCTCTGTGAACATTTCATAAACTTTACATTGATTTTTACTCTAAAAGTTCATTTAATTTTTATCCTATTTCAAGAGGAAATTTAAAGTTAATAGTTAACACTTGTAACATTATTCATTGTGAATAGCCTCTGGATCATTGAATAAACATAAATGATGTCAAATGATCCTGTTGTCAACGGGATACAGAATACAGGTACAGGTTTCTGGTGTTGACAGAAAAGAAATAGGCCTACATTAAAGCATTATTACATAACATTAATTTTAGTGGTAGTTTTTTTCAGTAACCGATGAAATGGTGGATCGATGTAAGAAGAAACATCTATTTAAGAACTTCATACTGTAGTGTACTACATGAGTTGCAATACACATTGAGAAGTTTGTGATGTATATTAAACCCCCTAGAGGTGATATTCAGCTGTTTGAATTACAAGAATGTGTCATCACTAGATGCCAGTATTTTATACAAAAATATAAATCTGAAGCAATCACAAAAAATAGTGCTCTTAAATTTGAATACCTTACTTTGGGTACAGCTCTAGACCGTGTTGGACATTTTACACTAAGGCAAGTCTCAATCATCTTTCCTAATAGATTCATTATTGATTTAAATTCAGAATAAACTGTGTCACCAAAACAAGTTTGGAGGAAACAGTCAAGTTTGGAAATATATTCAAAACTTTCTAATTAGGCGTATTGGATATCATGAGACTGGGTTTTTGACATAGGCATGTCTTAGCTCTGGGGGTGGTGGGGCGGTGTTGGCAATTTGCGTGACCAAAATTTGAAACAGTGACGTCATTTGGTTAGTAATGTCATATGGTGGGAAGTAAATACAAACATTTGTTGTTGTTTTACTTTTCCTCTATTATGATTTGAACACTGATATTTGCCCACCCACTTAAACCGTTTTGTATGAAATATGAAGAAGAGAACCTCCCACACAATACTCTTAGAAATTACATGGAAATTGTCGTAGACTGTATTTCAAATTAGTGTTATTTCGGATTAGTGGAATCACTCGACAGAAAATTCATTACTCAATCCAGAAAGTAAGTGCAGCATACACTACAGTGATGTCTGTACAGAAACTATTTTTTTCTTTTTTAACACCAGGACCTATTAGATAATTTGTTAAAAGATGATAGTATTTTACACTCTATTTCAAATTTGATGTAGTATTTTTAAATACTGTCACTTATACCCCCCTTTAAATACTATCACTTATCACTTCTCTAAATTTTCAAAAAATATAAATTATGATATAATCTTGTGCATTAAATAAATCACTTAAAGACATATTACAAATTCAAATAATTTGCACTTTTTAAATATATTATTTCTTTGTTTAATTTGTTCTATATGCAATATATTTTAATTGCTAATTCTACTTTCATTTAGGGAGAGCAAATGTACGTTACTGTAAAACATATACCCCAATAAATATTCACTCGTGTTATTTTTCATTGTCCTCTAAAAAAAGTTTCATAGTGTTAGAGAAAAATCCAATAAGAATAAGAATCCTTAATAGATAATAAATTACATAATAAACCTCCATTAAAATATTTTTTCAGCATTATTTACTATATATAGTTGTATGAACTACTGTTTTGTTTTTTAGATTATTGGCTGCGCATTCTGAAGAACTAAGAGAGTTTGTTGCATCATCAGAAGCTTCATTTCTGGTTGAGAGATTGTCATGTTCAACACAAAAACAAATAATCCAATTTCTAAACTCTACTCTGAGGCATTTGGAAGAAGTGAGTAGATCTACGTCTTACAGTGGAGTGTGGAGGGAAGAGAGTTATGAAATTATAAACCATATGAAATTTGCTTTTAAAAGTTCACATTTTGACAGCTTTAATCACGATGATAAATGTAGTCAGTATGCATTCAAAGGTAAACATTTTCTAGGTTTAACTCTTTTTCTAATATCTTCAATCTTATACCTTCTAGTTTTCCTTAGACCTTATTTCTTATACCTTTTGATTATTCAAACAAAATGATAATACTGTATCAGATTCTCAAGAAGCTACCTCATTAATTTGACGTTTGTAAGTGATGACGATGATGATGACGACTTGTTAATTTGTACTTTTGCAGGGTGTCTAAGGAAGAGTTTCACTTGGGTGATCAGTGTGGACTCACCTGATACATTTTCCAACCATGTCCTCAAGATGGCAGACAAGACATGTTTTAGTGTATATATCTTGTATACTCCTACTCTAATCAGGATCTGTTTTTTTGTGTAAAATAATTTTTCTTCCTCCCACCTTTACTTTAAGAGAAGAAAAAAGTACTGTTTTTGTCAAAATTTTTAAATTTGAGTTTCCAGTGGAAATATCCATTTTAGGGTTCCAAAATATTGGTTTTCGAAGTGATGTATGTCTGTGTGTAAGGATGTTAATAGATCCACAGTCAACGACGTTGGTTCGATTTGGATCAAATTATGTATGTCACATGTATCAGTGGCGAGACGTCCGGTCTTCTCTGGATTTGGCGATGTTCTTGAGAAATTCTATAATTTATTTTTAACATCATATAAATCGTTTACTTTGCTTATTCGTTCTAAAAGCAGCCAAGCAGTAACAAGAACTATACAAACTGTGAAAAAAAATTTCGTCATCGATCAACGTCAACAAGCATACACTGATCCACCCTTAACACTATATCTGGCAGGCGTTGTCTGCATGCCACCAAGTGTGAGATGGCAGAGATTTCATGGATTTATGGTAGTAGCTACATAATATGGTTTATAAAATGGTTGTACTGGACAATATTACGATAAAACTAGGCCTATATTTATTCTGTTTTTGCATAATTTGTTTTTGCACAACAAATGGTGACAAATTAAAATTTTATTTCTTAATTTTTTACTCAAAAACTCAAGATAAAAAAAAATTATTTGTCAAAACTAAGATTCAAAGTTTGATCAAATATTACAAGTTGATAACATTTTTTCCCTAATAATGATATATTGAAAAAAGATTAGCAATACGTTAGTATTTATCACCATACAGTTATTTTTGAAATATTTACAAACAGTAAGAAGTTTCTTACTATTTTATTAATACCAAAAGTTTTCATAAAAAATCTTATTTTTCCCTGGGAACAATTAGAAATTTTCCAAGGAATTTTTTCCTAGGAAAATTATTAAAATTTAAAAATAATAAAATACCCCCGTCGCAGCAGACCTGCATACTCAGCGAATTTCCAAATCAATAATATAAAAATAATATATGACAAGTTTAAAAAAAATCTGTCCATAAACATGAGAATTATTTGCCTATTCTCCATAAGATTAACATGGCAAAGAGTGTGCAGGTTTGCTGCTGTGAGGAACACTGAAAGTAGTCATTTCTACCATAAATAGTTTTTATCTTAACATTTATACCAACTTTCATCAACATCTGTCCATAAATAAAGGAGTTTGCCTATTCCCTATATGATTAATATGGGAAAAGAGTATGCAGGTTTGCTGCCATGATAAACACATAAACTATGATTTTTAAGCATAAATGTGTAGATCTCAACCACATGAAGCTAAATATCAAGTTTTATCCAAAAATATTCATTAATATGGGAAATATTAATTTTTCCCTATCCTCCATAAGATTAACATTGGAGCCCCACATTACAACGTACTGTGTTTAGATTTTTTAATATCTCGGTAACCGTTGGAGATAGAGAAAAACTTTAAGGAGCTAAATTGTGTAGTTTTTTAAGCTGATTCTAATGGTGAAATATTAAATTAGAAATTTTTAAAAATTACATGTGAAAAACGCAAAAAACCCCATTTTGGGGTACAAAACCCCTCCAAACTACCCGTTCCCATTGACCGATATGTCTGGTTTACGAACTCGTCCGAGCACTATTATATTTACATTTACCACTAAAACAAAAAATTAGAAAACCTATAAAGTAAAATTAATAGAACATTGTTTAGTGATTTTCTAAAATGTTGAAATTTGAACACTCATAAGTTTTACACTAATTTTACAAGAAAAATCCAAAATTTACATTTTTTAGAAAATTTATCATACATTTATAAAATATATACTTTTTGCAACTTTTATCCAGGGATACTTTGGATAATTACGCAATGCCATCCCATTGTTTTGGTTTTGGGGCATTTCGCGAAAGCAAATAGCAGCCGGGTAGATATAGCGCACGTGACCCTTGGCAACCTTCCCAGCGAAAATTCCCTGCCATTCCCCGCTGTTAGCCCAGGATTAGCGTTGGTCTCGGCTAAGCTTGCTTTCGACCAACTGCATTTTAATCTCTGTCTCGTGAACCCATTTATTAGTCCTAGGTTAAATTTGGCCGAAACCAACGATAACCCCGGGCTCGTGAACCGCCTCTTATAGTACTGTAATGTTATGTTTGATTGAGTAAGTTGATTGACTAATAGTTGTTGATTGGTTATAATGTTGTTCGATGACCTCTGAAAATTTCACGCCTCACCACTCGCGAGGTTTATATACGTATCATACCTCCGAATATCCAGGGAGTTTTCATATGAACAGATACATTTTGGCCTTGGATTCCTGCTAAACAAAAGTCACCAGCTAACTGAAAATAGCCCAAATGGCTAGTAATTATGTCAGAAACCAGTTGTCTGGCTATGGATAGGAACAACGGATGATTGTTCAACTGTCTGAAACTGGTTTGTCAATTGTTTTACATTGTAGCATCAAAGCAAGTGATAAAGTTGCAACTACTTTTTTATCCTGATTGGATTATTTTTTATCCATAGATTAGATTACCTTTTAGAAATGGCGACCCATCCAGGTGTAAGGAGGTGTTTTACTAAGGCTGACATGTTACTTTGACAGGACTTTTAATTAATAGCCCAGCAGTCAATGGCATCTAAGGGACCTACAGTTTAATGTGGAATCCGAACCACTTTTGCATCTATATTACAAACTGGTATAATTATGAGATGGTCTTTGCGGATGAATGTAGCACACAATAGTGCGGATAACCATCGCATCCTATACAACATTTGTTTTAAAAATAGAAACATTTAATTTAGGATAACTCATATGTCCATGTCTATCCTTTGATTTGTCGGAATTAAATTTATCCAATTTCAAAGTGAGATTGTAAACTTAAAAGGTTTTAGGATTTGTGAATAATAATCTCAATATTTTTCCAGTACCTTTTTACCTTTGTTTGAAAATGGTTGCAAAAAGGGAACTTCAATTGGAAAAAGGAAGCATTATAGTTCCTTGTGGAAAGTGGAAGTCATTTTTAATTTGCTTTTTGGAAGCTTTATTCAATAAAGAAATTTTCAGTACGAGATCAAGTAGAATGATACAAGAATCAATGACGGATGCAAGATTAATTGAACTTAAGAACATTATCATGAACTTATTTAATAAGAAAAGTCTACAAGTTTCGAGTAAAGAAACTGTGAGGTCAATTGAAATAGGGGAGTTGCAGAAGCTGTTTCCTCCATGTATGGCGAACGTGTACAACAATCTCAGGACAAAACACCGCCTCGGTCATACTGCCCGCTTTAACTTCTCTCTATTTCTAAAAGACATAGGAATGCCTTTGAATGAGTCGATTGAGTTTTGGCGGAACGAGTATTCAAAGCCGAGCAAGTGTGGAAGCAAGTGTTTACATTCATGGCAGAAGAACTCATTTAAATACATTTACAGTATCCGTCACTTGTATGGCTTGGAAGGGAAGAGAGCTAATTACCTGGCTCCCTCCTGCTCTAGAATACAGGTCAGTAAGCCCTGTGATCTAGGTGGTTCATGTTGTATGATAAAATACCCCCGTCGCAGCAGACCTGCGTACTCAGCGAATTTCTAAATCAATAATAATAATATATGACAAGTTTTATAAAAATCTGTCCATAAACATGAGACTTATTTGCCTATTCACCATAGAGAGATTAACATGGGAAAGGTTAGCTGTGAGGAACACTGAAAGTAGTCATTTCTACCATAAATAGTTTTTATCTTAACATTTACACCAACTTTCATCAACATCTGTCCATAAATAAAGGAGTTTGCCTATTCCCTATATGATTAATATGGGAAAAGAGTATGCAGGTTTGCTGCCATGATAAACACATAAACTATGATTTTTAAGCATAAATGTGTAGATCTCAACCACATGAAGCTAAATATCAAGTTTTATCCAAAAATATTCATTAATATGGGAAATATTAATTTTTCCCTATCCTCCATAAGATTAACATTGGAGCCCCACAATACAACGTACTGTGTTTAGATTTTTTAATATCTTGGTAACCGTTGGAGATAGAGAAAAACTTTAAGGAACTTAATTGTGTAGTTTTTTAAGCTGATTCCAATGGTGAAATATAAAAAATATTAAATATTAAAAATTATATGTGAAAAACACAAAAAAAACCCTTTTTGGAGTACAAAACCCTCCCAAACTACCCGTTCCCATTGACCGATATGCCTGGTTTACGAACTCGTCCGAGCATTTCTAGGAATACACGTCTCTACCAAATTTGGTCTCGATCGGACCATTTTTACGAGAGTTATCGTGTTAACAGACACATATATATATATAAATTTTAACGACTATTGTTTTTGGACTCTGGGCACCTAAAGACGAAAAAATTACACGGTCTCGGGCTTAAGTCTTACCATGAGACCTACGGTAATAGCTTCTTCCCTATGGGAAATTCGCTAAAAGCTGCATTAGTAATTTATTATCTAGGGTAGAGTAACTAATCAGTTTCCTAGATAATAAGTTGTTTACTTTTTGACCATGTAACACAGGGTAATGTAAGTCGCAAGTCAACAACCATTCTTTACAGCCTTACAAGAGGAGAGAAAAACCTAATAATAATGTATAAATTACGTATGTAGCAATTATTAAACAGAACATTGTAATGTAAATAACCAAGTTTGAGTTGAAGAAGTACAATTTTTAAACCATTAAAAAGTTTTAGAATTTACATTCAGTTTTTTTTTAATTTAATTTTTTTAAATTGGATAAAAGCATATTTTGCTTTTTACCAAAAAAAGATTTTTTAGTATACAATATTTCAGCTGTACTGTTTAATGTTTCAGAAAAACAACCTTGGACCAATGGAAGAAGGAGGGTGCCCTTTTTTCACCTTCGATGCCAAGCAATTGAAAATTTTCCTGGATAGTAGTATTTTAGAAGAGAAGGACAAAGAAATGATAATGTACCTGAAATCGAATGACCAAATGAAGACCTGTGATTACTATAGAAAAGCACTTTTAAAAGGAGCTAAAGTGGACAGCAGTAGTATCACAATAGAACACAAATCTCCTGTTGAATATTTTAATTTAATGAGACAGGGTTTATAAAAAAAGTAATAAATTTTTATATTTATGGAAAATAAAATATTTTTTTATCCTTTTATTGCAAATTTATATATTCATCTAGATTAGGTTTCTAAGAGCGATTCTGGAAATTAAAAGTTTGTTAGACCAAATGTATTTATGTGATGTACTAGTTAAAAAAGGAAAGGGTAAGTGAAGTGATAAATGAAGAGTATGGTTTATAAAAACTGGGATGTAAGAAACATTAGACCGAGAGAATTCCTTTTATAAAATTTATTTATATATAACTGATTATATCAATTACTTTCAAAAAGTATATTTACAAAATAAATAGATATTCTTTTATGACATGAAACATTTTGAAGATGACACAACAATGACCAGATTAACCTCTGTGTGCCTTTACAAAAAGTGCCAATCCTTCTTTCAATGTTTTCATACTGACTTCTGTTTTCACAAAATAACATACAACTTTCAGCCTCGAAATTGTGACTATATTTCTGTTTTCGTCATCAAAAAATAGCATATCTTGGAATTCAACATTTGAATCCTTTTTAATCCTGCAAATTGAGAATTTAAGGTTAAAAGTAATAATACTAAAAATTACAAGCCCATTAATGAAACTTCACATTCTGCTTCATGGAAAAATCCTATCGTGGAGTTCCAATTTTTACCACTCTAACTGTCGGGCACTTAAATATCACTACTCTGTTATGATCATCGGAGGATATATAACATGAAATTACCAAGGTCTCAGTATTAAAGAAACTAATCATATGATCAGCAGATTATGTTATATATGATTTGGGGGAAACTGCTATCTCTTACACCATCATTTTTATGCAGGCTACAATAAATACTAGTTAGGATAAAAAAACTGTAGCGACTAATAAATTGGGTTATAAGTTTCAAAAAAGAGCAGTAATAAACTCACAATGTCTTCACAAAAATCTGCAGAAAAGATAGTTATTGGGTCGCTGTCATTGATTATTATGATATTTGAGGCAAATGAACAATGATCTGATGGGTATATTTGTAATAAATATGAGATAATAAATTATGTTAATATAATAATAATGTTAAATATCTGTATATTTGTCAGACATACTTTTTTAAAAATATAAATTAACCAAAAAAGAAACTATGAAGTATATAGCGGTGAATGCTTCACCGCTATATCTGGAATAACACTGTCAGTTGGTTACTTACTTATTAAAATGTTTTGTCTTCTCTCCAGGGTAAATTTCTTTGAAATTAAAATATTTGTCTAAATCAAAATATTTCAACATGTCCCTTGCCGCAGGTGGTTCATGAGTTCGTGAAGCTGCTGCGATTAAAATATTGTTCTTCCTTAAGGTTTGAAGTACTTTAACTACTTCAGGGTAAATCCTAAGTTTTGTCCCACTTGCATCTTTAACGTTTCCATCACTGTAAATAAAAAAATGGATTTAGAGCATGGAAAACTTGAATTTAGATTTATTTGAAAAAACACTTAAATTTACCTATTGGAAATTTTACATAGATTTTAATGGATAAATAAATAATTTAATAGATGGATAAATTTTACATAGAGGTGTCACCCTACTTAAATAAAGGAGTTTCGTATGTGGAATGCAAGATGTATATTAGCAAAATGTTACTACCACTCACATCCAATATGAGAAATCAGATAGGAATTTAATACAGTATACTGCTAGAGCTAGACAGTATCACTGATGTAAATATTAGATTATTCCTGAAACTGAATTACCCTAAACCCATACTGTACCTACTTAAGTAAATGATTAGATGCTCTTCACAAAAAAAAGCTAGAAAGAGTGAGTAGAACTCATATAGGCCTAGGGTAAACATTTTTTTAAAGTACTTAAATCCAACTGAAAAGGGGTTTGGTACAAACCAGCCTCTCCTATACTGTATACCTAGTTTTAATATTATGATAATAAATTTATGCTATAGAAACTAACACTTACCTTATTTTTTTTATTGGCAGGCTGATATGGGTATCTACCCAGTATGGCCATAGTGTATAATCTGCAAAGGCAGAAAAATATTGAAGTATTCACTCTTGAAGTTATAAACCAACTTCTAAACTTTTATTTGTTCTTTAAGAATATGTTTCATGTTATATCATATCGCATATAGATTTAATGTTAAGAGACAATACCCCCGATGCAGCTGAAATGCACACTCCGAGGAATTCATAAAAAAGTACTGATTTACATGACTATGACTATAAAAGAATTAATGAGCACATATAAGATTAAACATGAACATAAGCACAGGCATAGGAACATAGACATAGGTTGTGGGATGTATTATTTAGGTACATCTAATACATTGTAGACCATATATTGTAGGAGTAAATAGTATGTTTTCTTACTAGGGGAATAACTGCTTTACACAGTAATAAAAAGCAAACCTTTTAGTTGGGTATTACTAAAATTGTAAGTGTCAACAAAATATTCCAACCAAAAAAGCCAACTTCAGTCTGTTTCATAAAAATTGAACATTTTCGGGAAAATTCAAATTTTTAAATGTAAATTCCCATTGAGTATGAAAGGTTTTAAAGGTTAATGGAAAATTTAATTAAGGTTTTTTAATGCCGAATTATAGTTCCGAAAGTCTAAAAAACTTACCTAGATCAAATACTATTAATTTGGGTAAGGGATTGAACTCCTTGGACAGGTCTTCTACATCAGCGTCATGTTTGATAGACGATCTTGACTGTTCAGCCATTTAATTAGATCCTGTTAAATAAAATGAGCTACGACTGATTTTATAGTCTTTAACACGTTTACTATACACTATGGGTCACGGGGCACCATAATATAACCTCATTCTCATTTCAGTTGGTATAAACATTCACATTCACATTTTGACACATAAAAATGATGATTGCAGACAGCAATGGCTCCCGCAGTGTGGACAACCTATACACATTGCAACAATGTTAATGTTATTATATGATAACAGTGGAAAGGGAAGTTACACAAATTCTACCAACAAATCCAATTTTGACTCTAGCTAGGATATAAGAACCTTTCTGTAAAAATGTTGTATGTACCTGCCTGTGAGAAATAGCTTAGATCATGGATATCACGTCAGCTGAAAATTAGTGCTCAAGTTTTTCTTAAAATCAATCTATTTTTCAAACTCTGTGCTGCCTATGGGTAAAAAAAGAACAACTTATCGTTTATTTCGTACTTTTTCAGTATTACCAGTGAGTATAAAGGGTTGGTATTACCAGTATTACTCTAATAATGTTTATAGGTCTTAAAATGTTTTAGTAATTAACTTTTTCTAGCTAACCTCTTTCTTTGTTTTTGTTTACGCTTAATTCAATTCCCAAATAAATGTCATAATATACCGAAGATTCTCCAAACGAAATGGACACGATCACCCAACACAATATTGTTGATGAACATAACTATCCAATACTATAATACGAGCAAGATTTATATATATATATTTTTTTTTTCTATTGTTTTTGCTCACGGATCTCGAAAACGGCTCTAAGGAATTTCTTTAAATTTTTGAAATAACTAATTTCCGAGTCAAAAATAAGTTTTAGATAGGTCTAATGTCCAGGAAAATTCTGGTTTTCTTGTAATATTAAGTTTAAAATCTAAAAAATTAACATTATGCTTATAGAGAATCAAATGTAAACAATACAAATCAAAACATCTGTTCATAACCGTTTGACAGTTGTTGATTGAAGATGGTGGTGAACAATATGAAAATAGAGGTTTCGCATAAATATTTATTTTATCTATAAATCAAAAATTATCAAATTGCTGCATAAATATTTATTTTATCTATAAATCAAAAATTATCAAATTGCTAAACGTAGTAAAAACTAAAGGGTAAAATAACTGTGCGAAATAAAAGCAGAGAAAAGTATTTCCAATATCTTTCTGTTTTGATAGAAAATGTATTCATTGTATTGCTTGAAGCCACTGTAACAAACCAATTAATTAATCGGTGTAAATTAAATTTCTCTTTTAATTTTCAATCCTCATCACACATGCTAATAATAACCAATCAATTAAATAAACAACAGTATACGATCAGCTAAAACCATTGAGGTGGGCTAAAAGACCTTAAACGACAATACACATTTGGGGCGACACCGTAGCTCAGTTATTAGTAGCGCTTAGGTTTCACATGTGAACCTCTGATGTAAATGCATGGAAAACTATTTCATTTAGTTCCCACAAGAGAGGTTCAAGCTCGACAGTTAATCTAAGTTCAAAAAACCTTGTCAAAATGTGCAAGGGGTTTCGTTGAAAATCAATAACAGTTTTGATCCTCTGAGTACAATGTCAACGTCTGTGGCGATGAATCCCCACTACCCCTTTCCGGTGAACCTGATCCTCCACCTAATTTCATTCCAAATGTAACTAATTAAAAAAGCATGGTGTCAGTGATTGAATCTGTGTTGTTAAGTAAGGATTACACTTACAGATGTTTAGGCCAAAACAAGATCAAACTGAACCCAGCGACGGTTGACGCCTACCGCACAATAATCCACAAACTAACTGAAATGAAAGCTGAACTCCACCCTTATCAACTTAAGCAAAATCGTATCATGTAGTTTTGAAGCACATGCATTAATCAACCGATGTCATAGACATAAAGATCGCCATTGAAAACAAGGTTTTAAAGTCCGTAATGTTACTTAAGACAAACAGTACAAACTAAAACTCCCCTGTCGTTGTTTTTCGTCGACCTCGAACCACAATCAAACAACAAAGACATCTATAAACTAGAGTACCTCGCCAAAATTTCTTTGAACCTCACACAAGAATCCGGAAATCGTGCAGTGCAAAAAATGCCAAAGCTACAGTCACACTAAATTGTACTGCTGGCATACCAAGATGTGTGAAATGTGGCCAGGAGCATCCTGTGCTGATTGTCTTTCTGTTATGTTAATATTTATATTAATCAGCTGTTTGTATTGGGATTTGTTTATATTTATGTTTATGTTTTAATAATTCTGTAATGTTTTTTTAATATAAATATATTTTAATTGAGTGATTGATTTCTTAGAAAATAGAGAACAACATATGGTGTCAGAATGCCCTTAAGACGAAAAATGCAAATAGATGTAAATTTTGAGGAAAATTATTCTGGAGAAATCGCATACACCTTACTCCTTTCAAAAAGGCTCCTATTATTAAGTTAGAGAGCCCATCAACAGGAACTACTAGTACATCTGTGGCTTTAGAAATAACAACAAATAAGAGAAATATAAAACCTCCCAACAGCTTAACTTGTGAGGGAGAGATGTGCTGATTGTCTCTCTGTTATGTTGATATTTATATTAATCAACTGTTTGTATTGGGATTTGTTTATATTTATGTTTTAATAATTCTGTAATGAAGTATTTTTTTTCTAATACTATAAATATATTTTATTCAATTGAGTGATTGATTTCTTAGAAAATAGAGAACAACACACATCCAACACAATCATGTACAAAGCCAACCGAAGCACCACCCACATGTGCACTTTGTGCCGAGAACCATCCTGCCAACTATAAAGGATGTAACATATACAGGGACTTATAGCACAAAACATTTCCTTCTTTGAGATGTAAAGTAATGCAGGTCACTCCTTCTAAACAAGTTGACAGAATATGTAGTGATGAGGTACCATGCAGTACCCAAGTCACCTGATGAAAATACAAAACTATCTAATAGTCGTTCCTATGCACAAGTGGCTTCATCAAGGATTGCACATCCACCTATAAAGAGTAAAAACTGCAATGATCTGAACCTAACTTTACAATCTTTCTTTGGTAGGTTGAAAAACTCATGTTACAGCAATCCCAACAAATAGGTACTCTTCTAAACCTATTAACCACTGTTGTGTCCAAGTTAAAATGAACCAGATCCTGCGATTTGCTCTCTGGAATGCCAATGGCTTGATTAACCATAATCAAGAATGGCTAGTTTTTATTTCTCAAAACAAAATTAACAGAATGCTTATTTCTGAAACTCACTTCACTGATCTCAAAATCCCAAATTTCTCTTTGTACCACACAAACCACCAGACAATACTGCCCACGGAGGTAGTGCTATATTAATTAAAAACTCCATAGCTCAATGACAATGACCGTGGTGTCCCTACAGTCAAAGAAGAAATTAGAAGATTCAGCACGAAATACCTCGAAAAGCTGGAAAAACATCCCAACTTCTTGGCAGTTAATCTATTGGACAATAGCAATGCTACTTATAGACTAAGGAGGATCCATGTCTTAGATGTTCACTTACGTTTTGTTTAAGTGTCATATATTTTGTGTGCGTGTTTTTCTTTGATCACTTGCATTGTATAACGCAACCTTTACGTTAAATTCATTTTAAAATGAATTTTAACTCATGTTTTGTACCTTTCCTCAAATTTGCTTTATGTTCTAATTTGTGAACAGATTGTAAATCTAAATAAAGTTAAAAAAAAGATCATGGATATGTCTAAAGAGAATGTTTTCAGTTTATCTAAACAGCTGTTCTTATATTTAAAATTTGCATCTTACAAATTGCTGACACCCCCTAGCCAGAGCTAAGACATATCCATGTCAAAATGAAAAAAATTAAGTTGCTCCTTCCCTCGGTATTATATTTTCTATGGAATACATTACCAGAGAGGAACGGATTTTACTATCTGCACATTACTTACCAAATTCAATTTTTCAAAAATGTTCACTATACTGTACCTACACCTCGCCATACATTTTTCCATTTTTTTTCAAGTCAAATGTACGAGCACCCACCTAAGCTGTTAGCAGCTTCAAGGTATTTTGAGTGTTTTAATTAGATAATACAAGGATGATACCAAGTTTAATTCTGATATGTATAAAAAAAGGAAAAAAATATTTTTGTATCTCCCATTAGTCCGTCCAGGTCCCGCTAGTGTTGGTCCCTAAAAGGCTCTGCCTTTTTATATTTTACACTGACCAAAATGAAAAAGTAAAAAAAATATTCTAACATTTCACTTAGGTATATTGGAATATCTAATCAAATATCTCAACAATAGTTTGTGTTATTCATCAACTGCTAATTGTTGGAGACACAATTAATCGAAAGACTAGCAAGTGGGCCATGTATGGATTAGATTAGATATTAGATTATTGAAATGGCAACCATACTACAAGGTAGGTATTTTAAGCCTAGTATCAATGAGGTTTGAGTGTAGGATGATTGTGGCGCGATCTTGTAGTCTTGTTACTGACTAAGACTGGCATGTTCCTTAGACAGGACTGTTAATTAATAGCCCAACAGCCGATGGCGATTGATGGATCTACAGTTTAACTTAGCTCCACTCGAGGGGATGTGATGCGACCGTTTGCTTGTTGTTCAGGTTGGATCTCATTTGACAAAGAGCGTGAGGGCTGAAGCGAGGGTGCGCTCTTGAGTGGACTGTGCTGTTCGAGTTAGTAAGTTTGACTTTTTTGCATTTATGAAACTCCATTTTGGTAGATTTAAACCAAACTCGGAAGGATCTGAAAATTGAAAGGGTCACACGCCAAAGAAACGTGGTCGTGGCAAAGAATTAATAATTGTTGTGCAAACCGATTCTTCATCACAGCCGCGCTTCTGTGGCATATGGGCTCTGTAAGCTAACATTCAAAGTGCATTTTCTCGATTATCCTTGGACAGATTTCGTTTAACAAGGTATCGATAGATTTGAAAAAAAATTACAATATTTTCTATATCTAGTAAAAATTGTATTAAGTTAATTGTTTTGTTGTTATTTATATTAAAAGATTTTTAACCACCGCCATTTTGGAAAAATAAGCAGCAAACTAAATAATACTTATAGAATATTTTTATCTTTAGTCAACAAAGAAGTGTGCAAAGTTTGGTGTCTGTAGCATAAATAGTTTTTAAGATATAATGGTTTCTGTAAAAACCACAAAATGGCTGTTAGCCATTTTGGATTTTGGAACGAAGGATTTTTAGATATATGTTTGTATATTTTGATGAGTACTATCACCCCTTAAAGTTTGTTTCCAACTTTAATGAACACCATGTATATAAATTGACACGAACAATCCAGGATTACTTAATAAAATTTCAGGATGGAAGGAAGAGGTAAAGGTATGTAATATTATTGTAAATATTTTACTCACTCTTCACAAAATTAGTGTTATGTTGCTGCTTATGATAGCTAACTTGTTTAACAACAAGACTGATTTTAATAACTAATTTACATAAAAATATTAAACAAACAATAACTTTCTAAAAGTAATTTAAAAAGATTTTTATTTATAAATAAATTACAATACTGACTTATTAATTAAGGTAAAATTGTATTTTTCAATTACAGTATATAGATTTTATTTTATGATGTATTCTTCCAGCAAAATAGTCAGTAAAAACTAGTCAGTTAAAAAAAGTAGTCAGTTAAAATAGTCAGTCCTTATTAAAAATTTAAAAATTTTATTGTTAGCTATCTAAAATTCAGTCTTGCATCACCAATGTAATAATATTTTTTCCTGTGAAATTATTTGTAAGCAGATCAATTAATTGTCTATTAATTGTCAACAATTTTTCTATTATTAGTCATATTCGGTAAAAGCCTGATGAATAGTCTGTAGGCTTACTGCCTGAATAGTTTATAATTAAATTACTTAGTTTTTTTTATATTTTAACTTAGTCTCTCCCTCTTCTAGAGCAGTTACCTATCTCAAGATACTCTTTATTTGTTGTGGTGTTATCTTTTTAGCTGATTATTTTCGTTTATTTTCTTATTCAGACAATAATTTATATTTCCTACTTTTATTGATTCTTTTTTTAGATTGATGTGTCACTTTTCTTGTGTTGTTCTTAGATGTAGTTTTATTCTTTCTTTTTGCTTTCGTTGTTATTTTTCCTCTTCCTTTGTACCTTTTAGTAGTTATGATTGTTTTTTCTTTTAGAAAATCATTTGGAATTTTGGTTGTTATATTTATTGTTTCAAAAGGTAGCCATGTTGTATTTTTTGAGCTTAACCGCATATTAGATTTTGTATTTGGTACTTTTTTTCTATCCTTTTTTAAAATTGACATTTTCTTATCATCGTCTTCCTCTGAAACAATATCACCGTGATACTGGTGCTTACCATTAATGATTAAAGTATCTGGTTTAATGTTATAAATATATATAGCTTGATACATATGCATAATATTGATACCTATATTGGGGTTCACATATATAGTGGTAATATTAAGTGAAGTCTTAATTTCATTCAAAACACTTTTATTTGCCCCAAAATATATTATGTCTTTGTAGTCAAATCCAGATTCTTCCTTAATCCTGAAACAATTCATCCTTTATAAACCAAAATACCAATAGAAATAGTAATTTATTACATAGAAATATTCATAGGTCTATTGTATTGGAATTTATAAAAGGAAAATGATGGGGGATAATGTTTAAATAGATATAATAGGGTACTGTAACCTATCTATCCCTTCCTGGTGGGGAATAGTCCAATTTGAAAACCGTTCAATGCTCAATGTTAAATGTTCAAATGAGACAAGAAACTGTTGAGTATCTGAGGAACAATTGATGGTTGATCTGGGGATGATAGAAAAGAGAAGATAACCTAATGTTTTCATAGAGTATATAGGATGAAATGAGAGAACTTACGTCATAACATGTTCAATGGCAGATCCTAAGTCTAACTCCATGAAATTGAAGAGGTGGTCAATATCAAAGAGATGTAACAAATGTCTCATAACAATAATTTCTCCAGTGGTTTCGGCAACAGCTACTTTAACACCTTTTTTTACCAAATGAACAATTGTGTTTATACTGTCCTTATGCATTTTCAGAAGAGTTCCATTGTGATCTGTAAGCTCTCTGAATCTGTAACACGTTTAAATTCATACAAAATTCTGTAACTCAATTACTGTATATGTTTCATTGTAATAAAGTACTCAAGAGTTTATTTCATTTATTGAATTTGTAATTTTTATCCTGAAATGTGTCTATAGTTAAAAAAACATTTTGGCTACTATGGCTATATATCTGTATAAAAAGGTAATATTCAGTTTTTTTTAAATCACACTGGATATAAGAGGGATATTTCCATACATGCACACATACATACTTATAGTGGTTTCTCATTCTTAATAATTTAACATTTACTTACTCGATAAATAGGTCTTCACTCCAGATTTGATTTTTGATCTTCGGTTGTGATGTGCTTTCATACCTATGTTTTACAATTTAGTCTGTAACAACTTCTTCAGGTTATACATACAGGAATAAAGACTTATAATAACATAATTTTATATAAAATAAACTCTCTACTTTGCTAAGATAAAGTTGTCTACAATAATATATGTATACAAGATAGTAAAATACGGTACTGTATTAATATTAAATTATTAGTATCATGATTAGGATTTCTTTTTTTACTTTAGAAAGTACGGCCAGAACAAAATCCAGTAAACTAAAACTTTGGTATGATTCTAAAACTTGTAAAAGTACTATGTAAATATGAAACTATTAATTTTGTTACATTAACTAAAATCTGATAATTTTGGTTGATACTTTTCTTTACTATTCACTACTTGTTATTATTGTCTCCAGAATAGAATAATTTAAAAAAAATGAATATGCATATAACGGGTGTTTCAAAAAGGACGCACATGGAAGTTTGAGAATATAAATTTATTACATTAAGTTATTAAAGTAATTATAAGTTATGCTGTATGAAATTATTACCTTTATTATATTCAAATTACCTTAAAAACTTCACAATAAATGTTCAAAATGGCTTCCTCCACTAGTAATGCAGGTTCGAACACGTTTCATAACATTTGCAGCCACTTTTCGTAGTGTTTGCTCAGAAATGATTTTAATCTCAATATTAGCCTTCAATTCGTCAAGTGTATGAGGATTGTTATTAAAAATCTTACTTTTTAAATTCCCCCAAAGAAAAAAGTCAGTTGGAGTAAGATCTGGGGATCTTGGCGGCCACAATCCTTTTGATATCACACGATGGTCAAAAAATTCTCGTAAAATATTCATTGTTTCAGCAGAAGTATGGCCTGTTGCATTATCCAATTTTGCAGTTTAAATTTTTTAGTAGCCCTGAAAGTGGAAGATAGTGACAATCCAGCCTGTACAGATAACTTTCTAAGTGATTTTTTGGGTGAGGTAGTCAAACGTTGTTTCACATTGTCCAGAACTTGTTCTGTTAACACTGACGGTCGACCTGTGCTTTTCCGATCCTGTACACTTCCAGTCTCACGAAATTTATCGATCAGACGCGTTATTGTGGCGTTATTAGGTACTGCAGAATTGGGAAATTTCAACCTGAATTCGTCTTTCACTCGTTAATAAGATTTATATGCGAAATAACTTTCAATAATAAACAC
The DNA here is from genome assembly GCA_023375725.1 of Nephotettix cincticeps. Taxonomy (NCBI): domain Eukaryota; kingdom Metazoa; phylum Arthropoda; class Insecta; order Hemiptera; family Cicadellidae; genus Nephotettix; species Nephotettix cincticeps. The sequence continues at coordinate 28,014,129 of CM041785.1, forward strand.
ACGTTCAGCCTTTGAAAAAACCATAGTTGAACATACACAGACACTACAGATTACAAATGAATACTAACAAGCACTAGTAAATGTAAAATGGTGCATGCCGGTTCAACAATGAGTACGGTAGTGCCAACTGTTATTTGGGGGAACAAAATATTCCCTATACAGAAAATATATTCCCTCAAACTTCGATGTGCATCCTTTTTGAAACACCCGGTAGTATAGTAAGTATAGTACAGCCTACCCTGTTGGTCTGATTTAGATGAGATTTGGTATATATGTATATACAGGTATGGGCAATATGGGGGGTACCTGTAACCCCTGTATTCCCCGTACCTCCAGGTGTTTTTTTTATTTCTAAGTTCACCCCCAAAAACCCTTAAAAAAAGAAAATCCAAATTTCCCATAAATGCCTCAAAGGATTTTGATTAAAATTTGATAGCATAGTGCATAGAGTAATAAATAATATGACACCAACTGCATGTCTGTAAAAATTACAGTTCAAAAGTTATGGGCTTTTAATTTAAAAAAAAAATATTTTTTTTAAATTTTACGCAAAAAAATAACGTTAAAGTATAATTTGACTGTCACCATTAAAACCAGCATAAAAAATTAAACAAATTAGTATTTTGAATTATTTGTCTATGACTAAAGGTTCCAGAGAAAAGTTATATTTACTGTCCATGATATACGCAGTATGTTGTCTTAGAGCGCCCAATGTTATTCTTATGGAGATAATTATAAAATCAATTTCTTCCTTATTTTCCAACTGGTTGCCATGAAATTTGGTATGAAGCTAAACCAACAAAAGCCACTCAAAAAAGCTTGGTATTACCGGTGGGGTGTAGGTGGGGGGGTTCCCCCATAAAATTTCAACAAATGAATTGAACCTTCTTTCTATATTTTTATTTTCAGAAATTTTATGATCATTTTTTATACAATAAATTATTAAATGATATTTAGATAAAACTTTCAAGAATATGATAGTTTTATTACAGATTGTTGTTTTTAAATTTGCATAAGGGAGAAAGTATGCGTCAGTCCGCTGATACCGTTTCTTTATTATCCATGTAAACCAGTGGAAATTAAATATAAAGCACTATCCAAGTAATTTAAAAATTCAGTAGTCTTATCAAAATAATGGTACGTAATGAAAAGCATTTTACCCTCTAACAAGAAAAGGCTTGACAACATCAGTGTTAACATCAAATGGCCACAAGATTCTATCTGTTGAAAAACAAAAACATTTGAAATTACTTTTTATTTTGGATTTACAATAATTTTTTTGCAAAATGTTTGATGAATCCATGTTATGAAGCTAATGAACAGATGACACAATTATAAGTTAAATAAGACTATACTGTTTAACCAAACTTAATAAAGAGTAAGTAGGGGCGTATAACAATCCTGAAGTGTCTTTTGAATTCACACCTCACTGTGGCTTTATTTTTTGAAGCCAATGGGTTTATAGGGAAGAGATTTTGTCCAGTGTTAATGAATTGTTTATATTTATAAAATAATTAGAGTCAGTACCTATTCAAAGTTTTAAATTAATTTGAATGTCAAAATATATCTATTTATTTAATATTAGAGAAAGCAATAAAAGAACTTAATGTTTAATCTATGTGCAAAAGGAGTTTTTGTACTAACTTTATTTCATATTCATATTCATATTTGTGAAACACCGAACCAACTCCAAAGTGGGTATTTTTAGGTGAATCCTGTATGTTGTTTTAAGTAGTTCTTTGCGAAAATAAGGGACATTGTTTCAATTCAAATCTCTCCATCTCTCGTCCTACAACAATTTTCAACCAATCCTTTACAGTCACAGCTTACTGTCTCTGGAATTCCCTGCCATATGAAATAAACCATAGATAATCCTTCCCGGCTGATGGTGGCGCTGAAGGAATATTTCCTAGTCTGGATGGCCGTGCTGTGGCGGGAGGGCGAGTGAGTAGAGTAATTTTTTGTTTTTTTTTGTGAATCAAGTTTGTTTTGTCTTATTTTTACAAATTAGGTTTAGTTTAATTTTCTTATTTTTATTAATTTTAAGAGGTTAAATGTAAGAAAGGACCATGTGGTCCTAATGTTGGCCTCAATAAAGAAGTATTTTCATTCATTCATCCTATAGAGGAAGCTACTGGGCTTTTAAAAAAGCAACCAGTAATCATGCAATACACAAACATATAAAAGATGTGTTTACTTCCTTTTGGAAAATAGCTCAGATTATGGATCATTTCCTAAAGGAAATGTTTTTAGTTCCTCCAAACAGCTATCCTTATAATCAACCATATTACGTCACTTCTGTATCAGATTTTGGTCTGATGGATTGCAAATACTCCCCCCTCCAGATCTAAGACATATACATGTCAATAATAGCCTTTTTTTATTGGGCTACAAATTATTGAACCTTTCACATGATACATTTTCTCCATAAGACGAAAAAACTGAATGGCATACATTCTTATAGCGCCGTCGCTGTGTCTATGTGAAAGGTCTAATGCGATACTTCGCGCCACTACTGAACTGTTCGCCTTATGGTTTTATCACCTTATGGTTGAAACCATGCTGTGTGAAAGTGGCGTTACAAATGAATCATATGGTTTTTGTCAGTAACAAAATGCACATAAGCCATTAAATCTGTTGCACTAGTAGCACTCAGCCTCCACTCATATTCACATTAAATATTCACACTGGATATGTGTCCTACCTAAGAGTATGGATATTAAATACACACAAAAAACAAACCTGGTTCAATAATCACCATTTTTGGTAGAAAGTCTTGAATATTGTTGCATTTAGTTCTTTGAGGTGCTTCAGTTGTTAAAATGCCTTCTTTTTCCATAAATTTTTGTATGTCCCCAGCATTGTAAGTTACAAAGAATGAGTGAGCCACATGGGATAAGCAATTGGTGATCACCAGATATAAAGCAGGACTTTTTTTACCCATTTTTGTAATTAAGGTGTCCCTGAAGTCTGCCTGTTATAATTGTTCACATCAGACTGTATAAAAATGATTGTAATAGATCTTTACAATCAACACTCATTTACAATAATAATACAGTCATAAAAAATACATTTACTGGTCTATGAATAGCCAACATTGACGTCAGTGTTATTATTAAAATTTTGTTTTTATTCAGATTACAAGATGAGATATGATAGCAAGAGTTCTTGAACATTGTTTTTAAACATTAATGTTCTCACAGTGTCAATATTGCTTTGATATGAACACTATTTAAAGATGGTAGAATGTTGGGAGAACAGTGGGTTCGTCAGGTGGCATCTCTGACATGTTTAGTTTTTATCAGCCTCAATTTCAAACACTGTCAATGTAACATAACTGAACATTTTCAAGTCTCTACGTTGAAACCTGATGAGCTGAGGAGGCCAAAGTTGATAGTTTTCAATCTAGGTTCGTAGATGAAAAACATTTCTCTTCTGTATGCAAATTCTTCTTCTAACATTGGGTTTCTTAATGAATCTGTTTTTAATAATAAGTTTTATTTCATTGTTCCATTTTAGGTGATATAATTTTTGTATGCTTTGTCAAATTTCGTACTGTTTATTTTACCCTAATTTATTTTTAGAGTAATAAACAAAAGATTTACTCATGGTTTTTTATTTACCATAGTCATTTTAATACATTTTTATTTTGTGTATATTTGTGTTTGAAATGTTCCAGACATGGTAATTTGGCCTTTCAGAGTAGAGGCTGACGTGGTAACTCCTGTCAAGAAGCATAAGAAAACGTACGTTATAAAGTCTTAAAGTTGTTTTACTATTCATATCCTTCTAAAAAGTTAATAGGAAAATCTACTTTATATACATACACACTATCCTAAACTTTATGTTTCCTAATTCAAGAATATTTGTAACGATGGTCTGAACCCACAAAGTCCAGCTTGAAGTAATATGTGACACAAATTCAGACGACAGCCTGAGTAGTCCCAAATTATGAAAGTACTGTACATAAACAAATTAAATTAAATTTTAAGGCTGAATAAGTAACATCTCAGGCTAGCTCTAATATTATTAATTAGAATAATTTCAACTAAGGTTTGCTAAATTTGGTAAAATATTCCAACTAAGGTTATATTGTGTATGTATGATACATTGTGTGATGTATACATATGAAGAAAAGGGAATGACTGACATACTAGCCTTCCTGATGGTTTATCAAAAATAAACTGAGTATATAGCTCTATATGCATGAGCTTTTATGTCTGTATGAATGTATGTATGTATGTCCTTTATGCATTGTCATACTACTCATCTGATGAAATTTTAGGATGTTGCTCTTTATGTGTACGGGAAGGTTAAATTTTTTTTTGAAAACCCCAAAAGTTTAAATTTTATGGTGTTTTAAATTTCTAATGTTAACCTTATGAGGAATAAGTTTGTTTACAATTTCTCTACAATCAAAACATTTGATTTCTTAAGCTACAGCGGTTGGTTTACTTTTCATTAGCAGTATGCTTTACTATCCAGTGACATCTTAAACATTCATTAATGTAAAACTATGAACTAAATATCTGCTGTACAAAATAAACAGCTTTATTCGCCATGTTAATTGTTTATGGTTTTTGGGGATTATGTATTTATATTTATTTTCTGTCTGATTAAAAGTCAGGTGTTTATATGCTAGTCAAATCAAAAATAATTACAATGTTTATACATATTATGATTATTATGATAATAAGCTGTTGTATATATCTAAATATATACAACAAAGTCGTGTTTATCATTGATTTTTTTATTCGTTTCTGCTCCGAGTAGGCTAGATGCATATTCAGTTTTGTATGTAACCATAGGGCTAAGCCACACTCTGATTGTTTAAAAAAAATGAATAGATTACTGTTTGGTTTGTTTGTCACAGTGTAATTATAAGTTGTTTTTTGTTTTGTGCGAATTGAATTAATGAATGTTAGATTACGTGAGTAATATTAAAATGAAAATACTGTGATTCAGAAAATTTAATCTATAAAAGCCATATTACAGTTAGGTTTAGTTTAATATTTCACAACAAAGCCATAATCCTATTCAACTTCAGAACATGGCCAATGTTAAAGTGAACATTTATTTACTGTTAGGGGTTACGAAGTTCACTGGGTCAGCTAGTAATATATACAATTATAAAAAAACAAACATTTAATGCATACTGGGATATTAGAAAATAACATTCAGCAAAGGTTGTAGATTTAGCTCAAAGACTATATTACAAAAGGCATAAAAACATAGCATAGTAGTCTTGGTGCATAATACACTGTTTAAGTTTCTTATTTAGCACTTACAACTATATATTTTATGGTATAAAGTTACATACCTCGCCGTACATTTTTGGTTATATTAGTCAATCAATGACATATTTTCTTATAAAATATCAAAAATCAAACTAAAATGTCAATGTTTTTCCAGTGGGCGAATAACTGATTTCCTGAAGAAGCCTCTGGGTGTGTACGCAGATGCCGTGGATGCCTTGAATACTTTGTACCTTAAGAAGTACAGATTGGCTGTCATTTCAAATAGTCCAGATGTAGAAACAAATACTAAATTACTTCTCTTCTTCAATTTGTACCACTACTTTCCAATTCAGGAAATATTCGGAGGACCAAAAAAGGATCATTTGGAATTGTAAGTTGACCACTAATTTCTACTTAAAAAATAACTTGAAACACTTGAAAATATTGTTTAAAATAATTCTTGCATTGGTGACGGATGAAATACAAAGATACATTTGAGATTAGAGATATATTTAGGCATTTTTAATCAGGAGGTGGAATAGTTGACCTCTCCTCTTGCACTAGAAATCCTATATCTGCCCTTGACCAAAGGTAAATTTTGAATTGAGGGATGGATACATATTAATGTAACATAAATAATATGAAATTCTAAATCCAATTTTATTATTTCAGGATTCATCACACAACACAAATCCCCTACAATGAAATTTTCTTTTTCGACCAAAAAAATAATGAACTAGATGTGCTTCGAAAGATGGGAGTCTTTGTCATTGAAGTGACTGATGGATTGGGAATCAATGACTTTAAAAAAGCTTTAGAAAACTATAATAAAATTTCCTTATCATAAAATTCAAAATCCACTTCTTCATAGCTTATTTAATGAAAAAATTAATTTTAATTTAAGCCTGAATTATAATGACATATTTTGCAACTTTTATAAGTTACATTCAAAATTTCATGTTTATGTATGTCATTTTTTATTAAAACCTATTTTAGTCATGAAGTGTGTAAAATGCAATTACTAGTCCTAAGTTATTTCATTGCATGATGTATCACAATACAGAGTAATTTTCATTGAACAAATCTAACAAAACTTATACAATTAAACTTGTAATAATTACAAGTAGATGTAGATTCAATATACAGTCAATAATTGAGAGTATGAGTTTTCCATCTCATGTTTGAAACATGGATAACCGAGCTAGTAAAGGTATGAAAGGCAGTATTGCCAGCTTTGTTGTAAATGTCAGCCACTAATTGCCGAGCTAATGTAAGTTAAAGAAACAGTGGAGTATACATGTTTACTCATCATTTCTTCTATAACTATTGAAACCTATATTGCAGATGTAAACACACCTTAAAATATTATTTTATATTTGATTTGACTTTTGGAATTCTCTTCTTTATAATGTTACAGTATAAAGGTCAGGATAAAGGTAAGGGGTTTCTTCAAAAAGGTTAAAGAAGAAATGTTTGTTTATCAACAATGCTATTGCTATATATACTACAATATATGAAATAATTTTTTAATAAATTGGGAATATAAGAATAATATAGTCTTGTGCTCTGAGTTTTATTAATATTAAGTAGTAAAATGAACGGTATCAGTGGACTGACACATACTTTCTCCCTTAAGTAAATTTAAAAAAACGACAATCTGCAATAGAACTATCATATTCTTTAAAGTTTATCTAAGTATAATTTAAAAATTTATTGTTTAAAAAATACTCATCCAATTTCTGAAAATAACAACAAGAGAAACAAGGTTAAATTAATCGTTAGAATTTTATGGCAGGAACCCCCCCCCCCTATGGTAATACCAAGCTATTATGATTGGGCTTTGTTGGGTAATTTCACCTTACACTTTATACCAAGTTTCATGGAAAACAGGTTGAAAAATAAGGAAGAAATTGATTTTTTAATATTCTCCATAAAAATAACTTAGACACCCTTAGACAACATACTGCGTTTATCATGGAGACTAAAATTAACTTTTCTCTGGAACCGTTAGTAGTAGACAAATAATCCAAGATACTAATTTGTTTAGTTTTTTAAAGCTAGTTTCAATGCTGATAGTCAAATTATTCTTTTCCTTATTTGTTTTCACTGAAAATTTAAAAAATTGAATTTTGACATTTAAAAGCCCATATAGCTTTTGAACCATCATTTTTACAGACATGAAGGTGGTGTCATATTATTTAGTACTCTGTGCACTATAAACTATAAAATTTTAATCAAAATTCTTAGAGCCATTTTAGAGAAATTTGGATTTTTCACATTTTTAGGGTTTTTAGGGGTGAACTACCCTTAAAAATAAAAAATTAAAAAAAACGCCTAGAGATACGGTGAATATATACATACATGCCAAATTTCATCTAAATCCGACCAACGGGGTTGGCTGTGGCTCTGTACACATCCAGACACAAACACAGACAGGCAGACACAAGGACGGACAGACATTACATTGAAACCCACTTTTTTGGATTCAGGGGACCCAAAATCAGATATATCCACTCTCAACTCAAATTCGAAAACAATACTTTCTCCATATACTATGTATAAGGGGAGAAAGTAAAAAAAACACCCAAGTTTCTTTAAGGCAAACTTAAAATAAATCATAATAACTTGTAGGAAAAATTCTGCTGTAATATATCGGAACCTTAAACCAATTGACATCCCCATTTATAATTGGCTTATTATTTATTTATATAACAAAATTTAATTAAATGTAGCAAAATTAAATAGCTATAAAATCAGAATTTGTACTGTTTCTCACCAAAAAATTAAAAATGGCTATGGCGTTAAAACTAAATAAAAGAACCCATGGTTGTAAATGAAACAAATTAACCAATGAAACCTATTTATTCATGGTTATAAATGAAATAACACATTCATATGAAATCTATTAACAAAATGATCAAAAATCCTTTGAAATATTTTTTGTAAAAACAATTACCTATAAAACTGTTAGAAAAATTTATGTTTCTTATTGATAAAGAAATAAGTATGTTGTTAACTGTTAACTTGTTAACTGTTGTTAAACAATTTCAACTTTATCAATAGTGTCTGGTTACAATGATTGCAGCAAACTGTATAGCCGTTGTGATTATAACATTTTTATTAGTTGTTCCTAACAATGCATTCGAGTCAGCTCCTATTTTTTCTCCTGAAGAACCAATAAGACCACTTGTTATTGTGTTTGATCCAGGTATCTGGGATTTTTTTAACATGTCACCTTAGTCAGTAATAAGACTACAAGATTGCGCCACAATCATCCTACACTCATTTCTCATTCATATTTGGCTTGAAAATATGGGTAGGTTGCCATTTCAGTCAAAAGTATAAAGTATACATGGTCTAACAGGTTGCAGTGATATTCTATAACAACTATCTCACACAAGTAATACTTTCAAAGTCCTAATCGGCTCTCCCTCTAGTTGTCACTAGTTCAGAAAAAATTAGGAACATTCAAAAAACCTGTTAAATTTCTGGTAAGTCCTTTGCTTAACCAGTGTGATGAACCTCCCTATCACCTTGGTTCTTCCTTTACTCTCCTGGAGGCTTGATTGACTGCCGAATGAAGCTGAACACTTAGTTTGACAATAATTCTTGTACCTTACATCTGGGAAGGGTACCATGGAGGAAGGATGCTTACTTGGCATGCTCTTGAGTTTGCTGGTCAGAGAGGGTATGTACTCTCAAATGAAAGTATACATGTCAATGAAATGAAAACTCCTTGAGGTAAATTCCTTTGTATGGGGGATTTGAGAGTTGTTGTGTTAGAGTAGGCCTATGAATCCTCTTAAGGTGTTGCGTGCCCCAAGACAGGACTTGTACTGATTTGAAGGTTTTTCACTTTATATATGAGGTAGGTTACTGCCCATGTTCTTGCTTTCATATCCTTATGAATTCTTTCCTTCAATACTTCACAGGAAGATGTGCTTAGCCAGCTTGTTTTAAATAAATAAATTCTTTTTTTCTCACTAGATAATATATGTGTAAAATACTCTTTACAATAACATTTAATATATTTTGCAATGACTAGAAAATAATTTACACCGTTTAACAAAATAAAAATGTATTTTCTTCCCTGTGGGAAATAGGTTAGATTAAGGATATGTCTAAAGGATATGTCTAGGATATGTCTGATCAAGGATATGACAGCTGTTCATCTAAACAGCTGTTCTTATTATTTTATATTAAAAATTCAATACAAAAGCTCTGGTAGTTTCTATGGAAACCTGTTACATGTTTTCCATCTTAGAAATTGCTAACACCCCCAAAGCTAAGACATATCCATGTCAAAAAATAAATAAATTCCAATGAAAAATGTAGGGGTTCCTTTAGGAAAACCTGAGATGGAACCTCCCTCACAGAAAATTTAACCGAGAGTCACATGTCACAAAATCCTTCCTGATTTTTTAAATAACTTAATATAACAAAAATTACAGTTTAGAACTCACGTAATGATTAAAATGTAAAGAGACTAACATTACCCATTCCACAGATCTACCACTAGATACATTACGATTATTAATTATTGCCAATAGATTTATTATAAGATTTCAAACAATAATATCAAAGAATTCCTCAACACATTCATAGTTCAATAGTTCATAGCTTTGCCTCCTAACCCTCTGGAATTAACATCTAATATCTACTCACTTAAAAAATCTATGCTTGATATTAAAACTTAGAACGAAAACAAATTCTATAACTTTTACCATTTATATTTGTAATCATTTATATTTTTACAGATTTTTAGTTTTGTGAAAGTTTAACTGTTTTATGATTTATAAATAAAACATTTTAATAATAATATTAAATTTTTTGAGGGAGTTTAAATGCATACCGCAAGCCGGCAGCTAGCGGGAGTATGGGACTCACACCCACTTAAAACTCCCCCTCATCTCCTAGGGCAATCACAAAAGCTGCCAGCTTGGAGACTGTGCGATACGCAGAAGCGACTCACAATGTTCCGGTTTGTTGATTGTGTAAAAGCTTGTTACGGTAACACTTCTTGTTGAGGGCGTGAGACATGAGTAGCCGACGTTTTGCTGGAAAGTTGTCCGCCGACAATAGTCATAAGCATGGTGAGAGAATCGACTCCCTTGGCTGCTTTGTCGGCGATGTGTCTGATCTGTTTGTTGAAACTCAGCTTTCAGTCAATCACCGCTCCCAAGTACTTGCAACATGTTTCGTCTTGATGTCGAGGTCTCCAACACACATCGGCATGATGGTCTCGATGTGTTTCTTCGTTAGATCACGATCTCTGTTCTTATGAACGCAAGCAACAAGCTACGAGGGTTGTCCGTAAAGTAAGGTTCCCACTGATTTTACTCAGTGAAAAACATGTTTATTTGCATAAACTCGTACATATTCGGAAAGTTCAGACTTTTCCCTATTTTTCTATGTAGTTGCCACCGAGGTCAATATATTTTTGCATGCGGTGTACCAGCTTTCGAATGCCCGAGTCAAAGAAGTCTGCCTCCAAGTCGCGCAGGTAGCTTAGATAGAGAGAACCGCTTTTTCCAGCTCTTCTCAGCCGCCGAAATGCGTTCCACCCACAAAATGTGTTATATTCATATCAGGGAAGAGGTGGTAGTTGCTGGGGGCTATGTCCGGGCTGTAGGGTGGGTGTTTGACGATACCCCATCCAAAGTTAGCGATGAGTTCGTTGGTAACGTTAGCAGTGTGTGGTCGAGCGTTATCCTGATCCAAACGCACCCCCTTGGGCAGCATACACCTCCTCTTATTTTGAATGGCACGGCGAAGATTTTGCAGTGTCTCGCAGTATCGGGCAGCGTTGATTGTTTCACAGTTGGGCAAGAATTCGCACAACATACGACTTTCCTTGCCGGCACTTTGCGTTTGCTTGAATTTTCGCGGAACGCTCCTCATCATGGACGTCGGTACGCCCGTTCTTGAACTCTCTGCACCATTTGCGCACATGTTGTACACTCATACTCACAAAATGCTTCATACTTTTACACGCTCCATATTTTCGCACAGCTGGAATGAATTTCCCCGGGCGGAAGCTTTTTGGCAGTAAAAAAACGAATCACTGAGCGCAGCTCACACCTGGCGGGCCAAGCAATGAGGAACTCCATCTTGTTCGGTGCCGCAGACACTTCGCTGCGGTGGGGATTTGAAGTGGGGGAACCCAGGTACTCAACAAAACCGCGCGAACCCCCGTCGCAGCACTATTGTCGACTGCAGCGTTATGGGAACCTTACTTTACGGACAACCCTCGTATGATCCTGTATCCAATTGTTTAAACACTGTTACAAGTTGTCTATTCCTTCTTTTCAGATAATACAGTATGGCCATTTCATGTTGCAGAATTGAAGATGCCTCTCTTCAAAAAGAATAAGTAGGACTGTATTCTGTATATTTCAATATTTTTATAAACTACGGTATTTAGAAATATTTTTTATTGTAAAAATTGTAACTAATTTTTTTCCAAATAGTTTCTGAACTCACTAAGAAAAAACTTAATTAAAGATTTAACAATAATTTTCTACAATGAAAAAATCCTTTTTGAAATTAATTAGTGCGAAAATCATACTACCAAGACTGCAAAATAGATCCTATATTAAAAATTATAATAGTTAGTCGGAAAATTCGATTTGTTCTCTAAGTGATTGCATATAGTGATTGCATATAGTGATTTTTATGATAAAACTGTAATTGTTTTTATGTATTATGTATATTATGTATTTTTACTGGATCAATAAAGATTTCATTTCATTTCATTTCATATTTTCAGGAATGTAATTCTTGATGGAACATACAAACAACTAAAGATTTACAGTCAAATACCATCATTGTTTGAGTTTTTACAAAGATCAGGCCACAAACTTGCATTGATATCACAAAATTCAGATAATAATACTGTTAATGAACTCATTGATTTCTTTGATCTTCGGAGGTTTTTGACTCACGTTGAAATTCACCCTGGGAACAAAACTGATCATTTTGAGACGTAAGTAGAACTATATGGCATGTAGTATAACATACAAAATATATAGACTGACGATAATGAACTCTTCCAAGTATCCAAAATTCCAATGTGAAGTCTTTGTTAACCTTTTAAAGAGTACAGTATTTTGCGTCAAAATAGTATTGACGTTTTACGTCTTTTTATTAGTTCCGCAAAAAGGAGTAGCGACGTTTTAAAACATCATTTGACGAAATTAGTTCAAATACGTAAATATATACATATAACCTGATACAGATTGTTTCTCAAGCTATAAATCGATAATTAAAGACATGTAGATACGTGGAACATGTGAATTGGTGTATTAGGTAGGTGGTGGGTAGTCTGCGGAGGGTTTCTTAGGCGGGGTGGTCGCGTCGGTAAGTTTCAGCAGAAACAGTGGCGGCGCAGCATGAAGTTTTATTAGACCTATTATTTATTAGCACTGAAGGTTCAGCGGGTGATTAAAATGAAAGCGTTCTACACTCCCCTATTATTGACTCTTGTGAGTAGTTGAGAGTTATTCGTTTGCTAAACATCACTCGGAGCTTTCTTTAGTTACTTTTATTAAAGATTTAAAATTGAAAAAAGTTCTAAAATGTTCATTTTAGGGAATTTTGAACCTAAAACACGTTTATAACTATATTTACTCCATGTTGCTATGTAATTTAGTGAAAATCAGAAAAAAACTTTTTACTCTTTTGAGGTGTGTTTTGAGTTTTCACCCTTACTCCTTAACAGCTCTCCAATAATGATGTTTTAAAACATCGTTACTCCTTAAAGGGTTAAAAGGTATGCGCCACAATCATCTTGATTTATCTGTTTTCAGGTTAATACTGTTTGGAACTTAGCCTACCCTTGCATGACTCACCCTTATGTCCAGTCAATACCAATGGATTGATTAGAATGAGACACAAATTTACTATACTTAAAACAATGTCAAACTAAAAAAATATAATCTGGAAATACTAAAATTTATTTACCTTAACCTGTAATTTAATGTATCTAACCTTTCATCCACAAATACCTACCTTGTGGTATGGTCACCATTTCAATAATCTAATCTAATCTACCTATGTGAGGTTTTTTGATACATCAATTGATTGTAACTGCAATATGTGTATGTTTTTTCAATAAAAAATGGTTTGATTTGATTTGTTAAAACTTTATGTAAAAAATAAATAAATCTTCATTTTCTGTACATAATATATTGATTTACATTATATATGTTTAAAATACTAATAAAGATTAATGTACAATTACAAACCAGAATTACCTCTGAAGTAAGTAGTCCTTCCTATCTGCAGAAAAATAGGGTATCTAAGACATGTCTGTTTATCACCAAATCTGTTTGGGGTTTCCAATACAAATATAAATATACTAGTGTTACCCATCTAAAAAATAAAAATATAGTATTAAATTTTATACAAAAGTGTAATGCAGTTTGTAATAGCAATAACATAATACGAGTATAATACTACTTATATTTAATTAGTTGTAAAAATTTATTATTATTTCATAGCCAATTTTTAATAAGTATTTGATTTATTATTTATAAGTATTTCAACATAATTATTCATGCTTATGTTCAATGAATTAAAAATTGATTTAGATTAGGATTTTAGTTGGGATAAACACATGGAAATGTTTGTTTCCAAATTGAGCTCGGGACTTTATTCTCTCTACAGGATGTTATCTTTTTGTAATAAAAAAACCAAGGGACATACATTTCACTATTATTAATCCACATTCGTCATTTGCTATTTGGTTTTACGGCTCAACCTCAAAGGCTAATATGGATAGAATCCTTAAACAACAAAAAAAGCCATTTGAATAATGATGAAATTAGATTACCAAGAAAGTGTAAAAAACAAATTTAAAGACTTAAATAGTTTAACTGTATATGGGCAATACATTTTTGACACCATCCTAATAGCTAAAAATAATACTTACAACCCCCCATCATCAGTTATCCCATGTTATACCAGAAACAAAAAAATTATTACTCAAAACCATCACAACTTTAAGTTATATGAAAAAACCATCATACGTCGGATTTAAGTACCTTAAACAATTACCAACTCATATAAGAGATGAAAAAATTCAAAATTAAAAACTTTTTAATAGAAAGGTCCTTATATTCCCTGGAGGAGTTTTTCATTACCTCCTCTTGGGTATTGTATTAGGTATATTTTAATAGGTAATACTTAAGAAAGTGTCATGTAGATTTGGTAAGGACAAATTATGTCACTATTCACATGTCGTATAGTTTGATTGATTGATTGATAATAAACCTGGGCTCTTGAGGGTTTATACTTTAACTTGGATCATTCTCCTTTATGATCTTTAAAATAAAACATTGTAAATTAACACCATGTAAAATTTCTCACAATACTTAAACTGAAATTTACAGTACCACTATGAAAAAACTGTGATGAAATTGATATTTTTAAAACTAATTTATTGTAATAAATCTACAATACCATAGCTGTTTCCTATTGATATTATGGGAAAACCATATTTGCGTAACTGTACTATATGTACTTATACAACTGGATCAGCTGTGTTCCAAAAACAGATTTTTGATAAAAAATTGTATCAGTAGAAAGCTACACAAGTTATTATACCTACACGTACCGTATTATTTTACTTTCATTAATATTGCATTTATATTCAGTTTCAAACTGTATATCACATGTCATAAAATATCAATAAGTACCGTAGGTATTGAATATGTTTTCAAAGTAATACTACTATTTACAGAATTCACATAAAAGAGGACCTTTGGTATGGGGAAATGTTATACCTTGTGTCCAAGTTTGAGGATATAGAACCAATAGCAGACCTCGGAGTGGCTTGCATTTTAACCGGAGAAAGAGGAATGACTTTGAAAGACATTAATAAAGGATTGCACATCTTCAGCACAGAATCTCCAGAATATTCATACTCTGAAGATACTCACGAGAGTAGCTATTTGTTTAAAGAGTAATAAATATTATTCCCAGATTATTGATATTTATTCATTCTGTATACAACCAAAGACAATCTATCTAGTGTCTTTGATACAACTAAGTTATTCATATTCTTATGCATGTAGTTGAAATTGTTTGGATTCATCAGCAATCAAAGTTCCATAAATTAATGAATTTCCAATGAATGAAATTTCGTAAATTTCTTATTTACAGTTTAAATATCCTACTATAAATCATTGTGTCAATGGAAACTACATGTTATATACATTATTATATCAAATTAATATATACCCAACAACTTGTATTGTGGTCTCATAATTTTTAATCCTCATAATTTCATAAATATGTTTTGCATTGCTTGATTTTTGTTTGTTCTGCTCATATTTTAAATCTTTCAAAAGTTATTAGTGAAATACAACTTTCTCAATGTATTAGAATCTGTATTCATTCTGAATTAGGTGCCAGGAATTGAGATCATACTTTACTGATTGAAGCTGTTGTAATTTTCAAAAAACAACAATAAGCAGACTAAATTAAAAATTTAATAGCCTACACTAGGTGTACCCATGAACATAATATCAGGGATAATGTAATTGTATTTCAGCATTTGTCTACATATAATAAGGAAACAGGTAGATGTTTTATGCATATGCTAAAAAGATAATTTATGTACGTATGTTACTGTAAACAGTAACTTCAAAGACACGTTTATACATTTGAACTACAGTATTTCATACTTAGTTCATCTCCAATCTTATCTCTTGGAATCTGTGATTTGGTTAAACTTGATTATGTCTTCGAATGCCACCTGGGAGATTTATTATATTAAACCATGAGTTATTGCACCTTGAAGAATTTAACTTGGGTCATAAACCATGTATTTTTCATAACCTGTTTCTTTATTTTAACCTGTGATATAAAATGTTTTTGCAAACAATCTGTGTATATTCAACCCACGTATTCCACTCCAAAGCCAAAACCAAGGGTCCCAGGAGAACTTTATCCCCGAATGATCATCTTCCACATGGGTAACATAAAAAATTCTATCAAATATCAGTTTATTTTCAAAACTTAAACTAAATAAATTTGTATTGTCTATCAAGCTAAGTTACACCCCAAAGTGTAACTATCAAATCCAAAATGATGAAATATGAAATTTACTATTTTTATTTACTTTCAATGAACTATTTTGTAACTCAAATATTGTCCTGATTTCACATTTAATAAACACTATAGCCTACTAACATTGCTTAAGGTCCTAAAAATGAATTATTGAAATGTATATTTAAAATACAGTAAAAAACCTGATGAATATTATACTAACATTCATATGGATCTTCATGAATTTGAAACTCAAATGAAATACAATTAAATAAAAAAATGTTCCTTCACAGATCGAACAATCTGGCCCTTTTGGTTTGAACTTGATGTTACCAGACCTATTAAATTAAAAAATGGGTAAGTCAAGATATTTACTATTTTATTTATTCCAGGTTAGTAAATTAAGTTTAATTTACTTATGACATTATTTTCAGTATCCTCCACGTTATCCAGTTTTTAGACCTTTATAAATAGTAAAATTTATTTACCTTTATTGCCTTTAGATCTAAAATCCTGTTAATTTCCCGATGTACATTTTGCCACAGCGTGTGGCATCTTCATGGGGTATAAAGTTTAGAGTTTGTCAAGAATTTTATGCCAACAAAGCGCAATATGTTAATTTTGTATGGTTGACATCGATGGAACAGACACATTGCTTATAATATTTAAATCGCCAACAATTAAGTACTATACAATTGGTAAGCCTAACAGATAATTAAAATTTAAAAACAATAACAAATTAGTCAACAAGAGATATAACAAAGATGTCCTGTCAACCCTTAAAAGCTAAAATCAATATCAGACATAAAAATCATTTATATGCTGTAAAACGGGTGTTTTAATAACCAGCACTAGAGTTGATGTTTAAATATTTTCAGATCTACATGGTGTGCTTCGGCTGGCAGGCGATAACATTTTTACTCCAATGTAATTAAAAGATTGTTGGGACCTGGTTAGTCTGACTAGAGGCAAATCTAACTTATTCCTATGAGAGCGAGATCTTAATGGTATGGAATCTAAATTTTCTTTTACATAAACTAAACACACACAAATAAACAAATAAAAAACAGTAAGTATTTATTCCTGAATGAACAAAGGTTTGCAATGGGCTCTACAGTTACAGAAAGTAATAATTTATGTATTTAGTGTGTGACATGTTACAATATTTATACCCCATGATACTTCATAGGGTAATAAATATAGCATATAAATATAGTAGTACTCTACTACATGGTGGCAAAATGTGCATTGGGAAATTACAAGACATTAGATACAGGTAAAGGTTAGATACATTAAATTACAGGTTAAGGTAAATAAATTTTAGTATTTCCAGATTATATTTTTTTAGTTTGACATTGTTTTAAGTATAGTAAATTTGTGTCTCATTCTAATCAATCCATTGGTATTGACTGGACATAAGGGTGAGTCATGCAAGGGTAGGCTAAGTTCCAAACAGTATTAACCTGAAAACAGATAAATCAAGTTTTACCTGATGTTTCCACCAGAGAAGACGTTAATAGGCAGAGGTAAATGATGAGGAATGATGAGGCAGTCAATGGATGGTAACCATAATTTATGAATATAAGGAAACATTAAAATATATAAACATGTGGTCCCGAATTCAGTATAAAGCCCTATACCTCGGAATTAGATGTTGAGACTATTTGTGACATATTATCTATCTATGAATACAATACTCAGGTCATACATATTGTTGCAGAGTTGTTCTTGACGATGGATTCCAACCTCTGAAGCCTTACCATCAGGTGCCGGGACTACTAGACTCACTGCATAGCAAGGGTTACAAGCTCGCGTTCATCAACCAGAGTCCTGACAACTCATCGATGGAGAGTCTTCTGCAATGGTTCGATCTCAACAAGTACCTCACCTACAAACTGACAATGAGTGCTCCCAGGAAGGAACTGGTCAGATTGTGAGTTTTTGTACCGTAATTAAAATAGTTTAGTTTTTTTACATCATCCATGTATTTCCCTAAAATTTACAAAATTTATTGACCAATTAAGAGAGTTTTAATTCTTTATTGAAACTTGATCTACAAATTTCCAGCATTTGAACCTTTAGATCGGCCATAGATTAAATATACACAGAAGCAATTTTTTGGAAAATAAATTGTTTTTCAAAGTAGACAAATTTGTCTTACGTAAATTATGTGTTTCAGAATATCTCAGACGTTCAACATTGATTTTGGAGACTTGCTGTACTTAGACGCTGAGTATGATGAAATCCCGGATATTGCTGAACTAGGGACTGTTTGCATTCAGACTGGTGACAAGGGGGTGACAATGGAAGATGTGGAGAAAGGAATGTACATCTTTACCACAGCACCACCGACAGATTGACGTTGGCTGGCCAATCATTGGTGGAAATGGAAAATTATAAATATAATTAGAAAGATCGTACTGTACCGGATAAGTTAAAAGTAAAAATAGTCAAAATACAGGTAATATAGGAACTAATTATGAATAATGATTACAAAGTGGTGGACCCTGAAAAATAAATATTACCTTTATAAGTAAATAATATCATGCTGTTTCATTTAACATTTTTCAAATTCAATTTTTTTAATTACTTTAAGTTCTACAGTGGAGCACTGCTAATCCAAAATCAAAATCAGGAAAAAATAAAAATTTATAAAATCTAGAAAAAAAACGATAAAGTTTATTTCCAAAAAGTACAGTAAGTTTTTTATTCAAAAATGTAATAAACAAAATAAAAGTGTCACAGAACAAAACTATAATGGTTTTTAAAAGTCTGGATCATTTTTTTAGAGAAGATCACCTCTCTTTCAAAACGTAATTCTGTCAGTGTCTCAGAAGGAACAGTGTCGGCTGGTGTCGCGACGGACTGTTGTTCCATGTAGCGTAGCGCTAGATCAAAGGGGGTCGCGGCGTCCGAATGGGAAACTCTGCTCACTGTTGTCGTCTGCCTCTCCTTCACTATCCTTGAGTGTGTTGTTTTGCGGATATCTCAAAGCCATATCTACAACCTTCTAATCGGTATAAATTTAGCTTTGCAGAGCATTGACGTACATAATCAAGTTGGTTGTTTCTCACACCGTAATAATTCATCGTTAACTTTATAACAGTCCTTAATCTGAAATATTCGCTAATCCGAAATGGGCCCAGTCCCAATTATTTAGGATTAGTGGGGCTCCATATGTTACTTTTAGAAGATTCAAATCCAACTATTTTTCACAGTTTACTAGCCCTATATAATATCAATCAGTTTGATAAAAACTCATCAAAAATATTTAATATTTTTTTTAACTGCGCTAGTAAATAATTTATGTTAAATCAATGATTGTTAAATTAATCTTGATAAAAAAAAGAAATATTATTGACACAAATATGTTCAAATAGTTGACTGTTATAATAGAAAAATGTACTTGTACTATCAGTATAAATGACGAGAATATATGCTTTTACTTATCACTACATGTCTGTAGCAGAAATTTAATAATCCTCATCATCTCCTTCCTCCTTTTCTTGATCATCCAAGTCACTTGCAAGAACCTCTTCTGTTTTTAAATGAGTAAATGTTTTTAATTCCTTGTAGTCTATTTGTATAGAGTGTTCTGATTCTGATGAATCATTAGTGGTCTTGTGTCTTTCTGTAGTGCTGAGAGGAGGTTTGAGAGTTGTTCTCACATTGAATAACTGCAAAGATCTTTTAACAGCTTCCATACTTATACCCTTGTCATCTATCGGACAAAAGGTCACATTTAACTCGAAGATAGATAAATTTTCTTTAAGGTCATAATCGAAATAAAGCATGTCTTCAAAATCAACCCCAGATTGAGTGTGTAACCTGAAAAATAAATTAGTGAGTATTGTAATTTTTTTCATTACTCTTCACACCAAAGTACACTTTCTAAACTTAAAATTAGCTAAGAAAATAGATTATTCCCGCTACTGCATGGCAAAATTACACTATTTACCTTTCTGTGCATTTCGGTGCACGGGAGGTAACCGCTATGGGATTTTGCGGTGCAGACCGATCAGCTGAGTTTCTATGTGTATGTACCTCGACATAAGCACAGAAACTTACCACTATGAGTTGGTTTCTTCTTGTTTCATTTTTCTTGATACTAAGTTGAATAAACAAAAATATTCATGTTTTTTACAAGTTTTTCGATATCGTAATGAAAAATAATGTTCAATACTCGTTTCGAAAGTGCCATTGTGGGACTCGATGGCTTTTTCCACTAAATGCACTCTCAGCGAGAGAGTGATGAAGACTACTATTAGAGTAAATATATTTAAAGATTAAAAATCAGCAATAAAAAAAATAATTAGTTTTATATCATTTAAGCAAATAAGGGAGTGATTCACTAAAAGAGTCATATCCCTGCAGTAAAGCGGAGATAGGATATGATGCCTTGCTTACCTGGTTAAATAATAATCACACATTTTTTTCAAACTGTGAATTCCAATATGAAACACGTTTTCAATGAAATAAACCATTCATTATACTATTAAATAGTGAATTGTATCTAATATCTACTTCTGTATAACTTAAGTTCTTCTATCTGTGTTATTCATGCAAATATCCCAAAACCCTCACATTAAAGATGCTCTATACACTTTACCAGGGTATATTAAAAAAATTTCATTTTATTGTTTCTGCAATTATTTTTAAGTGTGTAACTAATTTACCATTGATCTAAAACCATAACAAGAGGTATGTGCAAAGATAATTATTGTTATGATATCTAAGCCGACTCACATTCTAGCACTATCGGAGATGGTTTTAGATGCAGAACATCTCTCGTCATGCCTTGGAACTAGGGAGAAAACAATTCCCTGTTAACACAAGGCTTGTCACACCGTAAATGTCAAAATCTGTAGGATGCAGAAGTGGAAGGCCGATGGATAATTAGTTTTATTCAATATATCAATGTAGGATTAGCCATGATTATTGAGAACTTGATTTCTTCCTATATCAGTTGATTACTTCAGAAAACACTTCCACCTAACGGGGAAGGTGAGGTGACGTCGGTGTAAGCCAGTGGAGGTAGACAATATCTATCATACTTTTATCTCAGTACTCGTTTTGCTACTCAATTTAGCATTTGGTGCTCTGTCCCTATACACCATTGATGTATGTATAGAAGAAAGAATGCATAAAATCAAATCAAAACTTTTATGTGAACAACTCTGAAAAGTGAACATAATGGATGCTTAGGTAACATCTGAGATTTCTGAAATGGTTTATTTGATCCAATAGGATGCAAGACTCGCAGCCCAGCATGGTTATCCAACTCAGGATCCAGGCTGTATCTCCCCATATTTTTTGGGGTTTTTAATGGGTAACTCTCATTCAAAACCTTCAGAGAGAGTACCACACTGATCCCTGTTCAGTCAAGAATAGGGTGCTTTCATAAAGCATTTCTCCTATATATTAAAATTCAAAAATGATGAGAACATTTACCTGTTAAAATGTATAAATATTGGAATATGATCACCATAAAGTATACATTATTCTTATAAATAAAAAATACAAGATATTAGCTATGCAACTATGATGAATAAGGTGGTTGTGACCCCACTATATCACACCAACTGTGGTGACACTGCCTCTGCTTCATCCATAAATAATCATATTCAACTGTCTCTTTTTAAGAGTTTGTTACTCACGTTATTAATGAGCTGGCCTTATCTTCTTCACTGCACACTTGATAAGCAAAGTACCTTGATAGATCAAATGCATCAAGTAGGTTTTCAGCCAGATTGGGTACTTTACAGCTGTACACTGCTGCCAACACGTATCCTTCTCTTTGGAGGTAGTCTAAACACTCATGGGTCTGTGGATATATTTGTAGGTTTCCTAGATCTGAACTTTTGATTTCACTAAAATCAAAGTAAATTGTCAACAAATTTATACCTGACTATTGTAATATTTTATTCATACTTATTCCTAAAATAACATACTATACAAAATGCATTTCTGATGACAAAGCTTAATGCAGACAAATTTGAAACCTTTTTTGAATGGATTCAATTTTGGCTTTTATGTACAAAAATTCTCTAAATTGATTCTATATCTTACTGATATTCACAAGACAACCGACCTAACATATATTGAAAGTAGTAGATTTAATGAAATGCACATTGATCCTGACAAAGACCAGCTATTTTATTTTCCAGGATCATTTATCAATAGGCAATGAAAATGCAACTTGAAATATTACAAAATTGTATCTATATTTTATTAGGATTGGATCGGTAAGCTTGTAAGATCTGCACCAATTTAATAATTTAACATTGCTGAAATAGGTTCACTACCATTGTTATTGATCTTTTCAAGTCTGAACTATCAAACACTGTATGCCATTATTTAAAAAAATATCAGTCATTCTGCCACAGTTTACAAGCTTTTGCTTAATATATAATACTTGGTTTTACACATTCCAAATAATGTGATCGTTTCTAAGTATTTCCTGGCTAACAGATTAAACCTTTAGTATTTGTTTTGAAAGATCATTAATTTATTTTATGGTTTTGTAAATACAAATAATCAGTTTTAATTATACCTTAATTTTGCTAACGATCCATTCAGATGATCCACTCTAAATGGCCAAATAGTTTGATCTGAAACATTTAATTTCAGTCTAAGAGTAGTTTTAATAACTCTTCTGATTAATTGAATTCAAATTTTCATTTTTTATGAATAATAAAAACATATTATGGAACATAATAATTTTTACCAACTGATTTTTTTTTAATTGTTGCTAGAAAAATAAGGTTTCCAAATAGATCAGATTTATATTTTTAAATTGATTTTTATTGCTCTGCTGTACTTAATGATTTTCATTTTTCAGGGCCCAATTGTGAATCGAATCTCTAATATGTGTTTTAATCAAGTTAAAATTCAAGGTTCTTGTGAGTTTCATGGATTGTAAAATATAAGCTACAATCTATCGAGAGGATATTAAAATAAGTATAAAACTCAACTGAATTCTAATGGGCCCAAAATTATGCACAGCACTTATAGGTAACCATGTATGTAAACGTTTCATTCACTTTAAATATGGTGTCTGAACTTTATTTGTTATTCATAAGAACATTTTCCTCACCTAAAACAAATATTACCATGTTATGGTCCTTGTGAACGGTGTCGATCCCCTTGAATGTATATATATTTCTTATATTTTTTGCCTCTGTTCTGACGCTTAACCAAGGTACCAAAACTAAATTGCCAATCACCAAGGTTTTAAACATTGATTGAGTTACCCAAATACTTGTGTCAGTGAAAACCATTTGTTTTACTGAATACTCAATACAATATATTTGTGTTAATATTATCAAACATTCACTGTTTATTGGTTTCTGTTTAGTGGATGGACAGTTTATTGTTGCACAATCTACTGTTTTAAAACTAATTATGATTGGATTAAATTTTTATTAGCACTCATTAGACACAGACCAAATCACTTACAGTGCGTATATAAGTATGAGCGTGATGACTGTAATATATTTCACGATGTAGCTTTGTTACTGAGGAATATTAGATATCACTTTTTTACACAAAAATATATTCAGTTCTATTGACAGAACTGGATAAACACATTATTTTACCAAATGTTTTCGAATAATGTTTTATTTGTGGACTGAAGTATTCACTTATTTGAAATAATTTTACTAGTCTGACTTTAACAGATTTTACAGTACTTATCAAAATATATATAGTTAATTAAATCATTAATATTTCAATTAACACAGTTATGGTTTTAGCCATGGAATTATGTACCCGGTATGGAAATAGTTGTGAGTCATTTGATTTTATACACAAAATTCTTGAAGTTTAAGTAAATTATACTATTTTTACACTACTAATTTTATGATTGTCAAAGGTAAAAAAATATTTATTAAATAGTCTTATTAATTATAATTATAATTATTAGTCTTATTCGTCATAATTTATATTAATTATATTTTTTTATAATAATACATTTAAAAAAGAATATTCATGATTTGCTTAGTTAAAAAAGTGTTTTCTCAACTAAGCTCTGTCTCTTATTTTATTTTTATTTTGCATTCTTCTCTCCAGCTTTTCTTGCTTCCGTCTAAGTTTTCTTTGCACTCGAGACTCAGTTGTAGATGGTAGCTCATCATCCCTTATTTCTGCAGAAATTCTTCTGGTGTAAAATACATTCAGTGCTTCACTAATGAGCTTGGAGCTTACACCAGATGTGCCAATGGGTAAAGTGAAGAGCCCCATGTCTAGCATTGAGTGTATGTCTCTTCTATCATACTGGCACATCAAGAACATTAAATTGTTGATATTGATCCCAGACTTTTCTTCAATCCTAAAAAGGAAACAGGATCTAACGCAACTTTTCAGTACTGTTCTTTGTGTTAGTAATCAAAATACAACCCACAACATAATACAGTATAATACTTAAATGGTTAATCACAAACTTCTAAATTATTGTAGGTTACTAATTTTTTAGCGAATTCATTTTGTGTTCAGATGTCACGAATATTCAATCTGAGTTGCATTGTAATCCCATCCTTCAATTTCAGTTCCATCTTTCTCATAAGCCGGCCGGCATTTATTTTTGTTAGTTTTTTCTTTCACATCAACTTTTTGAGGTCCAAATCTGCCTTCTAGCCTTGGTCTGACATCAAACACAGTAAGTCCTTTCCTTGCAGTTTCCTTGCTCAGTCCTCCCCTCACGCAGTAGATTAAAACATGTTCCCATATCATATCCATACAATTCTCTGCATCACAGTCTTTTTCAAAATACAATACGTCTTCTAGAAGAACGTCACTTCTTTTACAAACCCTAAAAATATTAATACATTTTTTTCAGTCATTAGTAGTTAAACCTTAAAACAATATCGCACACAGCATGCTAATGTTAATAGAGCGAATTTCACAGAACTTATATTATTCATATCATAGTAATCGAATAGTAGCCTACTGAGTACGTAAGTTTGCTGCAATAAGGGGTTTTTTACAAAGTAATATCTATGCTTATATTATGGTTGTTATCTGAGTAAAATCACACATCAAATTTTATCAAATTATGTTAATAATTAAGCGAGTTATACCAATTTATATACACTCCATATGAATTACATGGGCAATGAGTACAATACTACATTTCACTCTTTTAAATCACTACATTGCAAAAATCTGAAAAAACGGTGAATCTCACTGGTGAAGTCACTGAGCCGTTTAGCCAACTCACCGCCCCTTGTGAACTAATGCTGGAACTAACTCTTGGAGTTAGTCAGTCGAGTTGCTGCTAGAGTATGCTTTATAGCCACTTGAACGCTTTTTCAGACGGTGGTGCTTAGCGTATGCTAATGCAATAACTTAGCTGACAAGTGAAAAATTGAAATCGAACGAAAGTATGCAAATTCAAATCCCCACCATGAACAACCCCAATTTGGCTTGGATATGTGTGGTAAAGTGGAGGGAGGGCCCACCTAAAATAAAGGGTGATCAGCTTGGGTTTAAGTTGACGGCATTTGTAGGCTTAATTGGGATTGCAGTAGACACCTTTTTTGCTTCTTTTACCTTTGTGCAGTTTAAATCTTTTTTGTGATATTTGTTTAAACATATTATTAAAAGAAGAATTGCAAAATGATTTGCACAATCATTCAGTTAGTGCTAAAACACCCACCAGTTTTAGGGTTAAAATACAATAAGCTACAGGTTAATATGGTTTGAATCTTTCTAGTTTTATCTTACTGTAAACTTACGCTGTTACAAGGCTCAATTTGTCCGGTCCGTTGGCCATTTCTAAGTACTTGAAGTGCTGAGTGAGGTCAAAGGCATTGAGCATGGCCATAGTTTTGGCAGTGCTGTTGGTCAATGAGACAGCTGCCAGCAGCCATCCCCTCTCTATTAGCTCCAGCAGAGTCTCTTGTACTTCTGGGTAGAGCTCTATATGATGTCCATTTACTATTACTGTGTTATTCACTCCACTGAAAATAATACTTTTAAATTGACTATTTAGTTTTCTTCACAAAGTACCTTAGTAAAAATGTGATCTATTACTCGTAGGTGTATCACAAACCCCATAACATCAACGGGCCCCTCAAGAGGGGGGAGAGGTCACATCACATAGTTCCGTTTGGTGTTGAATCCATTGCGGTGGGAGAGGAATCAAATCTTACATCCTTTGCAATTTTGATGTGTCTTAAATTAAAAGAGGGAAAATATTATTCATCTCTTTGTTTATGTTTGGGAGTAACTCAAAAAAAGTACATTTATGCCATCATAGTCAGATGATTTCTCAACCACTCCATTTTAGTAAAATTTTTAATTAAGAGCTTATTAAATGACAGCCACCGTCATTGATCTATTATAATATTCCTGATGAAAGAATCAGTTATTAACAATTATCAATATATAGCTAGAATGTGTCAGTTCAAAGAGTAAAAATAGAGAATGTTTAAAAATATATGAGCATTTAAGTAATAACCTCATATAATGACTGAAGAAAAACTGTATAAAAGTGAAATTAACTCCTACGTTAATGTTAATGTCTTGTATTATTTAATATCTTGTATACACAAGATATGAAAAAAACATCAAGTTCTTAGAACAAGTGTCTATAAATGCTGAATCCACATATTTGAATATTTTTACTTTCTTAACTGTATAAAGTATTAAGTAAAAAAATTCTGGTATCCTAAATGCAAGAAAACTATCGAGTTACCTGAAGTACTGTAAATACAGTATACAGTACTTCTTACTGTACTATAAATACATTATACAGTACTTCTTAAATATTATTTATAAACATGCTATTTACCTTTTAATTGTAAACGGTTCATGGAATCTTGGATCTTTGTCTATTTGAAAAGGCCATAGTGTTTCATCTAAAACAAAGAATAGTTCAAGTATTTATTATTATATACATTATTTCCAATAAAAAAAGGTTTAATTTTATAAATATAATCAATAAAATTTCATATATATTTAATTTTTCTAATAGTTGCAACTGTATTGTGGTAATGTTTTTAGATATGTACTGTACCTACTTGAAGAGGTTAAATTACTATTCAAATTATCTGGTTCAGTAAGTTTACGTAAGCTGCAGAAGTATTTTTCAGTAACAAAGCTGTAGATTTGTGGTGTGTGGAGTGAGTGTAATGGATTTGATGATACGTCCTCACACCCATCTCTCATATTCACATTAACCCTTCCCGGAAATAAAAACATCACATATAAGAAATTAAAAAAATTGTTTCTGTGTTTAAAACACTTAGTTATTTGTAAATAGTATAAATAAAATAAATTTATGCCATAAATAGTTAAAAAACACCAATAAATAAGAATATACATTAAAATACAATAACACATACATTAGAATATAATAAGAATATACATTAGATTAGTTTGAGTTCCTATTCATCAACAATGGTCCATACATATACTTATACGTGCATATCCATATTTTTTAAAATCCGTGGATTTATCCGCTGACTGTCTCTGCTAGGCCCAAAAATTTAGCGAATATACCCGCCTTCCCAACCGGGAAGGGTTAAAATACCTACCACAGTGGGTTGGTGTCTTATATAATGAATATAATTTTTGTTATATTGGCCGTAGCCATAGGATGTAAAAAAACTGTGTGTTTAGACATAGTAA
This sequence comes from Nephotettix cincticeps, assembly GCA_023375725.1. Taxonomy (NCBI): domain Eukaryota; kingdom Metazoa; phylum Arthropoda; class Insecta; order Hemiptera; family Cicadellidae; genus Nephotettix; species Nephotettix cincticeps. The sequence goes on from CM041785.1 coordinate 28,042,049, forward strand.
ATAGGCATTTGTATAATTTCATACTTGTAAATATAACAAGAGAAAATGTAGTAAATAAATAGTAATACAGTACACACCAACATCAATTATGATGAGCTCTTTCCCTGGTCTTTGACAGTAAGGAATTGTTTTGTTTGTTAACTGTTTACGGAAAACGCCATGATGTCGCTTTGGTCCAGACACTTTTTCAACTTCCTCTGAACTTATAAATACAAAAATACTACTTGAACATAGTATTATTATAAAACAAAATATATCTACCCCATTATTAATATTCATTGTAAAAAATCACAATAGATATTAATGGTTAAACATGTTAATAACAAACTTAATAAATGTCACTATTTAATTTAAGAATAATCATTATTTATGATTAGTTATTGAATTTAGAAACTTGTCCAAATTAGTTAACTTGTTAACATAAGTTTGAATCTTATCTTGAATCAACATTTAGTCAAGATAAGGTCATTAATTACTTGAGTAAAGAGGATGCTTTTTATAATGTATAACGCTTTTATTAATGGCTGTCCATAGTTAACACATTAACGTTTTGTACCATTCTTAAACATACTGTAAAACAATAGCTTCAAAATTAATTGTGAAAGTCTTTTAACAAATTACTTGATTAAAATGTCATACAAGGCAGGACTAGACATCTCCATTCCTTTGTTGCTGGCAGCTTTTTGTAATACGCTGTAATAAATTAAGTTTTAGCTAATAAACGTAAGTTAATATGTAATTTTCTTCTTTGCATATTGGATTATTATAATGAGTGAATGTAGAATGAGATAGGTGATTTAATTATTTTGTCACACAGTAGGTAGTAGTGAGGTAGTTTGTCCTCTGGACAATCTTAGACAGCATTATTGAAATTGGTAGGCATCAGAGATCTAAGCTTTATATTGTACAATTTGTTTGATTTGAAAAAAGGGCTGTGTTTAGATTTTTTAATATCTCGGTAACCATTAGAGATAGAGAAAAACTTTAAGAAACTAAATTGTGTAGCTTTTTAAGGTAATTCTAATAGTGAAAGATACAATTTGAGATTTTTAAAAATTACATGTGAAAAACACAAAAAAACCCATTTTTGGGGTACAAAATAACCCCCCCAAACTACCCTTTCCGATATGTCTGATTTACGAAGTTGTCCGAGCAAATGCAGGAATACACGTCTCTACCAAATTTGGTGTTGATCAGACCATTTTTACGAGAGTTATCGTGTTCACAGACACACACACACACACACACACACACACACACACACACAAAAAAATATATATATATATAAATTTTAACCACTATTGTTTTTGGTCTCTAGGCACCTAAAGAAGAAAAAATAACACGGTCCCGGGCTTAAGTCTTACCATGAGACCTACAGTAATAGCTTCTTCCCTATGGGAAATTCGCCAAAATTAAATAAGGTTATGGAAAAAATACTATGCGATCATTTCTCTTCATAGCTCTGAGATCTCACTGAAATAAATAAATAGCTTCTTCCCTATGGGAAAATTCGCTAAAAGGTAATTAAATAGTTTAAGAAACATGTTTATATATTTATCTGATTAGTTTTCTATAGTACAAGTATTTGTTTTCTCGTATATAACTATTCAGTTCTGGTTACTTTTGTATTTTTATATTTAATTAGGTCAGCTTTTGACAGGCAAATTAGGTGGTATTCCTGTGAATTTTGTCGATTCCCCTGTAGATCTGTGAGAAGTTGTGAGCAGCATAGTAAAGACGGAAGCCAGTCTGCAAGTCATTGTACGTCAGACCAAGCTGTGAGGAAACTCTGACCAAAACTACATTCAGTGTCTCCAATTCATCCAATTGTTCTTCATCTGAGTCAAAATATAAAATTTGATCCAACTCAACCTTCAGTCGTTCACTCATCCTGAAATTAATCCAGAAATATTTTATAGTTAAACAACATCAACAAAAAGGCCATATCAAATTTACTTAAGCAGTTCTATCATAAGATTGGTCATGTATCGCGTTGAGGAGAGAAGTACTTATTTATTTCCATAGCTAAACATTTCCAATTCTGTAATTTGAAAAATGAAGGTAAAACTAAACTCAATTATAAAATCAATTATAGTATAAAAGAATAATAGTTCAGTATTTTTTTATACCTTTTCATGTGTTTCACCTTACACCCTGGAGTTCTAGGAAACACTTCAAAAAATCTAAAATGTCGATCAATATCATAAAGATTCATGATGTTTTCGATTTTCTCTGGATCAGTACTGATAATTAGTCCTCCAAGTGTATACCATTTATCAAACAAATCATCCAGAATAACTCTTGTATTGTTGAATAGACAATATATTTTTCCCATTCGATCCCTTATTTCATTATTGTTTCTGAAAAAATTTACCTTGATAACTTTTTATAACTACCATTCCAATTGATTGCAACCCTAAAACATAATAAAGTACATTATATAAGGCCTTTGTAACACAATCAGCTAATGAAAATTTAATAACATTTAGTTTTAACACCTTTATCGAACAGCTGCATTTGAGAAACTTCCTTCTCATGTAGGTGTCAGGCTCCTTAACTGCCTCCCAGCGAGGCTCAAGAGTCTGGAGAGTTCCAGCTTATTCAAGCTAAGATTGAAGCGTGAGTTGACACGATTGGAGTTTTACTCGGTGGAGGAGTTCACTGTCCACCGGTGGATTTAAAACCATTCAAAATTAATTCCCCAGGGGTTAGTTATTGTATCTTTTTTATGTTTTTTCTATATTTATATTATTTTCGTATTAAATGTATTATGTATTGTTAAATTTTACCAATTGACACTTGCTATACAATGTAAATATTGTCGACAGCAATAAAGGATATTATTATTATGATTATTTATTAAACTGTAAATATTAATATGTTTCTTATAAAATCTGCAACTATCTTACATTCAATTCGTCAAATATGACATGACCTCAACACATTATTCTATCACTTGGTTCAAATCTAGAGATTAGAGTCCTTTTATGCATGCGTTTTCAAATGGACATTTCTGAAGACTATACCTCTTTAGAAATATCCTTTGGAAAACGCATGCATTTCATAGAAGGGCACTTATGGTTTTAATAGAAATAATTGTAATTTGTATGGTAGTAAGTTTATCTAAATGTTTTACAAAAGGTCCTCACTAGGTACTACCAGCCTTGAATAAATTTGACACTTTTATGTACACTACACTTATCTAAAAGAATTCATTTACCTTCCTGCACGCAGGGGAGGAGTCATCACTTTGTCTACCTTGTAAGGCCAAAGAAGTTCATCTGAAGGACGTGACACAGTGGTACAAAGCTTAAACTTACATTTTACAAAATCGTTGCATAGATTTTATACATAAATATTTTATAGTTTTATATTTACACTTTCTCAAACATGTTTGAATATTAATATTTTTACAATGTTAACCATATCAACAGTAGTAGTGTTGTTTTAAACTGGTTGAGAATAATGGCATTGTAAGATGAGTAAGGGAGTAAGAGTACTGAAAATTGTACTCTACAAATTACTACTTAATCCTAGTTGGATCCTAATGAGGGTTTGTCACAGAAAGTGCCAACGCTGGGTCCTACGTACTGCAAAAATAAGTTGTCATACTTGATCAGCTTCTCGCCAGGGGAGTCTGAGTTAAATGCTTAGATGGGTGAATCTGCTAATAGCAAAAACCTACTTGAAGGTTGGTCTACTTAATTATATTGGGTTGTTAATTGCTGGTGCTGGAGAGGTTTACTTTTATTCCTGGTAGCCAGTAAAATGTATCAAAAAGACCCAAGGGTGGCTTTTTAAAATCTTCAACACTAATACACTATTGATTAAACATTAATTAAGATGGTGGGCTCTCATAAGTATTGTACAAAAAACAAATCTGCAAAATACTATCAAATGTAATTCAACCTGTTATTTTTTTAATGGCAGTGTAAGTTTGGCCATTATTAGAGCTATGAAAAACTGTATGATATTAATTTGTTGAAATAAATCAGGATTAAGTCACCGAATTGATCACAATACAAATAACTCTTACCAAATATACCTTTACCTTACAGACAAATTTACAATAAAACAATCAAGATTTACTGCTGTTCTTTTAATGTTAAAATGCATAGTTATAAGTCATAAAACTTACCGATATTAAAAACTATTGCTTCAGGAAGTGTAGGCTCCGAGGCGGACTTGGGAATTGGAACGAAAGGAATTTTTTCATCAGTCTCTAGTTTTGTTTCTCCAAAAGAGACAATGCTTAACAAAATCCAAAGTGATATTTCAGTCAACCCATGACTCAACTGATTTTTACAATGTGAACATAAACATGTGGACATATTCACTGACAAGCATCAAGCAAGCCATTCTACTATCAAAGCAGTAATCTATTTCGGTTGGATTGTTGAAGATTTATTTGCATCTGAGAGTTGAAATAACTTATATATTTTTGTTTTCATCACCAGTCACATTTAAAATATACTTCCATTGTACTCAGCAATTTTACAAATATAATAATTTTTTGTGGCACCATAATTAGTGTGGTTACATAATAATTTTGTTCAAGCTTGACCAAACATGAATATTCCTTTTTTAAATACATAATTAACAATTTTGATTGCTGATTTTCTGCAGCGAGCATTTGTCGTACAGAGAATTTTTATAAATTTAAAATCGACAATTACACTCATTAAAATAGCCTCGTTCCCAATATTTTTAACTTTGTTATCTACAAATTATGAAAAAGAAGCTAATAAAGAATTTAATATTAATTAAATTTTAATAAGAATTTTAATAAAGAAGCTAAAAGAAGTAAAACCTATGCATCTAACAGAACATGTTTTGACTTTGCTTATAATATATTTTGTTCTGGAGCTGTACAAATTAGTTTAACAGTTTTTAAAATTGTTGTTTTAAAATACCCCTGTCGCAGCAGATCTGTACGCTCAGAGAATTTCCAAATCAATAATAATATATAACGTGTTTGATCAATATAATATCATTAATATCCATGCTAAGATACGAGAATTTGCCTATTCTCTATAAGATTAACATGGGTAAGAGTGTGTAAGTTGGTTGCTATGAGGAACACTGAAAATAGGCATTTTTACCATAAACTTTTTATAGGTTGCTTTCATGTGACAAATATAGAATCAGATTCCATATTTTGCTGGAATAATTAATATACAATGTTTTACTATATTGTTTTAATCACAGGAGAGTTGTACCAGTTCATCAGTTAATATGTATGACAAAAGTCTGGAGTAATATGGTTGCTGCTTCCACATTGCAGGCAATTACTTTCAATTGTAAGCAGACTACGAGGCCCATACACTTTGTTGGAATCCCAAGCCTGATATATATTAAGATCAGATAAAATGAATGTAAATAATGATTAGCAATAATATTTTAAACAAAACTTGACAGAACTTGTAAATCTCTCTATATGTGTGCATTTAAACTTTCACATTTCAAGTATTTGGCGACTAACCGCTCCAAAACAAGACACAGCTTAGATGCACCATCTTTTGTATCTTCCTCTGCTTGAATTTGATCAAACCAATCATCATTCAAGGATGTTTCACTGCCTGTTTCTTTTTCCTTTCCAGGTTTTCGCAATTTCTTTTGCAACTTTTTAGTGGTGAGAAGTATGTTGCATTCCAGCAACCGTGAATGAGCCTCATTCAAAAGCTCCAACACTGTCTCTTTATTGTAAACTTTTGTGATTATCTCACTTGAATTTTCAGTTGTAAGGTTATTTTCCTTGCAGTTTTTTACACTTTTCCTCGATTTAATCCATTTTGTCACATATTCCTCATCTTCTGATGAGGATCTCATCGACTCTGTAGATTTTGTTGCTTTGACCAACCAACGACAATCATCACACAGCTCATCTGGATTTGGGTAGATTTCATAAAGTTTTCGGTTACTTTGAGAATCTCTAATTGAATTTTGAGAGATGAATGATTTTACTACTAATTTAGTTAAGAGAGGTAAGTCACAAGTGTCACCTCTCCTGTGCATTTTTTGACATTTTTTGCCAGAACATGTGAGTTTATCTTGACTGGAACTGAGGGAGAATGTAGAGCTTGCTTCAGGCTTTGATTCATTATTTGTTGTTGATGATTTTATTAATGGTGACAGGGGGGATTCATTTTCATCAGATAGATTTAGGTTTAAATTGTCAATACTAGTATCATAAGTTTTACTTTCAGCGATGTCATTTTCCATATCTGATTGTCCAACTGATAGTTCAGGATCAGACATCCTGTTGGTTATTCACTTTACAAAAAAAATTTGAGTCTTTACTTTAAAATTTAATCATGAGATTACCTGAATTTAGGTTTAGTATCAGTATTAGAAAATTAATCAATGAGTAGTGCACTACATCATGTTGTCATGAAAACAATTTTATCTTAACAATCAAGTAAAATAAAATTGACATTTTAGTATTGACTGGTTCATCCAATTTATTTAATGTTTTTATCTACATCCATTTTTCTCAGGATGTAACAATTATACATCTTGTATAATTGTTACATTGATACATAATTACACCAATAATGTAACAATTATCGACCGGGACGGTGGCGAAGTCCTGTAATCCAGCTACTTGGAGGTCACAAATTGTGGATATTTGTGAGAGATGGTCAGTGGATATAGTGTTCTCTTGTGTAGATTAACATTTGCACTATTGAATACTACATTAATCCACAAAGACCATCCTCAAACTAAGACCAATTTCCTAATTCAGAGGCTGTAGTTTGGATTCCATGTTAAACTGTAGGTCCAATAGTTGCCATCGCCTGTTGGGCTATTAATTAACAGTCCTGTCTAAGGAACTTGTCAGTCTTAGTCAGTAACAAGCCTACAAGATCGCGCCACAATAATCCTACACTCAATCCTCATTCATACTTGGCTTAAAATACCTACAATGTAGTATGGTTGCCATTTCAATGTTCTAATCTAATCTAATCTTATATATAAAGCCCATATATTTAACCTTTTGTTTATTTTGATTATGAACAAAAATAACAAATTACAAAAGTAATAATAAAACTTCAAAATTTTTTTACAAAATACCTCCAAAATATATTAGAACCTACATATTCAATATTCAAATTTAAAAAATATGCTTTTCCCATTTATGCTAAATAAATGGTCAAATGTGTGAATATCACACCATTCTTAGCAATTGAATGATAAGTTAAACCAAAGTTTAACTGCAACAAATTTTAATAACATGGTTTAATCATTTTGTCTTGAGTTAAAATAAACTTATTCTTATTCATATTTTTTGAGAGACCAATACAACCACTTATAGTTAGCAATTTAAGAATAATATGATTAAAGGATATATTATAGAAAAACAAATAAAACAAGATCGCACACAGCACGCCGGCGTGAGTAGAGCGAATTTAGATTATTCCCATCATAGTAATCGAAATAAAGGACGGAGTATGTAGGTTTGCTGCAATAAGGGTTGTTTTACATGATATATAAAGACTGTTAACTAAGGAAAAATACATACCATACGTTTTGAAATTATGTCGATAATTAAGCGAGTTATAACAATTTATCTATTCTCTATAAGAATTACATATAATTCTTATAATGGAATAATATTCTTATTGTACAGATAAATTGTTGCCATTTTCCATGGGTAACGAGTATGTAGGTTTGCTGCCGTAAGAAACATTATAAATTTAAGGGTTTTGATGGATTTAATGATCATACTTAACTAGATGGACTTGCACACCAAATTTTGGAAGAATATTGAAGTAAATAAGTGATTTATTGATTTTAGTTATTCTCCATAAGACTAACATTAGACAATGTACTGTGTTTATCATTTTGAACTTATCAGTAACCAATTGAGCTAGGGTCATGATTCAGAATACTGCATTGTAAGATTTTTTAGCTAAATCCAATGGTGAAAAGGAAAGCTAGATATTTTCAAAAAATATACCTAAATAAATTAATTGAAAAACACAATTTTTGGGGTACAAAACCCCCCAAAAAGTGTAGTTAGTCTGATTGTGTTGCCCAACGAATTCATCCAAGATATTACATAAAGGAACAACTCCACCAAATTTTATAATAATCAGACAATAATTGCAGCTGTTATCGTATTGTCACACATATATATTTTTAAATAAATGTACCTCATATATATATATATATATATATAGGTCTGCCGGGGTGGGGGGAGTTCTTTAACTAACAGATAGATATATTAGAATTCATCTTAGAAAGTATTAAGACATGCACCGTTGCTACAACTGCCTTGGGGGGATTTTTAACCAACCAGTAAAACATAAACAGGAAATTACTAAGAAATGTGACTAAAGGAACTACTAGGATATCCATTCAATTGTCTGTAGGGGGGCTTCATCCTCTTAGTTCATGAGTTTCTCTCCTCCTCTTCATCCTCTATATAACGGATAGAAATAATTATGTACCGGTATCTTCGAAAATATTAAGATATGCACCGTCGCTACAACCGCCGGTGGAGTGTTCTTTACCTACCAGTAGAACTACACTGGAAAGTACTAAGAAATGCAATGAAAGGAACTACTAAGATATGCGTTCAACTTTCTACAGAGGGGGAAGGGGCTTCTTTACTTTATATATAGAAATAATACGATGTCACTTGGAAAGTAATAAGTCATGCACTGCCACTAAAACTGCCTGCAGAGATTTGTTACCGATACGTAAAATGAAAACAAGAATGTACTAAGAAATATGATTAAGTAACTTTGAAGATATGCAGGCAGAAGAAAAGTGTCTCTTGGTAGTACTTAAAATATTTAAACTTTTAAGACAAGCAAAATTTGGAACATTTATTGCCACTTCTGTTTAGGTACTATAGATAGCCAATACCAAAGATAAATGATATTAAAATATATGATATATGAATGCTACTTTATATTTATAGTTCAGTTGCCGTTTGCGACACTGATAAATTCAGGACACATAGGTACCTAAAATCCAGTGTTATCGGTTTTGTGAAGCAGCCGAGATAAATGTACTTAAAACTACATGTATCTATTTTTAACACGCCTTTCGAAAAAGGAGAAAAAAATGATATATAGAAGTTAGGTTAGAAGCCAAACCAAACTTGAACTAGATTGATAGTCGGTTAAGAGAAAGAAGAGGTTATGTTTTACGTGTTTATCAAATAACTCCCTAGTTCGTTCAGTTTATTAATTAATTTGATAATGTTGTTATATGGAATTTAATCAAAATAATGGATGTAGACTTATTACGACCGGGAACTGTCCCGATTTCTAAGGACACAACTTTGTGGTTTGAGTTTTTGTTGGACCCTAATGTTTTGGAATCGCATCTTAATAAACCTAAACCTGGTGAGTTGTACAATGCCTAGTTTATGATTTTAGTTAATTAGTTAGTAACTGAAATGGCAAACTTTCCAGGTATTTTGAGCCAAGTATGAATAAGAAATGAGTGTAAGATGATAGTGATCACAGCTTGATCATAGCTTGATGATAGCTTGATCACAGTGTTCTTACTGACTAAGGCTGACATGTTCCTTAGACAGAACTTAATTAATAGCCCAACAGTCAATGGCATATCTACAATTTTTTTAACATGGAAGCCGAACCACTGTTTCTGAATTATGAACTATTTTAATTATGAGGATGGACTTTGTGCCAATAGTGCGCGGACGATAGTCCACACCAGAGGATATCCAATCCAGCGACCATCGCTCTTAACCCTAGGACACGAAGGCGTCGTCTGAGAGACGACGCACAAGGTGTCATTTCTACCCCTTACCCCCTTCCACTCCACTAAAATTCACAAAACTCTGTGTAGCTGTCGGTCTTAGCCTAGGCTACTATTGAAAGGGTCTGGTTGGTGTTCGTTTGCGTCTTTTGTTTAACGAGTTTTTAAGTTCACGTCGTCAGGTCAACTATGCCTTTGTAACAACGCACAGTTCGCAGCAGACTCGCAACATGTGTAGATCGTGGTGTCTTATTGCAGAGTATAGTATACCTTCGCTTTTTTGTGTGTTATGGTGTTAGTTAAACATTATATTGTAAATATAAAATAGTGTAAATATTTATTCACATTGGACCAAATGTACAGCAACACTTCCTGCAGTCGTAAAACAAAGAGGTAGGCTATTGTATTTTAATGGTAGGCTTAACCAAATTATACTCTAGAGTTTGCCATCTGATGATGTTGGGTAGTGGGGTGGTTCTCATTTTAACCCACACATTAAGCTGTTGATTGGAGTTGTGGATATGGTAGTTTAATCCGGATCGACTCTGTTCGTATCCTCAATGAATGTAGAGAGAATAAGAGATCTTCGAATTCTGCTAAATGAGAGGCCTTTAATGAGGATTATGAAATTTTCCCAATGCTAGTATTGGGGTGAAATGCTATTTTATTACTAATTAATAACCTAATATGATTTATTGATCACATGTTTCAGATCCTTCCCCTTCAGAATTGATATCTAAATTCCTGACAATCTCTGCAGAGGTTAGCTCTCCTAAAGAAGTAATAACGCTGGATAACGACACCGAAAGAGATGATAAATCTAAAGTTTGCAGGCGAAGCCGTGGTCTCAAAATTCTTGCTCTTAAAACTGCTGCATTTTTGAATTGGGACCTAGATATCTTGGAGCAAAAGTAAGCATAATTTTTTTAAGAAGACGGCAGAGTTTTTATAAACATTCTTTGCCTGCCCACAAATATAAAAACTTTGTATTTAGGACGTATCAAGTTAAAATCACGAGGTAAGTTGTTGACAGTTCTAGGTCATATCAGCCTCATCGAGATACAAACTAATGTGACATTGCCTCAAAAGATACAAAGTCTTTCATGCTACTGACACACTGAATCACTCTTCTCCCCAGCTTCAGGGACCTCGGCGGGGGCTCTCAGCTTTTTTTTATGTAATTTAATCTATCCAGCTGCTTTATTTGTATCTTAACTTAAGGCTTATTTTTTTATAATTTTTATAAATGTGTTTTTTGGTTCTTTTTATATATTTTTTCTTCAAAAATATGAAGGTTGTAAAACAAGGAGAAAACAAATCTTAGATGAATAATTAGTTATGTTTAACCTATGGTACTTACTTATGTTACGTTATACTTATTCTTACTCCCATGGTCATTTATACTGTCTCTAATTCTTCCACGCCTTCCTAATGGACTTTCATCCATCTCAAGTCAATCATTATCCTTCTTTTTTCTGGTCATCTTGGAGGTCATGTTTAACCTATATTGCTAATAACTAAGTTTTAGTTGAACTGTTTATGTCAAGTATACTGCTGACGCAATACTTTACTGTAAATAGGAAATGTGTAAAAGAGAACTGTTAAAACTGTGGTCTGGTATACAATTTGCAGACTGCCATTCTCCACTCAGTGGGCCTTGTTGCAAGATTTGCTCCACGTTGTACACGAGGAGATGGTGTCCACTGACCTCAGCAGGGAGCCAGATCATGTGCTGTTTGCTGTATCACTGTACCATCGTTGGGCTCTGCGGGCCACCTACAACCATGCTCTTCAGTCAAAGCTGCGGTACGAAACATTAATCAATACCAATTAATTAAAACAAACAAATTATTATTTTATACTGTTCAATCAGTCCTAAACCTATTGGGTTTGGACAGATTGGTGGTCTAATTAACTCTTAATTGGACCCCTGGGCCATTTTTTTGTGATGCTTACTTCCAAAAAGATAGGCCATCCTACTGATTGGTATGCCTTGGTCAAAACCAAAATAATTCCTTAAAAATACTCTTATGACATAAAATTATGATAGATTATTACAGAGTCAAAGGGGGGTTATTCCCAAAATTGAAAAATTTGAAAAAGCAACTTGATATAATTATTAGTGTAATTTGACTCAGGATCTAGGTTAGAAACAGGGAGATATTTGAAATCAATTTTACTAACTCTTATGTTTGGAAACAAATCTTTATACACTAACAGCTTTATCATTGTGTACTCTTTCTTTCTTTTTTTTAACCCTACATGTGGTTGAGTATAACCTATGGAGTGGTTATACAATTTTTCACAAAACGAAAACATATACTATATACATAATAGAAAATAAAAATAATTAAATATTAAATTGTATATTATAGCATATAATTTTTTCGGGATTAAATTCTCTAAAAAATAATAATAATAAAAACTACTTACTAAGGATGATATTTCCGTTTGGTCCTGGTATTCCACAAACCTTTTTTTTCAAATAGCAATGCACATTTATTACAAGGAAAAAAAAGTTTACTAAATTCATTATATACAAAATGTTCCAAATATATCACTGAATAAAAAGAAATAAATTATTACTATGGTTATATGTACAAAAATTATTGTGTGTAACAAAGTGAACTACGTTACAACAGTATTGTTGTGTAGCGGTCTGCCAACAATACCTTAGACAAAGATAACAGAAATACACAAAATGAAAAATTAGATTTGTTATACTATAAAGAATGAATAGACAAATAAATGCAGAATGATTTCATATGAGTGTGAGCTATGTATGTTGCCTGGTTACAGAACAGTAATTAAATGAAATTGACCGTGGCGATGCCACTATATGTCTAACGTTGATCGCCGCAAGCACCACTTGAAGGATTAAAATTTTCCTGTTCAAAATCAACAAATAAATCAGATTCAAAAAATATTTACTCATTGGTAAGGATAGTAAAATCAAAACAATTAAGACAAACGGAACATGACAGCCTGTTGTGGTTATAGGTTACATTCCAAAGACCACAAAATATATAATTGAGAGATCTGAGTGGTATTGGAAAACACAAAACTATATAAGTATTTCAGATTCCTCTTGCTTAAATTTAGAACTGGCTAGCGATTTCCCTTTAATAACATGAATAATTATGTATCTTCCTAAAATGTTAAGTATAAACAAAAAAATACCTCCGTTGCAGCAGACCTGCATACTCTGTGAATTTCCAAATCTATAATATAATAATATATGGTATGTTTTATCAATACCTGTGGATAAATATAAGAGTTATTTGTCTAATCTCCATAAGATTAAGATAGGAAAGAGTATGCAGGTTTGCTGCTGTGAGAAACATTTACAGTAGGCATTTCTAGCATAAACATTTTTTTATTTTGACCATTTATACCAAGTTTCATAAACGTCTGTCCTTAAATAAAGGAGTTTGCATATTCTCTATGATTAACATGGGAAAATAGTATGCAGGTTAGCCGCCATGATAAACACATAATCTATGATTTTTAAGCATACATCGATGGATCTCAATCACATAAAGATAAATACCAAGTTTAATCCAAAAGTATTGATTAATATGTGAAATATGAATTTTTCCTTATCCTCCATAAGATTATCATTGGAGTCCCAAAATACAATGTACTATGTTTAGATTTTTTAAATCTCGGTAACCATTGGAGATAGAGAAAAACTTTCAGGATCTAAATTTGTTAGTTTTTTAAGCTAATTCTAATGGTAAAAGATAAAATAAAAAAATTTAATTAGGTATAAAAAACGCAAAAACTCCAATTTTTGAGTTAAAAACTCCCCAGAACTACTGGTTCAGATTGACCAATATGTCTGGATTACAAAGTTGCCTGAGTAAAAATGTAGGAATACACGTTTCTACCAAATTTGGTCTCGATCTGACCATTTTCACCAGATTTATCGTGTTCACAGACACATACTAATAGTATGTGTCTGTGAATAGTATGTGTCATAAATAGTACAATAAAAGTATACCAAAAATGAATAAACGATCAATTAAAAGAATTTTATTCAGAACAAAACTACATACGTTTGTAGTTAACAAGAACAATCTCTATTTTGTCTTTAATATTGCACTTGTCAGCATCAAAGAAGGTTGGGTCACAGGCAGAAAAACAATCTCTGGTGGATAGTCAGAAGGTTACTGAAATATATATAATGTTGTGCTTTGCGTAGGTTATGTCCTTGGACTATTCCGTCAAATGGGGTGATAACCCCTTTGTTCCCCCTGACCATTGCCTTTGTAGGAACTCTTAATTGTGTTAATCCACCATTACCATTGCACAATCCTTTCAATTGAACCTCTAAATGTATGTTTGGTTTACAGAAATGGGTCAACTTTGGAAATGCAAGATGAAAGATTTTCCCGCCTTGAACATGAAGCAGAACAAAGTTTACAGATTTTGTTGAATATTGTGAATCTTCCCTTGGTATCAGAAATATTAATTCCTTCTTCGTCAACATTTGTTCCATTGGTAGAAAATGAAATGAATGGGAAAACACCTAATTGGAATTTAGGTGTTAGAATATCTACATCTCAGTTTTTTACCTTGGTAATTCTGTTTCATTTTTCCGTAGTAGATAATTATTTTTGTAAAAATTTTAAATACTGAAAAAATAATATATTTTTGAGGTATTATTTGTATTATTAGTATTACTATATTAGTATCTGTAGATATCCAAAGTAAATATTAGACTTTGGTGAAATTCACCTGGCATATCTTTAGGAGTAATAACTTCAATAATGGCTTCAAAAACTGTTTCAAGGCCATAAACTTGAGCCATGAAACACCTTAAAAGTTAAAATGGTTGTTAATAAGCTTATTGTTGATAGACGAGGTGAAGAGCAGTCCAGGTTGAAATACATCAACCCTTTTCACTCAATATTTATAATTTTTTCAGATTTTAATGGACCTAGCAACATATTTGTTCTATCGTGAAGATTATTCAGCTGCGTTATCAAATTTTGAAAAATGTAAAAGAGAATTTAACCAATGGAATAATTCCAGAAGGGATTTGGAAAACCTATATTTCACAACTGATGTTTCTACAATAGATGGATACATTACAGCTTGTCAAGCTCCTGCAATGTCCAGTAGACTGTCTCTCACAGACAAGTTCTTAATTTCTTTAAACCATCATTATGAGGTAAGCATTTATCATGTGTAGAGATCAACTACCTATTGATACTCCCATGGCCACTAATACTAAAGGATTATCAGAGAGCTATTGCAGTAGTTGGATTAATGGATCAATGTTTATTAATGGTTTGGCCTTACCACTGATTGTCTCCATTTCTCCCAGGGGTTTCCTTCCATCTTGATCCTCATTCCACCTTTGATTCCTCACCTCTCATTATGATGTCCTGCCCTTTCAGCCAGCTGCTTGTTGCTTCATTAACCACATCTAATACTCAAAATATGTTCTTCATATATATGAAATAATTTTCACGCCCGGGTCCAAAGGTTTTGAGGAGTATTTGATTTTATAGATTATCTAGTTTTTTCTGCCTTTTTGCCTAGAGTTTGTTTCATCCTCATACAATAAAATTTGTAAAATTTTCATGAAGTATAATTGTGTCTGAACATGAAATGTTTTTGATGTTAGTAGTTTAGTAGTTTATTTCAGGCATTCTGATTTATTATACTTTGTAATTCAGATTGTTGTTCATTGTTATTTTAGCTCATAATAGTGCTACTGATAGTAGAGGTATTCAGTTTTATACCCTCTTAAAGTTCAGTTGTTCTACTAGGATAGCCTCTCCCACATGCATGCTCCTTCCGACAGCTAAAACTCATCAATTTAATCTTTCCATTGTAGATTTTAAGTCCTACGACCCTTCTATCATCAATATTTTAGTAATTTATTTGAGATCTGTACTAAATGCCATAACAACTAAAAGACCAGAGCATGGATATCTTTTCACCTATGAAGAACATAAATAATAATTTAGTTTTTCTTTTTTCCTTTGGTGTTCCTTCCAAAGTGATTTTGAAAAGTATTGGAAATATACTGTCGTCTTGGCTCACTCCAGTTTTCCTTTAAAAGTTGTACGGTATTAATTTTTATGTTAAGTTAACTTTTTTGATTTAGTAAATTTTTTAGTTTTTTTAATGTTAATCAATTACATTTTACTTCAGGTCTTTTGTTTGCATAAAACTTTATATGTTGTTCCAAAATCAAACATGAGACACAAGAATTGTTTGTCGAGCACAATATTGTCAGATAGCTTTAACGATAACACTACGGTCTTTGGTCAATTTACTCTTCACAAATCCTATCGTGTTTGATGGCCTTCAAAAACTCCATGAATAGCGAGCTAAACCTTTCTCTTAAAAGGCCTAAATTACTCTTAATAACTTCATGGTCAAGGCTTATTATTATGAATGTTTAGAAAGTTGGATTTGTAAGAGAAATTATACTGGAGTTTGCTGGGCCTAAAACATCAAATTCTTTAGGTAGAAGGACAATTGCAATAATCAAAAGTGTTGGTTCAGGTTCAGATCTAAGATCTGGATATTCATAGTTTTTATATTTTAATATTTTTCAGGGAATACTCACAATCCTAGCTGAAGACAACTTGAAGAGAGAGATCCCTGTGACGCTACGTGAGAGCCTTGAATTTGACATCGCAGCCGCTATTAGTTCTGGTGGTTTCACAGCAACAAGGGACCTCATATTCCAGATACAAAGCCTAAACACTGTCTACAAACGGGCTACAGACTCACCTTGTGTTTATGACTATTCTGAAAAACTTCAGGCTGCTCGCAGAGGCGTTGACATCTTTGTATGGGTAAGTCTTGCCAGAATTTTGCATTAAACTCTATTCTTCCTGCATTCAACACAATAAACCTAGAAATAGGGAACCAGAGTCCTACACCATTTCAATCCATTATTCTAGATGAAAGAAAATAAAATGTAGGCCCACTGGAGAGGCCCCAATTGGAGATTTAAAAAATTACAACTACTCCACTATTAAGAAAAATATTTCTGATAGGTTATAGGTACTACCTCTTAATCAAGTCCACGGATTAGAATTGGCAGGTATATCATTATTATCAAAGTTATCAGTACATTAACCCCCTCAAATCCAAACTAATTGGAGCTGAAGCCTGTTCAGACTAATTTCTTCTTGAAATATCAAAGTTTAAACAAAAAAAGCATAATACATGCCCCCCCCTTATAATTACTAACCACAAAAACAAAACAGGTGTCCACAGCAATTAAGCATTAAGCCTACAAATGCCGTCAACTTCCACCCAAGCTGGCCACCGTTTATTTAAGGTGGGCCCCCCTCTCCGCTTTACCAAACATTTGCAAGCCAAATTGGGATTGCTTATGGTCGGGATTCGAACCCTAGCACTTCCGAATGGCTAGAACGTTACGCTCGTCAGCGCAGCGCTTAAGCCGGTTAAGCTACCAGTGCATAGGAGTTGAAAGCGCTTACTTGGTTATAAGACTTGCCCGGTGGCAGTCCAATGCCCTACGAGAACAAGTTCGGTTATTTGCCCCCAGAGGGCAACACGGTCACGTAGCCGCTAGTGTCTAACAAGTTCACTAAACTGACGACAGATGCCTTCACCTGCCACTTCTTATTGAATATGTAAATGCGTCGTGAATTATGACTTTGCCAGTTCTAGGGTTAAATTGGAATGCTTAAAACTTTAAGGGAAGTACGCCACCCTGTGTTTTTAAATGGGAAAATCAGCAAAATGTATCGACCTGTTGCAAAATTAAATAACTACTCAACATTAATTCCTGAAAATTTTACTAGCTATTCTACATGATGTTAAGAATGTCCTGTAGTAAAATTAATACTGTAACTGCTTTAGAAAAATACAATTGCCGGGAACTCAGTGATTAGAAAAACACTACATGCATCATTTTAGGCTAGTCACAGTTATGTTCAGAAGGCCCCAGCTCATATTAGTTGATAAGGATTAGAATTATAAATTAGAAAAAATAAAATTAAATATAGGCTAAATAAAAATTAATAATTGAAAACTACAATTAGGAGCTCCTCCCGTTGGTACATGCGGTCATTTATTATTTTGTTAAACATCAATTAATATTTAAAATAGCTAAGTGTTATATATTGCCGTTTTTAGGAAGAAACAAGCAATTTAAATCAATGTTAAAAAAATGATTTTTTGTCAATGTTCTTCCCTTTTAACTTGAAAACGGGAGGAGTTCATCACCTCCAGAAACATTGTGTCTAGTTAAAAACACAGACATGTTGGAAAAGTCCAAATAGATAATATTAGTAATTAATAACCAACGTTTACTTAGTTAAGACACATGTTGGAAAAGTCCAAATAGATAATATTAGTAATTAATAACCAACGTTTACTTAGTTAAGACACATGATCAACAGGAGCCTCCTTCTCCTTATTTCTAGGGCTTATCTGCCTACATTTATTATTTTTTTATCTTTTTTAGGCATTAAAATCAACTCTCTCGGATTCTCAACTGGAAGAAAGAGAAAGATTGTCTTTATTTGTTCTGGAAACCCTTGAAAGTGTTGATTCAGCAGTTGAGGCAGAACTTAGAAACCATGACATAGTTCGCCAAATGATCAAGGACAAACTGCCGCCTCCAGGAGAAACCAACCCTCCAGAGGTTCAACACTTTGTTTCTCCAGACTTTAGTAAGTGTATATTTTGTTGTTATTTTTTATTCACACACACATTATCGAGGCTATCCCCATAGCAACTGGTCCATTGGGGACTACTGTTACAGATAAAACCGCAATGAAGCTGATCCAAATTGGAGTTGGCCTTCACGATGTACTCCAGTTCTCTTCAGATGGAACATTGTTTCCACAAAGGACTCAGGGCTCAGAGTCATTTTTTCAATATCTCTGTAACTAAATACCCGAGACAGAGCAAAACTTTAAAGTACTTAATTGTGTAGTTTTTTGAGCTGATTTGAATGGTAAAAGATAAAATTTAAAATTTACTTGTGGAAAACGCAAAACCTCAAACTACCTGTTCCAATGGACCAAAATACCTGGATTATGAACTCATCTGTGTACATGTAGGAACACATCTCTACCAAATTTGGCCTTGACAAGAAGTTAAACGATGGTTATTGTGGTAATAGATACATATATATATTGGTAGAAAAACATTTTCTGAGACATTGTAATTTTTAGATAACATAAAGTTGAAGAATGGGGAACTTGAGCACCAACTAATGGCCAGTTACGAGCCTCTTCACATCAAGGACATTGTCATCAAGCTGGTGGAGGCTAATGCAATGAGACCGGTTTGGCAGATTGAAAACAAGGTAGGACATAAGAAACATAAGAAAATGGCTAGGCTATTACCAGCCAACTTACTAATATTTTGTTAGTGGTGTTAAACAAAATCATGGCTGGAAGTCCTAACTTTTTTTGTTATAGTATCAGCAGTGATTTTAGTGGGGCGAGGAAAAGAGGATTTATTTTTATTACAGTCGAAGAATACTCTTTTTTACTGTAGACTTTTACTGGTCTAAGTTGGAAATTATATTATTTTTGGCTCTTTAAATTAAAGGAGTTGTTTGAAAGTAATGGTTTTACTTTAAATTTAACCAAAAGAATTTTTTTTTCAAAGTAACCAGTAGTATCAATGATGAAGTGACAGTATTGTATCAATATAGTCAGTCACTATTTACCACTATGCCGACCATGCATAGTGGTAAATTTTGGCCTAGAGTGCCAAAATTTTAGGAGCACGGGTACAGCACAATAAATATTTTCGGTAGCCTATATAAAATTTGTATGGTTTGCCTTGTTATTAACAAGGCAATAGATGCATACGTTCATTTATAAACATGGATAACAGAAAACATATATTTACACCAGCTTAAAAGTGGGGAAAATACATATTTAATACATCTTCTGGTAAATTAATCTGTTTTTATTTGTTGACTATACACAATATTTGTAACATTACCAATTCATCATTTACACAATTTAAACGTATAACTAAATGAATTAAGAGTTATAATCCTAATATATGACTATATACTAATATTGTTTTTTTGTAGTGGGAGCTAGGTATTCCTCTCCATGGCATTGTTTTGGGTCTTCCTCAAGGAGTTCTACAACACTACCTCTACGTCTTGTTGGGCAAGGCAAAATACCTCGACAGTCTAGGGGTAATTATATCAAACATATCCTCCTAATTTTTCTTGTTTTTGGACATAGTAGTCTAGTCTAATTTTTAAAATCGAATGTACTCTGCATCATGCCAACATGCAACCAGTTTTGTTTGACGAGTAATGCTTGTCACGGCGCATCCCATCAGGCAGCAGCATCTATCAACGGTTTTGTGAACTATGTCCTCAGACGTGCTGCTATCTATGTGTAAAGATTGAAGCTATCTGAAGTAGTGCACTGTATTTCCGATAGAGTAGGCTTTATACTAGGGGTGTATGGAGGCTCAAGCTTTTTAAAGCTCGGCTTGAGGCGTTTTAAAAAAGCTCGAAATTTGAGCCAAGCTTTTGCCAAATAAAAACACTTAATTTACGCCGTAATCTTAAATAACTCTGGTCATACGGTCGTTTTTACGTCTGTGAGCGTGATGAATTCAGATAGAAGGAAGAAGTAATGTTGTTACTTATTTGAAGATCTCGTATTAAGAAGCGAAACAGACGACATGTTCTCAATCAAATGAAACTTAACCAAGAAATCAGCTGTAGGGCTGCCGACTCAAAATCATCTTGAGTAGTATACTTTCAGATGAATACAGAGTACACGTATATGGAACGTGGACAGACAATAGCGGCAGTGGGTAACAAAAAATACAACCTCGAGCCTTTCTCAGGGGGAGATGATGAGGGGTTTGTTGATGTTTGGAGCTGACTGTGGAACTTCATTATTTTTTCATTATTTTATTTACGGTCAAGTACTTTAATTTCTTTCTATATTATATCTATTCTATATTATACCTTTCTATATTTCTTTTTATATAGTTTCTTTCTATTAAGTTCATTATCTAGTTAAAAATTGAGTTTTTTGTTTTTGCTTCAATCATCATTAATCGTGATAGAGTAAGTAAGCATAAAGAGTAATGATTGAATAGTTTTAAATAAATATTGTAACAATAACTAACTAATTTAATTTTTAAAGGTTGTATGTTATTTTTTATCTATATATAAATAAGAATTAGATTAAAAACTAAACATTTGAAATGATACCAAAATTAGATTTTTTTAAATAGGGCCTAACTGTTTAATTTTCTTCTGTTTTTATATTTTATTACTTTTTGAATTTTTTATTTATAGTTTTGACCACAATAATAATCAATACTATCTAGAAATCATTTATATCATCATTTTAAGTCTTGTAAAGCTACCTATAAAAATTCTAATTTATTACAAATATTTCCATTTTACTATTGTAGCAAGCTGTCTAATTTGTTTAGCGAACTTTGCTTTGTTGATATAATATACATAGACAAAACTCATAAAAAAAATCCTTAGAACTTGAACGTTATTAAACTAAGTTATGAACTGTACAATTTGGTGAATAGTCTAACACATTTCTTAAGCTTTAATTTCAATGTATTTTTATTATCTTCAGTTATATGATTTTTGTCTAGCAGGAAATTTGGTCACACTGTATTGATTCGAATCGGAGTTCTTTGAATCCCATCGTTGTATCGAATCAACTATTTTTTGCCCCATCGCACACCCCTATTCAGATCAGATGAAGGTTTGAAAAAGCCCAGCTCGAAAAAGCTCGAGCTCAGGAATTTTTTAAAAAGCTCGGCCCGGTTCAAACTTAAAATTCCAGGCTCGCACACCCCTATATCAAACCATGTTGAATATAATTTGTATATTTCAAAATATCGTCATAATATCTATTCTATATTTCTTTTTATATAGTTTCTTTCTATTAAGTTCATTATCTAGTTAAAAATTGAGTTTTTTGTTTTTGCTTCAATCATCATTAATCGTGATAGAGTAAGTAAGCATAAAGAGTAATGATTGAATAGTTTTAAATAAATAATTGTAACAATAACTAACTAATTTAATTTTTAAAGGTTGTATGTTATTTTTTATCTATATATAAATAAGAATTAGATTAAAAAACTAAACATTTGAAATGATACCAAAATTAGATTTTTTTAAATAGGGCCTAACTGTTTAATTTTCTTCTGTTTTTATATTTTATTACTTTTTGAATTTTTATTTATAGTTTTGACCACAATAATAATCAATACTATCTAGAAATCATTTATATCATAAGTCTTGTAAAGCTACATATAAAAATTCTAATTTATTACAAATATTTCCATTTTACTATTGTAGCAAGCTGTCTAATTTGTTTAGCGAACTTTGCTTTGTTGATATAATATACATAGACAAAACTCATAAAAAAAATCCTTAGAACTTGAACGTTATTAAACTAAGTTATGAACTGTATAATTTGGTGAATAGTCTAACACATTTCTTAAGCTTTAATTTCAATGTATTTTTATTATCTTCAGTTATATGATTTTTGTCTAGCAGGAAATTTGGTCACACTGTATTGATTCGAATCGGAGTTCTTTGAATCCCATCGTTGTATCGAATCAACTATTTTTTGCCCCATCGCACACCCCTATTCAGATCAGATGAAGGTTTGAAAAAGCCCAGCTCGAAAAAGCTCGAGCTCAGGAATTTTTTAAAAAGCTCGGCCCGGTTCAAACTTAAAATTCCAGGCTCGCACACCCCTATATCAAACCATGTTGAATATAATTTGTATATTTCAAAATATTGTCATAAAAGTTGATTTTTTGTATGTGGTTTGTTTCAGCGGTACGACGTTGCCAAGCGTCTGTTGGCAGCTGCCGAGGCTGAGGTCAACCATCATGGAGGCATGTTGAAGTTGACTCAGCTGATCGCCTGGGAAATCCTCCTGGTCGACTCACATAGTCTGCTTGCGGAGTGGCCCAACAAAAATGGTAAACAGTGTCCAGTTATTTCGACTTTTATCCTGTACTCTTCTATTGTTTAGTGTCGATGTTGCAAGTCGACTCCGTGATTTCCTGCCTGCAGTGATTGGTAGCTTCACAAATGAAGCTGCTTCTCTCACGCAGAGCATCCTCTATTTCTTCTTCCATCTCCTTCTAGGTCTGTCTCAACTGCACTTTCCCTCTTCTTTGACCTCTTCTATTAATTCTAGGGAGCCACGTTGTGGGCATACGATGAACATGCCCAAACCACATTAGTTGCTGTTCCTGTATTGTAGTGTTCAAGGGATTAATATCTTAAGTGTTTCTTATTGCACATTCCTTATCCTATCCCTTGTAGTTTTGTTATCCTAGCCTCCTAAGATACCTCATCTGCATTGCTTGAAGCTTGCTTTTATGTCAACATTGTCTTTTTGTCAAAGTCCAGGATTCACTTCCATAGGTTGCAAGGTTGGCACAATGGTAGATTTATAGACTTTATTTTTTTACAAAGTATTACTTTAAGCATAATTTTCTTAAAAAATTGCAAATCACTGTAGAAAATGTATTCCTGTAATCTGATTTTTTAATTTATGAGATTTTTATTGGACTCTTGATTCATCCAAAAAATTCATTTTTAGTGACACATCCCCTTATTAGACCCTTAGTCTGAAATGCATTGTTGGTGGATGTTTACTATCACTTTTTTTATTAAAACAATAAATTAATGTATCCAAAATAGTCATTTGTTCATTTTATGGTCATGTGCCCCAATAGTAAGATAAGCCTTTATAGAGTTGTTACATAAGGGTAAGGTAAGGGTGTCACATATAAAATGTATGTATACTTTACATTACATAATGGGGCACACACATACGCTGACCACTCCACGTTCTGTCGAAAGCAATACAGGGTATGGAAGAAGATAGTTCCCTTGTGAAGTATTAGTTTTACTCATTAATTCCATGAGTGCAAATTAATTCAGCCAAATTAATCATTACTACACGAATTGAGCCAGCCATGTTCTAGATGACCAAGAAAAGAGAATCACTACTAAGTGTAAAATTCTTACTACTTACTGTAATACAGTAGTAAGTATACTTTTTTAGTTATATTTTGGACTGAAAAATCTGAAAGCAAGTTTTCCTTTTTTAACTTACCTTAATGTTAGCTTGTCAAAAACTTAAAATACTGTTTTCGGTTGTAGGTGACAATAGCATGGTGAGCCTTGGTTGCCTTAATGTGCTCAAGATGACAGATGCCATGGTATTACCTAGAGTGGAGGTAAGAAAATACCTGAAGATATTTTACCTTGAGTAGCGTACATTTTTATTTTCACATGATGTGTTTATTTTGATCTTGAAAGAGTGTAATGAACTGTCACATGTCTTGTTTCCTTTTCCTTGTTTACAGTGTTGTTATATAGCATGTTATGTTAAATCCATTATGATGGTTTTAATTAATGAAACTCTCATAACCAGACAAGATTTAATTAGTTATAAATATATTAGACAAATTTATTGTTGTTGGGGATTGTCATAATGAATTTTAGACATTATTATCTAAATATATAAAACAATGTTGTGTTAGTTACAACATTTATAACTCGAGAACGGCTGGACCTTTAATGATCTTTAATTTTTATTCGTCTCTGCTCCGAGCAGGCTATAGGCATATTCAGTTTTGTATTTAACCTTAGGGCTAAGCCCCGCTTGTCTGTAAAGTTTGTATATGTTAAGCTTATGAGGAAAAGACGTGATGCATTTTGATCATACGCATACATCAATAATGTGACTATTTTATTAACAGCTGATTTTTTGTTGCTTTATTTTCACCTGTAGGCAGCTAATGTCATTGTGCGTCATTTTTGGCAAATGTTTATAATTAATTTTTTTTTTAATCTATAGATTACTGGTTGGTTTGTTTGTACAGCAACGGTAGGACTGTAATGCAGTACACTTGTTTCGTATTGGACTGTTTTGACCGATTTTAAAATAATGTATACGGAATTGTGAGTATGTTTATTAAAAAGTAAAGTTGTATTAAAAGTCTTTCAGATTATTAAATTTGAAATCCAGTAAATGTTATGAACAGCAGGTTAATTAAGAACTTATTTTGCTTCCATGGTCGTTTTTAAGTATTTCCAATTTATTTTAGGTTAGGACTTAATCTGTGATTTTGATTATACGCGATTGCTCAGCCACCCATTACTGCAGATGTGGGAGTCTACTGTAATTATTTATTAAATGATGTATCACATGTTATTCAATATTCTATGTACTTATGTGTTGGCCAGGTGGTAGAGCAGGCAGCTGTGACACTGCTGAACCTAGGAGAGTGGGAGCCGCTCATCTCGCTGGCACCAGGCAAGCGACTTATCATGTGCGACCTGGCCGCCAAGCTGGCTCAGGCGTGCCACGACATCATCAGGTTCGGCGGCAGTAAGAAGATCTCCAGGGAAGCTTGGGACCTTAGTGAGTCTGCTATCTTGAATAAGCTAAATGTGCATACAAAAGTGCCCTCCAGGGCTATCTGTTACAATAGAAATTAGTACTTTACTTTGAGTGCCCCAGCGTTGCTCACAGTAACTCAATAGCCTATGCATTAATTGCCGGCGTCGCTGACAGTGACTCTCTGTTAATCAGTTGTAACTCAGTTACTATCAAACGTACTAACTTAATTTTTGCGTAGTTTTGTTTATTTTGCCTTCAGTCTGTCTTTTGAGTATTTTTACTCGTTTTTACCGTGAATGGTTTCGTTGTCGTTTGCAAAAACTGTTTCAGTCGCGGTTATGTTACAAATGTTTGAAGTTGTTAAATTGTTTGAAAAGTGTTCTTATATTAAAACTAGTTTGATTTTAGTTGTTTTAAAATTGTTTCCGTAAGTGATAAAAATCGTAGCAAGAAAGTATGGAAAAATATGGTTGTTCAGTAAACTTGACAAAAACAGTAATTATGTTTACCCACAAAACTTAGTTTTTTTTCTGTGGTGTCTTGATTTCAAACAACAGTGATGAGTTTTTGTGATGCATGATTTTTACTTAGAATTTCTTGCTATTTTTAACTATAGCAATGAAAAATATGTGAAATATTTCGCGTCAGCCTCAGCTGTTTCAGTTGCGGTTATGTTTTGTGTCTTTCAACGCTTCTTGGTATTTTTAATGTTTTGATAGGAAACGGTCCGAACCCTGGTCTTGTTACTACCTAACATCGACCTGTTGGTAGGAAGCATCATTAATTAATAGCCCAATGTTAGGTTCTTGCAAAAAATGTTATAGTTGTAAAATTGCTTAAAAAGTGTTCCTATATTAATACTAGTTTGTTTTTAGTTATTTTAAAGTTTTTTCCTATGAATAACAATAAGCTTAGCACTTGGTGGATCCTTACCTATATACTGAATTTCACGAAAATCGGACCAATAGTCTCGTCTCTAAGCTTCTGCACATCACATCCACACACACATACACATCACTCAAAAAATCATTTTTTTCAATTCAGAGAGCACCAATCTCCGGGTTTTTGCACATCCCCATACATAGAACACAAATGGACATAACTCTAAAAACCACTTTTTTCGATTTAGGGGACAGTAAAATGGATATTTCCATCAAAAACTTGAATTCAAAAATTCTGACGAAAACAATACTTTCTCCTTATAGTACCGTATGGGGGGAGTAAAAGTTCATTTGATTTTATAACTTTAAATTATTTTTGTGTTAATTGATTAATTTTGTAGTGTTATTTTCAGCTAATTTTATCAAGTTTAGTTGTAATTGGATTGATTTTTTTGATTGGATTTGATTAGGTAATTGGTTAGTAAAAGTTTAATTCAATTTGTGAGCTTTGACTTATATCATATTTTATGTTTTTCAGTTGTCCCAGTGCTTGGCCCTTCGTCCAGCATGGGCCGACGCAGCCTGGCCCTGGAGACGCCTCTGCTGCAAGCCGTGCTGAGGTTCTTCAGCCTGCTGCGGGATTGGACTGTGCTCAGCGCTGCGATATCACTGCTAGCCAGGCTTCACAATGTGCTGAGGGATGAGATTAGCCTAGAGTTGGTGTTCGATCACACAGCGCTCTGGCCTGGTGTTGTAAGCAAGTATGTCAAGTGTTACACACTTATCCCTTCAAAAGACAATTAAGTAAACAGTACCAGTGGACTGACACATACTTTTTTCCTTAAGTAAATTTAAGACTGTAAATAAAACCAGTGTATATACTAAAAAAATTATCAAAAAAAAATTTTTTTTTTTCAAAATTTTCATTTCAAAAAAAAAAAAGTTAAATAATCACAAACTTATTTTTGAAAAAAATGTTTAACTTTTGCATATATTACAAAACTAAGTATGTTTCATATACAACTTTAAGCATAGGAATTTTCTACAACAATTTTTTTTACTCCAAATGAAAAATCATTAAAAAAATCAATTTAACCATTTTTTTTTTATTTTTAAATAAAAATATTAAGTATTTTTTTATTTTTTTTATTTATATAAAACAAAACCTGTATGTTTTCATCATAAATTCTGATGTTTTTTCTTAAACAGTACTGCTAATTTTAACCTGGATTTCTTGAAGTATGGGATTCCTGGTGAAAGTTAAGTAAATTTAAAAAAGACAATCTGTAATAAAACTATCATGTTCTACTAAGTTAATCTAAAAATAATTAAATAATTTATTGTTTCAAAAATAATCATCTCATTTCTGAAAATAAAAACAAGAGAAACAAAGTTAAATTAATTGTTCAAATTGTATGGGAGGAAACCACCCCCCAATGCCACCACCCCCATGTTGTTTAATTCCGTTTATCGATTGATTATAAAGCATTTTCATATAACCTTTTTACAATATGTATATATGTAAAGCTAAACTGTTTGTCTATTACTTCAATTCCAGAAAAAAAATTCATTGGTCACCATTTGTTTTTTAAAATCAAAGTCCCTGACGAAGAGTTAAAAAAATTTTGACATATTTTTTATACGCTTTGAAAAGTATCAAGATTGTTGATGCTTATAATAAGATAACTTGACCTATTTTATAGATTTTTGATGAAGTATTTTATTTCATATTGAAAAGGTTTGTGAATTGAGATAAAAATGCTCAATAGAGCCATGTTTAATGTTCATCAATTGAAAGTGCATTACCTGGATTATTTCTCTTGATCCATCATCCAAATCAAGTGAGTAACAAATATGTTATTTTCTAGAAGAAACACTGTCAGATGTATAGGACAACTGACAGTGGTTCCTTCAAAACCTTCTAAGAATGTTAATAACTCCATATCCATGTCCTCTTGCCACCATTTTGCCATGTGTAATGTGTATTCTCCGTTGTCTGAATAGCACGAGTTCATACAACATACAGCTGGTCAGCGAGACTCTGCTGCAATTGGTCAACTCAGCCCTTGAGTACTACCCGAAGAATATCAGCCTGCACAAACTCCTCGGAGATTACTACTACAGTAAGATCATGTGGTTTTGTTGAAAGTAGAATTTAGATGTTAATGTTTTCAAATTAAAGTTTCAACTCATAAGTTGATAGGGATGATACTATAATTAATAGTTACAATACGGAAATAATTGGGCTGGATTCCCCTTCAGTGAATTTCTTTCCTCAACCAAACGATGGTAGTTATCAGTATTGTTGTAATGACAGTCTTATTATTTGATCGCAAAAACTTCAACATTCATGGTGTCCAATTTTCTACTCTCAATTGTCACTAACTGATAAAATAAAGTACCTATTGACCAAGCTTTGCTCGGAGAGAATAAGACGTGTATTATATTAGTTAATTAGCAAAATTAAAACACATTTTTTACTCAATGAAAACAATTTACAGTAGAACTCCAATTATCCGAACTCCGAATCGCCGATTATCCGAATCACTTTCAGAAAAAAATTTGTCCAAAAAAAGTCTAAGTGCGCTATTATTCTTCCCCCCCGCGAAGCCAGTGTTTGCGTGTAAAATGTAAGTACATTTTATTTATATTTAAAACATGTGAAAATATCATGTTTCTTACATTTAATTCAATAAAAAAATAGTGCAATATCAAAACTTTTTTTTCTCTCTAATGGCAATTTAAAAAAAACTCCGATTATCCGAATATTTGATTATCCGAATGGGTCCCGGTCCCCATTAATTCGGATAATTGGAGTTCTACTGTATATGGTTTAAATAAAACTGATTTAATACACCTTAATTAATATAGCATAAACACTTATTTTACTCACTTCATAAACTCTGTACAAAAATGTAGCTTCCCTGGTCGGGCATCGATCTCATTGCCTTCTGCACGTGAATCCTCCGCGCTAGCACTGAGCTACAACTTAGATAGGGTTTAATATGTTTTAGCCAACCTCAATTATTTGAGCTGATTATATTTTACTGTTTATATAATTATCCATACAGTTATTATTAACCTGTGATCAAATGATTATGTTAGATAATCATTTGATCTAACAGGTTTTTGGCTGGGACGGTGGCGACATCCTGTAATCCAGCTACTTGGAGGTCACGAATTGTGGATAGTTATGAGCGATGGTCAGTGGGTGTAGTGTTCTCTTGTGTGGATTAACGTCCGCACTATTGAATACTACGTTAATCCGCAAATACCATCCTCATAGTTAGACCAGTTCGTAATTCAGAGGCCGTGGTTCGGATTCCACGTTAAACTGTAGGTCCCGTAGTTGCCATCAGCTGTTGGGCTATTAATTAACAGTCCTGTCTAAGGAACATGTCAGCCTTAGTCAGTAAAAAGACTACAAGATCGCGCCACAATCATTTCTCATTCATACTTGGCTTAAAATACCTACCTAGGTAGGTCGCCATTTCAAATGGTAATGGTAGAAATGGAATGAGGATTGAAAAGCAAAACAGAAATTTAATTTACATCAATTGTTTTATTTCAGTGGCTTCAAGCAATACAATGAATAAGTATTCTATCAAAACATGAAAGATTTTTGAAATACTTTTCTCTGCTTTTATTTCGCACGGTTATTTTACCATTTAGTTTTACAAATTGTTTACTAATTTGATAAATTTCATTTACTACATACATCAAATAAATATTCATGCAAAACCCATATTCACATATTGTTCACCACCATCTTTCATCAACAACTGTCAAACGGTTATATACAGGTGCTTTGATTTGTATTGTTTTACATTTGAATAGGTCCCCTGGAAAACATATCATACGACAAAAACCTATTTTCGAGTTAACAAGCGTAGAGGGTTGAATTGACTGTGGAGTCTTGCAAAGCACGCCAATTCTGCTATGTTACTTTTTTGTATGTTATTATTTTTATATCTTATTAAAATAAAGGCTTTTACATATTTTCCCGGTTAAATTAATCAATAAAACTTCCTTATCTTGACCCAATTTTTTATGCCATTTCATGTGTTGCCATTAGGGCAGAGGATCTCTGATAATGGAGCCATTAATTCGGATAATTGGAGTTCTACTGTATATGGTTTAAATAAAACTGATTTAATACACCTTAATTAATATAGCATAAACACTTATTTTACTCACTTCATAAACTCTGTACAAAAATGTAGCTTCCCTGGTCGGGCATCGATCTCATTGCCTTCTGCACGTGAATCCTCCGCGCTAGCACTGAGCTACAACTTAGATAGGGTTTAATATGTTTTAGCCAACCTCAATTATTTGAGCTGATTATATTTTACTGTTTATATAATTATCCATACAGTTATTATTAACCTGTGATCAAATGATTATGTTAGATAATCATTTGATCTAACAGGTTTTTGGCTGGGACGGTGGCGACATCCTGTAATCCAGCTACTTGGAGGTCACGAATTGTGGATAGTTATGAGCGATGGTCAGTGGGTGTAGTGTTCTCTTGTGTGGATTAACGTCCGCACTATTGAATACTACGTTAATCCGCAAATACCATCCTCATAGTTAGACCAGTTCGTAATTCAGAGGCCGTGGTTCGGATTCCACGTTAAACTGTAGGTCCCGTAGTTGCCATCAGCTGTTGGGCTATTAATTAACAGTCCTGTCTAAGGAACATGTCAGCCTTAGTCAGTAAAAAGACTACAAGATCGCGCCACAATCATTTCTCATTCATACTTGGCTTAAAATACCTACCTAGGTAGGTCGCCATTTCAAATGGTAATGGTAGAAATGGAATGAGGATTGAAAAGCAAAAGAGAAATTTAATTTACATCAATTGTTTTATTTCAGTGGCTTCAAGCAATACAATGAATAAGTATTCTATCAAAACATGAAAGATTTTTGAAATACTTTTCTCTGCTTTTATTTCGCACGGTTATTTTACCATTTAGTTTTACAAATTGTTTACTAATTTGATAAATTTCATTTACTACATACATCAAATAAATATTCATGCAAAACCCATATTCACATATTGTTCACCACCATCTTTCATCAACAACTGTCAAACGGTTATATACAGGTGCTTTGATTTGTATTGTTTACATTTGAATAGGTCCCCTGGAAAACATATCATACGACAAAAACCTATTTTCGAGTTAACAAGCGTAGAGGGTTGAATTGACTGTGGAGTCTTGCAAAGCACGCCAATTCTGCTATGTTACTTTTTTGTATGTTATTATTTTTATATCTTATTAAAATAAAGGCTTTTACATATTTTCCGGTTAAATTAATCAATAAAACTTCCTTATCTTGACCCAATTTTTTATGCCATTTCATGTGTTGCCATTAGGGCAGAGGATCTCTGATAATGGAGCGTTATTTAGACTTGATAGATTTTTTTTATTATTTGCTAAGTTTTAAGGTTTATTGTGTCATTTTTTTAAATTCATTGTGGTCATATATTTTGTGGCAGTAAGTGGGCAGCATAGTGCGGCCATGAAGCACTACCTTTTGGCTGCAGTGATTGCCACTGACAGCTTCAGTAGACCGCTGACCAAGGCCACTATTGAGGATTACGTCTACAAAAGGATGATCAAGTGCCTCAGTCAGATGAACTGTCATACTCAGGTTTGTTGAAAACATTAGGAAAACAAATATGGGAAATGTGTAAAAAAAGACTGGTGTTGTATTTGTTTTGGGTAATCAGCGGTCTTGTGAAAACTTTAGTAGGCATTTGAGGAACAAAAAACCTCAACTGTCCATCACAATGGGCCTTTAGCTTATGAGGCGCAATTAATAGTACAGCAAAAGCATTAGTCGCCACTGGATTTGAACCAGGTACAGTTGAATTACAGGGCCAGCTTGGTGCATTTATGTGTTACTCTATTGACACATATGACAAATATATTATGCCAATTTCTAACTACAACCTCTCATTTAAAAATTAAAAACCTGAAAGTGGAAATATCTCCTCATTGAGCTTAGAGGGGAATAATCCATTTTGGGGCTCCCCGTATAGAAAAAAAGGTTTTTGGACTGACGGCTGTCTATCCTTCTGTGTAATTACCCTGCACCAAAGCGATTATCCGGTTTTTATGAAAGTTGGTACTAGGTTCACTTAGGCAATATCTCGAGATTTTTATTTTTAACGCTCGAGAGGGTAGAGCTTGCGGAGTTTTCCTCCGCACATGTGGTTTTTGTCAAAAAAACATGCATATCCGGTGTCGACAGACGTGTCAGGTTCTGTACCTCATGCACCTCATTCCAGGAATCCCCCAAAATCCCCACACTCCTTTTGCTTCCTTGAGAGTTGCAATACAATAGACAATATTCGACAATAGACAATGAACACAGTGAAGCGATGTCAGTTTGCGGTAGGGGTCTGCGGTACAGGAAATTATGAGGTCGGTACGGTACGGTACAAGAGAATAATGCCGCTAGTAACATTGACTGATCTCATCCTTTTATTCATAAGTATTTTCCAGAACTTATTTAGTGAAAACATAGGAAAAGGAGTTTAAAAAAGATATACAATGTCAGAAGAAATATTTTACTGTACTAATTTTCAAACTGTAATATGATTTTTTTTAATCCATTCTGTAAAAAATATATCACATTAAACATGTTAATAATTATTTAAACATTATAATATATGTTGTAACAAATTAATAAGGGGTAATAATCTTCTCAAGTCTCAAACTAAGGATGAACAAACAAAATAAAAAAAATGTAATGTATTTATTGCAGAACAAAAAATACAGAAAATATACTGAGTCAATACCATTAGCCAAGGGTTCATTAGACCTATGTTTTATATTGTCCTGGTTTATTATTTTTAATTCAACCAATCACAACCATTGTTCAAATTAAATCAAACACTTTCATAAAATGTCAAAGGGCTCTTTAGACTAAAATAGTTATTTTAGTATAAAGTGGTTAATAGTTTAATATTACAGTGGAACCCCTCAAATCTGAACAGTTCTCAAGAAATAAAAAAAAGAAATAGCTGGAAATTTAAAAAACATTAATCACATAAACTTATTTTTCAAGGTTTTAAGGTTTAAGTCTGTTATCTTTAACTGTTGAAGTGAAGAAAATCTTCACACGAACGTAATCCCAAGCCACGTCTGTTAGCGATACACACTTATCAGCAGGTAAAAGCTCACTAAACTAGACACAGACAGTAGACAGACGCGATACGCATCCCTGTTAGTAAGGGCGAGGGTAGGGGGAGAGTGGTTTATTTTTAGCACAGGCTCGACCCGCCAAGGTCACTGCCCTTATGAATTAATTGAGTCACACACAGCCTGTATGACCCCAATCACCGCGTCTCCCGTCGCTTACCGCGCAAATACAGTGACGAAATAAGTGCATAATATTATTTCCCGGGAAGAAAAGGCTTCAGTCCCAATAAGTTCGGATTTAAGGGGTTCCTCTAATTAGGAAACACAGAACGTATTAAAAAAATAAAACGGTTTATCTATTTCCCTTATTCAGTTTTATCCTTAACATTATGATTTTTTGTTTTATTTGAGTGAAAATCCCGAAATAGCGAGATCATTACGGCAAATCACAGTTCTGTATTGGTCATATAACATCGTCAACAGGCTGTCAGAGCAAAAAGAAAGAATGACTTGAAAAAATCACGAATCTCAGTATAAAAGGTTTTCACAGTGATTGTAAAATCACAGGTAATCCTATCTCTATTTGAAACACGACAAATACGAGCTTTTATATTGGTACGACTATTTTGTTGCATCAAAAGAAGGAACGGTTCCCTGATCGCTTAAGCTGCTATACGTGGATACGATAATAAACTGTGAATGCACAATAATTTAGAGCCGGCAGGGAGATGGCTGGTTGCCTGTTTTCCTGGTGAGGCTGTTTTAAATGATCATTCACCAACACGCTATGAGTCAGTCTTACGTTCAGTATTTGCCGTACATCTGGGCAGTGTTGTAATTCTATATTACAGTACTTGTAGAATATAAAGCCTTTAACGGTCGGGTTTTATTTAATGTTTTTGGCAGGAGTTGTTCCACAGTTATATTTGATGGCAACCTAGACTGGATAGTGACTTAATTTTTACTTATTTGTACCGTACCGAACCTGTACCGAAAAAATTCTTGTACCGTACCGAGGTTCGGTACAAGGCTGGAACCGTACCGTACCGATTTTTTCGGTGCACCGCAGACCCCTAGTTTGCGGGGAATACACATATGAACGTGAGTGTGAACCAAAATATAATTTTGTATTTATTTAATTAATTTACAGTATTGTCATTTAATATGTTTGGTTTGCATCGATGTTCAATTTTACTACTGCGGAACAATACTCCACATACGCCCTCTCCCGTAACACCATTCTTATACAGTGGAACGTGGATAATTCGAACTTCTGTAATTCAAAAACTTCTTTATTTCGAAGTTTTGACTTGGTCCCTAGAATTTTATATAAAAACAATGTTAAAATATCCTGGTTAATTCGAATAATTTTTTGGATAATTCGAATTTTTTGCAGCATAAATCTATAAAGAGAACAAGTCATTGTGTGCGATTTTCCCGGAAACAACATTCGAGCTTCCTGTCCGTAGACTATTTTTAGCTAGATCAACGCGCCCATCCCCCGCCAACCCTTCTCACAGCACACACCTGCTGTTGACTGGTCACATGATACCCCTCTCCCTCAACAGTCCACTACTGCTCATAAATCACAACATTGACATCTCTAATATGTCACTACACGGCGCCGGCGCAGTTCAGTAACGTGTGTATCATGGTGGTTTGTTCCGATATTCGTCATCTTTGTTTCGTGTTGGCATTTGAAATTGATGAAATAGCTAAATTTTCGGGATCCCTCCAAACACAGTATCGACATTTAACAAAAATTAGGATTTTTAATCAATAATATCTTCATTAACCTAACTTTTTTTAATATACAATGTTAAAACATGATGTTTTACTGTTTATTTCAACCACTTGCAAAAACTTTTCTAATTCAAATTTTTAGATAATTCGAATTTTTTTCTGGTCCCTTGAGGTTCGAATTATCCAAGTTCTACTGTACTAGAAAATTGCTAACTTTAACGATGGAACATAGTATTGCATTTATCAGATGGGCTGAATTTGTGTGATTTAGCGTTGTGGAGTAAAACTCCACATGCGCCCTCTCGTGTTTCACCGGTGAAGTGCCTGCTCAAGGGTTAAGAATAGCTCCCCCCTGAAAATCATATTTCTGAAAGATGATTTGATTAAAATTTAATGGTTTATAGTGCTTTGGGCCCCAATTAATGATACCACCAGCATGTCTGTAAAAATGATGGTTCAAATGTTAGAGGGTTTTTAATTTCTAAGGAATCCATTCTTTTAATTTTCTGACAAAACAATAAATTTAAAATAACAATTTTATTTTAACTATTTTTGAAACGCTAAATTGTTTTATGTTATTTTACTATCCATGTTGTTTTAACCCTACAACGCTAGCATTTAGGTACATTTTACACTGCCATTTTGCATGCTACTCCCACTCCCTTCTACCCAAGGTTTTTCCGCTCCAGCAGTGCTTGTCACTGTCAGTCGTCAGCGAGATGGCGTTGTGGTCTCAGTGGTTCACGCTTCTTCTTACTGATAATGAGTGTTATTCTGTTTCCTACACATAACTTTTACGTAGCGCTATTTATAAATGTGTTAGGTTACACATCAAATTGGAGTGGTACTAGTGTTATGTGCTGTATATTTTAAGTGATGTAATAAAAATAACTACAGCTACTAATTCTAATAGCTAATAAAAAACTGTCATTAAAAAAAATTGATAAATCAAAGTTAACTTTTTTATTGCATACATCATGTAATGTGTTCATGTTTTGAATGTAATTATTAGTTTTTAGCAATCTAAATTGAAAAATACGTTGAATAAATAATAATAAAAATATTTTGAAAAATAAATAAATGAATGAAAATACAAAATTGAAAAGTACAATTATAGCATTTTCAGTGAAAGGTTCAGTAATTTTTATTCCCCAATAATATGTGTCATATGTTCCATACATTTGAGCATATAGGCTACATACACATGTAGAAATAATGCATTTTATAGTTTTACAATACTGTAATAAATTGTCATTGTAAGGAGTGAGTTCGATTTCTTGCACATCCACCTCTAGGATAGTGTGTATACTTAATATTGTAAACAAATTTTTCTATAATTGATTCAAGTATAATTTCGCTCATTATTGACAGGCTGGAGTACTGTGCCAATTCCTGGAAGAGGTTGATTACAATACAGCGTTCAAGAGTCTAACAGAGTGTGTGTGCCATGACTGTATGGACACCTACTACGACTGCATATGGGATGTCAATATTCTAGAGTACCTCATCTATCTGCAGAACAAGAGGGGAAACAAAGACAGAGCAAAGAAAGCTGTTGACATCATAGGTCTGCTGGAGCTGAACTCCAATAACAATGAGGAAATCAAAAGGGAAGCGGCTAACAAGCGGAAGGTGAGGTTCATGCAGGCTCTGGTGAGACAGTACGTTTTATGATAAAAACACAATTAGTTGGCTTATGAAGTTAACTTGATCTCCTTGTACAAATTGTATATATATTTTTTTAATTTGAGTTTTTTTATTGAGTAATGTAAATAAATTGTTTTCAATAAACTGTAATTATACTGATGTGTAATTGTAACTGTGTTTCGATTGTTCCCGTGATTTTTGAAACTTAATGACCTCAAAAGGTAGTCTATTTAGGACCAATTAATTCCAACATTCTTTCCAGGGCCAAATTATAATCATTACTGTCGCCAGCTCCAAAAAGATGGGCCCTATACTAGGCGCCACGAGAGAAGTCACTAAGTCACGACCGCGCTGTTGCCATATTGAACGCTGACTCTTGTTTTTCAAGTGTCAATATTGTCATTAAATACTATATTTTATATATAGGCTATATATGCTATATAGGCTATATATTTTACACACACACACACACACACATATATATATATATATATATATATATATATATACACATACATATTATTAATTAATATTTTGTTATAATTTATTTAAGTTTTTTACTACGGTCATTACATTTTTTAATGAGTTAATGTCAATGTAAAGAAATAAATTTGTAAGAACCTGTAGTAGGTCCTATAGTTTTTTCTAATAAACCAAAGATTGAAAATCTAAATATACAATTTTAAAAGTTATTTAAATATACAGTGCAAAAAAAATAATGCCCACTAACTTTTTGATTAAAACTTATTTATATTTGTTTTAACAATAAATATCACATAGTAAAAACACTTTTAAAAACTAACGTTAGTAATACCCAACCGAATACTTTCTCCCCTTATACTTAGTATATGGAGAAAGTATTGTTTTCATCAAAATTTTCAAATTTGAGTTAAGAGTGGATATATCCGTTTTAGGGTCCCCGGAATCCAAAAAAAGTGGGTTTCGACGAGATGTCTGTCCGTCTGTGTGTTTTGGATGTGTACAGAGCCAAAGCCTACCCTGTTGGTGCGATTAAGATGAAATTTGGCATGTATGTGTATATTCACCGTATCTCCAGGCGTTTTTGAATTTTTCATTTTTAAGGACCTCTAAAACCCTTAAAAAACGTGAAAAATCCAAATTTTTTAAAAAACTGCTTTATCAATTTTGATAGTTTATAGTGCACAGAGTACTAAATAATGTGACACCACCCACATGTCTGTAAAAATCACGGTTCAAAAGTTATTGGCGAAAACAATAAAAGTAAAGTATTACTTGACTTGAGTTTAAAAAACTAAACAAATAAGTATTTTGAGTTTTTTTTCCACGACTAACGGTTCCAGAGAAATGTTAAATTTACTGTCCATGATAAACGCGGTACGTTTTCTGAAAGCGCCCAATGTTATTGTTATGGAGAATATAAAAAACCAATTTCTTCCTCATTTTCCAACCGTTATCCATGAAACTTGGTATGAAGCGTAGCAAAACCAACTCAAAAAAGCTTGGTATTACCGGGGGGGAGGGGGTCATTCCATACAATTCAAACAATTAATTAACTTTGTTTCTCTTGCTTTTATTTTCAGAAATGGGATGATTATTTTGGAAACAATAAATTATTAAATGATATTTAGATAAGCTTTGAAGAACATGATAGTTTTATTACAGATTGTTTTTTTTTAATTTA
Organism: Nephotettix cincticeps; assembly: GCA_023375725.1. Lineage (NCBI taxonomy): Eukaryota > Metazoa > Arthropoda > Insecta > Hemiptera > Cicadellidae > Nephotettix > Nephotettix cincticeps. The sequence continues at coordinate 28,080,276 of CM041785.1, forward strand.
CATAATGGAGAAAGTATGTGTCAGTCCACTGATACCGTTTATTTATGACTTGTATCTAAATAATTTTACAGGTCTCATAACATGAAAGAATTAGTATTTTTGTGGTACGTCTGGTTTTGAACCTATAACCTACTCCTATCAAACCTAAATTAAACATTATTATAACTTTCATATTGCTTTATAGTCCATTTTATCTAGTTTTATAAAATTATAACCAGGCAGTTCCTGTAATCTTTTTGTGAGCCAAACTCAAAAAGTGCATTACTCATCTAGTAGGGTGAGAGAGATAAAATAGCAAGGAATGAGTTCGACAACGTTGCACGAGGTTCCTTGGCAGACTCACTATTGTAAGCTGTCTAGGCCCGCCTTTAACTGACTTCTCTTGTGTCGCCTAGTAGCATACCGCTTGGTATGCCAAAACACAAATAATTCCTAAAAAATAAATTTTAACTTAAGGTTTTGGATAGAATATTACCTAGTCTAAGTAGGTTACATCCCTGAAACACCAGAGAAAGCAATCTGTTTACTTTGATAGTCCTACAATTATTAGTCCAATTCAACTCAGGATTGAGCAATGTTCTTTAGATTCCATCGACTCTCAAGTATGGAAAAACTTATATGACTGAGAGATCTGAGTAGTACGGTATATGCAAACACAATTCTAAAAATATTTCAGATTCTTCTGAAAAAAATCTAGACGAGTGGTGTCCATCTTTGGTTATAACGCCAATAAATGTAATTATTCTTCACAAGCTGTAATAAATGGTAGTGATGGTGTTTTGCTGCAGTGAGAAACAGTAAACTTGTGGTTGTTAAGTTTGGAATATAAAAATCTAATGAAGAAGTATGTGTTTACTTATATGAAAAGTGCAGGTACATGTGTTAAATTCCTTCAGAAAATTTAGTTTTTCTACTTTTGTTACCACTTTAATGTACTGTACAACATCTTTGTACTTTACTAATGTAAAGTAGCACGTGCTTTTTTTACAATTCATCCGCCATGACATATGATAGGTAATTTGAAGGAAGAAAACTGAGTCAAAGGATCAGTATTTTGGTTACATGTTTAATTAGCAATTTGTAAATCCTTATTCCTAGGTAACTGCCTACATTATGATCTCTCATTCACTACATTCCATTCTAGAGGCTGATGGATTTTCAAAACTCACTTAATGAGTGTAGCTGACGATAGCTTTCACAAAATCAATATACATCAGAGTAAAAACAAACAATACGTATTGATTTAAAAAAAATATACTATAAACACCATGGGAAAAATAAACAACTAGACCTAACTAATTCATAAAAATATGAGATTTTTAATGAAACTCTTATTACTAATAACAGAAGATAAAAGTGGATCAACTGGCCTGTAACAGCTTTAAAAACAGAGGAATTCCTTTGTTCATCTTGGATCCATCAACCTTTATGTGGTAAATAACCCAGAGTGGTGGTGAAGTTAACAGGGGAAACCCTGCAAAGCGCAGAATGGCCGCAAGAGCTGAGTCTCGTGTACACATTTGAGAGGTAACTGAAACATGTTGACTTTCCTCCCAGCGGCTCCTGCCCCTCATTAGGCTGGTTCATGTGGAGGGTAATCTCCGGCTGCTGATCTATACTGATCCTGCTGGTTGGAGCGTCATGGTCTGCAGGAGCTCACCTAAAATTTACTGTCAATAAATTAATTATTAATTCATAATTCATTCATTTAGGTTGTTGTTTTCACTCCTTCTAAGAACATGCCCAGCCCATCTAATCCTTCTACATTTATACTCGCAAACTATATCTGGATCTTTATATAACTCTCTTAATTCCCTGTTGTGTCGTTTCCTCCACTCTCTGTCTTCAAAAGTTGGTCCATAAATTTTTCTAAGAATTTTATTTTCGAATACGATCAATTTTCTTTCCTCCTTTTTGTTTAATTTCCATGTTTCTGCTCCATAGAGTAATATTGGACTAATTATGGTTTTGTATAATCTTATTTTGGTTTTTCGGGACAGTAATTTTGAAGAAAAGAGTTTATAGCATGAATAGAAACATCTGTTTGCAAGGTTTAGTCTATTTTGTATTTCTGTTTCTTCCTTGTTTTCTCTGGAGATAATAACACCTAAATACTTAAAAGAATCTACTTTTTCATGATCCATGATTCATGATCATCTATTTTTGAGGGGTTTCTTGTGAAGTGTATAAATTTGGTTTTTGAGTCATTTATTTTCAGGCCTAGTTGTCCTGTTTCTTTTATGAACAATTTTGTTAACTGACTTAAAGCATCTAATAAATATATATAAGTAAAATATACATAAGTACAAAAAAAATATTATTTTGTTTCATTTCACTGTATTCTAGAACTTCACTATCAATATTGTAGGCATAGTTATGTGTTCAAGAGGTATTAGTAGGTTATGTTCGAATACAGACAAATCGATAATCCGAAACAACCTACAATCTGGTCCCAATTGGTTAGGATTTTTGACACTGTACTGTATTTGTTACTTTGTTATTAAAGTTCTCGTTTATTAGTGAAATTGACATAATATAATCCATTTTAACTATCAGTGTAATATATAAGGCTCACCCCTTGCATATTTTTGTTATTGTTTATTTATGAACAAATGAAGTTTGCAGCTCCAAGAGTACCGTTTATCTATTATCCTTTCATAACTATGATTAAGCCATCAAGGCAGATTATTAAGTTGCATGACCTGTAAATGTGAATCACTATGTTTCCTTTATTACATATTTACCAAATTTTATGCAATATATTTAACCTTCAAGTTGATGAAGGGATGAGATTGGGATTTGGAGAAAAAACGGCATAAGATAGAGAAAAATGAAGGTGTGTCGTTGGAGAGGCCAAAAACCATCTGGGGTTTGTATGACCACAGGAATAAGTGTTTTGAAACTTGAGGTCTTGAAATTAACATATTAGGGACAGTGAAACAATTTGGACTATTTTGATTCCCTACTCTTGGAAGAGTAGTTTGAAATATTAACATATTCAATGTGTCACAAGTAACCAAATAATCATGACGACCTCAGTCCCAATTAATTTGGATAATTAAAGTTCTCTTTAACATGAATTCAATAATTTTTTAATAATCATAATTTTTTATAAATCTAATTACAATACCTACAGCATTTAAAGAGTACTAATATCGTCTGAACTGTTTTTTGAATTTCTCGTAATGGTAGTCATCCGTAGCCTTCTCCCCATTCTCTCTACTTCTCTTCTCTACTACAACTGGCTTCTTCTTTTCAGGTTCTCCTTTATCTCTCCTCTTTGGAGGACCAGCTTCTTCAATATTAACTGTGATTAAAAAATACAAAATGAATTAACATGTTTTGTAAGTTCAAAGATTGTGATTGATTTAGGGAAAAAAATATTGGACTTAAAAATCACAATTACCATGTTATCAACTATTATTTTGTATGTATTATTTGTATTCCACCTTGGCGAAGCCATTAAGTTGGTGTAGGGATATCCTATTGTGTGGTATTCAAACTCCCCGCGCTATTGCGCGACTAACTACTGTCAGCCCAGCGATGTCAGTTGTGTGTGTGACATCAGCGATAACCAGCTGAAGTATCAGGTAAGCTGAGGCCTCTCTGTCTGTCAGAGAGCACAGTGCTGTGAACATGTCCCTGCAGAGTAGTGAAACCGCTCAGGGGTGTAAGCCCCGGTTAGGTAAGTCTGTTTTTAATTTATTAATGTCATAATGTTTTCTTAGTAATCATAATACTTATTGCTGACTCCACTGTTAAATTATGCAATAGTAGTCTATAAATCCTTTGGACAGATATTGGTTCTGATGTGTATTCAGCATTAGGTTAAAGTAATAAGTAATTTAGGTCCGTCAGTAATTAATATATCAACCTAGCTCATCAAAATGACTTTCAGTCCTGAAGAATCGCACTAATGGTAACACTGTAAAATACAAGTAAATAACTACATAACTATTTTATATCAATTTACTGATTCACCCAATGACAATGAAAAATAGCAAGGCTCGTACTCAAAAATATGAATTTTAAATAGTATAGGACCTATTGAAAAAATCTGAAAATGCGTAAATATTCAGTGGATATACAGTGAACAAAGGTTGAAGTCTATAAATCTTATTGTGTTTTTTCACCCTTCAAGCCCTAAATTTTAAGAGCCCTTCCAACATGCCCGGACGGCATTATTTTGGAAATTTGGACAACCTACTACTAGCAAACCTAACCTGTAACTGATAACTGTTCATCTAACCAAAATGCAATGTTATCATCTTAACTCTATTACAAACTAATATTTTATTGAAAACGTCCAAAAATAACCTAGTTTTAGGCAGTACTATAAATGTCAGTTTACCATAAAATGTCTTCTTTCCATTTCGAATTTTCAACTAATTGTCCATTTCATATTTACTATTACTACACTACACTTCGCTAACAAAACATAAAACACTTGTACAGATAATAACTAATTATATTTCAGTTCGAAACACTGACAAACTAATGCAAAAACATTGCCTTCCCACATTACATCAGACACAGTAAACAAACAACAAACCAAGTGGTTATCGTCTGCTCTTCCAGCTTAGATTTTTTAGTTTTCCTCCTTTCAAAGACAGCAGAATGGCAAAAACAATTATGCTAGAAAAGCAGACAGTGTTCTCCAACAAATAAAAAAAGCTCCAAAATATTGAGGAGCTCCAATTAGTTCTAAAAAATTACGTAAGGTAGCAGCAAAATGCAGTACTGACAAAAACTGCACCACCGGTCGCGTGTAGAAAACGGCGACCAGTGGCAGGCGTGACGTTGGCACCGTGTGCTCAGTATGTCAAACGGATTTGAAGGGTTAATGCTGCTGTACATATATTTTCCTGAGGTTAACGTGATTCCTTAGTTTTAAAACTGTTCCTTGTCAACTTACATCTATTGTGTTGCACAAAATTCACAGCCATATTAGTTGGAACAAACTGGGATGGTCCATCTTTCTTGCTTTGTTTTTCCCATATCAACCTCAATTTAGCTTCTTCTGTTGCCTCAATGTTGCGAATCTTTGCCCTGTAAAATAATCATTCTCATTACCTAGTTACCTTATTAACGTACATAATCACTAGACGAATCATGTTATGTAAGGGCAGCTATAACACATAACAATGTGTTACAAAACACACCTTAGCTGCGATCAAAAACAGATACATAAGTAAAACTAAACTATCCTTATTAATATTGTATTTAATATCCTTAAATTATTTAATGATTTAATATCCAGCTACTTGGAGGTAATGAATTGTGGATAGTTGTGAGAGATGGTCGGTGGATGTGGTGTTCTCTTGTGTGGATTAACATCCGCACTATTGAATACTACGTTAATCCACAAAAAGACCATCCTCATAATTAGACCAATTCGTAATTCAGAGGCTGTGGTTCGGATTCCACGTTAAACTGTAGGTCCATTAGTTGCCATCGGCTGTTGGGCTATTAATTAACAGTCCTGTCTAAGGAACATATCAGCCTTAGTCAGTAACAAGACTACAAGATCGCGCCACAGTCATCCTACATTCATTCCTCATTCATACTTGGCTTAAAATACCTACCTGGGTAGGTCGCAATTTCAGTTAAAAGTATAAAGTATAAAAATATTGTATTTATTTCCCTGTGGGAATTAAGTTAGATCATGGATCATGAAATGGGAATGTTTTCAGTTCATTTAAACAGCTGTTCTTATAACTAATAATAACGCTCCTATCCAAGAGACGTCACTGTTTCAATTTAATGTAAATAATAATAAATAATATGTAGTATAAAAATGTATGACTGCATTTTTCATGTAAATGCTATTGTTTATACCTGCAAAAAAACAATAAAGTACCTGTAATTTTATAAATATTTCACCAAATATATATAAACTTTTAACACACGTCACTAACAATATTTAGAACTAAATAAAAATTTTTCCCACGGAAAAATACTAACCATAAAAACTACAGTAGAACTCCTATTATCCGAATTAACCCATTCGGATAATAAAATATTCGGATAATCGGAATTTAAAAAAAAAATTGCCATTAGAGATAAAAAAAGCTACGTTTTGATTTAACACTATTTTTTTATTAAATTAAATGTAAGAAACATGATATTTTCACATGTTTTAAATATAAATAAAATGTACTTACATTTTACACGCAAACACTGGCTTCGCGGGGGGAAGAATAATAGCACACAGACTTTTTTTGGACAAATTTTTTTCTGAAAGTGGTTTGGGTAATCGGAGATTCGGATAGTCGAAGTTCGGATAATTGGAGTTCTACTGTACTATAAAACTATAAAAAATACTATAAAAACTATCAATTTATTTATTTCTAAATTTTATTTTTGTAATTTTTAATTTCTTCTTGCGTATTAGTATAGAAAAATTAATTCCTGACAATCTAATGAAAAAATCATATTGCTAGTGAAAAGTAGGGAATACATAAATTTTTTGAGATCCTTTACAAAACAGCAGTTTTGGGAGTCTCAAACAAATATTTGGGTTGGATTTTTTTGACATACTTTTTGTCGCCTGATCCTCAAATAATGATTAATTTTATATATTTGTTATTAAGAGACTATAACACCTAAAGCCTATATATATATATGAAAACCTGAATAACTAACTCAATTCCTAGATCGACTTCAGGTATTCCACTGAGCATCTGGTTGGACAACATCTCCTCAGAACGTTGAGTGGATGAGGCTCGCAGGTGTGTTGGGACTGCTTGCAAAGCAGCCTCCTCGGGAGAGCAGTACTTACTCTCATCAGATTGCTTATCTGAGAACTCGTCCTTCTTTCCTTTTCTTTTGGACAATTCTTCCTCTATGTACCTCATCCTATAAAAGCATCAATACATTGGTTATAGCGCCAAAACAACAGTTTCACTATTAGTTGGTGTTTAAAGATTTATCCAAACTCTCACACTAAACTCACGACTATATTTCCAGTTGCACTGACCATACTAAATTCTAAAATTGTTAGTAAATTTCTCTATGGAATACAATAAAACTATATAACTTTATATATGAATACCTGTGAAATTCCATACCTTAATAACCTCTATTGCTAACGGTTTTTTAGATTATTGATTGAACAGATGTTAAAAAATATGTTCATAACATGGTTTTAGAAATAAAGAAAATGATATTCTCTTAAAAACTGTAAACAAGACCCAGTTCATTTATGGGACTTACATTTCCTCATCTTCATCTCTTTTATTAGTTTCTGCAGAAAACTGAGTTCCAATTCCAGTATCATATGCATCATCAACTTGCTTTACTTTGCCACTCTTCAAGGCAGTCATGTTCACCAAGCCCCCAGTTTTTACTTTAAAAGGATCACTCTGCAACAAAGATATGTATGTTTAAGATTGAAGCTAATAAACGTACATCTACTTTAGGAAAATGAGAAAAATTGCAGTTAGTGGTCATCAGATTAACACCTTACCACATTGAAAATAATAACCACCCAATTCAAGCAGGTGATTGGCTTTGATTGATCAGTTTAATGTTGGTAAATGTAAACCTTTATTCATTCAATTGCAGTGTTTGGGAGTAATATACTTGTGTATTTATAATATATTGTTGTATATCCGAATAATGTTTCAAATTTACCATTGAGAAGATTTATACATAATTATTATGATAACAGCTATAGCACTTATGTAGATGTGCCATATCAAAGGCTGTCCAGGTCACAAAACTCTTTTTTAGTTCTTAGTCTAAAGATATACAATAAAATTAGTGTATATCTAAAAGAATAACCTGTAAATATATAAATATATATATATATATATATATATGTATATAAAGCTAAGCTGTACAAATTACTTTTGAATAATACATTTTACTATTGATGAATTTTTTTTACTGTACAGTAGAACCTCAATTAACCATCACCCCCTTTTAACTGTCCGTCTCTATTACCACCAACCACGCGCTAGGGAAAAAAAAGTTTCGCATAAGCGCCGAGCCGGATCGTCTGTGGCAAGGAGGGGGTGTTGACCATGGATCTGCGCGCTACGACTTGGAGACGTCAAGACGAGAAAAACAATGATACCAGCAAAATTTGAACAACACAATAGTGCTGTTTATGAGTGTGGGATAAGCCAAGGGCTTTCTGGACCAATTATAGTGCCGAAAGCGATGTAACTGAACAAAAAACTAGTTAGCGACCCAACCTTCAAAGCCAGCGTGGGATGGCTTGAAAAGTTTAAGTTTCGTCACGACATTTGACAACTGGACATTACTGGCGAAAAATTTAGCTCAGACAGTGCTGTTGTAGAGGGCTTTAGAGCAGAATTTACTACAAAAATATACCATTTATTCATATTCATATTCTTCGTCTGTTGTAATAACCACCCAATTCAAGCAGGTGATTGGCTTTGATTGATCAGTTTAATGTTGGTAAATGTAAACCTTTATTCATTCAATTGCAGTGTTTGGGAGTAATATACTTGTGTATTTATAATATATTGTTGTATATCCGAATAATGTTTCAAATTTACCATTGAGAAGATTTATACATAATTATTATGATAACAGCTATAGCACTTATGTAGATGTGCCATATCAAAGGCTGTCCAGGTCACAAAACTCTTTTTTAGTTCTTAGTCTAAAGATATACAATAAAATTAGTGTATATCTAAAAGAATAACCTGTAAATATATAAATATATATATATATGTATATAAAGCTAAGCTGTACAAATTACAATAACTGTAAATTTTGAATAATACATTTTACTATTGATGAATTTTTTTTACTGTACAGTAGAACCTCAATTAACCATCACCCCCTTTTAACTGTCCGTCTCTATTACCACCAACCACGCGCTAGGGAAAAAAAAGTTTCGCATAAGCGCCGAGCCGGATCGTCTGTGGCAAGGAGGGGGTGTTGACCATGGATCTGCGCGCTACGACTTGGAGACGTCAAGACGAGAAAAACAATGATACCAGCAAAATTTGAACAACACAATAGTGCTGTTTATGAGTGTGGGATAAGCCAAGGGCTTTCTGGACCAATTATAGTGCCGAAAGCGATGTAACTGAACAAAAAACTAGTTAGCGACCCAACCTTCAAAGCCAGCGTGGGATGGCTTGAAAAGTTTAAGTTTCGTCACGACATTTGACAACTGGACATTACTGGCGAAAAATTTAGCTCAGACAGTGCTGTTGTAGAGGGCTTTAGAGCAGAATTTACTACAAAAATATACCATTTATTCATATTCATATTCTTCGTCTGTTGCATTTCATAATTAATAATAACGTACCTTCTTATCTTTCCAATAATTTCACTTTCATTTCTGATATAAGTACTCGCAGGGGCTCTCGGCTTCTTTCAATTCCAATTCATCGAACAACCCTTTATACCAACTCTTTCACTGTCACTGCTTCTAGATACTGGAACCAACTTCCTGATATTCTTAAAAATGAGGGCAACCGTGCTCGGTTCGGGGCGGAGGTGAAGCGTCATATTTTAGGACGGGCTAGTGACGGGTGATGTGTGTCATTGTCGGGGCAGGAATTGGGGCGACAGCGATTGAGAGATTGGAGCGTGTTTGTCTGATTTAGGTTTTTTTTGTTTAAAAACAAAGTTAGTTTATTTTATGATTTATTTTATGTTTGTTATTATTTACAACTTGAGATTTTTATTTTAGTTAGTGTAAATTTTGTTTATTAGAGGTTAAGTGGTAGAGAGGACTTGTTAGTCCTAACTTCGCCTCTCAAATAAAGTCAATTTTCATTTCATTTAAATCTTAGAAGAGAACAAGTGTATACAGTGGAACCTCAATTTAACAAATTTCATGGGACTAAGAAGGATATACGTTAAACAGGGGTATTCTTAAAAACGAGGTTCGTTAAATCGAGGTTGAATTTTGCCGAAATTCGTAATATAGAGGTTAGTCATAACCTCCAAATAAAGAATATTGAACGTGTCCAACCTCCATTTAAAGTAGATTTTTAGGCATATGTAATTTTTTTATACTGTATGTTTTACTGCAACAGATTGGCTTAACCAGGCATTGCTTGCTTAAAAACCATTATGGACCTATTGCTCGGCCAATTGTTGAGCTTTTTTCTGAAGTGCAGGTCCCGATGTAACAACGGACTGATAGATAAAACTTTATCAACTCAAGAAGTGACAGACTGGTTAAACAGTGACCATCAGGATGGAGGCTTTCAAATCTTGAGTGATGATGAAATTGTTTCTAATGTTTTGCAACTTGATGATGGTAATGATCACGAAGACTTGGAAGAAGCTGAACCGGCGCTTCATATAAACCCAAGAATCACCCATTTAGAAGCGGAATCTATGTTAACACAGTGCATTGACTGGTTCGAGTGTAAAGAGGAAAAATCTAAGAATAGATACAATGACGAGTATAATAAGTTTTAACGATCAATGAAAATTTCAACTTCAAATAGAGCAGGTGTAACCTAAAAATGTTAAGAGTTTAGCAATGTTTTCTTTTGAATTATTTTGTTTGTTTTTCTAATTTAAATAACAAACATTCCAATGTTTTTTTTATTAAAAAATTAATTATTTTTTGTAGTGTAGCGAAAAGTATGGTTCAAAACAGGAGTGGAAAGTGGTTAGCATATTCTCGACGATGTTTGAAACGCAAGATTAATCAAGCACTTCAAACATATGGTCTCGAATATGCAATAACCTACTTTCCACTTTTGTTATAAAATTACTATTTCTAGAGTAAAATTCCTTATAGTTTTTGTTTTAATGAAATCCATGAAAGTTTACTTTTTGGACTTTTAAAATTTTTTATACCTGCATATAGCTTTTTTTAGTTTGAATAGATAATTATGACAAACATTTTGGTGCACAAAGTATATATTTAACATGATTATTAAGGAAGTCATGACTTTTTTAAACCTCTACAAAGTAATCATTTTGAGCCCGGAGATTTATAGCAACTCTAATTCCAACTGGGGATTTAGGACACTATTTTTTGGGGCTTGAGGTTTAATGGGCTACTAAGTTGAACTAAATTTGGGAAAAGAGGCCCTTAATTTTAGTAGGATGTTTACTAAAAATTAACATTTTTTCTTGATTGCATGTTTGCAATCAATATATAAGGTAATCACTGTAGGCTTACACAATTTTTCCAATAAACAATAGACACACTTACACATACTAATATTAACATACTTATTAATATGACTGTAACTAAGATAATTTTTTACTATTGATAAGTCCTTTGAAGTGATCATCTTATTTTCTATAAGTTATAAGTATAAGTTTCTATACTATTTTCCACAAAGTTAACTGTTAAAACTTACAACAAAACATTCTGTCTCATCCGGAACTTTTTGACCAAGGGCTAAGCTGACAATGTTTACGCCATTTGGTCGATCCCGGAGTTTTTGGAGATTTTTCAACTCTTCTAGTTGAGACCTATGTAAAATTAAAAAATTACCATTTTGTAAACCAATTGACTGTCATCATTATCCAAGTACATTAATTATCAGACATCAGCATGAAGATCGATACCATTATAGTTTATGTAATGGTTTTCGTAGAGATCAGAAAACACCAATTTTTGAAATTACCTTGCTGTTGTTTACCTTGTGATGTTAGGTAAATGTCTAAACAAATTTTGAAGTAATAAAACCTGTTTTTAGAATGAATGTGTATTAAAAAGGATTTTATTTAACTAATCTTCATTAAATGTAAAAGTGAATTCAAACACCATATCCTGATCCATCAAAATACTGATACAGGTAAAAGGTTTGTAATCGATAACTACTATTTTGAATCAAACTAATCTTTTTATTGACATAGATATGTCTTAGCTCCGAGACCAAAATCTGAAACAGTGACGTCATTTATTATACTTTTAATTTTCTTATATTTCAATATGAGTGAATTAAATTATAACTTCCATATGTTAGAAATAAAGTGTAATATGTAGTCCTATGATGATTTGTTTCCAATTTTCAATCATTCTTTAAATTTTTTATTTAAGAATCGTCTTCCTGAAGTTTTTTGTAAAATATTTGTCGGTGTAGTGTGTATGCCGGGTAGTGTAGAAATATGTGGTGGAGTGTTTCTTTTTTAATGAATATTGATTTATTTATTTATTTTCTAAAATTCACAACCCTGTTCTCATTGTTTGTATTATTTTAATTTACTGTCAATTATATTTCAATTCTTTATTATGTTATTAAGCTGCAAAGTATTTATTGAATATTAGCTACGTTATTTTGTATGTATTTATATTTTATTTAATTATTTATTGAAAACTGTGAATGTTTGTATGTATTATATTTATATTAAGTTTGTTAAGCTTGTATTGTTCTTGTCACAATTCCTTAGTCATAGTAGTGTATTCTAAGTACCAGATTGTATTTATTTTTTTTTACGAGGGTAAATGCTGATGCACCATCAGGGAGGAAATATCGGTACACTCCCCGGTGTGTGAGACTCTCACCCACTAAAACCCCCTCACCTCAGGCTGAAATCCGCCTTGGAAGCATCTATTAAGGTATTACATCAAGGCGGAGCATCGTATGTGAAGCCACATGGCTACAACACCTCCTTAGCCACCTGAGGAAGGATCAAAGCTGGTCCTGATCCTCTACTGTCTTTTTTCTCTTGAGAACGTTCTCAACGAATACAGCAATACGTCGCCAGTTCTCAAGAGATGTCACCATGAGAGGGACAATGTTATCGGGCGAGATGGCCCCCACTTCCAGTTCCATAAGTACCAGATTGTATAGTTACTAGTTTGTTCACTTTATATTAGCGAATTTCCCATTGGGAAGAAGCTATTACCGTAGGTCTCATGGTAAGACTTAAGCCCGGGACCATGTTATTTTTCCTTCTTTAGGTGCCTAGAGACCAAAAACAATAGTGGTCAAAATAATCACCTTAAAAAACTACACAATTTAGTTCCTTGAAGTTTTTCTCTATCTCCAACGGTTACCGAGATATTAAAAATTCTAAACACAGTACGTTGTATTTTGGAGCTCCAATGTTAATCTTATGGAGGATAAGGAAAAATTAATGTTTCACTTACTATCCAATATGTTTGGATGAAACTTGATATTGAGCTTCATGTGGTTGAGATCCATACATTTATGCTTAAAATCATAGTTTATGTGTTTATCATGGCAGCTAACCTGCATACTCTTTCCCATGTTACGAAGAGCAGGCAAATAACTCTCATATTTATCGACAGATAATGATAAAACTTGTCATATAGCCTATCATTATTATTATGTTATTGATATGAAAATTCGCTGAGTACGCAGGTCTGCTGCGACGGGTGTGTGTGTCTGTGAACACGAGAACTCTTGTAAAAATAGATCGAGACCAAATTTGGTAGAAACGAGTATTTCTACATTAGCTCGTCTGAGTTCATAATCCAGTAATATCGGAACAGGTAGTTTGAAGAGGTTTTGTAGGTACCCCAAAAATGGGTTTTTACGTGTGTTTTTCCCATGTAATTTTTAAAAATTTCAAATTTTATCATTCACCATTCAGCTCAAAAAACTACACAATTTATTTCCTTAAAGTTATGGTCTATCTTCAACGGTTTCCGAGATATTAAAAAATTTTGTTATAAACCCGATTGTAAAAATGGTGTATGCTGTATTCAAATACATAAATAAATTTCCTCATTGTAAAAAAAAACAATTTACAAACAAAATAAAAATAACAAAGAAAACCTGGTCACATTATCCAGTAATTATGGCCAGGAATTTAAGACTAAACGTAATCCTCTTAAAATTAGAGTTTGATTCTTCAACAGCCACCAATTAAACTTAGATAAATATAAAATAAAAGGCAATGAAATTCCCAAAAGATGACTTTTGGACAAAAGCTATATTTACACTGTCGTATGCTCTGGACAAATCAAGAGGATGCTAGAGTTTGATTGTAGGTTCTGGCACACTGCATATCAGTAAGTCAGAGTAACAAGATAGTCAATGTATCTCCTGTTTTTCCTGAAACCATACTGAGTTTCTGGTGATATTTTATGGTGTATGATAAACTATTCTAACCTTATTTTAATGAGCGAGTTTAAAATTTTAGCCAGACGTGAAATTAAAGAAATAAGATTCTTCACTTTCTTTGTCTCCAGTAGGGTAGCTTTTAAAAGTGGAAAAATTAGAGTGTCTTTCCATCAACAGGGTAAATTGTTTCCCCTATCATTCCATATTTCATTATAATTTTTAATTAGAACTTCCGAAGCTGACTCAGGCAAATATTTTATAATAAGGCCTATATAAGATATATCACCTATTCCAGGGGCTGACCGATTTTCTTTTTAATTAAAATGCATTAAAGTTCAGTGATTGTGAACCCAATTAAGATCAGCTCCACGGATAAATGGTTTTCCGACAATTTCTTAAGAGTTTATGCTAATGTATGACACATGACACTACGGTCTACCTTGAGGATCAGCGGGAATTGGGGTTCTATTTAAGAAAGTTCTTTTTAATTTAGTTAATTGACAGTTAATTTTAAAGAAAACAAGAGACTCTCGTGATTAAAAATTTTAAACTGGAAAAACTTGTTTGATCGGAGATGTAATTTTGTAAGGTTAAGTTTATGTCAAAGATAACAAATATTTCACTTTAAATTATTATAGGCTACTTAATTTTATCAAATTGAATTACAAATAAATTAGTTCAGAATGTTCTCAAACAAAGAAAATGGCGCAATAAATCATCAACTGAATTCAACTATCTTTAATATTAGTTCATTTTATTGTCAATCAGCTGATTACAAATTCATTAGTCCTTCAGCCCACGGTAACTAGAAATATAGAGAGAGGTACAGCGACAAGTACAGAAACCATTTCTGACCAGTGTGACAAAATTGTTTACTTACACGACAAGCAATTGAAGAATGTTTATTTTATAATTGGTTTAACTTCTAAAATATGAAAATTTTACTTTTCTGTAATTAATCTGTTTAAAAGTCGTCAAATGTCTAGTTGTTATGTGTTGGAATGTCAATTAAAATAAATGGGGTTTCTGCCATACCGTTCCAAAATATAACTAATTGTAAAAGTCGTATGTCTGCGACTAATACATGTTGCGTTACATCGTGATATACGGCATAATGCCGTCATACAGTGCTCTGCTGATTTAAGTTAGGTTCTTTATTGATATTTTTATCTTGTTAATACTATTTTATACTATCAATAATATCCCGAATATTACGATGTAACGCTATGTATATTGGTCGCCGACATACAGCGCTATGTGGAGTTAAGTTAGGTTGGTTATTGATAGTATAAAATATTATTAACAAGATAAAAATATCAATGAAGAACCTAACTTGACTCCGCAGAGAACTGTATGTCAGTAATATCGCCTATATCATCGTGTGATATATGAGTAGTAATTACAATATAATCATGATAAAATATTATAATCGGTAAAGTGAAGTGACATTATGAATATTGGTGCTCCGTGGAATATGTTTCATTATTATTCCAGACAGTTGTTAACGACGTTGTAAAAACCCGGGTTCTCTTAAAATATCCCGTTTCTCCCTGCCTAGAACCCCAATACATAGACAAAATATCTGATTCCCTAAAAAATCCCGTTTCTCCCCGCCCAGAACCCAGATTCTAGCAGACGTCAATGTTGACTGGATGTTATAGTGTAGTATTTCGGTCCAAAAACATTAAAAAATCGGAAAAACAATGTTCCGCAGTGTTTTTCCTTAATTATATTATTAAAGAGTGAAACATCTGTTTCGGAGTATCATATTTTAGCCTAAAAACGTTAAAAAATGTCAAAATTCGGTACTTTCACGGATATCTTCTCAAATAGGTTGTTAGATAGTGAAAAAAGTTAATTTGAGATCGATTTGATAATAATTAGTTCGTATCGGTGCGAAACTTTAACCATAAATTGGTTAAAGTAAAAGTACAAGATATTTTGATATAATTTAACACATTTTCTCTCCCTAAAATTCAAGTAACTTAATTGATCTAAAAACTAGTTATTTTCGTAAGAACTAAGGTAAACTTACATTACACTTGTGGTCTCCTCTTCTCCAGATTCTTCTCCCGAGTCATCCACTCTTTTACGAAGGTTCTTTTGGAACCTTTTAGGTTTTGTTTTGGATATTTGATGTGTATCTTTCTTATCATCACTGTCACTCATTTTAAAATTGATAAATAATCAAGATTCTAGAAACAACAGTTTCACTGGACTATGGAGATGTCAAATTGTCAGGTTTTGTTTGGTATGTTTTTTTCTTTTTTAGGCGTATTTTTTTGACCATGCAACCTACGTTTCTCTCTATAGTAATTTTTTCCAAGAAGGCTATGACAGAGAGGAACGGGATAATCATTGTCTGTGGTATAAGTTATCAGGAAAAAGCCATAGATGAACGGATCCTCTCTGATAAAGCTAAGCATTTGCATCATATTTTTCCTAGGACGGCAAGTAGTGAATAACTTTGGGAGGGATTACATAATTGGTGGTATGAAATATCTCTCAGTAAAGGGGGGGGTTGGGACCCAAGGATTTTTTTTAGAAATAAAAGCCTAAAATCGTGTTTTAAGCTATCTGGTTACACTTTTATTTTTATCTGCGACTAATAATCCTGCTAGTACGATTAGCTTTCAATAACTTACAAAAAATATGATTACTGTATAGCATAGGTTTATTACATGTAGGCCTATTATTAAAAAAAGATGGAACTTCTTTTTCTTTGATATAAGAAAATATTTTATATTTAAATATAATGTAAGTATTTTACAATTTTTTAATAATTGTTTTTTACAACTCTAAATTTTCTTTTGATTTATAATGGTCCGAGTGTCGCCAAAAATCATCCCAAGGACTGTGTAGTGAGGATCCCTGCCTTAGGTACTATGTACCTGCCTGCGGTGGGTTCGGTAGGCTTCGGCCTGTGACCCCAGGTTGACCAAAAGGCTCTTAGTCTGTGCATAGACTGTGCATACATACACCATAAATTTAAACTTTGAGGTGGATGGATGGGTCAAACGGACGGTGCGCGGACGGACGGATTGTTCACAGATGGACAGACGTGTCTGTCGGGAGGACGGGCGGTCGAACCAGCGACCAAAGAACAATGTAGGCTGGCATTAGCGTACATAGTTTGAAGTCGCAATCACTGATAGAAGTGTGGTGAGCTGTCAATACTGAACCTCCTGTCGGATCGAGTTTTTTTTTAATAAATAAACTGTAGCAGTGGGCTGATACATACTTTCTCCCATAAATAAATTTTAAGGCCGACGCACGCATGCAGATAGCCGCAGAAACAATTGCTCACCATGTGATTAAATGTAAACATCTGCATGCAGACGTCGGCAGATATACGGACGTCTGTGTGAGTTGCAACATCTAATATCATGGGGAGCGATTTTGATATGGATATGTCTTAGCTTGGGGGGGGTGTTGTTGGCAATTTTTAAGATGGAAAACATGTAACAGGTTTCCATAGAAACTCTAGAGCTATTGTAATTAATTTTTTATATAAAATAATAAAACAGCTGTTAGATGAACTGATACTATTATTTATTTTCTTTACACATATCCATGATCTAACCTATTTCACAGAGGGAAGTAATACAAACATTTTTCCTCCGACCATCTGCAGGATGTCTCCATACGTGCGTCTGTTTTGCTGTGTGCGTTGGCCTTTAACACGGCAACCTTTAATAAAACTATCATATTCATAGAAAAATGATCTTAATATCATTAATTTACTATTTCAAAAATAATCATCAAATTAATTTGTTAATCATTGGGTGTGTGGTCTCACGTTGCATGGTACCAAGTTTCATGGAAAACTTTCAAAAGTTTCAGGAAAAGTTTCATGGAAAAGACGGATTTTTAAATATTCTCCATAAGAATAACATTGTACAATTATACATACTGCGATTACAATGGAAAGTAAATTTAACCTTTCTCTGAAACTGTTAGTCGTAGACAAATAACCCAAAATACTATAGGTTTAGTTTTCTAAGTTGGTGTTTCATAAACATTCAAGACAAGATTTCCATTGACAATTTGTCAAAAATCACCTATCACACTAAAAGTTTTATGAAACACATATCTGACAATTTTGTAAGAGTTTTGACATATTTGTGAGAAATATTATGATACTTAATTGACAATTTGTTGATTTGTCAAGTTTTACCTGTCAATGTCACCTGTCTGACTTGCCACCTTTTATGAAACAGGCCCCAAAAGATTCAGGTGGACACATTCACACACTCACTCACGGAGAGACAGACATTATATTGAAACCCAATTTTTGGACTCAGAGGACCCCAAAACAGATCTCAACTCAAATTCAAAAATGTTGACAAAACTAATACTTTCTCTATATACTATCATATAAGTGGGAAAAAGTAAGAAAGAGGATGGACTCGTTAAACTGATAATTTCGCCAAACTGACACTTTTGCCGCATATAGACCTGTTTACTATTTAAAAATTAAGTTGGCAGCCTCTTTTTCCGGTAGTTTGTTCACCTACATATACAGTACTATAAATCTGTTTAAAATTTATAATTTATTTTGGCAGTGGGTATAGACCACAATGTTTACGAGGGGGTACCCAAGAGTAACCGGAATTTGTCTGCCGAGGGCGGAGCTTTGGTAGTACGGGAGAGTGCCACTAGGGTGTGTCTAGCGCAACTCTTAGCCAGTTGCCACTTGCCAGTTCAGTTCAGAGTTCAGAACAGAACCGCGCGGGTCGTTGAGCTAGCACGTTCTGTTTGTCTGTAGCGTCATTATTTGCTGTAGCTGTTTCACTGTTGCTTCGTTTTTATGATGGCAAGTTTAAGTGAACAACGTGCCGCTGTGAAATTTTGTTTTTCCATGATTCTTCACCAGTACCTTTGAAAGGAAATTTGGATCAATTCTGAGCTGTTCTTTCAGTTCAAGACATGTTTCGACTCGACGTGATTTTTGATTGTCAGTGAGAGCCCGAATAACAAATTTGGCAGCAATGCGTCTCATTCCTAAATCTTCAGTTAAAATTTGCTGAACCGAGCTCCAAGATATTGCTCAATTTCTGACAGTTGATCAATTGTCTGTCGACGGTCTGTGAGGACAACCACTCCCATTTTTTTTATATTTTCATCAATTCGGGCAGTTGATGGATGTCCAGAACGAGGTTTGTCATCAATCGAAAGGTCCCTATTTTTAAATTGAGAAAACCAGTCATACACTTGAGTTTTCCCCAAAGCATCATCTTTGTAAGCAGTTTTCAACATTAAAACAGTTTCAGCAGCGGTTTTACGAAGTAAAAATTTCACAGCGGCGGCGCGTTGTTCTTGCCATCATGAACATCATTTTCTAGTGAAAATTGTGCATCAAGGGTTACCTGTTACCAAATAAAACGTATGGGAGGGGCTGTTAAATGTCAGAAACCTGGTAGGGTGCCTGGGTAGGCTATGGCCAGAGACCCCAGGTTGTTTAAATATCTCCTATCGATTATACATATATTTTATAGATATTTTGCTAGATAGTGATAGAAATCTAGATGGATGGGTTTATTTTTTATAGATGGATAGTTTCTATACAGAGTTCTCTTTGTTATGATTTAAACATAATACTAGCAATGAATCCGTAGATGTATTGACACTCATAACAGTTTTCGAAACGTACAAACCATTGAGAGTGAGGACATTTAATTAAACGAAATGTGGTTTTTCAGATTCATTATAGTATTTGTTGTTTCATTACTGTGTTTTGTAGGTTAATATGAAAATATGAAGAGTAGTAGACTTAACTAATAAAGTTTATTTGAAGTAATTTTAATTTCAAATTATATTATTGCAATGTTATTAGTTTGAGGTCAATCAACTGAATTAAGCACTATGTATGTAATGAAGTTCAGTTGTTGAATGTAAAATGATTGGTTGCCAGTACAACCAATCATTTTACCTAAGCCTGGTAATTTTTTCACTGTTTTGTCATGTAGGTAATTAAATAAATTAAAATTAAGACAACTACTGTTTTATGGAATGTTTCTTTTTTATATTATAAAAGTAATTACAATTAATATAGAAGAATCCCCACTAGGATATCTCAAAGAGCCAATTTTGCTTTACATGTTGAAGTAGTGGCAGCTCGTGATTAATAAGGGGGTGGTAGGGTACACATTCGGTGGTACAGAATATCTCTCAGTAAAAAGAGGGGTTTGGAGCTCCCATGAATTAAAAAAAAATAAAAGCCTAAAAACGTGTTTTCAAACTATCCGGTTACATTTTTATTTTGATCCCATGTAAGGGAACAAGAAAAAATACATATATATTGTATTCATACTCACTAGAATTTAGGGGCTAATGACTATATAACAACTATAAGAGATTTCATTAGAGATTTTAATTTTAATTCTTCAATAATCACTACATTTTGAGTTAATGGTAATCTTTTAACTCAATATAAAGTAATACAAGTTTAATAACAAAAATAATTACACAAGTAAAAATAAATAACTTGTTTTTTAATACTTTCAGGAATTACAATGTTAATTTAAAATAATTAATAAACTTCCCAATGAAAAAAAGATATACATTAGTAGTTTCCTATACAGTTCATTTTCTCCAAATGTACAAAATATATCTTAGAATAGAATTTGGAGATAAATGATCAAAAGATACTAATAATTTATTTTCAACAACTGCTCTAATTGGAGCATAAAATAACAACATAAACAACATAACGTAAAACGTTCCAATTATTTTTTGAACAGGTTCAGATTGAAACCTTTAGCATAAACAGCTTTAAAAATAAAAACTATTTTCAACAAAATAAACAAACAATTTTCATTCATTGATAACTTAATCATTAAAAAATTGAGATTACAGAAAATATAAATACAGAATAGTAACAAATTATATGTAATAAAATTAAAAAAAAAGTTTACGTGCAATGGTTAGTGAATGGTTTGTTTGTTAAGTTTTTTGACTGATTTACACTTTTATGTTTTCAGCTTTATATCGTCTTGGTTTAGATAACGTCTTAATTGTGTTATGTTTTAGATATTATTTCACCTGAGGGCGGAATCAGATTCCAGATACCGAAATGTTGTGAAACTTTGAATGTTGTGAAACGATTTTTTACGTAAATTCGTGATGGAAAATGTCCAAAATTAAAGTTTAAATAACACAAATGTATAGGTATTTGGTTATTAAGAATATTATGGAAATGAAATATTACAGTATCAGGTCTAAAAATAAATAAATACAGGGGATTTTTTCCTTTGCAGTATATTGCACAGCCTGCTCCGTGATTAAGTTTACTGCGTCGCCGCAACAATGACCAACTACTGGTTACATTGCGATCAAATGAAACCGTCTTCCTACCTCCATAGATGGGGGAATCACACACTCATTTGATTTTTGCAAGCAGTAGTTGGTCATTATTGCAGTGACACAGTTTATCACGGAGCACATTGCGCAACATACTGTCCAGGTAGGAATACGCCCCTTAAGGTACAAGGAGTTACTGACCAAACAAAATATCTCAAAGCAGTGTACAGATATATGCAAAAAACTGTATACAAAAAAGCCACAGAAGAAAAATTGCATGTGTTTAATGTGTGTTCATTTTTAGCTTGCATGACTTAAACATGTATGTTTATGTTATGTAGAGTTGTATATGTTTATGTTTTCTAGAATTTTTTCATATATTTTTTATAACTTTTTTTTCATATAACTTTTCACATATTTTTTAAGTATATATTTTTTACACATTCTGTACATAATGTAAATAAAATTGAACCAGAATAAAAAAGGTTTAGTAAAAGAACATGTCAATGAATGACAGTTGACTTAAGTCTCTGCACAAAAAATATTACATTTAAGTAATCTGTTGTTCCTAGGGACAGAAAAGAAGAAAAGGTGTATTTACAGAAAGGAGAGAAGACTAGATAACATCACTAGGCCATTTGTTTCAAATACAGAGTATACAAAGTTATTTTTGGATAAACTTATAATAATATAAGGTATAATAACCAAGTATGATAAACACATCCTTAGCAGGCATTAAACGCTCTGAGTTAAACATCTGACTGATAGAAATTATACTTATTAATAGAGGTCATGGTAAGCAAAAATGATAAAATTTTGAATCATAAATTAGACTAAGATGGAATTATAATTGCTTTTTGGAATCAAGCTGAGTCACCTTGTCATGATATAAAAAATGTTATTAAAAAAACATTGTCAACACACTCCTATCAAAGCCACAATGTTGGCTTTGGACACAAAGGCGGTCTAAACAAATAAAATATTCTCATTTTCAATTTAAGGATGCACATTTAAATTCCTTTAGATACTATTACCTGTAAATATTACATACAAAATACACATCTTAAGTAATAACATCAAATTATATATTATAGCTAGATAGATACAAATCAAAATACTGTACTAGTATTACCTGTCAAACTGTACAATGGTGAAGTTAAAGAAAGAATAAATTTCTCCAATCTTTCCAAGTAGATAAATGGATTAAAAAGAAATAATGATATATTTTAAATAGGTTGAAAATACCTTTTTTGATTAAGGTAAGCTGTTACAAAACAATAAGATTGTAATACTTTGATCACTAAAACTCTTTTTGGCAATAGGGGAAGAGTCAGTTTGGGGCGGTCCATGCAGATAGTAAGACTTGCACTGAAACCAATAAATTGCATACTAACAAATTCAGTGATGTAAAAATTCAATTAGAGTATTCAAACTATTCCATTAATTAAAAATACATACATTTGTAATAATATAAGAGCATGATACATTACAGTTTATTGCTGTATAATAATATAAAAAAATATTCATGACAATATAAATAAATTGAATTAGAGTTTTATCTATACATTATTTGATGAAATCATGATATTTACGGTTATTTTCACAAATGTTATGCCCTCAAAAAGCCAAAATGGGTCTTATCTCAATTTCTGTCAGACTTTCTGTAACGCTGAACAAGGCATCTGTGTTTGTCTTCTCCGTGAAATAGAGCACTGACAATGACAAAACCTATACTCATTATTCTATACCTTTTGGAGAAGGTTTTTTTTTACTTTAAACTGACCATACGCTATTTAAATAAACTAATGAGGTCTCAAAACCCCAGTTTCAAGCAATATTAGCCACATTTTTCCAAGCTTTACTGAACATGTAATCTATTAAAGTGAATTTACAGAAATGCATAACCAGCTGTGAAATTAAAATCAATTTCACAGATTTTTTTTAGTTGTATGTTTGTTTGCATAGGTCATAGTTTTCAAAACTGTACTGTATTAAAATGCTATCTTATTTTTCATCCAAATTTACAAATGATACAAAATTTTTAATACAATTCAATTTACTTTGTAACTAATACAAACAAAAGGGTTTAAAAACTAATTGAGCTGAAATTATTTTAAAAATTATTTATAATTTTGTCATAATTAAATCTTGCTTTTGAACACTGAGTTATTGTCAACACTGACTAAGGACAGGCTAACTGACAGTGAAAAATAACCAAATATATGTTTGATTGATAAAAATTAGCAATGTTTGCATGCATGACAGAAAACACTCCTTCTCGCCACAATTGGTTTCAGAAATTAAACGATAGAATATTATTTCCACAAATAAATAGACCTGTTACTATTTTTCTAGATACCATGAAGTGGATAAGGGCAATGTTTTATTAAGATAATTTACTCCCAGTGATTTAGAAATGATACCAACACCTTCATTGGTATTATAGTTTTCAAAATTTGAACCATGGTAACCAGAAGAGATTTTAGTTTATTAATTTGTCACAAACATGATGATAAATTTCGAGGATATGAGCAATGTTGTAACAAAAACAGATACAAATTATTTCCGACTTGCCCCACCAATGCTAACAAGATCTGACAATTCTCAAACACCTTCGTCCACAAAGCTTGACACTAAACACTTCACTCAGCCTGCGTGAGGACCTGCTCAGCAGAGCTCTCCACGATGAGCATGATAGACCCTTGATCCTGGCTGTGAACACACTCTACCTGATGACTCGCCCAGTCTTTCCGCTGGCAGAACGTTGAGCAGTACGGCGTCCGTCGGCACAGCGAACACTCTGCATATTTTGTAAGAAAATTAGGTCTCATGGCAAGTCTTAAGCCCAGGTCAATGTTTTAGCGAATTTCCCATAGGGAAGAAGCTATTACCGTAGGTCTCATGGTGAGACTTAAGCCCGGGACCATGTTATTTTTTCTTCTTTAGGTGCCCAGAGTCCAAAAACAATAGTCGTTAAAATTTTTATATATATATATATATGTATATATATGTATATATATATATATATATATGTGTGTCTGTGAACACGATAACTCTCGTAAAAATGGTCCAATCAAGACCAAATTTGGTAGAGACGTGTATTCCTACAAGTGCTCGGACGAGTTCGTAAACCAGACATATCGGTCAATGGGAACGGGTATTTTGGGGGGGTTTTGTACCCCAAAATGGGGTTTTTTGCGTTTTTCACATGTAATTTTTAAAAATTTCTAATTTTATATTTCACCATTAGAATCAGCTTAAAAAACTACACAATTAAGTTCCTTAAAGTTTTTCTCTATCTCCAACGGTTACCGAGATATTAAAAAATCTAAACACAGTACATTGTATTGTGGGGCTCCAATGTTAATCTTATGGAGGATAGGGAAAAATTAATATTTCCCATATTAATGAATATTTTTGGATAAAACTTGATATTTAGCTTCATGTGGTTAAGATCTATCCATTTATGCTTAAAAATCATAGTTTATGTGTTTATCATGGCAGCAAACCTGCATACTCTTTTCCCATAATAATCATATAGGGAATAGGCAAACTCCTTTATTTATGGACAGATGTTGATGAAAGTTGGTATAAATGTTAAGATAAAAATTATTTATGGTAGAAATGCCTAATTTCAGTGTTCCTCACAGCAGCAAACCTGCACACTCTTTGCCATGTTAATCTTATGGAGAATAGGCAAATAATTCTCATGTTTATGGACAGATTTTTTTTAAAACTTGTCATATATTATTTTTATATTATTGATTTGGAAATTCGCTGAGTACGCAGGTCTGCTGCGACGGGGGTATTTTTTGTTTTGAGGTACCCAGAGACTAAAAACAATAGTCGTTAAAAATTTAAATATATATATATCCTCTTCTCCACCTTCTTCTTCTGAAGGTGCTGGAGGCGAAAACAGTGTGTGAACGGTTCACACACTTTAAAAAAAATATTATGGCTAAGAGCAAATCAAATACAAAAAGTTATTCAATACATTTAATTTATGAATATGTGAAGTTTATTAGGTCCAAAGTTTGAAATTTTCCACTGATAAACAAAAATAATACAACAGAATTAGTTTTGTTAAATCCTTATGGGATTTTAATTTTCTAATTTCAAAAAAATTAAATATTTCTAAATCTTAGTTTTGGTAGTTTAACATATCAACTAGGGTATCTGGCGCACGAAATCGTGCGCATGTCAAGGAGACAATCTGTCCACCAATAACTAAGTTTAGATTTTCCCAACAGATTTTCATTTTGGTTATGTTTTGGTTTTATGCAAATAAAAACTGGTGTTTTATTGCCAGCTGTACGATGATGTCTTCATTAAACGAAAAAAGAAAGAACCATGTTTAACTGTCAGATTTGATTTGTTTATTTAACCACTTCCTTAAATAAACAGCTGATTTCTCGATCATCGGTGTTTACCTCCATATTAAGTTTATGGGGAAAATCGCGACTTTGACCCCATTATTTTCCATGACCACGGTGAATTTTCAAAATTTTTTTAATTGATGGCAAAACTACATGCTAAGACCTTTATAACGACACCTTGGACATGGTGATTGGTAGCACCACCGTTCCAAAACAATTATCACAAAAATAGACCTAGTGTATTAAATATTTAAGATATGTTGATAAGGACCTATAAAATACTTTGTATTTGGTATTTTGTTTTTAATAAATTTCCTTTACACTTATCGGCACTTAATACACAAATAGTTAAAATAGATAGCTAGCTAGTGAATATCATTAGACAGATATTTTGATAGACAGCAGTTAGTTAATAAACCATATAGCTCCGGTTGTCAAATAACAAATCGAGTTTGGAATTATTCTTTATAAAAAAAACATATTGAAATGGGCAATAAATTAATATAGATGATATACTAATCGCTCAACATTGAATCAACCCTAGTTTTGATCACAAAACAAAAGTATCAAAGAAAAAAACTTACATAGCATTATAATGTAAAGCAATGTTTAAATACCTTTTTAGAGTCATTAGAATCAGAAGTTGGCTGCAATCCGACTGTGTTAATGGGATCCACAACGTGAACTGTAGAATCAAATACAGTCCTGAAACATAATATACATTTTCAAAAGATGTAAATGGCATTATGTTTGAAAATAAAATCAAAACAAATCAAGTAAAAATTGAAGATGTCTGAAAATTGCTTTAGGTAGCTATACCCTATCCAATACTATAATATGAGCAAGGTTTGTATGTATATATATATTTGCACACGGATCTCAAAAACGGCTCTTACGAATTTCTTTAAATTTTGGAAATCACTAATTTCGGAGTAGAAAATAAGTTCTAGATAAGTCTATTATCCAGGAAAATTCCGGTTTTCTTGTAATATTAAGTTTAAAATCTAAAAAATTAACATTACGCTTATGGGAATCAAATGTAATCATTACAAATCAAAACATCTGCTTATAACCGTTTGACAGTTGTTGAGTGAAGATGGTGGGGGAACAGTATGTGCATAGAGGTTTTGCATGAATATTTATTTTATGTATGTAATAAATAAAAAATTATCAAATTACTAAACAATTTGTAAAAACTTTTACAACATAATTTGTGAAATAAAAGCAGAGAAAAGTATTTCCAAATTCTTTGGTGTTTTGATAGAAAACGTATTCATTCTATTGCTTGAAGCAACTGTAACAAACCAATTAATTGGTGTAAATTAAATTTCTCTTTTGCTTTTCAACCCTCATTCTTTTTCTAACAAAATCAGTTGATCTAGGGCTAATAATAACTGTATGGATAATTAAATACAGTATAAGATCAGCTAAAACAATTGAGGTTGGCCAAAAACCCTTAAACGATGTCCCTGACTTGGCCGACGCCGTAGCTCAGTGCTAGCGATTAGGTTTCATGTGTCGAAGTTTGCGAGATCAATCCCCACTCGGGCACTACATTTTTGTTCAGTGTTTATGCTATATTAATAAAGGTGTATTAAATCGATTTTATTTAAACCACATAAATGTTTTCATTGAGTTAATAAATGTGTTTTAATTTTGCTAATTAACTTGCATAATACATGTTTTATTCTATCCAAGCAAAGCTCTGTCACCAGGTACTATTATCTGGAATGTGTAGGCTATGTATTTCATTTTGCACTCATTGATGTTTCATGGTAATTTGGAAGTGGATTAAAATATTTCAAATACTTATTTTATACTTTAATAAATACTTTACTAATATGGCTGATGAATTAAAGAACTTTTAACGGATGAAATGTATAATGTTTCAATTAAACTGTACACTTAACTAAGCTATTTATTAACCCTCCGATGGTTCTATGTATTACCCTTGATTGTTTAGGCCATTTAGGCTAATGCTGTTCACAGACTTATTTTTAAAAATCAATAAAAAATATTTTTTGAACAGTATTTTATTTCATTTTGTACAGGAAAAAAGGGAGTATGAAAATATAATTGTTAGTTAGTTACCAAGTCATTTGTTTTGTTCACATCTGAGAGATGAAGAAGAAATTCAAAACACAGTTTTTTCTTTGAACTATCACATATGTTACAAAATTAATATTCACAATATACAAATTTCTAAATATAGTAAAATCTGGTTTATTCAGATCCGAATCTTCTGGATTCTGGATCATCCAGATTGAGGTTTGAAAAATTATATGAACAATAACAGTTAAGATGTGAATTTTATCTCAAGATTCTTGAAAATTTCTAAAATATTTCCAAGACGCAACCACAGTACGTTGCTGGACGCGGCAAGTGTTACTAACGATGAATGCGTAGCATGATGAACGCACACTCTGTGTGGTGTTTGAAATTTCAATACCAAACTGTCAAACCGTAGCGGTTTGATTTTGAGGTTAGACGTGCAAGCATTTAGCGCATGCACGAGCGGTCACTATTTGACAATAATATTTATAGCAGCCATTGAACAATACAGGTTATTGACAATAGTCATTGGTTATATACATTGACAATGCCTATTACAATAGGCATGAGGACTAACATCACGAGCCTTAGCGGGAAGTTTATTAAATAATCTAATACCTACATGCTAAAACTAATCAAGAACCTTACTTAATCTAGTGAAAGGTCTGCTTATGGCATTCCGGGTCCTAGCATTGTAGCTATGAACATGCAAGTTTAAAGTGTAGCTAGCTATATACTCCTTTAAATGTAACATGCATTGAAATATGTACAAATTAACAATAGTCAAAACATTCTCCTGGACAAACAGTGGCCTGCAATGATCTCTAAAACAAGAATTAGTCATAATTCGTATGGCTTTTTTCTGGATAAGGAGGACATTATTCACAGCAGAACTATTTCCCCAGAGTAACAGGCCATAAGACAAAACACTCTGGAATAATCCAAAATAAACAGATTTCAAATATTCTTTAGATATAATATTGTTTTGCATGTTTCAATAAATAAACTATTCTTCTTAATCTTTTACAAGAATTCTCAATATGCACCTGCCATTACAATTTCGGATCTAAATAAATACCTAAGAGCTTAACATTAAGACAAGGTCTGGCTGGATCGTTGTTTAAAGAGAAAATCTTGCTCCGAGTCTTGTCAACATTCATAAAAAGATAGTTTGCACTGTACCATTCATTGGCTTCCTGCATTATGATATTAAAATTGAGATGAACCAACTGAGTAGCAGGTAAAATAGAAAGTAACATCACTAGCAATCAGAATGCAGTTACATTTAACATGCATGTCTAGGTCGTTGATTAAAGACTTAAAGATTAAGTTGAGAAAAAAGAAGGGGGTCTATACCGACCCCTGTGGTACCCTATATTTAACCTCAGTTTGTTCAGAGCCAGTATTGTTTGAAAAACCTTTAGCTGCCGATTACTGAGGCAAAAACATTTCATACTAAACCGTCATTGTGTAGGTGTTTCACATTAGATATACAGTAGTTGTTTGTTTCAGAATTATTTTTATGGTCAAATTGCATACTATACCTGTGGTCATGAGTAGGGGTTTGCGATGCAGCAAAAGATTTTCGATTTGATAAAAAGAATTTTGATTCAAATCGATACCATTAGATTCAATGCAACGTGACACAATTTCTTGTCAATTGGAAAGTCACTTAACTATAGAAGATACTAGCCAAAGTACCCGTTCTTCGCACGGGCTGAAAGGTGTAGGCTCTACTGATACATTTAAGTTATTGTTAATTAATTCTTCATTGTTTACAAAATGACAAAACACGAATGTCTACAACATTTCAAAGTAACATCTGTCAAATATTGGGAGAGGATAAGGATTAATGTAATAGAGACAGTCGTCGGAAAAAACTTAAAATCTTCCATTCCACTATTTCAAATAATTCACTAATTTCGATCCAGCAGTTTATCTGAAAAATCAACTTTATTTCTTCTTCTTCCCGAACTGTCAAAATATAGTGCAAACGGATGTTGTCATTAGAAAATGTAAACATTGAAACCTAGGACGGTCACGGCAGCTCTTTCTTCTTCTTCTTCCCTAACTGTCAAATTTTAGTGTTCACAGCTGTTGACATTCAAGTAATTTTATGTTTTCATTCTTTGAAAATGTAAACATTGAAATTTAGGACGTTCATGGGGCGTAGCCCGAGGGGATTTTAAGGGAACTATGTGTTGCATGAGTTTAAGATCTAACTTTCTGTAAAATTTCAAACCGGTCGGTTCAGTATTTTTCGCATTTACTTGCCACAACAAACAAACCCACAAACAAACATACAGAAACCACCTCTTCTTTATAATATTATAGATGATTAACCCCTTGAAATCAAAGCAAAAAATTTCAGACAATTTACCAAATTTTACAGTTTATCATTTAGTTATTATTAGTTTGTGAAGTTTCATAAATTTTTGTCAAGGAATTTTACCTATGTAACCATTATGAAATTCGCTAAAAACTCCGGACATGCTTGCGACTAAAGAAAAATCAAAAGAACTTAGAATTTGTATAGGTAGTTTTAAAAGGATAAGAAAAAAACCAAGAATGAATTAATAAAAAAAAGAATTTATTGTACTACCTTGAATCTATTTTTTAGAATTTTTAGTGAAATAGTAAAAATATGTTGTATTTATAGCCAACATAAGGAATAATACTAAATTTAATAGAACATCAAGAAAATTCAGATTATAAATTATTTTAATAGACTTGTTTAAACAATGCTAAAAAAACAGACACTCTCTCAGTCTTATTGGTAACCTGGTGAATCTATACTAACAAAAATAGAAAAAATAACATAAAATGTATTAACCCTCCAGCTGCCATTCGCCAGATTCCAGCGAATTTTTACACCCCCCTAGATTGCCATTCGCCGGAATCCGGCGATAAAACCGGCGCGACTTAATCTTCTCGTAGCTGCTCACGGTACATCGTAAATGTACTTTCATATATAACATTGTAAAGAGGAAATCATAATCTATGTCCTTAGTAGTATTTGCAATTTTTATACTCTATGCATTAATCGTATGATTACATTTAGTTACGGGTGTTACGACGTCACGTTGTTGACGTCAACAGCTGTTCGAGCCTTATGCTTTGCATTGTGTTGCATCGAGTCGTGCTATTGGGTTAGTGTTTCGTTGTGTATTTTGTGTGAATTATCTATAATAACATATGAATTATTCATAACACCTTTCTCCTTGTACTTAGTGTTATAAATATATGTAGACCTAATGTCATTCTTTACAATGTTTTTATAATTTTTTTGGTGATTACTTTCATAGGTACGGACTCGGCAGTAAGGGTTTTGTGTACATATAAAGGTTTTTGAACATTGGTACTTTTATTTATTTTTATAGAGCTATGTAAGTATATATATATTCTTATTCGTTATGAAATTTCAAACAAAATGGCTATTTCAGATTTTTTATTAAAAAATCATTTGAGCAATTTGAGGGAGCGTAAACATGATGACAAATTGTTTTTTCGTAAAAACATTTTTTTAAATAAATATTATTTTTTTGTTACATTTAAGTTAGTATTTTTTATTTTTTTATTGTAGCCTGTTTTATACTGAACACGAAAATATATAATATGCTATACTTTGCATATTATCCAATATTGTTATGGTTTTTTAAACAAAACCTGAAAAAATGCCCAAAAATGAGGTGGCATTCCAGAGTGAAATGATGGGCAGCTGGAGGGTTAAAAATTATTTATATAAAACATTAGAAACACAATGCTAAAAATATTTATATCAAACTTAAATTACTAATGGATAGACAATAAGTTTGGTTAAATGAAAAATGCTCCCTCAGTCTTAGAGTTGAGTTAAAGTAACTCAATATAGGAACAATAATAATAAACATAAGTAAAAGTATTTAAATAAAATAAGTTATTAAAAATATTTACACCAAACAAAAGAACCACAACGAAAAGACAATAGGTGTTATGTGTCAAGAACAAAAATAAATAAAAATAAATAAATAAAAAAATCTTTTATTTTTAGTTTTTAATTATTTCTGTATAAATAAATAATATAACAATAATAGATCTGTATTGTGTTCTAGGTTTGTGTAGGGGGAAAGTGAGGAGGTCATGCACTCACAGACACTGGTGTAGCCCTTTAATGCAGCTACCAACCACCAAAAGAAACACTCACTATATTGAAAATAAAATTTGCAAGTGAGGAAACCATGCCCTTCTATAAAAACAAAACAGCCTTTGAGTTGTACTGGTAATTAACTATTGGTAGTTATACATTTAGACACAAAGACTCCTTTAGTCTAATTGGTGGCAAGTAAAAGTTAAATTAACTTTAAATGGAACAGTATCAAATGCTTATAAAAGTATTAAAATACAACACAAGAAACAATAATATTAAACCTAAAAACCAGTCAAACATATTTTATGATATAATAACATGATATTTATAATAACATGATTAATAATTATTATAATAACATGATATTTTTCATATCAAGATATCCAGAAACAAAGGTTCCCTCAGTATTTTTGGTGGTAACCAGTAAGTTAGAATAACAAAAAAATTTAACAATAATAAATGCATGTATGTCTATTTAAATAAAGCAATATGTCATTAGAAATATTCAAGAGCGAAATAAAAAACACAGTGAAAGTACTATGTTTTAAGTCAAGAATATATGAAAACAAATGTAAGTCTCATTGGTGGAATGCTAAACTAACTAAAAATACAGTTCCGTATTACCAATGTTTAGAAAATTATTATTCGAATAAAAGTCGACACAAACAATAAAAATAATAGAACATACTAGGCCATAAATACAACAGATCACAACAAATATTAAGTATAATGTACAAAAAAACAATAAAGCAACAGTGAGTTTGGTAAATTAACAAATTAAGCATATCAAATCTAAACAAAGGCTTACCCAAACAGGTTGGTAAAACATTTTTTGAAGCATATTTATAAATGATTAAAGTTATCATGGAGCATAACCAATTGTTCAGCATGCTCTGCCAGCAATTTCTTCCGTCTTGAGCTAATGACATTACCCGCAGAAGAAAAAAGTTCTTCACTTGGAATAGACATTACAGGGATGCCCAGATATTTTCTTGCCACTCTTGCAATATTTGGGTAAGCATTTTGGTTTGACCTCCACCAAATTGATGAATATCCATTGTGATTGATTTTTTTTATTTTAAATAAAAATTTATTTCTTATTCAATGTCATCTTCATTGTCCGATGGGAAGAGGGTTTCTTCCTCGAGAAATTTAAAAATATTTTGAGAAGTAGAAGGATCAACTTCCGCATGTTTTACACTTTCTGTGGTTGAATTGTTAAATTTTTCATCTCTCTTTTGAGGTGTATTTGTGCAGATACGTGTAAATCTGGTTTCAACCCCTGTAGTTATACTTTACCCCTGAATATTTTGAAAATATAATAAATATTTTTATTATATTTTGGGTCAACTAATGTTGCCACCAAATAGATAGCATTAGTGGTTAGAGGTGTAAATCTGGCTCTTAAATTTCTCCTTTTAGATCCCCCAAACGATACTAGGCCACTTTTGTTTTCAATTTTGCAATATATATTTTCTATGTCTAAAATCATTGGCAGGACAGCAGAAATAGTTGGATATGTTTCTCCACTATAAATTACTGTAGCTTCTACCAACGGTTCAGAAACTTCAACCACATTTGACCACCTTTGAGGGTGTTTATTTGGGTGTAACTCTAAGTTAACTGCATTTTGACACTTAATTAGCCTTTCCAGCATGAAATATTGACTATTACACCTAATGGAGACATTTTGAAATAAATTTGAGTGGTTTTAGTCCCAATTTTTTTTTGTTCAGCATGCAGTCTATTTATTTCTAAGCCTGACTACTTCTGGAGTAATGGCCAACTATTGGCAGAATGTGCAGTTTCCAACAATATTAAATACAGCTAGTTTAGTGAAAGATAGTCATGTGAAACTATCTCTAGAAGCAATTGACGGTGCTTCAGCAAAAAACCACAGCCATTACGCTAATGCTGCTGATGCATCGTCAATGTACGATTGGAGGGTTAAACTGGAGAAATGTTTTGAGTTAATCTTATTTCCAAGAAATTATGCTACAAACATCAAAAACAATTTATTGACACAAACCTAGTGCAAGCCACCTGGGCTTCGACACGTGCCGACAGCACAGCCTGCTCCTTGTCCCTCTTGGCTTGTTCTTTGAGCTGCTCCCTCTCCACTCTCCACTGCTCCTTAGCCTCCTCCACGGCCCTTCTCATCGTGTAAGCCATCTTGACTAGCCTCCCTGACATCTGGAAAGCATTAACCAGTTTAATATCATTGTGAAAATATAAACAGTGGTTCCAATCCAAAAAAAATCCTTCGTTTATAAATCATCCCTATTCAATTCATAATGATTGTAACTTCACTGTAAAACTGTGCAAGTCCCTAAATAATAAGCAACCATCTACAGATCCTACTACTATTCTAATTAAATTCAACTTATTACAATAAATACTGCTTTGATTTTATTGTACTGACAAGTGATGATTCAGTCAGAAAAAAATTGTTCTTTCCATTTTTGATCTCCTCTCCACACCTAGTGAGAAATTTTCCACGAGTTTTTTCATATTGTGTAACTATTTGTTTGAATTTTCACTTTCACACTCATTAGATTTTGCAAATTTATCGCTTGAATAGTTAAACTTGAAACAAACTATACGATCACCGTTGGAACAAAGTGACATACAGTATGAGAACTTAATCTGCTAGCAGGCTGATATAAAATATGTCTTAAAAATGGCAACTTTAGTATTTACATAAAAGATGTCATATTCACGAGCTATTAACTATTGCGAGTTTTGAGTTTGGACTATTGTGAGTGCAAACCTTTCAGCAATTTTTTCATCATTGTCATGTGAGGATGTGATTGCTTTTTGACATTTTGTTTAGCTAATGAATAAAAAATTAGAATATTGTGAATTGGAATAATTTTTTGAGCTTCATGATTCCTTCATTCAATTCAATTCAAAATTTCTTTATTCATATCTGCACAGGAAGTATACATGAATGGTGTCAGTTCAATACATTATTACAATATTTATCTTATCTACAGAGCATGCCCGCTAAAAATAATATTGTAAAACATTAAAATTTATTAAGAGAAAAAAAGAAGAAACAGCCATTAGAAAAGCGTACAATTAATCCTTACAAACGTTAGCGGCAGACATATGTACTACAATGGCCACGCCTTCGGCAGCGTAATTCCGGTTACTGTCGGGTACCCCCTTGTATAGGTAAGTAATAGTAAAGGTAATAGTAATAGTCAAGGTTTATTATAATCATGCACAGCTATTTTTCTTCTTAGGGAATGTGTTTAATTTGGTCCTCCTGATATCTGACTTATTTGGCCGTTCCAACCATGACGGGCCATGTCGGATATGGGAGGTTCTACTGAAACAGCCTTTAAATCTCCAATGCATCAAGACTTAATATGCGATAATTGAAAATAGCCACAAGTTATATTAGAGACTCCTTGTACTAAGTAAAAAACAATTATTAATTTATATGGGGGCACCTAGTGACAAATTTATGATGTTAAAGTAAATTACTGTTGCTGAACCAGATACAACTATTTTAGCTTGAACATCACAAAATAAATACCACCACAACAGCTGATAGAATTAGAGAACAAAAACTTACATCAAGCAAAATTCAAGGGTTTTTCCAGGATACCCCTGAGGGTGTCCTGGAAATCCTGGAGTCTCCTGGAGGAAATCCTGGAGTTCCAGGGTTTCCAGAACGCATGGGGACCTTGTAGTTAAGTTGGTTGATGGGGCAGAGGTGAACACCGTGACATTGGAACTACACTACTTTCAGACCTTGGATTTTTGGCATGTATCACAAACCTCATCAAGTTTCTTGAAAAGCTCAGCAGTGGAAGTATTGTCTGCTATGGAGGGAGAGCTGTTTGTGACAGACACAACAGTGGCAGCGGTCGCTGAGGTCGATACGGCTGGGCTTTCCTCCACCATGGCCTCTGTTACGAACTGGCTTGAGTTCCACGAATCCTTAATACCCAATATCTCCGCCGCTATGGCAAATATTTTGGAATAATACTATTATGGAATAAATTTGCTGGACTAAATTTAATTTAAAGAGGATAGAGGACTAGCAAAAATACTTATCCAAAACATCACAAATTTAAATGTTACAAACCTCATCAAGATAATAAAATCTCTTGAATGGAAATCCTAACCGTCACCAAAGTTTTCATAGATGAAGTCTTTTACATCTTTAACAAAAACCACCATCTTTATATTATTTTATTTCATATTTCAGAAACACACGTTTAATTTTTTTAAATCAGGGAGCTAAGTACAGCAGAACCCCGATAATGCAATCTTAAAGGGCCTTGAAGAGTAATAAGCGTTGTCTATTGTTTCCAACCTGGGGGACGGCGGATTAAGCCGGAAGTCCCTGCCCCTTAGTACTCTCACAAATGCAGATTGTCACATGATATCAACACGTGGGACCGTAAGATCAATTTTGAATTGGTCGGGTTTTAATTTTGCATAACAATCAAAATGTGTAAAAACATAAACGCCTTCAGTTTTTTCTATACCCTACCCATAATACGGTTGGGGTTTTTTTATTACAGTGTTTATACACAGTTGACTTTTTTTCGACCGACATTATTGTGAACGGTCGGCCGAAAACGCCACACAGTACCGGCTAAAACACTGTGCAGTGCCGGCCGAATACAGTCCGCGCCGTTGTTGCATATCATGCTGTACTTTTCCAGCAACATTTTTTGTTTTTATCTTGGAACCATTTAGGATAAACCGAAATCTCGGTTAAGCGAGTACCAGATAAACAAGGTTTTAGTGCATTACATTTTGACGTCTATACTTTTTTTAAATTCAAATTGCTTTATCCATTCAAATTGTGCTATTACAGAAATATAAATACAACTATACAAATGGAGAATGGCGTCAGTTATAATATACATAATCTACTTACAGTTTAAATATCATCTTTTTACTTTATATTGTAGATATTACTAACAAAAAATTAAATTTTTACTAATTTTTATGGCATTGGCGAGCGATGCGTGACCGAAAGATGATAACAGAGATAGCTAATATTTAAATATACATATTTCAAAACCCTATAGATAATGTTTTCAACCATTACTTGTTAAAAACTGTAATTTAAAACATTCCAAAACAGGATTTTTTTACAAATTTTGTCAAACTATAGTTCATGGAAGATATGATTAGCTATTTTAAATATTTCCCCCTTTTTTGGTTTTACTATTTCACAACTTTTTCGCAGTAGGCTATTAGGACTCAATTTTTTTTCAACCTACCCTAGTGTATACAAGTCATTTCATGTTTAACTTAAATAATAATAATATTAATAAAAACTTTTGCCTATTTTCTTTAGTATCTTTAGAGAATTTAATTTAGTATGGTTGTTACCATTTTTTTACCTTAGGTGTATTTCATGTAGGCATTTAGGCATATCATCAATTCTACACACCTCCATTAGAGTCACAGCTATCTTCTCCGTTGCTTTCCCCATGTTCCCTTGGTTTCAGTTTTCTCGGTCGCCCCTCACCATCTGAGGCTCCCTCAGCCCTCTTGCGTCTTTTATATGGAGTGAAAAGCCTTACTGGGCCAGTCTAAAAGCGTGTTAATAGTTTCAATCATATAGAAAATGCATATTTATTGTTTCAGTCATACAAAGTCTGACTTTGTATGCAGTATACTAACTTATCAATATAGAAACTCAAAAAGTGCTAATATTATCAGTTTTTGTTTCAATCTCCTACAGGTTCAGTCTGCTATTTCTCTGTTAATTACAAATGTTATAGTAGAACCTTCTTTATCCGACCTACTGCTTAACCTTTTATCTGTCATTCTTACACGCCACTTGTTTCTGAGCCTGTGGACATGTGAAAGGCTTATTCTACAACTACCCAAAACATTGTTATTTTCAGTTAATTATTATAAATATAGTATCTTCATATTTCAATTAATGTGTTAGAGGAATATTACAGTTTTATTTCAATACCATGCACGGTAGAACCTCTCAAACTTGATTTCCAAAAATTCAACATTCCGAAAAACTATACAGGGCCAGTTAATTAATATATTTTTTACACGCCCATAACCTAAAGTAGAACATAGGCCGCCCGAGAGCGCTAGAGACTCAGACTAGGTTTAGGGTTTTCCAAAGTCATTCAACCCACCCTTTATGTGCCTAGCTGGGGCGGGCTGTTCTTAGCACATGTTTGGGATTTCCAGTGGCCCACTTTTCTCAATGTGAGGCTGTGCGTTGATCTGGGATACCCAGGCAGGTCATAAACTACCCTCGCTTCATTGTCATCACTGGGCATTCAGCTTAGTATAAATGAATAATTTAATATAATATATATATATATATATATATATATAATATAATATAATAAATGATTTATATAATAAATCATTAAATGTACCATTTAAGTATATTTATGATTTATAATAAAACAAATTTTTTTTACTTATAACAGTGAGTTTTTGAAAAATATTTCAAAAAACACAAACAAAAATCATGCACGGATTGGTAAAAGAACATCCCCAGGTGCGGACGGCGCGGTCGTTGCCATCAACAAAAATGGCAGTAAATGCCGTTTTTTTGGTCCGGATAGCATTTCCTCACTGTTTTCCATCAAATGGTGAGTAAAAATGTAAAAAATTTTAGCATAGACCTATACCACTCTCCAT
This sequence comes from Nephotettix cincticeps, assembly GCA_023375725.1. NCBI lineage: Eukaryota > Metazoa > Arthropoda > Insecta > Hemiptera > Cicadellidae > Nephotettix > Nephotettix cincticeps. Next base: position 28,118,783 of record CM041785.1, read on the forward strand.
TGCATTAATTTTCACAGTTTTTATTCAGCCCAGTTATTTTTATATAAGTTTCCTAAAACTCGACAACCTTTAAGTCCACATTGTGTCGAGTTTCCTGCTGCAGCTGTTTTTCTACCCATGAAATGCATTTTGTTTGCTTTCTTTATATCCAAATTTTTGCGAGTTTCGACCATGGTCCAGATCCTTCATTATTGGATCTGGGAGGTTCTAGGGTATTAAGTTATGACATACGAGTAAAACTTTTTGTCTTTTTTAAAACCTGGCACACACTAGGTCTATATTTTTACACCATAAGTTCATTAACCTTTTTTAGTGAATGTAAATGAGATTATAGTGTTGGTAACAAATACATTCCAAAATTGTCTGACCGAAAGCTAACATAAATGCCATGAAATAGAAGGAGCAAACCATATTTCTTTCACTTAGATAAAAAAGATTTTATATGTTTTTGAGATATCTCAAATACCCATGGACCTGTACAGTGAATTGTAGATGTTGGGATATAGTAGCGGTAATAGCAACATAGGCTAGCCAGAGGTAACCCATCATGATCTGACAGGAGTCTTCTGTCATTTTCCCATTTAAATTTAGGTCGAAACATCTGACCACAAATAAATGAGATACTTACTGCAGAATCATCGTCACAACATGCAGCACATGTGCAGCTGGTTGCATGAGGAGTTAGTATTCCTTCATCAATCAGAGTTTGCAAACTGCGACCTCCAAACCTACAAAATAAAACTCATTGACAAACAAAGTTTAAAATTTGTTAATTGATACAAGAGGACACTTGTGGTGATAATCATAAAAACTAATTACATCTAAAGTTTGAGTGGCCGATTGAAATTTATGCATTAATTAAAAATTCTGCAAAATTTTAGGTGCACACAGTTTAAAGGTTTCTGAAAAAAAACTGTAAACCGATACAAATTTACTGGGAGCTTTGTGAAGTGTATGGGGACAACATTATCACCAAAGGTGGAATGTGTCAGGGGGTCCTAAAATTAAAAAAAAAATGGCTGAATTAACATTCAGGACAAACAGCGAAATGGAAGAGTTCAGCAGTCACTATTCTGGATTTTCCGCTTCGCTCTTGGTGCTGAACGTTAGTTCAATCATTTTTTTATATTAAGACCTACTGAGGCACTCCACCTTCAGTAATAATGTTGTCCCCATACACTTTAAGCTCCCAATAAATTTGTATCGGTTTACAGTTTTTTCAATCAGAAACCAGGATTTTTTATACCAAGATGGCCGCTGCCATCTTGGTATAAAACTATTGGTCACTGCTCTTTAATGTTTTGATCAGCTCAAAAAAGTCAAAGTATCCAGTGTCAAATTAAAATACCCCTGTCGCAGCAGACCTGCGTACTCAGCGAATTTCCAAATCAATAATTTAATATATGACAAGTTTTATAAAAAAAAGTCCAAAAACATAAGAATTATTTGCCTATTCTCCATAAGATTAACATAGGAAAGAGTGTGCAGGTTTGCTGCTGTGAGGAACACTGAAAGAAGTCATTTCTACCATGAATAATTTTTATCTTAACATTTATACCAACTTTTATCAACATCTGTCCATAAATAGGAGTTTGCCTATTCCCTATATGATTAATATGGGAAAAGAGTATGCAGGTTTGCTGCCATGATAAACACATAAACTATGATTTTTAAGCATAAATGGATAGATCTCAACCACATAAAGCTAAATATCAAGTTTTATCCAAAAATATTGATTAATATGGGAAATATTAATTTTTCCCTATCCTCCATAAGATTAACCCTCCCAGTGCCTAATACTTAATTCCTCAGTGCCGGCCCATTTTATGGAATTAAGCAGAATAACGTTAAAAAGTCCACAAAAAATACAGTCTGAAGGTTTTACATTATGTTTTATATATCAGTGTAAAGCTAAAATCATGCAGAATGCAAAAAACATAAATAATACCCCCGTCGCAGCAGACCTGCGTACTCAGCGAATTTCCAAATCAATAATATAATAATAATAATATATGACAAGTTTGGTCAAAATCTGTCGATAAACATGAGAATTTTCGCCTATTCTCAATAAGATTAAATTGGGAAAGAGTGAGTAGGTTTGCTGCTGTGAGGAACACTGAAAGTAGCCATTTATACCATCAAAAATTTTATTTATAACATTTATACCAACTTTCATCAACATCTGTCCATAAATATAGGAGTTTGCCTAATCTCCATATGATTAACATGGGAAAAGAGTATGCAGGTTTGCTGCCATGATAAACACATAAACTATGATTTTTTAGCACAAATGTATGGATCTCAACCACATGAAGCTAAATATCAAGTTTCATCCGAAAATATTAGATAATAAGTGAAAAATTAAATTTTTTTAATCCTCCATAAGATTAACATTGGAGCATCAAAAATACAACGTACTGTGTTTAGATTTTTTTATATCTCGGTAACCGTTGGAGATAGAGAAAAACTTTAAAAAAACTTAATTGTGTAGTTTTTTAAGCTGATTCCAATGGTGAAATATAAAATTAGAAATTTTAGAACTACTTGTGAAAAATCAAAAAAAAACCCCATTTTGGGGTACAAAACCCCCCCAAACTACCCGTTCCCATTGACCGATATGTCTGGTTCACAAACTCGTCCGAGCATTTGTAGGAATACACGTCTCTACCAAATTTGGTCTCGATCGGACCTTTTTTACGAGAGTTATCGTGTTCACAGACACATATTTATAATATTTATATATACATATATATAATAAAATATATATATATAAAAATTTTAACGACTATTGTTTTTGGTCTCTGGGCACCTAAAGAAGAAAAAATAACATGGTCTCGGGCTTAACTCTTGCCATGAGACCTACGGTAATAGCTTCTTCCCTATGGGAAATTCGCTAAAAGTTACTCGCCATCAGAAGATAATAATTTCTGGTTGTCAAAAGTCAAAAATTATTTTTTTGGAAAAATATTTTTCCACTGAGCAGTATTTTTACAATTATATTCACAAACACAATAACATTTCCAAAATAGCAGTTTTGTAGAGAAAATCATAACCTTCAAAAAGGCATATTCATATTTGCAATTATTACACTATATATTTACATCACAGGTAAAACACTGAGTCCTTACACCACAATTATTCACTCCGAATCACTGCTAGAGGCCTGTCGTTTTCTCCCCTTCCGTAAGGGCCTCCAAAAATGTTTCAGAAGGTGAAAGCATTCCCTGTGCACTCCAGTGTTACATTCAGGGCACCAGTACCTGCTCCTCTTTTATAAATTTTTTGCAGAACACACTTCACAAAACCGTGAAAGCTGTCCCGGAAGATGCTCTATATGGTGATCCGCTCCAGGGTCACCTCCAGGTCCAGGTCCAACAGCAGGTTGTTCTGGTGCAGAAGCCAGACTGTCTATTATTGAGACCAAAAAGTCTTTTCTTGAAATTGGAGTATCTGTATTATTTTTGTATAAAATGTATGCATTAAAAAGGCTCATATCAATTAGGTTAAAAAAGATCTTCTTCCAGTATTTGGAAGTTTGCCGGCTACAGGAGGTGTGGTAGATGGATTTGTCTGACACATCAACTCCACCCATGGATTGATTGTATATGTGTATTACCAGAGGTTTTACACCTTCTAATCCTTTTTTACTTCTAACTAGTTTGTCCTCTGCGTGGCATGCTGTTGTCAACAGGTATACCGGTTTCCTTGTCGCCTTTTGCCTAAACCCTACCAACAAAGCTTCCTCCCTCCTAAAATAAATATTCTCTCTGGCTCCAAGCTTCTGACCAGTACATATTTTACTGAGATGTTTTGAATTTTTATTTATAGTGCCAGTCATGTACGTTTTCCTGTCAAAGAGCCTTTCACCCAAGGGGAATTTTGTGTAAAACTGGTCAAGAAAAACATAATAGTTCTTATCGAGCAAATTAGATTTTTCCATTGTGGTTAGAATGACTTTTTCCGTAAATGGTCTTGGATCTTCTTTCAAAAAGTCATTTCCACTGTACAATTCAACATGCATGATGTAACTGGTCTTGCTATCACAAACTTCAAACTTTTTTATGGCGTAACGAGCATGCTTTTTGTTTGGTAGGTATTGGATAAAAGCACAACGATTCTTCATACCTACTAAGCTTTCATTGATGCAAACATTTTGACTCGGTATAAAGTGGTTTTTGAAAGTTTTGTTCATGTGGTCAAGCATATGCCTTATCTTTGACCTTATCTTAGAGGACAAATCACCAAAGTCTGGGACGTAGTCATCCCCACTTCCACTTGAAAAATCTTGTAAGGAAATATTATCTGGTACTGCTTCAATATTTTCCCCAATATCACTATCACTATCACTGTCATATTCATTCAATATATCTCGGATATCGTCCGATCGTAAGTTATTTGAATCCATTTTAAACCTAAACAAACAACAACAAACCAATAGAGCGGCTGCTATCGTCACTGTCCAGTGTCAGAAAAATAAGAACTTTAGACAGACCTCAGGAACACAGCTGACTAAATCAATATTTTTTTAATGGTGATGTTACTATATAAGATGTTTTGCTGAATCCATTGATACCAAAAACGAGTAGTTTATGCGGTAAATATAAGAGTTAGACGTGATTGAAAGCAGCGCTGCATAACTACGCACGATCGTGCGTTTGGCACTCATAATAAGCATTATAAGCGCACGATCGTGCGGCGCGGCACTCGGAGGGTTAACATTGGAGCCCAACAATACAACGTACTGTGTTTACATTTTTTAATATCTCGGTAACCGTTGAAGATAGAGAAAAACTTAAAGGAACTTAATTGTGTAGTTTTTTAAGCTGATTCCAATGGTGAAATATAAAATTAGAAATTTTTAAAAATTACATGTGAAAAACGCAAAAAACCCATTTTGGGGTACAAAACCCCCCCAAACTACCCGTTCCCATTGACCGGTATGTCTGGTTTACGAACTCATCCGAGCAGTTGTAGGAATACACCTCTCTACCAAATTTGGTCTCGATCGGACCATTTTTACGAGAGTTATCGTGCTAACAGACACATATATACATATATATATAGATAAAAATTTTAACGACTATTGTTTTTGGACTCTGGGCACCTAAAGACGAAAAAATAACATGGTCTCGGGCTTAAGTCTTCCCATGAGACCTACGGTAATAGCTTCTTCCCTATGGGAAATTCGCTAAAAGGTTTACTGTAATATGATAAACCTTGTTACCTGATGCTCCTTTTCCAGTCCTTGCTGGAGGCTCGGCCGCAGAGAGCCTCGAACTCACTAGGAGTGTACCAGCTGTCCTCTAGCTTGATACAGCGACCACGGCCCCCAGACCCAAACCTACTCTTGTGCAGCTCTGCATTTGTTGTCTGTAAAGGATTTATTAAATTATTAAACAATTTTGGAAACTATATTTTAAGGTAAGAGTAAGAGATGCACACTACAAATAAAATGGTTGAAAATTTCTTCTTGAATTACACCAAGACGTTTATTTTCCGTTAGATACATTTTTTTGTACATTGGAAGTAGTCCAAATACTGTTATGTAGAGAATACATTTGTCACTTTACAAAACAGCAGAACTGTAATAAAAATTTAAATCAGAAAATATAATTTAATACTTGTTAGTCATGGAAGTGGATTTATGAGCAGAAAAGATTAGAAGAAAAAAATTACATAAGGCAAGGATCAGTTTTAGTTAGTTGTACGGTAACGGTATCAGATTTTAATATCTGATGGGGTTAGTGCAAGGAATTTAGTTATGGAGTAGAATGGATGTGCAACTAACCATTATCATTGTGTGAATATTTATAGGTAACTTGTTTAAACATTTCACACCCAGAGCTTTATAGCTAGTTTTTTTCCAATCTAGTATAGGGGATATCAAGTTTGTTCTTTGATCTAGTATTTATGCTGTGTATATTAGCTCTCACTGGGTATGAGTGGAGATTCTTCAAACGAAATAAGAGAATATTAAAGATATATAAGTTAATAACAGTCACTATGATAAAATTAATAAAAAAGGGTTTACAGTGTTCATTTTGGTTAACATTAGACATTATTCTTTGGACTTTGGATGACTAGTATTCTATTGATGTGAACACTGTTTTCCCAGAAAATTATACCACAGTTTAGTACTGACAGGAAAAGCGCAAAATTTTCTGATTTCAGGTACTTAATAGGAATAAGATCTCTTAACCTACGAAACAAAAACACTAGCCTACTCAACGTTTTGCAAAGACGGTCAATGTGTTGAGACCAAGTCAGATTCTGGTCTAGAACAACACCCAGAAATTAACATTTTGGCTTGGTTTTGGATCAATAACATTCAGCCTCTTTACGAGCAAAAATCATAGTTTGAATTTTTCCTCTGTTCATTATTAGACTGTTTGCCGTGAACCAGTCATCAGCAACTATAATTTCATGATTTGCTATATGCCCCACCTGTTGAAAGTTACTGTGACTGAACAGGATGGTGGTGTCATCAGCATGTAGGAAGGCCTTACTGTTTAGGAAAGAAGGCAGGTTGTTTATGGCTATAAAAAAATAGGTAGGGGCCCAAGAACTGCGCCTTGGAGGACCCTACAGTTGGTAACTGCAACTGAGGACATTTCATCCCTGCATATACTACCTGCCTCTGGTTAGAAAGATAAGTTTGAAAAAAATGTAGAGCTAAGTTTTTGATTCCGTAAAACTCCAACTTATGTAGCAGACTGTCATGGTCAACACAAGCAAATGCCTTACTTATATTGATAAAAGTTGCCCAGGCGAATTCTTTATTTTCAAAGGCATTGAGTGTTGTCATTGACCAGAGCATTAATTGCATTCATAGTGGACTGTTCAGCTCTACACCCAACTATTAATGAGTGAGTTAAGCTCAAAGAAATTGTTAACCTGATTGTGAACAATATGTTCTAGCACCTTGGATGGGATCGGCACTAGACAGATAGGACGATAGTTGCCTGGGCTTGACTTGTCCCCCTTTTTGAATTTTGAGCAGATTTAGGAGTCGGTTTTTCCAGAAAACGACATTATAGTTTAAAACTTATTTAGTAGCCCTCGGAAAGAATGATCACGAAAATAAAACAATGTCAGAAATCGCCTATACGCGATCTCGGCCCGGCGGCAGCACTGACAGCCGGTCGTGTCTGCGTAACCATGGACTTCAACAGTTAAAAAAAATAATAGTTGTACATAAAAATTATTTTCCTATATCAAAAATTCTTTTTTAAAGAGATAACTACCACATGGTCGGTTTCGATTTCCATACATGACACAAATGAAATTTCCTTTTTTTACTGCTACCATGCTTCAGTTGTTAATCAGTACCTTAATCTTTTTTAACCTTTTACCTTTATTAAAACACAAGGTTTTTGTGAATTTTAAAACTAAATACAATTATTTAAATTATATACAAAAGTTTAATGCAGTAAAACATTACAATAATTTAAAGAGTGTAGTTTACAACACTATCTTACCTTGCAACGCACAGGCAGTATGGGCATACTCGCATACTCTGTCCATGATGATGAACAAGAGTGGGAGGCTGAGGAATCATCAGTTCCTCCATCTTGAATGACTATGTGAGTCGCCTTCAAAGTACCATTCTGAAAATTATTATTATTTTCATAAATAATTTTCTTTATCATACAGTCTTGTCGACTGAGTGAAAATTTTTTTCACCACATTCTTTTTTTATAGAAACAGATTTAGCAATATATAAGCTTAAAAGGAGCAATTTAAAAAAAAAATCTTTTAATTTCTATTAAACTATTTACATTAGGCTATGTAATACAACCTCTTAGGTTATGAGAAAAATTATCACAGTCTTTGTAATGAAATATTATTTAATTGCAAAGACTAAGAAAATGTTTCATGCCTAGAACTGATTTTAAATATAATTGTGTAAATATAAATGTTAAACATAATATAAATTTTTATGTTTCTTATGGCATCAAACCAACTTATTCACCCCTCATGTTTTTCTTTAAGAGGATAAGCAAATTGACAAAACTTCCTTATTACTTGAAATATTGTTATGAAACTTAACATATAGGATACTCATCTAGTTAAGGTCTACTTAATTATTTATGGTATATTAATTTATTTATAGGTTTTTATTAATTATGGTTATATTTTGTTCCATGTGGCAGAAAATCAATTTAATCTTTTCCCGGATTAATTTTATAGAGAATAAAGTAAGTTGAAATAACTTCCTTAACTAACTTAAACTTAGTCTGAATCACCATTAATTCCTAAATCAATGTAAATTCACTTAGTATGCAGGTCTGCTGCATCGAGGGTATTATTTGTATTGCCCTGTGAAGTTAGTCAAGTCAAATGATGCTAGTGGAATAAAACATATCAACCATTGTTGTTTGATAAAATAATAATATTTACTAAAAAAAATACCCCGTTATCTTCATAAGTAATTTCACTCATTCCAAACTATTTCACTTCACTTAGCTGTCTCTTTAGGACACACATTGAAAAATCAACAATTTGATCAATTACACATTGTGAAATATTTCATTTATCACATTGATTCATTTGTATATAATGTAAAGTTTTGAAAATTCATGTGATTGAACTTACAGGACAGGCCTGAACTCAACCCTAGAATGAGTTATCATCACTGGTAGGATTCAGCTGACTGAAGTTTGACCTCAAGCTGATAAGAGTGACAACAATCTAAATCTGAACAATCAACATAGCCGACCATATGTACACCAATGTAGTTCCTTGGACATAAACAACCATCTTATCACAAACACAGTCCATTAACTAATATTTATATTGTTCATTATGGATATAAAATATAAGTTGTCCAATACATTTGATTTGTTGCTGTATAACATAAGAGGTTTTTTATAGGTTAGTTTAAGACACTTTATGTTATAGGGTATGTATCAATCTCTAAAAATTTAACTGTTAAAATAATGGGGTTTGTTAAAAAAAGTTTATGTATTTTGTCATCATTGATGATTTTAATTTAGAACCTCATTAGCTTATAGGTCTACATTTTAACTAAATGAGGCAAATTTTTAACAAAAAATTACCTACAAAGTACCCCTGCAGCAACAGACCTAAGGTTCCTAAATCAATGTAAATTCGCTATTGATTACTCAGTTGAAATTGTTTAGAAAGTACAGCAGAGAGTCGTTAATCCAGATTAATTAATTGAGGTACAGCATCTTTAAATTTTTGATTTTAACAAATATGCTGTTTTTACCCTTTTAAAATTACGGTTATGTAATTTTGTAAATATAATCATAGCTGTGTTTAAAATTAATGCAATTAAACATGTAGTTTATTAATTGGTACTGTACTTAATTATTGATTACTTGATTTTTTGTTAAGCAATACTTGTTCAAATTTTTTCTTTGATCACCTGGCTTTACATTAATGCGGCTGAGATAGGCTGGCCCCCTGAGATGTTTTATCAGCTACGAAAATAATGCAGAACTGACAAGAAAATAGCTGCATCCAGCACTGCTGGCCACCCGATCTCAGAGTAACAATCATTACATACAACATCAGAGCGCAAAGGGTTAGGCCTAATACATTTATTAGACTGCATAAAACAAGTGATTTTAATTATTCAATGGTTAGGACCTTATATACAAATGAATAACCAAAATGAATGCAAAGTGGAAATGTGTGCCCTACACTTGAGGAAAAAGTGAAAATAACCAATTAGTTAAAAAAATATGCAGCAAGAACGGTTCTGCAGATAGATTTGGTGTCAAGGAGGCTAAAGATTACTGATATTAAAAATAACAGTGAATAAATTTTAAGTTTTGTGACTGTGTTGGAAACTGATTATGGAAGTTTATAATTTTATCTTTTGCTTAGCCTAGTATTTGTTTGTTACACCAATTTTACCAGTCTCATAAATCATTGCTAAACTTAATACCTGTACTTATAGTTCATTCTACCTGTGACATTTTGTTTTTCTTTGCCACTAAACTGACTACCCAAATTTTTGAATATCTGAATCAATTTGCTTAATTAATTACTGGTCAACTGGTTTCGTTCAATTAATTTGGATACTAAGTTGATTTTTTTGGGGTCAACTGCGTCGTCATGTTGTTAGTATTGCCAAACGTATTGCCCTTGCCGTGAAGTGGCATCTTCAGTGGCTAGGCTGAGACACTTGAAATTGTTGACACCGGCCGCAAAAGCCTACATTTGAAAATTAATTGGGATATTCAGGGTTTTACTGTACATAAAAATCATGTTTATGTAACATAACCCTGGCTTCCTTCTTTTCCTATTTTTCCCAAGATCCACCCACGGCCCAACACTTACAACGAGACATAGGTACCAAAGTTTAGCTATTTGTATTTCATTTCTTAAACATTACAGAATATAATCTTAACTGACTAATCTCGATTTGTTGGAACTGTGAAATCCCTCCCAGTACAAATGATACAAAACCAAAATGATTCACCACAGAGCTTAACCTAACCAAATAATAGTCAGAGGCTACTTTTCATATGGTTCGATAAGGATAGAATTAACATTGAACACACCCCATTGTTTGTTTGATTCAATTTACCTCAGCCCTCACCCATGACCGGAGTGCGTCGGAGTCTTTGTCTTGACGTCCATCACAAATGCAGGAGTTATCCACACACAGCAATGGCTTGAAATGTGCCGCTGCCCCTGAGAGCTGCAAAATTATAAAATTAATATATAACTGAATGCAAACATGTCTTACATAAGAGTGGATATGTCTAAAGGGTGTGTTTTCAGTTCCTCTAAACAGCTGACATTATAACCATGTAACATCACTCCTGTTTAAAATTATTTTTGTCTGATGGATTTCAATACCCCCCCTTCCAGAATTAAGTCATATCCATGTTAAAACCCCCATTTTCCAATAGATACTTCTTGATACATTTTCAATGGAACAAGATATAATTATAAAAATGACTTAATTTTTTGGAATACTCAGAGTAAACCTTTACAGGATGTCTAGCAAGTCATCATAAAGATATTCCCTGATTTTTCCCTGACTTTTTCATATTAGATGCAGCATTTTCCCTGACTAAAACGCGTCTATCAGCTAATTTTAAAAAAAACATGCAGAAGCCATTAAAAAAATAAACCCAAATTCAGTCTCCATTAAATGAACTCATTCACGCACAAAGTCATATTGTTCAATTAAAATATAGAAATAAACAGATTCGTATTAATTGGAGAGCATACTGGAAAATACCTTGCATAGGTTGAACAATCACTATTCATTCACTTTCAAACTGGCTCAGTGATGATTAGAAAGAAGAAAGAATGGCGGCTGCCATCTATAACTAAACTTAAACTCATCAACTCAGATATTCAATGCTACCAGTTTTGCAAGATCGGTTCCCTATTTTTCGGGAATCAACCACAAAAATACTGTACAACTGTGGTAAATTACATGCCGCAATTACTGCATTCGCTTTCTCTCCCTGTACCACTGTCTGTACGCCAACACCGACCTACCCCGTTGATGTTTAGTCCAATAATAACCTGGTTCCAAGAATTATTTCTTGTTCAACATTTTTCCTGGTGTTTTATGAGTTTCATCCCAAATTTGAAAGTTCTGAATATTTTACAAAATATCGATTTCTCTGGGCGGTTTCCCTTGTAAATAGAGAAATTTCGAGACTTTTTAATACAGTTTTAAATTCCCTGACTTTTCCAGGATTTCCCTATGACTAGACACCCTACTTAAGGATTTTTCTAAGGTACCATAAGCTAAAAGAAATTGTATCGTACAGGCCTATTTGAATCACGTAATGTTATGTTACTATTTATAAGCACTTTTTGTAAAATTTTTGGAAGAAAAAGGAAGGCTAACTTAGTATCAACACAATCATGTTAACCAAAACCGCCTTTTGAACAATGAAATATTTACATTTGCATTTTGACAAGGATATGTCTCAGCTCTGGGGGGGTGTTGGTGATTTTTAAGATAGAAAACATGTAACAGGTTTCCATAGAAACTACCAGAACTATTGTATTGAATTTTAAATATAAAAGATTAAGAACAGCTGTTTAGATGAACTTAAACATTCCCTTTAGACATATCCATGATCTAACCTATTTCCCACAGTGAATTAAATACAAACATTTTTAAATCTGTATCATCCTTATGGGCAGTAAACTTAAATACTGTGTCTTAAATACATTAAGTTATATTTGAATATGTTTTACAATTCAGATCTTAAATAAATAAAAGTTTGTATTTTATAATACATTTTACCTTCATCAAATTGCAGCAAGGGTTTTACAATTTTATAACCCTTGCTGCAATTTGATGAAGGTCTAGACTTATTGGTTAAGATGTTTCATTGCCTGTTTCTTGAAGTTTATAATATTTTTCCTCTTTTATACCTCTAGGTCAGTTGTTCTGAATAGGTAGGTTGTTTAGAGGATAATTGAAGTAAAAATCTTATATGAGTTTGATCATAACAGTGAGAACATTGAGGGATGTACAGACCTTTGGCTGGAATTGGAAGATAATGGAGCTTCCTTAATTATAACCCCCATGAGTTGCTTAACTCAGTAAAAGTTTGATATGCTTATGTCAGCAAAATGATATAAGGTGGAAATATAAATTTCTAATCCGATAAATTTGGTCGATACTAGAGTCACATAAATACACACACATATTTGGTCTTGTGGGGTTTCAATGAAATTGATTGAACTTATGAACTGGGTTTGGGATCACTGTTACCAACATTAGTTTAACTAATTTACCGTTACCATGCAGTTGACAATTTATATTTTAACATTGAAACATGAAGACCGACTAAACTTATGTTTATTTGATTTGAAAATATCATATGGCCTGGAGATTAGTAAGTTACAGCGTCCTTACCCGAAAAAGATTTACTTGCCTAGTTGGGTGTCTTGGAATTTTAGAGAAGAAAATAGAAGCTGATTCTAATGGTAAAAGATAAATTTGAAATTTTTAAAAATTACATATAAAAATGCAAAAGCCCTATTTTTGGTGTACAAACCCCCCTCTCGAATGCCCCTTCCAATCGACCGATATGTCTGGATTACAAACTCGTTTGAGTAAATGTAGGAATACACATCTCTACCAAATTCGGTCTCGATTGGACCATTTTTACGAGAGTTAGGCCTATCTTGTTAACAGACACATACATATTATATGTAAATTGTTGAGGACTATTGTTTTTGCCTCTGGGCACCTCAAAACGAAAAAATAACATGGTCCCGGACTTAAGTCATGCTATGAGACCTACGGAATAGATTATTCCCTATGAGAAATTCGCTAAAAACACAGACTTCAGACTAAGGATGGATTTATAGCCTACTTAACATTTATTAAACCTATGACAAATGTTGGAGTTTGTTTACTCAAACAAGCAAATGTAGCAGTGTGTCACGATCATTGTTGGTGTTAGCCTTTTACTCATACAAAGCACAGTAAAATTGCATATGATACCTATAGGCCCTATGTCTTGTTATGAAACAGCTTGAAAAAAATTGGCACAACTTTTCTCACAAGTATATGTAAGTTAGGATGATTGCCTGAACTAATGCCAATTACTTTTTCAGGTTAAGTTGTTTCCAATCTAGGAGAGAGGGCCCAGAAATCCTAAACAAAATTTAGAAATACGCAAAACTTAGGCTAAACTAAGAAAAACTGTATTAACATGTTTATTTATAAATTAAAAAGTAAGTACCTAAAAAAGCTTTTATTCACCATTGTAACTCAGTTTTGATGAGAACATCAATTAATACATTTATTAACATTTTATTAAAATATGTGTCTACTGCATTACTACCATTGCAGTTACCGGCAGAGCCCACCATGATAATAGAAAAAATTATTTTATGTATATCGCTAAGCTGACAAAATTAATTTAAATATAAATTTTGAATGTTTTTACTTCCTCTAATATAGGCTATGTTTATCGTGAAGTACATTTTTTTAATTATTTAGGGAACAATAAAACATATTCATGATTAAATCGATTTCAGAATGAAGTTATTTCCATTTTACCTGAATTTGGTCTGGAGTGATGACGTTGAATGTGGTGCCAGAAGAAACATTAATTAAAGAACCGACTGGTAACGAAACAGGAACAGCAGAAGACACAGAAACAGATTCCACGGCGGTAACCGAAACAGTTTTGTGATCTTCCGAAGATAAATTTCCATTACCCTCGGTTTCGTTCGCCAATGGTTCGGCCATGTCCGGTATTACGACTGGCTCCGAAGTTTGATCGTGCATTTACTCAACAAAAAATGGCGGGAAGCATTTGTCCTACGTTCTTATACTCTCGTGAATATATAGTTGTAAATATATGCTAAATAACTTCAAAGTAATAAATTTGTAAACTCTAAATATGTAATTCACAAACATACGGCTAACTTAACACACTATAATGGCTGCTCTGCTTCTCTTTAATCTTCCTAGCTGAGCGCAAGTACTCAACCCACTCCCCTCCCGCTTGGAGCAGCACTTTTCCACTGATTTTCGTGTTTCAAGTATTATTATCAACACCTTAAATCGTGGAAAAGTATCATTTTCATTGGAATTGTTACATCCAAGCTGTGTAACATTTTAGATTTTATTTTTATGCACTTGATAAATAAGCCTGTTAATCTGTACGGATTAAAGCAGATTAGAGTAATAGAAAATCTGCTATTGTTGATTGGTAGCCTATAATAGGTGTGAACAATTTTCATTTTCTTATGCTAAAATAAAACTATTCAAATTGAAATATATATTGCTTAAATTTCTTGTAGTGCTAAATGTTTTTATTTTAAAAATACCTATTTAAAGTCTCATTAAGGTATTAATAATAATGGTAACAGTAATCATAGTAATCTTTCTAAGCACAGTATGGATGACTCAAATTATTGCAATTTAGATCAAACAAACTAAGTTAAATGATTTTATTTAATAATCCTATTTAACTTTATCCTTTTATATTTGCTTTCAAGTCTCATAGGATCAAAGTAACATTCAAGTGCCCCTCAGTCATAGAAGTTTTACTAATACTGTATATCGATTAAATTATTAGCACAACACTGTAAAATATCTTTTTTATGTTTCTTATAGTTTAAACAAAATTACTCTTTCATACCTTATGACTGCATTCTATCTGTATTTTACCTGGCTGGTACAATAGCAGCATACACATGACCTCCCATTATATTGTCTTTTTAACTATTTTAATTTGTTGTTTTTGGGTCTTATCAATACATCCTGTGTTTAGTGTGTCTAATTTTAATACAAATATCATATTAAATTTTCTAGAAGTATTATATTGTCTTGTCTTGTCCCTTGTATTATAAGTAAAGCAATATAATATTGTGGTGTGGATATATGATTGTAGTGTGCTCATATATTAATTAATTATTTAAATATAATATCAGGAAATTCAAATTTTTGTTTAAACACCTTGATGATATTTTTAATTTATCAGAATTAAAACTCTGTTCTTATACAATACTGTCAATCTTTGTTTTGTACGAGGTATCATTCATTGATTTGGGTGAAGGATACAGTAGGGTGGACCAATTTTTTTCCCTTTTTTATGCTTTATCAAAATTGTCTCTAGGATGGTAAGTAAAATGCCACAAAGCAATTTTCCCCCATTCCCCCAGCTAGCGGATCGTACCTAAAATAATTGTAAAGTTTGTCTAATCAAAGTTTGATTGTGATAATTAGTAGATTATTTGCTATTCCTATTATTATTTTATTGTTGATAGACGCATGGTAATTATCAATTAATTGTTATCCATGTAACAATACAACTATGTTGTGTTTTTATAGACCAGTATTTTTATTGGAATATTCATAGTAAAGATATTAAAACAATAACAACTATGTAGGAAGTAAAAAATTCTAAATTCCAAACAGCAAGTGACCAGAGTCCAGTGGCCCTGTGTAAGTGAGGCAGTCCTTCTAATGAGCGTAATAGTTTATACATGCACCCTCTTTGTCTTACTAATGCTTTACAAATACTCACCTTCTCACGTCCTATTGAATTTTTGTTTCTTCAAAAATAAGGAGATAAAAGAATGTTCTAAAATATTTACAAATTTTTAAAGTTGACATTTGTAAAGCATGGCGTTTCTTGTATTATTTAAATAAAACAATTCTTAACAATAGTTTACTATGAGTAGGATGTATAAAACTTATAATGATGATAATTGATGATAATGATGATAATGGTAATTACTCTACCAAGTCACCCTTTAGGACTTAGGCCTACATTAAAATGCTAATTATTATGTGTTGGGATTTTGAGCATTTATTTAGATTTTATACATATAATAATTTAAATAAATTCCAAAATTGCTATTGATTAGGGGTTTTTAAGTAACTAAGTAACCCCTAGTGTCATAGGAGACTGACCATCACTCAGTGAAATACATACAAAGGGTACAAATGTATTTTTTTTAACTTTACAAACAGGACACTTTTAAACATTCACTTTACATAATTAGATTAAAAATTCAAACTAAAACAATAGTGCACTATACAAAATGTTAATAACTTTCTACCAACAAACAAAATCAGTCGAGATAAACAATTTATTGACAAATATGCTGAATTTTGACTATTTAGAACTAAAAATGATATAACTTATACAGTATACATTTTTATTCAAACATTTTAATGTTATAGAATAGGAGTGTACTGATGGTTTTTACTTACAGAATAAGAAGGATGTAGTGCTATGGTTGTGAATTAAAATTATATCAGTCCTTGTAGAGTGGATCCTGTTTTTTGATTGCTTAATATATTTTTAAATTCAATATGTAAGCCGCCAAATGTACAATATGTAAGTGGGAGTGAGGTAGCCAGTGTGTGATGATGAGGTAGTGGTAGCGGCCACCTCATATCCTGCTATGCTGAGCACCTTGTCAGCCACTTTGTGCTGGTGACAAGTTAATAGATAAGCTTACATTCTATCTAACTTGGCCACCCACCCCTCAGCAGGATATTAGTTTAGTTTCTACCCACTCCATATTCGTCCTTGCTCAACCAAAAATTAATAGGCTATGTTGTTTGTTTTATTTCAATTTAGCAATTCTTTTCATATAGCACCACCAGTAAGTCCGTCCTTTCATGTTACATATAACTCAGTGATAAGATACAAGATACTTATCATGACAAAATATTAATCTTAAATCATAAACAAATAAATATAAATGAGAAGAAATTCTCAGCTTGATTGTTTAATATTAATTTTTAATTATATAAATTAGATTAAATTAGGATATTGTATCATTAGTAAAATTTGTAATGCAATCAGATACAATTAATATAGAAAAGTTTTTAAACAGGTTTAAAATAAATGGTCAATGTAAATAAAGTAATATTGATTTTAACTGCTATTTTTATGTGGGTGTTTATAAAATGAGGTTCTTTATGATAATAATGAAAGATAAAAAGGTTTTTGTACATTATATGAATAAAAGACAAAAAACTAATAAACCAAAAAAACTTAAACTCAAGAATCATACTTTTCACAATGCACATTAAAATTGATTACTAATGAACAACACTAAAAAATACCCAGCTCCAAAACAATTAATATCCTTACATGTCAACACCAATAAGAGATGTTGTTACAATAAGATAAAAATAAACAAAACCCAAACTAATTCTTACCATAAAAATAATATGCTTGAGAAAGTCATGTCAGAATACAGTATAGAGTTGATTTCAGAATACTGAAAAAGATTTTATTCAGATAATATCAGTAACATAATTTCAATCAATATTGAGATACCTAACAGCAATTACTGTATAGTAATAATTAAAATAGTAGCTTTGAACACATCTTTAAATTACCTCAAAAGGGTAAATCAAAAGGTCTTTGAGTACTTTAAGCTATAACATTTTTAAAACTGGTTAGTTTAAGGGTTAGTGTCCACTACTTGTTTAATGCACTTCAGTTTATACTTCACCCATTCAAGGAAACACATGTTTGATTCCCAGATTTTGTATTAAATTTGTGTTTGATGACAAAGTTTGTGTTCAGCCAGAAAAAAATGCTCTTCTGTGTATTAACGACCAAAATAAAAACAAATAGTTATTTGTAAGAATATCATGCGCTTTGACTTCATTTTATGGAAGGCTATTATAATGTCTATACACTTTGAAGGAATCATATCAAAGGTAACGAAATGTAAATGATCTTTAAATAACAAAATTTATTAAACCAGTAACCAGCCGTTTGTAACAAATGTCTTAATTTACAGTTATTAAAAACTAGACCTAGAATACATTTTTACACTGTATAAAATTTTTTAAATACAGTAAACAGTCTTAAATTCTTAAACTTTACATATAGTACAATATGTGTGGTTGATACTAAAGCTTGGCATGAGTTGTACTTTTTAAAAATTATGCTCTCAATCAAATATATTCAACATGTATATTAGTATCATAGTATAACCACAAACACCTGGACAGATAAACTAGTTATTTTTGTGACTTTAGGGTTTTTAATGTTGACACAATTAGTAAGCTAAATTGTTTAAAGAATCATCATATGTGATTTATCACCACTGCCTTAAGCCAAGGAGCCGATCTTGGGAATCAGGTTTTTTTTAAATCTTGATGAAATGTCCAACAAGGTTCTACTAAACAATATTTTGTAAATGGAAACCTTATTTTTTGTTACTTTATTTAGATAACTGCAGTTGTAGTTTTATAATAAATTTCATATAATATGTAATAACGCAACAATATATATACATATATTAAATAACTGTAAAATTAAAAAGCTATCTGTCTGAGTTTATCGACAGTTTCCAAACACATAGTCCCTTATTCAAATTAAATATATGGCTGGATTTCAACTAAGAAAATATGGTAAAAAGTTCCCAAGAAGGAAATATGTTATTATGTACTTATTTTAATACACTATTACAGTTAACTTAAGTTTCTTTTTGTCTTGAGGCAGTGTTAAAACTTAATTAAATACAATAACAATAATTATACGCTTCATTTTAGGATATAATAGCTTTTACTATAATTAATCTAAATTTTTAAACAGATTATTTCTACTTCAAACACATTTGAAATATCCAACAATTTTACATCTAACTATAGATAAGCTAATGGTGAAAACTATGAAAGAAAAACAGCCTGAGTAAATATAAACCATGATCATGTTAATTAATACAGTTATACTCCTAAAACAAGAGGTATGAATGGTATTAAACTATATAATAAATTTTCATATTTAATATCAATTTAAATATTAAGTGATCAAGATAATTGCTTAGAAATTTAAGAATGATATATAAAAAATGTAATCTTCAACATGAAGAAACATTATCTGTATAATACTTATTTATTATGCTAGCATGTTTAAATATATTATTGTTCAACAAAAATAAATTTGAACGGTTAAAAATAAGAATTTATCAAGTATAATTTAAAAAAAATTTGTTCCACATAAGAGAAGTCATTTGAACAAATTGGTTAGCAGGAAAGATTTTCATGGTAAACCTACTTTTTATTGGGATTTTCAAAACAGTCAAATGTCCCCTTATGAAGTTGTTCAAATAAATAAATTGTTCAAAATCATGTAAAAACCAACTGCTTATGTACAATATTAACAGCTGAGCCAAGCATTGTTCTGGCGTTTGTTCACAGCTCGTCGTGTTTGGGGCCAGAGAATTCCTCATGGGAGATGAACCCATTCTTGTCCTTGTCTTCGTGTTGGAAGATTTCCTCGACAAGTTTGTCGTGGTCCTCGAGCATCTGTTTGACCTCATCGGCTGCCTCGCTGCCCTCACCCTCTCCAGCCGCCACCATCTGCTTCTTGAGGTACTCGCTCACCTACGCATCACCCAAGTGTCAAACAAAGCTGCGAAAATACTTGTCTGATCTGCATCGATCTAATCATTGTAATTTCCACTCAAATAAAAGGATTAGAAAAGTAAGGCAAAGGTATATATTGACATTGCTTTGAACATAATGGATTCACAGGGATGGGAAACAAAATAGGGAGAGTAGAGGACTGTCAGAGTGTCTCTAACTAAACTTTATCCAGCTTGGAAAATCTCTACAGGCGCTTTAGTATGAATCAAGAATTTATATTCAACAAGGACAAGTGTGTGAGTCTAGTATAGTTGATATGTCAATTAAATAACAGTTACAAAATGTAAAACAAGATAATAAAACTATTTAACAATAATTAACTTAAAATAAATTAGCTACATGCTTTATGATTAGTGCTATATGATTCACTATCAAACCGATATCTTTTTTGTCCTAAAAGCCCTCATCTATAATGAGGGCAAAAAGAGAGAGAAGAACATGCACATTTATTTCTCTCATCATATTTTTTTTATACCTATTCATTAATTTTCCCTGGGATCGTCTTCAATTCTAATTGTAAAATCTTGATAATATTTTGAGTATTTATTACACCTGGTAGTCAGAAAATGGAAAATGCATTAATACTCCATGTCCAGTAAAGGCGGTTTTACAAGATACGATGAATTGAACGACAAATCGTCGTTGACAAGTCGTAACGCTTTGTCGAATATAGGATGTCCGTTTACAGGTACTGACTTTTCGTTCAAGTCAGTCGGTATTTTCTCCTCTGTGGGAGATGAATTGTGAAGTGCTTTCCACAAATAAGGAATTACTGCTATAGTATATGCACATAATGTGCCTTGCAACAAGTGTGAAGAGGAAAACCAAAAAGTAAGTGGAGTCGTCATTGGCTACTAAAGAAGAGATTATCCCATATGGAATTGTAAAAAGAATTAAGCAATGAGTCTGACATTTCACTGAAGGAAACTTAAAATGAAAAAAAAATAAACAAAAAAAACTTCCACTCAAAACCAGAAAATACGGTATTCACTAAACACTGTCTAGATGGTTTCACAACAGCAGATCTGAGGTACAACACTTCAATATTACAGCTGAGGAGACCGATTTGGTGGAGTCACCGCTTACATGTTCCGACTTGTCGATGAAGCCTTCCGACTTGTTAGTTTTCATTTTCCTTTCAACCAGTTTCAGTTTAATATTTTCAATAATTTGAACCAAAAATCCATTTAAAAAAAAACATCAGTAAAAGTTGAATTGGGACGACCCCCTGCAATAAAACAAAAATAAGAGAAACCTGTGGACTGTACCTCCTCTCTGCTGAGCATTTTGTCCTGGTCAGAATCGATCTCTTTGAACACATTGGTTGTGGGGGCAGAGTCCCCTATGTTGATTAGCTCCACCTCAAAAGTCAAAGTGGCTCCTGCAACAGAGAAAAAAATAAAATTATAATTGTGTGTATAATAATAATAACCCCACTAAAAACATTGTGACTGAGAATAAAACAACATATTGTTTTCTATTGTAGTACATTGAAGTTCACAAATAATTATTTTTATTAAATTGTGGTTTGCATATTTGATTTGTTTTGAGTAAAAAAAGATCACAACATTACTTATAATTTTGTTTTGGAGACAGGTGACAGGTGCAAGAGAACTGTTCATGTCAGATATGATGAGACTCTGGTGTCAATTAAAGTCTAACTGTTTTGAGAGGTATTGCGACTCACAAGTTCAGTAGTCTAAAAAATGGTAAACATCAGCTGCCATCAAACAAAGCCTTCACTAGAGATGTGTCTGATAGTGTGTATTTTTAGGCATCACAACCTATAGTAAGATAGTTAGTGTTTTCTCTCAAACATGGGCATTGTTTTAGCTGTATAAGGGTTCTCTATTAGTACCTAAGTTTGAGGCTCAGCTGTTAGTATCATGGACTCAGAATCTTGGTCAGTGATGGACCTGGTATTAATCCTGGAGTTGCAAATCAGTTTTTATCAGTTCTGTCCACATACTGTGTCGGCTCATCCCTATAGCTTTCCTCGATCACATAGCTGTGGTCTATGTGATTTCGCAATGGATAGGTAGGCCTAATAAAGGCTGTCACCCACTTAAAACAAATATTATAATTCGTTTTCTGATTAAACTTTCAAAACTAGGCACTCAACTAAAAAATATTTCATAAAAAAAGAATACTGTTATCTTAATCTAAAAACTTGAAATATAGATATAATTTTAAATAAAAAGTGTGTTATAACATGTACAGTATGTTAAAAGAAAAATTAATTCAATTAAAAAATGACTGCCATACAAAATTTGCTATTTTTATATAAATATAAAATACAGTATCCTTCACAGAACTGCCAATGTTGATACAATTGGAGATAGACAATATTGCTCAGACATTCAGATTGTTGGTGACATTCAGATTGCAACCAACATCAATCTCTTCTCCTTCTCTTGGAAAGTTTATTGCTATGCCGACTGTCAGCACCAAGTCCATTCTTCAAACATGAAAATTAATGTTTATCTCCAAAAATCAATATTTAGGCTTTAGAAATTTGAAAAATGTCACTTAAATAAAATAAAAACTACTGTAAAACAAAAAAGAGCATATTAAATTCCATAATTTAATATTTTTGCAAATCACTTTGTGTGACTATTTTACAGCTAAACTTAACAGCTTACAATAATTTGTGATATTGAAAACTACTAGACGTACCATATAATTTTTAATTAAATAAAAAATATTAAGAAAACATTATTTTCAATTAACAACTTTCCTGTTTTCAGTGTTTATTCAAAGTAATTTTCAACTTTGGTTCTTTTGTGATTTCTGAGGTTTTTTTTCTAGCTAGTTGATTTATTTAAAATACTTGGTTGAAGTTGATGTACTGCACGAGTTCTTAATAAATTCACAAATACATTTCTAAGATATAACGCACCGCCAGGAATGACGGACCCAGCGCCCCTGTCTCCGTACGCTAGCTCTGGCGGGATGGTGAGCTTCCGCTTCTCTCCCACGCACATGTCCAGGAGTCCCTGGTCCCAGCCCTTGATCACCTGACCGACTCCCAGCTGGAATGTGAATGGCTGCTCTCTGTCATGACTGCAACAAACAATTGCATGTTACACATACAGCATAAACCTTCATGTAGAATAAGCTCATTACAGGAGAATTTAAGGATATCGAGATATCATGGGAGATAATTCTGAAATAGTCTTTCTAAAATATGAAAAAAATGTGTTTTTTATATTTATGACAATATAATTCTAAATGAATGAACAAAATTATCTATGTCAGTATAGAACTACCTCCTAAAATATATGGATAAAACATAATTTAAAAAGAAGTGTTAATGAAGAGAATCATTAACAATTGAAGATAGCACAGTTTAAAGCCAGGACCCAGCAATATTTCTTAAAGTCCATTTGTTTGCCTTGTCTGATTTTCAATTAACATTTATCTCTTGGCCACCTCTCTTCTATACACCAGGACTTTATTAACATACATACCTATTTATTGTGTGGTACTGAGAAATAAACACATTAGGACTGAATGATCAACAGATTTTGAAAAAATCGACTGGGAGCATTAATTACTAAGAGCTGGATTACAAAACTGGAAAATCATGGACTAATCTGAAATATTTTGTTCTAACTTGTTTGAAAATTCAGAATACCCTACCTCCCATATTGTCATGGCCAGAACATACCCAGAATAATCAAAAATCCTGTTTAGCAAATTTTTATTTTCAGAATCATGTTTTGATTTACCAATATTTTCAGTTTTAAGTTTTACGACACAGTTTATATATTCAATTATACGACAAGTTTATATGTTCCGATACATAAACTCTGGCAATCATGATACATTTTGTTTTTCCTATCATTTATGTGTTTTAAAGAGTTAAAACGAACTATAGATAATTTCCTTAGAATGTTTGGTAATTCTTCAGGGGAGACACATTGTGAGCGGCTTGTTGGTCATGCAACCTCCCTGAAGCTGTGTTTGGGCTGCTACATTATTTAAACTCCTCTTCCACATTTAAGGGCTCCTTTGGCTCTTTGCAGCAAAGTGATGCTGTCTTGTATTCCGTTTGATAGCTAACTTCTTGGATGGATAGCGATTTAAGGTAAATCAAACACTAACCTGTTATCATTAAGATTCTGTTCTTGAGGAAATAAAAATATTTTTTCTATGGATAATATTATGAATCCTGTTTATCATTATCCCTTTCATCTCCTGCTATATTTTAATTTTCATAATAATTTTTAATGGAAATATATAATAAGCATAGCTTTAAAATTACATTCAAACTATTTGAAACAATCGCACACGTTGTACAGAGGGTGCGATTAGTCTGTGCTCGTGGAGCACTAGTTGTTCATTAATTATTTTAATTTAAGGAATATAAATATCTACTTTCTCAGTTGGGTCACTTAATTAGATTATTTCAATTGAAAATCTTGTAGACGAGTATAATGGAGAGAGTGAGCCCAACTTTTATAGAAAAGCTAGTAGCGTTAGAACTGCGTGCACAGACTAATGGCACTGTCTGTATAATATTAATTTTAAACTCCATGTTTCTCATGACTTCAGATGTCAATCAGTTAATTTTCAAAAAAGACCTTAAAATTATCTAGAAAATACTTTGATTAATTATTTTATACTAATTAACTATACTATTAATAATAATTAGTTAGACTACACATATTATCAGGATTATTCTCAAAGATTAATTACAGTAGTTTTATTATTCTAGAATTATTTTCTTAATATATTTTCCTCTATATTAATTTTCATTTGAATTATGATAAAATTTCTGCTTTGCCTTTGGCATTTGTCATGTAGACATTTCTGTTCTTTAATAGTCCTTCGAACTAGTGAGATATTTTGTTTATTTTTTATTTTTTAGTGACACTGAATAACAATGGGAAATACTATTTAGATGATTCATTTCATATCTTGGTTTGGAAATCAGGGCAGCTTTCAGCATCCCTCTCATCCCTCTCAAATCACCCTAAAATTGCATAAACCCATAGTAGTTATCTATTTAAATATAATTAATATCTTTAGTAGTTTTCTCCCTGTAATGTAAGTGTTTATTTTTATTTATTTATTCAGTTGAAGTGTGGTTTAAAAATGAATGGAATCAACTGGGCAGGGCTCAGTTATTTCAGAAGTGGCTGAGATAAGGCAGTGGAAGCTGATAAGATTAGGGAATGATGTTGGCCATCAGGCTTGTGTTGGAAGGTGTCAGAGTCAATGTCTCAATGTCTGTAGTTTGTAAAGGGAGCCACGTTGTGGTGTTTGAGACCAGGGAGAAAATGAGGAAAAAATCAAACTCACTACATTCCCCTCATACTTCTAACATATCTGGTCACGTAATCTCATAACAAATGGACTCCAGCACCACAGTATACCTGCTCACGTAATCTTATACCCAATTGAACCCAACCCAACAGCATACTCACGTACTCTTACACCTAATGGAACCTAAACCCATATAGCATACCTGCTCATGTAATCTCATATGCAATTAAGTTACAAGTAGAAAATATTGCAATCTTAAAAATTATAATTTTCGAAGGGTACAAAGTATGAATAGTTTAAGGTAAAAATAAAGCATATTAATACATATCGCTGATGGTTGAATGTCTGCAAATACCAATAATTTACTAAAAACAGCAAAAGCTTTTCTGACGAAAAGGGTTAAGTCGAGAAGCGAAACTGAGTAAAGAAAGAAAGTTTGACAAAGTATCTGATAGCAAGAGTTGAACCGCGCGGAATGCAATAGTTGTTGAGGACGGCGGGAAGGGCGCCACCGTCGCATCGATTGTAACCGACCGACCGACAATCGTCAGTGGTCGGCAGTCGGGGTCGGCACTAGATATGATATGACAACAGTGTTGCCATATCAGATTTTTTACTGTAACGATTAAATTAACTTATAAATAAATTTTATTATTTGTGAAAAAGTTTTTAATCGCTCTATAATTAAACAGTTCCAACTTGAAAATTGCTTTATAGGACGGTGAAAACCCTTCGTCAATAGATTATGAACATGAACATTCGATTAAGTTAATCTGGATTTATAGAAATAAAATTCATTTCAAAACGTATTCATGGAGTGTACAAATGGAAAAAGTGTCATTCTAATGTATAAGCTTTTCAATGTTCAATGCTTCAGCTGAGAAAATCCGATAAATTAACTTGGTACTCTTTATTTTTTTAGAAAATTAAAAGTCTATTACAACAATTATAAAACGTTCTTATAATTTAAAGTAGTTATGAATGCAATATCAATCAACACAATAAGCCTGGTGCACAGGATGACTAAATTAAGTCGCCTTGAGCATGACCGGCATGAGAAGGACTGCGAGCAAGGGGATGGGACCACGAAGACATTGTCAACGACCGTTCATAGCAAATTAAACAAGGAATTTATGTCAAAAATTCTAAATGAAGAATCTTATATGTGACATTTAAAACCAGCGTCTTATATAATACGTAAATTTATATATTCTAGAAGATGATAAATAGATTTTTTTTATTTTGCGATTAAGAATTTCTTCTTTCAGAAATTTCCTACCGTTTTAAGTTAAATCTCGTAGTTACATCAATAATCATAATTATTGTTTTAACTGGTACAAGCCTTCCCACTGTTCGTTCCAAAGATATGCTTGTACGAGTATAGCTCACATGTCAAAAGTGGAAGTTTCACGTCGTTGAGAATGGGGCGTTGTGGTGTTCGGCGAAGTGAAATTCGGTCTCGGAATGTCAGTAACCTAAGGAGGTTTCCCCGGAACCGAGCAGATATATCGGAGGATAGAACAGGGTTCTTGACTCGACCCTTCACTCTAGACTTTGCACACTACGGAGTGAGACACTTCTACAAACTCCAGGCTGTTCGACCGACAGTTAAGTCACAAATGACGTATCCAATATAGATAGGATGATGACCCTGCTCGTAGTGGTGTTGGTATTGGAAGTATCACGATGGTTGAGGTAGGATGACAAGCCTGGACCCAGGCCCCCAGTTGTTCCCAGCTGTACGGTTATGGCTGTACCAGTCCCACAGTGGGTCTAGTTCTTGCATCGTGTCACGCAACCTCTGATTTCTCATTCTCTGAAGTCACACCACATTTTGTTTGCGTAACTCTCGACCAGTCGGAGCACTTCTGGATCCGACTGATTTCGTGTCAGTGACGCACGATATCAGGTCAGAGTACTTTCACTGAGACACCCGAATCTGAGATGATACGGACGCGTTTTATAAGCCCTGAGGTTTAAACAGTCTATAGACAACCTATTACATATAACAATCATACATACATAAATACATAAATTCTGCAATGATCAAATAAATATAGGCCTACTTTTATCACGATTTTTTTGTCGATGACGCGTTTCAACAGTTCTCAGATCCTCGTCACTCTAGGTTTATAAAACTTGTTTCCAAGTTGCATGCGAATAAACAAAAGTTACAGTTTGCGGACTGGCAGAAATACGTCTCGTTGAGGTTGTTAACGCAAAATATGTTATTACAGATTCATCATAGTTGTACGGTAATACAGTCCTATCATAATCTTATGAGCTTATATATATTTACAGGTGGCTCTCCACGACGTGTAGCCATGCGAAGGTCAAGTCTTGCCAAGAAAAGGAAAGGAATCCTAAAAAGTGAAAATACTCGGTGAAGGTCGGAATGCAGAAACGCGTCGTAGAGGTTGAGGTTGGGGTCGTAATCGTGCGGTGAAAGTAGAGAAAGCAAGACCGGATGCCAAGTTGATCTTGTCGTGAAGCATGGTTCGACCGTCGGCGTGTCCGGGGTCCGCCTCCTTGACAACAATGACCATCACTCAGGTGCAACAGCAACTGGTGCATGCTGGGAGTTTTCATTGTTGACGGGGCGTTACGTTTGCTGTGCTGAAGAGGAAATAGTCAACAGCCGCAGTTGGCTCCAACCCACTGAAATCTTACATCTTGTCTTGTCCTGTCACTTTTGCTCTGCAGTTCAAAGTGATTACAAGAAATGTATTTTGTACCAATCGTTTACAGTTTTACAATTTTGTATGGTCTGACTTTGGGCCAAAGTCGGGTTAGTACCCGATAATGTGTCGTAATGATAATGTGCCGTTTTGGGGTGTAGGACTTTTGGCAACCTCGCCTATCCCATTCGTCATCGTAGAGGGCTATAAAAGTGTCACAACCCGTGGTGCGGACTTTTGGCAACCGCTGTTCTCCCTGGTGGGGATTTCCGGGATTTCGTTCGTGCCGGGCGGGGTTGAGGGTGAGGGAGAAAGCGCGCTAGAGAAGGGCGAGAGGGGAGGCGACGGGCGAAGACAGACGAAGAATAACAAAGCACAACGCCTGATACCCAATTCCTTTCAAGTGTGTGATTACTAACCGTCTAAGAACTGTCTGTTGTTAAGTCCGAACTATGTTTAGAGGTACAATATTATGAATTGTATTGGTCTTATTTTTAAACCCATACTTAACTTCTTGAGGAAAGAATTAACGATTTATATTTCTTTGAAATCAGATAAGACTTGTAACTTTCAATTTATAATCTATATAAATAAGTTTGAATATGAAGTTTATGAATGAAGTTGCATGAACATGAAGTTTATTAATATTTAGGACTTTGTATAAACAATTTCTGTTGACAATATCGTAACACTTCAACAGTTCACCATATTGACCTATATTTGTTGGTGTTGCCTTGTCTTTTGTATCATTGTCTTTCAAACATTCTACTTGGAAAATCCAATTCCATCTAGCCGTACATCCTGTAACGTCCATTGTGAAATAATGGTATTAGTTCAAAGGACTTGGCTCATTCATAGCCGGTTCCCCGTAGTCGTGAATAGCCTGCCATTCCGGGGCGAGGGAGGGACTTTAAGGGATAAGAGTGATATATTGTGGGATTAAAAATAATGAGACAGGGATTTTCGGAGAGAAAAGGGAGAATTTTTGGGATGAAACTGAGGTTGCCAAAAGGCCGCTGTCGAGGGCTAATTAGGGTTCCGACCCTCGGTGGGGGCTGGGCGGTTGCCAAAAATCCGTTTCCCGCCGTTTTGAGGTTACTAGAGACAAAAAACAATAATCGTTAATATGAAATATTTATATATTTTTGGTTATGTTTTTTTATAATATATCTTTTGGAAAATGTTTTTGTTTACTTTAACTAACCATGCCCTAATTGTAATGTTGTTGTAAAACGTGGCACATAACTTCATTTTAAAAAATTGTCAAAACATTTCATCAAAACCGAAACCATGCAAAGATGTTTCATTGTAAATTTTATTAGAGAAAAACAAATTACGAAAAATAATCTTTATGTAATGTCATCATTATAGAAAAACTTTAAGACCAAAACTTTATATTAATGTTACCATTATTACTCACTTGATGGTTAATTATTGTGCTACTATTCTAACTCGTGGTGCATAGAAATTGTTAGGTATTGTCATATATTTAAAGATGTACAATGATTTATAGGATTCATCACATCCGAACCATGACAGCGCAAACGATTGAGGATCGAAGTAACGAAAGGAGGCGCTGCGTGTGAAGGTTTAAGCATTTCGCTCAGCACCTTATACTCAACCCATCAGTAAAGAACCTACAGTACAGTAGTCGTAGTAAAAGTAGTATTAGTAGAGTTATAATGTTGAACTTGATTTATTTAACAATATTCTTTGCACTAAGACCGAAACAGCTTCACGTGTGCTGTTTTACATGCAATGCTAAATTTACTCTTTTCTATAATAAACTTTAAACATTTACGCTAAATTATCCATTCTTTTGTATTGTAAAAACGAATCGTATTATAAGAAAGCGGCTATTTAAACCACTTTTAATACTTTTGTAAGATAGAGGAAATTATTTTTGGAAATGCTTACTTATAACTCCGTGGGCAACTTGGGCAACAAACTTTTGGAGGATTAGCGTTTAAAGCTTTGTTTTGATGTTGCTTGCTTTGAAGCATGTTAGAAGAAGAAGAGGGGGAAGATATGTTCGTTCCTGACTTATTCTACAAAGCCACTCAATGTTACAATTTATCTAAATACTACTCTACTTCTATATAAATGAAACTAGAGTTTTTTCTGTACGATGCTTGGAATAATTATATGTTTGGTTATTTTTAAGTTTTATACGCCCAAAAACGGAAACGGGCCTTATCCCAATCTGTGTGTGTCTGTGCTGTATTCCTGTAAACAAGGGATTTGTGCTCGTCTTCTCAGTCAATACCAGAGCACCCACGTTGATTAAAATTATTTTGATCATTCTACATTGTTACACATAAAAAACTAATTTCTAAATAAATTATGTTATTTGTAATCAGTAAATATTATCCTACATATTGACGCGTACACACCAATAATAATACCGATCAATTACTTTATTAAATAAGTAGAATATAAATTAAAAATATAATATGTTACACAGTTTATAGTTTTATTTTAAGTATGGTTCATCAAAACGTTTGTGTTTAGATCTGTACTTCCTCCTTTTTACTGAGTTGAGTCGATTAATTATGCGTTATCGTCTTTTCATTAGTCTTTTAGGCCTCAAAATGTATATAAGTGTTAAAATATACCCAGAAACAATTTAATTCTGAAATTAGACATAATTGAAATGACAAATCCAAAGAGGTGACTGAGGGTAAACCTTTTATAGATGTAAATTCATTAGAAAGCTGTATGATTCTGTAAAATTTTCTAGAGCTATATTTTATTTTGAGTGTAGAGATTGTGCCTATATCACTCAAGCGCTGAGGAAGCTGATGCAGTGGCGCCGCCTATTGTGATTCGAGCTCAACTCCTCACTATTACCTGTAAGCGCATTTCACGCAACAGAGGATCACAGTCAATTTCTAAACGTTGTTAGTAAATAGGTTATGAAAATCACTTAGGTAAGCCTTTTGGTATCGTCGTAAATGTAAAATTTAGCGACTTTGAATGTTACGAGTACACCTTTAGACCAATAAAAAAAGTCTTTGAAAAAGATAATTATAACCACCTTTTCGCATTGTTGGGATTATACAGTTTAGTTCACTCAGCTTAAAGCTCTGATAGTAGACTTGTAACGTGACTAATTCTGGAAATAAAATAGGTTGCTAAAATAATAAACTTCACGTTTTTAATTGCAACGTGATTCAAGAAAAAATTAATACTTCTCCTGTCATAGGATTCAGGCCTAATATTTTAGGTTTAAGTCGAACAAAATACTACACTGTAAAAGGAAATTCATATTTTATTTTATTGTCACGGAAAATCTCCAAGGACGACTTCCTATTTAATGAGGTTAGATGTTGCCGAACCGGTTGCTCTCAATAATAATATTAATAATAATAATTACTTAAAATAACTTAGTTGTTAAAATAACAAATAACTTCGATTTGGCAAGACAACATTAGGATTAATCCAGCTATCTATGAGCAGACCAAGCAGGAAACATAAGGGAAAATATCTTAAACGTCGTTAACCAGAAATAAATTGCAAGGTAAAATAAATAATCCCGTTGTAGCAGACCTGCGTACTCAGCGAATTTCCAATCAATAATATGACAATAAGAATTTATGACAAGATTGATATTTGTCGCTAAATAAGGGGGTTTACTATCCCATAAGATAAAAAACTGGAAGAAATGCGGTATGTGAAACATTAACTTTTCCTTATTCTCCATAAGATTAACATTGGAGTACCATAATACTGTGTTTAGACTTTTTATCTCGGTAACCTTTTGAGATAGAGGAAAGCTTTAAAAACTAAATTGTGTAGTTTTTAAGCTAATTCTAATAGTGAAAGAGAAAATTTAAAAGTTTTAAAATTTACCAATGAAAAGCGCAAAAACTCATTTTTAGCGTACAAACTCCCCGAACTACGCGTTCTGATTGATCGATATATCAGGATTACAAAATCGTCTGAATAAATAAACATCTCTGCCAAATTTTGTCTCGATCAGGCCATATTTATGAGAGTTATCGTGTTAACAGTGTATACATACTAATAACTTAAAATAACTTAGTTGTTAAAATAACAAATAAATTCGATTTGGCCAGACAACATTAGGATTAATCCAGCTATCTATAAGTAGACCAAGCATGTAATAAGACCGTGAGACCGCTCAGACCGTGTATACATACTGAACATACATACATATGTACATTATTGACTATTAGTTCTTTGTCTCTAGGCACCTCAGAACGAAAAAGTAACATGGTCCCGCCATGGTTATAGGTCCACCACTCACACGAAAAAATTATCCGATTTAACAAAGGCGACAATAAAACAGAATTTCCCCTCCGCAAAAACATCCGACCCAGACAAGCGTGCCACGCCCAGGTGACATTTAGAATGAGACAAATTTGAACGTCACCGTGCTAGAATTATTTGGCACCTATTCGATTTCTTCTATTCCTTCTTGCAGCACAGCTTTGTCCAGCCTTTTCTTAAGAAAATAGGTTGAGTGTATATTTTATAAATATTGTAATCGAATTTTCAATTCTATGTACAGTATTTTATATTTATATACGTTTGTGTCTGTGTGCGTGCGTGGGTGTGCGCGTGGGCATGATAATTTACGTTAAAAAGTTCGAATCTGAATTAAATTTGATACAGATATGTAAATGTGTAACTATTCGATCGAGTTCACGATCCAGCGAAATCGGTCTAACCGAAAAGCAACCCAAAATTGGAGCTTTGGATAGTTTTACATATGATATATTAAACGACCTCCGTAGAGTTATTATATTTTACCATTATTGGAATCGCTCCAAAAACAAACAATTTAGTATTTTTAATCTTCGCTCTACGTAAAATGGTTACTGAGTCATAGAAATTGTTAAAGTCAGTTCGTTGTCACTTTGAGCTCCAATGTTAATCTTATGGGGAAAAGGTTCGTATATATATTTAAATAAAAAAACTATTTTTGTGTCCCTCACGGCCTACTTAATCATTCCCCATATTCTTCTTTTAGAGGATAAGCAAATTTTTATTTATCTATAATATTAATAAAGAAGAGGTGGTTTCTGTATGTTTGTTTGTTGTGGAAACTAAACGCAAAAAATACTGAACCGACCGGTTTGAAATTTTTTACAAACGTGGATCTCAAACTCATGCAACTCATAGGCATATAAATTTCCTTCAAATGCTCTCGGGCCACGCCCCTTGAAAGTCCAAGGTTTAAATTTTTACATTTTAAAAGAATGAAAACATGGAATTACTTAAATGTCAACACCTGTGGGCTATAAAATTTTGCAGTTCGGGAAGAGGAAAAAAGAATACTTACACATAAACTGCTTGATAGAAATTAGTATTGCCAAAAATGGTAGATTTTAAGTTTTCTCCAGATGCCTGTTTCTATTAAGTTATTCATTATCCTTTCCTTGTATTACTTAACAGGTGGTACTTTGTCATGTTGTAGACACTCGTGTTTAAAAAGTTTTGAGATCATGATTAGTATCAAATATTATTAGTAAATATCTCTTTTAATGTGAGTAGTATTTTACCTCAAATAAAGCATATTTTTCTTTATCAAATTTTCATGTCTTAGAATATTTATTTCATGCCGAAGAGAAAAGGTAACCTCCCTCAAATCTTTTTTATCCGTGCGAAGGACGGGTACTTTAGCTAGTAGCTTCCTAATTATATGCAATATTGTAAATCCTGTTATATAACTTTATATAGCAAAGGTCTGTTAATGTCTATAAAATTCCGAGTTTTAATATTTCCCATGGCAGTAACACTACTTACTCATTCCCCATATTATTCTTATGAGATATACATATTCATATCGATCGATGAGATTGCTACTTGCAATACTAAGGTAACATTTGATAAATGGCTTAACTTATAATCAATGTTTAGTTTTTATTATCTCT
This sequence comes from Nephotettix cincticeps, assembly GCA_023375725.1. NCBI lineage: Eukaryota > Metazoa > Arthropoda > Insecta > Hemiptera > Cicadellidae > Nephotettix > Nephotettix cincticeps. The sequence continues at coordinate 28,152,514 of CM041785.1, forward strand.
AATATTTCATTAATAAAACTGCAAATTCGCTAATTGTCAGATGCTGGTTTTTTTTGGCTTACATTCTTACTCAATTTTACTTGGCTTGTTGCTGTAAATTGATTTTTTAAAGTTTAAAGTAGCTATAACAATAAGATATTGTACTATTGTATTATGAAATAGATTTTGTAGTTAAACGGATTGTTGAGAACAATTATTTAGACCCATTATTGTTGTGGTAATTCCTATAAAATACCTGATCACAGATTAGGGAAGTATTATTTTCTGTTGTCTGTGATAATGAATTGCTTTCGTTTATCAATTCGGTTCTTATACGGTACTGAAACACTTATCACGACTTATTTTATTTTACGTAACTTAAGAATATAACAACCGCAATATTATGGAGTTGTTTTCTATAACAATAGAAAAATATTTTCAGTAACAGTTACGTATATTAATTCCCTGTGAAACACTCAATTACTAAATACGTTATAATTGATTTTTCTTAAAATAAGGTAAGTAAAACTGAATCATTCACGTATTTTGTATTATTAACCAAACATCAATATTTTGTAAGTGAATTAATTATTTATAACTCTAATTTTGAACATGTTAAGGTTATCTATATAGAAGTATTACTGGTTCTTGGAGATCTATTCTGTTTTACTTGACAGTTCTGAGAATCATAATGCAACCAAGTTTTATAATAAATTTGATTAAACTGAATCATATACTGCTATTTGTTTATAAGTTGTGTGTAATTGTGTTTGTGGTTGTGTTTTTTAATTTTCAATATTTCTATACCGGTAATTAATGCCCAAAGTATACAAAAATATAGTGATATAATGCCAATTTAAAACATTCTTTAAGTTCAAGCAATTTAACACCCATTTTTGTTTTCCAGAACGATAGTTATCATATTTTTCCGCGAGACAGCGCCACGATGCAGCGCGGCACGGCCTAAACAATACCGGGCCAGGAGCTGCTTTATTATTTAACTTATTGTTATTTTGGAGGGTTGTTGTGGCCGTAATCCTCCCTCCTGGACTCTGTTCATTCTTCTTCTTCCTCCGAACTGGGTCAGGCATTTGTCATTGTTACGTCGGCAACATTCATCTTGCTTATATTGCTACCTTATGGCGGGCTCATGAGGAGAATTGTAACCAGAGATGGTTGGGGAAGAGTTGAATTCGTCAAATCTTTCTAGATATAATAGTTGGAAATTTACATAATGCGACTATTACATTTAAATAGTTATTGTTAAAAAAAACATCAGAAATAGTAGTAACAGTAAATATTCATTACTGTAAAATGTATTTTAAATCAACAAAAATATTATTTAGGAAAACAATTATATTCATAGTTTATTCCAAACCCGTAGTCAAAAATCATTAATTCAACCTAAGAACAAAAAGGAAGTGGTACAATTAATTAAATTGAATGAACTATATTTCAAATGTAACGTAGGAAAGATGAGGAAAGTATATTAAAAATTTACAGACTTTTAAGAAATAAAAAATATTGAAATTATTATACGTGTTTGCGGTTCCAAAACATCTTTCTATTGTATTACGGTGTCAGTGCAAAATAAAAAATCTATCCATTAATAAATACATTATGGTAAAAACATATTCGACTAACCGATGTATATTTAAACACTTATAAATTACACTAGCTAAATGGAACTTCTATCATCCAAACAAATGTAAACGATCATACAAATTATTACCAATCAAAACATTACTAAATTATACTTGTATTTTACTAACCTCTTGAATTTTTAAATAAATTATCGTATATTTTACTAACCTTAATTAATATCTTACTATTCCATGGATATTTTCCGAACTAAACACGAGTATTTTAGAACATCTTTTATAAATTTCGATAGGTAAAACCAACAGACCTGTCCTAGTTATATGTAACAATGCGAGACGTCATAGAGCTGGCTTCGTCAATTATTAGGCGCAGTTTAAATTCATATTTCCGTCAGAGACGGAGGTTTCTCTTCAACTAGCTCCCGGGCACGTGACAATGAGTGCGAGAGAGAGCGATGCACGCCCGCGGCCACACTACAATGAGAGCGAGAGAGAGCGATGTGCATCAACTCCCTGCTTTAATTTACAATGCCATATGACGCGAAAGTTGTCGATACTGTACCATATCGTAGCTCCGTGCTGTATTATATCGTATACATCGAAGGTGTCGTATATGTTGTATATAGTACTACAACAGACGGGATGCCTACATTATTATACTGTAGTATAACTACAGTATAATAATGTAGGCATTACAGTAATTATTATTGTACTGTATTATACTAGCAGACTATTTTATTTGGGAGGATTGCAAACATGTAAGACTTCAAGAGAAGTAGCGCTTCCCCTTTTAATAGATTAGGAAGGGTGAAGGGGGAACATCTAGGTTGAGACATTATCACATAGCAACAGTCATTAGTTAGTTCTGGGATTTGAACCCGGGACTTCAGGAACTCGAACTATACCCATAAACAAACGCGCATCCCGAACAAATCATCCATGTACAGAATGTGGTTTTTAAAATTTAGCCCCCTGGGATCGGTTAGAAAGTCGGGAACAAGTCTATTACTGTCTATTACTGGTCTCGCCCACAATTAACAGCTGCACTCGAGGCGAGGAAAGTGACCTGTGACACGTGGCACTGACCTACAGGACATTACCGTTGACAAGGATAATAGGATATAAAAACATCAACTGAAACTCTTCAAGGCCTATGATAAGCATGCTGACCATTCAGTGAATATGTTATAAGAAAATATCCCTATACTGTTACTGTCGCGAGACTATAAAAGAGAATCGCCACAGTCAATCATTTATGATTATTTATTTTCTTCCATGGGTTGTGATTAATTAGAAAAGGGTTATCTATCGATTCTTACGATGCCTATTCAAGTTTCTTGAAGGGTCACTTAACTCACCGATTAAGAACAAATCGTATACATTAAAGGTACAAGCATTAATTCCAAATAAATATACCGGGAATGATTAAGTAGAATGTTAAGTAAAATTGACTGAGGTATTTCTTATTTGAATAGCTCAAATTCCCCATAATTCGTTAACATGCATGTCTACGTTGCGTTGCGTTTTAAAGAGTTTACACTGTGATTATTTTATAAAGATTTCACGTGTATCGTAAAACTTCTAATAACTAGATTAAAACAATAAATTATTGTGCTTTATTTTTCTTTAACTTTATGATATACATATTTGACCTCAAAATGAAAGTCCAGAAAGTACTCAAAACTAAAAGCTGAAGAGATCTATAATCTTTACAATTCACAATGCTTGACAATCTTCAAAAAGCCTAAATTAATTAACCAGGGTATCTGATTCGTATTTGTTTGTATAATGAAAAAATAATGAATGCAAGAGATTGAAGATGAGGCGATATTAGAGAGTAAATGTTATTTAATAAAGCACATTTTATCATCCAGCCCCGGATTTACCATTTGATTTGATTATATATGTAGTAGAGGAAACAATTTTCATTTTGTTAGGATTTTTTCAGTTTTTAACTAATTAAAAGAAGGTTTTTATTGCGATACAGTTTTGTATTCCAATAGAAAGTCTAAAAAATTCTTGATTCAATTGTATTGATTTTTTCGGTTAACCTTAATAGTAACTAAAAAATAATATTGAGCCTTTTATAATCCATGTAATATCTCTAAATTATCCATGCAACTTTTGATAGTATGATTTTCAACCAATGTTTTCTACAAACATGTATTTTTCTGTTAACATTTTAGGCTTGGGAAGGTGTTCAATATATATTTTTCGAAATGAACGACTTAATTGACCTATATATGCCTTTGGACAATCACTGCAAGATAATTTGTACACACCAGATGTTTCAAGATTCTTAATGTTATCAGTGCAAGATTCGTTCAACAGTTGTGTAGCAGTGGTAAAAGTCACTTAATTTTTTTAATCAATTATTATTTCCATATATTATTATATAACAAATAGTGTACTATTCAAGGAATGTTTATGTTAATACGAACTTTTTCACCATTAATGCATGAATTTTCAAATTTTATAAGTATTAAAAGTTGTGTAATTATGTTAAATGTGATTCTTAAATCAGTTATTACAGAAGTAAACATCAGAGAGCTCAGATACTAGTTGATACCGATGATGATATTGATTCGTTGATTATAAGTTACGCAATTTAAACAATAATAAATTCATTATAAAACTAAACGATTTATGGCAGAGAATTCTGACATAGCATTATTAGTTACTAAAAATAGGAGGGAGGAATCACGGAATTTAACATTTAAGAAATTCATCCCTTTACATAATTAAAAAAATACAGCTAAACCAGTAAAAATAAATCATTACCATGAACATTTATTTTAAATAAAGATTAACTCTGAGACAAATATCTTAAGCAGAGGGAAACACTCTTTATCATTGTTAGAAAGTCAATAAAGGCAGAATAAATGGGAGAGGGTCGTGACATTTGTTTTGGGCGAGCACGAGGTATGGAAATGGGGCTATCATTTCCCCACTCTCAACGTGTACCCTGGCCTGAACTGCGCCGCGCGATTCTTCCCCCGGATTAATGCTTTATTCGACAGTTAGTCACCTAAGCTGGGTATTTTTTGTTTCCAAATCTACATAATGTTCTGTAACTCAATGCAGGAATTCGTTACGTTATACCAAAACATTTTAAGTCAGATAAAAATGATGTGGAAAACTATTGATACGCTTTTCACAATAGAATTGGTTGTTGGTTAAACTAAATTTTAAGTAGAAGAGTAACGGAAAGGAAAATTAGTGTTTTCTGCTGAAAAATTAAAAAATATTAAAAGACTTTTATGAAATAAAGTCAAATTCAACAAATTTTATATCTGAATCATGTTTAATCATCTGAATGTCTAAATCATGTGTAGCATTTAAAATATTTTAAACTATGTGTTTCTGTCATGATTAACTACTGCTTTCCAAAAGTTAATTTGAAAAGTAAACAGTTAAGAACCACTAGTAAAGAGAGAACAATTTTTGAGCATTAAAAATTGTTCACAGAATTATATTTATTAGTTTTTGGGACGGTGGCGACGTCCTGTAATCCAGCTACTTGGAGGTCACGAATTGTGGATCGTTGTGGATGGTCGGTAGGTGTAGTGTTCTCTTGTGTGTATTAACGTCCACATTATTGAATATTGCGTTAATCGGCAAAGACCATCCTCATAATTAGACCAATTCGTAATTCAGAGACCGTGGTTCGGATTTCACGTTAAACTGTAGGTCCCTTAGTTGCCATAACCAGCCACGTGCCAGCCAGTTGATCGAGCCACAATCATTTTACATTCAATCCTTAGTCATACTTGGCTTAAAATACCTACATTGTAGTATAGTTGCCATTTCAATGATCTAATCTAATATCGTAACATTATTATAAGTTTAAATCATCTGACACCTCTTCTAGTAAACAACAACCTTACAGAATTTCGTTATATACACCCGTAGGTTAACCTCTGCTATGATTCAAAACATTAAAAATTTGAAAGGTAACACCAACAAATTAACCCTTATTATCCAAAACAATATTGGGCGTAGCGCACCAGATTTGAATATTGTTTTAGTTTTAAAATAGGAGATCGATTAAAAATATAATTAAACACTGTAAAATCACGCATGATTGACAAGTCTTCCAGAGCGTCGGAGCTGGTTATGGGGGAGGGAAGCCGCAGTTTCGTGTATAGTGGGATTATGTCATTAGAGCAATCCTGGACACAGTGGGATAGCGGACCGGCACACTAGCGCTGCGTTGTGGCCAGTGGTGCAAATAGACTATCGCCGATAAACAACATTACATCTGCATACGTCCTTCCTTAATTGGACAATTGTCTTTCCAGCAATTCAACTATCCACAAGTAATGAGCTGCATAAGGAAAACATTTAATCCTCAACTTTCCGAACGATTGTGCATTTTCTTTCTGTTTTTAAATTCAATATGTTATTTATATTATAACCATTATGGTTCACTCATATGGAAATGAAAATAAAATTAACATTATATGAGTGTCGGTGTTCTTATCACTGAGATTTAATGTTCGGTAAAGTTAATTAGTATTGCCACATTGCCTGACTGCAGTTAAGCTTTTAACAAAATGATGACAATCAAGGTACAAAAATGAATTAAATTCAACACTTTATATGTACTGTAGTTAAAACAAATTAAAGTCTTGATTTCATATTGCAGATGATGCAAAAGGTTGGAATCGTATTATGTTGATAAGGTATATGGTGATAAGACAAGTTTATAATTACTGTTTTGTAAAAGGTTTGAACGACGATATTTTGCTACACTTGGCTTTTTAAACTGTTACACACTTTTCAACGAATAATAAATGACTTCACTTTATAGATCTCTGGTACACTAAAATGATAAACTACCGCACCGGAAATACTGAAGTAGCGAATCACAGCCCGCGACCTTCGGTTTTCCACGGGGCGTGAACCGGAAATGGTTACAACCGTGTCGACGACCGTAACACAGACTAAATGTGTAAAAATGAATTTGTATGAAGCCACGGGACACCCTGTATAAGTGGGTTCTAGCAATTAGAGTGGTATTGATTTACTCAGCGGTCCATAAAGTCTTGTCGCAGGACGATGTGGCGTAGACCTAACAACTAATAAGCGGTCAGAGACAAGCGTCGCGGCGCGGCCAGATTATAACTCTGTCAACAGAGTTTCGCTCAGCTTACCGCCTGTTACGAGCTACTTCACTTTATCGATGAATTTCTGTGTGATCTACAGTCAAGACTCTTGATGTAATATAATCACCTCAAAACATTTTGTCAAAACTTTAACTTCCCCCCTACACATTCATTCTGTGTAAAGAAATTATAGTTTTCAATAAAATTGCAAAATCTAAGATGCAAGTAGAAATATCCGGTTGAGGCTACCTAAATAAAAAAATCATATATTTATCAAGTTTTCTACGTGGAGATAGCTGCAACGAGTACTTCAAAATGCTCACTGTGGTCTCCCAAGACACCGTCACATACACTACCAGCACAATACAAGACATGCGTCAGATTTTCCCTCCCAACTCACTACCTAAGTATGTACACGATGAGGTCCTCCTCAAAAAGGGCCTTATTTTTCAACCATCTTCCTGAAAGCTTTAACGGCACATCCAAAGACAACTAGCTCTGTGACTCCAGAAAGAACCTTTCTACATCCAGAAGGAATTCTTGGACAACACTTTAAAGTAATATAGACGCAAGGGCTATTCTCCAAGAATATGTTAAATATTGCTATTTGTGTAACTGGAGCGCAAACGATGTCATATCGCACGAGACGTTCATATGTAAACCTAAGAACTTGTAGGATTCCGGTAACCTCAGTTTCATTGCGGAAAACCCGGAAGTTAGTGTTGTAGGAACGACTACCGTCTATCAGCTGATTGAGCGCTTAGCCTGTGCTTATTGGTTAGTTTCATATAGATTTGGAGCGTTCCGCGCATGTGATTGGCCGGTTACTTTGCCGCACTAGGATAGTAATGAGATCATATCCACCCCAGTGCGGAAATGTACTACTTATACTTTCAGCTAAGAGTGCGAAATGTGCCTGTTATCGTGCGGTTGTAAGAAAAGAATGTTATATTTTGTCTATTGCCTCTGTGGAGAAATTATGGTTTTCATTAAAATTAAAAAGAATTGGGCTGAAAGTTGGGCTATCAGTTTTGATTCTCCCTGGATCCAAAAGTGGTTTTTGGACTGATGTCTGTTTGTCTAATTTTACGATGACCCCGGTACCATTCCGATGATGGTTTCATTTTTGTTAAGTTTGGTGCAAGAGCGCCGTTGAAAATATATCGAGACTTTTAAAATGTTTTATTTTCAAGGGGGATTGTTGCCCTCAAAAATCCCTAAAAGATAAATATTAAATTAATCAAAACCGGGTATAAAACTCTATTAAAATGTAATGGTCCAAACTCCTTCTATAAAAATAAATAAGAAATCATTTTGCAGACCTTTAGTGAAAGGCTCTGGTTCCACCATAGGAAGGTTCTGAGCTTTAGGTAACCTTAGAGGCACATAGGAGGAGCTTTTCCTATTTCACCCCGGCGTTTTACATTCAACGTTAAACTAGTGAATTTAAAAAAAGTAAAATCACGTTAGTGAGTTACTTATTACCGATTTCATGTTTTAGTTTATAATCCCTCTTATGTTTGTACTCATTTTCTATATCCGTTTCAATGTCGCGAGCTGTTCTGGGAAACAGTATATGAAATGGAAACGTTCAATTTTATTTCTTTGTAGAAAACGGAACCTCGTGTTAAGCTACTTAATTCAACCTGACCTTGAATGTTTTACTCCTAGTATCCTGACTATCTTCCTTTCCACGCAGTTGTTAAAGGGAAGAGAGAGTATTGATCACAATTGCAAATGTCAAGTAGTTGATTGAAAAGTGATAGCTTATTAGATTTGAATGGTAGTAGCTTTTATGGATTCTCCACGGAGTCTCAATTCATTTATCCATCACATCCTGTACACATAATTCAAGAGTAATGTAACACAAATGTTGTAATAACTTCAGATGATTGTTTAAAAAGCGCTTCTGGTAGAACATTATTAAATTCTGCCCCATTGATGCTTCAGAATCTGTTTCGGAAAACCCACCTAATATTACACATTCCAAGCCGTAATGAAATATCACGTGAATTTCCAAATACAATACGTGTTTTGGCGTTAATAAATGTTTAACAACTTACTTTACATGCACGAAAAATTTTAATTTGCATTCTAAAATGCATATAATTGAATTAAAATCCAAATACTTTCCTATTTTATAACTTTAAAACCTGAAACCTGAATGTAGCAGCACTGTGAAAGATGCCCTATTATAAACAATAAAATATTTATAGTCTATAAAAAATCAACTTTCGTTCTACAGTAATAAGTCGTTATCTTTGAAATTTATGGCAATTAGTTATTCTTTGATAACAGATACTTTAAGTTCAAGAATTCTATAGTTTCAACTGGATTTTTATTGAATTCAAATTTTTTACCTGGGAATCGAGATTCAAAATATCTTTATCTCAATTTCTGACGGACCTTTACAAAGAACGCTAACATAACACAGGAACCTATTGTAGTTTATAAACGAAGCCTTGATACTCAACCATAGAATTTAGCGTTGTAGTAAACCAATCTCGCATATAATGCCAATGCTCGAGTATAAACATAGTATGTGTTTAATTATAGAAGTAGGCCAGGCGAACTATAATGAGATGAGGGGATGATGAAGCAGTAAATAATGTGAGGGCGACGTCCCGGGGGAGGGAAACTTATGCAATAACCAAACTCACCCCGTATAAGGAGATAAATCAAATACAAGATCCCTACTTTTATCGAATGGTACTTAAAATGTTACATGATCAGGGCTATTTTGTGGGATAAACCCAACAAAATGTGTCAAAATTTATTTTTAGGCCACAATTTTATATTATTTTTATAGGCCTGTTCTGACTGAATTTTACTTCAGAACACAGGATGGTAGTAATAACTAATTAATTATACCTTTATAAATTTCTTAAGACATGGACGGAATCCTTCAGGGTATAATAAAATCTAAATATAAGAAAAGATTTCGTGTGATAATTTTGGTGATTTCATATAACTCTCTTACTTTTAAAGAACATCATTTGATTTGTCATGATCATTAATTGCTATCTTAATAGCCTAGTCCAGTATTTAACTGGCAATCTTCAGATTATGAAGCTGGCTCAATAAACACTCAACCACCTAGTCGTTATCTAGTAAAAGCGGTGTAAACAACGATTTTTTTTAGTTAAATTGTGTACTTCTACAACAGTTCCTTGACATCGTAAATCATTCATGTCTCTCCTCGAGGAGAGAATAATCCTCACTATAATTGAGTGCAGCCAGCGCCAGTCGGTGTAACTGTAAACCTTTAGGGGTAATGTTTCTCACTACTGTACATTGTGTCTGGGATGGATCCTTACTTAACGTAGTCTGAAGGCATCCAGAAGGGCTGTGCTAAGCCCTAGAATTACCTTTTTCACTTATGAACCGTCTCTCTCCTTGCTCATTTTTAAGGTCTACGTAATAGAGACGAAAATCCTTTCCCAAGACGAAAGTTGTTCGAGCCTGGAAGATCCGTTTGAAATTTCGCAATTCTTTGGGAACCTTTCCCTCAGAAAAACACGCCTTCAGGAGTCCTATTCTAGGACAAATTGTCCAAACTGTCCTGAACGAAAACTATTATCCATGTCCGAGAGATTATTTTTTAAATTTCCTAATTATTGTTAAGAATATTTCAGTAAGAGAGCGAAATATTTTCTCAGCATGGGAACGCAGAGGATATTTTTAAAATGTCAAGGAATATTTGTTAGGAATATTTCACTCAGAAAGGCATGCCTACCAGCATGTGCTAAAGCATCACAATCTAGCCATTATTATCCATAAATCTATCAATACAAGACACAGGACCAAGTTTCACTACACACTGGAGATGCTAAGACTGTGATTAAGTCTGGAAGGGTTGATAAAGCAGTAAATAATGCGGGGCGGACAGTAGCATCCCCCGAGACATCAAACTACGGTAACAAGTTCACCGCCTCCCCCTACCCAGGCTGGAGTGTTGAAGTTAACACTAGTGAATAAGAGACACACTATTGTTCCATATACAATACAACGGTATGGTGTATGAAACGCACTCTGAACTCTATATTATCACATTCCTAAAATGCTTAATACTTATATTGTTTTATAGCCTAAATATGAAGTACGGTACACAACAAAAACAATACAACAAATTTCTCATACTCCTTTGTTCATTATAACTAAGAAAAAACAATTATTTGAATTGGGTCATATATAACATATTTTACCGTCTGTCTACTAGCTATATTTACTAGCTATAATTAATTATTGTTTAAATTATATAGTTGAATTAAAATATCAATAGTTAACTCACGTGCGCCTTAAATTGTCTTAAATCATCGGTCATAGTAGTTGCAAAATACAACAGAACTAATTTATGATAATAATTACAACCTCTAGATACAGTATATGCAATTGGGAACATGTCAACCTCAGTTGTACTGTGTTGTAGACGTTATTTATGTTCTTTAAGAAAGTAAATAATTTCCAAAAAGTATAAAACGACACTCAAATATTAAATTGATCCATATTTTACACTTTTTAGACTCTCGAAGGGATCTTGTCACCCAAATCGCTACTGGCAGTTGCTGGCAGTCTGTTGCTTAGCGCGTGTTAGGTGCATGTTATCGCCCTTCTGACAATCTGAATAATTCAAAGTGCCACGTCCAGGGCCGCAGCGGGAGTACAGCGCCCACATTGCCCACGCTTCTGTCTCTCTACGCTCCAAGAAGTTTCAACCACGGTAGATTTTAAAACTGGCTGGGCGATTCAAAGATTAGGGTTCAGCACAACCTTCATAATCTGGCCACCGGTCCATTCCTGAGAGAAATCCTAACACAATTATTGTGTGATAGGTCGATACTAGACCCATCCACCTTTCTTTACTAAGCTAATAAACTAGTGATCCTGGCACATTCATTAATCAGCTGATCTTTGACAGTATCCAAGCTACGAATATCATCTAATCCATTACTCTCATTACACTCACCTTAAATTCCTAATTCCTAGTTGGGCACGTGTCTCAAGAATACTCAAGAATAAGAATACGTGAATGTGACACTATCTAGGACAAAGGAATATCCTAACATTTCCTCAATTCTTTTCTCCTGCTCAGATCTATTCAACTCCATCTGGATTTCTTTCTTACAGTTAAATTTCTTCGAGAACATATAGGTATCAACTTAACGCGTTGTTATATTAGTTCACTGTCATTTCTAAGCTACCTTATGATTCAATTTTAAAGGTTTGAGTTTGTTGTTTTAAATGTTAAACGGAGGTCTACTAATAACCTTAAGCAAATAAAGGAATTTAAAGATAATAGACACCAAACAAAGTGCAGAAACAGGTTAAAATTCAATTTTATAATATTAACACCTGATAATCAGCTGATATTTCCTGATTGGTAAAAGCTCTTTCTAATTGTATTACTGCACCTACCCAGTTATTAAAATTAGTAAATTTAGGCTCTACGCTGCATAATTACACTGAACAGAACCCGAAGAAATTCCAAGGAGACTTAATAACTATAAAAGCTGCTTGCATTTTACGGGGATTACGAAGGAAAGCGCTCGCTGAATATAATAATCCCTACCATAGCCGAACCTTACAGTCATTCTTATTGTTTTAAAAGTCTAAGATGTCACCAATTTTTAAAACAAATGTTTCGTATAAATACTTTTTTAAAACAGCTTTTAAAAGCTCAGTTGTTCTTTTTCTGGAAATTCTATTTGAAATATTTAAGAATTTTGTGTCATCTTTAATTTACACTTATACAGCTTAATACACTAGTAGGTAATAAACCTAAATCTAGAATAATAAATAATGCAATTATTGATAAACAAGATTTACATAACCTCGTAAATCATTTATAGTATACATCGCTAATTAACTACAGCAAGGGCTCAATCTGACATTTAATCTTAGTAGGTCAACTCGTAATACATGGCTTTTGTCGCTGATTTCGAACTCTCAAAACAATTTAAAAAAATCCAGTTTATATAGCACAACATAGTGAGTTGAACACCCAAAGTTGTAAGCTAAAACAACTGTCCTGGTTTAGCATAGCGCTGGTAGTTTGTAAGATAGTAAGTATTTAGTTGACCATAAAAATATCCCCATTTGTAATGAAGGTAAACAAACTGAAGAATTTTTATGCTTTTGTTGTTCAAGCGAAGCCCCTAACAGATAATGGCACTTTTGTAATCAGTTCTGTATTGAAGAGATATGGCGATACTTCATTTTGAACTTCTAATCAATCTAAGTTCAATGTTCAACTGATTTAACCAATCAGTCAATAAACCCAGACAGTAAATTCACCCACTGAAGGAAATAAACTTTATGATAAAATTCAAAAGTTGGCTAATAACGCGCAACAATGTATAGTTAACTGCTAGTAATAATTATTTCAAATTAAATTCGATTTTGAATTAATATAAATCTTTAAATTAATTTTTCAACGTACATAATAAATTGAGCTATAAATAGTTTTTGGGAAGGGCTTATTACTCCTATGGGGAGAAGCGAGCATAAAGTTTTACCAAAATAAATTTATTGAATTCGCAAAAACAAATTGCTTTTGGAGTTTTTCTTATTCTAAACAAATCAGTTGCAAAGAGAGAAAATCATCATGTAGACCACTAAATACATTTTGTTTTGTTATATTCCCGGGGGGGGTCTATTGTTCTTGTACAGCTTACATTAATTTATTGGTGAACACAATTAATTGTGAAGGCATACAACGTGAATATTGTTAGGTGTGACGCCAGTAACGTCGTGGCGTGTTGTCTGCATTCTACGACAATGACTTTTTGACTTAAACACTTATAACTTTTTAAGTTTTTCATTTAAAATAAAGGTAATGTATTTCGCTAATTCAATATGTCTTCTAGAATGTTTTCAACTTCAATGTTTTCAAAGTTTTATAATTTTCTAAAGGTCAAAAATTATTTTGAGCGCGCTGCGATAATAAAACAGCCAAAAACTGGATTAGGGGGTTCTACTTAGACTTATGTTACAATTAATAGCAGGAGGAATCCAGTATGGCAATAAAATCGAATTTAATTTAATTGCCATTGACGTGACTCATAAAAAGTTAGGTTTATAGTTTTGGATAGTTTATATTTTTATGGAAAATAGTAATCTTTAGGCTTCCCACGTCAATCCCAATCGGACACCAGTGGACGAACTATGTGGGTTTTTAGTGTCTCCAGCGCACAATTTCCCGCCGACCAGGAAGTCCAGTTACACAAGCACTTTCACTGACCTGGAGTCGAACTTAGTCCCGTCCTGCAGCGTGCCCGTGTAGTGCATGGTCAGCATGTCTCCGGTCTTGGTCCTGACGTCGCACACCTCCGGCTCGAATGTCTTGTCTATCTTGAGGTCTTTGGCGGCGGCGAGGGCCAGGAGGGTCGCGGCGACGACCGAGAGACACGCGGGGAGGTACATGTTAGCGGCGCGGGCGACGGACCAACACTGACACTGAGGCTCAGACGCTGGTGCGGCTGCCACGCGGCACCACCGCGGCGCCTCCTCATTGGTCGCTCTCTCCGCCACGCACACGCACACACGCGCGCACTCGCGCACTCGGAGAAACCCGGTGTCCTTAGGTGATGAGTCGCCGCGACCTATGGAGGAGTGAGGTGGAAACTGAAAGTGAAAAGTCCTTCCTGCTGTATCTCAGGAAGCAACTATACGAACATCCAAAACAGTGATAATTTATTTCATTAACGATGAAATACATAAAAAAGGAACTAAGAGTGATGCTAAGAGACATTTTAGGGTATCGCATAAAAACATGTTATGCCTGAAAGGATAAAATTTGTGCTTTAAAAAGCACCTACGCAGTGAACAAAATGCTGAAAAAAACATATCTACTAGATCTACTGTATCTATTTTAAACCACGAACTATGAACGTATAAATGGGTTATTTCAATGTGATAATAATGTGATTACTGAGTGAGTAGACTATTGTAGGCTACTACCACTCAACGAACCCAGGTTCGAATTTTAGTGAGAACCGGTCACAGCATGGACGAAATTTGTATCTCATACTGCCAACGTTCTTTGGAAGGTACTTTCAACCGTTGGTTCCGGCTACGTTTGAAGTTATCTTGTGTAGTTAAGTTTGAGGTTAAGTCAGACACGTGAAAACTGTACCACTACCGGTAATCCTTGGCAAGAGCGTCATATGAACCGTACTTTATTTGTTGATAATTCCATAAAATATAAAATAGAATCTGAAGTGACGTAGGAAAATTTCGCTTGGGACCAAGATTGAAATTTAACTTTTTGAGGTATAGGAGGAAATCCTACCTCCTTGATGGAGTATATGGTGCGAATTAGTTTGATAAAAAACATATCTTATCCCCCATTAGAAATCTGGCTGTTATTAGTCTAGATAATAATACATGAAAAGTTTGTTGAAGCAGTTATAGTTGTACTTCAAGAGAACATAATTTGTTGGAGCACAGAAGCACAAAGGTAGGTGGTTTGGCTCTAGACCCCAGCTGGAAGACCCCAGACCACCTAGAGTTAAGGGGTCAACAGGGCGGTGAGCAACCCCTTCGACATTGTATAATCGTCACCCTCCTAGGATATAACACTCCAGTTATTTGCGTACTGGATAATGGAAGTGTTCACTCTCCTTCCGATGGTTTCTTTAATTTGGGTCGATGTCTAAAAAAATGAAAATAAGACTCTTTAAAGATTTATATTAAGAATAAGATTCACCGTGGGTAGGTGAAAAATACTATCCTAAAAATCCCCCAATGAACAACATGTCTGAAAATATAACGATTTATCTATATCATGCCTCTCATATGAGTGTATGGTACTCGTAGCTTCAAGTTAATACCAGGAAAGTGTTTTTGTTTTAACTCTATCGTGACACTGTGGCAAATGTGGAAGCTGTGTCCCGTGTCGGAGCTGGTTACCAAGCATATGGATTTACACGCAGCACTTCCGTGTATCGGTCTTCGCTATTAATGAATTATTAATAACAAACATTCCCTATATATTGTTTGAATATGATTTCTGTAATAATTATGATTTTATTTACGTTATATATAATGTATATAAATAATTAATTTTATCAAGAAAACTGCGTTAGAACCTATAAGATTTTAAATCTAATGTTATAACGAGAACTAATATACTATTAATACAATATAAAACTGAGTAAAAGGGTGGTTTAGATAAAAGAATCCTCCTGAGATTCTATTTTGGGAAATAAACTGAAGAGATATTTATTATAATAACAAACATCGATGCTAACGATAAATGTTTGCATCCAGCGTTCATTTTGATCAAAATATTTATGTGTGTGTTTAAAAATTTAAAATTAATATAATTAACTGTTGAATTTCAAAATATGTTTTGTTAGCATACAAAAAATCTATAGTAAACATTTATTATTTTTATCATTCTTTTTTTATTACGCTTTTCCCTTAAATAGGAGGTGCTAACTTACCCATATTAACGGCAAACAAAACCACGGAACTGTGGAGATCTAAATCAGCTGACCAGTGCCAGTGATTGAGACGCGTGTGATTGGTGCAGGGTAATTAGCTGTAAACTACAAAGTCTCTGATGAGCTGTCAGTCTAACAATGGCGGTCACCCATCATGCGACAGACCATTACATGCTACCTGTACCTCTCGCTGCCAGTTAACCCCGTCTTGGCTCCTAACTAACACTGTAATGTCTATGTAGCTATGCTAGTTAACACCGTCTTGGCTCCTAACTAACACTGTAATGTCTATGTAGCTATGCTAGTTAACACCGTCTTGGCTCCTAACTAACACTGTAATGTCTATGTAGCTATGCTAGTTAACACCGTCTTGGCTCCTAACTAACACTGTAATGTCTATGTAGCTATGCTAGTTAACACCGTCTTGGCTCCTAACTAACACTGTAATGTCTATATAGCTATGCTAGTTAACACCGTCTTGGCTCCTAACTAACACTGTACTGTCTATGTAGCTATGCTAGTTAACACCGTCTTGGCTCCTAACTAACACTGTAATGTCTATATAGCTATGCTAGTTAACACCGTCTTGGCTCCTAACTAACACTGTACTGTCTCTAAAGCTATGCTAGTCAACACCGTGTTGGCTCCCAACTAACACTGTTCTGTATATAAAATTATTCTAGTTAGCACTATGTTAATTCCTAGTAGGCCCTGTACTGTCTAAAACGGAAAATCATAAATTAATTTCCATTCATTTATGAATTACTTGTGATGATACAAATAAGCTTGATCATAGCTTTATAAACCAAATGTTAAGTATGTTAATTAAGAAATTATATCGATTTACCTATACTCCATAAAAATAACATGGGAAGTGAATAAAAATGTTTCCTGTCATGAGAAACATTAGATGATTTTTGACATAGGACCTACATAAATACATCCAAACTAGATGAAGATGCATAACAAGTTCACAATATTACTAAAATAAAGAAGTCATATCAATTTACTTAAGACTTTCTCTTTCTATACTTATTTACTTTCTCCATAAGAACAACTTAGGAACTGAGTAGGTAGGTTTGCTGCTACGAATTACTCAGTGAATTCCCCTATTGTCAGCCTCACTGGCCATCATCAGACAGACCGCAGACTCTGACGGCGTGACAAAAACGTGACAATACAACAGCATTGAGTGTCACGACTGGGTGATCGACTACAGTTGCATCATCAGCCACATTGACCATCATCAGATAGACCGCAGCCTCTGATTGGTTGCTGGAATGTCGCATATTGCTTTCGTAGCATTTACAGTGAGCTTCCCATTGAATACCTATAACATTGAAAAACTGGGTTGTCAGTTTTATGGACTGGTATCACTTATTGTGCGGATTTATTATTATAAATTACAATCTTAAATAAAGATTCAAATTAATAAATCTAAAATAGCTAAAAATTGGAAAGGGTTGTAACCATTTGCCGTGCTCGCATTAGGGCATATACACTGTATATTAAGTCTGACGATGTTTCGCTTTAACATTTTAGAAAGTTGTTTAGAAACATATAATGTATTCATTTTAAATCTTAATATCATGTTTACACAAGTTCTCTTTTAAATTTATTACATTATAAGTACTTTTAAAAACATTGCCACAATTTACAGTTTAAGCTAATTTAGCCTACCTTTTCATATAATGAAATTGTTACGATTTTAAAATGCTGAGATCGACAAAGGTAAAAATGGATTCAAGGTGAACCTTAATGTAGACTAAATCTATTCCATGAATTAGTCCGTTGTTTCTGAAATATACTGTAATACGAGTATAAAAATAATCGATCTTATCCCGCCGATAAAAATCGAAAATCTTTATAATTTTGAATAACATTTAGTAGAAAATTTCTAGATAGTCTAATGTCCAAAATTCGTGTTATAAATAAATAAAATAAAAATTTAATAATAAAGAATCATTGTAAACAATGCAAAACAATTTTATAAACGTTCAGTTCTTGATTGGACGGCACAATATGTGAATAGATTTTTCATAAATATTTATTTTATGTATGTATAAATGTAAAATTATCAGGTTACTAAACAATTTGTAAAAAATTAAGGGTAACATAACTGTGCGAAATAAAAACAGGAAAGAGTATTTCCAAAATCTTCCGTGTTTTGATAGAAAACGTATTCGTTGTATTGCTGAAGCTACTGTAACAAACCAAATAATGGTGTAAATTAAATTTATCTCTTGCTTTTCAATCCTCATTCCGTTTCTAACAAAATCATGATCACAGGAAAATAATAACAAACAGTATGACAATTCAGTATAAGGTTAGCTAAGCTAATTTGTAAAAAAATTAAACAAGAAATTATATTAAGCGCTTAGATCTCACGTATATTATCGATAAAATATATTTGTTCATTTTTATAATTTAATTAATTATTAAAACTTATTTAAACACATAAATGTTTCATTAAGTAAATTTGTTTTAATTTTGCTATACTTGTAAAATAAAATCTATTATACATAATTATACTGTAATACGAGTATAAAAATAATCGATCTTATCCCGCCGATAAAAATCGAAAGTAATATAGTAAGTCATTGTTTCAATTTCTTCCTGAGGAAAAATTTGATAATAGAAATTAATAACAATAAAATTAATAATAATAACAAAAATTTTAACAACTTGATAGGAACAATTTGGTATAGAGTTCTGGACACTCTGTAAATACCGGTGGTCGGCGTTCGTCAAATTTGGCCTATATTTGTTGACGTCCCGCGTCGCGCCGTTGGGACTGGAACCCAATCAACAGGTGCGCCCACCAATAACACATCTAATTGTTTACAGGGAGGCCCTCTCATTGTTGAGCATTCGAGCTGAATAAAGCTGCAAATGTTGCAGTAGGAATGAAGCGAGTTATTTAGGATAAATAGCATTAATAATGCCAATTATACGCAGTTATGATTCCCTGGTACAGTTCGACATAAATGCAATTAAAAGCAGCCACATTAAAATGATTCTGTCAAAAATTAATGAAGAATTAGCATACTAGCATTGGCATACATAATTTAAAAGAGCGACAAATTTATTTTTTTATAGTTTTTACCGATTTGTGATTTATCCTTTATGTAAAAATCAATCTAAAATAATTTTGATATTCTTTATAAATCTATTAAACAAGTAATATAAACTTAAACATCATATTTTTGTTTTATTTAGTTTTTCAATGGGAACTCTTTGTCTGAAAAAAGACTTATTTTTCCCTCACTAATAGAACTTTAATCCTCTTTTACTATAAAGCAAATTTGGAAAAACTATAAATTATAATTTGTAAAATTTATCACTACTGTAACAGAAGGCCGTTATAATTTAAAGAATGTGTTTTTACGTAACAGTTTTTACACATCACATAAACGGTTATTCAGACAGATAAGAACTTTTTAGACGCGGGTAGTGTGAGGACGAGGGTAATCAACAATGGTTCAAATTACTGCGCGGGATCGTTGTGAGAGTAGATTGACCTTTTGTAATCCAAATTGACGTGTCCGTATGAAAGAGAACGGTCGAGAAATCTGCGATTCACTTATTCGTGAGACCGGTGAGAGGCACGCTGACGTCACGGGGAAAATCTTTGCTCACTTTTGGGAGCGAGGCTCCTACAGAACACAGGGTGGTACCTCGGAGCGAGGCTCCTACAGGACACAGGTTGGCATCAAGGAGCGAGGCTCCTACAGAACACAGGATGGCACCTCGGAGCGAGGCTCCTACAGAACACAGGATGGCACCTCGGAGCGAGGCTCCTACAGAACACAGGATGGCACCTCGGAGCGAGGCTCCTACAGAACACAGGATGGCACCTTGGAGCGAGGCTCCTACAGAACACAGGATGGCACCTCGGAGCGAGGCTCCTGTAGAACACAGGATGGCACCTCGGAGCGAGGCTCCTACAGGACACAGGTTGGCACCTCAGAGCGAGGCTCCTACAAAACACATGATGGCACCTCGGAGCGAGGCTCCTAAAGGACACAGGATGTAACATCGGAGCGAGGCTCCTACAGGACACAGGTTGGCACCTCAGAGCGAGGCTCCTACAGAACACAGGATGGCACCTCGGAGCGAGGCTCCTACAGAACACAGGATGGCACCTCGGAGCGAGGCTCCTACAGGACACAGGATGGCACCTCGGAGCGAGGCTCCTACAGGACACAGGATGGCACCTCCATATGTTCATCCATTACTTCCCAAAGGAAGATTTTTCCTTGCATTGAAAAATAATGTCACAGATATGGGAAATTCTAGAGCTTCATATAATTCATAAAATATTTTAGTAAAACACGCTCAAAGTAAATGGAAATAGATCAATAATTGGAGTAAAGTAAACCAAAAAAATGGTTATGGTAATTACGAGAAATCCGCAAATAACTTCTACAGAAAGTATAAATCCCATTCAAATCAAATATAAATGTGAAACTAAAAAAAAGAAAATATTGGTTGAATTGCTATATAAAACAATTAGTAAACCAATATTTTATGTTTATTGTACAGTTCATTAGAGGAGAAAGTAGCTGTAGCAATACAGTAGGCCTACACGAAAAGCGTTTTTTAGACAAAACATTCTCGTAATGTAGGTTTAACATGCTATGCTTACCCCTATTGTTAATTGTTAGTTATAATTACATTATTATATACTTTAAAAATCGTGTTCACGTACTCACGTTGGACAAAGACCGGCAGGAGCAGCGCCGACCCCCGCTGTTACCGGCACACTAGCGCCACCTGCGGGGCTCCCAACAAGTTACCTACGGTTACACTCTTATATATAAAATACATATTTAATGTTTTATGATACAACGGTAAAAAGAGGGTAGACCTGATGTATAGTGGAGGTAGAACTGGTGAGAAGTTTTGGAGGAACTAACGTGAAGTGGAGGTAGAACTGGTGAGAAGTTTTGGAGGAACTAATGTGAAGTGGAGGTAGAACTGGTGAGAAGTTTTGGAGGAACTAACGTGAAGTGGAGGTAGAACTGGTGAGAAGTTTTGGAGGAACTAATGTGAAGTGGAGGTGGAACTGGTGAGAAGTTTTGAAGGAACTAACGTGAAGTGGAGGTAGAACTGGTGAGAAGTTTTGGAGGAACTAACGTGAAGTGGAGGTAGAACTGGTGAGAAGTTTTGGAGGAACTAATGTGAAGTGGAGGTAGAACTGGTGAGAAGTTTTGGAGGAACTAATGTGAAGTGGAGGTAGAACTGGTGAGAAGTTTTGGAGGAACTAACGTGAAGTGGAGGTAGAACTGGTGAGAAGTTTTGGAGGAACTAATGTGAAGTGGAGGTAGAACTGGTGAGAAGTTTTGGAGGAACTAATGTGAAGTGGAGGTAGAACTGGTGAGAAGTTTTGGAGGAACTAATGTGAAGTGGAGGTAGAACTGGTGAGAAGTTTTGGAGGAACTAATGTGAAGTGGAGGTAGAACTGGTGAGAAGTTTTGGAGGAACTAATGTGAATTGTATACTGGTGAAGTTTAAACTAATTTAAGTGGAGTTATTAGTTTTGGAGGAACTAAATGTGAAGTGGAGGTAGAACTGAGAAGTTTTTTATGTAATGGAGTATATTATAGTTTTAACTATATTAATTATATACTATATTAACTAATATATAAATATAGAATTCTAACGTATATACAGTATAACTTATGTATATTAGTATATTATAATATTATACTAATATATTAATTCTACTTATATAGTAATAATATACTAACAGTCAGTAATACTAAATAATATGTATTATATATTATTTGTAGTTTTTTTATCAGTCGAAGGAATTGGATAGTGTCAATTTTTTTAATTAGTTTTATAAATTTTTGAAAAATTACAAACAGTCTATGACATGTTTGTCTTATTCTTTTACTGGGGGTGAATGGTTGAGAAATCTGGTAATTGATTTATGAATTAATAATTGCTTATCTGACCAAAGGTTAACGTTAGGTAGTAACAAGAACAGGGTTGGGCAGTTCTCTATCAAACATGTTTGTATTTACTTCCCTGTGGGAAGTAGGTTACATCATGGATATGTCTTGAGGGAATAGTCTCAGTTCATCTAAACAGCTGTTCTTATTCTTTTATATTAAAAATTCAATAAAATAGTTCTGGAAGTTTCTATGGAAATCTGTTACATGTTTTCCATCTTAAAAATCGCTAACACCCCCCTCCCCCTCAGAGCTAAGATATATCCATAAAAATACACAATACAAAAACGGTTTGTATTTACTTCCCTGTGGGAAATAGGTTAGATCATGGATATGCCTAAAGGGAATGTTTTCAGTTCATCTAAACAGCTGTTCTTATAACTTAACTATGGCGTGACTAACCATATGACGTCACCAACAAAATGATGTAACTAAACTGTTTCAAATTTTGATGGCGCAAATTTACAATCCCCAGAACTAAGACATCATGTCAAAAAGGTTGATATTAATAATAATAACTCTTTAATCTGTTTAACAATGTAACATTGCATAGAATGCGTTAATTTACAAAAAATGAATGAATATTGCTGACATTATGGGATCAGTTCAAACGTTTAGTTAATTTGTTCAAATTAAATAGCTCCAAGCTGCAAGTCGATTATCAAACAATCAGCTGATAGGAAACGTCACTTAGCTGCTAAAACGTCTTCTCTGGTTATTGCTTCTAGTTGGCGCACGGGTTCTTTTCCATATGAGTCACCTGCCTCCCGACCCACGGTGGTGAAATTATACTTTCCACTCTACGTGGAAACCCGCTGGCTATAAGCCAAAATGTTCTCATTGTGAAGAGCTGTCATTGCCTCAAGTTTGCGACCCACAAACGATACTCTAGTAAAATATGAATTTTAAATAATAATTTAGTATTTTGAAATCTAAAATTCTCTTCCATTATGATCACGAATTTACCGTATATCTGTTTAATTGTGAATAATTTTAAAACGGGGTTGAAATTTAATTATATTCGATAAGAGCTTGGTCACATATTTCAAGGGTACGGGGATATGTTTACGTTGGGGGAAAACGAGGTATAGCAGTGTAACTGTAGGCCTACATTCGTTCAAGATAATGCGAGAGCGACCTCCCTGGGCGACTCTCAGAGCTGCCGAGCTGCCACGTCACATTGCAGCCGCCATTTCAATATGAGATATTAAGTACGGCAGCAAAGATGAGGTCGCATATGTCCCTATCACATATTCTTGTTGCTCCTGACATTTTCTTCTCTCCGGAAATCCTCCAGCAGCGACTCACGTGGTCGAATGTGAAATTAAATAACTACAACCGTTAAGCTTGCTTCGTGCCCCAATGATTATTAAATTGATGAGAGTTCTTAAATAATAATGAAATTATTCATGATATTCATATGTTTAAACCGACTGAACACTTAATTTTCATTATTTTTAGTTAAAACGACACAGGTGCATTTCCACCAAGTGCTTTCTAGAATTATTTATAAATTTTTATTTTGTTATTGTCGTCCCATAAGTAGAAACAATTTCAACTACCTTATCAGTCATCTCAGGGTCAATACCCCCCGTATTGGCAATCAGTCAGACCAAAATTTGAAACGGACGTGACGTCATATGTTTGGAGGAACTGAAAACATTCCCTTTAGACATATCCATCTAAGCTATTTCCCAAAGGGAAGTAGGTACATTTTTTCATTGAATATGATTTATTGAGTGATTTACTTTACAAAAAATATTTCAGTTATACGTTGTAATCCATTTTATTAAACAAATAACTAGATTGAAAATGGTCCCATGTCAGTGTACGTTTTGGTTTTGGACGTTTTAATTTCCACTCGGTGACCAAATAGCAGTTCAAAATGTTATTTTTTTAATGACACGCGGTATATTTTGCCGCCAAAACGAAGGTAAAGCGTCGCGACGAAGGTCTCGCAATTTGTTTGGCTCCAAGTTGACAAGCCGAAGCCTACGTTCGCAAATGGAGACATGACAACAGCTACATAAATAACAATGGCTTTACTCGCTCTCGCGAGTCGTGTCTACAGTGCTCTTTTATTTTACCTACATTTAGGCTATTTTATTCCAAAATTGTTTATAAATATGATTAAGGAATTTGAGAGTAATAAAACTCTAAGTAGCATACATTTTCCGAAACCAAAATTATTAATACAAGAGATACAGATATAATTAAACTGGAGACATGGCGATAATGGGAGTACCCGATTTTCTTCAGATAGTCCGGCAAAGTGTATTCTATAATTCAGCATTCTTTGCAGATTAGGGCAGTTGGTTATTGATGTTTTTATACCATCATAACGAACAACTCTGCAGAGCGCACTACATGTTGGAAAATACAGTCATGTGCAAATTAATCTGAACAACACGAATTCCAGTAACTTTACATTAATTAGCTTAATTACATAATTTCTGGCAAAAATATACAATTTAGTACTTAATGTGACCTCCTTTTGCTTGAATAAGCATTTCAATTCATTTTGGCATTGAGCCTACTACCTTTTTGCACATTTCTTGTACTTCAGGGTCTCTAGGAACCAAACTTGAATACGTGACGAAATCATTTTCTCTTGTGTTGTGCAATCCTTCTTCCTCAATCTTTTCTTGCGAATCCCATAGAAAATCTCTGGGATTCAGGTCTGGTGAGTTTCCAGACCACTCCAAGCATAAAATACCTTGCTCATCCATAAATTGCCTTACTGTCTTGGAAGCATGACAAGGTCATGTTGGAAAATAGGACATTGATTTCAAAATGTTTGAAAACTAAGAACCAAGGTAATAACCAAAATAAATAATTAAGAACACAAATATAACTTATAAATGGGTCGCAAGATATGTTTAAACACTGAAATCACATGTGAAAATAAGACTAACACATTTGTAGGGTGCCAACACTAATAACACAAATTTAAAATGCTGTTCAGATTAATTCGCACATGACTGTACAACCCAGGAGTGTGGTCAGTAAGGCTAAAATATGAAAGTACTTCTTCCTGCTGGTTTGGATATCCCACTTATCCAGAATTTCACCAAACAACAATATAAAACCTGTAAAGTTTGGTGAATATTATTAGCTGCTGCTGACGGTGAGACGGGGAAGCAATCGTAGCGTTGGCCCCGTCAAGAGCGGGAACGAGTCCCGGAGCGACGCTTGATGCAA
The DNA here is from genome assembly GCA_023375725.1 of Nephotettix cincticeps. NCBI lineage: Eukaryota > Metazoa > Arthropoda > Insecta > Hemiptera > Cicadellidae > Nephotettix > Nephotettix cincticeps. Next base: position 28,177,809 of record CM041785.1, read on the forward strand.
GTTTAACGTCTTCACACGGCCTAATGTGCCACTTGCTATGCCGGCCGCAGCTGGCATGATCGTGTTCCTACACCACACCACACTACACTACATACTACACACTACACTGCTCCCCGCACATGTTATACAGTAACACAGCTGTCGTTCCGACACATCTACTCCGTTGGTAAACAAAGTACGTTGTCTTAAGAGTCCCATACCGACTTGTAGATAACATAACAAAACTACAGTCTTTAAAAATAGATTACATTAATCATACTCGTATATTCATCTTAAAATACCCGTTCGGGCATTTATGTCTCTTTGTGTCGGTGTCACAAGAATAAGAAAATTAAAAAAAGTATGTATGTATGTTATCTATAGACTATGGTACATCTTAAAGGATTGTAATGAAAATTTCAGGCATCGTTAATCCGTTCAGGAATCGGATTGTATCTGTGAAGTTTGGTGCAAATGCGTCCAGAGGACTCAGCTCCGGTGTGCTGTCATGTACATTTGTGCAACCATCTCACCCATTTCCTTATAAATTCCATCATTCATAATGTTTTGTACGTCAAATTCACAGATCTCACGATGAATAGCGATCGGTTTATACTTATACTTTTAACTGAAATGGCGACCTACCCAGGTAGGTATTTTAAGCCAAGTATGAATGAGGAATGAATGCAGGATGATTGTGGCGCGATCTTGTAGTCTTGTTACTGACTAAGGCTGACATGTTCCTTAGACAGGACTGTTAATTAATAGCCCAACAGCCGATGGCAACTAATGGACCTACAGTTTAACGTGGAATCCGAACCACGACCTCTGAATTATTACGAATTGGTCTAATTATGACGTTTTACGCCTTTAGACTAAGAAATCGTATAACAGCCCGTACTTCACAATCGGCGGGACTCACGATTGTTGGAGGCTTATTTAAACACTCGTCAGTAAACAACGTATACAATGAAGGATCAGACTGTATTGCGTCAGCGCGTAGACAAGAGATGTAGATAACCAGCATGCACGCGCCAAACGGTACTTACTTAAAAAACACGCCTCGTACAATTTTATAAATTCAATTATTTAACAAGGACGCCACAGGTGAAGGAAATAGTACAAGTTAATAACTTCATAGACAAAAAGTTGGAATAAAGTATTTTTTTTCTTTCACTAAACGTATGCCATAAGTACGAGTGCCAATGTGGAAACGTGTATTGGTATTGTATATTTGTAGACTGCATATTGTAGGAATAAATGTATTATTAGGTTAAACTGGAACCAGGACAATTATATTTATAACATTAAATTATCCACTGGAATGAGTAAGAGGGTAAAACCCATCTAACGAGTGAGATCTCAGCATGCGGACTCTAATAGTCATCAGGTTCACGTCGGAGATGATGACTTACAACACTTTCTCTCATCGAGGTCAAAGGATGCAGTCTACTCGTACAAACTACGAATGAGAGCCACTTACTTTCGCTTACAAGGTAACCCTTTCAACATTGACAGTTTGAAAACCGGCCTGAACAACGGCGTTGATCAACTAGCTTTAAACTTACTTACTGAACAAACTTAATTAGGGAGAAAACGATCATTTTGTGTTCCACTATTACACTGATTCCACTGTACAGTTCCATCTGTTCAACTGTACAGTCTCTATTTAAAAACTTACCGTCAAGACACAGTACCTCCTTACCTGTACACTGAAGGAAGGAAGACTCGAAATGCTGAGTCCATTTGGGTAGAAGATCTATCTGGGGTAACCTATCTCCAAATCCAGATATTCTGAAAAAACCATGACACATTTTGGTCATGGTTTGATACTGGACTTATTTTCCTTTGAAGATAATTAAATTAATGATCATAAATCAGCTGATAATTATTGTCAGTAACAAAGTTACATATCATAAAATGAATTACATCCATCATTCAATCGCCTTAAAACACCCATTTTGTATGGATTAGTGCCTTAAGTATAGGAATAAGAGATAGAACAAGAATGAATCTAGATGCAGAACGTCGAAACTCTGGTAATGGTCAATCATATACAATCTCATTTCGACCAGAACTGCATGAATAACTTCCATGAATTTTCTATATTTAAAGACCGTTGACAATCAAAAGTCGTTTGTCAATGCGATGTCTTTAGTTTTCAAACCATTGTCCATTGTGTCATATTACATATTTAGAGTTAGGTAGCACGAACTTATTTTCAGTTTTGATTTAAGAATTGATTTTCTTAATATCCTACATTAGAATAACATTGGACGCTCTCAGATAACGTACTGCAATTACCACGGACATTAAATTTAGCTTTTCTCTGGAACCGTTAGTCGTAGAAAATAATACAAATTTGTTTAGTTTTTTAAGCTGGTTTTATTGGTCAAATCATTCTTTATTTTTTGGTTTTTTACGGAAAACTTAAAAATGTGTTATTTTTTATACAATTAAAAGCCCATAACTTTTTAACCGTCATTGTTACAGACATTCGGGTGGTGTCATATTATATAGTACTATATCCACTATAAACTATCAAGTTTTATTCAAAATCGTTAGAGCGTTAATTTTTGAGAAATTTGGAAAAATTAAAAAACGCCTTGAGGTACTGTGAATATATACACAACATACATACAAAATTTCATCTATATCGGCCCAATGGGGTAGGCTGTGGCTCTGGTCACATCCAGACATACGGAGAGATAAAACGTTAAAAAAACTTTTATCGGATTCAGGGGACCCCAAAATGGATGTGTCAACTCTCAAATCAAATTATAAAATTTTAGAATTTGTCTGTTGATTGTGTGCCTGTCTGGATGTGTAGGCCCTACAGAACCACAGCCTCTCGTTGGCCAGATTTAGATTAAAATTTGGTATGTATGTATATATTTTACCTCCAGGCGCTTTTTTCTTTTTTAAAATTTTAGATTTTTAACCCTTAAAAACGTAAAAAATGGCTCTCAATTTAACTTAGTCTCTTTTGTTAGTTTCAGAAATTGAGTGATTGTTTTTGAAACAATGAATGATTAAATAATGATATTTAGATAAGCTTTCAATAATATGATAGTTTTGTTAAAGATTGTCGTTTTTAAATTTATCTAAGGGAGAAAGTATGTGTCAGTCCACTGATACCGTTTATTTTTTTCGCGTTTGTTAATCAATATGAGTATTAATAAGTTTAGTGGTTTGTGTTTCGTGCACATAAAGGCATCAAGCTGTTTCGTATAAATCCTAGAGATAAATTTTAATTAAAGAGGATTAAACAAAGATAGTTGATTAGCATCAGAGACGAGATCAAAAACTTGATCCACAAAATAAGACTGGAGGCACGTTCACGTTCGAGCCCGAGGAGAGAGCCTTACCTTATCCCCTGATTTTTTAACTACTTTATCTGACGCTTTTGAGAACAATAATTAGTTTATTGCAGGAATAAAATATAAAAATATTACTTCTGAAATATATAATTAATATATAGATTTGATTTTTGAAGTGGTCAAATGTTGTATAGTTTTATTTATAGTATATAAACATTTATAGTATACAGTATACTCATAGGTAATAATAAGCCTACTAAAAACTAGGCAAGAACAATTCAGGATGTTATTTCTAAACTGGGTTCGTTATATTATAACTACCATGTGAAATAGAATCAGTTTATACTGTTTAGGAAAAGGTTTTTCATCAGATAGAAAAATCGAAAGCTTTTGGGATGCAACAGGTTTTCGACATGGATACGTCTGATTTATGAGGGGGGTGTTAGAAATTCACGAAATATATTAGACATATCTATGATCTAAGCTATTTCCGAAAGGTAAGTAATTATAATTTTATTAATTATATCTGTCATAAAAAATAATATTTTTTTCAACTAAGAAATTAATATTAATTGTCTTGTTGTTTATTATTATTTATGGAACACCTTGAAATTCTTAAACAATCAGAACTCTGTCTTTGCTTGATTAATACGTAGCAGGGATTGGGGTTGTTTTATATTCTAGGTGTCGCCACCCCTTGAGAGAGGGCGCGGTTAATTAAGCCAAAACCGGTCTCTAAATTTAATATTAGTTGGCAAACAAGGACTACGTTCAATCAAAACCTGGTTGTCGTCTGACGTGCCGTACCCACACACAACACAGACTTTAAATTAACGCTGTATGTATCAAACTAAAATATCCCGTGGCAGCAGATCAACTACGTTCGAGCACTTATCTGTGATTACAAAAACTATTCTTCGTTGGTTTAGCCATATGCAAATTTTTCTAAGCATTTTTTAAATGAGAAAGTTGTATCCTCTACTTTTCTCGATAAGAAAATACAAGAGATGATGTAAGTTTGCTCCAAGAGACTCAAGACAATTAAATTTGTCAGTATAAATTGTTACATTTTCACTAGATGAAGATGTATAGCAAGTTTTGTCACCATAATTAATTTAAGTAATAAGCGATTTAAAAATTTGTATTTTTCCGGCCTTAGGAATAGTAGATAACACTAGGGCTTCAAAAGACGATGTACTGCGTTTACCAATAGTAAATCACTGTATATCACTAATTGATCGACATAAATTTAAGCGATGATTAAACATTGAATAATCTTCAACAGCGTGGAATACCAAAGAATGTCACATCCACCGAACATCACTCAAAATGGTCCACAATTCGTCACCTCCGGTAGCTGGATTATAGACACGTCACCGACTCAGTCAATTTTTAGTATTTATTTATTGTATTTTGTTGTGTTAGACTCGTAATACAAATCGATTGACAGCCACAATGAAACGTCTTCCCCTGGACATACATTATCCAAGCGTTTACCTGCTCGGCTGTTACCATTCATAATGCAGGCGACAGTCTCCAGCTGTTACCTTGTCACTGCTTGCATGTTTTATGGACTGTTACGTTTGACACATTCGAATGGGACAAGACACTCTGCGAGCGAGTTGGGGGTGAACCACATAATGCATCACCCTCCTGCAGCAGCTACAGTCTACTCCTTGCCTTAGATGTTAGCAATTGCTTTCGGATACCTTAATGGTCACGTAATCGATACAGTGGTTACAATAGTTTAAAATTTGTAATTTTTAATATATTAATATTTAATATATTTAATATATATGATTTTACACTTGTTTCAGATTAGGAGCGACATTAATTTGCCCTGTTCAGTTTGACGAACAGGTTTTTGGCGAAAAGATTCGCTTAGTATTTTAAAGTTTGATAATACCTGGTGTACAGCTTCATACAGTTAAGTTTTAGTACTGCATGTTGTAAAAAGATTATTATGGTTCTTCATGGTAGGAAACCGATTTAATCATTCTCCATGTTATTCTTTGAAGTATAAGTATACTAATATAACTCCTTATGTGGCTTAATTTATGGCTAAGAACAGTTTGTATTGTGACAGTTAATTTTTAAAAGAATGGAAATTCGCTTATTATGCAAGTCTGCTGCTACGGGAGATTTTACATTTTATATTTAAGACAATGACGCATCCTGAAGCTTATTTTAAGATGACTTGTGTGAAAGTCAGTAATACAAAACTCCAAAGAAAGTCAGAAAATACTTATTGACACAAAACACAACCAACATCAAGTTTCGTCGGTCTATAGAATCAAACAGCTACAGTAATTACGATTTCAATTTAATGGCTGGGAGATAAGTAGTAGACTAATGAGCTCACATCGTAATCCTAAGTTCGCTGGTTCGATGCCGGACCCAGTCGCCATCTTTAATTATTGGGATAGTAATTAATATGACCCATATCTCACAAAAGGTTGACGTGAGGTAGGAACAAGACCAGGATATATACCTTTCCTATCGAATTGTTAAAAAATTTCATTATTAGTAATATAAACACATATGGAACTTTGTACCCGTGTCACATGTGGGAATGAGTAGCGGCGAGAATTGTCGGACCAATCACCAGAACAGTCCTGGGGGCCACCACGACCGAAGCGAATAAATTAATAATTACCTCCGAGAATGAATATTTCGAGTCAATTGTGGCTTGTGGACTTCAATTCATAACGTGTTTCTACCCACCTAATGTATACAGGTCAAGTTTAAAACTATACAATTACATGATCACATTAAAATATATCAATAAGTGAAACATTAAAAAAAATACTACTACTGTATTTATATTGTTTGTATCTTAACCGATTTTTGTGTTTCACATGTTAACAAAATAGTCTCTGTATTAGTTTTTCAATAAGGTTATAGAATAACTTCTTGATTAGCATTATACGTGTTGGTTTTACTATAGGGTGAAGTAAAAACTCACGTATTCCAACACTACTTATTATATTTATACTTATATTGTAATTATATACAACGGTAAGTATATACAAAAGTTGTTAAATTGGCGATCGATTTCGTCCAGTTACACCGAACATCATCAGGCTCAAATGGAGACTGACAGTCTCCATATACTGTATTGCTGTACTGTATGCTATACTGTATTGCAGGTGCACATTCCAGGACATAAAAGATAGTTTTAAGATCGTTTTCATTTAGGTGGTTCATCAGTTAAAAATTAAAAGTCATTTTCCTTAAGTTTTGAAAGTTTGTTTACCAATGAAAGGTAAGAGCAAACATAGTAAAATAATCAAAAGCACGTATTTGCGTGTTTTACTAAATATAAATTTATTTTATACATGATATTGTAATAGAAGGGTCGCACGGATGATCAATCAATCTGTCTTGTTGTATTATTTAAGGTTTATATTTTTCATTAAAGTGGAATATAATGAAAAGGAATTTTGCTCCCTATTACAATAAGTTTTTTTTATAAAGCTGCGTGGTTTATCTATTTATTTTGCCATAGTTATTTACGCTTAAGCTCGAAGGGAGTTTTAGCAATTTTCGGGACACAAAAGTAACTGACGGACGTCATATGGTTATGAGACAGCTGTTTAGAAATACTGAAAACGTTTCATTTAGTCATATTCTTGATCTAACAATGTTTCCAACAAAGAAGTAAATACTGTACATTTTTGAATGGAAGATTATATTACTTTGATCAACTCCACCACACAGCTAAAATAGAAATATGTGTTCAATTATTTTAACAGGTGTAGTGTTAAAACACTATTCTTTTGACATGGTTAGCTCTGCTAACACACCACCCGTGTTATTAATTTGATATTAATCAATATTTTAAACAAAAAACAGCTGTTTAGATGAACTGAAAACATTCCATTTAAATATATCTATGATCTAACTTATTTCCCACAGGGATGTAAATACAATAATTTTGTATCATAATAAAGACTATGTCCCATGCGGCCAGTTCCTTTTTGACAACTGCCTATTGTGTAGTTTTAGTATAATGATCTTTGGTGTAAATACTTATGTGTTGTTTGAGATTTAACAACTTCATAGTATCTGAAGCTGACGAGGGTGGTTTAACACCAAAAAGTTCTGATTATTTGAAAAATCTCTATTTTATCTGTCTTACACACTTACATCATGTACATCACTAAGGGGCTAAAAACCATGGATTTTAAAAGTTCTTTTTGAATGCCTGATTGCTATTTTTCACACGTTTATAATTTTAAATGTGGCGTAAGGAATAATGTATTGTACTTGGAATAAAAATATTATTTATAGTAGAAATATCTTTTATACAATTAATACAGGCAAAACAATGATTCCTTTAAACCTGGCAGAGAAAATATCATCTGCTAAATAGGCGTTAGCCATTGTTATATCGCTTGGAATTCCATTTGTTAGGACCCAGGAAACAATAGTCTCGCCACAGCGGTGTCTGCTGTCCTGTAGACGTCTGGACGAGACAGTGCGTGCAGTGAAAGTTTCTTATATCTCAACATCATCCAGACATAATAACAGACCTCCTGTGGTTTCTCCGTTGTTCTCTTCCAAGGTCGCAGAGCCTGACATTTAAGAGCGGTCTGAATATTTAGAAGTGAAATCGTAAAATTATTACTCGTGAATATTATATTTATGACTCAACTATCTCTGGAATATGTTAAAAGCAATCTGCAGTGTGAAAATACGTAAATTCATTCAAATCGGTTCTAAAATTAATTGCTGCATGTGTAAAAACGGTAAGTGATGTGAATAGTGAATCTATATTGTGTGTTATTAGAGTGGTAAGAGTGTAACAAAGAAGAGGGTTTAATGTGGCACTCTTTTAACATAAAATTAATCTCACCCGGAAAAAAGGTATTTCTTACATTAACTTAATGGTAAAATAATCTATAAGTTAAATAATGAAATTCAATTTTTTGAAAATGATTCTAGCGTTATTTAAAAAGTAAGGTAAGTAATGGGATTCTCAACACGCAGGGCTGGTAGTTTAAATTTGCTGTACACGATATTAGACAGATTCGATTATTAAGATATTCAATTGTAGGTAATTATCATGTGTAGAGATATTTTAAATTTTAGTATTTTAAAAATGTAAATGGACTATTTAAAAAGTAACTTTCCCAACCTATCAATTCACCGTAAAAAATTCTCCCTTTTCTCCCTGAAAATCCCTGCCTCATTGTTTAATCCCACAAATTATCAATCTTATCCCTTAAGGGTCCCTCCCTCGCCCCGGAATCACCGAAATCAGGAGATGTAAGAGCGATACGGCAATGAGCAGTCGATATACACCTCGTATTGTAACAACATAAAGTATTGTACAATTCTAAAAGATGATTTCATGTCTTCATTGTATTTATTCTCTCTCCAGTATTTTTGTATTTGGAATTTTAGAATTTCAAGGTTTTAATAATATTTTTGTTATGCACTTGTATAGAACTCTTTTGCACTTAGCTGAGAATTTAAATATAGCTTATGACAAAGAGGTTTGTGACCACATTAATAATTTCTAAATAATATATACAGTGAAATTTATATATAAAGCCTACATTCGTAAATGTCTCATACCAATTGTATTTGTAATAAATAAAACAAAGTGTATGACAGTATATTTCGTTTAATTGGTTCTGCACATTCTGAATATCTTGATTTTGGTTATAAAATTATTACAGTATTATAAATTGAAAGTTACTTGTCTTTCTGATTTCAAAGAAATATTAATCGTTAATTCTTTCCTCAAAAAGGTATGTATGGGTTTAAAAATAATTCATAATATTGTACCTCTAAACATAGTTCAAACTAGACAACAGACAGTTATTGGACAGTTAGTAATCTCACACTTAAAAGGAATTGGGTATCATGCGTTGTGCTTTGTTATTCTTCGTCTGTCTTCGCCCGCCGCCTCCCCTCTCGCCATTCTCTAGCACGCTTTTCCCTCACCCTCAACCCCGCCCGGCACGAACGAAATCCCTGAAGCCCGCCTTACAACCGCGATGAAGTCCACGATCGCCGTCACCCCCAGGCAGTTATCCGTCTTTCACACTAAAAAGCTACAAGTTTCCAATAAATCTTAAACTTCCAAATGTCTAAGCATTTCACCCTTAAGGCGGTGGAGCGTGATCAATACGACAAAATACTCGTATAAGGAAGATTAAGTATATAATAATAAAAAAAACTAACAACGCCTATCACTCATAAGTTAATGATTAGTGAAAACGTTCAATACGAACAATAATGTGTTAAAACTCGATCGCTTTAGCCATTGTTGCTGCTTGACGACTGGTTGAATATAGAACACATTCAGAGCTTCCGTGAATGGTGGGAGGACGGTGTAGTGTGTTCGGGGCATTGTGATCGAGGGCGGAGCCCTAGTTCGTGTCGGATAGGGTCAGTGTTGCATGGGAGGTTAGGAGATGATCGTACACGTTACAACCATCGGACGGTACCTGTCCGCCTACACGGAGGGTGGTACACCGGGTGTTCCGGAGGTCCACGATAGTCCGGGAGTGATACTGTGGAGTCTAGATGACCGCCTGGAACGAGGCGGAGGGGTGTCTGTCTCCAGGACATCCGTGGGGAACGGACTGCCTCCGGGTGAAACCTCTGCACCTTCTCCCGTCTTTACCGATGGCATCCTGGACTATTAGTAAGTGAAGATAGAGAAATGTATGTAAAAGACAATCAGTTACATGTGTTTTAAAATATTTTTTCTTGGTATTTCAGCTTCAACGGATTTTTTGCATGAAATTCTTAAACGTTTTAAGGGAAACCTGTCCAACTCCTCAAATTCTTGTCCTTGGAATCGAAAACGTGAACTCTTACACCGATGTACCAAAGACTAACCATTAAACCACGTCTCCACCAACCAAACCTATTCGCCGAACATAACAATGGACAAAAATTCCATATTTAGTTCATCTCACATGTCCGACGAACATTTTCAACAGCTCGTGGACAGACGTTTCAATGATTTGTCTTGAAAATCGTGAAAATGCTCAGTGTGACAGCGAACCTTTTTTGCCTCTACCTTGACGTTCAACATGATCGAGAAGGTGTCCCAACCAAACCAAAACAGTACAATATTCGGCGGGCATTACAAATGAAGTGTTTAGTTGGTGGAGACGCGTTGGGCTAGCTAGATGCCTTTTTATCTGATTATTTCTCGTAAATATTCCAGTACCAAACCTTCAAACTTCAAATAACGAAGAACGTAAATTTATGGACTCGCTAAATTTAAATATAGCAATGAGAAAGTAAAAGAAATTGTTAGGATAAGTATACAGTGGCGCTCCTCTTCCTGTGCCGTTGTTGTTGTGTTGACACATGTTCCATCCCTCTTGGATAAGGAAATATGTATGAAGAAAATTAGAGAGATTACAAAACCTTGAATGAATATAGCACAAGACTTTTCGACTCCAACGGAGATATCTTATGGCAATCAAAGGAAGTGGAACTGCAGAAAATTGAAATTATTGCAATTAAGTATTCAAATACTGAAGTATTGCAATTATTAAAGAAAAAACAAATGTAATATATCCGTGTACGAGGGTTGTCCGTAAAGTAAGGTTCCCAGTGATTTTACTCAGTGAAAAACATGTTTATTTGCATAAACTTGTACATATTTGGAAAGTTCAGACTTTTTCCTATTTTTCTATGTAGTTGCCACCGAGGTCAATGCATTTTTGCATGGGGTGTACCGGCATTTGAATTTCCGAGTCAAAGAAGTTTGCCGCCAAGTCGCGCAGATATCTGAGAACCGCTTTTTCCAGCTCTTCTCGGCCGCCGAAATCCGTTCCACCCAGGTGTTTATTCATATCAGGGAAGAGGTGGTAGTCGCTGGGAACTAAGTCCGAGCTTTAGGGTGGGTGTTTGACGATACCCCATCCAAAGTTAGCGATGAGTTCGTTGGTAACGTTAGCAGTGTGCGGTCGAGCGTTATCCTGATCCAAACGCACCCCCTTGGACAGCATACCCCTCCTCTGGTTTTGAATGGCACGGCGACGTTTTTGCAGTGTCTCGCAGTAGCGGGCAGCGTTGATTGTTTCACCGTTGGGCAAGAATTCGCACAACAATACGCCTTTCCTTGCCGGCACTTTGCGCTTGCTTGAATTTTCGTGGAACGCTCCTCGTCATGAACGTCGGTACGCCCGTTCTTGAACTCCCTGTACCATTTGCGCACATGTTGTACGCTCATACACTTTTCTCCATATTTTTCACACAGCTGGGAATGAATTTCCCCGGACGGAAGGTTTTTGGCAGTCAAAAAACGAATCATTGAGCGCAGCTCACACCTGGCGGGCCAAGCAACGTTGAGCTCCATCTTGTTCGGCTGCCAGGGCAAGACTGAGCGCCGCAGACACTTCGCTGTGGTGGGGATTTGGAGTGGGGGAACCCAGGTACACAACAAAACCGCGCGAACCCCCGTCGCAGCACTATTGGCGACTGCAGCGCTATGGGAACCTTACTTTACGGACAACCCTCGTACATTTTAATTCGTAGCAAAACAAAGCTCGAATCAAGGCATTACTAAGTTGGTCCAGCTATTTCATTTGACTTGAAACCATCAATGATAAAATTCACAAAATAAAATCTCATAGAATGGAAAGTTTATGATTGATTCAATCAATTTTATAAATCCAAAAAGTTATATATTTTTAACTGAAAACATGAAATGAATACAGGCAAAGAGTATCTCTGCTGCACACTTTGGGTGGCTATCAAATTTTGATAAATATATCTTGGTGAATTATTGAATTTATCCTATAACTAAAAGAGTTTTGACGTTTTTTAAGTGGTGGTTTACCACACTAATACCAAGAGGCTTGAGGGATTGGTTGGATCATTTAAGATTAAGTTTTATAAAAACTTATAAAGGTTTTATACGTCCAGAAAATTACTGAGTGGGAAACTGATATAAATTTCTATATTATTTTACATTGTGTGTTGTTACATTGTAAGAAATAAAATTATCTACTATCAAATAAAATATTATCCTCGAAATTATTGACCATATGTACAAAGATTGGAACAGAACATAACGCATATCTAAATGCATATAGGTTGATCGGTAAAATATTTTCACTATTTAGGATCATCGACAAAGAAGTTTTTTAGAATTCTTTCTTTATTACTGGATGTAATGGAGTGCGGAATGTTCGTGTTTATGGTTGGATATACAAGAGTTAACTTGATTTAAACACCGTAAATGCGACCTGGAGGTAATTAAGGCGGTGTAAATGGTGACCAGTCACTGTTAAAACGGCCAAAACGACCTTTTTATCACTTTATTCCATAGAAAATATGACAAGTGATGAAAACTGCATGTTAGTAAATTAATCCATATTAAAATATCCACGTGGCAGCAGACCTGCATACTTACTGAATTTCCATTGATTTTAAGAGTTAATTGTAACGAATAAGCTTAATCATCGGTTAGTTTGCCTATTCTTTATATGATTAACATGGGAAAAGAGTATGCAGCTTAGCTTAGTTAAACTATGATTTTTAATCATAAATGGGTGGATCTTAACCACATAAATCAAAATACCTATTTTCATCCAAAATTATAGATTGATAAGTGAAAAAGTCATTTTTCCTTATTCTCCTTAAGATTAACATTCGAGTCCCAAAAATACAATGTAGACTACTGTGTTTAAATTTTTAATAACTGGAAACCCGTTGAAGATAGAGAAAAACTTTAAAGAACTCAATTATGTAGTTTTTTAAGCCGATTCTAAAAATAAAAGTACAATATAAACAATGTTTCAATTTCATAACTTATGAAATACGTAAAAACCCAAGTATTGAGTACAACCACCCCCCAAACTACCCGTTCCGATTGACTGATATGTCTGGTTTACGAACTCGTCCGAGTAAATGTAGAAGTACACGTCTCTACCAAATTTGGTATCGATCGGACCATTTTTACGAAAATTTTCGTGTTAACAGACACATATATATAATATATGTATACAACTTTTTAACGACTATTGCTTTTGGCCTCTGGGCACCTCAAAACAAAAAAATAACATTGTCCGGGTATGTATTTTTTAAATATGCAGCTATTACACACAAAAAGACTGGGATGGTGGCGTCATCCTGTAATCCAGCTACTTGGAGGTCACGAATTGTGAATAGTTGTGAGCGATGGTCGGTGGGTGTGGTGTTCTCTTGTGTGGATTAACGTCCGCACTATTGAAAACTACGTTAATCTGCAAAAACCATCCTCATAATTAGACCAATTCGTAATAATTCAGAGTCTGTGGTTCGGAATCCGCGTTAAACCCCCCAAACTTCCCCCCCTAGATGGTCCTTAATTACCATCGGCTGTTGGGCTATTAATTGAAAGTCCTTTCTAAGGAACATGTCAGCCTTAGTCAGTAACAAGACTACAAGATCGCGCCACCTTGCGGTATGGTCGCCATTTCAATAACCTAATCTAACCTAAAGTTAATTAAATAAAGATGCCTTTATTTTTTTAAGCGTCCTTCAGTTACATAACTTAACAATGCTTTACCTGTTGAATTATTACTCTGTATCTATTTTTGAAAACAGGTAAAGTTAAGTCTTTAGGGCACAAGAGACGCCATTGTACTAAAAACACGCCAAATTCATGCCTACCCTCGGGAAACGCAGCTTGGGATCACGGTTGACATGCTGCGAAACCTCATTGTGATAGTTTAACCTTTCACTCAGGTATTGGGGTGCCCTCAGTGTTAGTGTTTTATGAGTCATGCAGTTGGTCATGAGTTTGCAAAAGTCACCAATGGATTAATGTCAACAGCATCACGATAGGCTGACACGTGATCCCTTTTCTTCAAGGAGAATACAAACCTCCAAGCTGTACTTTGAAGCCTGTGGCTTCATGCATCGTAATACCGTTTCCATCATCAGGGTAACAATAATAAAAAACTGAGTGGAAGCAAAGATATCATGAGACCGAGCTTTACATAGTCTGGCAATATGCTTCAGAAACTATACCGACCCCTTACAAACATTGGGTGTGTGTCAATTTTTTGTGCTTCCATTACAATAAAAGGTGCAGATATAAATTTCAAGACGAAAATGCAAAGCCTAGTCACATGAGTATGGAAATAAAGCTACAAAATAACAAGTCTTTTATAGATGACAACTGACCTAGTTACTTACTCATTTAAAACATTTAAAACTTTAAAATTTAACTAATTTAGGTATTTGTGTTTACCGGAGTTTGATAGTGGAAACCGGCCGGTATACAATTGACATTAGTTTGAAAATGAACCACGAGTTCGAAACCTGGGTCACAGACGATAGTGACAAATAGAATTGGATCGACGTGATATATTGGTAAGTTAACCTGTTATTATAGGCGAACATTCAAAGCCTATCACTATAAAGTCTTTGTAAATTATGCTTTCAATGTTCTCATTAAGAAGAAGTGGAATGATGGTCTCCATTGACATGAGGAAGATGGGGAGAAGACACTTGGGGTGGAAAGGAATGCCTCTTAGTTGGCGAGGCCAAATTCCACTTCGGATAACACTAGATTAATGAAAAAAATAATTATGTTTTTACTATAAATTTTTAATGTAGTTCGACTTCCACCGCTAAAATCAGTTAAAAAACAAATAAATCATTAATTAAAATTGTTAGTCCACGACTAACACGATTCCGGCAAAGTTAAGCTTACTCTCCGCAATAACAACACCGAACGTTGTCTAAGAGTATCCTTATGGAGAACATTAAAAATTAATTTCCTCCTCATTTCCAGACTTTTTTTATGAAACTTGATATGCGGCTTAAGATTACATCACCCAATAAAACTCTCTCTGAAAGGTTTGTTATTACCTTGGGGAGGGGATGGGTTGGTAGGTACCTCTCCCAAAAATTTTCAACTTTACATATACATAGTGAGAAAATGTGTGTCAGAAATTTGATGACTACTTTTACAAAACGTATCTGTGTATATTGTGGTTTACTTTAGGAAACTGCATGAGTCAGTTCACTGTTTATTTATTAAACCGTTTTCTGATGAAAATGTTGGTTGTTAAAATCCTAATTTTTTATTGTTTGAACACTAGGCTTTAAAAGTATTATGCTAAAATTGACAAAACATGTATATGGTAAAAGGGTACACAATTTAGTTTTAAAATTAGTACAGTGGCCTACTTCTTATGAGAGGGAGAACATAAATGGAAACCCATCATCATCCAAATATGTGGTTGGCCAGACCAAGAAGCAATGTACTCAGTAGGTATCTATAAGACGAGGAAGTGACATTAATCCGAGAAAGAGAGAGAGAGAGAGAGAGAGAGAGAGAGAGAGAGAGAGAGAGAGAGAGAGAGAGAGAGAGAGAGAGAGAGAGAGAGAGTGAGGGGGGCGCTGAGCCAGTTTACACGTACAGTAGTTCCATAGCAGCAATGTGACATTATAGACAATACTAATGCTGAGTTTGTTACTAAAAAACACGGAAAATGTTAATTTAGCCATGATGTTACAGTTACTTATACTGTAATACGATTCAATATACAAAAGCTTTTCAATGATAAGGATTCTACTCGAAGAAGACAATAGATTTATCCTTATAATTATCTCTATTGTGAATTAATGCCCGGGAGAAGTTAAACAATCTGTTTAACTGCTATTGTAAAATACCCTTGTTGCATTTTATTTGATACAATCCTTTTGTCAAGAGAGAAGTTTTAATCATGATCATTAATCTTACTCTTATTGTCAGCTTTCTTACGAATTATCATGAAACAGTTTTTAATAACATTTATCATTTGACTGATAAAAAAGTGGTAAAATAATGAGTGAGGTATTTATTTAAACCTTTTCCATATAAGATTAGCATCGGGGCTGCAAAAGATAACGATTTTTCTGTGTTATCATATGTTAATTTTAATTTGTATACTTTTTTATACCCACCTGAAGACTCAGAAAGAAAGATATAGCGATGCAACATAAATATATTCAATTTTTCAAAAAAGTAAATACATATATATGTATTATTTATTTATTACTATTCATTATATATATAATGTACTAGCTGACCCGGCGAACTTCGTAACGCCTGACAGTAAATACATGTTAACTTTAAGATTGGCCATGTTCTGAAGTCTAATACCATTACGGCTTCATTGTGAAAGGTTATATATTCTGGGTCGTGGCATAGTGTATAACAATACTGAAACGATAAGACATATTAATAGCATTCCCATAAAACAAAAATGCATTCCCATAAAATAAATCTGGATTAATTCGCAATTTTCAAATCCAATCCAAACCCAAACCAAACCTAACTGTGGCACGGCTTTTAAAGGAAGGATATTCAACAGCTGATTATTATAATAAACGTAATATATAAAAAACATTGAAATTATTTTTAATTTGGCCAACAAATAATCATGTGGCTTTTAATCAGACAGAAAATGAAAATATAAATACATAATCCCCCAAAACCGTAAACTATTAACGTGGTGAATAAAGCTGTTCATTTTTTACAGTACACATTTACTTCGTAGTTCTACATTAATGAATGATTCAGATGGCATTGGATAGTAAAGCATATTGCTAATGGAAAGTAAACCAATCAGCTGTAGTTAAGAAATCAAATGTTTTCATTGTAGACAATTTGTAAACAAACTTACTCTCCATAAGGTTAACATTAGAAATTTAAAACGCAATAAAATGGAAACTTATGGGGTTATCGAAAATATTTTGTCACTAAAACCTTGCCGGACACATGTAGAGCAACTTCCTAAAATTTCATGGCGATTGGATGAGTAGTTTGGCAACGCATAAAGGACATACATACAGACATACAGACATACAGACAGACATACATACATTCAATTTTATATATAGAGGTATATATATATATAAACCTTTTTATACTACAAAAAACATTTTTTATAGTTTTAAAAGTATTTTATATGGATTGTGA
Organism: Nephotettix cincticeps; assembly: GCA_023375725.1. Classification (NCBI taxonomy): domain Eukaryota; kingdom Metazoa; phylum Arthropoda; class Insecta; order Hemiptera; family Cicadellidae; genus Nephotettix; species Nephotettix cincticeps. The sequence goes on from CM041785.1 coordinate 28,195,047, forward strand.
TTATCTAAAACATATTTTATGGTAGTATGCATAAAATTATTCCACATTAATTTGATAGCTATATTGCTACCATTTCAGTCTTCTACCAAGAGTTCTTGCCTATGTCTAAAGTCTTCTGCTGAATATTTTTATTCATAACTATCAGTTTTAAATGGTTCATAATTTAACTCATAAACCAGTAAACATTTTAATGTTAATTAAATGTACGGGATAAACTGCAGAGGTGGCCAAATTATTGGACTAAAGAATGTTATTTCTTCTGTGAAACGGATTTTTGGCAACCGCTCAGCCCCCACCGAGGGTCGGAACCCTAATTAGCCCTCGACCCTTTTGGCAACCTCAGTTTCATCCCAAAAATTCTCCCTGAAAATCCCTACCTCATTGTTTAATCCGACAAATTATCACTCTTATCCCTTAAAGTCCCTTTCTCGCCCCGGAATCACGGAAATCAGGAGAAGAGCGATACGGCAAGGGGCAGTCGATATACACCTCGTATTGTAAAAACATAACGTATTGTATAAATGTAACAGATTATTTAATCTCTTCATTGTATTTATTCTCTCCCCAGTATTTGTATTTAGAATTATAGAATTTTAAGGTTTTAATAATAATAATGATAAAGCCTACATTCGTAAATATCTTATATCAATTTGTAACAAATAAAACAAAATGTATGACGTTGTATGTATGATGTATATTTCGTTTAATTGAATCTGCATATTCTGAATATTTTTATTTTGGTTATAAAATTATTACAGTATTATAAATTGAAAGTTACAAGTCTTTCTGATTTCAAAGAAATATTAATCGTTAATTCTTTCCTCAAGAAGGGGGTATGGGTTTAAAAATAAGACCGATACAATTCATAATATTGTATCCCTAAACATAGTTCAAACTAGACAACAGACAGTTCTTATAAGATTAGTAATCTTACACTTGAAATAAATTGGGTATCATGCGTTGTGCTTTGTTATTCTTCGACTGTCTTCGCCCACCACCTCCTCTATCGCACTTCTCTAGCGCGCTTTCTCCCTAAATCTCAACCCCGCCCGGCACGAACGAAATCCCTGAAATTCCCACCAGGGAGGACAGTGGATGAATGAGGACAGTGAGGACTCTTCTATTCTTATGGGATGTAATAAAGTTGTTTATAAAGTTTGTTTTCTGTTTAGTATCTTATATAACAAAACATAACTATTATAACAGATACTGAGGTACATCTTGGTTTTTTATGTAGTCTTATAAGTACGTAGGCCTACTACTAGTTTTATCAGCGGCTATTTTACTGACACAATACAAAACATCAATTGTGCCGTTTTTTACCTAGGTTTTTTTAAACCGATACTTTGTAATATTCCATTCCATTTACTGTTTATTTTGCCATTTTATTACATTTTCATTTTAAATTAACCTTAATTGTTTGAGTATTAAGAGACATATAGGTTTACTTTTTTTATCAATCAACGAATTAAGAGCACCGAAAGTCGTGAACTGTTTTCAATTTGTGTATTAGGAGTCTGATGTGACCACTCACTCAGAGGGGTTGATAGAAAATAGACAATTAGGTACCTCAGTATATGATATGTATTACCATTGATTTTATTACTACGTAGTATGTATATTCAATGGTATTACCAATGAAACGTTATAATAATTGCAATGCAATTTAAAAAAATGAATAAAGTTTAATTTAACTCTTAAAAAGAGAAATAGCAGTCTTTAGTGTAATAATTTGGCTACCACTGTATATGTCGGGATATAGACAAAGTATACCTTTGTTCCCAATTTCATAAAGATCGGACCAATTCTCGGACGTTTGGTTTCAAGATCATTGCACACATAGACAAATAAATGGATATTTTCTCTCAATTTCGCCTTCATTTCCCACAATGTAAAATTAAGCACAAATGATATAATTCTAAAAAATAGATATAGATAAAAATTTACAAAAATATTTTTTACTCATACAGCTCATTTTTAGAAGAAAAAAGTAGCCGATAAAGAAGATTTCCGAATAGTGTCTAAAATTACGCCTAGAGCGCAGTATCAGACAAACGCTTTGTCACTAACTGAGCCGTTCACCACCAGAGTGCAAAATTTACCCGTAGCTGCAACAGCTGACTTAACCCCACCTGCCTAGAAAAAACTGCGTCTGCTACTTGTCTTCTGTTCTGTCATTGCTCGGAGCTGATGTGAGAATTTTGTTTGTTAGGGCGCTAGGACACATGCTGAAGTAAATTTCGTCGTGTTATTTTGCTGCTTACTTGTGTTTTAAATCGTGATTTCAGTTTTATAAAAATAATAAACGTTATATGTGACTGATTTTCTGTATTTTATGTGTAGTGTGTCTATACGTGTAGGCCTATAGAATTTTTAGTGTTGAGTGAATCAATATTACCTAGGTGAGAAAAACAAATGCTTTGTTGAAATTATTTAAATCTATTTGATCTTAAGTTTACAAGCTTGTTATTCTCATGATATATTTGATGGTCTCTTGTAGTGTATATCTTTTCAATACCACAAAACAATGATAAATTTCAGACTCAATAGATTATTCCTTAACAGCTACTGGAATAATCAGATAAGTTACTGGACTTACAATGTTTAAATTTTTAGCCTTGAATTAGGTTAGATCAATTTAATAAAAAACTGGTTTTTATAACCTCAGGCTTGTTAATAAACTTATTTTTTATCGCTATAGGCTAGTTTCTTTGAAAGGTTTATTCATATTTTATAACTTCCTTTTAAATAGTTAAAGATTCGTTATAAAGTCTTATTAATTACAACTTAGTAGTGTAGTAAAATTGTCTTAGACCTTTCAAAAATTTTACATGACAAGTTTATTAGATATATCTAACCTCTTTATCTCACAAGGTGGTGTGGTGATGAAAAACCTTTTTTGAATCTCAATAAATTAGGAATGCCAAATAAAAGCTTTAGTCCCTAATTTAGTTTGTTTTAAATGATTTTCGAAGGCAGTAAATGTCTGTACTCCTGAGGGTGATCCTCAATCAAAGATGAGTATATTGTGTTTAGCCTAAATCCCTGAACGAAAAATGACAATTATTTAATCTCTTATCCAGTGCATTCTGCTGTTAAAAATGTCACTGATTTGTTTAACTTTTTTTTAAAATTAATAGGCCAAAAAATAGATTCATTTTAGGTTAGAAATTCTATGGCAGCAATAGCTATTATCTAAATATTTTTGTGGGCCAGATCTATCAAAATAGTAGAGACAAATTTAGATTATACCTAATAATATAAATAGGACTACAGCAATTAGCACTTCCATTGTTGGTAATCATAAAAAATTGTGTAACACTTAACCAGGTTACTGTAGTAAACTTAATAATGACAAATTAAATCACCAAAATGTTTTGGCAATCATAGGATATAAAACAAACAGGATGTGCACATAGTTTTAGGGCTTAAGGGTGTACCGTTTTATATAGGTTATTTTGTTATTGTTTCAAAATTTAAGTAGACTAACTTTATCAAAAATCTGAATTATTTCTTAGTTGTTGAACTAAACAAATACTTCTCTGACAACACACACCCAATAAGAATTTTCTTTGTTGACTAGTAATGAGCATGCAAAACTCATAGCATTTGATTTATGGCATGCAGTTTGTTTATTTGAATGTGCATTGTTGCTATTAGAAATTACGTCAGTTTAATTTTGTGCTTTACATTGCCTTATTTGTCTTGTCAATCCAGTCATTACATTTTTTAATAACCAATTTTAACAATCAACAAGCTACAGTAATACACAGTAATAATGATTGTTAACAATGACTTCCGCTAAATCTCCTTTTTTAACCAGAAACGTCATCTGACAATAAATATTGTTATGCAATGTTTTATCTATTCAGGCAACATGTTTTTGTTGGATTTTAATTTAAGATAAATTTTCTTTTACAACCATGCAAACATGTTAATCCACATGTTTTTCCTTTTTATTTTCACCTTCAAGACTTTATTTTAGCTAAATAAATTCTTGATTATGAATTTATTACAAACATTGTTAATTAATTGTGAAGCTAGCCATTTTAAAACATTGGTTGGAGGAAAAATTTAAAAAAATGTAATGACTGGATCATCCAGCTTTACTTAACTTTATTTTAATGTAAGCAATAGCTAATAATATTATGAACATTTTTTTATGTTTCATCAATATTTTATTTAGGTGTTTAAGATATTTTACAACGTGGAAAAAACTTCATGCCATCAAAATTGTAAAAAAATTATTTTGTATAGGCTTCCTGATTGGATTTCAAACCATAACAATAACCCAAATTTGTTATTAAGTTTGTATTAAGTGAATAATTGATTAGTAATTTTATCCATCCCGAAGCAAGTAAAATGAAATACAGTATAAAAATAAGTTTATTAATTTATTGGTTATTTTAATTTTACTTTTTAATTTACTCTTCATTCAGTACATTTGAATGATTGGCTTTGGAAGTAGACTGTTCCATCACCCACAAGTAGTTTTTGATAGAGTCAGTTGGTGTGGGTAAATAGGTACCTATTAGTACTGATAGGTACCTATTTTTCTGTCCCAACAACTATTTTTTGAGTATACTAAGAAATTATGTTGAAAGTAAAAGAGTGATTATGAATGGGAAAACAGCACATTTGGCCTGATCCTGAAATGCAAAGAAGCCTTTTCTGGTTCTGAAGTATGACACAACCTGATGCGTAACCAGATTAATGATATTAATCTGATTAAGCATCGACCTCAACCCACCAGATATTTTAAGGTGATCAAAACAGTGAATAGAAGATAATATATTTTGGCGAGGCAATGATGGAACAACTACTTTACAAAATCAATTTTTAAATTCAACTTCAATAAAATCCTGAAATGGAGTAAGCTTTTGAAAAATGTGAATGTAGTATAAAGTTTTTTCCACGCAGCACCAGTTACTGCTAGTGTGTGTCGTGTCTCAACATCAGCATGCCGGGAGGGCTAGGGGCCTCTTATCGGTCCCTCGCGGACGATGTGTACAAGTCCACCACGATACCAGACAATAAGTTTAGCGTGGTGGAGTCCGTCAAAAAGGTGTTTAGTTTTACAGCCAACCAGAAGCGATCCGAACCTCTCATTGAAAAAGACTCCCAGCCTGTTATCACAAGGTAAGTGATGATTTTAATTTTAATCAATTTTATTTAGTTTATTTTTTGGATAGGCTAGAATTGTTCGAGTTATTTCTAAAATCTCTAAAAAAGGAAAATTTAGACAAATTGTTTTGGATTTAAATTTATAATATCACTTAATTTCAGTACCGGTAACTTTTTCTGAAAAGCACATCTTTCCAACGGTGAATGGATGTTTTTGTTTCATATTATAAATAAAGTTTTAGAGTATAGGAAGCCTTTGAGATTTTATATTCTTAATTATGAAAAATTTCAAGTTTCATATGTAACTTAAATATTTTTCTCTCTGAAACACCAATAATCGTGAACATACAATTATTACAGAATTTTTAGAAAAATTATATTATTTTACAACCTAAATTTCGACCAAGCTGCGCAGTAAGACTCCTCTTAATCATAATACAGGGCATACTCAGCAGAGTTTTTACAATTGTAGAAAGTCGAGTGATAAGATATGAATTGACTTGTCAGTGTTCGTCCAATCTCCCATTGTAGAGGTCCCAAACCAGTGTAAGTACTTCGTGTCACATATTTTTGTGGATTCACTGCATGCAATATATAATTTTATCCAACAAGTTGTTATCTAGAAACCACTGCTGCATTTAGTTGCACTGCTTTTAAGCATTTCCCTCATTTAAGTTTTTTTTCAAAATTTAATTTCACTTTTAGTATGTTGGTTTACCTACTATAATTTTTTTTATTTTTAATGATAGTAGGTGAAAAAGCATGGATCTGTAAGTTTTTTTATTTTAATCCCAAGAGTTGAAGGACTTTCAGTTTGACAGAGCAATATGAAATATTTATTTAAGATATTTATTGATTCTTCTGATGAATGCCGAGTGCACAAGGTATTAATTATTTACTTAGGTTTACTTTAGAATATTTCTTTTTTCAGTTCCTATGCACCATATAACTAAATGTTACATCCATCTTCAATTTTTAAAGAATAGCCTATTGTTTGATCGTACTTAACATAATTACAAGTAATATACATAATATATTACTTTGTTATTAATTTATGTGAAATTAAAGTTATGGCTTGATTTACTAATAGTATATTTACACTTTACTATACTCTATATACTTTTAAAGACAAAATAAAGCTTGTTTTGTTTACATACTATCTGTTACTAGAGTAGCCTCTTTATTGTCTGAGTGAGATAATCCCAGCTCTGTGTTAAACCAGCGATGCTAAAATTGATCTTTAAGTTTAACCTAACTGGGTTAGAGTGAAAAATAAATGAAGTAATAATTTAATAAAATAAGAGTGAGAAACTTGTTAACAGTATAATAAGTGTAAATATACTATTAGAGTTATACTAATATATTATTGTAAAAAACATTTTTTATTTCATTAAATTAACATCACAATACATACCATGTCAATAAAGCCGGTAAATTAAGTGTATGAAAACCATTTTTACTAAAACTGAAGATGGAAATACCAATAGCGTTTATGAGTATGTCCGTTATGGAAGTTTCTCTGTTCTATATTGTCTATGGGAATGGTTAATCCTCTCTGTAGGGAGTAGGCCCAGCATGCTTCATGGTGTGAGATGTTTTTGATGTTTAGGAAGATGCCTGCGTCCGCTGCTCCGGAGGAAACTGCCCTTCTCGGGTAAGACATTTTGTTTTTCAGCTGGGCGGTGGTGGTCATGGGCTCACAGTCTGTTTTGTTCTTCTGTTCAATGCTGCACCTATATGTCGCTTGTTCTTGGGTTTTTTCAAGTGAACGTTTTAGAGTTACAAGGATATTTTCCTCTTTATGTATACCACGTATTAAAAATTAATATCTTGAATTTATTAATGTAAAAAGTTTTTTTTAATCATTCAACTGTGCTCCTGATTGTTCATTCTTTCACTAATGCCAGTTTAAGTCTTAAGAACCAGTTTTAAATTTTGTGTCTAGTTGTGCACTTTCTTTATGCCATTTTCCAAAGATGAGAGAAGATTAAGATTGGGTTTGTCTGTGTGAAGCACTCACAAACAAATCGATGCAATTATCCAATTCTTAAACAAGATGAAATAGATCTCTTATCTAATTTAGGCAAATACTAATGATAGAATGGTTTAAGAAAAGGATCATATGGCGCCAGGAAGAAGGAATTTAACATGTCCTATCTTAAATTATATTAATTCTGTTATACTTTGAAATTGTAAATTCTGTTATGAAATGTATTTTTCAATGGAAAAAATTAAAATTTTTAAGAATCACTTGCTTAAAAGTACTTTAAACCAAAAATAACCTACAACCACTACTTGCAGACTGAGGTCATGATGGTCAAGATAACAAAACGCCATTTAAGATATTTCAGAGAGGAACACTTCATTTAAAATTTATTTTTAAATTAACATCCATGAGCTTTTGGAAATCTCAAGAGTGTTACTAGCTTTGTGGTATACGTAAACGGAAAATGATGTTGCATTCAAAATGCATTAAAACAAAAAACAATACAACTTTGTAATGTAATTTTTTTTACTGATTTCGGGATAATATGTATGTCATATTGTCAATGAGTTTTCACTTAGGCTCTAACAGCAGTTACTAATAAGCATTCACTCATGCTAAATTTAATGATCAATTAATGTATGCATAAACTCAAAGCGAGGATTTTCAGAAACTTATAAGACAATAATTTCATCACAATATCAATTAATATGTTTCATTTCGATATGATTGAATTTCAAGCTGGAGACGAAGTCTAAATGCTATGATAACTTTGGTATTTAGAGACAAACACATTGTCTCCTAATAATGATTTTTTGTTATTAAGTAGCATTTTTCAAAATAAATATTCAGAGCCAAATTTTATTGTTGTCGGAAAGCATGGTGTTGGTGTGGACTTGAATGCATCTTGGGTGTCTTTTGTTCTTATGAACAAACATTTTTTTTTGCTCGTGCATGTAAATGTTAGGTTACGAGACATTAGTATATAGTTTATATTTTACACTGTTAACATTGAAACAATTTCTGCAGGATTGAATGATTTAATAAAATTTATCAGTACAATATTTTTAGGTTTATGAACTTACTTACCGTTGTGATGTGCAGACAATAAAAAATGGTTTTGTATTTGGATGCAAGTGTACTTGGGAATACTTTGATGATTTTCAAATTCTAGCTAATCAGGAGGTACTCTTTAATTTTTATACAAAAGGCAATCAGTCAGTTACAAGTGTGGTTTTATACTTATACATATTAGTTTGGTACTGTACCACTATCAATTTGTTGATATGGTTTGAGATTTGTTGACAACTTTGTTAAACACAAATAGTTTAATCATAGGCAATTAATAGAAAAGTGCTTCTATATGAACTATTCCAATGTTTGGTTTTATAGTAGACGTGGTTCACATCACATTGTTTTGAAGGATCAGAATTACAGTACTGTATTATAATTCCTTAATGTTTTCCCACTCCTAGTCATTGGGACAAAGAGACAGTCAAAACACTAAGCTATGGTTTTCTTAATCTGTGTAATTAGTTTAAATTTCTTGGTTTTTTACAGTTATAGTACTGTATGTTCTATAATAATAGAAGATATTATAGAATGTGACATTCTAAAACATGTTGGGCTATCAAGAGGTTAAAGAATTATTAAAATGATATTTTTTCCTGCAGTAAAGTTTTCCTTTAACCACAATTTACCAAATTTTTGCTTGAATATTAATTTATAAGAAAAGGATTAAAAATTAGATCACAGTTTTAAAATCGAAACTTCAATCCTACCATTCATTTCTTCAGAAGTGTCCTCCTCTGTTTTATGGATTTAGGCGACCTGTGCGTTATTATTAATGATACTCATAACTTTTTGGAAACATTTAAAAATATTTTGACATTTTAGTGTTGACTCCTGCTAATTCAGCGTGGAGGTAAGGTTTGTACATACAGTGTTTTCTGGTCAGCTGGTCGTATTCAATGCACAGTGGCGTAGTTGCCTTTGCCTGGCTTCTGCATTGTAGGACTTCTCTCGATATTTGGTCTGAAACATGAGTATGCTTCTATATTTGTGACCTTAGGTCTGCCTTATGTAATAGCTACAAATTAGGAGTTTTCATCAGAATCAGTTCATATATAATATGGTACCTATATTTTCAAACTATTAGACCTACTATCAAAAATTACTTATTAATTAAAATTACTATCCATTCCTAAAAATTTGAAGAAAGGCGCGTTTCTTAACAACGGTGTGGAGTACTAGATAATTTTTCCCTCAGAATCCAGGATATTTCTAGAATTCCAAGATGAATCAATATTGTTCTTAAAAATTGTTAAAGATAAATAATGTTGATAAAAGATTTTTTTCATACTAGAAATTGTTTTGAAGACTGTCTGGAAAAATGGGTAACCAAAACAACACTTTTAATTGGAATTATCTTTTATGATTTCTGCTCAACGTAGTCGGTGGCTGAGATAAAAATTATCACCAAAATATAATACGTTGTGTGGGATTTATGTGACAATAATAAATCACAGCTATTAACAACCAGCAGAAGGGTTGCTCGGAGGTATTGATTTCCCCTGTCTCCACGAGGTCTAGTACAGTCTACTCCACCTCACCCCACCCCGCCTCGTGTGCTAGGCCTGCTAAAAATGTTGCCTATTGATTTGAATGTCTCTGTCGTATCGACTTATCAAGTCCATTCATCAGGCTTTGTATTGCAGGAAAGTGGGTCGCATTGAACTGTTAGTTTGAAATTACATCAAGTGATGTGACGACGGTCTCGGCAGATAAAAAATTTATTCAGAAAGTATGGTTTCTGTGAACAAAGTCTTTTAGTTTCCTGAAGGGTAGTCTCATACCCAGATTGCCTGCAGATCGTTTGTTGAAAAATTATCTTTTATATTCATCGTTTTAGGAAAGCTAAAATATTTTACAACAGTACTCTTAATAGACGTATAGGTATACATTGTTGACATTTATATTTGTAGCCCTATCTTCGTAATGTTAACGTTAATGTTAATGTTAATACTGATGAATGTTAATTCGCAACAATTGTAATTTTACCAAAATTTGTTAATATTCAGGTTAAAATATTAGGTTGTATTTGCAACAACCAAATCCATGTTTTTTTGTAAAATGATCTGTCATGAGCAATGTGTCAACACTTCAAAATAAACATATATATATATATATAGATATATATATATATGTGTGTGTGTGTGTGTGTGTGTGTGTGTTAATAATAAATAAATTTTTCGTAAAATTTGTATTGCTGTGGGCCAATAGAGGGTATATGAGTTTTAAAGACAGATCATTAAAAACATTCTCATCACTATTTATCATCTGTTAACATTTCACCAGGAATACTACAATAGTCATAGCAACTTGATACAAACGTGGTCCTCTTCAGGCCCATGGCACACTCCTAATGCTGAGCATGGGCCTCAAGAGAGCTATCTATAATATTATAAAGAAGAGGTGGTTTCTGTATGTTTGTTTGTGGGTTTGTTGTGGCAAGTAAATGCGAAAAATACTGAACCGACCGGTTCGAAATTTTACAGAAAGGTAGATCTTAAACTCATGCAACACATAGTTCCCTTAAAATCCCCTCGGGCTACGCCCCATGAACGTCCTAAATTTCAATGTTTACATTTTCAAAGAATGAAAACATAAAATTACTTGAATGTCAACAGCTGTGAACACTAAAATTTAATAGTTCGGGAAGAAGAAGAAGAAAGAGTTGCCGTGACCATCCTAGGTTTCAATGTTTACATTTTCTAATGACAACATCCGTTTACACTATATTTTGCCAGTTCGGGAAGAAGAAGAAATAAAGTTGATTTTTCAGATAAACTGCTGGATCGAAATTAGTGAATTATTTGAAATAGTGGAATGGTAGATTTTAAGTTTTTTCCGGCAACTGTCTCTATTACATTAATCCTTATCCTCTCCCAATATTTGACAGATGTTACTTTGAAATGTTGTAGACACTCGTGTTTTGTCATTTTGTGAACAATGAAGATTTAATTAACAATAACATAAATGTATGAGTAGAGCCTACACCTTTCAGCCTTTTTTTAACCCGTGCGAAGAACGGGTACTTTGACTAGTGTTATATAAAAGAATCGGCATGGCTCAAATTAGGCCTGTACCTCACAAACGGCTTAAATAAAATTAGTCACATACATAAATGTAACAGCTGATTGGGTACTGGTGATTCATAAAATGAAATATACGGTATCGTTGACAGAGAGCATGAGTCATATAGACCTATTGAAGTGTAATATCAATGTTAAATGCACTCATTTTATCCACGTGATGGATTACATTTTTCTGTATTAAAATTCTGTATAATAATTGGACCTTTTAGAATTCCTTGTGTCTTATTTAATGGTTTAGTTTACGTTTATATGTATTGTGTCTTTAAGTCTAACTAAGAGATATAAATAAGATTATACAATAGCCAGATTTAACTTTTTTTCTCCAAAAGTTGTATGTAGATTATTATAAACATAAAAATACCAACTACTAAAAAAATTATTGAAATTGACCTGATTAAGGTAAAAAGATTCAACATTATCTTTATCTTTTTAAAGTAAAATATTTTTTTGTTTATTAAACATAATCATGTTTGTTAAACATAGTTTTTTCCAAATTACCTGGATTGAAAAGATATCATGGACAGCAAAATAAAAACTTCAATTAAAGAAGCGATCACCAGAAGATTTTCAGCAATTTTAATTGTTTATTGTAGAAAATCCATCTTTAGTCATGAAAACTCTTATTATGAGTAGAATCATAAATATCGCTGTCGCAGCAGACCTTTGTACTCAGCGAATTTCCAAATCAATAACAAAATATAACAGGTTTGATCTATATCCGTGATAAATAAGTGAGTTTTCCTATTCATCATAAGACTCTATTAACACGAGAAAGAGTATGCAGGTTTTCTGCTGTGAGGAACACTGAAAGTAGGCATTTTTACAATAAAATATTTTTATTTTGACCATATACAAAGTTTTATCAATATCAGTCCTTAAATAAATGAGTTTGCCTATTCTTCGATTAGATTAACATGGGGAATAGTGTGCAGGTATGCTGCTGTAAGGAACTCATTAACTATGATTTTTTAGCATAAATGGATAGATCCCAACCACATGAAGCTTAATACCAAGATTCATCCAAAAATATTGGTTGATAAGGGAAATTTTTCCTTATCCTCCATAAGCATTGGAGCCTCAAAACACAATGTACTGTGTTTAGATTTTATAGTATCTCGGTAACCGTTGGAGATAGAGAAAGACTTTAAAGAACTAAATCATGTAGTTTTTTAAGCTGATTCTAATGATAAAAGGAAAAATCTAAGCACTTTTTTAATTTCATATGAAAAACGCAAACACCCAATTTTTTAAAGTAAGAATCCCCCCCCAAACTACTCGTACCGATAGACTTTTTAATTGTAGTATTTTTATTTGATTCTAATGGTGAAAGATAAAATTTGAAATTATTAAAAAATTATATTGAAAAAATGCTAGAAACCCATTTTTGGGGCACAAACCCCCCACCCCCTAAATAACCCTTTCCGATTGACTGTTACGTCTGGATTACAAACTCCTCCAAGTAAATGTAGAAATACACATCTCTAACAAATTTTCGGTCCAATTTTACGAGAGTTATCGTGTTAACAGATGATAAATATGTTCATGTGTACATATAACATTTTTACAAATTGTTTTTTAGTCTCTGGGCGCCTCAAAACGAAAAAAAGACATGATCCCCAGTTTTAAGTCATGCCATGAGACCTACGGTAATAGTTTATTCCCTATATGAAATTCGCTAAAATGAGCAAAATCTCTTAACTAACTGTAAAAACAGTATTACGTTCAGTCTAATCTTTGTTAATTGAAAACCACTAGTAAAGAATTTTAAGGAGATAAATTAATAGTAAAACAATGCATAATGAATGATGTTGCTTTTGACTTGAGCTGTGGTTAGCTAATAGGATTTGCGTGATGAAGCCTCAACAAAGGACCAAGGCATAGATTGTGGCTTCTGATTAAGAGACTCAGACTGTTTAACGCCATTATGCATGGTCTAAATTTAACTTTTTATTTAATCAGTAGTGGCCTTTTGGGACCAAAGCCTTTTTAGCGAATTTCCCATAGGGAAGAAGCTATTACCGTAGGTGTCATGGTGAGACTTAAGCCCGGGACCATGTTATTTTTTCTTCTTTAGGTGCCCAGAGTCCAAAAACAATAGTCGTTAAAATTTTTATATATATATATATATATATATATATGTGTCTGTGAACACGATAACTCTCGTAAAAATGGTCCAATCAAGACCAAATTTGGTAGAGATGTGTATTCCTACAAGTGCTCGGACGAGTTCGTAAACCAGACATATCGGTCAATAGGAACGGGTAGTTTGGGGGGGTTTTGTACCCCAAAATGGGGTTTTTTGCGTTTTTCACATGTAATTTTTAAAAATTTCTAATTTTATATTTCACCATTAGAATCAACTTAAAAAACTACACAATTAAGTTCCTTAAAGTTTTTCTCTATCTCCAACGGTTACCGAGATATTAAAAATCTAAGTACAGTACGTTGTATTGTGGGGGTAATCTTATGGAGGATAGGGAAAAATTAATATTTCCCATATTAATAAATATTTTTTTGTGAAACTTTATATTTAGCTTCATGTGGTTGAGATCTATCCATTTATGCTTAAAAATCATAGTTTATGTGTTTATCATGGCAGCAAACCTGCATACTCTTTTCCCATAATAATCATGTAGGGAATAGGCAAACTCCTTTATTTATGGACAGATGTTGATGAAAGTTGGTATAAATGTTAAGATAAAAATTATTTTTGGTAGAAATGCCTAATTTCAGTGTTCCTCACAGCAGCAAACCTGCACACTCTTTGCCATGTTAATCTTATGGAGAATAGGCAAATAATTCTCATGTTTATGGACAGATTTTTTTTAAACTTGTCATATATTATTTTTATATTATTGATTTGAAAATTCGCTGAGTACGCAGGTCTGCTGCGACGGGGGTATTTAGCATTACCGTGGTCGGAAAAAGGGAGGTTTCAGCTTTATTATCCTATAAAATTATTATGTTGGTACAGTTACTAGTTGGTAAATAAACAATTTTATTTCATCGTAATTTTTAATTTAGCTTATCTTGGAGGTACTTTTGGAAATTAACTCTTAAGTTTAGGTGCCTACAACTGCACAAGTTCAATGATAATTCTCTTTCCACCAACATGTATAAACTTTCCATAAATTTGGATTTAAAAGATTTCGTATACAATTTTATGTAGTATGAGCCAGCCAAATAACAAGCACTGCTCCAATATATACACCACTCATAAAATATTGGTTACAAAGTAAAATTTCAAAATCACACTGAACTTCAATTTCAATATTACATGTTGATGTTGGTTTCAACGCAAATAGGCACAACTAGCAAGTATTCTTTATACATTAGTATTTTTACAATTGGTATTAGATTACTGTTTTTTTTGTTTGTTTAATATATATTTCTTAAAAATTAATATTACTTTTAAAAAGTTTGATCAAGGTCGGTGGTAAAAGAAAATAACCAGTTGGTTTCCCTGTCTACGAGGACGTTATCAGGGCCTTGCAGCCTTTCATGTCTCACCCCTATAACTACTGCATGTATTGATCAAACGTGCTTGCAGAATATAGAACATGTTCAAAATTTATCGCTTATCAATATAAGTATTATACTTAATGGTACCTAAATTTATTGAATATACTTAACAAACAAATATAATTTCTTATAAATTGTTTATTTACTGATAATTACCCAAAAATATTTCATTGGTTATAAAAAAACTAGAAACTATATGTAAGCTACGAGCAAATTCAGTAAGAGAAATTAAATTTAAATTAAAGACAAGTTAATACCTGTTGTGTAAACAAGCGTTTTTAAGAACAGTACATTGTTGATGACTTTTATTCTGGGTAAAACTTGCTGAGGAGTCAATTCTACTTTATCCAGTGTTTATGATGTCTCTCTCCTATAATCATATATAAAATAATTTACTTTTTCAACATCTTACGTCTAGCCATGAGTAAAGTTTATAAAAAGAAAGCTAAAAAGGCAACACCTGCTCCTACACACACCTGCTGGACACACACCTGTCCCTCCACTTCCTTAAATACTGGGAACATTTCCAGTTGGAGGACCTTTTCAGTAATTTCCCAGACGAAAAATATGTTAAGTTGCATAGAATGTGTTAACTTTAATTCAAGAATTATAACTTAGTTCGTAATTCAGTGGGTGTTTTGATACCACGTAAAAACTGTAAGTCCCTAAGTTGCCATTGGCTGTTGATCTATTAATTAACAGTCCCGTCTAAGGAACAAGTCAGCCTTAGTCAGTAACAAGACTACAAGATCGTGCTACAATCGTCTTACTCCTCATTCATATTGGTTTAAAATACCTACCTTTTGGTAATGTTGCCCTTTTAATGATCTAATATAATCTATGTAGATGTATTATACAAATCCCCTTCAAAGCTAATAGCACAAATAAAACATATTGATTTCAAAATGTTATAACAATATTATTAGTTAAAGTAACAAAATTTATTTCATGGTAGGCCTATATAAAAAAACATTCCAACAAACAGTTTAATTCACATACAGATGTATTTTTGTACGCAAGCTACATAGGATATACCTATTGTATACCCAAAAATAGGAAGCCCTCTTTGGTTTCTAACTGGATTATATTGAGATTATATGAATGACTGCCTTTTTTTGTTGGAAACTGGTTGCCTTATTCAATTTCAAGGCCAGTTACTAAACCTCAATGTTGCCACCACCATAACCTAACCTCAGTGCTGCCACCACAACCGGTGTCAGTTTTCTACACTCTGGTGTTGAGATGCCTCATGTTTATGTAAAAGTTTTACTCTAAACCCACTACTGTATTGAGCAAGTCATTTCATGTTTTGTGGGAATTGTTATTGGTTGTTATCGTCTTTATCATGGCAGCTAACCTGTTTACTCTTTTCCCATGTCAATATGAAGGATAATGGGCAAAACTCTATTTAATGACAGATTTTCATGAAACTTGTCTTATATTATTAATGATTTGAAAATTCACAGAGTACACATGTCTTCTACAGGAGGTTATATAATATGTTTATATGTGTCTGTGAACACAAATAAAAAATGATAAAAAAGTAAAAATGGTCCGATAAAGACCAATTTTGGTACAGACGTGTATATGAGTCAATTGGTACGAGTAGTTTGCGGGGTTTTTACCCTAAAAATGGGGTTTTCCGTTTTTCATAAGTAATTTTTAACTAAAGTTTTAAATTTTATCTTATACCATTAAAATCAGCTCAAAAAACTTAACGATTTAGTATGTTAAAGTTTTGCTCTATCTCCAACAATTACCGAGATATTAAAAAGTCTAAACACTGTATATTGTATTTTGGTGCTCCAATGTTATCTCATGGAGGATAAGGAAAAATTATTATTTCAGTTATTGATCTATATTTTGTAGATGAAACTTGGTATCTAACTTCATGTGGTTGAGATCCATTTATGTATGTTAAAAAATCATAGTTTATGTGTTGGTCGTAGCAGCTAACCTGCATACTCTTTTCCCATGTTCATCATATAGAGAATAGGCATACTTTCATATTTATGGACATATATTATGACAGATAAATCTTGTCATAATGTTATTAGTCATATTTTTTTCATGGAGTATGCAGGTCTGCTTCGGCGGGGCCATTGTTTATTCTCATGACTAATGAACATGAATAATATGTGTGAAAAAGGGTTTGTATTATATAGGGATGTTGACTATATTTTTTGCAGTTTAAAACTCACTATTTCAATATATCTATTTAAAAGGATTATATTCAAATTAGATGGAATATCCTTCCAATATTTAAGAAATCAAATACACTAGATTTAATATAACACGATTCAGGCATTTAATTCACTAAATCAATTAATTATTCCTTGTGCAATATCTTCAATAAGAAAGTTAAAACTCATTTTCTATGTGGGGTATATTAATTTTTTTATATTTTCACAGGATAAAAACCTTTCTGGGAGCCAATATTCTATTGAGGTACATTTTAATTGTATGTATTTATTTGTATGAGAGCACATGCAAAAAATTTTTTAGCGTTTTCTTTTACTTTTCTGAAATGTATCCTAAAAAGTGGGTGAAAATTACTGAATTTTGAAGGAAAATACCTTACAATGGGACTCAGAGACAATAAATCTGTAGGGAATATAAATGTATTGTGTGAGTTTCGCACTACTGTCAGTCATGGTAAAGAGTTAATCTTTCTAAAAGGCTCTCCCCTAATAAAACTGAGTAAACAGACCCTTTCAATCCATTCTACAGTTTAACTGTGATTTTCACACTCCATTTATTTCTTCCCCAGTATCTCCTCAGGTCCAATATACTTACAGGGGGAGAGGAAACTGTGATCATTTGTCATTTAGGAGATCTCTCTCGAATTATGCTTCATACATGAGTCTATATATATTGTTTTGAAATTGAATTTGTGTACAAAAATTCAAACATACTGTACTCTTCTTGGCAAGAAAATATTATGACCATTTTATGGGTTACGATTTCATCCTGAACTTGTCACTAACTAATTAGACTTTGTTAGATAATCAATCAGTAGACATGTATGTAACCAATTGGGTCTGGAATCGAACTTTAGGTTACGGGAAGAGCAATTTAATTTGTTATCTCTTGTTAATTTGTATCCACGATCTGAATATAAAGTAGTGATTACTTGATAAGAATATAAATGCAATATTTTAGTTTCCAATTTTTCGGCCTACTCATGCATACAAAAAATATTTAATAATACAATAATAATTTTTTTGCATTCTTTCTTATTTGTTGCAGTGATTTTTTTAAATTTTCCTTCTTTTGGTACAGAAATTCCAATTAGGTTAAGAGTCTGCATCAGTGGTAGCTATCTTGGATTTTAGTCCTGTAAGAGCAATGTTAAATTCTGGCGCCTATATCTCCTTGACCTATTGTCATAAATCAACGGAAGAGGTGTCAAATTAACAGTATTACAGTCCTCCAGGGCACCACCTTACAGAACTTCTTATTTTCGCTCTCAATAAAAAAAATAATGATTTATTTTGTAAAATATTCCTGGATTTTTTTATATCAAGTTAAA
This sequence comes from Nephotettix cincticeps, assembly GCA_023375725.1. Classification (NCBI taxonomy): domain Eukaryota; kingdom Metazoa; phylum Arthropoda; class Insecta; order Hemiptera; family Cicadellidae; genus Nephotettix; species Nephotettix cincticeps. The sequence continues at coordinate 28,213,366 of CM041785.1, forward strand.
TTTTTGAACATATTAAAGGTCATGCCCTTGAGCCACATCTCATCAATGTACTTCTAAAGTTTTACATTGATACTTTGATAATTAACGTCTCTACAGACGCCAAAGTGAAGGTGTGTTCCGCCACAATTTAACATTGCTCTTACTGCGGGACTAAAATTCAAGATGGCTACCACAGATGCAGACTCTTAACAAGACTTTTACTATAGATTTATTTGAGAATTTCTGTTTATACTCATAGAAGGGGCCTAAAGGGTGGAATTTAATGGATAGAAATGACACGCCAGTGAGATGGACGAGCGCCGTGCCGTCCAAGGCTTGAGCCTGTCCCCTCACTAATCCTATTAGAGCCTGCCTCTTGACTGCGGTGCTCGCTACAACATTATAACTCCGACTGTACACTGTACAGTTCTCTACACAGTGTGTACCGCGCTTATCTTTCCTAGCAACAGTCATAACCTGAGACACTACACCTAACTTTTCACTTAAATGACTATAATTTTTACGGTGTTACCGTAAAAATACTGGTTAAACCGTCGAACGCACTATGTTTTGTTCGATTTATCAAGTTTTATGTAACAAAAATTGTAAAATAACACCTAGATTAAATAAAAAAATTGTCCTTGTATACTTCTGAAACTAGTTAAGCCTTGAAGTAGAACCTTGAAAAAGTATTGCCAAATTCATATTCAATTTGTGAATACGTTATACATTCCATACATATTTGCATAATTTAAATTTTGTAATAAAAATCCTAAATGTTAAGACTGATTAAAGCGTTCTCATTTTATTTATGGTGTTTATATTACTGTTTCTCATATTTTAGACTTTTTTGGTAGGCCTACTGCTGGTGAGTGGAGTTTAATTGAAACGTAGTTTTTTTTTACTTTGTGTCGTTTTTTACAAAGTTTTAATATATTATATTAGATCATTCCTATCCGAGGTTTTGTACGCTGTGTGAAAAAAGTGTGATTTTATTTTAATACTGTAATAGATAAAAACTGTAGCAATTCTTATTTTTTTATAATACGAAGTATTTTTTTTTAATTAACGATAGCATCCTGTGAAAGTTAAAAAAGACGACCATGTCGTAACCTAAGGAATAATTTGCTGTACATTCCGATTTATTGTTTTCGTCTCTCTATATAAGACACGCACACACATTAGAGCCTTTGTCAGTTTCAAACTATCACAACTCATGGCTAAAAAAGGTCATTGTTCCACAGTAGTATAAAACGTTGTTTATAAACACGCTACTTGCCTATATGGCCGTGTCAGCTATCAAAGTATCATTGACAAGAGTCTTGTATTACGTCTTACATCAGGTAGATTGACGTCCAATATAGAGACGCCGCGCTGATGATATTGTGTGATATAGGCTACAGTATCGTTATTGACACCCACTGGCATTAGGCCGCTGGAGTGTGCACTGTGCAGCCTTGCTTATGCCTGCTCATTTCCCATAAGAGCAATCTTAAATTCAAACTACAGTACAGCTGCGACATTGTTTTGTATCAGAAATTTTGTATACGGTGTCACTTGGAAAGGCATATTAAATCTAGCGATCTATCTGATTAGGATTTGAATTTTTCCATTCATTTAGTGCGGGATAAAATATTGTTAAGACCAATGCTGGAAGACAACATTAGTTAAAAAAACTGTTAGGAGCTAAACCGGAAATTTCTACTCTATTTTTTACATTTAAAGTCGTAAAAATTTGCTATTGTTTTGTACGTGAAAGCGAATCCTGGTTTAGATTAAGTCTCACAAAAGAACAAAAGTGTTCAACCGAAATTTAATCGAGGCGTGTATAATCCGTGGAGAAAGCAGAACCGATTGTGACTGTCTGGCGAGAAACAAGCATGGATTTGACACGGAGCTTCCCCGCTGGCGATAGTCGATAAACATATCGCGACACGATAACGGCTTATCGAACTGGGCTAGTAACCGCTGCTAATCAAATCTTGCTATCATCGATATATCGATGCGCACTTTAATGTTATTTTGACGTATATTTATGGGATGGCGTTGGCGAATCCTGTGTCAGACGTGCTCCAGTCGTAACCCGACGCCGGACAGAACCGAACACAGCCGCCGTTAGTTGTAGGCCTAATTGGGTTATTGCTGAGTTACATAACAACAGGTAGCGAGAACAAGGTGCTTCTTTACAAAACGTTGAATAGTTTTCCACCAAAATTAAAAATATACGACTTTTTAAAAAGGATAGTTAGATACAAAAAAGTTGAGTTTTTTCTTAAATGGTGAATTCGAACTAATAAATCAAGATAAACTTTAAAAGAATATATATACAGCTTTAAAAATCACAAAAAAGGAAAGTAGCAAAATATATATTTGACGTGACCACCTGCATAGATGTTAATTTCAATTTTAATCATCGATGTAGGTTGAATCATAAATAGCTTCCTTTTATTGAAGAGTTTTGAAGTGCCATCTCTTATCGAAAATTGAGTAGCTTTATTCCGGAAACAGCAACGTGACTGGCGTGTTAAGCTGCGAATCACGCGCGACGCGACGCGACGTGACAGTCACGCGCGCGGAGGACGGATACACAACGACGTGACGTGCCTGTTAACTGTGCTGTCTGCGTCATCAGCTGTACTGTTACGTACATTATCATCATTCCCTAAAACAGGGATCTTATCTTTCGGAGTATTTAACCTGAATATAAGTGAACAGTGACGATGATGATTGAGATAATTTGTATGATTTTATCTTATTATATTGCTTTGTTACTTGTCAGTAATACCAGCACTACATTTGTGAGGATCATTAGCGCAATGATTAAAGACTGCAGGAACCGTTCTGAAGGCTTCGTGATTACCGCCATATGGGCTATAACTCTCTTTAAATAGTTGCCACAACAAAATTTTGGAGTAAACTATCTTCCTTCGGTGTAATGAAGACAACTATCTCAAATTATATCGTTTTATTTCTTCTTATAGTAGCAATGGAATTAAGATGTATATATTCATGGAAATAATGGATGTGCCCCATAAATAAGACAAATAAATTTAGTATTTAATTATTACATTTTAATATTTTTAAGATGTTGTGAGGTAGAATTTTCAAAACACAGTCAACGTTTAATTTCGTTGGTTTTTGGAAGTCAATAATTTTTTTGTTTACGAAATTGCTATCGGCTAGCCTTTATTTTTTCCTGTCAAAGCTAAATAAATACTGCCAATATGTGAAAATAAACGGTACCAGTGGACTGACACATACTTTCTCCCTTAAGTAAATTTAAAAAAGACAATCTGTAATAAAACTATCATGTTCTACAAAGTTATTCTAAATATCATTTAATAATTTATTGTTCAAATTGTATGGGGGAACCCCCCCCCCCGGTAATACCAAGCTTTTTTGAGCTGGTTTTGTTCGGTGATTTGACCTTACCCTTCATACCAAGTTTCATGGAAAACGGTTGGAAAGTAAGGAAGAAATTGTTTTTTTTAATTTTTTCCATAAGAATAACATTGGGCGCTTTCAGACAACGTACTGCGTTTATCGTGGACAGTAAATTTAACTTTTCTCTGGAACCGTTAGTCGTAGACAAATAATTCAAAATACTAATTTGTTTAGTTTTTTAAGCTGGTTTCAATGGTACCAGTCAAGTTATACTTTACTTTTATTGTTTTCGCTGAAAATTTAAAAATTTGATTTTTTTGACATTTAAAAGCCCATAACTTTTGAACCGTCATTTTTACAGACATGCGGGTGGTGTCAAATTATTTAGTACTCTGTGCACTATAAACTATTAAATTTTAATCAAAATCGTTAGAGCCGTTTTTGAGAAAATTGGATTTTTCACGTTTTTAAGGGTTTTTAGGGGTGAACTACCCTTAAAAATAAAAAATTCAAAAAATTGAAAAAACACCTGGGGATACGGTGACTATATATACATGCCAAATTTCATCTAAATCGGACAAACGGGGTAGGCTGTGGCACTGTACACATCCAGACACACACACACACACACACACACACACACGGACGGACAGACATCACGCCAAAACCCACTTTTTTGGATTCAGGGGACCCCAAAACGGATATATCCACCCTCAACTCAAATTCGAAAATTTTGACGAAAACAATACTTTCTCCATATACTATGTATAAGGGGAGAAAGTAAAACACTATCATAAGACAACTGTTCTTGCTAACAAACTCTTTAGGTGCAACCTTTTCCGTGCCGTATTTTAAAATTTGAATATGAGTGATAGACAACTAACTGTGTTGACGGTTACAGTTAATTGTATAGTTTTTAGTTGATATTCATCTAACTTATGGGCTTAGGCCAAGGAATTAATCCAGTAGTTCAGCATCAAACACACCGTTAATTTTAACTGTTCATGAGAAGAAAGAAAAATAAGAGGTTTGTACAAAATATTATCTGAAATAGGTAATAGAAAGAACAAATCATAACTGTTATAAAAGTGTCAATAACTGGATTTGATGACGTCCTCGCATATACACGTGTTCAAATGGCGTTTTCCAATCATGAAGGGGTTTCGGTCAGCATTCCTCACGTATAATGTGCGCTCACGTAAGCTTTTCGTTAAATATTGTCACGACTCTGTTGCTGACACTATTGACATTTTGCTACAGTCAGCTTACTAACTGGATTTTGCTAATTCATGAGTCTACATTGAGCACGTAAAAAGGAGCAATTTCAGAACAGGTGAAAAGGTTAATCGACTATCTTTGACAGGCTTATTTGGTTGACTACCGCTCTTGGTAACTCTAAGAAAAGTCTGAACATCCAACTTGAACTCTTTTAAAGGTGTATAGTGTCCTTACTTATATATCAGCTAGTAACAAGACTACAAGATCACGCCACAATCATCTTACACTCATTTCTCATCCATACTCGGCTTAAAATACCTACTTGTGTAAGAAACCATTTCAAAAAGTAATAGGTAATACGTTTGAGGTGTTTCCGAAAGAGTGTTACCTGGCGTAATTTGAAAGGCTGCTGAGCTGGATTGTGTCCTGCCACAAAGTGTACCTGCTGAGCTGGGTTGTTTCATATCATAAGTTGTACCTGATGAGCTGGTTTGTGTACTGTCATAAGGTGTACCTGTTGAGCTGGGTTGTTCCCTATCCTAAGCTGTAACTGCTGAGCTGGGTTGTTTCTTATTCTAAGTTGAACCTGCTGAGCTGGGTTGTTTCCTATCCTAAGCTGTAACTGCTGAGCTGGGTTGTTTCTTATTCTAAGTTGAACCTGCTGAGCTGGGTTGTTTCCTATCATAAGGTGTACCTGCTGAGCTGGGTTGTTTCCTATCATAAGGTGTATCTGTTGAGCTGGGTTGTTTCCTATCCTTAGGTATTCGTAGGCCTGCGTACTCCTGGCGACCGAGGGCTGCCCAGGAAGGTTCCTTGCCGGGTGCGGTAGAATGTTTCTCCTTCATGAGTCCATGACTCTACGACTTTCGAGTCGATATACATTATAACATCCCCTAGGATACCATTTCAAACGGGCGATGTTGGCAGGACAGTATTTCAAAAACCAATTTACCGATTGTGAATTTAACAGCTTTTAGTCATTCATAAAAGTGGATTTGGTGGTTATTGAACCCATTAAAGGTTTAGGATGAAACAAGATAGTGCTATATATCCTTAGAACAAAGGAGTGGATGTGATGGAGATGAGCTCAAGTGATGCAGACGAGGTGATGACACCGACACCGGATGCACCGACGTGACTGACATCACTCCACCTCCGACACGTTACTATCTGCTAATGTGACGGTTGAATCTTTAGCTTCTGTTTATGTAATCAATTATTACTCTGTGGCTATGATCTGCCGGTTCAATCCTGAGAAAAGTCTCAATAGACAATGTATTACCTTCGTTAAATAGTTCATCGATTGTTTAAGCTGTTTCGGAATTTAAATGGTTTAGTTTTACACAGTTCATACACTGTCCAAACACATGTATTCGGTAGTCTTAATGGTTTGAAATTGAACCGTGTTGCATTTGCAATTTTATTTTAAGTTAATTGTCTTAGAAACTGAATCAGCTCTATCGCAAAGTTACATATCGTTATATTCGTCTCGGCCACCCTTCGCAAGTATTCACCCTAATACGTGAGACATGTACACCGTTCAGGTGTCTGTGTATTTACGATCAAGTATGGTTAAGGTCGAATGTTCAAATCGGCTAAATTCAGTTATACACTTATAAAATGTTTTTTCATTAGTTAATTTGCCTCTTATAAATTATTTTTTTAGTCTGATTATGTTAATTAGTTGATAAATAAGATTACGTAAACTAAATAAAAATATCGTGTTTTACACAAAGACAATTTGAACCTTTTAACGGTAGAGAAGGAAAATTTTAGAATTCCTGGGTAAAACTGTAGTCGTAAAAGAAATAATTTGTAAACGAACGAATAACGAAGCGCTGATAAGTATCATTAGGCATAGTTATTTAAGAAATGGAATTTCACTGTAAATGAAGGTCAGCTGCGACATTATAAAGTATCTAGAGTATATTCTTCCTTGACTTCTCTCAGTTATGAAAACAGAGATAAATATTTTGGAATATCCTGTGGCTGTATCTCTTACAATTACAAATATTTAGTGTGAAATTTCTCTAGTGTGTGGTGGCAAAAGTTTGAATTTGACTTCCGGTTTTAGATTTGTGAGCATTTAGTGGAGAATATGTCGCAGTAGGTGGTCTTCGTACTTCTCGGTGTAGAGGCCTATACATTGAACAGGTCAGCACGACGAGTATCGACCTGCGGCCTGGCGCCTAATATAGGTTGCTCTGACCGGCAGAACCACGATTTTCGACATAAAATCTGATTCGAGCATTGCTCTGTGAAATAGCTGCTCAGATTGATCCTCACAGTGTAACTGGTCGTATGGTTCATTGGTTAAACCTGCCTCATAATCTAAAGGTCCCCGGTTTATAGAATGCCTACTTACTATGAAAACCCCAGTGGTTTCCTACATCTTACTAATGGAGCAAGGATTAGTAGAAATATTTTGTCCAGGCAATGTATAATGACTATGATTAGAATACAATAGGAGTGTTGATAGTATAAAATGACTGTATATAAAAATGATGAGTTGATGTAAATTTATAACGGTACAGAGTTAGATCAAACGTAACGGAATCAGCTGTTCCATTTATTGTCGTTGTTATTCTCATGGACAGCGTTAAGCGTGGTTCTTTATTGCAGGGGACAAAATCCTCTATTGATAAGTTTTTTTATTGCACGATAACAATAAATTTATTAAATAACGAGGGTAAAATGCCACTTTCTTGAAAAATTAACGTCTTTATTAATAATTTTTAGACTTACTTCCATTTTACTTACTATTTGTTTCTTGTTACTCTTGAGATAGTGAAATCAGTATTTTCACAATTTACCTAAAGTTCCTGCAGACATTCTATAGAATGACCAATAGGCAAAGTGTATATAATGCGCGTTGTGTTATAATTTGCCTTGTCAAGTTTTATACATTGTATAGAATTTCTGGTTTCATACTTTGCCGATACCGTACCCCGTACCTAACTTTACGGTAATCAAAAGGTAATTTAATCCAATCTAATACATATATTCGATGAATTATTCCAAAAAGAGGTGATATAACTAACGGTACAATTGCAGTTCCCCTGTTCCTGGACGGGGAACGGGGAACTCCGGAGCCGGAAGCAATCACCGCTGCGCAGTGCCGGTAATCATCATCGCTCGATCCATTCTTTTGTTCTTGCTCGCCCTTTGCAGCTTTTAACGCGCAATGAGCCAAAGTAATGAGTAAAGGCCCGGCAATCGACGGAGTAGGTGAAGAAAACCGGGGAAAAGATAAGCCTTGTTTCATTTTCTATTGAAATATATATTTTTTATCTTGTGTATTTTTACGCCAGAGGCATTTTTTAACGTTTTGATGGGGAACGGTCCAAACCCCGTTCAGGTCACTCACTACCTAGCGTTGACCTGTTGTTAGGAAGCATCAATTATTATTAATTGGGCTATTCCCAATGTCAAATGCCGAATGGGATCGGGCGACCTTCAGTTTTGAAGGCGGGTATTATAACCACTACACCACCCAGCCAGTTAAGCATCTGCATATAAAGCATCTGTATTGAGTTCTTTGTAAAATAAGTTACTGTATTCAAGTTTTACACTTCCAGGATTATAGTGTTTTATTCATTAAATGTGTGAAATGGTCGATAGATTCAGTATCGGATGAAAGAAAGGTATATAGGCTATAGATTTAGTGGAACTAAAACCTCTTTTCTTCCATTATTTCTAGAATTTAAACGTATTATGTCGAACCGATTTAGATAATTGATAAAGAAAGCAGGCGTTACCTTACTCCCTATAGTGCTATAATAGACTCCCCAACAACCAACATCGATGAACATTCTTCCTCACTCGAGAGGACGTGAAAGAACGTAATGAATTCTATCCTCGTCTGTCGGTCGTTATTAAATATGTGAGGTGAAACTAATATCGATATGGCGGTATTAGGCCCTAAGTAATCTATGTAAACCGTAGTTGGATAGATCATCACACGTTGTGGCACGTTGACGTGGCCCACGTTCCGCATAGATAGTTCCTCCTCGCGTGACTTCTGTTTCATTGTTGCAATCTTCTATTCCACGAGGTCCTTACTTCTGCACTTGTAACTCGATTTAAGTTCAGCGACATTTAATTGCGCGTGACTGATGTGCCTGTAATGGTCACTGTTGAAGGGTTGAGTAGGTCGCGGTTAAATTAATTGATTCGCTTGATTGGGTGGCTAACTCAGTCCTGACCTCGAATTCTGAAGGTCTCCGGTTCAAATCTGGACACACTTGCAATTTGTAATTGAGGGAATTAATCAACTATGTATCTAACAAAGGTCGCCGTCAGGTTATAACATAAAAAATGTTTATAGTTTATCTATATCAATAAGTAAAAAATGCCACTCGTGTTGTACATATACTCACAAGACTGTAATATAACTGTAAGAAGATGGTAGATGTAGACGGTGAACGGTCTAAAACTTTCCAAAATTTCCAGCTCGTGATAAAGTAGTAATTCACCAGGTACTGAATACAAATTGACATCTCAGACAGACTTTCATCAGGTAAAACTGAATTATACAATTAGATTTGATTAGATAAGATTATATATTGAAATGGCAACCATACTACAATGTAGGTATTTTAAGCCAAGTATGAATGAGGATTGAGTGTAGGATGATTATAGCGCGATCTTGTAGTCTTGTTACTGACTCAGGCTGACATGTTCCTTAGACAGGACTGTTAATTAATAGCCCAACAACCGATGGCTACTAATGGACCTACAGTTTAACGTGGAATCCGAACCACGGCCTCTGAACTACGAAATGGTCTAATTATGAGGATAGGCTTTGCGGATTAACGTGCGCACTATTGAAATAGTGCGCACGTTAATCCACACAAGATAACACCACATCCACCGACCATCTCTCAACACTGTCCATAATTCGTGACCTCCAAGTAGATGGATTTCAGGACGTCGCCACGGTCCCAGTCTGAATTTTCCAATATCTGAAATAATTTACGGACTCGCATACCAAAACGACATAGGTTTGTTGTAAAAGCCAGAGATTGAGTTTGGAATGGGCGTAGTTCGTGAGCGCGACTGGTCTGTATGGACTGATGTAGTGGAGAGTTGAAGGGACGCGACATCTGCAGCCGTGTGAGTGATGCGTCGTTCTTGTTTACACGTTATCAGGTGTCGTTAGCGGAGGCGCCGCGATAACGTGTGATGATCACGTTAACGACAGAGATAACCGTTACGTTGTTGACTCGCCCTCCCCCCTTCACCCCCGCCACAGCTACGTAAACATTGTGCTGCTCTGAAATTAAAAGTCGACAAAAACCTCATTGTTCCCAACAAAATAGCGCAATTATTTATAATCATAATAATTATGGGTGTTTGTGAGTAAACAATTGGATATAAATTAGTTATTTATTGGATACTTTTATAGATAAATTTAATACATTAAAATACAGTATGTAGAATTAGCCAAAGAGGAGTGAACTTTAGAGGCAGAGCACAGAGGTTTTCAAAATAGGAATGTAAAAACCAAAAATACAGTACGCAATAAGGAGTGTTAGAGAGAGGCTGGACACAGAGATTTTTTCAGAGAGGGAAGCAATTAATTAAAGTGACAGCGCGAGTCCCGCAGTGGCGGCGGACTACGGCCCGCATCCCACATAGGCTCATGGGCTGCCACTAGCCACTAGCCACTACACCCACCCCACAGCGCGAGTCCCGCAGTGGCGGCGGACTACGGCCCGCATCCCACATAGGCTCATGGGCTGCCACTAGCCACTAGCCACTACACCCACCCCACAGCGCGAGTCCCGCAGTGGCGGCGGACTACGGCCCGCATCCCACATAGGCTCATGGGCTGCCACTAGCCACTAGCCACTACACCCACCCCACAGCGCGAGTCCCGCAGTGGCGGCGGACTACGGCCCGCATCCCACATAGGCTCATGGGCTGCCACTAGCCACTAGCCACTACACCCACCCCACAGCGCGAGTCCCGCAGTGGCGGCGGACTACGGCCCGCATCCCACATAGGCTCATGGGCTGCCACTAGCCACTACACCCACCCCGCGGACGACACGAGCGTATTTCTGCATTTTTGTATATACTTTCAGGAAATATTTCAAAACGTTCAAAATCGCAAGATCCCAAACTGTTTATATAAATAACAATGCCGTTCCATAATATCTAAAAGTACAGTCCGGTTAGTCAGTCACATCAATCTATAGAGCAGTTATTACAAACAACTTAAATTAACTTAAATTATAAATTCAAAAGAAATTTGAATTTTAAATTAACTTTATCTACGACCATTGCAAAAAGTACCAACTAAGATACTGAAAGTAACGTCATTAAGAGGCTCATTATTAAACGGAAATTGAAAACCGTTGCATTACGAGTTCATAACGATACAGATTTTTCATCACTATACAGATTATAGACCAATCAGAGCTCAGAATTGGACGAAAGTAATGTCATTATGGATATAATGAAGTTCAAAATCAGCTGTTTTATCCATAAAGATAGTCCGTTTTTGTGACCAACCTGAAATGTGAGTTTTGAACCATCCACAGAATAAGAACAACGTAATTCACACATCAGCTGATTACTCCAAGAATGAAATGCAACACCAATTATTTTTTGATAACCTGAATAACGCAATGGTCGTAGATAAATGAAATATGCAACGATTGTATTATGCTTAAAGCTACGAGCTCACTCGTACATAGATTTGTAATACAATCGTTGCATAAACTACTATTAAAATTAGTTTAATTAAAACGGCAGAGTTGTAAGATCAAAAGTCACAAGACGTCAATAAAATTGGAGGAATTGAAAATTTTATTAAATATAATAAAAATGTGATATGTGACTAATATGTCAGCTTCTTATATTTTGATTTGCAAGTCAAGTTATGTTAGACACTGGGTACAAGAAATTGCATTGAATTATAAAGCTTCTTTAATTTCACTAACGCAAATTTAATCACAGTTTTAGGTCTCTTGTCTTTGAAAATGTATGAAAAAGGGGTTTTTTTAAAAGCTCACAACTCTTAAGTATATATTTCGTGACTAATAACATCCAATTTAATATGATACAAATGTGTTATCTTGCTTTTTAGCTTGTAAGTGAGTGTACTTTTGATCTTGTGAAATTGGATTTTATGAAACTCTAGTAATATTTATTATTTTACAGTTTGGCTAAATGAGGGACCAGATTTTCTAAACTCCTGATTGTATTACACAACAGAAAGTGTGACAAGGTACTAATATAAAATATCAAAATAAAAGGTTAGTGAGCGTCGCGAACGTATGCCGACTCGAATTGGCGTTGTTTTCCCAAGTGTTTTACTCTGTAGTAGTGTTGCATGAGGGACCATTAGGGGAACCAGATTCCACAAACAATCGCAACCTTATAAGATGTTCCGGTTTACGTCGGCAATTGTCTCTTGGTGTAATTTGATTCTGAGTGTAAGAACTATATGTTTCAAGAGTCGTGTTTGCCTGTAGTGGTAATGTTAATTGACGCGTCGCGCCGCGCGGCGTCGTGTGACGTCGACAAGCGGGCCCGGGGGACTCGTCGCGTGACCCGCGCCGTGGCGGGACCGCGGTATTAGCGAATTTGGCACGACATTGAATACGAAAACGCCCCAGCAACTGGATCAATACCTGTCCGAGCTGGCCCGGCCGTAACGGAATTTCCCTTAATTTTCTCATTATTGAATTGAATTGAGTAGTTTCTGTTTTACAAAAAACCGTATCTACCTTGAAAAGTAACTTCGTGTATAAAATATTCGCCAAACACTTTTCATCCAGACTCTCTCTGCTGGTGACAAGATTTTTTTCTTGGGAAGAGGTTCAAGTTAATTTTGAACTCAGCCTGTATAAACACCATGAATTAAAATCGTGTGAACAGATTTTGGTAAATTTTCAATTTTTCGGTTTAGGGGGTTTTGGTTTGAATTACCATTGAAATAATTAAAAAAAAGGTAAATGTCTGAATTGCTGAAATCATCCCTTTCAAGAAATTTAATAAAAATCGGACCAGTATCACTGTGATCTCGGGTGTAGTACACAGATTCACAAACTTAAATCAGGACTCTTTGGGTGATGACAGGATAATCTGGACCTCGGGACTAGGTTGATGCACATTGCACAAGGTACATGATCCTGAGGGACGTCTCAGTAGTACCGGCTACAGATAATTTGCTTTACCATATAATGCCAATCATGTAAATGTGTGCGAATAATAAATTGTGTGAAATAATTAATTTAACGGCCGTGTATGTAAATGGTTCCGTTAAAAATAGTGAAATATCCTAGTTTATATTATTGCTTCCCTCCGTGACGTTTGGATATTTTGAATTGGCTGTAGGCCTATAAAAATAGTACGTAATAAGTGCTAAGAGGTGAGATATTTTATGATGAATTCCACATCTGCAGGCGAGCGACATCGACATGATCAATACGGCGAGTATCTCTGGCATGCTGGAAAGTAAGCGATTTCATAATTCTCAATTTTAGAGGCTGTTTTATTCCCGCTGCAATTATTTCGAATACATAATCAACATGTGTGCTGAATGTTGAAAATACTGCAGTATGGACAAACAGCGCAGTTTTCTGGTAGTTATGCACATTAGCAACTGTTTACGTTTTGTTTTAAAGATATTGCCATTGAAATTTAAAATCTTTCACTCTGTTAATATTTTGGCGAAATTCACGATTGTATTTTGATTTAAATATGAGTTAAAATATTTTCAAATTAAAGTGACTTAGAAAGCCATATATAGAATGTTAATACTTAATACATGTGTACTTTACGTCCTCCCACCTAAAGGTGAGATAAGTTATGAAAATTTTTTTGTGTTTATCGTTTATTATTACTCATTCATTTCCCCTATATTTAGACCCTTATCCAACAATTTAATTTTCAAAAGTCCTGAATACGAGTTTATTAGTTTTTACATAGTGCGGTTCGGTATTTGTCTTCGGTTTAATCTATTAATTAAGCACGACGTTTCTAAGCTCTGCTTGCAATTGCGTTTTGTGGTGTGTATCAATAATAATAAGTCAAAATGAAATTCAAATATAGACTCTACTTATGTATGTTTTCGGTCTGAAGAACCCTCATGAAAACTATTAATCTGGTCCTACATTTAAACCAATTAAGATGTGGACTAAGAGTTGATATAAGCTAACGTTGATACGAGTTTAGTTGAACTGGATATTTACTACTTAAAATTAATTACTTTTACCTCTACTACACCAGTATGATTTGGTTGGAATTTAAAAGATTTTTAATGTTCACGACTGCATCAACAGCCCATCGCCATGGGTCTGAGGCCTACCCAATTAAATATAGGAGGTGGTAGACTTAAGTTTGTGTCAAAATATACACCATAAAAACTTTCTAAGTTGTCTATAGAATTTTAGAATTTCTTTTTGAACTCCTTTTATTTATAACCATTTTATATAGAAATGCGGTTAATATGGATTAGTATAAATTTTAAAAAGTGAAAACTACAACACACATTTTTAGTTATCCACTATCTCCTCGTTGGTCGGTTAACATCGTAGATAAATATTCGGAACATTTTTCCCCAATAAAATGGATCCTGTAACTAATCCGCGACGTCAGGCGTAGCGTGAGAGGTAATGTGTGTAAAGGTTCAATTTCTAAACGACAAATTCTCTAGCTCATGCTCGCGACTATGACTCATACTGATTTGCATGTAAGTAAATGGAAACGCATTCTTTTGACGAGACAGGAATGGCTCTAGTGAGGCTCTCTGTGTACGTAAGTACGTAAACGTTGTGTTTTCAACTGTATTTTACGTAGCCAATTGTTATACACTGAAAGGCGAAATAAAGTAATTGAATCACTGTACAAAGATGCTAATGTTTGGGTAAATGTGTGAAAAGAAATTACAGTAGTGAAAAATATGAAAGTATTGGGTAAAATAATACTTTATTTGCATATGCCTAAAAGGTTATGGAAACCCTCTTAACATTTACTTTATCTTTTTAGTATAAGTTATTTTTTATTAGATGTTAAGTTGTAGAGAGGACTTGTTAGTCCTAACTTCGCCTCTTGAATAAAAATATACTTTTCACTTCATTTCACACCTTGAAGGTTACAATTGATGTGGTTTTTCAGTTTTCTTTAACTTGTCCAGCGGTACCTCTTCTTGTAATAACCAAAATACATATGGCCAACAATGATGCGTCTGCCATAACGTCAAATGCGCAACAGATCAATTCGCTCTTTTAGGAATGCACCGGTCGGCTGTAGTTGCTAGATTGCTAGAGTCGTCGCTTTGTGTAACGTCAGACGTGTGTCGGTGCGAGGCGTCCTTGGTGGACATTGATCTCGACGTCGCGGCGCATGCCTGCATGCCTCCACCTGCCGCTGCCTTCATGCCGCATGCCGCATGCCGCCATGCCTTCATGCAGCTACTCATGTCTTCGTATCGACCCTTGCTTCATATCGGTCTGACATTGACGTGGCCTTTGGTCTGTTTGAATAGCATTTATTGGACCGGTAAAACAAGCGATGTCCGTTAAATGAGGACAAGAGTTTTCGTTGTGTCCAAAGTCTGGCCGGAAGGTTCAGTAGCTGTAGTAGGCCCTACCAAAGACAATTTTATTCTAATATTGAATTATAAATTGTCTTTGGCCCTACCTACTGAATAGACTGGGATGGTGGCGACGTTCTGTAATCCAGCTACTTGGAGGTCACGAATTGTGGATAGTTGTAGAATATGGTCGGTGGATGTGGTGTTCTCTTTTGTGGATTAACGTCCGCACTATTGACTACTACGTTAATACGCAAAGACTATCCTCATAATTAGACCAATTCGTAATTCAAACGCCGTGGTTCGGATTCCACGTTAAACTGAAGGTCCATTAGTTGCCATCGGCTGTTGGGATATTAATTAACAGTCATGTCTAAGGAACATGTCAGCCTTAGTCAGTAACAAGACTACAATATCACGCCACAATCAACCTACACTCAATTCTCATTCATACTTGGCTTAAAATACCTACATTGTAGTATGGTTTCCATTTCAATGATCTAATCTAATCTACCCACGTTGATATCTGAAGGTCGTTGGTTGGATCCTGAATAAAATCCTCTCAATTTTTTTGATGGTTTAATAAAGGTCCCAGGTGTCTTTGTCCTTAGGACTAGTTATGATCCTAACAAATGAATAATCTGGTCTTTGTCAGTTGCAAAGCTGTATGTCATCAAATCCATTAATTCATGATGTTCCACCTTCACTACAAGACTGGGTCGGTGTCTTATATATGAATAAGACAGATTTTGTATGAATTGGATCACCTACCTACCTCATTAACCTTTCTTCTCTAAATTATAACTATTATTAAACATAAAATATTAATTAATTATTTTACAAAAATACAATAATTATGACTACTTACATTACTTTAAGTTTTAAAGTAATGTCTTTCAGTAGACAGATAATATACTTTATATTTGTACTGCTGTAATGACAAAGAAAAATTCAAATCAAATTAATAAACCATTGGTTTGATACGACATTTCGCTTCTGTGTGATCTTAATTGTACTATAACGGATAAGTTTATTTCACTTTCAAACTGGTTTTAGCGTTCAATAATTATTTTGTAGAATATTGCTTAAAATGACACAGAATCAGTTTCAAAGTGGTAACATCATTTATTTACTTTTAATGTTCTCAACTTAGTAGAGTAATATAATCTTGTAGAGTATCAACTAATCTGTCTATTGTGACACAACAGTTAAAATAGTTCAAACATCTACTGCAAGAGTACAATGTTTCCTGTATTGTAATTTAAATAGAAATCTTCTATATGTGAGGCCCAATACCAATCAGAGACAATCACAGCCTACAAACATGAATTTGTTTTTATGAATAGGTATTTTAAAATCTTTATTCATAGCTGTGATGATTTTCCTCCTGGCTCAAGTTGGTATTGATTTTCTGTTAAGTTATTGCCGAACAATCAGCGAGAGCCTTGGAGAGGTTCCAATTCAAAAACCAATTACTGAGAGAGTGAACTACTCTCCCCCCAACTTTCAACAACATAAACATGTCTTGGAAAATGCAAAAACGTCCCTATCTAGTCTAATGAATAATTTTATTCTTAACTGCCTTTTATTTTCAGTTATCAGTTTGTGTTACCTTTTTTTATAGTATCCTGCTAAAAGTAGCCTGTACCACACTCTATAGAACATTTGAAAGTATGACGTTCTGGTATTTTTGTAGAAAACACCATGTATTAGTGTTAGTAACCCAAGTTTTAACTTAAGTATAATATACCTTACACCTTACAATGACATACATAATAGATAGTTACGTATAAGTATAACATTCCTTACCTGCTTCAATAGCTTTGTACTCCCCTTAATTCTGTAAAAATATTTGTTTTTCATAGTTATTTCTAAATAACACTTCAATGTCTGTCATAATTCATCTATAAACCTCCTTTACATCCCTCTCCTCTTTATCCTCCTTAATCTCCTTAAACTCAGTTGTGTATACTGTATACTAAGGTCTAGAGGGTTTTTTCTAGAGGTAATTTTTGTTCATCAGAGCTGAAAATGTAATCCATTTTCTGATGTCCATGAGGTAGAGTGTAGTTGGGGATAAATAAAGCTAAAGTTATTGATTTAAAAACTGAGCCAAAATTGTTGTTGTTGTTATTTTACCAATTTATTGTTGTTTCAACTTTATTAATCAACATTCTCAGAATTGTTTAGGGGGATGTAAAATTATTTAAGTTTGGTTATTTTAAATTGTCTAAATATAACTAATATGAAATAATAATTCCATAGTGTACGTGTATAGTCTTATCGAATTTCCTATCAAGGTTTTTTGAACTACAACAGAATGTTTGAATTTGCAAAAAAAGATTTTTCAAAACGCATAAATACCATATATTATTATTTTTTATTCACATTATCAAGTCTTAATTTTCTTTTAACAGCCCAAAAGTACACTAACAAACCAACCAATTGCAGCCGACCTTTTTGCTATTGTAAGTTATAGTAAATTTCTCAAACTCTGCAACATGGACTTTTATCAAGTTTATTGTCTTAGAGAAATTAAGTAGAGTAATAAAATATGACTCGGCCGATGGCGTAGTTGGTAGAGGGAGAGTGATTTATTCCGAAACTGAGTCAGTGATGGTCCCTGTTTGGATCTTGGAACAGTCAATCAGTTTTCAATGCTGTCCACATCATGTTTGCTTTGCCGATATAATCCAAACACAGAGTTAAACTCTATGTGGGCGGGGAGTATAGGAAAAAAACTGCCACCTTCTTAATAAAGTTGAATGACAGTGCATTATAAGTTTGGTTGTAGTCTAGAGCTTGAGAACTTCTACTATCTCAAATACATTCTATCCTCGTTGGCTTCTTGGATACTACTACTTGTAATTGTATTCCACTTGGAATACTGGCTCACTATATGGTTTCGGTTGCAGCACAATGCCGTCAGACAGCATGGACGACATCGAGTTGCGCAACATCCAGCTGCAGTTCCCCTCGGTCAGGTCGCTGAGTCGTGACGATCCCTCGGTGGAGGAGGTTCGTGTGGAGACAGACCGGGGCAGTGTGTTGGTGGCTGTACAGGGCAACCGCAGCAAGCCAGCCATCCTCACCTACCACGACCTCGGCCTCAACTGTGAGTTACACTACTTACATAAGTGATAACATAATCATGAATGAAAATAATTTGATTAATCCTTTAACTAACTTGTTTGGTGCGTGTGGTAGGGATCCTGGCCATTGCGGTACATCGCTCTGTACGCAAGGTAGGGATCCCTGCCTCCCCTCTATTGTCTTATAGCCTCAGTGTGCTTTCAGCACTTTAACTAAGTCGACCGTGTTGCTGCCACTCGGGACGTGTCTCAGTGTTGTGAAACGTGTGTTCGTTTTTGTCTCCTGCCATTTTTAGTATATTTTGGGCATTATTGTGAAGTGGTGTTTTTCGGAAATGAATTTAAATCTAAATCTCTAATCTAATTAATGTAATTCCCGTCCAAACACTCCTTGAGACTCCAAAAAGCCTTTTAAGCAGAAACCCCGATCCTTAGGGTCGTTGAAGATGGGAGCTATACATCAGACATTGGAGATAATTAAAAGTGGAAACTCATTTCCCGGAGAGTCTGCCGGTTGAGGAAGGAGCCTCATGGGAGACCTTGACATGCAGGCATCCAAGGGAGGTGTCAAGAGCTAAAAGAATGGTGTGCAATCTCTTCAATACAGGGACAGTGAAATGGGCCTTGGAATCATTCGGCCCGTGTGTGTGTGTAAGTGTTTTTGAAGACGACTCTTCACTACGTTAGTGTTGAGGATAATTTTTTTCACTTGGTATTCTGACTTGAGAATGGACTTTAAAGTCCGAAACCATTGGTCGTCAGGACCATAATAATTGAAGATCACCGACAGTACTACAGGTATTTTAACCATTAAATTTAATAAAAAAGCTACAGCAACTGCAGAGATTAGCCTGTGTAGAAGTCTATGGGCCAAAAAAATCCTGTCCCACGGCAACAATGGAGGGACTCCTTCCAATGGACTTCGGACTTCTTTCAATGGGAATAGATATCAAAAAGAAAGCAGCGAACACAGCGGTGAAAACTATCAGTAGGAACCAAATCCTGCCAAGTACCAAGGGACATGCATCTATTCTGAAGGAATTCCCGGACTTATGGATAGAGCTTGTTGTCCCGGATCTAATTGAGGAGGTTATTGACCTCTATATTCCTTACCAGGATGACACTGGAGGGGGGGACCTGTGGCTGCAGGTAAAATCTGGAATGGGAATCCAGGCCCTGATCTTTTACACTGACGGCTCACGCATGGACAGCTGTTTCGGGCTTGGAGTGTACGGTGCAAGGGCTTGTATTTCTCACACACTGGGCAGGGCTGTGACCATGTTTAAGTCAGAGGTTATTGCAATAGAATTCTGTGCCAGAAGGTTCAGCTAGGGAGACGGCTGAACAGCAAGGATATTAATACATCCTGACAGCCAAGCATCCCTCAAAGCGTTTAAATCACATTCAGTGACATCAATGAGTCCAGATAATTGTCCCTGGATGATTGTGGTAGGGATCCCTGCTACAGATTTAAAATGACCGTTGAGGTGTGATTTTGGCTTCATATTTTATCATTCTGTAATATGTAAAAGTTCGAAAGTCGAAATTAGAAGTAATAAATTAGCATTCTTGAAAACCTCTTGTAACGATCTTGTCAAAAATAATTTACGCTTTAGCACATGATAAACATTACCCGCTCTGCAGAAAGGAGTTGGCCCAGTTAGTCAAAAGTGCTTGGTTCTGTACCAGAGGCTGGCAACTCCTGTCAGATAATCAGCTGGGCGAACTCACACTCTTTAATTTACTGCGCAGCCTTCAGGGCTCATTATCAATTATAGTTAAAAAAATATAAATATCGCTTGAGGTCTACAACGTAGCTCTTGTGTATTGCAGATGTAGCAAGTTTCCAAGCGTTCTTTAACTACAGTGACATGAGGATGTTGCTGGAGAACTTCAGTGTGTACCACGTCAACGCTCCGGGCCAGGAAGAAGGCTCCCACCCACTCCCTGATGAGTAAGCTTACGTACATAATATATATGATGGTTAAAAATTGATTCTTTCATAGCCTTCAAATTGTAATTTAAAGAAATAAATAGTTATATTTAGTTAATGTTATTATGTGATTCAAAATACTACTCCTGATCATTTATGGTGATTATAAGTCACCATTATTAATCCCTTAACTTTTTTTGCCAACATATGTCGTCCGCACGAAAGTACTAAAAAAGAGCCATTGATGTGATAAATTGTTCCATGGTAAAACTATGTTCTGTGTTGATATTTGCCGTGAAATATTGTTGTAGTTCGTTAGTTCACCGTAAGAATGCGTTAGCATTCATTTATGAAATTTTTCCTTATATGCCTTTGTGTTATTAAGTGTCAACATAGATAACTCGAAACTGAAACAGCTGAGTACGCAGCTGTTTGTTTATTGGCATTATGTTAACTATGTTGTTTATGTAACTACATTGTTAGTTTATTTACGGTTAGGGTTTTATGACCTGCTTATATAAATAGTTTTTTAAGTGCATTAGAGTTTATTTTCTCTTTATAATCCATAACTAAAGGAGGCCAATATGGTACATTTCTTGGTTTAGTAGATGAAAAAATGTCAGTTTAACTCAAGTTTTACCACTTCAAATAGTTATTACAATTTGTCATGTGTTCCAAATATAAATAAATATTGACAACTGGGTTATTGATGTGACATGTGCTTAATTGACTGTTTTGGAATGTGGTGTCGGTTAAATCAATTAGGCCTACTTTTTCCCTGCTATCAACTTTACTATTTTAGTTTGAGCTGGATGTCAAACAAAATATCTCTTTATGTTAAAAAAACACAATATTGAGTTTTGGATCTTTAAATCACAATAATAACCTACAAAATTAAAAAAGCAAAAATTATATGTATATTATACTAACTAACGGTGTGAATAAAGTTATACACTATTTTTGACTGTGGTTTTATTTTTAGTATTTGAAAATTTAATACTTACCTTTACTAAATAAATACAAGGAATTCCCAAAAGAGAATAATATTT
Organism: Nephotettix cincticeps; assembly: GCA_023375725.1. Classification (NCBI taxonomy): domain Eukaryota; kingdom Metazoa; phylum Arthropoda; class Insecta; order Hemiptera; family Cicadellidae; genus Nephotettix; species Nephotettix cincticeps. The sequence continues at coordinate 28,234,569 of CM041785.1, forward strand.
CTTATACAAGTTTAAAATATTTTTTTCAAGTATTTATTTTTCTATTTCCATTCTGACAGAGTGAGATTCAAACAAACAACTTAATGACCTTAAAAGCTGCACCTTCACCTCGAGTCCAGTTCCGACCAGTTCTAACTGGATACGTCTGTGACTCCCAGGACTATAGTTACTGCTGATTACTTCATAGTTATCGCTGTTATCAGCTTTACGAATCTGTGGGATTAACATGGCTTTAAAAAGTTAAATAATACTATATTCAATGTATAAAATCATGTTGCGCTACTTTAAATTTTCTTCTATCATATTGAAATATCCATACAAACTTATGTGCTTTTTCAACTATGTACTTCCAAATCATTCTTCCATCATTTGGGTAATCCACCAAATACACACAACAATAAATAATAGTATTAATTTGGACAGTATTGTTTAACATTAAACTAAAACTTAGTTTCCTAGTTAAGACCATTTATTTTGGATGAAATAACATTTTATTTTGAACTGTTGATTCTAGATACAGTTATAATTTGTTACAATACTTATCATTAATAGTGAAATCACTATGTAAAATGACCAAACTTTTGTGTTTTACAACACTGTAGTTTTCAAGTTAAATTTAATTTAAATTCAAATTGTTTTCCAATATTAAATTTATTTCTTGCTAAAACTAAAATTAGATTGATGTCTTTTCTGTCGTGTTTAATAGATTTACTGGGTTTGTATCTATATTTTAAACACACCACTTATCTACTTTTTGTATCCAGCTTTGTTTCGAACTATTAATTTATTTGGTTGTTTTGCTAATCTTAATTAAACTTATCGTAAATAAAATGAAAAAAATTAACATACACATTATTGTTGTTTGAACAATAAACTAAAAAATTTTATTTGTTTGTTTGTGAACTAAAACTAGTCCATCCATTGAAATGGTAAACTAGGAAAGCGTGGCATTCGTTGGCTGCCCAGGTTGATTGAGTGGTTAAACAGTCATGCTTTAAGTTAACCATTAATCAATATGTTTCAGCTACGAGTACCCGACTATGGATGAGCTAGCAAACCAACTCAACTTTGTCCTAAGCCACTTTGGCCTTAACTCTGTGATCGGACTGGGCGTCGGGGCGGGAGGTAACATCCTCGCCAGGTTCGCCCTCAACCACCCAAATAAGGTTAGCCTTTTTTACAATATAGATCAATTGATTTAGCTTCAAGATACAAAACAGGGTCTTTAAAATTATACTGTCCTTATTGAATGAGCCTCAAACTATTATTTAAAGCGACTTAATATTTTTTGAAAAAGAAATGGAGACTGGGATTTTATCCTAACCCATAGGAAAGGTTTATAGGGGGGACATGAGCCAATGCTTATTGTGCTAGGTAATGGGAAGAAAGCGAGTCTTTATCGTCATATCTCCAGTGCATCTTTGATTGATTGATTTTATTGAGTTAAGGGGGTTGGACTCCATGTCCCAACACACCAACCTTGTGGCTTATTGTGTTACCCATGGGCGCTAGGTGGGCAAGCCGATTCCTGTACCTTCCACGAGGCTCAGGAGCTTTTTCCCTATACTTGCGTCAAATTCCTCACCCGGTTGCTAAAGACCAAAAGGACCCTTCTCCTTGCCCCCAATCTGACACAGTCTAGGATGATTTGCTTGGCTGTCTCCAAAGAGCTTTTGCACTACTTTTAGCCTGCACTCTGGTTCATCAAGAATGATCCTTAGAGTGAGTAGATGTTTCCTGAAATTGCCGTGTCCAGTGATTAGAGCAATGACCCACCTGATGTGTCCAGTGCATCTTTGATAACACTACTGAGATAGGAGAAAAGGATGGATTGGTTGAATATGGTCGTGTTCAGTCCTCAAGCTGAAACTACTTGAACTTTTTACTCCTGCACCAAGCTTTCCTGGAGGAAAACAAATTATGTTTACTTGTACTATGTACAGATATATAATTGTCTCCAACTGTGACATTCACAACATTCTTTAATGTAATGTATTGGAATCAGAGTTACAATGGCCTGCTAGAATTCTTCTATGAGAATAATTATGGGTTTTTTTAATTGGCTATAGATTTTTTATGTTGTTGTTGAGTAATGAAAACAACAACAACAAATTTGGCCATATTAACCATTTAAGTCAGTTTATTAACCCCTTTTTGGTTTTTGCCAACACATGTCCTCCGTGCTAAAGTGCTAAAAAAGCTCACCACAAACTTACCATAAACCGACTGTGCAGTGAATTAAAGACAACAATGTACCGCAGTGGCACGAGTCACATAGACTAGCCAGGGGTTACCACTCAAGATCTAACAGGAGTGAAAAGTCACTAGGTTCTACCTAGCAACCTTTGACTTACTGGGCCAGAACATTAGGCTAAGCTACTGTGGCGGTATCATTTTATTCAAACAATTTGATTTATTTCCTCAAAGTGATTAAAGTCTTTCAATTTATGGTAGATAAATATAGTGTGGATTAATATAAATTAAATAAAAATGATTCCAAATAATCTTAAATCTAAATCCAATAAACTAAACTGTATGTTGATTGTTTCAGGTTGAAGCTTTAGTTTTAATCAATGTAGTCTCCACTCAAGCTGGGTGGATTGAGTGGGGCTATCAGAAAATTAATGCACGCTACCTCAAATCAAAAGGAATGACTCAAGGAGTACTAGACTACCTTATGTGGCATCATTTCGGAAGAGTATGTATTTAACAAAAATATTTTTTTTTATAAATGCTGAAGTATAAAATTTTGTTGTTTGAGTATTTTTATTAAGATACTAGAGAAACTATTACAAGCTTTATCATCCTCTTTTTTCCGTTTTAATGTTAGATTAATCCTCCCTTTGGGTACATTTTGTGTATTTTTAATATTTATTTAGCATGTGTTCACCTTCAGTGGCAGCTCGTGATTGCTTTTGGAGGGGGTACACATCCGGTGGTATGAAATATCCCCCATTGAAAAAGGAGTAAAAAGGGAGTTTGGGGTAACAGGAATATTTTTGAAAATAAAGGCCTCAAAACATGTTTTCCTGATCACATTTGTCTTTACATACATGGAGAAGATGAATTTGGAATGGTTTTTAATTAGAGAAGGAAATATAATATATATCTACAAAATTAGAGAAGGAAATATAATATATATCTACAAATTATTTTAAAATTTTTTTCATAAAATATTTTTATAGCTCTAAATGTCCGCACAAAATCATCCCAAGGGCCGCAAAGTGAGGATACCTGACCTAGACTCAAAATATCATATTTAGGCACAAGCTTTTTAGTTTTTTTATAGTTGTGGATCTAATTTCTATTTTCTTACTACTAAGTTTCAGATACATAATATGGCTATAAAAGAAACACATCTGTAATATATATTTGTAAAGTTTTCAAATACACCTACTTCTGTTCATTTTTCCCTAGATTTTCAGTTCATTTTATAATTAATTGAAAGTAATTGGATTTAAAAACAAAGTTGTTAAATTTATTTTATAGGATTGTGATTACTTTTCATAGTATTGAAACATTTTTTTCTTTTGTAAATTTATTGTTTTGGCATACCCTGAAGTATCTTCTGTGAGTGCCCTTTTATGTTTTAAAATCCATGCGTCCGAAGAGGGTTAAATATTTCAATATTTAAAATATACTTTACCTTTTCAAAACATTTTCTCTTCAATTTCAAGTATTTTCCTCAGGGTACGGAAGACAGGAATCATGACCTAGTCCAAGTGTATAAAACCTACTTTGAACGATTCATCAACCCTGGGAACCTAGCGATGTTCATCGACAGTTACGTGCGGCGGACGGATCTGAACATGACGCGGAACGGAGCGACACTATCCATGCCTGTACTCAACATCTCCGGCGCGTTCAGCCCGCACATGGATGAGACAGTCACGCTCAACAGCCGGCTGGACCCGACTAACTCCTCCTGGATGAAGGTCAGTTTCAGTTAATTCTCGGAAATTGGTATAAGTGTTTCAAAGTTTCAGTGAACTAATTAGTTGAAAATACAACAGAAGTTGCAACGATATTTTACAGACCACATTCACCCAAAAACACCTTGAACTCAGGATTGCCATTCATATTCAGAATACAATACATGCTGGATGCTTACAAGATATTTCTGTGCAATCAAGGAATTTTAAAGCTGGAACACATGTAATTTAGATGCAATTGTATTTCTCCATGAAATTACTTAGATAGTTAAATTGTTGAAATGGCAACCTAACCTACCCAGGTAGGTATTTTAAGCCAAGTATGAATAAGAATTGAGTGTAGGGTGATTGTGGCGCGATCTTGTTGTCTTGTTACTGACTAAGGCTGACATGTTCTTTAGACAGGACTGTTAATTAATAGCCCAACAGCCGATGGAAACTAAGGGACCTACAGTTTAACGAGGAATCCGAACCACTGCCTCTGAATTACGAATTGGTCTAATCATGAGGGTGGTGTTTTCGGATTAACGTAGTGTTCAATAGTGCGGACATTAATCACTTAAGAGAACACTACAAATAAAGATATATGACTGTTATATTTTATTTCATGTTTCATGATTAAACATTTTATCTTTATACACATCTAAATATATGTATGTTTTCCATATGGGGATTTTCTTTGGTGATGAACGTAGTACTTAATAGTGCAGACTTTAATCCACAAAATTTACAGGACACATCCCAGTCAAATTGTGTACATGAATGTGATAATAACTACGCATAACAATTATAAGCAGTAATTTAACCGTTCCTACAACAAATCAACGGTAATATTGTTAAATAGAATTAAAGTCACCCAAGTATAGCATGACAAGTTCACATTGCGTAAGCAAACAATTTTTCAATTAACTTTTACTTACACTTTTGTTAAATGTCAAAAATATTCTTTCCCCATTTACGTCACTTGGACGGAGCCTGTGAATTTCACAGCCATATAAGTTACACATTACTTTCTTTTCTTACCAAAAATAATGTTCTATAAATATAAAGGCTTTAAACTTTCATTAATTGTAAGTTTTTGAAATATAGTTTACAAAATTTCATTTTAGTTACATTACTAGTTTATCAGTAAATTTAAATTCAATAATAAATGTGGGAATGCCATAATGCAAAATGTACAGATTTTAAAGTTTCTCAGCTGCATCTTTTTATGTATCACATATAATGTATCAGATTTAAGCTTTTTATAAACATGATGAACTTGTGTTGTCCAGCTAAGATAGCATCTTAGCTGGACAACAAGACAAGCCCCGAAAATTAAGTTTCTTTTACATAATTAGGCCTACTACTCAAGGTACTTTCTGCCTGGTCTGTTAATAATATGCAAGTAAAGTATATTAATTTTGTTTTATCATTCCAATACTACTCAAAGTTAAACTGTAGGTCTTAGATATGCCATTGACTATTGGGCTATTAATTAACAGTTCTGTCTAAGGAACATGTCAGCATTAGTCAGTAACAAGACTTCAATATGGCGCCACAATCATCCTACATTCATTTCTTATTCATACTTGGCTTAAAATACCTACCTTGTGGTACGGTCCCCATTTTAATAATGTAATATAATCAAATGCCTATTTAGAAACTTTATTGAATCATCACAGTTAGTTTTTGTTGTAGTTAAATTTTTACATTTTTTCATGTACATGATGTTTTTTAATTTAATCCAGACTTTAAATTCTTCGGATGAATTACATCTCCAACTATCATAAGGTTTTTCCGTACTTTGGCACCCATGAAGTACCCAAACTGTCGGATTATTGAAGGTTATGACTGGGACAGTGGCGTGCCTAGTAATTCAGCTACTTGGAGGTCACGAATTCTGGATAGTTATGAGCGATGGTCGGTGGATTTGTGATATTCTCATGTTTGGTTTAACATTTACACCATTGAATACTACGTTCTCCGCAAAGGACATTCTTATAATTAGATTAATTTGTAATTCAGAGGCAAAAATGGTTCGTATCTCAAGTTCAACTATAGGTTCTGTGGATAAGTGTCATTGGCTGTTTAGATATTAATTAACAGTCCTGTCTAAGAACAAGTCAGCCTTAGTCTAAAAGACAACTAAAAGAGTGTGCTACAATTATCTTACACTCATTTCTCATTCATACTTGGCTTAAAATACCTACTTAGGTGGGTCGCCATTTTAGAAATGTAATAATGGTTTACTCTACTTAGAATATATGTTTGCTGTAAACAAGTTTACGAGTGGTATACGAGTGGTGCTTTATGTGAGTGTTGTCGGTAGATCTCGGACTGCGGAATGGTGCTGGAGGAGCAACCCAACAAAGTCAGTGAGGCTCTTCGCCTGTTCCTGCAGGGACTTGGCTACGGTAAGAAGTAAACCTCATCCCTTGACCACCTGCTTTGCTTCACTACATTCCTAGGGTTGTGTTGTCTGGGCAATAATCCGCTAACAGATGTTGTTACTGAACTGCCAATAGTTTCTATCCAATATTGCAATAAAGTTAGTTCAAGGATGTTTTTAACTCTTAAAAAAATTTAGCTCAGAGAAAACAAAAGGGTTTGTGAATTCAATTTCAATAGTCTAAATTTTAAAAGTTTCTTTATTTGTATGTAAAAACTTACATTTATATTTACCTAGTTTGCATGAACATAGGATGTTTAACAAGATTAACTAAAAGTATGTAATAAATTGTTATAAAATATTAGTCTCATTCCCCCTTTAGACCAATTTGTTAATGATCTCCTATTGTACCAAAATATAAAGGTGGCATAGTGGAAAACTTTAAACCTAACAGTGTTTATTATAATATAATGCATTTAGTATTTGACACACACCAATAATCATCCAAATATGTTTTAACTGTTTTTGCCCTATTATTTTATTTGATCACTTTAAATCAGTAATACTTTAAAGAGTAATAATTTTTGTGACAGAAATGTGTGTTTCACAAATCCTAATAATAACCTTACTGCCATATTAAAGTTGATGTCACATGTTACCCGTGCAATTTGTTCATACTAGCAATAACAGTATTTTTTTATTGACCATGTCATGTTGGCTTATTTTCTGCTAAACAACTTCGCTGGGAGTAATACATGGTCAAAATATATTATTGATAGCATTAATAGCTTAATGAATTAATTGTTCATTTATTCTAGTGTGTTGCTGATGAAGTATTAGTAAGTTTGTTTTATCGCAAAGTAATGTATCAGAAAGTTATTGTAAGTTTGGTAATATGTCTACAAAAACAAAATTTGAATTGACAGTGAGATTAAAATAAATATGAAGCAATTCTCTGAATAATTACAAGCTGTAACTGTAACAGAGCAACTCTCTCCCTCAGCGATTGTGATAAAAACTGTGTTATTGTAAAATTATTTAACTGAATATCTTCATTTGTTCAAATAATCTATTTTATGTAAATAAGGATCATGGACAGCTACTTTATCTTGACAAACTGAAAATAATATAAAACAGTACCAATTATTTTTGTTATTTTTTCAATAACTATAATTTGTTTAACAAAATGTTTTTAACATTCATGAGCTACGCATTTAATATTGACCAAGAACAGAGTTTTAAAAGTGTATTTATATTTATATGAAATATTTTTGTAAATCATTGTTTTTAAACAATTTTGTATTCGTTCTCAGACTCTTTTTAAATGATTTACAAGAAATATCTTTCATAACAATAACAATTATAATGCCAACTATTAATGTTTTTAATAATTTTACTTGCAATCACAGTATTCTTTTTTATGTTAACCTAATGACAGGTCTGAATGGCTCTGGAAAACGAACTTGGCTTGGACAATTATATTTCAGCATTCTGTCACATATTAGTGTTTAGCAAGTTATTCAGTGTTACAATAAAGTGTTAAGTGCTATTATTTTTACGTACAATTCCAACATATTTCAGTTATTCAGCATCCCTAAATGGTTTGATTAAATTCATTGCTAAATATATTTAAAGACAATAATATTGGTTATAAAAGTCTTTGAGTTTAAATTAACTGCAGATCGGGGTTCTTGTATATAGTGGTATATTAATTTTGTGATATTTTATTTTTTCTTTGCCATGGTCATGGACTTGACGATTCCTGTAGGTCTGATTTTGTTCATTCAATATCCCGCACTGTAGAATTCTCACCTTTCGGTCAAGCTGGTTGTCTTCACAGGCCACAACGGTTTCTGTTTTATCAAATGCATGACTTATTTTGAAGTATTAAATAAAGATTTGTTTGGATTCTAAATTATTAATCTATTCAACCTGTATACCACGAAAACAGAAAATGGAAGCTAATCTATTTCAATTGTAGTCCAAAGAGATCAATTGTTTTCTTTAAGTATAATTATTACTTCATTTACCTTTTTCTATACATCCTCCAATGTTTGAAAAACTTCAAAAATTGTATTTTTTGAATCATGTAATGACATAATTAAGAAAACACTAAATATTTTACACACAAATTAATGTAAATTGAAATCGTTTGTGGTTTTGGACCCTTACCCCCTTTAGCTTTTAAGTAGAATACAATTTAGTTTGGTATCGTAGATTTATTTTCAGTGGTAAATTATAATTTACCTAAACTGTCCTAAACTAAAGAATTACTTCTGTTTCAAAGGAATTAATTTCTTAATTTAATAAATACATATAATTTTCTAGATTCATTGTTAAAAGTCTTAAATAAGTCTCTGAATGTTATACTAAGTTTAGCACTACTATTATAAACATTTTAAGAATATCTGAAAAAAAGCTAACATTTTTAAACTGTCTATTTTTAAACATTATTGACAATTTGGGTTTAATATCATCATGATATCATGATATATATTGGAATTTTAAAACTTTGGATTAGTTTGAAAATAGCCATAAACATAAAGGCATAATGGAATAATGAATAATATGAATTCGTACTTCATAAATGAAATTATTTTCAAATGTCATCTCTAGAATAATTAAATGTTAATACAAGATACACCTGGTTTTGAAGCTGAAACTATAATGTGAATCTTTTAAGCTATATAAAAATATAGATTTGACAGGAGCCAAAAAATCCTAAATATAGTTTAACCCTTCTCAAGCATTGAAACTTGATTTGAGTATTATTTTTTTCTTTTTACCATCTATAAATTATTATCAATAAATTATTGTTTTCGTTAAAATTTGTTTTTTCAAATTTGAGTTTTCATTGGATATAGCTGTTTTGGGTGCCCTGAACCCGAATAAGAGGATTTCAAAGCGATGTCTGTGATTGTGTGGTGTATTTGGCATTTATGTATATATCGATAATTCTAAAGTTAGAGGCTTTTGAATGTAAAAAAATTAAACATTTTAGTATGTCAAACTATTATTATACAACAAACGGTCCTGGAGAATAGTTAAATTAAATTACTGTATATGGTAAACGCAAACGCAACACAATTTCTTAGAGGATACTAAAAAATAAATTTTTCCATATTTCTGAAGCATTTGTATAACTTTTGATTTGCTGTAAGGTCACTTAACTCAATGAAAACTACACAAAAAAGTATTTTAGTATATCATGGGCTCATGGAGGGGGGGGTGAATTTCTCTCCCAAAATCTTTAAACTTGTAAGAGGGTATGGAAAGAAATATGTTCAGTATTTTTTAAATAATGTGATAGTTTTATTAACAGTATATTTCAATATCACTTCACTGATACCATTTATTTTATTTGGGTCAAAGGGTTTTTATTCCTAAAGGAGTATGTCAAGTCTGTGTATATAATTGTTATAAAAATATATTTTTAAAAGTAATTTTATTTTTTATTCTATGTAGTATGTTTAGACAAAATATAGCCAAAATTGGTCAGCATGCATAGATTTATGTTGGCGTCTTAAAATAAATTAAATTGTATCAAAGACTTATAAATATATATATCCTTTTGAATTCTTGTATGATCCAAATTTTACAAACATATTTGTCAGCTATTGTCTTCAATAGAAAGTAAAATTATATTATTTATAAACATCTGCCGTTACAATCTGTGAAATGCTTGAGAAGGGTTAACCACTTATACTATTCTAACTATTACTATTACTAAAAAAAACACATTGTTGTTTATCAAGACTTGAAAAACCCCTCTTCAGTAGTTTGTAGAACCTGAAATGTTAGGTCTCTCTGACTGGAACCTTTTTATTGAGTTACAACTTGTTGTAAACAATGTGATTACAGTTGTTGTAAGGTTTGGTGATGTGTTTCTTGATTGTATTTTCAACATTGTTATTGAACTGAATGTGTGGTTGTATCTTGCTTACTATGAAGACCTGCTCAGCTCACTGTTATACAACTGATTACAACATCGAAACTTGTTTTCGGTTGCGTGTTTGAAATATTAGATCATGTAATTTTACAACCATTAAGTATAATTAAACATAGGGAATTCTTTACTCATATAAAAAATTTAGTTTGGCCTTTACAAAAAGTTAATGTTTTTAAAGTTATTAAAGTTCAGTAAAAAATTTGAATATTCAAAGAGCTGATATAGTCTTACTCATCTAAATCTCATTGTGTTGATCTCCTTTGTTCATCATTTTGGAAGAGCATTAATATTTGTAAAATACAATCCGTTAAATGAAATAGGATTTTGTTTTATGCTTACCATTGTTATGCAAAATTCATTTTGATAAAATAATTGATAACACCAACAACGTTACAGATTTTTTAAAATTTTCTACTCTCCTTTGTGTATACTGTACATGTTATTGTATAAATCATGCGGTGGAAAGTAGTTGTAAGGCTGACGGAGAGCTGGGCAGGTGCTCTAGAGGCTTCTAGTCTCACATTCTGGTCTGCTTTGTTTCCAATGTGGCCTTGGCGAGACCTGTGACCCTGTGGTCGTGGTATGTATCACTCGCCACTTGCACTCACCTGCTTCACCCTTGCGCTTAACCATTGCACTTCCCCTCTACGCTTCACTGTTTAAATCACCTCCACCTCTCACCCTTGCACCACACCCGTGCACTACAACCTCTCGCTTCATGTTTGTACCTATGTGATTTACCTTTATGCTTTACCCTTGAGTTTCACCCTTATGCTTTCTCCATTGCATATAACAGTATGAATTGCCAATATAAATATTATTCGTTTAGCTTCTTCTCGTAATATAAATGTTTGCATGGATTTTTTTACTTTTTCATGCAAAGAATTATTATTATAGCTGTGGGGATACAAGCTAAAATATACTTCTAAAATAAATTCATCTTCTATACAAATTAGGTTTTAAAATTACCATAACTAATTTTATTTATTAAATTTAGTTTAATGTTTTATAATTGGATTAACTGTAAAATTTTTGATCTTTCACGTTTTATTTCGCTTTAATAAAAATTATTTAAGTTATTCTATTGACTTGTGAATGATCTATTTCAATACAATTAGTCTAATTTACAATCACAATGTTTTGTATAGATTGATTTGATTACTTCTCCTCTGTATGGACAGAACTTAACATAGACGTTAATTTGCTTTATTCTGACCAACATTGTAAAGAAAAATACAAGTATAGAGTAATCTTTTTGTATCGCTATTATTAAATCACAGCTTCAGAGGCTACCACTAAGATGCCATGGCTAACTATGTTGTCAATTGTTTCAACATAATATTTTGAGAAAACATAAGCATTATTATCAGAGATGGGGTTTTAGGAGACATTCATTCCATGGATAAAGGCAGATACTTTTATGTACCATTATTTATTACTGTTTACATATTGTAGGAGAATAGTGATGCATTACTCAGTTTATAGGAAAAAAGGGTTTGGAAAAAATCTTAATTATATGTAGTATGTATCTTTATGGCAAACTCACAAAATTAATGTTTCTGTGATTTTGTTTTAGCGATTCAAGTGGGTCGTAAAAAGTTGGTCTCCTCGGTATCCGCTGAAGGTAATAGTTAACGTAGTGAACCAGGCGTCCGCTTGATGGCAGCACAGTAAGTGTCCGCTTTTGCTCAGCCGCTTTATTTATCTCAATCGCCAAAATTTTGCTTCAGTGCTGTGTTTTTAAATAATTTATCTAATAAGTGACTTGATTTGACATTTTAAAAATAACATCAGTTTTTTTTACATAGTTAACTGGTCTTTTTTTGGTGTCAAAACATTCATATTATGGCTGTGAAGCTAACTCCTATAATACAATACTTGAAAAAATAATCTTCAGGTCTTGGGAACTTACATATTGTTCTGGCTTTGATTTCATAACTGTTAATTGATAACATTGAGGCCGGTTATGAGGGGTTTTACTGGATTCTCATAAATTTTTAAATAATTGCATGACAGATTAAGGTCACTTTGGCATATAATTTAAATTTTATAAAAGTAATAAGTATATTGATTAATTTTCTAAAGATATTTTCCTGAGGTTAACATTAACTTTTAAGGACTGAGTTTTGATAGTGAAATATTTAATTTTAAAATTCTAAATTTAATATGTTATGTATAAAAAATGTTTGGTACTGAAGAATAATTTATTTAGCATGAATTTTTGGTTAGCATTTCCTTAGCTCTCGATGTGTGTCTCACTAAAGGTAACGTTTTAACATTCAGTGCACTTCTCCCTTCCATATGTGGTTTAAAATCATTTTGATGGTCATTGTCTTACATTTGCAATTGCATGTTATAAGTGTTTTAGTTTGAAGAAATACTAGCCATCTCTTCAAAAATTATTATATTTGTTTAAAAAAACTTTCTTCAGCAAAATATTTCAAATTAATAATCTATTCATTAACATTAGGTGGTTCAGAGACTCCAAAATGTTGTCAGTGATGCTCCTGGTCCCATAGAATGCCATCATTGACAATCAGTGCAACCTTGAACTGTGTCTGCTTGCACTTGCGCTGTTATTTTATTTTTTAATATTAAATTTTATTTATGTTAATCAGAATTTAAAATAACTCAAGAGAGATTACTCTTCAGGAGTTTAAAAATATGTTTTTTACTGAACGATTAAAATTAATGAACTAAACTTTCATGTAGACTAGTCAGTTCATATTAAATCAATACCTTACAGCCATGGTTGTTCAAATATTTAATGAAAAGGCCTACTCAGTACATAAAGCATTTAAACAAAGACAGTTCATGGTAATAAAGAATACCGTATACATTTTGTCTAATCTAGAAAAAGGACTAGCGAATAGAGAATTAAAGATTTTTAGAGCCAATTTATTTTATTTCCACAATTGCATGGTTCCTCATTGGGCTTAGATTGAAGCATGTACTATTATTGGATGATACTGTATTATATGTATATTATTAAATTTTTAATTCTAGTTCTTAAATTTTATTATTGTGTATATTTTAAAGTCATGTGATTTTTAATTTGCATAACTAATAAAATAAGGATCAACTAATAAAATAAGGTGTGTGATGTGTATCATTGCCTATTCACTATGCGCCATGTTTAAATAACAGTAATATTATAGTCCAATGTCAACTGTAGTGGAAGTGAAAATATTATCAACTTACAAGCTGAATCCAGTTGATCGATTCAATAATTTCCATGGATTTAGAATTCATAATTTTCAACAGTTTGGTCTTTATCTTAACGTGGACTGGTATTCAGTGGAATGTTCTGTAAATATATGAGTCAGTGCCCATGTATAAAGTAGCATTATATTTGTTTCTGGTTTATGAGGGTGCGAGTAAGTTCCAGTTTAATCTACAGGGATCAAAATTAGTGTAACAATATAGTTATTGTTTTGTATCAAATTTCTTTATGTAGGGAATGCATTGAAATGTCATAAAAGGTAGAAATAAATTTTAAAACTCAACTGCTTTATAGTAAAAAATCACATTACATTTTTTTACTATATGTTTGGGTTGTCTAAGATTTTGTTGGGACACGTAGAAAATGTAACAGGTTTTAAAATGAACATAGTATTTTCAAAGCTATTGAATATGAAAACGGAATTGAATTCAAATATTTGTTTAAGCATTACGTGACTTTTAGTACAGTTATGGTTGTGTCGGTGCAGGGTTGATGGTGAAGATGTCCCGGTCTGGGGACTCGCTACACAGCGTCTCCTGGCCGATCCACATCACTGAGAACCCCATCTCGGAGGCTGCAGTATGCTAGGGCCTCAGATCTGTATACCACTAGTACTTTACTACTCCAAAGTAGCTTTGACTCTCATTAACGTGCTTTTATTATTTATTCTCGTTTGTATTACATAATAGACATTTGTTGTTACGCCTTTGTACAGTTTAATAATGTATTTTTGTCAGTTGTGTAAGATTTTAGGCATAAAAGATATTTATAATCACCGTACTCGCCTGAGCATAATGTTTCAGTTTTTGATCAAGCTTGCTCTTGCGTAAGCTTGTTGTTAGATTAACACTGGTGAACTCGTGAGAGTTTGTACACGCTGAAATATGTGAAATGATTTTTGTTCATGTATTTTATTAAGTATTATTAAGCTATAAGAATATTATATTAGTTTAAATGAACTGTTGGTATTATTTAACCCCTTGTTTTTGCAATTTTCTGTAGGTAGAATACAGTACCTGTAACAAAAAATGTATTTTTTGTTCTTGATAAAGCTGTTGAGGTAAAAGAGCAAAGCAGTTATTAGATACCAACACTCAAATGAGGGCTTTTTAGGAGCATCAAATAAAATTACAATAAACAATAAAACATATCTGTCTAGGGGTAGGAGTACATGTAGGGCCCTGGAGCTCCGGAATTCCCACACGCCACGAGTGAAATGTAGTATAACATGTGCGTATGAATAATAAATAACAGAATAAAATGTTATTTCCCTAATAGTACTTAGGTAGGTAGTACCCTAATAAAGTACTTAACCCTTGAACTGGCAGTCGTCGGATAAGCGACGATACAGGCCGCCGCTGTAGTGGCAGTCGTCGGAAAAGCGACGATGTGCAAGGATCGTGTAACTAATTAATTATAGTCATTTAATCGGGTATTGGTGGTGAAAATTATATACCATTTTAACGACAAAGAGTTGGTCTTTCAGTATATCAAGTTTATTATTTTCCTGAAACAACCAAACAGCTGTTAAATACGAAGTTATTTTACGATACCGGCCGCCGCTGTATTGGCAGTCGTCGGAAATGCGACGATGTGCAAGGATCACGTGATTAATTTACTATAACCGTTGAATCTAGTATTGGTGGTAATATTTATATACCATTTTAAAGACAAAGAGTTTTTCTTTCAGAATATAAAGTTTATTTTTTCCCTACAATAACCAAACAGCTGAAAAATACAAAGAGATATTACTCATTGTTTGGTTTACGTCGTCGTCTGCGGGACGATTATACTTCTCGGTGATGTAAACATCGTCCCTTATGTTGTGTTTTGTTATTTATTGGTGCTTTTGGATAAAAAAATTATTGTTTAATATATAGTAACTAGTTTTTTAAGAATAATAATGTAACTAAAAGTTTAATTCATTGGTTTCCATTGAGCGCAGCAAGCAACAATAACCTACAATGTTTTGTTTATATGGTTATAATATATATTTATCCTCAATAAAACCTTATATAACTATATATTTTTTTAAACTAGTATAAATTATAAATATTTTGGCTATACTAAAATTTTAAAGTTCTTATATATGTATATTTGAAGAGCATGGTGCCCCCAAAATTATTTTGAATTTTTTTGAAATTTTATTTTCTATCTTATGTTTTTTTTTGAAAATGGTCATATTCATAATATGTTATTATATTTTCTTATTCTACAATTAATGCTGAAAACAACAATATATAACATCATTATTCTCAAAGGGACTTGACCAATAACATACCTATAAACAATAAGCATTGTAAAATTTCAAAAATCAGCCTGCCACTGCAGGGTAAGTGACTGCCAGTTCCAGGGTTCCAAACTAAGGAGTAATTTTTTTCTTTAAAATTCAAGGGTTATTTCTCTCAAATTTCCAAGGGTTTTTTCACTTTTCAACGGGTGCAATCACACCACTATGACTGTCATCTAAACACAAAAAAGTGGAAACTCGATTCATAAATTATTTTCATCATAGCCAATCAATTATTGGAAACATTACGATATAAACAGGTGTAGGAAAAACTCATTTTTAGTACAATATAAAGTTTATTTATTACAGTTCAATAGGTACAATATTGTACAGTCTGTCAAATGACATTTCAGTAGCATTACAAGAATGAATAATATAGTACATGCTGCCGGTAAAATAATATTGACTAAACATCCATGTGACTAAAACTGATGCTGCCAATGAATAAATGGATTTAATTTTAAAATTGAGAAAGACATTCCAAAAGTTTACTGTTAAATGTTACAAGGAAAGGTATTTATAATGTAAACATGATATAAAAAGTGTATAAAATACAATAAGTGTAAATATGTCTGAAAATACAATCACAATTTGATAAGGCAGCGTTGGCAAGGAGGGTTGGCTTTCAAATGGCACTGAGGGGATGGAACTATAAACTATTATTTATTTACAGTATTTAGTGAATAAACTGTGAAAAATTAAGTAAATATTTCTGACAAGAAATAATAGGTATAGTATAAGTACAGCAACTTTTATAGTGCTAATTTTTTATGCTGAAATTAAAATTTGCTTTAGATAGAAACATTTAAATAGAAGTATTGATGATATTTGATTACTAATATTAACTAATTGAAACATACATTTTCTTGAATTTTACAGATGCACACATTCAAACAGTATCAAAATGATATTAAAATTTTTTACTTAAAAATCTTAATTCACAAAGGTAGGTAACTAAAATGTAATTGTAGTGTAGTTGTTAGTGAGGTAAGCCAACTATTTTCAGATTTGTAATAAAAAATATGGAAGACAATGAATATTATTAAGGCATGCTTTTAAAGTTGCAAATATGTCCAAGCAGAAATTCTTTTCAAAATAACATCTGAACAAAAAGTAAAATAGAAAAATAAAATATAAATATATGAACCAGAACAGTTATGTAAACATACTCTAACATACATAATTACAGTTAATTAAATTTAAATTATGGTTAAAACATGTATAACAAGAGTATCACAGTCTTGAGACAGAAGAAGTGAGAAGTCAGTGATGTTTGATCCCGAAAAACAGATTTAAAACTAAGAAAAAAAACAGATATATAAAAACCGGGTTTAATAAACTTAACTGCTTCTCACTTCTTCGTTATTTGTTATTTACAAAAATAAGTCCGATTAACACATAAGTACATAATAATAATTATTAATAAACTATAATTTTGCCTACGTCGTTTGAGTTTACTAACACGCTTAAACATCTAAACACAATAACAAATTACAAAAGCCACAAAATCATGGCACTTAAATAATAAGTTTCACAGTCGACTCAAGTTCGTTGTAAATCTGACATGAAAAGAACACCAGATGGAATGCAAAACATGGAATGATGTAAATGAATCCAAAATCATGCAAAAATGTAATCTAAAAAATTGAGCTGATACAATGGTATTACTAAGACACTGGATGTAAGCGATTCCGAAGAGGATATTTGATGGTACTCCTTACCGTCACGGTTCTATATACTTTACATATATTTACAAACCTCTAATCACCGTTTTGTCTTTCATTTCCGAGATTCATTTCCTACCGTGATGCCGACAATGGCTGTTGAGTATTTTACACTAGGGGTAAAAAATCTACAAATTTACAATTAAAACTGCAAGTGAGGGCACAGGGTATGTTGAGTATCAGTTTATATATCAGTGACCTCACTTATTGATTGCTAGACTGTTGTCTCATTCCTCCGCAGGGGCTGGAGTTCACGCTGCAGACGGTCAAAGTCGTTGTAGTATTCGTGATCCGACTCCTCCTCGGAACCCTTATGTGAGCCGTGAGGGTGGGGCACAGCGGCGGAGGGGTGGGCTACTGCAGCAGGGTGGGGAATCCCCAGCGAGGGCCCTGCCACAAGGTGGTACTCTGGATTATCTACTATTGTCTGTGGAGGGAGGAAGTCTGGGTTGTAGTTGCGCATAATCCCATTGCCTTCAACATGCTCTGCTGCTGAAACAAATTAAATATAAGAATTTGAAACCTAAGTTACCTTAAGTGAAACATGACTATCTATGTAACAGTTAGTTGAGACAGGGTAGGAGGGGGCATACTTACCTTAAAATACAGAATCCACTTTAAAGGTCACAAACAAAAGTAACTATTGAGAAAAAGTGTGTTTTGATCACTTGATTTTTATAAAAGACATATTGTTCAGCATTTAATTAGAAAGTCAGTGTGATTGTCATAGTATTTGGAGATGCCAAAATATCTCATAATGATTTTGTATTAATTTCATGGTGTAGTTTGTGCCATTTATCCAGTTGACCTTTTTACCTAATTTAAATGGATGCTTTGACAAAAATTTTAAAAATAGAGGTCATATATCACAAAAAATTCTAATTTTTATAATATATGAAGAAAAATATAAAAGTCATTCTTACAGACCTGGTAGTTTAGAATCCCCAATGAGATCCATGTAGGTAGAGGGAGCTTGGCTCTGCTGGGGCGAAGGCATCAAATAGTCGTCCTCATCAAGAGGTAGTTCCAGCTTAAGGGCTCCGACCTGCGCCTCTCGCTTTCCTGAGCTGCTTCCGTCATCTGTCACATCTGGTAACAACAATTAATGTTGAGATAACTACATGCATCTTTGAGCATTAGAAGAAAATTTTCATAAAACATTCCCCATTCACCAAGTTCATCCTCATTTTAGGAATACTTTTAATGCTATAGCGTTTCAGTACTATTTTTAATAATTGAAATAAATATCCACTTTTAACTTTTTCAGAGGTGCTACAGCAGACCACATGGCATATGATACATGTGATGCTAGTTCATGATATATGTGAATTAATCTGGTACAGTCTAATCAGACATTTGCAGCTTACCTTTATGCAGAGGCTCAGGGCAATAGCGTCGAGGTTGATGAGCGTGGGGATGAGACAGAGCGTGGTCCGCAGCAGCGTACCTCAGCATCTCTCTGTCCCAGTTGGTCTGGTTCTGTGGGGTCGGTGACTCCGGGTGGGGCGACACCCTCTGGGGCTGCAGGTACTCCTCTGTGTCCACCCCATCCCCCTCACCCACAACTCCCCCTGCACTGCTCTTCTCCTCTTGTGACCCATGGCCAAACTGAACAAAAGATACAATTTGTATTAATAATGGATGAGACAATAATTCTATGTTAATTACTAAAGCTATGGTGGCTATCGGTATGATGAGCTTTAGTGGCATTTACCCATGTTTTTGAAGATGATGAATAAATAGTTGCTTTCAGACAAAGTGTATTAGACTAGACGTAAAACACCTCAATAGACTAGTCCCAGCTAATGTTGACATGGGTGCTGAATCCAAACACCGCATTAACCACATTTGTGTTCTGTCTTAGGAAATGTTATGTAAATAATCAAGTACTATATTTTGGGTAGATAAATATTTTCTTTTATGTATCTGCGCTGTAGGAGAGGTTTATTAATTTGGGCTTTGAACCAACTATTGAAATTTGTAAGGGATTACAAATTTCAATAGTTTGATAGGTGTTTTGGAAGCTTATCATCACAAAACACATAGTTGATAGTGTTAATAACTTACCTGACTAGAGTAAGAAGGCAGCCTCATGAACCTATCACCGTGGATTACCAGGTAGCGACCTGGGTCTCTCGCCATCTTCGCGAATTCGTCAGCAAGCTCTTTGAACGTGGGGCGGCTCTCGGCGTCCAGCATCCAACACTTGATCATCAACATGTAGACGTCGATGGTACAGATGGATGGTTGTGGCAAACGCTCGCCTTTCTCCAACAGTTCAGGGACATCACGTGCTGACACAGACTCATACGGTCGACCTCCATAAGTCAGCAGCTCCCACACTGTCACTCCTGGAGTTCACATAATGATTTAGTTGAGAGTTGATGATCTTATTTTAAGTGAGAATACCTCATAGAATTGAGAGATTATTTTTGGATGTCTCAAGTTAATATTTCAGTCATTTAGCATCTAGTATATATTCTTATTCACTCAAAACTTGATATATATTTCGAATTAAAGATGTCTAGAAGCATTGCTAGACCAATTATAATTTTTGTTTAATGTTTGTGCATAGTTTTATTTATCTACAACTTCCAAGACACTATACAAAGTGAGATTTTGGACACAGAAAAAAGTTTACATTGCTAAAATAAGTAAGAAAAAATCAGTAACATAAACTGGTGGCATAAATCATAATGGAGCACTGGTTTTAAACTACACTCATTACATGAACATTTATTAACATTACACCAAATTACGTTACATACCAAATGCCCAGACGTCACTCTTGTGCGTAAATATCCTGTGCTGGATGCACTCGAGAGCAAGCCACTTGATTGGCATCTTGCCTCCTGCAGCCTTGTACTCGTCCTCGTTAATGTCCAACAGCTTGGCTAGGCCGAAGTCGGTGATCTTGACGCAGTTGGAAGTCTGCACTAGAACGTTTCGGGCCGCCAAGTCTCGGTGAACTAACCGCTTTTCTTCTAAGTGAGCCATTCCTGCAAATAATGATAAGAATTGTAAGGGTGTGAAAAACTGGGATCATGTAGTCATAAAAGAATTAACTATGCTGTTTTAGAATACGGTTTCAAAGTGAAAAAGTGATCATTGAAAATATTTCTCAAATATTACGCTCACATGAGTTTGAAGTAGATATACTTCATGTACTTTAGAATTGTGCACTGAATTAAACTCCTTATTACAATATCAAAATTTGTTGAGTAGAATTTTTTACATCAAGTAAATTCTGAATTAAATAAAGATCATTTCATAATCTGAGGGTCAACCGTTTGATTCACTTTATAACTGAGCTATTGATTAGTTACATCTAATCACTAAGGTTTGAACTGTTCCCAAAAAAACCCACAGATGTAGGAAAATACATAAAAATAAAACATCTCAAAACAAAAAAAAAGCAGTGTTTAGTTTAAGACAGCTTTATATTGAGCCAATTGGCATATAGGATTTTAAACAACATTCAGACCTGTTTTTAGACATACCTTTAGCGATCTGAGTACACCAGTTGAGCAGAGGTTTTGAACCGATCTTCTCACGATTGTTCCTGACGTAATCCAGCAGGCAGCCCAGGGGCATGAGTTGTGTGACCAGCATCATGTTGGATGTCATGCACACGGCCAATAGCTGCAGCAGGTTGGGGTGTTCCACACTCGCCATGATGTACGCTTCCTCTAGGAACTCCTTGCTGGTGTTGGCTCCAGTACGCTCCCTCAGAACCTTGATGGCGACGGGGATCTTAACATTTTCTCCCTCTGGCAACCAGACTCCCTGAACACAAGAAAACAGGTCAAATATACTTTTCAGAATTACTCACTGAGGCTGCTGACCATTTTATATGGAAGAGGTTTAAGGAAAATGTAAACAAAAGGGAGGGAGTATGACGAATTTGATGGCACGCACCTTTTTTAACTGACAAAGATAAACTATGATTGATTAATCTGGATTGTTAATGATTAGATTATATTAGATGATTGAAATGGCGACCTTACCACAAGGTAGTTATTTTAAGCCAAGTATGAATGAGAAACGAGTGTTGGATGATTGTGGCGTGATCTTGTAGTCTTGCTCCTTACTAAGGCTGACATGTTCCGTAGACAGAACTGTTAATTAACAGCCCAACAGTCAATGGCATATATCTAAGGGACCTGCAGTTTAATGTGGAATCCGAACCACTGCCTCTGAATCACGAACTAGTCTAATTAAGAGGATAGTTTTTGCAGGTTAACGTAGTATTCAATAGTGCAGACATTAATCTAAACAAGAGAACACTACACCCACTGACCATCGCTCACAACCCCCCAGTCCCAGTCCCAGTCTCGCCCCATTGAATGCCGCATCGGGAAGAAAACCACTATGAACCTTCAGATTTCGAAGCACACAAAATAGCACAAAAGTTTTATTCATATTAGAAAACATATTCAAATAAATTAGCATAGTAATGTTTTTACTTGTATTTACTTCACCTTTTTCACTTTTTTACTCTCATTTCCTTAATTCAAACCAATAATAACTCACTATATTTGATATTTTATACATCAAGTCTGAAATACTACTACTATAAATGTTTGTGTAAATGTTTGTGTTTGCTAAAGTGATAAATGATTACTGGGCATTATTCAAAAGATTGTTGTGAAAACTTATATACTTTTATTATTTGTTAGGAATAAATTTTCATCCATAGTTAATTTAATGCCGTTTACATACCCTGTAGACAGTTCCGAAGGCTCCGAACCCGAGAACTCCACCTTTTCTGAGTTCAGCTTCCTTGACTATCCTCAACTTGGCAAGATTAGGCTTGACATTGGTGGGGCGGAGAGGTTCATCAAGACCCTGAAGCACCATGGACATCTTGACCGCATTCTCCTTGGCTTTGCCCTTGCGCCACTGCCAGCCAATGGCAAGCAGGAATAGCATCAGCAGCAGAACACAGACGACAGCACCGCCCAAGATGGCAGACAGCTGATCTCCTTCCCGCCTGTGAGCAAATGTCAGCTTTAGGTAAGGCCAGAAGTTAATTTTCATAACTTAATCTAGAGATATCATCATTGGAAACTTACACTTGAGAATTTTTATTAATCACAAAAATACCAAATTGTAATTATAAAAAGTGAACAGTTCGTCTATCTCAAAAAGCTTCCAATTTGTTATCTTTCTGAATAACATGTGTTATGA
Organism: Nephotettix cincticeps; assembly: GCA_023375725.1. Classification (NCBI taxonomy): domain Eukaryota; kingdom Metazoa; phylum Arthropoda; class Insecta; order Hemiptera; family Cicadellidae; genus Nephotettix; species Nephotettix cincticeps. Next base: position 28,257,248 of record CM041785.1, read on the forward strand.
GGTTAAATAATGTAAAATTGAATGCACACATCAACAGATTTAATTGAACTGTATTTAAGCAGCACCTAAAGTTGTTTGAAGAAGTTTTGCATACCACAATAGTTGTCTTACTAAATACAATACGAGCTATAACTTTTTACATTTGGTATTTTAAAACATTAAGATCTTAAATTTCACTTAAGGTATAAGTGATTTACAGGTTTCCAGATTCTAAGATTGTCTAATTTTTTTCAAAATTGTGTAAAAGACTTACATAGAAGGCAACACGAGAGGCCGCATGGAGCAGTAAGGTTCGCCATTCTCAGGAGGGAATATCTTGTGGGGTCGTTCCGGAGGACAGTTGGCAGTGCAGTTGAACAACGTTGTATTGTCTGATGGGTCTCCTTCATTCTGCAAAACAAAAAAGTATTAAGTTATGATGATGGAGGATTTTATCATTTTATGTTTTATAAACTGTGTGTGAGATAACAAGTTTAATACTAACCATACCAATAAGTAAATAATATCACTTACAAACTAGTTGTTAACATGAAAATTTTATTTACATTTTACAGTAGAATTATTTTGAACTTTGCACAACATTTACTTTGAAGTTGTCAAGTAGGTCTATTAGGGAACTTGAGTTACACAAATGTAATTTTCATGCAAGAAATCACTTAGTTGTGCACTTGGCCCCTTCAATTTTTTATATTAAACTTTAAAATTACCAATCATACTTGAAAAGCTTGTAAATATTTTATTTGAAAACAATAGACAAAGGGAAACTGGTGGAAAAATATAACAACATTAGAAATCCTTGACTAGAGACTCAAATACAACAAGGAATCTACACTACATGATTATTTTAAAATATATCAAAACATTTCAAATTAATAGTTTCCATAAGGGAACTTACAATGTATATTTTGTAGTTGCGGCAGTTGTAACAGTGATTGCTGTCAGGTCCATAGCATCCCCGACACTCCAGGTGGCAAGGGACACACTCCTGGGACCGGTCGTCAGCAAAGTGGTCGGGTGGACATTCATCTTCGCATTGCTCTCCTCGCTTGTAAGCACTGCACTCCTGACAAACCTGCAACACAACATCAGATGATGATCTCAATAAGGACTCAGGACTCTAAACCCCCCCAAGACCCATTTACCAGGAGAATATTTTAAGGTGAAAATTAATGTGTGTATTGTATTTAAAGATATCTATAGCTTTCTTACTGACAAAAACTAGCTGATTAATTTACTAGAATCGTCAATAACCCAATAAACAAAGGCATCTGGGTGCAGTATCAAACTATCACAAAATTGCATTAAAATTTTGCTCATCGGGATCAAACCAACGACTTTCAGATTAAAATATAGGTGCTATAATGACTGAACTACCTAACCAGTCAAATATCTTTAGTAGCGCTGGATATTTACCTGCTCGTGGAACCCATATCCTGTACAGCGACGACAGCGAGGGTGACACTTGCGACAGATGGCCTTGCCTGCGAGGGGCTTGAGCGCTCCCTGCTCCTGTGGCAGTACCCACTCGTAGTAGTAGCCGTCCGGACATGACTCATTTCTCTGCAGACACCTCTCCTATGGAAAAAGACACAACAAGTTATTGAGAGTTATTTTATGAAACACCACAAATATAGAATTGTATCACATACCGTTTGTACATTTACAGCATGTTTAAACAATGATTTATTGCTCTAATTTGAAGACTTCAAATAAGGTAAATACAAATTTTATGTTAGGATTAATTTTACTATAATTTTAAGTTAATAAATATGCTCCCCTAATAACTACCCAACCATTTATTTTTTCCATCCATGTTTTTGGTCATGTATTGTCGAGGTAATATAGTAGGATGTATGAAGTGTATTCATATAATACTTAGATTGATATTAGGAAGTGAACAGTAAACTCACAACAGATGCGTCCTCGTTGATGATGGCCTTCTCACAGGAGTTGCAGCCGTTCATGCCGATGGTGTTCTCGGGACCTTGGCAGCCGTACACACAGTTTGAGTGACAAGGCTCGCACACACCGTGACGGTTGTATTTGCTGCTGGGGCAGAACGGGACACAGAACGGCCCGTCCCGCACATTCTTGCACCGAGAGCAGTTGCTAGCTCCTGGACCCTTACATGTAGACTCACACTCTTGATGGCATGGCATGCACTTCTTTTGATTCGCCTTGTACATTCTGTAACATAAGGTTATGTTTGATTATTTAATGATGAAAACTGGTAAAAAGATTATTACCTATTAAAATGAATAGAGTATTCTTTGTTTTACTTAATTAATCGAGAAATTGTTTTCATAGTCTAGGTCTTGCCAAACCAAGTCTAGACATGTTATGAAATAAGGAAATGAAGAACAGATAGAACTCCATATAAAAGGTTACTTATTGAATCATAAAAGCTTTGTTTTAAGGTTCTACAGTTAATTAAAACTGAACTCGAGGTCTTTTGATAATTTTTAAAAATGCACAAAACTTGTGCATGGGTCAAGTGATGATTAATTATTGTATATTAGGATCAGCTGTTCACTGTTACTTTTCACTTTCAAAACTATGTTGCCTCTCATTGTACTTTTCCTCCACAGGTTACTCGAGTGATGGATAACTTACCCAGGGCCGCAGTCTTGTAAGCAGGTGTTGTTGAACTCGTAGTTTGCACAGCTGAGGCACTGGTCGGGTCCAGGCCCCCAACACCCTTCACTTGTGCACTGCTCATCACACACCAGCCCCTCCTTGATGCAATCCTCGTCCCTCTTATTGTTCTGCAACAATGTTCCGTGCTCTCCCGATTTCTTGATTCTCTTCCAGTCCACACCCTGCGCGAAACACAACTCCTTGTTCTCCAGAATGGCGATGCTTCCAGAATGAATCTTCTTGAGAGATCTTAGGCCTAATGATTTGAGGGAGGTTTTCACAATGTAGAGCGAAGCAAAGTATTCCGTCAGAGTTCTTCCTCCGATAACTTCCAGGTTTCTGAAAATATAAGGTTCATATATATATATAGTTAACTTTATGATTTAAAATAATAAACTATAGAAGTTTGTTGTGAATAAACATTATCAATATTATAAACTAAAGGTATTGTTTTATTCTTAGTTAATTGTTGCTATTGTTATTAATTATTGCTTTAAACTTATAATATAATTTTATTTATTTATGGAGACATATTTTCTAATTTAATGAACAGCTTAACAAAACATAAGAGGAAGTACTAGTCTTCAAAATTTAGTTATGGCTACGTAGTTTTATTAGGATTTTAACTAATTACATCTTGAAAATTGTTAATAACAATTATTAAAGATCCAATAACTGTTCTCATAAAAAAGTAAAAACCTAAGTAATATTTGTTTTGTGTCTTCCTACGCCTCTCGGCATTTTTGCGGTCTTGTTATTAACTAACGTTAACCTGTGGTAAAGAAGCATAATTAATTAATAGCCTAATGACTAAATGGTAAATATATGAGATAAAACCTTTCCCATATAGATCCAAAACCAGTTTAACTGAACTCACCGGAAGTAAGAGAGATTTTTGAAATCTGGATGGGATCCTTGAATGCTGATGTATCCAGTGACTTCCTTGAGGGTACTGAAGACCTCAAGGCGATCAGGATGCATCTTCTGATAGCGCTCACCAAAGCTGTAGTTGGAGTAGACTTGTTGGAATCCCTCGAAGGATTGATCCAGGATCAGAATGAATCCCTCGATGACGGTGCAGTCCTTGAAGCTGTCGATGTTTCCAGAGTGGATGATTTGGTTACTCTCACACATCTTAGGGCAAGGTCCATCGCAAAGGACACATTCACCATTCACAGCCTAAAAATAATGTCAAAAGGAAGGTAAATAAATACTCATCTACAAATCTTCTACATAAAAAAAGATGTACTAAAAAGTGAGTAACCTCAACAGGTTAGTTACCAACAAAATTTACTTTTTAGTTACTTCATTTATTTTACTCATAGTCTATAACCCATATTTAATCACTTTTTGCCCCCATATAATTAATACATTACCAAGGGAAATATTATGTTCAAAAAGCACTACCATCTTAGAAGTTACAATTGAGACACCCAATACTTAAATTCAACCATTGGCAATAACAGCTGAATAGTACAGCCATGTTAGACTGTGAACTGCATTCCAAACAGTTAGATATAGTTCACCTTGAACCCCAAAACAGCATCACATTTCAAATCACAATAAATTGCTACTCTTTTCATCTGGTAGTTATTGATTAAGGTAGTTAACTACTTTTGTAAACTCTGAAGAAGGAAATTTTAGTACAAAAAGCATGATTGAAGTATGAAGCTAAGAAGCTAAATAGCACTATATTTCTTAATAACTTGTTTTTCCTCACCACAAAATATAGGTAATATGTTAAATTAAAGGTTTTTTCAGTTTCCATTGATTACTTAATCAGTCTTAAACGAGTAATCTAACCTTTTTCTTTGGAGGACAGGATCTGACACAGGCGCCGTTATCCTTCAGTAGATGTTCGGGGCAGTTCTTGACGCAGGTGGCCCCATAGGCATACTTGCCCAAGGGGTTGGTTTCCCATGAATAGGTGATTGGGTTGTACCTCTGCATTGGAGGACATTCCTGCGTACACACCCCATCGTCGTAAAAGTTACGACATGCCTGCAAAAACAAAAAAACATTTAACCATGAAAAAAATTCATAAGGAAACAGTGCATACATTCAAATTGAAGCAAAATACAATTAGATTAGATTAGAGTACCATTTGAAATGATGATAGGCTGTAGTGAATTATAATCTAAAAAAATGATCAACAAGTTCTATTAATTTATGTTCAGTTTTGATTGTTCCACGAATATTGGTTAAGATTATAATGCAAAATAATTTTTCTACTTCCTCAGCAAGGAGTATAATAAAAAAAATATCCTCAAAATACTATATGGGTACTCAAATACTCAGTACACATATACAAAAATTATAACTAACCAAGCAATCGCTCTGTTTGGGTCCGGTGCAGCCACCGGCACAAAAGAGGTGACAGCACTCCCGTGGCTTGGGTCCAAAACACCTCCCGTCCGAACATTGTGGACTGCAGTTCACTTTGGAAAATCTGTAAAAATAATCTACTTTTAGTTGAGGCTTCAAATTAAAACTTTTTAGAAAATGGCTACAAGTAAGTTTGAACGTGTTTTTCTGCCACTTCTATAAATGATATTGTTGCTTATGTCATTACGTTTTCATTACAGGACAAAGTTAACATAATCCTTGGAAGTTTAGAAGCGGAATAAAAGTTCTAAGATATTATACAGTAAATATTATTGTAATAAAAACAACCAATAAGATAATAATAATCAAACCTGGTGGATATGAAAGTAGATTAACTACAAGACAAAAACATTGTCAAAACATTGAGTGCAGACTTGGAGACATATTACTTATTGTATGCTATGTGTGTTCTGGAGTACCTCTGGCAGTTGTCTGGTCCCTCGCCCCAGCAACCCCTCTCGCAGCTCTTGTCGCAAGGCGGACACTCTCGCTCCGGCAGCGTGAAGTTGTAGACGTACATGAACTCCGCCCCTTGTCCTGTGATGATCTCGTCCCAGTTTATGGTCTTCATGTGGCAAAGATTGTAGTTGTTCAACATCGCCACACTCCCTTGTAGGATGTCTGTACAGAGAAACAGTGAGCATAAATTGTTATTGCCTTTCAGACTAAACTCAGCAGTCTAATATCAAGATATACGAGTGAATGATAGACACTATGATGTTTCACATAATTACTAAGTTCATATTTCAAATGAGAAAATATTTAAAATTTATAAAGAGATGTTCAGTAAATATTCCAGTATCAAAAGATCAATAAGGACATTTTTGTTTCAGGTTAAGCAGACTGTTGGTCAGTGGCTGAGATTATTTCAATTAATATACCTGTTACATTTATTAATCTATGCTGAAGAATATCAGTAAATTTTTTACCTATTAAATGTTTTAGTGTTAAATAAATGTGGGTGATCTTTAGTAGTGAACATTCTAATTTATCCTTATTTTACAAAAGATGTCATTTGGAAGTTATTTTTCTAACCTATTCACAAACATGGTTATTTCATTAATTAATAATGTGTGGAATCAATTTAAAATAAAATTAATACAAAACATAAATTTCATCTAGTTCTGTTATGCCAAGAGGTAACAGGAAATGTCACACATGTTCCATATCACATTGGCCTAAATAAACAGTCTACCATGGGACTGATGGAGAGACATGTCTTATCACTCACTACCAATCAGCTGTAAAAGTTTGATTGGCACACACATGCGATTGTTTGCTTAGCTGCAGAAATGCTAGATTGATGTTTACTACCATCAGTATGGGCTATTGTTGTTTTGCAAAAAAAACAAAGATATTCAGAAGGATTGAATAAAATATTAAAATTCACCTCCCAAAGGTGCAGAGGAGGGTTGTGGAGTTCCCAAAATTCATTAATATAACGTTGAATTTGATATCTATATAATAAAAATTCAGTAGTAAAATAAATAGATTTTGAGAAGAAAATATCTGGATCCAATCACTATTCAAAATCAAAGAATAAAGACAACATGGTAAATATATTTAGTATTATGATAATGAGTTGTAACAGATTTACAACAGTCAAACAGTTTTACAAAAAGCCATCAATGTTAATTGTTTAAGTAAATGGTTTTATACTATCATTAAAATGGGTAATCATAGAAGGATCCCCATTACACACCTCTGAGCATAGGCATCTCCAAGTTGTGCATCTTGGACAGGGTGACCAGCAGGGCCCACTCGTTGGGGTAGTTGTTGAGTTTGAAGAGTGTTCGTCCTCGAATGATCTGCAACCTCGGTAGCACGATTCGCCTCACGTCTACGTGTGAAATGAGAACATATCCGGTCACCTGGAACACAAGCACACACAATTATTGTAATTGGGCTCCTACATATTGGGTGTTGTCATAGATAGTAACAAGAATAATAGTTTAACCATTCTCTCAAAATGATAAAAATGTCCTGGGCATGGAGAAAAGGAAGTGCTAACATCCTAACAACTCTATGACGGTTATTTTTGACTAAACATTTAACCATATCTACGTCTTACAGTAAAATTTCACAATCGTCCATTGTACATGCTATTTGCCTATCCAAATCTCATTGGATTTATTCCAGCTGAAGCCACCTTACTTTCAAGATAATATGGATACTGTACCTTACTTCTAATTTATTCTGATTGTTATGTGTGCTGTGAATAAATAAATACGTAGTTCCTTCCTTTGAAAGATATTTGAGTGTCAAACAAAGAGATTTCTCCCATTGGTAATAATTTTTAAGAGATTAATTTTTATTTAACTTCTGCTGACTTTCTCAGTCAATGAAGATTCATGCAGCATTTAAATTAATTAATACTCAACCGATTGATATTGAAAAACATATTTGCAGTTTGAGAACTTTTAAAGAAGAAAATTTACCTCTCGTATGTACTGAAGGAAGCTTAGATCCATGTGTTCGTCCTGTAACCATGTTAGCTCCAAGTTGCCGTCCACATATGTGCAGTTGGTGTATCTGTTCTGCAGGTTGTGTTTAAGTAAATGGTTTTATACTATCATTAAAATGGGTAATCATAGAAGGATCCCCATTACACACCTCTGAGCATAGGCATCTCCAAGTTGTGCATCTTGGACAGGGTGACCAGCAGGGCCCACTCGTTGGGGTAGTTGTTGAGTTTGAAGAGTGTTCGTCCTCGAATGATCTGCAACCTCGGTAGCACGATTCGCCTCACGTCTACGTGTGAAATGAGAACATATCCGGTCACCTGGAACACAAGCACACACAATTATTGTAATTGGGCTCCTACATATTGGGTGTTGTCATAGATAGTAACAAGAATAATAGTTTAACCATTCTCTCAAAATGATAAAAATGTCCTGGGCATGGAGAAAAGGAAGTGCTAACATCCTAACAACTCTATGACGGTTATTTTTGACTAAACATTTAACCATATCTACGTCTTACAGTAAAATTTCACAATCGTCCATTGTACATGCTATTTGCCTATCCAAATCTCATTGGATTTATTCCAGCTGAAGCCATCTTACTTTCAAGATAATATGGATACTGTACCTTACTTCTAATTTATTCTGATTGTTATGTGTGCTGTGAATAAATAAATACGTAGTTCCTTCCTTTGAAAGATATTTGAGTGTCAAACAAAGAGATTTAAATTTAACTTCTGCTGACTTTCTCAGTCAATGAAGATTCATGCAGCATTTAAATTAATTAATACTCAACCGATTGATATTGAAAAAACATATTTGCAGTTTGAGAACTTTTAAAGAAGAAAATTTACCTCTCGTATGTACTGAAGGAAGCTTAGATCCATGTGTTCGTCCTGTAACCATGTTAGCTCCAAGTTGCCGTCCACATATGTGCAGTTGGTGTATCTGTTCTGCAGGTTGCGGTAGTGGTGGTCCCGATTGGAGGGAACCGACATCCGACCGTTCGTCCCGATACATACTGCAACAAGAAACATACTGTAAGTAAATACTCTCGTAGAAATTTGTAAAAAGAAAAATGTAAGTCTAAATAAGAATGATTTAAATAATTATCGTTTTTATATCACTGTTAAAATCTGAACTTAAAACTTTAAGACGAACATTCGCTGTACTTTTTTTGAACTTTTTATATGTGCATGAACACTATTATGTCGTTTTGTTCACCTAGTCGCTAACCCAGTAATCTTAACAGATATTAAATAAAAGAGATGATGTATGGAACGGCGAACAAATAGCACGCAGGTGTTGAGCCAACCAGCCCAAGGCAGTTTATAACAGCGGCGCGGCCAAGCTGCCACCCTGAGATACGCCGTTGCGTGCCGGTCGGCCGCCGTGGCCGTCGCCAGCGCTATTTATTTGGAATCCCGCATGCAGCTTTGATTTAGTGTAATTGGTTATAACTGGTTATTTGTCCCTTCCCAATAAAAAGACTGAAGTCTAAATTCCAACATTAGCAAAATACCTCCCATTCCATGACAAAACTTCCTCCAGTTAGGTCGAGCAAAGAAGAAGGAAATTAAGAGAGGAGTTCATGGAAAACCACACATTCCATGAATATGACCCTAATCTAGATAAAATAATATGATTTTTACTACCATGCAGATAAATAGTGAAATAGTATAGCTACATAGCCACAACTAGATCCAGGAGGAAAGGAGAATTGTAATTAGGCAAACTCAAGTATTGTACACAACATAAAAAACATTTATCGGTTAAATATGATTGGTAAATATAACAATTTAGTTTAGTGTTAAATAAATGGAACGATAATGTGATGGCTAAAACAAGACGTACATTAATAACACAAACATCATGGTTGATCATGATAATCGCATTAACTCAAGATTAGAACGCAGGCCAGTCTGTCTCAAGCCGAGTAGAGGGGAGAACCTTCACGGCTGTTGTTATAATGGGATTCACATGCATTAGGCTGATGGTCATACTTAATAAAATCTAGACATTAGAAGAAATAGTTATAGAAACAGTTATGCTAAACCTCAGATATATCAGGATTAACCTGAAAGGCTGGAAAATAAAATGTAAAAGACGCAACGCTGACGTAATAAGCCGGTCTTTTCAGTCTCATGCCAACAATTTCTACAGCGCGGCAAAATACGCATATCAACGTTGGAAGTTGTTTGGAAATGTTAACGAATTGTAAACGAGACAAGAATATTTCAAAGGTTCCGAAATCGTTTGCGTCAAACTCCCCAGTCGAGCGGGTCTCGAATTCACTCACCAATGCCTTAATCGGTCAAAATTATATCTGTGAGAAATATCGACGGAACAGACAAATAATAAAAACTTCAGAAAATGAATAACATTATAAAAAGTAGATTTAAACGCGTGGTGGAACTGAAATGCGGGAACGCCGGGACGAGAGTTATTGAATCGTGGTCTAATGTTGACGGACGTGCGATGGTATCGCAGTCCGGTCCGCCGGTCCCTGTCTAGTGTCCGGGGACGCTGGAATGCCGGATCTGGGGAGATGGAGGTGAAGCGCGACCCCACCACCTGCGACCACTACGTTGCGCGTCCTTCCAGTCGCCATACAGAATTAAACACATCTCCAAGTCGCTTGTACTTCCGGATGGCTAGTTTTGTATATTCATACAATACGAGTAAAAGGGCAAAAGTATCAACTATTCGGTGATACCTTAATAAAGTCTTGGTAAAAGACTCTCATCAAAATGAAGCTACTACTAATAGCTCTACTAAAAGTGTTCTTTAATTTAGGAGTACAACTTAAGAAGTTGACGTTAGTTTGATTTTTGAGTGACGAATAAATAAAAATACGAAACTTAAGAGAAAAAATGAAAATCATAAATGAAATGTGTGAAGTTAAGTTTCGTGCTCGTCGAGGCTCAATGTTCGTGACGACAGTTCTGCTCTATCGCCCTGGCAGTTTCCGAGATTGTAGCGTAGTGGAGCCACAAGTAATAACTCGTGAAGACCAGCTGTCGTCGGAGATGACGCCGATCGTGCCACGGATCTCCACCAGATCGCAGCACAGATAAACAAAGATTACGGCCAGTCTGGGAATGCAGTTAGTATTCTGATAAATTATAAACGCTATTTATCGTCGTTTGCGGTAATAGACTGGAAGAATTTTCTTCGAGCGATAAAAATTCTCGTGGATTAGCGGATGAAATGCCGCTTTCCTTGGAGCCTCCTCAGCAATACGCGCGGTGGATGTACACAGTGTTATATCACGCCGGTCGTTGTTCAAGCAGATAAGTGCGCGAAGCGAGCTGATAATCCGCGGTATTTATGGAGCATGGAGCATGGAGTATGGATGGCGGGATAAGTAGGTTTTACGACGAGGTAAGTTACGAGGCCTCGGCTGGGATTAGTCGGCAACCGAGTGCAATTTGTGTCTATAATCAGCTTTATTTAACGACTTCTTCCGTCATTTACACTAACTGATATTTTAATTGTATGGAACGGAATGTATGTTTTTAATCTCACAATTGGGACAAGATAAATGAACAGAAACTCTTTGGACATTCTTCCCTTCTTCAAGTTACCACAATCACACTACGCGGCGATAGTTGGTAGAAAGGAGCGACAGTAGCTGTTACTTCCGGTTTGACAGTTTCGCTATTTCCTCCGGACATGGAAGTTGTGAGAGTTACACTAGCCGCTAGCCGGACAGTTAGTAAAACTAATTTACCATTTCTTCGACACTACATCCGTTCACTACAATTGCTATATCTTTCGGTAATTATTATTTTATTAAAATTGTCGAATTTTGAATGATTTGGGGGGAAAGCATAGTGACAACTTACAGTCTTTGTAAACACTTAAGGAAATTATTGTAGATGCAGACTCACTTAAAATACTGAGAAAATCGTCTTAATTGATGAGAATATATTCGTATACACACGTAAATGGCAGAGACATTCCCATCTGTGTTACGAAGGAAAATTCCACAGTCAGGAATGTGAAGACTGCGCTGGCCTCCGCCGCGGCGTCCCTGGCAGGACCATTATCCTTTCATTATATTCTTATTTGAGTTAAGTCGCTTGAAAAAGGTTTTCTAAACAATAAACTTTGAAGATAAATAGAATATTAGATCAGATAAGCATATCATAATTCTACGAATGCTGCTATTTCACTCATACCAGTCTGGTGTTTGGCGAGTTGAATTTTAGAAAAATCAGTATTTAATTGTTCAAAAACGTAGATTAAAAACTTCGTGGATCACATATAGGCTAGATGAATTACATGGAGAAGCAGCCGTCGTTAACAATTTAAAGGTTTCAATTTATTTAAGGTGGATATGAGTTCTGGGTGAGTGTGACTTGATGACTAAAATATTGGCCAGGATGGAGAATTAAAATCCCAATGGAAGAAACGTATGAGTTTCGATTAGAAGTTCTTGGGAATAGAGAATAATATTCAAATCTATTATATAGATATATTCCAAACTCTTTAAATGGTGTGTTTATTGTAAATATTAATGTAACCTTTTACATTCAGTGTTCTAAATTAAAAGAAAAACATAACATGTTTCTAATAAATGTATTAAAATTAGGGCTTCCCTTAATGAAAGGTGAGTAAATTCTTTGACGTAGCCCTGCAATTTTGAGATGATCTGGTATTGAAAAAATAGCTTAGCATTTCGAGTTCTTAACCATAGTTCGCGACAAAGCTAACCCTGCGGTAGAACGAAGAAATACTGCGCTAGAAAGCGAGCAGTTGGGTCCACTTTATTGACAGAGCTTTCTATAAGACGGCGATCAGATAAGTACCGCGCATAAACTGCGCCTGCGCCGTGGACCGCCCGGAGCAGTGGCGCGGCGTGGTGGCGGTGCGGTGCACTACAGTACAGCACGGCGCATGCGTGCTCACGACCGTGGCTAAACGTTACTGCGCAAGTGTTGCCACCATACTGTAGTCTACACTGTAGTACTTCGGAATGAGATATACAAGACGATATGAAATTCAGTATTGCTAGTCGTACATGAATACTGTTCTAATTAGAGAGGGAGATGTAATTAAACTACATAATGTAGTTTGATTAAATTTTGGAACATAAGTTAGATTATTTATAATTGCTTTAAAATAAATAATTAAAACAGGATAAAACTATCGATTTGATTCACAATGAGGTACGATGGCAAAGGACAATGGTAGATTTATTGAGGAATACGACAGATTAAAGTATGCTACTTTAAGTGATCAAACATTAGTTTATGATTTTGATAATAACTAAAGAAAAAATCTACACCTTATTAGTGAGTATGTTAAGTAAAGCCCTTCCGTGTTCCACAAAAGAAACAATCAATACCAGAAGATATTTGAAAATATCTTTCCATTCAGCAATATGATGTTTTTGGGGTGGGATTTAACTTTTCATCCTCAATGAATAAAATATATTTATGATAAATTTAGTAAAATACGAAAAAGAAAAAATAATGTCTCTAAAAAAATCCATATTTGAATCTAAAAAGATAAAAAAGTTTTAATTAGAGTTTGAGAAATTTTGAATAGTATATTCAGAATACATTAAAGATCTTGAGAGAGGCGGAATCAGTAATACCACGCGTTGGAGTCTCCTGTATGCATAGGTACTTCATCATATCTTCCCTATGAAGTTAATATAGGACGCGCATCTTTGGGATTGGGGGATAAGTGAGATAATCACGTTTAAGAACCATTAACTGAATATAAACGACAAATAAGACGACGGGTGTAAATGAAGTACACACTTGCATGTATGATAGCCTACATTCGAGAACCAGCTAATTTAGGAGATAAGAGTATGATGGCATTTTGACAAGATACTTGATAAGAATTTAGAGAACAACTATTCCGAGATAAAATTTTACCGCACTGGTTCGAAAATTCCTCTTTGTCAAGTGGTATCTGGAAGTGAAGATGTGAGATGTGGCCGGCCTCCTGGGAGAGGCCAGGACGCGGACCTCCCAGCTCCCAGGCGAGGGTCACGATGAGATGACGGACGACCACCGCCTCACGACTACTCGAGAGCTCACGACATCTCGAGAGCCTCGGTGATATTGAAACGCTTCGTTAAACTGACGAAACTATAAACCACGGCGTTGGGTCTCGATATTTACATATCCAAAGCGTTCTCTCATGGAGGGCGTTGGGTATAAAAAATAGAGCAATATTAGAAGAAGAAACTTTTAAGGTAAGATGAAAATAAATTGGGCCCACTTTCGAGGTTAATTGGCTTGTAAGAGTTGGTACGTTACTTAGTAAATAATGTCAAAGTAAATGTTTGTATTTACTTCCCTCTGGGAAATAGGTTAGATCAATTTATCCATGATAATTTTTTAGCTGTTCTTTATATTAAAAGTTCAATACAACAACTCTGGTAGTTTCTATGGAAAATGTTTCAAATTTTCATCTTACAAATTACCAACACCCCCCCAGAGCTAAGACATATCCATGTCAAAATTGAGTCATATAATGGTTTGGTAAACGTTGTAATTATAAAACATCAACATTTTAAATTTAAGTGGCTTTTTTCAAGCTTTATAACTTTCAGCGCAGTTAAATTAATGTAGGGTCTATAGTGAATTTTGCACATACAGTAATTTTTTTAACATTGGTCATTGGTACCTTCTCAGATTTCAAAAAGAAACTATTAAATTACTGCAGATATTCTTCATAGATAAATTATGACATTTTTATTATAATTAGATGAAAAATGGGAAATCGTCTCCAATCACGACCGCCAACACATCGACTTTGAGGCGCGGTTGACAGCCAGTTTCACTACCGGATGTTGCCCAACCTGCCTCTAGCTATCAGCTGATCGCTTCACCGTTCGCCTTCGTGCTTTTAGTCAGACTAATTAAAAACAAGTTTAACGAATTGGATGATGAGGCGTTGAACGGCCAGGCCTAGGAGATGACCCCTTGCTATTGGTCTGTAGGGTTTGATTAATATTGTGCTGCCTGTTGAATGAGTGTTGAGGGTGAATTAATAAACTAGATAAATACGTAATTTCTTCTGTTCACCAATTAGAGGGTAATTCATTCGTGTTTTATACAACAACATTTAATATCTGTACACTTCTGAACAGACTCTTACTCTGTTGATAACCCGATAGACGTATATAAAGTTAACTGAGGAGTTAAAGTTAAGTTATAGTGCATGGTTATCTAAGGAAATAAACATTTTATTTGAATTAACAATAACTAATTCATGTAATTTTAATTAAAATAATTAACAACAATTATCTTTCTTGGATAGGTACAAACCTTAACATGTAAAAATGTTTTGCTAAAAATGAAATCTTTAATTTCCCTTTTTGAAGCACGATTAGGCCTAAGTTTATTTTATACCTATACCATATTTCTATGATTAATGCATGATGGAAAACGCGATTTAACATTGTTTTATTGGATTAAAATCAAACATAACTAAAACGCTTTTATATTAAAAGTCCTCAACTACTTGAAAGGATCTCGTGTTGAACCCCTGAGGTCCTGGGAACGGACGATAATGTTCGTGTGAGTTCGGATAACCTCGGTGACTCTCGGCGACCTCAGCTAGCGGGACCCTCCATTACGTCTCACATAAAATGTTACAAGAAACGCGTGATACGTAATGGAAATATAATGGACACTTCTCTCGTAATAAAGTGGACAGCACGGCGACGCTGTGGCTTCGAATTTCCTACGGTCATATTCTCGAGTAATGCCTCCTATTAATAATAAAAATAAAAATAAATGCCGGGTCCAAGGTGGTGGTGTGGCCGTGACGAGAAATAAACGATGATCCAACCTTAATGATAGGAATTTATTTCTATTTTGTAATTATGTATTGAAAAAATTAATTTTTCAAACAATAATAAATGTACGAGAAACATTTTCTAGGAATAATTTTACCATCCTAACCCGTTAAAGTAGTTAGAAGTTAAAGTATAAAAATCCTTTGTGCTGTGTAATTAGTCGAGCACTTTACTAATAATCTCACTTCTGATGCGAGAATGGATCAAGGTCTGTTTTACATACTCATACCTACTTTAAAATACTACTAAAGCTTTATGACACAAAATATTTACAATTAACAAACTATTTTATTTTGTATTTTCTAATCTCAAAAATCTTACAAATTTATTTTCTAAAGAGCCATTTTCACATTCACAGTTTAACAGGAGAGTCTATATTTTTATTGGAATATATAAAAAAACAGTGCCCAAAAGAAAAATACTAAACTAATTTTAAAAGACATTTTTTCCAAATTGATTTTAAAATTCTGCCTTAAGTCAAGCGCCTTGGTTTATTAGAGATTTTTAAGTAAAAAAGTTTCAATAAAGAGTTTAAATGAGAGCACACAATTGGTTCGCGCTCTATTCTCCGGAAATTCAGGGATTTGAGCTCTCGTTTCCCTTGGGTTTAAAAATATTAAGCTCACGGAAAGCAAGATGGCTAAATATGGAGCACAGTTAAATACAAGCTTAGTGTAGAGTTAACTAAAGGCGTTGCTTATGCAAATGATATCGATAGGATTAATTTGCTTGGATTTACTTCTTCATTCTCCCTTAACGGCGAAATATTTTGTTTTGGTCCCTTACGAAGTTATTTTGAAACGACATTACTGCTACACGATAATCGTAAAAAATTATATAGATTTAGTAATAAATGTAAGGTGATTACATTATTATTTTTTGTATAACGTTCTGGAAACTAAGATTACCACGCGATTGCATCCGACTAACAATTAAAAAAGTAATTATATTTTATGGTGAAAAAATAAAAATAGAAAATGCAATTCCCAACATAACCACTTGACCTTTAATTTGACACCCTAAACATCTCTCTACAACGATCGAGTGGTCAGTGATGCTGCCACAAAATTAACATTCTTTTATGGGTCTAAAATACAAGATGGCGGAGGTACTGCGGACTCTTAATATAATTATCAGTGAATTATAGCCATTCTTCTATTGTTAAATAATCATGTAATTTGACAATATAGTAATGACATTTTTAGGGGGTAAATATATGACGGCTCTTCTACGACACACCATTAGAGATTATCATTTATGCTATATCATAAATGCTCTAGTAGGGCAATATAACGACTATAATGGATTTTAGAATTAAAAATACTTCAGGGATACTATCTAAATCGATTGTATTTTTCTTAAAATTATCATCCCAGTTAGTTTTCTTCCCATTTTTACTATAAGAATGGTGCCCTTCAATTCGCCTAAATGTGACTGATAACAACACCTATTAGGTTACACAGAAAAAATAATAAAATTTTCAAACAGCTAAAATATTTAAATGGAATTTTCCAGGGTATCCCAGAGAATGAATGATTCATGGCAAACACATCCTTAGCTCATGAAGGGTGAGATGTGCGAAATGTTCAGTGGAGTGTCATATTTCAAGCTCAGTTTTAATTGGGGAATTCTTCACTGCCGACACATGTTGAAGCTATTGGTCATGCACGGTGGATATGATTCCCGGAGGTGAGTTTAATTAATAGTCGGCAGGTCTAAGTCTCGGGGGACTGGGATGAGTCCGCCCGCCACAGGTGGACCAGCCTAGAGGTGACGTATGATTAATGTCTCTACATTCCTCTCTCTCCTCTCATCGTCATCTTCGGCGTTGACTCTAATAAATGAATTTTACTGCAACTTAATAAAAATAAAAAATCTAATTATATTAAATTTTAGCAGTTTGAAGTGGCGATAGATTATTTTGGAAAATTTAGTGCGGCAAGTATTTACATATGGAGTAGTTTTTCTCCAAAGAGCGTAGGCAATATAGTTACACAAATTTGTGTTAGTAAAATTATTCATAAGAAATTATAATAAATATGATTAAAAATAGACTAAATATATTTTGTTTCATGAATAAGTTAAAAATAAAAAATATGTTCGTTATAAATATTAAAACACACAGAAAAAGTATCGCTATAATTCATAAGATAGCTTATTTGTATGTAGATAGTTTAGATGGGTTAGATAGTATTGTGGCGATAGAATGCGTGCATCGAAATGTACAAAATGTAATTATCAACTGTTTTTGTTAATTTATATTTTACGATATTTTTCTTTTTGGTTACTGGGCCCTACATATTATTTTAGAAGTTCCTTCATTGCCTAAAAACAATGAGAAAAACAATCTATCCAATTAATTTGTGGAGCTGACAGTGGCAGCAGCGGCAGAAGCGGCAGACAGCGGTGTCAGCGATCCGAGCGTTAATGCCGGGTGATTATAAGTAACAAAACCAAAAGTCTAATGCCGCGGAGAAGAGGAAATATGCGCAAGTCACGGAGTGGGTCTCCTTGAACGATCCTTGCCATGTAGGGAACCTGTCCGTGCGGTACCGCGGCCGCCACTACCACACTACCACTGGCCGCTCTCGACTCCGCCACTCACAACTACGCTAATCCACCACTCACAGCATCGTCACAACCCTCACACTCTGCCACTCCGCCCCAAAATCACTCACGTTTCATCCCACCCCCCCACATTTTCGAATTGTTCATACTCCACCACTGCGAGTGACGTTGGCTCAACCACCCTTAACTTCGATTTTCAAATTCCGCCTCTTAATCTTAACCTATCTCCAACCTCCATACTTCACCAGTCACACTATCACTGACTGACTGACTTCACCTCACAACTTCAATTCATACTCCATCTCTTCACACATTTTCTACTGTGACTCAAAAAATAATAATACCCCGCTCAAATACTAGTTTCTTTTACGATTCTTAAGTTCACATTAGTCCAAACTACACCCCATTATTTATTCTTACATCTACGCCAATAGCAATACACATCGTGTTTTACATTCCTTCCCTAAAATTCCGTCAAAAACTCCACCAGGGTTGAAAAAAACTCTTTAAAACCCTTTACTAGTATTTAAATCAGAAAAATATTTTATATTTTAGCTTGACAAAACTCTCGACTGCTACTTCAATTTAGAGTTATTCCTGGATATATATACAAGCCCACATAGGCGACTGACAGGCTTATGTGTGTCATGTAGTGGTAAAGTTAGCGAAATGCGTGCAGCAACTGGAGTGGAATCCCGGAAAATCACTCCAGACATTTACCATTACCAGAATCCTTAAACCTGGTCTGTAATTATGAAATTTTCATGAGGGAATTAACGACAGAGGACAGATTCCTGGGTGACGGGACAAATTCAGTGGTTTTTGTCCATTTGCGGTAGCGGAGTTAATGGACTGGGCGGCGGATGGACAGGCGCTATCGAACTGGCCACTAAAAGGCCGTGACAAGACGATTAGTAAAAAAACAAAACCGATCTGACAACCCCTTCCCCAAGATTGGGACAGGCGGCTGTACAACTCAATAAGTGTTCAAGCCCCGATAGTGGCAGGGATCCTGACATTAAGATATCCTTCGTTCGTTGGACCTCCGAGGGATTGGAAAAGTGTGCGGAAACCGGCGGTTTCAAACAATACGAATCTGGAAAAGGACTATCAATATGTCAACCCTGAGTAAAAATGTTTTTAAATTTAAATGTGAAAAAGATAAATCACTTCATCGTGCATTCATGCGCTAAGGTCAAAGCCAATAATTAAAAAAATTACGATCGATGTAACAAATTGTTAGTAATATTCAGTTCTTATCAGTAATTTTCACCTGTATTTATTCATTTAAGAGGCATAGATCTGTAGACCATGCGTGTGGGCTAGGCACGGGCAAAGGAGAAGCTACCCACTTGAATATTAGTAACACACTATTGAGTTCTGTTAGTAGTTAAACAAATACGTATATTCTCAAAAAGAACTCCAACTAAATCTTACGACTAAATATTTATATTACACATTCCATTACAACTTTACACATTCAAAATATATACTTCATTAGACATAACTATTTGATCACCTGGTAAAGATCAAATAAGAGAAAATTAAATAAATACTATGAGTTATTCATACAAAATGTTTACAATTGAACACGAGGGTGACATATGTCAAGTGACAACATCCGGGCTAAAAATGACTCCCGCAAGGTGTGAACCAGTTGTCAGATTGGAGACATAAGGGTCACAATTGGGGCACAGGTGAACGACAATGGGCCGAATTGGGCAACAGACGCTTGGCGCCGCTCGCAGACGTATTGGTATTAAAATGACGAAGCGTCTCCAGAGAGGTGCCCTCTGCATTCGTCTTGGTGAGACCCAAGTGGTAATAATCTCCAATATTATAGCTTATTTTTGATTTGAAAATATAAAACAATATCTCTATATTGGTGCAATATATGGAACTATAGTAATACCAATACAAAAATATAAGTAAATAATAAAAAACTCTTGATAAAGCATACATATTATCTATTTACATACTATAGTATACTATTTATATAATAAACTTAATTCAAACATGCATAATTTAGAATAAGTTACACCTTGACAGATCTTTATAGGGGCATTCAATATACGTAATACAGCTTAGGATAGAATTTCTTAACTATCTTTCTGGTAACAAAAAATGCAATTCAACAATAAAGTTTATTGACCATATAGGATTACAACGCATACACGGTCGCGTTGAACTCACTTTTCCCTTTGACGAATTCTGATTTGTCTGAGGCGACTCCAAGAGACAGACTGAGAAGTGCCAAGCCCAAGCATGCTAGCCAGCTGCAGCGATCCACCATGGCTACCCGTCATGCCCTGGCTACCAGACTGACGGCATCCTGTAAACACGACGACAATGTCAGTCAAATAGAAGAAAAGGATCGGCTCAATAACTCACCCTTGTGATACGCCTATCTATAGAAAAATGTCAATTAAAGTGTCACTGTGTGAATATTCAAACATATGTAACACCGCTTAAATGTATACTCACATTGTGATATTTATTTCCAAAAAAGGTCAATTCACACACAGTTCTACTATCAATACTTTGACAGTTTTGCAATGCAATTTTTTAATACGATAGTTATTAAATAAATTGAAGTCATTACATTTAACACCACATTATAGCATTCACACCATAACATCTACTAAAATAATTTTCAATACACTATTAATAGTTACAGTCTAAATACTAAACTTAGCTTTAACTTCAACTATAATGTTTAATTTATTGGACTGAAATCAAAACTTGTGAAAATTTCCGGGGGATCTACACTGCAATATAGATGAAGAACCTTAGATACTCTAGAACGATTTGACTTTCATAAAACTTTTCAAATAGGTATAACTGTTAACCCTTATACATCATTAATGTTTTCAACGACAAGTTATAATTGTTATTACGTGTTTAATAGTCTTCATTGTGTACAGAACCAATAATAACATTTGTATTCCTAATAACTATAGAGGATATAACTACAATGTTAACATATCAAAAGACATTTTAAACTTTTATAATGGATGTGATCGAGTTTTGAATCTAAAATTCAAAATTCTGCAAATTTATGAAAATGTGACTAAGCCCCTTTATTCCCTGTACCCTTCATTTAGGCATCTTGCATTAAGTCCAACGTACTAAATTCGGTTTTAAGTCTAACTGATTAAACTCTTGGAGTGGAAATCTGAGTGGATAAGACTACGTTTTCTTATAAGCATGTCTCTCCTATACGAATTGAGAAGTACATTGAGGTTACGACAAGGTTACCACCGGCACTAATATCATTGCGTTTACCGACGAAGATAACAATACATTCTACAGCGTTCGACTAATAGTGTGCAACTCTCCTCCGACGCAACGACGAGGTGGGGAATCATGACTATTAACTAAAACAAAGGGCCCGAGCCGTCCGATGGCGGTAATGGGGGAAATCGGCGGTACGAGGGGGCACGACACGGGAATCACACCCCGGGGACCGGTCATTAGGTGGGGCGGAGCCCTGGACGTGGACGAGCAGTCGTGGGACAGAGGGTTGTCCGTCTCTACGTGAGGGAATGGAACCCGTGAGTCATGTCTTAAGGTAGAACAGTAATTTATGAACACTCATAATAGTGATATATCACGAATATAAATCTATTTAATGTCCCCATTTATATAAATATTCTTGATTAAAAAATAGCCTCTTAATATGTATTTCTAGGTTCAGGTCATCTAGTTTTTCCATGAGTAAATTCGACTATTCAACATCATCAGATATTTCCGTAATAAAAACTTGATATATTTCAAACATTTAAAAACTCATCAGTCCTCGCCATTGGGGGTTTTCAAGGCTGGGAGGTAAATTCCTTAATAACTTATCAGATATTAACAAAAAATAATAGGAAATACAAAGAATTCCAGATGATTTGTTGTGGGTTGTTTTTGCCCACCGATGGCTCCGGGGCTGAGAGCACCCTTGCCCCTGACTGTGCCAGGAATCCACGAGGCAGGCGCCCAGGGGCGGCCAGGTAGGGCGGCGAGGTGGAGTGTGAGTGTGAGGCGGTGCCTAGGTCCAACCCACCGGACCCACCCAATCTAATTGCTTCAGATTTATTTTACTTTTACAACCAAATGCTACGTTTAAGAGGTTTCTGACAGTAAATTCTTCTCATAACATGTGCACTGTATTTTTGTGAAATACCTTTAAGTGTTTTAAGGTAACAAAGAGTACGGCTTTGTATTTCCAGATAAAATAAACTTTATGTTTCAGTTTGTGGTCAAAAATAATTTGGCATTTGACATTTTTTCAGATACAGAGGCAGCGCATTATAGAACCGCTGGGCAGAGTAATGAACTCTTTTCGAGGATTGTCAGTCTGTGACTAGGATGTAACAAATTACTCTTATGGCGAATGTTATAGTGATGCCGGGCAACATTGCATTCAAAGAGATGTGGATGGTTTTTTAAAGAAAGACATAACTTCAAGGATATACACATCTGGAAGAGTTCAATTATTTAGCGGCTGAAAGAATGGTTTGCAATGATCACGGAATCCTGCTTTACAGATAATCCGGACAACCCGTTTCTGAAGCCTGAAAGCCTTAATACACACTTTGTGGTTGAGTAGGTGTCTGCAATAAGAATAAGATTTAATTGATTCCAATGAACAGATATCATCAGCAATGGAACGTTTTTAAGATTTGGTTTAGTGTTGAAGCGACAACCTCCAGATTACGAGGCGAGTACTGTACCAACTAGCCATCCAGGCCAGAGCCAGCCAGATCGCGTGAGCCCCCGATGCCGCGGCCTCCGCACGACTCCGTCTCCACATTCCAGGTGGACGTGCCAGGTCCACGTGTCTCTGCCCCACGGCCTCTACCAGAAACAATCTCACTCTAGTATTAACTCTGCCCCTAGGCGCGATTCCTCGGATGTTCGCGTCGATCTGTTGTTACAAGACACTGATGTTTCGACTGAAAAACTCGAGTAAATTACTGTTTTAGTGGAACATCCATTTAAACGAAAAATATTTCGTATCCTTGGGAAGAGGATTCCTGTCAGATCATGAACACTCGTCTCTAACTAGTCTATGACACTACCACGACACCTACTGCTACGTAAACTGCAGCTCGCAAGATTTTCGTTTGGAGGTTAAAAAATGCAGTCAATAAGACATTACAACAGTAACGTACTGCAGGAGGCTGGAGTCTGGAGGACGCCAAGCATGGGAACGCCGCGACGTCCATCCGCGACCACGTACTCCGGCAACCCTCAGCTGATTGTTGTATCGGCGGTGCACTAAGGACACAATTAAAACCACTAAAGCCTCAGTAACGGACAACCATGACCGAGCCTATTGTGACAGGTTTTTCTAATCATTGCAGGCATTTTAATTTACTCTTTGTGTGTCATGTTCCCAAGCGTGTATGGAAGCCTCTATTGTGCTGACATTCCTCCTCCCGCCTCCCACTCCCCCCCTCCCACCGCCTGTCGATCATCTCGTACTCATATTGCTCCGTCGATACTTCATCGTTCATCCTGTATCCTCTCTTCAACTGGTGATCCTCATCTGTGTGTAATTTAAAAGTGATTTTAACTTATCGGTACGCACCATAGATGAGGTCTTATCCGTATAAAACCCCATATGAAAACTTTATATTTTCTTTCGTTTTTCTCTTTTCAAAGCAAAAATGTCCCAAAATAATATTTCGGTACACTTTAAGACCATTTATACGCTTGTACCAACTTGTTAAACAAAGTATTCTACTACAATGACATAACTAAAACGCAACGTACACTTTAAAGTGTTAAATGTAAAGTAAAATTAATTGTCTTTGTCGTATATTGATTTGGTTGTCATTTTACGTGTCCATCGATCTGGTACAGCGGGAACAATAAACATGCACCATCTCTCCGCGCATGCACCATTTATTACCGCAATGACGCGGACACGACACTGCACATGCGCTCTGCTCGTGAGCACCGCGCACGCCTGTTCCGATCCACCGCGCAGCTCTGCCGCTATTAATTAGCTCTGGTCACGTAGCTATTTGAATGATGTCATCTGATAACTGGTCTGCTAAGGCCAACCTATTATCAGCTACGTGAAACCCCAGAACAAAACTGAACCGTTGCGGGACAAACCTTTAATTGATCGCGGCGCGGCGCGGCGTGACTGTGGCAGATGTGGCAGATAGCGCAGTCACCTTAGAAGTTCTCCATTGAGTAAGCTAGATTTACAAAAATATGTTAAATTGATTTAAAGTAAAATGATGGAGGCAAATAATTTTATGGTTAAATAGCTAAAAAATGTGGGAACTCGGTACTCTTCAAGTATATTGACGGCTATATCTGAAACAAAAAGCTACCACTTAAGTTTCTCCAATCGGTATCAGAATTCTTCATTAACAGCCTCAATATGTCTATCTTCATCTAGACATGTTGTGCCGATCTTAGGTGTATCGATCTTGGATCTTCTTCAAGCCTGAATCTAGATTAGATATTTTAAAAAGTCACCAAAAGCGCCTAATTGCGTATTAATGCCTAAAGAACTAAGTTAGTTTTAAAATAGCATTACTGTCCAGGTTATTCGTTAAAAGATAGAGGTGATATTTAATAAATATTACATTAGTTATATGGGGGATTGAAAATTAAATTTTAAATTTATAATCACAAATACGACAATTACTGGTTAATTACGTGATAGGTACATTTTATTTGGAAATTAAATAACAAATTAAATTTGTTATAAAAATTTATGCTATTATCTATTTAACCACGTTTACTTTAATTGACCAACTACACTATTTTGACTTGGGCTATCGAGGGAGGAGAAATGGGGGATAAAATTCCTATCGTTGTCTATTCCTACGAGACTACAATAATATCCAATATGGCGGCACTGATGAAGATTTTTTAAGTGTGTCTTGTTCAGCTTTTCCTATTCTTGTTTAACTCTTTCACCAGTGACTGTATTGTTTTGCTCGGCACTCGGGCCTCCTCGCAGGCCTCGCTCACTCCGTCAGTAACGAGATCCTACCCGCGTCCTCGCGTCCGTCGCAACGACGTGTGTGGGGTTTCACACATTACCGCTTACTTTATTTCAACCATCTCACAATTTATGGACGTCCTGACCCCGGTGGCTCCTCGTATTTCAAACTTTATTTTATAATCTCCCAGAACTCGCTGACTGGTCACTTAATTTACAGCTTTGTTTATTGCCGCTTAGTCCAGCCGTGGTCGCGGCGACGGTTCCTCTAACGCGACCGTCCAGATAAACTGGCTTAAAAGGTTAAAAGACTCTGTGGGGAACGAGGTTCACGCCACATTGGTACAATCCGTTCCTTTAACGTTAGTATCCGTAAAGAAGGGTTAAGAGAAATCTTACTTAGCTGACTTTGGAGTTTCAGGGTATTAGTGTTATTACGTTTTGGCGCCAAGAAACGTTAAGTATTTCACTAATAGACCACGTCTAAGATTTTAAATTAGTTAAGTCTGATGGTTATGAAAACGACGAGCAATACAATTTTGTTTTTTTTCAAAGTTGTATTGAGTCTGACTACGAGGATATGTACAGTAAATGTTATGTTGGGTATTTTTCACTTACAGTATAGGCAATCTTCACTAAAACGGCTTAAAAGTTCACTCACTTCGCCAATAAAACCAAATACTAAAAACGTTACAGTGGAGCCTACAATAGTCCAAACAAGCCCATTAGCTCAACTCTTCAGTTGTACGTCTTGCAACATATATAAATCCAGCATCGAAGTCTTGACAAAACTAGTAGCCCATATTAACCCTTAGACCGTAGTCATTCCGCCTTGCAACGCGTATAAATGTCGCAATGTACCCTCGTCTAACCCAGTAGGCCTCCAGTACGTCTTCGTTCTGCAAGACATATAAATGTCGCAGTGTAGCTTCGACTAGCCCAGTAGGCCTCCAGTACGTCTTCGTTCTGCAAGACATATAAATGTCGCAATGTACCCTCGTCTAACCCAGTAGGCCTCCAGTACGTCTTCGTTCTGCAAGACATATAAATGTCGCAATGTACCCTCGTCTAACCCAGTAGGCCTCCAGTACGTCTTCGTTCTGCAAGACATATAAATGTCGCAGTGTAGCTTCGACTAGCCCAGTAGGCCTCCAGTACGTCTTCGTTCTGCAAGACATATAAATGTCGCAGTGTAGCTTCGACTAGCCCAGTAGGCCTCCAGTACGTCTTCGTTCTGCAAGACATATAAATGTCGCAGTGTAGCTTCGACTAGCCCAGTAGGCCTCAGTACGTCTTCGTTCTGCAAGACATATAAATGTCGCAGTGTAGCTTCGACTAGCCCAGTAGGCCTCAGTACGTCTTCGTTCTGCAAGACATATAAATGTCGCAGTGTAGCTTCGACTAGCCCAGTAAGCCTCAGTGCGTCTTCGTTCTGCAAGACATATAATAGTCGCAGTGTAGCCTCGACTAGCCCAGTAGCCCAACACCTTTATCCTCGGGATCTGCTTCCCACGGCGACCGTGGTCTCCCCACCTCCCACCTGTCACGCCGGGAGGTGTTCAAGTCCAAACTCCGCTGATTAAATACTTGTTTGAATGTGTATTGAGTGGAGACGGAGAGCCCGGTCTGATATTCTTTGTCCGTACGTACATTAATCAGCTGGCCTGACGAGGACCATGGCCGTCTCAAACACCTGCAATTAGACGGGCACCAACTCGACATCTGAGTTGTAATTGGTGCTATGAATAGACTTCGATTGCGAACAAAACCGAATACGGTTCTAGGAGTTGAATTAGTTTTGTGTACAAACGGTTAAAGAGTGCTTTATTAATATTTCTATGCACTATAGACATTTACGTACAGGGAAAAAGTAATTAGACATATTTTGCCAACTTATTTTATACTTGGTCCGTAATTATTTGAACACACTCACGTAATTTCAAATACTATCGTAAGTAGTGTAACACATAAAATTTTATACAGGGAAATAAAATATTGTTTAGTTATAATATAATATTGTTTAATAACTGGCTATAAATTTATTTTTATTTCGCGATATGATTTAGCACTATATTTTTGTCTACTACATCCTTCGAGTGTTCAAATAAAACTTGTAAATTTAAAATATAAATTATCATGCAAATAAAAATAAACTTTCTGAGAATGAATACGAATTACGAACACTTAAACTATTCCACTGAAAATAAAAATACATAGTTTTTATTTACAAACAATCCGTAACGTTCCCCAATAAATCCAAATTGAACAAATAAACTGCTCTGTTGTTTATTTGGCAGTTACAGTATCATAATTATATTCATAATGGCAGGCGGAACCACGTAGATTTTATCACTACATAAGCGGGGGAGGAGAGTAAATGGTAGGGGAGGGGAGAGAGCGTGAGATAAGAGAGAAAAGGCAAAGGAGAGAGAGCGTATGTGGCGGGAGGGAGCGGGGGACTCGGAGTCTGCGTGCAGCCAGTATCAACATTCCAGGAAGATGGCCGAACCGCTCGCCAAGATGGCGGAGGCACGTGTTCTCGGGTTCCAATCTTGTACGTACATTAATTACCAGGGATAATTAGTTATGAGAGTTTGTAACGTTACCGCGATTTCCCCCTCCCCCTCTCCCCACATGTGATCCCTTGTACCCCTCGCCCGCGATACGCAGATCTTATCGCGCTGATAAATCACCGGGTAATTAGGAAATGTGTTTTTACGCTTTTAAAAGTTCATCGAAGCAATTAATCTGTAAATTGCTTGATCAAAAATTAGCAGGCTTGTATCAGCGTTGAGAGGTACGTACGTGCTGGCGTGGAAGTCTTTGTCTAAAGTGTTTACTTCCGATGACCTAGGTTTAACTACAGCATTGTGAATTTTAGAGAAATGAAGAGCACATTTAAAGCTATATATTTCACATCTGTCACATCGATATTATCTAACTGGGGATTGCTTTTGAAAAGAACTAAGATATTAAATCTTTGCTAGAACAATCGTATTAAGTAGTTAAGAAATAAAGACGGCCAGCTCTTTTATATTGTACTTTATGTTCCTATTGTTACTAGAAGAGCGCCTAATAAGACCTTAGACTGTCCAAAAGTGTTGTAACGACACTCTAGCAACTGTGAGGAAATACTAGAGTATATCTTTGAAGCCAAAATGATTTATTTTCTTGTAGGAACCAAGGCATGTACAATTAATCCAAATGAAATATGGCCTAATATTTTACGTTTTTAAACAATATTCTGATATGTGACAGAATCATGAATGTGTAGGCTACGTGAGTCTACTCACGCTCGCTAAACATGTATCACTCAGTACCTTTGGTGAACTGAATATCATTTAAGGTAAGTTACAATTATAGAAAAGGATAAGAAAAATAATTTAATATCACTGTACGTTTAATACATACCAAATTAAACCAGAGATTTTTAAGAGAGCCCTAAAAACTAATTTAAATGAAACTCCAACTTGATTCTATTATTGCCCTGCTCTCATAATGTGAAAGGCCGACCTCTATACAACCCTAGCCATCGCTTGTTATCTACACGTGTTTACAAAAACATTACTAAAAGGTTTAGCGATATTTATTGAGGGTGTTATCAAGCAATTAGGTAGTAAAACAGCTTAGCAGAGATATAAAAGTATACAACCACCGGCAACGCTACAGTAGGAACGCGGCCGCCGGCACGAGTTCAGTGCTAGTTCAGCCACAACTACTTCGAGGATAATCAAAATATTTTCCCTACACGAAAAATTTCATTCCTCATTTCGCTGCATTTTTTTAAGGATCATCAACGGATATATGTAACATTAAGGAAGGAGCAAAAGTATAAAATTATTGAAAACAACCAGAGTGTTGAGAGTAGATTTTTACAAAGAGAACCGACCGATTCTTAGCGATATTGGGAGGAGGGTTGGAAACCCCTCAGCGCAAAAGAGAGAGAGCCAACGTTTTCCAATTCATTTTTATGTGTCCAAATTAATTTATATTTTCTGTGTCAAACTGTTTCAAGTAATGAGAGTAAAAAATCAGACGGAGATGGTAAGTGGAAGTCAAAGGTAATAATCAGCCGATATTAGTGAGAATGAAAGATTTCAGCGAGAATGAACTTACTGAAATGATTATTACGTTTTATAATGGTTCGGATTATTAATTAAAACCTATATTTACAATTAATAATCTGATTTGTTTCGTTTATGAATAAGAAATAGTGTAAAACATTAATCTATGAAAACATTTGTCTTTCTTTGTAGTCAATTCGATCTAAACCGCTTTCATTAGTTTCAATAAATGAGATACGTACGAAGGGGACTGAGCGGGACTGTTATGGAAAGTGATGCATGGGACGTAGGCCGCATGTCCGTGACGTATACAGAGAACAGCTGTGCGTCCCACGCGGAGACTTGAACGCCCTCAGCACTGAAGGCGAGCGCTCTGTTACGGTGCACGCTTCTGGATGCGTTCACAACACCATAGTCACCATGGTTTGTTGGAGTCTTCATCAGTTCAACTAGATTGTACTTTGTCCCAAAAATATTTTAAATTGTATCCGAAGTCAAATTCAGTTTGTGCTCAAAACTGCACATTTCGAATAGCATACATAGGCTTACTTATATACTGTTAAACTGGTAAATTATTACTTATAAGTTCTCCACTTGGATCATTTTGACCAGTTAATAAATTCTAATCCAATAATAAAATACCTGAATTAAATCCACAGAGCGGTGAATGTAGACACTACATACTTCGCTAAATAGCGATCTCAGTTGGGTGTGTTATTATATTTTTAATATTGCATCGAGCGCACTTCTTTGAGCAACTTATTGAAAAAAAGATAGTTTCAGCCAAAAACCTCTCTTAATCAAATCCCTTCAGATACTATTTATTCATTCTATCATTTTGTATGTGAAGTTATCACTTGTGGATACATATCAGATTTTGAATATGTCAAATTACTCCCCGATTAATAGTTATAGAAATGATAGCTGAGCAAGTTGATGTGGGTATCTAGGGAAATTATAAATTATTGTCAACTTACAGATGATTTTGCTAAGTGCCCTAATTAGTGTTGCTACGATACACTTTGTTTCTACCTACCCCGTACCTCTTATACATGTATGTAGCGGCTTGTTATGTCTTATATCATGTACGGAGCATCTGCGACAACCCACGCATCGCGACGGAGACTTCAACGACCTACTGTACTGATGGCGGCCATTATACCAACACGTTACACGCTGATCAGATTACAAGGTCATCTAATTATTATTATGTAAGACAGTTTATACGATATTATCTATGTAATTTAATTTGATATTTAAAAAAATGAAACATAGAAAATTACAGGTTCTGACTCCTTTTTCGGAAGTAAACAGGTCTACTTGAATGATTTAGTAGAATATTCAAGAAAATTAATCTAGTAAGTTGGATTAAATTAGTTGGAGAATGAACACGTTACGTCGTGTACTACTAGCAATTTTAAACAGAATTAATTGACTGCTAAAATAGCTTAAAAAACAGTAAACCTTCAATATTTTGTCACTTCCACGACGTTAAGGATGGACAGTATAGGGATATTGAACGATACTGAGTTCACGGAGCTCAATTTTAGCTTTGTCCCTTCCACCCAATCATAACCAACATAGATATAAACCAATATTTAAATAATTCGCTACACTTGAACCTTAGCGGTGACTACTTAAATGCTACTACGAGTGTCGAAGTATAAAATGTTACAGTAAAACACGTATTTAGGGTTTTTTCAATGATTGATGAAAAAGTGTCTCAGTTAAAAATCTACGTCAGTATAGTAAATATCCAACCATACACACGGTTGCGTCCTGTTCAGCATGAAGCAATTAGACCAGCGGATAGTAGACCCTACAGCAATTAGCGATCCAAACACCAAAGTAATTACATGTTGAGAGGATGGCCATGCTTTACACGGCTTCGATTTACGAGCTTGTTAATGTATTCATTGCGCATTAAGGACTAATTGCGTAATTAATGGTTTCCGCATGAGCGAGTTTAAGGCGGACAATCACATCACGTAGTATGATCATGGGGAAGAGGCTCTAATCAATGGTTGCAGGATTTGGCCATATACGAAAAAGTGACAAACAAAGGGAATTTAAATTTAAAATATTTAACGTAATATTTTTAGTCGGGCGACGTTGCATTTCAGATTAAAGGTCCATTTCGTGTTGCTATTGTAGGGATTTCAAGCAGAGAGTTTTAAGAGAAGCCATACATTTTCTGAGTTTTCCTGTGGCTACGTTTGACATTATCACAGTGCTCATTACACCCAGTTTTAAACTCTAAATAGCTGAAAAGTCGTATGTGTAAATGATTGACTTAGTTAAACAAACATTTTCGGACATCCGATACAGATACAAACTTGAATTTGGCGGTAGTTTTTCTCATCAATATTACAGTAATAATGAAAAACAAATCTTTAAAACTACGAATATCTAAATGAGCCTTAAAGATGACAAAGTTTGTCATCGCAAGGATATTTTTTTGTTTTCGCACTACAGTGGTTTAGGAACAGTCCTATTGATAATCTACAGAAACAACTAACTATACTATGCTAAGGGAATTTCCGCAGGGTTAGGAAATAATTGTGATTATTCAAACTAAAGTTAAGCATAAGTTGAATAAGGAAGTTGTATCTATTTACTTATTCTGTATGAGAATAACTGGGATAAGAGTAAGTAGGTTTTTTGCCACAAGGGACAAAAGAATTTAGATTTTTCAATATAGGCCTACGTTAACTAGATTTATATTTATGCTCAGTTAAATCAACGTATTTAAAATAATAAAGCGAGATATCAATTTTCCCCTTTGTTGTAAAATGATAACCAGTGAACCATTTTCCCATCGGACCCTAGTTTAGGTCTCTCTACCTAAAAGGGAAAAATTATTCCCGACTGTCACATCAAGTGTCAAACTGGTATTAAATTCTCCCCTATTGTAATTTCGCTGAAACAGTTCCTTAAGGCAGTTTCGTAAACCAAACAGTTTTGAGACTTTGGTCTCATGAGTTTTTATTGTATCTTGTCCCTTTCACATTTGCGTTAGTAAAAACTTTTGGATTTTTGGTAGGTTTTAGGGTTTTAGTTGGTTTTTCATTTCATGGCCCTTGAATTTAAGCCAAACCAATGCCTGCTCTTGAATTTAATCTTTCTTTTTTTGCTAGTTTATTTACTTGAAAACTTTATAAAAAGTTTTAGATTTATATAAACATGTCTCAATAAAAACTATGTTATTATAGTACATACCCAACCATACTCACAGTTACATCCTTTTATCTAGTTTTATTTCCTTTATACGTTGTTTATTTATCAAATCTGTACAAGATTGGGAAATTTCAGACAATAATCTTGAGAATTTTACTAGAACTCAAAAATCTCGTTGAAGTTTTACACCCCACCTTCGTCGCGTCCCCACGACACGGCACTCGGCGCAATTATGAAAATGGCGGCAAGTAATGAGGAGCGGCTGCATCATCAGCGCGCATCGCCTTACATGGGTAGAGCACCGCGGCCGCGCACAGAAAATTCCTCAAAAAGCTGTAAACCGAGCGGACTGTGGCTCTCCACACATTTTGATTTGCATACGTTTAGTCGGGGACCATTAAGACAACATCGGAGCGCCCGAAGCAACGCAGGAGGGAGTCACGATGGTCGTGACAGAGACTCCGCCGCCCACCGCCACCGCCAGGGAGCGCTGTGTGCAGTGCTCAGAGATCACGGATCGACATCAAAGAAGAAAAGGTGACACAACACCACCAATGTGCTGTTTAACCTCCTTCGACAATTTTGGATCCGTTATGTTACAGTTGCATTGTAAAAGACTCGTTTACTGAAAAATCATACTGTCACTAAATCATTATTCTATAAAAGGCCTTGCTTTTATTTAAACCATTGAAATAATCATTTATCCAAGATCAAAAATACCGTCGTAAAATGCCATTAACTTAACCCTTTATCGATGAAAATTCCCGCCAAATGACGACAATGTAGTGAATAAACGTCTGTACATATGTATTAAATAGGAGATTTTAAAGAACAGAACTTACACTCGGTATTTTTTGTACTAAAAAAATAAACTTAAATAAGAGAAAAACTGTAACAAATTTCAAATTTGATTTTTTATTGTGGAATTTTGACGCAAGGGTTAACCAGTATAGTTTAATTGCAATGTTAGACTTATTTAATTATCTGATATATTTAGTAAACATAGATTAGTCACTAAAATAACTACATATAGATACTGACCCACTATGAGTGAAGGGTGAATGCCAAGAGTGTAAAAAGGATTTCATGATATATAAGTTAGATTCTAACAAAGACAAAGCTGATCAACTCGCCAGGATCTTAGTTTGATAGCGTTATAAACCAATGTATATTGTTGTAAGAATTTTGTTTAGGATTGAACCACCAATCCTAAATTCTAATTGAACAGTAGTAATTCCACTGCCCAGTTCCCTAAACGCTCATTGTCTCCATGTCGGGGGGGGGCAGGCACAGGACTTGATGGCTACGTGGCCCAAGTGTCGGCAATCGCACAGCCCACTATTATTATGTTGTACCATACGATTAGTTTAATCGATTCCAAGAGTGTTTCTGCAATTTGGAGTTCGTGAGGCCTGGGGGCTCCATAGCCACACGTTTACTTTGAATTGCTTCTCTCTTACCGGTGATACGAACCTCCGGGACCGTTTGACGCCTGAGTTATCGCGCCGTAGCTCCTCCAGAGCGCAGCACTCGTTACGGATGTTTCTAAATAGATCTAGACCAGAAATAGCCGAGGAATTAATAATAACACATGTTTTAGTCACATTAAACAAATTTCATTAATAAGTGTTCAAAAGTAATGAGGCTTTTTTAACTGCTAAGAAACTGTTTCTACATTAACTAAACAGAATAAATTCAATTTAGAAATACGAAGCTCGTAAGCTGTTCTTTATCGTTTGAGAGATTTTTAAACTGTGAATTGGTAAACAAAGATATTTCTGAGCCAGCACATATACAATGTGATCCGATTTCAAGGTATTTAACAAACACGATAGCTTGTGTAAGCTCGATGTACGCGTGTCACATGGAGGATAAGTGGACCAATTTAGCAGCATCAGGCCCGGTCCTACACCTGTACCTGGGCTACCCCCTCCCCCTCCCCCTCCCCCACAATACCACCAACACTCACGGAATCAGTGACCTTCGCGGCCGCTCTACTGTTCACTACCCTTTCATTTGGCCGCTCTACTATCTTATACTCTTTCAATTGGTCACTTTAATGTCCACACTTCATCGAGTTCACCCTAAACCCTCTATATACGCTAAATATTCTTCTATGCTACTGCAATATCCGCCAAACTACCACTAAGCGTACCCCGTTAATTGCATATGTCAGATTCAACCAATTTTCCAACAGTTTACATCAGTATTTAAAGTAAGCGATTAACATTGTTAATCAATGAGAATAGAATAATTTAAGAGTGAGTGAACCGTTCGAGCATTAGCTAGCTGTTTTAACAAGTCGGTGTCAATCACATGATCGGATTCTAACGTAGTGTTTAGACACAGAGTAATAAGTGATTACGATTTGGTTAGAACAATTTGAACTTGCTTGAGAAACTGACGTCAGTATTCCGTATTGGAATTGTATATTAAATATTTATATATGAATTCATTTTGCGGACGGTTCTCGAACAAAACACTACAAGAAAGAGTTTTGGTATACTAAAATTAATGAAACAATTTTATGGCATATTATAAAAAATGATTTATTTTATTTTCAGCACTTGTATGTCCCAACGCAGTAATGGACCAAATAACATGTTTGAATATTTTTGTAGATTTTACTTTCGTTGTACGAAAAACAGTACCATGATGAAACTGGAGAAACACTCTCACCATAGCAGAACCTTGTACGATGATAACAATTTATACACAACTGGTCTCCTTCAACCACCGCAGTTGATCTGGGACAATACAATACAAACTATTTATATATGACATAATCGCGAGAAAAAGGTTCATAACAAGTGATTCATTGTCTTCTCGGAGTGAATTGTATGACATCAATGTTACGTAGAGCCGCCAGTTCTCGGTAAACCTTTCCTCGCGCCTTCGCCTCCGCTGGCAATCTCGTTACGGTGATCAATAGCCACAGCCAGCCTATAATCACTGCGGTCGGTATAGTCTGATCGTTAAAATTTGACGTTATAAATTTCAAATTTTATTGGAATCATCTCTGATTGGGGGTGTGTATAGATTCTATTCACGTGAATGTCGGGTTTCTAGGTTATAATTAGGGAAACACATTGTGGAACACTGACGTTATCTCCTCAAACCGGTTTAAACCTAGTTTATGAACTTAAACTAGTGACTTAGGCAACTGTGTAAGTGAATTTGCAATATTGGTATTGCATTAATTGATGATTGAAAGATGCTTGTATTGTTCCCGGAGATCGATGTGGATGTACAAAGATGTAGCTGAAGAAAAAATGACCATTTTAATTTAATAAACTATCAATGTTTTAACTGTAATTTCATCAAGAAATATAATAGTATCATGCATTAGAGTAACATTTGTAAATTGGAGGATTTACAATTGTTAATTGTTTCGTCAAATTGGAGATTATTCCAGAAGATGAATTCCTCTAAAGTGTAGAATGTGGTTCTACCATCACTAGGGTCCCCATGATCTTTAGACCCACCAGCGTCCCGTGTCTAACGATCATGGCAACCATCCCCGTAGACGCACTGCACTCCTGACTGTCGGCCTTGCCATTGTTTCTCCCATTAAACCTTCGATAGCCATCAGCCGCGCCGCACGACTGGAGATTTACGCTGTATGCTCGCTAGTTGTGTTATTTTTCCCCGGAGTTTATCTATTTCGGAGTCGGGGGAATTAAAAGATATTATCGAGGGCTTTGGAACAATGGAGGCCCGGGGCTGGAGGCAACCGGTTCCCGCCAGATAGAGCCTCTCGCGCCGCGAACCTTCGCCGTCCCGCGTTCCTTCACACCCAACTGCGATATATTCGGTTTTTATCTGAAGACATTTTCTTACAACCAAATCGCGGTAAAAATATTGAGTCTGAAAGTACTTTAAAAAGACGCACCACAGTTTGTACCGTTCAAGAACGTCTGTTACAACAAGTATTTCATTGAGTCAAGATTTTATCGTTTACTTTCCTCGACAGGACTAAGGACGCAAGAACGGATTTATGGGTCTGAGTTCCTAAGACAATTGTATCTAAGAGTTGCTTAAAATATTTGTACTAAGTAGACCGAGTTTCTTCACAATCTTTAGGCGTAAATATTGGAAATAGTGACCACTTTACCAAAGTAAGTAAACAGTCCAGTTACCGTAGATATCAGGTTCGATAACATGTTTACAGGTGTGATCATTTTAGTGTTATTTCACAACATAACCTTCAAAAATGGAAACTAATCTAGAGTCGATTTTCGTGACATTACACCATCCTCTCTGAGAGGAATAAGAGCATGAATGTTTGTAATTTCCCCTGTCGTGGCGAGTCGGAGCATCACGTCCACGTCCCTCGGCCCCTCAGACCGCCCAAGAGGCAATGTTAATGTCACTGTCTAATTATAGCGGGCACAAATGACGCAGACTACGTGCACAACACCACAATAGCCATTATGGATTTGACTCTCTCACTCCGAAATGTTATTGGGAATAATTACTGTCTTTTATAGTGTTCTGAGTCGCCTTCCGCCGAATGTAAGCCAGTTCGTATCTTGTAATATCATTGAAAGTTTGTATAATTTGTAAATGTTTTGAATCTGAAATCGTGAAATTCAATCTGTTTTTTAGAACAGAACACTACATAAGAAAGGTTGTATACTTGGAAAAATTAATAAATTCAATTAATTACGCGTGTAACAAATGCACAGTCGGAAGTAAAATTCGTTCGATACATAACGCACGGGTAGGCGTGTTGGAACAGCTGTAGTAAGACACGGCCAGAGCGGTGTGGAGCCACGTACTACTACGGGGGGAGTGGGCGGACACGCATTACCATACTGGCCTATCCCCCCGCGCTGTTACAAAAACGAGAATTAAGTGAGTGTTAATTGAAAGAGATCTTCCGGCCTGCCTTTGCTGCGTTTGGCTGGAAACGTCACTTAATAGCTCAATCAGTCGGTGTGGAGATCTGCATAATGGTAATGAACGCGGTAGCGGTGGAGCGTCCGCCGGTAGTCGGTAGTCGGTAGCCGGTAGTCGTCCGCCTCGTGCGGTACCGTTCTGCCTCTCGTGTTCCTCTTCCTACCATTAGCGTTTATTAGTGGTTCCGAATACTGAGTAGCCATGTTCCCTGGAGTCGTTCGTTTCGAAGTTACTTACCGATCGTAACTAGTTCCTTAGAATAGTTCCGACTCCAGTTACAAAACCCGCTTAACGTCAACGAGTTGCAACTCCATCACATTCATGTCTACATACCTTCCGGGACCTGCACGGAACGAATTGAAGTTACTTTAATTAAACCGTTCATCTGCACTTATGAATGTAGGAATAAGGTACTAGAAATGAGAAATATAGCGCAGCCAGAGCGAAGTTTAGTTGCTGATCTCGGTTTAAAAGTGCTCCTGCAAACACCAGAGCCAAGGCACCAGCTCATCTAATTCTTTTATTATTTAAGTAAACCTAAATATTTCATTGGTACCGAATTAGGGCCTATGCGATGAATTAGAGATAGCAAGGTACAATAGCGGTGTTAGCCACATTGGCTAGCTATCGTTTTATGCTCATGACCTGACAGGAGTCGCCCTCCAATGGTTCCTAACCAAAAAATATTTTGTACGTGTCATGAAATCCTACTTATATCGTACTCCCCTTATAAAGCATTCAGTCTCTCCCGAAGACAAAGAGTCGTAGCGGCCCCGGTAAGGGAGTGGAATACATCTTCATCGCAGTGTAATTGGTGGATGCGGCGACAGAGGTGGATAATTACGGGCAGATGGCGGATGGCGAATGGCGGACCCCGCAGGAACGCGCGCGATGCGTCCCCACTTCTACGGATCAACGTTTTGTCGACGTTTTTGCGGGTTCCTAAGTAATAAGCGACTGTAATGAGTGAGAGAAATAAACATCGAACATCTGCCACTCGGGGTTTCAAGCTCCACTCATGATTAATCTCGGCTCGACTTTTTGGTCGATTTCTTTAGAATGTTAAA
This sequence comes from Nephotettix cincticeps, assembly GCA_023375725.1. Classification (NCBI taxonomy): domain Eukaryota; kingdom Metazoa; phylum Arthropoda; class Insecta; order Hemiptera; family Cicadellidae; genus Nephotettix; species Nephotettix cincticeps. The sequence goes on from CM041785.1 coordinate 28,295,296, forward strand.
TACTCCGTGAGAACTTCACCTATGGGATCACTCTGGACTTTTCATTTAATGCGGTTATTTTTCATGTGTTAGCCTCCGGATTTTTATGTAACAATAAAGAAAAGGTTCAAATACCTGCTAATTAATAATCTTTTTATTAATGCATTGCAAAACTATGAAATCTGCTTCATTAATCAGGTGTCTGACTAACAAAACAGGATTTGTTACAATACGTGCGTCATGTGAATATTATTACACTAACTACCCCGTTTTTCACGTGAAAAACTACATAAATGGTAAAACAGAACTTTTCAACAAAGACTATTTATTGAAATATTGTTTGGCTCCTGTTTCGAAGCTCTGCCAGTGCAGTCAGTAAATTCCAATATATTCCGTTAGAAAGAAAAAAATGTACATTGTACTGTGGCTAAACTGTAATGCATGAGAGCAAGCATGTAACTAACGAAAGCTAGGAATGTGGGTATTGAAACGCAACCAAAGCAAGGAATGTCAGTATTCAGTATTGAAATGAGCGACATTACCGGGGTCCAGACAAGCTACGTGTGCCTTTGTACATCTTCATTTGGTGTCCGTGCCCGGACTGCCAGTTAGCGTATTAGTCCCTTGTTAATAATTCATGTCGCCATTTACATCCATAACTCATCACGCGCGGTGCCCTATTACGACTGACGTATCGCGCCGACGCTAACGAGAGACTTTTGTAAAAGCATCGCGATATTTCAAACCTCGCGGATGTGGATTTATGACGGATCCGCCCCGATGGTTTGCCATATTTGTCGCGAAAAAACTGATCGATTCTGTTAAAAAGTCGAGCGTGCGATTGTAACCGCGATAACATAAGTCTGGCGGCGCGGCCTCGTCATGCGCAACAGACCGCTGTCCTCTCAGTGACGTATACATTAGTCTGTAGACTCTAGTGCCCGTGCTTTCTTTTACTCACCCATGAGCACAATGATAAATAAATCTAAACGACCCCTACAAAGCTGTTTCCCACCAGATAAATTTGTGTTTTTTGTCATTTGAAATGGAATTGCAATGTCTGCAGAACTATATGGTTATATATGTTTGAGTTAACTTATTGATAACCTATGTAGATAATAAATCAGCTTGGTTGGAAAGGCGTTTTATGAGTTTTCTCTTATTGAAATTAAAATCCAAAATGGAGGAGGTGCGTCGTGGGACCCTTATGTCACTTGGCGAAACAGGAAAGTAAGGACGAATCACTTACGTATAATTTTAAAAAATATCTTAAAATTTGTTTAAACTTATTGTATAGATTACAAATCGTCACAAGGAGGATAAACTATCCACTTTGAATATCCGGGAATATCCACACATATGGTAAGTCACGTTTTGAAAGTGTTTTCTAAAACTGAACTACTGTATTCAGTTGAAAAAAGAGGTTGGTTAGTTTTTTAAACCACCACTTTTGACCATTTTCATCTAACGGGCCAGGAAAAATGGTTTTTATCAAATCCAGTTTGACTAGAGAGTTATAAAAACAAGAAACTTGTCCTTGCTCTTCAACTCTATGGATAATATGCGTAAGAGACCACCGTCGTCGATTTGGCACTTAAATCCTCTCAATAAATAAACCACAATGTTCTCGTTGAACGTTTTAAGTAAGCACGCGATAATAACAAGCTGTCAGGACGTTAAACTCTGGTCACTGACGCCATAAATCGAGCTGCAGCCAAAACAAAACACACATTTCTCATCAATGACATCTGTGCTTCGGTGTTTATTAGCAAACAAAGATGTTCGTTAACCATATGTGTTCTGTATTTCGAGTTGATATTGAAAACGAAATTGTTAAGTCATTTGTGACTTCTACGTGTGTCCGTTTAGATTTAAGAATGTGTTTAAAATTACATTAAAAGACAAATTAATGCATACAATTTTATCTATAACAATGCAATAGTTGTTGGCGGCAATATCAATAGGCGGCAGATTGTTCATTGTTTAAAATAAGCCATCAAAAAATAGTGTCTAGGTTTAGTCAACCTAGGTTCAGTTAGGTTTTCTATGGTCATCTAATCCAGGCTAAACCCTTAGAAGTAAGAGGTTCGTAGAAACAACCTGTCCCTACCGTGGGGAGGGATGACACCCAGGACTGTCAAGGGCGATAGCTCCAAAAGAATAAAACAAAAACTAATGTCGGAACATCAATTTGGGCTTGTGAACACGCCGAGCCGAGATGGGTTATCTGTCTACCTGGGACCTGGGTAGAGCGCAAGGTCTAGCTAGCTAGCCTCTCGCCGGGACCCAGGGCCCGGGGCCGCGACGACCACGATATTTCACACACGCTCGTCGGTACAGACCCCTACCCGCTCTCTAATTGGCTGCATCAGTCTGTAGACTGAGGATGGATGCGACTTGCGTGTGTCCATGGGAAACGTCTCTCTCACCCACCAGCACATGCCACACAATTACAATGATAGCCATTGGAATAATATTAGAAAAAACAGGCAAGGAGGAAAGTAAAACCATTACCGACTGTTGAGGAAAATGTGCACACGAAAAATGTCTGCCAACAGCAAAAAATTAACTTCTTGGGGGTTTCCAATATCAAGTATATGGTAGTCATAGCTGAGTGGGTTGAGTACTAGCCTACTACCACCCAAAAGACCCGGGTTCGATTCCCCAGGAATTGTTTCATGACAAATAAAATTTATTTGACTGTGTTTTGGAAGGTTCGTCAAGCCGTTGGTTCCTGCTACATAAGAAGTTGTTCGGTCACTTATATAGCGACCTAATACCTCTAGAACACTAGACCTTGGTTAGAAGGTTACACGAAAAACCAACAATAAATGCCATGTATGACACATTACAAACAAACAAAATTAGACAATATTGACAAAAATAAATTTAAATCACCGTATAAGTTGTTTTGGAACACAAAACCAATAATCTAGAGACCACACGCAGACCGTCGGGTAACATTTATTGTGCAGTTGGCAACACTTCTATAACACATTCCACACGTGTTAACCATCCCTGAATAACCAAAGGCCAAATACCTGCGGAATATTTCCCACCGCCGCGAAGCTTCTTAAGTATTTAATCGCGGCAATAAAGCGATGTCACGACGCGACCTTCCATTAGCTTACCGCGCACTTCCATTTCGGCGGGAACAGTCAGCTGATCGACAATCACAGACGATTAGCGCAGACGCCACCTAATGACATGCCGCCTCACGAGTTTAATGTACACTCTAATTACGGCCGTTAATTTGATTTATTCCACCCATTAATTCCGCGATGAATCTTGTTGTCATACACCTTAATGATGTAAATTATCTATACATTATAATTTAAATTTCTCATCACTTATGACCTAATGATTATGTCTTGTAGTTTAAATTTGCCATATCCGTTACAAGTATTTGTTTGTAGTAAAAAATACATTATTGTCGACGCACTAGTTGAAGCAGCTTACGAGATATGTTTAACGATAAAAACGAATTAATTGTGATATTACTTCAGATCAAAACTATTTAAAATCACATTTTCAAAATAATTAGATATGAAAATATAAGTAAAAATTTAATGGCTACTAATTTTGAGAATATAAGTAATGTGTTTGAATAATGCATGAATAAACGAGTATAAGTAACTCGTTGAAACGAATAAATCGAGTTCTGAATTAATTTAATGCGTGTCAATACACGCATGGAAAATATAAATTAAACGATTTCCTACTTCTCTTCGTTAATCTTGACGAAGAAACACTCGGAATTAGACACGACCGAGTTGATGCACGATGTTAATGTATAATAAAGCGCATTAAAATGAACATTAGACGAAGCAGGTACAAATGGCCTCCCCTAGGCCCCGGAGATGGTATCTGGTGAGTTATAGAGCTCTAGCCGGGGCGGCTCAGCGTTATACGCCGAGCTCTGATGATAGGCGAGATAGAGAGGGCCGAGGAATGCTCTGCCAGTGCCAGGGTATCGTAAACACGACGATATACTGCTGAATATGATCCACTTCAGTGGGAAACCCGCCCAACACGGTACAAAAGTATTCTTCAGGGCTCAAATACGTCCAACATAATCAATATCCGCCCAGCAGGCTCAATAACCACTACTACGAAATATTTTTGGGGAAAGTGGTGTAAAATCTACAACGGAGTATTAGATTGCCATAGATCGGAGACCTATAATAGTGTTCATTTTTGTAGTCGATTTCAATACACAATGAAGATAATCGCAATTTAAACAATAGGCTGTAATCGATAATTTTACGGATAAAATTATGTTACATTTATTGATAGAACCAAACAATTATTCAATAAATAACTAAATAAATTCAGTCTTTTTTAACATATCAAAGTATCTTATTGACGGGGTATGTGGGCGTGTATAAGGACGGGGTGACTAAAAGAGGGGTTAATGGAAAGCCCTAAAGGGGTGATTGGCCAATGACATTATCTGTAGGGTGGGGCGGTGACAATGGATTCAAGCTTGAGCATCCTGTAAGGGGGATGATGAAAATGGCGAAATAGAATAATTAATATCCGATAAAACTCTTATAAATAATGTGTTTTCGGCTTTCTTTGAATATATTTATAAATGAATATCATATATTTTGGTAACTGGCCTAAAATGAAAGTATTCCTTTGAAAGGACTGTTTATGAAATTTTAATTTTTTATTTATGAACTGGATACATTCATGATTGTATGATTTTATGACTCCAGCTTATTCACTTATCAAAGTCCTAATTGAAAGAAATATTATGAAAATAGTTACATATATTATTCATATTTCGTAATGGGATTGGTATAAACAGTTATTAGGTAAAACATATAACCGAAAATGATATAGTTTTAATCTATTACAACATTTAAAATACTACAGAATTATATACTAGCATATAGGCCTAAGTTTAATTTTTCCATTTAAAAATAATATTTTCCCATGGTTTCGAGCTTTATTTTTAGTTTGTGAGTAAAAACACAAACTCACAATGTGTTTGTGAGTTTTTTGAATAAATTTTGTTGTGTTTGTTGAGTTTGTTGTGAGGAAATTTTGAATAAAATTTCTGAAAAAGGGTTTTGTAATAAAGATTATATTTATGTCATAACAATTGGGACAAAAAAATTCTCCGCTATTAGCAAGGTGCAGATGAGACGTGCCGAGATATGGTCCCCCCAGATATGGACACAGCCTCGAGCTCGGCTTCGTGAGGCCTCAGTTGACATTTGAAAAAACCCGCGAACAATTCCTCCCGATTCGTCGCTTTTTCTTTGCACCTCGCGTGATGAATAAAGCCAATCTCCGCCCTCCATCAATTACATCACCGACCCTTCACACGTGGCGAGCGCTCCTATATGTTGACGAAAGAACTGAGTCTTGTTTATCGTAACTTTAAAACTCTCAATAAGAAAGTAAAACTACGTTCAAATCGTTAATTTTACAAATACATATCAAATTGTTACAGCAACTATAACTCAATTAGACTATCATTTTTGCCGGATGAACCAAAGTCCACTTTACTAAAAATCCGTAGTTAAAAAAATATATAAAAAGAACGGTCCTTTAAAAAATAAATCGTAAAATAGCCAAAGAAAAGTGTCCCTAAGAGAAACACACAACTTCTTAAAGCAGTATTCAAACACCTTTTACTTAGTGTATTCAGTGAAACAAGACTAAAACATACTCTCACTTCATTGTGTCTTATCTCAAGAAGAATCAAAGGACTGGTAGAACAAAGGCAATAATGCAGTGCGAGCAAGAGCTAGCATTCCAAGGTGACTGGTATTATTTACGAGGGAGTCGGGCGGGCGGCGAGAGCGAGGGTAGGGAGGGCAGCTGAGGGTTCGAAATGACAGGTTGGGAGACAGGTCGCGCCTGCGCGGACCGCCCCTGGCCCGGTAAATGGCTTTCAATTATGTTCGGAACATTAAAATTGTAAAACCTTCGGGGAAAACCTTTCCACTCCAATTTTGATTATGGGCTTCTTTCCTCGACACACTTCTTTAAAATGTTATTGGGGTGCAACTTTTGGAAAGACTTTTGTTTAGAATAATTAAATGACGAATAAAATATATTAAAAGTGATGCTTAAAATTATTAGTATTCGTCGCTGTTAAATTATAGTTTATTCTTCTTCTAAACTTTTATCGTTTCCAATTCAAGAGAGGTATCCAATTCAGGTAATCCCTCACATAGTCTTAATTTGTTGTAAGAGATATTACAGAACCTTCTTGTACTCCATAACTGGCAAACCCCCGCCCCAATATCGCGAGGAGACCGACCAACCTTGAACATTGCACCAGAACCGCCATATCCCTACTACTACTCGATAGTACGGAAAGATGGCGGAGTGAATGGGCTCAGCCGCCCACGTATGCTCGAATGCTAATTCCAGTTCCAGGACTGGATTTCCGACGGACCTTACGTAAGCGTCGGTCCTCCTGGAGCTCCGAGTTCCGAGCTACGTCACCGAAGACCGAGGAGACCCTCGACACGGAAGTGGAGGGCGGGTGACTCCACCGGACATTTGGAAATTTTGCTCTCGGCTACTTTCCACCCAAGAGAGGTGCGGCACACCTATATAAATGAGTATTATTGATTGTGTAAAACGTGTACCACCGATAGAATACAATGTGTAATTCATTAATGTTTGCATTTGAATTTTAATCATAATTTGTGATGCGACACTAACTCTAGTGTCGCGCAGTCGTTACTGATTTTGTGTTTAATGTATTAATTTTCAGTAAACTATATAATTAAGGTCTGAATCTAATATCCTACATTAGATAAAATCGTGTAAAAGTAAGGGCATCAAAGCTTATAAATGGCTTACTTTTAACAAAATACTATAAAATAAAACTTTCATTAATGATAGATTTACTTGTCGAATTCTACCTTATTGAGCATTGATCAAAACGTTTATGTGTGTATTTCGTCTAAGTTCTGCACAGTAGGTCATGTTACTAATACAAATACAGTAGCTAGAAAAATCCCGAGAGCCTTTGTAACGATAGTTTTTCCCATCGTAGCAATGTTCTTCGCGGTGAAACATAGTACTGGTTCGATCCACAAAAAATAATTAAAATCGTTCACACAAATCAAAAAACTTTGCTCACTCGACCAGAAAGTATGCCCATAAAATATCTCTACAGAAATACCTTCCCAACACCAATAACGAACGTGCTTGATGACGACAGGATAAAGCTGGCAAACGATGACAAGCTCCGTGCTATTCACGGCGAGATTGAGTGAACCAATAGAAGCGGTCCATGGTGTCGTGACGCGGGGGTCAGGGAGTCACGGCGCAGGTTCACACGGCGCAGGCGCGGCAAGAGCGCAGGCGCACAACAGATTATCCGTGCTGCTCTCACGCGGCGCCGCGCCGACCTTCACACGGACACGCCGCTACAACGCTACATCTGGGGGCCCGGTCCCCTGTTACTGAAGCTTGCGCACAACATTTTAACAAATTTTGTAGTTTTCTTGCTTACTTCAATGGAACCAGGGGTTTCGTGAGCTGTTCGTTGTAATCTCGAACTATTGTTTGTAATATGATATTTTGGATAGTTCCAAACGTCAACTTAATTTATGGCTTGTTAAGTTCTGAGAGAAAGTAAAAAAAATAAATTCTACGGATAGTTTTGGTTCAATTATCCACACCAGTACATCAACAGATCTTAGAATCCCGCTAAGAAATATTTTGGTGAAACGACTTTAGTTGTATTATTAACGATTAAACATTCAATTAAAACCCTCTCAAAAGTCTAAAAAAGTAAGGGCACGCGCACAGCGGCACGAGCGAAGGGCGCAGGTGTGGTTGAGCAGTGAGCACAGAGTTGACCGCGAGCGCGCGCATGCGCACACACGAGCATGCGTGGGCTGTGACGTCATCCGCCAACACGTCGCAGAATGAGGTTACCACCACTACCACTACGACATCCACCACCACACACTTTCTCTCTCAAAAACTGGATCCGATTCCATAAATAATGCGTATGTAAATGTAGATGTGAATATTATTATATCGGCACCCACGAGCCAGTAATTGTTCATTAACATTTGCTGTCCAGATTTAAACGATTGATGGGTTTATATTAGACGGAAACGGTTACTCAATCGTACAATTAATTCATCTCTTGATGCTTTTATCTCTTGCTTTACGAAAAAGGCTCTTTAAAAGAATTGAAATTTTACGTTTGGGCTGTATTATACGGACTAGTAATACATGAAATCTATAAAACAAAAAGGTAACAGACCTGTAAAGTATCAGCTAAAATGTGTTAAAAAAACTTCAATTTCCTATATTATTTTTGGGTGTGGGAATAAAACAACTGCATTACAATTTTTTTGACAGGGATAAAATATTACTTAGCTCTGGGGGGTGTTGGTGATTTTTAAGATGGATAATATGTAACAGGTTTCCATAGAAACTAACGGAGCTATTGTATTGAATTTTTATTATACAAGAATAAGAACAGCTGTTCAGATGAATTGGAAACATTTCCTTTAGACATATCCATGATCTAACCTATTTCCCACATGGAAGTAAGTACAAACATTTTTTAAATATCGTATAGACTAAGCGTGATGCGGGTTTTAAGATAAAAATATGTATCTGAATTTAGCCTGTTTATAATTTGATTATTTAATTAATTAACAGAAGGTCTACGTTACAAGACCAGGATTGGACGGTTCCCTATTGAAAGGTTAATAAATACAAGTGGCGTGGAGAATACACAAAATACAAATTCTATGTGACATGTGAGTTTGATTTGGGTATTGGATTTTAAGATATTTAGTTTTCTATCCCTCCAAAAAAACTCGCTCATTTAGTTTTCAAGAATAATAAATAACAACAAAGGCATCCGAGATCAGTATAGAATCACCATACAATTTTACCAATGTTTTTCTAGGAACGAATCGGCGACAGAAGATGAAGATATATTGTACGCAGTGAAACATCAACCAGTGTCAAATAGGTTTGTTCAGCCACTGTAGTGTGAATAGGAGAATAAACTGAGTAATACGGAAGAAATAAGTTATAAGCGGAGCAGGATACCATATGGCGGCGGGACCTTGGGGAGGTGGGAGGTGTGGGCAGAGCTGGAGGGTGTCGCAGCAGCCGACTACAACGTACAACGTGTCTTGCAACATGTCAGAGGATGTATCTACATTGAGACCATGAAGAGTCAATATGATCAAAATTGCTTAGTATACATTTTGATTCATATAGGCCTACTGCAAATTAAAAAATTGTTACAGTATGAATAAGTAATACGAAAAAATAACAGTAACACTCAAATATATTTAGTAAATGCGTGCAGATAAAGGAAATTTCTTTATAGTCTTTGTCATGTATTTACAATTGCAGAAATTGACAAATACCGGATGGTGGAAATCCCCAGTAAAATGCATTGACAAATCTTAGATGGAAATTAAAATTTAATAAGAAAAATTGTAGCAATCTATAGATAGTTTTTGAGCTTTGAGTGATAATTTTTTTATTTTAATATCTATGTTGAGTTTGAGTTTTTCAAAATAAACTCGCTGAATATGCATGGTTTAAAATCACTCGAAAAATTAAAATCCTTTTTTGTAGAAAACGTGTTTTACAACCGCAGTGCCGGCTTACAGCAACACGGCGGCATCTGTAGAATGCTGTCCCGGAAAATAAAAAGAGTGTAAAAGTGGGAGAGCCAGATTGGTTCTTATGATTTTATTCTCCATTTGGGCGGTGATACCGTATCTCGGATGCTAATTGACAGCCGTAAAGCGAGCGTCGTCCCGCAGGTGTCCTCCTTCTTTCCTGCGCGATCTCCTACACGACTCTCCTGTTTATCCTGCACGAGTTTTCCAACCTCATGTTTAAACGTTCATTACAAACTCAGTGATCACTTAGGCAGGAATTAACAATATTTGACGATGTGAACAGAAAACGTGTAAAATAGAATGTTAATATTGAGCTATGTGGGTTTATGTTTACATTTATTTTACTGACATAGATTTTAACGTTATAATTTATAACCGTTGATCAATTTACAATAACCTTTTTGGTCACCGAAATAGCTTAGGCCTGTAGCTAGCTATCTATGTATGTATTGTGAACAGTAAACCTCATATCGTCAAACACTTCCTTCACTCATATTTGGTTTCAATAACCTGAAAGAAATACATACATAAATAAATTAATGACATAACTATTACCGTGCAATATCGATGCAACAATGCTCAACAATTTCAGTGATAGTGTTTTATACTTATACCCATAAAGCTTTGAATTATTTTTAAGAAGAAACACACTGTTCGATGTTTATTCACTCATTCGTCTATAAAACTGAATAAGGATTATTCAGTAGGGCACGTTTATGTCTTTTTCCAATTCTATTAAACTCTACCTACGTCTTGTGAGAGTAAACATGGGCTCGCACGACCACGAATTCTGAGGAAAGGGTCGAGCAGCAATCTACATATCAATGTGAAAATCAATAGACGATGAGCTCGCGAGCATGACGTAAACACACGATGAGCACGGACACGAGGCCTAGACCTAGAGTGCGTGGGCCTGGCAGACTCTCCTACCTGAGGCCAGGGGACAATAGGTTAAAATAACCAACCCCGAGTACAATGAGACACCGATACCCCGGGGACAACAAAGGTGAACCTGGCCTCCGCCCTCCGCCATGGCCGACGCAGCACGTTCTGCCTGCACCAGGGAAACGGAACTGGGAACTGGGGGACATGAGACGAAAACTGACTCAAACGTGTACTGTACAAGACTGATGTGAAAATAAATAAAATGGTTTCCAATGAAATATATAAGCCAATTAATTGTCATTCACCATACTAATCAATAACGATGTTAACCAATCTTTCTCTAGGGAATGGAGTGGAGTACTTACATGTTTAAATTTTTAAATAAAAGGTTTTAAGGCAAAAAGAAGGACCTCATAAAATGTATGAAGCTAGCGACTTTAACGCCGGTATTTCATGATGCCGCGAACCAAAAACAGTATTTTTAGAGTTAAGTCATTGTTGAAACCAAAATCTACTTATTTTAATTCGTATACAAATAGGAATTTGATTTATTCACTTCCTTCTATTGCCATACTTAAGAAAAATGAATAAGAAATTAAATACAAATATTGTCTTAGTTTTCATTCGTTGTTTGGTTCCTCAAGGAAACAAAATACCAATACCTAATACGGTTATCAACTAGGATTACTGTTAAAAGCAATTGTTATTCTTGTTCATGAGAAACGGTATAACCACTGGGGGTAGGGGTGTAAGGTGAGTGTGAAATGACACTCGTCATCATAGATTTGATGCTATATAGATTCGCTAACGAACACCAGTTTAGTTATTTCCATGGTCATTAATAATTAGTTCAATGAATAAAGACAATGGAGGCCAGTATCGAAATGTGCAACTTTGTGTTAGATTTATCTCAGGATGGAACCGGCGAGCTTTGAGTCATAAGGAGTTACCACCCACTGAACCACTCAAACAGTTTACTTTAGTAAGCCAGATGAATATCTATCTATAAGACAAACAGTTGATTTGAGTTCTTTTCAAAGTCTCTTAGTCGAGACTAACGCATATGTCAAACAGCAAGTAATCACATACCGATACATGATACGGCCAGATACTGCACCACGGCCATCACACCGGCGTGGCCTCTGTAATTTATCAATCCAGAGTTACCCGAGGCGTTCATTAGACAGAAATCACTTAGGGAGAACAAAGCGAGGGCCGCGAAGAGGGCCTAAGTCCAGAAACAAAGGGAGGGGAGGCGCGGCGGGGGGGCCGAGCATTCCTGCCATTGTAACGCGAGGATGGACGATGGGTAATTAAACATATCGGTGATATACAATCAGGGAAGATGAGTTGCGATGTCAGAGGCGAGCGGAGCTGTGTCATCTCCTGCGTTGTCTCTGGCTCATCATGGGGTACAACTAGCCAGCGGAGGGCGATACAGACGACTCCTTGGAGTCAGAATAAGTGATAGAGCCTAAACTGACTGCGATTTTAAAATACTGTTGATAAAATCAAATTGATTGTTCAAGTTTGATAAAAAGAGAATTTCAAATCTTTAATACACGTGACATTAAACATTTGAATCTCTATAAAGGTTTTGAATCAACAATTAAACACGAAAGTTGCTATTAAACTATCATTGAAAACATTTAATGTTTTGTAGTAATGAAAGATCATTTAATAGTGTTACTGACGAAATATAGAATTGTGGGGTCACTACTCAATTCGTTTCTTACAGTTTTAAAGTTTTTGAATAAGTAGTAAAAAGGAATAAGACACGAGATAAAAGTAATAAAAATTGGTTTAACATTAAATTTCCTTGAATGATGGGTATTTTAATGTGAGTGCGAGTGGAGGGTGCAACAGATTTTGTGGTGAATGTATTCTTACTGACAAGGAAAGTTGATTCATTTCCAGGACCATTAAATTGGAACACTAAATATTGTTTTCGAAATTTGCAAAATAGAACCAGTGGTGTTCATAATATGAAGCTGGTACTACCGCCAATATACCACGACACAGTTTCGGGTAATCTCCTTACGAACCCGCTGGATGGGAGCCAACCGCTTCGTCCGAGATTTCCTCTGAAATATAAACAAGTAAACTACCGACCAATCGGAATTTAATTTTTAAGTTTCAATAACCCGTTAAAGTAACAAATATACTTTTGGCGGGCTGCAGAGGTCGTCGAAGGCGAGGTGTTGGTGTACACAGGCGCGGCTGGCGACCCGTCTTGTTTACCATCACCACGACGCGGCAAGGCTGCCTCTCATTTGCATAGCTGTAAACCCGTGACCTAATGACCGTTTACTGATAACATAGGTACAACCAGTGATAAGGAATTGTATAGCCTTCTGTCAGTACAAAACAACCGGCTTACCAACTTAATGCTCCGTGAAAATGAATTCTGCTAGAAGATGTTTAGATAACACGCAGAAGGAATAAAGTAAATAAGGAGGTTCATTTTGTAAATCGAATGCTTTGTTTATACCGATAAACGTTCGGAATGGAATCGATGATAGTAAATTTTATCCGTTTAACTTATTGTAATCTATCTATCTATGAGCTCAGGAAAACACATTTCCGATTATTAAGTCTATGTTACCTAACAGTTGTGTATCAATTGACTTTTATGTATAAAGGAATACGATAAACTATGTAAACGACTAGGTTTGAGGTTTGATGTTTGAATTCTTTTGTTATATGGTATTTATTTACGAAAACAACTACAACCAGTGTAGTTTCATACCTGTTTGACTTAACAAATTATTTTTTGGGGCTGTGTCCAAAAAATAAAATAATAGAATGGCTGTTATTGAGTTTATAAATGTTTTAATTTAATGAATAATACATTCATCGTTCGTAAGATCCTTGTTATTGCGAGAGTTACTGACAGATGAACACGACCGACACACTGGGAGATATTCAACAGGTGACCCGCGTCGACTTGCAATCTCACTAAACGGACAAGATCTTCAACGTACCTCAGAAATCAACCACCAGGATCCCCGGTAGGCTGGCGAAGCACTCGAGCACACAATAACACATAGCACACAATACACGGAATGTCTAGGTGCGCGACGGAGGTACGAACTGCGCTAACCTCCAAGACCGACTGACGCGTTGCATGCCGGGAGACGGGCCCAGGTAGTTCCACAGGTAAGAGTGAGAGCGAACGCTGCACAGGGGGAGACGGAGTCACGGGGGGAACTGAAACCGCTGGACCAGAGAGGCTGGCCACTACAATGGTCCATCTTGTACGCGGCTTGTACAAAAACACTCTTGGTTCACATAATTTAATGCTTTGTTGACATTGGGACACTTGACTAGCGGTCTGGCGCTGTCGTGTTCGACTTGAGAGGCTTATTGGACCGGGGATTGTGCACAATGGTAGGAAAACATTGGGAAATCGTGTTGCTACATTGGATTGGAAACAGTCAAAACAAAAGCTTCAGAATAAATTTAGTTGCGCTTTAATAAAGAAAGAAAATTATGAATACCGTTGGCACAGTTTCTTAAATTGTAATAGGCTCTGAAATTACGATATTGTCATCATAAATTAATTGATTAAATAAACTTCTTAGATTGAAGAATGACTTTGCATCAAAGTACAAAATAAAAAATTAAATAACTGTTTAAATTTCAGAAAACTGTAAGCGCGATACAACACTAAACTAGTTATAAATTACGTTTCATCACAATTTGATGAAAAATATCCTTCTATTATACGACTAGTATTTATTCTACTATAATATATCCTAATATATAAGAAATATATTTAAAATATTCTTAATGTTTTAAATATTTTAATGCGCATATCTTAAAAAATTATTACACATTCAACTATTCTGAGGAAGATATGTTTCATAAAGCTAATTACACCAAATGTTGGCTTAATTAATACCATATGACTTTTACATGATATTTTAGAAATTATATAACACATTATAGGAAAACAATGTTAATGTCATATTCTGATGATATTGTATTGATAACTTTAAAAAATCGTTCTGAGAGATTTAATGAAACTCAACTTTGACCTATATTTGTCTAACGAACATTCACAGTTTGAATAATTTCTTCAAGGATTCATTCCTAAGTCATCTTCATAGTCTAAAAACAAGCACTGTCCTGGCAAATATTTTTACACTTCTTGGTGTAAAGTACGTGAAATTAGGATATGATCAGGATTTAAAATTTTCTGTCCACAGGCACACAGGGGGCTAGGAGGTCGTTTAATTTTAAAAGGTGTTCTTTTGTGAAGTTATGACCATTTCTTATGGACATTTCTATAGCCACAGTTAACCAAAACAGCTGATTCATGTTGATTTTATTTTCAGAGTAAAATACGATATAAGGAACATGGCAGTTTTAAACAATAAATCTCATGCTCTTGAAATGCTATCATACAACCACCCGATTGACATGGAGTTGAATTTTAACATATATTTATTAAGGTGAATAAAAACGTTTTATTTACACCATATTAACTGTGTTTACATAGAGTACATAATAAATGTGTTTTAATTTAGTTAGCTGACTTATCTAGCAGATGTTTTATTCTATCCGAGCAAAGCTCTGTCTCTCAGTAATAACTTATAAAGTGAGGGAAGGTAAGAACACTTGATGTTTCCAAGCATTCTTTAAATCATAATATTTATTTTTTAAATTTCCAAAACCATTCGTGGTAGAAAATCTTACATGTTTATGCAAGTCTCGTCCGCAAAAATTTGAAATTAATTGTCCAATAAAAATTAACAGACTAATTAGAAACGTATATGTTTATTTTACGACCGGTTACAATCGCTCGGTACAACCGAATGACCGATTGTCGACCGATAACATAGCCTCTGTTCGTGCGGATATTTACTCTCGTTCCACGTAGCTTATACAGTACTACAAGCAGCCTTGCCTTGCCACTGTCAATGGTTAGTTTGCTGTCTCTACAAGGAAACTTGCTTAACCCACTTCTACTTCTTACATGCAGGATTTTAAAAGTACTGATTTGTGATTGCGTTGTTAGCTAATATTAAAATAAATCAAGTAATGTTGTTCAGTACATGACTGATAAAACGTCACACAATATGACGTTACGTCGGCCTAGTTATTGGGATAAATACAAGGTCTTAGAGGGTGGGTGGAACTTTATATATTTCCGTTATTCAATAACAAAGAAACTTAGTATGTCACGAATAATGAATCAAATTTCCCGACTTAAAGTAATGTTGAACAATATCTATAAATTACTCATAAATAAAAATGCAACCTATTTTTATTTACGAACCTAATTTTTTAACTGAGCATTTTTAATTACTAATATTTAAATTATTACATTCTTTCATATTTGTTATACGCTACAATAAGTAGAAACTTATTTTTAATCACTAATTATTATGTTTCAAAACTATTAAAATAAATATTCCAAATAGATTTGTTTGGATTATGAAACAATAATTGCGTTGCGTAAAAGACAATGTGAAAATCTAACGCCTTCAAGGCTGAGTTGGCAAGATTGATGCAGCGTGTATTTTGCATATCGCACCCCTTACCAACTGAACTAATTGTAATATCTGACTGATGAGATTAGTTCAGTAAGGCGCATTTAACTAACACATTTAAGGAAAACATATTTATTTATAATATTTTTACTCATACAACGACATATTGCTTAAAACTTTTAAAACCTTAAGATTTATTTTTATAAATTCTGTTAGCAAACCTTCTATTCCACCATTATCATATTTTATAAAATTGAAAGAGTACATTACTTTTAATCTTTAGTCTATTATATATTTGTTTTTGTCTATTAATATATTAGTTTAGTATGTTATATATTTGTAAAAAAATTATCATTAATTATATGTACATAAGTAAACTCCCCATCTAAATAAATGGCAGTTTCATTTTGACACACACACCATAAATGTAAACAAAACACAAACAAAGTCAGTTGATCTCCCAATCTTCTGGATCGCTAATAAGCTTCTTTACAATTCTTTACAAGTACAATGTTACTATAGTTCGATGGATAGTAAACATTTTATACTACAGTACCAGGAGACCAAGCTTTGCTCAGATAGAATCAAACATGTGTTAGATAAGTAAAACAATAAAATACATTCATTATGTACACAATGTAAACAACATTTATATTTTTTAATTAAAATGTTTTAATACGCCTTAATAAATAAGTTTTACAACTTACATGTCAATCGGGTGGTTGTGTAGTAGCATTTCAGGAGCATTAGTTTATTGTTTGCTTGTTGCAAAGTTTATTGTTAAAAACTTCCATACTTAGTTTCGCGTTTGAGTGGGATTTGTTCGCCGCGAAGCTATTTACAGGCCTTTTCGGTTTCATTTTCAATCTTAAAAACTATTCTTGAAAAAATTAAAACCATAAAAATTAGTAAAAAATGTTTGTACTGTATTTACTTCCCTGTGGGAAATAGGTTAGATCATTAGATATGTCTATAATGAATGTTTTCAGTTCATCTAAACAGCTATTCTTATTATTTTATATTAAAAATTAAATGCAATAGCTCTATTAGTTTCTATGGGAACCTGTTTCAAATTTTCATCTTACAAATTGCCAACACCGGGGGTGGGGGGTATTAGATAAGACAAATCCATTTCAAAATAAACTAAATTAAGATAAACTAATCTTCATAACGTTTTCTGTTTAAAAAAATATAAAACAATAATGATATATAAAATATAATTGTATTAAAAATAAATAAAAAACTAAACTAAATATAATAATATTATTGTTTACAAATGTTACAATGAAACATAAAAACAACCTGAATCAGCATTTTTAGTTAACAACAGCTACAAAAACTGTCCACAAGGATAACATGATTAACATGGACACTTTATAGGGCTGTACGATATAATCAGTATTGTTCCTTGCCTTGAAATCTGTTCCAAATTCTCGGTTTCTCGTGTCCAAATTCCCTGTATTACGCAGCAAATCGTAAATCCTTTCACAGAAAAAACGTTGCCCGTACAGTGCTTGTTTTAGTTCGAGTATAAGGTTACTTTTTTTATATAACTGACAGTATCACCTCTCTTGAGGTGCTGCATTTCACCGAGTAAACAATATTCAGATTTTTGTAGCCAAAATCGTAAATTCTAAATTTTTCCACGAGACCTTTGTGCGGCGGCGAGGTATGTGTGCCGGTGGGGCAGAGGCCATAGCAATGCATGTGCGCCGCCGCGGAACGTCGATGCTATCGGGAAGTCTCCCTCGCCAATTTATAGTGGGCAGAGCCGATCGGACCGCCTTATTACAAGTTAGATCAATTCGGAGATATAATATTTATTATTTATAATTAATTAGAGTCGCAGTGACAGCCAGATCGTGGCGGACCGCTGCAACTCTGATCCGACTCTCGCCAAGATTTTAATTCAGATTTAATTAAGTTTTTGCACACCAGGGTGAATAGAACGCACGTGATGAATTGAGTTAATCTTCGAGGGTTCAGGTGGAGTGAACCACCCTAATTATAGAACAAGATAAATAGGGGTAGCTTGAATAGAGAAAGCGGTCTAATCTTTAACCAGCAGTCTCTATTGCACCATGACCATAAAAGTTGTTTGCTAAAGATGGTAAAATATATTATAGAAAATCTATTTACTCGAATTGTATAAATTATTTTACTTAGTTAATTTATCTGGTGGAGGGAATCCAGGAGTGTGCTTCGGAAAGTCCAGTGCGATGAGGAAAAACTTACAAGATACTTAAAACTGACTAAACAACTACTCGGTTCCGAGTAGATGTTAAATTCAGGCGGTAGTTAAAAATACAATATCAATTATTTGTTATTTGATCAAAATGTAGTTAGGATTTCCCCTGATTCCAAAATTGTAACTAATTTCAGTTAAACATGGTGTTTATAAAAGAAAATGAATGATGAATTAAATAACCCTTATATTTTAATGAATGATTTTGAACTTCCTTTTGTTAATGAATTAAAGTATCTGGGTGTAGTTATAGACAATAAACTGTCATGGTCTAACTACATAACTATAATGTGTTCTAAAATATCTTCTCAACTGTTTTTATTAAATAGATTTTCAAAATTCCAAAATATTTTTTTTAATGAGACTAATTTATACCTCATTAATAGAATCGAGATTGACATACGGAATAGTACTATGGGGCTCTGCTTCCCAGTCCTCATCAGTCCTCATTAATTCGAGTTTTTAGATTACAAAAAAGAGCTATCCGCATCATGTCCGGTGTAAACAGACGGACATCCTGCCGGACATTATTTAAAAACATGAATATTCTTACATTACCGTCTATTTACATATTTGAAATGTTGTGTTTTTATAAATTTAAATGTAACAATCATGTAACTGGTGCTGAAGTTCATGGTTATAATACTCGTCACCGTCAAAATCATAGGCAGGCCACCCACAGATTGGAGCTTGCGGGATCCCTTCCTAAAAGCATCGGGCCAAAACTGTATAATCATTTGCCAGATAATATTAAGACCGCACAGTCATCTGGACTATTCAAATCTAAATTGAAAAAACTTCTAATTGAGGGAGTTTTTTACTCAGTTGGTGAGTTCTTGAATACTTAATGTTAACAAATGTACCACCTTTTTTGTTAGTTTGTCTTTTAAAAAGTTTTTTTATATATGTACAAATTTCATAATCATTAGGGTATTGTAATAGGTTTGCACTGTTTTTGTATGTTGACGCTTGTAATACAATTTGTTGAATTGTCGCTTACAATAAAGGAATTTGAATTTGAATTTGAAAAGGGGCCTATTTTCTATTGCGGTGTCGTGGAACTGCGCGGAGCAATACTCCGTGCGCTTAGATATTTACAGCCCGAGTATGACTAGAGAGTTCATATCTCTCACACAATACTCGTACAATACAGTACGCGCATTCCTCAGTTAATGGCGCACGCAGCGCCACCACGACTTGACGGGGCTCGCGCACACGCGCACGCACACTCACACTCACATACACTTATGTAAGATGGATCTATGTGATTTCTCTCCAGCTTCAAATATACAGAAGTCGATTTCAAGGTGCAAGTCCACCCCAGTCGAGCTAGCGTAAAACAATGTTTCGATAAATCCTATTACAGACGTATTAATTGTTTTGGCATGCGCAGAAAGCGAATTTGATAGGGGATTTAAAAAATACGTACTGAGATTATGGACGAAACATTTTTAAATACTCAATTCTGGTTGATAAAAAGAGGTTAGTCATTTCGATAGTCATTATATACAGAGTGTCCATGAAAAACGTTTCAGGACAGGTGAGTGATTAGGTACAGTAAAAGGAAGAAAAAAGTTCCAATGAAGTATGGCCTGAAACGCATATTTTCTGAGAAATCCGCCATTTTGTATTTTTCACAAAATATTTCAAACATTTTCTAACGGAATATTTTCAAATTCGGTATGTGTTTTACACTAGTAGACTACTATTATTAAAAAAATAACTAGCACGATCCAAGTTCAAAATTCTAAACTACGGTCATTGTATTTTTTACAGTTTTCAAACTATTTTAGTTTTAAAATTTTAATTGGCCGCCATTTTGAATTTTGAGCTTGGACAATGCTAGTTATTTTTTTAATTATAGTAGTCTACTAGTGTAAAATACATACAAAATTTCAAAATACTGTAATCCGTTATATAATGTTTGAAATAAAAGACATTTTGTGAAAAATACAAAATGGCGGATTTCTCAGAAAATATGCGTTTCAGGCCATTGGTCATTGCTCCATTGGAACTTTTTTCTTCCTTTTACTGTACCTAATCACTCACTGAAGTCCTGAAACGTTTTTCATGGACACTCTGTATATACAGTACTATAAAAAAGGTACATACAGCAGAATATGACAGAAGAAAAATTCCAGTAATAATTATTGTGGTATTCAATGCATTATTAAACGAGTGTTATCGAACAGAAATACTTGTGGAGTTGTAGTCCCAACACGACGACGACGGGTACACGGTACACGGTACACGTGTTGTGCGTGCCGCTCGAGTAAACACCTCATCCACAGTCGCCCCTCGCCGCACGCCCGACCCCACCGTTACTATAAATCACGCGTTTTGGCTCATTTATACGTTGCCGGATTTGCAAATGTGTGTTTTCCAAAAATAATTTATTACCGAGGCGCCTCGGGCTGATTCCGAATCGTAATAGGCTCGGCTCACGCGGAGGTTTTACTAAGTCGGATGAAGAAGAAAACGTACGACTTGTCTTCTACGGTTGTATAGATGTATAGGCTGACTAGCAGTAAGCCTATACTTTGTATTTTGTGTCAAGAAGCAACACATTTAAAAACATAACATAATATAAACCGGAAATCTTAAAGTTAGTTACTGAAATAGTAACCTGTTCATGTATTTTAAGCCAAGTATGAATCAGAAATGAGTGTAAGATGATTGTGGCGTGATCTTGTAGTCTTGTTACTGACTAAGGCTGACATCTTTCTTTGACAGAACTGTTAATTAATAGTCCAACAGTCCAATAATCAACAGTCATTAATGACATATCTAAGAGAAGAATTCAAATATATGTGTTGAGTATGCATATTTTACAACATATTAGACTATTACTAAGACATCTGAAGTGAATAATATCGTATACCTGCATTAATTAAGAACTAAGAACCCTGAAGTTCTTAGATCAGAAGCGACAAAGACACACTTTTGTCATATTCATCTGTACTTTAACATCAGTTTTACCTCTATTGACATCTGTATTTTCACATTAATCCCGCTATGGTGCAGCATCTCATGGGACAAAAATAACACATTTAAAGTGAGAAAGGGATATGTTCAGCATTGCCTGCTGTTCATCATTACCATACTCTTCCCTAGGTCCATTGTAGACGATTTTTCTGGAAGCATTCTCTACAACAATGGAAATTTTCCATTTTTGTAGTAACAACTGGGTACTTTGCCAGTTAATATTTTAGGCGTAATCACTGTTCTGAATAGTAATATAGAAATGTTGCTAAATTAAATTTAGGCAATCTAAATGAACATAAATGTGAATACGAAGAGGTATGATTCTTTAGAGCGATTAAGCATGCGACAAGTATGTTAAAATGATCGATGTAGTTTCCACAGTTGGCTTAACTGTCGAGGCCAACGACATAGCGCATGTTTGTTTACTTTCATCTTCTCCATGTTTATTTAGTAACAGATAAACCTTGATGTGATAACGGCAAGTCAAGGATCGTTCTGTAGCGCGACACTGCAATGGGTCTGCGTGACGAGCTCTCCAAATACATTCTGTGTCTCTTACTGACGCGTTGTGCTTTAATTTTTTTTATTGTATTTAATTTAATCTACTTAGATACCAGCTATAACAAATACATAAATCATTTCACATTTGAGGTACATAATAAACAGTAACGTTTGAAATTATATTTGTGTATCATATTAGTAAAGCTATAACCGTAGGCCACTACTGTAATAAATAATATAATATGTAAAAAGGAAAAGAAAGCGTCAATATGCAATACGTGAAAAATACAAAATACAAAAATTGTATGATGTTCGTTTCATTACTTATTATTTAACTAAACTACTTTTAACGTATCAATTCTTAACACATAGTAAAACAAAATAAGAGCTGTCATTCGGACGAAACGCAGCGGACTATTGACTGAAAGCGTGATTTTGCTTCATGGAAACGCTCGTTAAATACAATTCTACAGACTCAGTTTGCTTGGACTTATAGGGCCTACGAGGGAAACATTTCCAATCCATCGAAGAGGTCAAAATTATGTGCAAAAGAAACTTCGTAATCAAACTAAAGCATTTTATGAAACATTTGAAAGTTAGTAAAAAGATGGGAATTGAAGTATTTGAAATAGGCTACGAATTATTTTGTCCGCTGGTGATCCCATGTAAAACGCTGCTTAATTATACAAACTAAAATTTCATCGAAGGAGATTATAGAGAGTTTTTGACGACTTCGATGAAGAGTCACGCTAAACGCTAAAAATAACAATGAAAATAAATGAAAACGAATGATCATTTATTGTTCGCGGTTGAACCTACCGTGGATGGATGGATGTGATATCATTATTACTATCACACGGACGGTGTGAGCGCGCATTACTTGGCAGAGCGTGATGGCTGTGATGTGTGATGGCCGGAGCCTCGCACCCTGCCATCACCAGCATCAGATAGCAGATAGCGCGCCGCCGCGGTGGTCCACGAAATTACGTGAGAAACGCGCCGAACTACAAACCGAATGTAAAACGTTCCACATAAATACCGGGAATACCTGGCATAGCTTATGGCTATATTTGAAGTTTCACAGGATTTTATAAATTCTACTTGTTTATAAGTGGTGAGATATTACATTTCGTTAGGCTGTGGCTGTTTAGATTGGAGACAGATAGCATTCCCGCCGCAGCAGTTCGTCAGCGGTTCGTAGTCTTCACTCAACGCTACAGTGATGTAAAACAAACCTATCAGAAGATTGCAACTTTACTCTAGACTGGATCAATTTTTTCTCCTTTTACCCAGTTTTGTCCACCCAAATAGACTAAAGATTTGTGCTAAGATAGGGGTGAGGCGTTACAGTTCTAAGTAAAATGTTGAAGGTTCGTGTAGAATTTGTACTGAGTTTCAAAGTCGCGTAATGCTCGTTAAACAGTACTAATGAGAACTGACTCGAGATACAAACCAGTAGGGGAGCGCGCTGGTCTAGGGGTAGAGCGCGGGGCTTTGGTGCCCAAAGTCCCGGGTTCAAATCCCGCCAATCACCAATGGCTTTTCGCTATGTGATAATGCCGCAACCCACACAGGGGTGTGCAAAAAGCCGCCACGGCTGAAGTGCCTTGGGAGTAATCCGCCCCTTTCAGTAAAAAAAAAAAAGATACAAACCAGTATCATTGCTGCCTTTGGTTCGGAATCGGACAAGCTACCAACTGAACCAACGACTCACTACTTGCAATGAAGTAAAACATCACACATGTGAATTGTAATAATTATTACACTTGATTTATAGAACTTGTAGAAGTCAACTTAAATATTATGTAACATTCCGTAAAATGATCCATGACGTTTAGCCCTTACCGTAAACAACTTTTTCGAAAATTAACTACATCCTCGAAATCATTGGAAAAAATACTGACTATAGATAATTGTCTGACTTATGTTTATAGGATGCCTTGACGATTGAGATTTAAATTTTGTCTGTCTCGAATTAAATGTAACACGCCTAAGGTTTACGCCGTTCATTATGTTAGCCTATAGAAATTATTAAAAGCCGTAGAAAATTTGGACAAAATAACGAATCTCACCTAAATTTTATAAATTCAAATTTTGGTAAATTTGTTTTCCTAATATATAGTTTGATGCACAAAAAATGCCGCTTAAAATAAGAAAAGTACAGCTCCTAGCCTCCAAAGATCACCCTGAAGTCACTAAGAAGCATTTCTCAATAAAAACTGCCTCTGAGCCATTTGAATACGAATGTTCCATTTCAGAGTTTAGCGTCCGGCGGTAAATTGGCGACCGGTCGAATCAGAGAAATCGCGGTGACGTCATGGTTAATTAATGACGTGACGGGCGACTCGTCCGACTACCTGTGAACCGACCCTGCCGCTTGTGAACCCGCCTGTTAAGCGATTTGTATTCGACCAATGATTTTATTCTGGAGGTTCGATGGTAGTAGATCAATTACGGCTTTTCCTATTGATAACAATAATCATCAACACCAAGACGTCAAGGATTTACGTACGATAGTCCACTTCACTAGCACATAAGAATTATTTTTGAGGGCTCGAATCATTGTTGATGCTTTAACTATTTTTTTGGGGGGGGATTCAAAATTGACATATCCGTTCAATGTGCCGCATTTAAAAGCTTTTAGTGGAATGCCTCATTGGTATCCTTAAAGAAACGTTATCATAATAATAGTCATTATCCTAAAGGTTCAACTCTTAAACCAACGTCATATTCTCATATTTAGACATTTTTTAATAAAAATACAACTAGGATACATATATTGTTTGGTGCAAGAATTAATCAACTATTATAATGATTAGTTGTGACATAACGCATACTCATTAACGCGTTTATATACAAAGCAGATCGGCCAAGGCAAGGCAGCCTTTCAACTCAAGGCCCTCGACGCTTGACTTATTCCAACAACTGTTTGCAAGTTACCGCGGTCAGAGAAGTTCCTAGAACGTATACAACAAACAATACGAATACGTAAACAAACAATGAATCGTAAAATAGAACTTCAGGTTTTCCAATAGCCAATATTGATAGAGTTAAAGGGATAGTATTTCTTGGTAGTAAAGTTTAATTATGTCTTTACATAACAACTATGTTCAAAGTACGTTCAAGTGACCTTGAGGCCATGGACGTCTCCAGCCTAGATCTCATTATAATATTATTATTATTAGGTACTACACTATTTATTTTTTATGTATCAATACCGAAGGTATTTTTAATGTTTAGATCGTGAGCGGTCAAATCCCTGGTTTTGTTTACTATTAGGCTTCGTTATTTGAAAATATTTATTATGTATAAGTAAAAACCGAACCAAACAGTCTGGAACAGGGCGCTAAAATAGGATTTAATATTTCCCGGAGGTTATCCAAAATATCTATACTAAACTATTTATATTCATAACAAAATGTTATTTTTGTTAATTAAAAAAAAGTTCTATATCCTTATTGTAAAATTTTAGAACATAACAATTTTACTGTATTTTCCGGTCACTCCGCTGTAACTTAGACATTGAACACTTTCGACATTTACATACATTTATGAATACATTGAGTTGAAAGTTGAAACATCCATAAATATGCATGATCAATGTTCTGCCTACGTTTTATAAATGTTTAAAAAACATGTTCTTCGAGTATATAAAAAACCTTTGAAAGACCGTCAGGTGCCAGTATAGTTGGCCTGTATCCAGTGAATTGACAAGATACACGACAATCAGATTGGAAACAAGCATTTTTCTAAAATTTAAAACACATATTATGTCCTCATTAGTAGATTCCTAGGGAAGGGAATGCAAGTAGCCGGCCTGGCTTGTACTGCCAGCGTTGGGTAACATTGTTGCAGGAATGCCGCCTCTCGGTGCTGGAGCCCACAGCTGGGATGTGGGGAAAGGTCTGCGGAACAATCTCGTCAACCTACCCTTCCGACATTTCCCCATGAGAAGATATAGCGCTTTTACAAAATAACTAAATCCAATATAGGTTATATGGTAGATACTTATTTTTCTGGGAAAATTATGGAAAAATCTTACTACGAGATCTTATCTTAATCTTCTCAAAGATTCTCTTAATCTCAAAGTCTTCATTAGTTCCATCATATTAGATTTAAGTACCATTAGAACAATGATAAATTAATCGTGTTCTTAATTACTCATTCGATTGTTGTTGAGTAATAGTAATTTTCTAAGAAAACATAGTTTAATTTTTAATTTTATATTCTGGAAAGGTATTGACACGAAATTAAACCTTATAATTAACAATTAATTATCTTATGATAATAACAAAATAGAAAATGCAGTTTTTTAATTCCCGCCATTTTAATTTTAATTTAATCCCTCGACAGCTACAGATATTCCAATACAGTTACCTCTTCTACACCTTTTTGCAGCCCTGTAATACTGTCACAAACTAATATTGTTCTTAAGGGGCTTAGACACAATATTTCGACTCTGATGAAGATTTTTCTCCGCGTATATAAATGTAATGCAGGCTATATTTGTTCCTAATCCTACATCACTTAGTCATCGTTAGTCGTAGACTAACGACTCAAAAAATTAATTTGTTTAGTTTTAAGCTGGTTTTGAAGGTGATGGTCAGGTTATTTAAAAATAAATGTTTTGCCAAAAATAAAAAAATATATTTTTTGTATTTAAAACCCCATAACTTTTGAACCATTAGTGCAGAGCTACAGACATACGGGTGGTCTAATAGTTTTGGGACTTTACATGATTATATATACCATATTTTAATCAATTTAAAATAGATGAAAAGTTTAATTTTTAGGAGGGTAATTAATTAAAAAATTTACCCAATTTGTAAATATTTGTGGGGGAGGGCCAACGACCACCCAAAAATAAATGAAATAATAATAATATATTAAAAAATTGTGGAGATATAGAGCCACCAGTGTAATAAGCCACCACCATATAAGTGCACCAGTGTATAAAACTTCTTAAAAATCGGACGATTTGGATTCAGAGAGCCTCAAAACGGATATATCCACTTTCAACTCAAATTCGAATATTTTGACGAAAACAATACTTCTCCATATACTATCGTATAAGTGGGAGAAAGTAAATGGGCCTATTTCCTTTTAGTACAAAAACGTAAACGAGAATAACTAAAACAGAATTACTTACAGAAATCATACGTTTTAAAAGTATATAAATTCATTTGGAATAGTTATAACAATGTTATAGGTCCTAAATAATTATAAATGTGTAAAATATAATACAAATTAATACCTCAAAAAATTTGGACCGATAATCGTAAGCGAATCATCTATCGTGGCGATATACCACGATATCGTCTAATTAGTACTTCCGATAACTCTATTGTTTCAGCTTTATATCATGTAATATAATTTGCATATATATAAAAATTCATCTTAAACTGATCAAATGAATCAATAACTGCTCTATCTATAGCTGAAAAACACCTCTTAGACATATTAAATGGGCCTATTTCCTTTTAGTACAAAAACGTAAACGAGAATAACTAAAACAGCATTATTTACAAAAATCATACGTTTTAAAAGTATATAAATTCATTTGGAATAGTTATAACAATGTTATAGGTCCTAAATAACTATAAATGTGTTAAAATATCAGGTACAAACCCTTCCTCAATACCTCCAAACTCACCAAAGTTTCCCCGGACCGAAGGCTCGGAGCCGCGGTCGTGACCGGAGCGAGGAGCGTCGCCATCTTGGATCGTGCCCCGCCGCGATATACCACGATATCGTCCTTAATTAGTAGCTTCGTGGTCCGATCGTTTAACTCTATTGTTTCAGCTTTATATCATCGTCGGCCGTGTGGAACCGGCGGTCAGATAGGACGGTGCTCTGCCAGTGACTATCAGCTGACGCGACGACCTCGGGCACCTCTCTGACGACGGGGAGGCGGCGATGATACGCGAGGAGTGTGGAGGACCGGCGGTCAGATAGGACGGTGCTCTGCCAGTGACTATCAGCTGACGCGACGACCTCGGGCACCTCTCTGACGACGGGGAGGCGGCGATGATACGCGAGAAGTGTGGAGGACCGGCGGTCAGATAGGACCGTGCTCTGCCAGTGACTATCAGCTGACGCGACGACCTCGGGCACCTCTCTGACGACGGGGAGGCGGCGATGATACGCGAGAAGTGTGGAGGACCGGCGGTCAGATAGGACGGTGCTCTGCCAGTGACTATCAGCTGACGCGACGACCTCGGGCACCTCTCTGACGACGGGGAGGCGGCGATGATACGCGAGGAGTGTGGAGGACCAGCGGTCAGATAGGACGGTGCTCTGCCAGTGACTATCAGCTGACGCGACGACCTCGGGCACCTCTCTGACGACGGGGAGGCGGCGATGATACGCGAGGAGTGTGGAGGACCAGCGGTCAGATAGGACGTAGCTCTGCCAGTGACTATCAGCTGACGCGACGACCAGGGGCACCGCACAGTCGACGGTGATATGAATGAATTTTAATCTCAGCTTTAGTGTCAATCTCGCATATAAATTCTTCCTCATAAGGAATAAATGATTTTTCATTTTCGTAAGTATCAAAAACGATGTTTTGCCTTTCTAATCAGGAACATAAAGGCATAATAAAATACATGAAAGGGGCGCTTTGAAAGAAATAGTTTGAATAATTTTATAAGGCAATAGAACGTAAAAACCCAGTTTTATTGTAATAAGGAAACCACCCCAAAATTAGGAAACGTTTTATCCTGCCGTGAGACAATTGCATAACTCACAATCCTCGCGGCCTGTTCACCCGGGATCCGCGGCGATAAATCGTGAAAGGATGCCGGACAAATTTAGGGAGAACAGTAAAAACTCGTTTGGCATAAACGAAACAAAAATAAAGATAAGAAGTCGGAGTATTCAGCGGCCAATTCGAGGTATAATTCACAATTAACATACCGCGCGAAGAGGACGCGCCCAGCGACAAAGCGGGCAACTAGCAACAATATATCTGACCATTATTGCTCGCCGCCCGATCACATCTACCCCATAACTCAACAGTGGCCGCCGCGCCGAACAAAGAGGAAATAAAACGATTGTGAAATGTACTGAAAATCGATCAAAAGTGTCCGCGAGGAAATATGTTGGCGATAGTGTTCGTGAAGGTTGAAAGAATAATAGGTCACGCGTAATGTCTGATACTGATGTAAGTGTTCTTTACGTTAAAGTAGGGAGTGCAATCAGAAATTTTCACAAGTTTCAAAGACACTAAGATATTTAAAGTAGATGGTAATAAATTAGCAAGAGTAGAAAATAAAAATAATACTTACTATTATTGGCCATGTCTTCTTTCTTGTAAACAGCACAGGGTTGCAATATTGGCTGAAGCTTCAGAACTCTCAACATGCTAATATCTATAAGTAAACAAAATAAAGAGTTTTCCAAAGAACTAAATCATGCTGATATTCTTCCCCGCATTTTTGTTTTTTTTTAGTTATAAACAAATGGGTAGCATAGAGAATATGTTTTTTGTACAACAGGACGTTTCGTTTTCATAAAAAACTAAAGTGAAAAGAGACGCTACACCGAAACGTGAAATTGAACGATAAAAGGTCATATAAAACCACTATAATTATTTTTAAGGATACAAAAAAACATAAGCTATTGAAAAATAATGTTTTATTATAGCCAATAATATAATTATAAATTTAACATAGCAAGTTACTTTACGTTAAGGGCTATTTATCAAAATTTCTTTATTTTTGAAAGAGAAAAAGATTGAAACTATTCTATTTTTAAGTTTTGTTTTGCGATCAACAGCTTCAAAATTGGATTTTGAGTACACATACCGTTTAATATGAAGATAATATATACCAGAAACAAATAATTTTAGCTATCCAGACATAATAAAAATACGTACAATATTTTAGAGCTGTGACTTATTGCGAGTGAATGATTTATGCTTGTGGGGAATGACATGCCTATTGCTCAGATGGACCGATGACTGGCAAGGAGAGCTAGGAATGTAATCTCGTCTCAAATGATAGGGCATTGGCCGTGGATATCGCACATGGCTCTCACGTTACTAATTTTCTAGCGATTTCGAAAAATTGCGGAATCGAATTTTCTGCCAAAGTGTTTAAAACTACACATCGAAATGTGAGAATTCACTCATATATGTTGTGATTTTACAATTGCTGTAAGTTACTTGTTCTGTGTTACTTGTTTCTGCATAGACGACGCGTTAATGTTGCGGGTAGGAAAAATAGATAACTTTAGCCTACGCATTGGATTCTCCTCGCCCAAAGTGAAAGTTTGAGGGTTTGTTACAAAATATGTACCTCTTTCATAAGGATATCACTCCTTAAGGTCAGGTCCTTTTAGTGTAATACGTAATAACCAATACTTTTGGGAGATCGTGTTTAATGATTAAAAATATAATTTTTATGACTGCTGATAAAAATTTTGAAACGTAACTAACAGTGACTTATTACTTTCCTTGATTATAGATTAGACACAAAACAGATTACACAGTTTGAAACGACCTCCACTAAATATCTAGCATCTAAAATATTATACTTTATTATATCTATCAAAATTAGGACAGTACATATTTTACTTGAACAAACATTATTTACTAAATAAATGAAAAAAATCGAGTCAATATACTAATAATTAGTGTTAACTATTCATTCTTCTCTTTTTCATCGATCACCAAATACAATCAATATACTACGAATATAAATACTTAAAAAACATGCAGAGGTCAGTATGGTTGCCCTGTATTGACAATAATACAAGATACACGATAATAGAGTCTTTACATTCTTTGTATATTACTTTCAGTGACTGAATTTAATCATCGTTTATATACTGTAGCTCCTTATGAATAATTGCATTCTTTGAGTAAGATAATTTGTAATCTTTTGTTCACGTTTCTATTTAAAATGATCTTGCTTTGGATTCGTTTTGTTTCAACCAAGGAAATTATCCATTGGGGTGTTTTGGAACTACAAGTTCGGGAGATTAGTTATAAGCACTTAATTGTCGTTTTTAAACGACAATAAGATATGTGATATGATTGAATTTAAATCGATAAACCACAGATTTATGGAAACCTTGACTCTTGGAAACGTGGCACATAGGAACCACATCAGCGTTGGATGATGGCGATGTTTATACACACAACTGGAATACTGTATATCGTAGTAAACGCAGCTGAAACATGAAGCTGTAAATGTGTTCCCAGGGCCGCCAACCGGCTATCAGGGAGCTCATGATCACTGCGCCGCCGCCAAATATCTGCAATTATTAACAGCTGATGTATAATCAGCTGGGGGTATTCATCGTGATCTGTCAAGGTGTAACTTACCGATGGCGTGTTTCGGTGGGGTTTCGTACTGTCTACCGACGGAAGCTTACCTGCAACAAAGAGCAGAATTAGGTTGGATACAGACTAAATAGTCGAGAAGATCAGTTCTTGAGAACTGCAGAGCATGAGAAGGGAGAAATAAAAATGTATTGCGGTGTCTTCCCGTTAGTCTCTCTGGTAAACATATTTTGTTTAGTTTAGATCTAGATTTGTAACTTCCTACACTTACAAATTTTATTTTAACTGCACTGAATATTATTATGTCTGGTATGAATGACTACATAAAGTATTATGCAATTTTTCTATATGACACCAAAAAACCGTTGCGTACGGCGCTTACATTAAAAGGCAACACACACAATATACTGTACATATACAATATAAGCCTTTTACATTATAAATGTTCATTGTAGTTGGTGATGTCAACTCGACATATATTTTAATATACAAAGGCATGTCTTAAAGTTTTTGTTTCAATTTACATTCTTACGATTACAATAATATGTTTCGCACTGTAAGTTTGTTTTCAACATTCCAAGTAACTAATTAAAACACCCAAATCGAATCCGACATATTAATTTTTGACAAGTCGTGACGGCAAACTTTGATTAGTGGGACCAAAAACGAAAAACCTTTCGAAGAAACAAGAACAAAAGTCCAGCGGCCGGCGTCCATCTGATAAAACTGTCTCACGGAAGACTGGGCAGTCTCGCCGGGTTAGCTGGCCCGGGCCTCCGTCAGGTGGAAAAGACAAATCCAACAAAAACACTCCATCTTCATCCAGTTCTCAAAGGACGCGTAATAATAAGGAGCGAAAACGATACTTTTGAGGCTTATCCCGCTTTTGTTGCCTTAAAATAACACAAGATAGGAGGAATACAATGCTGAAAAGCTTTCCTTTAACATCGCAGGACTTCGACCTTCTCTTCTTCGTATGATGTTCCTTAAGCATCAACATAATCAACATTGTTTATTATCGTTGTATGAGATAGCGATTCATTTTTAATCCTTTAGACATTCATGGGAATCACTGAAACCCAACTTTGCCGTTCTTTGAACATACATTTACAAACAAGTGATTATATAAGCTAATTTTAGCATATAAAGTACCTATCTTAAAAGCATTGAGTCACCAAATTACGTTGATTTTATAATACGTTTCTGAAATATATTTTGTGTCTCATTTAGAATTCATTGAACAAAAATACTCCCTAGAATTAGTCTTTATCGACTGCACAATACAAGCGAAATGAATTGTACAATTTAATTTTAATAAGATAAGTATCAAATGTTTCTGCCTCTATTTACACAATGTACCCAACCAGAGGAGGGGTTCCCGAGATACGTAGCAGAAGTGGCAAGCGCACAAAGAGCGTTTCTGTATTCTGACATTGGTAACACACAGCTGATTGTTGACCGTCGCTATCAGCTGATGAACCAACGCTTGTTCCATCACCTGGTAACACCGACATTGGCGGATAACGCTCTATAGCGCGTAAGGTATTCGGAGCCAAAACTTTCAGTTATAGGGTCCGAAAGAAAAGGGAATCTTTGTGAAAGGTACAGCTCGATGGTCTGGAGGGTATTGTGAGGCACAGTATTTAAACAGCTCGGCATAGCGGTATGATGGTTGCTACAACACACTATGTTAAGCGGAGATGTATGAAGCGCAACGGGGAGAAGAGGGTTAGTGATGAAAATGGGACGGGACAACAGCTAGAAGGGTACTGGAGTGGTATGTAAAAGACAGTGTGAAAGGTACTGGATGTCGGTAGGAAGGGTAAGGCTTGATGTGTAAAGGGTACAGCGCGATAGTGTAGAAGGCTGGGTGTGCAGAATACTGCTTGGTATGTAAAGGGTAGTGCTCGGTGTGTGAAGGGTACTGCTCAGTGGGTGAATGGTACTGCTAAGTGTGTGAAGGGAACTGTTCGGTGTGTGATGGGTATTGCTCAGTGTGTGAAGGGTATTGCTCAGGGTGTGAAGGGTACTGCTCGGTGTGTGATGGGTACTGCTCAGTGTGTGAAGGGTACTGCTCAGTATATGATAGGTACTGCTCAGTCTGTGAAGGGTACTGCTCAGTGTGTGAAGGGTACTGCTCGGTGTGTGATGGGTATTGCTCAGTGTGTGAAGGGTATTGCTCAGGGTGTGAAGGGTACTGCTCTGTGTGTGATGGGTACTGCTCAGTCTGTGAAGGGTATTGCTCAGTCTGTGAAGGGTACTGCTCAGTCTGTGATGAGTACTGCTCAGTGTGTGATGGGTACTGCTCAGTGTGTGATGGGTACTGCTCAGTGTGTGATGGGTACTGCTCAGTGTGTGATGAGTACTGCTCAGTCTGTGAAGGGTACTGCTCAGTGTGTGATGGGTACTGCTCAGTGTGTGATGGGTACTGCTCAGTGTGTGATGGGTACTGCTCAGTGTGTGTGTGATGGGTACTGCTCAGTGTGTGAAGGGTATTGCTCGGTGTGTGATGGATACTGCTCAGTGTGTGATGAGTACTGCTCACTCTGTGATGGGTACTGCTCAGTGTGTGAAGGGTACTGATCAGTATGTGATAGGTACTGCTCAGTCTGTGAAGGGTATTGCTCGGTGTGTGATGGGTACTGCTCAGTGTGTGATGGGTACGGCTCAGTGTGTGATGGGTACTGCTCAGTGTGTGATGAGTACTGCTCAGTGTGTGAAGGGTACTGCTCAGTGTGTGAAGTTTAGTGTGGTAGTGCTCGGTGTGTGAAGGGTATTGCTCAGTGTGTGAAGGGTATTGCTCAGTGTGTGATGGGTACGGCTCAGTGTGTGAAGGGTACTGCTCGGTGTGTGAAGGGTACTGCTCAGTGTGTGATGGGTACGGCGCGCCGGTCGACGATGACACGCTGCTCAGGTAATAGCATGGCACATTCCCTCCCATCGGTTTATTGCCGCACTTAATGCGAATGTGAGCTTCTCCGAACAGGCGCAACGCTTAATTACCTCTCCAACACTCCAACTCTCCAACGCCGCCAATAACCACAACCCGCGAATACGTGATCGGATACTCGATAGTTTGGCCCCCCACGTTAGTATTGACCATCATAATTGTGTTAAGTTCGATGAAGTTGGTTTGTGTGAATAGAAAAATTCAAACTGTGGTGTCTTTGTGTTATCTCCAGGAAAGTGACGATGACCCTACGTTTGTAGCCAATTGTAATAGTTAAATAATTAATCAGACTCATTGATAAACTCTTATAATGATCAAATCTCTCATAAATATGTAGTATTTTTATTGAAAACAATATTATATGCAATATTACAATAAACAATATTAATTCTTGTGGTAGGCCTGTACCTTAAAATCGTTCTGTAGCGGGTTCTTATCGCTTCAATGTAACTTCACTCAGACATTTCTAATCCCAAACTGGATGCTGTAACTGGGGGTACGGTGGGGTCTTTCGGGACCCCAAAGGATAAAAAAATACACCAAACTTTTATTTGAATGTTTATAACCATAAAATAAATGTTAACATTTCGTAGTTATTATATAAAACAACTTAATGAGGTCTGAAGAGACATTATTATATTATTTATATATTTCTTTTAATTTATACTCTGTAAAATAAGGCTTGTTTCGAAACCATAATGAAAATATGTATATGTTTTGACTTACTTTTTAGCTCTTCTGATTCATTCTATTAATTTTCTATTCCCTATCATCTTAATAATCTGAAATAGCATATCTACTTCGGGTTATTAAAACTGTGGCTACTGACTTCACTATCAGTATCTGATAAATCTCCCTTTTATTCCACCAAGTTATTTCTATTACTTGTACTAGATTCATCGTCGTGTTCAATAAATGAAATTTCCACCCTTTCTGGATCATGAAACATATAGCATCAGTGGTATCTTAAATAAAGAAAAAAAATCGTTGGGGTCCCAAAAGACTTCACTGTACCAGTTAGTGAATACAGCTTAAAAAATAATCAATCAGAATTTAATTTTTCATTGGCTCTAGGTTTGTACTTGGTAGGCCCTAAGAGCTAATATAAAAAGTACATGATCCTAAACTTAATACAACGATTTCCAAGGTCAATCACAGAAGAGGTATGTGTCAAATTACCTATTGTCAAATTTTGAAATCAGAGATTAATATTCACCTGGGGTCCAGACGACTGTGATGTCTGTTCTTACCCCGTGTTATTACGTTGCCAAACTGCTCGGGTAACGACGCCGCCAATTGTTTCCCTGAGAACTCAACTCTTCGCCCGGGGCTTCTACTGGCTAGATTTGAGGGGCAAATGTATTGTTAAATTAAAATCGGCACACTGAACCGTCCTGCAGATGCCTCGGAACGTTTGAGTCATACCTGATTACATTAATTTTCGGATTCTTGATTCTATCGCTTTCCGGTCCCCTGGAATCGTGTTGTTCATTATGCGCTCCCGGCATGGCGCATCGCTGGGATGGAAGCCGTGTGACTGCGAGTAGACTTGCTATGCGAGGTGTGGAGGGTTAGAATTGTATTGTCCCACGAAAGAAATTAGGAATGTGTCGTTAGATTTTGTAGCAGAATAAGGTATGGCATGTGGCTGGGTCGAGAACGACAAAGGGAAGAGGATACAGAAATAAGAAGAGTGGAAAGGTCAACCAGAAGGAAGGCGCCCAAGATTGAGTGACCAAGTGGGGGTGATTTCGACATGGGTGAGGACAAGAGAGCCTAGGGGCTGCTAGTGGTTGAGATTGGAAAATAACTTGGATTTGAGTGGCCGAGGCCTAGGTGAGTAACGAGAACATGAGTATATTAAAATACTAGAATAAAATTAGCTAAATAGCTATTTTTTGTCTTAACTGTTATAATAAGACGTGATTTAAAAGGAAATGAAACTAGAGGACATATCCTGCACTATATTTTAGGAAATGGTAGGAACCCCGAGAAAAATTTATATCTAGGTTCTGGTACAATGTCTCTGCCAGGATTGTCCGTTCTTTCTATTTATTGTCAAGGAGGACGAACCATAATCCGTGGATCTCTTGAGCCCAGCAAAGGATATGATACCTGGCTGTGAGCCCATGGAGACTATTCGAAACAGGTTAAAACATTAAGAAGCAATTTTTCATTTTTATTTTTATTTGAAGCCAGCAATTTTTACCTAGCAGTTTTGATACTCAAATTTATGGTTACGTTATAGTTCAATCTCGCTATTAAAAAATACATTCACCACGCGTTTGGTTTATAAATTGTTTATTTCTGTTGTATTTCTTACTACGTATTTGGTGGTGTTTCATATTCCTATACGGTTTAGTTTGTCTACATCCACAGAGACACAGTATTACTATTCTGGAATTAACATCAACCAGTCTCCATCTTGTACTGTACACGTAGACGTTGGTCTTCGGCAGGGAAATACAGCGCCAATTACACGCGGTGTGTCCCAGCACGGCGTCGCCGTCACGTCGCGCGGCTCGCACGGACCACTCCGTTCGGCATTAAT
This sequence comes from Nephotettix cincticeps, assembly GCA_023375725.1. Classification (NCBI taxonomy): domain Eukaryota; kingdom Metazoa; phylum Arthropoda; class Insecta; order Hemiptera; family Cicadellidae; genus Nephotettix; species Nephotettix cincticeps. The sequence goes on from CM041785.1 coordinate 28,331,826, forward strand.
TAGAAATTCACACAGAAAATTGTAAAACACGGAGCGAGGGAGAGAGAGAGAGATGATGGGCGCTGCGAGTGTGAGTGCGCCGCCCTTTAATCGGTGGTCGTGTAGCGCTGCGGGCAAGATGGCGACCGTCACGATGCGCATTCCTTCACCTGCGTGCAGCGCGCCTGCGCCGTGGCCGGCTCCTCTCACCGCGGCTGCGCGGTTGTGATCACCGCGCTCCCGGAACAGGAGAACAGAGCAACACAGCGTGTGCGAGTAATGCTGCGATGGTTACAGTACTATGTAATAGGTAATGTATTGCGACGACCTATTCAGTAAACTACTAGAATCTTGGTCAGATGATGATAGAAGATACACTAGTGGGGTGGTGCATCTTACTGACTACGTGAAATGAGATAGGTAACTCCTCCAAATATTATCTAACAAAACAGAGCAGTAATAGATTAGATTAGATTATTGAAATGACAACCCTACCACAAGGTAGGTATTTTAGGCCAAGTATGAATTGAGGACTGAGGGTCCTACGGTTTAACGTGGAACCACTGCCTCTGAATTACGAACTGATCTAATTATGATGATGGTCTTTGCGGATTGACGTAGTATTCAATAGTGCGGACACCCACATCACAGAACACAAGAGAACGCCATACCCACCGACTATCGCTCACAACTATCCACAATTCGTGACCTCCAAATAGTTGGATTACAGGACAACGCCAAAACTAAAAACTGGGAAGAAAACACATGCTGATAACTTTAAATGTATAGAAATTTTATTACTTATGATTTTAGTGACATCAACTGTAAAAAGCAGAATAATACTTCTGCATTATGTTCAACATGTTGCAAACATTACTGAAAAAATGTGTACCTGATTAACATATTACAACAGGTTGAAACCAGAGTTGATATGCGAAGTCTTAAAAACAGCCGATGAATGTGGCTGACCATGGCAAGGACATTACATACTTCCAAGCATGTGCCACATTTGATCTTACCAGACACTACTGAGACGTTTATTGGACTTAAGACAGTTGATACTTCGATTGCTTAGACTTAATTATAAAAAACATAATAAAACCTATATTACTGACTTTAATATGAAAAAGGTACTCCACGAAATCGATGTTATATTTGCAATATAAACGTTTTTGGGACCATATAAGAAAAATTCAAAAACATTGTTCAAAGCACTAAAACATTTGCAGTAAACTATGAACTCACTCCCCTCATAAATAACGGTTTACTACTGACGCCGTTGTAGTTTCACGGTTCTTTAATTTACAATAAAACTAATTATTAATTTCATTTGAGCCTGCCAGTTTAGACCCGAATGAGAAATCTCGAGTTAATTCGACAAAAACAGCGAGCCGCCGCGCTTGTGATTACGAGCGTGACGCCTACTCGTGATTTACGTTCGCGGGACTCTTCGAAACCGAGAAAAACGCTACCTTGGGGGATGGGATACCTTCATGGCCTTCATGGTTATAAGCGGAGAACATTAGGAGGAAAGGGTGTTAACGTTTATTGACGATTTCAGAAATTTTCGAGACCTAAAAGCAATTTGGGAATGTTCGTACAGCCACATTTTATGATGCTTTGATTTGGAGGGGAAGTTCTCGTAACGCCGAGGCGGCGTGGGTCCATGTTATTTCGTAGCGTCGATGCGGATCTATGCTCCTAGCCATTTCCTCTAAAACACTCGGGTTCCCTATCTTAGTAATGTTATTTTGTAGCGTCAAGGCTGATTTTGCAGTCGGGTGATTGCAACACCTCAACAATACTCGTTTTCCCTATCATAGACTTGTTATTTCGTAGCGTCGAGACGGATCTATAACTCTGACCTTAACCTCTACAACGCTAGGTTTCTTTATTTTAGCAATGTTATTTTGTAGCAATGAGGCGAATTTTTCCGTGAGGTAGACCGTTGCCAAGTTGTAAAAGAGTTGATTAATTTTACAGAATTATCACAGCTAGGTTCACAAATAGTTCCAAGGATTTACTTGGGATCGAAACTGTGATCGGTGACTGTCTGGCTAACTACTCAGTCAGCCAATCCCTTGTCGATACTCTTCAATCAAAATATTTCCGCGCGGTAGGGGCAATAGGCCTACGATTGGGCGCGTGTGATAGGCGGGGACACGCGCGTAACGAGCCGCTCAAAGGCGCGTCTCGCATATCATCATCTGAACATACGCCGTAATGGAGGTCCGTGTCTCGTCTGGATCAAACCTAGAATACGGTCGGCACCATCACCGTAGTCAAATGGGTCGCGATTTAAAGATGTATATTTGAATTCGATCAAAATAGCCATTTATATGGATTTATTAGGTCTACAGGGGACTCAAATTACATAGATATGATCATTGATATTTCTATTATTTTGACGAAATTTGTATAATAATATTAAAAATTAGATAGGTACTGAAACCACGTTTTTAAACGCTTCTCTTCTGTCTCTAATTGTGCTTTTTCAAATCTGGATTCGAGAATACTTCCAGCAAATTTTTATTATTTTGAGCATTGAGCATACTACTATCAAAGAATACCGAATAAAAGAATAATTAAATAGTATTCTTTGATACTATTATATAGATGTTAAAAGTGACACACAATTTAAGAGCTTAATCGAAATAGTAGTTTCCTAGCGTTTTTTTGTTATTTCCAATGTCGTCAGAGTATAAAAAATATAAAATACCTCTATCTATTGGGGTGTACAACTGAAATGACAAGGGAAAATGGAAAACTATACATAATATGTTTACAAGAAGAATAACTGATATTAAAATATTTCATATCAATAGATTTTTTATTTTAAGAACATTGTCACAATAAACTAACCGGGTATTAAAAATATAATTAATTTTTTCTTATCTTATCGGGGATCGAACCCGTCACCTAATTTTTATATGCTGCACACGTCAAATCGATGCCCTCTGTAATTCAAACTCAGACTGACTGGTTTGTGGCGCGAGTCTCTGTCTACCCAGTGTTATCAGCTGTCTGTACGACTGTTATCGCCGCTGTCCGTATCTTGTTTACCTGTCCGGAGCTCCGGAGCCGTTTACGGACGTCACTCTGTGGACCGACTCACTCCACTCCACTCCCGTAATCCCGGTTGTAAATACATCCCGGATAACGGATCAACCCTCCATAGAGTAAACATCTCAGATCTCTAGTTGAACGACCACATTTGTGAAGAAGGGAAAGCGACAAAACTTTATGAACATCGAATATTACGTTATGTACGTTGAGGCAAATTATAAGTGAATTTATTATATAATTTTTCAACGCACTTATTTCAAAATTTTGTTCAATGTTATCGTTTATCAAAGATAGACTCATAGAAGTCATATACTGTGTATGCTACATTTTATTTCAAAGTACCGGAAAACCGAGATTTCCACGGAGAGAGTAAAACATGTATTAGAAAAGTTAATTAGCTAAATTAAAATACAAACCACACTGTGATCATACGCAACGCTACCGAGTTTAATAAATTTCAAGCTGCTTTCTAAGTTTCATCTTACACGCTGCAGTGTTAGAATTTCCAGTCGTCTGAGTGTAACACTAGCCTCAAACTCAGGTGGACACGCAACCACGTCGTTGCGAGAGTGGTCGCGCCTCACAACAGGTCCCGACTGTCACCCTTATCCACCTAGGACGCTTCTATTTAAATTTCCAATGTGTCCGGCGCAGCGTCAGCGTTTACATGATAAAGAGTGATGTCCGCGCGAGTGATCTCGGCGTTGCGCGAGGCAGTGTTTTTGTTCCCTTGATCTTTCTCTGCGTCGATTACGCTTATCACCCTCGAGACGGATGCCGCGCCCTCTGCTTGACTGACGCGGAAACCCTCCATCACGCGTCCACGCGTCCGAGACTCGCAATCCAGTGGAGCTCCGCCCTCACTGTCATTGGGCTTGATTTAAATATTTTTAACTGTAGGAGACTGTAAGTGCAAGTCTTTAAAAGAATAAAGATCGGTAGAAATAATACCCCCACCAGAGGAGCTAATATCCTAGAATTGTTAAAAAAAGGAACAAAACTACAATATTGACGCAGTGTTGTGTGACGTTAACTATTTATTTGTATTTTTGAATATTTAGTACACGTAAAATATATAAATAACGCCTTCTTTTTTGAGCTTTTTCAAGTCGTACAACTATTTACAATAGTCGCAGCCTACATTCAAACAAAACAAAACTCTATTTAAAACACAATTTAAAATAACCCTCTTCTAAGAATTTGTTGTATCTGCATTTAAAGGAGGAGTGAGCTAATCCTTAATCATTTTAGGTACACCACTATAAATCTATTCGATGTCTATCTCTATATATCGTGTTATTTTAACGATATAGTAGTATAATACAATTTCATATTAAACTGTGTTGGAATATTTTTTTAGTCTATCTATTACATGCTACTTAGACAAAGGTTATTGGGATTTTCTTAAAATAACTTATGTTAAATCGTGATATATTGTTGATATATTAATCAGTATTTATATGGACGAGTTTTGAATAACACCTAACGTTTAACAAACGTCCATAACTGTCTTCAACTGTTTCACAGCACCGTTTTGTTACTCGCACTGTATTGCCATTGAACGTGTATGTGTGCGACACAGCCCGCATTCTCCGGCTCGACGGGGCCAGAGCCACAGACTCGCTAATTCTCAAATTACAAGGTGTGCTGGTGGCGCCGCCTAACGACGCTCGCATCAACCACCTCTGGCTCAAGTGCGGCTAACGTTAACAGCTACTCATCATCGTCAACACCAACACCAACATATGGTGTTGGTGTTGGTGTTGGTGTACCATATGGTTGCCGCCTTGAGGCATCAAAGCGATACAATAACAAAAGCATAAGGGATGTAAAATAGAGAGACGTTTTGTCAAAAGAAGTGTTCCAATAAGAAAACATCTGCTTATTTGCAGCTAAAGAATGTGCCCTTTATTTGAAAAACATGTCTTTAAATTAAAAGTAAGATATTTTATTTAGCCGGAAGATCTACATTAAAGCGTGTGTGTTTTCCAAAGATGGTTCGACAGGAGTGAATGACCGGACTAAGACCCCTTTTACAGCATATTTGCTGCATACTAAGCGAATTTATATTGATTTAGGAATTAATGGTGATTCAAACTAAACTTAGTCATAGGTTAAATACAGAAGTTGTGTCAATTTACTTACTGTCCATACATAACGTGGGAAAGATTACGTAGGTTTGCTGCCACGAGGAACAAAAGAACTTTCGTTTTTCAACATACAGTATACAGATAACAACAATATTTCAAGTAATTAGCAAATTTTATCAGTTTCCTTATTCTGCATAATAACATGGGAAATCAGTAAGTATAATTGCTTCCAAAAGGAACATAATTTTTTCAGCACAGAGTACAGATCTTCACTATATGAAGCTGGAAAGTTTTCATAATCGTATAAATAATAAACGATAGATAAATTTTAACCTTTTCTTCATAAGATTAACATTGAAGCTCCAAAAGAAAGCTCTGTGTTTAGCATGTCTCAGTAAATATAAATCAGAACTGTTGTGTCTATAGTCTCAGTAACCTCTGGACATAGAGCAAAAATCCAACAATTCGATCCAACATACTAAAAACAATACAAAAATACTGCCGTTTTTGAGTTGATTCTATTAGTGCTAGTAAAAATTGAATATCTAATAAGTTATATATTAACAGATCTAAACCCTATTTTTAGGTACGATACACCCTTCACATTGACCAATTTGTCTGTTTTTGAACTCATCGGCATAAATGTCGGATTACATTTTCTCTGCCAAATTTGGTCGTGTTCTCACACATATAACATATAATCATAGTCCCCGACTTAAGTTTTACCATGCCACCTACGGCAAATAGTAAAAATTTTTCAATTATCAACACCCTCCCCCCAGAGCTAAGACATATTCATGTCAAAACACAAGATTTTTAAGGGTAATTTTTTTAAACTTCGTACCAGTTTCTTTGTCAAGCATTAAAACAAAAGTAGACAAACTGAAGTAGGTAGAATACAAGTGACGCGGAGAGAGCAGAGAGCAATGGACAAAGATGCAGACTCGGAGAGAGGCCGGGAGAGCGCGCCCCGTGTAGAAAGGTCACTAACTCGGCGCGTTGGCCCGACCGCTGCTCAGCTCAGCTGCCACTGCCAGTCGCCAGAGTTCAGTCAGATCTCCGAGATAGTTGAATAATGACATCCCAAATCTCTCAGGGTGGAAAACAAATAGCCTACGTGCATAAAAATATTGCTCCGTGCGTATGAGATTTTCGTTTGTTAAAATAACAGATCCTAAACTGAAGTAAACAAAGCATGTAATACACGATTTAAACATAGAATCCAGAAGATGGTGAAATTTGTCAAAGTATAATCACACAGAGTGGGAAAACTTCGTACACAGCAGAGCTTTGCATGACGTAATACAATTTTCTTTGTGAGCTGACCTCGTATTTTCACTTCTAACTCGGTTTAACATAGCTTGCTTTGCGCCGTATATCGCCTGTGAGACTTATTCTCAACTGTGGCGGGCCGTTTCGTATTGTAAAATATGGCTGTAGGTGTAAAACAGCCATAATACAAGCCGCTTAGTTCTCCATTTTATAGATGTGACCTTGGCTATGGAATGTTCAACAAAACAGAGGTAGTTCCGGAGAAATCCGCTAGAGGCAGCACAAGCTTGGGCTTCGAGATTCGCCTTCAATACAGCAAACGCAATATGGAGGCAGGATTGTATCAGTATTGCGTTTGCATATGTGAAGGCACTATTCCTAAAAATAGTAAAGTATGATGTAAACAGTTTATTTAATTTCACTTCTGGCATAGTCCAATATTAATTGCTGATGCTAAAATTAATTAATTTTTTCGTAGATTATTGGCTAAAACATAATTTATTTAACATAGATTAGATATGAAAAAAACTTTGGTTTTTTTGGTGGCCATGTTCTGAAGTCTAATAGGATTACGACATCGTTGTGAAAGATTAGATATTCCTGGTCGCGGCATAATTAATAACAATACTGAAACGATAAGACATTTCAAAATTATTTTTATCCAGATTTAGGATTGAATTAGGCTTAATTGCTATGTCAATAGTAATGAGCAATTCTAAGCTATAACTCTAAGCGAAAACGTTTGTATTTACTTCCCTGTGGGAAATAGGTTAGATAATGGATATGTCTAAAGGGAATATTTTCAATTCATCTAAACAGCTGTTCTTATTCTTTTATATCAAAAACTAGCAGACCCGGTGAACTTCGTAACGCCTAACAGTAAATACATGAAAGAAGGGGGCTCACACACGTTTGTAATGTTGCGTACATGAAGTCCCCTTCTCTTACCAGACACTTCTGTTTAAATAGTTTCAAATTGGAAATGCAATTTTTATTAGTCTATTTTACAGTTTCTTTATATAAAATTATGTCTGACAAAACACCAAATGGCAATGTTTAGTGGAATTGTATAGAATGTGGCTTTTGCAAAAAACAATCGGATTTTATAGCCGATAATAATATTTCAACATATCTTTTATAAACATACAATGCTGAATACTAAATACCTTTTTACAGAAATAAAAAATAAAACATTCCGCTAACTTAAACATTAGATAAAGTTTTCTTTTCTCCGTCGGAACACGGATAGTTGTTTAAACAAAAACATTATTATCATAACTGAATTCTCACTTCAAATAATGCTGACCGGATGGTTTTTCTAGCATCACTGACGACGACCGCGACTGTGTATAATCCAACCGGATGACTCGGAGGCGGCGACTCAAACAACGGATGATCCGGCAAAAACCCCCGGTACGAGGTGTAAATGCGACAATCGGCGGGGACCGGTCCGGCGCGGCGTGTAAGCACGTTTTTGTGAACATGTTCACAGCGTTCGCACCCCGACTTGGTAAAGGGTGTTCCACAAGAAATTTCTCAACTTGTCCACGGCGCGGTAAACGTGCAATTATAGGTTTACTTGTTCTTTATATTAACACTAAAGTGCATCGCCTGCACGTCTGAACAGGTCGGCGGCCGCTAGCAGACAGATATCTCTTGATATTTATATGTCGACGACATTCAAATAATATTAAAAATTAAGTAAATGCTAAATCACTTAGTTATATAAGGAACTTCACTCGTGTGATACTTACTCTAAGTACTACAGATTTCCAGATTATTTTAAATCGGCAAAGTATGACTGTCTTATCATCAAACTGGTTTTGAGGATTCAGCATTATTCGTCGTCTTCCGTTATTCTTATCTACCTGTTATTGCTTGTTTTTGAGAGTTTATTACTTTGTTTTACTAGGTTGTGAGTCAGGTTAAATTAAAAAAAAAACCTTCTCCATAACGTATAAAATATTGATTATATTTAAGTTTTATCAGCAAGCGTAACAAAAAGACCTTGTACTCACAGAAAGGCAGGCAGAAATTAAGATAATATACATTTCGTCTTTGGGGTATAAACTTGAAAAAATTTAATAAAATTACAATCAATATGCAGACTAAACTCTAATTTTATATACATATACTTTATGCGATACTTATACGATATGCGAAGTATAAACTTTAACCTTATCCTTATAAAATTATCTTTGGAGCTCCAAAAGTCAACGCCCTGTGTTTACTAGATTCAATACTCAGTAATAGCTTGACAAACAGCGTTTAATTGTTAGATTTTTAAGCTGATTGCAATGGTACTGAAAAAAATTATTTTCCTTATAAGTTTAATTTTTTTAAACACAAACCTCCACCCCCTTCCACCCATAAAAGTGCAGTTAATATTGTCCGATTTATTTGCCAAACGAACTTTGTCCAATATATTATAGAAAGGAACAGCTTTATAAATTGCATTAAAATCTGATGACCATTTCGCCTGTTATCCGTTATATGTATAGCCCTCAAAACGTATTCAGGAGATCGAATGGATTCAATGGGGTTTTAGGAGGTTAACTACCCTTAAAATAAATCATAAAAAGTCTCGAGATATACCCTAAGTGAACGCTTTTTGGTTAGTGGTTTATGGTGATTACAGTAACAAAAAATATGACCTCACCCGCATATCTGTAAAGATGACAATTCTAAAGCTATGTACTTTCAAATATAAAAATATCAACTATTTTAATTCCCGGCAAAACACATTTAGCCGACGTCATGTATAAAAACCAGCCAAAAAACCATATAAATTACTATTTTGGGTTTTATTACTAATTTCGACAAAGGGTTGTAGAAGCAAGATAAATTTTGCCCATAGAAAACAGTACGTTAAGACAACACGCATTCACATTTAACAACACATTCAAAAGTGGAATACGTAAAAAATCATTTTCCTATAACCGCGCTATAATAGGAACATTTCGCACTGTTGGCAGAACTTATAAGCAGTATATATCTGCACTATGGTGGATATAATCTCATATCTACCCTAGGGCGGATAAGTAACTGACCAATCATATGCGCGGAACGCTCCAACTCGAAAATAAGAGCTTTATTATACACGGCCACTCTAGTGGCTCGCAACCGCGATTACTCAGAAGCCACTCTTAGTGGTACATGTCATATTGAGTCTACTATGCTACGGTTAGGTAAAAAGTTAACACGAATTTTCCTGGACATCAGACCTATCTAGAACTTATTTTCTACTCGGAAATTAGTTATTTCCAAAATTTAAAGAAATTCCTCGGCGCCGTTTTCGAGATCCGTGTGCAAATATATATATACAAACCTTGCTCGTATTATAGTATTGGATTATCAAGAACGTATCGGCGCCTGCATTCATTCCGATACTAAGCTGACGCGACTGTTGTACACTGTGCCGTTTGCAAGTTGAAGGCGTAGAATAATTCTCTTTCTGAGTGTACACTGCATGGTTGTTTGTGATGAATTGTTCTTTAATGTTACTTTTGTTCTTGATTATCTGTTTAATATTAAATATTTTAGGGTTTTAATTACTAATGGTGTCTCTACACCATTAGTAATTTCACACACATTTTCACACGCACACTATCTAGTGTGCGTGTGAAAATGAAATGCATGAAAAAATCCATTTTCAGAAAAAAACTTTATTCATGGGTGAAGGAAACGATAATAGAGAAAAAGTCAAGAGACTAATGTTGTAGTTAATAAAATAAAAAATAAAACTTCCTATATTTTTTGTAATCATTGAAGTTACAATGAATAAATATGAATAATAATTCTCTAGGTCTCTGGAGAAATTCATACAATTTTTATTACTCATTAAAGGAATTAAGATTAACGCATACTAATTCACAGTACTAATAAAAATATGATCCAACTTGAATTGACTATTATTAATTTAACATGTTGAAATTTGCTAGTATTACATCCTTAAACGATCGTAAAATATTTTTACTATATAAAATATTTATATTACATGAAAAATATTCACTGAACAAATAAAAATTAACTATTTAATAATATTAAAGTGCCAAAACGTTTTAAACAATCTGGCAGTGTAGACTCGGAAAGAGAGTTACTCTACGCCTTCAACTTGCGAGCGGTACAATGTACGACAGTCGCGTCAGCTTAGTATCGGTACGAATGCAGGCACCGCTATATTTTTGACAATGAGATCAATAACTATTTAATTTAACTATAGTGGTGCGTGAAATATTAAAATGTATAAGATGCAATTAATTGTGATGATTTCTTGTTCTATTTTTTATTTTTAAAAGAAAAGTATTATTAAAAGTAAAAAATTATTTTGAAACACTACTATTAATTTTTTACCTAACTGTAACTTAATTTAAAGATTTAGGTATTTTGTGTTGAAAAATGGCTGTGTATTTTTGTCTTACTTTTAGAAGAGTGTTATATTGTATCCAGGTTCTTTCTAGTAAAACACCAAAAAGGCATGTAATTTGTTTAAATGTTGAATGTAGGACTATAGTATGTTCAAATCAATAGTCATGGACAATAAAACGTAGTACAATAAAATGGATTTAATTGAAGTTAAATAATATATTTAATAGTTAATTATTACATAATGGAGTACTAATTGGTAATATAATAATTGGTACTATTTCAATTATTATGATTATGATTTCTTTTAAAGTTCCATCAAGCTTGATGATTCGTCGGTGTATATTTCCCTCAATAAGTATAACCAGGTAATCCAGACAGGAATTGGAACATAACACTCGCTAAAAGAAACAGTTTACACCATTAAGTAGATTTAAAAATTTTCGTATGTATGAAAACCGAAGGGCTTCTATAAACCATTTATATGATCAAATCTTCGTACAAACATTCCTACTATTTGGACTTTAAGTGTATAACTGTATCTACTGCTTAAACTTTAAACTGTTTTTCCAATTAGTAGCGCGCCACACACAGCTATTGGATGGTGGCGCTGTCTCTGGCGGAAAGAGCAACTAAGCCAGCTCTGTGAGAATGTTTATTGTTGTCTCTTGATCATGCATATTCCAGTCACTTGTTCAATTTCACACTTCTTGAATGTTAACATTAAAAATTCCGAGAGTGTGACATAACTGATATTTTTGCTGGACTATATTTCTGTAGTTGCCAAACTACTTTGTGACGTTTCTTCCACTTTTCACATCTATGAACTAAACCATTTTTTATCACTTCCTGTAAAATAAAGCTTAACTTTAGAATGAGGAATGTTTCCAAAATCGTAAATGTTAATTATATATGAAGAAATTAAAGAAACGTATTTGTCTCTTTGGCTATATTTCCGTTTAAATATAACCCCTTCTCGAATGTCTAACAGATTTATTTAATCTTTCAATAAATAGGTTAAACAAATTTTACTTTAAAATTTAAGCCTTTTATTGACCATTTTAATACAAAAAATTATAAACGTAATTGTTTAAATAAATTCAATCTTAACTTAGGTTTGTGTATTGTTGTTTTGGTGCTTTTATAAATAATAATAATTACTGTAAAACCACAATTAAGAATTTCTACTTAATTTTACATGGCAAAGTATCAACTATCTTATCTTTGATAGATCAAGACTAAAAGATCGCGCCAATCATCCTACACTCATTTCTCATTCATATTTGGCTTAAATTACCTTGGTAGGTAAAAAGTATTTCAGATAAAAAGTATAAAGTGTGTAGGTGACCTCTGTGTTAACACTAGCGGAACTATGCGTCAATATGTATTCTAATACTATGTATTCTACAACATACAAAAATAAACAAGATATTTTTTGTTTAAACGACAGGTTCCGATCCTATATGATTCAGGTTCGATTTTCGCAATGCTACCAACTTAGTATGCACAACATTATCTACTGGTGTTTGTGTAATAAAGTCTTCAAGTTAAGGGACACCGATTTTGATACGATTCCTGTAAAATGTTATGGGATTGTTATGGGATCACGTTGCGGAGACCAGGGACCAGGGACCAGGGACCAGGGACCAGGTGCGGACCGTCCGACGACGAGGACTGACGTGTTTGCAAATATTGACATCACGCTCGGGGAATGTGTTAACCAACGAGGAACACTGCTTGAAGGCGCTGACTAGTCCTTTAAGCCGGCGGTGCTCGAACCAAACAAAGGGGATCGAATCAATAATCAAAGGTGACAGCTGAGTTGAGGAATCAACATCCTCATAAACTATTGCAACACATCTGTATATGTACTGATGTTGGTTTACTATTTCTAATGAAAGTAGAAGCGTAGCTTAATTTTAAAAAGGAAAGTTTAAAACGAAAAACGATGGATTGAGAGGGGGAAACATGGGTGTATAACAAATAATATAAGATATACAGTGATGTTATTCACTGATTAATTTCATCTGAGGTGACAGTTTATTTAAATCATTAGTCTACGACACTATTCCAGAGGAAAGTTGTATTTACTGTCCGTGGTGTACATAATACGTTGTCTGAGAGCGCTCCATGCTATTCTAATGTAGGATAGGCCTATCAACAAATTCCTTACTTTTCAACAGTTTTCTATGAAACTTGGTATGCTGCTTACGGTCACGCCCCGATAAAACTCACATAAGTGTTGTTATTACATCGGAGAGGGGTTGAGTTGTATATTATTCGAACCTGTTTAGTTTATTTTAAAGGAGAAAAATTGAGTCAGTCATCACCGAAATCTCTAAACTTGTACTGTATTTAGAGGGTGTGGAAAATACATTGGGATACATTTTGTTATTCTAATATGCGCTCAGAAATATAATAGTAATTTGAAATATGAGTAATTTTTCAGTTTACATTTAAAGAGAGAATGTATGTGTTAGTTCATTGATACAGTTTTTAACATATTTTCATGCAGTAAAATTAATAGTCTATTAATATCAACTATCTATCTACTATTAGCCCCCCCCGGTTACGACGCGACGGACTCCAGGAAGAGCAAGGTCGCGCGGAAATATAACTGCCTTTAAATGTTTAGTTGTCTCTTTAACTTTGGGATTTAATTCAAACGGTACATACCTCTAGCTATTTAAATTATTATATTCCTTTTTACGTTTTCTATCATGTTTTTTCATGAATCTGTTAAGTTAATAAGACATAACTATAAGTTGAAATTTTGAAACCATTGTAGGCGATGAAAATATATTTTTTAACGTCGTTTAATATTTTATCCATTCAGTGGATTAGTAATGAAAAATCTTCGCAATCTTGAACTATCGTATATTGAAATATCATTTTACGGTCGAGATACTTGTTCTATCGCCACCACCTCGAAACAGTTGTTTCCATTTAACTGGTTTCATATTTTTTTATAATTTTTGGGGGGACGTGATTCATAAAATGATGAAGAAACAAAGTACTTATCCAACGAGTGGTTTCCAGCATTTTAAAATGTTTAATGCGGTCAAAGAAGTAGAAACGTCACCTCAAATCTTATTCATTATTGAATACAGGTGTTCTTTCAGAAATCACACTATCACACTACGACGTTAAGCATGAAATATTTAAAGCGTTGCAACATAATATAGTAATGCTTGACCCCAGGTCCTATGCAGACACTATATGAGCCCACTCACACACGTACACTCACGCGGACGGTGTCATCTGTCACTCACCACTGCTACGATAGCCCCATTCCTCTCAATTATTTTTAATTGCCCACTTCATTAACGTATCCTCGTGCACTATATTTCCAGTTTCTTCACGACTATCTCATTTCTGAAATTATTCTTTGTATCTCTTAGAGGATATCAAATTTAAGATGTCACTGAAGAAAATATAAAATTTTATGTCGTTTACGTTTTAGGTGAATATTCGTGAAGTTTATTCACGCTTTAAATATATTTCTGGTCCATTTAACAAAAATGGTTGCATTATTACTAAACCAAATTAACTTCATTTACATAAATTTCGTTGTATTGGCCCTCTGAAAACTGCGTCGGAGAAGCGTACAAAAATAAAATATTACGAAACCACAATGTAAAATCCTTCCGTAGGATTATGTTTTATACTCTCAATCATTAAACCACTAGAGGCAGGGAGGTCTACCACGAGGAAATTCCCGTCTCGGTGCTACGAAATAAAAATGCTAACATAGGGAAAGCGAGCGTTGCAGACGTTTCAAGGAATGCAGTTTGTTTGATTTGACAGAGGATTAATTGTAGACCCCTAATAATGGTGATATGTCCAATTTCAGTCAAAAGTTCTGAGTTGGCCCTATAAATCAAAATAATTGACCACTTTTTCATCTGCTATAACCGTGTAGGCTATTGCATGATGTTTTGTCTATAGTATCAGAACATGACATATCTGCATGAGTAGAATTTTCTATCGTCTATCTAAAACAATTTTGCGCATTGCTAATACAATTTACACGTTCTAAAAAGGATTGTTCCAAACTTTATTCTACGTTAGTGTAAACCAGTTTAACGGACTTCCCGGTCCGCGGCCAGATTCCCATGGGGACTATCTTGTTTCTTCCCCAAATCGCAGATGACACCCGGCCCTCGCCCTCGCCTCCGCCCGCACCCGGAAGCGCTTCCTTCCCATTTCACTTGGCACTTCCTCCCCCTACGACAACCCCAATTAAGCCGGCTCCGTAAATATTTCCGCACCACTTGATCGCAACCCTTCGCTGCCACCCCCAACCCCTACCTGTCCCGTCCTAGAGGGTGTTCCTACGGCTTGTGTTGCGTAACTGTCATCTATTTATGTTTTAATGGAGGGAAAACTATTTTCAAAACATTATTATGCACGTATGGCTTTGAAAAAGACCATTTGGAAAGGGGGATATGAAACTTAATACTATGGATAATCGTCTCTTAACTTCTTCCTGTTAATAAGCCCTAAACGTTTAATGCCACAGATTAATAAAGTTGATTTTATTAAAAATATTGATATTTTTTAAATATGCACTACCATGAAACACGGCGTGCTATAAAAGTGTTCTTAAAAGATTATTTATGCATTGAACTTTACATTCGGCCTGGTCGCCTCTGAGATACTGGTAGTTTCCACTGCAACAGGGTTCTGTTACGATGCCTTACCTGTAACAAATGAACATTCGATTAGAAACCAGTTCAGCCAAGAGAAATGTAATATTTATAAAGCTCCGTTTATGGTAAGTTATGACTAGGTACAGTACTATATACTTTAATGAACAAATTATCACGATCGAAAAGGATCAACATAATTTTTTCATTCCGAAATTCTAAGATTCTAAAATTCTAATTGATATGACAATATAATAGTCCATATATTGTAAATAGTATTTTAAGTTGCTACAGAAAACACTAACGAGACCTTTTAGGGTGCATACATAAGATGCTAGCACTATAATAACCTGAGGATTGTTCATAAACCTCAAGGTGATTGTAAATAGCTTACTCATTCATTTAAACAATCACCATATGATTTATGGCTCGTAAACTGATGCTACCGAACGGTGATTCATCCAATAGCGTTATTGTTATTGGTGTCTTATTTCTCAGAATGGTGGAAAATCACATAAATAAATTGTATTCCACCATTTTGTTAACGAAGTCATTAATAATTTTGTTGTACAATAGAAAGTACATTTCTAAAAATTTAAATTATTTTAGCTTAACTAGTGGAAATTGAAGAGACAAATATCTGATAAACTTAAACCGCAAAGGTGTGAAAGGGCGCTACAAGACAGATGCGATAGATGCGATTTTGTTATACAGGGTGACCATTAAAAACGTTTCAGTACTTCGGTAAGTGTTTAGGTACACTAAAAGGAAGAAAAAAGTCCCAATTGAGGTATTGCTTAAAACGCTCATTTTCTCAAATATTCTTCATTTTGTATTTTTCACAAAATATTTTTTATTCCAAACTATTTTTAACAGATTATTTTCAAATTTGGAATGTGTTTTATACTAGTAGACTACTATGATTAAAAAAATAACTAGTATGATCCAAGCTCAAAATTCAACAGGGTGGCCATTTAAAATTTTAAAACTAAAAAACTTAGAAAACGGTAAAAAATACAATAGCTGTCGTTTTAGATTTTGAGCTTGGATCATGCTAGTTATTTTTTAATAATAGTTGTCTACTAGTGTAAAACACTTACCAAATTTGAAAATGATCCGTTAAAAATGTTTTGTGAAACATACAAAATGGTGTATATCTGAGAAAATAAGCGTTTTAGGCCATACGTGCATTGGAACTTTTTTCTTCCTTTTAATGTACCTAATCACTCACCGAAGTCCTGAAATGTTTTTCATGGACACTCTGTACATAACCACGTCCACAGTTTTCATACTGGGGTGTCGTCTCATCTTTAACAATGCCAAACCAAATATAAAACCACATACTGCACACGCAGAATACAACACTAGTAGATTTAATTTCTCGACATCGGGTTTCAATTACCAACACAATGCAGGGCTGCCTCGTCTGCTGCCTGGGTCGGATCCGCAGCTCCAGTTTTTGTCGGTCCAGATTTTGAGGGTTGTTCCTCGTTCCCACGCCACCACAACCCTTGTTATCAACAGCCCACTCTAAGGCCGCATTTCGGAACTAATGTTCCATAGTATATGCGTAAACGGTCCAAGACTGTAGGCTTTCACACTAGCTGTGAAATGATTGGGCTAAGATGATTGGGTTAACAATAGAAAATAAATTAGGGGAATTTGTCTGCCGAGCCGTCTTGTCTAACTGACTGAGAAATAATATTGTCAAGATATGGAAGACGAGCGTTGAAAGATTAATTAATAACACTCCAGTTTTCTTATTGCAATATGGCAGCAATGTGCAGTAAAAGTAATTTTAAGGAGGATATCAAATTGTTCTCATGCTAATGTGTCTCGATTTAGTAAAACGACTTCAAATACAAACTTTATTACAGTATTCAGTTTTACTGAACTAATTCAATGAATACGGTGAAAGGAACGTGTAAGACTTTCAAGGGTGAAAGATTGTAAATAATAATTGATTTATATTTTACCCGATCTACCAATCAGAAAGTTATTTGGGCTATGCATAGGTAAGTGGTAACGTAATCAGTTTGTTATCTGAAGGTCATTAGTATTTTGGAATTACTCTAAAATTGAATTAAGAATTAAAATGTTAACTACCCCACCAACAAGACATTGAGTACTACTGTATTTCGGCCAAGGCTTGGGCCGTATCCTACAACAAAACGTTTTAAAATCAAACTTGCGTTAGAATCATACATTATCGAATGTCATTAAGAAATATTACTGACATAGAAATGATTAGATAATATGTCTTTGTTGGTGACACGCGTCCTCAGATGCCACAGAAACTACTTTACCAACACAATGCTCGACCTGTTCAAGGTTTTAATTGCGAAATCAAATCGATTTCACATCGATGTTTCATGGTGTGTCGAAGCGAAAACGAATGTGGATCTATTATAGAGGTTAAACTTGTTTAATCTCCCGAACAAGCAGATAATACGAAAATGATGGCAGTGATGGCGTTCCCAGGCGCAGTGAAAGTCCGTAGGCGGCCATATGGCGGGTACGGTGTTGCAGCATCGTACTGCGGTCTATATAAACGATGGAGTAGACAGACATCTATAAACATACTTAGCCTCGTATAAGAGTAGCAAAAAAACTCTTACCCGTTATGGTTGAAAGGTCATTTACTTTTCTGAAGAGAAAAAAATCATTTTCAGTTGTCATTATCATTTCAGGATATTAGGTGTGTCATTGAAAATCTAGGAAATGTCATTGCAAATAGTTGTATTCAATAATAACTGAAACATAAAATTTATTTACGCCCTTTAGCCTCTAAATACAAAAGTCTAAACAAAAATTAGCGGTACTATCTCCTAAAAAAGAGTAAAAACTTAAACTTTGTATAGTATTTTCTGTCCAATTAAACACTAAAAATAGTGTTAAAAAAACTAAAATTAAACACCTAAAAATAGGTAGACATTCTTCTAGTTTTATATTTTTAATGAATTAATCATAAAATAACCAAAAGGGGGGTGAAATATAACACAGCTTGTATAACCTCTCCAGAGATGTTTCAGTGGAGTTACACTGAAGAATCCCGAAAATGCATGCGATGTGACAAAAATCTTTATTTAATTCATACAAATAATGTAAGTCATTTACTAAAAGGTTTTCGATGTATCAAACATGTATCATGTATCAAACTGTATTGAAATTCTTAAATAGCGGTACAAGTTCAAACAAAAAACTGAACAATAGGGTTATTTTGACGCGATGGAAATATATCATTATACTATCATATAATACTATCATTATAACTGAAATTATTGGTCCATTTCCACTGACAATTGAGTAATTAGGTAGATTCCGAACTGAAATGGGCTGCGAATTACCGCAATAACACAATAGAATGCGTGAGCGTAGGCGGAGTATCGTGCGAACGCATGTCACGCACCACGGGTCCGCAACACCTCGCGACCCATAGAGTAAGCTGTCCAACGTTTAGGTTGAACACAGAGTATTAAACTTAGAAATGAAAGCTTGTCTTTGTAGGCTTGTCTTTGTCAAGAGATGGAATGTATACACCTACTTTGTTCATGAAGCTTTCAGGCAATTTCACCAAAATAGTAGCCGTTATTCAAACATAAAAAAATCATAACTGCACACCATCGCGATCTTAAAGGTTTATCTATATAATGAATACACAAGAAGGCCTAACGGTGAGTGAATTAATTCATTTCGAAAATAAGATATTAAAGACGCAGGTCAAGCAGTTGATTGTTAAGTTCACTGCATGTGTCCAGAATGTTGTGAATGCATGTGTTTCACCAACAGAAAACAACCAAATCGGCCAAGCCAACGTTCTACACACAGTACCAGCTAGTCGGGGCGTGTCTTGCATAGAGAAATAAACGTTAGTTTCAGTACCAATATGACGGCAAGGTGTAGACAGCTACAAGGTCTGTACACAGAGTATTAAACTCTATGCCTTCACAAATCGCACGTACAATCTCTCCAGTTCTCACGGAGTGGCGGCGGCTATTGCTCCATGCGTCACTTCACACACCGCTTCCATTCTTTTCCCACATTCATTTACAGTGTAAGTTTCATATGAACACAATGAGAGTGAAACTTGTCATCCGAAAAGCTGAATCGTCATTGAATACAAAAGAATTAAATTCAAACCGTGGAAAACTGTTAAATATGGAGTTAAGTGAAACTGTTTGTAAAATATATCCCAGGCGTATGGGAATTGCCACTGTCATATAGACTAACACACAGGAATAACAAGTGTTAACCTAACCTAAAATTGGATTAAGCTGAATTGAATTAAAATAACATTAAGTTTTTTACTTCATATAAACACTGGTTTTAGAAGTATCAATTTTATCGCATAAAGTCTGTTGGCTTATCTCTCATACGTTGTAATTAAATAAACATGGGTGATAAAAAATATTTTACATCTGCTTAATCTAATAGCTAGGCGTATTAGTTCGTGGAGATCACGGACTTGATTCCCGAAATTGTCACTAAAGTTAGAAGGGTTTGTTTTGGGCGGTATATTCAGTAAGAAAACGTGGTGGAATAACAAGAATAATACGGTTAACCGATTGAACTGTTGACCTATCGAATGGATCGCGTCTTTATCTATTACCCATCAAATTAATTGTGTCTAGTGAATAAAAAATGTAGTCAAGAACAACAGATGACAATAAACACTGCATTACTGTTGATGCAATGGTGGTGGTACCTTACCACCGTGTAAGGTAACACACGCAATGGCGAGGACCTTCTCAACAGACCTTAAACAAAGCGTATAATACGCGGCGTATTCGAGACACGATGCAAATGACGAAGACGCGGACATGACGGCGCCTAATCAGATGAATGTCAATGTGGATTGTGGAACTTGTAGCCTGGTTATAAATCAATCAGTGGCGCTGAGCGGTTCGATCAGCTGACTGCAGACGCCGCAGATTCAACAACCACTGCAGCTGATTTGGGAATTCTTACCTCCACTTTGATTTCTTACGTGAATAAACACAAACGTAACATTGAATTTAAATCGTAATTTTAACGCGTTCTTTAATTTATTTTACACTTTAAAAAATTGTTTAAATAAATCGAGCTCACATATTACAATAAATTATCAAGACAAAAGAGATTACTTATTAAGGGTTTTTGCCATTGTTCACTCGAGATACTCTACCGACTAGTTAAGAAATTATATAAAAAGAATAGCCTAAAGTATCTTGGAGTTTGTCTTCCCGCTGATGGCTTGGACACCAAACATCGTCTAAACTTGTGAACAGAGGGAACCTTTCTCGTTCCCATAGGAGAGGGCGAATTAACTCGAAAACATGAAGAGGTCCAGTACACTGGGTTATGGAGTGAAACTGGCGAAGACAACGACTTGGGTAGCGTTCGAATATAATACTATAGCGAAGTGCTCTAAATCCTTCAATCCTTTTTGAAGGGTCAATTACTTTAAAGGCTCAGGGGTAAGACTTTCAGCCTACGAATCATCTATTAATACTTGAAAGTGCTTAAAATAGCACATTTAATTGATTCTCGAATTGTAGAGGCAATTCGTTTTGTCGTCTTTTGGTTAGTTGGGTTAGAGCCATTTAAGGCCAGACAAGGTGCTAAAAAGTCATAAGAAAGTGGATTTGTGAAAAACCCTTAATAACCTTAATGAATATTGATGTACTTATATGTATATATTTAAATCCTTTGAAAAGTAACAAATAATTAACGAATGAAACAAATTATTTATTTTAATAATATTACACATTCTCAAGTTATTATAAGTAGATGTCTGTCATGCTGACGGATGACCACCACCGCTAGAAGACTCCCGGCCGGTCACATGCGCGGCAACAGCGCGGCGTGGCGGCAAAAACACTGACTCGGTCATGCCGTAACGCGTGTGACGAAATAAAATTTCAGATCGGACTTTTTTAGCGGGATTCCACCGTGAGCGAGGCTGGGAACACATGACACGTCTTGTATCCTGTGTCCTGAGTCCTGGAGGATAATTGTCCCCCCTTGTGGCGAGGAGCGCGACACTGAGGAGACTTCGCACGGCGCGGCCATCCTTCACGGAGCTTGTGTGGTGGAAACTAAGCTATCCCGTAATCCTCAATCAGCTCCGAATAACTCCAACAAATATGCATCAAGACAGACTTTGTCTATCGAACAACCTGTAAAGATGCTTCCATTCTACATTACAATACGATCCTCGCGTTAATTTTTTTTTAAGAAAACTTTTCCTAAAGCCATTGACGATAAACTAACAATAGGCAATAGATTAGAGTCCATGGTAATAAAAAAGTCAGAATCGACGCATGTGGTCGAGGTTAGGCTGGGTTCTCGGATACACTTAACGCGATAGTGAATGATCGCTATAGGAAAAGGGCTAGAAGTCGTCTGTGATGAAAATTAATGTTTTGTAGAGACACCAAGGAAGAGTTTGGATCAACGTAGTCGTTTATAATGTTCTATAACCCACAAAAACAAGTTTTATTTAGTTTGATTGAATCCAAAAACAACGATTCGTGACGATTGGCCAGCAATACAAGAAAGGTGATTGGGAGTTGTATGAATGGTGAGCCGGCCGGGCGTGGGTGAGGTCGAGGCCGGAGAGCGGTGCCTCCTCCATTCAGCCGCAGCCGCGTTCATTCATTACCTGGCGCATTCCATGCGCTCCGTGTCCACTGGCTACATAGCGGGACTGTACAGAACATGGAGCATGGGGCGAGGTGAAGAGACATTGAACTGTGAAGGGAGCGAGGTAAGCAGATAGTGTAGAGTACAACTAACGAGGAAAACATATACTGTATAGTACAACGAGTGTCGTA
This sequence comes from Nephotettix cincticeps, assembly GCA_023375725.1. Lineage (NCBI taxonomy): Eukaryota > Metazoa > Arthropoda > Insecta > Hemiptera > Cicadellidae > Nephotettix > Nephotettix cincticeps. The sequence continues at coordinate 28,354,062 of CM041785.1, forward strand.
AACAGATACTGCAGAGAGCAAGGAACGAGGCAAACAAATACTGTATAGTGCAACGAACGTGGAAAACATACTGTTAGGTGCAACGAATGAGACAAACATTTGTGTACAGTGTAACGAGCGAGAAAAACATATAATATGGCTTGCGTCGAGCGATACTGTCCAGTAATAAAGGAATAATTATGAAGAGAGAAGAGAGAGGGATCTGTTGACTCAACAAGGCAGAGCTACAACGGGCGAAACTTGAGCATCGCGACGGAGCGGCGCAGAAGAGAGCGGAGAGAGAGGGAGCGAAGCACTTCCGCTAGAACTGGTCACCGGTCCATTAGAGGCTAGAGGCCCCAGGGCCGGGCACTCGCCCCCCTGGCCTCCTGCGGCTACGTCGTGTGCAAACATTGCTGGGCATTGAAGAGAAATGTTAATCGGCTGTCATCTTCATCAGTTGGAGATCATTGCATATCTATTAACGTTCTTCTACTCTTTAAACTTCTATTGAAGTACCGTTATTTAAAAGTTAACTTTATTTACTCGTCTGTGCTGAATAATCACGTCTACTCGTATATGTGGATGACCTTCTTTTTAAAACCCTAACAGCCTATGCATATTTGAAGACGTAAACAGTTACAAAAACACACAGAGTAAATCTACTGTAATTAGAAATAAGAAACAATAACAATATACTATGTTAAATACGAGGAATTATCATAGCATATAAATATTCGAATAGTAAATTGAATAGTAACTGACATTAAGGTTTCCACAGAAGGGTGTTGGTGATTATTTTGATTTATAACTGCAGTAATGTCCCACCATAACAATCACTTGGGAATTGATTATCGAGCGACATTACTGGAACGATAATAAGCGATAACATAACTCTGTGATAAGATACAGAAATGATCGGAGATACTGTAATCGCCCTGGAGCTTTCCCAGGAGCAAAACGCTGTAAAAGATTAGATTGTCTGTTAAAATTATATGAGAAATAGACGAAGATACTATGTTTTGGGTTTAACGTGTAAAATGTAAAGCATTCTAGGGCTTACTGTTAAAATATGAGGAGAATTTCGATAAAATTTACAATTCAACCATAAAAAAACATTTAAATTGAGCTATCATCTTGTCTATCATCTAATTGAGCATATCAACATTTTCCTAATTAGAAGGTGAAACTACTTCAGAAAGTATGTTAGTATGAAGTATGTTACATCAGTTATCTTATTCTCCATGAGAATATACATTAAATACATTAATACACACTACTGCACATTAATAAATATATATTAGTAACTGGATGAAACTGCATCTTAAAATAAGAATAATATTGTAAATGATTGAGTAGGTTTTCAGCCAAGAGAAACAAAAATAATTTAGATTTTTCAGCATGTACGTAATTAATCAGATGAAGTTGTAGGCATATACAAACTACAGTATTATTACAATATAAGATATCATTACGGTTTTAAAAGACAAATACTGTGTGAACCAGTTTAGCAAGATATCAGTAACTGATTGGCAGAGTACAAAGATTAAAATACTAAATTTTTTGAACTTATTTTAATGGAGCTAGTAAAAAAATTAGAACTCGTGATCAAATACCTGCACATTTAAATGTCTGTAGACCCTTATAAATTTCATTGAGATTCGTGTTTTTGACAAACGAAACATGAGAATGAGCATGATGATAAACACATTTATATTTTACTAAAGTAGTGAATGGATACATTATTATAACCGAGTTGTATAGCAAACCTTCTTTACGACGAACATTTTAGTTGGAGCTCGGCTACAAGCGGGTGAAACCTTTCATTTACTATTTTCAGTCTGGTGTTGTAAAGAAAGGTGTGCAGTTTGTTTACACGATGTCAGAAAAACAAATTTATCCCGCAATTATGTCGTAAAAGATGGCGGCTACGATGCGATGCGCGCGGATAACACAAACGCAGAGCTGTAAACAAAGCGGGCTGGAGTCTGAGTTATGGCGGGGATAATACGAGCTTCGGATGCGAGCTTCGTGGCCCACGACAAGTCGAGGAAAGTTTAGTTTGGGTGAAATACCCAAGAAAAAAATCCGCCTCGGTACAACAAAATAACACTGCTAAGAAAGAGAAAACGAGCATTGCAGGGGTTAGGGATAATCCTATTTGTTATTATTTCAACCATATAAGGTTCCTCAAGTTAGAAAACAAGTATCGGCTGCAGTAATTAACATTAGTGCAAATCACGGACGAAAGTTATTGGCCACTAACCGTTTTCTCATTATTCCTCAAATTTTTAATTTGGCTGGAAACCATACATCAAGATCATTATCCCAGTAATTATCCCAAAGTAAAACAGTATTGCGTTCTCTAAAACACTAAATAGAGAAACTTAGTTGATTCAGAAACAGAGTAGAGGGAATCTATAGCTACTGTTAAGATTTTTCTATGTTATTAATTAGACCGGTCGACCTTAAACCTACCGCTCGAGCGGACAGTGTATTGTATTTGTACAGGTTCCCGCACAGGTTTCAACCTCGGGACCAACATTTATTGATCCTATTTTAGTTTTTACTCTATCTTTTTATAGTATTAGTTTGTCTTAGCTTTTATGATAAAACTGTAATTGTTTTTATGTATTATGTATATTATGTATTTTTACTGGATCAATAAAGATTTCATTTCATTTCATTTCAATTACTTTCGCATCAAAAATTAAGAAAATTCTTTCAATACATTTCTTTATGTTTATACCGTAAATGGAAAAATGCTAAAAGTAGATCAAAGGCAACCAAACGGGTAGCGTGTAGTAGCGACAGGCCTAGTACAACATCCGGCAACATCGTCGTTTCCGTTCCGCACCGAGAAGTTCTTAGCAACAATGGAGGCCAGCACTTGACATTTACATAATCCGAACAGCGCACCGTGACCGCCGGAGTGATCCACAACAAACATGGCGGCTTTGGCGCAGCTCCGCCACTTGCCACCAAGTGGCGGAGCTGCAGACACTAGACAGCCACCGTAAATCATCATCGTCAAGGAGCAACGGCTCAGACATTCATCATTGTCCAATTGAAATTCTACACACAGAGTCATCGGAATATAGTCCAAAATCTATACAAAGACGGTCTATAGTACGAACAGCAATAGTAGCTACGGTATATAAAGATTGTCACCAAAAATCGTAATTTCCTTACAAAATGACGGCCAATAAATAATGATGCGTTTTTCAAAAATGTACTACACTAATCACTTAAAGTTATAGTTTAGTTCTCCACGACTATTTAGGCTGTGTTGTTCAAATCTTAGGGATTTTAAATGAAATAGGTACAGCAGTAATATATTTAAAGGTAGAAATTTCTTAAATAATGTTGGAACTCGTGGGTGAATTGGTTGAATACCATTCATACATACCGTACCTCTCTGCAGAAAATAGACCCAAGTTTGATTCATGAAAGAAATGTTTTATTCCCAAACTGCCACCGTTTTCCCAAAGGAACGTTAAGCCGTTGGTTCTTACAAAGTAAGTCTCTTTAAAAGTGCTACCTGAAAACTCCGATACTAGAACTCTAGATTAACGTGAGTCCTGTACCTTTTTTCCTTGTTTGTATAGTTCAAACTTAGGTCTCTGGATAGGAGTAAATTTCAGATTAGCTAGCGAGTCACATAGTTTCCCAAAATACAAGTTTTTAAGTTAATGGACCAGCTGATTCTTTAGCGTTTGCGTTTAATTTTACCGTTTGTTGCAAAAGCTCTCTAATGTAAATGTTTCAAAGCGCTAATACGTACAATTAGATTTTTATATATTTTTCTAATAGTCCTTGATATAAGTTCAGGCCGAAAGTAGTCTGTGGGGAGAACATGGGAGGTGAGGGATCGCTGAGTCTGCAGTAACTTGACAACTCAGACGCGGCGATTTCATGTTCGTTCACACCACTGACATGCGAGAAGCCCACGGCAAAGCTATGTGCTACAACATTCAAACATAAACATGCAGGGTGTTCCGCAAATCTCTGGACAAACCAGACAAGCACATTTTAGAACACGAATATGTCTTGATGCCTAGTTGCAGGTGTGTTGTGTTGGTTTTATGTTCTTCAAGTATTACTTGTACCTTATAACCTGTAATTTAGTTGAAAATTAAACATGTTTAAAAGAAAGTGATTCTTGTATAGCTTTTATTATACGATACTATACATAAGGTCACCAGCAAAAGAAGGGATGGTTGACATTTATATTACTTTGACGACATGTAATTTAAAAATCAAATGTACAAAAAACACTACATCTTCTATACTACTTTACTCCAATTTCAGTTTAACCATATTCTAAGTAAGGGGTTATTTCTATCATGTTTTGTCTTGTCGTATTGGTTTTGTACATTCAATGCTGTTTATCAGAACATAATTAAATTCCGCATAAGTTCCTCATCAAACAGCATTACAACAGTTTAAAGCATTCATTTTATTATTTTATCCTTAAAGTAGCTAAAAAAATCAATATCAGTCTGCACTAAGCCTACAATACAACCGTTCGTCCAAGCTGACTAACGGTCTCCAAGTTGTGATTTATACATCCTAGGAGCAACAATTAACCTCACCTTGAATACAGAGTGTGAGAGCCGCGGTAAATCAAAGGTCGGCAAAGTGTAAGGGATAATGTAACACCTCATATCCTTCGTTTAAGCCGTAATTTTGGCACCTGAGACCGGACGATAGTGATTAGCTAGATGCACGGTCTCCTCACGAGGCTCTCCCTAGCTTAGCCGCTGACGTCTGTCTCAGGGTTATCATCAGAAACTTTGACATGAATGTTTGCTGGCTTGACACTCTCATTAATTGATTGCAAATAATTATTTAAGAGCATAAACCTTCGTCGGGTCGAATCCTTCCGGTAGGGAGAGAGAGAGAGGCCGGGCGGCTCAGTGGGTCGTCGCCTTCCACTGAGTTGGCAAATTAAACCATGTTCCTTTCTTCTAGGGTTGTTAATGCTTCCGCTTCATTCATAACAATCACCAGAAACCTCTGTTTTCTGACAAAACCATTTGGGTTATCAGAAGCCACCGAAAGAAACAGGAAATGAGGATATTTTGACACAACTATAATTAACCTTAGTTTTACAATAAGGTTGGGATTTTCGAAAGTGTTTGTTCTAGAAAGACGTGAGATTTCATTACGGAAATACAAAGAAGTGGCTACAATTATTATTTCTGTAAACAACGTCTTTATCAGCTCCTTTATTTCTCCTCAGAAACAAAAACTAATCCAATCACTACGCCGGTTAATATCTTTCAAAGTAATGCTCTACGCCTTTTATACATTCATGGACTTTCTCCATGATATACCTCAGAACAGAAACTAATAGGGGAGAATGTCACAATCACAGTGAGACTCAGGGAATTTCCCAATTATTTGTAAATCACCATGAAAGACGTGATAGAACAATCGCTGACATATCGCCACGTGTCGGTGACGTCATCATCTCTGACACTCGTCGCTCGTGTGATGTTGACTGCTGACATGCCTAACACTAACAGTAACAGTATAACACTCAGCCGCTGATAGAGGACCAAAGAGCATCTCAGGGTCGCTGACACCGCTGATCGCTGATGACTGAGGTTATGTTGCTTGACGTCACAAATGTGGCTGGATGTGAGATTCACTTATTTTAGCTGTATTAAGCTGTAAAAAACGTGGAGCTTTTGTTCAGCGATAGTGGGCAAGTTCAGTGGTCAAGTGTTCATCTCACAATCCTAAGGTCGCCGGTTCTAACAGACCCAATCACCAATTTGTTAGAGCTTTTATTATAATTAGCGAACTAACAAAATGTTTACACAAAATAATAACAAAACCTAAGTCTTACACCGTTCCTTACAGGTGTTAAATCCACAAAATATCGAATAGCTTTATAACCGTCGTCATTTCGATCCCGAGCACCATCTTAGCGAATTTACCATAAGGAAGAAGCAATTAACGTATGTGGCATGCCCAGACTTAAGTTGGGGTGTTGGCAAAGTGCGAGACCAAAATTTGAAACAGTGATGTCATAATTTGATTATAAGAATAGCTGTTTAGATGAACTGAAAACATTCCCTTCAGAAATATCCATGATCTAACCTATTTTCTAAAGGAAGTAAATACAAACATTTTTAGGTTTGCTGTTTCTAGAGACCAGAAACAAAAAAATTAAAATGCATATAAAAATGTGCCTACAAACAAAATAATTCTTGTAGAAAATAATTCGATTTAAACCATAAAGTAAATTCACAAAACTTCTTTACTTGACCTAAGATCAAGGTAAGTAAAAAAATCATTGCAATTATTTATTAAATTAATGTAAATTGGCTTGATATGTAGGTCTGCTTCTACGGGGTTATTTGTAAATAAAAAGAGATCGCACGCAGCACACAGACGTGAGTGGAGCGAATTTCATAAAACTTAAATTATTCCCATCATAATAATCGAATAGTACTGAGTATATAGGTTTGCTGTTCCTCATTCAGGTCATGTGAATAGATAACTTTTCTAAAAGAAATTTGCTAAATATGTTTGGATACTGAAACCCGAGCTTCAACAAGAGTGGACAAAGGACAAAGTCTGAATTGACGGCTGTGAAAACTCGAAGAGGAAACGAAGACACACTGTGATTCTAATTAAGATCAGTGAGATATGGGGAGGGAGGGGTAATTATAAGCGGGGGACAGCAGCTGACACATTAACACACAATGCGTCACGAGGAGCAGTCTGGCTTCTGGCTTCTGGACACTGCTCCGTCACACCTTCCTCAGGCAGAGGTTGAGAACACAATTATATGAAACATTTAAAGGAGAGTTCAACGGATAACGTAATGTTCCAGATGTTCCAAGTACATTCAGAGAAAGGAGAAGAAATTCCTTAATTTGTTGATATCCTGGGAATTTTACCAACTGTTTCAATTGCAGTTCAAGGTACTAACGGTTGAGGCAGCCAGATGTATATAGTGTTTTGTGATAATGAAACATGGGTTGGGTTAAACTATTGTTTAAATGAAAGTAAAATGAGCAGTTCTCCGGCTCTGTTCTGATTTGATTGTTCAAGCCACTCCAAGAGGTAATCCAGCAGCTAAAGCTGAAAATCTATTGCTGTGATTCGTCCAAACGAAGTCCATTTGCCCGTATGTAAGTCGCTCATACACGTCTGGACTTATAGACGAAGGTGGGTTTAGTTTGGGTATACACCGTCTAACGTTGAAGTCACCACATAAACCTCACAGGACCGGGGGTAATGATAAAACCCCCAAAAAGGGTACTCATTGTAAGTCCTAAATGTATTTACTTGTATTTGCAATTGTTTGAATTGTATGTCCTTTTCTGTGGACTTGAATTTTAAAGGTTTGTCCTCCCCGTTTGTCTTACGGAGTCCTGGACGTTTTGATGACATACGATGATGCGATACGAAAGTCATCTCGGGGTTTTCCTAGTTCTTCCTAGTTTTTTCTAAAACTTTCTACTTTCGGCGTGTAAATGACAGCTCCTTACTCTGAAAGAATAGTCCGAACCTAGCACACTGATAGGTTCCCATGTGGCCAGTTTTATCCAATGTCTTACATTTTCCTTTTATCCAGGGAAGGACAATATTCCAAAAGGAAAAATTTCTGTCCAGCTTTTCTCTGCTCCTATTAATTTAGTGTGAAATTTGATCAGGAAAGTATCTTAGATGTTGAATGTGTTGGAAAATATATTACAAACAAACTAATAGTTCTGAAAACGTATCTAGAGTACTACACAGATCTGAATGAATGGTAGTACAATATGATTGGTGGAGACAATGAATCTTGAGTGGTATACGTCCTTGGAAGACGGCCAGCGATAGCGCATTGTGATGTAAACAGGTGCGAACGCCAGCTGACTGCCTTGTCTAGCGCAACACCTCACACCGAGTAAGCTGTTTGACAAAGGATCGCATAGAGTAAACTAATTATGTGAGATATTATCGTTGGTACACAGTATTATCTTATTGCTAACCCAGTAAATTTGTTTCAATAGTCCTTATTAGAACCCCCCTCCACACAATAAATAATGTACTAAGAAAGCAGGAGATGTATGTCATATTTTCCACACACAATTTCTATGACGTTGCAGGAACAGTACACAAATAATTTGAACTAGTCAAATTGGGGTCATTTGTAAGTCTTGAGAGATAGAATATAATCCAATATTTTGTGATTCCCACTAAAGAATTATGTATGTAAATTTTGAAAAGCAGATTCACTTGGTTGAGTGAAGTAAATCCTGTCTTCAAATGACTAGATGAAATTATTTTTTTACTTTATCACTATATACAATAAGTGGGAAGTATTACGACAGTATAAAAGAAAGCACTGTTTTCGTCAGAATGTTCGAATTTTATTTTTTTGGATCGAATAAGGTGGTTTTTAGTGTTGCCTGTCAGTGTATCTGTCCTTTATGTGGGGATATGCAGAAGCCTAGAGACGAGACTATTGCAATTTTCATGAAATTCTGTATGTAGGAAGCACTTTATATTTTTTTAATTTTAAGGGTATTTTTACACCAAAAAACAAAAAATGTTAAAAACTATTTTTTTAATTTTCTGGCAAAACAACGGGGGGCCTCCCCCCATAAAATTCAAACAATTTAACATTGTTTCTCTTGTTGTTATTTTCAGAAATTGGATGATTATTTTTGAAACAATAAGTTTTAATGATACTTAGATACACTTTCAAGAATATGATAGTTCAATTACAGATTGTCATTTTGAATTTACTTAAGGGAAAAAGTATGTGTCAGTCCACTGATAGCGTTAATATAACTTATCTTTATCCTGCCAAACGATGGAAGGAAACCAAAGGGTCATACAATTTCCAATCCATTCTTTATCTTTTATATCCGCAGCTTACACCAGTCTTATCTCCCGTCTGGAGTCCTGTACTCGAGTTTCGTGGGAGGGTTGTGTAAACTCCAGTTTCCTGGGATGGTTACACAATCTACCACATGGAAAAGTGAGGGATCTACAAATCCTTCTAATTATTCATTCTCGGACAGGATTTCGTAGAACCTTCGGAATACGTAAAATAGTGAAATAGGATAGTAATTCACACAGGTCTAGTGTTCCAGTGTTTTCGACTGCGACAACGACCGCTCCAACGGCATGTATCGACGCATTATTTTAATTACAGGCCAGCAGCGACCGCGCATACTGATGCGCGCTACATCGCCACATCGGCCGTTGCGCGTATTTACATTTACATACAGGTCCTCCCGCTGTTTATGCCCCGGTCGCGGCCGGCCAGTGCGGCATTAGCATAGGCTATCGGCTATTGAGTTCACACTTCCACGCCGCGCACTTGTACCGGCACTCAGTATCGGATTAGAAAACCAGCAATTCCCAACTCAGCTGCTGCATTTTCATTCCATGTTCACGATGGCAAATAAAACTGGTTTCTCATATCTATAACCGGTTTTAACGTGTATGACTATACAGAATGGATGTCAGTTGTGTGGCTAGTTTTAACTGTTATTGTATATGATTACAAATTATAAATGGATACTCTAATTATATTCATTCCTAATGTACTCAGGTCTAACGTGAAATCAAACTATGTAAAGGTCATAGTTTATGAAAACTAATTGTAAATAGGGATATAAAAAAATAAAACAAATTTTTTATTTATATTTATGGCAATAGCATGAGATGAAATATGAAAATAGCCTGAGCCTGTCTGGATTTTGTTTAATTATTGATATTTCTTCCATGGGCTTACTTGAAGTCAATGTTGAACCCTTTATAAAACCAAACCCAATTAAATTTTACAAATTTAGATACACAACCTAAACTATCACAACTTCACCCTTCCTTCATAGGTTAATTTCAACTTTATTTGCCAAGTTAGGCTGGGAACGATGTTAGGATTCACAGACTGGAAGAAAGTATAAATATAAACACAATCAAGCACAATTTAAAATCATAATCTTTTGATTAGAGGTTATGATTTTGATATTAATTATACTTTTAAAAATATGAACACTTTGGAAATAGATTAATTTGAATTCTATTCAGTTATTTAAAAAATACTTCTAAGTCTCGATTAAACAACTACCCCACTTAAAAATCTAGAATGCTTTCCAAATATTTACTGGAAGTCATTAAGGAACCACCAAATTAATGTAAATTGATCAACAAACTGGACCCATCAAAGGATCAGAAGGAAATGGAAATAGCACATCATCAGCTCAAGTTTTATAGCCACCGATATCCTTTCATTAAATATTGCGAAACAACTTTCACCTATTTAAATCAATAATCACAACTTTAAATGTATTTTATGTCGCGTTTAAGGATTGGCGCATTAAAAAATCTAATTCTATTAAATAACATTTTAAATCATTATATACTTCATCAGTATTAAGAAGGTTCCAAGAGGAGTATAAAGTACTACTATTCAGTAAGTTTTTTTTATTTATTTATCTGTATCTCAAGATAGATATAAATGAATGCAAATAAAAACAGCAGGAAACAATTTTTTTAGAAAATGAGATTAATACGAGTAAAGTATAGACATTATATTCATGTTATATTCAGGGTCAAATTAAAACAGAGGTTAGCATGTAAATTTGTAATTGCTACCTTTGTTTTCGTATTTGACTATATTTTTTAATTGTTTAATTTTAGCTCTGATAGCTCTGAAAATAATTTTTTGTAATAAATTGAGAGACGCTTCAAAAAAGGCATTTTTATTTATTTAAATATAAATAAAAGAAAACAATTACATAATGGGCCTACATTATTGTGGATTTAGTTGTAAAATAGAATAGAATAATTTTGTTTTCTCTTTTTTTAAATATGCACATCAACACAAGTATATCACATAATTACGGAATAATAAAAATAATGAAAACCAATATTAGTCAATCTTATATAGTAATATAACAATAACATAAAATGTAAGGCACTTAAATCAGTACCCTATAGTTAATGGGTCAAATGTATTATACTAACCATTATTATTCTGTTATGTGCAATTTAAATGGAGTTTAATTACTTCCAAGTTTCGAAAGGTCAGCCGATCGTCTCTAGTTTCTAGTTTCTAGTTTCTAGCACTTTATGCCCTCGAGGGCCCGTGTGGGTGTGTGGATGAATATTGAAATATCTGCCCCGGGGTCACCCCCCCCCCACCGTCCTCGGCTCTCGTCGACCCATAAACCACGGATTCCAGTCGTAAGCTCGAATAGCCGATGCTGGTGCGTAGATTGCAATATACGATTACATGCTCTTCGGCTTAATCCCCGAACTCCGTCCTATTAAATTAACATTGGGCCATAGTTCATCCTTATTCGGGCATATTTCAATTCGGCGTCACATTAGTTACCGTGTTACGACCTGACTCTGAATAGCCGTATGGGTCACAAAGTTAATCTGAAATTTATTTGGAAATGGTTTTAGTCGACCGTACCATATTTTAATAGTATACTCATAAAACAGATTTTAAAACTCCAGAATGAACGTTTTATATGCCCAAGCTATGGTTATCACAACAAAATATAAATACAAATGAATACGACATAACTTTCCTTAGATCTTATATAAATTTAGAAAACAAAAAAGCTGTGACAAATATAAATAAACAAATACACAACAAATAAACTTTTTGTAACGATTAAAAAACAGGAATTTTGGCCCCCTAAGTCTATGTCTGTGTACATGTGCCATTTTAACAATAAAAATATGTGTTTTCATTTTGTGTATTTTCAATAACAGTTTAATTGTTTACGTTTTATGCACCAACCTAGTCTTATTATCTATGCAGACTTTTCTAAATGGTTAATAATTACTAGCCTAATCACAAAAGACGAATAGATCCGAAATTGGCATACGATTCGACTAGGGAAGGCCCAGCGAAAAAGAAAATCAAATAAGTCATACTACTTGGAAATTTCGATAAAAATAACCATAATACATTGGAAACCCCTATCTGAGAAATTAATTAATGGTTTATAAACGAGCCATTATCAGCAACAGAGGATAACAATGCTGATGGACGAGCGCTGGTCGTTGCGTGGACCACAAGGGTCAGCTGTTATCACAGGCTTTGGCTCAGCAATGCTGATGGGACGTTGACTCCGCGGCGCAAACGAGCTCAGCTCAAGCCCAACACGCCGCGCCTCACTTGTAGAAAACCAAAATAAAACACAAACCGATGATTGACAATCAGTTCCAGTAATACACGTTATACTCCAGTGGGTTGTTTATTTATTTTTCTTAATTTATAGGAAACCGACCATTATACTGTAGTTTGTCAAAATCTACGTCAAAATACAATTTGTATGGATTTCATTTGAATTATACTCTTCAAACGATTAATAATAGCCTACTAAGTAGCTAAAATTTGATTTAAATTAGGAAAACATGTTTTTTTACTATATTGAACTGGATAATTTGTTTTACTTAAGTTAGTTAACCATAACAACAATGTTTTTTATTCTATCGGGGTTTGCATCATTTTAATCAGTGACAAAATCCCTCCACAATTTTGTTCCTATAATGTTTTCGTGATACAGAAATCTGACTGGTATAACACGTTATAGTACAATGAAACAGATTTACTCCAAAGAGCCTGAGGATCAGCTAGCCTGCTCCTTGGTCGTTAGCGGTTCTTCCGTCGCTTTCTCCTGACAGGATGACAGGATACAGGACCGGGACGAAGGTCCTCCCACCTTCTCGTCCTCCTCTCACATCATTCAATAACGTTCTAAACGGGTGAATCTTATTATCGCGAATAAAACAATCCACTTACTTTTTGTATGGACAAAATCTAATTTCCAACCATAAATACACAGCGAGGTGTGATTATAATTATTATTATAAATGTGAAGTATATTTTACGTAGTTGGGCTACAACTATATAAACTACTTGGATACTGTTAATATTAATTTATAAAGTTTAAAGACTTATTTAGAAAGTTTTACTATGTTACAATTTGCACTAACAAAGCAATATTATTATATAGTTTCTCCTGATAAAAAACAATTCTCTCATGATGATGAAATCTAATACGTCTCAGAAGTAGGACGCAGATCTGTGGGCGTGAGAGAGGTCCAGGAGTGAAGTGCGTGATATTGGTGGGAGGGGGAGGGGAGTTCACACATGTCGTACTGTAACACCGTCCAGAGTAACACTGACATCTGGAGCAAAAACTTATTTGACCTTCGGTTTGTAAACAGCTTCAGTCGTGCCTCGCTAATGACACTTTGGACACTACTTGTACATTTACTGTACTTCCAACCTCAATAGATTGTTTTACTGATCATTTTGACTTTTACGTGAAAGCCCTACTACATTCTATAATCGGTCTATAATGCTTAAAAGAGTGTTCCAACATTTGCTATTTCATACTGAATATTCGGAATTGCAGGCCAAGTACTACCATGATATCATATATAATAAAATTCTATAACTACTTCTTCAGCAGCCCCGTCCCTTGCGCTTCAACATGAAATTCACACTAAGTTGCTGTTCCTTGAGTGTTTAAAGAAACCTTGTTCTATTTTAGTGAGCCCACTGGAGTTTTTCTTGAAACATATTTTGCTACTCGTTGCATTATTAGATAGTAATTGAGAGTTCACTATCATAATGTTTAAGCGCTAAGATTCACTTCGATATAATTTACGCTTTACTTAACATTATTCGTTTTTTACTGAAAAGAATCATGTATTTAGTAAGGTCAGAACGTTGAATTGTGATTTGTTGCAACAAATGTGATTAACGAACACGAAGGTGATCCTATTTGAGGTTGATGTGTATTTTACAACGTTGTTAGCTACAAAGCGAACAGTGGACGGTGAGATTACACCATGCAAACGGAGTGTCTACTGTCTAGGAAGTGTGCCAAGTCCCAGGGTTGGGGAGAGTCCTTGGGCCTGGACAGCCTCCTGCATGGCCAATGTCGCAATCACTAACACGGGACAGCCACATTTATAACAGCAGACAGCAGACACCGCGAGGGCTTGGGAGGATCGCAGGTGACAACCATAAACCTCTACTGTCGTACTGTCGAAGCCCGCGGAACGGCCGGAGGCTAATATTCCACAATTTGAAATGCTTTGTCGAGGGCAGAAAATGATTCCAACATCATTCCCTATAATTAGAGTTTGGAATCTATTCCCATTTCCCAAAAATATTTTTCTTCTAGAAACCGGGTAAAACTTATACAATTGCAAACTTTCTACACAATGGAAAAATTTCATGCATAATCTATAATATAACATTCATGTACAGTTAAGTAGTAAATACCCACAACGTAATTTTAACTTCAATGGATGAAATCTGACTGTAAAACTATTGATAAAACCTTTCAAATTATCTTTTCAGTTAGTACTATAGTAAGATAAATGGGGACTGTATCATTACTTTATTTTATTAGACTATGGTGTTAAAGTTGTGATTCGGTTACCTAAGGTCTGACCACAACTAAACGTTGTTAAATGAGGCAATTCAATTATTACAAGTATCCAATGGCAAAAGGCGAGTGGTTCTGAAATGAAGCTAGATTACGAGAGGAGATTACTGAGATATCTGATCAGTTACATATTGTAAACAATGGACTATGAGTGTAGTTAGGTTGATATTTTAAGTTAGCTATTATAAATTAAGAGTGAAAATCTAGTTTGAATAAACTGGAGCGGCTGAAACACAAATAGATATATGTAGCAGTGGTCTAGAGTCTAGAGTGACGCGGACGCGGCCACCACAAAGCACTAACGGCCGGCGGAAGTAGCAGAGGACGACGACGGTCAGATCAGGTTCTGATCACATCGCCATATCCCGCGACCTCGCCGTTGTTTCTCAGAACAGAAGATTTCTCCGACTGAAAGTTCATCAGCCTGTTTCCTAAAGAGGGCGAGACCCCGAGGGAAGAAAGGTGCTTTGGTTGAGGGGAGGCTCCATAGTCCATGTAGTTTGGAGCAAGCCGAGCTCATCACTCTTAAATTATTTTACAAGTACTAACAGAGAAGCATCCATCTTCATAAATGCCTCACCATACCCTATACCTTGAATCATACCTCACCGATCGAAAATAAACCAACGTATATGGCTGCTAAGTACTTAAACATTCTGCCATGGGAAACAAAGAATGAAAATAACGTCAACATTTAAATGATAGATAAGAAAGATTGTACAAATGTTTGGTTGATTTGTACTACACCGTCAACAAATTCTCAACTAAAACATAATAGTGTAGAATCACATCAAGACGCATGAATATCAGGCACACACTTTTACTCTCACAATTTAATCTAAAAGATAACGAAAAATCAGATACGGGAACTGAAGCTTGGATATCGGCTGGAAAAAATTGGAATTGCGAAGATAATTAATTGGAATAGGTGAATTTCGAAAGAATAAGGTGGCGAATATTCAAACATGTAAATACGAAACAAATCAAAGAGAATTTGAAAAACCAGAATTCAAAGTAATGGTGGTTAGCGGCTTTGAAGCGAGAAATCGTCTGATATGGAGTGCGACGCGTATAGAAAACTAACGCAACACTGATGTCCGAATGTGACTGGTGATTATTTTGGCGAGGCCGTGCTTTAACGAGGTTCGCACGCGGTTCGGACGGTCGGACACGGCGAGTGAGCACGGTACATGCAGGATATCCTCTCCTTGCCAACCCACCGGCACCTACATGGTCTGTGTCTGCACTACACACTACAAGCTGACACGCTGACACGCTGGACTGGGCCCACTTCAACTTGCATTTCTCCAAAGTAAACCAAAAACGAGTATTTTCGTCTAGTAAATTGGCACGAAGTATTTTCCAAAGGAGCAATAATGGAGCGCTGACTAGAAACATGACTTCAGTACGAGGCACATTCCATCACGTATTATTTCAAATATTATTTAACATGTAATAATTTAGTAATGATTATAAGCTAAAGTAGTCGTATGGTGAAAAGTATCGTTCGCACCTCGAGCCGAAAATGTTTTGCAGACCCACGACCTTTCAAGTTCTCGACTAGTCTTAACTTAAAAAGATCTCGGATCTGCAAAACATTATTTTCGGCCATTATGCGAGCACAGCTGTAAACTCTCAACCGCCATTTTATGCGAAGAGGAATTTCACAACGTGAGCCCAGGACGAGGGGATGTGCCCAGGACAAGTGACGAAGGCGCCCCTGGTTGGCGCGTACCGCGAGCCTGTGAGACAGGGACATGTTTAGTATTCATCGGCGAGTAGGCGTGGCGCTTCCCATAAGAAAGTACGTTAGTGGAACTGGTATAACGACCGGGGCCATTGCATACGAGTGTTGTCGTTGTATTCCGGACTGCAAGGTAAGTAGTACCGTGATATACACTAAGGATTCAGAATATGGGTCTTGGTGTGTCCTTAAATCTTCTTATCATACATTTTCATTCTTTATCAGAAATTTATATTATAACACATACTCACTTACGCATCAAAATCTTCATACTCATAGATAATACACCGACCTTACTCTGGAGGGGCTGTTAAGGTGAGTATGACTGACGAGAGCAATGAAGAGACTATTTTACAGAGAAGGACAAGATGATCCATTTGTTAGGATCATTAATTAGTAGTCAAATAAACAAAAGCAAATGGATCTAGTATCGAATCATTACAAAACTCTGTCAAGATTTTCCTTGGAATCGAACGGTGAATTTACGAACCGAATAAAAACTGTAAACATAACTCTCATATGATTGAATCACTTTAAAAAAATCAATAGTTCTTATATAGAACACAATAAACCTCTACTTAATGCACTACTCACATGCACGAGTGGATGTTATATATTATCCACAGTAACAAATCAAGCGGATTTAAGATACTACAAACAAAGCACGCGGTCCATTGAAGACGGTTATACATTCAACAGTGCGGGTAACTAGGCTAGGGACATACATATTTAGCAAACAAGGACCAATAACTCTTGCGCTGGAGGAATGAATGAAGTTATTAGCATGACTCCACTAGCGGCCACACAATGGCGGTGCACGGCTCCAGCCCCAGCGACCTTGGCTGGCGAACACGGTAAAATCGCGACGGTGCTACGAAGGGCAGGGAAGCGAGCATTGCAGAAGCTAAGAGAATACTGTAATTACTAATTAACTAATTATGTTGGCATTCACAAAAACGGGATTTCAGTTAGGACTATAAGTTAAAATAAACAACCACTTTTTCGTCAATTACAACCGAATATTCATATTTTAAACTATTTCGTCAATATGAGAGAAAAACATACCAGGATGAGTTCACCTTCTATCTTCTATAAAATCCAAGTTACTGAGCAATGCTAATACAACTAATCCGTTCTAAAACATGATTCTCGAAGCTTTATCTCCCGCAGGGGTAGGCCTATATACCGATTTCAAAAAGATGTGAATTTTATAATCGGATCAATTATTTCAATATAGAGGTGTGCTCACCCGTACGATTAGTTTTCTACATAGTTGTTTACCAAGATGAAATTAAATTATATACTAGTAAATTCAGCACGATATAAAATTTGCAAATAACCTATTAATATAGGTAATATCTATATAGCAGTATTTATAATCTATTATTAATAAATTGAAAATAGTGAACTAAAGGGGTTGAGCTTTACTAAAAGAAAGAATTGGCCATGACTGTTGCAAAGTTATGTGGCGGTAATCGCACGGTGTATCTAAGAACAGCGACCGACGGTATGCTATTATCAACGGTCGGCTGGGCTACGCGTCGTAGCTGCCACTGCATGCAAATACATACAGACAGACGCACAATAATACATGCTTATTACATGTGGTTAGTGAAGTGAGCGTGGTGAGTATGAAATGTAGAATAACAGATGACACAAACTAACAAGTGAGGTCTCGAACATTATCCGAATATTGGTGGAGTCAGAAATTGTGAGGTGTATTTGAAATCACCTCTCGTACAGTCTAAAGCATGAACAAGGAACTTTTTGAGTGGAGACTCAAAATGTGCTCCAAATTGTTCCAATGTGTCCAAAAAGTGAGACCTCCGCTAACTGTGGCAGGTCTACTTTATCTCACTTTTAAGGAAGTTTTCACAAGTTCCTTTATTTATTTACTTCAAGCTCGTTCTGAATAAATAGTCAGTTTCCAAAAATCTTGTGTTTATGCCGACCCTGTTCGGCGAACCTGCACTTTTTAATGAAGGCATACAAGATCCTTCCTTGAGCTATACGGGCTGATCATCCTATTCAAATCGTTGCGAGCATTACATTGACTACGCGGTTCATAGTTTGGTACAGCACTCTTTATTTACGAAAATATTTGAAATCGATCTCCTTTTACTATTTAAAATCGTGTATTTCTACTACTTCGATATGAAGGATTTGAAGAAATGCATATCTTTTATATTTTCAAACTACGCTTTGAGCTATATAATCAAATCTGCATGAACGAATTCAATCGTTTCTTTTCGTATAGCTCCTTCAGTTTTAAATTATTCCAGAGCAGGAACACAAGCCTTTGCTCGGGTTGTGAGGTACAATTACATCCGGACCACAACTGGGCGCCGAGGAGGCTGTGGTCAGCCGAGGTCGCGATGCGGCTGATAAATCCTAATAAAGTCTGAGCACCGTCGCTGAGACTTGCAAGTCTTTCAATCAACCTACGTTTTTAAATTTTCCGTTACTACTAAAAATTAGGTTTTCAAACAGAGAAGAGTACTAAAAAGTGGTTTATCCTGTATACAATTTTTAGCAATTCATCTAACAGAAGAGATCATTACATTTTTGCGATCAGCACTTCACAGCGAGAGATTGCCATCTTCCCATCATGCCGACAATGTGCAGATCACTAATCGCCCAACTCCAGTGGCAGAGGGATAAATGGGCCCATATCCATAAAGCGGCTCCGCCCACGCGAATAAAGTTGTCTTTATGTACGGTGCAGCGGAGAACCAGTTTTCATCGCGAAATTAATTTGAAACTAATCGGCAGAGGCGAGCCCCAGGCTCGGCCCAGCAAGTTGAACGGCCGGGCGTGCGACGGTTAATTGCAGAGGAATCCAGTGGCGACGATTATCCGTTTCCTGCGTCAGCGCGGACGGGGCTTCCGTCGTCCTCTGTCCAGCGGGAGGACCCGCGGAAACTGGAGCTGGTGGCGCACTCCCCGCCGCGGGCCCGGAAATGGCCTAGAACTGGAATCGTGGATGGAGGAATTTTAACTGCAAAGTGTGCGAGAAGGATGACTTCTCCTGGGATTCCTAGTTTAGAGTAATAACTTTTCCTCCAACTACAGTACTATCTAAATCCGTATTTTACCCTGGAATAAAGTAATAAAGTACCACTTTTCAAACACGAACACGTACTAAAATGTGTACGAAAGGATACCGCCCAGTTGTATTTTAGGATTACTATTGACTTTGGAAACAAGACTTGGAACGAGTGATTCCAACGGGAACAGAAACATCAATCCAACGCCAATTAGGTGCTCATACACGTGAAAGAATAGACGCATTTGAATATTTAACAACATTCGTGACTGGAACACTGATAACAAAGAACAATTACGGCACAAAGAATACAAACAATATTTGGGATCTGTGGAAATCCCAGCAATCGACAAAGAACTGTTCCTGTATGAGACTGAGCTATGGCTTGAAAACCATATGTGTGACCTTCGGAGTAATCACTTTGTCAGCTTAACAAGCTTTTATTTGCGTTATAAAAAATGAAAATAATGGACACACAACTGCCAAAGGTTTTAAGAAAATAAAAGAAATAAAAAACTGGTAGCGAATCCCCTTATGAAATAATATTTTTCAAAATTCTTACTTTTGACTTTGACAATCAAACTTTAGCGTATTGGATGTCGTTGGTTATGCCGTTAACATTTTTCACAAGTTTCTGATGGTAGGTAAAATTATTTTAATTTATTTACTTGTAAGATATTTAAACTGTGATTTTAGAATGTAATTTTATAACAATATAATGTAAAACTCCAGTTTAAAAGATGAACGGAAACGTATTAAATTTTCATTACATGATAAAATAACAGAAGTAAATTTGTAGTAAAGTAAACATTTTTCACGAATTTTTAGTTTCCTACGTTTTTGTATCTGTTCGACAAAAAGTTCAGAAACATATGTTAAGCTCTTTTAGAAGTAAATTCTCAAATTTCAGAGGTTTGTACTGGCTAGAGAGTTCATCAAAAAGTTGTAAACGGATCCTGACACAGGGAGACAAAGTAAACACAAGGTGTAGCTGGAGAAGGTGGGCATTATCCCAGGACGTTCCCAGAGCCAAGGGACAGGTGCCCGCGTCCTGCGCTCCGGAGGACTCCCACGGTGCCGACCAGATGGCGGGGCCGACAGTGTTCCCAACTGAGGGATATTTCTTCCAGAAGTGGGAAATTTGAACTTTTGCGAAGTAAAGTGTAATAATGTGAAATATTCATTGTCACTTACTCGCTCCCTAATTCTGAAAAAACTAAACACTACCGAAGATGCAGGTACAGGATTCCATATGTAACGTAATTATATAGATATTTATCGTCCCTATTGAGGGACTGGTCAGCCCCAGTCGCACTAGTGTGAAACAACTGTTCCAAACAACATTATTTATTATTTAAAATTGTACTCACGCTGATACAGATCACACGCTGATTACAGACCAAAAGTTTTAAAATACTCACTTGTCCGTATCGTTGTTGAGTTGCTATTTATTTTTACTTAAATTTAAACAGGATATACCAGCAGTACAATTTTCTACCATCTATCAAATTCCATTGCTTGCTGCTAACATAATTAGAGCAATGAAACACAAAATTACTGTTCAACTCTGCACCACTCGTGTTCCCTCCCTTAACAATGGAAACCGAGTTTTAACTATCTAATCGTTGTAAAAAATTATTATTATACTATAATTAAAAATAGTTTTTGAATCAATAATAATTGTATTTACTTCCACGTGTGAAATAGGTTAGATCATGGATGTGTCTAAAGGAAATGTTTTCAGTTTTTCTAAACAGTTGTTTTTATCTTACAAATTGCCAACACCTCCCCCCCTCAGAGCTATGACATATCCATGTCATAACATTGTAAAATAAATAATTTTTAAATTAACCGACTGAAGAAGTGAAGTAAGTACAAACGTTGGTCAGAAGTTGAGACATAACTCAGAGGCTGAAGGCCACGGGGAAATGCCAGGCCGCAATGTCACAACATAGACTCTACATTCGGGACACTGTACAACAAAATCCGCCACGGTACGAAACAGTGATGCTGAGATGAAGAAAACAGCATTGTAGAGGTTTATAGGAATCTTTTTTGAACGAATTAGTTATGCCGGTAATGTACAGTAAACGGAAATTTATAGATGATACAAAATTGTTCTCATGCTTGTACATCCCGCTTTATTCAAAAGTTTTCAGTTTGGCCTAAGTTAAAATTTGTTCGTCAACAATTAGACCTAACAAATGAGTGCTTATACAATTTTCTATCCTCCTTTTAACTATACTGGTATTTACTGAGCATTACTAATACAATTTATGCATTCAATAAGAAATAATAGTTAAAAATACAACAACAATGTATATAATTGGGGAAGAGAATATATTGATCAAAATTTAAAATTTTCCCAATATTTCCAGCACCTCTCTCTTTAATTCATTGTTAAAAATTTAATGTCCAGTAAACATGTTTGATAAATGAAACAAATTCGTTTAAATAACCTGAAACACAGAAAAATTGTACTAGAAGAACCAATTCTCAGTTGATTCTCCTTCAAGAGAATAAAACCAACAAACATTTCAACTGTAATAAAGAGAGACAGATGGGTAACGAATTAACCGAGGCACTGGAGTAGATTGAGAGTCACCTACTGTGGGGCGGGGGGGGGGTTAATGAAAGGGGCGTAATGGAGAGATCATTGATACAGCGGGGTAAGTGTAATGAGAGAGACAAAGGGTCCGTGGCCCCTATGACCCGCATCTGGGCTCGAACCCTAGACCCGCGGCGCCGCGTGAGACACACGACCATTGTGACGTAGAGGCTACAACTGCTGAGGGGTGTGAATAATGGTAATTACTGTGAAGGTAACGAGAGGTCGCCACTTCATCTGTGGTTGGATACAGTAGAGTACTCATGACAGTCGTAAATGATAAGAGTTAATGTAGTCAATTAAATAATTCATTTGGGAAAATGGAAATATTTATCTTTTTTGTAATGAAACATAATAATATTTACATAATCTTTTTACAAATTTGTTTCTTTCCTCTGCGAAACCACTACTTAATTTTTTTAATGTTCTACCAGCGCCTTTTTTAACATTCTTTCACTCGAGTAAGAACAGATTAAATTTAACCATTCGCTGCGTCTTTCTCAATCTGAGAACCTTCGATAAACTCGATAGTTCGATGAACTCAGCGTATAATAATAACCCTTGAGTAAGGAAACATGATTAGGAAACCTTTTATGACCAAAATAAAAAAATTCTGAAAATTGTCTTTTTGAGGAAAATATTCGAATTTCAAACTACATCATATTCTAAAAATGTTTTTCTATATTAGGGGAGTAATAGAACGCTTTGTTATCTTGGCAAACCACCAATATGAGCACACCGATGTCGACTCCTAGAGGCAAATGATTTCCGAATGCTGTTTGAACTTCTTGAACCTCGAGTTTTCCAAGCCACGGTCCGAGCCATTCCGAGCACAGTTAGCGTAAAGACGGGTTGACGATTGTCCAAGCCTTTGTTTACCGATGGTTAGTACCGGTCGTCGGCTGCGGCAACCACCATGCAACTGTATCCTCGGACCGGAGGGAAAAACCCCGTCAAATTGCGCCGACTGCGGAATGTTAATTGTTTAAGTGCGGGGTTTATGACCACAAGAAGTTATGGGTTTGACCTGAAACAACAGATCTGTGGTTCACCTCTCATGGAACTCTATGAACCAAACTGTTGCCTCGGCAAAATCCGCGACTACTGAGTGATCCATGTTCATCACATGAGTTGAACACTACTTACATATGCTAAGATGTTAAGGCGTCGTGTTTACCTGAAAAAAAAGATTAATTAAATACCAGAAAAATTACAGTTTATTTTCAATTACATAAATATACCTTATCTTTCAATTATTAAAGACATACTAGTTTTCTTTCCATTGAAGGGGGAACTTACTACTGCAAGATGAATAAAAAATGTATTTAATGACTGGGTATTGACGTAAAAATATTATTCACATAACAAAAATCCCAAAATTACTTCTAGAGTTGATAAGTGAAAACGTATCAACAATGATGTTGAAATTGTTTGATGTTAGACCCTACTGGTCTTCGCCTTTGACACAAATTATCTTTTTACATTCATCTCACTAATTAGCCACTCATCTTAAATAGGTACCTAGTCAATTCTGTGTCGTTGCTAACAATTACTTTGTTCATGTTCAGAATTTTAAATACCTTATATCGTCAAAAATATTAACATATATTTTTACAACATAATACATTAAATATTTTGGTATATTTTACATATCGTAAACGGCTTGTTCTCTGTTCAATGAACCGGATCAACGGTCAGATTCAAATCCCGGAGCATCTCTCTCTCTCTCTCTCACACACTCTCTCTCTCTCTCTCTCTCTCTCGCTCGCTCTATCATCGTTGCGCCACGACTACGGCCTTCGCTCCAGTTTTCACAAAGAATGAATGAGAATTTCTCAATGAATGAACCGCAGTCTCTATAAACTCCTCGAGGGGAAGTGGGTTCAACAGGTTGTGCATCTACATCTGTTTCCGGCCTGGACCGTCCCCCACCTGTTGCCTGTTGCTCCCCCCCCGCCCCAACACCTCACGGCACTCTGCATAATCGCCCCACGGCTCCGCTAATTGCCCCGGACAAGTTATTGACGCAGGTTTCGACCGCGAGGGACAAAGGACGAAACACAAAGTCAAGGACGTTCGAATTAGATGAATAGTATTGAAGGAAAAAAATCATTAATTTCATGATGTGAAAGACTTAAGCAGAGCTACACAATTACAGAATATCTCTTGGATTTTACTCCATTAGGAATACAATATTAACTTTTCGTTCTCTATCATCTCACTCCTCTGAATTACGAATTGGTCTAATTATGAGGATTGTATTTGTGGAAGGACTTAGTATTCAATATTGCGGACGCTTATCCACACCAGAGAATCTCATCCACCGACCATCACTCACAACTATCCACAATTCATGACCTCCAAGTAGTTGAATTACAGGACACCGCATAATGAAATACCGCCTATATACTGTAAACAGAAACATAGGACATAATTAATGTGTATGCCAGCATGAGTACAATATTCTGTATTATGTCAAATCCCATTCATCCTAATGCGCATTGCTGACATAAATATTTGTAACGGTCATTTTCCCTATGATGGCAATGCTATTTTGTAGCGCGAAGGTACCTATATTTTGCTGTGAGGTAGATACTTGCGATACTTGGGCTGATTACCACATCTACAGTCTAAAAACATACCTTGAAGAGTAATATAGAAGATAATTAACAATCGTGATAGACACAATAACAAGGTCATCGACGACGAGTGCATTGGACCGATGCGATGCAGTGGTCAGTCAGTGGTCAGTGGTCACTGCCGCATACCTGCATGCAGCAGCAACGCGCTCTGGGGCATGCCCTGACAACTAATTAGACTGGCATTGTCACACTCCAGCTGATCCAGGGGCTCTGAATAGAACTTACCTAGCGTATAAATAGATCCACCAATTATTATTCCAAAATTATTACAAAGCAGATAGAAAGTTTCCTAACTTCAAATTTACAAGTCAGTGACATTCAGTTAAATTAAACATTCAATTTACGAGTTACATGGTATATAATTAAAAAATTTCAATAAAGTAATTAAATAGAAGTTTTCCTATATAATGCTCAAGAAAGCAACTAATATGATTAGACATTTAAGGTGTCATGTGTTATATTTTTCTAGATCTATAATGTCCACGGCAAAATACGTCATTTTCATGTCCACTGCAATCCAAAGCGACATTTCAAATCGAGACGGTTTTTTGTTACCTCAAAAGTTAAATAAAAAGTTAATAGCATGTACTGTTAATTAACGAGTTCATTACACAATGAACAAAGACAACTAGATCCAGTATTGAATCTATCGAAATAGATTATGTCTAGGGATACTGGGTTGAGAATAAAACCGACGATCATCTTATTATGAAATTGGAAATATAGCAGCTAATTCACCCATGCAGCCTGTTATATACGTATTAAACCCAACACATAGGGGTTGATCTCAGTTCTAGACAGCAGCAATTGCACTTGGAACTGTCTGTAGTTTGTCTTTGACTGTCTTGACGTAAACAATCAATGGAGAATGTAGTGTAGATACTGTATATTGCTAGCTTCGATGACTATTAGGTTCTTATCACAAGAAAAATGTCTAAACTCTATGCATAAACAGCTTCCGTACATAGAACAAGCTATGGAGATATCTAACTCCCCAGAATAACTCTTAATAATTGGCGTGTGTCGCTTGGCGATGCGGCCGGGACCTTGTTACTCCTGGAGGACAAAGAGTGCGTCTGCGGGTCAACCTCCTGTCACGGACCCCGGGGGGCAGACGCCCACTCGAGATGGCCGATAGAGGGAGTGCCGCGTGCCTCATGCAGTGCAGGGGGAGCCTGGGGGCAGACGCTGCGGGCGCGATCTGACAGAGGTCAACTACGGTACAAATCGTTCACACATTCAACTTACTTACTAAACAAATATTCTACGTGTTTTGATTAACTCAGATCAGAGACAAAGTAGTTCCTTGAAAGTCGCCATTTGGAATTGGGCTACAAAATTATATGAAACAACAATTTATGTAGTAAAAATACCAAGAAGAACACAAAATAAACTCATTAACGCTCCAAATACAAATTGCTTTCCATTTACCTTGGTTAAGGCCATTACCGTGGCGTGTCCTGTGATCCAGCTACTTGGAGGTCACGAATTGTGGATAGTTGTGAGAGATGGTCGGTGGATGTAGTGCTCTCTTGTGTGGATTATCGTCTGCACTATTAAATACTACGTTAATTCGCCAAGACCATCCTCATAATTAGACCAGTTCGTAATTTAGAGGCAGTGGTTCGGACTCACGTTAAACTGCAGGTCCCTTAGATCCTACACTCATTTCTCATTCATTCGTGGCTTAAAATACCTACTGGGTAGGCTGCAATTTCAGTTAAAAGTACTGTATAAGTTTTAAAATCAATAAAAACTTACGTTATTTTTGCAGTTTATAAATATTTGTATAATCAAGGCAATCTTTAATTCCCTGCACCGATTCTCCGAAGTTTGAGAACGCGACATGAATAGTGCTGAGTCAACAAGAAGCAAAGTTGCCATTGTGCCAGCGTAAAAACTGCAGTCAGTATAATTAAGCAGGATTCTCAATATTGAGATAACGGTATCGGGTCATTCTGATGACGGCTAGCAAGCCGCTACGCGAGGTCTGTCTTGATATCGAGAATATAGATCTGGTAAAAAGGATATTAATAGAACCGCTGGCGCGTTCAACTAGTTCAATAGAGCGATAAAGTAATTACTTATAGCTATCATAAAGACCTATTGGGTTCAGAGTAATTGAGCAGCAACATTAACGTACATCAATCGGAATTAATATCATAAAACTGATTTTATGAGGTAATCAACGACTGAAGAAATGGATTTTGAGTTTAACTATTATTCAGAGTGGTTAAAAGCGAATAATATGATTTATATACAAAATATACTTTTGAGTGTATGTAGTGGGAGGATCAGAGTTCCTCAACGAGACTTGACATTTAAAAAATATATTTTTGAGTTTATATGATCAAAATTTGCCAGCCGAATGTTTAAAAAGGAAAGGTTTTGACTATATTTATGAAGCAGTATAATACGATACTTTAGATTATTTTAAGTATATATTAATTAATTAGTTGAAATCTAGTAATTAAATAAATTAAGGTAACCCCTGTTTGCCAAGATGTTTGATGGCAGCTGCGATACTGTGGATCCCATAAGGGTGCATCTTTTCCAAAAACTTTGGATTTATTTCTCACAACTCTATTTATTTTTTTATTACATACATTATTGTAGGTGGTATTATAACTAATAACAACTAGTTTAAAAAAGGTTCAAAATTAACCCAACAATTATAAAAATCACAGCGAGTGTAGTTAAGACATGTAATACAAGGATCTAACTAACCTTTATCGTTTCATGTAAGGAAGGTATACAAAACTAAAATGGTCGTACACAGGTGGACATTTCATACAACGAATATTTCTATTGCTTTGAATGCATAAAAAATAAAATTACATACATAAAAACTAATTGATTGATAATTTTTTAATACATCATAAACATGTTGTTTTTTGTACATATACAGTATAATCTGAATCTTTTTGTCAAAAGATTTACCTATCGATCTAAATGTAGCCCACTAAAAAAAATAAAAAAAGTATTATTTAATATTCGTCCACTCTCTCTTTACAATTTACCAGTGTTAACCTTGAGTTATTATTAATAAATGATATTCAAAATATAAACATTTATATTACATGCACCACGTGGACACTGGACATGTGTACAGTTTATGTAAGCACGTATCCCTATCACGTTGCTAGCCACACTAGGGGTCACACAGTGCTTAGCTACACATATTGCAAATAAAATACACAAACCCCTGACCATACAAAACTATCACAGCTTATTGTATCAGCATTTGAATATTTCCAAGTAACCAAAATCTAGGACCACACAGAATGGTTGGGAGCAGAACGCGTTTCAGTTGTTTTTGTCTAAAACTCTCACGTCCTGTTGGACCAACAATAACAGTGGAAGGTTATGTTTATGCATTTCTCAGGGCACGTGATGGCGTTACTGATGGTGGCGATGCTTTTGTGGCCACAGCCAGCTGACTAACTTAACAGCTGACATACGTAATCGGTTATCAGGTGGGATCGAGGAACACTGGGAATACGTGAGTCTCCTCGTGGGTTCCCATATCCCTTATGTTATGATGTGAAGAGACCCAAATTGTTAGAAAATCTGTCAAAAATTCCAAATCTCCAAGCTACCGATTAAGCAATAGCTTAGAGTAAGTTATCGCTTTGCCGCAAACGACCCTGTACTAATCAGTGGTTCCGGTATTACTGATAAGATTCAGCACGGTGAAAATAGAGTTTAGTTAAGATAAAATTCATAAAAACTAAAATTTCCCATCATGACTTCAATTCAATCAAATTATTGAAATTATTACTCCAGTTTTAATTGTTCACCTTTGACCTTAATTCACTTTTAGTCTGATAACAAATGTGGTCTTCGCAAAGTCATCTCCCCAAATAGACATTTCTTCATTAAAATTGTGGCAAAATAATTGGGAGTTTTATTTCATTTGATTATTTTTCTATGTCACTAAATTTCACTAAATTTACTGTAAATTTAACAAAGGAATACGCTATTACTGTATTTCATTTTGAATCGCTATGAACCACGAGCGGTAGCGGTATTTTATTTTGACTTAGTTGTAGCAGTGAGTATATAACCCTTTATACTCACTGGTTGTAGTCAAAGAAGAGGTTTTCAGCATCTGTGGTGGTAGTAATAACTCTCGTTTATTGGGCGTGATTGAAAATCGCCACAGCACACCGCAGCAGTGCTTGCTTTCGGATCCTATGCGAACGCTAATCCGAGCTTATTTACTTTTGTGGAACCACAAAACTACCAATGTCCTTCACATCTAAAATGTCTTCTTATATATAGTTCTCACAATATTCATTATTGCCGTCGTATTTGTTTAGTCTCATATTATGAACAAAGTTAAATCAATGTCCTTCATAGCCGTGAAATTTTAGTGTAATCGTTATTTCAGCATAATGGTTTTCTAGAATTTTAAGATTCAATTTGCAGTAATGTGCCAAACAGTTCTGCAGGCTAGTCCTTTAAGATGAGGGAGATTGTTTAGTGGGTGAGTCCCTCACTACCGAGATTCTCCGGTGTGCATAAAATATTACCTCCTCTTCCCCACAAAATTATGTTCTAATAAGATTAAATCAAATGGTCGCTGATAAAGAGTGAATCAAAAGTACGGGACAATTCATGTCGGGTTTTAAAGCTAAGAGCGAAGAATTCCCAGAAGATGTCTTGCAAAAGTGTCATCAATGTTTCACAGCATTCGTCCTCTGTCATTTTCGCGCATAATTAAGCGGCAGTCCTCTGATCAGCTGGCGAAGTCAGCTGTTTCTAACAGCTGTTCCGCGAACGGCCACAACCTCGGTGATAGTGTCATAGTGATAAGTGGTAAGGTGGAGCACGCTCAAGAAATGGGTGGATTGATTACGCCAATAGCTCCGTATCTTGAACAAATAAGTCTTAAAATGATTAGATATGGTTTCCTTGTTTACTCTTAAAACATAAAAAAGTAGTATTGCTATTCATGGAAGTAATTGGCTTAAAGTGTAAATTTACTTGAATGAGTTTTCCTTGAAAGAACATCTTAAGAGGATGCATAGACCAACCTATGCCAAAAAGATAATACAGTACTTTGATATACGCGTAATAACTGACTTATCTGGATTACATTCCTTGATAAAACTTAGATAACTAATGCTATTGCTTTTAACTTATATGGCATGTAGCGTCATATAAAATAGGACCTCTTTATTTTACATGAAATGCGCTTGAGTATACAATAAAAATTATTGAAAGAATTAATCAAATCCATCACTGAAAATAAAGCTAAGTAAATACAGGTCTAAATAAATAAATTACATGCTCTTAATTGAATTTATAAAAAAAGTATATTAATTTTATCCAATTCTAATTCGTTTCATACAATCACAGAGACAAAATTTAATGTCAACATTTTCCCTTGAAAAGCTAACCCCCAAATGTTGGCGCAAACCTTAAAGTAAATATTTAATTTTATTATCTTCTATTATCATAAGGTCGCAAATGACATTCTGAACAAATGTAATTAGTTTGTCTGAGCAATATATCCATCATTTGATAATAAATTACGAATAATATTCAATGTTTCATTTCGGAATCAAGCCATTGAATTATATGGTACGTCTCAAACTCATGTAAGTTTTTTTGTTCAGTTGATACAACAATTATTCCTATCACAGTAATGTGCTTGGCGTCAATCTACGAATGGTGTTCAAACAGGAATCTTCGCACTCCGGATCATCCGGAGCCTCTATAATCCGGCGGCTGTTTGTTGCCCGCCCACCTTTGTCCGAGGCCGACCCTTCACGGCCGAGTGGCTCCCTTTCTCCCAAGTTTTTGTCCGTCGGACAAGGTGGATTCGCCTGCCTCGGGTCCCGGCCTTTCTTTACACGTTCAGCTGACATTCCTGAAGCCTCCCCTCCAGACTTATCGCTATCAGACATTCCTTCCTCAAAGACCACGGATAATAATGCTGCGGTGTAGATCCGGACTCATCCATCGTAGCTTGCGTCTTCACCAACGTATTTTAGGAGTTTCATCAATCCCACCATATTGGATTCAAATCCCGTAAGAACGGTTTAAATTTTCTTCACCGAACTCCTCACTGGACAGTCAAAGATAGTTGAGGTTCCCAAAGAAGTCATCGACTCCGTTATAAGAAAAATATAGGTCATGGTTCTACCTAACCTGGCTAGATATTAATCCCCCC
This sequence comes from Nephotettix cincticeps, assembly GCA_023375725.1. Taxonomy (NCBI): domain Eukaryota; kingdom Metazoa; phylum Arthropoda; class Insecta; order Hemiptera; family Cicadellidae; genus Nephotettix; species Nephotettix cincticeps. Next base: position 28,384,709 of record CM041785.1, read on the forward strand.
TAAGCGAAAATTCCAAAACAAATTAATTGTGTTTGTAAATTACAGCTAAACGGAATAGAACGTTTATAGAGTAAGTTGTTATTATTATAATTATCTAGAGGATTGTAAATTTCAAAATTTACTTTTTAGGAAAAAGACCACGTAATTATAGGCATATCAGATAGCTTACTTAAACAAGTTTAATTTTGTTTTAAAATAGTATATTCATAAATTCTCATAGCTCAGGGTCCCAATCTTTCAGGGTATTTCAACCTGAGTGTAACTGAAGGAAGAGTGAGATTTTGCATATTGATATTATGTTGCTCAGTTCCTCACAAACATAAGTATTTTATTTGTCAGGATTGTTAGTTAACAGCTCAATGACCCAGTTGGTCCAATAGTAGTTAGACCCAGTCCAACGACAATTTTCTTTTCCTGGATAACTACAAAATCTTTAACTTCACAATTCACCACACATTTGCGAACTTAACAGATTAACATTATTCTTATTAGATTACAACACAATATGCCGCCTCTGAAAAGACTCCTCTGTCAGGTGAACTATCAGGTAGCACAAGCAGTAAAGAAATGTCATGAAACACAAATGTGAAGAGGGAAGCCTTGAATGAACAAACCTGACTGGGAAACAAGAGATTGGACACGCGTAATGGGTATCAAATTGATGAAGGGTCTGGCGAGAGGTAGACCCTTGTCAGGCCATGGTCTGGGGTCTGGGTCTACCTGAGTCCGGGCGCCACCTCTCTTAGCGTACGGCCGACAATTGCACCCTATATACCTCCGGGGCTTTAAAGCCGACAGTCTATAAAAACAGTGTATTAGTTCTGGAAACAAAAAGGGAGGTGTGGCGTTCTTTTTAGGGCCTGCTAATCAATTTTAGCGAAGACATTCTTCTATGGAGTTCAGTGGCGCACCCAGTAATTTTGGTTTCCACCCTAACCATAAAACCTTTGATATTCTGCATGCTATAAGAGTAAATTTGTGGTCCCTATTATTGCAATTGGTGATATAAATGCTTTTAGTTCTACAACATTGTATAAGTTTAGATCTCACGACCGACGCGTCTCGATCCACCGTTCGCAGAGGTCGCGGGAATAGATTGCGCGCGCTACTATTCTCGTAAATCAAGTTTAATCCTCTTGAAATCACTAGAAGATAAGTATAATATTAATGGATTAACAAATCTTTTATTTATAAGCTTTAAAATAAAATGTAGTAAAAAATTTTTTCATCACAAAACCATGAATCTATTTTATGTTTGGACTACAGAAAAATAACAATAAAATTATTTCCTCCTTCGTATACTTGAGCGTGCCGTTGATGGATTACCAATAAAAGTGACACTTGCCACTTAATTACTTATGCGTTAGGAATGGTGATATACGTATACTCCTGCATGCAATAGTTAAAATTCGTTCACATTAGTATCATACTTAACATTCAAACTAAAAATGTTTTACCTCACTTTGGGAAATAACTTAAATCATGGATAAGTCTAAAGAGAATGTTTTCGATTACTTGACAGCTGTCCTTAAAACCTTTTGTATTTTCTGTTACAATTTTCGCATAACGGGAATTGCCAAACCCCCTTTCACAAAGCTTAGACGTATAAAAAAATGTCAAAACAAATTTAAAAATTTCTATAGCTATAATTTCCAGTTTTACTTTATGGTAGTCCAATACTTCAATACAACCTCTGCTACATAAGCTATCAGCTTGAATAATAACTAACTCACATAAAAAATATTATCATAATACTTGTTCCTTATACTTATTTCCAATGGGATATGGTTCAGTTTCAACGATCACATAGAAATTGAAGGAATAAAGAAAAAATAGTTTGCCTCACTCCGAAACAAGCGTGTAGAGCATTCAAACTCAAGGATTATGCATCCCTAACTAGACGGAACTCTTAAGTGTAAGGAGTAGTATTCTTCCTCCAAGAAAACCCAAGTCCCTAGTATCATAAGATAACATGAGTTGGTTGTCGAGCGTCATGTCGCCAGCACGTAAAATGACTGCGATTCCTGTGTGTAACCCGCCTTAGATTAATAGATGCTCTATCCTTTCAGACCATCTCAATCTTTTAGGAAAGAATATTTTCATCCTATGCGGATAAACACTGGGGCCATGAGTAAATCTTCCAAATATAAAAGAGGGGCCAAAATGGGTTGGAAGCATTGTTACACCAGATATCTAAAAGACCCAACAACGCTTCGATAGTTGAGGTCACGATGTGTGACGATTTCTACAGCTTTGTTTCTGACAAAGAACAACACTCAAATTCGACCTTAGACGATTTAGACCGATCTAGTACCAAAATATTTTACAATGAATTTCCCTTTAATGAAGTTCACTTTTTGTCCCAAATCCTAGCCGACTCTAAAACAACCTCAGTCGCACAAACAGAGCCCGGACACCCTCGTAAAACACGAGCCGTGCAGACGATAAATAATGATTTGTTGGGTCCAAGGGGCGCCTCGAGAGGAGATCAGTCATGGCTGCTGTAACACAATCCCATCCAGCCTCCAGCCTGTAGCCTCAGAGGCTGGCGACACATGATACGCGTCCCGACCACAGCTCCACAACAACTCCACACTAGAGTGCCGCTGCATCTGGAACAGGGTTTGGACCGTTCCCTTCCAAGACTAAGTCTACATCAGTGGCGGTGAACGAGTTTCAGTTTTAGCCCCTCAAGAGTCTGAGCCATCTTGAATTTTAGTGAACAATGTTAATTTTGAGATAGCAGTTCTAGCCATAGTTGTTAAAGGAATTTCGATGTGTCAAATTAAAAGTTAAATGATTATCTAAGGAATTTAATTTTCCATTTTTTTATATTTTTCAATCATAAAAAATAGTTACTTGTTTTTTGCGTTGAAACTATATTTTCCAGAAAACAATTATGTAACTCACATAGATAACCATTTTATCTTCAATTTGACAACTCAACGCTATTGTTGCGAATATCGTGAACCAGGAATATTGACACAAAATTAATACCGGTCTTATAGGGCTAGAGAGAAATGTTTCGTCAATAGTCATTCTCAGGACAATGTTTATTTGTTGACAGCATTACAGATTCAATTGAAGTGTAATGGTCATTATAAAAAATAGTTTGATTATTTATTTTTAATTTTAAAATATTAAATTTTTTATATCACATTTCTTTTCTGAAAAAAAAAACTTTTTACTGTAATTAATTGATTTAATAACCACAACTAAGATACAATTAATGAGAGCAATTACGAATCCTCTTAAAACTTAGATGTTTACAAACGTAAACAAAATGTAAAAGACTGTGTATAATATAATTTTCATTAAAGACCTACTTTTATGTGTTTCCACCCACTGGTAACTGAAAAAACTTAAAAAATTGATTAAGGAGATTTTTCTAGTAGTATGGTTTTCTACCAATATAATGTTTTTATTGAGATTTTAGAAACAGTACTGTCTATATGGAATCAGTAAACAGATAAACGAGCTTGTACAGAGATGAAACCAGAGTACAGAGAATAATATATAATTCGTAATAGAACCGAAACACAATGATCAGACACGGTAGCGTCACCCGAGGTCGAACGTTCCTGTAAAACCTCAACCTTGTAAACTGAGGTCTGTACTAACATCTAGCTGGTATAATATTCTGGTGTTTTGCAGATGTGTTTCCCAAACATACTAGGAAGATTGGAAGCCATTGCATTCCATAAATAATCCCTACCAAACCAAGAGCTCCCTCAAAAACAATTTACGTTCACGTTTAGTTTTGCGTAAAGGCAGTTACTAGATGGTATTTATTCATTCAAAAATTATTTAAATTATAAACAAAAATTGACACACATGCTTAAATTAAAGATTGTCATATAACGAACTCACTTTTACCACAAAAGATATTCTATAGAGCTGTTTAGATTAGATGTTATAGTACAGTATAGAATAGGATTAGTTTCTTTAAACACATAGTTTTTATCTTGGCTTGTGACATAGACTAGTATTGTAGCAGCAATCTGTAAGTATTTCCTAGTGCTAATGTAAGGAATGAAGACGAGGTTTTGTATCTCCTATCAGTCCATGTGGATGTAAACTGTCTGCCAGGTTGGACCGTTGCTACATACACAACCAAAAATAGGTTGAAGGTACATGTTATTAGAGATAAATTACAGTAATATCCTATATTTTATTATATATTAAGTCCGCACTGGCCCACAGTGGAGGTACAAGAAATCGTATTCAGTTCTAATAAGAGCGATGGGTCAACTTGGTCGACGTTTGTTAGTCTATGGTCAATGATTGATATCAGAGCCAAATATTTGTAGGAGTGTCGTGTAGATGTTTATTGACCGAGGCCTCGGCATCAGGTGGTTGTCGTGGTCGTAGTGCGTAGTAGTGCGGGGGTCGCCGTCGCCACATGTGGGGGAATATTTTGAGCCGAGACAAAAAGATACTATTAACATCTGGCACCGACAATCTGGGGCTCAATATCAAGTCTCGGATGAGATCCGTGAAGCATTCCTGGCGCATGGTTGAGAGGCATAGACCTACGGGTAACATCACTATTACGGAGCCGGTCAAACCTGGATACACTGGCGAAAAATACAAAAGTTAGTTCGAAAAATCCTGTATTAGAACGCATTGGTCGTATTTGCGTTGCTCAAAAAATTGGGTTTGAACAGAGGATAGAAATTGTCGTTGTTATACGTTACGTCTACGTCACATTCTGATACTACAGACGAAACGTTGTTTGTCGAAAAAATAGTTTTTTTCAGTTGTATGTCCAACTAATAGTTTTGATTGAACAATCGAAAAATTATAACTAAAAAACATAGGTTTTTCAAATTATTTCTAATTTTGTTGGTAGGAAATACATAACGAATTCATCGTAAAAGATTACGTTTTGAAAAATAACATTGTGTATTTTGAAGAACACTATTTTTATAATTTGATGCATACAAGGTTTTTCTCTGAAAGAGATAATGTTGACGGTTGACCTTTCGATAGAATTATATTGATTCATAATGTACGAAGGTCATATACGGGCTGAGAAGCCACGATTAAGTAAAAAAAGTAGTTCGCCCTTTCAGAACAACAAATTATTAAAAAATATAAAGAAATAATGATAGTGGTAAGTAATTAACATTTGACTAACAATATGTAAATACATATACACACCACTTGCATGTACTACTCATACATAAAATAATCAATTAATTAAACCTTAAAGCTACTAAAATAATAAAACAACAGTGTTCTATGTTGGATGTTAAAGCCCCTATTTGCAATCAAAAATGGTAAATTTTTGAATTTTTATTTAAATATAAACAAAAACAGGTTTACTTGAGGACTATAAATCAAAGAACAAGATGCATATTTACGACCATAAACAAACAGTTGTGTCCGCTGAGCTAATGGATATCAGAAATGGTACAAGAGCTTCTTTGATGTTACAGTAGCAACACTGTTCCTTGCATGATATTACAAACAGTCCATTAGCAAACATTCAACATTTCGGTAATCAAAGCATTCATGAATATAACGCAGCTGATAACATTTGGTAAATACTTAGAGCAAAGTATTACTCTACTATACAAGGGCATATTATAATTTTTTAACCACGGTGTGTAAAAAACAGCTTACTACCAGTGTATCCAACGATAAAAATATTCAAATGTGTCGAAGTCCCTTATTGATTGCTACATAAGTAAACATTGGCCAACTCACAAATCAAGGGCTCCTTAGACGTAAAATTTACCAATAGACCTACTCATCTCCCTTCATTAATGCCAATTATTGATTATTACTAAATTGGACAAGAGTTTAGATCAGTGTGGTTGTTCAATGTCGATGACCTACTTATAGGGACAATGAACTTTGACATGTCTGTTACAATACAGATTGACTATTGCATTGTGCGACAAAGTCTACTATCACAACAAACAACAACGATGTTTATATTAAAAAATCACAACGAACGGTCAATTATAACGCATAGAGTAGACATTAGATTTTAACATTACTGCCAGTCGAACCAAACTACGTGTAACACACTTATTTATAGGTTACACTATTCTCTTTATTATTAGGTTCTGAGAGGTAATTTTCTGTATTTTGTAGTCGTTCTTACACATTTATGCAACCTTCACTTTCCCCAGCCTATATTTTAATGGCGCAGTGCATTTATCGTCCGTTTCCTGCGTGTTGCAAACAGTTGATTTGCAGTTAGCGGTTTAATGAGCTTGGGATATGGTCCATTGCTCCCTCACCCTGTGTTTACCTTGTATACTTACTCTGGGACCTTTGAGAATGGGCTGTGATGTAAATCGATTACGTAAGTAGCTTTAGTACCTTTATCAACTGACCTTTATGGAGAATGCTTCTAAAATTGTTTATTCGTTTTTAGAATAAAGTTTGAATAAAAGAGAGGCATTTTTAAGCTACTAGTTTAATCTTATTATAACAATCTTGCAACTCAACTATCCTCTTTTTACTATTGTAATGTTGTTAAAACCTATGAAGAGTAAGACACTGCCAAAGCCTCATAAGGGCATTACTGGCGAAATATTTCATTTTATCCTCTTGGGAACAAATTTAATTTTGAGACAGCATTACTAGTTAAACGAAAGTCGTTTGAAGATGGTTAAAGTAAAAAAATTAAAGGTTAAGTGATTATCTCGAGAATTAAATTATCAATTTTTGACATGGATATGTCTAAGGGAGTGTTAGCAGATTTGTGGATCGATAAAGTGCAGCGGAAGTAATGTTGCTTAGCATCGGTTTATATTATTTCAGTTAATTTTTTGACGTGGATAGATGAACTGAAAACATTTTAGACATCCGTGATCCAATAAATTTCCCACTGGAATGTATACATTAATTTTTAATTTTACTTTACTTTGACAACCACTTTACCAGTAATTTAACACTTCAACCGTATTTTAAAACAATCGAGTGATCACTAATGCTGTCACAATATTAACATAGTTGTAATGGGACTAAAATCCAAGATGGCGGAAGTACTGCAAACTCTAAAGAGAGGAATGCGAGACGTATCTTGGGTAACATTGTTGCTAAAAAAACAGATATTGCTAAAATCAATATACTGGCGGATAATAAGTGGACGCAATCACTCCTTACTATCATTGGTATCATATTATCATTGAACGATAATATAACATAGTTGGTGAGAGTAGAAGGGCCGGTAGAGTGGGTGGGGGAGGGGGTGTAATGGAGTCTAACCACAGGAATGGACCGGCTCAGGGCTCAACCACCTCGGTCTAGGCATACAACCGGGCAGAGTCTGCGTCGCTACTGATACGATACTGGTTCGGGAACAGTGCATGTTGCGTCTAAATGTGGCCACAGTCGGGTATTAGGAATCATTGATGTCATAGTGAACTACAAACATGAACCATTCCATTTGATACAATCTAAAATATCGACATTTACATCCGATATCTGTCATAGCGGCCTTCTTCTAACTAGGGAACTTTCATATTGGATTTGGAGTTCACTCGGAATTAAGAGCCTTAACCATTTAGCCTCTAAGAAGGCTGATTTTAGCCAAAATAGAATAAAGTCATAAATAGAACAAAAAAGACGTATGCAGGTGCAGTATCGTAATCGAAGTAGGTGGGAGGTGTTACGGCCTGGTAAATACCATTTACATTAAGATAAACATTCGTATCAACTACAAAGGGATAAGATAACCAAACAAGATAGGGTTATTACTTATTTGCTTTGGCCTCGGTGGTTTGACTCAACGACAATGATTATTAACGACGGAACACTTTCTATTGCAGAGGTGTAAAGAGGAGTGTTATTGAAATAGAAGTAAAGTATCAAATAGTTTCAGACAATTAATACAATACCTCCTCCATCTGAAGCGTTACTGAACTGACAGCGTTGTCGTTCAAAAATATGGTTAGTGTTTAAAAAGGTTCTATTGGGAATTACATATTCCATTTTTAACTGTCGTTCTATCATAAAAAAAGGTTTCAATGTTGTTCAGCCTGTGTACTGGTATAGGTCAGTACGCGGGAAAAGGATCTATCTGATTATTTACCATTTTTATTAAATTTTTAGGCTTATACCAACTACAAGAAGTTGTAAAATAATATTTTGCTATGTTTCAGATATGGTAGTGGATGTCGAACGTTTTGGTCGTATACCACCTTAATAAGAAAGTAATATCAGGTAACGTTTCTTATGTGGTTCATACCAATAATTGATATCAAATGGACAGTATGTACTACAGTTTTCGTTAACACAACACCTCTGTACGACCTTCGCGTATTCCGACAAAGACAATGTTAGCGTAAGCGTATATGCTCCACAAAGTCACGTTCAACCAGCCGGTCCGAGAAGCGGCGACAGCTGACGTCGAGATGACGCAGCTCGCTGCAGCGGGGAGTCGGGTGCAGCGACGCAGAAATGCATTCTGGGAAACGCTTCCTCGCCTTCCAGTAGAGGTAGAGCACTGTTGACCACTGTCTACTTATCTTGGCTGGTAAAAACAAAACCATTGTTCGTCGGGGTGTAGCAAAGACATTAGCAAAAACGATGACACTTCCTTGTTGGTCGTCTGCAGGTTATACGTTTTCCTAGACAAGGATAGAATGCAGAGAACATGACGATTACCAATATTACATTTTTGAAACCCAGAGAACTCTATTGATGTAACGGATAAGCATATCATTATCGCCAGTATATTATAGAAGTAGGATTTTTGACATTCGAACAATTATAAATGTTCATTAACTTTACAGTAATTATGGAATAGATCATGAAAGACCTCTCTATTTTTTAATTTCGTAAATTAATATGAAAGTGCCTGTTCATTATACTACCAGATAGAATGATGGACCGTTTTTCGAAACGTATTTTGCATGTGCTTTCCCGTAGTATTGATAGACTATTGATAGTAGAGTTAGGCTATGTGGTAACTACTGAAGAATTTGAAACTTTCTCTTTAAATCTCTTTCAACTCACATTCCAAGTTCTTAACACATTAAACTGTAAATAAAAATACTAAATTTAGACTAAATAAAAAGTTTACACTATTAATCACGAATAACTGATATTATTTGTTTTAACTGATGACATGACTACATGTTTTCCTGAAAGACAACTTGTACACACTTTCGTTATACAGGTACCAACAGAATTTCCGCTTGTTACCACGACAGCTACGAATAATATTGACAGCTTTCAGGAACATGGTAGCTATGCATGTTACCTGTGAACCTAACCATCCAATACCATTATATTCTTAATTTCGTGAAAATTATGTTGTTCAATTATGTTATAAAACGAAGAAAATGGTTGAATATTAAAATTTGTTATGCAACTTCACCGAACTAAGCTATGTAATACACTACAGTAATAAAAAACAAAAGTACATTATGCAAATGTGAAGCTATATCTACGGATTTTACAGCCTGGTGACGGAGTGGACAGAGGGTAATTATTATAATTACACGCAGGCCTATAGCTTATCGTTATTATGGTGCTATTATAATCCAGCCTACAACAACGTTTTTACGGGTTTTGTACTTAAATTTTGTTTTGTTAAAACTTGTTCTAGAGAGTTCTATCTAAATATTTCCAAACCAAATGACGTGATAAGGTTTAAGGTAAACGTTAAGTTAAACTTCTAGTTAAGTTTAACTTATTTTTATGCTGATTTCACCCAAACTTTTATAAATTATCACCCGTTGTCAAAACCTCCACGCGAAATAGTATTTTACAAATAAGTAGACAACGATATCTGAAAGTTCCTTCTTTCTGTTCACAAATCACTTTTCACCACTTTAATAGTTATTACACTGTTCACTAACCAGATCTATTTTATTTAACTGTCGATTTAAATGTGGAAGATATCAATACTACGCCAACAGACGCACGCATCTTTCAATTCTTCTTCCCTTCTGTGATGTTTTAATCACACGATACACAATAATAATACTAACCAATTTCACGATAGAATAGCCTACTTAACTGGTTTTAAAATACAGTACTGTATTCTAAAAATTTACTTAGTTAGTTTTTGTTAGTAACTTACGAGATAGTTCAAATGACGAATCATAGAAGTACTTTGTCATTCAAGAAGTTTACAATATTGATTTAATTTTCCATTTAAGTTGAATGATGTTAAATCAGTAGAAATATAAACTACGGTATTAGTCCACTGGTACACAACCGGGGTTCTTCCTCTAACATACTACATGGAGAAAGTAACTTATTGTTTTCTTCAATATTTTTGAATTTGAACTGTGAGTGAGTATAACAGTTTTGAGGGACAAACTTTCAAAAAAGTGGGGTTTTGAAAGTTGGCTGATATCGATCTGTTTGTTTTTATTTTTTATCCCAGACTACATCAATTGTCAGATGTTTTAGATTTGGTAAAGGGTTCACTTTTCACGTTTAAATTATGTACATAATTATTATCTGTTTATTTTATAATTTAAACGTCGATTACACTATTTTAAGTTTTCAAAATCAATTGCTGTATCTACATCCAGGCCTAAGGTAAGGGGATGAAGCGTGTGGGTGTAGGATGTCGCACGCTATGTAGTGCTGAGGACGTATCAGTTAGAGTGTGGCGTCAGCACGTCACCGCGTCAGCACGTCTGCGTGTCAGCTGCGCGCTGATATTACAGCCTCTAGACGTGCCGGCCAGCGTCTACGAGCTGCTGTACGGTCTACAGTAATGTACTATTATACGCACGATCTAAGATCTATTGAGATAAACCACTAAATTGTAGTTTTGTGAGTTCACATCTTATCCTAAGGCCCCTTAACTGAAAGACAACACTGACCGTGTGGATACGACTGGAGCATACTAGCTAACTTAACTACAAGTAATTCATTTTTCATCAGTCCAGCGTTTTATCCTGAGCGTAGACCGAATCTTGCATACAGACAATCAGTTTAAACTGTCAATAAGACCTCTCTGTAGACACCTTAACAGAACATTTGATACATACCATACTGTATTGTTAATACTTAAACGGGATCAAAAAACTAAAATAAAATTCTGTAACCCACTTCGTAAGATCTAATTTGTCTAGTAGTACCAATTAGTATTCTCAGCGTTGTACTGTATGAATACGCTCTACTAAGTAGGTCTGGATTTATCATTGGGTTTAGAGGACGCTAAGTAATGGATGGAATCTCTGACGCCTATCTGCGTCAACGTGAGCCTAGGGACTGCAAGATAACCGCACAGCTCCGATATAGCACCAGAATACGTTACTGCACGAGTACATCAGCAATGTTAAATTCATCAAATGAATATACCAAAACAAAATCAAGTAGCAAAGAAAAGTTTTGTAAGCCCACATTTAGGATTTCTGTGTGCGTATTTAGGAATCTTTCAAGTTTAGGAACAATCATTACCTTTTTGAAATGGCAACCTATCCAAGAAGTACGCCAAGGCAAGTCAAGTATAAATGAGAAATTAGTATAAGATGATTGTGGGGCGCGATCTTGTAGTCTTGTAACTGACTAGCTGGCATGGTCCTTAGACATGATTGTTAATTAATAGTAATTAACCAATAGCATCTAAGGGGCGTGGGCAAAGTTTAACGTGGGATACAAACCACAAACTTGCCTCTGAATTACGATCTGGTCTAATAATGAGGATGGTCTTTGTGGATGAGCGTACGTTCAATAGTGTGGACGTTAACCCACATCAGAGAATATCGTATCCAAAAGCCATCACTTATAACTAGCTACATTTCGTGACCTTTAAGTAGCTGGATTACAGGACTTGCCACCGTTCCAGTCTTCAGTAAGGTTAGGTTACATATATACTGTACGTTTACGTTAAGTTACGTAAGTTATCTGTAAAATAAATAAATCGTTGTCTCATATGGGAAGTACGCGGGGTGAGTGAGTCACGCGGACCACGCACGACCAGGGGTAGGTGGCCCGTTCACAGTCAGAGGGATTGTCCGTGACCCGCGGGATAACGTCATGGAAGTCACGTGACGTCACGTCGATTTGGCGGCAGCACGCAAACAGTTCAATTGATCGCCAATTGACTGACAATGTGATGAGTCATCGTTTTGATCGAGTTCTTCGACATTATAAACAGCGCCTTTGTTGAGCAGCAAAAGCATATACTCAAGTTAAATATGAACTTAATATTATAAGTGGAATGAGAAGACATTCGTTTGCTTGAAAACAAAGAACAGTGGTTTTAAGATTTAAAAAAATATTGCATGCATAATGTGTTTGCAAGTAAGTAGATGCTGTGTTTATATCGAAGCTAAATGGTGTCATTTTGATAAAATATATATCATGTTTCATGGAAGTAATATTTATCAAAACGTATATAAAAACCAGTATATCAACCAATGGGAAAACGGGTTGCATCATGTGACTGAGGCTGGATTTTCAGCCTCAAAAACAGTCAAGGAATTGGAATTAGTAAGTATTTTTTTGACAACACGGTACAAATAAACAGCGCAACGAATTGTCTTCAACAGGGATTGAACAATATCAGAGAATAAACAATATTATATACATTATTTATAGTTATTTACTTTTTTGTCTTTAAGTCTTTGCTGTCTGGTGTGTTTCTCATAACATCAGACTTGTATCTTTGAGTGAAATCCATGGGAAAATTCCACAGTGGATCGGATGATACCTAATTAACAGTCACTGACAAAGGAATTGCTAACCTTCGACCACTCTCACACCCAGGAAGTCTACTTTCCGAGCTGCTTCCTAAGAAACCCCTCTGGAAAACTCTGCCTGAATCTTCCTCTAACTCCCTAATAAATAATAATAACTCTCTTCTTCAGGTAACCTTGATATTTAAAGTAAGTCAGATAGTTTGTGTTCTCAGGAATGAATTTGTCATACAAAAGAGCGAAATACTGTAAAGCGTCCAACAATTAGGCTGACGGACTAGACGGAATCAAGGAAAAATGAAAATCTAGAAATATCCGAGAGTTCCTTTCTTAATCCAGCGGTACAGGTACAAATGTATAAAACAATATAAATAGTATGGGTTTTGAATTTTTCCACCATTTGGCTTCACCCAACACAATCTGCGCACCATTGAAAGTTATTTCTTATCATCCTTCCCCTTATACTACTAAAACATTTAGATTAAATTAAATAGACAATTTTTTACTCATTATTTTGGACGTTCTCCATAATTGTCTAAGCGTTTACATTCTGTATGGTGCTGGTGTCTCATGTGTTTAATTTTTGGTGAATGTCAATTCCTCACGTTTTTTGCCACGAGACAAGAAACTACTTAAAAGTAGAAGGAGGAATCCGTGAAACGCAGGGAGAGGCGCTCGGGAGAGACGAGCCGTTTAGTGCAATGAGTGGAGTCAATTAGTATTGACCTAGAATAGAATGTGTGTTACCAGAGCCTAGCTTCAGCATTCCCGGGTCCGCGAACGGTTACCGGATATGTCCCAACCCGCCCTGGTTACCATTGCTGACTTTGACGAGTCTTCTTTAGAGCTTATATAATGGATTTAAGATCCAACTTGAAAAACGATCATTTACCGACATGAATACCAAAAACGTCTACGTTTAGTGCCGATCTCAACAGATAATATAACACACACTGACAAAATAAGGCTAATTCAATCTGCGAAATCATTACTATCCGTTCCCGAATGATACTTTTGTATATAATATTTTGAGATTCATAACAGCAATGATAGTACCTCTTTATTGGGCATAATTATTTTAACTTATTTTTATAAAGTATAGATAAACCTAATTTTAGGAGTATGAATATGAAAATGAATGTTATTGCAAGTGTAAGAATGAAGGAAAGCCCCCACATTACGGGCCCATGGTCTGTGACGTGTGACAACCAGGAACCTTAGTAGCGTCGTCAGTCACATGGCACAGCCAGTGATCTGGGAGGAGGCGACTGTTTAATGCATTTGCTTGTTGTTTGTCTGTTGAAGGGGTAAGTAAGAAACATTTCTTTATCTTAAGAATACAACCACGCAATCTTTAGATAATGTGATGTAAACATTGAGACTGGAATGAGTAAACATACTGAGAGTGGGAACAGATATCGTCTGCAGTTATAGAGGAAATTCGTCATATGTTTGACGTCTCTATATTGTAATAGTTAGTACGTTGTGCACTTTCCTGATTATTGATAACATTCCAGGACGACTCTGTCTCGTCCACTATCAGCTTCTCCAGATCTCCCCGTGATAATTCCAGAATGACGATACAGTAGCGATGTAAGGAGTATGTATTGTGTGTTCTTGGTCAAATTTTTCTTTATTTTAACCAAAGGTTACAAACTAACTATGGCAAGCCAGACATTTGCAAGATAAAAACTGTGAATTAGTTTAAGATATTACAATTTAGAATAGTAAGTCTAAAATGTTATAATACATTTTCCTCGGGAATAAATTTAAAAAGTGTCCTAAATGTCCAATTTGTTGAAAGAGTATCGAAAGAGTGTTAGTTGGAAAATAAACTCCTCTAGTTCTAAGGTAATTGAACAGAAAACCTTAGAATTTAGTAGGAATAGTTTGTATATTTGTTTATTTGGCCTATAGTTTGGTTCAAATCCATCCAAAGGTCTCCGACCCATAAAAGGGTGCAGTGTCAGGCTTTAATTTAGTATTTACAAAATTAACAGCTGTGATTAAATAATTTGAAAGTTTCTTTAAACTGTCATTTTTGTTCATATGTAAACAACAAAATACAAACAAACACATTTATTGTGTTGTAATGTTACTATAGTTGATTTTGGCTAATATAACTGAATGGAAATGAATATACCAAAGGGCTCCGACCCAGAGGGCGTAAAAGCGTGCAGCGTCAAAATTAGGCGCAGTAACACGTGCCGGGTAATTCTGGTACCATATATAATATATATGCAAATTTTACTAATTTTAAGATCTATGACAGTTCAGTTAGACTTGACGTTAATAAATTGTGATGTTTATTTTTTTAGACGGAGAGAATATGAGAAAGAAGTTGAGGTGTTCAGTCTATTAGAAAAACCCGTTAGTGTTTTAGGTTGGTTGGTCGATCAACGGTGATCGGGTGGAAGAAATGTACGAGGACTGCTCCTGAACGTTATACTTGACCCTGGGAAGGCGGGGTGGACGAGACGCGAGACTGTGCGGCGGCGGCCCAGGCGTGACGTGGGAGTGAGGTAATCCCTCAAGGGTCAACTGCCTGGTCAAAGGCTTAACCGAGGGGGAGGACCGGAAACAACCAGGCCGGAAACTCATACACAGCCGCCGGAAGAGCGTAAGCGATCTGCTCTTCAACATTCACGCTCTGCGCATTCCGCAGGTAAAGGGGAGGAAGAGAAGATGAAACCGCGAGGGTGTGAAGGGAGGGCGTTAAACTTGCTTTATGTTTCCGCTGAAAAGCGATTCCGTTGAGACCTTGTGTGGAAGAGTGGGAGGTTGAATGTAGTTCCGAAATTACCAGCTGCAAAGCACATACGAGTAGAGAGCATGAGCTGACTAACATATCAAAACTCGTGTGATGACCGGAACAAAACAACCGTCAACAGGTCCGTTTGGATTATTGCAATTGTGGTAGCACGGCTAACACTTATTGAGATAGTAGAGGTAAACGCAAACGCGTACTAGTTCGGCCAAGATCAATACCACGTCTGTGACCAGGACGTGCGGCCAGGATAACATGGAATTGTGTGGAGCAACGCGCACTAGTCAGACCAAGACACGACAGACACATGACCACAACTGTCTGGCCACACAGGCCAAGCGCCAGACCACATGTAAATCTACTGTCTTGGTCTTGGTTCTAACGTAATGTGTCACACCCGTACTGGTATTAGTCTTGGCTATACTAGTGTGCGTTTACCATAAAGGAACAACCTGTAGTAGCTTCTGTAGTTTTGGGGCTGAGAACGTATACATGTTAATTTATACTTAATGTAATTAATTTTTTAAAAACATAATCGTAGAGCGCCTGCTGTATTGTTTCAATTTTGTCACTGACGCGACTGTCACCAGAGTCGCTGACTGCAGTCGTACGGGTCTGCTCCTGGAGCAGTCATAATCGCAGTCGTTGGCCGATTTTCGAGGGGTGCACATGCGAGTTTGATTGAGTGGTGAGTGCGTTTGTGCAATGTCATCCAAAACAGCTCCAACATTAAAATTTACACCTGAGGAAGACGAGAAACTAGTGGAGGCGATTTCTCATCACCCTTTGATTTATGACCTGAGAAATCCCCAGTATAAGGACCAAAGGGCTAAAGACAATGTTTGGGTGGTTATATCTGAAGAAGTTTTATTCAGTTCTTCAGTTTATATTCTGAAGAAGAACTCAGAAAACATTCTCTCATCAGCTTGCAAATGATTGTTTATTAATATTTTGAAGTAACCTTCTTCTGTTCTCTTTGTGAAATATATTTGTGTTAAGTCGTGGTACACTTAACATTTCTAAAATATCTTCATCTTCTAAATCTTCAACTAACAAATAACTCAGTAGCCGTTTCTTTAAACTCATCATTCAGTACTTCACTTAGCAACAGTCAAACCTCAACTGAACTAATGTTTATTTAATTTATTTATAATGCATCAGTGACAAAGACCACTGCAACGAGTACGAGAGATCTAGATGTAAGACTGACAAGAAATATAAAACGTATACATGTTAATTTATACTTTAATTTTTTAAATTTATACACATATAAGTTACTCGTATATTATTTTTTTCATTTATTATTTTGAAGTAATCTAGCCTACACATTTAAATTCTCTTATTACTGATGATCTGAAATGATAGTTGATCTGTCGAAAATAAGCCGTTAGTCTAGAGAGAGACGAATGCTTTGAACAGCACTGTAATTTACACTCTAACTACACTCTAATCCTTAGAAGGATGGCATCAAGATTGGATTCAACCGTTGATGTGACGTGCTCTGGTCATGTTTGTTGTTGGGCGCTAGCCCTACAGTAACAGTGTCGCAGGGCCGACCGAGTTTTGTCGTGAGGGTGTTGGGCAACGCAGATGCGGCTTCGCCCCCACAACCTGTTGTCAATTCGGTTTCACGCTTAGCCACCACTGAAATCCAAAACCCGAGAATGTGTGGCCTCCCTAGCTGCGGTCGACTGGCCGTGTTTTGGGGCAAATCCGGACTTTTAATCAAGAGTTAGACAACAATCTGAGGTTATTTAGTGTCTTTTTATAAAAGAGACTAATCCAAGTAAATCACTAGTTTAGAGCCCATTTTACCTTATTTACTCATTATAGTGGGTGCTCTCGTTTTTACGGAGAAGCGCCCAGAAAGACAATACACACAGAAATTAAAAAATACGACCAATTTAGGCTTTTTTCTTGTAAGAATCACATACAAATCATAACTCCAAGTACAGTTTTATCTGTACAATGTACAGGTAAAACTCTAGTTTTATTTATACAAATGAATTGAATATTTTGGTTTCAGTCAACCTCCACTTTACACAAGTCTCACTTTCACGAGACTGTAAAGTATTTCCATATGGCATTTTAATTAGTTTGGAAATTGAAACGAGAGCACTGCCAGCACGAGGCCATGTGTTCGGATATGAATGAGGTCGGTAAGTCGGATAATGCAAAGCAAGCAGTCGGATCCCGGCTGGGCTGGGGTTTAATTGGTGTTTATTGAGATGTGGAGCGTCGTCAGTCGTGAGCTGGAGTGCTCCGGAGTTATTAAGACTTGTGTCTGCGCTAAGCCGCCACTTCCCACTAGACAGACGTGCTCCAGGCGCGTTGGCATAAAACAAGAGTTAGAAGAATCCTGTGTATTATTGTAAAGTCAATGAACAGTAATCAATTAAGGATATACCATTTTACTCATGGGTTTTACTAGTGTGTTCCGATATTTAAGACTAAACGTTTTAAAATAGGCCTACTCGGTTTTAGGTTACAAAACGTGTGTATTTATTTATCCAGTGTTTAACTAGTCTTTAAAATGGACATACCGGTATGAGTATAATTTTATATCTTTAATATAAGATCCCGTTCACTGGGCATTAATAACTTTAATGAATGCGACTAAACCAGCGTTTTCCTAAACCTTGTTTTATATAACTTATCGAACAATGTTATTTCTAAGTACCGAGGCAGATTTTGTCGTGAGATAACATGCTGCCTTAAAACAAGAGTCATCATGCTACCAGATTAAAATCGCTCCAACATCACATTATACCTATGGTTACTTATGAGAAAATACTATATTATATTTTATACTTTACTTTATACTTTTAACAACTGAAATGGCGACCTACCCAGGTAGGTATTTTAAGCCAAGTATGAATGAGGAATGGATGTAGGATGATTGTGGCGCGATCTTGTAGTCTTTTTACTGACTAAGGCTGTTATGTACCTTAGACAGGACTGTTAATTAATAGCCCAACAGCCGATGGCAAATAATGGACCTACATTTTAACGTGGAATCCGAACCACGGCCTCAGCATTACGAATTGGTCTAATTATGAGGATGGCCTTTGTGGATTAACGTAGTATTCAATAGTGCGGACGTTAATCCACACAAGAGAACACTACATCCACCAACCATCTCTCACAACTATCCACAATTCGTGACCTCCAAGTAGCTGGATTACAGGATGTCGCCACCGTCCCAGTCAATATTGTATATTGTACTATATTGACGTAAAATTGAAAATCGATCGAATCTCTCCTAGATGTTATTAGTCATTGAGAGTCGTAGAGGCGCCGGTGCTTGAACACAGACCTCGACGTCGGTCCTTTGCTGACAAAAAGAGCAAATCGCTATTGATGAGGAACACAGGCGTGGGCAGTGTAATATTATGCATGCAGCACCTTCTTATGCATGCCGGCGGTCGCCGCGAGCGAGGCCCAGGATAGCCCAGGATGTGGATAGCACGGGACCAGGCCGAGACCTGAGCTAATGTTGGCCCAGGGCCCAGGGAAGTTAGGACACGATTAATATTTAATATTTTGTAATCAAAATCTAACATAATTCCAAGTATAAATACTCACTAATGACCCGTTATTTGCACTGTGATTAACTTTTCAGAACTATAATTAATATCTTTAAACGATTTCATTCAATTCAACATAATTTTTACGCATTTAAAGTTTTCTTGGTATAACATGATGATAAATCCATGATACTGTGGATAAATATAGAAATTATCGTTCAATTTCATGAAAATTAATCACTTTCGTCTATTGTTCGATGGAAAAGTTAAATAAAAAAATAGTTTAGTGTATTCATATTGTTTAACACTTTTGTGAATCTGAGGAATCAGTTGATTGCAATTAGGAAGATTGCCAATTGCTTTGGGAACATAACAGTAGAAGAAAAGAATCAGAAGAGTGAGAGCGGTGCGTGGTGCGGGGGAGGGGAGGGGGGCATCCACAGTTCCCACGAGCACACATGTGCTATCCCCTCCCCAGACCTCTCTAATTTATAGCAACTCCTAATTATCGACAGCTCTGGGTCCTTACACAACCAACTGTTTCCCCAAGATTCCTCCTCTCTAACAGAATCCATTTTTTTTAGAAATTTCACATAACAAGAGAAATTGAAAAATTATGCGTAAACAATATTGTTCTAGTTCAAGAGAGACCTTTTACAGGGAAAATCTGTGCTGCTATTAAAAAATTAAATGCTATAATAATTCAAATTTATGCCAGTCATAGTTTTAGAACCAAGAATAATAATAGTAGCCTACATGGTTTAGGGAAAACTCCTGGTACTGACTAAACAGTCCTTACCTTTGTACAGACACATATCTACAAACAACAGATCCAATCCTACAACTGCTGTATTAAACTGTTTAACGAATTCCCATAGAAAAGAAGCTATTACGGCAGGTAGCATGGTCGGATTTCAGTCTCTTAAAAATTGTTCGATCGACACCAAATTTGGCTTAGATGTGTACTCCTACCATAAATCCTACACTTCAATCCAAGGGGACGTTTTACCACGAAATTCTATTGGGAAAAAGAGCGATCCAGAAGTTTCGAAGAAACCCTCTCTTTGAACACCATAATTATGTTAACAATTCGCAGTAAACGTGATTTTATAAAGGATTATAAAGGTAAATCGTAATCATGGTAGAGTGACCCTTTGAAATAAAATTATTTTGAGGTTCAAGTTTAAAGGAATACAATCACTTGATCGTCAACTATAACCGATAATTTAAAATACTTTGTAAATTATGATTTATACTCTCAAAAATAAAATATTTTATTGTGACGTCCTATCCGCAATCAAATCATGTTTACTGCGTGTCTATATTACTGTATGTGTTTTATAACAAGTTTCTTTAAAACCTTGTTTCACCCTGCGGTGGGGTAGGACGAGTCCTTAAAGATATTACGCAATATGTCAAGGAGTGGTCAGAATCACTAAAATCTCTATAGAGAACTAGACGATTATCAATATCATTATTGTTGGTTTTTCAATTTTAAAACTATTTCGTGCGGCGTCTTGGATATCGCAACGGTACCAGCGTGCAATGTGACAGCTCCGGTTCATAGCTTCAATTACCACTGATTTTGTATTTTTATATACAGGTAACCGGTACTCGTTTTGAACACTTAAAGCTTTAATGTTATTTAAATTTAGTTGAAGAAGTCTTTAAAAGGTACTAAAGACTTCTTTAATTACGGAAAATAGGTTATCAAAGTTTAAAATTTACGGGTAGACAAGGTGCATATACCTTTCCAGTAATTATACATACACGTAATTAAAAAAAAATACATCATCAACCGCGTATCGAAACAACATTATACAATAGATGATTCTTCTCAATTTTAAGGCTACGTTAAAAAATGAAAGCAACAATATTATCCGCTTTTCCAAAAGTGTAATAAGTGAAAACACATTAATTTTGAATGTCAGTTCTAATTTAACAATCTAATTCAAAACACAATTTAGCAGGCCTATTCAATATTGAACACTGTTCTTGTTGACCATTCGTGTATTTTGGTCATCAATGCAATTCAGATTTTTCACAGAGCAATTTAAGGGTGTAGCCCTATACGTATACATATTGCGACTACTGTACTGTACACAATAATTGCAACAATGGCCTGGGTGCACGTCGCTGCCATTGTTGGTTGGTTACCTACAAGACGTGGTCACCGGTGCGGAACTCATTAGTTCTCTTCCTTTCGTGCACTAGGCCTACCACGGCCTTCATGTTATTCTTCACAACTCGAGTCAAAGTCAAGAGTATTACAGTAATAGTTTTTGTATAATTATTATCACAGACTACGTATTTCAAACGGTAACAATGAAGAAAGCATTGTTGTGGCAGCATATCAGAACATTGCGAAGTGTTTACTTTGCGGTTAAAACGGTGTAGTAGTTTTAAACAGATTATTTTCAATTAATTGTTGGTTTAAAGATCATGAAATTACCGAAGACAAAATGTAGGAACGGGAAGTAACTTACTGTAGTTACATAGAGGTTTAACTTACTAGTGTGAATATTCATTCAAGTATGCTATACTCATACCATGTTGGTATGATGTGTGTACATCGTATGGAATTAGTTATAGTTAACTTTTGGTGAGATTTATGCAAATTTCAAAACGAAATTAATTACTCTCGTGGGTTAATTCTATGAAGTAAAAATATACAAACCTCTTTCCTCAATATTGGCATATCCCTGGTCGAAAAAGAGGAGCGGCAAAAACACCAATAACATGGAGCACATTTTCGACCAGTCGATCAACACATCACTCACGAATTTCACATGCACAGAACACAAAACTTTAGTAAACAAAAAGAGCGACACGATATATAGACCACGACTCGCGACACACGCGCTATACAAGCGTGAACTGAGGCACTGCGACGCGTTCAGGGCAGTGGTGGTTGCGGGAACTGCCGGTAGAAAGCGCTCGCAGCGGAGCTACTGTGTTACCCTTGCAGAGTTGCAGGTTGTCAGGTTGTAGATATGCTGTCGCCTGTGCCTACTGGATACGGCTGGATACTAAATTAAACCATTCTCTAGTTAAGAATGAATGAATTTTTGGAACGATTATTTTGTAACTGTATACTTTTTTAGCTGTAGCTAAATAAGCTGTGCAGCCACCGACTGGGACGGTGGCGTCGTCCTGTAATCCAGCTACTTGGAGGTCACGAATTGTGGATAGTTGTGAGCGATGGTCGGTGAGTGTAGTGTTCTCTTGTGTGGATTAACGTCCGTACTATTGAATACTACTTTAATCCACAAAAGACCATCCTTATAATATTTTACCAATTTGTAATTCAGAGGCCGAGGTTCGGATTACAGGTTAAACTGTAGGTCCCTTAGTTGTTGCCATCGCTGTTGGGCTATTAATTAACAGTCCTGTCTAAGGAACATAACAGCCTTAGTCAGTAACAAGACTACAAGATCACACCACAATCATCTTACACTCAATCTTCATCCATACTTGGCTTAAAATACCTACCTTGTAGTATGGTCGCCATTTTAATAATCTAATCTAATCAAAGCCACTTGCATTAAAAAACAACAAAAACTAATTAGCACTCACGCAGCACGCTGGCGTGAGTAGAGCAAATTTTATAGAACTTATACACTATTATTCCCATCATAGTAATCGAGTAGTACTGAGTATGTAGGTTTGCTGCACTAAGGGTTGTTTTACACGTTATATAGAGTGGCTGGTAAATAAGGAAAAACACATATTATACCATTATTTACTTTCTCCCCCTATACGATAGTATAAGTAGAGAGTATTGTTTTCGTCAGCATTTTCGAATTTGAGTTTCTGGTGGATATATCAATTTTAATGCCCCCTGAATCGAAAAAAGTGGTTTTTAGAGTGATTGTACATATGTGTGTGGATGTGCAGAACCTTAAATACGACTTTTGGTCCGATTTTCATGAAATTCGGTACCTATGTAATAATCGACGGTATCTCAGAATGTTTTTTTAAATATTTTTTGCATTTTTGATATTAAGAGTATTTTACCCCTAGTTGAATATTAACAAAATCGGCTCGATTTTGATGAAAATTATATGATTTATGGCTCTTTTGAGATAAACAAAACGACACAACCCCTATTTCTCAAAACATCAGGGTTTCAACAGCTATGGGCTTTCAAAAGTCAAAAAATAATTTTTTAATTTTCTATGAAAATAATGAAAGTAAAGTATAATTTGACTGCCACCATTAAAACCAACTTAAAAAACTAAACAAATTAATATTTTAAATCATTAGTCATAATTTAAATCATAGGACTAATGGTTTCAGAGGAAAGTTAAATTTAATGTCAGTGATAAACTCAGTACATTGTCTGAGAGCGAGTGCCCAATGTTATTCTCAAGGAGAATATAAAAATTTCTTCCTTATTTTCCAACTGTTTCCCATGAAACTTGGTATGCGTTGTTGGCAGCGTATGGTCATATCACCCTACAAAATCGCTCAAAAATTACGGGGGGAGGTAGTCACTCCTATGAAATTCTAACAATTAATTTAATTTTGTTTCTCTTTTTATTATCTTCAGAAATTGGATAATTATGTTTGAAATAAAAAATGATATTATTAAAAAAAACAATACTTAAAATTTTATTTTTATATAAATTATTGTTTAATTTTAAAAGTGTCGAAAGTAACTGTGTAGTCCACTGAGCCATTTATTTTAAACTATTCACAAACTACTATAGTTCTACAAACAAATTACAAGGGCAGCACGTAGTTTTTTTTTGTACCCAAAATTTTAAATTTATTTCACAGAAAACTTTAATTTTGATTTCACCATTAAAGTAAAAATCACAATTAAGTGTTAAATTTTTTTTATCTCAATACAATAACATTAAAACACGTACGTTGTATTACTCCATGTTAATTATTATAGGATAAAAAAATTAACACTTATTATTAAATTTTGAAAAATTTAGCTTATTGGTTGGAAACATTTGTTAAAAAATAAAAGTGTTAGAGAAACACAACTTTTTATGTTAACAAAAATTGAAAATCCTTTATTTATGGACAATGTTAAAAATTGGTTATGTTAAAAATAATATGTTTATAGATGGAATTTTACTTTATGTTTCCCAGAAAATACTCACTCAATTTTTATTTTATGTGTGGTCTATGTTTAGCAGTTTTGAAAACTTGATATGTGTGTGTATGAAATTTGAGTATCAGTTTCACGTTTTGATATGATTGGTAATGTGTTTAAACATATATATACATTTAGAAAAACCTTAAAGAGTATGATAGTTTTATTAAAGATTGTTGTTTAAATTGACTAAAAGGAGAAAGTATGTGTCAGTCCACTGATACCATTTATTTTAAACTATGTCGACAACTAAGCGAGTGATAGCAAGTTATCTATTCTTCTTAACAATTACAAGGGCAGTGAGTACGTAGGTATGCTACCGTAAGAAACATTAAATTTGGGGATTTCACAGAAAACTTAACAAGATGGACTTACATACCAAATTTTGGAAGAACATCAAGTTAATAAGTGAATTACTAATTTTTAGTTATACTCCATACAATTAACATTAGACAACGTACTGTGTTTACCATTTTGTATATCTCAGTAACCAATTGACCTAGAGTCATAATTAAAAATGTTAATGAAAAATTACACATAATAAATTGAAACCCCCATTTTTAGGGTACAAAACCCCCCTAAAAGTGTAGTAGTCCTATTGCGTTGGCAAACAAACTTGTCCAAAATATTACAGAAATGAACAAATCCACCAAATATTATATTATTAGACAATAATTGCAGCCTGCAGTAATTGCAGTTATCCTGTCGACACATATATATGCTTATACGTACAATTTTGAATGACCCCTCAAAACATGTTTAGGGGGTTGAGTTATGAACTTCTATCATGGTCCCAGGCTTAACTCTCACCATGTGGGTCATGTGGATAGCTCACTTTTCCATAGCGTGTGTGTGTGTTTGTGTGTGTGTGTATGCGTGTGTGTTTGGATATGTACCCAGCCACAGTCTACCAGCCTATGTCAAATGTGATATATACATTTGAATAGTGACACAAAAACTTTTGTCCCCTTACCAAATCTACTTGACATTTGTTAAAAGTACAATACAATACCCATACATGAGACACACAGAGAGAGAAAACACTTAAGAGAGAAATACTTTTCCCCCTTATCCAATGATTCTATAAAAGATAACATGGTAGTTATTACTGATCTTCCAGGCCGAAAACCATGCTGACAATTGGTTATTAATTTAGAATTTTCAAGAAACTTTAATAACTTATTACTTACAATTTTCTTATAAATAATATTTTAAATTAATTTTTAGGATTGGAAACCGACCATAGTTTTATAGGACTTTTAACATGGTAATTTTTTTATGAGTAGGAATTACGTTTGAAATTTTTAATTGGTCAGGGAAAATCCCTCAGACAGATGATGAATTTGTCAAATGAATTAATATTCCACTTTAATTCTTTGCATGGTTTAAAACCTTAATGGGAATTTCATCATGTCCACATGAGTTTTCATTTTTTAGTGAAGCTGTTTTTTTCTCACCTCATTAACAAACTCAAACATTTTGTATATCATATTGATCATCATTTTTTATTTTTAGTAAGAGTATCCTTATTTACATTTTCACAACCTGGTTGAGTGATGTCTTTCACAACATTAACAAAGTATTTGTTAAATAAACTAGATATAGTCCTGGAATAAATAATGCTCAAACTCTCCTCTTTAAGTGAAAAGTTCCTAAGCTCATTTTTGTTTTTCCAGCCTATCGTACTTCAGAATTTATTATACATCAGAC
The DNA here is from genome assembly GCA_023375725.1 of Nephotettix cincticeps. Classification (NCBI taxonomy): domain Eukaryota; kingdom Metazoa; phylum Arthropoda; class Insecta; order Hemiptera; family Cicadellidae; genus Nephotettix; species Nephotettix cincticeps. The sequence continues at coordinate 28,410,452 of CM041785.1, forward strand.
AGGTTTTTGAACATGTCAGATTTTTTATTTTATTTTAATGATAGTTTTAGCTTACCTTAACTTTTTACCGTACCTAATTATTTTTCCCCTTTAACACCTTTGATAAAAGAGGAGACCTCGCTCATCTAATTTGTTTTTGAGTTATAACTCTTTATAAGTTCAAAAAAGCTATTTATTATAAGACTAAGAACCATGTATTTCGTCTTTATGAAATACAAGTCTTAAAATTTATATATATAATATGTATATATGTATTTTATTTAATTTATAATTTTTTATAGATAATTCAAAAATGGTCCGATAGACCAAATTTGTAGAGATGTATTCCTACAATGTCGGACGAGTTCTAAACCAGACATATTCAATGAACTGTTTGGATTTTGTACAAAAATTTTTTTTTCACATGTAATTTTTAAAATTTCTAATTTTATATTTCAAAATGAATACTTAAAAAATACTAACATAAGTTCCTTAAAATTTTCTATCTTAATTACGAGATATAAAAAATTAAACAACAATATTGTATTTGTCCAATGTAATCATATATAAAAAAATTAATATTTCATATTAATCAATATTTTGGATAAAACTTGATATATTTAGCTTTATGTTTGAGATCTATCCATTATGCTTAAAAATCATAGTTTGTTTTTATCAAGGCAGCAAACCTGCAACTCTTTTCCCATATAATCATATAGGGAAACACCTTTATTTAGACAGATGTTGATGAAATTTTTTTATAAAATGTTTAAGAATAAAAATTTAATAGAAATGACTGATTCAGTGCCTCAAGCAGAATTCAAATTTTTCCCATTAAATCTTATAAAAGGTAAATAATCTCATGTTTATGACACCTTTCAATAAAATTTGAATATATTTTTTTTTATTATTAGTTTAAACCTGACAGATAGCTTGTGTATTAATTCTGCAATATTAACTTTTGGAAATTCAGACTCAAAATAAAACCCTGATTTTGATAAAATTTTACAATAATGTATTGTAAAATTATTCAGATTTTTTATTGAATGGCGACATTTAGACATTTTTCCATCCCTCATCCTGAAGTAATTTTGTGAAGAGGTTTAAGTAGAAATTTTTGAACAGTGAAGTGTGTTTATTGGTTGCTTTTTTCTATTTTTAGTTTCTTATTAGTGATATGAAGTATGATCTGAAAGGCAAGTTATTAGTTCTACTTTACTGTAAATTTAGTAATTCAGACTCAAAATAAAACCCTGATTTTGATAAAATTTTACAATAATGTATTGTAAAATTATTCAGATTTTTTATTGAATGGCGACATTTAGACATTTTTCCATCCCTCATCCTGAAGTAATTTTGTGAAGAGGTTTAAGTAGAAATTTTTGAACAGTGAAGTGCGTTTATTGGTTGCTTTTTTCTATTTTTAGTTTCTTATTAGTGATATGAAGTATGATCTGAAAGGCAAGTTATTAGTTCTACTTTACTGTAAATTTAGTTCGGAATCTTGGAAGTTCTTAATGACAAAATTATCAATAGCTTATTTAGAGTTTTCTGTTACTCTGGTTGGAAAATCCACCAGATATATCATATTATAATTTGTCAATGAATTTTTAGACAGCTTATGGTCATTATCATTTTTAGCATATTTATATAAAAATCTCCTCCCATAACATTGTTATACTTTAAAAAAATATTCAATCAACAAACCCAACCTATCCAAAAACACCTCACAATCTTAATTAGGTGATCTATAAACTCCAATTACAAAAAAAATTGAAGCCATCAACTGTAAAATTACAAGCACAAAATTCAAATTGTTTTTGTTCAAGTAATCTATCAGATAGATTCATTGGCACTGTAATCTGCTTATGTTTTAACCCTCCTTACAAAGTATTATGACTCTTCCTTTTAAGGTATGTTCTAGATAAATTACTAAACTAATAAAATAAAGAAACAATTAGAATTATCTTGTGTATTAATTTAACTAACTCTTGAATAAAATAAACAAAACACTGCTGATAACAAAACATTTGACAGATAACATAGTAAATAGAACAAAATATCTCATACAGAAAAACACAGGACTTTGACAAAGCTAATAACTCATATGTACCAACTAGCGTTGGCAACCTGGCACATGAAATCGTGCGCTGTCAAAGAGACGCCCTGTCCACCAATGCACATAGGTAGTTAATCTTAAGTGTGGCTATTAAAAAAAAATTAAGTCAATTTAATTATGATAAAAAATTATTTTTATTAATAAGCCTTATAACATTTTTCTATAAACAATATTGCAAGTATAAACACGGATGTCTCGACGAGGTAAGCCTTGGTGTTCTCCATCTTTTATGTAGACTTTAAGTCCATCAAATGATTGGGCTCTACTTGCTGCGATATACAGTTAGCCGTGACCAAACACTGGTTCCGGGAGAACTCCAACCTTACCCAAAGATTGGCCCTGTGATTTGTTTATGGTCATAGCAAATGGCAAAATAATTGGGAACTATGTGCTCTGGAGACTGAACAGTATCAGGGTATTGAATCAGTGCGTATTTGGGGTATAAGAATTCTTTTATTTGTTTGAGCTCCAGTCAGTACTTCAAAGTCAATCTAATTACGATGCAATCTCTTGACTCTCATCCATGTTCCGTTAATTAGACCTTTTGCTTAAAAGACATGAATTAGGATTCAGAATTTTGTGCTCTCATATTTATGTCATTGAGCAGATGCAATAGCTGATGAATGGTGAATATGAGGGTCTCTAATTCGCCATAAGGGAAGAGAAGCGGATAAGCCATTGGATTGAGAGATGACTGAGAGAAGCGTAGCTGTTCAGCTTTGGGATACACTACTAAACTTCGTTCTTGAGGCGGAGCACAATTGTTAGCTTTAAAGATTGCAGCAATGTCAGTGCACCTTGCATCATTGTATCATCTAGAATCTTGATTAGGAGTAGTCATATTAACCATACCAACATTTACCCTTTCTTCAGGAGCTGCTTTTTGAATAACTTTGCGCATCATCTTGAAAGATTGGTACTTTAGTATTATACCGAACACACCCATACGATGCATTGTACTTTCCTTTATCAGCGCTTGGCGGAGTTATGTCAGGTTGGTTATTTATAATATACATATATTCATAGTAGAATAATATCAATAACCAACCTAATACTGCAGAGATACCGGCACGATAACTCAGGTGTAACACTCTGGCCTAGTAAGTCAAAGGTTGCTAGATCGAAACCAGCGGTCGGCAACTCCTGTCAGATCATGAGCGGGCACCTCTGGTCAGCCAATGTGACTAATGCCGCTACAGTACCTAGCTGTCTTTAATTCATGGCACAGGCCTAGGTCTATGGTGATGGACAGTTGAGGTTAAAAAAAAGAATGCAGAATGACGGAATATACATTGTCGACGTACAGGTTTTGCCAACTTATGTTGGTTTCCTTTAGTAAAAGTACCTGGTGACCGAACTTTGCTCAGCTAGAACAAGATATGTATTATACAAGTTAATTAGCAAAATTAAAACACATTTATTACTCAATGAAAATATTTATATGGTTTTAATAAAACTGATTTCATACACCTTAATTAATATAGCATAAACACTGAACAAAAATATAGTCCCCTGGTGGGGTTCGATCTCACAACCTCCGAGCGCTAGCCACTGTGCTATGGCGTCGGCCAATTACAGGCCGTCGTTTAAGGGTTTTTGGATAATCCTCAATTGTTTTAGCTGATCTTATACTGTATTTAATTATCCATACAGTTATTATTAGCCTGTGATCAACTGATTTTGTTAGAAAAGGAACGAGGACTGAAAAGCAAAAGAGAAATTTAATTTACACCAGTTAATTGGTTTGTTACAATTAGTGGCTTCAAGAATATAATGATGTTTTCTATCAAAACACAAAAGATTTTGGAAATACCTTTCTCTGCTTTTATTTTTCACAGTTACCCTTTAGTTTTTACAAATTGTTCAGTAATTTGATAATTTTCATTCATCCATAAAATAAATATTTATGCAAAACCTCTATTTACATCTTGTTCACCACGATCTTCAATCAACAACTGTCAAACGGTTATAAACAGATGTTTTTTTTTGTATTATTTACATTTTGATTCTTCATTAAGCGTAATGTTTAATTTTTTAGATTTTAAACTTAATATTTACAAGAAAACCAGAATTTTCCTGGACATTAGACCTTTGTAGAACTTTCTACCTATTAGAACTATCTAGAGCCTTTTTCGAGATCCTTTTGCAAATATATACATATACAAACCTTGCTCGTATCATAGTATTGGATAATCTTAATAGGTTAAAAATATCAATAACCTACCTAACTTTACTCCGAAATATACAATTCAATGGTTGAATATGGTCGGTATAATACGAAAGTACCGAAAAATTAAACGAATGGATTTACCACTGCCAAATTTAAAGCAATTTCACTTACGGGTCACAGTTTTGGTTTGCTGCATCGTTGAGTCTTTCTTGATTTGCAATTTCAACGTTGAAAAGTATAACTCAGCATATTTTGTATGCTGATATGAAACTGAATGTATGTCCATATGTCCTTTATGCCTTGTATGTTCCCATGGAGGTTTTAATCTTTCAGACGACTGCAAAATTACCGCCACGGCAGAAACTGCCCAATATGTGACAAGCGTTATGGTCGGTCGAATTACTGGAGGATCCGGATTTTTGAGGCACGGATTATCGAGGTTGTACTGTATGTATTTATATATATTTTTCTGTCTTTACAAGTTATATGTTTATAAGTTGGCTGAATAAAAAATAATTACAAAGTTTATACAAATTACGTTTATTATGATAATCAGTTGTTGTATATTTGTTATATTTTCCTTTTGCTACAGTAGAACCCCTCATAACCGGCCTCGGTTTTTCCGGTCGCTTCCTAGAATTAATATCAAAATATATTTCTCACGGCTTATGAACACACTAGCAACTGCCCTCACGGTTTTTGGAGATTACTACTCAGTTTACCTACTGTACTAGTTTTAGCCAGTTAGTTTTTAGATTTTATCAGAACTACTAAAACCACCGACCAAGTTGCAATTGCTTATCCTACAATATTTTTACCAATTTAAAATATGCAACATTTAAAAGATGACGTTGTAGTTAGCCCTAAATATGTGAATTTTTCAGGGTGATTTACATTTTTTATGGATTTACTTTTTAACATTTTAATTCTTTTGCTCATGTAGCATTTAAAAGTTGGAGTTAATATTAGCCTTCAATTTATTAATTAAATATGTTAATGTAATTTTTTTAAATTTGTATTTTTTTCTGCAATGCCATCTATATTTAAATATATATATATGTGTGTGTGTGTGTGTGTGTGTGTGTGTGTGAGTGTGTATATTTACCAGTTGTAAAATGATAAAAGATACCCAGTGTAAGATGATATAGTCATTCTCAATTTTTGATTTATACTTTAATGTCTTAAGTTCACATGAATTCACTCATTTCTGATATATAATTTGGCTTTAAAAACGTGTATAAGTCACCATTTCAGTAGGGTAATAATAATTATATTATATTTCATATTTGTGAACGAACCTAAACCTAATTAATCTGTTTTGTACATCACAGCGAAGGCGACGGGTAAACTAGTACTTAGGTATAAAATTAGTTAAAAAATCCAAGTGCAACCAAACAACTATTGTTTCGAACCACAAAGAGTCCATTTTTAAGATTTAACACATAAAGCTATCTTCTTCCTTCTGTAGTGACAAGTCATTTGTTTATATGAGTACCGTAAATGTAATAAAACATGTGCTGCTAGTATAAGACATATCATAACTGTCATGGGTTATCAATAACTTCATTGGTTTACACGTAACAGGATTAAAAGAAAATACATCAAAATAATTAAATCATATATTTTAATAGCGCTAAATTATAATTACAGTACCAGATTTTCGCTATAGGCCTATATGATACAAAATTTAACAAAATCCGGAAGAAAAAATTTTTGCTGTTGAACTGAAGTATAAAATCAATGACATAATCACAATTTGATACACAAGGGGGGCAGTAAATAACACTTATTGTAGTGGTTGACACCTAAAACTGCTAGATATCGGAATATTAACAATTTACAGAATCGAACAATGCTGGAAAGTTTAAAGTCTTAGCCAGTACATAGATGAGCGGATCCTAGTGTACTCAGGCAACTGCTCCACTGGTCCCACAGCAGCCACGGCAGGACAGCGATCGTAGATGTACTTGGTGGCAACTGCCTGCACATCCTTGGCTGTCACCGCCTGTATAACAAAAGTTCATCTGTAACATTTGTCTCATAAAAGATTTTAAAACATTAAATTAGATGAATCAGCTGAGTCGATTTCAGTGCTTACATACGTGAATAAAAGGTTCTACTTAACCAGCCACTCTGTTTACAGAAAACATAGCAATATCAATATGATCCATTTCATGGGATTTGTAGCTCACAATGTTTACATGTTCAGATCAGGGCTGTAGACAGGTTTAATGGGCCTCAGGCAATTTCACCCGACCGGGCCCTTCTCACCAGGGGTCTCTGTTTTGACAACGAAACAAAAAATTCTAAACAAACTAATATGGCCTTGAAACTATAGACAGTAAATTTCAAATCACGTGGCATAAAGCTATAAGAGGTTTTTTGCTGACATTAAGGGTTTTATTTTTACCGTCATAAAATTATTAGCCTGTATGATTGTTAAAATTTTAATTTTTGTTACTGAAGGTAAAATTTACATAATTTAATTTTTTTCCGGGCCCCTGTCAACAATTTATGGGCCGGCCCCTGGACATATGACCCGAAAAAAAAACGGTCTGTCTACTACCGCCCTGAAGAAGATAATAGTTTAAAACCAAGAATAACTGAATCATTCAACTAACACACTTTCTTCCTTAAATAGTTTACAACAAATATCATGTGGTAGCTGAGTGGGTAGAGTACTGGCCTACCACCAAAAAACCCGGTTTCAATTCCCGGTCATGACACATGAAATTTAATTTCTCAAGACTGCCACCGTGCTTCGGAAGGCATGTTAAGCCGTTGGTCTCTGGCTACATAAGTAGTCGTTGGATCACGTTAGAGGCATTAGTGTGACCTGAAAACTCTAAAATTAGACCTTGGCCAGAAGGTTACACGGAACTTTAACAAATATCATGACATCATATGATGCTTATTAAAATGACATTAAAAAAATTTATTCCTCAATAAGGCTTTAAATTCCTTTCAGACACCTTTTTACTACAAGATAAATTATTTTTGGGAGTTAAACACCCCTTCCAAGGTAATAACAGACATATTGAGCGTGTTTCATTGGGTGATGTGACCTTACACTGGATACAAATTTCATGAAAAACTGTAGATAGATAATGAAGATATTGATTTATTTTTTATCAATATGGATAAGAATAACATTAAGTAATCTTAACACTTAAAACGAGACATCGGTCAAATTGACCGATCAGTAATCTTACTACGTAATAGTGGCTAAACTGCTTGACCTTGATGACCCCTCTCCATAATATTTAGTCATTTCCAATTATATGGCGCGACGTTGTCGAACGTATTAGACGCATTGTGTGAATGCGGTCGGTCAGATTTACCATATCGGCAACTGGTTGTGGTGAAACGTGTTGTGATTTGCTATTCTTGTACGGAAGACCGAGTGACTCAATATGGCTGGTGATGGCTTTAGGCAGGGCATATGAACTGATGACACCCATTTTAGTGATCAGATATGTATATTTATGACAGATGACACTGAAAATGATAGCGACTTCAATGAAGTTTATGATTCTGATGTCGATCCAGATTATGTTTTGTCTGATGATGAAGGTCGTCAAATTTTCGGTTTATCAGAAGATGAGGACGATACTGACCTACTTGGTATTGAAAATAATGTAGCGAATATAATGAATGCAGTTGCTGAAGGTTTCGATCTTCCTGAGTATTTTTGAAACGTTTAGAAAAGAAAGAAATGGGACCTCCAAACGCATAGAAAAGCAAACCGCACACAACTAACAAAAGAACACCTGCTAGAAATATAATTACAACCTGATTACCCGCTATGAGACCATCACCTCTGGCCTTGGGCAACAATCCTAATCCTATACAGATTTTTTCTCAAGGCCAGAGCTGGTCAAACAACATCACGTTCCGCCACTGTTCATGAACATATTCTTGTAAACTAGTCTAAAAATAAAAATAATCCAAACAATGTACTGTGATTGCTAATAAAACAATGTAGTTCTCAAGAAACATGCTAGACATCGCAAGACAACAACCGCAAGAGAGTAGGGAATCTCAGGTTGATTTCTGAGTAGATTTGAGTTTTTTAACCTGCAGTGGTAACTCGCCCACTTGTCGATCTGAGTCCTTTGACTGGGAGAGGGTTAAGTTTTATGGTTTGGATACGATATGTTGATAAACTAATTGTTAATAATATAACTAACTAATAATATAACAATTTTTTTTAATTGGAGATATGTTCTCATGGATGGTGTGGTTGGCTCACATTGATCCTGGCCTCGAGTTCGTGGACGGGGATGCGGCGGCCATAGCACAACATCTGGCGGCCGATGTCCTCGCACACGGGTGTCGTGCCGTCCAGCTGCAGCAGCATGTTGGTCTTGAGCAAGTTCTTAGCTCGCTCAACCTCTCCGTCTGTCAGTGCGTTACAGATCCTCATCCACTCGTTCTGCACGTTGTACAACATGTCCTACAACACCCAATAATCACACTATTATTAAGAATTATTTTTTCGGTACCTTATGAATTTTTAAAATAAAAACTAAATAAAGACTCATTTGCTCCTTCTTCTGTTGTAAAACACAATGTTTAAAATTAGAGCCAACACTGTTAAAATACCCTTAAAGTTGATCATGTCTCTTATACTGAACAGTATTGACACAGAACAATACGACAATAGCCTATCATTTGCGAGTCATTCCTAGAATTATATACTGCTCTTCTTCCCACCTATTTATATATGTATACACACTTGAACATGAACACTGTTCTTGAACACTGTTCAAGCTTTAGGAACAGTGTGTCCACGTGTCTTTTCTATTGGATTCTTAACGTCTTCTTTTTATTTTTTAATTTTTCTAATAGCTGATACGAAGTCAATAGTGGAAATCCACAAATGAATTACAGTGGAAACTCTCAAACCTGAATCAATAGTACCAGTAACTTAAAAGTAATAGTTGAGTTTGGTATTTTAAAATTTAGAAAAATCCAAAATACAAATTTGTTGGCATATTAAATTGTTACGGTATATTCTTTAACTTAATAACCAGAGCATTTATCAACTTAATCAGAGCAATTTAACTTAATGGTAGAGCATTGAAATTAATACTGGTAGGGCCCACCTACTAAATATCTTAACAAAAATCAAATTAAAATAAATGGAAGGGAAAGTGAACCACGGCAAATGAACAATAACTAATCGTTAGCTTATGGGAAAAAAGGACCAAATGCACTTAATAATCTTCAGCTAAGGATTCTCAGCTATGGTAAAAAGTAAACGAATGCAATAATAGGGACAGCATATTAAATTGAAATATCAGATTAATGAACTTGCTCTGTTGACCTTTTGAAAGACTAGTTAAAGTTCCTGCTGGGAATCCTTTGTATCAGAGGTGGTTTTGTTCTTATTTATTGTATAATTGATTGCATCACTGAATAAAATAATATTTTGTGTATTTACAGAGTGATAGTTTGCAATCCAGTGAACTAACCTCAATGTCCATCCTCTCGGAGACAAAGTACACGCCCCACAGGCCGGTGTCTTTGTAGCAGGTGTTAAAGCTCTGAAAGGAGTGGGCGAGGTTGTCCTCAGCGGCAGCGTGTGCAAGACGTGAGGCATTATTGGTGCCGCCGCCCTGAGAGCGATCCCAAGCTCCGATCAGCGTGTTAGCCACCATCAGCGGAATGTTGTCCGCACTCTCCCATCCAGCACCCTCCACCGCGATGGCAATGTGGGCCAATGGGATGCTGTCGTCTCTCAGCCTGAGCTCCGATCCTGATGAAACAAACATAAGTGTTTATGTCAGATGTGAGAGCCTTGTGTTACTTTGCAACTCAGGTGAAATTGGAAAAAGTGTTGTGTTAACCTGGATATGCCATTTGTATTTAAACATGAAAGATAATAAAAAGTAATTAATTGCATTATACAGTATAACCTTGCTAATTCGAATCTCAGGGGAATTAATGTATTTCAAATTATGTTTGAAGTTTGAAATAAAGGGAATTTTAACTATAGAGGTCAGATAAAATTAAATTCAAATTAAGGAGGTGACAGATTTAAGTGTAGAAAGTTTGACTTATAGAGGTCAAAACGAATAAAATTAGAACTGTAGAGCTCCAAGTTTGTTTTAACAGCTAAACAGAATACTGTACTTGAGTTCAAATATCTTTTGGACAAAATAATGTAAATATTTAAACCATACAGAACATATTGAATACATACGGATATCAATGTCAATGAATTGATGTTCATGTTTCAACAGGTATATTTTGTCCTGAATTTGAATTGCAGAAGCTTACAGGAATGCAGTTCGAATTGTAGAGGTTAACTTTGACTCATGAAGGTAACAGTTCGAATTACGGTCACCAAATTCAAACTGTAGAGGATTAAGTCTGTGGAAATTCAAATTTTAGAGGCTACATTAACAATGATTTCGAAATATCGGTATATTATTTTCGAATTTCAGAGGTTTTTGAATTATCGAGGTTCGAATTAATGATGTTCTACTCTAACTTATTTGAAGTAATTTTAGGTTACTTTTATTTTTAATATGATTAAAAAAATTTTTATTAGTTGAAGTAAATGTGACCGATTGGTAATAGGCATTAAAAAAATATTTTTAAAATGCAAGATATTAAAAAAATTAACTCAGCTGCTTCAATACATGTGTTACTCATTGAATAAGAGACTAATTTTACAATAAAATTGACAATTTTCATGTGTTTGAATTGTTGAAAAAACCCTGAGCTAAACCATCCCATTTTGTGGTATTGAGCCCTAAACAAAAAAGCATCGAAAACAAACCAATGTTTTATAGCTCTTTGGAATAGTTACCAGTAAAACGGCAAGCCTTGATATCGGGAACGTCAATGTCATAATCAGGCTTGCCGCTGAAATATTGGCTGGCCAGCTTGCAGAGCTCGTCATGGTTGACACCACCGGCCCCTGCCAGGACCATACGACCAGGCTTGTAGTACGAGTTAATGTACTCCTTCAAGTCCTTGCGCTGGATGGACCTAAACACATGGAAACCCTTCGTTACATGTTCAAAGGAGCAAACATATATGCTAATCACAAAGTTCCGTTTAAAATCAATATCATAAAACTGCAGGACTCATTATCATTGGGTAATAACTTTGATTATTAATAGAAGTATCATTCATGGTTAAATGTTGTCGCCCACAAAATTTCACCCGGTCCAGTGCTAACTGCGTAGTGCCGCTCCTAGTGGCAACCGCTGGAAGCTCACTTGGCCCCGCCTTGAGGAGTGCACGTGCACTCGTAATAACTTTGGGCAGTGAATGACTTGACGTAGGCGATGTGTACATACTTCTCCCTCGCCTTTCCACCAAGACCCAGCTGGAGTGCTCTCGCTATCTGGGACAATTCAAATTGATTTGAATCACCAATCAGTTACATGCAAAAGACCAGATAATACATCAGCGACCAAATAATACAAGTATTGGTCATGTTGTTTTTGGTCTAGTGATTCATGGTTGTGAGCGATGGGTAAGTTGAAAAATTATTAAAATTTAGCTACATTTTATTGATTGCATCAGTAAATTTTTTAATTGTTTTTTTTTCATTTCTATTCTATGTATTGTAAAGGTAAGATTACTCAACGTGCCTTGTCAGAACGGATTGCCCGTTGGACATATTATGGCTTTTAAAATTAAAAATAAACTTCGTAAAAGTATTTGACATTCAGTGAAGTGTTTATGGTTTTACATCTTAAATACCCCTGTCGCAGAAGACCTGTGTACTCAGCGAATTTCCAAATGAATAATATAATAACAAGTTTTATTAAAATCTGTCCATAAACGTGAGAATTATTTGCCTATTCTCCATAAGATTAACATAGGAAAGAGTGTGCAGGTTTGCTGAAGTGAGGAACACTGAAAGTAGGCATTTATACCATAAACAATTTTTATTTGTAACATTTATACCAACTTTCATCAACATCTGTCCATAAATATAGGATTTTGCTTATTCCTTATATGATAAACATGGGAAAAGAGTATGCAGGTTTGCTGCCATGATAAACATATAACCTATCATTTTTATGCATAAATGGATAGATATAAACACCATAAAGGTAAATACCGAGTTTAATCCAAAAATATTGATTGATATGGGAAATATTAGTTTGTTTATATCCTCCCATAAGATTAAAATGGACAAAATTGGAGCCTCAAAATACAACATACTGTGTTGAGATTTTTTAATTTCTCAGTAACCGTTGGAGATAGAGAAAAACTTTAAGGAACTAAATTGTGTAGTTTTTTAATGGGGTTTTTATAGGATATATGGTATTGGTAGTTTTATTCTTATAAAAAGGATAGGTTTATTAATTTGTAATGAGTCACCCTCTTTCAGACAAGTGAACCAAAATTATTTAGTTAATTTTATTTATTATGTATTTTAAAGTAAAGTTTTCATTTCTAACTGTGGACGGCTATGAGCAGCCAAGTATTCACTTGTCAGCAATCACGTCACTCCCGTCCAGTCATGTGACATGGGTGATCTGATCGCAGAAAGGAGGGGGTCGGTCTAGTGCACATTGTCTGGAGCGGCATTGTTCTTCTTGATTGGCTTCGTACACCCACTTATCTCCCTCCTCACCTTTTAATAGTATCATGTAACGTAACTTATAATTTTATTCTGTAATCTAATGTGATTCTAATTGCCAAATTAAATTAACATAAAGTTTCTTTCCGAGCTTTTCAAATGATTCAACCCCTATTCCCACAAAAACTCGTATTTCCGGGACTGCTCCCTGCAATGAGCAGTATTGGCAGTGTTACGATCTCCGCGATCAGATACAAATTAAATGAATTTCAATTTATTTCCATGAAAAGATTTCCTATCAATTTGTGCTGAGTGTAAATAATTTAATGGAAATGAGTTGTTTACACTGACAAACCATGTCTCGCTTTCATGAAGAAATAGACAACAACTGCTGAGAAGTTTGGAAATTATAATAGTTGGGGAGGTAGCAGATGACTGGCGCGCTATCTTGTGGCCAAGAATTGAAACAGCATTTGCAGTGCTCATTTAGATGAAGCAGACAAACTAACTGCACAAGCCGATTCGGGATCAGCTCGGGCCACTATAGCTTGATCACAGGAATAGTAAATCTATTAATAATGAATAGTCAAAGCTAATAACTTCAGTAACATTTATTACTCTACAATGATCTTAAACGTTATGCTTCTGGATACTGCTAAATCATGTTCATGGAACTCGTAGAAATTACGAACTCAAAGCTTCACATTATCTAGTAGAAAACTTACTGCTTTTAATTATATAGGAGAATACTCACAGCTTCACATTATATAATTTGTGTACTGTCCCACCTCCTCATCCCAGAACTTAGCTTAGGGCACCGCTCATTTATGGACTTAAAATTAGGATTAACCTATTGTGTTTAAAAGGAAACAACAAATTATATAAATCGTTGTTTGTAAGTTACTTACAAATAAAAGGACACATCTCTACTTTTACTTCATGTTAAAATCATGTCATGATAAAACAGGGGTGCGGCAAAATGATAAACCAATAGATCACCAGTTTATAAAAGAATTGGTCATAGCTGTGCAAATCATCGATTCGGGTACCCTCCCGATAGATCGCAAATTATTTTTTGTTCAATCGGCAATCTGATGGTTGGGCAATCTGTTGTCACTGCACAAATCAGCGATCTGATATGGACACTTTCATTAGATCACCAATTCTTTATTTGAAATTGGCAATCTTATGCGATAACTCTCATAAAATTGCTCTCAAAAAGCATCAAGGATTTAACAGGACTGTGCATGACAGAAAAATCTGTCATGCACAGATTTTTGCCAATCTGCAACATCTCATCTGTGCCAATGTTTTAGAAGATTGGCGATCTGATGCCCATTCTAACAATGCCGTACTTGCAATTTACTGGTTCAATGGCGACCTGATAAAGCTTTCGCTAAACTTGTTTTTGATATGTTGTTGTAAAAAAACAATACATCTTTTCCGATTTAAAAGGCTTAAATCTTCCAATCTAAAAAATCCTAAATCATCTTAATATTCAGAATTCTTGAAATCAGGTTTTTTAATTAAATTATAAAGACTGATAAGATATGTGGATAAATCTATGAATCTATATTTTAACATTTTCTATATGTGACAATTAAGCTAACTAACTTGATGTTTTTGGTGGGTCCAAGGATTGTTCTGCCGAGAGGGGTTCCTTGAAAAGCTGTGGCATGCAAGTAATCAAACACCACCTCCTGGAGGTTTGTTTCAACTTCTTGCATCTCTCTCAAAATTACTCCTCGTTCCCTTTCAATTTCAGCTTCTCCTACAAACATTTTCATAAATAAGATATAGTTTTTTAAAACAGGAATCTTACTAGAATTTAAACCTTTCAAATATTTATTTTATTACATTTATGTGCAGTAATTTTTTTCTGACTACTACCATATTCTAATAACATGTTTACTTATATTGTCCAAGTCTTCTTTCTTCAATTTAAATATAATTAATTAAACTGTTAAATCTCATTGACGCGCCGCCACATCCGTGGTACAGTTTGAATTTGCCTTGAATTCACGGAAATCCCTCGGAAGCAATGGAGGAATAAGAAATATGCCATGCTATACACCGTTCTACTCGGGATAGTCTACCCGTTCGATTGGTTTACTTTGTTTTGCTAACTGCTGGAACATTATGCCTGCAGCGAGCAATAAACTTCAGCAGTTGTCATCGTCACGTCGTCATATTGTTTACAGATCACCAGCTGCATAAAATAGATTGATCTGTTGTTTGTTTACCTTCGTCAATTCTAACTTGTAAATAAACCTTAAAGTCGATTTTGATTATTTAGTCTGTCTTTTGTACTCAAATAATCATACTTAGGACTAAATAAATATGCATTTAAAGTAAAATGAAGTTATTTCAACAAATTCATTTTTCACCACCAGTAGGCCTATCTATGTATAAATTGTGTATCTTCATGTATATAGATATAATTTATTCATGCAAATACACATGTATATTTTTTATATTTTAGTATTCAACTAAAATTTGGCCTCCAAAATTTTGTTGTATATTTTAGCAACATTGAATATCGTGTACGGTACTCTAAAAATCTCAGTTTTTACTTTTTACTGTATTAATGCATTTTTGAACATAGTTCATGCAGGTGTTACATTTTTTCATTTTATGAATATTTCTACATAGGGAACTAAATTTCCAAAAAATGTATGTATTGGATTTAATTAAAAAAATATTGTCGTCTTACTGTATCTTTGCTTTTAAAATTTCTGGCATAAATTTAAAATTTCTTTATTTGTCAAATTTAAAAAATAATAAATTGGTAAAATATTATTTGTTTATTTTTACTATATTTTTAGATTTTATACAAAATTGTTTTAAAATAGTCTGCAAATTAGCAAAATTGGCCTGGACTGGGGGAAATGACTGGTTTTGCTAAACCTGGGATTCACAAGAGATTAAGGAATGCTATTATTTATTTTCAGTTGTTGAGAATATTCAACCTACTATCTTTTTTATAATAAATTAATCACAAAATAATCTCTATTAACATGTACAGTTACAATATGGCCAAAAATAAACTTCTAATTTTACCTAATTTGGAGTTCTGGAGAATGTCAGCCAAAATGTCTAAGGCTTTGGGAACATCACTTTTTAAGCACTTTGCATAGAAGACAGTCTGCTCTCGTGAAGTGTAGGCATTTAGATGTGCTCCAAGGTTTTCCACTTCCAGTTCCAAATCTGTTTGTGTACGTTTTGAGGTGCCCTGAAAAAATTGTTGATTTGCGTCAAAATTGGTTGTGTCAAAAGTTGTTATGCAGTTTAGGGTGACATCATCCTAAGAAGAGCCTTGCCGAAAATATATTACTACAGTAGATGCACAGGTTTAGTGACCGAGCTAGTCCTCGACAAATAAAAATAAAACTCTAAAAATATGAAAACTAAGGAAATTTGTGAATTTTATTCATAGCACTTCTGTTGACAGGTTGAGTAATGTGCTTCTTATGGTTGTTAGGTTGAGCAGTTTATTTATATTTTTATTTTGGCTAGTTCTAAGCATAGTTTACTCTCACATCTTATCCTGTGTAGATTGAAGTTATTTTTTACAGTGTTACATGATTGTGAGATGTTAAAACAATCTTAACCTCAACTTCTATTACTAGTAATTTAGTAGTGTAGTGTAGAGAATAGTGGAATACATTAATATTCCACATAAAATGTGTATTTTTTAAATTTATTATACTATAGTATAAAACCTCCATATGATCTGAGTTTGGATCCCAATTACCTTAGTCAATGTACTTTATTTTCTACTGCGTACTTTATTTTGTACTTTATGCGTCTACTGTATTTTTTTTTAGAGGAAGGAGTGGCTGTAGTGCTCGCTGCCCTCACCCCAGTCTTAGTCAAGTTTTCTTAAAAAATATTTTCTTGGAGGTGAAAGAAAGTTTTTTGTTAAATCTGGCCCATCTCTACCCATATAGGTAGTGTATGAAGGAGGAATTAAAGAGAAAAGTTCATTTTCAGATTAAGCATAAAAATAATTTGTAAAAATGGTTGGCTTAGAAGTTAGCACCTCGGATCCATGAGGTCACGGGTTAAATTACAGTAGGCCCCTTTGCCCACTCCTTCCCCAAAAAGCATTTGTTTGATGATACTATTTCACTCAGTAAAAATTCTCATGGCGCAGATACAAGCACAAAAAAACTTGTAAGACTGCAAGCCAAATAAAAAAATAGTTAGTATACTCTATTTTATATTTAGCGACCTACTTTGAAAGCCATGTGCTCAAGAAAATGGGCAACTCCATTGTTTTCTTCAGTTTCAAAACGAGACCCAGCATCAATCCAGAGTCCGATAGTGGCTGTTGGGGCTCCAGTGTCTTCAGTGGCAACCCTAAGCCCGCTGTCAAGAGTGGTTGTCTTCGTTGGTGGAAAGTTCACAAGTATCTCCTTCAGTTGAGGAGCTGTGCTTGCCAATCTCTCAGGAATCTGAAAAACATTACATCTTACTGTGGTTTGGTATAGAATCGGGGCTATAGATTGGTTATAATTGGTTTGTTGTAAGATTGGTTATGAATAGCACTGTTCAGCTGAAGTGGTTGAACTTAATTCATCGCACAAAATAAGACTCTGTAGCGGTTAAAGAATATCTCGTCTCGTCACGCAACCTGTCTAGTAGTGGCATCTAGCGAACTATTTCAAACTGTGGATGTATGTAGTGCGTTGCCCATTACTTCCTCGTTATTCTACAAGTTGATCAGCTGAGTGTTACAGAAATAGAAATATTATTTAAAATCTTCAACGAATTTCTGATTGTTTGAATGAACTGTTTACTGTCATTTACTTTGCATAATGCATAATAAGTTTTTTATATTGTGAAGTGATATAAAATTAGATGAACAAGTTATTAGTACCATGGTTTTTAGTTTACAAATATTTTATTCGTGGGTGGAAAGATGCTTTCATGTTGTTGTGTAAGGCCAGAAATATACGGTAATAATTATTGTGATCACGCTGCAATTATTGATCTACAGACTGATCCAAACCTACCCGATAAATTTTCTTGAGTAGGTTCACTATTTTCACTAGCATCTTTGTTATTAGTTGACAATTATCTTTCCTTTTTTTTCTTGAATTTCTTTTATGACACTATTGAGTAAAGAAAGCTAACATTTTCTGTATTTACTTTCCAGTTTGTAAAAAAATGTAAAAACGTTTAAAATCCGTTATTGGAGTGTATTTCACTGACTTTTTGCCTATTTCCCTGACCAAAATTTCTTCCCTTAACTTTCTAGGATTAGGCCTGACATTCCAGAATGTTGACAACCTGTTACACAACTTATAGTAAATTCAGTTTAACATATAGCCTATTTATCCAGAATTTTAAATATAGGCTACAATTTTTAACCCTCTAAGTGCTCATCGTAGGGATCATGACGATATTCAGTGAAGCTCATAGTGTTAAAGTCGCAACCGCAACGATCCACAAAAGTCCACTTCGATATAACTCAGTTATTTGTTGACAGAAATTCATATTTATTTTATATAAAATTGTAGAGGAAAGATAGTTCCATCTGAAAACTATTGGTTTAGCGGTCGATAAAAATAAGATAAAACGATTTTTCGGACACCACTGTTGTGAGGGTTGTGCGTCATGAAAAAACTATGTTTTTAAAACGTTAGAAGATAGGATTTGGAACATTTTGGCCATCTCAGAATGTTGATTCATACCCTTCGGGTGTACTCTAGGATAGTAAACATTTGAGAAATCTAAGAAAAAATTTATGTTCACCATGATTCATGGAGTGGTGTTGGAAATAAAAAGAGTGAATGATCTTTTTATTATTATTTTCCATCTAGAGGTTAATTTCCTGAAAAATTTTGTATGCTATACATGGTATTTTGGGTTGAAAGAGATATTTACACATCAATATGTCTTAGCTCTGGGGTGTGTTGGCAATTTGCGCGACCAAAATTTGAAACAGTGACGTCATTTGGTTAGTGAAGTCACCGCATATGGTTAGTGACGTCATAGTTCATGGTTATAAGAATAGATGTTTAGATGAACTGAAAAAATACTCTCTTTAGATATATCTATGATCCCCACGGGGTATCTATTTCCCACGGGGAAGTAAATACAATATTTTAAAATCCATTTATCGAAAAATCTGTGTGACCCACCAAAAATGGTCAGTGCCCAGTGATAAAGAGAATTCGCATTAGCATTTGGAGGGTTAAACTCTGGTATGCCTACAAAAACATTTTTCAAAACTAGAGCCTACATAAAATAAAACAGCCTAATCTATGAAATATTTAACGCTTTCCCGCACATCTAAAATCACCAATTTTGTAGAATTTTCAAAACTGTATGAGGTTATAATAAACAAAAAAAGATTTTGTATTTATATTTTAAAGATACAAACCCACAAATTAAATAAAATCCATTATGGTCGGGTTGAAAACTCAATTTTATTTGATGACATGAATAGCTTATGAATAGTTCATAAGTAAACAGTATATTAGCATATACTGATTAACTCTAATGAAAGGGCATAATTTAAGGAGAAGTAAGAAGCACTGCCCGTCACGGGATCTGCAGCGGGTAACTACCGATGACGGGCAGTTTCCATCATCGACGTGACTGTTAATTTATTATTGTACTTGGAGGTCTTTGACTGTTGTATAACGGTATTTGACTCTTTATGGTTCTATTCGAAATACAGCATAGCTATATTTTGACTCTTGATTGTCTTTATATCGTTCTTTGTTTTTGAGTTTACGTTTGTTTGTTTACATCGTCGTGCGGTAACTTGATGGGGAGCGCGCTGGTCTAGGGGTAGAGCGCGGGGCTTTGGTGCCCAAGGTCCCGGGTTCAAATCCCGCCAATCACCAATGGCTTTTCGCTATGTGATAATGCCGCAACCCACACAGGGGTGCGCAAAAAGCCGCTACGGCTGAAGTGCCTTGGGAAAAAATCCGCCCCTTTCAGTAAAAAAAAAAAGTAAAAAAACATCGTCGTGCGGTATGCAGATTGACAACAATGGTCATTTCGCAGCAATACATTCCTTGTTCCTGAGGATTGTTCTGATTTTGTTAGGCAAATTTTATATGAAAGTGATGATTCAGAAAGAAAAGATAGTGATGAGTTGAGTGTTTCCAGCTGTGAAAGTGATATAGAATAACCTAAAAGTAGGCCTAACCTTCAACAGTCAAACTGGACATCGAGTGATAAAAGTTACAGACCAAAAAAGTTTTTTAGGCATTTAATAGTGTAAATAGGCAATGAAAAATTTAAATATATGTAGTACTAAACTAAAAAACATTCAGCTAGATATATAGGGAGTAAATATTATTTTGTGTTTTTGTAGAATATAAAGCTAAAACCCAGAAATAGGCTAAAATAATTTGGTACCGGCATGCGTCAAAAGTATAAATTTATTCAGTAGCCAATGGGTTCTATAGCCTAATTGCAGTAGGCTACAGTTGGGCCTACCTAGTTGTCAATGGTAAAAGAATTGTTGCAGATTATTTTTCTAATCACATCAAAAGCATCACTCAGGGCACTGTGTTAACAAAGTAACTCATTTTCTTACCATTGTTACTAAGGGGAAAAAATAAGGGAAGAAAGATCCAGTTTACTTAAGGAAAAATATAAAATGCATGTTAGTTGTAGTCCTAAATCAAAATGGTTTACACAGACTTGACCTTTCACATTCCAAACGCCTCAACCACTGACATGACTAAAGACAATATAAAAGTGAAAATTTAATATTTTACCTTTTTAATAACATTTGGACCGCCGATCCGCAGAGAATTTCCTAATTTTAGTAAAGTAGCCATCTCAACTTCGCAAGAGCAGACGTCTCCCCTTGATGTTGGAGGTCAAGAAGAAGAAGTTTTCAAGCTGTGCTGTGAGTCAGGGGTCCGAATAAAAATGACACCGAACAGCAAATCAGCGACAATGGCATGTCAGAGAAAAGAGATACGCAGATGTACGTACACGTTATTACTGATAATATCAATTTTAATTTAGCTGCCGGTTCTTTCTTTGAAACTGTCGTTCTAACTAGTACAGCAACGAAAAGTTTCTCTTTCTAGTACCGTTACAAATTTCCTGTAACGCAAATTACTAACACCCAACCCCTCAGAGCTAAGACATATCCATGTCAACATATATATATAAATATATGTTCAAACTCGATACCGTCTCGTTATATTTATTGCAATTTTACTTCCCGTATTTAAAAAAAAGTTGATTAATTTAAAAACTATAATTTATTTATATTTAAACTCATTTTTTAATCGTAAATACGTATCAAACTTAGTAAGACAACTGTTGGCTCATAAACTAAATAGTAAAGTTTATCTTGGAAATTCTCCCTATCACAAATTTTAAATTATTATTAAATAATTTAAATAACCATGAAACAATTTAAATAGATAATTTAATAGCTGAAATGTTTTAATGCACTTTGCAAGTACCTACGTTTCCAAATTAATACTTTAACATTGGGAAAGATTTGTTTTATTGAAATCAGGTAGGTGAACTAAACCATTGTTTATAAATACAGAAGAAGTTCTTCTATCATCAATGACTAAGTGTCGATACACTGTCACACAGTGCTGCTCAGCGGCGAACGGAGGAAACATAGTTGCCGTTTCGCTCTACCACGTTCTCCCGACCCAGTCTTTTTATGGCAGGTGGTAACTCTATGAATACCTCCGCACCTGCGGGGGTTGTGTGAGACTCCCACCGTTAAGCGTTGCATACCCTGAAACCCCCATCCGCCCAAACGGGTGTGTGCAACTTATACACGTGAGTAAGGACATCATTTGGGCGAATACCGTTACCGCTGTACCTACTGAAATACCTCTTGGAGTGGCTAAAAGAATCAAACTATAAAAGAATGTTAATCAAACTATATTGAACATGATCATGAATTAAGAATAGTGTTGACACATTGCCGTGTCAGGCTTTGGTTAGGCAGGTTAAACTGCTTCCCTACGGTGATGGATTATACAGGATGGCGATGGGCCTCGGCCTCCAGTACTTTGCGACATCATGCCGTCTGTAGAGCTCCCTGATGTGTTCTAGAGTTGACTCGACTGCTTTCTGATACAGTCCATGGGCTTTGGTTCTGTTAAATAAATAAAAATTTGGGACTCCCAACGTCAACATGATTTACGGAGTTCCTGTTGTGTGGTTCGTCTCAGCGTATTTGTATGACCTCTAGGCGTTTCCTGTTGGTCTTGCTGTCCAAAATCCACCTCGCTTGTGAAGTATACATATGATACAAGACCGTAAAAGTAGTAGGAATATGAACATGGTGACCTTTGTCCTGACCGGGACTGGGCTCCTCGCTGCAAGAAGCTGCCACAACAGCCCGGGATGGCTGTTGCCTCAGCGACTTTCCTTTCAATGTGCTGTTTGAAACACAGTTGTGAGTCCAGGGTGACATCCAGGTACATCAAGGATGTCTTCCATGGTTTTTTTTCGCCTGTTCCTGAAACAAATGGCATTACTTTTATTCTCGTTGACTATAACAAGGCGTCCAATTGTGTCCATCATCCTCGCGGCGTGGACAGGGCTACAGCTTCTGTAGTGCGTCATTAGCGTAAAGTGACAATGTTACTTCTGGAACAGTCAGCATGTCATTAGTATAAACAAGGTAGCGGACATAGGACAATGGCCTCCAGCCTCCACCAGAGTGTTGTGGATAGCGCCCCCTCGGTACATATCTGGAATTGGCGGCCTTCTAGGTATGACTTGAGGAGATGAACTGCTGCTGCCGGGAGCGGAGACTCGTTGAACTTGAGAAGAGGGCCCTCATGCCAGACCTTGTCGAACGTATTGCTGACATTTAGTAGCATTGCAACAGAGCAAAAGTTAATATTATGGTTGTTGACCAGCTTTGTAATCCCCCGTACCTGTTGTTGCATAGTGAAGTGTGTCCGTGACAAATTCCTAACTGGTACAGCCTATGTACCCATACAGGAAGGGGATATCCAGGTTCTCCTGAAAAAGAACAGGTTCGTACATCTGTCTTTTCTACAGCGTCAAGACCGCCGAGAGTAAGGAAGTGGGGCGATGGTTTTCAGGGAACATGTGATTCTTGCCTGATCTTGGGATCAGGATTATCTTCCACATGGCTGGGAAATAATGAAACCTGAGGATAGATTTGAAAATTAGAGGCAAATGTGCAAATATGGGGGGGCTGGGGCGGCCTGCAGGGCTGATGTACTTATCCGGTCGAGGCCAGGGGCTCTATCCTTCGAATCGCTGCTTTCAGCTCCGTCATCGTGAAGGGGTCTAAGCTGTCTCCTGGAAGTTCTAGGAAGAAGTTCTCCATGAAATGTTTAATTCTCTCCCCTTGGAGTTCATCGTAGACATCGTGGTTTGTCTGAAACTGAGCATGCATTGTGTTAGCAAAAGTTTCTGCTTTTTCCTCCACTTTGTCATAACACCCATCTTAATAGGGGTTTATTACAACCCCATTTATTTACTTTTGTCTTTAAAATATTTTCAAAAAGACTTCTAACTTATGATTTGGGGTGGGCCCCCCTTTTAAAATTCCTGGATTCGCCTCTGTGCTAGACTATACCCATGATCTCCGTGGCAGGGACGGGCCGCCGGTTTGGTCCCCTGATTTGCTTAGCTGCCCTCTACACACTGCTCCCTTCTATCTTTAGCGTTAGCAGATAATTTGTTCTAATCCTCGGACCTTGGAATTGTCTACAAGTGATCTGATTAGTCTGTTTTACCTGTTGAGCTGCTGTCTAAGCTCTGGTTGCCTGGCCAGTGATACTACTGATAAGAAAGCTCCTTATCAGCGGTGCCTTGTACAAGTTTTTAAAGTCTTAGGGCCATTTACATATATTTTTAAAGATAGGAAGATTTTTGTATAGTAGGCCTAATTATAAGATTTGGAACCATACTCGTTGAATCGTTTTTAAATAAAATTTTCAACACTTAAAATCCATTAAAAATTAAATTTTATTTAAACACATTTTAAAACAAATTTGAGGAATAACAATTTTTACAAACTAAGGAAGAATAATTTACAATAATTATTTTCATCCTACTCTTCTTTCCCTTCCCTTTATATTTTTATATCTTATCCAGTATGAGACACCCATAAATAATCCTTGGAAGTGCAAGTACCTATTTGAAAACAGTATGGTGGCATTGATTAAAAGACTATTTAATTAACAATTCATAAGAGGTAAATTTTGATAGCGCTAAAACATACAAAACAATTTTTGATCAGCAAAAAGAAATAGAAAAGAATTTTAAAAATTATCTTTGATATTCATATTTGCTTTACACTCTTATTATACACACTTCAACTATATTATTTTAATTTGGAAGTTATCAATTTAAGTTAAATTTTTTCGCTGATACTAGGAAAATGTTATGGATTTAATTTACCATCATAGAAATGACAATACTGTACAGTCTTTAACTAAAACATGAAATCAGTTATTTATGTCTGACGAATGTTTGTACCACAGCCTTTCATTGTCTGGATCAAAGCCACAGCCAAAACAGTAATCATTATTGAAGTTGGCGTCATTGTTTTACTTAACCATTGTCTACTTTTATGAACTCACCCAGAACAATGAGAAAATGTATCAAACAGGATTCTAATAATTAGAGTTTATTTATCTTATTATGCTCCTATTATTTCTGTCTGTTATTCATGGTTAAAAGAGAAAATACAGATGGACTAACCATATCCATATATTATGTGTGTGGGTGTATGTGTGTGTGTGTGTGTGTGTCTGTGAACACAATTACTCTCGTAAAAATGGTCTGATCAAAACCAAATTTGGTCGAGACGTGTATTCCTACATTTGCTCGGACAAGTTTGTAATCCAGACATATCGGTCAACCGGAACCGGTGGTTTGGGGGGGACTACAAAATTGGATTTTTCACCTTTTTTTCATACGTAATTTAAAAATAAGCTAACCTGCATACTATTTTCCCATGTTAATCATGGAAAAAAGAGTATTCAGGAGTATGAGTATGTTAATCATGTTTCAAACTCCTTTTTTTGTGGACAGATGTTGATGAAACTTGGTATAAATGGTCAAAATAAAAATTGTTAACTCTAGAAACACCAACTTTCAGCGTTCCGCCCAGCAGTACGCAGTTCTGCTGCGACGGGGTTATTATTTGTATCTAGGAATCGCCCTAAAAATGTTTGGTGTTTTTTTGAGAACAAAAACCATTGTATTTACAACATTAACACCCAAAAACCAGCAGTTTATTTTATAAATACAGATTTTTGTATTATATTGGCATATAGTGTAAACAACATATAGATGTATTGCACTCACTTCACTTTATGAAAAAATTGAAAATTAATCTTGAATGTTTACTTTCAAACTACTTAAAAAACAATTTTTCAAATGTGAGTATTTCTTACAGACTAAAATATAGGTAATGAATAGAATAATGTAAGTAAAACAATACGAGTGTTCCCGCGTGCAAAACCCAACAGTATTACTTTAGGGTTCCAAAAATTTGTAAGCCTCGAAGTTCAAATTGTGTAAACTTTTGATCGTTTATTGTTCTCCTGCATTTTAAACTTCTATGATGATTAATAATTCAGTATTTAAATAAACGGTATCAGTGGACTGACACATACTTTCTCTCTTAAGTAAATTTAAAAAAGACAATCTGTAATAAAACTATCATGTTCTTCAAAGTTTATCTAAATAATTTATTGTTTCAAAAATAATCATACCATTTCTGAAAATAAAAACAAAAGAGACAAAATTGAATTAATTGTTCAAATTGTATGTGGGGTAACCCTCCACCCCGGTAATACCAAGCTTTTTTGAGTTGGTTTTGTTGGGTGATTTGACTTTACGCTTCATAACAAGTTTCATTGAAAACAGATGGAAAATAAGGAAGAAATTGATTTTTTAATATTCTCCAAAAGAATAACATTGGGCGCTTTAAGACAACGTACTGCGTTTATCATGGACAGTAATTTAACTTTTCTTTGGAACCGTTAGTCGTAGACAAATAACTCAACATACTAATTTGTTTAGTTTTTTAAGCTGTTTTCAATGGTACCACTCAAGTTATACTTTACTTTTATTGTTTTCGCCAAAAAAATATAGAAACAACAAATGCCACTTCTTAAAAAAATTTGATTAAAAACAAAACATTAAATAGGTTAGAGTAACTATAATTATGACTTGATAGTGCTTTTGAAGCCAGGTTTGCGACATTGTACTCTGCCACAAAAGATCTTTAATTTGATGTGCTATCAACCTATGCTTTTATTTACGATTTTGTTCTGACTCCTCGCGTGCCCCTCTCTCTGAGGTTGATAGTCTATAATAAAGTGAAAAATAGTATTTAAGGTTCCAATAAAATTAAATACCCCCGTCGCAGCAGACCTGCGTACTCAGCGGATTTCCAAATCAATAATATAATAATAATAATATATGACAAGTTTGGTCAAAATCTGTCGATAAACATGAGAATTTTTGCCTATTCTCCATAAGATTAAAATGGGAAAAAGTGAGTAGGTTTGCTGCTGTGAGGAACACTGAAAGTAGCCATTTATACCATCAAAAATTTTATTTTTAACATTTATACCAACTTTCATCAACATCTGTCCATAAATATAGGAGTTTGCCTAATCTTCATATGATTGACATGGGAAAAGAGTATGCAGGTTTGCTGCCATGATAAACACATAAACTATAGTGTTTTGGCACAAATGTATGGATCGCAACCACATGAAGCTAAACATCAAGTTTCATCCAAAAATATTAGATAATAAGTGAAAAATTAATTTTTTTTAATCCTCCATAAGATTAACATTGGAGCCTCAAAAATACAACGTACTGTGTTTAGATTTTTTTATATCTCGGTAACCGTTGAAGATAGAGAAAAACTTTAAGGAACTTAATTGTGTAGTTTTTTAAGCTGATTCCAATGGTGAAATATAAAATTAGAAATATTTAAAAATTACATGTGAAAAATGCAAAAAACCCCATTTTGGGGTACAAAACCCCCCCAAACTACCCGTTCCCATTGACCGATATGTCTGGTTTACAAACTCGTCCAAGCATTTGTAGGAATACACGTCTCTACCAAATTTGGTCTCGATCGGACCTTTTTTACGAGAGTTATCGTGTTCACAGACACACACACATTAGATATAATATATATATATATATATATATATATATATATATATATATATATCTAAAGAAGAAAAAATAACATGGTCTCGGGCTTAACTCTTGCCATGAGACCTACGGTAATAGCTTCTTCCCTATGGGAAATTCGCTAAAAGGTATTACTCTTTTAGGATGATTAATAATGAAATTATTAAGCGACATTCTGGAACTTTTCACCACCCCTGTATAATGTCGGTCGTTTTAACAGCAGCATGACGAGAATATATTACTCAGTATACTAGTCCATCAAAGTTACTTTTCAATGTGAATAAATGATAAATTCAAGCTTATTTTCAAGGCATAGTAATTAAATGTTTTAGCAAAGAAAATTATGACAGCAAAAATCTCAAAAAGCACAAGGCCCAGGGCGCAGTAATGTTCCGAGTTATTTTCTTGATATCAAAGTGAGAATGTTACCTGTAAGCCATGTCATATTTTCAACTTTCAAGATATATTCTTTAATTTTACCAGATATATTCAAATGTGAGGTTTCTCAGAAATTAGCTTAATATACATATTCACACTAGTACATAATTTCTTACCTTAATATGTTAGGCTGTATTTTCCCTATTACAAAATTATGATATAATTATGATGAATTATGGATATAATCTATGTAATTTTAAAAATTTTTTCGTATTTATAATTTTTATTTTGGGGCCTTTTCCTTAAAAAACCCTTTTCACATGCTATTCCAAAATAATGTGACTATTTATTAGCACAGCAAGTAGATTAGGTTATATACTTCATCAATCTTTAATGGGCTTTTCTGAAAATGTATTCAGAAAGAAATTATTGGTGTAATAGAAATGCCAATGGCTAGAAAGTTTGACAAACAAAGCAGAAAGATATGAACAGTGTACAAAATGTCTATTAACTTCTGAGTGGATATGAATTAAAGTTCTTATAAAAAAGATTTTTTTTCTTGAGTACTGTAGATCAAAACAAATTAATATGAACTTTATTCATTATTTTGTTTGTTTGTTGATTATAGTATTAATATAATAATACACATGTGGAATGGTGTCAAAAGTTATATATTATACTAATTTATAAACCTATTAAATTTTTTTTTAAATCAAACATTTTTTTAGAGGTATCATTTGTTGTTTCGATGTTGTCTAATGAAAATTTATTTTTTAACTTTATTCTGGCTATAAATTTTTTTGTAAAATTCCAGTGAATGTTTTGTGATTTCCAATTGATTTTTATTTTGTATATTGTAGCCATGAAAAAAGCTAATTATTGGCAAACTGCCGTCATTCTGCTTTACCAAAATAATTATTAAAAAAATGTTTGTATTTACTTCCCTGTGGGAAATAGGTTAGATCATGGATATGTCTAAAGGGAATATTTTAAGTTTATCTAAACAGCTGCTCTAATTCTTTTATATTTAAGTTTCAATACAATAGTTCAAATAGTTTCTATGGAAACCTGTTACATGTTTTCCATCTTAAAAATCACCAACACCCCCCCCAGAGCTAAGACATATCCATGTCAAAATACAAACCATAAACTGTTAAAGTTCTAAAAAAAATGGTTTTGCCAATTGTTTGCTATTGATATACATTATTATCTTGATAACTCTTTTAGAAGTACAGTTGTTAGGATTCATCTGAGCCCTGGGATGCGCGAGATTTCACATATTTTACTATGTAGATAATTAAATATGTTTATATTTAAATTTATTTTATTTCTTTGTCAGCCGGTAAGTAAAAAACACATCAGCCGTTCTTCCCCACCAACATATTTGCGTGGTAGCCTACTGTGCATCCAAAACTTAGGGCTCAGAAGAAACCTGACGAATTGTGGAAGGATACTATTTAGGTTGATTTTACTGGTTACTCCATAGATTGATATGTGAAAGTGAAAGTGGGCAAAATAAATTGATTTTAATGTTTTAATCATACATTATCACAAAATTGACTTTAAGGCAAACAAACCAGAAGAGATTTTTCTCCTTAATGCAGAACATAATTTTCGAATCTAAAATTGTTATCAAAAATTAATCGTAGAAATTTTGTATCACTCATTTGACAAATTGTTAAGTTACCAATTCCATACATAATTCATTTGAATAAATTTTTATCATAATGTATATATTGGAAAACATTGGCGTAAATAGAAGATTTAAACCAATTAATAGAAAAAATCAACAATACAAACAAAATGAGTTGAGTAAAAGTTCCAATATGTTTCAGGTATACATATATTTGAATAAGAAAAAGTAATCAATTCAGATCCGAGGCATATTACCTTAATGTGTTGTTTCAGTGTTTGAGAAAGTGTTTGCTCTGGAGATGCAATCAATTGATTATTTGCTCTTGTTTGTTATTGTTGATAGTTGATAGTTGATTACATAAATTAATACAAACAGTATTTTCTTGAAAAATATTGCAGCCTCTATACTATAGTATGTAGTCTTTATTATTTGTTATAAACTGGAAATAAATTAAAATAATATTGATCTAACATATGCAGTCATTAAATCATTATTTATTGTACGACCATTTTTAAAATACTGAATTATTAATTATTGTCATAGAAGTTTTTAAATACAGAAGAACAATAAACAATTAAAAGTTTGCACAGTTTGGATTTCGAGGCTTCCTACTTTGGAGGTTTACAAATTTTTGGAACCCTAAAGTAATACTGTTGGGATTTGCGCGCAAGAACACTTGTATTGTTTTACTCACATTATTCTTTTCATTAATTACTTATAGTTTGTAAGAAATACTCACATTTGAAAAATTTATTATTTTTTTAAAGTAGTTTGAAAGTCAACTTTCAAGATCTCAATTTTTCACATACCTATAGTGAAGTGGGTAGGTACTGTACTTTCCTATGAGAAATAGGTTAGATCATGAATATGTCTAAAGGGAATGTTTTTGTTTTTGAACCTCTGTTCTTATTCTTATATTAAAATTCAATTCAATAGCTCTGGTAGTTTTTATGGAAACCTGTTTCAAATTTTCATCTTACAAATTGCCAGCACCCCCCTCCCCCAGAGATAAGACATTTCTATGTAAAACAGATTTCTGAGTCAGTTTAAGTATTTGAGTATCAAAGCAAACTATTTTGTTAGAACACATGAAAAAAACTAGTCTTTTGTTTAATATACTATATTTAATATAATGACATATACAAAAATTATAGAGTCAGATTAATAGAATTTTAGCAATCGCGATGACAGGAAATTACCATACGGCCAACTCCAGCCAGGCTCGGGGCGAGGAAATTAAAGAGGAAACATTCTCAATTTTATTATCAGACAAACTCAAGAGCTAAGGAAACTAATCTTGTTAACAAAACTTGTTAGATTTTATAATATTATAACTATTCCCTATATCAAACTATGTAATAGTTTGCATAATATCCTAGATATTACAGGAAGTTTATTATTATAAACTCATATTATATAAATTCATTATAGCACATGATTAATAAAGATAAATTTATGAAATATTAAAAAAATAGAGCAGTATCAAATAATTTCATTCTGTTGCTTCTGGATCATATCACACAATACAGTACAATAATGAGCACTTTTGATTGTTTCTTTGTTGTCGTTTAAGCTTAAATTACTTATTTGTTGGCATTATACTGTGTAAAATATTTTAATTTTTTATATATACCATGTTTTGAGAATAAATTTATTATGATTACAGGAGTAGGCTTACAATAAATTATCAAGTAACTTAAAAACACTTAAACATTAAGTTATCAAACAGGTATCAAGAGTATTATATATTTTAAGTTAGAGTTGACAAAACTTTTTTTAAATTTTAATATTTATTCAAAGCTATAGGCTTTGGTTTTTGAAAGTTTTCTATTCACTCTCCATAAACTAATTTTAGACTTTATCTTTAGTGTGTATATTTGGGAAATGTTGTAATGCATTACAAGCATTGAAATGTAAGTACATTTTTTTAGATCAAGTTGTCTAATGAAGGAACCAGGTAATATAACATTAATAAAGTACGATGAAAATATTGGAACAGTATTTCTCTCTTTAAATGAAACAAAAATAAAACGATAGATTATATAGAATAAACCTAGAATATAACAGTTATATTTATTCTAAAATATTAGGTTGAAAATATTGATATTTACTAAATGTTTATTTCATTCACCATCTTTGTTTGTCTTTGTACAAAATGTGTGAGATGTTGATAAGAGTTAAGAGTTGATGTTGAGAGTTGATAAGGAGTGTTGTCATATTGAGGAAAACTCAATTTCTTCATTATTTAATAATTGTTTTAATGACACTTACTTTATATAATATAGGTATGTTCATACTAATCAATATGTCTTATCAAAATGCTTTCAAAATATGTTGCTATTTCCTTGGGACATAGAGAATGTGGAGGAATTCACCCTACCCCTTGAATCTCAAAACTTGTAGGAAGAGGGTGTGTGAAAGACATTCAGCAAAATATGTTTTGTAAAGAAATTTTTCGACTGTTATTGGAAATATGTATATTGAAACTACTTTATTAGTTTAAATTTTATTTAAGCTATTTTAAAGGGAGAGAGTGTGAACCAATTACATTGATCATGTACTGTTCATCCTATTTGAATCTGTCATTTTTGCAATCCTACTTTATTAGTAAAAATATAATCCATCCAAAATAATTAGACTGTGTTTAACACTGATGTAGTGAGGGAAATGGTAGAGGATAAGTCAGGAACATGCTAAACTATATTTCGTTAAGAGGTCTGGTCTAGGGTTAGAAGTAATTCCACAAACCCTTACCTATATTGTTTTCACTGTGATAATACCGCAAAACATAGGTCTAGCCTGAAGAGATTTGTAAAACGGTTCCAGGCGGTGATCTGGTGACCTATTGATGTTGTTGTTGTTGGTTAGGGGGATTTGGAGGCCGGGATAACAATCTTTAGGAAAATGACCTACAAGTAAATGCCAACTAAGGCCTATTATGTTACCCAGCCGGAGCACTCTCGTTTATGTACAATAATAGGGGTAAGTTAGGAAGGACCCTGCTAGTCCCTGGACTTATACAGAGTCTGGAATCTCCAGATAGACCTCAAGCCTTCCAAAGCCATTCCAACATGTTACTCCTGCATTAATGTTTCCTGGTGTGGGACAAATGATGTTCACTTGGAACACAGCTGGTTATATAATTTTCTCCGATTGAGATTACATGCTTTCCACCCCTAGTTTTGGTAGCTAGAATCATATGTGCAAGGGAGAATCAAAAAATATAAAAAACTTTATATAAATAATGTTGAAATATTTACAGCTTACAACAGCAGTCTATGGACGAGTACATCTTGGGCACATATATACTGATTGCAATTTGCTGATGAAGTAAGACAAAGGGCAACTATATAAAAACTTTAGTCAACTATTTTCAAGCATTATTAGATGTTTATAAATTGTAATATTCTCTTAAAATTTTGTATTTTGATGGTCTAATAAAATAATAACTATGCATCAATCTACAAATAGTATATAGGCCTATTCCAATACTATTTCCAAACAATATATTTTAAAACAAAACTATTATGGACTTGTTCTTAAGATGTGTTTATAATTTTTAAATATTTAATTATAATTTATATTTATAGGTATATACTTTTTATAATAATTGTTTAATTTATAACTAGGTGTGTGTCCTTAAATCAGGTATCGTAGATGCAGAATGATTGTTTGGGAGCGGCTCTGCTGCTACGGTATATGTTATAAAACACAGCCAGTTCTATAAAGCTAAGTATTTACCACCCAGCTTGTCAGGGTGACGGGGACTAGGTCTTTAGTTTTACTGTTTATCTCCACCCGCTCCCTTTTCATTTGCTTTCATGAAACAAACGGTATAGCTAGAAACCTTTAGTTGATATTGGAAAGGCTCGTTTTTTTGAATGTATAGCTTTTACTAGTTCAATGATATTTATTAATTATTATTATATTTTTAACAACTATATT
The DNA here is from genome assembly GCA_023375725.1 of Nephotettix cincticeps. Taxonomy (NCBI): domain Eukaryota; kingdom Metazoa; phylum Arthropoda; class Insecta; order Hemiptera; family Cicadellidae; genus Nephotettix; species Nephotettix cincticeps. Next base: position 28,443,396 of record CM041785.1, read on the forward strand.
ATATTACACTACGAGACTTTCTTTTACAAAATGATACATACTGCTTATTCTTAGGTACCGGTAAATAAAAAAAAATGGTAAGCTGTATTAATTGTAGTTGTTCCTTTGTTGCTGTTATAATGTTATAAGTCATCGCTCAAAATAGTTTGTACATATTTCAATTCTTTAATACAAACCATTAACAAGAAAATCTTATAACACTGTAGTACCAAATTGAATAAATAAATCAAACAAAGATATCGAGTCGGTGGCAAAGTTGGTAGTGCGCCGGATTGCGAACATGAGGTAGCAAGCCCCCTGGTTCGGACGTCGACAGTTTTTATCACTTCTGTGGAGAACCCCTTCTATTTACTTATTATAAATACATCCTTATTTATACATCATCACTCTCAAATACAATCAAAAATATATATGCAAACCCTAACTTCTACATAAAAGGAAGTTCATTATACACTAAAGAACTTTAAAATAAAATTGATATGATTACAAATAGTCCTTTCAAGGAATTTTCCTTAACAACCATTTGAATCTTATTTACTTAAATTACTTAATTATACATTTCATACATCCTTGAACGAAAATCTTGATACAGTATATATTCAGCCCTTTTAGGATACTTTTTGAATTATTATTCAAACATTATATGTTTTTATGTATCTAGCTATTTTAAAATGTTGTAGGTATATTTTCAATGACTGATACATTTTTATTTCCACATAGGGGGTACCACTAGTTTAATGTGGAGATTCGCTTCTTAAGGAGGGTGAGGCCGGTCTCGGTGACGTAGTGTCCGTTTTTCTGCCGGTGGTGTCGGAGTCCGGTCCTGAAACGTCCTATTAATCATCTTCCCCAGGTCGTTGTCGTGGCACGGATGCAAACCTACAGAGATAATGGTAGTAGTGAACTGGTTATCACGGGAGCTACTCAGTCCACCCTCCATCCAGTCCTTTCCTCTCCAGGAGTTTTCCACTCTGTCCCCCACTTTCTTTTCCTCCCAAAATGGTTCTTGTCCCCACTCCAATTTTGAATATCGACAACCAGTTAGCAGTGCATGGTGTGCTTTTCTCTGCCGTGATTCATGACTGCCCTCCGGTCAGTCACCCGAGCAGTCATGTTTTCTAAAATGTTGAATGTTACTACTGGTGTCTGGTGTCCACTGCATATGTAGAATAATTTAAACAATAGGTTTGTTAAATAGCCTACACATATATTTATTTTACTCTTTTTTCTAATGGAAGTCCTGCTTTGGAAGTTACCTTCCGATTAATACTGCTTATCAAAGAAAAAGACTTCACATTCAACAATACATAATGAGTAAAAACAATAAACAACCTCCTAGACATTTAGAACACATAAAATGTTTATAACAAGAATATTAATTTGCTTACTTAACTACAGAAAACTAAATTTTTAGCGATTTATTACCATAGATTATGCATACTCGTACACCTTGAAAGGTTCTGAAGGACGTTTTACTTTTTAGGAGAGTAATTAAGGACATTATAATTTTTAGCTTGCTTAGAGCTGTAGATGTTTTCCCTAACCAGATGTAATTAGAGCAAAAGAGGGGAGAGTAAACATCAAAAAGAGTTTCTGTAGCTGATTAGCATCTCATGAATGCCGTTTGGATTTATAAGTGAAAAGTGTTTTTGATGATTCACGACTCATAAACGCTAAATGTATTCTTTTGAAAGAGGAAACCTGATACTTGATTCAGTTAAGAAATCATAACTTTTTAACTCATCTCTAACGGTTGTTGTGTAGATAGCGTTGGGAAAATCATATTTTTATAATTAAATTCATATTTCTTGTTTCTGACCTGTTTCTTGTTTTTAAAGTAATTTTAATTTTACAATATTTTATCTATAATGCATATGTTTTTACGAGTATGTTTACATTCCGATTTCTGTAACGAATATAATTGGGACATCTTAAAAATGCCGAACTTTGTTTTGTATTTTTCTTTGATTGTAAAATTGTGAATTTTTAATGTTAATAATAGCAATGTCTCGATGTGTGATTGTATGTACCAAAATGCAAAATTAAAATCAAATATAAAATTGTGGATTTAATGGACCTTTGTGGTGAGTGACATTGTAATTGTGTAATAACAGAATATAGCATAACATAACTATTTTAATATCTATGAAATATTTTGAATGATTTAAAAAATAAAGTTTTTGTCTTAATTCTAGGGGGGGTATTTACCACCCGTGAGACCAAAATTAGAAATGGAAGTGATGTCATGTGGTTAAGGACAGCTGTTTAGAGGAATTGAAAACATTCCCTTTAGAATGATCCAAGATATTTCCCAAAGGCAAGTAAATACATTTTTATATGAAAACGCATTAAATTTTCGGGCCTCTGACTAATTTGATTTATTTTATTTCCCAAACTCAATTTGTTCCTCTACAACCGTGGTCGTTGTATATCACAGTAAGTATTTGATGTTTTATTTATTTAAATAAATTTGGATTTATAAGTGAAAAGTGTTTTTGATGATTCACGACTCATAAACGCTAATTTTCTTTTTGAAAGAGGAAACTGATTTATGAAAATAATTTATTTAATGTATAACTTTTTTTGTAATTAATTAATTAATAATTAATTTTAAAATAATAATTTTATATAATATATGTTTTTACGTTTATGTTCTTGATTTTAAAATATAATATTTTATTTGTTTTTATGATTAAAAATGCATTTTTATAAAACATTTGTTTTGGATTATGTTGAAATAAAAAAAATTTTTATTTAAATTTTTTTTGTGATATTGTTGTATGTAAATAAATAAACATATATATAAATAAATCTCTTTTGATTTAATATTGTTAATAAAATAATAGTTTTGTCTAATAATACTATATATTTATGAATAAAAATTAAAAATAAAGTTGTTTTGGTTAAAAAATTTAGTGAAATTGAAAATGCCATTGTAGTTTCCCAAGTATACATTAATAAAGCAATTTTATATGACTAATAGATTAAATTTTTATTTCCACATTAAATTTCCTCTAAAGTTGTTGTATATCACAGTAAGTATTTGATGTTTTATTTATTTATTATACTTATAATATGATAAACAATAAACAAAATATAAAAATTGGTGTAGGTTATTTATGCCACTTTATCTTGTATTTGATGTATAATATTTTTTAATGGGGTCTAAGATAAAAAATATAAAATATCTTATCTGTCTATTAGAGTGGACAAATAGTTGATTAAACCCTAAAGTTTTTGGGACTAAATGTAAGTTAATTGAATCAAAACACCAGATTCAAATTATAAGCAATCACTATAAGTAATTGTTATTTATTTGATTGTTGTATTTAATTATAGAACAATTAGCCTTGGATGAGAAAGTGGAGTGACCAAAATATGGGTAAATAGATACATCTATTATCACATTATATTGTATATTATTTATAACGAGAATCCAAAACTTCAGGTATAGCCAAAACACTTTACCGTATCTCACGTTAAATTATTAAGTCTTTTGTTTGAAGTTTAAGGAGTTATTAAAAAGGGTACATATCATTAAAAATGCCCTGAGAAAAATATTTTTTGATTCAGAGTTTCTATTTTTATGGGTAAAGTGTTAAGGTTTCAGGATCTACAGTACATTTTTGAAATAATTCTCATATCACCAGAAAAAATCTTTCAAATAATAATAGGCTACCATAGGGGTTCACCACGAGAAATAAAGACAAAATTTCTTTCCAAAGCCATGACTTTAAATTTCTTAAATACATAATATGCAGTAATTTGTTTTAATAATTTTTTATGTGACAAAGTTAGCTGGTAAAAGTAGATGCCATAAACCCACCCCCCAACTTTACATCTCTATCTTCTTCAAATTCTCTATTTAGAATAAGAATATTTTAAATAAATTTTCTAGTTGAGTAAATAATTCTTTTATACAAAATATTAAAATCTATGCTGTTTCCTGATCTGTTGTTTTTAGTATATAGGTGAAAAAACTGTTTAATTTTTATTTATTTAACTTTTGATTCATCTTTGTTCTTCAACATCATTTTTTACTACTGTAATACTGAATATTTTGAATAAAGATTAGCTGCTGATTAGAACTGCTGTAAAAATGGGAATTGAAATACCTTGTCAAAGTTTAGATTACTTGTTTTGATGCTTAATGGAATGACATACTGTCTATTAATTTTTTACCTATTTATTACCTTTCTGAATTGGATACCTACCCGTGTAGGTATGTTAAGCAAGTATAAATGAGAAATAAGTGTAAGATTATTGTTACTGACTAAGGCTGAGATGTTTTTATAGATAGGACTGTTAATTAATAGTCCAATAGTCAATGACATCTAAGGGATCTACAGTTTAAACATGGAATCCGAACCACTGCCGCTGAATTACGAACTGGTCTAAATTCTAGCAGGTCTAAAGATTATGCGGGTGGACGTAGTATTCAATAGTGTGGACGTTAATCCACACCAGAGAATACCCCTTGCAGTGGCCATCTCTCCTACTCCTTCAGATTACAGGACACGTCACCGTATCAGTCTAGAGATGCTGTAGTACCGAGATTCACGAACACCTTTAAGGCAATCTGATTCACGTGCTCGACGGAGCTTGACTCAGTCGGGATTTTCAACGGCGGCTTTGAGCACACAATGACGTCCTCAGTTGCGAGCTAGAGTTCATTTCATCCACTGTAAACCTTCTGCTTGTTCGCCTTTAATCAAGTGCTTTCTCTAGCTAAAGCGTTTTACTTTGTTCTTGAGCCTTTATTAGTTTCGAGTGCATGTTGCGTCGTATCTCCCATTTAAGTCCAATGTATTTTTAAAATCTGTACCGGTAACGTTTAACGTTGTCAAATCTAATTGTCATTTTTTTCTCAAATTTAACATTCGTTTACAATGAATTACATATCAGTTATTAGTTATGGAATAATTTCTTCGTATGGATGAAAAATTCACATTTAACTGCAATTTGTAAAAACTGATTCACTATTTGGAGCCCTCCTAATGGGAACACAAGCAGTGCTCGTTCAGAAATATAAGGTGACCCGGCAACTCTGCAGCCGCCGACCTATCTCAGAGAGTAAGTATATTTCATAACAATAGTAGAAATAAATTAATTGCACATTCGAGGCCATATATTTAAGTGTAAGATTTATCGAGCACTTCAAATATGGTTGAAAATATTCAAACCACTTTGGACTTTGGTTTGAACTATACTTATCGGTAGGCCTACACTACAAAGACTTATGTTTAACAAAATAAAACTAGACATGGGAATATTCTCGTACTTTATTACAATAAAAATAAACGGTATCAGTGGACTGACACAAACTTTCTACCTTGGTTAAATTAAAAACCGACAATCTATAATAAAACTATCATATTATTCTTTAAAGTTTATGAAGAAATGAATTTGTTAATATTCTCCATAAGAATAACATTGGGTGCTCTCAGACGATGTACTGTGTTTACCACGGACATTAAATTTATCTTTTATCTCTAACCATTAGTCGTACACAAATAATTCAATATACTTTACTAATTTTAGGGGTGAACTATCCTTAAAGATAAAAAAAATAAAAATAAACACCCGGGGATACGGTGTATATATACATATAAACTAAATTTCATCTAAATCGGATCAATGTGGTGGGCTTTGGTTGTGTACACACAGACACATACGAACGGACAGAGATGACATCGAAATCCATGTTTTTTTATTTGGGGGACCCAAAAACGGATATATTCAGTGTCAACACAAATTAAAAAATTTGGATGTAAACAATACTTTCTCCGTATACTGTGTATAAGGGGAGAAAGTTGAAAACAACAATCAAAACTCAAAAACATCCACGTTCTAAATTTTCCTTGTTCAAAACGTATTGTATTCTTTATTGTATCTCTTTGAGTATTGTATATTGTATATTGTATCTCTGCTTTGAGTAGACGGGGATAAGCTCGTTGATTAGTTCGTTTGCTCTAGTTTTTAACAAAAACGGTATTTGCACTGGTACGTCCACCCTATTTTATGAAAAAACAATACTATAAATGTTTCTTTGTTTATGATATTGGTAAAATCTAAAACAGTAAACTTTCTCATCACGTTGTAAACAATGTGTACCTAATGATCAATTTTCAAAGGTGATAAACATATAACGAAAACAGATCGCACTAGTGTAGCGAAAAAACCCTACCATACTCCTATTTACTCAGCAAATTATAAAAAATCTATAAATGTTGGTTTATGACTAAGTTAAGAAAAACAACTTGTACGATTTCGTAAAAAAACGTAAAAGGATAAACATTGTTGTAACAACTGCATGGTTTTGATTCATTTAAAAATAATTTTTACATAATAATAAGATATCTACATATTTTTATTTGACTTGTTCAAGAAAATATTTCCGGTAATATTTTGTGGAAACAGTTCACAATACTTTGTTAACAAATCAACATAAATATGTTTAGAATGTTTTTTAAACAATTTACGATTAGCTGTGAGAAACTGTTTTACTCTTTAAGTAGTACAGTGTGAAGATACAAAAAAGCGCTTTCCTGGAATCAAAGATTTATGGAAGGTTTTCAGGATTTCTCTTTCACTTCCACGTTCTTTCTAAGTTTTACGAAGAGCAGGTGGAAGAAAGCTAGGTCATAAAAGTGAGAGGTATTTTAAGGTCGATGACAATATTTTTGTTGCAGAACTAATTACGGAAGGGTTGGCGAAGCCAGGTGGTGCCACTTTTTACAACGTAATAAAACACCCCCTCCCTTCGCCATATGCCGTACCAGAGCGACTCGAGTAAATCAAAAGGGTTTAATGGATCTCTTTACTGGGCCGACTGAGCTTTAATAAACAATTTATGTCTTTTCTCGCAGAAACTTTACTATCAAATGAACCTTCATTAGCCATAGATTATAAACTGACAATTTTTAATTATTTTTTTCAAAAATCTACTAATTACCTTCTTAAAATATTATAATTTCTTTAAATTTTACCATTAAATAATTTTATCTTGAGGTGTTTAATGTGTTTGCAAGTTTTTTAGTATACCTTGTTAAAATACTGCTATTAAAACCATGTTTTAGTTTAATAAAAAAGAGGTTTAGTCCAAAGAGGGTGTAAATAAAAACATATTTAAGAATAAATTCTAAGGGATAAGTCAGCCTAGTAGTCAACGAATTATCCACTGTTATTATCATCTATAATATTATAAAGAAGAGGTGGTTTCTGTATGTTTGTGGGTTTGTGTGTTTGTTTGTGGGTTTGTTGTGGCAAGTGAACGCAAAAAATACTGAACCAAACAGTTTGAAATTTTACACAAAGACAGATCTTAAACTCATGCAACACATAGGCATACTCATTTCCTTAAAATCCTCTCGGGCTACGCCCTGTGAACGTCCTAAGTTTCAATGTTTACATTTTTAGAAAATGAAAACATAAAATTACTTGAATGTCAACAGCTGTGAACACTAAAATTTGACAGTTCGAGAAGCAGAAGACATGGTTGCTGTAAATACCCTGGGATTCAATGTTTACAGTTTTTAATGTCAACATCCGTTTACTTTACATTTGGACAGTTCGGTAAGAAAAAGAAATAAAGTTAATTTTTACACATAAACTGCTGGATCGAAATTAGTAAATTATTAGTTCGAAATAGTGGAATGGTAGATTTTTAATTTTCTCCCGATGCCTGCCTCTATTACGTTAATGCTTATCCTCTCCCAATATTTGACATAATATGTTACTTTGTCATGTTTAGATATATATTTAGACGCGTGTTTTGTCATTTTGTAAACAATAAAGAATTAATTATCAATAACTTAAATGTATCTGTAGAGCCTACACCTCTCAGCCTTTTTTACCCGTGCGAAGAACGGGTACTTTGGCTAGTTAAATAATAAAATTAACCGTAAAGAAATTGTGATACAAAATACCAGATGTGTTTATTGGGCTTTAAATCGACAAAGTATTATGCACATTTCAAGTTAGATATTTTTGATAATTTTATTATTGTAAAAAATCCTTCATATTTGATATTTAAAACCTCTCATGCCAGGTTTAACCCAATACAAAGTTGAGAAGGGTCGGAACTTTCCTGGGACATCTCCATATAAATGAAACACTGAAAGTTCCAACTCGCATTGGAATTCCGTACCCTGATGCAATGGTCTAAATGTGCTCTGTAACTATGCTATGAAATCGTTTCTATCTCTAGAAAATCCTCAATCATTTTTTAAATTCATTGCTCTTCTCGAATTTTTTCATTCTACTTGACGCCTTACTGAAAAAGGGAAACCTCGTTTCTTAGTTAAAAGTAGTCTTTAACTAAAGCAGGAAAATTAGAAACTGTAAAAATAATCATATGAATAATTGTTCAAATTATACTTTATTGATTTTAGTATATTATATTTTAGAATAGTGTATATTATGGATCTTAATGAAGTAAGATAATACTATATAGGGTGAATCACGTAATGTGTCTATTATTGATTCCAGACAATCCGTTGGTCATTAATTGATGAAATAAAATTCTGCCCAACTAAAATAATCCCAAGGAATTGAAATAGGCCTGTACATGTAAGACTGAAGGGATTTTCCTTTTTAAAAAATGGGGATAACTTGAGCAACTTTCAAGGAATTTGGAAAGGTGCCTGTAAGAAAAGAAAGATTGATCGATTGATTGTGTGGGGGACCCATGATGCCATTGTGGCATTTTTTCAAGGGCTAAGTTGATAAGCCGTTGACATCGGCAGTTTTTTTTATTTGAGCTCGCAGATCGCCTTCGACACCTCTTTTTCAGTGACGTCACTAAAGCACGTCGATTCGGCCCCCTGTACCAACCGACCAGGACAAAACTAGAGGGGTGAGCGCAAGACCAGTGTCCCCAACGTTGGCTCAGAACGAGTTGAAAGCATCCGCCATCTCCACCGGCTCTCGGACGATCTTCCCTCCACCCCCAGTTCAGTTATTTTGTGTTTTGACTACTTGATTTGTTAGTGTTCAAATTGACCAAGCTTGTTTCAAATTTTCAGAATTTCTTAATTTTGAATTTACCTCTTAGCTCTTTCCAGCTCTGATTACTTTCCAATATATTTAAAATCCTGAAGTTAAATAGGATCTAAGTGTCATTTTTATAAGAAATAAAAAAAGTCTATATACTGGGTTATTATTTAGTTGTAACTGTATCCAATACATTTTTAACTTCTATCTCGAGACTGAACTTCCTTTAGTGACTGATTTGTTGTGATTTAGATTTTTACTTGGCCTAAATGTTTTTTTCGGACAAAAGGAGCCAAGGTAAAAAGTTAAGCAGGAATTGAAGGAATCATAAAAACTATTGGAGCAATTATTTTCCGAGATGCAGTCTCAATTCTCTTTTTGCAAATTAGTGTTTAGAAGCATGACGCTGAAGGGTGTGGTGTCCTTACCGGGGGAGATAGTGGGCTGGAGATGGAGTAGCGGCCGGCCTCCGACAGTAGCGACCTGAGCATGGTGATCGGATACAGTCGTCGCAACCACAGAAAACGCCATAGCCTAGCCCCCAGCACCCTTATTTAACCATCCATACATACATTACCCACCACTCGACCAGACCAGACGCTCGTTCGGGTTAGGGCACATACGCCCGGCCTAGTCCATAGCTATGGCTTCCCCACTTCCCACCACAGTTTAATGCCTAAAGAAATGCCAATGTCTTCGATTTAAAGCCAATTATGTTCCAGATTCAGATTCTAGTTTCAGCTTTTAATGGTAATATCCCTAAAACCATAGCCCAACCCACTTTACCCATCGACTGACCACAGTCCGGACGCTCGTTCGGGTTAGGGCACACACGCCCGGCCTTGTCTACGACAGTGGTTTCCTTACTCCCTACTCCCGCACTGCCACCATTTAAATCCATCCTACAAAACAAAGCCAGATATTCGTTTGGGCGTGGGACACAAATCCCCGCTTTTTCTGGTCTTTGACTTCATCCCCTTACCCCAACCTGCAGAAAATAAATAAATACATCCTAAACCCTAACCCTTCCAACACAAAAAACAAAGCCAGATATTCGTTTGGGCGTGGGATGCAAATCCTTGCTTTCCTCTGGTCTTTCACTCCATCCCCGTCTACCCAAACCCGCAGATAATATATAAATAAATGAACAAATCCATCCTAAACCCTGTTCCTCCCAACTCAACAAACAAAGCCAGACACTCGTTCGGTCGAGAGCAACCTGCTCTTGGCTTAGCTCTGGTCTTTGTACTCAAACCGTAACCATCCATGCATAAACCATAACCAAAGTACCCGCAACCAAAACCTCATTCAACCCACAACCAAAAACCACAAAACCTATCCTTGGCTGAAGAGGACACAGTCCTATAACAGCCGCAGTAGGCCCTCAGCCCACTGAAACCTCACATCCTGTCCTATCCAACCGTCACGTCTGCGATGCTTGAGACAACATTATCAATGGACGTTTGCGATGTTTAAAGCGTGCAAATGAAGAATGTTGAATTTAAAACACAAAACATGTTTTCACCGGCATGGTACTACTAATTTTAGATTTGATTGATTTCCACATTTTTAGGCTAATCCTCTTGATAAAAACAAAAATATTAAGGTTAATCCACTGTTATAACAATATTAAGATGAAATAATCGTTAAATTAAATTTTGTGGATATTTTGTAATTGTAAAGTGCTTCTCCAGAGGTTGAGAGAGCAAAGTTTGTTCAATAGATGTTTTACCGTCGCTTAACTTTCCACTCTAAAGTCAGTTTGCGGTAATATTTCTAATAGTTCCAATGCTTTATGGTTTGATAGTTTGTATTCCGTTTCTTTCATATGGTAATGTAATGAATATGTTTATTTACAAAACTTTAATACGAATGAAATTAAAAAGTTTTGGAGTAGAACTATTACTAGAATTTCTAAAAAAAATCACCAGATTATTCTTCATTAATTTCTCATATATCTTATCAAATGTAGAAAGATGAGATATAGGACGAAAATTGCTACATTTCTTGCAACCACCACTCTTATAAAGATGTATAACAACAGTTTCCTTTAACTTTTATGGAAATCACCTGAATAAAAACTTAAGTTAATGATATATGACAGAACATCTAATAATCTTGAAACACATTGGTGTCATAAGTGTTGAATTTATGCCATCTATGCCAGAAGCTGTATTATTTTTTAAAAAGATAATTACATTCATGACTCCTTGTGGAAGAAGAGTATAAAAACATTGACTCATAACATTGATTATAGGTGAAATAATTCTCAAATTCTAGAGATTCAAAATTTGATGTTATCTGTTTATATGAATTCTATTTATGACTATTAGAAAAAATTGAATTCATCGGCTGCTAATTTTTGATCATCAATCAATATCACGGCCATTTATTACTAGGCTTACATCAGTACTCTGGCCAGATAGATCTTTTATTACTGCCCATGTCCTTTTTAAATTGCCTTCATATTTTTGAAAATAGTCTAAACAAAAATATTATTCAGTTCTTTAATTTGAGACTGAAGTTTATTCCTATATTCCAGAAAATAAATTTATTTATTTGTTATCGTTTGGATAAAGAAACTTTCTTAAAAATGTTATTTTTTATATTAATTTTCATACCAATAAAATCATTCATCCATGGTTTAGGTTATTATTAACTCCATAAGGTTAACATTAGAAATTTAAAACGCCATAAAATGGAAACTTATGGGGTTTTCGAAAATATTTTTTCACTAAAACCTTCCCGGACACATATAATGGAAACTTATAAACTTTACTATTCAATGCCATCTGAATAAGGTTACGGTTTACGGTTTTGGGGATTATGTATTTATATTTTTTATTTTGTATCTGATTAAAAGTCACGCGTTTATATGTTGGCCAAATAAAAAATAATTATAATGTTTATATATGTTACGTTTGATATAATAATCAGCTGTTGTATATCTTTCCTATTGAAGCCGTATTACAGTTAGGTTTGGTTTGGGTTTTAATTGGATTTGAAAATTATGAGTGAATCCACTCAGATTTAATTTATTTGTTTTTAGGGAATGTTATTAATATGTCTTATCGTTTCAGTATTGTTATTCACTATGCCACGACCCAGAATATATAACCTTTCACAATGAAGTCGTAATGCTATTCGACTTCTGAACATGGCCAATCTTAAAGTTAACATGTATTTACTGTCAGGCGTTACGAAGTTCGCCGGGTCAGCTATTATTTCATAAAGGTATGAACAAACCCAACATAAATGCTGTCGTGATAGCAATAACCAAATTATAAAATCAATAACCACAAATGATGGACGCAATATCCAATTGTGATGTATTCGCGGAGTGGAATCACGCCGGCTGTTGGCGGGTTGACCGCGGCGTTTTCATAACACATCTCAACGTAATTAGACCTCAGTGCAATTAATTAGTCCATTGTGGCAAAAATCTGGATATTTTCATCACTGTCAAATAATATTTTTTAATCAAGGGTACAATAAATCTTCAATAGCTCGAATTCAGGGGTAAATGAAACATTTCTTAATTAAGATAATACTATTCAGCCTTCGCCATCTTAAAAAATGTGTGTATTTACTTCCCTGTGGGAAATAGGTTAGATCATGGATATGCCTAAATGGAATAGTCTCAGTTCATTTAAACAGCTGTTCTTATTCTTTTATATTAAAAATTCAATACTGGTAGTTTCTATGGATACCTGTTACATGTTTTCCATCTTAAAAATCACCAACACCCCCCCCAGATCTAAGACATATCCATGTCAAAAAATTAAAATACCTTTATTTATAAGCGTTCCTCGGTTGAAAAATGTTTGTATTTACTTCCCTGTGCGAAATAGGTTAGTTCTTGGATATGTCTAAAGGGAATGTTTTCAGATCATCTAAACAGCTGTTCTTACTCTTTTATATTAATAATTCAGTGCAAAAGCTCAGGTAGCTTCTATGGAAACCTGTTACATATTTTCCACCTTAAAAATCACCAATACCCCCCCCCCAAAGCTAAGACATATCCATATCCAAACTGGTTTTCAGGTCAACTCAACTCAACAAATAAATACCAGAAAAAATACTATAAATTATATAACGACAAAAAAATACTCGAGAATTAATTCACAATTTCAAATCCAATAATAAACAACAAAATCTGTCGATAAATAAATCGTTTGCCTATTCTCTATAAGATTAACAAAAGAGTGAGCAATTTGCTGCTATGAGGAACACTGAGAGTAGATTATACATAAAAAATTTTATTTTAACATTTATACAACTTTCATAACATCTGTCCATAAATAAAGTCGTCTGCCTATTCTCCATATGATTAACATGGGAAAAGAGTATGCAGGTTTGCTATGATAAACACATAAACTGTGATTTTTTGGCATAAACGTATGGGTCCAACATTGCTAAATATAAAGTTTTATCAATAACATTGGTTAATAAGTGAAAAATTAAACCTTATCCTCCATAAGATTAACATTGGAGCCTCAAAATACAAATGTGTTTAGATTTTTTTATATCTCGGTAACGTTGGAGATAGAGAAAACTTTACTAAATTGTGTAGTTTTTTTAAGGTGATTTAATGGTTAAAGATAAAATTTGAAATTTTTTTTAAAATTACATGACGAAAAAATTTTTTACATAAAACCCCCCCATTTACCCTTCTAAAATTACCGATATGTATTACGAAACGCTGCAATTGTAGGAATCTTTATACAAATTTGTCTCAGATTATTCAAGAGTTATCGTTTTCACAAACCTTACATATTTTTAATATATTATCTATTATAATATATATTATATATATATAAAACTGGTTTTTCACATAAAGAAGAAAAAAATAAATTAAAAAAATATAATATTAAAATAGCAAATATGCTAAAAAGAAAGTCTGCCCAATAATGATCGACCTTTTACACTCCATAAAATTAAATAGATATGGCGATATGGAATGAAAATCAATTTTACGTCATCTAAAATTAAACGTTAAAAATGAAAACATATTAGTTATCAAAATGTAATTTTCCTGTACCTACTATGTAACCCCGTACTCTTAGTGTTTGTGATTTAAAACAACAAATATCATGATGGGTGTAAAAAAATTAAACAATCGATATACACTCAATACGTCTTCAGAAGGAACGTATCTACTAATTAAGACCTACTATTAAATCCATAAACATAAGGATGGAAAAATATAAACATTTATAATAATACTAAACCGGCTACTAAATCAATTTGTATCTTCTGGTACTTGAGTTTTGGAGACAAGTTGATTAAAAGAGAAAATATTAGCTGATATTACATGAATAAATGGTGAAATGCTACTTAATTTGTGGTTTAATATTATTGGGTGATATGAAAAAATCCAACATAATACGTAATGAAATATTTTTTTAAAGTATTTGAACAAAATATCTGAAACCTTTGGTAATATTTTTCTGATGAAAAGATGAAATCTCAGAGGAAAGTTTGTATTATAACACTTTGTTTCTCACTAACTTTTCTTTCTATACCGTTTTGTTCTCTAAACTTGTATGGATTGTTTGATATTAAAGTTTGCTCATTTATTTACCAAATACTTAACTTTGTCCTTGTTTTTCAGTTTATTGTTTTGATTTTATCAGAAAATATTGATTAATAGATGCATTATTGTAGTATATACGTTTAAAATTTCAAAAATCTTTTTAGAAAATTTGGATAAAATTTTAGAACAGTTTCTCCTAAGGAACCATTCTAAAATTTTACAATAAAACAACAAATGTTTCGTAAAAATAGTACAATGTACTGTTCTTACCTTAAGCAACTTGTTAAATTACCGTGTTTTACCAGGACATTCCGTGATAACAGATTGATGTAACGCAGTTTTAAAACCGTGGTTTCTTTTAAATTAGAATAGGGAAAGGTTTGCCTATTATAACTAATACCACCAGTAAATAATAAATAAAATAAATAAATGCATGAGATAGAGTATACAAATATTAAAAATAAATTGAAATCAGAAAACACATTTTCGGTATGATAGATGTTTTCGATAGGCATTTCACACGGGGCTTTATGATGAATTAATTATGGAAAATATCACTAATATATAAAAAGTAAATTTACTTGTTGACTTATTGCCGGTTATGTTTCCAAGGGGCTGCTCTTGAAAACGAGTTGGAAAAGGAGTTTGGAGGTATACAAGATTTGGGATGTTTCCAACACATCTCCATATAGATGAAATTGCAGAACGGGCCAACTTTTACCGCTGGCAACGCCTTGAATCATATCCTTATAGCAATGTTTTATAGCTAGATTGAATCTCATTGACAAGTTGGCAACTGTATCTCATGTATTTGCATCCTGTATGCTGTATGGCAGGACGCGGAGAGTACACCCAGTCAGCTGCCTGCTCAACTATGCTAACAGCTGATCAATGACGTCACACCCACATATTTGACTATTTGATCGTCCCCGATGTGTTCGGTCACCTCGGTGAATTGAACAACTAGGGGATAAGAAATTCGCAATTCCAATTATTAAACTAGGACAGGGAACGTTTTCCCCCAAGATTAAATAATTAAAAACCAAAATCTGCCTTATGAAGAATTTGCAAAATATATTACGTAGTTGTGTCAAAATACGAGTGATTTTACTTTTTTATATTTGAGATTATTTCTATTTTTTACCAAAAAACCCCTATTTTAAGAATATATTGTTTTGAACTGTTTGGAACCTTATCAATTTGCTAAAGATCATGCAATCAAGATCTTGTTCATGATATGTGAGAGAAAATATTTTCGACGAAGACTACAAATATGGGTAGGGTGTGTCCGTCAATAATAGACTAGCCTATACCTTCATTGAAAATCTTTTTGTCAAATATTGCATGCCCCAAGCAAGATCTTTAGCTGTGTTTTTGCAAGTGTGAAAATGTAGTTGTTGTCTCGAATATGGGATTGAATCTGTCCTAAGCATTATAACATAACGAAGAAAACAAAGACAATATTGTCTAAATAATCAGATTTACAGATTTGTATAAAATATTCAGGATTTTGTTCCTGAAGTCGAAATTGATTTTAAAGACGATTCATCAATAACAATTATCTCGTATCTTTGAGTATTTGTTTATTAAAAAAATAGCGTTCGTAACTTAAATATTAAAATATTTAGGAGCTAAAACAGTCAAATATACCTTACCGAAACTTACTTTTCATTATACGTATCAGAAATTAGTGATTTTAGCACCCTCTGTATCACATTCTTTTGTATATTTATGTAAGCCTACGTGTTTCCTTAAATTTTCCTAAAATTTTAAGTTTATAATATTTATTTAGTTCTAATGTATTTTAAAAATCTTATTATTGTACGAAATGTAAAAAATTACTAATTTATTTAGTAACTAGGTGACCCAACGAACTTCGTAACACCTCACAGTAAATACAAGTTAACTGTAAGATTGGCCATGTTCTAAAGTCGAATATTACGGCTACGTTGTGTAGATATTCTGAGTCGTGACATAATGTATAACAATACTGAATCGATAAGACATATTAATAACATTCCCACAAAACAAAAAAATCTGAGTGGATTGATTCACAGTTTTCTAATTCAACCTAAACCCAAGCCAAACCTAACTGTAATACGGCTTTTATAGGAATGATATACACAGCTGATTATTAAAATAAATAAATATGTATAAAGATGATAAATGTTTTTTATTTGGCCAACATATAAACACGTGTCTTTATACACAGACAGAAAATAAAAAATAAAAATACATAATCCCCAAAACCCGTGGAGAATGAAGCTTTTCAATTTGTACAGCACATATTTACTTAATACAGAAGTTTTACATTCATGAATGATTCAGATGGCATTGGATAGTGAAGCATATTGCTAATGGAAAGTAAACCAACAGCTGTAGCTTAAGAAATCAAATTCTTTGATTGTATAAAATTTGTAAACAGACTTAGTCCTCATAAATTAGAAGTTTAAAACGCCATACAATAGAAACTTATGGAGTTTTCGAATAATTTTTTTCACTAAAACCTTCCCGGACACATATAGAGCTACTTCCTAGAAATTCATGCCAATCGCATGAGTGGTTTGGCAACACATAAAGGACATACATACATTTATTTTTATATATAGAGACTAACCTTTTTGAAAAATTTGTTTTGGACTTGACTTTACCGAAATCACCATTTATTTCAGGAACTTTTTAAATACCTCTGCCATGGATACATTAATTATTAGATTGGTATTTAACATTTTTAAGTACTTATTTACATTGTATATTTAAATTTATACTTTTTTAAGAACTCGTACTTTTATGAATAATGCTATTAATTATACACTTTTGAATATTGATTTTTATTAATTAAAATTGCCCTGGATTGGTAGTAGTATATGACGTAAAGGTAAACTTGAACACCAAAAGAAATATACTAGCAGGAAATTCGAGTTGTAAAGTCAGTACTATTACATGTTATAATTATAAGATATAAACTTAAATCATAAGATGTAATGAATAATAAAATAAAATTTACCTCGGATGATACAAAATAGAGCATAACATATAAGGGTTTTACTATAAAGCTTGTTCAGTATTATTTTGACATAGTATCTAAAGACTTGTACAATAAAGCTTGTACAGTATTATTTTGAAATATCGTATAAGAGTTTTACTATAAAGGTTGTACAGTATTATTTTGACATAACATATAAGGGTTTTAGTATAAAGCTTGTGCTGTATTATTTTGACATAATATCTAAGACTTATACAGTAAAGCTTGTACAGTATTATTTTGACATATCGTATAAGAGTTTTACTATAAAGCTTGTACAGTATTATTTTGTTATAGCATAATAGTTTTAATATAAAGCTTATAAATTATTATTTTGACATAAGGAATCATAACCCCTTGTGGATTTGTATTCATTTATAATATTTAATATTTTCTAATCAGATTCTTTAAGTACTTTAATTTTAATGTATTTTGAACCCTACGGAAAATTTTAATTATTATAATAGGATAAAATATCCTATACCCAATACAACTTCACTATATTTTGTGTGCCTGGATGAAAATGAACCAGATGAGCACGTATATTAAACACCTGGTTCTGACACAGAACTGCCAATATGTTAGCATATTGTATATGTTGGCTTAGAGCATGTGATACTATAGATTACAATCCAAAAAAATACAAACATTCAGACTCCTACCTCGAAGACGAAACGATTAAGTATTAGAACAATCTAAACAATTTAAACAATCTGTTTATTTGATATTTTTAACTTTAAACAATAAATAATAAAGTAACAATATTATACATGAAATATGATTTGAAATATAATTAAATATATAAGTCAAGTATGTCCCATGACAATTGGGTCGATTTATTTTAGTTAATAGACCTGTTATATTGTTGCATTTTAATCACTAAACAGCCATGACACCTATTTACATGATTCACAATTATATACCGGAGCGGATCCGATAGCTAGTTCGGCGCGCCACAATTTTCATAACTTTGTGTTGTTTTAAGTTTATAAATGCGAATGTATGTATTTTGTTCGGATGTAAATGTGTTTGTTTGACTATCATCACGACAAACATTGAATAATTGACTTGAATATGCTGCTGAAGATGGACCATCATAGGTGTGAAACGCGTACAGCGTCAAATTTGAAAATATTTGATACCTCAAGGTAGTTTACTAAGGTAAATAACTTTGAATTAGTTTAATTTTTTTTTTAATTTTCATTATAATAATGCTTAAGTGTTGTGTTATTCATGACAATGGCTCTGATAGATCAACTTCACAAGTATCTAAAGTTGACAATGGTATTTTAACAACAAACATGTTCTGGTTGCTTAAATATTTGTTAGAGCTGTCTGACGGGATTACGTGAGTAATGCAGTCTCATTAAAGGAGATCCCACGGTTCTGTATTGGATACAAAATAAAGTGTCTAAGAAAAATTAAAAAACAATTAACCATTATGATAAAATCCACAACACTATGGATATCTGTTTCTTAGAGATAAAATAACGGAATAAAGGTTATTGCACTAAGTAACATTATATTACGAAGGTCTTTTATAACCGGTTGAAGATTTTAAACACCATTAAAGATCAAACTTCACTCATTAGAGACAGCTTTATAGGAAAAATATTAAAATTAGATTATCAAAATTTGAAGTTTATTCCAGGTTAAGTCGACGTTAAAAAGTTTATTTACAAAGCAATTGACTGTGGAAGTTCTTAAAATTCTCAAAGAAACTCCACTGCAACGTGAAATCTTCAACAACTTAAAAACTTTGCGCAATCTGGAAACGTAGGCGTGATTAAACTTTCGCTCCAGGGAAAGTAATCCAAATCTTTCCTTATCTCCTTTGCATTTATCTACTTATTTTGGTCGAAATAAGATTAAATCAAAGATACGCAAGTTTTATAAAAAATTGCGTTGATTTCATCAGATAAATTGTACATAATTTCCCGTGTCATTCTATCAATAATTGATGTTTGGTACGAACAGAATGCTAGTCTTGGAATGTGGTCGATATAAATTAATAAAAAAATCTACTGTATGGTTGAAAAATGTAAGATATGATTACTGGAAACTGATAGTTTTTTTCTAGGTGGGATGTGGGGGGAGACTGAGGGGGAATGGGGAGTCACGTATTTGAAAAAGTAACTAAGTGGGAGTACTTGTACCTTGTACCTAGAGTATATTATGGAGCCAGGGGTCTTGCGTAGGTAAATTGTATCTAGTATACTATGATGTTTGGATCTTTGAACCTAGTACATTACTTAGTATATTTAGTACCTGGTGACCGAGCTTTGCTCGTTTAGAATAATAAATGTATTATAAAAATTAATTAGAAAAATCAAAACACATTTATTACTCAATGAAAACATTTATGTGATTTAAATAAAACCGATTTAATACACCATAATTAATATAGCACTGAACAAAAAGTTTTGCTCCTGATGGGGTTAGAACATGCAACCTTCGTGTTACGAGGCCAACACGCTACCACTGGACCACGGCGTCTGCCAAATGACACATGCTGGTTAAGGTATTTTAGCCAACCTCAATTGTTTTAGCCGATCATTTACTGTTTAACTATCCATACAGTTATTATTAGCCTGTGTCCAACTAATTTTGATATAAACGGAATGAGGATTGAAAAGCAAAAGAGAAATTTAATTTACACATATTAATTGGTTTGTTACAGTGGCTTCAAGCAATACAACAAATACGTTTTCTATCAAAACACGGAAGATTTTGGAAATACTCTTTCCTACTTTTATTTCGCACAGTTATGTTACCCTTAAGTTTTTACAAATTGTTTAGTAACCTGATAATTTTACATTTATTACATACATAAAATAAATATTTATGAAAAACCTCTATTCACATATTGTTCCCCACCGTCTTCAATCAAGAACTGTCAAACGGTTATAAACAGCTGTTTTGGTTTGTATTGTTTACATTTTAGTCTCCATAAGCGTAATGTTAAATTTTTAGATTTTAAACTTAATATTACAATAAAACACGAATTTTCCTGGACATTAGACCTACCTAGAACTCTAGAACTACCATTCTCTAGACTCTAGAACTCTAGACCATTCTAGAACTTATTTTCTACTCGGAAATTAGTTATTTCTAAAATTTAAAGAAATTCCTTAGTGCCGTTTTCGAGATCCGTGTGCAAATATATATACAAACCTTGCTCGATTAATGGGGGATACTGTACCTAGTAAAATATGAAACGGAAAATGGAATTGAATTCATTGTTTACCTGTAATAATACAACGTTCCAATTATGATCATGTGAAAGAATATGAATTATTAATCAATACCGACCATACAACAACCTAACTGTTGGGTTAAACTTTTAATTGTAATAATCAATTGACGTTGAACAATATCTGAATAATCACATTATATTTTTATGGAACGACAGGGCATTGCAATAATTTTGGAAAAACAGATTTTTCGGAACAATAATTTTATATTTTGTGTTTAATATTTCTTTTATTTTAATAATTTTAAACACTAAGACTAAAAACCCTGAACATGCACATTCTAATAAGCTCTGTCATCAATATAACCACAACCAGACAAAGTAATGTTAAAGTTGCGACACACGATTTGTGTATTTAATACAATTTTTAGTTTATTCAGACAAAGTTTACGCCGTGAAGCGCCTCTAGCACATCTCCATATAGATGAAAACGGCGGGCTCCGAAGCCTACCACAAACGCCACCTTGCGAGCTTGAGCTCAACTTGAGCTTCATTACAGTGCTGAATCGTAAAGATTTAAATCATGGATCTGTGCATGAATAGTTAACCTCTTAGGGCGTTCACAATACAGAATAGTTGTTGTTACTATTGCTGCACTGACCTGGTCTAATTTCGGACACCATTTTTTAGTTTTAGGGCCGTAGTTAATTTGTAGGTTAATATACGCAAATAAAAATATTACCATTAAATTTATTGTGTTTCATTTGTTATATTCATATGTTGTTACGTCATTTCATTTGTCATATTAGAAAAATAAAAAATAAAATAAAATGTCCGGTTTTACCCTGTAAAACGTTGTAATTCTGGACACCAAGTTAAATAACAATATTTATCGCTGACCAACCTTCACTGTCCAACTCTGGACACAAATAATACATCATCTGTTTGTTACTCTACTACCTATAATTTTCTAAGGTCATTTTCATCTGCTGGGAGTGGTAGGGTGGGGAGGGGAGTGGGACCAAGAGTAATAAAGACTCACTGAACAGAGGAAGAATAAACTATATTTAATATCAAAATCTTTGGATTTTTACGATAATTAGGAACTAAAAATTAGGAATTAGGAACTCAATGACGTATATCAGGCGCGTAACGGTATCAAGCTACGGGATAAAATTCCCCACTCTGAGTGTCCGGAATTGAACTGGTTTAACTTTATAGCGAATATATATTTTTCGGATTGCTTAACATCTAAGAAAAAGTCATATTCTTGATCGCGATAAATTTCTCTTTCGTATGGC
Organism: Nephotettix cincticeps; assembly: GCA_023375725.1. Lineage (NCBI taxonomy): Eukaryota > Metazoa > Arthropoda > Insecta > Hemiptera > Cicadellidae > Nephotettix > Nephotettix cincticeps. The sequence continues at coordinate 28,465,445 of CM041785.1, forward strand.
ATGACTTATAATATATTGGTACTCATATTTTAAAAGCCTTAGTCGGACAAGGATTTATTTTTCGCCAGAAGTGAGCAGTTGGTAAACTTGTAACTGACGACGAAAGAAATGCAAGAATCATTTCAATTCTCACATAGCTGTTTACGTCATGCTTTGGTGATTTTATTTATGCAATGAACTGGAATTTATCTTGTCAGGCTAGTTTGTAGGATCTAATTTAATAAAAGTCTGCACGGGTGTCTGAGATTAGACCCCCTGTCCGAGATTAGACCGATTTACGGTACTTAAACCAACCAATATAAAGTAATCATATGAAAAAGAAAATAAATTCCAAAAACCACTTGTGTAATTTTAAACATATTGTGATAAATATAATCATAACCATTGGAATGATAATGCCAGAAAATTGGGCAGTTGACTTTTGAATTGGACATTTGGGCAGTATACTTGGTCGTTGAATCGAGAGTAGTGTTTAACAGATTTGTCGTGGTTGAAGTTAATGAATGAATTAATGAGTTTAATCCAAAAATATTACAGCCACAAATACAATAGATAGTGAATTAAAACCTAAATAATCACAATAATCAAAATAATAAACGACGGACTAAAACAAAACTAAGTGTTTCTTGACTGCACTGTAAGTTAAAAACATGGTTTTTGAAATCAGCAGACGTAGGCGATGCCTGTGCGTCTGCTAAGTGACCTGAAAATTTTTATGGCTTGTTTGAATTTAAAAAAAGAAATTTAGAATAAACGAACTGAAAGGAGAAGTTTGAATTATTTTGAGTTCATAATGAATCAACTGAATTTAAAGTACAAAATTGGGTTTTGGTAATGCTCAGTGTCTTAAAAAGTGAAAATATGCAGTTTTAAATTGGACCGAAAATGCTCAAAGGAAGAACCGGAGGGAGTTGCTGGAAGGCCACTCGTTCCTTCGCCCGAAAGGGCTTTCTATCATGAAACTGGTTTTAACATTGTACATTTATTTGCATAACATTGATAAATCTACACAGAAACATAAGACTTAATAAAACAGTTCGTTTCTAAAATTATTTAGATTTTAATAATACTGTAAAATAATTTCTGCTAATTATCTATCCACTGGTGTACAACCCAATAGTTTCAAATCGTTGTGGCAGTTTAGGGCAAAGATTTTAAGTTTTGGAATGTTCAGACAGTATTTGATCTAGCATTGCGATCCTGTATTTCATGCAGTGGCAGGAAGCGTCTGATGGATGCATTATGATACCGCATGCAACGGTAGTTACTGTATAGACTCACTAACTAATAACTCTTCGCGGGAGAGGGCAACCATTATTATTATTCCTTACCGACTACGTCGGTAAAAGGCATATTCAATTATTAGAAACAGGGCAAATTAAAAAAAACACCCCGATAGCAGCCAACCTGCATACTAAGTGAGTTTCCATTAAAAAAAACATTACTTTAAAACTAGATAGACTCTTAGTTTTTTTAAGTTACATTTTTTTAACAATAGGCCAAATTGTTTTGAAAAATATAATCTTTTATTAATACGTTTATATATTTCAGAGGCGGAACATCATCGGTATTACGTCATATGTTCGTGCATTATTTATGACATATTGTAGCAGATCGAATGTGAAACAATATATGACTAGCTAATGTAAATAGATGTATTACACTGCTGAAATTTTCGTAATTATTCACTTATGTACGGATTATGGTCTGACACTGGTGATGCCACAATCTGGGCAACACAGTTGAACGCAGACTGAGGTGAGTTAATGAAGAATATTGGACCAAGCGGATGTCTCCCGACCACTCTTAATTGCATATTAATCCCACAGAGCCCGGATGTCGTTTTGTGATATTATAATTAACGATATTCTGAGTATTCCGACTTTTGTTGAAGCTCAAAAGTTTCCCTGAATCATTCAGTAATTTCATTTAATGAAGTTGTTAGACAAGGTTTTGTTAAATTTCTCCTTGACATTTCCATTAAGATATTATTTATTGTGTAGTTTTATTTATCTCTCAAATTGCGTCTTTCAAGGAAAAATTAAGTGGTATATTATTTTATTCATTTATTTTCCCAGGGCTTTAAGTACGCCCCTGACTCTGCGGGGGTGGTGGGCCGGTCACCAGACGTGTGCTAACATAAAACAACGGTTCTAATAATCCTCTTCTAGAACGTAATATAGTTGTATAAAAATTGCGCCGTGTAAAGGATTTTTCGTATAGAAAACTGCACGCTTGTATGTTACATTCGGATATAATAGATTAAACCTTTTGAAGTACTTGGTTGTTGTTGAGGAAAAGTTACTTTAACTTTTAGGCCTAATTCAAATTTTAGATTGCAACTGTATGTACAAACATATGTAAAATTTCAATTTAACCACCGCAATAAATAATTAATATGTTGGCAATGGAAAGTAGCAGTATTGATGTAGGAAGCACTGGGATACGGGCGATCCAGGATGTTTACAGCGGATGAAATGAACTGTCGCTCGCAACGTGGACATGGGGATCAAAGCAGTATTTGATCACAACCACAAGTCAACTGTTCATTGAGCTCAGTGAGTCTCTAGGTTCGTCTTTGATGGGAAATGTCATTGTTGTCTAGGTTTCTGTCACCGCACTTCATACCCTGTCTTCGATCGGAGGACCACCGATAGACAGCTTATGCCACTTAGTATTATGAAACTAATATGTAAATACAATTAACTAATACACCAATTATAAATATACAAGAAAAAATATTACGATTAAAATGACACAGAAATTAAGTGCAGTATTGACCAACTGGTTTCCTGTATATATTTAATATTTATAATGTTTTTGAAGTAGCAGTAATTTCAACTATCTTTTCTGTAATTTTTACCAATGGGAGCCCTCCCGAATTACATTTCATGACAGATAAAAAACCGTTTAATAAAAATTGGCACAGTATTTCCTACCGTTGTGCTTGATGACACGGTCATCGAGGAAGCCCAATTCGTCGATTATCTTGGGGTGAGACTGGACGGTGGGCTCAGGTGGAGTGAACATGTAGATAGACTGGCAAAGCAACTTGCTACAAATATCTTTGTATTGAAAAATATCTCTACACTAAATATTTCACTTTCAAAACTTGTTAATTTTGGCTTGATTGAGAGTCTGATTAGGTATTATTAGTGTTATTATGAACTGCCTTTTTACCTCATCTAGACTGATTCTCAACCAGACCACAAACAATCCATAGCCCGGCCTAAAATAAGCCAACATATAATCATTGTCCATGTGTTTTCCTCTTCTCTGCCCAGTGCTTCTGATACTGATAGAACGACAGCATCAATGAATGTGCCTATAAAGGAAAAATGAAGAATCCTTAAGTAGGAAATTTGACTGGTCCTATGCCTAGCAAGGTCAATTGGGAAGACGCTGAATAATGTATGCATGACATGGAAACATATGAATCGATTTATTGTACCTGTGCATAACCAAAAATCTTAATAATATTCAAAATAATGAAGTATGTTTTAGGTTTTCGTTTTATTGTGAAAGCGTATCTCATGTAGTAACAAAATTGCATATTAAAAGTTAATAGATTAAATGAGTTAAATTAGTTAATACATTTATATTTAATTTCAATTTAATCAAGATATTTATATTACCTAATAAAAAAATGAATAAATCTTTTTCATAAAATAACTCGAGTGAATGAATTTGCTAGGCCGAATGTGCGGAAAGTTTTCAGAGGTGGAGAAAAGTAGAGAACAACTAAGTAGATTTGTTGAACCAGCTTTTCCGTGATTTGAATCTTGATAAGTTTAAAGTGAAAGCTCTCTATCTTGCCTAACTCTTCCCGTGTTTTAAAACATATTTTTAAGGTTTCAAGAGTGGCATCAATTTATGGATCAATTTATCAATTTTACGTCGTTGTTTGTATACATTACATTACATTACTTTTACTTTTAATTTTACAGTCCAACATAAATATTATGAATTTATTTTCATAGGTAAAATTATAAAGTAAAATTGAGACTAAAATTTTTATAATTGATAAAATTGATTTTTATAATTGAATTTTTATACTTATCATTGTATATGTAACTAGCAGTAAGATGGTCTTTTGTACCGGTTTTATCACATACTAAAAAAATATGTATGCAAAACCTCTAATTACTTCCTACATGGAACATATTGGAACACCATCTTCACTCAACAACTGTTAATTGGTTATAAACAGAAGTTTTTGATGTTTTGTATTGTTTACATTTCGTTATGTATTCTATATATTACGTGTCTTTAAAATTGGTAGATTTTTATAGGTTTTAAACTTATTAATACAGGAAATATAGGATTTTACTGGGTATTCGATCTATCTAGAACTTATTTCAACTCAGAAATTAGTTATAAAAATATTTAAAGGAATTCTGTGGAGGCGTTTACGAGACCCTTCTGCAAAAATAAGTACAAATCTTGCTCGTAGGGATTGAATAATTTTGAAAAAGATTCATAAAATTAATGATCAGTGGAAACAAATTGACATAGATTTTAAGAAGTAACCTAACTGCGAGAGTTGATTATAACTTTCTGTTAAAAATGTAATAGATGGATAGCATATTATGTTTAAAGAGTTATAGTAAAACTTTCACTGACAATATTATATTATTAAAATTTATCTTTTATTCAAATTAAATTAGGAAAAATACTGTTCTTTGTTGAGTTGGAAAATTAATTTATGTTCCCTATCTCAATCTATATTCCTTTTACCCATAGAACAGCGAGGTCCTTTTAGTATTGCTATGTTATACTCGTATAATGGAATTTTAACACAAAAATCATTAAGAAAACCAACGAGAACTTTACAGTTTACATGTTTAGATTTTCGTAATAAACAAGCGGATTAAAAGCTCATAACATATCTGAGATGATTTGGACTACTTCAGAAGGATACTATGGTAGGCAACGTTTAAAATTTAAAATTAAAGATATATTTTAAATTACAAACCTTTTATATGTTTTAGTGTAATACATTTCTCGAGTACTATAAGAAATAAACACATTTTTCTTAAAATACTGAAATTGCAAATATAAAGGGAACTCCTATATTCTTAGAATTTTTACCCAATAGTTAAAAATATAATATAAAATATTTTCACTTTGTACTTTTTATATACCTTTCGACATTTTTAACGTTTTGTTTGGAAACGGTCCAAACCCCGGTCTTTTACTTAACGTCGCCCTGTTGTTAGAAACATAATTAATTATTAGTCCAATGACGAAACGACAACTGGGTCCAGATACGACCTTTGCGGTATTGAAACGGGCGACCTTTTGAAGGCGAGTATTATGTAAAGGACTGCAGGAAAATTGGGTTTGTAAATAAGGGTGTTAGTGAAAACAAATGTCACATTATCTCATGAAGTGTTGCAGTTATTTGTACCGGAAGCCCGGAAGCAATCACCATGTACGGATACGGCGTCAGAGTACGGAAGGCGACAATTGGAGATTGGCTCAGGCAGGATCAAGCTAAGCCGTATTGGTAACTAGCGATAGTGTGGGATTGGGATTGGCCGTTAAATGCGACCTCTGGAGCTGGCGATATGAACCAACACATGTGCGTACATATCTAACCGCTGCTGCCTCGGAAAATAATAGTTTTTGTTGAAAAAACTAGTTCCATGTAGGATTCCTTAAAACTATTAGTAATTTTCTAATAGTAGTTTATAGATTATTATATGTATTACTAGCTAACAGTAAATACGTGTTAACTTTAAGATTAAAAGGGTCCATGTTCAGAAATTGAATAGCATTACGGCTTCGTTGTGAAAGATTAGATATTCTGAGTCGCAGCATAGTTAATAACAATACTGAAACATATTTATAACATTTCCTTAAACAAATAAATCTAAGTGGATTGATCCACAGTTGTTCAAATCCAACCTAAACTAAAACCAAACCTAACTGCAATACCGTATGGCTTTTATAGGTAAGATTAAATTTTCTGAATCGCGGTATTGTTTATAATAATACTCGCGTAGTCTAACATTCATTATTTACAATCGCACTAAACAAAAAAATGTAAAAATAAACATAAAAATAAACGCTCTATACATTAAAAAAAATGATAAACATTGACTGAAAATGACGTTACCTAGTGACTGAGATAACGTCTTTTTTATTTACAACTCTAATGAGCCACAATACCTGGTGGAAGGACTTGTTGCTCGCGGGCGTGTTGTATAGCGCAGTACCCGATAGATAGAACGCCCTGCATCACTTCATATCCGCCCTGCATATCCCAAAGTGAGGCGGGGAGCGGGGAGAAAGGAGTTTTCTTACTTTGAACCAAAGTTGTACAATGACTTCCCCGTGGCCGTGAAGCTGTTCAGGGTGCCAGCGTAATTAGTATTAAAAAGCACATTTAAGGTTAAGGTCTGATACATATGCTTTTTTCAAATACCAGTTTTATTGTCATTGTTTTACAATTTATTAATGTATTTATTCTTAATGAATAAATATTAAAAATTATAAATTAATTATATAAATTATTAATTTATAAATTAAAATTAATTTATAAATAATAAATTATTAAATTATAAATTAATTAAAAATGTTAAAAATAAATATTAAATTGTGACCAAATTAATTCTGACAACTAGTGTGTAATGAGAGGCGCTTAGAAATTAAAGGCATGTTGATTAATTGATTAATTTCGGCTAAATATTATTGAATATTAGCTACTATGTTACCAGCAAAATCATATCGAATTTCATTTACTGCATTACTGAATGAGTTTAATAGAATATTGTACTGCCATATCGGCTTAACCACGTTGAATAATATCTTCAACATCAGCTAAGTTGTATTACATGTGATGATATTTACTGCAATATCCAATTTAATGTTATTTACTGTTATATCAAATGGATGCAATTGAATGTTTCTATTGTAGTATCGACTGAATTGAATGTTGTATAGACCAAATTGAATGCTCGCAAACCCATAAGTTAGTAATAGGTAAACGGCGAAAGTGCAAGAGGTGTTTGCTGAGGAGTGATATCTTGGTTTGATGATAAGAGCAGCGCGTGCCTTATCGCCGAGGTGTCGTGCAGACTCGTTATCATACAAACGACTCCTGCCCTTCCTGCTAACGTACATCAAATATATTTCATTATAGTTTAGAAGACCAAGAGTTTTGAAAGGGTATGGATAAAAAAATCTAAATTTGAATAGAACTATTTTTATTACATCTGTGTGTTTTGCATTTATTTTATCTTAGGAATGAAAAAAGAGTAAAAGAATAATTAAAAATGTGGAAGACGTAATTGAAAAATGCATATGAATGAATTTTACTGGAAATAAAATGTGTAATTTAATGATGTTTTGGTGTAATCTCTAGCTTTTACAACATAAAAAATATTCGCCTTTAGGAACAAACCTCCAAATCGACATGTAGAACTTAGACAATTTTAACATTTGTTACACTGGGGCCTAGATTAATCAAATGTCTTAGTATACAAAATATGAATATATATGTATATGAAATATCTTGACTTAGATTGCGTGATAAGGTCGACGAGAAAAATGAAACATGCAAAGAGAACTGATGAAATCAAGACAAAGGAAACGTGATTTCCTTTGTGGTTTTAAGAGCACATTTATTTGTAGTTACTTAACTGAACCCTTTAATATTAATTTAATTTATTTTAAAACTAAGTTTAGATATGATTTTAGTATTCTAAACACTATGTGTCCAATAGTGGTAGGGAAAACGTGTTATTCTGTTGATGAATTGTAGCTAAATTAAAATAGTCCTGAAATAAATTAATTGTATTTTGTAGATCTTAAAATATGTTTTTTTCTTGTATAAAGAGTTAACGCTATTTATTGTACATTTGTGCAAATTTCAACAAAGATTTTGATGTTTGCAAATTATTTGAACTACGTTTTTTCCATTTTGTGTCTACCAATGCCAGTGGCATTTTTTAATGTTTTGATAGGGAACGGTACAGACACTGGCCTTGTTACTACGTACAGTTGAACTGTTGTTAGATAATGAATTAATTGACCAACATACAATGGTACATACAATCATGACTAGTTCTGGACTCGAACCTCGTATGTACCTTTGAGCTACCCAGCTGTTAATCGTTGATTCACAACACAGGACTTGGAACCTATTTTTACACACATAAAACATCAATCCTATTCACTCACTCAAACTATTTAACGTTTGAAACGGTTATACTTATAAAAATATATTTTTTTCTCGTAAGTTAAACTAAGTTTAACTTCAACATTCTTTCAACAGTTTTTTTGACATATGCTAACAAATTTATGTGTAACTTTTTCTTCAATACAATGGAATTTCACGAAGTTGTTTTCATTTCCTCTCTTGAATCGGAAGGAAAAACGATCGAAGGTGTAAGGTTGGGTGGTTTGGGGCAACGAGCAAAACTTAGTTACAAATCACATTGTGAGCTCAATGGTGCGTAGTATTTACAGTTTTGGGGAACAGAACGGGACTGTACGGCCTTGTTGTGTTCGAGTGTATTAACCTACCTTTATACTGTTTTATCATAGCAAGGGGAATTAAACGGTATCAGTGGACTGACACATACTTACTCTCTTAATCAAATTTTAAAATTACAACTTTTAGTAAAACTATCATGTTCTTTAAAGTTTGTCATTTAGATACCAGATATGACATAGATATCATGTTAAAGTTATTTCTTAAAAAAAATCAATTACTTGAAACTAACAAAGATAAAATAATTGTTCGAAATTTGGGGGCACTACCCCTGTTCCCCTCCTCTTGAAGGAAGTAATACCAGTCTTTTATGAGTGGGTTTTGTTGGGTGGTGAGGCCTTACACTGCATACCAGGTTTCATCGAAAACAATTGAGAAATAAGGAAGAAATTGGGTTTTTAATATTCTCCAAAAGAGAGACTGATATACTTATTCTCAACTCAAATTTAAAAAATTGCTGTAATTTCTTTTGTATTTTGTATGCATTGTGATAGTGACTCAGTGTTGGGAAGGGCTATAATCTTTAGTAAGACAAACACTCTTAACCTAACATACAGTAATAAAATAAATAGTAAATATATATAAAAAACATCACATTGGTTGCTCTCGCATTCACAGAAACGCAACGTTACAGACGGACAAAAATTATTTAAGACCCAATTCGGATTTCCTGGTGTATAAAAAGTAGAAATATCTAACAATTTCACAGTTCAAGAAAATTACACAAATCTTATAAAACTGCAGGGAAATAATCTGTTTTCACCCCTCACGTTCAGGAATGAAAGTCACAATTTGCAGGACAACGGGCGATTTTTGGCCTTAGGGGTTACATAAAAATATTCTCAACACATGGCAATACAACAACATATGACAGCATTCAATAGGTTAGCATAACCACCCACCCTACCGGAAACTGGAAACTGTGAAGTGGTTGCCTAGCAACCTGAAAGACAATGTGTCCCGGTATGTTATAAGTTATGTAGGCAAAACATACGTTTTGTTTGTTAATGGGTATGAGAAACTGAATTTGTAAAACTAATCAACATATGTTATTATTAATTTACTATTATTATTTTTTTGGGGCGGAGGGGCTTCCCTTGAAAAAACTTTATAGGGGGGTAAACACTGTCAGTGTCATTTTAATGATAGAATGTTCAATAGAGGATTGCTTATCCAATGTATTTATTTTATATATCTATATTTTCAGGTTCAACTTGTAAGCAGAAAGTAAGCTTAAATATCTTGTATCTTTTATGAAAATTTGTTTATAAAGAACGAGGTTTTAATCCACAGGGTGAGCTGAAATGAACGCGTACCAAAACTACATGATTCCTAATACTTGGCGTGTGTTATTCCTCATTTAAATAAACTATATCTGTTTAGCTGGTATCCCAAACCGCCGGAGGCCACGCTATCGGCCACTTACACCACATTACGAGGCCATCGACAACCCGCTATCGGTTATCGGACCACGTGGCCTGTGCTGGCGAAATACACCGAAATAGCTGCAATATAATACAGCTCAACCGAGCCATTCAGTTCATACGAACAACCTTTCTTACGGTTTAAGACGTACTCAAATCTCTGAACAAAATATAAGCTGCATGGAGATTTTCTTTAGGTATAATTCAGTACCTGTATCTTGGAGATATCCATATAAACAAAAGCCAAAATAATAAAATATATAAATGAAAAAACACGAAAAAAATGAAAAAATCCGAGGAAATTAATAGCATTTTCTTAATTAGTTTTAACCTCCCTGTTTACATTTACAATTACAATTTGCATAAAACTCCATAAGTGTAAAGTAGGAAAATATTTGTAGCTTTGAGGCCAGGACGATCATAGTTATTTATATTTTTCAACATATAATAATATACCTTCACTAGATTAAACTGTATAGTAAGTTTTATTATAATATTTCAAATATTGGAGAAGTTTTATAAATTTGATTTTCCCTTAAGAATAACATAGCGAATGATTAATTTTATTTGCCACAACGAGTAAAAAAAGGGTTTTCAATATACGAGTAGATTATTTGAACATAACTATATGAAACTTATACTACATATCACACTATTTTAAATAATAATTGAGATATTATTTTAAATAATAATTGAGATGTAATTTAAATAATAATTTATTTAAAATAATTATAATATAAATAATTCATAATTTAACTTATATATTTAATATAATTATAATTTATAATTACTATTTATAATTGATAACTTAATTTATAATTTATTAATTTTGTTTAATTTATAATTACTTATATAATCAATAATTTAACAGTATAAATAATTTTGAGAGATTATTTTAAATAATAATAATATGACGATCTTCAGTCGTCATATAACGACACCTGTCGTTATAGTCATATGACGTCACTGTTTCAAATTTTGATCTCGAAAATTGCCAACACCCCCCCATAGAGCCAAGACATACCCATGTTAAAAGTTGGTAATAGTCGATCTGAAATCCAATTATTAACTCGCAAAAGTAAACTAAAACATTGAGTAAACATTAACATAGTGTGTGATAAGAGTAAAATGTAAAAAGCAAAAAGTTGTAAGGCAGCTAGAGCTTTTGTACTTTTTACCTTTCAAAATGAGAAAACATTGAAAATATTTTTCAAATAAAAACTTACATGATACTTGGAACATAACTTCGGTTATATATAAAATAGTTGAAAATGTGTTACGGTATGTTTTAATACAAACCGCTTGGACATGAATAGTAGTAGGGATGAGCTACTAGCTTTAACTTATTCATATCTGGAAGGTCTGTTATGGTCACTAGTGGTTATGTGGCCATTGAAACATTTATACTCTGTTTTACGAGAGGTATTTCCTCCGTTATGGACTGGTAAAGCAAACCATTGGAAGTAGAGTGAAATAATATGTCTATGTTTTTACTTTTCCAAATATTATATTATCTGACCAAGAAACTATTTAACACCGGTTGGGAAAACTACTTTTTGACACTTTGGTTAGAGTTGAATACACTATTGCTGTCACAACTTCATCCAAAGTTGAAAATTAGTAACATTTACGCTAATAGAATAAAGTGTGATCAAAAACTGGTTCTAAAGGAGCGTATTACGTTATGTTACGAAAAATATTATAAAACATAATAGACTATATAATGAATATATATAACAAATTCATAGCGTTCTTTTAATCTTATTTTATTAATCAACAATCAAGAAGTCTCATTGCCTTTGCTAAAGTACCGAACAAGAAATACGCATTGTCACAATTACATAAAATTAATCACAAAACATGATTTAAGAAATCCTACGTTGAATTATATAAATTTTTAACAAACCAGGAATATACTTTCACTTTAAAAAGTAGCCAGAGGAAGCTGTTTAAGAGAGTCAGGCAACTTGTTATAAAACTTCACACAGTTAATTTTGAATGAGTTACCTGTCAATGCACCTGTAAGGTGGAATTTTTAATACTGTTTCGCTCTAATGTAATGTAAGTGAAAATGTAAATATTCCTTGGCATGAAATATGTGATTGTTAGTTTTAGTGTAGACTAATATGTTATAATTGTATAAATTAATGACTATGTTCCGAACATAAAGTGGTTTGCAGTGCTCCACAGGTCATACCCAAGCCATTAACCTTTAACGAATAGCATTTTTTTAAGAAGAAATATTACATGTATATGAGAGTTATCCTATGTAATAAGACTATATAGAATATGGGATTGGAATAACCCGAAGTAAGATAATTTGAGATATTCTGAATTAACGAGAGGTTTTAATTTCCAAAAAAAGATAAATGACTTTAGATAACCCTTTAAAAGATGGTCGATTCGGGATTCAAATGTTGACCTCAAATATATTTGGAGACACTCCTCGAATGACTAGGACAACAACCGACCGCCTGCGATGTGATGTGTGGAGTTGGGACTCAGCAGGGGTGGTCTCAGTGGACCTTGTCTCTTCTCGTAAACAAGTATCGTACAGTGTTAAAACTTAACCTCTGTTCTTGACAAATACAAAACTGGTTTACATCGTTGACATCCTATATGAAGGTAACTCTTTGACTGTCCATCGTGAGAGTTTCTCTTCCAAACTTACTCAGAGAATGTTTGTAATTATGTATACGCTTTGAGACTATGATCCCTAATTGATAATCAATCATATTAGACTAGATTGTCTTTCGAAATGGTGATTTAGCCAGGTAGGTATTTTAGCCAAGTATGAATGAGAATGTAATATGATAATATTAAACTGTAGTATGAGTATATTATAGTGTGTAATATGAATGGTACGATGTTGTAGTCTTGTTACTGACTGACATGTTTCTTAGGCAAGGATGTTAATTAATAGCCCAACTGACAAAGTAATCTATGGCACCTGCAGTTCAACGTGGGATCCGAACCACTTTTGCCACTAAAAAAAGACTGGTGTAATTATGAGGATGGTCTTTGTGAGTGGATGAGTGAACGTTAATTCACACTACTGAATGCTAATCCATCTTAAAAACACATTTTTCACATGTAGTTTTAAAAATTTTAAATTTTATCTTTCACCACTAGAATCAGCTTAAAAACCATTTTTTTCAACCTTCAACTGTTACCGAGTAATTAAAAAATCTAAACTTGGTACAATCAACTTAAAATTATTTTAAGGCTCCAATGCTAATCTTATGTAGGAAAAGGAATAATTAATATTTCACTAATTAATTTATATTTTTGGATGAAACTTGGTATTTAGCTTAATGTGGTCGACATACATCCATTTGTGCTTAAAAATCATAGTGTGTGTTTATCATGGCTGCTAACCTGTATACTCTTTCCCCATGTAATTCATATAGAGAATAGACAAACTCATTTATTTATGAATAGATGTTGATATAACTTGGTATGTAGTAAATATAAAAATAGTTTATGATAAACATGACTACTTTCAGCGTTCCTCACAGCAGCAAACCTACATGCTAATTTCCATGTTAATCTTATGGAGAATAGGCAAACTCTCTTTATTTATTACGGATATTGATTAAACCTGTTATATATTATCATTGATTTGGAAATTCCCTTAGTACGCAGGTATGCTTCGAATAGGGTATTTCTATTTTCACCCTGGGTCTTGCGAAGTATGACATGAAATCAGACATGTATAAAGGTTACGGTATATCACTACCACCATCGTAACCAAGCATTACAAGCACCATCATTGTCATAAACAAAGTAACCAAACTGACTTTAGAATAATGCAAATTTGTTTGTGTATATCAACTATTGTTTAGGTGAGTTATCAATTGATATCACTGAGCACACTGTGGGACAGAGGTGAATTACAGAATGATGAAGTGTTTCAGTATAGGACAACTCAATCAGAGATGGCTGCGTGGCTGCGTTATTGGGGTGGCCGCTTCTCTAGAATGCATGAGATCTGTGCACAAGGGTAAGTGGTGCCATTAAACCTCCATGAGTCCAGTTACAGGACGGAGACGGCGCTATCCGAACATTAATATTGACAAATTTTATAAATAAACTTATAAACCGTTTGAAACCACCAACAATAATATTAATAATGATTTTTTGGGATATTAAAGAATACAGTAATTCAAAATTTATCTTTATTATGATTAATCAAAGCTTCTAAGCATAATTATACCTAATATTTTCATATGCACATGAATATATAGTTTTCATTATTTGCGTGAAGCCAATTTTCGTAGTATCACAATAGTCCATAGCCTGATCCAAGGTGTTAAAAGAAGAATGGGTTGCGTACAGTTTTCCAGTCATATGTAAAATAGTTTGTGTAATTTCATAAAAAACTGATGTTTTATAGAGATTCTTACCACCAATGACGTCAAAATCTTGGTTTACGCATGCTCTACCTCTTGGTTCTAGTTTGCTTGGCCATTATATTTTCTACTCATTACATAAAACGTGTGCAAATCAGCTGATCACGTCTCTGAGACAAACACTCCATCGACAATGAACCAACACATTAACCTAATACGCCTCGCAGCTCGTGGACCAAAGTTAATTACTTTTCCATTTACAGGTAATGAACACCTATCGCGACTCTTTATTCAGCTCATATTGTCCACGTAATCGAGTTCTGTGTCAATTTACGAGTATCAATTGCATTCATTTTTGTAACCTTTTAAAGTGATGACAGTTTAATGAAATGATAATTATAATGGAGATTTTCAATTTCTAAATTTTAATTAATTGAAAAGTGTTTTTGTTCTTCCATTTTTTCGTCTCAGACGCATTTTCCTCGTAATATTTATGATGCATTTAATTTCTATTCCCAAAAGCTACACACAAAGTAGCTAGATAAAATACAGAAAGTTACTTGTTAGTTACGGCAGTTATGTGCAACTATTTCTGACAAATTGTATTCAATGGCTAAAACCAGTTTGATGGAAAATACTTAGTCAGTTGAAAGGTTTACTATAAATGTTAAAATGTAAAAATGGTTTTAATTGGTTAAATAATTTGACTATAGAGAAGCGAAGTGTATTTTCGATCATGTGGTTTCCAGTATATATTTCATATTTAATATTTTTATATGTCGTCATATATAAGTAAATCTTTTTATTTATGATGATATATGTATATTTGATTTATATGGCATACGTGGATAGGTTTTATTCGATCTATCTACGTATGTCTCAATTATATGTCTACAAGTGGCTGCCTAAATTTAGCTTTAAACACATAAACTAATGAGTTGCCGTAATTCAGATGGAGTTTGGTTAAGTTTTATACTTTAGATGTTCATTTTTTGTATCTAATGAAACACGTCCAATTATTTAAATGTTGCAATAAAGCATAGAAAGCCTTTGAACTGGATGTATTAAAGTGAACGAGTTTTGTATTAAATTTACGGCCAAAGAAACAAAAAAATCTTTAGACAAAAATAAACAAATGCAGGTTTTAAAATACATTCGAAAAAGTAAACATTATAATTTAAGTTGAGATTGCAGTAACTTTTAATACCATTCGCGTGCAATAACGTGTTCCAATTTTCTCTAAGAGCATGGTTCAAACTCCGGAGGAACAAAACTTTACAGCAGCAAATATTAAACACTACAACGGTTACTTGGCTAGCGTTATGTGATTCAAGGTCTTTAAATTACAGTATATACAATAAACTGTTTAAACCTTAAAATATTATTAACGTTTTGGAATTGGTTGGTGTCCGTTTATTATTCAGTAAACAGTGGTAAGTAGTTTTTAAACTGACTGAGTATCATATAGTTTATTAATTATTTAGTATGCAACTGTGCGATAAAAATTGAGTTTAAGTAGAGTTTGCAAAAACTTGAGCTCGTATATCTAATAGAGCATTCAAAATAATTTTTACACTTTAGTATATAAAGTAAGTACTAACGTACATAGTATATCTTTCAGGAGTGTCCCCCGAGGAATTTTATCTGGTTTTTTGTCAGTCTTGATACCAATACTGGTTACCTTAAGAATTTTGTTATAGACGAAGACAGGTTTCCCCCCAGGGGAGATCAATGCAGGAGTTGGCCTACAATTTTCCAGTGATTTGCGCTTGAGGCCTAGACAATGTCGCGGACTCTTTAGAGGTCGACGGTTTGACAGGATAGGTGGCCTATCTGTAGTCTTAAACGTCTTCAGTCTGGTAGGGTAGGGGCTTCTATCTTAGACATCTTCGGTCTGGCAAGATAGGGGGTCTATCAAAGGGTAGGGGTTCTTAAAAGTTGAACAGTCGGCAGGGTAGGGGGCCTATATCTAGTCTTGGAAGTCGACAATATGGAAAAGTAGGTGGCCTATCTGTAGTCTTGGAAGTCGACAGTCTGGCAGGGTAGGAGTCCTATCTGTAGCCTTTGCACGGCCAGTCGACTGAGCCCTTTGTATCTACTTGATCCACCATTTTCATCCTACCTTACTCCTATTTCACATGTACATTAGTAACAAGGTGGTAATGGGAGTGCTCATTGTATTTTCGTTGGCCAGAGTAATAAAACTTGTTTGACGTTCACAAGCAGGAAATTTCCCCGTGGGTTGGAACAAGATCCTGGTGGCCAACCTCCCTTACAACACTACGTGGACAACAACAACGGCCATATATTAAGCGCGATAATATAAACATAACCTGTACTTGGTTAAATATCCTCATATCAGAGAGATTTATTGCAAAATATATATATTTGAAGTTTTCCCAGAATTTTATGAATTTACAAGAGTCGGATAGGTTTGATTTCTCCGCTGGTCTGCTTTACGCCAAAGAGATATTTTACAGAAGAACGCTTTTGACATGCTAATCTTCTTGAAATCACAATATCAAAGTAAGCCTTTTGTGCCTTATAAGATTTTGTTGAATGAAGTAAAGGAGAAAGTAGTTTACTAAATGAGATTTTCTTAAAAATTGGACACTAAATTATGATTTTACTCACTCAATACTGAGATTAATATTGTAATATATACAGATATTGCTTTATATTGAGCGTATGAAGGTGTCTTCATAGCCTATTGTTTATCATCTTGTCAGTGCAAGAGGTCATCGGTACAGATGCCGGAGTGTCCATTTTTATTTGAACCGGTTTCCAAATATGAGATTTTGTGAAGCGAATTAATCAATCAATGAACTGACGAAAAATATATTTTTTAATGTATGTACTTGGACGTTTTCATATTAACGTAGTGTTTAAAACCCAAAGTGCACCTTATTATCTTTATCTTATGGTTTAAGGTAATTTGCAATATGCACAGCTATTATAGTGGAGTATTAAAATATCAGTATTATATATATATATAAAACAATATATATATATATGTTTATTATTCTTAAAAATCATTAACCAAAAACATTTTTAGTTTACTTTCATAATAAACAACATTGTTTTGCTCAAATATTGGGTAGAGTTTGTGATGAATTGTAAAATTTGGGACTGAAATTATATACATTCTTTAGGTAATTCGTTTCAGCAAATAAAAATATTAGATATGTAAAGTAAATATGAAATATACAGTTTTTTGTAAGGACAGTTCTATTTATATCTAATATAACGATTTCTAAATCACAGTAATTTGCGGTCTGAACAGCTTCTAAGGAATAATCTTATTTGCGAGATTAAATTTCTCTCTCTCTCTCTTTTCACATTTCCCCAGGAGAAGGAGAGGCAATGAAGGATAACTTGATTGTTTTGGGCTCTTTGCAATGTCTCAATAAAAAGACTTAATGGACTTGGCTGTGGCGCACCTAAAGGAGAACAATTGGCAATCACCCAGCGACTCGTAACCTAAGCCTCTCAATGTTTTAGTAACTGTCTTCAGTTTTCTTAAATAAAATATTATTTTTGTCTTAAAAAATATTTTTTTATAAACTAAAAAATTAGATACAGTTTTTATTTCATTCTACGCGAGAGTCGTAGGGTAGGAGGGTTGGAGGGGAGGGAGCTTTTACGCACACAGGTCATTTTTTTGTTGATTGGGGCGTCGGAGGCCGGGATATTATCCAAATCTCAACCCAGGCCCATTGTGATATCCACCGGAAGGAAGTGAGCACTCGCTTTATGACTACGACTCCAGTTCGAGTACAATAATATGAGCAGGATAGAAAGCTTGCTTATCACTAGGTCACTAGGCATACTTTTATCTATAGCCACGAGCAAACTGCGTTCAAGACGAAAACCTATATCACATTCCAGTCTGGGACAATATTCCTTTAACAGATTATTGACACTCAGACTCTTTTCAGACTGATTCCACTGTCAGCATACCGAGTGGATTACAATCTTTGTTTATGACCTTACCATAGCGTGAAACGTAGAACGGTGTGTTCCACGTAACCGGGAATGACTGGAAATTGACGTATGGATAACATGGATTTAGTCCAGAAATACAAAAATAAACATATTCTATAGGTTTGTAGATTAGTTTGAGTAATCAATCCAATCCAATCAAGTTTGGAGTGAAATTGCAAGTATCAGAGCCTGAGCACGTTAAACCGTTGATTTTGTATTGTTCCAATATCCTAACATACTTTATTTTCGTAGAAAACGAAGTCCCGGGTGAGTTGCTGTGGAACTACAGTATTATTTAAAGTTGTTATAAAAGGCCTTCCCCCGACTCTTTTTCCCAGAGAAGTGGAAGAAGAACTCCTACGGGAGGAATTTTGTTTTTTGACCAGGGGCTAGTCGTTCGACCGCCCCTAGTCCTGGAGACCTATGGCTTGTCACTCTAAAAAATGTGGAAGGAAGTCGCCATACAAAGTACATCTACCACGTATTCCGACTGTACTACTGCTCAGTTGAAATTTGTAAATACACTCGGCCTAGTGGTCCAATTTAATGCCATCGATGTCGCAGACGCTCCTTAGACCATCATATGGACTCGACTGAACAACCTGAGGCGAACACTGTACCTAAACCTCTCCCACCAACACCCAGACACAAGACTTGCCTTACCTAAGCTTCTAGCTAACACAAGCTTCTAGGCCTAAGCTTCCTTCACGTTCCACAGCAAAGTGCTCGACCGACCTAAGTGACCTTACTCGTTCTTCTTATACTGCCACTAATATCAGATATTTATGTTCGACAACGTGGAATACTAGAAATAGATTATATTCTATAGTAAAGTTTGAGAATTATTTTTTTAAACTCTTTAATGTAGAGTAAGTAAAAGAAACTATAAATACAAATACTATACAGGTAAAGTTTTACATGATTGACAAATATTTAGCAGATTGAGTTGAAAACGAGCATTATTGAATAACTACGAGTGTGTAAGAGGAAGTAAAAGGGTGCCAAATATTCCAGAGGGGGCTTAACTCAACCCTCTATAAATGTATAAAATCCCTCCCTTGTTGACTTAAGCTGAGACCGCAATGCATTTTCTTTCAAAATAAATCCTCACCTTTTACCAACTCTCTTAATATCCCATACGTGTTTTAAATACTCTGATTTGATAATATTAGCTATTTTTAAACTCAAAACTTTTAGGTTTTGAAATGAGTTTTAAAATCTTCTATCGATAACTAACTTAATAATAAGTGGAAATTGTTACTGTATATGAATAAATTTAGACAAAAATGGATTTATTAATAGTTTTAGTATCATGGTTTTAACTATATTTCCTTTTTTGAATATTTGATCCCAAAAGAGTTATGACGACTTAAATTTTCTGTATAGACCATAATGTTGTTCAGCGAAGTGAACAAGATTTACTGTAGAATAATTAGGTTTTGTTATTGAAACAGCAATAACGGATTACAGAATAAAAAGAAAAAAGTATGTCTAATGTTACTAATATCAGAGGTAATTATAAGAATGTGAGTATTAAACCTTGGTTAAATTCAAGATTTGTGCATATTATAAAAAGAAAAAGATGTAAGCACAGTGTAAAAATCACCCTTAAGATGTAACTAGAACCGTGTATCATGTAACTACATGATACAAATAATAAGATAAGGTTAGCCAAAAATGAGTAAATTATTAGGTGAAAGTAACCAAAACCCCAACCAGCAATTGAAAATAATCCAAACTTTAATTGGGGATCAAAAGTCTACAGAGAAAGTATTATTTTGTAGAATAACAACAATGAATTTCAATTTCAAACTATCAAACTTTATATTATAATTTTTGCTCCATAAGTGTCTGAAAGAAGAAAGAATATTGCAAGAGATCAGAAGGTAATCTAGGAACCTCAAAAGAAAAATACATCCCGACTTAAATCCGACAATGCCAGTTATGGCAATAACCTCTTTCCTATGGTAATCCGCCAAAACATAATTTAATGATAAATGAGAAAACCGTAACCAACATAATGAGCACAACATAGAGGCCGTGATTAGCGAGGGGTAGATGGGACCATTATCTGGAACTATCTGGGAACTTTACCAAAGTTGAATATCATTTAGCTCACCCATTAACATCAAACTGTCATTTAATGTTTCATATTGAGAACATAATCATCCTTCTATAAATTATACTTCTAAATCAACTTCAAAACAAACAAATAAACTAACTAAAAAACTTAATTGTTTTTGAAATTAAATATTTAATGTATTGATAAAATAACTGAAAAACGAAAAATGCATTTTTGAGTAACCAAACTATTTATGTAAAAATAATGGGTGTTACCTAATTAACCACTATAGAAAACTCTAATTATTTATTTGAAATGTGTTCTACTTTCAGAACGAAAGCCATGAAACGTAGATTTAACAAATAAATAGCTCATAGTCATTATTGAATTTTAATAGTGATTCAAAGAAAGTTTAACCATTCATTTGATCGTTTTTAGTTTTTAAATAGTTTGAAATTGATGGTGGGTAAAATATGTAATCAATGCATAAATATACAACTTTGGGGTATCCTCAAGCCGAAGGGGATTAGGATAGACGGTACCCCCCTCGTTTGTACCCCAAAAATAGATTTTTTTTATAATTTATAGTGACAATCTATTTTTAAACTATATGATTTCATAGAACTATTCGATTTAATAAATAAATAAGTGAGTAATTTGAAATTTCCAGAATAGTTAGCTCATGGTCAGATTTAACTGGAAATTCCAAGTCACCATTTGGATAGTTCCATTATTAGTTCGGTTTACAAACTTACATTTCAAAAAGACTGTGTTAGAACACAACCTATTACTTAAAGGTTACATTCAAGTATTTATTTCATGCATTCAAACATAATGTTAGTGTAAGCTTTGGTTAATTGCAATTCAAAATCAAAAGGTAAAGCTATAGGTTATGGAATCTAGACTACGATTAGAGGTAGATGAAGCAAGAAGGAACCTCAACCTCTGAACCCAAGACATATCCAATTTAGTTTCTACGTCTTTTCCCGACAACCAGTTGGAGTTTCCGATCAATTTGATCCCGCAATCCGACCGTAGGTTCAGTGATTTCGCTTACAATGCTGCACGCTGCTCTACGTATCAACTGCATTAACATAAAATGTTCAATCGTAAAATAATCGTAAACTTGTGTGTAATGAAAACCTGAATAAAATTTAGGTTTCATACATAACTATTAGGTTTCTTAGGTCGTTCTTCCTCAAGTTACAAGTCTGAAAATCAGCTGACTATAGGAGTGAAAGAAACTCTTCCCTTTTTGAATTAATTCACCAACCTAACAATATTGTTTAGGTTTTATTTATTAATTTCAAAAATTGTAAGACTATAACCAAATGGCAAAAAATATTTAGTGGCTTACTCCTCACCAACAGGTTGTTTTTGTTTCTGTCGTGTCTACTTCTTCCTGTAATATTCTTACATATTCAGCCACTTCGGCGTTCTATTTTAATATTAATACACCTTTTGGTTAACCTTTCTATACTATTATTATTTCATATAATCCTCTCTTATTCTTACATGGCCTAGCTACCTAATGAACCTCCTTATTACAAAAGTCACAATGTTTAGTCCCATTTTAGAGAGCTCTCTTTTTAAAGTTTTGCCCAATCCGCTTTAACTCTTAATCTGAGACAAGACAAACAGACGAGTCCAAGGGGCTTCAGCCGAAAGCGACCTTTTCAGGCTAGTCTCAAGCGGAGTGACCGAGAAAACTGCAATATCCTGTCAAAAAATCAAAAGATAAGAAAGAAGAAAAAAACAGTCTGTATCAATCGAGCAACCAATTCTCAATAATATGTCATATAATGAGCAAGAACACACACATTATATATGTATTTATAAATATTAGACATGCATTGAACTACATTTTGTCAGGATGTAGAGATATTTTAAAACCATTTTATAGTTGAAAAGTTTACATTTTAGTTTTTAAAACACATAAATTCTCTTCACTCTTGGTTTAACTGATCTCGATATTGATTTTCGGTGATATGAATCTGAGAACGTTGGGATTAAAATCAAAACCGCTACATCAAAACTTGGAGAACTCACATTGTCAAATAACAAGCTCTGTAAGTGAATTATGCCTCGACAGTTGGAATTTATAGGATTGTTTTTAATATCTTTTGGTCACGCTAACAGCCGTTTAGTAGACGGGGACTACGACCCGATAGTCGAAGGGTTTAAATCGAAACATCGATATTGACACGTGTCAGCCACATTACACTCTTACTTAACTGTCTTGTAACGAGGAAAGTTAGAGAAAATATATACTCCTCGATTAAACTATCCAAATGGATTCGAATGGTTTTAAGCCAGAAATATTATGCACATTATATTGTGTGCACATACAAATTAATATACTTGATTATTATATGCTTTTGTTTATTTACTTAAAAGCTTAAAAATACAGAATAAACTGGAAGGGATATTTGTAAACTGAACTTTCTGTGAATAAAATAGAAATACATTAAGCGCAACGATCAGCCAGCGTAATATAATAGTTAAATAAACATCAAAAGGTTTCTTCGAAACGTAACTCTTAGTCAGCTACATTAAACTGAAAAGTGAAATAATTATTAATTTTTTGAAAAAAATATAATTTAACCACAAATGAAAAGCGAGGTTTACAGCGTGGAAAAATTCTCAGTGATAGCCGGCAGGTAACATTCCCGCTTTAATAACAAGAGCATAACTTTACAATGTTACTGCACCGCGCCCCGGGCCGCACTCTAGCGGCACTCGCTGAAAACTCTAATGTGAACTACATATCCTGACTCCTGACCATTACACAGTTGAGGCCTAGAGCTGTGTCTAGCTAAATATGATGAAAATCTCATCTGGACTACATATTCTGGCTTAACGCACACTTCACACTTCACAGTTAGGGTCATATGCCTCAAGCTCTGCTTTAGCTGTATTCACTAAAACCTCTCATGTGAACGACATATTCTGACTCCTGATCAAAACACAGTTGAGATCATATCACTGCCTGGAGCTTTGCTTTAGCTACATACACTGAAACCTCTCATGTGAACGACATATTCTGACTCCTGATCAAAACCCAGTTGAGATCATATCAATGCCTCGAGCTTTGCTTTAGCTACATAATCTAAAACCTCTCATGTGAACGACATATTCTGACTCCTGATCAAAACCCAGTTGAGATCATATCACTGCCTGGAGCTTTGCTTTAGCTACATACACTGAAACCTCTCATGTGAACGACATATTCTGACTCCTGATCAAAACACAGTTGAGATCATATCACTGCCTCCAGCTTTGCTTTAGCTACATACACTGAAACCCCTCATGTGAACATGAGAACGACATATTCTGTTTTTGACCCAATGAGTATTTAGAAATGTATGTATGGTTCATATTTTAAGTGTATGATCACTATTGTAAAATAATTTACACTAAGATTGACCTATTCACTCAGAGATGAAAAACTGTAGATATTAATAATTGCTCTCACTCTGAGTTATACCTCTTGTCTTCTACACCAGAGAAAACAGCTTATACACATTCGTTTCACTAGAGATATGATAATAAAAACGGAGAAGAGAACGGTAAGGAGATTAAAGCAATGAAAAGTAACGTAGATTTGTCATGCAGCCTGTTACAAAAATTATACTTTAGATAAAATGGAAGATTCTCTGCTTTATTCGCCCTCACTTTTATAATTAGGGTATTATTATTTTGTGACACATTTAACGGAGATGTCTAGAAACTTTTAATTGCTACATTTTAATGTTAAAACAAGTCGTGCATGATTTCTTGTAAATAAATATACAACTAAAGAAGATAGAGTTTGAATTCACGTTGTGAAATCTTGCTCTAAGAGTTAGTAATATGATCACATTATTAATGGATTTCGATATGAAATGGTTTGCAAATATAAAATTTTACGAAGGAAAACTGTGTAAAAAACCCTTTTTTTGTAATATTTTAAGAAATATAATATCGATTCAGCAATATGTTTACTGATTGTATAGTGGGTGATATATTTTTTTAATTGAGCTTAATATATCAAAAATATTACAGTATAGTTTGTGCTTACATATGCCGATGACCACTTTCACAATTAATAAGAACATCCATTCACCCAATATTTGTAAATGATGCTAACATTTAAGAGTCTGCAATGCCTGGATCTTATCACTCTCTCCTTATAAGAACAATGTTACATCAATCAATCAATCGTTAACTGTAATGCGTACCAGAAAAAATTTTAATGTGAAATTTTAAAAAGATATTTAAATGCCTAGCGATCTATATGGTTATTAATCAATTTTTCCATTTATTCAGTTATTACATGATACACAATTTCTGGGAAAATAGTTCTACCAAATATTATTGTTAGATTTAAAAAAGGATTATTATTTAAATCACGTAGATCGCTGATCTTTAAAACGAACATCTAACCTCAAACTTGTCCATGTTTCAGAGTTTTTAACATTGCTCTTACGGGAGAAAAAAATTCAAGATGGCGGAGCTACTGTTGGCTGATATATTGGATTTTGTTAAATGTAAAGATTATATTTGAAAGCTAATCGTACTTTTATATGTGAAATAAGGAAATACTGTCCTTATAAGTGTGAGATTGGTTGAAAAATGTTCTACGACTAAGACCAATAGCATTCATAATATTTGTTTTCACTATACAGATATTGTATAGTTGTAACAATCTACTTGAGAGGAGTGAACCAATAAGGAAAGCTATAGGAATAAGGAAGCAACAACAGTCACCTCTACATGGCGGTTACTTGGGGGGGGGGGTCGGATCGAGGAGGGGGGGCTCATGTATGTTATTGAATTCTTGTCCCCAATATCATCTCAATGTCTCTTCTTTTACGTGTATGGCCTATTGTGAGAGTCAGCATAAAAACAAAAACTTATATCAATAACACTAGAATTTTTTTATTTGCATAGCTAATAACCTAAAATCGATTTTTTTAGTATGTTAAATAAAATATATTGAGATCATATAAATTTAAAATATAAAATGGAATGAGATAATTAATCGTAATTTTATTTATTATACTCACAAAATATTACTTTATGAAATTGAGTGAAACCAGGAAGGTGTATAAGAAGGACTAAGTTAAGAAAAACGGATCTACTAGAAATATCATGTTGAGTAAGCTCACGATCTTATAGGCTGAGTTATATTAGAAAATTTTAAATTGCCTGTACTGTCAGGCGATTCTGTAGTTTAAAAGCAACTAAGGTTTTAAAGCACCGTATAAAAGCAACTGTCTATGAGTTCATTTTCAAGCACAAAGATAAAGCTGCTGTAGAAATAATTTGCCAATGTCGGAGAAAGTCATCATAACTCACATAAATATTGACACCACAAAAACACAAAACAAGTTACTGGCCATTATTTTGAAAAACAGGTACTATTGAACACACAAGTACATATCTCAAACACGCTCAAGAGGGGAAATGATTTCTATAACGGTTTGATGTTTGAGCTTGAAAATGAACTTCTATTCAGTTCAGAACTGTGTTATTTTGTAATGACAGGATCGCCTTACGGTAAGTTAATTTAAGCCTGTGTAACAACAATCAGTCCAAACTTTTGGATTTAAGCATAAAAGTAAAGCAAAATTGATGAGAGATACAAAGATACGAGAGGTAACAACTGAGAATTGGTCATTATAGTAAGCTGAACATATGTGGTTGAAAAAATTACAAATGAGACACGAGTTATTGGTGGACTTGAAAAAATAAATATGCGACTTTTTTACTCCTTTAGTATAAAATAGATTATAAACCAACAAATTTAAGCTACTACAACTTATAAATTAAATAAAATTGATAATAATAAGAGCTTATAGTTTTACATAATGATTATTTAGATGAAATTACTTGTACCATCCCAAAATTTTGCTATTTAAACGAATTTTCCTATTTAAATGATTTGAGACAACGACTAATAGAATTTGATGTTAAATAAATCGCATTACTAAAATTAGATTCTTGTTCCGAGGGCTCCATCGGTCGTTCTGGGCCACTCCAATTTCCTTTCCACCTCTTTTCTGGTGTCCAATTAAAGTTTCTGCTCCATTGGATCTGGGCCTAGTAGTTTCTGGGATAACGTTGGCTCCGTTTGTAGTAACACGTTTGTCTTTTCTGTTCAAGTACTTACGGTTTTTTACATCAAAGATATAAAGAAAAACTTCGTAGCTAATATAGCTGAGAAATTCTTATTACAAAATTCCAAAGTCAAATAAATTTCAAAACATAAGTAATTTCTACGTAAATATTTTACTTAAGTCTATTATGAAATATTTTAAGAAAGATTTATTTCACTTTCCGCCAATGAATGAAATCTTATAAGGACATACACAATTTCCGTCTCAGTTATATGTAAATAAAATATGTTAATACATATGTTTATTAACATAGGTCTAAATTACTTCAACGAATGAAAATATGTAAGCTAATTGATATGAAAAATATAATAAAATAATACACTTTATTGAAAATTTACTACGACAATAACGATGATAGTATTAAACACCATAAGTAGGAGAAACAATAATATTTAATGACGTACAAGGTACACAATATGTTGCTCTGCTGAGGTGAAATTTGTTAATTCGGAATATAAAAGTGATGTATGTGCTTGTCAAATTACATGTGTGGCATTGATATCGGGTGGAAAGGGAGATATAAACATTTTGAATGCATTACGACTCAGTTATTTCATTTTTGTTAAACTTGGAGGATTTATTTGTTTTACACTAATGCATACATGATGAGCTTAAACATGCTGTTGCATTTTGTAACAAAACAAGATTAAAGTGTGTGGTGTTTTCAACTTCTAGTCCTTTATCGTGTATATTTTATTTTAAGCTTTAACACTATTAATTTTTTATAACTTGTTGCCTCAGGATTAATAAACGGAATCAGTGGACAGATACATACTTTCTCCCTAAAATAAATTAAAAAACTACGACCTTCCTTCAATAAACCTATCATATTCTTTAAAGTTTATCTAAAGATAATTTAAAAATGTATTGTATCAAAAAATAATCTTCCAGTATCTGAAACTAATAACAAGAGGAAATAAGATAAATTAATTATTAGACATTTTTGCGGGGGGGCATAACCCCCTCCACTATAATATCAAACCTATTGGGTGAATTTCGTAGGGTGATGTGACTTAACTCTGCATACCAGGTTTCGTGGAAAATGGTTAAGAAATAAGGAATAAATTAATTGTTTAATATTCACCATTAGAATAACTTTGGGCCACTCTCAGAAAACGTACCATGATTACTATGGACCGTAAATTTAACATTTCTCTGGATCTGTTCGTCGTAAAAATAGTTCAAATTACTAATTCGTTTAGATTTTTAACTGGTTTTAATGGTGGTACTCATTTTATACTTTACAATTATCGTTTACGCTGAAAACCTAAAAAAATATGTTTTGACATTTAAAAGCCCATAACTTTTGAAACGCCATTTTCACAGTCATGCCGATGATATCATATTGTTTAGAATTTATATGAACTATAAATTACTAAATTTAAATCAAAATCGTTGCATCCATTTTTAAGAAATTTGGATTTTTTAGTTTTTAAAGGTTTTTAGGGTTGAACTATACATAAAAATCCAAAATTCAAAAAACTAAATAAACAAAATACCTGTAGATACGATGACTATATACGTACATACCAAATATCAACGGGGTAAGCTGTGACCTTGTACACATCCAGACACACACACAACACACAAACATACGCACACACACACGGACAGACAGACATCACGTTGAGACCCACTTTTTGGATTCAGAGGACCCCAAAACGGAGTCCTCTGAATGATCCCATGATTCACTCTAAATTTAAATTGAAAATTTTTGACGAAAACAATACTTTCTCTATTTTATATACTATCGTATTCGTAGGAGGAAGTAAAAATAGACAACTGACTGTTGAACTAATTAAACATAATCATAACAAAACCCCTTACGTTGAGATAAATTTACTAGAGATGAAGCAATATAGAACAAAAATAAAACTAAACAATTTAATTTAATGAGTCTGGATGCAATACAAACATGGAGCCCTAATTAAAAGTTTAGCTGAGTTTCTCCGCATTTGAATCCGCTCGCCTTGGGTGTTTATAATTTACATTCGATAACTTTGCAACCTGACAGCATAAATTCACAATTCGAAATTGCTCATGAAAGATTTTACGCTCACGTTTGACTAAATAATAATTGTCACTGAAAATGTTTGTTGTTGTTAGTCTTTTCCCAAATAAAGTTAGACTTTTTGGTTTTATAGTAAATCGGCCATTTTCATAAATTTACAGAATCATCTCATCTACTTAAAAATATCTACTTTTTATATTTAACTTTCAAATCTCAGTAGGCCTAAATAGTTTTAAGGGTTTCAGGAATGGAATTTTATATAAAGAAAGCTTCCTATAGAAAATAAGTAATTATAAGTTTAAGAATGGATTGTAATGTAGTCTCTGCATCGTATGTAGTATAGTTAAAATTCATAAAAGTTAAGAGGTAAGGTGCTCGCAAAATTGAATTATTTTAACACGCTGCTTTCAAAGATATTTTTATGATAAATAACAAACTTGATATACTGGTCACGAACATAAAAAAATTATGGAAATTCTTTTGTGGAGAGTTTTCATTAATGTCGCCTTATTACGTGGAGTAAATAGTCCATCAAGAATAATTTCACGTTTTGTACTTCAATAGTCCTCACTCGATAGTTGTAAAAAGTTAACGTAGATATTGATGTATAGGGAACTAAAAGAACAAATTTGTTATTTTATTTTAAGATAAAATGTTACTAGCACTACTAAAAAACATTTCTTATAAATACAAAGAGCAGCAATTATAGTATTTATAAAAACAGTAAAAAAATAATTTGTATTTACCTAGCTAACCAATAAATTTTTAACATAAAAACCTCATTTATCTCTAGACTAATATATTTTTATACGATAAGGTGATCTGTAATTCTGCCAGCAAATTAATACTGTTACATTTAGGTTAGGAGGAAAATTCCCCGTCACTGATGATAAATCTTACTTCTCGTAATTTTAAAACTAAAATAGTGTGTCATGACTTCAGTTTGTTTTTATTGTAATTCGTGTTAAGCATGGGTGAAAATTGTCACCTTTGTAAACACAAGGTTGAAAGTTTTCACTTCGGTTACATTATTACGATATATTATTATATATTATAAATCCAGCATAGTTTATAACAAATATAACTGGAAGCTAGTCCAAACAACATTGTAGAAGGTTATGAGGTTGGCGTCGAAGATTAAATATAAATGTCTAGCGAGTGCGGCCCAATGGGCTGACAATGGTAGCCTTAAGTGTGATTCATGTCGTTTCCTGACTTCATACAATTGAGATTAATTCCAATCAGTTCCTCTGGGCAATAGTTTGATCCTGATTAAGTAATTCATGTTTAAACATATAATATTTTAGTACCAGGGGACCGAGTGTTACTCTGTGATTTTTTTACTATAAGGTAACCAAATATAAAATGATTAAAATACCCTAAGTATTTTAAATCATTTTATATTTGGATACCTTTATTAAAACAAAATATTGCGAAACAGTTTTTTTCATAAAGAGTACCTTTTTATGGAAACCTGCCACCAAAAACTATTGATATAGTTATCACGATGCATTTGTGATATCACAACTAGCAATATATTTGGGCAAATTAATTCATTGTTAAATGTATTTTAAGTTCCGTTGTTCCGTGTGACTGATATTACTACAAGTATTTTAACCTATATTTTTACTATTGTTATATCCAATCCGATTCTGAACATTACATTTTTATAAACCGTTATTCATAAAATATTACACCAACACATTAAATTAGGCCAAACTAGTAAATAGTTCTTAATAGTTCTAATAGTTAATAGTTCTTCGATGAAACTAATTAAAAAAGTAAAATATATATTTTAAAATGATTTTATTTGTGTTTTTAGTATATTAACAGTTGTTAAATACTATTTAGTAGTTTTTGAATCCTCATTGACTAATGGTAAATGTTACAGTGTTAAAGAAAATTAGAAGTCCTAATGAGACTTATCTATTTCTTAGTTTGGTTTAGCAGTTTTCTATATAAATTTGCATGAGATTGGGCGATTAAATTTAAGTTACTAAGATGGTCAAATTAGCTCAAAGCAATATTACTCAAAACCCTAAGCCTATACAATACTAAAATGTTACCTTACAAAAGAACATGAAATATGCTGATTTAAAGAAACCGTACAAGATTTGTTTTTGCGAGGCAAGCGTTTGCAATATTTCACGTAAGTCATGTCGGGGTGTATGTAAAACAAGGGATTATTTTCAAGAGAGGGATTATGTATGCGTGTGGACCGTTGTTACTGTCGTGTACGGGGCATTAGGTTTAATGGCTGCAGTAATTATATAAAAACGGGGACATTTCAGTAAATAATGTTGGTATCGTGGCCGACTGACAGTTACAAACGTAATTACCACGTGGGATATTATGTGTGTTTGTGTTGGTAGTGGTTTAGTATACATCGATCGACAATGACGGGGACTGCTTCAAATATTCATCCACTGTTCTTTCATCTTGAATATTTCAAAGGGTTCGTGTCTCTATGATAATCGCAGAAATATGATAGCAGCATACGAATAAGTATATACAAATTGTAATATCATGTTCATTTTTACTAAATTAATTTAAAACGTTTTGAAAATCAATAGTTTATGAATAAATTAAAGCAGAAGTGGTTACATAAACTACTAATACTTATGTGCTAATCGATGGTAATGAAGCAGCATTATTTGTGATTTATCACATTATAAATTTGAAAAAAAATCTTTACTTAAATATATATAACTAGGATCAAACTAACAAGAGAAATGTTTGATGTAGATATTCTGCAGTATTATTCTATAGTTTTTTTTAAGAAATGGAATTACTGTACTACAAGTATAAAAGTCATCTTTTAATAACGATGCGTTTTTTCACTTTCCGTGATAAAGAACGTATTCATTTACATGACAGCATGTAAAATGTATACACTAGCCAAACAAAAATAACTCTAATTGTGGTATTTTTCATGCATTATATCAGTATTTTGATGAAACCATTACCAATTAGTGAATGTAGTGTTCTCTATCATTAAATTGATTTTAAATCTTTATAATAAACTATACAAAAACTTGGATTAAAATTATTCATTTGAAATGAGAACAATTTAATAATCATGTATTATAATTTAGTTAAAAAAGATAAATTTAAATAATTAAAGAAATAAAATAATATAAATAGGTATTTATATATGAAAGATAAATTTAAACAATTTAATGTTGATACTCGCATTTAAAAGACACTTATTACGTTAGTTGATAGTTTCTTTCTGTAAAATCACTGTGATCTACAAAAGTCCAGTAAAAATTAGAATAAATTATACAGAACATTTAAAATTCATAGTGACTTTGGCTATCAATTAATTATTTAATATCTTTTATTGAACTATTCCAACGCGTCTATGTTTTTAACTAAACAACGTTTCTGAAGGTGGAGAAACTCCCCCCTTTCTTAAGTATATACTTCAATAATTTACATTAAATATTGAAAGTTTAAGTTACAGATGTTAATATATATATATATATTAGTTATAATTATGTAACTTTTAATGTGAATTATTAGGTAATCGATTGAAAACCGTCTTCGCTTTTCATCTTCAGAAATTTTGTATAGTTAAAAACAGAGATGCATTGAAAAACTTTAAAAAATATATTTGAATGATATTTAATACGTCTAACAAGTACAGAAGTGTGTTTTGAGAGCTCAATATTTTATTTTTAAATCAGTTTTAAGTAATCAAAAACTTCTTAAATGTATATATTAATGTCAAAAAGGATTTATCTAGTGTTTTATCCTGTCGTTTTCACAGAGAAGATGTATCCTAGGGTAGAGTCACACATGTACAGAACTTATACAACATCGTTTTCGGATCCTTTGGAATAACAAAAAAAATCATTAACATAATAAAAAGTTCATAGTTCCTAGACAATTCAGTGGTAAATATCTAATATTATTTACGTGGACTAACATCGTTACCATTTTATTCGATTCCCATTTCCCCAGTTTGGCACGTCCTCGGCTAACGCATGCCGACATGGGTTGGATACAAACAGAGACCTAGTTTCATTCAACAACCAATATGAGGCATCGATTGTGGTAGTTGTGGAATTGGCCGCATGGTTGCGGAGCGCTGGTATCGGCCGTCACTCGTCAGTCGGCGCGGCGAGTAGAGCAGGACAGTTGCGATACACGCACGCGTGTGGCCGTGTCTGTGCTGGCGTTCGTGTGTGTGAAGCGTGTCTTGTGCTTGGAACTTATGAACTTCCTAACCAACTGTCTTTTGATCTGTAAGCTATTTTTATATTCAAAACGTTTTAAAATTCAAATATATAATAAAATTACGTTATTTTATATTTTAAATAACTACTGTATTGAATTATATTAAAGTATAATGGTTTGAAATTAGAATAATTGTGGAACATTATGCCAATGTTGAAGACGTTAAAACGTGTACTAGTTTATACATTTATTTAATAATTATCATAGACCGTATAAATTTGTCTTAAGATGTGAATGCAAAAGTAAATTATTATATTTCAATACAGAGAGTAACAAGTAAGTGAAATGCATTATTCACTTATTTGAAAATTGTTGTCAATGAACGTTTTTTATCGCCAAGACAATACTATTAATGGCAAACTAAAATAGTTTCTAAATTATATACAGGGTAATTCACAAAGAAATGCGGTAACTTTGAGATCTCATTTTACATGTAAAAACAATGACTTTTTTATATTTGGCAACAATAACTTTTTTATTTTACCAATAAACAAATCAAACTTTAAAATAAAACTTGTAGAAAATTTAATTTTGAAAAATGGTACAGTAAAAGTATACAGAAAGTAAATAAACAATCGATTAAATGGTTTTTATTCAGAACGAAACTATGCACGTTTTACATTAGTCCTACAATGGCAATAGCAACAAAACATGTGTAGTTTTGTTCTGAAACATTCTTTTCATCAATCGTTACTCACTTTCTGTAAACTTTTATTATACCATTTTCTTTAGAATTAAATTTTCTACAAGTTTTATTTTGAAGTTTGATTTGTTTATTGGTAAAATAATAAAGTTAATGTGACCAAATGTAAAAACAATTGTGTTTTTACTCTAATTTCATGAATTTACACTGGTTTTCTCAAAAGCTACTTAACTTACAGTTCTGGGACCTGTTTTATTCAATTTGTCACGTCAAATTCAATAAGGAAAATTAAATTTACCTACCTGGAATTCCAGGAAGCCCTTATTTAACCCGAGGTACCAGAATCTCGGTGAAATTTTGCGCTAGCCATAAGTCGCTAACAAAGCAATTCCGGACCTGTGTTTATATAGGGTTTGTGATTGTTTTTACATGTAGAATGAACTCAAAGTTACCGCATATCTTCGTGAATCACCCCGTATAACTTAAAATTAGGTAGTAGGTTATCCTCCGTTATATAACTGTTAATAACCGCATATCGTGGTAACAATCTTATAATTAGTACTCAAATGAACTCTATAAATTCTAAATTTCAACTGATGTTTTACTGGGATTGACTTTTCATTTCAACGTACATGAAAAAAATCAGGAAAGCTCTCTCGTTATACTGCTGAAAACTATATGGTCACTTCTGAAAAAAATGTTTTACGCTTAATCAATTAATGAGAAAATATTTGAATATAAACTTGTATGTTATCTTACATTTTCAAAACAACATTATATTTTGTATTGGAAAATAGGAACCATTCTGTAACAGTTTAAGAAAATACTCACTAGGCCTATTGAGAAATACTATGTAGTTCAATTTCATTCAAATATCTCATATGAATGAGAAAACATGATAAAAAAGTTCATTCATTCCTAATAATCTACCAGAGTCAAACACATGTGCATGACACAGGAAAACATTATGAGTTTAAAACCAATTTTAATAGATTAAAAAATTGAATGGATAAAATTAAAATCCAAATACGATAAATTAATAAAATATTTTCAGTCTGATTAACAAAAACGGTTTCGTACCTAATAATTAATTATTGATTTAGATTGTGAAGTGTAGTAAAAATAACTAACAATACTCTAGTAAGAATATTGGGTTCTTGAGTTACTCAACTCAGCAATACTCACCGTCCGGAAATACGTCATTAAAGACTTTTGTGTTTGGGTATATGTATAGGCTATGTTCAATAAATTTATAATCATATAACAAAATTCAGAAGGATATTTTTTCTCGTACAGTGTGGAAGATGAGTTAGAAGTGGACCATATTAATTAAATAAACTAAAAGGAATCGTTGACCTAAGGTATTGTAATCGTAAAGAAATAATCAATTCGTAAGCCTTCAATATAATGATATGTTTTTACTAGCCATCAAATTAGATCTTAAAAATCTTAAAAACCGTGAATCAGCACAAAACAATTTTTATCGATGTAAAAAGTTTACTATGTATTATTAATTTAAAATATCTCACATAATACAGTTCAAGTGATTTCCGATAGTATATAGTTCAACAACATTTAGGTAACAGAAACCAATCAATTGTGAAGATTAACCACAGTTGAGAGTAATAAACAAGTTATCGGTTAGCTGACGTCCAACAAACAGACTAGTTGGTCCGGCGCCGGCGCAGGCTTCGTGTTTAACCAAATGGAATTGATCTAAATCGAATGGTGCCAGGCGCATACTGAATGAATCTAGCCTATTGAAAAGTCTGAGAATCATCAAATCCTAGATAAATGTGAAAAATACTTTACCTTATTTCCTAATGTCGATTTGTGTTAGCTAATTATGGGTTTCAGCCATAACAAATCTTAAAACTACAAATTCCAAACTTTTACTTTTTTGTACCTATTACCAGCATCGATACATCTTCATTTTGACCAACTTATCACAGTGTACACGGATTTGGACAGTACATGTAGCAAGATGGTTTATACTAAGAGTCTATTTCAAAACATGTCACTCACAAAGCTGGAATACAGTTTAAAATAACATCCTTTTAGTCTCTAAAACCTGAAAAATTGAGATTTTTAAATAACGAATGATTGGATGGCGATATTTGGCGTAATAATCATTTTTGAATAAATTTGATCCATGGTGTTCACTATTAAGGACTACTATTGTTATTTTAAGTAGAATTGAACGAATAAACAGAGTATCCTTACATAACATTTTTTATTGTAACATGTTTCATTAAGTTCATTTATTTTTTAATATTAAAATGTGTTATGAATGAAATCTAATATCAAAACAAAGGTAATGTAAAATATCTCCAATAGTTAATTCAGCATCAGTTTATTAAAACTTAATGTATGAGTAATAAATGAATGAAGTTAGTTAAAAAACTAGTGCACGTTAACCTTGGAGGGTCAGTTCTCCCTCTCAGGGGTTTTGATTTTTTTGAAAATTTATCAAATAAATGGAATGTGATAAAAAGTTATTTTGCTTGTCCCTTTTAAAGGAAGGAAGAGTGCGTTAGATTATTGTTACTGTTTCTTTTATGAAAAATACAATATAACCGCAAAAACAGAAGACTGGATTATTCGATATAAAGTGGAGAAGTTCTGTGGCGGAATTGTCACACGTAATATGCAGCGGAGCCACTAAGCCACGAGATAAACATTGTACGTGTGAGTCAGCCACCAGATCCCCGTCCGACCATTGCGCGAGTACATGTACAGTAATATCACACCAACAAAACCGTGAACACATTTAATGATTATTAAATCTATACAAATGGGAAGTCATGTGATCAAAATTGACAAAAAACTTTTTTGTTTTCTTTTGACATGGATCCGTCTTAGCTCTGGGGGGAGGTGTTAGTGTTTTTGAATATAAAAACATGTTACAGGTTTCCATAGAAACTACCAGAACTATTGTATTGAATTTTAAATATAAAAGAATAAGAACAGCTGTTTAGATGAACTTAAAACATTCCCTGTAGACATATCCATGATCTAATCTATTTTCCACAGGGAAGTAAACAAAAACATTTTTAAAAAGCTATTCAATTGTTTTCTGGTGTAGCAGAACCAATGGTTTAGTGGTTCTCTGGTGGTTACTTACTGTATAAGAATGCAGTTTTCAGTTCATATAGATAGCTGTTCTTATTCTTATATATTAAAAACTAAATACAATAGATCTAGTAGTTTCCATGGAAACGTGTTACATATTTTTCTACTTACAAATCACCGACACCCTCCCAGAGCTAAGAAATATCCATGTCAAAAGTGGTATATGTACATTGTAAAGGTTCCCAGGAGAAAATTACTCCTTAATTTTTACTTATAATTAGGATTTTTTTCTTGAAAAATACTATAAAGAATTAAATATTTAGTTTCTCTAGATATCCACTATAAATCTTTTTCATATCTCAAATTCTATCACTATCGGGTGAGGAGGAATGAAGAACGCAATATAACGTTGGTCTAAAGGGGCTGAAATCCAATAAGGAGTCGCTGGGGTTGATTCTGAAGTCTAACAAGTGCGAAGTTACAAGTATACACGATGAAAAAAGATGAATCCTTCAATGAATGAGTGAGAGGAATAAGAGAAGAAAGGAGTGGGAGGAGGAAAAAGGGGATGAGGGGGAGAAAGGGAGAGGGAAAGAGGAGTGTGAGTGATTAATCACAGCCTGTTTGTGAGAGGGAGAAAAATAGTTGTTTGGTCGACCTACAGAGCGCACCACCTCTTAGCCTTTCCGTGGTGTGCTAGTGACAGCATCACAGCTCAGCTTGGACAAAGAAAACTAAAAGTAACATCAGTTACGTGAAAACACTTTAGAAGCTATTTTCGTCAAGTTAACCTAAAGCTATATTTGATATAATTGACCTAAAGATGAAAACACTCTTCTCAAGAGTAATTCCAAGAATAGAATCGAGAACACTTAGTTATATTGGGATTAATATTATTTATTTTCTGTTTACTTTTGTCTTTAGATGACAATTTATTTGAATTATATTTTAGTGAGTAAAGTATTAATTACGCAACTTTGCAAAAACTATTTCTAAAATTGTAAATTATATTCTGTTAATTTCTGTGTTATGGTGTTATTCCATGTTTTGGATAAGGACACTTTTGAGAATTTTTAAGTATCAATAAGTACAGAAGTTAAAAAATGATATATATGAATTAAAAATATAAGCCAATAGAAGTTAAAAATGATATGGCTATATCATTACGAACTTTTACAAAAGAAAATTACAATTACTATAACTATATAATAAGGAAGAGTATTTTGCTTGACGTAAAATAATCACTGAGAATTCTCTCAGTTTGAAAAAGACTATGCAATATTGATGTATTCACACAAATAGAAGGATGCTTCTAACACAACCAACCATAACTCGCGAGGACGTGACAGTGTGGGAATATTTGATTGACAGGGAAATTTCACTTAGATCGATCTATTTCACTATCTCACCGTATTGTATCTCCATTTGGATGTGTCGAAAGCTTGACAAACGATGTGTTTCCAACCTAATATCATAAGGTTTCATAGGTTTCTAACCTACAGTATCTAGAACAAGTATGGACAGTGTCGTGTACAGGTTGACACTAGTGTCGTCACTTTTTACATATATGTTTTGCTTACAACACATGTGTCAACTAGTTCAACAAACTAAACTAATACTAATACGCATACCGCATAGGTGCAGTCTATCAAAACTATAGTTGCTAAGGTTGTGAATATAGACTGAAAACTGCTGTGGTTGTGACTGTAGATCATGGAGTATTCGTTATAATCTAAATACTACAATTTGGTTATTAAAACTATAAAGTATCGAATAAAATCCATTACATCCGTCACACACACACTTACCTTATGTTCACTTTAACAACCCAGAGTGGGTAGGTGGCTCAATGAATATAAATGAACCAAAACTAGTAAAAGTATACTATTATTACCTTAGACGAGACTTCGATGGATGGAATATATGATTAGTTGTTTGTCATCAGATAGTGTTTATGAAAGTAACACAAAGGTTACCTAGTGGGGTGCGTCAGTGCCTGTGTAGTCTGTAGGGCGCAGAGCTCTCGGTGTAAGCGGCTTAGCTGCGGCACAGGCGCCTAATGCTCTTGAACTGGAGTTACAGCATTAGCTGATTACCTAGATGGAACAGTAGATAGAGCACGTGATAATTAGCCCAAGCTAAGTAATGAGATATTCTACCGCTTCAGGCTGAGATATTACATCTGACGTCTTTAGAGAACTAATAAGCTTCGCCTGCGTAATAGAACAGGTTAACCGGAAAGATTTCACTACAAAGAGGAAATAAGCAAATCAAAATTATCATTCCATTTGGTTCATAAGAGAATTAAATCTTAATAATGTCAAAAAAACATTAGGACGGTTTTATATTGACAAGAAAAGGCTAATGCGGTTTTATAATGTTTAAAATTACCTATTTAAAAAGATTCTTTTAGAACATTTAAAGTAAGGTTTCTAAGAACCTGAATTTAACTTTAAAAATAGAAAATAACTTTACAATTTAATGTCACTTACTACTCAACTGATAATGTTGAATGAATTTAGTAAGATTCTCGCAGAATTGTGTTTTAATGTGTGTCTTAAAAAGTTTAACTTGTTTAAGATATTGACAAATTATGGGCTGTAATGTTTAAAACGTCAATAGACTAAATGAATCGAAGCAATTGATATATTACATTGTAAATTGAAATGTAATAAAAACATTTTTTTTCTCAGCTATTTTATTCTTCAGACAAATATTAAAAATAGTGAAAAATAGGCTAGTCGCCTGTGTTAAGACTCGAGCCTAAAACAGATTGTTGGGTGATCGGTCTTGGTGATTTAATTTAATAAAAAATATGGTAGTACAAAAAAATAACGATATGATAATAAATTAAATTGTTTTAAATCACAACTACAAGAATCCAAACCAAAAAAGAGGCAAGTTATTATACAAAGAAGGTATAATCAAAGAATATTAAAATAATTAGCGTATATGAAAGAACGAAGGAATATATCGACAAACCTAGTTTATATTCATATTTTAAAGTGATTTATTACTTCTAAACTTTTATTTTTAAGCTTAAAAATTTAATTTATTTGAATGATTTGAAGGGTTTTTGTATGTCAAATTAAATTTAGTACTTAAAAATAAAGTATGACTTGCTCTAAAATAAGTATACTATATTTAATCAGTATACTTTTTAAGGTTGTTGTGTTTGAAAAAAACTCACGTCTAGGTATTAGCTTTCGACATAAATGTCAAAAATTGAGCAAAATAAATCATTATACTATATAGACCTATAAACATAAATACTAGACGTACTTGGCTACAATAAACATTTAGTAGTAGGCAGGATATGATGATTCATCAGCACATTAACAGTATGCAAATAATGGTCTGTACACTCTTTTCAAATATAAGTTTTAATATGATTGTTGCATTTCAAAGTCCTTGGGATTGATTGATAGGTTAAATAACATAATAACTGAACTGATGCTACTTCCGTAATCATCATGATAAGACATAAACTCGGGACCCAGGAATTTTCAGATATGCTATTTAAATTTAAATTTGTACTAGACTTTTAACTGGAAACCCCCGATTAACAAATCGCATGTGGTAACCGAGTGGGAAAGAAAAAGTTATGATTTCAATGTTTAAAATAATACTTACTTTGAAGAATATTTGTTTACAGGTATGCGACTAAATGGTTTATCCGTATATTTTAGTTTTGTTTCTTATGAGATGGTCTATGTTCTAGTTGAGTAGCTGGGTTTTTGATTAAATTTCATCGCAGATGATGGTGAGATTTAGTGAAAGAGGTTTTATCACTCGTTCCCCATAGCTTACTAGCGAAAACCAAGTGTTAAGTCGTTTTTAAAGAAATTATTCCAGTATGACCATGGAGAGTATAAAGTGCAAGTAAAGCACTTAAGTATGTTGACCACTACTTAGTACTGTACTTAGTACTATACCAAACACTTAGTATGACCATGAGCTAAACCTGCTGTAGCAAGGCTGAAAACAAAAATGTTTTGATAATTAAATCTGCTAAAAATAATAAAGCATTATGTGTTCAGTTTTTACCAGTCTTTGGCCAGGTATTTACAATTTAATTTACATATAATTTCGTAAACCGTATGATTGTAAAATTTAACATTGTTATTGTTTTTATTATTTTAAAAGTTTTGTTATCACCATGAATAGTGGTTAAATTTTAATTACCTGATTTATAAAATTAACTTTATTGAACTTTAACAAGTCCTGGTCCTTCGATATAATACAGTAATTTTACTTTCTTGAACATTATACGTTTCATAGTATCGTCAGAATAATTGGTTCCAGGTTTTATTTCGTATTTATTGTATATTTTTTCTCCATTTCAATCATCTTAAAATTTATTGTTTTCAGTTATCAATCAAAATTTTTATTTCTAGACATAAGATCCCGAAATACCTTAAATTATTATTTTTTACTAACCTAAAATTTACCTCATTTATCTTTTACTAGTAAGTTAGGAAAAGCTTTCGTATTAGCAAAAGATGTAATTCTATGACCGTTAACCGGGTAGAAGCAAGAGTTTTGAAGTTACGCGCAGTGAGGTTGTGAGGTTTGAAGGACGCGAGGTAGAGGTCGTGGCGTGTCGTGACCCGCGGCCGTCCACACGTCATTACGTCTGTAATGGCGAGA
Organism: Nephotettix cincticeps; assembly: GCA_023375725.1. Lineage (NCBI taxonomy): Eukaryota > Metazoa > Arthropoda > Insecta > Hemiptera > Cicadellidae > Nephotettix > Nephotettix cincticeps. Next base: position 28,506,546 of record CM041785.1, read on the forward strand.
TTTACCGTACCCTCGCACGTCACAGACCTTGGAGGCTGACGGTTCCTCTGGGCTCCACCCCTCAACGGGTTAGACCGAAACATTAACCACAAAGTGTTATGTGGTCTACTCTCCTCAGCGTGCTGCGTCGTCTTCAGCTGTCAAGGGTGCCAAACTGAACCACGTTCCATTCATATTATGCTGTTAATGAAAAGCAATACACTCTTTATTACTAACAATTTACAGACACTTTAATCCCTTATAAATCAATAAGCCATTTTCATAAGACGCCAAAATAGTTTCACTCAATATAAAATTCTTCTATCTTATTTTCCAATTATAATATGAGTATTATGTAAAAATTGATCTCAGCTAATAGAAAACACTTTAAAATGTTTGAAATTATTTTCTTGAATGGCTTGAGATATCATTTAGAAATTACAAATAGATTGCTTTTACAGTTTGTGGAATTAATTTCTACTTTTAATTTTGTCTCTGTATTAATTTTTGTATTCCTGGTCATGCTATTACTTATTTAATTATTACTAAGCTACCCTAATAATTGGGCAATGGTGTCTAGAGGGACGGGATTTGCAGCCATGTATGAATTCCTCAGATAATTTTGTTTTTTTTTGTTCCAGTATTATTATATTTTATTTATTCTTGAAAATTCTGGTAGCATGTTTAAGTTTATTTTTGAATCATGGTATGCACGATAAGTAATGTTGTTATTTTGCTGCAATAAAGATATTTAATTATTAAATCAAAAGTGAGGCCTTTCGTTATTATAGAGAAATAAGATTCTTTAGAAGTAAAGATTTTGGTGTTAAGGTGTTCAGTAAAGAAATGGTTTATAACATAAATTAATTTCAAGGGTTAAACAAGCGGTTAATGTTCAGTTAAGATTTGTGCAGAAGTTAACCAACCATCCAAACCTGACTCCAGGTAACTCCAGCCTCTCTGAAGCTGTTTGCAAAGTCATTAAATGTAATTTTATCTGTTAAGTTTCTTTGAGATGAACCGTCTTCACAATAATTCTTGTTTTAAACTTAACATTTTATTGTATTTAGTACATAAGTTAAATTGAATAGTTAGATAGTAACATATTTGTATACAAATATATTCAATATTATTTAAAACACCGACCCACTGTGGTGGATATTTTACGGTGAATATAAGTGAAGGGTGAGTGTAGGTAAATTTAATGGATTGAATAGTGTTTACAGAGAGTGATTTATGTCCCAGAACAGCTGGATATAATTTAATTGGTCTGAGATATCAATTTGAGATCTTGGACTTTACTTATATATAGCATTTTTTACTTATTTTGATTCTTCACAATTTTGCCCCCTTTTTGCAAAAGGAGATGAAGTGAGCAACTAAATATTTTCAAATGTAAATCCCTATCTTGTGACCCTTCATTTTCAAGGAAATAAAAGAATAAATTTTGCCCCGAACAAAAATTACAGTCATTTCAATTGAGGTAATTTTTAAAAATTAACATAATAATAATAATATATTTGTTGCAGTTGACAATGTTAAAACATCGTATAGCAAACGTCAAATATAAATTTTAATAATACACTATAGAGTAAAAATAAATACAATAAAATAATACAAAATCAATACAAAACAATTATTACCCCTGGGGAATCTATGACAAAAAATAAAGTAATCGGATAATCTCAATAAACTCAAAACTCAGCTCCAATGGTGTGATGTGAACTCGTCCACCGCGTAGAACACATGCAGTTTTGCACATGTCTTATTACACCATTATAAGGGAATCTTTCTTGAACTCTGTCTCAGCTTTTTACACACGGTTAGCACACTGTGAAACATTCAAGGGTGAACAGTTTAAGCACCTGCTACATTAAAACAGGTCATAGTTTTTACAATAAGTTTATTAATGTCTATCGTAATCTTGTTGATTTCCTTTTATATTTTCTTGAAAATGAGGGGTCACAAGATAGTGGTTTACATTTGAAAATATTTAGTTGGCCCCTTTACCCCCCCCCCGTTGCCAAAGGGGGGCAACATTTTGAACAACCTAAAAAAGTGAAAAAGTGATATAAAAGTTAAAGTCTCACTCAAATTCATATCTCAGACCGTTTAAATTATATCCATCTGTGTTAGGAAATAAAACTCACTCTGTATAGCTTGGTACTAACAAATCACCTGATACATTTGCCAGCTGACAATTCATTTTACCAGTCAAAGCACAAATTAATGATAGCTGTGTCCAGTATCGAACCGTTATTAAGATCCTTAGCATTTGTTAGGATTTTCCTTAGGTTCGAACGGCGGCCGATCTACATAGAAGGGTTACTATAGACCAGTTATATTAGTCACCCAGTCTGCATGCTGATTTTAAGTCTAGGAACATTTGGTTTGACGTAATTTTTGTTTTGCTGAAGAATATAAACCATGAGTACAAACATTTTATATTTATAAACTATTTTTTCGCTGTTTTGCCTTAGGATCACGTAGGTATGACATTTTAAATTTTACATAGAAGGAAAAAAACACAGTTAATGCTATTTCAATTCACAACGCATTGAGGTTAAATCAGTGTAACCTTATGGATTATTTACACATTGTGTGTTTAAGCTAATATCAATAGTTTCACTCGTCATATTTTATATTAATACATTTAGGCTTACTGTTACTGGTTCTCTGTCAGCCGTTTCTTTTTGTTTTATTCATTAATTTCCCTTGCTTATCGATCCATTGTATGGTATATGGCATTTTGTTTATAAATGTTGTATGTCGTTTTTTACTAAATAAAAATTTGTCATGAAATTGTCTTAGCTCTGGGGGGTGTTAGCAATTTGTGCCATCAAAATTTGAAACAGTGACATAATTTAGTTAGTGACGTCATTGTTTGGTTAAAATCACAGCTGTTTAGATGAACTTAAAACATTCCCTTCAGACATACACATTATCTAACACATTTCCCTCATAAAAGTAAATACAAACATTTTTATTTAGGAAGAAACATTTACATTTCTCAACACTATTACAATTCGACAGCTGTTAACGGGATATTCTTATTTCCTTATTGATGGGCTTACGATCGAGGCACATAAAGCCAATTTTAAGAGCACTCAATCTAATTTATGGTAACACCAGTGGCGCCAACATGCCGTTTTCTGTTTTATTACTTTGCAGAAGTATTTCTTTGCAGTTTGTCTCATTATACATAAACCTGCGCAAAATGATAATAATAGTTATTTAATATTGTAAAAAACAAGTTTGATTGTTTTCAATAATCATCGTTAGTGTAAAGAGGTTATCTTGTTTGAATTTTTTTTAATACGCTCATGAATTTTGATGAGTCAAGATTTAAAATTTAACCGCCCTACTACCGGAAACCAATAATGCCTCAAATTGTCAACAAAATATTATCAATATTTTAACACTTCTCATAATATTGTTGTACAACTTTGAATAATATCTTCCGTAATGATTTTGAAATATTCTTAAAACTTCTGGCGAGGATGCCATTTTCAGATAAGCGTCTGGAATTTTCACCATAGTAGTTAATACTTCTAAAATTAATAATAAAAGGTGATTGATTCCTTTATGTAATGTTTTATGCATACACTAAATTTGGATAGTGATTACTGATTGGATAATGATAGCAGAAATGATTATATTAAATTAAATTTGCAATAAAAATACCTAGATACCAACGAATCAAAAATTATTGAATATTCATTTGAAGTAAAATTAGATCCAATTACCAAATTCATTCGGGAAAAATCTTCGGGTCTCGAAGAAATATTATTTAGATTATATTATTTTATGAAAACTAATTCTGTAGATAATCTTTCAATATCCTGCTTGCGATTTCGTGTTTTTTCATCAAGAGAAGGGAGGATCGGAACAAATCCACCGAATGTCCATCTCACAGAGGCTTACCTGTTTGATGTGGTCTGTGGGCGGGGGGGCAGGGAGGTGAAATAAAAACGAATCCTCTAACCTCCCCGGAACCTGATGGATCAGCTTAATGCAACAGACTATGTTGGAACTATAATTAACATTCCACTCTGTGATCTAGCAAATTTACCGAAAACATGGGACATTTACAAATATTATGTCACGACATTAAGTGTTATTTAAAATTATATCGACTTAATTTCTTGTATTGACTGTATTAATTTAGAACTAAATTTAATTTCAGATTATATCACTTGACAGTTTTTTGAGAAATGGATAATAATTTTAGTATTTGGTTGAAACCGGTTATCAATATTTTTCTCACAATAAAAGACAATTTCACAAAACAAAACTTCCAGTTTATAAATTAAACTAGGTATCATTATCCGTAACATACTCAAACAATTATATCAGCGTGAAATCTTACGGTGGGGTGGGTGAAAATATCGACTATCTTATAAAATCAAAATTTTAATGTTTTTTTAATTGTTGACGGTATCATTTGCTTTAGCATAATTTTTTCACATTTTTAGTGAAAACTTTTTGAGTTACAGGGTAATCAATTCGAAAATTTGGTGTTTTTCGTGCAAGGATTGTGGGAAAATGCTTAGGTTTTTGAGCTGAAGTCTTGGGAATGTATAGTAGATAAATAACAGACTTTTTCACGTATTAAAATTCATCTTAATAGCCCCGGACTGCAATTAAATTATAAGATAATAAATACCTTGGTCAGTCTGCAGTTCAATGTAACATATATGATATTTTGAAATAAGAAAAAACATTTTCGTATACTACAGGACATGATTTTTTAACGCCACATTTTTGATCGATAATCGTATGAAATATGTAATTTTGTACGTATAAAACTGTTATTTTTAACGTGTATTAATGTGTAAAAACTGTTATTATAAACAAGTCACTCAGGAAGCATACACGAAACAATCACATATGGGTAACTACAGAGGACATCTCTGTGACGTAACGAATAAGAGGTACTAGCGCCGACCTAGGTGTTTTCAGTTGCCCCTAACGCCTCTCGCACCACCTTAACTCATGAATGTTGTTTATAAAATGTCTTTATAACGTTTGATGTGACATGCCGTATGTGTATGTTGTATGATGTATGATGTGCGAGGTATGATGGTATGATACGAGTATGAGAATTGCATATGATGCGCATTGAACTACATAACACTAGAACTCGCTCTAAAAAGGTAATGTGGATTGCGCAATACGTTATCTCTGACAAAGCATTTTATTTACATCCATTTTGTGATTTTACAAAATGTACTATTGAAATAAATATTTACTTTTTATATTCATGTTACACAAAATAGTTTGGTAAAAGTGAATGACGCAGATTGGTAATAAAAACTTGTATTTCAAGGAAAGATCATACAGTGTTATACAGTGTTCGAGGTGTGATAACTGAGTTTTGATATGTGAGTTTTCCAGTGTGAAACGGTAGAAAATAGAACTTTCTTTGGTTTTCCACTTTGCGCCACAACCTAAGGCGATTACGGTGGCAAAGCCTTCCGGCTGCTGTGAGATAAGAAGCGGCGTTAAGATGTTGGGGAGATTAGATCTTCAGCTCCCTGTTCCATATTCATCGAGAGAGGTTGAAATGAAAACATGCATTAAGGTGAAAATAATTTTTTTAAACAAGTTGACAAGCTGCAGCAGATATGTTTTTCAACACACTAAAGTTAGTTTTCTAAATTACAAATCCATGTGACTGCTGGAATTTTAGAGTCCATATTCAACATAACAAATCTCTAGTGCAAAAGTTTTAAAATGAATAACAAATTGCAGAATATTTTCACAATTAGAACGCTTGATGGGAACAGTCCTTTAACCTCAACTGTCCATCACAATAGGCCTGAGGCCAAGATGTTTATGTCCCTAAAACCTTTTATTTTTTTGTCTGACAATATGTATTTGTATACTATATTGTAATCACAGAACCGATGGTAAGTTATTTTAATGTTCGACTCTACAACAGTCAGTGGGTACAATTTCCTTGATAAGAATGTTTCCTTCACTAAAACTTCACTAGTTACGTTAATAAAAAAATTTTAAAGGAGTGAAATCCAGTCACGTTGCTAGTGTTTATTGAAACCTCGTTGATTTCGCAATCACTTATTAAATATCAGAGGGAATTCCAGGAATCATATCTGTTTCCTTTTCTATTATATCAGTAATATTTCCAGTCTTTTGGAAAAATACTAAATTAAATTTTCTTTACAAATGATTTACTTATTTTAAAAACTGCACAAAATTTGTATCGAAAACATATTTTATGGGTTTCAGGGAATCTACTCCTTTTAATCGTCGTCATGAACTACGCACTCATAGTGTAAGTTTGACGAGTTTACTGAAGTGGAATCTTTCCAGTCAACCTAACAATTTCATTTCCTACTTCTGAGCTAGATACTTCGGATTAAATTTTCTACCCTCATTTATCCACTAAATAACTACTATCACCAATAATTTTACTAGAATTAGTGTGGGATCTAAAGTTTTCCATAAAACGTATAACCATTAAAGCAATCGTTAAACAAATAGTTTCATACGGTATACGAAGAAACCTCTCACTAAAAATCGTTGACGTAAACAAATTTCTTTAGCACTTTGATTAAAAACTATATACGAGTATGCTTGTATATATTTTCCATATATCACAAGAATACGTTTAATGTCACCATATCAACCCATTACTAAGAAAATTAATTTATTTTTATGTCTTTATTTGAACCTATATAAGGCCAATGATAAAATGTTTGTTTTTAAATAGTTGAATTTCATAAACAACCGCAGTTTTCTGGACGTTTGATCTCTCTCGAACCTACTATTGAAAAAAGTAAAATATTTAAATAAATCATGTAGAACAGATTCAAGATCGTTGTGCAATATTAATGGTAAAACAATCGAAATTGACATAAACCATGAAAAATTTACTAACGTGTTCATGAAACTTAATTAATTACTTCGATGTATGAGAATTCACTAATATTGCAGGTGGCTGCAGGAGCGGATGACTTATGGGTGGGTCTTAGCCGTATGTGTTTCAGCTCAGATATTTATAGCCCAATATCACTACCACCCCACAGAGACTCCGTATATTATACACCCTCCCAAAGGCGCATGCTACCCTCACCTATTCCCCCACCACATCACCAGCTAATAATTTCTACTGTTTCCGACTCAAAATATACCGTTTTCAAATATCTTTCCGAAATTTAGATTTCTTGATTGAATATTTTACCAATGATGATTTTTATGGAGATCTGAGTCAATCTACATCAAAGTGAGAATGAAACATTCAGCTTTATGTTATAAGTAAAAATAATGACTCTTTTATACACGGATAGTGGAAAATAATACGAACCTGCATGAGGGAATTACTGTCGGAGTTTTCGCCTAGTCTGTGCTCGGGTATATGCGGCTAGAAGAGGAGCTAAACTTCCCAAGCATTTTAAAAATAAATCAATGATTCTCTTACTCAATTAGAAAGGAGAATACTCGTGAACAATCTATCCAAATTGCAACACTTAGTAACTATATCACGTGCAATTAGATTACACAATTGAAATAAATAAAAGCTACAAGTACAATTACACAGTTATTTGTTGTCTTTCATTTTAGTTCAATTCAAATTCAAGTGCACTCACATTAGTTGAGATGTTACACATTGTAGATTGAATTCAATCACTGCTGAAGTGCCTCTTGACCGAGTGAAATGGTGGGTCAGAATGGATACACCGCTTTTCAATATTACATGTCGTGGTTGAAATACAAAAATCATATAGCTTTATCACCTTAATTAAACAGTAATCAATAACTCGTTTGGTAATTAATTTATACATTCTGGTGTAAAGCATTATTTAACCCTCGAAACCCTAAATTTAGTTGATATTTAATGTAAAAACAATTGGTAAAACCTCCTTAAATACTGATTATCTCTTGTTAAAATTAACTGTTTAATTAAATCAATCAATAATATATTCTTAAAATACTTTTAGATTCATTCATTTTTTATAACTATTTAGAAATAAATACTGTTCCCACAAATGTTTTCACCTCCTTTCTGAAGAACCATCTGAAATCTCTGCTATGTAGTTAAAGTCTTCTACTTATTTATATAGGACTACATCCAAAGCTCGTTATGCTGGTACGCTTGTTGTATTATTTAGAATAGGCTTGAGTCTTAGATAAAATGGTGTGAAATGTCAAGGCAGGGTAGTGAAGAACTGAGAAGGAACAGGCAGGAATCCTGGAATGAATCCAAGAAGATTTACATAAGATTCCTAAATGTGTAAAGTTCTAAATTTCGAAACATTTAGTAAATTTAATTGTATATTGTGAATCAGTTTTCCTTTTGACATTGTACCATTTACCACACCTTTTACATCATTGTAAAATATCAACGTTAATGATACCATAAAATTATAAATCACTACCTACAATGTTTGTTGCTGAACCAGTTCATTTTGAACTAAAATAAAATCTATTAAAACTATAATAGCTTTCAAATCAGTTTTCGCAGGAATACTGATACATAGTAAAAATATTGAGTTTTTGTTTCGTTTCCCAAGAATCAATAATTGTACTAATTGGAAAAATTTAATTTTCATTGAGTTAAAGTTCAATGTAAATGATTTTGCTTTTGCATTGTAGAAAAACGTTAACAATGAGAAGTGATAACTTTTCAGCTTAAACGTTTTACACTATATATATTATTCACGATTGAAATAAAAAAAACCTTCTAAGAACATTCCTGTGTTATTTTGGTGTACACTAAGCATATATTTATGTTAAATTATTTTGCAAAATAACGGTTAAGTATCAGGTACTATACTGAAATATGTAAATACAACCATCCAAATAAATTGTTGTCGGAGCTCGTCAGTAATTATACAGAATTTTAGAATTAATGAGATGTATTAAATACATCATGAAGATTAATCTTATTATAAGCTATGTAAGCTTTTAAGTAAAATGATAACCATAATTTTTTACAAAAAGAGACTTGTATCATTTTGTGTCCAAAAATCGTATGATTACATCATATTGAGATCAAATGCTACAATTCTACGGAATCGCTTTATTGTGGGGCATACTGGGATCATTTACCGAGCTTAATCTAATTTATAGCCCAATTCCACGATAAGCAACGACGCCGTTTTCAGTTTTATCACGTCACCAGAACACTCCCAGTTTCTTTATGTGTTTTCTGAGTAAGCAAATTTGTCCGAAATAAGTACCTTATACGCTATGCTTGTGAGAAGTTAAAATAACTGTAGTGAAGTGCCTTAATTCTATTTGGCAATTTATGATTGCATCAAATTAGTAGACTCTGTTTCAATTTTTGTTCAAATGAAAAACGTTTATAGTTGTTGTTACAAGTTGCATTGCACCCGAAAAGAGGAGCAGGAAGGGAAGATGATGACGAGATGAGAGGCAACAAAACATTTCTAGCTTTCCAATATTACTCCACTGTAGACTTGCGTGGAGAACGGTATTTAGAACGGAGCCCAATGTTAAATAATTGAAATTTTCATTACTTCTCAATAATTTTAAGTTCACTTCAAAATATCGAAAACGTGTTAAGAAAGTTTATGTTTGCATTTTTTAAATAATACACATATTTGTATATAAGTTTATATATTCGAATTAAGAAAAATTGTCATATATACACATTATTTAATCTTATATTAATTAAACCTTGATAAAAATTAAATGAAATAAAATGATGATAAATAAATAAATAAATAAAATAAATGATAAAATAATAAAAACTATTGATAGATTTCACGACACAATAAATATTACAGCGTAGTTTTTTGATAACGATAGTCCTACATTTTCAATTAGAAAGCCTTCTATCTTGTAGCACGTCTTCTGTAATATTATATCTTTGAATTTATTCAAAACATTTTTGATTTTTTTTCTTTCTTCATACCACAAGGTGATGCATTTTGTGTAATGTAAAATTTGTTTATATTTGAGGAGCGTGTAGTTTCTAGCTTGAGAAAATATGTATTCACTTTTGAAAATTTAAATATGTTGACAATAAAATTTTAAAATTTGTTTAATTTGTTTGCAGAAATATTGTTATACCTTTTTTAAAAGTAGTATTGTTTTTGTCTAATTGGTATATTGTTGTGATCTTTTTTAAACTAACCAATAAATACTGCATACCAAATTATAATAGGTTCATCAATTATCTATATACATTAAAAATAACATTATTTTACATAATGTTTGTTGATTTTCTTCTGGTAACAAATACTATATTAGATTTTTTACATCTATCTCAATTTATTTCCTAAAATTCTTTGGTGACGATTCGGGCGCTTATTGACTTTCTCGTAAATTGTTATCAAAGAAAACTGTTAACGGGCAAAGTCGCCCCAATAAATGGACTCAGAAGAAATAATCCTCCTCTAATTGGTTCAGTGTATTTTATTATCTTGATCTCGAAGTTTAATTAAAATCCTAAATTGTGCCGTTCTGCAAACAAAGATTGAAGTTGTTGTTTCCAGCTTTGAAATTCTTACCGCATCCCTTATTGAGTTCATATTTCTTAAGTCAGTACTTTAAATAATGTCATAGTTAATATAAAAAAGGAAAATAAAATAAATTAGATAATATAAAGATATTTTATAATAACACTCCATTTACAGTAGATCTACAATACACACTTCAATGAGTTAATTCTGTTTTCATTAAGATATATTTGTGATACCTGATAATGAGTAATCATCTATTTATTAAAAAAAACTATGAAATTCGTCCATTTCTTTCAATTATAGATATAAAAATGCTGGTTTCCTGCAAAAAAGTATGGGGGAGTTAGAAAGTTATACAAACGATCATTGTAAACAGTATATAGTAAACAGTTCATCTATTTACCAAATATTGTTTTCCAACGTTTTAAATGAATATTTATTTATCCTATATAACATTAACACTTTGGCTCAATGAGACAACAAACTGCGTTTAATATTTTAATGTAGTATAAATCGTCAAAGAAGACAGATTTAAAACAGTAAATTATTATTTTAGCTTATGCAATTGGTGCATAAATTATAAATTTTATAAATTGGATACGAACTATATTCTTTCGATTCAAGTGATCTGTCAGACTATAGAATTTCCAACTTTTATTACGTTTGTAGCCAACTTAACTCACTAGACCATCGTAAAAAAAAGACAATGATTTTAAAAGGGCCGTTACAGTGCCTTGTGAAGGTATTATCACTGGGGTCAAAGCACCGTGAAATAGTCTGTGTTAGACTCTACATAAAATGCAAAATACGTCGCGTATCTGAATTTTATACTAGATCCTACGATAAAAATATATGACACAAACACTTTATACATTTAATGATAGAAATATTGGACATTTAGACATCGTTGTTCATAGTAAAAAAATGGCTAAATAATAATAAGCAAATTTTATTTCTCTTTCATTGGTTTTTATTGCAGTTTACTGTAGTAAGATGTTAAACTTGCATAAAATAAAAAGGAAAACTAAAAAAGTGCTTTTAAAACTAAGTTAACAAAATAAATTTATAAAAACTTATCAATAGAATAGTATTTAGTCCAATTAACCATAAATAAAATATAAAACAATTTTTTGAATACTTTATATTATTTGGTTTTAATATTTTATAAATACAATACTGTAATAATATTTTGTATAAGTAAAAGATACCCAGTTTTCCTCCCACCACTAAGAGCGACGTGCGTGGTGGGGGGAGGAGGTCGTTGTCGAGTCCTTGAGGGCCTCTGGAGGGTGGATCTTGACTCCCCCTCAACCACTTGTTTAACCCCTCTGGCAATTATACCTCTCAAATTGCTACAGCATTTGCTCCGTTTCACGGTGGAAGCCAATGTTAATGCTTTGATAAATTTATTCCATTAAAAAATGCAGTCTTTTAAGTGTTGGGTTAGAATTTATTGTTGTGCAATGTTTTTAACTATTCACTTTAAATGAATGTATGCCAAAACATTTGTAAATTTAAATTATGGTTTTATAAGCTACGTAATTGAGTTTCTGATCTCTGATTTTAGTGGATTCTTAATAGAGAAGAAGCTATCACTGTAGGTGGTATGGTCAGACTTAAGTAGGAGATTATGATAATTAGGTATAAAAAACAGATACCCCATTACAGTAGATCTGCGTACTCAGCAAATATCCTAAGTTATAATATGCCAATCATAATATACGACAGGTCTGATCATTATCTGTCGATAAATAAGAGAATTTACCTATTCTCCATTAGATTAGAATGGGAAAGAGTATGCAGATTTGCTGCTGCGAGGAAAACTGAAAATAGGTATTTCTATCATAAAAACTTTTTACTTTAACCATATACCAAGCGTTATCAACATCTTCCATGAATAGGAGTTTGCCTATTCTCTATATGATTAACACTTAAAAAGAATATGCAGGTTAGCTGCCATGATAAACACATAAACTATGATTTTCAAGCATCTCATCTGAACGCATAAATGGATGGATCTCAACCACATTAAGATAAATACAAACTTATTGATTTAATTATTTAGACTTTTCCTTCCGCGTCAAGTGTTTAACTACACTACGTTTCGGGAGGTAAGGAAACTCCTCATGTTATAAAGTGACCTTAATTAGAATCTACATTACTCTACTTAACCTAGATTTTTTGGGGGTTTTATTTATTTTTTCCATTATTTTACATCATCCATCTATATATTCATACACATGGAACACATAAATACAAAGTTGCATCCAAAAGTATAGGTTAATACGTGAAATATTAATTTTTCCTTATCCTCCTTAAGATTAACATTCCAAAATACACCGTACTGTGTTTAGACTTTTTACTATCTCAGAGTACACAAGTGAAAGTGGACTTGGGGTGGGTGAAGTGACAAATACCAATAATATTACCTTTTCATGTTAGTTTAGGTTAATCGGGGTTTCTAATTGGAACGATTTGGGAAAAACAGCTGGGAAATCAGAACTGCGAAACGAGAGAGCTTTAACGTCTCCGTTAGCAGTTCTCTGAATCTGCTGACCTATATCTGAATCCAATCAATCAATCCAATTGAATTAAAATGGAGACAATTTTACCCGATTTCTCTTTTATATTCTTTTATCTACGAATATTAAAGCCTTTTCTGGTATTATCTATGGAGTTACCCAAACCTAATCGCTAAAAATATTTGGATGGCAGTTTTTTACATTATTAGTGATACAAAAAATTGTAATAAATCAAACTCGACTTACGTGAGTTTAACTCACTTGAACCAGTTACATTAAATTAAATTTATGAGTATGTAATACATTTGACATTTGATATAATTAGAAGGGCCTATTATCGTAATTTTTGGATTTTCCGAAAAAGAAAACAGTTCATGTTTAGAATATATAAAATATCATGGAGCACAATAAAATAATTCATCTCAAAAAATGAACAAATTGGTATTTTGAGTTACGAGTCTACGACAAAGAGACGCAGGGAAGAGTTTAATTTACTATACTCAATAAACTCAGCACGTGTCCTATGTTTTTGGAGAGAGCATCAAATTCCTTTCAACCTTTTCAACTTTAAACATATCGCATGAAACTATTACTCATAGTTATAACCCTAAATGTTAACTAACAAAATGTGGTGACACGACAACAAATGGGGATGTTGGACAATTCTTTAAACACATTAAGCAATTAAAAAGAGGGCGCGTGAACGTTATTTCATTAGTTTTTTAACGTTACATCTTTCATGCAGTGAAATTAGAATATGAACGTTCTAATGGATAAAATAAATTTTTTAATTGATTTTAAAAAGAGAGAAAGTATCTGCAAATTCCCTGACACCGTCCATTTAAACTTTGACGAAAAAGTAACTTTTTGTAGAAGTTTCTCTATTTGTTACAATATTGGTGGGGTCAGCCGACCGCGGACAGCTTCTCGGCTGATAATGACATTTCCTTGTCGAGCTACTCCGCCATTTATATGGACGACTGACTCCTTAAAGCAAGTCTCTCCTGAGACGAAAAACTCTAAACTCATTTTATTTAACACTCAAACACTTCATAACATGGGTAACGTTAGATTATGAAAAACCTTAAGGAATAACGTATGAAGTAATGTGTTGACCAGTTAAATAATTATGGCCTAAACTTAAAAAAGTAAAATTTATTAATTTAGTTATAATTTTACTATCAAATACGAGTAAGGTTTATTAGTTTTTTTAATATTTTTGGTAAGCATTTTTAAGTTAGTAAATATATGTGCTGTATGAGGACGATACATGGTTTTGTTTTTTTGTAAAGTTAATAGTGTTTAAATAAAAAATATATTTCACTCAATCAATTTGGTCACAGATTCTAACAGATAAGATTTTGGATTTGCCAATTTAAAAAAAAACTGACATTTATTAAAAGAAATAAAGGTAACCATTTAAACCTCATTTTGATAGACCAATTTATTTCCACGCCCCTTAATTTCCCAAATTGTACTTATACTGTACCTTTATACTTATCCCAAACTTATACTTTTATGATTTCATGATGTATAATTTTCTTGCTGAACAATGAACTCAATGTAAATTTGTTATGTTTATGTGTTGTGAGTAATTTTATATTTTAATTCTTTTATACTGTGCACTACCAACCATCACCTTTATTTTTCGTTGCAGTCTTTGCAGGCAGACTGCATAAAATTATAAAAAGCTCTAAAATATACTTATTATAGCCTAATAATGGAACAACACAACGAATTGCGCGTAAAAGAGAGCAGCCACGAAAACTAAAACCTTAAGAATAGAATGAAGCTGATGGGTTTGGCATCATGGAACTGACGATCGCTTAGGGCTCAGACGTTTACTCCAGTCAATTTGTGGATTTTTGTCCTCGTTTTTCAATTTGGATTAAACACTAACACTATTTGGACCATTAAGCATTGCTTCGATGCCATATGGTAGTTATGTGTTGTGGATTGTGCTCCTTGTATTTTTTATTTAATCATGACGTCCATGACCATATCACTAAGACACCAGGAGAAAGAAGAGATAAATGAGAAGCCGAACAAGGATGAAGCATTGCTAACTTCCAACAGTAACGACTATACTCGTCGCAGGGAATCTCACTAAACTCGTACAACTCTGGGAAATTAAACTTGATCGGAATTTAACAAGGCTATTCTGTTTGAACGAATAATTAAATCAAAATATTGATGTTATAACCATTAACTTGGGTTAAAGTTGATCTAGTTTCTGAATTAAGTACAGTGAACGACTTACTCGTATTTATTAAATAAAATAGTCATATTACATCATGATAATAATGAATATATTATGCCAATATGAAATTATAATGCATCAATACATTACTTTTATGCTTCATGACATTCTTTATAGTATAAATATAGTATTTATATCTTTAATAAATTTCATTTGTATCGGCACGGTAGCTCAGGGGTAACGCTCTTGCCCAGTAAGTCGAAGTTTGTTGGATCGGAACCATCGGTCGACAACTCATCGCAGATCATAAGCGGTCACCTCTTGCTTGCACATGTGGCCAATACCACTACGGTATATTTCTGGCTTTAATTCACCGCAGAAGCCTTTTGCTAATAGTGAATGGGTTGAGGTTTGAAAAAAAAGTGAAACCTTTGATTCGAATAATCAAGATGTCAAAATCGATACAGGTTTGTTTAATTGTATTGGAAGTATTTGTGAACCTATGTCTTATAATTTTGACTAAGGCTGCCATACTGGTATTCCTTAGACAGAACTGTTAATTAATAGGCCAAGAGTCAATGGCATATCTTGAGGACCTACAGTTTTAGCGTGTAGTCCGAACCATTGCCTCTTAAAACGAACTTGTCTAATTAGGACGGTGGTTTTGGCAGATTAGTTGTAGTATTCAATAGTGCGGACGTTAATCTACACTAGAGAACACTACATCCACCGCCATCGCTCCAACTATCCACAATTCGTGATCTCCAATTAGCTGGATTACAGGACACGCCATGATCCCAGTCTATTATATAATAGTCATATTTTATAATATAGCTATTATTATTTTTCAACGGATAAGTGTTTTTTTTATTCAAAGAACATTTTTCCTATCCAGTTCTTTAGTCGGAGAGGAGGATTCCATTAATCAAGATTAGTTTAGGTTCGTGACAATGGGCTTGCCAAGGAAACAGCTTTAACGGAACAAAGTGCAAATGGACTAATCATATTACAGCTTCGCTTTGCCATACTACCTCGGAGATGAGGTGGAGTGTGTTGCGACATCAACACACATTATTTAGATTCACGTGTCAATTTAGTAATATATTCCTTTCTGCAGTATAGTTTAAATCTTATGGAATGTGAATCATTGAATTAAAAATAAGCTAAACATTCTCTCCGTTTGCTCATTTTGTTATTTATTACCATACCTAGGGAATATTGAAAATTTTGCAACATTCAAAATAATACAGAAACTGACGTACACAGTACAGCAATCTGCTAATAAATTACGACAGCAATTACAGTTCCCAGGTTAAGTCCATTATTAAGGTAAACAATATCATTGTCTAACATTTTACATACATCACTTGGTATTATAAATTAAGGACAAAGTTACCGTTAATTTTACTCTGAAAATTTGAAACGGAAATATGAAAAACAATACTCGTGAAATGGTGAAGTTACAAAACTGAATATAACACTGATCTTATACTTGCAGCGTCTTAATTTTTCATTTTGAAGTAGATGTTTTCATGTCATTTAAATTATATTTAACGCTATAAAAACAGAGTTGGGAGAAATGTTATGTTTGTTTTAAAGTGCATTGTTTTAATGTTATAATTTAGCGAAAACATTGTATCAATCGGATCAGTGTTGGGTGACTATATCCTTAAGGGAAACAATTTTAAAATTAACTGCCTTTCGTCTCAAATAAATATGCACGTATACAACATTATAATATAACCAAAAATATTAGCTCATTAAACTGTAACTGTACAGATGTAAAGGTTCTTAATTAACTGAAATACTTGCAAATGCGTTTTATTATAAAAAATTGGTAGATGAGATATCTCCAAATTTTAGGCTGGTATTGAAGCTAATTAAGACTTTGAAGTAAGCGGGAAATTTCTATATATCGTGCAGCGCAAGAAAACCCAAGGCATTAACATACATACACAACGAGCATAACAGTTAGGAAATGTTTTTAATACGAGTATGTTATTTTTCTACAAAACTATGGGAAACTTTCATCGCTTGTATCTACGTCAGAACAATTTAACGTTATAAAACTTTGTTATACAGTTATTTTTTAAGTAATTCAAAAGCAGATTGGAATCTGGAGTGTTAAAAACATTTGAGCTCCTGTTACTAGGCAACATAATATTGCTTAAGATTTATAAGAATAACCCCTGTTGTATCTGATTCTAATACCTAACATTCTACGTAATGTAATCATATTGGTTTTATTGGAGATACTGGTGCTTTTTATGATTAATATACTATATTAAAGACTCAAGTTAATAATGGAGATATTCTTGCATTTGTTCAAGACATGTTACAGCCATCGTGATCGTGGTTTGCACACTACCCAACCATCACATTTAACCTCTCAATCTGGTCTGTAGTGTACCTAAAACATGGCCTCAAGTTAATAATGGAGATATTCTTGCATTTGTTCAAGACATGTTACAGCCATCGTGATCGTGGTTTGCACACTACCCAACCATCACATTTAACCTCTCAATCTGGTCTGTAGTGTACCTAAAACATGGCCTCTGTAACATGGCAAATGGTGTTTGCACTTAGTGTATAGTCTGCAGCAATCTTGTCGTGGTCTGCATACTACCCATCTATGACACTCTGACACTCTTGTCTATAGTATGCCTGATAACATGGCCTCTGTAACATGGCAAATGGTGTTTGCACTTAGTGTATCGTCTGCAGCAACCTTGATCGAGGGTCTCATACTACCCATATATCACTCTGCACCTCTCTCTGGTCTATAGTGTAGGTACACTATAGACCAGAGGCCATTTTATCACGTGATAACATGGCCTCCATAACATGGCAAATGGTGTTTGGACCTAGTGTATCGTCTACAGCAATCGTGATCGTGGTCTGCATACTACCCATCTAGCTATATCTGTCTCTCTCTGTCTGATGTATAGGTTAGCTGATAACAATGACCTCGATAACATGACCACATTGATTTATTCAGTACATTATTATGATATATGTAGATATGACACGTTTTATCTGATTGACTTAAACTATTATCGTCGATTTCCACCAATATTAAAAGCAATTTAGAATATAGTAATATGCTTTCGAAATACCATTTGAAAGTAAAGTTTTTAATATTTGGTTAATATTTGTAATATTTATAATGGAGGAACTTATCTTGCAGTCTATTTATATTTAGTTAATTTAAATATTTATTAATTTAATTTCAATTAGAAAATCTATAT
This sequence comes from Nephotettix cincticeps, assembly GCA_023375725.1. Lineage (NCBI taxonomy): Eukaryota > Metazoa > Arthropoda > Insecta > Hemiptera > Cicadellidae > Nephotettix > Nephotettix cincticeps. Next base: position 28,524,949 of record CM041785.1, read on the forward strand.
TTTACTTTCCCTAAATCTAAAAATAATTTATTGATTTTATCTATTACAGTAATTTAGTTTCAGGACCTCTGAAATCATATGAAAAATTCATAAAACAAAATTATTAATGTTATTCAATTAATTTATACTTTGCATTATTTGTACTTCAGATGCCAGATAGTAAGATTTAAGGAGTAGTAATAAGTTTAATTAAGAATTTATTTAAACCATTAAAAGAAAACTTATGAGGTGTACAAAAAATTCCATGATAGAAACGCAAAATAGTATATGCATATGTAGAGCCCTTATATAGCTCTTTCAAAGTAAATAATTCCAAAACATCAAAGTAAAATGAGTAAAAATAGTGATAGAAACAAAGGCAAATACTGAAATCATCCCGCACGCGAATTCTCTGAAGAGTTTTCTATGACATGAAAGTTTACTGAAAGAAATTCCTATCGCAATATATTTAATGACAGTTGTTTATTTTGCAAATATTTCACTTGTTACCTTGTGTATACGAATTACAATACTACCCTTAGAATTGTTTTAACTCCATGTTAAGAAATTAATAGCAATTTTAGCATTTAAAGAAAATTTAATTAAAAAAAATCTTTAAAATCTAAACGAAAGCTAGTTAGATTTGACAAGAGCCTCACAATAAAACTATGAAACATTTATTCCACATTAAATGTTTGAGGTTCATATGGAATAAAATATAGCATTAACGGTTTTATAGAGAGAGGTGACTTTTGAAATACGTCTGCTTCCACGAGTTTCTCACAGTCCCACTAGGGGACGCTTCGAAGCCCAACTTCTGCTTAATGGGTCACACTAGGGCCTTATTTTAGCCTTTCGGAACGGAAAAGTCCCTTCTGAAATGGAGAGAACTCAGACAGACAACGAGTCATGGAAAAATAACAATGTAATGGAATAGGATATTTATGATGGCTACTTTGAACATGGGGACTATTTTGAACAACCATTCCATTTTTTCTCATTTTAACGAATTTTATATGTAAAGGTGACCATAATGGTGACAGTTAAGCCACAGTTGGACCATGGTAGAAGTTCATAACCCCCCTGGACACGTTTTTGGGGGTCATTCAAAATATGTTTTATATTATAGAAGCATATATATATGTGTCAACACAATAACTGTCGCAGTTATTATCTGATTGAAAAGAATTTGGTGGAGTTAATCCTTTCTGTAATATCTTGGACATTTTATTTTGGAAACGCAATCGGTCTACATTAACTACGCTTGGGGGTGAAAGGTTGTACTAAAAAACGCGGGTTTATGTAAAATTTTGAAAAATCTTAGTTTTCATTTTACCATTGGATTCAGCTCAAAACAAAAAATTTAGTATTTCGAGTTATGGCTCTAGTTCTATTGGTGACTGAGATATTCTAAATTGTAAACACAGTACGTTGACTAATTCTTACAGAGACCTCTTACTTCCCTTTTAATTCCTACTCTAGACTTACAGACTTCTTACAGAGAATAGCTAAAAATTAAGAACTCGTTTACTTAAATATTCTTCCGAAATTTGGTAGCTGTGTGTCCATCTACGTTATTTTTATTAATATATTCATAAAACCCCTATGAAATTCTTATAGGTACTAAATAAATTGGTATAATTCGGTTAATTATTTATATAATTTGATAACATTTCGTATATTTTTTATTTAGTGAACAGCCGTAATATAAGCATATTATAATGTAAAACGAAACTTATTGTAGAAAACCTGCATACCCAATAATATTTGGTTACTATGATGGGAATAATGTAAATTCTATTAAATTCGCTCTACTCACGCCAGGTCGCTACGTGTGATCTCGTTTAAATTATTACCACTTTTCATAAACATAGGAAAATAAAAAATCTAATTAACCATATTACATTCCTATAGGTATAATTTATCAACCCAATATACTTAATAGTACTTCTAGCCTTCTACAAATAAAAAATAACTTTTTCAACCATGGAATCGTTTAAAAAAGTTGTCTATGCTTTCATGTTCGTAGTAGTCTTATTTATGAGTTCACCATAGTTCAACAGTACAATTACATGGAATTAAGAAAATGCCTGTTTTGATTATTGTGAACTTTATTAAAATCAAAGTAAAAATGGGCCAAGTTGTTTGGAGCCAGGGGCTTCATTGAACAGTAACTTGGTATTCATGTCCTTATATCCTCAGTTTTGACAGTCTAAACGATGGGTTTTTGTGTGGTACTTCAAGAAATCAAATGTTAAAACACTTTTTTGGGAACTGCTGACTATGGAAAATCTTGAAAACTCTAGAGCCGTCAGTTTTGCAAGAAGCAAGTGTGAATATACTGCTAGTGTATATCACTGGCCCGTAGTCCTAGATGTGCAGTTTTTATATAGTTATAGTATTCACTGAGTCTATCGTAAAAGCTCTACTTTTGTTTAAAATTGCATTAGATGGACTAAATATTCAGTTAAAAAGCAGAAGCTGCAGTTAGAGCAGAACGGTTGTCTTCTGTAACTGTAAAGAGCGTCTCGACCCTTACTTAAGGAGCACATTTTCCCGGACGCAACAAAAATACACTCGATAATACATACGAAAAAATACTTTACATAAGTATACCAACTATAATTTATTTGGTTGTGTTTTTATTTTTTAAGCTAAACAGTAAAGTTAAAAAGTTTTTGGACAGACATTTGGAAAATCACCTATAGCTTTTTTAATCTTTTATATATCAAAATTAGGGTTCCACTGATTGTTCATTTTTGATAGTATTTTTTGTGTTTAAACAATCCGTTTTTTCTTTTAAATAGCTGTTTTAAATCGTCAATTTATAAAACATATATTTCTTGTCCATAGAAATATAGAGATGAATGTGATATAGTGTTTTAATTTTTACTGTTTCCACTTAAAACGTTATTAAATTAAAATTTTTAAAATTAACGTCTATTATTCGTATGTAAGATTTTATAATTTTTTATTAGTGAATGGGATATTTCTTATTAGCTATGAATTTATCTATATACTAGATGTTCAGAAATGTTAATTAAAAAGTAATTTACGTGACCTACTAATTGGTACGTGTATTAGTGTGTGAATAAATTCAAATGCAAAAGATAATTTAAGTCCAGAAAATATATATTTAAATACATTTATGTTGCATGACACTATTAAAAGTATCGTTCAAATCGGAGTAAAAAAATATGATGGAGATATTGAAGACAAACTGAAATTAACAGTAAGCAATTTACAATATTATTAGAAATCATTGTTAAGTTGATAGATAAATGTGATACATATAACATCCTTAGTCCAATACATATAGTTTTACATAAGGTTGCACAGACGATACGATCGCAGTTGACAGCCGAGTGTCTCTGGACAATTTATTCCTCTCACACATTCCCGTCTTCCCGTCTCTAATCTTCTCCTCCCGTCCACTCTGCATTTACAGCCTAACAAAAGATGTCACGCATCAGTGTTTCAGCATTGACTATTATTGTAAATAATCATGTATCATGTTTACGAGTACTGATCGGTTTCGGAAATCGTTTGGAAAATGTCAAAATAGTTTTTCACTACTCTACATTAGTGCTTTCTACATCTTTTTTAAATTCATTAACAACAGCAAAAGTAATTCTTTGAAGCTAAGGGTCCTACATTGTTATCGCCGTGGACTTAAATAAATTTTTCACTACATAAAGTAATAGTATGAATCAGGGATTTGATATGAAATAGAATTAGTAATAGTATTTAGAGTTCCGTTCCCACAAATATCTTTTTAGAATGCGTAATGGAAACCTTTTATGTTTTTATTGACAAGAGGAGTGACTAGTACATCCGAAGTAAACTAGTTTGCACCATTGATAATCAGGACGGACCAAGGATGATGGCAGTGACGACGATGTGTGATGGTATTGATCAATATCCACGTATTGACCACGAACCAGACATAAATTGGTTACTGATTCCGCCTTCACAGTAGCGAGTGTTCAATACGACAATGGCTCGCCCACAATGGGACATGCCATAGCTAATTTGGAGCTGTGGCAGAACTGTAATACTGTAACGCATTGTTCTACCATCCTTTAAGGGATACTGACGGTTAACATTGACTTTGAAGTATTTTTAGAAAAAGATTATTAATTTTTTAATTAAATTAATGGTTTTTCAGTAGTCACAATGTGCATAATGGTGAACTAGTTCATTTTTATATACCCAATTAATTAATAGTGCATTAGGTTTTTTTAAATTCAAATGTATGAAATTACCACTAGCTTTAAAATTCGTAACAAAAATACATCAAGTTTCAATCTCTAAAAATGGGCACTTTTGATGAGTTAGAAAAGTTTGAAAGGAAATGGCCTTTGTATTCTGAACCGTTCCCATAAATGTACAAAACTAGTTTAAAACATAACAATTCTTAGCCTAGATGACTTTTGAATGCATTACCAAGTTGTTTGATAGAACTCAAATACAGTTATAATTGATCTTCTGAGAACATTTTTTAATTTACTTAGTAATGATTGGTTCAACGACCAGAAAACGCCAGCTATAATCCTATTAGGTGCTTTTTAACACTATATTTAGGTACTATAATAAATCTTTCTATCTATATAAATAACATGACAATTTTGTCTGTGCATAGCTTGGAATTACGATTTTTACGGTTTATACTCCAGAAAAACCGAAGTGGTTGTTATTTTAATTTCTGTCTGTTTTTCTGTAACGCTAAACAATGTATTTTTTCTATTTATTAGCCATGAAAATGAGAGCAGTCACTATTATGACATCATTTTTTTAATATTCTATATCTTTTGAGCGAGGTATTGTTTGGCTTTAAATTGATCCACAACATATTGAAACGAAGTAATGAGCTCTCAAAATCATAGTTGTTAGCAATAGTAGAAGATTTATTTTCTTCGTTTTACTCAAAATGTTATCAATTTAAGTGATTTAACAGAATAAACCAGTTATGAAATTAATATCAAATTTAGTTTGTTTACGTTTATAAAGGATTTTACAAAAACCATACTAAAATAATGTTGTGTAATCTAAAGTGTAAACCAAATTTTACCGAACAATATTTTACTTTCTATTTTTAATCTTTTATGGAAAGTATTGTTTTCGTAAAAATTTAAATGATGGATTACCGTTTTTGTCCTGATAAAAAAAATTTTGACGTGATGTCTGTCCGTCCGTGTGTACTGGCTTGGATGTGTACAGTGCCATTACAGTTAGATTTAATAATTTGGCATGTATTTATTGTATATACCAGGCGTTTTATTTTTTGATTTGATTTTTAATACCCCTAAAAATTAAAAAAAATATCAAATTCCAATTTTTTACTCATTTTTTAAAATTGATAGCTTTAGTGCACAGAGTAATTAATTTGAAAACCACCGCTGTTGTTAAAAATTTCTGTCTGTTATGGGCTTTTAACGCTAAAAAATCAAATTTTTAAATTTTCAGCGAAAACAATAAAAGTAAAGTATATTTGACTGGTACCATTGAACAGCTTAAAAAACTAAACAAATTTGATTTTGAATTATTTGTCTACGACTAACGTTCCAGAGAAAAGTTAAATTTACTGTCCACGATAACGCAGTACGTTGTCTGAAAGCGCCCAATGTTATTCTTATGGAGAATATAAAAAAAACAATTTCTCCTTACTTTCGTTTTATGAAATTGGTATGAAGTGTAAGGTCAATTACTGAACAAAACCAGCTCAAAAAGTTGTTTATTATTATGCAATTTGAACAATAAAATTAAATGATATTTAGCATAACTTTGTAGAACATGATAGTTTTATTACAGATTTTTTTTTAAATTTACTTAAGGGAGAAAGTACGTGTCAGTCCACTGGTACCGTTTATTTTAATTTGATCTAATTTTAAATGAATACTAAATAGTTTACCTTTTCTACCTTAATCTTTTCTATCTTTTCTACCTTTATTTAGATTTTAAGTAAATATTTAGTCATAATGATAGTGTAAGTATATTTACTAGTATCAAAAAGCTCGACTGGACAGTTTTTAATTAAATGATTCACGCGGAGTGCGAGCACGCCACATGGCAACAAGGACTAATCACAAGCCGTTGTTGTGGTCACAGATTTATGCCTCCACTAGCAATAAACTGACCCATTAACAGACGGTCTGATTGCGTCTTGCAGCTGTAATGGGCAAATCGAGTCATCGGGCCTGGACATTGGCTTTGGTACCTTGAGCCTCGAGCCGCGTACTTTTAGACGCTTTGCCGCAGAAAAGGCTTTCCTTCATCCCCTCATAGGATTTAGAAATTACATTGTAAAATGTGTTATTGAAGTTTTATAATATATTTTATTTGTTAATAAATCTTGGTTCCAATTATAATTTATACCTACAATACCAACAGAGCACGGTGCATGTATAAATATATTGGTATCATAAGTGATATTTTAGTCATATGTGTTATGGATGAAGACAAACCTATTAATTTTGCAGAGAGAAAAAACAAAGATCACTGTTCTTGTAACAGTGACGTATGGCTAGAAAATCTAGCTCGATATATACAATTTTAATTAGAAACAGATTTACAAATATATGTGTAGAAATATACAGATATGATAAATAAAAATTAAACGGTATATCTCGCTCGTTATTTATATAAAATGAAATCATTAGTCACACAATCTAAATGAATTAAAATTTACTTAATTCTATTAAATCTCTTTTCGTTTATTTGCTAAGAGTCTTGCTTTACCCATGACTGTAATCACTAAAATCAATAAACCTCATAATTACAACTGAAATTTCCAACAATGACGAAAATTGAAATTTAATATTTAATATGTGTCCAAAACACGTTCTACTCGTATACTCCCATGAAGGGAGAAATATCACTTTACATAACTAAACATAATTACTTTTAAACCAGGGCACTCGAGAGATAAATTATAAATGGACTTTGTGTCAGTCTTAATTGAATTACATTGTTCAACAGTTGGAAATTACAAACGTTATCTTGCTCATGTATTTATGAAGGGCGGGTTGGCGGAGACCCGGCACACAGGCCCTCGCTGGGGAGCCCTTCCGCCCGAACTTGCCCTTAATGTCTCGCACTTCGGCCCATATACTCCGATAACTGTTCTCTCGGTATTCTCTCTCTTATATTTTTACAGGAATTATTAAGAGAAGTACTCTCTTAATAATTCCTAATTTCCTGTAGTTATGTTTGGAGATGCTGGCAAACCATGTTGAGTATTTTAATGTAAACATGTGACCTATTCATTTTTTAATTAACTGATAACCTAATGAACAAATATAGTTTGATATTCTTGAACGATTTCAGAACTTCTGGATGAAACTGGTGACTTTTAATAGGCTATGTATGTCAGATGAAAACCACCTTTAGTAATATAGACCTAATATCTTTTAAAAATAAATGTACTCTGTTTCAAACCTTGGAAATATGAAATTAATTAGATTTTATCACGTCCATAAAAGTCCATAATGTAATTTACATAAAAAATTGATTACATAAAATATTTTAAAAGTTTAAATTATTAACCAGTTAATACTAAACACAGTACTAGGGAATCTTTACGGTCCTGACAATCAATATATTACAAGTTTAAATCTATACTTTTAGCATTGGACAATGAAAGTATTTCAATCCTTTACCAATCCGGTAGTTCTCATAAAATTTACTTTAAAAATGGAATGCCGTCCGTTATAAGTTCCTAAACATGTATCCTAACAGGTAGACGACAGGCTCATTGGTATGCGGCTGAGAGTGTAGACTGACCTATCTCTTTAACCCATGCTACTGTTTCATCGTTTCCTTCACTCAAGGAGTTTATCATTCTGTTATAGTAGTATATATAACAGAATAGCAATAAATAATATCAAGTTTAAGCACTTTTAAATATTTCAAGCTATACTTTACATTGCAACATGAATGGATTCTCTTCTGACAAGTGAAGCTACGCAGATAAGTTTATTTTATTTTATGAATTGAGAAAAGATAACCAAATAACTCTGGAGTCTATAAGCTACATAATAGCGTACAAACCTTTTTTTAAATACGTACTTCCTCTTTTGTATAATTAAGATTCTATAGTATTTAGGAATTTTAAGTTTATGTTAAGTGAAATGACAAATCATATCTACTACTGTATTTACATATACAATGGAAAGGTTTGATAACCTTATGAATGCATGGAATACATATATTTTAAATGTTTAAATATATAGCCACTTTATACCAAGCTCAGTACCAGAAAGGGAATCGATCATAAAACAAATAAAATCAAATAAATACTATTTACTTTACGTCAAGCAGTTTTTTTTGTGAAAGTCACTCCTTTATTTTATAATAGATTTCAACGTAATAAGTGCAAAAATAGCTTCATATTTCCAAAATACTAGTACAGTTATAGAAAAAAGAGGTTCTATAGTAATACCAGGCGAACAGGATAAACACAGCCAACCAACAAAAGCATTTATGTTTCTACAGAATATTTTTAGTCTAGAATTTATGACCGGATGGATTATATTAACATTATATATTGAGGGATTTCAAATGCCTCATATTTTATATATGTTTTATGTTTTAAATGAAATAGTAAACATTCAAGCTTTGTTGAATCTAAAAAGTAAATTTGTTTCGTCTCACAACGTTAATGTCTACCAATGAGTAAAATGTTAAATTCAGTTAACTGCTTGAAAATTACAATGCAGGAAGTAGTTTTTTTAGTTCATGGTATTTTTTTAAATTTAACCAATTTTATATTTCCTCACATGGCATGTTCAACCGAGTGAGTCTTATTAGTTTCGCATTATACTTTGTTAAAATATTAGATGTATATTTAGAGTCAAATTAATAGTTCAGGAATAAATATTTTATCACTAAAAGTATCAGTCTTTTTGAATTCCATAACCGTATTAGACAACAGTTACTTTTATATGTTAACATGTCGTTTACAACAGCGTCGTCCTCTATATTCTAGTTCCTTTTTCATATCTGACCATGACGTCATCGATGGCCTTGAGGTCGGTCTACCATGGCCTATTGTACTGATCACAATGGCCTCTGAATATGAATTAAATATAGGCTCCACCACCACGCTGCACAATGTCAACATCCCAACATGACAGCACATGCATTTCACAAATCACCTCTTGGCAGTTTTAAATCGATGGCGTTCGATCTAATCAATGAGCAACTATAAATCTGAACCAGAAACTTGGTAATTGTGATAAATTATTCATAATATACATGCATATATATCCAATGCTAACATGTGAGTAATGCGTTCATACATTTCTATTTGCACAACGACTTTACAGAAAACGTAAAATTTCATAAATAATTAATTTCTGAGTTGAAATAAGTTCAAGATATTCATATTTATGAAAAGTTAATTGTTGACGGAATTCGGATTTTAAAAATAAAAATATTTACTTCTCTTTAAGAAATACCTTAGTTCATTGATATGAATGTTTTCAGTTCCTCTAAACAGCCCTATACACATATGACGTCAATTACATTTCAAATTTTCGTCTGAGGGATTGCTAATACCCCTCCCCGAACATGACATATCCATGCCAAAAAATAGGCTTATTGGATTTTAATTAAAACGAAATATACAAACAGCTCTTAATATACTGGTTGAATGAATATGACATAAAATATTCAAGAACTTTGTGAAATAAGTCGGGATTATAAGTAATGTAGATTCTCCAGATGAAGTAAATTTTTAAATAAATTATTTATGACGGTTTGTTTAAACCGTCATAAATAAGTGAAAAAGTGAACCAAATAATACACAGTGTTTAGTGCTTATTAAAATATTATTAAAAAATCAAACGATTCAAAAAAATGGTCATCCAATTTCTATCAGACTTCCCTTACTAACTATCAAACTAAACGAAATAATGTCAACTATATTTGTGTGGCTTTAGTCGGGTAACTTTGTTTAAGGTGCGTACCATCTAACATTAAAAAATTGGAGAAATATTGTTCAAAAAGATTCAGAGACTGGTTTAAGTTTTTAAATTGAAAACTGACAAAACACCATAATAAGTTCAGGTTTGTAATTGCAGAAAACATTTTTAAACATATAAAATGTAAGAAGAATCACCACATCGATGCCAAGGGACGGAGGGTATAAGCATTCTCTGCTCACAATCTATTTGTTATGGTGCCTAGCCCTTTGAATGTTGAGACCAATAATAAAAATTATTTTTTATCTACTGTAACAAGCGAAGGTGTAAATTTACATTAGACAATTCCCAAAAAAACTGGACATCAAAGTATCATAGAGATAACACATTGTAGATGAATTCACACAAACACATTGCTTATGCACAAATATGATACGCGTATAGACATTTACGTACTTATATGTTTTTTGAGGCCTTAAAACATTTTAAACATGGGGCGAAAAGGAAACACATTCTATAAATATGATGTCACCTTTGGTCACTCATTGACAGCATAACAAGTTTATGCTATGTTGGCAAGCTTCTTAAATGACGGCAAACCGTTATTCACTTTTGTAAAGACCGTAATCTTTGAAACTTCTTGAGACCACGAAATTGTGAATTTCTTTCAGTTGTAATTAACTGTATTTTTATTTGATTAATACTTCGAGGGAAATACAAAGACTTTCATTAATTTTTTTATGTTGCGTTTATGTTAATATAACGCCAGTGGCATTCATTAACGATTTATAGGGTAGTCTAACACTGTACAAACCCTAGTCTCAATTAAAAATTGCAAATGAGTCCGGAATCGAACCGTAGACCTTCAGACATTGAGCAGAGTACGTTACCTCTGAGATGCCCTGTTGTTTATATATATTTCTAAATATAAATTCCTAGTTTATAACCAACTAGGCGAGTCGGATAGTGAAGTTGGTGTGTGAATTCCATTCGGCCAGCATCATTATCCTGGGGTGTCAAATCAGTTCCCATTAGCACTGTCCACAACCACTATATTTACCCTTATTTTATTTTATTTTTATTTTACCCTTATTTTACCACTATTTACCCTTATCCTTGTTTGGTACGTCCAAAGCACGTATCTCTATTCTAAATTGACGGGAAAGGTTTAAAAAAGGTTGCCACCTTAATTTTGGCCATGTTTCTGCTATGTTTAGTTTATAAACCATATAAGAATGAGATGAAAATAAAGGCATTTGAAGAAGAGCAAATACGAGTATTTAGGAGGTTTAATCTCTCGACGGAGGGTTCCACCAGCGCTGTTCCGCGCCAGCGGGCGTGTCGAGGGCCCGCCCGCATCTCGCCGCCGGCTCCAGCGTTCTTGTGGTCACAGATTTATGCCCAGGCGACAATAAATTGCCCCATTAACAGAACAATTGATTACTTCTTGCTGCTAACAGATTTATTGGACTTCCTCATTCCCTTTGTTGGACCAAGTGTCGTGGAATGTGGGCTTAGCCGAGTCTCGAGTGGATGTTTGGGACGGTTTCACTACTCTAGTTGTATAAGTTAGTATTGCCATATGATGCAGATATGTATAGTGTTAAATGTATCACGGAATAAAAATCGAAATCAAAGATTCCAGATTTAACATAACAGTTTTATATTTAAATCAATTTAATTTTGCTTTTAATAAAATGTGTTTTTATTTTGTAATCGCCTTTTTTCATCCTATGTAAAAATTAAGTCGTTTGTAGACAATAGTAGTATAGTTGCATAATTTAGCAGTTTCAAGCCAACACAAAGGTGATGTGTTGCAGGACTGGCCGCTGTTGCCATGTAGCGGAATGACGCCTGCCGACGTCATCTGGTCTCTCTCGCTTCTGCAAGCTGTCCGCGCACTCTATCTTGGTAAGTCAGAACTACATCAACTCATTGTCACAAGGCGTACACTATTGTTTTAAATTAAGTGTAGTGTTTTGTTTTGAAAGTTTTAAATATACTCATTGAAATTAATTAATTACTGTGGTAAATTTCCTGATTCCTATCAACTCCTTACCTGATTCAAAAGCAGTGTATATCCACCCCTTTTACTATAAATCTCTTTCTAACACGAATAATTATGATATGTGGTGTATATAACTGAAATTTTAGCAGTTATCGTGCAACAATTACATCAACGTAATCATTCAACTTGTAAAGGTCGTGGTTCAATAATGGGTCAAAGTCAATGCCAAATAGGCGCACTTGATAGAGTTAATATGTTCTTGTTAAGAAGAACACAGCGAGTAACAAAAGCAAAAACATACTTACATTAAAAGGGCAGTCGGACGCCCTATCCTTGCAATGTTAATTCACTATATTCTCTTACTCCATTCCCAGAAGCTGGTTAATGGTAATTAATGGTTTTTCTTTATCCTTAAATCAGGACTATAGGCCTATTATAATTTTATACGTGAATTGTGAGATATAATTTTTCAATTAATTTTATCAAGAATCAGATTATCTGCAAAGAAAAAAACTATGAGATACCTGTTATGGTTCTAGAGAAGTGTACTTAGGTATACAAAAATTAGGATTCCGGGAAACGGAAATTTAAAGTAGCTGAATGCTAATAGGTGGGAAGGGTGTCTTCACATTCTTTCATAAGAAGTTTAACAGCTCTGTTACTAGATCAAGGAAGTATATATATTTGGTATCAAATCATAGCTAAAAAAGGAGGACAAAACTCCCCACACATCAACCGGTGAGTGGTGGTGTAGTCGGTAGCGTGATGACCTTGGTTTGAACAATACAGTCACCAATCAGTTTTTATCAGCGTTGTCCAACTTATATTCTGTTGGTTCACCCAGTTCATACGTTTGATACTTTCTACACATAGAGCCTACTTGAGCAGAAAAGTATAAGTAAAAGACGTTGCAAAATATCCACCGTTTAGCACTAAGAGATAAATACAATTTTTACGTATAAAACAAAAATAATGGTTACTGTAAGAGTTCTAACAAGTAAATAAAAAATATTTCCTTCCCAATTTCACTAGTTCAAAATAAACTGCATTAAGTAAAAAATAAAAAAAATAAAATCCTATTAACCTTAACTACATCATGGCAAGGAAAAATCAAGAATATGCCCAAAAGAAAACCGATAAAACTATGATAAAGAAGGTTCCTATAACTCTTTAAACAATGTCTATAAAAGCTGTGTAATAATCAACTTCGTGTTTTTAGGTAAAAGAAACATTCTACATCCTATATTAAAACTTTTCTCATAAATCTTTAGTTTCTTGTGCATAATAAGGAACGAGAGTTTGAAAATTTATAGCTTAATATAAAGACACTATTTTGGTAATATTTGGTACTTTCTTCCCTCCATTTCAACAAAAACAGTTTACAACGTATTACTAATTAATATAATAGCTTATATTTGCGCTTTATTGGTTTGCTTTAACGCTTTTATTCAAACGTTAAATTGAATTAACGTGGTTTAGTCGCGGAAAATGGATTTGCAGGTCTGGATGAATGGAAAATATAAATATCCAAGGCAACGGATCCATCGTTTTAAATACGCAACAAGAAATTTTGTTTAGTGTTTTGAGATTAAATATTGAAATCACATTCCTTATATAACTGGAAACAGTAAAATATAAGGGAATATACCGAGAGAACAGTTATCGGAGTATATGGGCCTAAGTGCAGGCATTAAGGGCAAGTTCGGGCGGAAGGGCTCCCCAGCGAGGGCCTGTGTGCCGGGTCTCCGCCAACCCACCCTTCATAAATACATGAGCAAGATAACGTTTGTAATTTCCAACTGTTGAACAAACAATGTAAATTAATTAAAACCCAAAGTTCATCTGTTTTCCTCATCAATTTTCCTCCCTAGGTCCCTCGTGTCAGAGAAATGGTGTTTGATTTTTACCAATGGCACGGATATAGATCAAGCCACTAAAAATCCTATTTTAAACGCAATATTGCATTAACAACGTGTACTAAGGAGGATTTGATAGAGGATATACAATTTTACTCACACTGGTAGGTTAAATTATGATACTATAGTCTAAATAATTTAAAATACTCTTTTGCAAATTATTAATTAAATTGCGTATTAATATAAACATGAAAGTCTGACTAATTTTTGATTCGGTTGGAACATACTAGCATAAGTACAATTTTATATTTTCTATCAAATACCGTTCACAGCACATTACCACATTTAATGCTATCAACAGTAGATTCTTCTTAACCTTTGCAACACTCCCACCATATGTCTTCGAAGCGTCGAGGTAGATTTTTCAGTAGAGCACACCGCCGCTTTCATGTTCGAAGATTGAAATTATAGTTAGTAACCTTAAATGTATTTTGATAATCAGAAAAGCTGTTTAGATAAACTGAAAAAATTCCCTTTAGACATATCCATGATCTAACCTATTGCCTATCTAACCTATCTAACCTATTGGGAAGTAAATACGAATTTTTCAATCGTAAGTGCACCATTCCAAAAGTCATAAATATCGTTTTGGTTTCCCCGATGAGCTGCAGAGATGAAGCACCTGTAATTAAAAGCACATCCTAATGAGAGGTAGACAATGCCGTCATGGCCACCCGCCAGGGGGCGTCTTCCTAGTGTCTAACAAAGGCGTCGTCAGTCCTGAATAGCGAGCGCTCCTTCCAACTGAGACTACATTCAAATCTCACGTGTACGTTTTATTTGTATCAAGAATCATTATTTTATTATGTTTAAAGTATTCGTACTTATTCTACTTTCAGAGACTATGGATAATTTAAAATGTTTCGATTATGCTGGGTTGTTGACGAAATGATAATGATTTAGAACGGCCCCTTTCTCTCTATATAGCCTATTCTGTATCTCGATCACTTCAAACTCATTTATACCAATTTATAAGATAGTGATCCGTAAACTGCACCAAAGACCAAAAACAAAAACGTGATACAATGAAATTGCGAATTCCTGTCATAGCTGATTTAAAATAACGAACATAACAATTATCAAACGTGGAGTGATGTCAAAAGAATCAATGCCAAATACATTGAGGGAAATAAAAGGTCCATAAAATAGGCCACGTCTTTGGAAAACATGCAACGTTTGGTGGATTTTTGAAATAAAATAAGTGTCATTAAAATAATATAGTGAATCAGTTTGTACTTTGTAAAGATTGCATTCCTAGTTTCTGCACACTGTGTTCATCAACTTATACTTTATTTGAATATTTTAATTGAAGAACTAAAATAAACTATTTAGAGAAAATACATCCCTAAAACATTTTTATAGTTTAAAATAAAAAAATATCGAAATGGCTGCATAAAATGAATTTGATTCTTTTTAACGGGATTTTGATACAACAAAATATGAAGAGATTAAGTAACATATAGATTTAATTTCAGAATGTACTCTCACTTGATATGAAGAGGATATTACAAGAGTTGAATATGGTAAAAACACACACGATGGTGGATAAATTATGAAATTCCTGGTTTATGGATAAGAATAAGAATCTTTATTATCCAATTGACAACCTAAACAGCGCATTGACAAGCTCAAAATTCAGTATTGCAGATAGGAACTGGTCAGTCAGTCAATAGATTAATTCAAAGAACTAAAAATAAATGAATAAATATGATAATAATTAGGCACTTTGATTATTTTTACCATATTACTAGAACATGTATTAGCTTAGCTTAGCTAGATTATTTTTAACTAAGTATCTTATGATGAAATTAGTTTTAAGTATTCGATATTAATACGCGCCCTACGAGCTGAAATGCAATAAATATTGTGGAAAGCAACAAAACATGTCAACGCCTTAGTCAGTAACAAGACTAAATGATCGTTCCACAATCGTCTTTCAATCATTTCTCATTCACACTTGGCTAAAAATTAATTCCCTTCAGGTAGGTAAAATGATTTTTTTACAATTCAACATAGAAAGACTTTTTTATTATTTCACTTTTAAATACATTTTCAATAATATACTTATATCCGTTAAAGTTTGGACTATTCCACACCACATATAATTTGACATATGTGCGTAGTGTCGAAACCTTAGAAGTTGAAATTGGTAAAGATATGAATTACGTATGTTTCACGTATTGTATACGGTGTCTCACGAAGAGGCTTAAATGTTGATTTTATATTATTTACCCATGTATGAACCGAAAATTTTGAAACTATAATTTTTAACGTATCAAAAATCATAAAGTAGATTTTATAGAATATTCTGAGAAGATGTCAGTTCCCTAAACATTGTAGAAACAAAATGGTAGCATATTGGAAGATGATACTTAAAATCGTTAAAAAATGGTGTTTTTCGTTTTTTTAAATATTTTTATTATCACATTTTAGGCAAATTAGGATTTTCAATGAGAAAACTAAAACATAGCTTAATGAAAAACCTAAAAGTAGAGCCAACAATTATTCAAATTGTGACCTATACGCATCAAAACACTAATAATAGCGCTTAACAAATTATCGTTGAATCGATATTATAGTTTATCTAGTGTTTGATCTTCTCTTCCGTTGTCAAAGTATTACTGTCTTTTTCCAGCGAGTGTACATTGTACAAAAGCTAGCATTAGCAAGGACTGTGTTATAACTCTCTCATACTCCACTAGCGTCGAGTGCGCTATCGGTAAAGTATGAAATAAATTCCTCTCTAGATGGCTTCATTATTGCCTCCATTTCTTGAAACCTTTATTCTTTTATGTTTTCGATACCAATTCTTTTTCTGAAGAGATTTCAAGTGGTTTCTTTATTTGTGTGATGGTTTTTAATATGAAATGTTTTTGATTTTTAGGTGAACAACTTTGAAACACATTTAGTTAATACATTATATTACGTCAATTCGTTTTAAACATCTAAACTACTCAACATTAATTTCTACTGTTTCAAACCGTTGTATTTTAGGGTACGTCGCTATTGCCTAACTTTGTTGAGCCGCTAGTTTCTGTATTTAAAAAAATAAGCTGTTCCAGATGTTCCTATTTCTGAAGTCAGAGGTTCAGTTATTATGTAGTGTGTATCTTTTATTCTTTTATTAATTTTAATTTTACATGTTTTTAAATAAATTATTTTATATTAGTATTTTTAGATTATTAACTTAGAAAAATTAGTTTACAATTAACTATACAAAACAACTGTGCAAATTCATAATTTTTAAATTCCAAGATTTTTATATCGACTAGCCCACTATGTAATGAGACTTGTTTAGGTCGTTTGTATATGTTACGTCTTATTTAAATTTATTGTTGAAAGTACACGACTATTATTTGAAAGATTCATTTTATTATTAGTGTGTATCTTTTGTATTTTTTTTAACCTTTTTACGTTTCCTCTAATATGTGTTTTGATTTGTATTTCACTACTGTATCTATTGAAAAACAACATTAATAGATTGAAAAAAACTGTTTCTGAAACAAATATTTAATATTTTCTTTGTGTCGATTCTAAAAAGACTTTTATGTGTATGTACTTATGTTTTCTGTAATTATAATCCGTCTAAATTGAAAAAAAGTTTTAAGAATGTGAAAAGTTTCGCTAAAAAATAAAAATCAATGTTATTTTTTCCAAAAATCTATACATACATTATATGTTATTTTACAAACTACTATATAATCTTATTTTTCCATAATATAATTTCAAATTTTATTTCGTGATTATTTATATATTAAATAATTATATATAATCATTTTCTTTATTTCGTGATATATAAGTATTAACGTTATGTCAAATATTTAGAATATTAAAGCTTTTTGTAATTTCTAAATATTATTAACTATTGACTAAAACTATTAACTGTTACTTGCGAAACTTGTTTTCCTAACTCCAGGCCACGGCATCCGTCTTGACACGGTGGTGACCAACACAACATAAAAAAATGTTTCGCTAAAAATAATCAATGTTATTTTTCTACAAAAACTCTAAACAATACATTTTGATATGTTGGGACTTTTGAAACAAACTATCTTTTGGATTGATAATCTAATAAAATTGGTTCCAGATCCATAATATAAAAATTTCTGAAAAATAGGTGGAGTTTCCCGGTGAAATATGGAATTTGAAAAATAAATAACGGGTACTGTTTAAGATAAGTAAGAAAGCGCTTCCTCACTTAACTTAAGTAATCAAGGACTTTCCTTGATATTTGGTAGATGTGAAAGATTACTTTAGTATGAGATGTGACTTTCAGGATCGACGATTTCAGTAATACTAGGATCCAATCCCCATCGAATACACTAGTCGTGTTTGGATTGGAAGGGATAACACTCCTTCAATCTGATAAACTAATTTACCCATATTTTGAGCAATTTGAATATTTTGAAAAAATTACAACTAACAGAATTCTATAGAAAAAAATAAAATTATATTACGAAATATTTAGCAAGTAGTAAAAATATACAAGAAAACGACTGTATAAATCCGAGAGGTAATTTCTCTAAAATGCATGCTCATATAAGTGACAGGGTTCAGTAGTCATTTTAAAACCACTGGTTGATACTGAACCAAATCTTAACACAATTATGTGATGGTCAGATACTAGACCTAGCTACCTTTATCAATAATTAATGATCAACTTGGTCATTAAAATAGTCGGCGTTCGTCAACAAAGCTTCATGTAGTCAAACACATTACAATCATCATAAAACATTCATTCATATTGACTTGAGTGGGTCTAATAAATTAATATTTGAAACAACATTAAAGAGAGACAGAATCATGAAGACATGTATATTCAAACCAGCAAGTCCATGAATATATAGACTCTAGTATCTGGATGAGTCTTGTAGAGGTTGTAGTGTGCGGGGAGTAGAGACACGCATACAGAGCAGAGGTTGGCCCCAAGCCAGGACTGCAGTACAGTATCGATATCAACACAGTAAGCCCATATCCTTACACTGCCTTACATACTGTAGCCGACGCGCCGCGCCGGTGCAACATTACAAAAGTTCCATTCGCTTTGGAAACCTTAGCTTAAACATTCACTTTTTACACATTTCTGGGAATATAGAATAAAATTTGTTTATTTATATTCTTCCCTATTAAATTATAGGGTATCAGTATGGTTCTTACTCAGCGAATTATAGCTTAATACTAATTATAATATAAACAAAATGGTGGGTAAATAACATAAATATCCATTATTGGTAAGTAACACAGATATATAATTTAGTTTAGATGTAAAATTTAATCTTAATTACGATTAAGAAGCAATTAAAATTGCAATTTTTTATACTGATAAGAAAGTTAACTCAATATTTTTTAATTTTCACCGGTAAGTACAAATTTAAAGTTTTCGATTGTCATAATAAAGTATACTACATTTCATCCACCAATTGTATATTTTTTCAAACGGTTCAGTTTAATTGCCTTTAGTTTAATAGATTTATATTATTCAATTTACAAAATGTTGTTTGATAGGAAGACAATTAGGGCTGACTCATCATTTGCCTTTTTATTCAAAATGGCGGCCATTTAAATTTTTAAAACTAAAATACTTTGAAAACGGTAAAAAATACAATGACTGCCGTTTTGGATTTTGAGCTTGGATCATGCTAGTTATTTTTTAATAATAGCAGTATATAAGTATAAAACACATACCAAATTTGAAAATAATCCGTTAAAAAATGTTTGAAATAAAAAATATTTTGTGGAAAATACAAAATGGCGGATATCTGAGAAAATAAGCGTTTTAGGCCATACCTCCATTGGATTTTTTTTCTTCCTGAAAGTCCTGAAACGTTTTTCATGGACACTCTGTATATGTATTGAACTTACTTTATCCTGAGAGAAAATTCAGTAGAAATCTGTTACTTAGATACTAAGTTTCCAACAGGTTTGTTCAGGCTTTAGTAAGGTCACTACTATTTTTGTTCCCTAGTATTTATTAAATTGTCAAACTAGACACGTGCTCTGCTCAGAGCAAGGAGGGAGTTTCTGAGAGAGTATAGTTTAATGTTTTAAAAAAGATTTTGAAAACTGGTTACCAATGAAACATTAACCAAAATAAACCTTTACCCAAATATTTGTGGTTTATGATTTTTCAGGATCTTTATAAGTCTTCTGCGGTTATAGATCATTGTTTTAATTTATTTCTATGATTTTCATGGACTACTTCAAAACTATTATTTTAAATTTATTAATTGAAATTCAGTTAAAGGTGAAATCTGCACTATTGAATTAAGCTTTTCCGTGGATCTCTGTTGAAAGGTCAGATGTTTCGGAGTGAAGCTCTCGAAATTGAAGCGCCTAAAGCCATTTCCATTAGCGTCGCTGGGGAGGAAGCTGCCAGCCAGGAGATCTCATGCGGACCATTATACAACGAAGAAAAGGTCCTGACCTCTTTGTGTTACAGAGATGCTTTTGCTAATGACGCTGAAAATATTGTTGGAGGTCTTCTAATTTTCCCCATTATTTTCTTTCAAAGGGTGGCTACGAAAGTCTGGTTTACAAGAAACCCTTTGAAATCGTCAATTTTTATTGACTAAACTTAATAGTTTATTTATGTTAAAAATTGATAAATAAAATTTTAATAATCCCAAAATTACTTTCTAGCGCAACCTTCTTATAATAATTGCCAACTAAAATTATTTTTTTTAAATTTATATATAGTTAATTAATTATTAAGTGTTGAAGTTATTGTTCTAGCACCTACGTGTTTACAGTGCCATTGTGTTTATTATGCTGGTCAATTTTGCGACATATTATTTATCTTGAATAACACTCAAATAATATGAAAATGCTCGTAAGCTTACAGCATCAAAAATTTACTTGATTCCCTTTGAGAAATAGCTTAGATCATGGATATTAAGGAAATGTTTTCAGTTCCTTCAAATAGCTGGCCTTATAACAAACCGGATGACGACACTTTGAAGCAAATTGCTACACCCTCCCCCATAGCTTAAACATATCCATGTCAAAACTCCTACGGCAAAGGATATTACACGAAATTATTACCACTATTATTGCATTATAAATTTTTTTTATTACAGTGTTCCAAAGTTTGGTGGTAGAACTAAACTCATATTAGAATAAAAATCTCGTTCGAAAATGTGATTGAGATCAGATGAGTAAAATTATACATTTCTATCTGTAACAAAATGAAAAAGAGAGAACTGGTTTAAGTAGGGTTGATTTATGAGGTTTAGAGATTTGTGCCAGACAAACATTGAAAAAATCAATGTTGGTATGAACGAAATGTGCGATACTGACTTCAATGGTTAATTGTCCAAATTAAACAGCTTATCTTTGTCATTAGCAAAGCCACATGAAATCAAACTAATTACACTCATTAAAGTCACGCTATACTTTGAATTAAGTACCAGGTTGTGCTTCCGTATCGTAATATGAATATGGCACAATGGATAACTAATCTACCAGATCATCAACTCCTTTCACTGCGTTTAGTTTTAATTTAAAATAATATTTTGTCACATAATCAACCTCCGATTATTCGACACTCCGATAAACCCGGCACTCCCTGAACCATGACATTTCGGAAAGCTCAATCGTCCCGGTAAATCAAAGTCTTGCAAAATTCTACACTTCCGGTAACTAGATCGACACTCCGGATAACTCGACATTCCTGGAAACATTATCCTGCTGGGTAGCCGTATCTGTCAAAACACCAAAATTTGATTAAACAAAAAATCCTACTGATAAAAAAACTCAACGGATTTAAAGTCAACATAAGAATCATGATCATAGTATGGCTTATTGTATTAAAATATTATAAAAGAGTGTGTATTATTATAAGTTAAAAATTGCCATTTTTTATTATTAAAACATATTTAATGTTTTTAAACTCATGGCATTATTCTATTTATGCTCATCTCTAGCCAATTACACAAATGGGCATTCAAGTTATTAAAGCTTTAAAGCTTATTAAAGACCATTATAGCTCAAAACATTAATAACTTACTATATTATTATCATTAACCAAATAACTTAAAACTTTGACTTAAATAAGTTATTACAAGACTATAAAAGGGTTTTAGAGTGGTTAGGGGTATTTAACATGATAAATTAAAATTTAAACCCACGACCCACAAAAAATAAAACGAATAGGCATGGTGACATTTTCAGATTAAAAAGAGTAAAGGTAAAAATTATTTGATTTATAGGAATATGGCTTTCAAAATTACCCCATAAGCTAAAAATTAAACCCACTCCACTACTATAGTTTTAACAATACACTATTAACACCATTTATACGTTTAAGGACTATACTCGTCAAGACTCTGTGATATTGAATTAAAGTGTACAAGAAAAGAAACTCACCCACAGAATGAAACTGACAATAAAAACTGTTCAGGAGTCAATGGAGCAAGGTATTTCCTGTCGAAACGTCGTAGCTTCGATCAGACATTGCAACCCCGAAGTTTATACTTGACCTTTCGCCTATGGACTGACTATAAAACACTGTTCAGGAGTCGATGGAGCGAGGTATTACTTGTTGAAATGTCGCAGTTCCGATCAGAAACTGAAACCCCCGGGGTTTATACTTGACCTGTCGCCTATGAACTGACTATAAAACACTGTTCAGGAGTCGATGGAGCGAGGTATTACTTGTTGAAATGTCACAGTTCCGATCAGAAACTGAATCCCCCGGGGTTTATACTTGACCTGTCGCCTAAGGACTGGCAATCATGCTAAACCTCAAGTGGGGCCTTAAAAAACGGTTACCCACTAAAAGCCATCCTCTACTCTTTAGAGTTCTACCCTGGAACTGTTTTTCACACTACAACAACAGGCTAATTTAGTTTACACCCTTGGGGCTCACTCCATGTCCAGGAACTCGTTAAGGGGATCTGGGCCACTTCGCGGTCCAAATCGCTTTTCTTCTCTAGTAAGACGTCCCAGACGAACTGAAATACACAATCCCAGTTTCTCTCGTCTTCCATGATCTCGTGGCAGACCGCATCCATCGAGAAAACCTTTTCGCACAGCCTCAAGGCGGGGCCTTTCCCAACAGCGGAAGATAGTGTGCTCCGCATAATTTCTAGATAATTTTGTTCGTTGTTTAAGGAGTATACATTATCTAATGGTACACTTTTTTTACATCACAACGTATAAACCTATAAGCATCATTGTGTAACAGTAAGCTCTAATACGTATCACTGCGGTAAGGAGTGAAGCCCTTATAATGCATGTTTAAACATCCGCCTGGGGATAGTTACGCACCGCCACGCCAGAGCGCGTGCGGTATCCCTTACTTCCGTTTCCTCTCTCTCCCCCTTCATGCCACTAATCATCACTGTTTATCGAAAATTGTTCCAAATCTGGCGTCATTAGGGACAGGGGTGGATAAATATAGAAGGAAAGAGAATTGATTTGTGGCCTTAATGGAGTTCAGATGGCCATAATAAGTATATCATCCATATAAAAGTACATAGGTGATTTCATTTATCATCATTCTGTTACTAAAAAAATGGTTAACTGTAGGAATTGAATTCCATCGTTATCGATTTAGCATCTCAATTTCATGAAGTGTTAGGAATGTTTTTATCACCACTGTTGTTTGTGTCGCTTACGTTTATTTATCATCAAATTCATTGATTTTGTATTGATTTAAACTTTAAAAATAATTCTAAATGCTAGCAAAACTACAATGTGATATTTCGGTTGTTGTAAAATATTCAGTTATTGTAAGTAAGGTTTTGTTTTTTCACCCAATAGACACAGATAGAACTGCCAGGTAAATGTCAAAAGCCACTTCAGAGATTGTATTATAAAATGTATACTCCTTCAGTCTGAATCCTACTGCCTACTGTGCAACGATTCCAGGAACAGTGATTGTGATTATAAAAGTGGATTTTACATACAGTGATCTTCTGCTACACAATTCAACTGTGATTTATAAACATTATTAAGGGTTCGTCATATTCCTTCATACTACATTGATATACATAATTTACATGTTTTCATTTTTATTTAAATCACGTCATGCATCAAGGACATTTTCCTTCGTTTTTATAACTTTTTTAAAATTCAGATCCAACCAATCCATCTAATTCATTTAGAATCAGCTAATTCAAATATTATTGAGGGTCAAGATAGAATTTATGTAATTTTGAATTCATAAACATTCCCTTAGTCCTCAGCAGTTATGTAAAACTACATTGTAGGTACAACTGTGCGGAAGTACGCCGTAAACTAATAAATGGAGTAGTGAACAGAATTTATTTAGCAATCAAACAGAAAGCTACAAAAGATTCTGTTATCTGTGAAAAATGTCATTACCACTCCCTAAAGACAATAATATCCATTGATCACAATATCGTACAGCAAATACTTCCCGTAGAGCAGGGAAATCTGATAATTGATAGTGTTTACACCAGCTCATCTGTTAAAATACCTAATAAAGACACTCTGCCAATGTTTAGCGTATCAGAAAAAGATTTTTTGGTGCAAGCCAAAAAATCTTATAAAACTTAATTGAAAAAATACAAACCGAGACGATTTTTTTGACAGCTTAAACGTTAAAATCAGCTTAGACAAGGAGGGAGTAGAGATTAAAAATGTATGTATTATTTATTAATTTATGCACTTAACGATTTTATAACTTCCTAGTTCCAAGCTGGCGTTGTCTCAGCGCCTGAGCTTTGTTAATTGCTTGTGAAACTTTTCCCTTTTCAACAAACATTAGAATTCCCCACATTTCTAAACAAATATCATCTATAAAGCTCTTGCTGAAAGGAATATTGTCCTGATATCAGTGACGTTTGATATGAATAAGCACTAACTCAAATATATTTAAAATTAATTACTAAACCAAGCAATATATATTTTCAAGCAAGAGTTGCCAATCAGAAGAGAGGTTTCGACTAGTCTACTTAGCGATGTTTATAACTTCCTAGTTCCACGCCGGAGTTGTCTCAGCGCCTCTGTAAATTTGTTAATTGCTTGTGGAACTTTTCAACTGAGTGTTTATTTTGAGAACGTTTCTAAAATATTTATATTCACGATGTTTTAAGAGCGTTCGCTGTTTGTTAGTAAACAGGAAAAGATCTTAAATAGTGGAGCAACGGTTTAGAGAAAACAAATTTCAATAAATAAAGATAGGAAACCTTGATTAAATAGAATTTAAAACGTAACAAACAACTTAAAAATGTTTTCAACAGACATTGTAATTAAATTTCCTTAAAACCATAAAATTTGAACCGTATTATGATTTGTTATTCAAAATGTTTAGTATGTACGAGTAATTCTGATTTTGTAATAATGTAATAATTTTGTAATGGTAATAATTAGCCTTCAACTTTATCGTTTTACTTATTGCATTCTTGAGGAACCGATTAAGATTTATATCCATTAGCTAGACAATACAAATTAATCAAAAGAGTTATTCACCTATTTATTTATTAGATTTAAAGAGCTATCTTATTTAATGATTTTTGAAAAATAAAACAATGGCTACTTTTAAAGCTTTTAAGTTATTGGCCCTCACTCGCATCTATATTCTGTTTAAGTTAAGACACGCTTGTGTTATTCTATTAGATAAAATAAAAGTATATAACTGCATCTTCTGATATTTCTCCACATATTTTTTACCCTCAAATCACCATGCACAAGTGGGAGGGAGTGTAGAATTTACAGAATAGACAATGGCAGAATACAATACTCATAACGTATATTTTGTAAGTCCTGCCTAAACATAAACTAAACGAAAAAAAATATTTTGACTTTTCAAAGCCCACAATCTTTTAACCCTCATTTTTACATAAACTTGTCATATTTTCATTGAAACTTTAAGCACTATTAACCATGGCATTTAAATTTAAATATTTTGAGCCTTTATGGGGAATTTTGAGAAAAATGGGATTTAGGCATGAAGTAATTACTCCAATAATAAAAAATTAAACAATCGTGAAGGAAAGGAAAAATATATTTATAAACAACAAATAACCCTCTATCGAAATCGTATCAATGGTGTAGGCTGTTGCTCTCCACACAAGCACACACATACAGACACCACTTCAAAAACAACTTTTTTGGTCATAGAGAACCCCATAACGGATATATTAACTGAAAACTTAAATTCGAAAATTTTGACGAGGCCAATAGCCTTCTTTCTCCTTATACTAAATTTTAAAGGTGAGAGAAAGTAAACACGCAGATGAATCAGCTACATTAAATTATTTAATAGAAAAAAGTAATAAACATTAACAACTTATATAAGGGGTGTGGTGTGATGACGTGAAAATCGAATTGAGTGAAATTTGATTAGAGTAAACCATTGTCACTTAACAGAGTCAATGTTCTCAAGATGATGGCGTATAGCAGTATCTGCGACCAGTTTAGATAACGGGGTTTACGGCAGTTAAACGGAAGTTGCTAATTCCACGTGAGCCAGGACTTCCGCTTGGCTCCTCTTAACTTCCGCCAACCTCCCAAGGGTGCCAACTTACAACCAGCAAATCTATTCGTGGCCCTTGTATAAAATAATAAATCGGAATATAATTTCAA
This sequence comes from Nephotettix cincticeps, assembly GCA_023375725.1. NCBI lineage: Eukaryota > Metazoa > Arthropoda > Insecta > Hemiptera > Cicadellidae > Nephotettix > Nephotettix cincticeps. Next base: position 28,551,327 of record CM041785.1, read on the forward strand.
GTGTAAAACACCAGTTATTTAGGAACACTACATGGTACAAATCAAACATAAAGAACCAAAATATATGAATATTGAGATTAAATAGATTTCAATCGTATCTTTAAATAGGTCCTAAAGATTTTTTGTTTAAAACGTTTTTATGTATATGAAAAAAGTTTTTATATCATGTATTTTAGTTTTTATGATTTTTAAATAAATTTAAAATGAAATGAAATGACAAAAATTAAATGAAAAATTATTTATTTTAACAGGCACACGGTCCTTTCTTACACTTAACTTGCCTCTAAGCATCAATACGATCATAAACATAATTTTATCATAAATTATAAACAATATATACATAATAAAAAAATTACTATTAAATTTAAATTTAATATAAATTGTTTTATCATATTATTTTATGTAAATTAATCCTTGGCATAAATATTTTAATTTAAAAATGCTCGTTGTGTGAGAGCGTATTTTGGAAAAAAAACGTTAAGTAAAATCATTTATACATGCCCACTCTGCAGCTTAAGATAGTGCTTTAAGATGGTTTGACTTAATGTATAATAAGCACTTCAAAAGTCATTAACTTTTTAAGTAAACTAATGTTGTTTCGAAAGTCTCACTTCCATCTCCAGCTCAAAGCTCAAAAATCAACCATTGCAGATTCTGTTTACGTTAATTAAATATGACTTAGCTCGAGGAGGAGTTGAAACATTTAAGTCATTTGGTTAGTGGCGTCATAGTTTTGGTTATAAGAACAGCTGTTTAGACAAAAAAACATTCCCTTTAAATATATTCATGATTTAACCTATTTCCCACAGGAAGTAAATACAAACATTTTTAAAATGCATGTTTAACCAAAATACACGTGAAATAAAAGCAATAATATATTCCAGTACATGAATACTTAAATTTTTTATATTTACTATACTGTCGGATTGTAATTTAACATCAAAAGAATACTCGTTAAAATAAGTTTTTCAGGTAAAAAATTTAATAAAATAATATAAAATTTCTTCTAATTTTGACTTTTCAACATAAAAATACTTATTGTTATGCATAACTAACTATCCGAGTATGTACTACGTTACCTTTATTACCTTTCTGAAGTAGCGAACTACCCAGGTAGGTATCAATGATAATAATGAGAGTAAGATGATTGTGGCACGATGTTGTTGTGTTTATACTTACTAAGGCTGACGTCTTCTTAAAAAGGACTGTTAATTATCAGCATAGGCCAAAGTTATTTAAATATCATTTAATAATTTAGTTCAGTTGTATGGATCCGTAACCAATTTTTGAGCTTTCTGATTTGACCACTTTACCAATTTCATGAGGGTGGAAGTAAGGAAGAAATTGACCGTAGTATTGAATAGCTTGGGACGTTAATCCACACTACTGCGTTTATCGTGGACAGTAAATTTAACTTTTCTCTGGAACCGTTAGTCGTAAACAAATAATTCAAAATACTAATTTGTTTAGTTTTTTAAGCTGGTTTCAATGGTACCAAGTCAGTTATACTTATTTTATTTTTAGCTGATTTAAAAATTTGATTTTTTTGACATTTAACCCATAACTTTTGAACCGTCATTTTTACAGACATGCGGGTGGTGTCAAATTATAGTACTCTGTGCACTATAAATTTTACATTTAATCAAAAATCGTTAGAGCCGTTTTTGAGTTGGAATTTTCACGTTTTTTAAGGGTTTTTAGTGACTACCCGTTAAAAATCAAAAATTCAATGAAAAAAACGCCTGGATGGTGATATATATATACATGTTTCATCTAAATCGGACCAACGTGTAGGCTGTGGCACTGTACACATCCGACACACACACATCACACACAGCTACACACACACACCGGACGGACAGACATCACGCCAAAACCCAGGTCAGGCCCCAAAACGGATAACAAATTATCAGCATAGGCCAAAGGCATGTTATGGGACTACAGTTTAATGTGGGATCCGAACCACAATTTTGGCTCTGATTTACCAACTGTTCTAATTATGAGGATGGCCTTAGCAGATGACCGTAGTATTGAATAGCGCGGACGTTAATCCACACTATGGTGTATACATTATAAGCTCACTTTTGGTACAAATCCTATAGTGGTAAACGCCCTATGGTGGTACACGTCCTCGGGTGGTACAAGTCCTGTATGGTTGAACACGTCCAGGCCTACCTTAACCATAATAAGAACCGGCTACCAATGCGGGTGCCATAAATTGGACAGTAAATTTTACATTTTAAAACATGAAATCGGTATACAGTATTTAGTTAGGATAGTAGCGTGTTATTAGTGACATCACCGTTTATGTCCATGGGTTGCATGGGATCTGATGAAGTGATGATATTGTTTGATGATGGTGTTGCAGGACAGTGCGACGCGCCTCTGGGCATGGAGTCCGGTGTCATCCCAGACCGCGACATCACCGCCAGCTCGGCCTACGACTCCGGCAGCGTCGGCCCCCACCACGCCAGGTAGGCCCATCATCGTTAACAGCTTTAAACTTCAGAAACAAATTTAAAAAAGGAGAAAAACGTACATAAACTATTTTAGTGATCATTTTTAAAATCTTTAAAAAAAACATTAAGCTTTTGTCTGTACTTTGTTTTGGAATTATGCTAAGTTTAAGTTTTATATGATATCTACCCCCAAACAGTCGAAATGGGTCCTATCTCAAATTCTGCCAGTCTGTCTATCTGTATTTCTGTAAATGCTTCTCCGTAAAAACGAGAGCACCAACTACGATGGAAGTTGCTTTTGTAATGCCATGCATTTTTGGGAAGGTTTATGTTTACTTTAAATTGGACCACGTACTATTAAAAACTAGATAATAAGCTCTCAAAATCACCATTGTCAATAGGTCACATGTTAATTAAATTTAGTAGAATATTTATGTCTGGCGTCACTCTAAATCAATTTTCGAAAACTCAAAATGTATAGAACTATGAATACAGTTTTATTAAAATGAGAGCTTTCGTTTATACGAAGTATGCGAACGCTAATGTCTTCTTTAACAGGCAGGCAGACAGACAGAAATTGAGAAAGACCCTTGGATTTCCTTGGGTTTAACAAAACATAAAAATACAACAAATTCAAACTCTGATTTATTTAAGGGAAAAATATTTTGCTATCAATGTACATTATAAATCTTAAAAAAATACCTACCCATCCAGATAGGTATTTAAAGCCAAGTATGAATGAGAAAGAGTGCAGGATGATTGTGGCGCGATCTTGTAGTCTTGTTATTGACTAAGGCTGACATGTTCCCAATAGCCGATGGCAACTAATGGACCTACAATTTAACATTGAATCCGAACACGGCCTCTGAATTACGAATTGGTCTAATTATGAGGATGACCTTTGCGGATTAACGTAGTATTCAATAGTGCGAACGTTAATCCACACAATAAAATACTGCACCCACTGACCATCGCTTACAACTATCCACAATTTGTGCCCTCCAAGTAGCTGGACTACAGGACCTCACCACCGTTGATGTATATCATATATTTTACCATCGGTTCTTTAATCGAGATGTATTCAAAATTATAAATAAATTGCGTTAGAGAAAAGTATATTTAATTCTTCGTAGTCGTAGCCACATAAATACCTGATACCTCAAGAGCGTTACGTGAGGCTGGATACGTCAAGCTCGTCTGGTTGTAATCCAGTGACTTGGGACTTCTGTCAGGTCATGCTTGCACAGTCTCGTCTTGTGTTCTTGAGCCGAAACGGCACAAACCGTTTCGGCTCTTCGATGTTTTTAATAATTGAGACACTCAAGATTTCAGTTTGAGCAGTACCTTAAACCATTAAACCTGATCCTACAAGGCTTTATGTATAAATTTGGGACAAAGGAATGGAAATTTAAATTTTATTGGGAACAACTTTCAACATAAACACAATTTTTCCTTTGTGCTATCAATATATATTCATATTTTAAGTAGAGCATTTTGTAGCTACAAATTTTTCCAAATAAAAGGAATAACCTATTCCAATTCGAGTGATCTTGCGTCGGCCCGCGCGAATACATCGTGGACTACGACACTGCCATTAATTTTTAACGCGCTTAAAAATATAGATAAGATCGCACGCAGCACGCTGGCGTGAGTAGATCAAATTTCATAGGACTATTATTCCCATTATAGTAATCGAATAGTACTGAGTATGCAAGTTCGCTGCAGTGAGAGTTGTTTTACACGACAATATTCTTTTATTATGACTGAGAACAATCACATTCCAAATTTTATCAAATTAAGTCAATAATCAAGCAAGTTATAGTTTATCTATTTTTCGTAATAATTACACGGACAATGAGCACGTAGGCTGTCATAGTAAACATTAAATATAGGGTTTTATGGATATATCAATATAACTTAACTAGATGTTTCTGTCTACCAAACTTTGGGAGAATATTCAAGTAAATGTGTGAGTTATTGGTTTTTAGTTACTCTCCATAAGATTGACATTAGACAACGTATGTTTACCATTTTAAATATCTCAGTTACCAATTTACCTAGAGTAATAATTCACAATGTGTGTTTTTAGCTGAATCTAACGGTAAAAAGAAAAAAAAGAAAAATTAGATTTACAAAATTAAAAATCTCATTTTTGTGGTAAAGACCTCCACAAAAGTGTGGTTTATGTAGTCCGATTGCGTTGGAAAACAAACCTCTCCCAGATATATTACAGAGAGGAAAAACTTTACCGAATGTTATAATAATCAGAGAATAATTGTGGCTTTTATCGTAGTGGCACCTATGACATATGCTTATATACCTATTATATAATTAGATTAGGTTAGGTGAGTTTTTAAAGATTCAGATTCAAATTTCTTTATTTTGAAGGTTAATAAAAACTGCATAATAGTGTCAATACATAAATAAGTAGTCAATCAACTATGTATAATAATGAAACAAGGTTTTTTCATTATAACAAGTAAAGTCCTTAACTTTGTAAAAAAATCTTCAAGTAAAAATTCTGGACAACATTAAAAAAACTTGTGGTGGCTAACTTAAAAATATCTTATGGATCACTCTGTATTTTAATTTGTTTTTGGATTATTTACTCTTTTAACTAAAACATTTTTGTATTAGAGTAGGCCTATTTTTAAATATGTCAAATGGTTCAGAAGCTACGAGGACTTGAGGGTACTGATAGGTACATATCTAATCCAGCTTTTTTACCTTATTTAGATTATTTTAAAACATAAAAATTAAAAATTAGACTTTTGGACACGTAAAAGCTTACAATTTTGAACTACCATTTTTACAGACATGCAGCGTGTGGACATACTGTTTGGAACCTAAACACCACAAACCATGAAATTTTGTTCGTAATTGTTAAGGTTTTAAGAAAATAGACTTTTTTAGTTTTAAAGGTATTTTGGACACCTAATGTTTTTTTAACTAAGTAATTTTTTAAACTACCTTTAGGATAAAAAACAGCCTGGAAACACAGCAAAAGTGTACAATTGTACCAAATTTTCATGGCCACTTATGGTCCCATTAGGGTAGTTATGCGGTATATAAACATGGAGATCAGTTCGAAAACGACTTTTTTAGTCTCAAAATATTGATTTCCACTCTCAACTCTAATTCGGAAATCTTGACGAAGACAATTATTTTTCCGTATAGGCCCTACTGTGTATAGGGGAGAAGGTAAAAAGACATGATTGTAAAAAATAGAAAATTTGTATTAAAAATAAACGTTAGTGGATTGATTACAATTAACAAAGATTAAGTATTATATAACAAATTTATGTATAAACGAACATGTTATTCCATGTAGAAAACGTACCTACAAACATTTGTAGCTCTAATAATAGTTTACGGTATACTATAAATATTCATTTCAACCTAGTATAAAACAATTCTACTATTCAATTGTCATATTTGTTTACAGTATACTAGACTAAATATATTATTTCTTTACTAGTTTGTTGTTTATAATATTGTATTAGTTATCATTAAAAATTAATAGAACAGATAATATTATAACAACCAACCTAACAACAAACTGATATTGTATTTTCCAAGAGAGATGAATATAAATTTGTTAGAAATAAACTTTCAATTACCTAATGCGCCATTCAGAATGGACTCGTTAAAAGTTTCCAATACATTAATTAAGTGACCTAATTATTTATTTACCAATCAGGACTCTCATTCCCAATACAGTAAATTCATTACAGTGAACATAATTGCTCAGCGTAATCAGGACTCTAAAAGAGACTGCTGGGAAATAAAAAGGAACTGCTGTTAAAAAGAGAGCAGTCATTAATGTAACATTAATTGGCGAGTGGCGGAATCAGCTGTTCAGCTGCGAACAGATGTTTTGCTCGACATGTTTCTGCCGCTAATTGGTTCCCGCCATCACGTGACGTCGCCACGACAAGCGACGCGATTGGCTGATAAATCAAGTCAGCTGGAAATGTGGTTTTACTGATACATGTGTTTCATTAGTAGTTGGTGAATTTAGATATCCGTTGACTTATAAAATTCTTCTTTGACTTATTTCATTGGTTTTTCACATTTACAGTGACAATAATTAACTAGTTTAGGTATGTAAATAAATGCCGTTAATTTAAAGACAAACAGTAAAATTATCAATTTTCTCATGGACAAATCACATTATTTTGTTAATTAATTCCTTTGATTTTCTTTTTGTGAAATGACCATCGATCAGTTTTAAAATGACTCTGCTATGCCAATTTTATAAAGAAGATGGGAAAATAAGATGCGTGTATGGAATTAAAAATTACAGAAATATAATTATTGAATATTGATTATTTTTAAAATTACAAAAAATTCCCTACATCCCTACATGATAGAACTCCAACATAAAGGACCACAGTATCCCTTATATGTATCATTAAATGATTATCTCTAACGAAGTTATAAATCAAGGTTTTCAAAACTTATAGTTTGTAAATTAATAGCTTGCTTAGTTTCAGTAGTATACATTCAGAATAAAACCTTTAGATAAGGGTAAATACTTAAGGGTACTTCATGAAAAGTTTTTCCTTTTGAAGTACACATTCAAAACTCAAAAAAATTTGTCACCCTTAGAGCATAGTACAAGAAAAACAACTAGATATCTCCTAAACTTTACCGAAAATCATCTATCTCCAGGTTTAAGGTATTTTTATAGAATGTTTTTCATAAGTAAAATGCCATAATAAAGACTTTTTAACAATTTTGATCTTTGTTTTATCATACTTGAAGCATGCAGATTGCAAGAAATGTTATTATGCCTTGGGTAAACAGAATATATCAATTTTATATTTACCTACCCGCTGGGTATTCACTCGACCCACATTACTACTCACGATCCGCAACAGTTATTTGCGCGACCAGGGATTAAAGTGAAACATTTTATGAAACTCGAAAGTACTTTAATCCCTTGTTTTGCACAATATTTTTCCTAAACCTACACAAATAATAATAGCTATAAGTTAATAATATAAAAGTACCGGTAGCTTTGCTTTGTTGAATTAAAAACTAAAAAATAAAAGTATTAGTTGTGTATTTAACAATTAACATAAACATTTTGTTTACAGGTTTACATAAACTCTAACAAAGTTTTAATTTTCTCGGTTGGGGTTCGATCTCATTACTTTCCGGACATGATTCCTCCACGCTAGCACTGCGCCACGGCGTTCAAACTGCAACGATGTCTTTTTTTGCCACAATCATCACTGAACAGCTGTCAATTGTTTATAAACAGACCTTTTGAATTGTATTGTTTGAATCTCCACATTTTAACACTTACACATCATCGTCATCAGTTGTACATTTGAATCTCCGTTAATGTTAATTTTTTACATTTTAAACTTAATATTACAAAAAAGGGGACTTTATTGGCTTTTCTGACATTTCTGGTTTCTTCACTAATATTGAGTGGCCTTAAACCCACGATGTGACTGTCACTGTCCATTTTATTTTAGTGAATTTCAACAAACAAAATGGCTGACGCTCAGGAAACACTATGGACGCAACAGACAGTGGTACCACCACAACAAACTGTATGTTGCTCAATTTTCGCTAAATATGTTAATTGAAGTACGGAATGTTTTCGGATCCTTCCTTTCGTATTCATATGGGATTATTTTCCCCCCTTAGTACTAAAAGTGTGAGAGAGTCCTGTGAGATAAAAAGTAGTACTTTAATACTCTATTCCAAGGTGCACGACTTTGCATAGTAGGTTGAGGAAAAGAATATATTTTTAAATGGACGTTGTCGTAGCCGTGTGAGGGAGAATTTTTAATTACTATGTACGCTGATAATTTATACTTTATTTCAGTAAAAAAACTGTTATGTTAGTAAAATTAACATCATAGATTCTGAAAAATGATCGATTATTAAGGTTTAATGACGTATTTATTATTTATAAAATCTTTATTTACAAATTCATCAAGAACTGTAGAGGCGTCTACATATTATGAATAATTGTATTTTATTTTTTAAACTCTTGTCCTGTAAACTTGAATTTAGAACTGAAGGTGGATACTAAGTTGATAAATTTAGTGACACGTGTATAATAAAATTAGTGTAATAAAATGTTTACAGGCAACAACTAACTGGAACCTAGATGTTGTGGCCTGAATTTAATAATGCGGATAGTCTTTGAACAATATACATACATAATTAGTATTATTTATAGTATACACTAGTTTACTACAAATTAATGTTGAAACGGTGTATTTTGAAAAATTATACCAAATGAGATTTTTATTTATCAATGCTACAATGTAAAAAATTATCTTAAATTTTAAATAGTACCCAGTTAGTTGTAACATTCAATGATTATAAAATTCTGGTTTTCAAGAATGCCTGAAAATAAAATTACAGATAAAATAATGTTAATGTGTTTTCTTGTAAATAAAACTTAACTGTGTTTTATGTGAAGTGTCAACTCGTCATCATGCCCGCAGGCTAAAGAACGATAAGCAGGGCGGCGCGTGGTGTCCGCGGCAGATGGTCACCCAGGAGGCGAGGGAGTTCCTAGAGGTCGACCTGCGGGAGGTCCACGTGCTGACGGCTACCAGGACCCAGGGCCGCTACGGCAACGGCCAGGGCCAGGAGTACACTGAGGAGTTCTACCTGGACTACTGGCGGCCGGGCTTCGCCAAGTGGAGACGCTGGAAGAGTTTCGCCGCCAAGTCGGTCAGTCTCTAGAGCAATACAAACAACTTTAATTTAATTGTTCAGTTTATATTTTGTAATATTTATTTAGAATATTTTACTCTCCGTTTTTGTAACATCTTAAAGTCGTTTTTGAAGAGGTTGATTTCCATCAAAGTAACCAGACTATAAAATTGTAGTATGTAACAGAACCCACATCTAATAAAACTCTAGTAATGTTTAATGGACTTTACTTCATGAGATATCTCAGGGTCATTTTATTCTTGCATAACAGAATTATTCTATTTGGCCCTGGTCCACCATTTTAGCAGACTGAAACCTTTAGCACAACACTGAGCTGTGTCAAAACTGTTCAATGTTTTTTATTTCGTGCCTCTAGCTCCAATTGGAGATCATGCTTCTGAGCTTGCAGACTTCCATAAACCTTCCTCGCCACAAATTTTGAACTTTGGCAATATGTATTTTGGTTACAGTACTAACAGAATTAAAAATTCAAAAAGGTTAACCTTCAATTCACTAAAATGGTCTTTGAATCATCGTAACAAAATAATAAATAATATTAATTAAATTAGGGTGCTGGACTACCCCAGTTGCGCTTGCTGAAAACAAGGTTTCGAATAATCCTGTATTAGCAATGCACATTAACAGGACTTGATAGAAGATAGATAGATAATTGTACTCATACTTGCAGGTTCTGTTCTAAAAACACTTTATTGGAAAGTAGTTATTCATATCGACTTCTTGGCCTAAAATACCTTATTGTAACGTGACACGTCAGCTCGATTACTATTTTCTTGATCAAATAACGTTTACCATCAAACGATCACCAGTTTTTAACAACATTTATGAGACAAAAACACGAATCTTGTAAACCTCTTCAACGCTCAGTCCCCCTATCTCAGCTATATTATTCCGTAGTGTAGACCACCACTTTATTTTTCATTTGGCAAAGATGTAACGCTAATTTCCTCCAGCTGATACGAACAGTCACGTGGCACGGTGATCAAGTTGATGTATTTTTCCTGGGCTCATGTAGTCGACCGGGCATGTTGGCAGCAGTGGTCGATGCGGTTATGGCAGTTGTAAAATGTTTATGCACAATTTTACTGCTGGCCCTGCCTCTGGCCGTTATATCCGACAGCAGCGCTGCTAAGCAGTGTTTTAAATTAAATCTATTTGGGTTAACGCCAACACCAATCCACATCTAATCCTCGTCGTTGATGTAGTTCATTAGAGCTGCGGGTGGTAGATTTTACAACTCTGTCCTGCAAGCTGTAAAAAGACATTATAAAGCAAATTTAATTTTATTTACTTCCCTAATGAAGTTTCTTTGCCGTTGTCAGTCTGTCTTCCATGTTATAAATATTAAATAAATGAAAAATTTCATAGTTATAAAATGTATATTTATATAGCTTTTTAATCAACCTAACGTTCCTGGTTAAATCCTGAAAAAATACTATTAAAATTTAGTGATTGTTGGCTACTCGACCAGTCACCTCTATTCGTACTAGCTATACATCAATTAACGACCCTAGGGCTTTAATAAGCTAGTCTTTTGTTGTATCATAACTAAATACGTCATTCATTAAAGCTTTTCGCTCATTGCACTTTTCAAAACTTCCTTCACTAACATTTGCCTTTAAAATACATACCATAAGAGGTTGGTAGCTTCTCTATGATTAAATATAGTTTATAACAGAGTTGATATACGATATGAAGTAAGCAAAATTCACTTATATGGGTCGTCGGTGGCTCCATTGTAAGCCGAAACTAGTTATCTCTTGAATTAATCTTTTACTATAAATAGGAATCTGGATTTTCCTTACACTCGGTACACGTCGTGTTGTTATTTGTTCGTTATGTAGTATTTTATGTTTTCTTTTGTTCGTCGTCTGTATGTTCGTGTCTGTGTGTAAGCCTATTAAATGTTTGTAAACAATAACGTTCTTCAAATGATGAGATCTGCCAGGATTTGACAGACCTGATGATATATACTAGTTACATCTAGCAGAAAATTGGATTACGCGAAAGAAGGCACTTTTAGTCTTAAAATAAATAAAAATTTCAGGATAGAACTATAGAACTCCTGAAGCTATTTTTTTACTGAAATATTCATTGAAATTTACGATAATTCCTAGTATGAAAATCAATCACAAATTATTATTAATATTTTCACAATATAAATAATATACGACTTGGAAAGTTTTCTATTGAAACGTTAAAAATTACCGTTGTTTGTGTAAAATTAACGAAAACTATATAAGTTATGTGGCAAGCGATGAAATCAACATTAAATATTATGAAATTTGGTAAGAATATTTGGCCTCCCGAACGTAATCCCGGCAATTAAGGTCAGACCATCAGGGCATTGATCCCGCTCTGTGGGGGCGCCCCTCCGGAATACAGAGTACTTCCCTCCAGGCCCTAATAATCCTTAAACATTTTTTTAGACAAAAAATTAACTTTTAATCAGTGTAAACTATAAAATAATAAGTTACAACGTACAAGGTTTTCACATAAAGTATTGCTATATTTTTACTGTTAATTGTAAAATAAAATCCCCAATGATATAGGATTATAAACTTCAGTATGAAGATTGTTAAATATTTGTACACATTTTAAAAGACAATAATAATTATTAGCAGGCCAAAAAAATTAATTTGTTCGTGTTAAACTTTTCAAAAATATAAGTGAGTATACTGTGAGTATGGGCTGATCTCTGATAGTATTAATTAAAAACATCTAAAGGTTCTATATATCACCTCGTAATGCATATTAAAATCTGTTTTTCATGTTTACTAAGGAACATTTAACATTTTTTTATTATTTGGAGCAAGTTTGTTGAAGCTGATTATGAATTTTTTGTATCTATTCATAAGTATCCAGATGTAAATTGTTCAGCTTTAGAATAATTATTGTACTTGTCAAGTTTATTTTTCGGCGCCAACCACGTCGTCCGGTAGTTTGTATTGCCAAACGTTTCGCCCTTGCCTGGCTGGCATCCTCAGTGGCTAGGCTGTCTCATCCTACGGTTAACGCCGAATCAACTTTACACCGGCCGCGACAGCATGCGTTTCAAAATTATTTTACTTGTTTGATGACTAAACAGTGTGGTTCTACAATCCGAAATGTGTAATCATTGATATTTATTATTTATTTTTTAACGTTTTTAACTTTAATATTGGATCCATTAATGAGTTAAATTGTCATGGAAAGCAAGTAATGAAATTGATATAATCATTTCCATTTATTTTGTAATTTTTTAACCAAATAAAATTAATAGTGTAACTAGTTGAAATAGTACTAGGTTTGGGGAGGATTTCCATGGTAATTTACTAATTTAGAGGTCAAATATACAAAACACAGCCTAGTAGATATATTTTTAATATTTAAACAGACTTAAGAAATATTATTGTCAGTTTTCATATTTAATTAATGTTATGAATTCTATTAATTTACTGTATAACATTTTGTACAGTTTAATATTCCGTAAATTTAAGAATATTTTATTTCGTCGATTTTTTTATAAAAAAATTTAATTAGTTATAAATTAGAAATTCTGTAAACTAGTAAAAATAATCCTTTTAAAACAGCTCAAGGTAAACATAGTTCACAAAAGAAACTTTACTCACTTCCAGTTAAAAGATTGGACAAAGTTGAAAGTTGGGGATTCCAGCGGCCTCAAGTTGGACGCGAGCCCTCATAATTACAGGAAACTGCTCGCGGTGAAGTGCGTCTTTTATCAAATGATCTTTTATATTAGAAAAAGTATTCTCATAAAGCTTAGGACAAAGTTTCGGCTTCTTTTCCTTTTCAGAGGAGTCATTTGGCTGATGAAGTGACATGTTTTTGACAAACACCATTAATTTTTCTGAATGTTTTAGTAATACTTTACATGATGAGTGTTTTATAGTTAGCGCAACTAAGAATATGACTACTTCGCAACTAACCGTTTGATTAACAATGTTCCTGTGATATCTTTCTATCTAAATTATATAAAATTTCTGTCTTTAAAAAAATTTGTAAGTATAATATCCTTTTCCTCCAAACCTTACAATCACTGAGTTGGTTGGCCTACACCTGGAGATATACGAGAGCTATTCTGCAATATAACTGCAATATTCAAGGTCTCTCCCAAAGCTTAAAAATACATGGTTTTAATGATTTTTTAATGTAGGGTCACGGTTTGCCACGGGTGCCTTTTGTGGCTTTTCCAAGGATTTTGATTGCGTCAACTTTTATCTTTTAATGGTAAAACTAAATTTCTATGGAATCGAAGGGCTTGCATTAAGCTGGTTGGATACTTACACGAGGGGCCGACAGCAGAGGATTGTTACCGGGGACATCCATTCATCTAGTGGTTTCAATGTGGTTATTTATGGGGTTCCTCAGGGCTCCATTTTCTGCTTTTTGTTATTCTTGGTTTACTGCAATGGCCTACCAGAGATCGCTTATAGCATCAGAATTCTCATATTTACGGATGACACTTCAATCGTTGCAGCTGACACTAGTAAAAGCCTGCTTTCAAGAAACCTCTCTAATAACCTTCAACTCTTGCACAACTGGTTCAGTGTCAATGGTTTAAAGCTTAATATGGACAAAACTCAGTTTAAAAATTTCCATTTGAATCATGATAATGGAAACCTCAAGCTGATGTTTCTTACTTGCCATCAAATTTAAAATTTGTAACTTCTGTAAAATTCCTTGGTGTACTGTATATATTGATTCTTCCTTCACCTGACGACAACATATTGAAATTTTGCTACCAAAACTCAGTGAGTCTTTCTATGCACTTTCAGTCTTATCCAAATCTATTGATTATCAGGTCTTGAGACAGGTATATTTTGCTTACTTTCATTCACTCATTTCCTATGGTTTGATCTTTTGGAGAAATTCTTCCAATGCATCACGGGTTTTCGTGGCCCAGAAAAAAACAATCAGATTGATAGCAGGTGCTGGCCCCAGAGATTCTTGCTGACAGAACTTTCAGAAACTCGGAATTTCACCTGTTCCATAAGCTTGTCTTTCAGAGTTTTTTTTGCCAAGTCCAATCCTAATCGATTTTTAACGAGAAATAGTTTTTATAGCCACTTCACAAGAAAGAATTCTATTTTACGAAACCCATAAAACTTCTTTCATTGACAAATCCCATTCATATGCCTGCTCCACGATAAATAATTTCCCTCCTCCCATAAAATACGGACCTGATTTCAAGAAATCCAAAAAAAACTAGCCTGTAATTTCCTTCTTCAAAACGCCTTCTATAATGTTAAAGACTTCCTCTCTCATCCCACAAGGAGGTTATGGTGATTTTTTTTCTCAGCACATTTGGTTTATGTTCAGTCTATAAGTTTTTTATGTACTATATCATGATTGTACTGTATTGCCTTTTATCACTTGTTACTGTAGTTGTGCTACAAAACATTGTGACTTTTTGTGATAGTAAATGAATAAATAAATTGTGCGAAAGTTGAAAATGAATTCCCACATTTTCAACTTCAATTTTCTCTTATCCAATTAAAGAATTGCTTACTCACAATGCACTTATACATTCCAGTTTTAATTTATCACTAAATCGCTGCTTAAATTGTAACCATCACTAATATCACATTAGCAGCATCTTTCTACTAAATTATCTGTGTTCCGCAATAGCAACTTATCATGATTATTTCCTTCAGTGGTGTTCTAGACGGTCTTTGTCAGTCTAGAAACCACTAATTCTCGGTTAGTTAAACATAAGATACAATTTTAATCGCTGTACTCTAACATAATATTTTATTTTATCAGGGCAGGTTAATAGTACAAATCAAGAGCCTGGCGTGGCTATCTCTCAGTTGAAATATACAGAGATATATCATACGAGTGTATTTAACAGGTGCTGCCAGGAAACACGGACACCATCACTGTCGTAGAGCAGAACCTCCAGCCAGCCCTCGTCGCCAGCAGGGTGAGGTTCGTCCCCTTCACCTCTCACGTCCGCACAGTCTGTCTCAGGGCCGAGCTGGTCGGCTGCCCTTGGACCGGTACGTAAATGCCTGTACTCTGTGGATGTTCAAAGCCAATACAATTTTTATATTTTGATAAGAGACAGTTCAAAAGTCTGGTGTTTTACAAGCTAACTTATGTTGTTGTTTGATTGGTAACTAACAGCCCAAATAAAAAACAAATTTATTTACTTCTCTTTGGGAAATAGCTTGAACTAGAGATACGTCTAAAGGGCATGTTTTCAGTTTCTCTAAGCACTTCTGTTTTAAATTTTAGTCCGACGGATTGGGAACAGTAACTTAACTATTGTCTAACTGAAGTCTTCACCTTTGGGTTAGTAGCGATTTGGAGGGGTGGTCCGAGCGGTGGGGAAGGGACAGCCGAGGGTCAGTGCGGGGTCAATATTGTGCTTTTCTGAAAACATTCAGTCAGGTTGGTAGACATATTTCGCTGGCGTCCCAAAAACGCTACATATAGCGTCTGAGCCAAATTTTGTAAAAGGCAAGAAGGGCAGTAGCCTCCCGTCAGCTGGCTGGCTTTTGAGACGAAACATGTTAATTTTGTTCCTCGTTACAGACGTTGTTTTTCATTAGATTTTCTTTCAACTTGGTACCAATGTAGTTGAATAATTATGTTAGAGACCTTATAACTCAAAAATTGAAGATGAAAAACAATAGTTTCAGCTATGTTTAAAAGTAGCTCAATTTACGTTACTTTTAAGATCGATTTGTACTTAATTTATATTCTCGGGTATATCAGGTATGAGGACCCTAGAACCAACATTTATTTGTACGATAAAATTTTTTATAACAATACATCTTTACTCGTTTCATTCGAAGCAATGGAGTACCGATGTCTTTTTACGAAGAATTTTAATATTAGTAAACCATTTGATTTCTCGTCTGTCAGTGACGGATGTGTGGTGTTGCAGAGGGCGTTATCAGCTACTCCATGCCCCAGGGCGCGCTGCAGGGCTCCGAGCTAGACCTGAGGGACCGCAGCTACGACGGCCGCGAGGAGGGCGGGCGACTCAGCGACGGCCTGGGGCAGCTCACCGACGGCCTCTGGGGCTACGACTCATTCAGGATGGATCTGGAGGCTTCCCCCAAAGGTAAGAAGTCCGTCACCAAACTTCTTGATGTAGTGTATTGTGTGAAAATAAGCAAAAATGTTCATGTCTTAAAATGCGTACTTAATCAGATTTCCACCATTTTGTATATTTACAAAATATTGTATTATTTTTGCTGTCTCAGTCATTTTTAGATCGATTGTTTTGAATCTCTCTTTTGATCGAAATACTGAACCCATGTTGTTTTTAATCGATTTTCATAATTTTAATTTTATTAGATACAGAATGAAATTTAACATTTTTATTCATAGTAATATTTGAAACAATAAAACATTTTTAAGTAATTTTAGTTTCAAAAGCTTTAATGACCACCATTTTGATATTTAAAACTTAATTGCTGTTTAAACACATGGTATGTTTCTAAAAAATCGATGAAAATGTTTTGTAACAAAATAACAGAATGGCAGATATTGTGGCTAAGTATGGATTTTAGGACATAACCCCAAAGGAACTTTTATTTATACTGGAGTTAATTAAAGTGGTCCAATAGCTAGCCTTTTTAATACAAGACCTAGCACCACACTTGAAATTTGGAACTTGTTCAATTTTAAGTTCCACTCAGGAATACAATTTAAGATTTTTTATTATGGCCGCCATTTTCCAAAATGGCGGCTAACTCATAAATGGCTTATGGGACACTCTGTATTTTATTTTGTTTTTGAATTTTACTCTCTAAAATAAAACATTTTTGTAATTGAGTGTTTTTCAATATCCTTTTCAATATCATTATAGAGGTTTAGAAGCTACGAGGACTTTTGCTTCCTTTTAATATCTAACTTAAAGTGTCCTGCCAAATCACGATATTAAAATGTTAGCTACTGGTTCAGCTAAAACCCTCATACCTAAGAAATCAAAACGTTACGGTTTACGACAACTATAGTTAGTAAATTCTGTTGCCTAAAGCTTCGCTAGAAAAAAAACCATTCTGCTTGCCACGTTATTTTAGCCTTATTATGTAAATGAGGAGAAAAGTAATTAGCTGACGAGTGCTAGGTAATATGTGACTTATTGGTACAATTTGTTGCCGTGTCAGCTCGTTCATTTTCGTTTACTCCTAAATGACCTGGAATCCATAAAAAGTAATTTTAAACCCTTTTTCAGTTGGATCAACGATTTTTTAATTTGGGTAATACTTGGAGATGTGTTGAAGTTAATTTTGATGTTGCTTAAGGGTATGAGGACACTTTTGGAGTCTGATAAAATGAGAAACTTTTTAGACGTTTTTGATTCTGTGTAAAATAGAGTGTGAAGAATGGCAGTAGCTTCGGCTGATAACACTAAGAACACAGGAGTTCGCATTAAAAGATAATGTAAAATCACTCTGTACGTCAACTAGGGAGAGGACGTGTAGTTTTTTGATTTATTTTTCGATGCATCAGTTTATATAAAAGTAAATTCTGTCCAGCTCATATTAATACTATTCACCATATCCTCCTTGTTTGGCTGTCGTTCTGTAGAGGATGAAACGGCACTGTAAATAATTTCAGCAGGTATCTGTCTTACAATACTTGTCACCTGACGAAGAGAGAGAATACATTTGCTTCAACCTCCATGACATTGCAGGAGGTGATTTTGCTAAAAACTGTGTTATTCAGAGTTCATTATTTTATTTTCACACTACTTGGCTTACTGTAAAGTAAAAAAAACCTTTTGCAAAAGGAACAGAAAAAGGATCGAAAGTTTCATAACTATGGATGGTCTCGTTTACACGGAGAAGACATACGGAATGATAGTCACACAGATAAAATTGAGGAAAGACCCATTTTGACTTTTTTGGGCTATAAAAATATACAGACAAAAATAATTCTAACTTTATTTATGAAGATAAGTTAGATAGCCCAGAATTACACAAGACGTGTTCGATGGCAGGTTTTGGCTGGGTTGGCTGGCGCAACGACACCCCGGGCCTGGTGGACAACCCCGTGGAGATTGTGTTCGAGTTTGACCACGTCCGTAACTTCTCAGCGATGCATCTTTACACCAACAACCTTTTTTCTAAGGAAATTCAGGTACTGTAAGTAGTTTCTAACCGACACCCTTACAATTACGATGCGGTTACTATAAACACCGAATTACTCATACAGTCAGTGTTCCACTCAAGAAGATAAACTTTATCTCATTATAAATTTCAATCGAAGAAATATAATAACTCTTCCAAATCACACTGTTAATGGGTTTCTGAAATAAAAGATTTACTTGTAAATTACTCGTTACTGGTACAGAGATATGTATCCAACCTCTTCTCTCTGCTCTGTACAGGTGTTCTCTCACGCCAAAGTGTACCTGAGCCTAGGTGGCCGCCAGTTCCCCGGTGAGCCCGTGCACTTCTCCTACATGCCCGACCTCGTCATGGAACACGCGCGCAACGTCACAATCAAGCTGCACCACCGCGTCGGCCGCTTCCTCAAGCTGCAGATATACTTCGCCGCCACCTGGATATTGCTGAGCGAAGTCTCATTCGAGTCAGGTATGTCCAGCGTTGTAAACTGTTACTACAATAGTATTTTCAACATAAAATAAACTGTATCCAGTGGTCTGACTCATAAAAACGACAATCTAAATATATAAAACAAAGTCGTGTTAGTTACACGCATTATAACTCGAGAACGGCCGGACCAATTTTAATGATCTTTGATTTTTTGGATTCGTCTCTGCTCCGGTCATGCTTTAGGCATATTCAGTTTCCATAAAATCAATTATTTACCATTTTATAGAGTTTTAAATTTCTAACGTTAACCTTATGATGGGGACTAAGTTTGTTTACAAATGTTCTACAATAAAAACATTTGATTTCTTCAGCTACAGCTATTGTTTTACTTTCCATTAGCAATATGCTTTACTATCCAATGCCATCTGAATCAGTCATTAATGTAAAACTGTTGTAATGTAAAATATGTAATTGTAATTGTAATGTAAAACTATGGAGTAAATGTGTACTGTACAAAATGAACAGATTTATTCACCACGTTAATAGTTTACGGTTTTGGGGGATTATTTATTTATATTTTTTATTTTCTGTCTGATTAAAAGTGACGTGTTTATAATTATGTCGGCCAGATAAAAAATAATTACGGTGTTCATACATATTACGTTTGTTGTAATGATCTGTTGTTGTCTATATTTCCTATAAAAGCCGTATTACTGTTAGGTTTTGTTTGGTTTTAGGTGGATTAGAAAAATTGTGAATCAATCCACTTAGATTTATTTGTTTTGTGGTAATGTTATTAACTATGCCGCAACCTAGAATATCTAATTTTTCACAACGAGGTCGTAATGCTATTCGACTTTAGAACATGGCCAATCTTAAAGTTAACACGTATTAACTGTTAGGCGTTACAAAGTTCGCCAGGTCAGCTAGTCTGTAATAAAACTATCATATTCCTCAAAGTTTATGCAAATATCATATAATAATTTATTGCTTCAAAAATAATCATCCAACTTCTAAAAATAACAACAAAAGACACAAAGTTAAATTAATTGATAGAATTTTATGGGGGAACCGCTCCCCCCCGTAATAACAAGCTTTTTTGAGTGGTTTTATGAGGTGATGTAAGGTCACATCACCCAACGCTGCAAACCTTTGTGTACTGTAGTTTTCCAAAAAAATTATTAATGATTCGAGATTTAAAAGTCTGATGCAACTAGCCAGAGGCTTCGAGGCGTGTTTCCCATCAGACGGAGTAAAACCGACTCTAGTCATAATACTTATTCTGGACTTATTAAAAAATTATTTTTAAAACCAATATAAAACCTATAATATTATTATTAGTCCTACCTTAATCTTAAACTAGTTATCTTAAACTTCTAACTTCAGATTCACGTTTAATTCATGTGTTCTTTACTGAAGGAAAATATTGTTTTACAATATATGTGACTTTCCCCTTAGAAGGTAAAGTGTATGAAATGAAATAAATTATTAATTACACTCTGTTAACTGTTAACAATAAACATAAATACGAGGAACCTAATAATAATAAATCTACTGTGAAATGATTCACGTTTGTTTCAGGTAAAATAAACAAAATGTAGGCCTACTCGAAAAATATAATCCAATAATACTTCATAAAGAACTGCACCGTGGGTACGTTTCTTAAGTAAAGACGAGTTTGGTACGGTGCCATAAATAATTTTAATAGTTCGATTATACGATTATTATTGCCTTTAAAACTACCTTTACTACTTCAAGCTACTTTCGTGTTATTGCGCTTGAGAATTAAATTGCCTCCTTGGCCAGAGAATGTCTATGTCGCGTGTTCTTGGGGGTTGTAAAATGTTTTACAGTTGTAATCATGATGATTATTTTTTATTACATTTCCACGGCATCATGTTTAATTTAAGTTTATTCGCGTTTTTTATTTAAGTTGATTGGTTAAGTAGTACAATTTTATATGAAATTGAAGTTAAGGTGAGCTATTTAAGTTAAAATTATAATTTTACCAAGCACCAACCGAAACAAACGAAATTAAAATTTTTCCAGAAATTTTAAGTGTACTTACTTCCCTTTGGGAAATAGCTTAGGTCATGGATATGTCTAAAGGGAATGTTTTTAGTTCCTCTAAACAGTTGTCCTTGTAACCATGACGTCATTTTCATTTCCGATTGTGATTGCCAATATCCTTCCCAGAGCTATGACATATCCATATCAACAAGTTTCCGCTTAAGTATGTTCATTTAAGTATTTTTTTAAGTCAGCAGTACTTCAAAATTGGTTTAAGTTCTTTGCGCTAGTAAAAATTGATTTAAGTGAAATAACATTTAATATTCATAACCGAGACATGGGATGGTTAAAGGTGAACATACTGCCACTGCCGACAGTTGTAATCTATTTCTATAGCCTAAGCAATTGCCTTCAACTGATCGGGTCCACTAGGCCTATCCATCACGTCGTTATCTGTTATCCAAGTATATTCATCAATATATCCGTGTTTAGACTGAGCTTTAGTGAGAAACGTACATAAAGACTAATTCACGAACATATTAGTTAGTTTTTAAATACAATATTTTAATTTACTTATTATGATAAGATAATTAATTCATGTCAGATAATTATATAATAACACCCAGTAATCATCATAACCAAGCACTGATTATCAAGCATAAGACTACATATTAAATCTTGATCATAACCAAGGTATCCCTATTGTTATATTTGTCTTAAAAATATACACTCTAAGCTTTAAATCTAATTTTATAATCAAAATAGTATAAGTCAGGGCTTGTGTTTAACTACCAAATATTTACGCTGTTGCAAACATAATACTCGTCAAATATATCATAACCACTGTCATTAAGGTCAGTGTGCTCTGGAGTTAAAAAATGGAGATTTTTAGGTAGGGTGAAAATTTTTTACAAACACAGATGACCAGCGTAGACGCGACTCTCTTTAACTGTGAATCGGAACCCACAGGGTTTTCTACTAAAAGCTTCGTTCAATTTGATCTGGAGGTGATGGGAATTATCAAAGTTGAAGCAGGCTAATTAAAATTAGGAGTTAAAAAACAACAAAGTATACCCTGCTCGTAAGTAGATTATTCTCAAAAGTTTATCAATATTGAAGAAATTTTCAGCCTGCTACAAGTCAACATAATTCGTTACCTTCCATGGATGATTAGTAAAGGAGTAAATTATACGAGCGGTTTAGACTTGAGGTCTAAAAGCAAACTCCAGACTCTCTAAGGCAAGTGACTAGCAAGGCAAGTTCGTTCCCACACACCCAACACATCTTTTCATCACATTTACTCCTATTGTACGCACAGTCAGAACAGACAAATAATGGGAGTTCTCACACTTTCCTATTAACTGTTGGCTTAAAAAAACTCTTAACATTACGAATGTTGCAGACACGCTTTACAAGTTTTCTCAGAGCAGAGTTCTCTCTGGTCTAAGATGCTCATATAGCTTGTCTGATACTTGTTGGGATGTTAATTAACTACATGTGGACTCAGAGACGCTTTAGGTCATTTCACATGCAGAGAAATGAGTATAAACAAACAAAGGTAGCCCTCGTGACGTCACGGAGACAGTGAGGTCGATGCCTGGGGATACCTCGCTACCTCGCTTGCGTGCCGCTCCGCCCGAGCACACATTTACTGTCATATCGTGCGTTATATGTTTACTCATTTTGGAAAAGATGGCCGGTGATTGTTATTACTCATATCAAAACTTTCCTTTATAGCAAGCACCAAATGAAATGTAATTGTACTACAGTACCTACTAATATTTTTTTTCAAACATGAGTTTGAAAAATATAAACGTTTATAGCTTCTTGTGTAAAAATATATCCAATATCAAAAATTAAAAATTATTTAAAAAATTATGACTGACCAAACTATTGTCAGTACGATGTTTCGTAGAAATTTCTCAGTTCGTCCTCTGGGCGGCTTCTAATTCTTAATCAGGTTTGGCCATGACACAAAGTCTGATCCTTGGAACCCTGCACTAGGTGTAGAAAATGTTACATAAATATAGACAAGCGATTATAATAACCGAATATATATTGATATTAGTAATTCCCAGCCAACATATGTGAATGAACTTACCTTAAGGTGTATTTTTACAGTTTAAATGTAGCAGATTGCATCTTAAAATTAAGAGATAAAAGAGAAATTCAAAAGAATACAAACCTGTAGTATCAAGGCATAACGCCTCCTCCTTACTCTACGTAGGGGGCATGAGCTCTTCTTCCTGACGGTAGTGTCGAGGCATAGCGCCTCCTCCTTACTCTACGTAGGGGGCATGAGCTCTTCTTCCTGACGGTAGTGTCGAGGCATAGCGCCTCCTCCTTACTCTACGTAGGGGGCATGAGCTCTTCTTCCTGACGGTAGTGTCGAGGCATAGCGCCTCCTCCTTACTCTACGTAGGGGGCATGAGCTCTTCTTCCTGACGGTAGTGTCGAGGCATAGCGCCTCCTCCTTACTCTACGTAGGGGGCATGAGCTCTTCTTCCTGACGGTAGTGTCGAGGCATAGCGCCTCCTCCTTACTCTACGTAGGGGGCATGAGCTCTTCTTCCTGACGGTAGTGTCGAGGCATAGCGCCTCCTCCTTACTCTACGTAGGTGGGGGCATGAGCTCTTCTGCCTGACGGTAATGTCGAGGCATAGCGCCTCCTCCTTACTCTACGTAGGTGGGGGCATGAGCTCTTCTGCCTGACGGTAATGTCGAGGCATAACGATTCCACGCCCTTCTGTAATAATATAAGATTACTTCAAAAAGAGTTGTAAAAGTTAAGATCATTTTACAATTTAAAGACGATACTTTACGGTCTATTATTTGTAATATATTTGCTACTAGCCCTTTTGAAATATAATTAGTAATAATTTATCAAAATCGGATAAATACATGGTTCCATTTTTCTATTTAGTCATTGATTATTGTATAGGAATAAAATGAATCGCATGAAAAATAATTGCTCTTCAGAAACTTTGATACATTACGAAAATACCAAATAATTAGATAAAAGTTATGTTTTTCATTACTTTAAAGTTGAATAAATGGAAGTAAATGTCATACATTTAAAATATAATATATTTTAAATATAAATCAACCTATACATAAATAGTTTAAAGTAAAAATTCTACGTACCTTTATTTTTGATAGTTGACCTTAAGATTTTTAATCTAGACATAGTTGGCTGGGAATTTATATTTAAAGATTTTCATGTACATTAAACCTATTAGTAGTTCGCTGTATCAGGAAATATTCATTAATAATATTATGAAACAGAAAACTTATTCTAAAATGTACATAGTGAAGTTTTTGATATTCTACATAATATTTATCAAATGACTAATATTATACTCCGTCCCTGAAACAGTTGTCATATTGATAGAGTTTTAAGTTATAAACAATAAATTGTAAACTATTGTTACATACGTAAATCTGTGCTGGTAGTACACCTATTTGGTTGGTTTCTGCGTGATTTTTTCATATACGTAAGTATTTCACAGTATTGCTCTATGTACTGTAGATTATAAGTCTAAATTGAATAGCTCGTTCTGAAACGTAGGTGCTAGGTATAACCGTGTATTAAATTAATATATTCAATTTAAACATTTTGCCTCCCGGATTGATTAATAACTAGATTAGGTTATAATACCTGCAGTCTTCAATCCATAGTTAAAGTACACAGGCTTCAGTCCATAGTTAAATGTTCCTTAAAGGAACATTTAACTGTGGATTGAAGACTGCAGGTATTATAACCTAATCTAGTTAATATATTCAGTAAATGATATCTGGTGTACTCAAAGTACAATAAACATTTTATAGGCTAAAATGGCAATGAGTCATTAGCTTCAAACTTTTAATAAACTCATTTAATTTTACCAAGTCCTATTCAGGTTACCTGGTAATTTAATTCGAATAAGTCAAATCTACGCATACGGTCGATATTTTTCTTTTCTTTTAACAATTAAAGCAATAAACGGTTTTTTTATTATTATTCTACAGGAAAATATATTTAAATTCAACTGTGAATATTATTTCTAGTGTACTCACGACCCTGGATATATGCTTATTTTCAAGTGTTTGACATTGGTGTTAATACTGCTAATGTAAATTTAAACGATCATAAAAGGTTATGTTCACGCAAAAATTACCATAATTTTAAATAATTTTATAATCAAAATAGAAATTTGATTCTAAATATTTATTTGTACATATTTAAATTTATAAATGTATTATTCCGATTAAAAAATATTTTTATAGTGAAAATTTTTTAAAACAAAGATTGAACGAAGCTAATTTTATTAATCAACCCACTTTTTACTAAAACTTCGTTATTTATCTATAAATTAAATGAAATATTAAAATAATTAAAAAACAAAATATATGTGTAATTGATTATTCTCAAAATTTATCATATTGAAAAATTTTTTGTTACAAAGTAACATTTTTTATTATATATTATAAAATAATATTGATTTAGACTTGATTAAAAGAAATATTTAACGAAACTACACAGGTTTTAAAAAAATCTTATAATATTATTAATATAATGATAAATGTACTCAAAGTACAATAAACATTTTATAGGCTAAAATGGCAATGAGTCATTAGCTTCAAACTTTTAATAAACTCATTTAATTTTACCAAGTCCTATTCAGGTTACCTGGTAATTTAATTCGAATAATTCAAATCTACGCATACGGTCGATATTTTTCTTTTCTTTTAACAATTAAAGCAATAAACGGTTTTTTTATTATTATTCTACAGGAAAATATATTTAAATTCAACTGTGAATATTATTTCTAGTGTACTCACGACCCTGGATATATGCTTATTTTCAAGTGTTTGACATTGGTGTTAATACTGCTGATGAATGTAACAGGTCGCCCCAGGTTGTTCAGCTGGGCAAGGTTCTCTTGACTGAAACTAAAGAGTAATCTTGACGATAAAGAGTTGCATTACGTTGTTACGGGTACCACCTTGTTGGGGGTTTGTAGCAAGAGGGAAGATAGGCTCGATCCTCCCCAGCAATCTTACTCTTTTGTACAGGGATTTTGAAATTTAATTACAAGTTATAATGTGAATGAGCCGTATCTTACAAGAAATGAAGTGACGCAGATTATTTTGTTGTGCGAAAATGGTTATTTAATCGCCCTCTGATTCCAACCACAGAAGCTAATCTTATTCAATCATCCACGTAAGGTAAAAAACTCAAAATATTTTATTCTAAGACACAAGGTTTTTATTGTAAAATCAAAGCTAATATAGATGAAGAATCAGCATTTTAGATATAACTGTCTCCAAGATTACTAATAATTAGATAAAACTCATGTAATATTGTTCTTTTATAACAATCCCCTTTTTGACATTATACAAGTCTATGATTTCCTATCGTATAGCTGAAAGAACAAAATATTTTAAACGAAGAACACAGTTGGCCAAAATATCCTTAAACCAATTAAAATACTCAAAGTAAATAGTTAAAATACAAAAGAGAACAATCAAACTATTACTAACTATCAGGGTCACCCCCGGCAGGGGGGTAGCCGAGGGGAAATGCCGTTTTATAAAGGCTCAAACACTTAAAAAAATATAAAAGTTAAATTATTATTTTATAAACAAATCATTATGTAATGATATCTTTTATTAGTTCCAATTAAAATTTAAAACACTTATTAGCCATAGTAGAGATTATTACATAGTAGTGGTAAACCTTTTTTTACATAAGCAAGTGGAAGTGAATAGTGGTAGTGTGGATGCAAGTCACCCTAAAAATGATTTAAAATATATTGTTTCCAAATAATCATCCAATTTCTTAAACTAAAAAGAAAAACTAAGTTAAATTATTTGTTGAAAATATTTTGGTGCATTTCCCCCATAGGGATATATATAGTTTTTTAGAGAGTTTTGTTGGATGATGTGACCTTACACTGCATACTAACTTTCATGGAAAACAGTTGAGAAATAAGGAAGAAATTTAATTTTTAATATTCTCTACAAGAATAACATTGTTCGTTCTAAGACAACGTAGGCCTACTGTGTTTACCATGGACATTAAATTAAAATTTTCTCTGGAACCATTATTCGTGAACTAATAATTCAAAATAATAATTTGCTTAGTTTTTTAGCCTTTTTTGCACAGTTTTTAATAAGTATCTTTTCCCCTAACACAGAATCCTACAACTCGTACAAAATACGGGCGTACTGCTAGTTATTTTATACAATTTTTCTTTTGACAGAAAAAAATCAGATGTTTACCTTTTGAAACCGTATAACTTTTAAACTCCGCCATTTGTGTCGTGTTATTATGTTTTTCTCATAAAGGACTATAAATCATACAATTTTCATCAAATTCGTTAGAGCTGTTTTTGAGGAATTTTTGTTTTTTCGTATTTTTAGTAGTTCTTAGAGATTAAATACCCTTAAATATTAAAAAAAAATCAAAATTACTGTAAGATACCAATCATCGTTACTTATATAGCTTTCCAAAAAGTATCACCTTGTGGAAAAGATAACAAAACATTTGATAGAGAGAAAAAGTTTTTTTCATTTTTGTTTGAGTTGTTTTCATACATGAAGAAATTGTTTTCAAGTTTTAAATTTTGACATGATGATGAAAGAACATATGTTCAAAAAATCTGACAAGGAGTTTTTGTATTAAAAAAAAATAAAAAATAGATCTACGAATACATTATAGAAAATGTTGTTAAGTGGTGCAATGAAATTGTTCAAAGACGAAACAAAAAAACCTAAAGCAAATGAGATGAATAACAAAGTTAATTTATGAAGTATAGAACATCAAAATTTATATAATATGAAAAGAAAAAGATAAAAATGGACTTAAAACTACTGACAAAATTTTAAAAATATAATAAGGCATTATCTGGGAGAACTAAAACTGAAAAAGTTTATAACGATATAAACGAGTATTTACAAACTGTCCAATAATTTATACAAGTATTTATACAGTCCTTAGGAGAAGTAAAAAAGGTCATACAAAGCGTAAAAAATGGGGAAAACAACAGAAGGCAGAATAACAATAGAAGATTTAACCATTGTACAAAGAATGCAGTTATGGCAATACCATTAACTTATGAAAAGAATATGGAAGGTTGAAGAAATGTCCATTGAATGGAGGGAGTCTGCAATTATTCCCGATCCACAAAAAGGGTGACCGAGAAATGTTCAAATGAAATCATATACGTTAAAAGTATAATCCACGATAAGGATAACACATATACATATTTAAATCCGATCAAACTGTTACAAAATACTAAATTTAACGAACATAAAAGACTTATTTATTAATATTTTGATTTTTTATGAATCTTACAAACCATTCCCTTGGCTGTGGCAAGTGCAGAACGAATTTTTAGCCAGTTGAAACTTTAAAGACTTTTCTTATATCTACAATAACTCAATAAAGACTTAATGTCCTAGTTGTTTTCCATACAAAACTATTTAACCAAAATTTGAAATTTAAAGGCATTTTGATATCTTTTGCTAAAGACAAGGCGATGAAAATTACTTTGCCCTGAGGGTTAAACGTATTAAGTGTAACCCAAATGTTTTTTTGAGCTTATTATATGTTTTGTATTATAGGTCCTACCTTACAACATGTAAAACTTTCCTGGTAAATATAATAACGTATATGCATTTGGATTCTTGCTTGATAAAAAATAAAAAGTATGTGTGTGTCGTGTTTCTTTAAGGACCTAATTTAGGGTTGCATATAAAAACCTATTATCCCGGGGTGTCCCTGACAACTAGTAGGCTATATTAGTTTAACAAAGGACATGCCATCGTGGTGGGCACCGGAAGCCTAAACAAAACACAACACAGATACTGAAACTTAGGTCTAAAATTTATCATGGAGTTGAGAGGATCTGGATGAGTCCCCTGGGTTCCTAGAGTCACAACAGAGTTACGGTTGTTCCAAAAATACTAATTACGAGAAAGATAGAAAATCTTAAGTCACTCACCAAGTTAGGGGCTCCATTCACACACGTATGTTTGACAATACAAATTCGGATCAGTGGCTGTAGCGGCGATCGCAAATCAAACTCGCGGGTCGACTGGCGGCCGCAGGTCAGCAGTTTTAAGTCTAGGAGTCGGTCACACGACGCTTCTATAGGTTGTAAGCCTTTTTGGATAGTTGGCATCCAGTATTCAGTAACAGGTACCACAGAGAGCCCTGTTAACATAATTCTATTATAGCCTATTTGTTTGGTGGCTATTTAAGTTAATTTAATTATTACATTTTTCCTGTAAATAAAGCACTCTGTGTTTATGATAGTACAAATTTCGTGTAACCTTCTGGCCAAGGTCTAATGTTAGAGTTTTCAGGTCGCACTACTGCCTCTAACGTGACCTACTACTTATGTACAAACGGCTTACGTGCCGTCCGAAGCACGTGGCAGTCTTAGAAATTAAATTTCATGTGTCATGAACGGGAATGAACCCGGTTGTGGGTGGTAGCCAGAGTACTCTACCCACTCAGCTATGACTGCCACTTTATGGTAGTACAAATTTATATACAATCATTAGCAAAATGTCTGATTATTTTGTACAAACTTATTGCCGTCAAAGCCTAAGTTACAATACATGTTGATGGATTAGCATTTACAAAGTATCATGACAAAATATCATTTAATATATCAATAATCAACTCTGTTTTATAAAGGAATCTTTATAAATTTATGTAACACTCATAAAAATGTATTAAACTTTAAATATTGGCCAAAACCTCTTTACTAGTGTGCTAAAGTAAAGTAAAGTAAAGTTCCGTGTCTTCTGGCCAAGGTCTAATGTTAGAGTTTTCAGGTCGCACTACTGCCTCTAACGTGACCTAACTACTACTTATGTAGCCGGGACCAACGGCTTAACGTGCCTTCCGAAGCACAGTGGCAGTCTGAGAAATTAAATTTCATGTGTCATGACCGGGAATTGAACCCGGGTTGAATTTTGTTGATAAATGAGATGAATGAAATAAATACTACCAATAATAGTACAATATATTTCCTGACAATTAAAGTGGATGGATTTTCTATGATAACTAACAATAACTAAGAAAATATCTGTCAGGTTTGTACACAGCTAAACATTTAGACATTAGTCCGAAAACCATTTTTTCGGATTCAGGGAGTCTCAACACGGATATCTCGACTCTCAACTCAAATTCAAAAAGGTTGACGAAAACAATATTTTCTTCACATACGATGTATAAGGGGAGAAAGTAAAAAGAATAATTTTCCTTATAGGTTCTATGCATAAGAGGAGAAAGTAAAAATCATCTCCGGTTACCTAAGATTTTTCACAACTTTTTCCAAATACATCCACCAATGAAGGATAAGTACCTTCTAAATGTCTTCTCCCTAGCGAATCCAAATCCTCAGGTAGTGGTACATCGTCCATGGAAGTCCAGCAGTCGTAATGTGTATAAGCTCCAATAGATAAGTCGTTTGTGTATTTAGCATCCAACCATTGAAGGCACATGGTCATATTTATTTAATTTCTAACGGGGTGATCATACGATAGTGTTAAAAGAATAATTATTTATTTACGTTTATTTTGTTACCATAGAAACAATGCAATAACAATAGTGATTTTCCGATAAAATAATTAAAACTCGCTTCTTGAACATGCCTAGAAAACGTAAATACTAACATTTTGGTCGTCAACCAAATAAACAGGGTTATAAACACCCAGGGAAAAAATGTAAAAAATCTCTTGTCAGATACTCTCCCAGTTACCAACAAGACATTAATGTATTATCTATTTTGCTTTATGTCAGATAATGAGCCTTTGGATAGTCTATCTGACTCTTGCCGCATCGTTTCGATACCTTCCAATTTTACGCATCGCAAACTTCTAATAACCCTAATATTGGGCAATTGAGGTTAAAAATATACATAAAGAATTAATAGTACCATCTCGTTAATTAATAGGTTGAGCATGATGATTTATTACCACCATGCTTCATTTCGTAGTTTTTCCTGTTATTTAACTGTTACAAAGTGCAAGCTTGTGTTTGTTTTGGTCAAGAAGTGTATAATTTTTTATGATAAGACTGTAATTGTTTTTATGTATTATGTATGTATTTTTACTGGATCAATAAAGATTTCATTTCATTTCATTACTATAAAAAATAGTTAAAACTGAGTTTGTAACTATGGTCTCTCCTTTTATAGTTAAAATATTTCAGGTTCTTCAAGTTATGGGATTTCCTAAAAAGCACATAAAGCCAAGGTAAAAGGAGAATCAGTATTCTAAAATTATAGCCGAATTACAGCCCATGAAAAAAGGAAGTATAAAGTACGGGTAAATGATGTATAATTTTATAAAGTTTATGGTATGTACAGTAGTATAGTGAAACAGTATATTTATAGTTAATCAATTAAAGGTTAACCCGAGAAAATATTTGATTGTCAAGACTTTTTGAAAGACATTCCAAGCTTAATTCCGACCTTATCGTGCATGTTTTTAACTTCTTCTCAATAAGCTAAATTATAGAATTTTTCTCTGAAAATAGCTGAACTTTACCATAAGAAATAAAAATTTCATTTTTGATGGTATACATGCCTATTCTCAGTGTTCCTCACAGCAGCAAACCTGCACACTCTTTCCCATGTTAATCTTATGGAGAATAGGCAAATAATTCTCATGTTTATCGACAGATTTTGACAACATTTTTGATATATTATTATTATATTATTGATTTGGGAATTCACTGAGTACGTAGGTCTGCTGCGACGGGGGTATTCCGTTTAGAAAATATTAACATTCAATTTTATCTGAGCCCAGATCTCAAGTAAACCCAAAAAATTAAACAAAGTTAATTTCAATCAGATGACTTTAAGACCAACAAAGTCTGTTATATTTTAATACATTTTAATACATACCATTTTTCTTTTTAAGAAAACATCATTCCTGTGTTTTAGCTCTTTTGCATAAAGCTTTGTGTGCAATCTTTGTCACATAATGCAATAAAACTCATTCAAAATGTGCTGCTCCTACGTTAAAGGGGTGCAATTTGAGCATGGCAAACCTCGAGGTCTTTAATTTTGTTTAATATTCATCCCTGTTAGATAATTGATGGCTGAGAATTTTCTATACAATTAATGTTTATGAAGATGTCATTTAATTTGTTCCTTTTAAAGAAAGTATGTGTCAGCTCAGAGATACACTTTATTATAAAATATTTATTTTAATGCAAGTAATCAAAACCTTTATTTTATTATCTTGTATATAACGGTGTGTCACTTTACACGTATCGGGAAAAACATTAGAATAAACACGTTGTAGAAAATTTAACTAATGGTAGTGGCCATGGTAGCTAACAGCAGACGACGACAGATGATTGGAAACCGATAATGCATTATAGTGACATTGTTTGTTGACTATCGACCGGTCACTAAATCGATATATCGATAGGGTGGTGGTATTTAACCGAATTAAGGAGCGTTAAACATTGACGTGGCGTCAGTTACCACTGCCATTTCGATAGAATCTATCATCGACAGTATCACTACCGCCCTATGACTATCATATGTTAAACCACAAAAATGAATGACATCGGATCCTTGAGGACTTACTAATTTTTGACTCACCATTTAATTTTAATGCCTTAATTAAATCAAAATATTAATGGTTCGTGTTCCGTATGAAATCCTGCCTTTGTATGTAACTAGTGATTCTGAAAAGTAAACAACTTATTTTGAAAATTCATGACAGAAATGCCCCGTATAAAAACACCTTCGAGGACTTTTTACACGACTACTGTATTTATTTTTATTAATAACGTTTAGGTTCGCCTTCCCATGTCATTTGAAAACACGTGATGATGTTATTGTAGTTTAGTGGTCATTGTAAGTTTTATCTTTTGCATTGGTATATGTATACAGTAAAATAATTTTATTCAGTTACAAATAATTAAAATATCTTAGAAACGGTTTGCATTTAATAATCTGCCACCTTTGGAGCAATGTCTACCAAAGTTGTGAAAGGTAGAGACTGTTTGGACTCACAATGCACTGGAAGTGTCATTTAACACTTTAAAAACACGGTAGACTCCTATACAAATGCTTTCCGCTTTTGACTCTTTTCAAACTGTTGAATAAAAATGTGAGAACTCGTATATAGCTGTTAATAACAGCTTTTCTGAAATAAAATGGTTTTAATTCACGCTAAGGTAAAACAAAAACTCAAGTTTAGTGAAAAATTTAATGAATTAATTATTTTTAGTACTATGCCAGACCTCAAATTATACGGTTTCCCAAAAAGGATAAAGCTTTCACAGATAGTCTAACGCAACATAATATTACCGTTTGCTCAGGAAGTCTAACGATTGATAAGACTAATGTTTAGCCAGTAAGACTAAACGTATACAGTAATACTAATGCATAGCCAATTAGACTAACGCTTAGGTTAATGTGAATAGATATATCTAAGTCGGACCAATAAGGTTATAAAAGAATTTACTGTTAATGTTTCAAAAAGATAAAACTTTATTATTAAACAACTTATTATTAAAATATGTTCTAAGCTTTATTGGAGTGAAAAATATGCAGACTGCAAAGGAAAATAATAAAATGCTTGATCTATAGATAACCTTATATGCTGCGCAGATTGTGTGTTGAGCATTCCCTTTTAGTGGGCCTGCGGGGTATAAGGGTTGAACTAAAATATAAATTAACTTTACATTTACTCGTATATCGTTACCATTCACAACGGAAATAACCAATAATCTATCAAATATATTTTTATGTAGCTTTTTAATTTTATCTGTTGAGGGTTTTCATCATTTGCTACTGCTATAAGAAAGCAATATCTGTAAATTTCTTTGTCTTTTATAAAGGCCTAACAGGCCTAATATATTATTGGCTAGTAAATTATACCTTTAAAACATTTGCATTGGTGATTTAACTGTAAAGCATTAATTTGGTACTCTTAAGTATTCGTTTTTACCAGAACTCTTATATTTAAACTTAGCGCCTTCAAACAGTAAACATGCAATCAAGACGCGACATTCATATTGCGTCAGACTCATCGCAGGGAGGTTATGTTTTATTCACATATATGTTATTCTATGTAAATTATTAATATATTACAATTAATTACTGTGATAAAACCTTTACTTATCGGATAAATTTCATAAATAATACAATAACAAGACACTACGAGCTAAGAAAACCTTTTAGTGTGTAGTATTTTTAAATTATGATTTATTCGAAGAGAACCAATAATACGACTGAATACGTCTTTTTTATTAATAAAAAACCATGTTAACATAGTTAATACATGGTAGTTCATAGTTTTATTTAATTCATGACTGATATGGATTTTATTTGATTACAAGACACAAAAACCTTCCTATCCTCAGATATAAAAGTTTAATACGATTCCACTCAGCTCCTATGCCAAGTATAGAAGATTTTTGGAAAAGTGGCTGATGTAACAATGCATCTCAACCATTTATGACTTTTATGATTTCAAAATGGATTTATACTAATTCCTTAGCTTATTGTCAATTTGAAAGATGTGTTTTATAGCCTTACTTACTATTTTTATGGACCGTGAGTGTTTCACGAATATTTTAGTTCATTTAAGTTTAAGAAATTTATAATAAATTCACATTTTTATATTCATATAGAACACCTTTATTTTTTAGGCACACATAATATAAATAAGTACAATAAAAACAATGACCACCTTAGGTTTATAGCCTGTGTGGGTGGACTTCACACAGTCTATCTATATTTATCCCCTTCAAAATAAATTTCTGTATGGTAAATAAAAATGGATTTTAAACCTTATTTGTCTTAAGAAACGGATGGTAAAACTTTACCATATTATAAAAAGTCATTTTTTAAATTATATCGCCCAATATGTGTAAGGATATTTTATTATATTTTACCATTTAATCACTGGTAACCCATTTCCATGCTGATTGTCAAATCGTCTAAAGTTTAATTTATCACGACATAGAAGTACTGTAATACAGTAGAAGGAGGTCAAATTGACGGTTCCCTCCGGGTATAACCGGGTAATTGTATATGGATGATGCACTGTTAATTAACTAGCTACAAACTGTCTATGCGTCATATTTGAGGCCTGCGAGTTAGACACAAGTTTGTGCTGAAATTGGAGCAAAACTAAGTTAATTACAGGAGACGTTTAATCACAGCAAATGCTGGCTTCGAGAGTAGTCGTGATTACCTTGTGAATATTGTTATAACTGTAATTTGGAAACTCTGAAACAAAGGACTATTCAGCTTTATTTTCTCAAAGACAAGACTTTAACATAAACACGATTTTAAATCTATAGCTAGCAATTACTACGATTGTATCTACATTGAAAGTTTATCGATTGTTATTTTTCCATGGAATATCATGAAAAAGTTATGAAAGAATCATTTTTGCGCTCGTTTTTTGCTCGAACATTTTCAACAAGGCCAAATGAAGCGTTGGAAGTACGCGGGCTAGAATCTCGACCATGAGCAATCCCAATTTGGCTTGAAAATATGTGATGCAGTGGTGGGGAGCCCGTCTAAAATAAATGATCGGCTTGGATAGGAAGTTGATGGCATTCGTAGACTAATTAATTGGGATTACATCGAACACTTGTTTTGCTTTTTTACGATTGTATGGTTATTGGTTATGGTGAAATGATCCACGTTTTTTACAAACATATCTCTAGTATGGCTATTATAACTCAATTTGGCAAACATTTATTATGCTCCCCTTCTTGAATTTAAAGAATTTTCCAGAAGTAGAGGTTTTACATGTTGATATCTATTTCTAAGGAGCTATGGAAAGCTATTGTGCTGAGATTTTAAAATTAAAATATGTAAAATTATTAAATGTATCAAATTTATATTTTTTTAATATATTGTACCCTTCTGCTATAAATATAAAGATAGACAGTAACATAAAAAGGGGTGAAAATTTAAAGGAAATATTTCTGTGGTGGACATAGAAAATGGTATTGAAAATGGCAATTATAGTATTAGACGGTCCAAATATTTATAATTGTTCTCACTAAACATGAAACAAATTATTTAAGAATGAATTGTGTACTTTTTGTTTACTTGAATATGTATATATTTATATAATATTTCAAAAAGGCTGGATTTTTCACAATTGGAGGTTTTGCCCACGTAGGTATTTTAAGCAAAGTAATGAGAAATGAGTGTGAAACCATTTAATAGTTTGGACATTAATCCATACCAGAGAATATCGCATCCTATAAAGGAAAAGACAGACTGAGTGGTTATAGTATCCGCTTCGTAATCTGAAGGTGGCCGATTAAATCTTAAGAAAAATCCTGTCCTAGTTTGTGATGGCTCGACACTGGGTCTAGCTGCCTTTGCTAATAACTTGTGCTATTAACGATTCTGACCAATTAATAAGGTGGCCTTTGTCAGTAAAAGATACAGTCATAAAATCCATTTCAATATCAATATATATAATTTAAATATATCTCATCCCAATTTATCTTCACTCATGTTCACTTTATAGCACCAACGGGGGTGGGTCGGTGTCTCAATAAATTTGAATAACATGAACACAAAATGAATCAACATAAAGGTATACGTTATGGAGTGGTGAAATCAATAATTGTATAAACGTTATAGTTTTGATAGGCTATGAGTACACTCACTGAATTGAAATTGTTTGAATATTTTTTCCAATAATAAATGTAAACATTTCAAGATGCTAATGTGTAGCTTTTATTTTATCACACAGGCTCGCTTGATTGAAGAGTTCATATAAGGCTCTTAATAGTTTTGTTTGTAGCGTACCATCGAAATAGGTTCAAAGTGTTTTATACTTTTTATATTTTATATTATAACTTTTCTTTAAAAGCTTTTTTTTCTTTTGATGTGTTTTCTATTGTCTTGTATGTTGCAGTGGTCGTCCCATGGAACACCACGGTGGAGGAGCCGGAGGTGGTGCACGTGAATCACCAGGAGCCCCAGAGGGAAGACCCACCACAGCGGGACGAGGTGCAGACCACGCCCACCAGGGACCACCACCAGCACACTGTCGGTCAGTAAGCACTTCAATGGTGCTGTTGTTTTTTTGAAACTGGGTCTTTAAAAATAAATTTAATTTAGTGTCCGAGTCAAAATTTGTTGTTTTAGTTGAGCAAGTATAAAACATATAGAAGTAATAAAAAGAATATGATAGAATATAACTGAAGGGGGATTGTTTTAGATCAGAAATTGGATCCTGAAAGCTTATTATGAAGTAGACTAGCCTGATGTATGTGAAAATAGGTCTCAGGCTAGTGCCCAAAAAGAATGAGCAGGCGTTTTGTAGCTAAGCATTTTGGTTATGACCAACAAAAATAAAAAACCCCACACTACATCTGATGTAGGCTGGACATCTGCGTTCATAATGAATTTCATGCAAAACCATAAAATAGGACAATAAAAATGTGGGTGTGATGGGAATTAAGAGATTAGAAGAGGTATAGTGGAGTGTAAACTGATATCATTTGGATACGAAAGGAGCGTACAACCGGGATTTCATAGAATATGAAATGGATGGTAACCGAACAATAACAAGGAAAGAAGGAGTAATAAGGGAAAATATTATATAATATATGCTCCTGGCTAGCCTATAATCTTTAGTGTTTTGGACTTTATTGCGAGAAGTCATGGCACAAAATTTATACGGATTTGCATTACGTTCTCTCTAGAGCATCTGCGATTCTTGAGTGGAAGTGGTATTGATGTTCATACAAATCAAGATGGTGTTGATAGTGTGGATATTGAAGGGCGAGACGATAGGTCAAATACAAGTGTGTGTAGTTTTATCTATGATTTCGTTATTGTTATTGTATTGACGAAACCTATAGACCAAGTTCACTTTATAGTAAAACAATGAATTGAATTAAATTGATAAAACCACAGTTGGCACCAACGTAAAAAATACACTAATTTACGTTGGTAAAGTGCAATAAAGCTAGAAAATTGGTTAAGTATGACATGATTCTATTTTATGCTCAAGCGTATAGTAAGGAAAAGATTTTTGAAAATAACAACGTGCAAGAATGTAATTGACCTGACCCAGGATTCAGCTGTAACGTCTTCATTGGCGACGTCCTGTAATCCAGCTACTTGGAGGTCACGAACTGTGGATAGCTGTGAGATATGGTCGGTGGATGTAGTGTTTTCTTGTGTGGATTAACGTCCGCACTATTGAATACTACGTTAATCCGCAAAAAATATGCTCATAATTAGACCAATTCGTAATTCAGAGGTCGTGGTTCGGATTCCACGTTAAACTGTAGGTCCATAAATTGCCATCGGCTGTTAGGCTTAATTAACAGTCCTGTCTAAGGAACATGTCAGCCTTAGTCATGAACAAGACTACAAGATCGCGACACAATCATCTTACACTCAATCCTTATTCGTACTTGGCTTAAAATACCTACATTGTAGTATGATTGCCATTTCAATGATCTAATCTAATCTTAAAATTTTACATTTCTAAACGCATTACCTGATGTATGACGGTCATGGTTGTGGTTGCGGCAGTGTCGCCAGCAGCGGCGGCGCCCCGGCCGGAGCCCGAGTCCCGCCAGCTCCTGGGTCTGGTCATCGGCATGTTGCTGGCCGTGATCGGCCTCCTCCTCGGCGCCATCGTGTTCGTCGTGGCTCGCAACCGCAAGCTCAAGAGTGCCGTCGCCCACCCCGCCCTGGGCAGGACCTTCGCTTGCGACAAGGGGCTCAGCCTCAACATGAAGGTCAGCATCGTCGCTGTTGTAGCTAGTGGCGCCCCCAGTGTTCACAGAGGAAATTCAAATGTGATTTTCATGCAGTTGAAAGATAAAATTGTCTAACAAGTAAGATGAACAAGTTAGACGCGTTAGGAATTGATCATTCTTCTTCCATCTACTCATATATTACAAAACCACAACAGTAAAGCAATTTTACTAATGTGTGCCATTGTTTAGAATAGGAAGAAATATGCAATCATTATACGTTTGAACACGTTAAGTTTTTGGGTTTGAGAATGTTATATAATTAACTCATAAAGTAGTTTTTCATAACAATTAATAATAAATAAATCAATATTAATAGTATAACTATTAATATTCATAGTCATAGCATTTTATAGCCAAAAACGTTTAAAGGCTATTATAGCATATTAGTGATTTCATGATTTCGGGAGCTGGTACCTCCAAGAATCCTGGGCGTGCCACTGGTTGTAGAGCCAGACAAACTCATCATGTCTGTACTAAAACCTAAATATTTGTTTGACTAAACACTTAGTTTTAAAACAAAATCCATGCAAAGGGACAATTAGTATATTTTTACTCTGAGTTTACATGTGTGAAAATATTATTACTTCTCTATTTCTGGGGAGATGATTAAACACCTTTCTACTCCATACAAAGTGGATATTTATATATTTAGGTTGTTCTATGAAAAGAAAAATAATAATAACATGTCTTTCATGTGTTTGTAGAAAAGTGAAGAACATGTCTAGCACATGTTGTGCAGGGGTTTATATTGTTCTATTAACAAATTTAAATATCTTATATTTTCTTAAAAAAGAAAAGCATGGACCATGCGTCCGAACTTAATTTAAAATAAAGTGTCAAGAAAAGGTGCTTTAGGTTTAAAATGCTGCACTCATGCAATTGAATTTATTAATTGGCTAATAGCCAGGCATGTAAAGTGGTAAAATAGAGATGTGTGTCCCCTTTGCACAATGATTCTACCGGTCGGCTCTGTGTTGCGACAGTATGTTGAAGTGCCTAGCTTACCACAGGACGTGCAGATGAGAGTGAACGTGCACGCCAACGGACACGTGTACGGCCAACTGTCCATGGACGACGACAAGGTCCGGCCGCCGCCTCCTCCGCTCTACCACGAGCCCTACAAGCCCTTGGACTCCTCCCGCACGCTACCTCCAGACACGCTTCACTACCAGATAGGTACGCCTAAGCCACGCCATCCAATATAAGTTAATTTATAATTTTGCAAATTTAACTATACATTTTTTTCAGTCCCATTTTATTTTTATTTTAAGACTTTCTTTTTTGAGTTATGTTCTCCACAGCCAATTTTACCTTTGACCTCAAATTCCTTCCGTTTAGAAGCGAATTTCAATTGGGAAGAAGCTATTACCGTAGGTCTCATGATACGTCCCACAAAAGATGAGCCATAACTACAGTGTCTATAGTTCCACACACAGGTCTAAAGTATACAAGGCCGGTCAAAATGTAGGCCAAAAGGTTTCCACATTAAAAAAAATGGAGTTATATTATGTTTTGTCAATTTTCAGTTGACGTATTAAACGCTGTAAACCATCGATTAATAATATACTAAATATAAACAATCATTAATTACTACTAAAATATACTAAATACTAAATAAAAAACAATCAACAATCGATACAACTCTCGATACACAGGATAAATTTCTGTTGATCTATTCACATTTGCACTTTTTATAACATGTATAAAAACACAGCTTAATTTATTAACATCAACTGACTGTACAGCACCATCAAACTACAAAACCGTAACACTGGAACCTCCATGCTAAAAAAACAAACCTTTACTAATGCTCAATTGACGGTTTCCAGTTGGCTGTTATTGGTCGGTTCAACAATTGATTCTGACAGGAATGTGCAGTAAAAACATCATCACAAATCAGTTTCCCCAATACGTTGCTCGTTTATACGACGAATTTTCAATTCAAGGGTACGTTACTTTGTTTTTATAGTGCGTTGAACATCGCATATAATAGGCTTTAGAAACACTCATTGTGATGAAATACATTTCGCTGTCTGGAAAATTATTGTTCATAATCGTGGTACAAACAGCAACGGAAATACAACAAACTTCCACTTCGACCATAAAGAATTCATAGTGAAATGGTCTGAATAGCAAGCAGATTGGCAAATTGCGAGGGAACATTTTCCATGAGGGTAATGACGACGTAAAACGTGTTTTAGTGTAATGGCGGGAATACATTAGCAGACAGACTGACAAACAGGTGGCGCCAGTCGTCACTTCACCCCCACCCAGCCGAGCCGATATTACGTCATTATGTGCTTTACTGGCGGAATGCTTAGCGAACTATCTGATACGGCCTAAGGCTCGGTCGAGGATTCGATAATAGTGTGTTTCCACTTCAAGGATGTTTGTTTCTAACATAAAATATCAACCTAGTAAAAACTGTTTACATACTATTTTAAGACAGTGTTTTAAAATTTTTGTTACATGAGTACTTAAGCTTTTTTGGGACTGGAATTTTCGTACAAAACAAGACCCCATATAGCACTAATCTGTTCGTTTGGTTGCCAATAGAATAAGTATATTATTTTATTAATTAGGATTTCCGTTTGATAATGCGGCACATAGTGCGATCTAGTAGGATTTTTATTGGGACCCGGAAGCAATATTTCTAGTTTAAATTCTTTATGAAATACAAAACGTAAAAGTAAAACTTTGACCCAAAACTGTAAAAATTATTTTTGGTACAAAAATTTTCGATTATTTAGATCTGTTTGGTATTTGACAGATTGTTATTCAAATCTCAATATTTCTCATTTGTAATTGTGATAATTTCAAATAAAACAATAAAACTACATTTTTGATACAGTAGCAAATTTATTAATCCCGTTTGGTGGAAAAATGTTGACATGGATATGTTTTAGCTGTGGGGGGGGGTTGGCGATTTTTAAGATAGAAAACATGTAACAGGTTTCCATAGAAACTACCAGAAGCTATTGTATTGAATTTTTAATATTAAAGAATAAGAACAGTTGTTTAGATGAACTGAAAACATTCTCTTTAGTCATATCCATGATCTAACCTATTTCCCACAGGGGGTTCGATCCTTGGTTAAAATCTTTCATGATTCAATACTGGACCTTCTAACTATGGATAAAAACCATAGTCAAAGGCAGGATCCTGTTGTCTTTGTTTATTGGGATATTAATTAATTATCCTGACAAATCAATCAGCTAATCTTTGTTAATTGACAAGGCTACATGCTATACAATCCATTACAATCGTCATACTCATCCTCTAACAAATTTACCTCAGAATACCCACACATTTTTTCAGTTTTAACCTTCTTTTAGCATTTAGTATAATCTATTTTATGTAACTGTAAAATAATTTATAAAAAAACATGAATATGTTTCCTTTAGACATTTATTTCTAAGACTTTTTGAATTTTTTGTAAAACTAAATACATTATAACAAAGCTTTATTTTTTACTCCAGTGTGTGTTGTCGCTAAATAAGGATATAAATGTAAAATTCACTAATCTGTAAGGGAACTATCCAAATCCTGGTTTTCTACTCCTATTGGTATATAGGTAATTAACAAATAGCCTCGGACCCTTAACCATTGGAAAATCTCAAGAACAATGTTAAATGATATAGTCAAATTTACGGGAAAGGGGGATCTATCCGAGCGAGGTATATATATTTTTCACAATTAAAAGACAGCCTGTGAACATGGTGACAACATCGACTCCAAGCTGCAGAAAGGGAAAATAAGAATAAAAGAAAGGGGGCGGCCTGACTCCACGCACATCAATACAAATCGCAATCAAATTAGTTTAAAAAGTCATTTGAAGGAGTGGCATTGTTTTCCGAGAACGCAAGTCGTTTGCGACGCATGGCGCTCATCGTTAACTCTGACGAGTACGAATTCCCTTTTACAGACATTTTCACTCTTGATTCTTAAATTAAATACAATAAATTCAAAGGCAAAGCTTTAAAAATAGCAATAAAGTTCTGCTTAATGATCTAGGTTACGAAAATACTATATAAACTTAAAACTTAATCTTTCAATTTCTTTATTTTAAAATTAGTGAGTTAACGCATTTGGATGCCCTACAAAATTAAGGAACCTCATTAATTCATATTTAACAAAATTATAGGCATATTGTATAATAGCCTAACAATATGACGTGTACAAATCAACTTTTAGTTTGTAAGGAAACATATTACTGAATTTTTTCAGTACAGTACTAAAAAACTCATTCGCAACAGACCTGCGTACTTGGTCAGTTTTTATTGGTTCAATTTTTTTTTAATTTACGACGTTACATCCAAAACTTTATAATAACATAAAGATAAAAACAATTTTACCAAATAGAATACTGAGCTTTATCATTCTTATTTAAATATTAAACAATGTAGACATTTTCAATAGGTAGTTCTTGCTCCAATACCCTATAAAATAAAATTTCATATGTATCGTGAAACGAATTTATAAATTGTATTCTATTAAATGATGAACCTAAAATAAATAAAACTTTTATGAATTATTAGGGAAAAATTGAACCACTTCCTTATAAGTAGAGCTGGAAATTCTTTAACTACATTAACAAATAGCGTAGAATTTTATAAAAGTATACCTCCTCAAACAAGGTAAATTCTATGAGTGCGCAAATCTGCTAAAATTGGGGTATTTTAGCAGCACACAGAATAAGTAACAATAAATAATGAGTCTTTAAATTTTACAAAACATAAGAGTGAAGAGAAAATCTCTGTAGTCGGATATAACATAGTTGACGATGATGTGATGATGATGATGGTTGATGACTACAGGTGGTGCTGGCTCGGAGAGAGACAGACGGGCTGACCTGACCCTCCCTCTCCACTCGCCCCCGTCAATCTACCCTCACACCCCGTCCACAGCACCTCTCTACCCCTCCAACACGCCCGTTCGGCCTCTACCTCCCTTGCAGGACCTCTTTCCCAAACCCCCTCCGATACCGCCGCCTCCCGAAGACTACTACACCTCATCTGACGTTTTTAATGTGAGTAGCTTGGTTTTTTTCAAAAGAAGCATCTATTCATTGTACAGGTTTTAGTAATTTCAGATTAAACGGTAAAGGTATTACTATCCAAGCAAACAAAACCCCTTGTGTGAAAGAGAGAAATTAAGGAGGAGAAAAAACAGAAAGATTTATTTAAAATTGCATTATACA
Organism: Nephotettix cincticeps; assembly: GCA_023375725.1. Classification (NCBI taxonomy): domain Eukaryota; kingdom Metazoa; phylum Arthropoda; class Insecta; order Hemiptera; family Cicadellidae; genus Nephotettix; species Nephotettix cincticeps. Next base: position 28,595,006 of record CM041785.1, read on the forward strand.
TGTATACTTACTTCAGGCGGTGCGAGCGGCCTTTGATTAACTTAAATCCAAGCTTCCTGAGTGGCCTGTTAAAGATAACAGTTATGTTTTTTTACATTTAAACATTTTTAGACCTCCAATATGACATATTTCATCAGAATATCGAATAAAATATGTGGGTAAATCATTTTCCTTACTAAACTAATTTGTTTTATCATTTATAAATTTCACATAGATGAATAACATACCTTTTTCACGTAAAAAGGTATGTTATTCATCCACGTTTCCAAAATTTCAGCTCAAAAGTTTAAGTAGTTTTTTCACACTCCTTGCATAACAACCACCAAATTTCATAATCACCCTGTAACTTGAAATGTGTTCACTAAAAATCATAGCATGTTTGTTATACAATCAACAAATAAACGTTAAGACTATGTTTTTGTAAAATAGTCGATTTTTTCACTCACACCACCGAATTGTACATGAATTGTACGGTGGTGTGTTCTGTAATCCAGCTACCTGGAGGACACGAATTATGGATAGTTATGAGCGAAGTTCAGTGGATGTGATATTTATTCTTTGGTTTGTATTAACGTCCACAATATTGAATAATACGTTCACATGAAAGACTATCCTCATAATTAGACCAGTTCGTAATTCAGAGGCAAAATTTTGATTAGGATCCCGTTAATATTCATGCCACTTAGACACCATCGGCTGTTTGGCTATTAATTAACAATTTTGTCTAAGGAACACGTCAGCCTCAGTCAAAGTTAGCTTAAATTACATATCTAAGCAGATTTCAGAAAAGTAATACGTCTTAATATCATGATGATTTCCGATGATTATATTTATGAAGGAAAACAACAGTGTGAATTATATTAATACTCATAAATTTAAAGAACAAACAGAGGTGTTTATATTTTATTTTTATACTATAAACGATCTCTACAACGCTCGTTTTCTTCATTTTTAGCCATTTTATTTAGTAACTTTAGGGTGGTTTTAGCTATGGATTAAACCACCACCTTAAATAAAAGATGTCCAAACAAAATGACTCTAGGAGATCTTGACTTTAATACTACTGTACAGGGTGTACCGCAGGTGCCCGGCTCGCCGGCCGCCCCATCAGCCAGTAGTCAGTCGTCAGGGTCCTCACACAGCCACGCCACCTGCAGGCGCCTCCCCGTACTGACACTGCCTCGGGGGCACCTGATACTGGGGGCTCAGCTGGGGGTAGGCAGGTTCGGCGAGGTCAGTCAAAATCAAAATTCAAAACTAATACTTTACCATGATTCAGAACAATTTATCAAGCCTTGAAAATACCACAACACAGCCAACAATACCAATTATTTCAGCTTTTCATTAACCCCAGTCAACTTAATTAGATTTTATTTGTTTCTAATCTTAAATAGATAGAGGTTATTTAAGATTAGAAACAAATAAAATCTAATTAAATTGACTGGGGTTAATGAAAAGCTGAAATAATTGGTATTATTTCAGCTTTTCATTAACCCCAGTCAACTTAATTAGATTTTATTTGTTTCTAATCTTAAATAGATAGAGGTTTTGTGCACGTATTAAGAAGTCTAGGGTATATAAAATACATAAATACAAGGCAAACAAGGGGGGTGGAAGGTAAAAAAATCTCTATTTTATTACAAAAAGTTGTTGGATATAACATTTTAGTTTTCCGTTGAAAAATCAACTGCGTTCCCAATAATCAATCAATCTACTTATAAATAAAATTGAACTGAAATATTCAATATAATATAAAATTTATGACAGCATTAATAATAGTAGGATTAGGATTAAGTCATCATGTGTGATGTTTCACAACAAAACTTAATGAAGAATAAAGTATTCTAAAACCTCACTTCAATTTGAATAATTTATGCATAATAATCCCTCGTTGCAATTGTTGTTGTTTTTCCAGGTGGTTTTTGTAGTTTTATAAACATATCATACATACTTCACATTGAATGTTTACATATTACACTTAATTGATAAAACAAAACCTAATGGAATTTATGGTGGATTTCACAGCTGCTATTTATCTGTACGTGAATGTCTCTCTTTTAATGCATGTATTAAAATGAAATGTTTTTGTAGCATGTACGTCTATTGACTCTCATGTCACAGGTCCACCGAGCCGAGGTGACGTCATGGCCGGACGGCTGGAGGGGCGCCACGGACTGCTGCACGGTCGCCGTCCGGAGTCTCAGGCCCAGCGCCTCGGACTCCAGCAGGTAATCCATCAAAGCAGTGCCTTCAACTGGATTATGTAGGCTACTCTTATTGTTATATTCTAGATTCCAGCTCACCTGAGAATGGGATCAGAAACGTCGCAAAAGTTAGTTTTACAAATCGTGATGGAAAGTTTCTGTAATAGTAACCTAAACAATATAGTAAATGATGTTTTTCATGAATCGTATACTATTTGTAAATAATAAATTAATGTTAGTAATGTATATTATTTTAATTCAAGTTGGTTTAATCCATGTAAATGAATAAATGAACATATTAATTTTGTCGCAAAGGTATTGTTTTAAAAATAAACATAAAACCTATAAATCTAAATAGGTCTGTGTTTTAGGCGGGAGTTTTTGGAGGAGGCGGAAGCTATATGGCGGCTAGTGGACCCCAACCTGGCCGTGGTGGTAGGGTGCGAGCTGAGCCAGGACCCCCTCTATCTGGTGGTACAGTACTCCCCCCTGGGGGACCTCAACCAGTACCTCCAGGACCACGTGGCGGAGACCACGTCCCACCTGCCGCCCAACGCCAAAACCCTCAGGTATGACAGGAGGAGGGAAACTTATCAGTCCCAGTAGATTCGGTTTTTTTCCCATGATTGCAATGACACGTTATTGACAGCATTGCTGGGCATCCAACTGTTGTGTAGTCAAAGTGTTAAAGTTACAGTGGATTACAAGAGAGGTATAATATGAAATTACTGCTGTTTCGATCAATTAATGACATTAATAAATGACTTTATAGTTATCACGTACAACTGACTGCTAATTATATTTTGTCTGAAAAGAAATCAATATAACTTAATATATTCAAACCTTAACTAAGATTACATTATTTTACAACCAGAATCTTTTTGGCTATCGAGTGGGGAATGGTTAAGAACAAAAATAAAAATGGTTTGTATTTATTTCACCGTGGGAAATAGGTTAGATCATGGATATGTCTAAAGGGGATATTTCCAGTTCATCAACAGCTGTTCTTATTATTATATAATATTACAAGTTCAATACAATTGGTCCGGCAGTTTCTATGTTTTCATTTTCAGTTTCAAATTTTCATCTTACAAATTGCCAACACCCCCCAGAGCTAAGACGTATCAATGTCAACATGGTATTTTTATGGGAGTTACATCCAATATGACGATTTTTATGACTCATAAATTCTCACTAATAGCTTTACCTATTACTTTGCTTATGATTACTGATTTACGATTGTTGGCAATAATGATTTAGACAGCTTTTAGATTTTCCAAGTGGTTCTTACAGATCAATTATCAAATTTGCTATATTGGCTTTATCCAACTTCATCGTGTATCCACTTCTCAGTCGTCAACCCAAAAATGAGCAAACGAAAGCTGTATTTTTAAATTCATCTCATCAAATCTAGTTCATCTCCTAAAACCTTAAAAATATCTTCTGAAAAAATCACGTTCCAATGTGTACATGATTAAAATAAACAGTCAAAATTGTCATAGTCCATATTTACATGCAAAATTTATTGCTTTAATAATTAAAATTAATATATTAATACCAGTAACACCAACTACGGTTAATGTTTATGCCGTATTATATAATGATAGTTATATTATATAATTATAGCCCAGCACTTCACATGACAGGATCTCCCCATATGACTGGATACCACGGTTTAATGCTTGCTTTATTTTCCAGCTACGGATGCCTTATATACATGGCCACACAGATAGCTTCCGGAATGAAGTACCTGGAGGCGGTCAAGTTTGTACATAGAGATCTAGCTACACGGTATGTAACAGCTACGTTTATTAATCCAGATTTAGATTCTTTGAATCAAACTACACTACACTAAATTTTAATTCATTAATTATAAGAACAAAAGTCACATTACATTTGTATTAATTCAGTACATAATTAATTAATATTTTATGTTTGTCTGTATAATCAAATAACTCTTAGAGACTTTTTTAGTCCTGATAAACTTTACACCATTAACACATATTTATCAATCTAGAATTATTAGTTAAGATCTTTAAATTGTATAGATTAGATGTTTCTTAATGATAACTATTTATACTGGATGAGTTATATATTATTTTAATAAGTATTTTTTGTAAGTATCAATGTATTTTTACGTGGACTCCTGTAAGTTTTATTTGTGTTTCAAAAGTTTTCTTGGTTTATATAATCAAGTGCTTTATCAAAACTATGGTAATGTCTACAAGGTGTTTCAGAACTCTTCACCATCCTTTTAAAGTATTGTTCTTGGGGCAGTACAAAATCGAAATATCACATTTAAACTGTCTGGAAATTCTCAGCTATTCACAAAGCCAATATTTTATTTATTTCTCAAAGGTTTTGGGTGAAAAATATATCGTAAACCTACATGTAAAGCTTTTAAAATTTTTATTTTCCAATAATAGTAAGGATAGCTAAAGACAAAAATTAAAATCATACAAACTAAAAATGGCAGCCGATTAAAAAGTAAAAATACCCTTAAAACTGTAATTCGTATAAAAGCTGTACAAAGCCCCTGAGTGTTGTAATGGTGGTAGGAACTGTCTGGTGGGGGAGAGGTACCACGTCAAGGTGTCGGACCTGGGCCTGGGCAGGAGTCTATACTCCGCAGACTACTTCGACCTCGACGGCAAGGAGGCGCTGCCCATTCGATGGATGTCCTGGGAAGCCGTCCTCCTGGTGAGTCTCTCCAATATGTTAACTGTCCTCGTTGTTTGAACAAAATGTTTAAATGGGATAAGCATTATGATTTGGTTGAAACCAGAAAACCAATGATAATATACATCCACCATTCAAAATAATTTATTTTACTAAACGTTTTAATATTCTATACCTCACCAAATAATTTCATCCTATTATACAATAATATTTTGTCAAATCTCGCTCAAGGGGAGCGCACTGTCCTAGGAATAGAGCGCGTGACTTTGATCCTTGAGGTCCTGGGTTCTAATCATATGAATCACCAATGACAGTGATAATGCCTCAATTTAACTACAGATAAAAAACACTAAATATCTAATCCGATCTGTATTTTAGGCGGGAGTTTTTGGAGGAGGTGGAAACTGAAAAAAATAAAAATTTCAATGAATACAGGTTATTTGGGTAGGTTGGTATCTGCCCACTGGGTATTGCCTGATGTAATGTGTAAATTGATTCCGGACAATGGCCTAGAATAAGTCCTGGAATAGAAATTTGGGGCATTAAAAAACCTCACCTAATATTTTTAGGTTTTGGATACTGAAAAACAAAAATCCCCAGTAAAGCCGGAAAGGCTCATTTTAATGCGGAATATTGTGCAGAAATCTGAAATGGACATGTACAGACTAATTACTCAGAGAAGGAAAAATTCTAAACCAACCAGATCTAGGGTCAGGCCTAAAAACGTCTTAAAATTTAATTTGTTGAGCATACAAATTTGATTATGTTTTAACTATGGGTGATACGGAAGCCAATCTTAATATTCAGCCAACATTTTGATCAGTATTTTGATCAATAAATAATAATTGTATCGATTATTTTAAGCACCTAATTTACACTTATGAATTACAAACCAGCCAAAGAGCCGCCTAGGACTGACAAAAAGTAATGCATTGTCTCCATACTTAATCTCTTATAATAAAATTGATTCAACATTTAGTTAGTCAAAATCTTTCTAAAACTAACATAGTAACATATATTTTAATACGAGAACGTAAAATAGATTTTTTATCTGTTCTCAATTCGGTTGGGATGGAAGGGTTATTACGACATTAAATTTTACAAAACGAATATTAATGAATATAATAGATAAAATGCATTACGGAAAATCCTAAATTGAAGAAGAACCCTAAGAAGGTCATGGATGAAAAGTTATAATTAACTAGTTAATGAACAACAACTCAAGTTTGCAATATAAAGGGACTTGAAGCGATTGGGTATCTCTCTGTGTATTTAGCAATTCCACTTTGAAATTAGGTTAGCAAACATAATCTAAATACGTAATTGATTATCTGACCATGAGTAGAAAACAATATTGATTTAACGTAGTTTAGACGAAAGTGAAAATAATGGAAATATTTTACCTATGTCATAACAAAAAAGGACTTGAATGGTTGTATAGTTTGATGCTTAATAAACCATAATTCAATTTTTGTACAAACAGACAATGTCGTTATCTCAATATGGCTATCTCTGCAACGGTAAACAAGGTGTGTGTGTTTTTCTTCTCCGTGAAAAGATCACCCACAGTTATTAAACTTATTTCCCTTATTTCATGCCTTTTGGAAAAAGGTTTTTGTTTACTTTAAACTGACCCACACATTATCAAAATAAAATAATAACTTCTCAAAACCCCTCTTGTGTGCTATATTAAACATACAGGGTGTCTGTAAAGTCCGTCACGAATCTTCATGATGTGTTTCATTCAGTCAAAATTAGCAAAAAAGAACCTTCGGGGTTATATCCTAAAATGCATACTTATTCAGATGTCCAACATTTTGTATTTTTATTCCATTCTTTAGCCCAGTAATTTTCAATCGGGTTTTTAAACTTGGCATGTGGGTTTGAATAGTAAAGACTCAATGTAGAAAAAAATATTAATGTGATTAAATGTTTGATTTCAAAATGGTGGCCATTTTAAAATTAAAAAAAACTCTTCATAAGGGTTAATTGTTTTAAAAATGATCGATAAAAAGTTTGTCAAATACAATTCCCTATCCAATGAAATTATTAAAATCCGTCAATGAACAACAAATAGTACTTTTTCTACTATTATGTAAGTACGTTAATCTTTTCTCTTAACACAGAATCATACTGACCGTACGAAGCACGGGCATACTGCTAGTAAATATACTAATATTGAATATAAATAGCTTCTACTTGCTTTGATCCTAATTAAAATATTCTGAGTTAATAAGGAAATAGACTGAGAGTTGTAGTTCCAAAAGTAATCAGTATTGCAGAACAGTTGGAACACAAACGGAACAGGAGGAGTCGATTGCAGCACTGCGCCCGCCGAGAGCAATTCGCCTTCAAATCCCGTCATGTTAAATGCTTGCTGTACTCAAATTGCCACGTTCATATTGCAGGCTGACGCCTACGTTTTGTTAGATCGCAGTTCTATTGCTGATGCTTATTCCTTTCGTTTAATCAAACATCAAGAAGACGTTTGAAACTTTTTGTCTAGTTTTATAATTAAAAAAGTTTTTTTCAAGTGGACTGGAATATTTTCTAAAGGTTGTTCTGTATCTCAACTGTTAAAAAATATAGCAGAAATGTTTTTTCAGAGTCTAAACATTGTTATAATTTCAGTTTTTAATTGTACTCTGAAAAAATACATTATTAATATTATGATGAGCTTGACCTATTGCAATCACAATTATAAAGTAACGTATTTCTATATTCAGGCGTTTTAAAGTTTTTGTAATAAATTTCATAAACTAATCTGATATAATTGCATAAAGATTAAAAATATATCTTCAAAGGAATAAGCATGATTATAGGGGCAACAATAGTGAAATAGGGTTTAATGACGTAAAAGGTACTTGGATTGCCTTCTAAAACATATAAACTAAAAACAGATAAATCAGGTCAACCGTTTCTGTCACACTCTGGTGGTAGAGAATATTTTCCAACAATTCGCTCTATAGCCTCAAGTTAGGACCCGAATTCGCTCTGCTTTCCAAAGATTAGCCGAGTGTTTCTTTAACTGGCGCGGCTCCAGACGCTCGAGGCTACAGGCGCTGCAGCGAGGCTACGGTTGATTAAGTTCGGATAACGGATAGAAATTGCACTGTTATATTGTACGTAAAAAATTGTTAATTTTGGGAATATTGTGGATTGCTAGTTAATACACACTCATTACGCTTAGTTTACAAGTAGTTTTTATAACAACTTTGTGGCTTTGATGTGTGTGAGAAACTGGTGGAACTTTAAAAGAACTTTTTTTCAAGAACTATATTTAAATATGTGATAGTTTAGAGAAATCTTTGTTGGGATATAAAAGCTAGAATTTCTCTTTATACCTGTAAAGTCAAAAGTTTTTTAATAATTTGTTTAATATTTTCACTCTCAAAATTCATTACAAATTTTAATAGCTATAACGTAGTAAAATGTTGATTTTCGGCATATAAATAAATCATTGAGAGACCAATGTATCTAAATTAATTCATATATAGATTTCTATCAATAGAATAACGGTAGGATGTCATATTAAGGAATGACTTTGGCCATAAAATTATTTTATATAAACCGTTTAATCATATTGGTACTAGGCCCTGTTTCACCATCACTTTTAACGTTACTTTCCTCATTTATCATTTTCAATAAATTATTATTTCCCTACGATTTCATCGTCATTATCATCTCTTTTACAGCCACTTTCGTCGAGAATATTTTAAATAAAATGAAACTTAATAAATGCTTCATCTCTCGACGCCATCACAACACAGCTATGTCGCATTCAACATAAAACACTAGCTGACCCGGCGAACTTCGTAACGCCTCACAGTAAACACATGTTAACTTTAAGATTGGCCATGTTCTGAAGTCGAATAGCAATACGGCTTCATTGTGAAAGGTTATATATTCTGGGCCGCTGCATAGTGAATAACAATACTGAAACGATAAAACATATTAATATCATTCCCATAAAACAAATAAATCTGAGTGGATTAATTCACAATTTTCAAATCCAATCCAAACCCAAACGAAACCTAACTGTAATACGGCTTTTATAGGAAAGATATACAACAGCTGATTATTATAATAAACGTAATAATATAAACATTGTAATTATCATATAAACACGTGACTTTAATCAGACAGAAAATAAAAATATAAATACATAATCCCCCAAAACCGTTAACTATTAACGTGGTGAATAAAGCTGTTCATTTTTTACAGTACACATTTACTTCATAGTTTAACATTAATGAATGATTCAGATGGCATTGGATGGTAAAGCATACGGTATTGCTAATGGAAAGTAAACCAATCAGCTGTAGCTAAGAAATCAAATGTTTTCATTGTAGACAATTTGTAAACAAACTTACTCTCCATAAGGTTAACATTAGAAATTTAAAACGCAATAAAATGGAAACTTATGGGGTTTTCGAAAATATTTTTTCACTAAAACCTTCCCGGACACATATAGAGCAACTTCCTAAAATTTCATGGCGATCGGATGAGTAGTTTGGCAACGCATAAAGGACATACATACATACATACAGACAGACATACATTCAATTTTATATATAGAGATGACCAATTTTTGTACAGAACGAAAGCGAAAATTGATTAATCATGTTACAAACTAGTGGTGCTATCTATGGAGAACAGTGTAACTACTAGGGCAAAAGTGAAAGTTTCAAGTTTGTATATGCTGCTGCCTAACAGGAAACCGTGAAACTGCTGAACGAGTACTGTCCGTCCTTAGTCATTACGCAACTCGCGATCTGACCCGAATAAATTTTATAATGAAATAAAGGTTTTCTGAGATAATGATAACTAAACTAGGTGAACTTTGACACACATTTTTCTTTGCATATATAGAAAGTCTAAATACTACTAAACAAAATAGACTTTCTAGTCTATTTAGTTTTGATTATATTTTGATGTTTGAGAATAGAATCTAATAGTGTAATTCATATATGGAAAGAAAAATATTGCAAGAAAGTGGAATGACTGAAGTGATTTTTCGTTAGATGTGAACCTGAAAGCGGGCAAGTTGGTCAGGCGGCGATGTACACACTGCTCCACACGATCCACCTCTATGATACTAAATAACTAAGATAGGGAAAACTGGCATTACAGAGGATTCAAATAATCCTGTTGTAGTGTTAGCAATGCACAACAAACAGAATTCTAAAGGAATAGGTGGGTTAGTGTTTTTTCAATAAAGTCAGGGTTAGACCTATGAGTTTAAATAAAACCTCCTTTTCTCGTCAAGTATTTACTCCAATTACCAATCACTCGAAAATGTTTCATCCATAGCATTAGGAGCGTGTGCTCCTAATGCTATGGATGCTATGGAAATTTGAGTGTTCAAATTTCAGAAGGGAACGAACTGTTAAAAATACAATAAATTGTTGTATTTTAATTCAGGTAACAATAAAATGTATTTACATGTAACATAGATTTACAAAAGGGTGTTTATCGGAGTATTTATCGCTAATAAATAGTGATAAGTTAGAAAATTCTTTTGAACTCCATTGGTTAAGATTTATGATGATAGATGAGACCAGATTGAACACTTTGAATTCATCGTGACGATGGCAAAACTATAATATTGTTTTCTATTTGGAATGGTTTGACGGGTAAAAGTAAACAAAAGCAATATAACACAGCTGATGTAAACACATCTACCTGTCCTCTGTACTATCTTATGTAATGCGTCGCCAATAATGCGTTATACATCAGGATTCTTCGGCTGGTGTAGACTCGTCCCTTAACAGCCTGTTTAATAAGATATTTGGTTCACAGGGGAGGTACAGCAGCAAGAGTGACGTGTGGGCATTCGCCGTGACGCTCTGGGAGATCCTAACCTTCGCCAGGGAGCAGCCCTTCGAGGAACTGGGTGACGACAGGATCATTGACAACGTTACGCGCTTCTACCAGAACGACGGTAAACAGGTATGATCATGGGAGACGTTATCGTCAATATGTCCGACTCTAGCTACCTTGTGACTCATATTAGACGATGGATTGTGATGGATCCTGTGACTACAATTAGACAACGGTGATGGCTAGTTAAATGCAGCCCATCATCATGGGTCTATCTCGAACTATGGTACTTGAACTCGTCTGCAAGTAAAACGTGTTTATCAATACACATACAAGAAAAAAGTTTCAGACATACACCTTGTTTCACGTCCCGAGTCTTTCTGGATTATTCTAAGTTTTTAATTTACATATGTGTTAATTTCAGAAGTACCTCCCTCAGCCATTCAATTGCCCAAAGGAGATCTACGATTTGATGCGGGAATGTTGGCAGCGCGAAGATAAGAATAGACCAAACTTCAGAGAAATTCATCTTTTCCTACAACGAAAAAACCTTGGATACAGCCCTGATTTGGACTGACACACAGATATATTTTAGGGCGATATAACTCTTAGTGAACAAATTAAGCTTATTTAAAATACCTTTGTACTTTTAATATTAGATTTTATAATTTGTACCATCTACTGATTTCCAGTGTTTTCCCTCATGTTATTATTTCTGAACCGTTGTGCTAACACATCTCAGCAAAATTCAATACGAATAAAATAAAAGTAAACATACAAAGTAAATAGAATCCTGATCCATAACTTAGCACGGTGTACAATTTTTAAATTTTTGAACAATTATGGCTTGATCATTTCTGATGGAACAAGGAAACCCCATCGGAATTTTTCTTCCAACGTGAAATATCAAAATCGATTTTCCGGTAAATTTGGCAATTACTTTAACAGTTTCTTCTAATCTACCTACATACTCTGTAACAGCTGAAGCTGGACCGGTGGATATAGTAGAATAAAAATAATATATTAAAGACAGACTAAACAGCAAATAACCTTTTTTCTACTGAACATATACATACACGTTCAGCGTTAGTTAATTTACTGAAATCATTCACAAAACATTTTCCTCCAAAGATGCTGTTATTCGATAAAGCTTTGCTAGTTAAATAATATTAATCCCTCTAAAAGTCGTAGACATAATTGTAATTCAAAATAATAACTTTAAAATAAGATTACCGTGTAGTTATACTTGTGGTTTCAGTACCATTTTACAGCCAGAGTAGAAATAACAATAAATATAGTGACGTTTTTTCGACAGAGAGCTGAGATGTGTTAACGATTGTTTTCGCCAAGAGATGAGCGCGACCAAACTGACTGTGATAGGACATACCAATGTTATTGATCTTACTGCATGGTTCTTGACAAAAGGATAAATGTCGAAAATAGTTAAGACTCCTTCAGTACATAAATTAGCACACTCAAACGATTGTATAACAAAATGTTCTCTTATATTGTAGATAGATTTATCTCAGGTTAAAACGCAGAGTCTTAATGTTCTTTGCGTAAGAGTATTGTCTTAAAATGTTGTGAAAGTTTTTACTTCACCACAACCCCTAGCAAACATGAAAACATTCTGTAGATCAAATAAATGTTAGGCTCTTACTTTTACCAAAAATATATCGTTTCAATTTTCTTGCCAACACCACGAGCTTCTGATAAATTAGAAGCTCATGAAGCTCTAATCATGCTGATTCTTACTTTTGATCAAGTTTAAGTAAAATATTTATTTATTTTGGATACTCAAAAATTACATAAAATAGAATTTTTACATTTTTTTCTACGTAAAAACAAAATTAGAACCTCTCTTTGTCTCTAGTTTGCAATGTGTATTTAATGTGACATGCCATGTTTTTCATGTAATTTTTAATTATAAACACGTTGCAATGTATTAGTATGTGATTTTAACAAATTGAGTTACCATCGAGTTATTATATTATACAGACATATATCCTTTTTTGGTTTCATGAACTATAACCAACATATTATTAAATCTAAACATAAATAAAATTACCTTACTTAATAGTATTGTATCATATTTTCCTGCTACACAATTTTTGTTAGAACAATTAATTGAAACCGTTCTCCTGTTTCATACTAAAATGCTTCAATCAGCAGTGAAAAAAATAGAATCATTTTCATTCTCAGTTACGTAGAAAGAGCAAATTTTGTTTAAAATTAAAATAGCGCAGTCTATTTCGCGCACTAAACATGAGCGCGACCGATTGTTTTTGCCAAGAGATGAGCGCGACCAAACTGACTGTGATAGGACATACCAATGTTATTGATCTTACTGCATGGTTCTTGACAAAAGGATAAATGTCGAAAATAGTTAAGACTCCTTCAGTACATAAATTAGCACACTCAAACGATTGTATAACAAAATGTTCTCTTATATTGTAGATAGATTTATCTCAGGTTAAAACGCAGAGTCTTAATGTTCTTTGCGTAAGAGTATTGTCTTAAAATGTTGTGAAAGTTTTTACTTCACCACAACCCCTAGCAAACATGAAAACATTCTGTAGATCAAATAAATGTTAGGCTCTTACTTTTACCAAAAATATATCGTTTCAATTTTCTTGCCAACACCACGAGCTTCTGATAAATTAGAAGCTCATGAAGCTCTAATCATGCTGATTCTTACTTTTGATCAAGTTTAAGTAAAATATTTATTTATTTTGGATACTCAGAAATTACATAAAATAAAATTTTTACATTTTTTTCTACGTAAAAACAAAATTAGAATCTCTCTTTGTCTCTAGTTTTCAATGCATATTTAATGTGACATGCCATGTTTTTCATGTAATTTTCAATTATAAACACGTTGCAATGTAGTAGTATGTGATTTTAACGAATTGAGTTACCATAGAGTTATTATATTATACAGACATTTATTCTTTTTTGGTTTCATGAACTATAACCAACATATTATTAAATCTAAACATAAATAAAATTACTTTACTTAATAGTATTGTATCATATTTTCCTGCTACACAATTTTTGTTAGAACAATTAATTGAAACCGTTCTCCTGTTTCATACTAAAATGCTTCAATCAGCAGTGAAAAAATAGAATCATTTTCATTCTCAGTTACGTAGAAAGAGCAAATTTTGTTTAAAATTAAAATAGCGTAGTCTAAAATTATACTCGCGCACTAAGTAGTGATCATTGTTGTACATAAACATAGTGCCTGATTATTGATTTTATTTTATTTACTTAATTACTATGTAATGTAACATTTAAACGAACAAGTAGTGCAATATCAATACATTTCAAAACGTAAATCAGCATTGTTTCAAAAATAAATTTAACTTGTAATAAAGTAAAATAAAGGTAGTAATCTTATTTACGTTATTATGAATAACGATTTTTTAAACAGCTCAGTGACTTTGTTTTTAGACTAGCTTTCTTATTAACCCTCTTAACCTATTCTTATACATTTTAAACTATCAAACAAAACTGTCATATTATAACTGTCAAATTAGAACGTCTTGTTATGAATTTGAGTATAATTTGCACCCGATGTATTTAGGTTAGTTAAACCGTTATAAACGAAAAGCTTAAACAAAATAAATTGGTCGGGAAACATTTAGAATTCGGATAAATTCTGTGTAACAAACAATATAATTATATTAAATTACTATTTGGGGATTTAAAATAAACAGTAAAAATATATCAGTACACAAAAGTATTTTTCGAATTTTCCAATTGAGGGACTCAAATGAATCTGATATTTTATATCCCTAAATAAGTATTTGAACATACATTTTATATTAACTTAAATTCTAGCAGTTTAACCCTTTAACGTTACAATTTAGCTGTTGCTACTAAATGTTGTTTGCTTAAAATTAATTTGAAGTATAAAAATTGCAGTTGAACCCTTTGGTTCGTTCCCATGGCTAGTCATAATAACCTCTGTGCTAGTTCATGTTAATGTTGATCGAAACTGTGCTTTTCTATTCATACGTGCCTTTTCTTTCCCAGTCTGCGCTTTTCATTGTGATAGACTTGTTAGTGTTGGTCCTTCATGAATTGTCACAAAATATTGTCATCAAAATGAATAATTCTATAAATGTTCTATAGTCAAAGTATTGTATAATTAATGAAATTTTGTTCGCTCTATAGCTAACTATTTAGGTAAAAATTAGGTTGTTTAAATACATTAATTAGGGCTAAATATTAATTTTTTCTGAAGGAAAACTCAATATAGTATTTTATAATCAACTTATGATTGTTACCATTGTTTGGGGCTTATTATTTCTTATGAATAAAAATTGGCTTAAAGTACTATATATAGGGATTATATATCATAAATTTAACTTGTTTATTGTAAATTTGTAAAATAATTAAATAAGCATTATACCTGAACAAAGCCAAATACTTTATTGTTATTCCACTCAGTGACTTGTATTTATAAAATAAAATTGAACAGCGTTTGTCACAATCATATAAATAAAGAGTGCAAACGCATTTCTTGTGTTAGCTGTAACATCCAAAGTTTATAGGCGATTCCCAAGCTGAATTGTTAATTTATTTGTAGATCCGCTTGTTACCGTAGGTTAGCGTGTAAGGGTGTATATTTGTACATATTTTTGTAAGGGTGACCACCCCGGCTTCTTCTTACCTCTGCCAAGTGTAACTTTAAAGTGAAACTATGACAATACCGATATCACGTAACTTTGTGTATTTACGTAATTCTCCTGTACAACATCTTTTTTCACTATTTACATATTTTATGTTCCAAGTTAAACAACTACCTTGTAATAATGTATAAAATGTATAATTAAGTCTTTTGTAGCTTACTCCTGGATCGGTTTACTTAGTAAACGATTGAAATAATACAGACTCATTCTTTTCCTGGTGTTTTAATTGTGAGTATTCTAAAGTGGTTTATAATGTTAGACAATCAAGGATCGCTTATCCTTACTAAATCATCCATGAGACCCTTTCAATATAGTTCCCTACCAATTAGGTCCCAGGTGTTAAAAGTTGAAACATTTTCTATAACTTGACAATTCCAATTCGTCTTACAGGTTAACGGATGGTACCGGCACTAAAATTTATTTTCTTGCATGTTAGGTGTATTAATTTAAAAATGTAAAATGTTTGTTTTAGTGATATTGACAAGCATTGATTTTATTTTCACACCAGCTACTCGAAGAAGAGAGAGTATTGATACTGTTTCATAGTTGCAGGACACAATCGTCCGCAAACGCATCTGCCTTTCCCTCAAAGTGGATCTCAAGAAGTTCGTTAATAAACATCCAAAAACAATCTTGCTGAAAGCACTGATTCTTAAGTCATAAAGTTCACAGTCAAGTTTTTTCCAGGTCCACTGACACAGTCCCCTATTTTTAAACCTTTTTCCCGTCAACAATTGTGTAATCCAGTTTAATGTACATCCCTTGATTCCAATTGTCTTGACAAGATTGAAGCCTTTACGAAAGTCAATAAAAACTGCCAAATATGTTATTATTTTCATTAACTTTAGAATAGACCGTCTCAAAGAACAAAAACTGTGTGTCTCTGTACTTGTACCCTTCAAAACCCCATACTGATATACACTAAAAAAGTTTTAATTTTTCAAAAACATCAATATACGTGACTTCATGCCTTATATTGTAAAAAAATGCCAGTAAGCTAATTGGTCGAATGTTATTACATTTTATTTCACTGTTTTATTTTGTAATCGGTATTACCATACTTTTTTGAAGATTAATGGAAACACGCCGAAACTACAACGGTTTATTAAATATCTAAACAAAACATCAGAACAGCTTTTAATTAAATAGTGACACTAATACGTCATAAAGCCCCCTTAAACGCTTGTTTCTCAAGTTCCAAAAATAATTCTTTTTCTTCCTCGATGTACAAATAATGATTTTAAGACACGCTTTTACGTTTTCAATTGAACGGGGTAATTTTTTGAAGTGGCTCACATACAAATTTGACAGCCTAATACTACTATTATAAGAATTGATTGGAAACAGACATAAATCTGTTAACAAATACAATATATTAATTTACCGTCAACTGTGTAACATTCATGTTATAAGTTCATGTAAATAAGATCCTACTGTCTAAAATTAATAAAAAAATGTCCATCATGGTAGAAATTACAGCTTTGATGTGGCAGACTGTGGTCTGGGTGGTAGAGGGGGGGGGGTTAAAAGTAATCCCTCAAAAGCATTATGAGGTTCAGCGGCGCTTATGTATGAGCATGCGGCTTCTGATTGGCCTCGATATTGAACTTTTTATATTACATTTTTTTAAATTTATCAATCATTGTATCATTTTTTGTCCCCATAATCCATCTGGAATCGATTGCGATTATAGTACATAAAACATGACGTCATAACAGTATACCTCAAGCGATGGGTTAAAAATCTACCTGCACCTATTAAATTTTTCAACAACAAACATTGAATAGTCGTTAATATAAATTATATGGTCCAATATTTTATTTATTAAGGGGAGTCGGTTTAGTCACAATAATAAAAAACCTTTTATTGTCTATTTTAATTCAGAAACTCGTCCTGGTTAATCTGACCCTCAAACATTAAAATACACCTTCTACAAGTATCATTATAAATGTTGGTTATTTGCGTACACAAAATTTGGATGCCAGGCTGCCTAGTCGCGTCAACGGGCATAAACCAGAATTTATTTATTTTTCATACAAATTACAGTTTTATTAGTAACTGTTATAGATAATTTGACGGTTTCTTTTTTGTTTTGTTTATATTTCATCCATACATAAACAGAGGGAGAGATGTTTTAGATATACAGCGCCACAAATAAAAAATATTATTTTTTGGGGAAAACATGGGGATTTTTAGCTTATACAGCGTGATTCACGAATATATGCGGTAGCTTTGAGAGCTCAGTATACATTTAAAAACAATGAAAAAAATCTATATAAACATAGGTTCGGAAATGTTTCGTTTAGTGACTTATGACTAGTGGAAAATTCGCTCAGATTTTGGTAATTGGGTTAAATAAAGGCTTCCTGAAATTCCAGGTACGTAAATTGAAGGAAAATTTCGATTGTTTCTTATGGTTTTTGACGATACAAATTGAATTAGACAGACCCCAGAACTGTAAATTTAGAACTTTTTGAGAAAACCAATGTAAAATGGATGAAATTGGAGTAAAAACACAATTTGTTTACATTTGGCCACATTAACTTCATTATCTTACCAATAAAAAGATCAAAATTTAACATAAAACTTGTAGAGAATTTGATTCGGAACAAAATAGTACAGTAAAAGTATGCACAAAGTGATAAACGATCGATTTAAAGAATTTCTATCAGAACAAAACTACTCACGTTTACATTAGTTCTGCAATGCCTGCAAATCTACAAACGTGTGTAGTTTTATTTTGAGTACAGTATTCAAAATTTATACTTATGTTTCATTTTTGAGCTGAGGGGTGATTACGAAATAGCTAGATCTTCTAAACGTGATAGAATAAACTAACAGACTACATGTTAAATGAACTGATATTATACAGTAAATTCTTAGCGCCCTAAAAGCTGTACCAGTAGAAGTTAATCTTGGGAAATATGCATATTTTGTTAATTTTGGGATCGCGTCAATAGACTCCATTTGAGCCAGTTTTAGAAAGAAGACGAATTTATGAGACATTCATCTATATTGTTATTCATATTTATTCAACTGTAGGACTACATATAATTCATTTGTGCAGTTTATGAATACCCCAACTTCATTTTTATATCATTCCAAACTAATAAATACCATTTGTGACACTTCTCAGGCAAAATCAATGAGCTACTGCTTTTTGGAGAAGTACAGTAATATTACATCTACTTTAAAATTATTCATGAATAAGAGTTGTTTTAAATATAAAACCATCCCCAGTAGAAATAAATTTGTTGTAAATCCAAAATTGGTATTTAAAAAATGTGTTTGGACCAGAAAAATATCTCGTAGTTAACTGTGTAAATGTATTTAGGTTTTGTATAATATTCAAAACGCTAAATTAATTACAATAATATAAGTCTATAATATTGTTACCGTAATGTTGTTAAACGTAACTGGTGAACCAAATGGTAATGATACGATACATCAAACGACTCATGAAGTG
This sequence comes from Nephotettix cincticeps, assembly GCA_023375725.1. Taxonomy (NCBI): domain Eukaryota; kingdom Metazoa; phylum Arthropoda; class Insecta; order Hemiptera; family Cicadellidae; genus Nephotettix; species Nephotettix cincticeps. Next base: position 28,613,875 of record CM041785.1, read on the forward strand.
AATAATATTCTGGGAAACCAAGCACAATATTGATTAGTTCATAATCATAGTACGAGTATATTTCATCACTAGAACGAAAAACGGACGTTTTTGATACGAGAACAGGTTTATAAAATGTGTGAGTGTTTATAAAAAAGCCAATTTTTGGGCCTTGTGATGAACTATATTTTTCGTCATACTGTAAGTAAATAAAATGAAACAAACTCGTAAAACATAAATTATTATTACCTGATTTAGTAATAGTTGTCAACCATTTTGTCGCTTGGACTGATTAGCTGCTATGTTACTTACGATGTAACAGTTTCTTTTTCATTCCTGCTTGGTAGTTTAGGTTATTATTATCGATTGTTCAATCTCAACCATTCGATAGTTTGATTCAATAGTTGATTACCACTTTTATAATCGATATCTGGAACGTCCAAAATACACAAAAAATTTATAATGATTGTTGCAGTTACTTAAACGATTATTTGCAATCGAATGCTGACCTCGAATCAAAAGTATCATAAACAATGATCTTTTACGGGGTAGGATTAAAAAAAATCATCATAATGATAGCTTTAGTCCTAGGAAGAGAAAGAATAACTTTTGTTCTTCATCACATGTATCTAAAACAGCTGTTTTTGAAGCATTATGACGAAAATACATTTTTAAGAAAGTTCTCGGCTGAATAAACGTTTCATTTGGTAATATTCCAAGAGCCCTCCAACTAATGGCTCATATCAGTTCTGGCTCATTATGGCGTTTATATGTACTCCATTACGGGTTGTTTCCAGCTTCAAAACGTCTAATTATGCGCTAATATATGCATAATGAAATAGTTCATTGAAGTTAATACAACCATTAGTACGCATTAGTGTTTTGATAATATTGTTGTAGAGTCGATTCTACTTTTAAACTATGATCAAAATGATTCAATTATACAATTTGAATTGCTCAAATGGATAGAGGTTTTCATTGAGGCGATTTGAATAAATATAGAGGCAGGAGAAATGTGTGTCATAAATAACTTCCCACCAAAATATGGTAGTTTAATTCAATAGACTATTCGATTGCATAGTTATAGTACCCCGTAGCAGAATATCCACATACTAAGCGAATTAAAATTAATTTAGAAATTAATTGTGATGATTGAAACAAAGCGTAAGGTTTTTAACCTTGTTAACACTTAAAATCAATAATTTACTTATCATCCATAACAATAACATGTGAAAAGAGTAAGTTAGTTTTTTAGATTATTTAGCATATTGTAGAGCAGACCTTAAGTAGATGAATCCGTATACCAAGTTATATCATAATATTTCAAATAGTAAAATAAATGAGAAATATACAGATTGGATAAATCTCCTTAGGAATAACATGAGAAATAAGTGAATACGTTTTTTGCTAAAAGGAACAAAAAATATAGATTTTCCAACACATATTATTAGATCATAACTATATGAAGCTGTTTGCAAAACTGTTATTATAATATTACAAACAATAAACGATATATCAATCTTAACATATTTTATGACCATCTTAACGCTTTGGGCTAGCTCCAAGCAATATATCCATCTTTACCTCACAACTGTTTGTCATAGAATAATAATTTCATGCGAAAATTTGTTCAGTTTTAAGGTGATATTAAAACTGTAGTACTACTCAAATTATTTTATGAATTTAGTCTTTTGATGGAAATAACTGGTTTTTAGATTTTGTAATTTAGTTTGATAGTTCATTGCTTTAGAATTATAATACTCGTATTTATAAACACACGGGTAAAGTGTCATATTAGTTATACTAATATTTTCAATTTTCGGTAGAGTGTGTCCCTAAAACTTTTATATGATTTTCTGTTAGGGGTTGAATAAGAATTTAAATTAACCTTTCTGATTGAGGTGTCTACAGATCACCTGTATTTTAATTTTTTACGGAAATCATGAAATTTCTAGTTTTTTTACTTTCTCCCCTTATACATAGTATATGGAGAAAGTATTGTTTTCGTCAAAATTTTCGAATTTGAGTTGAGGGTGGATATATCCGTTTTGGGGTCCCCTGAATCCAAAAAAGTGGGTTTTGACGTGATGTCTGTCCGTCCGTGTGTTGTGTGTGTGTGTGTGTGTGTGTGTGTGTGTGTGTGTGTGTGTGTGTGTGTGTGTGTGTCTGGATGTGTACAGTGCCACAGCCTACCCCGTTGGTCCGATTTAGATGAAATTTGGCATGTATATATATATAGTCACTGTATCTCCAGGCGTTTTTTTCATTTTTTTGAATTTTTGATTTTTAAGGGTAGTTCACCCCTAAAAACCCTTAAAAAACGTGAAAAATCCAATTTTCTCAAAAACGGCTCTAACGATTTTGATTAAAATTTGACAGTTTATAGTGCACAGAGTAAATGTCAAAGAAATCAAATTTTTAAATTTTCAGCGAAAACAATAAAAGTAAAGTATAACTTGACTGGTACCATTGAAACTAGCTTAAAAAACTAAACAAATTAGTATTTTGAATTATTTGTCTACGACTAACGGTTCCAGAGAAAAGTTAAATTTACTGTCCACGATAAACGCAGTACGTTGTCTGAAAGCGCCCAATGTTATTCTTATGGAGAATATAAAAAAATCAATTTCTTCCTTACTTTCCAACCGTTTTCCATGAAACTTGGTATGAAGTGTAAGGTCAAATCACTGAACAAAACCAGCTCAAAAAAGCTTGGTATTACCGGGGGGGGGGGTTCCCCCATGCAATTTGAACAATAAATTATTAAATGATATTTAGAATTACTTTGTAGAACATGATAGTTTTATTACAGATTTTTTTTTAATTTACTTAAGGGAGAAAGTATGTGTCTATTGGTATGGTATAGTATTTTTTCATTCCATAAAAAAAATCATTTCAGTAAGCCCTATAAGTTTGCTGTAGTAATACGATTCAGACGCCGTTCTAAAGCCAGAAGTCAAATGTAAATAATGGAAAGGGTGGAATCACTCCCAGTAAAAGGTATTCATGGGTCTCCACACAAGGCATTAAGGGGAGGGTCTTATAAATTTATAGAGGTTGGCGTCAAGTGGTTACCCCTCTAACATTTAAGCCGTTTTTTCTGCTTTTTCTTCTATCTTTCTTTCTGCAATTCTGTTCAGAAAACGCAGTGATTAGTATTTTTAAACTTAATCCAAGAGTACAGATTCTTGTATACTGTACTACATAATGATTTTTCTGATATTCCAAACACAAATGTAACAAAGTAAGCTACTTTATTCCTCATTCCTTTGCCATTTTAATTTGCTTTACTTAAAAAGGCAAATAAAAATATTAATTGAATACAAAACTTATTGTAAACATTAATAGCAAAAGATATATATAAACACTTATTTTGTGTAAGTATAAAAGGTAGGGTATAGTTAAACTGATTGCAACTCTTGCTAAACTATCTTGGAAACTAACTTTCATACATATTTAGACATTGCTTCTTAAAAATCAAACAAACTCATACACGCAATTAGCATTCAGTACCTGCAGCTTCTCTTTATCTTTTCATAGGAATAACGTCCTTTTTAACAACCGCTCGACGGTCGTTTAGGCCTACTAAAAGAAAAACCTAAGCTTTGCGTCGTTAATAAAGTATTTTCATTGTTATTGATAGATTTAAATTAAACCACTTAATGAAATCGATTATTGGGAAGATAATAAAACTCAAAATTACTAAAATATTAAGTCAATTCATGTCAAACATCATTTATTAAAAAATCATTTCTATAATTTTTTATATTATAAAAACTGAAATAGGTCTAAATTCAAACAAAAAAGTCTATATATAAACTTAAATTTTTTTTAAACAAGAGAACAATAAAATAGGAAACGGCCTGCGGCCTACATAAACCCAGAATGATCCGAGTTGGTTTTCATTGAAGTAAAATTTAAGTATTGAAAATAGCTTGAAAAATTATATGAAATGATTTTAGAGAAAAACTGACGAATCCACCTCTCCACAGTGAATTATATATTTTTACAATGGGCAACAATAAAAAATAAAAATGAAAATCCACAGTAGATGATGCTAAATCGTAAGTATTCGGATCTGCATGGAGGGTAAAGAACGGAAGTTGGTCAATGGTCAGTTGGTCAATGGTCAGTTGGTCAATGGTCAGTTGGTCAATGGTCAGTCCAAGTGCAAAGGTTGTTAGTTAATGGCTGTAGTCATAAGATATGAGACTTGGCATGTTATGGTGATGTGGAATAAAAGAAAAGACCTTAAGTTGTTTTAATGAAACTGAAAAGCTCATTAACAAATAGTTTTTGAATATAAACAAATTTTGTCTCATGAAATAATATATCCAAGGGGTACCTTGTACATTTCTTAAATCCTGCTTTCAAAATGAATTTATGCACCATAGTTAACCGTAGCACCGTAGTTAGTAAATCCGGTGGGATGGGATCTGTATGCCCCTCTCCAATCTATTATTCCATAAGATGGAAGAGACTACACAAAAGCAACAAAAAAGCGAGTCTAATCAAAGTCAATCCAAATCAAAATTTCACTTAACTATTAAATGCAAAAATAAATTTTTGAACATTAGTCTCATATTCTAAAAAAGGTTTATTAAAACTTGAATTGTAATTTTATCAATAACGTTTAAAAAATTTTTAGCGTTTAAAATTATTGTTTAAAGTGAAAAATGTTACAATGTTTTCCTCGATAAACAATTCAAGATGGCGAAGGTAGTCTCCTAAAGGTAAAAAAATTAAATTTACTAGTGAGTTTCAGAGCCAGAAATCATTAATATCGTGCGATTTCATGACTTATTATTACTTATACTTATACTTACTTTGACGACACAGAAAACAGTGAGTTTTTACGGTATCGTTCTTTGCCTTTTTTCGAAGTAATAGAATAAATAAACCAAGTGAATTAACCGGCGTTGTAGAGGAAAGGGATTGGCTACGTGACTTCACCTAAGCTAAGCTTCACCTAGCGTGAGAGATTCACCTTTATCTTGTAAAGAAAGACAATATCAATAATTTCTGCTTATTTAATTACCTATACCTAACTTCACCTAGTCCAAAGATTTTTTGACAATAATTTTTATTTGCAAAATGTTGAAGAATAGTAAATTACAATAACATAACATAACAAGTGTTAAACACTAGTCAGTGCTAGTTACAAATTATAATTATTATCTATGAGTCAAAACGTTTCGACTTAATTATAATTCACTCTCAGCTATGCCAATTAAATCTGCACAAAAAAGCTGCTTGGAATCTGCTTAGAAAATGTTTCACAAAATAGTAGTGGTTTGAAATAGTTTACATTAATAATATTGCGACAAGTAACATTTGGTTCTTAACTATATTTATTTAAGACATAAACAGAATTATTTCAAAAGTATATTAAGTTTTAAGGAAATTTTTAACACCCCTCGATTCGCACAAATTCACAACGACATCCGTACACACGAAATTATAATATACACTATTTTTCTCTTATATTTTTGCGTCTTACTGTAGCGAAAATAACAGTTTTTATCATATTTCTGCAGGTAGAACCTTTGGTAGAACGTAATCATTTCCCACGCTAGGGAAGAATCACATGATGACCTCACATTAGGTTTTCCGTATTACACTGCAAAACAGATTAAAATACATGCATGCCATTGATAGGTTAACAATGCAGTGTTAACAGGCAATCAGCAGATATTAGATATTGGAAGAATAAGATGGGCGGAACTTTAGTCTGTAAAATATTTGGTTTGCACAGTTGTTAGCACAGGTCTAAAGTGTATTTTTGTTACCCGTACTCGCTCAAAACACAACCTTGCCTGGCGGTTCGGTTATAAACCTTGAGTTCCTACGAAAAGCAACACGTTCGACCTTTGTTATGAAATATATTGTGGAGTTAACGCTCAAAACATGTGTATTGCACATGCCCATTATAAAAAGCTAATTTTGATTATTTCGAAACCGACCCAATTTTAATAAAAAATTATAAACATGTTATTTACAATATCTGCATTAGGAAAATATGAAAATAGTCAGTGATAGACAGATTAGATAAAAGCACGTTTTTATGGCAGTTCAAGATGTTTTGGGTGAATTGCCTGGCACCTTAATTCGGTGCAGTGTACCAGTAGTATTAACAAAATACAAATATAGCCTTTCCCAAGTAAGTCAAACAGAGAAAACGGAGTATTTTCACAGGAATTAAAAACCTGATACAAAGCTAAACCGGTATAATAATTGTATATGTATAGCCGCGGAAATTTGTACAGCCATGATTTTTAAAACATTTATTTTATTACAAAACTGTTCCAAATTGTAAATAAAAAAACATATCTAAGTACTTTACGACAAGCGTAATGTCCAAAGATCACTATTAACTTCACCATCAACTAAGTCGCCAGTCAGGCAGTTGATGAAAAGCGGTAAAGACGGCAGTAGAGACTGTTGTAGCTTCTCTAAATGCACTACTAGTTAAGATAAAATACAATGTAAACGGTCTTCAGATAAGGACCAAAGATATGTGTGAAAAGTTAAGAGACCGAATTGATGAACCTAACAGTGCCCGTGACGAACACTTGCTTTGTTCGGCAAAAAGTAAACGACATAAGAAGGAGGATACTGAAACTTATGTGACTCAGTGTTTCCGTAAAACTCAATGTGTTGTAATTTATCATACATTAAAGTTGGTCATACTGTTCATTCAGGAATACCAATTTAAATTGAATAATGATACTGATAACTGCATAGCAGACTATTCAATCAAACGTAAAATGGAAACTAGACAATTATTGGGTGGGTAGTGTGCTTATTCTAATAAAATTAGAATGAGCACAATTTAATAAACGCCGTAATGTGATCAACTGCTATTAAAAATTAAACATACCATTGGACTGACACATACTTTCTCCTTAAGTAAATTTAAAAAAGACAATCTGTAATAAACTATCATGTTCTAAAAAAGTAATTCTAAATATCATATAATAATTTATTATTCAAATTGTATGGGGGGAACCCCCCCCCCCCGGTAATACCGAGCTTTTTTGAGCTGGTTTTGTTCGGTGATTTGACCTTACACTTCATACCAAGTTTCATGGAAAACGGTGAAAAGTAAGGAAGAAATTGATTTTTTTATATTCTCCATAAGAATAACATTGGGCGCTTTCAGACAACGTACTGCGTTTATCGTGGACAGTAAATTTAACTTTTCTCTGGAACCGTTAGTCGTAGACAAATAATTCAAAATACTAATTTGTTTAGTTTTTTAAGCTGGTTTCAATGGTACCAGTCCCGTTATACTTTACTTTTATTGTTTTCGCTGAAAATTTAAAAATTTGATTTTTTTGACATTTAAAAGCCCATAACTTTTGAACCGTCATTTTTACAGATATGCGGGTGGTATCAAATTATTTAGTACTCTGTGCACTATAAACTATAAATTTTTAATCAAAATCGTTAGAGCCGTTTTTGAGAAAATCAGATTTTTCACGTTTTTTAAGGGTTTTTAGGGGTAAACTACCCTTAAAAATAAAAAATTCAAAAAAATGAAAAAAACGCCTGGAGATACGGTGACTATATATAAACATGCCAAATTTCATCTAAATCGGACCAACGGGGTAGGCTGTGGCACTGTACACATCCAGACACACACACACACACACACACACACACACACACACACGGACGGACAGACATCACGTCAAAACCCACTTTTTTGGATTCAGGGGACCCCAAAACGGATATATCCACCCTCAACTCAAATTCGAAAATTTTGACGAAAACAATACTTTCTCCATATACTACGTATACATATAAATAAAAACATCATAGTTTATGAATTTCCTTTTTTCTTAAACAGAAAAAGACACATACATTTCACAAATGAAACAGCACCCAACAAAACCTTTCAAAACTATAACCTCGCATATTGGTGGTAAATTACTCAACAACGGACTCTAAAACAGCAGACAACGTCGAGTGACTATTTTGGGATTTCCAGGATCATCGACCAGACCTTGACCTACTTGGAGGGGAAGCAACAAGCAGGTGTTCACTTTATGTTCAATTATGTTGGTAAAACTGGCAATGTACAAACATCTGTTTCAGCTATTCTGTAATCGATGAGAGAATTTATTCCCTTAAAATCCAAATTTTTGTTTGCTGAAAATTCATCAAAAAAATACAGATTTTCTTTTCTCCTTCAATATCATGCTTATTACAACTTAGGGTAACAGTGTGCGGCAGAGCTTTGGTTATTCTGGTTGTCACCTTTGGAATCAAGGCTATTAACAACCGTACCGTACTCAGTTTGTGGTAGCAATGAGAAACATATTTAGGACGACGAATGGCTTGTCCTAGGGTGTCCGTGGGGAAGGTTTTTGTTGCATTTATGATATTCTGTTAACTGCACGCTTATACTATTCTTTTTAGTATTTTGTAATTATCGTCATCAGGTTAAGTGTAACAAAAGGTTATGTGGCCCTAACTTTTGTTAAAAAATATTTTTTATTATTTCATTTCAAAATTCAGTAAAGAATTGATAGACCTAGCTTTAATAGTACACCATTTTAATTCCCTTGATTGAAAATCAAGAAGATAATTTATTCTTGGAAGTAATATTACATCCTATGTTAACAAACTTATGAACATGTGTTTGATAACATCCATAATGGTGATATCTTATTTCCATTATAATATCCATAGTTATATGAAAGTACAACGTAGTAATTGTATTCAATACCTCAAACCTTTTGTTGTTTAAAAGGTTATAACTCACCCCTAGCTACAACACAATTACTAATTCAATTATAGTTTTTACTTCGAACGACGTTATTTATTATATTATTTTAAAACTAATCACGTAATGGTGTTTGAACTAATTTTTAGTATCGAACGATAAATGATGAACGCAATCAACATGAAGAAACATCCGCCACAGACGGACCACCAACACGTGAAGAGCATTATTATTGTTCTTCTAATTGGCGTTGTGTTTGTACTTTATTATCCCTTGAGCCCCGACTGTAATTGAATCTTCCAAAGAGCTGAAGAAACTCAACTCTAATCGCGTGCCTGGAATGTAACCCATTTCCATTAACATTACAAGAACAATGAACGAACACCATGATATGTCATAATATTAGAAATTTTTCTACAGTAATACTTTTAAATTAAAACAATTAGACACTTAACTAGTATAGTAGGTATTTATTATAAATTCTGGCTCAAAAAAGATTTTTCCTGCCTATTTTTTGTACATCAAAATAAATTACTTCAGAAATGTGATGGTAAATACTGACTTTTTCCATTACATAGAGTAATGCTGAACCTCAGCCTATGTAGACTGTTTATAATTTTAATAGTTCTATTCAGTACAGTCTCCAGCCATGCTCGTCATATTTTATAATATGTGGTTTTGTATCCTTAAACACATTATTTGGAAATACGAATAAAATAGAATCCACTCTTACCATACTATGATTTACTTGTGTTTTTTCTTATTACTTGTGCTAATTCTTATTTAAATAAAAAATATAGTTATAGAATGTGTTTTTTTTTCATAACATCGTGTATGATGTTCTGTAAGGCAGGCAGGCCTACATGTGCACATTGCACCTTCCTGCTTAAATTATCTGTAAAATCGATATCTTTTTGAACCTCAAGCCTACTTACACAATTCCCATAAATCTTATGGAGAATAACCAATTTTATAGAGCTGCCTAATTACTGGTAACTGTGATGAAACCTGATGTATAGCTTAATCTCATTATGGTCTACTCATTTATGTTTTAAACCCCTTGTTTTAATATTTATCGTGGTAGTAAACTCACTTACTCATTGCTCTTGTCATTGCTATAGAGTATATGCAAATTGATATCAGTTCCTTGTATCATAATTAGGTAAAATTTGCCAAGTGGATTTATTTACAATTAATCTTAGTCTGTATCATTTCAAATAATTCATAAAATAATGTCAATGTGTAGTGTACAGGTTTCTGCTACGGGGCATTTCATTTAATTTGAATGGTTGTTTTTATTATTATCAATATGAATTTTAACTTCAGATATTACAATATTTTGTAATAATATTTTGAAGAAGTACACGTATTTTTAATGTGCAGTAATATAATAAGAAAAATAAATTTTCCTTTCTATCAGAATTACGGTCAGTAATCTAAAGTATTCATCATTGTAGTTAAAATAGCCAAGTGAACCAAGCGAAAAACTATTCCATTGCAATTTACTGTCTTGTTTATTTTGAATTCTGCACATTCTTATTAACATAACCTGTTTCCATGCAGTACGTTTATATTCCATCAGATCTCGTTTATTGTTTGTTCTGTTAATTTGCAATCTATATTACTTTAAAAACCTCAGACTATTTTTATTAATTTATTTATATGTTTCTGATTTTTGTTTTCATGTGATACACATGAAAAAAGTCCTGTCTAAGGAACATGTCAGCCTTAGTCAGTAACAAGACTACAAGATCGCGACACAATCATCTTACACTCAATCCTCATTCATACTTGGCTTAAAATACCTGCCTTGTAGTATGGTCGCCATTTCAATAATCTAATCTAATCTAAAATATATAAAAGCAAATTCAAGAGATAGATAAATCTTAAAAGGTACCAAAAAACATTTATTTGTCTGAAAATGGACAAATAACTGCACTGTTTGGTGAAGTAACGCAGTTGTTAAGTGGTCAGTATTGACTGACCAGTCTGACTTAGGTTTGGGGTCCATCACGCCATCAGTCGCCACTGTCACGCCTATCTATTAATACAGCGTTAATACACTTGATAGGGACTACATAAATAATTATTTAATTTCTATTCGGCTTCCAACAAATTAATAATCCTGCGATTTCAATAACACTTCCAAATTTAGCACATATACATATCATAATATTATGACTTAATACTTATAGCTTGTTAGATATGAGAATATTATCCTTAATTAATGGAGAATTGAAAACTACTCATAGGGAAAGACCAGTTCACAAGGACAGTAAAAATGTGTGAAATAAACTGTTCGTACGTTAAAACATATATTCACAAAATCCAGTACAGACGTGAGTGGACAATGGCGCATTGGATTCCAGAACAAATTGAGGATGGCACTTCAGACAACTCCTTGGTATTCCTTGACATGCACTGCAATTAAGCTCTAGCGGTCACCTATCACTAAAGCTGCCATATCTCAGTTAATATTTGTCTAATTTAAAACAATTTGGTGTCAATCTTTTTGTCATTATATTACCTAAAAAAAGTTATTCGTGTAAATTTTCTTTTAAGTCAACGGTTCACGAGTTATTTAAGAAATAAAATTTTAAATGACCGCCATTTTGTTTTATGAATTTGAGAAATTGTCATAATTTTTTGTAGCTTTGTCTATTTGCCATAAATGTTTGTGCAAAGTTTCAATTCTGTACGTTTAACCATTATTCAGAAAAAATATTATAAGTGAAAAAAACAAAATGGAGGCTGAATGAGTAACTAAGGACTTCCGGACAATTTAAATATGATATTTAGATATGTTTCTTACCCAGGAACAATGCCCTAGAGTATTGGTAGGGAATTCTGAAACACCCTGTATAAAAAGGTACTTAGTTTAAAGTTCAAAACTCATTTTACTAAGTATCAAATACGAATATTAACCCTTGTCAGTCACAAAATCGGCAAAATGCAATGTTCACAAAATTCGTTTATTATACCATGAAAAAATACATATTGGTGATGATACTTATACACCACTGAAACGACAAAGAGTTGTTCTATGAGTTTAAGTTTATTTCTTCTATAATAATCTAACAGCTGTTAGTGACGTAGATTTTTTGTTTTCACAGTCACTTCCGGACAATTTAAATATGATATTTAGATATGTTTCTTACCCAGGAACAATGCCCTAGAGTATTGGTAGGGAATTCTGAAACACCCTGTATAAAAAGGTACTTAGTTTAAAGTTCAAAACTCATTTTACTAAGTATCAAATACGAATATTAACCCTTGTCAGTCACAAAATCGGCAAAATGCAATGTTCACAAAATTCGTTTATTATACCATGAAAAAATACATATTGGTGATGATACTTATACACCACTGAAACGACAAAGAGTTGTTCTATGAGTTTAAGTTTATTTCTTCTATAATAATCTAACAGCTGTTAGTGACGTAGAATTTTTTGTTTTCACAGTCGTCTGCTGATTCAGTAGCTCTAATGCGAAGACATCGTTACTGTACCCATTATTTGTGTTATTATAATTTATTTTAACAAAATAACTATTCATAGTGAATTTTAACCCGACAGAAAGCAAACAAACCCGGGAAAGTTGTAGGTAAATGAACAGTTTCGATTTCCGGTATGATACGTGGCTTCGATCGCCGCTCAAGAGAAATGTTTATGTCGCAAACACACCGGGGGCCCGACTGGCGTTGAATCATAAATGAATTCTGATCCCGTGAAGAGTGAATTGAAAAATACCGCCCTCAAGTGGTATAAGTTGTTGATATTGACACGTTCCTGGCTTATCATCTTCCACTTTTGTCATATAATAGTATCAGGGGACTGAACTTTACTGAGTAATGTTCAGTACACTCACTCTTCACTCATAGTAGTACTAAAACACACAAATAGTTTGAAAAACGTTTTCAACAATAAATATAAAAACACAAGTAATATAGATGTGAAAATGCTGGTAACATTAAAGCCAAATTCGGCTTTCATGTTTTCAATAATCATATATACCAATTAATTATCAGCTTCAATAGGATATTTTAAAATGTAATGGAAACTGAAAATAAAACTAAAATATATTGGTTAAAAATATAAAAATTAAGAAAACTACAATATAATGTTGCGGGTGAAGAACAATCCTAGGAAAATTTATTTTCAGTTAGATGAAGGTAAAACAATGTTGTACTCGAAGTTCAATTTAAGATATCTTCCGAGAAAAATAGAGAAGTATTTTATAACCACAATAACTTGTTGTAAACAATATTGTAACTATTCATATTGTTGTAGGTTTTTATTTTTATATTTTTAACGTGATCCAATTCAGTTTGATCATGAAAATGTATTCAGTCATTTACCAATTTTACATTACACATAAATTGAAGTTTATTTGCAATTTTTCTCCAATTATAAAAAGAAATTGGATTTTTATTTGGCACGGACCTTTGAGCGGAAATTACCTTTGAGCATTTTTTTATAAAACAACTCATATTTATCATGGTAAAAGATCACTAAAACTTATATTAAAGCATATAGAACATGTTATTTTATTTATTCACAAACCATTTTATTTTGTGTATTTCTACGCCAGTGGCATTTTTAACGTATTGATGGGGAACGGTCCAAACCCCGGTCTTGTTACTACCTAACGTCGATCTGTTGTTAGGAAGCATCATTAATTAGTAGCCCAATGACAAATGGCGACTGGGTCCAGATTCGACCCATTGATAAATAACATAAAAAACATAAACATAAACGAATCGAAATTAAATAATTTAATTCTAAAAAAAGTTTAAAATTGAAAATAATATAAATGTGAGTTTGAAGAGCATTTGATTAATATTATAGTAAAATTGATACGATTACATATTGTAGAGCTCGTAGCAAATGAGGGTCTCAGAAAGTTCAGTGTTAATCGCCATCAGAATTAACAACTGAAGAGGATACTACACTATTACTGTTTAGTCTTTCTGCCCCTTCAGTTTATTCGATACCAAAAGAATTTAACTCCCTTTCTAAGCTCTTCCTTAAGCTGTCCATGTATTTATTACATGGACAATTAGAGAATTTTTCTCACTAAAGAGTTTGTGGAAAAAATTGTGTTTCAAAGTTGTGATCTAATGAAATAAATCTTTAATTTGCAAAAATCTATTACATAGCGATAAAGTAAAATCCAAAAGTTACATTTAAGAGATACCGGATGTGACAGAATATTCTGACAGCTTCTCAGGTTTGATAAATCTTATCCTCTCCGTTTCCCTATTTCATACAGAGGGCTTATACCATTTCGCTTCCGCTTTCACTTCCTGACAAAAAAGCCAAATACCGTCAATATTGTTATTTTAGACTTTTCACAATATTGCAACCATTTAATGTTTTTACTACAGTTTTCCTGGATCGTATTTCTGAAGCTAATATGAATGACGGAACTTATTTACATTGGATTAAAGGAAATCTTTCAGACTAAATTTGATTGCAATGTATACCTTTTGACATGGATATGTCTTACCTCTGTGGGGAGGGGGTGTTGGCAATTTGTAAGATGAAAATTTGAAACAGGTTTCCATAGAAACTATTAGAGCTATTGCATTGATCCTTTATAATTATAAGATTAAGAACAGTTAAAGGACTGAAAACATTCCCTTTAGACATATCCATAATTTAACCTATTTCCCACAGGGAAGTAAATACAAACAATTTTTCTATAATCATTAGGTATAGAGATTAGTACAGTAGTATAAAATGGAGTTTCATAGAGTGTATGTAAACACCTAAAACATTGAAATACCAAATTCGGAAAACTTTTAACGAGGTTTGATTGTTTGCGTAGAGCGGTATGGTGCGTTGGAACGGAAAAAGAGAATCTTCTTCTGGGCAATAAAAGAAACCTAATTTCCCATGAGCCTTGACCGGAAATGAACGTGACTTATTGATTGTTTTGTGCTGCTATAGGTTTCCGGTGGGATAGGTTTTCTAAGAGGGATAATAATAAATGGTTAACAATGCACTTTAATATTATTTAAATTTATTATACAAAATACACATGTACACAGTCCTAGTTCTCTTTCAGACTGGTGTTTGATGTTCCAAAAAGAGGTCATGGGTTCAAATTCCAAGATTTCCATAAGAATTTGAACCGCTTTCACAAATGGTTTGTATTTGTGATTTGTCTCTCTCCAACTTTTTAACATATCTCTGGTTTAAAAAGAACAAAGAAATAATAAGACACAGTACTATAGCAAATACTATAGTTCATGCATTGCTATTTACATCTATAATGGGAAAATATAATGACTTCAATTTTTTAAGGTCAAAATTATACAATCGTTGAGAAAACCCGTTAAAACCGTGGAGGTATAAGGTTAAAAAAGAAATCAAACAGCTATGAAATCATTCAGGAAAAGTATTCCTCACAGACTGGTCATATGACATCACCTTGGCAATATTTTAGACTGGGGTTTTGTAAGGTGTTGTAATAGTCAATTCCTTAAGACTATAAACCCTGGCAGGCCCGTGTATACAAATTACGCGGCCGCCATTGTTGTAACTCTCTACAATACATATTTGCTCGCGGTGCGCCATGGCTATTGTTGCGGGGTGAAATACCACTTCTAATCTGGATGCGAGTTTAGGCATTTACGTTCCAAAGCTTCGTAAATTTCAAGTATTGTAAATCTAAATGAAATCGTTTCTTAATCTGACCAATTTTTTGTCTTTTGTTTGTCCTTAGCATATTTCAATATACACTATACAGCTATTTGATGTGTTTTAATAGGTTTTACTTAATTTATATTTTATGAGAAACAAATTAATACTACGAATATTTTTTATACATACATCTTAATTTTAGAGTGCAACACGTGACAAGTGGTTCGTCGAGTGTCTTCAGAGATTACGGTAGTCACATCCCAAGATGCTCCAAGGACACTTGTCTTATACACTTTTTAGAAGTATTACTTTAAACGAAAAAATAGGATATTACAACTTAGATTACAATAAGATGGAAATACTTAGCATGAAAAAATGTCTCGGTGAAACAGTTCCAGGCTAGTACAGTAGTGATGAGGAGTTCTTATCCAGTAGTCTACAAGTCTGCAGAACTCTGAGTCTACTACGCTCAAGAGGACGACGATGACGATAATGAACAATTACATGATACATGTGTATGACATGATGTAGATGTATTTATTTTTTACACAGTATTATATAAAATATGATAAAATAGTTATGTGATTGTAAAGGAAATTACACAGTATTAATGTCAACTGTACAAAGTACTAACCAAACTTAAATCTTGCATCCTTGGTGACTACGTTGCACCGTATAAAACACTGTGGGATTTCAACCCTCACAGTTTTCCGACAGCCTCATCCGCGTTGGGGGGATTTGTTGCTCTCTACAATTTTACGACAAGGGTTTGCTATATTATTCTGGGTTTCCCCCACAAATTTTGCTTTTGTTCTTTTGAAAATGTTTTTTCTTTCACTTATCACTAAAGGGACTCTCCTTCCGTGTAAATAAGGACTAAATTCCTTATTAACACGTTGGATTTCTGAACATTGTGTATAGTACAAAAAAATTAATAGCTCATTACTTTTCTAAAAGATTCATCATATTGGTATTATTAAACTTTTAAGCCTGTTTACATATACGATTGTAAAGGTTTAAAGAATATATTTTTTTAGAAAGAAACCATTAGATTTTTTTTTCGTACGATTCAAAGCATTATAAGATGGCGTTATCTATCATTATAAAATGACATTGGTGTCCCTCATATGCGGAAGTCCTGTGACATGGTGTCCCTCGTATGCCAAGGTCCGGTTACATAGTGTCGCTCGTATGTAGAGGTCTTGTAACATAATGAAGGATGGTGAATAAATATTCACTATCCCTCATTATGTTACATTAATAAACCAAATCAAAATATGTTTGGTTATTAATAGCAGGTTGATGTAAATAAACTATCTTATTTCTCACACCGAGAGATACTGTAAGTACAAAAATTAAATATAAAAATAGTCACAAATTAATAGTTACGAATACATTAATAAAATAATACATCGTCTATAGTTCTGCCAGAAACAATAAACTCCAGTAGTAGAAATATCAGACTTGACCATCGCTCAAAATGTTTAAGGAAAAAATAAATTACCGATATCTACCTAAGAGGAAAAAATTATTGTGAAATTAGTTTTGACAGAATATAAACTCAATACATATTATCACAGAAACCATTGACAATGTTCAATAATTACGTATGCCGTTTTAACAGTATGTAAATTAGAAACATTTGAAAACTTTTCTTTTACCCATCTCTTCTTCTTTCACTTGATTATTTTTCCCTCGCTTGATTCTAAGACAAATCTCTAAGATAATCTTTTGATAATATTCTTTAATTTCAGTGCGTGATAGTGTTAGTGTCTTATACTACTCCAGAACTTGAACAGCTGAACTAACTAAGCTAATATCTCAACATTTAACAGCTCTTATCAGTATAAGCACATTATAGCGCCTCGATACTCCATTAGGAATCATTTAACTCCTCTTCACACCCACTCCTACACCTTAATATTCAAGCAACACAAATCATATACTGCAATAAGTAGACTAAGAGAGCAAAAACACACGGGTACACTGTAAAGTGCACATGATTATTGTCTACTATTCCTAATAACATGCATCTATTGTAATAAAGCATTATTAAAATGTCTTATGATAAAGTGTTATTTTGAGGAGGGCTGTGAAGAGAAAATAGTATGGTTTATAAATTCAAAAAATACAGCCAGAATGTTCTGTAACGGCTGAGAGGACGTTTGTCAACTGCGGATAAGGATGGAATATGGTGAGGGCTGAAATCCCAGTGTTTTTATTCGTTCGGATGGGTCACATATCACCCAGAACCTTTGGTTAAAAATGGACTTTTTAGTGTATGTATTAAATTATATGTATAAAATAAATTTTATGTTACATTAAAGAGTATTCAACCTTTTGTATTCATGTTTGATCAAAAGCTAGTTTTCTCTTACCGAGAGTTTTCTCTTATCTCACGTCATAATGATGAAGTTTAGTTTTAGTTTCATTTATAAGAATATTTTGAGACTTATCGAAATTTTATATATTTAAAACGTAAATAATGCTTTTTCGATAGGAAAAAGTGTTTTAAGAAGTCCGGACGTGAGTCGTTTGCTCTAAACAGTTATGAACTCTTTTTATACCAACATAAAAATTTAGCGATATAAATTTAATAGATTGTAAATTTCACCTAAACAAGTCTACGAACATGTGACGTATAACATGAATGTTTGGTACCAAGCCCAGATGCGAGCAGTGTCAATAGCTCTGCCGAAGAAACGACGTATCTATGTTCAGTAAAAACTATTCCTGGTTCCGTACAGAATTTGCACAATTTATTTTATTACTAAAATATATAGTCTGAAATTTGCTCAGTTATATATAATTTATAGCAATAGTCTGAACAAAAGAAGATTTTTTCAATTAAATGGCTTTATACGTCAACGAAAATGAATCCGATGCTAAAATCAGCTATGTTATACCCACCAATGTAACTAACCTTTAAGGGTCAATCTCTTAGTTCAGTCCTTAGTTTGCACACAGCTTATAGGGAAAACATAAAGGCTTTGAAGAGACATGTTAAAGACACGAGACATGAGAAGATTTATTCCAGAAAATTAAAAGCGTTTGTAACTTTACGTAAACCGTTCACATACTACAATGTACTATCCAGTAACTATTGTTTAGGAGACTGTAGTAAAAAGGAGTAATTTTACATACTCTAAAAACAAATATTTATTTAATCTTGATACAACTGGATAATCACAGTTTGTAAACAGTTTTTCTTTGTCAAACATTCGTTTTCAACTCATTTTTATAGATGAAAAAGGTTTTATTACCGTTGATCAATTATAAACATGGAAGATGCATTTTAAAAGTTGACCGTAACTAATGTATAACACTTAATTTTTATAGAACATAATAGAGTGGCTCTTCACAATCCAAACACAAAAATCTGGTTTAGTAGATTAGTTTAAATTAAGAATAAATCTAGTGATTGGAATCTGTTAAAATAATCTGGCATCTATTATATGATTTCACACTGTCAATTTTGAAGGAAGGAATTACCTGTCAATGTGAGGTGAAATATGTAATACAGTTCCTATAAGAGAAAGGTTTTCATTAATATACACTATATCTAATACAAGAAGCATTAGAGTGTGTGTTTAGTTAAATAATTTTAAAACGGTTTAGGAAGGATAAAGTTTCCAAAGCTGTAACTCGGTCAGTAAGTAGCGTTTTACACTCGGACAAAAGCTGGCTCTACGCGTGCAAATATGTGATGCTGAGAGTTATAACAATGGCGACTGTATAATTTGTGTACACCAACTAGGTCGGTTTATATTGTTGATATATTTCAAAAATATGTATTTTACCTCTAAAGCATCGAAGGTGTTATAGTCATAATAACTACACCATAGTAGACCTTAATAATAATTACGTAAATACGATAAACATGGGATTTATTCGTAAACAATCATGCAACGTGGTTAAATTTAACACATTTGGTCGGCAGAAATGTTTATTGCGACGGTCACTTTGTTTGGTGACGTCACTCATTGGACGGTATAAAAATAAAGAATGTATTAAAGAATATTGTAGAATCTATTATTGTAAGCACCGTGTTGTAGTGACTTGCGTAACATTTGTTATTGAACGAGAACGTTCGTTTATTACTGACGTCACTGATTGACCGGTGTAATAATTTAGTAAAATGTATTTATGACCACAGAAAAAAACATTTTTGTGATGAGACAAAACTATAAACAATTCATCTTAATCTTGGTTTATTGCTATGTAGAAACAAGTTACTTTTCAAAAACAAAATCTTTCCATAAACAAAGCTTTTTCTAGAGTCATACGGTACTTATTCTCCAAGAACTAGTGGTTCTTGTAAAATTTGAAAACCCTTGTTTAATTGAAAATTAGAAATTTTTAGAAACTTATATGTTTTAATTTCTCATCTTAGACACATTATAATGATGGAATTTGAGCTGAAAGTGGAAATATCCGTCTTGAGGGTCATTGAACCCAAATAAGTGGTTTTAGGGCTGATGTTTGCCTGTCAAATTAATGAAGTGTTTTTGGTATTTAGAACTGTTAATGACTAATGGTTTCGATTCAGTGAAAATTTAAATTTACTCCCCATAGTAAATACAGTACATTTCCTAAGAGCGCTCAATGTTATCTTACGTAGAATACTAAAATTTTAATTCCTTCCTTATTTTATTTCTCTGCCATTTTTCATGATATTGGGTATGTATTGTAAAACGCATACGTAGCACTACACATATGTACCAACACACATTCCTATGAGCAGGGAAATATTGTTTACCCTTGATTTTGTAAGGTGTCATCGGGTTGGGGGGGTAATTGTAGGGGGCCCCTTTTACAGACGTTATTTATTACGGGGGTCCTTGAGTAGGTGAAGTTTTAAAACCCCTAAATGAGACGACAAGACATCTATTGATCATTCAGACATTTACAAAATATTAATAGATTTCGTAAAATACAAGTTTACGGACTGTTAATTTACTCACCACTAAATATACGATTTATGCACTTTTAGGAAGACAGTAAGTGTCAGTTCACTGGTACAGTTTGGTTGGCTAATATTTTCGTCATTCTACTTAAAAACAGCTGTTTTAGATACATGTGTTGAAGTGCAAAAGTTGTTATTTTTCTCACTATGACTAAACCTATTATTATGTTGATTTTTTAAATCCTAGGCCGCAAAAGATCATTGTTGATGATAATTTTGATTTGTAGTCATCATTCGATTGTAAATAATCGATAAATTATCTTCAACAATCAATACCGATTGTTGTCTATTTCAGACGTTCCGGATATAGATTGTGAAATTGGTAATCAACTATTAAATTGAACTATTGAATGGTTGAGATCGAACTATCAATAATAATAACGAACACATACATGACCTAAACACCCAATCAGGAATCAAGAAAGAACTGCTACAACATAAGTAACATATCAGCTGATTAGACTAAAGTACCAAAAATGGTTGACAACTATTGATACTAAATCAGGTAATAATTTATGTTTTACGAGTTTGTTTATTTTATTTGCAGTATGTCGAAAAATATAGTTTATCACACGGCCCGAAATTGGCTTTTTGATGTACTCATACATTTGACAGCCTCGACTGTTAAATCTATGCTTGTATCAAACGCACCCGTTTTTTGTCCTAGTGATGAAATACACTATTTTTTAATTGAAAACAAATAACGACAGGATAAAAACTACCGTAATGTATACCTTCGACAAGAACTTTTGGAAATATCATTGTACATAAAAGTGGATTAGTTTCAATCAATAAGTCATGTACATTTCCCGGCCGGGACTCCTGGGAAATTGAGCTTACCTTTATTGCTCCAGAGGAAAACCTCCTTCTCTCCGCCGCGTCGTGGAGTTCACCTTCGTAGTTCCTTGATTGTTCTATCTATAAACCACAAACCTTTGACTTCAACAATTCTTGCGTTTGCTCTAGTTTCAAAAGTGAATAAAAATACAAGTTTTGATTCGAAAAAGACTGCACATGGCTTTAGACATCAATTTTTAATTTTTTACCTGAATCGAAAATTCAGTTTAAAATAAACCTGTTTTTGAACGTTTGTTTGCACTTATGTTTAAATAGTGAAAACGTTAGAAATGAACTTTCATATCACTCCAATTGAAAGTATTAATCGACACAGTACCTTTTGCTAGTAAAAATGGAAAAAATTAAAAATACATGGCTTTCAAAAGCTTTTTAAATAACTACAGCGTTTGGGATTTCTGTATTAATACACTTTAAACAGTAAAACTTAATCAATAATATGTTATTGAATTCTATGGTAATACTATGTTATCGTGATACCTGAATTTAGACTGAGGAATCTTACCGATACAGAACATCAATAAATTCTATTTTTTTGTCACCAAGTCACCAGGGAACGAAGAAGGCTTTGAGATATAAATGTTTTTTGGCATCACAAAGAGTAAATTATAACCTGCATTCACATTATTTGTATCATTACTAATGTGCATTTCCTTAAGACTGTTCTTGGCTTGTACAAATTTATTTCAGAAATACTTCTAAAAATCCGTCGTTGGAGAGGAATTGCTTGAGTTTGTCTCCAGCAGCCTGGCATGACTAATAATACATGTGTAAACTGTCATTACTAATGTAGTGACAGTTTACTGTATTGATTCATATTTTACTTTAAAATTGGTTATAATAAACAATAATTTTTCGTAAAATATAGCTCCTAATGTTCAAATAATAGTTTTAAAATAATTTGGTTCAAATAGTTATTTATATTTAAATATTTTGAAATTCAATAGTAAATTTCCGATTTTCTAGATATAATTTTCTTTTGATAACGTTCCCATAATGAAAAACAAACGTAGTAGATATGTCACGCCAGAGACACTAGTGCGACATGAAAGACCCTGATCCTGGTTATGAGGTTTTTTACATAACTTAGGATAACTATACAAAGTTAAATAGATAGTTTAATATTTTACCTGCGCAAACCTCCTTCAAAATAATTATTACAACACCGTAATTAGCCCCACGTAATTACAAATGTGTATGTAGTTATTTATTCCTCATGTAAACACAAACCATTTGGCGTTGATTCAAAATCAAATCAGTATCTCAAGGTCCGTGGACCGCGGATCCTTAGGGGTTTGCAAGCAGTTTTTCGGGGTTCGTGAAAGCATTCTAATCAAATTTATTCATAATTACTATAATCAAAAGTCTATATCTATGAAATTAACACTTTTGAGTTTTATTACAAAACGCATACGTAGCAAACTCAACACGTCATGCCTATGAGCAGAGAAATTTTGTTTTCCCTTGATTTTGAAATGTGTCATCGGGTTGGGGGATGGTTAATTGTAGGGGGCCACATTAAAGATAGTATTAATAGGTATTGTATTGTTCTTCCATACATTAAGAAAATCATCATCAGTCAATACCTGCAACAATCCCTACAAAAAAACGTTATGTGTCTGAGGAAATCCCAGGGGCTGTATAATTAGGATATTACCAAAAATCTTAACATTTTACAGTTTTTTAAGGTAATATTTTTATTTATTTCAACTTATATGTAATTAGTTTTAATTAAGGAATAGGATTTATTACATATTTTAAAGGATGAAGTATATGTCAGTTCATTGAAACCGCCAATTTTCCTTTTTGCACTATTTTATTATTTTAAGAAGAAAACATTATATTCCATGTAACTCAAACTATAAGCAAGAGTGATAAACATTCTCATTTTTCATATTCAACATGTGTTGATCAACAGATAAAATAAGTTTTCATTGACACAAACATATTGACGAAGACATCAAGAGTTTGATGAATACATTCACCCTGACAATGTTGTGGCAGTAAATCTGATTGTTACTGGGGAATGGAGCTTCCGTTTGGTATTTTCACCCCCCTCGGCCAGATCAGATAAGTGAGCTACATACGAGTACAGTATAGACAATCATATGATAGCTTTGTTTTGCTGACTCAAAATGTTCGGCTGGTTCAAGTTTCAATGCTTAATAATACATGATTTTATACATCTATTCATTATCACTAATGAGGAAAAAAATATTATAGTTTTAAACTATTGAAAAGAGCAAAGTCCTTAAATGTTCTTATTGCAATACAATTTCTTAGAAAATTCATAATATAAATAATAATTTGGGTTACATTTATCTTTTTCAATAAATTTTTTTATATATCATAAAAAATCTACACGAGCAAGGATTTCCAAGAAATTAAATAAATGTTATCTGTATCCAAGTAGCAGTTATAGCATAAAAATAATAATAAATTTTAAATTTGTTGTGTATTTTTTGTTCAAATGGTTGGCGAGGAAAGTTATAGTTTTTAACACTCTAATCAATATAAATACAATTCAACATACACTTAAGTGACACTTTAGTGACATTTAACATATTCTAAAAGACATTCTAAAACAGATAATAAAAGTATAATTTTAGTGAGGCGGTTGGTATGAACTCCTAACCAAAGTCAGCGATGACCCTGACTCTTATACCTGACTCTTGTCTCTAATTCTCTTATACCTGAATCGTCAATCAGATTTTTTTCAGTAGTGGCTTCCCAGTATTATGTCAGATCACCTTCACATCTGCTTGATATGTCCAACAAATAGATCCAGGGTCTATGTGGACGAGCATTGTATAGGTAAAAGAGACTGTCTCTCTCATAAATCATCTCTATATACGAGATTATTTCATTGTAACAATATACAATACGTGAAATATGCTTGACAAGAAGTATCTTAAATAATAATTGCTTAGGTCATATTTCATTCAAATGTTGTACACTAAATTTTTCGCCTGTATGGAATTTTTAAGTGACGATGCAGCGACGTTCTATCCGTTAAAGACTCGTCATAAATTGAGGCACAAAATACAACACACATAAAATGCACACATACAACACTGACACATAAAACGAATACGATAAAAACAGCTCAGTCTGTAGGACTACTTTAGACGCGATCTTGGTCATTGCTGGAGACGATCTCAAAGCGATGGATTCTAAGAAGTATCTGTGAAATACATTTGTACAAGCCAAGAACAGTCTCAAGGAAATAAATTTTTCACTTCAACTAAGGTAAAATGATGTTGTGTAGCGTTCAAGTGCTCCCCGCAATCTCATGTTATATCTTGCTCAGACGTACCTAGCTCAACCACATATTTTGAAATGGAATTTTATCCATTTTTGTAACAACTCTTCAAATCACTATTAAAATAACTATTCGTATTTCTGGCGTGGATTTAACGTTCATAGATCGAACTTCAACGAATTTTTATTTTTATTTTGCATCTTAACGTATCATAACCATATACAATTTGTTATAGATCATTTAACGTTATCTTTCAATTAATTATAATAAAGTTTTTTTACGTGTTATTCCTTACTAAAACATTACATATAACGACATAAAAACGTATAATCTGTAACATACTGGGCATTTTGTTTGTTGTAAATACTTTTCAAATTACTAATCAAAATTTTACTGTTCTCTACATCAGTAGTAATATACAGTAGTGTAATACAAATAAAAGGTTACTTACTTCAAACATAATGGTGAGTCAGATATAAATACATGTGTTCGATTTATGTATTATATGTAGGCCTATCCATTAAGTGTTTGTTCAATTTATTGACGAGGTAGCTTACCAATAACATTCTGGGCTCAGTAAATCAAACATGTCTACCTTAATTCAGCTTCAATTCCTGTCAGATCATCATCAACCATCTCTACAGCTTTCCAGCGCTACTGAACCACTGTCAATAATTACACCACACAAACTGATGTTTTTTCAATAAACATAGCAGTAACCTTCCAATGTATATTTATATTTCATATTATTATTTACCTTAACAACAGATAGAAATGGTATCGATAAATGATGAACGTAATCAACATGGGGAAACATCCGCCAACAGACGGACCACCAACACGCGAAGAGCATTTATTGTTCTTCTAATTGGCGTTGTGTTTGTACTTTATTATCCCTCGAGACCCGGCTGTAATTAATTGAATCTTCTAGAGAGCTGAAGAAACCCAACTCTAATCGCGTGCCTGGAATAAAATCCACTTCTGAGAATTTTAATACATCACAATTAATTGTTGCAGATGAATCATTGTTATCAATGCAGTACCCCAATGAGCTATCGATATGTTGTACATTGTTATACACTTTTTTTCTTTGATCGATGTTGTTGTAAGCTTGAAGTGAACTTGAAGCTCTACTGTCCTTGGATATTGGTTTTTTATAAAAACCACGTTTTTCTAAGAAATATTGACGTCATATAGAACGGACGTGTGCTCTAATGGCGCACGTCCGACGTGCTAATAGCCTGTGCCTAATTTAAAATTGTTTTTAAAATCAAAAATTCATTTTTATTCCAGTGTTCAAGATCTTTTTTCCAATAAATGTGTATTGCACTATAGTGTTTTATCCACACATCAATAAGTTAGTGGGTGTTCAGGTAAACCCGAAAACAATTTCAAACAATTTTTTATTCATCTGGCTTTCAAGCCTAATATTGAGAATGACAGAAATGTATTTTAAGTGTTACCATTTTCTCCAATTAATCTGTGATACAGACCAATTTCTGTCTGTTATTTTGCAAATAATTAATGGACCTTTTCAATCTCGTGAGAGTGTATATCAAGTTCTATGACGTATGTTACTCATACTAGTTCATATAATATGAAATTAACGAAATAATGATTTATTTTTAGTATAAAATTACAATATAAGTACAATACATTTATCTGAAAAATACAGGACTATATTTAACCAATTACAATGGTACGATATACTTAAATAAAACTATTACTATGAGTCTGCATTTACTTACTCTAAACTAGCAAGTCCGTGCAGCAGATTCACAACAAAGATTACGTATTTAGGTTTTCTGGAACATAATATAAAAACTTTTTCTTAAAAACCTACTATTTTGTAACATGAAAGATTATAATTTTGAGAAGATAAAAATTGTTAATAAAAGAAAGGTACAGTTTTGATGGTAATTATAAATAACATAATACATAGTGCAATAGGTACCATTCGGAGAGCATTCATTCCCGATTATGTTAAAAACAATATATAATCAAAACAATTAATAGTAATAATAATTAATAATAACAAAATAGTAATAATACACAATACGATTTCATTAACTATCTCAGGATATGAATCAACTGGCCGGGGTTCTCAAACTCAAGGAGCCAATTTTTTACTTTAACTTTTAACAAAAATATTGATCTGAATATTTTAAGATAATTGGGTAGGTCATTAAAAAGCTTAGGACCTAAATATATAAAAGATCTGGTTATGAGAAAATTTGTGGAACAAAAATGTTAATTACAGTAAATTTAATTTAAGCAACCATCCATCTAGTTAATTTACTATTTTACTATTTACAGAAATTATCCTTTCCTATAAATTATCATTTTAATTTACAACACTTTCATGTGTGTAAGGATGTCTCTAAGTAAAAACGGCGTAGTCGGTGGCGCCACCTGGCTGCAGGGCTGGTAAACAACCAACGCCCTGGCAACACAGCTCCATAATAAGAAGCCTACGTGACCACAGGCTATATGTAAGCTTAGTTTTTCTTTCAAATTAAATTAAACATGTCAACTCATTTACTGCATACACACTCACAAAAATTATTACTTCAATCAAAATAATTGAGTCAAAGAATTTTTCTCTACGGATAGCTCTCTATCTTTGACTAAGCTAAGCTAAGTTACGGTCACTACCTCAGAAACTACCACTTGGAAATTTACTCCTAGAGAACTATTTACCGATAAATGTTTCAAAAGTTACGATCACAGACAACCACCTCTTGAAAAACAAACCAAACTCGTAAACTGACTCTCAGTGAACTGTGTTTACACTGTGAACTGAACATTGAAGCTAAAACGTCTTCAGTATAGTTTGTAACCTGTTTATTTTATTTTTATTTTAAAATCTGTTGCTAACTCAATACTCCTATTATTCAGCTAATTCAATATTCTTTATTAAGGGTGACACGGTTTGATTGCTAGAAACAAAATTAATAAGGAAACGAGAGTGATTTTAATATATTTTAATAGAATAGTCGAAATAGTATAAAGAGCCATATAATAGTATAAAAGAAACATAACAAATATTTTTTTACTTTTATTGTTAAAACAAATCACCTTGCGCCTCCAACCAACAAGTTTATAATGCATTCATGTATTTTATAAGAATTCTTTCCCCGCATAGAATAGTTCAATCACCAGAATAGCGAATTCACACAAGAGTTGGGGAACACTTAATAAAAAACAATATACATTGTATTAGTTAATGTTATATAAGTTGGGCATCAAGTTAAAGTAGGCCATTATAAACATGAAACGTTAATACTGTAGCATATTCGATAGGTAGTCGACAGACGTATGAAAAATGTAATATGCGACTGAAACGAAAAGTGTCTTTAGTGTCAAGAGAAACCTTTCCTATTATTTGGTGTTATTGCAGATTATAGCGTCCATCTATATTTGATCAGGTGCACTTGGCTTTGGCGTGCTTACCACTCGCCAATGACCTATGTAAGTTAACATTTCCCTCGAGTGCAGCAAAGTGGGTCCTGTGCGTTTGATGATAACTTGTCATAACTGTTAAGGACATAAATACCAACAATATAGATTGTCAATTACAAGTACACATACAGTATATGAGTTGAGCATGGATCTAGCTTATGTAGTTTTCTATTTTGCCGCTAGAGTATGCTTTATAGCTCGTTAAACGCTGTTTATCGGGCTGTGCACTGGTGGATGAGAGGTTTACGGCATTCACTGACAAGTAGATGTTGGAAGTACTTTTTTAAGTGTTCAGAATCGAATCCCGACCACGAGGAATCCAAATTTTACTTGAAAATGTGTGGTTCGGTGACCTTAAATAAACGGTGACCGGTTTGGGTGGAAGTTAATGACTTAATTGGGATTACAGTTACTTAGTACACTTGGCAACCCTGTTTTTGACTTGTAGTAAGTAAAAACAGTCTAGTAAGTCAAAAAGGTCAAAAGTAAGTCTTGCAAATCAGGAATTAAGAACTATGGTTACAATGTATGTGGTTGGCTAAACAGTTACTTGGTTTCAGCGTCGAATTGATCGGTTCTAGCATTGTTAAACTTCACCTTTTTATTTATTGTTTTATGTAGTTAGTTGATTGCAAAGTGCTTAATTTATGTGCGTTAAAATTATTTAACTGATATTTAAAACTAATAATATATTTATAAAATATTTTATGCCAATGTAGTTAGGACTAGTCAATATTCTATTATCAAAATGATTTGATTATAACAAAATCTTTTGTATTGACTACCTCTAAATTAATGGGTAGTCTCGCTAAGTTATTTGAAAGATTGAAAAAAATCAATGAAACTTCTCTTGTGTTTTCATTCATGCTACAGGCACATTTAAATAAATCATCAAAGGAATAGTAGTTTTTCTTCTACAATCATTCAAAAAACTTATGTAAATGTCATAAAATTAAAGAATAATACTTGTTCAATGTAAGATATTTCTGAAAAATTCAAATGTCACAAAGTTATAAAAAAGTTAGTCAGACTGATTATTTAAAAAAATGTGATATCCTTTCTAAATGTTTTATTAATTACTAAATTTACATAGTAGTAAATAAAAATTCATGAAAACCATATATATAAAGCTACAATACTATTATGAATTATGACGGAATATATTACAGTGGTTTTATGCTAGCAAAAATATTATTCCCAATTTTACGAGTATTATATTGGCCTAAAAAGAACGTTTCCTTGAGGTCTGCTATGCGCGTGGACAAACTGCTGTCATATTTTATACCGTCATCTTGCTATCTCTTACGACAGTCGTTTTTTACGACGTTAGGGGATGCCATCAAATATATTTTCCATGAATATTTTGGGGGAAATTACTTCTATGAATTATTCTACATCTATAATATCAATTGAAACTGCTTTACACGATTAAAATAATTTTATTTATAAATAATCGTACAAAAGCGTGTAGGTTATTAAATTGTCAACAAATATTTTCAAATAAATAACACCTGGAATTTTCATTGTGACATTTCATAGTTCATTGATGGATTTCTTCAAAATTCTCGCACAGAATATGTTTAGGTACTTTGTGCTAAGACAACGATGCCGGATATTGGGGTCTGGCGTTTATTTTATTAGTTTTAAATTAAAGGAGAGTAATGGGTATTGTGTAGTCAGATAATCTGAGTTTGTTACTACAGTATAGTACTATTCACGACATCCACGAGTCAGCATACACGATTTTTCTGTTCTACTACATTTAACGCTGAGATTTATAAAGATCAATCAATATTGGTCAAAAATTCGTGGGTTTGTTGTATATGTAAAAATAATCTTAGTTTTCTTGATATATTTAATGAAATATATTAGTTTATATTTTATTCAGATTAATATTTCCAATAATTAAATACTAATAAATAAAAAAGTCTTACTTTTTATGGTAGTGTTTCACTATTTACCAGAATTATACATCTTTAACTGTCCCCGATTATAGTTTTTGTAGGTTAGAAGCAATACAATATTTATTAGTTGGCAAATACCATATTAGTTAAATATGTTCCTACGTGAATTTGATATTCCTAGAGCATTAAATTTGTCGTCACGATCCATCCAGTGTGGAAGTCTATACAATTTAGTTTGATTTTCTGGTTTAGAAGGAAGTTACAGTGGCAGTAAATCTGGCAGTTTCCGGCGGACACAAATGGGAGATACTGTATAAACAAATGGCAATATAAACTTCCGGTTTGAGTTTTCAATCCAGACTGGATGATCCTTCACCAGATACAAGAGAATCATTTTATCAAGAACAGAAAAACCTATTCATATTAATGAATATTTATGTAAATAATAAACTGTTGAATCGGCGATGAAGACAAATATTCAGAAATAAGACACATGTAGGACTGAACGCGATATTTATGAAACAGTAAGCAGAGACAATTTTTTTTAATTCATAAAATAAAATATCAAAATAATTATCCTATCCATTTGCAGGAGAAGCTTGCACTTTTTCAATAAATGTTCTCTCATAGAAGGGAATTAATTACTGCACAGTAATAGTTAACTAGTATCATGTAACAATTTTATTAAAATGTAGAAACATTTATTCTATAAACTGGTATTATATATTTTCCAAACATTTATTGCGATGTGTAGCCAAATTAATAATATTTTGTTAAAGAGTTATTTTAATGCACAGCCTTATTTAGGGGCCAGCCTAACCCACCCGAGATAACGTAAAACATTGATTTGAATCCTGTTTCATAAAGTAATAACTATTTCTAGTAATCCGTGATAGTCGAGATTTGATAGATAGAGAGCTTTACTTCCGCTTAAAAAAAATATTATATTAGACTTGCGAGCTAAAATAAGCTGAAAACAAACAAATTACTTGTTTGAAGTGATAAGTGAGATTATCCAAAGTATTTAGAACTGACTTTTTAATTCGTATTAACCACTGGATTTCACCTACCCCCAAACGGGAATTTTAGGCACAATTAAAAGATTTCCAACGTAAATCCCATCAAGGAATGATCTTACGTGTTTTACCTATTTTTATTGACATGCTAGCCAAAGTATCCGTTCTTCGCACGGGTTAAAAAGGCTGATAGGTGTAGGCTCTACTGATACATTTCAGTTATTGTTAATTAATTCTTCATTGTTTACAAAATGACAAAACACGAGTGTCTACAACATTTCAAAGTAACATCTGACAAATATTGGGAGAGGATAAGGATTAATGTAATAGAGACAGTCGTCGGAAAAAACTTAAAATCTACCATTCCACTATTTCAAATAATTCACTAATTTCGATCCAGCAGTTTATCTGAAAAATCAACTTTATTTCTTCTTTTTCCCGAACTGTCAAAATATAGTGCAAACGGATGTTGTCATTAGAAAATGTAAACATTGAAACCTAGGACAATCACGGCAGCTCTTTCTTCTTCTTCTCGAACTGTCAAATTTTAGTATTCACAGCTGTTGACATTCAAGTAATTTTATGTTTTCATTCTCTAAAAATGTAAACATTGAAACTTGGGACGTTCACAGGGCGTAGCCCGAGAGGATTTTAAGGAAATGAGTATGCCTATGTGTTGCATGAGTTTAAGATCTGTCTTTGTGTAAAATTTCAAACTGTTTGGTTCAGTATTTTTTGCGTTCACTTGCCACAACAAACCCACAAACACACAAACCCACAAACAAACATACAGAAACCACCTCTTCTTTATAATATTATAGATTGAAAAGAAA
Organism: Nephotettix cincticeps; assembly: GCA_023375725.1. Lineage (NCBI taxonomy): Eukaryota > Metazoa > Arthropoda > Insecta > Hemiptera > Cicadellidae > Nephotettix > Nephotettix cincticeps. Next base: position 28,645,529 of record CM041785.1, read on the forward strand.
ATTAATCATTAAAACTGTTTAGAATTAAAATGAAATAATGTTTAATTAATTATTAAAATTAAATAATTAATTTAGATTATGTGTTGTAATTTATTACTGTGTATCAATTGAGTGTAACGCTATAAAATAAGTGTAGCCTAATCAAAAATAAATCAAATGAAATTAATAGTGTTTTGTGACATTGCATATTGGAAATAAACACATTAACATTGAACGAATAAATACAAATAATTGACAACCAATTAAATTAATCAGCAGTTCACTGATTAGTCAAATACAGTCTTATAAAACTATATATCAGCTCTCCACTCGTGTGTGGTCCATATTAGTCTATTGACCAATTTTATTCCATACATGACACATTGCCCACCATAGCGACGATCTTTGCCAATCTTTATCTCCCTTTAAGATGTATATTTTCTTGCTTGCACTCTTTGCCCTACAAAGAACTGAGACGGCAGGCTCACCCCTCCTCGATCTTGCATTACGCGCTCATCTCTTGTCTCTGACATTAAATTTAATCTTATTCTTATGTCTCTGCCAAACATGAAATTATAAGCAGACATTCTAGAGTTATAACTTGGTTGATACTACAGGTACGATATACGTTTATCATTTATTTAATTGAATGTCAATTCGGTTGTATTCAGCTATTCAGTTTTTATATTTATTTCTAATACAATGTTAGATTACAGTTTGGGTTTCATTTGATTATAGTTGACGTAAGTTGATATGTTAGTTATAATTTTTATATTTATGGTTTTGATTTATGCTTTCTCCAACCTATACGGCATATTGAGGAAGTATTGTTTTCGTCAAAAATTTCGTAGAGCTTGCCTTGCGACTGATCCTGATCAGTTTTTCTGGTTATGTGTCAGAAGTACAATTACATTTTGTGTAGTATCACCAGGAGTGGGGTTGCTTATTTGACTAATTCTAAAGGTCTATTGAACTTAACTAAAGCGTAAATCCCAGCCTAAACCTTGGTAAGCCCCTGAGGTTGAGCTGTGTCCTTCTTAGTCAGTTACAGGAGCCGTTGAGTTGAGCGTTTCGCCGATGGAGTATCGTATAAACTGTTTAGGAAATTTTACTTCTTTAAGAATGAGTTATATTGTCTATGCCTTTTTCTCTCATCTATTCTATTGTATTGCTGAAGATAGTCCCTAAGTTTTTTCCAAGCAAGTGAACCCTAACTTATTTTAAGTATAAGGTATGCTTGCTGGGAAATTTTATTGGTTTGAAATTGAACAATGAAATCGATTCGGGAGGATATTACCAACAGTAATTTTGTGAGAAACGGTTGAACTGAGAAATCATATAAGTTCAAACAAGATCAACAAGATCAAATAAGTATTCTGGGCTGGTCTAATAAAGTAGTCATGGTAAACGGAAATTGTGTGATTATACTCTTCATAACATATGATATATTTTGTAGTTGTACTCTGCTCCTTCAAGATATCTATGTAATTTCTCACATGAGAATATGCCTTCAATGGTTGTTTATAGTCACCAATAGATATTTAATACATATATCTTTTAAATTAAAAATAGTTTTAAAATACAGTCAATTATTAACAAAATCGCATTTTCCTGTAAAATATGTTGATTATACGGTATAGATGAACAAATTTTACAGATTTCACATAATATATCGTACATATTACTTACGTGAAGTATTAAAGGCTTTTATTGGAATAAGTATATTGAAACATTGATAAAAATATTGCGAGTTATTAAAAATAAACATAGTTTTTGTTGAATTAGAGAACATTTACATAACAAGTTTTGAGGAACTGTTTGTTGACTTATATAATTTTGAATTTTAAAAAACATTTAAACTTTAGTAGAAGAATATTTAATTAATCCACAACATTATAAAACCCCTTGAAATATTACAGTTAATTTCTAAACATTTTGGAATATTCTGTTATACTGCAAAATACTTAATTTTAGTACCAATACGAATATCTCGATCTACAGTATTGTTGGTATTGTTCATGTGTAGTCATGATTATGCACTATACATTTATAAAAACTCCACGAACAATTGGAGCATCCTGAAAACTAATATAAAAGATATATCAGTTATATTAAATATTAAAGATGAAAAGTCGGTGAATAAATCATCCATAATGACAGCTTCATCAACGGAATGACGCCTCTGTTCACGAGATACCTTCACACGTTTACGAGAATTACCCAGCCCTGCAAGATAACACCTGTGATAATGTGTCCATGTGTTATCGATACAATGGCCTTATCACCTGGCTGCAGGTCCCGTATCTCACCTAGCTCTAGATAACACCAACTCTTGTTTAAGGTGTTTTTATTTTACTGAATCTGGATATTCATCCCTGCAATTGTAATAAAACCCCCTGTTCTTACAAAATAAACTACATATGATCAGGCTTTAATTATATTATAGCAAAAAATAACAAATAGCAATATTTTTGATGGCCGTGGCGTTCGCCTTACACGATTTACACATAATACGCTAACCTCAACAAAACCTATATTTTGAAGATTTATATTATTGCTGTGGTTGACGGATACATATTTAAAGATGGAATACATATTTAAATTATGTTTCTGGCTCAAATCTTATATGTTGCATGTTCACCATGTGGCATCGATTGATACACGTTTTTTGGAATCTTTATAGAATTATGGAAGATCTTTCTTTTTTTTACTAGCCACAATCAATCTCCTACAATAATGAAAAGGAATTCGGATTCAACAGCATTTTTTCTCAACCAACAAATATTCTTAGTTTGAAATTCATTATTGGTGATGGTGGATTTATGTTATTTAGATTTTTATTGCGGGATCTGGAATCTGATCCCGTTCTCAGGTAAACTAATATCTAAAACATAGCACAATTAACATACAATCCGGACGAAACCGGTATAAAGCTGAAAACAAAGAAGTTTAAAGCAGTCAAAAACTTACAAACAAACCAATCACTAAACATAGCACACATAAGAAACCACACACGTGTACTAGTCACATAGACTCAAAGACAACTGAAAGGAGTGGGCGTGTCCCACCTAAACCGGATACAAAATGGCCGCTGCAAAAACCTGAAATCCAGGTTAAATATGTCTAACAGATTTATTATTATTGTTTTTAATTCAAATACAAATCCTCCCTAATATATATGAAAAATTTCAGTACAAAGTTAACTTTACAGAGCAAAAACACATTATTTTTACGATTTTATACTTAAAACAAAAATCTAACGCCCCTTACGAGCTTTACATCAAATCGTTTGTCGTTTGTTTTAGATAAAATCGTGATGGAAAATGTCCGCAATAAGAATCTAAACAACATAAAATATTATTCAAAATACTTATAGATTTTCTTCATAAATTTATATTTACTTATACGTTTTTTAGGATTTTAGGGTTGAACTATAAAATTAAAAAATTGAAAAAGGATATGACGGTATAGTGGATATGTACCCACTATATCATAAAAACACATACATACAAAATATTGCCTAATTCAAACCGACATATCTATATAAAAATACACACGCACACTCAGAAAGGCAGACAGACATCACGTCTAAAACCACATTATTGAAGGGAGCTGAAAACGGATAAATCCACTGAAAAGTTAAATTCGAAAATTTTTTACGAAAACAATACTAACATATAGGTGGGAGAAAGTGTATGTATAAACGTAAAATATTATAAATATGTATACGTAGTGTATTCTATGACAAATAAAAAGGATTAAAGGGTGTTCAAGTTTATTTAATTTCCTAATAAGAATTTTAGAAATAATAGTAGTACTTTTCAAACAAAATGGAAACTATTAACGATAAGCTACATTTGAATAAACCGGAAAAACAGTAACCAGCGGCTGGTATAAAGCGGAGAGAACGATATTTGTCAAGCGCACATTAGTGATAGCGTCGCAGTATGGAGAGGTCGGCCACTCGCTGTGTTTTATACAACTGGCCCTCACACAGCTCAAACACTTAATGTTACAACAAAATACAGTCCAGTAACTTCGCCTGACTATGTGTCTGGTTTATATGCCTTTTACGGAACGTCTAAGAAATTATTAGAATATTCAGAAATAATATATTGAAAGTTAAAAAATGAAATAATTTAAATAGGACAAAAATTTAAATCCAACACTACATAGAGTAGGTTGAAGATAGGTGTCATATTTTTCCATTCACTATCAATGTTAGGGTTACTATCAAGGGTCTTATCTTATGTATTATACTCTTTCTAATACTTTCGCATATATTAAGAAGATTTTTCAGTCATGAACCAAAATATTTTTTATCTTAGTTAAACCGATCTTATTCAAAATTTTTATTCAAGATTTTTTGAAAAATATTTGAAATTAAGCCTATTTACTGTTGTGTAGGCTTATTCATCTTTTGTGTAGTTTCAGTCAGTGTATATTTTACTTCTCCACAAAAAGGCTCCATTACACAATGTAAAGTAAATTGTTGTAGCCTTTTCGAAGATGTGAATAATTTTTTTAGTAGTGGTAAAAGATAGTTGTTCATATAAATAATATGCAATAGTGGTAGGAAAAAATAATTTACCACCTCCACATCTCAAGTTAATATTGTAGCCAAAGAATTCTAGAATGTTGTATCTTTGTGTTGTCGTCATGAATTGTTTTTTTTACTTTATGTAACAATCATCCACAATTGGACTCAGTTTTGATATGAAATTTGATGCTATGAAATTACTATTAATTGAATCCTTCAGCAGATTTTCGTAATTAAAGTGTAGGCTTAAAGCAGTTAAATATCTTAAGCATTAACATGTTTAAACTGAAGACAAAACGCGATAACCCTTTGGCTGGTAGGCCTGTCTGGTATTAAAACGACGTAGTTCCTCAAACCGCGACGCGCTCCAGTCGGTAGACATTGCTGTTTTATTTTGTTTCATATTTAATAACATTTTCATAAATTAATATATTTCACCATGAGTTTATATTATTTACTGAACCTTTTAAGGTTCAGTGTAGCTGCCTAGACTGTAACGGAAGACGGTCATCAAAACCGCAAACGCAAGTCAAACGCAATATGATATTGATTCCAAACTAATTTTATTTCATAGTCCATTTTAACCTAATAAAATTACATATTTTAAAATGTGATAAAATTAATGTAACATTTTGGTGAATCTTTTAAGATGAACTATTGTTTTTAATTTCATGAAAAATCACGATAATATGCTAATGTTTTTACACACAAACACACAAAGAAATCTCTGAAATCGAGGGATCGGCTTTTACACAGAACTTGTACCTTTATTTGACAAATTTGTTACTTTAACAGTTTCTGCTTAGTTACGATTAGTTACTTTTTTCCTAACTATACAATAGAGATATATTTTACATTCTTATTTATTCATTGATTAAATAAACAGCATTTGAAGAGTTATTTTTTCACCAAACACCGTTCAAATGATTAGAAATATTGCTGGAATTTCAATAACATATTGTTTATTATTGATCTACTCTGCCATCGTTTTACACTATGTTTGTCAAATATACGTTTTTATATAGCCAAAAATCATATTTTTTTAATATACTACTTTTTGGACTTATATTTCATTTTTCTCCAACCGTACATTCGAGCTACGTAAAAGTGAGATGGGATTTGATCCGAATGACAATACAAGTCAATTAAACCATCGGTTTGTCAGTATTGGCCAGCTAAAAGTCCGCGTCAACATTCTGTGGCAAACATGACTCTGAAAACACATTAATTGGCTTTCAGTTTACAGTTGAGTTTAAAAAAATACTACTTGGACGCGCTACAGCTTAAAACTGGTTGAAATATTTTTAACGATTTTCTATAATCGCTTGAAACATTTTCAAGTGACTTAAGAAAGTGACTACTATACACATAAATATGTTATTTGAGTCTAATTTTATGTTATTAATGAAGATCTTAATTTGAATTTGATACTTTACGTCTCAAAGTTATAGTTGCCGTATCGTTCATAAAAGATTTATGAATAAACAATATACATAGCAACATAATTCCATACACATCTTTTAGGAGACGTTTCATAATGTAATCGACGGAATTTTTGATTATTCAACTTAGTATACAGAATATTGAGCTACGTCGTATATCGATATTGCTTTACGATTGTGGCAATTTGTTTCACATATCCAATAACAATGAACGCGTTGCAAGCGCCAATTTGCACCTGAGTGGGAGAAACTAGTTATCGTGTTCACAACTTTGTTTCTCTCATCGACATTGTTGGCAACGGTCAGTGATGACAAGTCTAGTTGTCCACTGATTGGAATTTAAGTTTTTTCAATCGTGAAACCTCAAATCTAATCATATTAGATTAAAATGTACGTATAAATTATAATATAATATAAAACAATATACTATATAATATGTGTTATATATAGTGAAATTTGATCAATATAAAGGTTTAAAGTTTTTGTGACGATAAAATATATGGAATACGTACCGATTTCATGAATAAGTGTGATATCATTAAAGCTAAGGCCTGATAAACTTCTCACACGATAAATCGATTTCACAGGGAAAATTTCATAGTAAATTTATAAAAAACCATTTTTCAATTTACAATAAATATTTTAAAAATATTCACAACCAAAAAATTAAAAGGAGAAACAATTTTCATAACAAATCTGCTTAACATTATATCTTAATACATTATACAATTAATGTTTTTTTATTTTATTTGTTGATAAAAAAGTACAAGAAAATAATAATGTTTAGTTTATAGTAAAAATACAAGAGACATAAAAAACCTTACTTTAGTCATTAATTCAGCAATTTTTCATAGCCCGATTGCTTAACCTAAAGTCATTATACATAGATGAAAATATTTAAGTTTTAAACCCTCTTTGGCTCTGTTTTTAAAAGTGACGAATATGAAATTGAAATTTGACGGTAATACAAAACAACAACCTTGTCAGCTGAGACGCGCTGAAACGCCAGTGCCAACAAGCTTTCGCAAACACAGCCCAAGAAAAATGTATTGGTTTTCAGTCAACACATCTTTGCTCATAAAACCGCCGAACCAAGGCATGTGTTTAAAATGTATTAATTTTAAGTACTATTAACTATAGCATGTTCTGTAAGAAATAAATCAAATGACCGCCATATTAGAAAATGGCGAGTATTTATAAAAATCTTAAGAATATATATAAAGTTAGATATTTTTAAACATACCACCTGTGTTAAAACGATTTACTAGTGATTACAAGGTTCACGTTCTAGAAAAAACTAGCAAACCACACATGAGACGGCGTCTTGAGATCCGAAACCTGCGTGCCTCCTGGAGGGAGTCCCAACTCTTCATCTATTTAATAGAAATAAAGCCCATGGACTGTTTCAGAAAGCAGCTGAGTCTATCCTAGAACACATCAGGAAGCTTTGTAGACGGCATGACGTCGCAGATGTCTGGAGGGACTGGCCCATCGCCATCCTGGACGATTCATCGTAGGTGAACAGCGTGACCTGCCCAGCCAAAGCCCGACATAGCATGCGTCGACACTTCTTAATGTTTATGTTAAATATAGTTTGATTAACATCTGTTATTTCACTTGCCCGTATGTATGTAAGTTGCTTATACACGTCTGAATGGTTTGTGCTAACGTGGGGGTTTCGGTGTAGATAATGTTTAAGTTTTAAGATGTGTAAGGTTCGCTGTGTATGTGTTTCGTCGTTTGGTTTTGTGTGGGTTTCATTGCATGTTAGAGACGTAAGTAAAAATGACGTTATGTTTTAGTTAGATGTAAGTAGGAGTTTTCACTTGACAACGGGAGGAGTTACCTATACCTTCCGAAATATAGTGTAGTTTAAATCACTTGAAGCTATGGGGAAAGTCCAATTAAATGTAAAATAAAAAAGCTATATATTAACATAAAAATCAACAGATTGGTTGTCTGGGTTTTAAGAAGCGATTGAGCAATTAAATAGTTTTTAAGTAAGTTTAAATAGGCTACAAAAATATTTTTATTAGATGTACACAGGTTTTGTATTATAAATGAAGAGACTTATGTGTTGGAAAAGTAGTTGTAAGTAAATTTATGTAACTAAATGATTGATGACTAGGCTGGAATTATAGCACACGACCGCGTTGGAACTAATCGACTGATTGTATGTGGTGGTTGCAAGTGGTTAGGATGATACAAACAGCAATGATAACCACAAGCAAGGTTGTCACCACCGTAACCAGTGAATTGACGATGTGTTGTGTTGGCGGTTGGAACTAGTTGGAACAGTACAAGACTGAACCTCTTCACCGCAACACACTATAATATGAGAAACGTTTATCTAAATGTGTGTATGTATGCATATTTCCTCCTTCAAATTTTATATATAACTAGTTTTGTACTTTTTACGATTATTTTCGTGTTTTAAACGCTAACGGCTTAACGTTTTTATGGACCAAAGTTTTATCGAACGCTGACCTGTTTTCAGTTAGCATGATAGCACATAATTCACTAGTAGCTCAATGTGCTTACTTAAAACCTTCAGTTTTGAATGTGGGCACTATAACCACTCAGCCACCAAGCCAGTTAGTGTGTGAGTAAAAAAGGTTATACAGGATAAGTCACATGTCCATACAAGAGTTTTTTGTAGGCGTTCATATAAAAACTGTATTATATTTACTTTCCTGTCGGAAATAGGTTAGATCATGGACACATCTGAAGGAAACCAAAAAAGCCTAAATAAATTGAACATTACGTTAATTTAACGTGTTAAAAATATTCTTTGTGCAGTGACAATATATTCACATTTTAATTCGTAGAAAAAATAAACACAACTCAAACTTTGAGAATATATATATATATATATATTATGTATTTGAATACAGTAAATAATAGTAAATATAGAGATATGCTATCAATCAGACTCTCTTGCTGTTGAGTTGGGGGATTATTATAGTTCGATGGTTCCCCACCATCCTTAAAGCTGAGATCGCACTTCTAATAATACTGTAGTGGTTATAATAATACAAACGACGATAAACAATATAACCACCTTGAGAGAACATTTATTTTTGTAATATTTCTTTACCTTTTTTACGCCATTAAAACGTTTTCCTATGCATTAACAAGAGGTTTAAAATAGCTCAGATCTTTTTATTTATTTTACATTTTAAATTCCAATCTTTACACAAAAAACATTTTAGTAAATTAACTAAACAAAATAGCTTATGAGTATTTGAATAAAATGCCTTTCCGCTAGAGAAACTATCGTAGAGGCAGTGGGAGGGGTAGGAGTTGGGGTTGGCGTGAATGTGGTTGGTAATATTGGGTGGCTTATCTCCCACATGACAAGCCCCGCTCTTCAAATACCAGGATCAAAACTCTATTTCACTTTCAACTTTGAATCTCCTAGTTTGTTATAAAAAATTTAACTCTGCTGTTCCACTCGCGATGAAGCAACTTTAAAATGTAAAATTATTTCTGTAGCTACATACAGTGATTAATCTTTAAATATAGATTAAGAAAGGAAATACATTTTGTGATGTTTAATGTGATGAAATGACTATGGTGTTCTTTTAAATTTCTTTGATGTCCTTTATTTTTCTGACCTCTTTATACGCACCATTTTTCTTATTTTATAATACTGTTTTTTGCGTTCCGTTGATTCATTTATAATGTACATTTTATATATTATATTTATTTTTAGACAGATGCGTTTTAACCACTAAACAGATCCTTCACAAATTAACCCTCCTTGAAACATTTATACCTGCATAATTTATATTATAATAGCAACAAAACTGTATCTGTTTATTAAATTAACTTATTACGGTCACTCTTTAACTTACGTTTCGATCTTATGTGCGTTGACATGCATAAAGTGGGTCGTGTTAAAACTTCAGGTATTTAATCCCTTGGCCAAAAGAAACCTAAGCAATATACACCGGTAGTCCATCTCATTTAGTTTATCGTCTCTCACTATACCACCAAACCAAGCCAGGTAATGTATAAGTAAAAAAGTGTAAAGAAATATGTCAGTGTCCATGAAACCATTTACGTAGGTCTCGATATAAAAAATTATTGTATTTACTTCCTTGTGAAAATAAATTAGATCATGGATATGTCTAAAACAAAAGTTTTTGGCTTAAAAGCATTTAAAATGGTTAGACAATAATATCATTCGTTTACATAAAATTACTGGCATTGACCTAGCATGTTCGATACTGGTTAGATACTTGAGGATTATAAGTCCCCAGGCTAGGGACACCTTTCTGCGGCTTATTATACAACCACCAGAAAAAGACAAGCAAAACCACAACCTACCTAATTCTCAAGGAAGATAAAACCTCCAGACAAATCTAGGTCTGACCTTGAACACCTTTGAGTTACACAAAGGGGTGGAACAGTGTTCCTAAAGCACGTCAGCCATGTAGCTTTTTGCGCACCCCTATTGTTGAATAAACAACAGGGGTGCGGACACCTTAGGAACACACCTTAGGAGAATTATTCAAGTTCCAACTCAACAACCTCTTAGGCCAAGGAAAGGTCTGGGACAAATCTACCCCAGAGAGCCCTCATTGTTTCATTTGACACGCTCTCGTACAATACATGCCTAAATTTAATTGTATTAATTTGCATTTGTTGCCATAATTGCAAGAGTACCTCAAGTAGGCATTCTTCCCGTCGAAGATTAGTCAAATGACCTACGAATTGTTGATTGTGGCTTACAATCAACTGGCTGGGTGACTGATCGGTCATACTGCCCGCCTTTAAAACGGAGGGTAGCTGAGTTGAGGATTAAATCTGGACCCAGTTGTCATTTTGCTGATGTCCCTAAAACAGGTTGACATTAGGGCTATTTGAGTAAATTCCAATCGAAGAGCAAAATTATCCAGGCCAACTGACTGGACTGGAAAATTGTTTGGAAACTGGAACGTTGGAAAAAGTTTTTCCAATGTTCTGTTTCCATTTCAGTGCTTGCAGTTTTCAAATAAACGTCAGTTAACCTTAACCTGGATAATATGAACATTGGCTCTTCAACTGACGTCGTGTAAACACGCCTCTAGGTAGTAACGAGTCGGGGATTGAACTGTTTCCCTTCAAACCACTGAAAAATTCCAAAATCTGTAGAGACAAAATATCAAAAATAAAGAAACAGCTTTATTTTAATTTACCGAATTGTTAGTGAACCAAACAGGAGTTCATGCTACCAACTATGTTATTGTTTTGTGTTATCGACATTTTGGAGGGGTTGTTACTTTAAAATAGTGATATTTAATTTATGAATTTAATTCAAAACATAACTAAATAAACTATAGGCCTATTTATTTCATTTTTATAACATGTGTGTTTCTTTTTTTGTGTTTTTTGTCAAGTACCGCTCTTCAGCTGTTTCAACCTAGCCACATCACTTTGAATTACGTGCTTGTAGGTTGTGAAATTATAGTAACAACAAAAGAGGGGAATTGCTGATGAAGTGTACAGAGTACCCTAACACCAGACCTGTGTCCACTGTAAGCTCTGCTGAGCCTGAAAGCTAATATTTATTACCGCAAACTTTCCCCGAGATAAGTCTGTGCGTTTACGCGCATAAAGTGGATGAACTATTGCTCAGGTTTTTTTAAATACCCAAAATAAATTTAGTATACGGAATGTTTCTAAATTCATGTTAAAACTTCAGGTTTTTCATCCCTTGCCCAAAATGAACCTGAACACTATAACTGGTAGTCCATATTTTATAGTTTTTCGTTAGCCTGTACTTTGTAATTTTGACTTAAAATTTATAACTTTAAATCTCTTTGACAGAATTACATAGAAAAGCTGTTAAACATTTTCCCTAGTATTATTTAAAGACCTTTATTAGAAAAACGTGAAGACATTTATCATTAGTTTCAAATTAATAGACATTTAAAATGTTTAAAAATAAATATCAAATATTCCTATAAATCTAACACTTATTTAATATTTAAAACCTGAATAGCATTTAAATGAGCAGTAATATTTTATTGTAAACTTTTGCATGGTCATACTGTATCTCACTTGCAGTATACAATATCAGGGTGTTTCAGAATTCCCTACCAATACTTTAGGGCATTGTTCCTGGGTAAGAAACATATCTAAATATCATATTTAAATTGTCCGGAAGTCCTTAGTTACTCACACAGCCTCCATTTTGTTTTTTCACTTATAATATTTTTTCTGAATAATGGTTAAACGTACGGAATTGAAACTTTGCACAAACATTTATGGTAAATAGACAAAGCTACAAAAAAATTATGACAATTCCTCAAATTCATAAAACAAAATGGCGGCCATTTAAAATTTTGTTTCTCAAATAACTCGTGAACCGTTGATTTAAAAGAAATTTTACAAGAATAACGTTTTTTAGGTAATGTAATTACAAATCTGTTGACACCAAATTGTTTTAAATTCGACAAATATTAACTGAGATATGGTAGCTTTAGTGATAGGTGACCGCTAGAGCTTAGTTGCAGTGCATGTAAAGGCATGCGACTTAAGTCTGCCACAACAATTTTAATGACAGTAAGCAGGCGGAGACTGTTGCATTGTTTCTTACCCAGGAACAATGCCCTAAAGTATTGGTAGGGAATTCTGAAACACCCTGTATAAATTATTGTGGTTTACATAAAAATCATACCATTCATATAATCTGTATCTAATAATAATACCAGAGTATTGTGTTTTTCAGAACAATTAAGAACTCTTCTTAACTTTAAAAATTATTTATATATTTTAGATTTAAAACTTTAAATTTGTAATTTCCGAATGGAAACAGCTTATACACATTACTACTTATACATATTAAAATAACAATTGTAAAATAAAAAGTACAGAAAGTTAGTAATGAAAAAGAGATGAATCACTGGTTTTAGATTTTAACATAAATTTGGCAACATATGTATCTTAATAAAAACCAGAAAATGAATGATTCATAATTATCATGTTATAAACTAAAAAGCTTATTATCATTTTTTCGCATGGTTTATTCGTGGGTTGAAAGTACTCTTTTCCCACCCTAGGGTGTCGAAAGATTCAGTTTTGTCGAAATCATCAGGGACTCGTTGTTACAATGTGGACCAGATGAAAACACGTGAATTTTAATTAAAACTCATCGATAGTATCGAAAGCGATAATCGATTATTAGTATCACTTAATAGAGTAGACAATTAGCTGATTTTTATATCAAGAACATGGAAACAAGTCTTTCGTCTGTAATATCTCTTGTTAGTTTAGTAGTTGGCTCAACACTTAATAAAGTCTGACGATAAATATAATTTATAACATGTAAACAGTGTTTCTAAAATCGTTCAAATTACTACTTCGCTTGAAGGCTCAGTTGTAAACTTTTAAGTAAAGTATCACTTTCGACCCTTCAAATGAAATGTGCAATTTTAGAAGAAAAAAATCTATTTTAGTTTTACAAACCAGGTTGTTCATTTACGTTTTTCATCCACTCCTCTAATAAATTGTCTATACATGACAATATAGTTGCTCCTATATTATCCCTGACTGCCATATAACATAAATTAAGCACGGCAATTAGAAAATGTAATTTCCAAAGTTTTCAATCATTCATGATTTCATCATGATTGTGGTTGATTAACCTATCTAGTTGACATTTTCCCATAAAAGTATTTTTAATTTAAAGAAACAAAGTTACTTTATATTAAAGTTACTTGAAGTTAAATGGTACAAAATATGGTAGGTGTTAGTCAACCACACCAACACATAATATGTCAACGAGTTGAGCTCGAGCTCTGTGGGCGACCGGAGCAGTGATATAAGACAAGGTTTATCATAGTAGGGGACTCCACACTGACGTCATGCTAGAAACAGCAACTGGGGAGATATATTCTAGTCATGTGATGTAGAACAATCATTTTACACAAATTTTGGTGAATTCAATAAAATTATTTTGTTAATGTTTAAGCACAAACTTGTCCTCAGTTCAGCTTTTGTTTACTTTTTTTAATTCTAATGCTAAAACTAAGGCTATAAACATTCACCATAAGAGGATTTTATTTTTGTTAGTAATCTCTGCAAATTTATATTATAAAACTCTGTAATCACCTCTGAAGCGTAGTTGAGGATTGAAATATATAGTTCGGAAAAACTTGAAAATAATTTAATACATTAGTATACATAAATTGTCAGTAGCGTGACTTCCGCAACTTATTATTATAATTAATTGAACGTTTTACAATTTACTTTCAATTGCTTTATAAGTTCAAACGGTTTCTTATTTGAACAATTCACAGGATACAGTAATTTTATAATCGGTGCCTTTGAGCATAAGAGTTTTAAATTAAATTTAAAATACGAGTTTAACATGAGTCCTAACATGAGTTAGGATAATGTGTATTCGGAGGTTTGCAATGTGACAGTCTGACAATGGAAACATTTTACGAGAACATTTGTGGTTGTTATGTTGGCAGTAGATTGACGTTACATCGATCTGTATTTCGTAGGATTCTGCGTTGCATTTTCTTCACTTTTGACACATGCATGGTTTTTATTCATATTTTGGACACAGATTTAAGAAATTTAGACTTATTACCAGAAAACTACAATATCACCTACCGTCGAAAATCATCAGGCCTACAATCTAATTTATCGTTAAAGCTTAAAAAACTTTTCATTAATATAACCTTCAAGTAGTTTACGTAATAATCTTGGTGAAGATATTTTATTGTTTTAAAGATTCAATTAAAGTTTGAGTCGGAAAGATAATAAAATACAACACGACGTCAATTAAAGAAACACCAAATTGCCTCTCGCAATGGCGTCGTGTCTTCTTGATGGCCCTTCTCTTGTTAAATAGCACTAAACTGCGATAATTTTACTAATTTATTAAACGAAGCTCGTTTACTTTTGCAAAAATATTTGGTCTGCTTAAAAATCAAAGTATATCAAATTAAACTTGTCTACCGGATTCATTTTGGATTTTTGATAATAGACTCATAATATTAATTAGCTTATAATACAATAATTGTTTGTAATCCCTATGGAAAACTCATCTTGCATGAACGTGAAAATGCAGATATGTTTATGAATGATATCATAATTAACTTCTAATCGTATATTTATTAGCTAATTTTAAATAAAAACAATAGTTATTATAAAAAATTATTAGGGTACTCTCACCTTGTTTTATAGTTTTTTCCCAACGGGGATTGTCACTAAAAAATACCTAAAGCACCCCAGGAATCCTCCTACGTTTCGCAGGACCAAAAGAAACGTCCTGCTTCCTCAGGGAGTAGGTCCTCTTGTTACATGTGCCTCACGCAAAGAAACGTCTTTTGGTCCTGCGACGTAGAATCCTCAGGTATTTTAGTCAATTTACGATGTCCTATAATTTTTTACTAATCTACCTCACTATAAAGAAAAACAAGTCTTTCAAAATTAAAACAATAGTTATTGTTACTTTCATCAAAATAAATAGCCAAACTAATACAGAACTACTAGCTTTATTGTGCATTTTAAATTGGAAACTCGTTCTATGAAGTATTTGATTTGGTTAAATAACTAAAACCAACGAGGTAACTAAGTTTAAATAATAAAAAGAGACGAACATTAGGAATCCTATTAATTAATAGTTTATACTTACTACATTAATATTAAAAAAATGTTTAGAGTGACGAACAGGGTTCAAATAGATGTGGAAGCGTGCTAGAGCCCTCTGTTGGTGCGTTACTCTTCATGAATATACATGGAACCAAACTAGGTATCGCTTTTCGCGTATAAAACTTCTGTTTCCAATCATTGTAGATGTTATTATGTGCACAAACCATTCGAAACAAATGTTTCAGGTGATAGAGTGACAAACAGGGTTCAGATAGAGGTAGTGAGCGAGCTAGTGCCCTCTGTTGGTGCTTTACTCTTCATGAATATACATGGAGCCAAACGAGGGAACGCTTCTCGCTTATAAAACTTCTGTCTCCAATCATTGTAGATGTTACTATGTGCACAAACCATACCACACAGTTCAGGCTGTACACTTGTAGCAAAACATAAGAAATACTTTTTAATTACATGCTTTAATTCAGGTATATATGCCTATGTAAGGCGAGACATATTGTTTAGCAGTCTGCGTCGTAGTAGTTGTAAGTTAAGGTTACGGAAAAATATGTCAGAAGCCCACGGATAAGGAGGTTCCTGGAAAACAAGGCTATTGTCTTCCTGAGCTTAATTAACTAAAAATAAGTCTTTCATGAATTTTATCTTAGTACACATCTATTCTTATAATAATTCAGTCTTTAAAAACTTTGTACAACTAAATCTAGAGATCCACTGGACCAATTTCAATGATTAATATGCCATTAGAAAGCTTTCATCCTGTAAATTTGCCAAAAAATATGAAAGTTTGATGTTTTTCAGTATTTATGGTGAAAAAGTTGGAAAACATGTTTTCCATAAGAAATACATTGAAAACAAGTTTTTACGAAATCCTATTTTTGAAGGCGATATATTACCGTCTTTTTGAGGTTTCTCAAAAGATTCTTAACAGTAATTTGTTGGAAATTTCATTCTCTATCAGAAAATCACCACCCACTTTGGTCAATTTCCTCACCGTTTAAAAGTTATGTACAAAAAACCAAAGATACGACAAATTTCTTTGCGTTGAAGAAATACTGAGTCTGACATTTTTTTGTTAAAAATTGTACACCTAAATCTAGGGTTGCACTGGACCAATTTAATTGATTATTATGTCATTAGAAAGCTTTTATCCTGTAGATTTGCCAAAAAATATGAAAGTTTGACGTTTTTTAGTATGTATGGTGAAAAAGTAAAAAAATGTTTCCTTAAGAAATACATTGGGGTACCCTTTTTTTTAGAGCCCGTTGTATTTAATCACAACGGGCTCTGTTACTAGTACTTAGATATTATAACTTATCAGGACCTGCTTTGAAATGGATTGAATAATACTTATCAGATCGCAGGCGGAGAACTGTTGTTTTTAAAAATGGAATAAAATCAGTTTCTATTTGTAAAGAAATAAAAAACTGTGTACTTCAGGGTTTAATCCTACGACCTCTTCTTTTTTCGATTTACATATAAATACACCATGCCAGATTTTAGTATATTATGCTGATGACACATCATAGACACATCATTTTTCTATATAGAGTATATAGAAAAACAATAATGTGGTAATAATCTAAAATTTCTCTCAAGTGAACCATGGTTAGTGAAGAAGTGCAATTTTCTTGTATTTTGGGCAAAAGACCTTGAGATCCCGGTCACACAAGAGGTCAAATGCCTGTAGGGCGGAGATCCGCTCCCGACGGGTTGACCACGCTCGCTCTTATCCTTATAATCCAACCTCTTCTTCTCTTCGTCCGATTTTTATGAAATTAGGTACATGGATGGGTGCACTTCAGCTGTATCTCCAGATTATATCTGTATGTTTTATTTAAGGGTAGTTTATCCCTAAGAAAAATGTGAAAAACACATAAAAACCATATAAAATTTAACATAAAAGTCTCATAAAATGTGAAAAACACAAATTCCTAAAAATTAGCTCTGACGATTTTGATTAGTGTTCTATGGTTTATATGGGTCCCAAATACAGTTTTCCTATGATACCACTTGTGCATGTCTATAAAACTAAAGGTTAAAATGTTATAGTCTTTTAAATACAATAAATACTTTTTAAATTTTCTGGCAAAACGATAAATGTTTAAAGTCGATTGACTGCCTCCATTAAACCCAGTCCAAAAAGTTAAAAATTAATATTTAGATTAGTTAGTCTACGACAAATGGTTCTAGAGAAAAGTAAAATTTACTGTCTATGATAAAAGCAGTATTTTGTCTTAAAGCTCCCAATGCTATTCTTATAGGTAATATTAATCAATTTCTTCCTTATTTCACAACAGTTTTTCTTAAAACTTTGTATGCAGTGTTTATTGTTATTTGTTATGGTGACATCCCCAACAAAACCCACCCAAAAAGGTTAAAATTGGATAGTTATTAATCAAACAATAAGCTTTTAAAATATGTTTAAATAAATGTGAAAGAAAATAATAGTTTTATGAATGGTTGTAGTTTATTTATATTTATTTACGGTCTACTGATGATATTTATTTTAAAATCATATATACATTTTGTATACATATGAAGGCAAAAGTAAAACAAACCCCGCAGTGCCGTGTTGCTCACATATCCAGCAGTTATATACGGTATCGTATGTGAACGACTCCTTGGCACGATAAGGTGGATAATTTATTCTTCTTTCATCAAAGCACTCCAAGTGCACCACATACAAATGGAAAATACTTGAAAATGAAAATATCAGATAAATCTGCTTATAAACTTGTGCATGCAATTATTTTACTTTATTCTTCTGTTGTTTTGTCTAAGAAATTACACGTAGAGACCTAACAAATCTTTAATTATTCAATTAATTGTGATGGGCTCAAATCTTCGCATTCGTTTACTTTTACTTTTAAATTGTTTGAAAGTTTTCTACAAGCTTATTAATTAACGGCTGAACTTTTTACTTTAGAAGATAATAAGTAAACCATGTCTCTTAGAAAACTGACAGGGTTGATAGACTCATTATATTTTTTATTATTCTTTATTATTAGGATTCTTTGAAATAATAATCAACAACTAAAAGAAGTTTCACTTAGATCGTATTATGTTGACACTCATTTTACTCACTCATTGTGTTTCTCATTTGACACTCATTTTACTCACTCATTGTGTTTCTCAGTTGACACTCATTTTACTCACTCATTGTGTTTCTCATTTGAATAACTTATTATTTGAATACTTAACAAAAGAGGGACCTTAAAACTAATAGATCAAATAAGCCACGGGGCAGTAGATAGCCTACGTTAGATGAAGCCTTGTAGAATAAATTACTTATACGTCACTTAAGTTTGTCATAGCTTTGCCTGTTCTCTTGTTTATATATCTTATTACATGGATGTTGCAAGGAAAAATAACCCTGGAGTAATAGACCTGCATACTAAGCGAGTTGTCATTGATTTATGAATTAATTTTGATGGTTCAAACAGCTTATCATGGGCTGAATGGGGAGTGTATGTATTTACCTTTTCTGCTTCATAAAATGGGAAAATAGTAAGTTGGTTTGCTGCCACGTGCAACAGAAGAATACATATTTTTCAGCATACATTATTATAACTCAACTATATAAAGCTATACAAAGTTGTATCCCAATATTTCCAATAATGAGTGAGATGCCAATAGATTTTATCTGTTTATATATTAATAATTATTTGAATTGCAAAATACAACGTAATTCGTTTGCTGGTTTAATCTCTCAGTAACCATTTGACATACAGGTTATAATTTGTTTGTTTCTGAGCTGATTCGATTCAAACAGTTCAAATCTTAATGGACAACTTAAAGCCGCGCTCACCGGAGTGTAAGAAATTACAAGACTCAGAAAAACAAATTAAACTTGGGATAAAGACACAATTTGACACCGTGGAGCACGGGATCTGCCCGAACTAGGCCCTGGTCGTGCTGTTAGGATTCCTGACATGAAGAGCAAAGATGAGGTGATATCAAAACCTAAAGAGGTGTTAACGATTTACCTCTTTGAAGTAAACAATGGTGCTCGACTTTGGAGAAGCAGAGTGCAACTCGTTCATTGGAAACACATTGTTCACTAAACGTCCAAAAAGGGAAGATGTCATTTGTTTATTTTTTTGTTTTTAATTTTTAAATAGATAATTTCACTTTCAATGTAACGTGAAGCTATTTAATTATTATCCCTTTCAAATAGTACAGGTTGAGAGCAGGTAAACCCCCTACATATCCTCTTTAGATCGACTTACTTGCTTTGTTTTCAAATCATCTGAATAAATGTAAAATTATTATTTCAGCCAAATTCGGTATCGATCAGACCAATTTTAACTGAACATGTCACCAACAGCATAAATTTCCGTCATAGAAGTTGACTAAAAACCTGCGTCCATATCTTATTCTCATTTGTGGATAGTTTACAAATTAGTTTGTAACTACAAACTTAACTAATAATCAGTTTATCAGTTGTGACGGCGGTGGCCGTGTGGTTTGTTCTGCTCCAAACACTCATAACCTCAACATATCATTAATTAATAACAGTGACGTCAGTGATTATGCAGTCGTCCCGTGGTTTGTATTGTTCAACCCAGTTTATCAGCTGCACCGACATTGTTGCGTCACTCAGCGGTAACGTGCTCATCTCGTAACCCGACGGTCACCAGTTCGATTCTAGATTCCAGTCTCTATTTGTAACTGGTGATTTACCTATCCAACAATAGGTAATAACCGGACTGTGGGTTAGGTCGTTCTCTATGAAAGCGAAGTATAAAGTAAACAACATTTTTTTAATAGGCCTCTCAAGGTAGTGATCATGCTCTTTACATTTTTATTACAGACATTTTTCATTAAGATTATGAAAAAAAAACTTCACAAAGATTCGGGTTTGGAACAAGATTAGTACATAATTCGGAACAAGCTGCTATAAAGTTGAAAACAAACATGTTTAAAGCAGTCAAGAAACAAGATTGTGTCCTAATCTTATTAGGTTTTAGATCACCTAAGGACGGGATCCGAATCCAGATCCCGAAACGTGGTGAAGCCTTTTTAATAATCATGATGACCGCAATAAAATACTAAATAACATAAACATGCCATCGTCAACAATGAATTAAAGTAGTAACAAATAAATTTTTTTAGTTTCAAAACACCATCACTCAGATAGGGTATCATGTAGATAGTGATGAAACGGCTTCGTCTTTATTATTCTTCGGTTGTTTTATTTAATAAAATGAATTGTAATTTAATTGTAATTAATTGTAATAAAATAAATTGTAATTTTAATAAAGATAACACATAAATACAGTACCTAGCTAATCATTGATTCAGCTTTTATGGCTATTTACCAAATATTAACCTTTTTACTTAACCAAGATAGTAAAATAGCTTTATTGTAATACAGTAAATAATAGCCACGTGTTTTGTATTTATAATTTATTAACGTATTTCATTAATTTATTTTATCGCCATTTGTAATCAATATTAAAGACATTCGAATTTTTATAGTTTCACTATTTCCAAATATTAACGTTATATGAACACAAACTGACAGTCTTAATCCAAGTGTGAGTACATGATTTTCATTGCAATAGTATACAACACTGACTTTCAATTTTACCATTTATATTAAAACTGTATTTTACTATGGTATAAGTTTTGTATGTGAGTAAAGAAAACTGATTAAATTAACTGTGAAGTATAATCGTGTAAGTATAAGCTGAGTTTAAAAGCAATACATCATCAGCTGCAGATTATTAATAATCTGAGAGTTATTGAGATTAAATAAGTTTTTGCAAGTGATATTGAAACTGGAGAACAGTACCTGAAGATGTTGAAGATTAATTAGGGAGGCCCTCAGCATGGGAACCAGGAAGACCATTTGGTGAAAGAGTCCCCTTGGGATCCACTGCAGTAGAAACCTCAGGGGGTCTTGACATGAGATGACTGATATTGTCTGATTTAAATGACTCACACTATTTACGGTGATTTATTCCGTGTACGTTCTCATCCTACGCGTATTTTTTTGTAGTAGATTAAATGATTGAGGAGGTGTATTCTGGTGTTAAGTTTTATAGTTTTCTTGTTATTTAGATGGACATGTTTGAACTGTCTGTCAGTTTGTTTTTTCTCACTGTTGTTGCTTATTTTTTTCTCGGTATCAGTTTTATTTTTGCGGCATTTCTCTGTTTTTATTTTTCTACATCCGTTTAATTTTTATGTGGTTTAATCGTTTATAGCCCTTTTTATTATCGCTTGTATTGCGCTTTTAGCTGATTTTAAGCAGTTTTAGTGTTTTTTACACTGATTTTAAATGATAATTTATGTGCTTTTGTTAGACCATGAGGATGTTTTTTTTCTTATTTGGTTACTGTAGTTATTTAATCACCTTATTTCATACATGTTTTATTTTTCTTGACATGAGATGACTGATATTGTCTGATTTAAATGACTCACACTATTTACGGTGATTTATTCCTTTACAAGTGTACGTTGATAACTAGTTTCATCCTACGCGTATTTTTTACATGTAGTAGATTAAATGCTTGAAGAGGTGTATTAAAACTGGTGTTAAGTTTTATAGTTATTTGGATAAACATTAATTGTTCTAGTAAGTCACTTTCCCAGATGGACATGGTACTGACTCAAAACTGTCCTCAAAAGCTTAGCAAGTTCATGTTTTTTCTCCCATTATATGTCATTTATCTCAATCGAGTGATATGTAAAAGTGGCGTGAGGGAGTTCCTAAACCAAGGACATCATTACTATGGAAGATAATTATTTTTATTTTAAAAGGCAAATTCTCTCACTTGGACACATAATTCCATCAGGTATGACGTCTTGTTTGAAATAACAGAAAGAGTACTGTGCTAGAATGATGTTTAATTATGTTATGAAGTAGCTCGAGTACCCTTAAGTTACAGGCTGGCTGCTAGTCAATCCGCTAATCGATCAAAACTGTGAACCAACTCCGGATATTGGATGTCCAATATTAACATTCATGAACTTCCTTTATCATTCAGCTCACAGGTTTCAATCTTGTTGGTCGAGGCGTTACTTCTTTTATACACACCCGTACACTTTTATATAAAAAATTTAAACATATAATTCTCAGGACTGTTGGTTGGACATATATGGTACATGTCTGTGTACCAACCCTGAGGGACTGATAATTCTATAAATTGATACGCCCGGCGAGATCTTTTAATGCACATTAAATTTCAATGGTTTTAGTCCTAAATAAAATAATGCCTATTTTGTTGATAAACGGTTCCAACATTTTGAGGTTTTGAATATCAAAGAAATGATTTAAGTTTGTGACAAAACGTTTATTAAAATACTTTATAAAACATTTATAAAATGTATTCAAATCATCCTGTAAAACAGGCTTAGCAAATAAATCATTTGGCATTATCAATTATTACAATATAAGGTCAGTAGTAAACGGAACGCACTCTTTGAGTACAAGATTTTCTTATAAAGAATACAAACAAATTAACTATTTGCTTATTTCCTTAAAAATTTAAACGAAGTTTTTTTAAGTAACTTTGATCATATTATCCAGTTGAAACAGCTCAATTTTGTTTCAAATTTGAGAGAGGAAACTCCCCACCAAAAAAATTTAAACGTACAACAAAGTCATGTGAAAAGAATTTAGAAAATGTTAATTAATTAATAAGGGGGTTTTAAAGAAAGGTAATTAAATGAAATAGAATATGTTAGTGTTGTTACATATTATATATATCTCAGAGAAAGAAAATATATGAAAATGTATGAGTTCACTGATAACTTCTATTTTTTCACATATCAATATATAGATGTATTTGTTTTTGTTGACCAAAAACCAAAATTTATAAAATTATCACTGAAAATGCAACATTTCAAAATCAAGAGACGTTGAAACACATTGGAGATTTTTTGTGTTTCGAGCTGTTGAGAGCCCTCGACTAACTGTGTATCACCGATGCTTATCAGAGACGCCTCCGGCAACGCCCCCCCCCCTGATCGTGGTGAAGATGGTGAGGAGGATGGACGCTGAGGAACTGCTTCAGAAGAGAAGTGAGAAACTTCAACACCCATGACCTGGGGATAACGTCAAAGCCTGCTGTCTATATGAGCGAGAGATGATATTATGTTATGATATACTCTTATTGCATCTCTGGCGTAGGGCCAAAGGAAAAAAGGATAAAAATTACAAATATCTTTGGATTAGAGGATGTCAAATTCTAATGAGGAAAAATCTGGTGACAAAGTTATCTCATTAATGAGCGATCCGGATAATTTATAAGTTCTTATAGCTTAACTTGTAGAGCTAAGTAACCTTAGCGGTTTTGTGAAATACTTTTTTCAGTTTAGGGGTTTAACTGTTCTCAGATTCTTACAGTCAAAAGTACAAATGTAAACAGTATTATTATTCTATTTTATTTTTATGACAACCAAATATTTATGTAACAGTATATACAATATACATATTTAAATTAATATATATCAAATATTTTATGTAGGGAAATATCAAATTGAATCAATAAAACTGTCTTTTATTTAGAGTGGTTTTCATTATACTGTGCAATTGTTTTCAAGACAACTTGTGTCAATTCACACTAACAATTATGTTGATTTGTGATGCCATGTATTTGTTGAAAAATATAAGTTTTTCTTTACTTATTGTTTTAAGTGAGTTTTTAGCATATTTAAATATTTTCTTTGTTATTCATTAGGAATTTGAGAGGGTTTGAGATGATATGTCGAGTTTTATTACCCAAAATATAAGAAGGCTAGGCTTTAATTTTAATAGATTCTTGTGTGTGATTAACGAAATGTTTTAAACCTGATTTTAAATTGAAAAATTTGGATTATGAGCGATGAAATTGAATTTTGTAAAATAGGCCATTAGGATATTTTTCTCGTTGTAATGATACATATCACTCGGTTTACACTCAGTTTATTTATCGCGGTACTACTGATGACAGGAATTTAGCTGTTCGGTCTGCTGATGGTCTGCAGATATTTTGTCAATCAGATAACGTTGACTTTGTCCTCCTTGACGTGTAGAGATTGCATTGCTCGCCCGTGGCGCACTATCTCGCTGACATCAGACCTTATGACGGAGAAATATTATTTTCACTGGTGACATCGATTTAAAAATTTTGAGTACCGATGATGTGAGTCTTAACTCAGTATATCGGCTATTTTTGGTTCGAGTTGTCTATTTACAACAACAACCAGAATAGTAGGTACTAGTAAATCGTGTATTGGTAATTGCTTTATAAATTTTAACTCTAGAAATAAATAAAAGGCACTTTGTGAAGCTGAAGTTTTACATTTAGGTATTTCATAGCATTCTATGGTTATAGAATTCTTAATTCCATTCTTTATAAATTAATATATAAGCTATGTTTATTTTATGTTACTTCATTTCTGGAATGATAACCCTTAATTTTGTAGTAGGGGTGTACCATACTCATACTTCCATGGCCTAAGTGGTATTCGGCCTCGCCAGCTGCCCGCCACCACCTCTTCCGACCTTCTACATCCTCCTTGTTGACTCCCATCTTCCTTACGTCGCCCTACACTTCTTCCTTCCATCTTTTCTTTGCTTGTCCCGGGTCATCTTCCAACAAGGTTTCTGTCCAGACTATTTAATAGATTTTCTGGTTCACGTCATAAAATATGACTTTCACATCACAATCTCCGGCTTTTGGCTTAGCGACTACGACTGGTGCATTAAAAAGATCCCTAATTTCACTAACGTGTTTTATTCTCCAAATTCTGTTTTATTTTGTGGTCCAAAAATCTTTCTTAATACTTCATTTTCAAAGGTAAGTAGTTTTTTCCTGTACCTTTGTCGATGACCCATGATTCAGCTCCGTAGGATTGCCCTTATTATGGTTTTGTAAATTTTAATTTTGGTTTTTATGGATAATATTGTTGATGATAATAGTTTATTTAATGAAAACATGCTTCTATTGGCTGAATTTATCCTACTTTGTATTTCATGAAATTCATTATCGTTTGAACTGATCATGGTGCCAAGGTATTTAAATTAATTTTTCAAAAATGTTGTCTTCAATTGAATTTTTTCTGGAGTCAATAGGGTTTCAACCAAAGGACATAATTTTTTTTATATTGTCATTTATTTTAAGTCCTACTTCCTTTAGTTTCTTTTGTGAGAATTTTTGTCATGTCTTTTAAATCTTCTTTGTTTTCTGCCAGCAAAGGCAAGAACTGAGATTCTTTTCCCAAAGGCTTTGTAGTCCCAAGCCATTAAAAAATAAAATTATCTCCGATGAGCTTCAGCCCTGGTTTTTTATCTCATTTTTTTAAAATAATAAAGAGATGGATATCCCAAAGGAGCTCTGCTTAAAGGATATTCCTAGTTTAATTCACAAAAAATGTTTTTTATAACTTGTTTAATTTACAGTTTTATGATGTTAAATGTATTTGTAAATATAAGTTTAAGTTTACACATGTTATATTTAGTCAAAAAGTAGTAGGAAAAAATAATTTGATGTTTATAATTTATTTATATTAGGTAATCAGAATTGTTGTTTTCCTATTAAGTTATCTGTATTATTTCTGTAAAGGAATAACATCTGTATTCTGTTAATGCTGAAATAAATTTAATTTTGAGTTTTGAACATTGTTTTTGAATGTAAACATTTCGGATAGGAAGGTATCGGATTCCACTTCACCTTGTTGGTATTTCTATATTTTCTCTTCGAGAACAATATCTGCAGTCCTTTCTATATTGGATTTCCTCAGATTTATTACTCATTTTTCCGATTCTGAACTACACGACACCATCTAACTGTTATGTTATTTCATTCCAATAAATTTTTAGAAATCATTATTATATATTAACTCTTATAAGCATAATGGCAATATTTCAAATTATTAAAAAATAATTTTAAATTACCCACCGTTTTAAGTTCCATTTTAACTTTCTACAAATTATTCATTTAAATTAAATTAAAATTCTGTTGTAGGAACTTGGATACATCACAGTCCAGACCTAGTTGCATTGTTGCTGAACTATTAATTAATTAAGGTGTATAGCTAACACAAATTCAATTTAGGTTGTAGCTTACAAGGATTTGGACAGTTCTCTATCAATACACTAATTGACACTAAATAGTACAACGAAATAATAAACTAAAACCAACCAAACTCAGAGGTTTGGTGTGTGTGATATATTTTTGTTTAACAATAATTATTTCGAGTCTCAAATAAGTTAAAAAATAATTTTACAAATAAAATTAGAGTGTTTCTATACATCGTTAGGTATTATTCAGTTTTTGGTTATTTTTACGTTTTTCACTCCACAAAAGTCAAAACGAGCCTTATCTTAGTTCGTCTGTCTGTCTTTTTATAACAATAAAAAAGGCTATTGTTAACGCTTCTTCGCGTAACGAGAGAAACCACTACGATAAAACCTATTTTCATTAATCTGTCTGTACCCTTTGGAAAAAGTTTAAATGTATTTACTTTAAAATGATCAAAAACCCATTGATATAAAGTATTTCTCAAAAAACAACTGTAGGGAAATAACAAATTTTTCTGAGGTTTACTGATCACGTAATATATTAAGGCCGTTTAATAGAAAGAAATTCCTAGCAGTCAAATTAAAATCAGTATTTGTTTTCATTTATACTATATTAAAATGTTATCTTAGCGCTAACCTAATTTCGTTAGTGTTACACATTTTCCAATTTAAGATAATTAGGGCCTACTAACAACCTGAACAGAGAATCTATTTTTCCTTTTCATTTGTATGTTATTTTTCTAATTTTGATTTCAGATATAAACTTAGTCTTAATAATAAGTATCACGATTCTTAACACTAAGTCATATTACCCGAAAAAGGACAGGCTAACAATTAATTGGTCTTCAGTAATTAATTATTTTATATATTATTCATAATTTGGTAAGCTTACCAAATTATAGCTGTTCATATAACTATATAAACACGTAAGGTTCCGCAACACTGATCATTACATTCGTTTTGGTAATTGTGTATTCGTTAAGCATTTGTTAGAATAAATACAATATTAATTAATTACACAACTCATTTTACATTATAATCAAAATCCCAAACAGCAATGTATATTATTTTAATATAAATAAAGTATAAAAGTAAATTTCTACTACACTGGGGATGTGAAATCTCACCATCAGACAGAGATATAAGTTGTAGTTAAGATGGAGGAAACTTTAGGACATGGTCTTTATGAAATGTCACTCTTCGCCTTCTGTGCGTGTTCTTTTCAAAACTCAAAGCTAAATAAATTATATATTCAATTTAATTCAAACTTAATTAAATCAGGTACGTATAATAAGGTAAGTGATAACACCCTACTATTTTACTAAAGAATGTTGTTTTTAAATTTACTTGAGGGAGAAAGTATGTGTATGGTTCACTGATACTGTTCATTTATTAACTGTTTTACAACATTTTGACGTTTTTTAATAACAAGAAGAACAAGTCTTTGTTTGAAATTCATTATTGGTGATGGTGGATTGATATTATTTAGATTTTTATTGCGGACATTTTCCATCACGGTATTATGTAAAACAAAGTTTCACGACGTTTCTGGATCTGGAATCTGATCCCATCCTCAGGTGAACTAATATCTAAAACATAGCACAATTAATTAACATATAATCCAGACCAAACCGGTATAAAGCTAAAAAGACAACGTTGTATTTGAGTCTCCGTGACGAGCGGACGTGTTTGGTTTCTTTTGTGTGTAATGGTTAGTGTATAGTTTGTTTGTATGTTTTTTTGATTGCTTTAAACTTTTATGTTTTCAGCTATATACCGTTTTGGTCCGGATTATATGTTAATTAATTGTGCTATGTTTTAGATATTAGTTCACCTGAGGATCAGATTCCAGATCCCGAAACGTCGTGAAACTTTGTTTTATAATATCGTGATGGAAAATGTCCGCAATAAAAATCTAAATAATAAGAAGAACAAGGTTACTAGCTTTTTTTATCACAATGTTGAAAAAATCCACTAGCGTTCATAAAACATAAAAATAAAAATGTAATGTATTGAGTAAACAGCACATTTTGAGTAAATTAAGGGTAAACATTACAGAGCAGCCTTGAGAAGTGGCTTACCTGCAACAGCCACTGGATTGTTGTTGAGCACTTTCGAGATAACAGAGCAAACTTGGACGGAACTTCCATAGTTCACACGGAGCTTGAGGTCCACTACGAACACTCCACAAAGGAAAACTTCCTTCATCGCTTACGGTGTTGTAAAGTGGTTTATAGAAAAGGTTTGAGGAAAGTTAAATTGCTTGTAAATCTACCTAGGTACAACATGTCAGCTTTAACAAAAAACTTGAGAGGTCTTAGTAATTACAATGGCCTCTCCTGTTTACTTTGCATTGTAAGGTTAAACACTAAACCTGTGCATAACGTAACAATAACCTGTATTTTATGTATATATTTTTAAACGGACTTATGATCATTTAAAATTATTAAATCTTTATGAACCTATAACGTAATATTTTTTTTATATTTCTGTATTCCAAAACACAAGTACAGCCTAATTTCATCCGTAGTAGTCTTGATATAATTAGCATATACATATATTTATCATTTCACCATCAGTTATAAGGAAATCTAACTTAACAGTAGTAGAAACAAACAAAACAAAATTCATTCATAACATTTAATTTTTATTTTTTAATTTATAACATTTCTTGTTATAAATAACAAGAATTCAAATAAATCCTCAGCCAAAAATGAGTTAAAACATAGCAAAGATTTAAGACAACAAAGTAACTAAACGTGACAATATAATAATTTATATTATAATTAATAATATAACAACATAATGGTGTAACATAAAAATGAAATGATACCTCTTACCTTAGACGTAAGCTAATGATCTTTTTACTATAATAATTATGTTTTGTGTCACTAAATTTCTCTAATATATTTTAGACTTTTTTAGGGAAGAAGTAAAAAGCATAGTTTATCTATGATAAAGAGTTTGCACGTAAATATTAATAATTTTAAACAGTGCAAATCAAGTACCAAATTATTTAAAGGTTTTGAAGAGATAAACAAACAGGGCAAATGATCTTCTTTAAAAAAAGGCTTGATTTTAAATACCTATGACATATAGTTCATAGTGGGATATTTAAATAGGTAAGGAATGTTTGTTATTTTATAATATAACTAGTGTTACCCGTCGCGCTTTGCAGTGATGTAGAAAATAGATTTATTAGGTTCAGGTTCACTGGCAAAAATAAAATATAATATAATTACTATTGCCTTTCTGAATTTGTGTCCTCCAAGTATTTTAAGCCGTAAATGTATAAGAAATGAATGTATTCATATAGACTTGAAACATTAAAACATATATGAAAAATTGAAACAGACAATTTATCTGTTACACCAAAGTTTCTTCGATCATTTTATAGCCAGATTAATACACATTCTCGTAACTACACGCACACACACGCACAGACAAAATCAAATATTTGATAATAATACACAATATCAACCTTTTATACATTTCAGATAGCAAAAGGAAAATATAAAAAATATACTACGGCTGATTGTTATGATAAACGAAATATATATAAACATTGTAATTATTTTTAATTTGGCCAACAAATATATATTTGAGTTTTAATCACAAAAAATCTGTACTGAGAAAAAATCTATTTATTCAGTAATTAGATATTATTGAGGAGGCTACTATTTTATGCTTGCTTCTTTGGCTTGCTCAATGGTTCAAATAAAAATAGCTGCTGTTTATACCTCAAGACAACATATGTTGGAAGCCAAAACAAATGCATTTCCCCGTAAGATTAACATGGGAACTTTAAAGGCGTATATGGTAGAGGTTAATGGAAAAATCGTCTCAAAATCTATTACATTTTTCTATTTTAGGCCTAAAGAACCAGTATACCAAATTTCAGCCTCCTAAGTAATTGAGAAGTGGGAGAATTAGTGGTTGGTGAGTGAGTGAGGGCTTTGATGTTTATATATACAGATTAAACTGTATCAATAGACTGACACATACTTTCTGCCTTAATTAAATTCAAATACTACAACTTTTAATAAAAATAAGAATCAATTATTTCTCTGTTGTACTTTTTTTTAAACAACTACACTTACAGTAGAAGTACAAGACTTGTTTAGTAAAGCAATTATTCTACCAACACCTATTTTAACAACAACAATGCAACAAGGCGAACCTACAGAGTAGAAATATTACAGTAAAATAACCAAGACTGAGGCTTAGTTCAAATTTAACGTAACAATTTTTAAGATGATATTATTTAAAAATAATGTAATAGTATGTTGTAATATATTATTAAAATAATAATAATATATTGTAAAATAATATACCTTTTTACAGATTAATCTAATCTAATCTATTTGCTACGGTCATAAAATATTTCACATATTGTATATAAAATACAAACACAAATAAATAGCAATGAGCAAGAACGGTCCATTATCTTCCAACATACATATACAAATAAACACAAAAATAAGATCAAACATTACAATGACACTTATACGAAAACTAAAATGGAAGCCATTATTTATAAAAATTTTAAACTTACTACAAAACTTAATTACTAAATCGGTTCTATGAGTTTTTCAATGTACAAATAAAATATAAATACCCGTATAAAAACATAATATAATAATAAAATTTCTGAAATCGTTTAAATATTAATTTGGAAAAAATCAGCTCTTCAATGTTAATGTTCCTAAAAAGCCATAGTCTTAGTTTTTCAAGGAAAGTATTATTAGTATTAATTTATTTTGAAGAACTTGGTAATTTATTGTGTAATCTTGGAGCCAAAAAATTGAACTATTTAGGTGATTTGAACGAAATAGGGATTACTTACTGTACATGGGTTTGGCAAAAATGTTCTTACTATTACGGAGTCTGTTCCGGTAGTCACACTATTCCTTTTGTTCCTAGTTCTAACAAAAAGATTTTTTAAACTTGATAGCATGAATATAATCTCAGTGGGAGTGTGCTTAGAGACCAAAAAACAGAACAAGATTTTTCAGAGGGGAAGATTTTTTCTCTTTGTTCAACCTCATAAAAGGTTTTAAACCATTTATATATAGACTTGGGATTAGAAACATACTCGTATATGCCACCCTAACAAACTATTCCACACACCAATCTACTATGAGTCAATGAGAGAAATGACGACCTTAAAAGGTTTTAACCACATATATTTTGAATAAAATAAAATAGACGTTTTGTGTTGTCAATTTTTTTATTTTATATTTAAAACGTGGCATATCCTTTGATTAATAATCACTCCTAAATATTTTATATTGATCACACTTTTGACTTCCATATAATAATTACGATACATGTATTCCCTACTATTAGTTAAACAAATCACGCATTTCCAAAAAAATATTTTCAATTGTGACTTCCTTTTAACATAAAGTTAATTTATTTAGTTTGCCGCACATAATACCATGTTAAGATAAAACTACCACTTCAAAAAGCATCCACTCTATATATAACATTATTCACAAAGAGCTTTGTAGTAGATCATTCCAAGGTAACTTATGATGGAGTGGAGGCCATGAACTCCACAAAGTTACGAATTTGTTGCCTAAGGTCATATTAGACAACAATTTATGCTTTGAATGTTTGAAACTATCCTCCAGAATCGCGAAACTAATGAGTTACGGTATTCCATTCCCACTACCCAAAAGTAATTTAAGTTTACGTAATGTAGTGTTGTAATGTTGAATTGAATAACAGAATTACCAATTATTTGATACAACGATAGCAACTTGCCTGCGTAGAAAGCACATAACCCACCAAATTGTACTATTTATTCTTTCTGCTATCTCTAATATTTTGAAACCAAATCGTATTTCTTAAATAAGTTTTGATTTAAGCTGTTATTAGATGAATCCATTTTGTGGTCTCATAATTTAATTTATTATAATATTAACGGTTTTGACAAACGGGAAACTCTTATTAGGGCAATTACAATGTATAATCTCATACTCTATTGATATTAAAAAATATAATATTATTGAACAAAGTCACAATATGCAACACATTGCACGTGACCCAAACAAAATAATAGTACTTTGGCCCGACTCTCAGCCGTTCAGAAGGAAAGTTTTCTGCATGATTAATTCAACATATCGCGGCCGGTGAGAATAAATTTAAAACATTTACCCAGCGAAATGAATCCAGGCCATAAATCGTTTAACCGAACCCCCGTTGTTTATTTCTCCGGTGTTTCCGACATTTCTTTTTACATTCAGTTGAGATAAGATTTCCTGTACAAATGGGATTCTCTGAGTGGAATATCAAGTAGTTAGACTTAGACATCGTAATGAGATTGTCAAACCTCTTTTTAGAAATTCAGTTGAGCGATAAACAAAACTCGACTAGCAGGAACTAGAGTTATATCAGAGTGTTTTACGAAATTTTGAAAGATATAATTTCTTGAGTTATTGAAATCCCAAAGGTGTCTTGATAACTTGCTAAATCTAGTTAGAAGAAGGGAAAATAAGGGGTTATCATTTACAAACCAATGATTAATTTAGTTTGAAAACAGATTGAAAACAGAATAGAATTTAAAATACAAATAAACTGATAGTTTTCGTTAATCACCACCATGGATGGCCTTAGAGACGTGTGTGGTGAAGAGACAGTGAGGTACTATAATGTCGTTAATCAGACAGCCTGAGGTGACCTCGCATGACCTGACAGGATTCGCAGGACACCGGTTCCGATTCAACAACCTTTTACTTACTCGGCCAGAGCTACCGCACCCGGTCAATTATTAACTTTGAGAATAGAAAAACTGAAGGTCATGAAAGATATAGGTGCGGGATAAAGAGGAAAGAAGAATATTGTCATAGAGCGTTCTCTTCGCCGAGTTTTAGCTTCTTTCTTGAAACAGCAGACTTATTTTTGACTAACTTCAGAAAAAATGTGGAATCAAAACTATTAAAAAAAAGGTTTAAATTACCTTGTCTGTCAAAATGATCCTTGAAGTCTTTATTCGACTGCAGCTGTCTCGTGCTATAATTTAAACACATGTTCAAGACAGAGTGTCACATCCTGGTAAAGTAAAGTAAAGTTTCGTGTAACCTTCTGGCCAATGTCTAATGTTAGAGTTTTCAGGTCGCACTACTGCCTCTAACGTGACCTAACGACTACTTATGTAGCCGGGACCAACGGCTTAACGTGCCTTCCGAAGCACGGTGGCAGTCTGAGAAATTAAATTTCATGTGTCATGACCGGGAATTGAACCCGGGGTTTTCGGGAGGTAGGCCAGTACTCTACCCACTCAGCTATGACTGCCACACATCCTCGTAATAATACCAAAATTTCATCAAACTAAATTGTCTTCATCTGTATTTAAATTTGATACGAGGTATTCATAGTACATTTAATATTTTTATGATCAATAACCCAACATGGTGGAGGTTCCACGAACTAAATTAAGATTAGTGACTTTAATAACTTAACAGGTAAAAACTTTAAAATGTTTTAAAAATACAGTTGATCATTATACTTTTTTTATGCTGTATGTCTGCACTACTTTTACTTTTTTCATTTTACAAATAACTTTTTTAATAAATTGTAACTGTCCTAGCTTAATTTACGTCTTTAAATTTGTTTATAACATGTAAATATTATTTTTATCAATTCTTAGTGTACGAAGCTATACACCTAAGAACTCCTCCCGTACAGGTAATTAATGACCTGCGCGGGACTATTTTTTGGAGTTATTTAACACTGCTTCCTGAAAAGCTGTATTATTTAATGATTTTTGATTCATTGATTAAACTTTTTGTTAAAAAGGCTGATGGAAGAGGGAATTCTGTTTTTACAAAATTGAATCATACTACACGGGAGTGTATGATGGAAACCCGGAAATGAACTTTTCTGATATCTGGATGTTCGTCAAATGAAAGACCCATCTCAAAACTTTGAATTGAGAGGTTGCTCTGTGACACCCGCCTCCTTTTAATGAAGTTGAAACATAATATACTTTGGTTTCAGATAGCAAATTGCTTTTTCCACAGGCTACAGGTTAGTTTTAAACATGGTTAAATTTAGTTTTAGTCGCTTTTGCCTTTGGCGATTAAGTTGCATTGGTGTAAATCATCATGGATAATCATCGTGGATAAATCATCACTTTACTCAGAAGTAAAAGTTAAACATAAAAACCCTTTTAAAGTAGTTTCTATGGAAACCTGTAACATATATTACATCTTACAAACCGCCAAGCGCCCCCCCCCTAGAGCTAAGACAAATCCTTGTCAAAAGAGGTTTTTAGACTTATACAACCTAGAAAATATCTTAATTAATCACATCAGCTTCACAAAATTTCTTATCTTTCCATGTAATTCTTATCCATGTAAATAAAATTAGAGTTTTGTCTGAACGTTGCTCAGAGTTATTAATTTTTAGTTATTTTTACGTTTCGTGTGATAGAGAAGCCGAAACAAGTATAATCTCAATTTATGTCTGTCTTTCCGTCTGTGTGACGCTCCAGGAGGCATTTTACGCATTATATTTTACAATGAAAGCTATTTCTTGCATTTTCTACATTTTAGAGAAGGTGTTTCAATGCTTGAAATTGTCCACCGCCCATTTAAAAGTATATAACAAGCATTTAAAACCCCACTTTTTACGTGATATTAGTCGCATTTTGCTTCCAGTTTTCAATGAATCACCTACTGGTAATAATCAGCTGTCTTTATACTTTAATTATTTAATAGAAATAAAAATACCCCCGTCGCAGCAGACCTGCGTACTCAGCGAATTTCCAAATCAATAATTTAATAATAATAATAATATATGGCAAGTTTTATAAAAATCTGTCCATAAACATGGGAATTATTTGCTTATTCTCCATAAGATTAACATGGCAAAGAGTGTGCAGGTTAGCTGCTGTGAGGAACACTGAAATTAGGCATTTCTACCATAAATAATTTTTATCTTAACATTTATACCAACTTTCATCAACATCTGTCCATAAATAAAGGAGTTTGCCTATTCCCTATATGATTATTATGGGAAAAGAGTATGCAGGTTTGCTGCCATGGTAAACACATAAACTATGATTTTTGAGCATAAATGGATAGATCTCAACCACATGAAGCTAAATATCAAGTTTTATCCAAAAATATTCATTAATATGGGAAATATTAATTTTTCCCTATCCTCCATAAGATTAACATTGGAGCCCCACAATACAACGTACTGTGTTTAGATTTCTTAATATCTTGGTAACCGTTGGAGATAGAGAAAAACTTTAAGGAACTTAATTGTGTAGTTTTTTAAGCTAATTCCGATGGTGAAATATAAAATTATAAATTTTTTAAAATTACATGTGAAAAGCGCAAAAAAACCTGATTTTGGGGTACAAAACCCCCCCAAACTATCCGTTCCCATTGACCGATATGTCTGGTTTACGAACTCGTCCGAGCATTTGTAGGAATACTGGTTGGCATTTACTGGCTGGGTGGTGTAGTGGTTATAATACCCGCCTTCAAAACTGAAGGTCGCCGGATCGAATCCCGCAAGGGTCGAATCTGGACCCAGTCGCCATTTGTCATTGGGCTACTAATTAATGATGCTTCCTAACAACAGGTCGACGTTAGGTAGTAACAAGACCGGGGTTTGGACCGTTCCCCATCAAAACGTTAAAAAATGCCACTGGCGTAGAAATACACAAAATAAAATAAATAAAATAAAATAAAAATAAAATACACGTCTCTACCAAATTTGGTCTCGATCGGACCATTTTTACGAGAGTTATCGTGTTAACAGACATATATATATATATATATATATATATATACATATATACATATATATATATATATATATATAAAAATTTTAACGACTATTGTTTTTGGACTCTGGGCACCTAAAGACGAAAAAATAACATGGTCTCGGGCTTAAGTCTTACCATGAGACCTACGGTAATAGCTTCTTCCCTATGGGAAATTCGCTAACAGATAGCTGTCGAATTAA
This sequence comes from Nephotettix cincticeps, assembly GCA_023375725.1. NCBI lineage: Eukaryota > Metazoa > Arthropoda > Insecta > Hemiptera > Cicadellidae > Nephotettix > Nephotettix cincticeps. The sequence continues at coordinate 28,682,100 of CM041785.1, forward strand.
AATTAATATTAGTTACATTAATTATATTAGTTATTAGCGTTTACATTGATCATTGATGTAAATTCAAGTCAAAATCATACTATATTAAAATGTTATCTTGTCGTATAACGAATTGCAATAATTATAAATATTCTCTGATCTAATCTAATTATTTTGTCATGTTGATAAGTATCTTTTTCCTCTAACACAGAATCCTACAACCCTTACAACGTACTGGCGTAGCCTACTGCTAGTTGAAAATAAAACCACTATTTACTTAAACATTCATTTTTATTCCTTTAGCCCTGTAAATTCTCATTGCCCTTGTAATAACCAACTTTCAAAATAACAGCAAAGATCAAAGTACCTTAAACAAAATAGTTCGACTGTATCAGATAGTTATTGGTTAAAAAAAGAATTAAAAATACCATATGAAATAATACGTCTAACCTAATTATATTAATAAACCCGTAAGGGCTAAATTTGTATCAGCTTTAAATTTTAAAACTACTTAAAAAAGGCATATCCATAATTCATAATTCATAAATTCATAATTCCATCTAAAATGTTGCTTATCCAGCTGAAATTCTGGTATAACCAAGTGGCTGGCCAAACGGGCTGTAAATAGTTATAGCTGCGACGCCGGCATATTGTGGCACTACACGGAGAGACAGTTTTGAGTTAATACATGTTTACACAGCATGCGCTCTGGTGGTCTGGTGTAATCAAGTGGCTGCCCAGACGTGCTGTATATAGTTATAGCTGCGACGCCGGCATATTTTGAAATACTTTGGCTTTATATTTTCAAAATGTGGCTATGGAAATCCATAATAGTTGTTATTTTACTCTCAGAAACATAAAAATTGTTAGGTAAAATTTCAATATTGTTAATTAAAATTCATAATGACTTATAAAATATTAGGCCTACTCCGAAGTTTTATATTACACTAGCTGACCCGGCGAACTTCGTAACGCTTCACAGTAAACACATTTTAACTTTAAGATTGGCCATGTTCTGAAGTCGAATAGCAATACGGCTTCTTTGTGAAAGGTTATATATTCTGGGTCGCTGCATAGTGAATAACAATACTGAAACGATAAAACATATTAATAACATTCCCATAAAACAAATAAATCTGAGCGAATTAATTCACAATTTTCAAATCCAATCCAAACCCAAACGAAACCTAACTGTAATACGGCTTTTATAGGAAAGATATACAACAGCTGATTATTATAATAAACGTAATAATATGAACATTGTAATTATCATATAAACACGTGACTTTAATCAGACAGAAAATAAAAATATAAATACATAATCCCCCAAACCCGTAAACTATTAACGTGGTGAATAAAGCTCTTCATTTTGTACAGTACACATTTACTTCATAGTTTAACATTAATGAATGATTCAGATGGCATTGGATAGTAAAGCATATTGCTAATGGAAAGTAAACCAGTCAGGTGTAGCTAAGAAATCAAATGTTTTGTAACCACATTTTGTAAACAAACTTACTCTCTATAAGGTTAACATTAGAAATTTAAAAATAGAACTTATGAACCATAAAACCATTAATAGAACCATAAAATAGAAACTTATGGGGTTTTCGAAAATATTTTTTCACTAAAACTTTCCCGGACACATACAGAGCAACTTCCTAAAATATCATGGCGATCGGAAGAGTGGTTTGGCAACGCATAAAGGACACACAGACATACTTTTATAGGACATAGTACATTCAATTTTATATATAGAGATTATAAAAACGCAGCTAATCATAAGAAAACAGTATGGATCACAACAGAAATAAGTGTAAACATTATTAATGGCCTATTAATCCTTTCCATTGACTGGACAAACATTACTGTAACTTAAATTTAAGATGTTTACTGTGTGATTTACAATTAGGATAATTAGTATGTAAACTTGACTTAGAATGTTTCATTCACGATGGTCAATATCAAAAAGATATTTTATTGTTGATCTTTATCCAAAAGACATTACACTAGTATGTTCATAAAGTTAATGGTAAATAATTATCCTAGATCAAACAAGCATTCGCCTTAAATGATAAGCGTTAGAGAGTAAATATTAATCATAGGAACTAATACCTATTTTTCTGCCTTAATAGAACACATTGAATGTAAAATTAACAACTGATAACAACACTAAAAAAAAGTGAAATATACGGTAGGCCTACTCCTCTGACCGTAATTTTTATTTTATGAAACGTTCTACAGTCGTACGTTTTACAAGAAGTTATAGCATTTTTCTTAATATTTTCCCTCTTTTGTTAGGGATAATTATTTGGGAAACAATTCTCACCCCAGCTTGAAATCGGGAGTTATTTCTGAGGGGAGTAGAAATAAGCAGCGGGAGAGCAGTTGAACAATTTATGGGTTGCTACTCGTTGTGTCAAGTTAAATGTTCAAACTTACTTAGCTATGCTACACAATGGTTTAAATTTAATTTTAATGTACTTTTAGAGGTTGAATTAGGCTATTGTGTGTACGATTAAAAATTGTAAAATACCGCAAAACGAATTGTTATTAACACGTAAAAATTCGTGCAAAATAGATGCAAAAAATACTTCATTGATGGAGGCGAGGGGTTAGCGAGAGCGCCCCAGGCAGAAGTATGCCTCACGCTTGCGTGAGGGGACTCTGCAAGACCGCTGTGAAGTGGCCTGTCCGTCTATCGGCTGGCCCACTGTGTGCTATGCGCACAGCCTACACGGGGTGCCTCTGTTTTGCTAAAGGCAGCGGATCTAGACCCAGCGGTCGAAAAAGTGCTCGTGAACTGGGTTGCAGCGGTTCACGTACCGACCATGGGGCGTAGTGTAGGTGTACACAGACCGGCCCGGGTTGGTTTAGCGGTGGGCGAGATGTAGGTGTACGTTAGACCGGCCACCGCACTGCTTCTGTAACAGGTATGTGTGCAGCTGTTACAGAATCGTGCCGGAGACAAGGAGAGGTGCAACCTTGAACGGGTCCAGCATGGATAGTGACATCGTCATACTGCTAACTTGTGATGTTTTTAGGTTAGAAAATGGCTGATGATAAACAAACGGATCTACCCCAGGTGGGTCGCTGCCCCGGCAGTCAATCCCACTCCTCTTCGGAGGACATGCCCGTGGATTCTGGGGAGGGCAAATCTCAGCTATCAACTAACGTTGTCATTATGTCACAGGAGATGGAGACAGGGTCGGGTGAGTTGAACGCATTTGCGCAGAGCTTACTCACCGTGAGGTCCCCGCCTGGAAAGATAGTTCCTCCGACAAAGGAGGAAAAACTGGAGGATGTTTCTGTGTCTGTCCAGGTTCTTCTTGAGACACCCTCTCAGTCTGGTGAGTCAGGGGCCGTAGCTGTACTGGCGCCCGGCTCTGGTGCTGAGGGGTTGCCCAAGTCTAAGGCAGGTGAAAATCCGCATCCAGCGGGGAGAAGGCGCCTTCTGAAGGAAAAGAAGAAGGCGACTGGTGAGTGGCTTCCGCCAGCTGAGTGGAGGAAGATAACAAAGCGCCCCAAGCGCAAAAGACAATCTGGTGGAGTGCCACAAGGGGAGGGTACTAACTCGGGAGTTTCTCCCATGCGTAGGCCGGACCCCAAGAGGCTGAAGCCCAGCGAGACCCCTCCGGAGAAGACCTCTCCGGGACCATCAACTTCTGGTGAGACCTTCAAGGACTTGCTGACCACCAGGAAGTTGGCGATCGTTCCAGCGGCATATCCTGACGATAAGCTCACGGACGAAGAATGCTGTTTGTTACAGGCCAAGCTCGGCGATCTCATGATCGACGATGATTCAGAGGTCGGACCTCTGCAGATTTCTAGGACCTTTCAGGAGAAAGGCGCAGTGGTTGCAGTCTGCTGTAACGACGTGACCTGCGACTGGCTGAAGGGTAAGGCGGCATCTCTTGCTGTACGCGAGGGGGTCGAGATGTTGGTTGGAGAGTACAAAGACCTCCTCCGTTCTGTCAAGGTAATCTTGAGAGTAGACAAACTGTTTCCCATGGCAGAGCACTTAGATCCGAAGAGGGTCTTCGTGGGTCTGCAGAAACAGAACCCAGGTGTTATCACCAAAGACTGGCGGATCGTCAATAGGAGGCAGGAAGACCAATTTCAGACTCTTGTCCTCGTGATTGACGAGGCCAGCGCACTTGTGTTGAGTAAACAGGGGTGGAAGGCATTCCTGGCTGCAACGAAGGTTTCCTTTAGGGTGCTTTCGGGGTCCAACTCTGGCTCAGCTCAATACAATGACAAAGGTAATTCAGGTAAACCTCCAACACAGTAAGGCTGCCTCGGCAGTCTTCTGTGAATATTCAGTCAAACATGCTGTTAATTACGCCCTAATTCAAGAGCCTTGGGTAAGGGGCGACAAAATCTCAGGTTTGGGGTCCTCTAGGGGACAGTTATTCTCGGCCTGCACTAATACCCCAAGGGCTTGTGTCTGGGTCAAAAATGGACTCAGATGCGAGCCACTGTGGGAATTCTGCTCTAGGGATCAGGCGGTGGTGAGGACCAACTGTAGATCTACCGGCAGACCTCTGATCTTTGCGTCAGTTTACATGCCCGGGGACACACTGCGAGCTCCGCCACACGAGCTTGCTCTTCTGGTGGAGCACGCGAGGGAATCCGGGTCTCAACTGGTGGTGGGATGCGACTCTAACGCCCACAACAGAGTCTGGGGGTGTAAGAAGACCAACACCAGAGGTGAGTCACTATTAGATTTTATTGTATCTAGTGGTCTCCTCATATCGAATGTTGGTTCAGAGCAAACGTTTGTAAGTCGCGTAGGTAGCTCTATTATTGATCTTACGCTATATTCAGAGGGGTTGGAGGGTAAGATTCTCAACTGGAGGGTCTCTACCGAACCCTCACTCTCTGATCACAGGCACATCCTCTTTGAAGTAGGGGACTTTCTACCTGAAAAGGTTTCGTTTAGGAACCCGAGGCGAGCCAATTGGGACCTCTTCTCTGCTTCTCTTAGAGCTGGGCTAGAAGGCTGGTCTCCTAGAGTTCGGGACTGCCAGGATCTTGATCATGTGGCGGTCCGTCTCGGGGAGACGATAGTCTCCGCCTTTGATGGGTGTTGTCCGCTCTCGGAGGGCAGGGGAGGGAGAGTGAATTGGTGGACCTCTGAACTGACAAACATGAAAAGGAAGGTCAGAGCAAACTTCAGCAAAGCTAAGCGTAGTAAAAATTAGGACCGCTATCATAGCTTGCTGACAGAATATAATCTCGCAGTCAGGAGAGCCAAGAGACTCTCCTGGAGAAACTTTTGCACCAACCTGGAAGGTGTTAAGGATACCTCTAGGTTGTTCAAACTCCTTTCTAAGGACAACTCCTCTTGCCTTGGAACTCTAGTGGAACCTGACGGTAAGATATTACACAACCCCCATGAAGTCTTGGATCTCATGGCCAGAACGCATTTTCCAGGGTGCGTTGTTCTCGACCAACCTGAGGGACTGGACACAACGAATGCTTCCCATCGCGCCTCTATTACCCGGTGGATGGAGGCGGGGCGCATCGTGACGTTCAGCAGGATCAGGTGGGCTATTAATTCACTCAGTCCGTTTAAGTCACCAGGCCCTGATGGCATCAGAACTGTCTGTCTACAGAAAGGGATTGAGGAAATTCTGCCTTTGCTGTGTAAGCTCTTCAGAGCCAGTCTAGCTCTGGGCTGGGTGCCAGCGGTGTGGAGTCGCTCTAGAGTGGCTTTCATTCCGAAGCCCGGCAAGGCAAGGTACACGGACCCAAAGTCATTCCGTCCTATCTCTCTGTCTTCATTCCTGTTGAAGACTCTAGAGAAGTTGATCCTAAGGTATGTATGGGATGGTGCTCTCAGACATCACCCACTACATAGGAACCAGCATGCCTACATTCCTGGTAAGTCATGTGAGTCTGCCCTCCACCACCTTGTAGGCAGGATAGAGAAGACACTGGAGGATGGAGAGATAGCACTGGGTGCTTTTCTGGACATCCAAGGGGCCTTCGACAACACCTCCATGAATGCGGTGGTGGATGCCGCTAGGGCCCGTGGGCTTGGCGGAGTTATATGCGGCTGGACTGAGGCTTTACTGAGCAACAGGAAAGTGGTTCTTTCACTTCAAGGTGAGGAATTAGTCGCTCTGACCACAAGAGGTTGCCCTCAGGGGGGGATTCTCTCCCCTCTGCTGTGGAATCTCGTAGCTGATGATCTCATCAGGCGTCTCAATGATTCTGGTGTTCTAGCTTTGGGCTACGCTGATGACATTGCAATTCTGGTTATTGGTAAGTTCACCAACACGATCAGAGAACTTATGCACAGAGCACTGGACCTGGTGGGGGACTGGTGCAAGGAGGTGGGTCTTGCCATCAACCCCTCCAAGGTAGTGGTGGTGCCATTCACAAGAAGGAGGAACCTGCTCGGGCTGGAACCTTTAAATCTGCAGGGCACAGAGGTAAATCTGCAGAACGAGGTCAAGTACTTGGGAGTGGTACTTGATAAGACACTGAGGTGGGAACCGCAGCTGCAAAGGGTGATTGATCGAGGTAAGTGGTCACTCATGACTTGCAGACGAATGGTTGGCACTACATGGGGACTGCATCCTAGGCTTTTGCACTGGCTGTATGTTGCTGTGGTGAGACCGGCCATGACCTATGGTTCACTAGTCTGGTGGCCAAAGACTAACTTCGGTGCATCAGTGCGGGGGCTTGCGGCGGTCCAGAGGTTGGCTTGCCTCATGATTTCTGGGGCCATGAGTTCCTGCCCTGGAGCATCCTTGGATTGTATGCTCAATATCCTGCCCATAGATGTCTACATCAGAATGGTTGCTAGGAAATGTGCATATCGCCTCCGATGTGAGAATCTCTGGATGACTTTCAATGTACCCTCGGTAGGTCACACCAGAATTGAGCAGGTGGTCAGAAGTGAGGCCCTTGACATGCTTTCTGACCACCTTCACACTAGATACGCCTTCGGTAAGTCATTTTCAGTGGTGATTCCACCAAGGATTGACTGGCAAGACGGCGGCAGACCTCTTCATCCCTGCGAGTCAGAATGGTACACGGATGGCTCTAAGGGAAGTAAGGGAACTGGAGCTGGAATACTGGGGGTGCAAGATAAGGTAAAGCTCTGCGTTCCCATGGGGGATCTCCCCACAGTGTTCCAGGCAGAAGTGGCAGCCATTATGGAATGTGCTCTGTTCAATCTCAACAGAGGTGTCAAGAACAAGAACATTACCATTTTCTCAGATAGTCAAGCCACCCTCAAGGCTCTGGACTCCTGTACCTTCGACTCCAAGTTAGTGTGGGAATGCCGCAACGCGGTGTCTTCTCTTGGCAGTCACAACAACGTTACCCTTTGCTGGGTCCCAGGACACTCAGGTATTATGGGCAATGAAATAGCTGATCGTCTGGCAAACGATGGCGCTTTGATCCCATTCGTGGGTCCACAACCCTTCTGCGGCATCTCCAGAGCGCATGTGGATCGAGAGATCAACACGTGGGCACGTGAGTGTCACCGCAGGAGATGGGCGGAGCTGCCCCTACTGAGAGTAAGTAAACTGTCTCTCAGCTCTCCCTCTTCAAGGATCGCTGAGGATCTTCTACAGTTAGGTAGGTCCGAACTCAGACTCATTGTAGGTCTCATCACGGGACATGGACATATGAGGAAACATCTTGCTCGAATGGGACCCCGGAGATCCAATCTGCAGGAAGTGTGGGCAGTCCGAGGAGACTGCTGATCATCTGCTGTATGACTGTACCGAGCTTGCCGGGGTGAGAGCAGCCACTCTCGGCGTCATGGAGAGGGGTCGTCACCTTCCCCGGGAGGAGCTAGTGGGAAGACTACGGCAGTTTGTCAGGTTTTTAAACTTGGAAGGTCCATGAAACATTAAATCAACAGGGGTGCACAAAAAGCCACATGGCTGACGTGCTATAGGAACTCTGTTCCGCCCCTTTGTGTAATGTAATCATGTAATGTACTTCATTGATTTTCCTGCTGTTTTAAAAGTTTTTTAAGGTGAGGGTTGTTTTTATGAGGTTTGAGGGCTAATTTGTAACGTATATCCCTCATAACTCAACTATTAAAACTCTATCACTTTCCATGTAACGCCAAACTATTGGACCTTTGCTGAACATTAATATTTTCTTTGTTTGAAATTCATTATTGGTGATGATGGATTGATATTATTTAGATTCTTATTGCGGACATTTTCCATCACGATATTATGTAAAACAAATTGTTTTACATAATATCGTGACATAATTGTGACTTCGTTTAACATAATATCGTGATGGTAAATGTCCGCAATAAGAATCTAAATAATATTAATATTTTAATTGTTTTTAACTTAACCATTAAAATTTTACTGATTCCTATGAATGACTTTGTGTTAAATGTAAATAAAATTCCCGCACTTTTAGTTAAACGATTAATAACATTTGAGTTTTTTATAAAGACTTATTTTTATATTTACTGTTAATTCCCTTTAAAACTAAGCACAGTATAATACAAAGGGTATATAACTAGTATAAACAAGAAATAATGATTTCAAAAGCATAAAAATAAAACTATAAATTCGATTTACAAAAATCCATTGGTGTGATAATCAAAAAATAGTTCTAGCACACTAAAGATAAACAAGAAACCCTTCATTGGCATTCTATTGAGTAAACTCATTTGTATACCAATCTTATTCCAGCGTGTAATTCAAGAGAAATCTTTGAAAACATCGGCAAAATAAACAGCGAGACCAGTGGTGTGATTTATGACCTTCGTTCATTCAACAAATTAAATGTTTTTAATTTATTTCATCGCGGTCTCTCTGAATTATCAAATATATCATGGAGAATAGAAAGAAACGGGTTTCATTATGAAAGTTTTTACAACTTATAATGAATCTGGAAGTCATAAACTAATTTCTAGAATATGAATATTTTTATTCACTGCTGTTTATTAAAAACATTTTATTCGTATATAAAACTGTTGAGAACAGTTAACATTTTTAAGCATTCTCTTAGGCACCTTTGAAAGACTTTTACGTTATCAATCATTTATGAACCTTACGCATATTGAACGATTGAACCGCTTAATCAAGATGTAACTAACATAGACATCCGAGGTAGTTAGATACTCTATGATTGGCTAGCAGAATTGAGGTATTGATTCAGGTCTTAGCAATGTTGTAGAGCTAATTGAAATTAGCTCCTATTGAAATTGACCTAATATGATTAAAGATGTCAGATTTTATGTGTTAGTTAGAGATATTTAACCCGTCCATTCATTCTACACACCGTTCTTCAGACCATATTACTTATTCCAACATCATTTGCCTTTTTACAAAACACCTTAGTGTTGAGGAGTAACGTTGAAGTTGTAATATGTAAAATTCGATAGCATAAAAAACTACAGTACAACACGTTTATTTGTCGAACTCAATCCTATTGTACATTTTCTAAATTACTAATTTGACATATAAATAGTACATAGCTAATTAAACAAGTATTTAATAATTGTTACTGGCAAACAGTGTATTGTTTATTGTTGTTAACCGTAAAATATTGATAACTCGTTCAAAACAAATGTTGGACATTTTCTAAACGTATTATAGAATAAAATCAACAGTTGATTTGAAAATATGACTCAGATTTCTTAGAGCAACCTAATTGATAATTTTTATTATAATTAAATTATTATATAAAAGCGCAATATTTCATCACGAATTAAAATATTTATAAGATTTTTCATTTAAAATTTAAATGCACTATGCACCTCAACTGTTTGGATACTAAAGTGAAGGCCAATTAATAGTTAATTACAAGCCATAAACTTCTAATTAATAAATTAATACTTGGTTTTCAAATTAACTTTTGAGATAAAATATGTATATTTATAGCAATTACTCTTAATTACAATCACCAGTGATTTTTTTAACTAAGGGGCTGGTCGAGGCTGTTTAAGCTGTTATGACGCTAGAATGTTGTGTTCAAATATAATAGACTATAATTTTAAATATCCCGGTTGTAACTGTCAAAAAGTCTGTCTTCTATCTAAACCCGTTTACTACACATTACTAGCAATAATAACATACAGGTATTAATAGGGTCAAAACAGAATAATTATTGTGCTTAATCTCTGTAATGTTATTTCATAGCTTTGAGGCGGATATTTTGCCGAGGAGTGGATCAACGTTGAATAATAGAGGTCTTCAAAAAGTGTGAGTCCTATTATTACTTATAAAATTTCTGTTATAATTTGTTTGAATTCAATATTAATTATATTCAAGTAACAAGAGGCGGATACAAAGCACGGCGCGGCCCACAACAATGGGAAGCGTGATATGCAGGAAATGGAACTCCCATTTAATTTATGGTACATTTATTATTTATGAATACGGTGCTTGTGAAGAACAAATATATGTATTTCAATTTTTTAACGAAATTAATTTATTCTAGTTTTTTTCTCAAACAAATTTCATTAAATATTTATAATTATTCCTAACTCATTCGTACGGAAATCTAATTAATCCTGAGTTTATCTCACAAAACAGAATTATTACCAACTTCATTTGGAAGGAGTTTGTTTGAAGTAGAATTTTGTCATACAGCAAACATAAACTTTTTCAAAGGAACATTCTATGAAACACCATTTAGAACTGGAAAAAATGAAAAGTTTATTTTTAGAAAGGTATAACAATGTATAGTTACTGATTTGTAAATAAATTATACAGTTTTTTCCAAAGGATTAAGCAAACATGTTAAACATGTTTTATGTAAATATGTGCATGTGTATGAAAAAGTAACTTAACAAACGTTGCTATTTTTAACCTTAGGAATGAAAATATTGTACTTCAATTTTGTGGAATATACAATGAAACTTTCGAGTGAAACACAGTTGGCATAAATTAATTTCTGCAGTATCAAAACATCCAAGAAATTTACCAAGAATAAATATGTATAAAATCAATTTATGTGTTTTTCGTATTTTTAATGTACAGAAGCCTTTTGTTTATATCTTACATTAAAATATTGATCGCCATATTTTATTCAAATTATCAATAAAATATTTTTTATTAAATGCTGTGTGGAAACTGTGTTATTATTTATATTTTAATCTCTATAAGCCCAACGTTGAGAATATAATTTTAATGAGTTTTTCTGAACTCCTAGATATAGGAAACTCCTATTAACAACTTTGTCACTGACATTGTTTTTTTGGGAATTCTGTGGAACCGTTTTTTAAAGCATTGTGCAAGCAAATAACAAAACCAACCTCAAATTGTAAAATAGGATCGGACAAACTCAAATGAAACTATCATTTTATTAACATAACACAACGTAGGTCAATAAGCCACTGGCCTAGGTTGACAGCTGTGCCTAATTCATCTCTAACTTGAAGACATTTGTAATTATTTTAAAATTTAAAACCTTTGTATTTCTTAAAAAACACACTCATTAAGCTATAATCTGTACTTCATTATATAGGTTATGTGAATTTAAAAATAAAGTAGGAAGGTTTTCAAATCCTTTGTTTAAGTTTATAACACCCACAAAAAAACTAAAAATAACACACAAGCCCCTTGATTTGTTAACGCTTCATTCTAATCGTCAAACGCAAATCAGAGCCATGCCCTCTGGGTTGAGCGCATAGTTTTCAACAGTTTAATGATTCCTTACAAGACGATTCCTAGAATCACTGACAAAGAGCTTAATCTGACACTGTCTTACAATTAACGCAAACTCTCACTCTGTATCCTCTATCCTTTGATCAACCGGATCCACCTGTGCTTTGGACTCCGAAAAATACTTATTGTACATCTTTATTGTTGGAAGGATCTTTACCTCTATCCATCATTAATTTTGTAAATCAAAAATACCACTAACCAGTCCTTACCTTTTAGGCTATTCAAATAATGGTCCTCACTGGGATGAGTGCGTCCTTTATCTGTAACACTTGTAGGCCAACATGATTTTAATACAATATTCATTTTTCACTTTATTTACACTCCATATTTG